>CM057449.1:824402500-829202500 GCA_016271365.2 Neoceratodus forsteri
CCCACTCACAGACCTTCTAAATCTGTCCCTGTGCCTGGTTCAGTTCCCAACCTCATGGAAAATGGCAGTGACAACACCAATATTGAAATGTGGTGACAGCTCCCTTCCAAACAACTACCAGCCAATCTCGATTCTCCCCCCACTCTCTAAAGCCCTTGAAAAGATCATGGCCAATCAGCTCACTGACTACCTCCTCACACACAACCTCTTATGTAGGGACCAGCATGGTTTCAGAGCTAGTCATAGCACTATGACTGCCCTCACAGAATTCGCTAACTCCCTGCACTCCACGCTTGACAAGGGGCACCTCACAGGGGCCATGTTTATAGACCTTTCAAAGGCCTTCAACACAGTTTCTCATCCCCTCCTTCTTAACATATTACAACAAACTGGGGTCTCTCATGGTTCTCCAGCTATCTTTCATCTAGAACCCAATGTGTTAAAGTTAATAATACCATATCTACTATGCTGCCTGTGTGCTCAGGTGTTCCACAGGGATCTATCCTAGGTCCCCAGCTATTCAGCATCTACCTCAATGCCCTGTCTAAATCCTGCCCAGGCAACTTTCTTCTCTATGCAGATGATGCTGTTCTTTATGCTGCACATCCTGATCCTCTCTCTTTCTCTCTCTCTCTCTCTCTCTCTCTCTCTCTCTCAGTGTACCTTACAAAACTCCTTCTCTCAGATTGACCACTGGTTTGCTGAACACAGATTGGTGGTCAACATTAAAAAAACTAAGACGATGCTCTATACCCACTGCCAAAACAGATCAAAGGATTTCCCCCATGGAAATACTTTCCACCTCTCTCATCCCACTGGAACAGGTCCAAAAGTATAAGTATCTAGATATTACATTTGACTCTTCCCTCTCATTCACCTCCACCACCAACACACACATTGGTCTCCTTTACAGACATAAAGACTGCCTACCACCTGAAGCACTTCACCTAGCCATTACCTCCTCAGTCTTATCACTAGTGGAGTATGGCCTCACAATCTATGCTGCCGCCGACCCTACAGCACTTCATCAAATACAAGTAGTCATCAATAAGGCCTGCCGGCTCCTGTCTGGTGCAGACAGAAATACACATACCTGTACCCTATACGTGCTCACCAATATCCTCTCCCTTGAGGAAAGATTATGATACCAGACCTGTCTATTCACCAAAAAAATCCACCTTGGTTTAACCTCAATAGGTGTCATGGCTTCTCTTCATGCAGCCACCATCTCAGTGTTCACACAGGCTGTCTCAAAAACTATCTGGAAGGTGCCTAGGGTCAGGACCACCCTAGCTCAATGATCCTTCCCCCTTAGAATTCCATCCTGGTACAATGCCCTACCACTAGCTGTCACATCAATCAACAATCTAGGTCCTTTTAAAGCTGTCTTAAGGGCCCATATCCTCTCCTCATGTCAATGCCAGTATAACCAGTAACCTGTGGATCCTGCACCATGCCACAAAGCCATGCACCCACCCTTGGCCAGGCAGTGGAGAGCCATCACTATTTCTAGCCTACAGGCTCCTCACCTCCCTCAGTTACCATATAGTTGCACTGGACTTTGAATGCATTGTATTATGTATAAGACAAGGCCTCCCTGAGGCGGTTTACTACCAACTCATATCATGCATTGCTTTAGCTACCAATTATATAGGTCTTAACCGCTCATTAGGTAAATATGTCGATAGCTCTGCCCTGTTTTAGCTACCAAATGTATAGGCATTAACCCGTGCTCATTGTATTTATACTCTGTATGATTGCTCACCCACATTTATTCTATGTATGTACTGTATGAATGTCTATGTTTTATTCTGACGTGGAGCCTTTGGAAATGAGTCTATGACTCAAAGGGTTGTAATTCCGATTTCCTAAATAAATAAATAAAAATAAATATTTTATTATTTTAAATGAAAAAAACAATCTGCCACAACCACACACATTATTGACAGCTGATTCTTGCCCCTGCTACTCTAACACACAATCCTTCCTTCATAATTCATCCATTTCCCTACTGGCACCCTCACGCTTTTGTGACCAGAACTTGCATTCACTTTACCCGATACACAGTATGTTTTCAGCCCAGAACAAGTGAGCTTCTCTCTGGCACTGTATTAGGTCACTCCCAACTGCAGAATAACAGCCACTGCATGAATGAATGCAGCAATGCAGTGACACACTGACATATGAAGTGTCATGGGGTCAGTTTGAAAAACAGCTCAGCCATGCTAAAACACCACTCAGTCATCCAAAAGTGGCACACGTAGAAGGAAAAGTTCATTAAAAAAAGAAGAAAGTAACAATCAGGGCAGGGTATGGCATAAATGGAATATTTATTAATTTATTTAACAGATTCGGAAACAACCTTTGAGTATACACTCTTTTACAAAGGTTCCACATCATGGATACAGAATTACGATACAAACATACATACATTGACAATAAATAATGTAACAAGCACTATATAAATCAGGGTATCATGCCTAAATAAAAAAAGCTAGGCAAAATGCATATTTATTGACAACAGGCATGAGTTACTAGGAAGGAGCTATAATTAAGCGGCCTAAGGGGCCTTGTTAGAAAGGTGGGGAGGGGAAGAGGAGGATGGTGCTGAGTAACAGGGATTAGTCAGAGGGGTAAAGAAGGATGCTGGGGCAGGGGGGTGGCAGAGACCAGAGGGAAGGAGGTTAATAGTGAAGAGGTGGGTGGTGGGGCAGTAAGGTGTATGAGCTAGCCCTAGAGAGAAGGGATCAGGGTAGGGACAGGTAGAATGAAGATGGGTAGGTGGGTTGAGGTTACGCATACTCGGGAGGGAGAGGTGCAGTAAGGCTGGGGGGTGAAAAGAGGGAGAGAGAGAGCCATGTGAGAGGAGAGTACATGACAGTAAACAGGGAAGAGGAGCAAGGTGCTAGGGAGGGAGAATCAGTCTCAGTATGGCCATACAGCTAAGGATGGGCAAGGTGCACTCAGTTGGGAAATGTAAGTTCATTTCTGACTCACATGTTTTCAGGCTTCGGTAAAGATTGCTTAAAATCAGTTTTAAAGGCCCAAAAGTTATCAGTGCTTAGAGTGATAGCTGGAATCTCATTCAGCCAGAGTGAATATGATATAGCAATATCAGAAATATGTGTGTCATTTTTCTCTTGTGAAATTTGACCCTATGACATCACTCACGTTTTCGCCACTCATGATGTCATAAGGTCAAACTGCACTTGAGATATTTATCTATATATTCTTTGCAAAAAAAGTGCATTAATGCAACATTTAGAGTTCAGCCTAAAGCAACAAAAGTAGAGAAATGCAGTTTAGGGTTTTCAACCCTAAAACCCCACCGCCACCCCTGAATCATATCAGGGGTGCAGTCTTCCTTTGGGGTTGCCAACCCTAACGCTCACCCCATTCTATACACTCCTGAAACATACACACCTATGTCCATCACATCTGAGCTTTCTTGCTACTGCAATGGGGTGAGCTGTAGGGGTGACAACCCCAAGGAAGACTGCACCACTGATTTGCTTCAGGAGTGGGGGGGTGGGACTTTAGGGTTGAAAACCCTAAAACTACATTCCCCCACTTTTCTTGCTTTAGGCTGAACCCTAAATGTTGCATTAACACAGTTTTCAGCAAAGAATTTCCTTACTTTTTGAGATAGTATAATCATATCCTCATTTGCTTGTGGGAGTGCAAGGCTCTTTGTGCCCTGCACTCCTTTCCCTCCATAGATGCATATATGTATGTTGTTGTGAAGAGGGCCCTGTACTTGCATTTGCAGCAAAGCAACAATCAAATTGTCAGGAGAGCCTTCTTATTACCCCACCTAATGAATCAAGTATTGAAAATTGTCAAATCCCTGGTGAAATGTTGTTTTGCGCCACTGCAACGTCATTAAACACCACAGGTGTAAAAAACACAGTTTGGCCAGGATTTGAAAAATAACAGCTGTTCATGAGATGGCGTAAAAAATGTACATCTCTTTCTCAGTTTAAAAAAACATTTCAAGGAAATATTCTTTCCCCCTCCCATCTGCAACTGTAAACAACCTCTACTTTCGTAGCTGGTTTTCTATCCCTAACTTACTCTCCCATCCTCCTAACCTAAATAGCTACCAGCCCTCGACCATCTCGAATGTTTCACCTTTTATTGACTTCATTACACACAATGGCATGTAAATATGTATATACATAAGGCCTACTCTCAATACTTTAATAATCCTCTGTCTGTTTTGTTGCATGATGTTGAGTGTGCTTGTGAAGCTACAACTATCACTGCACAACTAACTCCTGAAGAATAGTCTTTGTATGTTACATTAGACAATGGATTGTATAATAACTGTGCAGTATTAGTAAGTCAAATATGTGTGACAATCCTAAGTCCTGTAAACAAGGCTTTTACCTGTAATGATATTTCGGTACTTACACAATATTTCTGTATATAGGAACTTTTAATCTGTCATTACCTATGTTATTGCAATATATTAACTATGGAATGCTTATGTTCCCTGGGTCGCCCCTCAAAAAGGGACAATTTTATCTCTATGGGCCTACCCAGTCATCAAAATTCAAATAAATAAATAATAAATAAAATTTGGGGTCAAAGTATTTAAAATTATTAAAGTTACTAGTAAGCATAGCAAAATGTCAAAGGATATGCATAACTCTGACATTTTTACATATTCTGACCCCTACATTTTTGAAATACCCTTCCTATGACCTCACCTCATGAACACGTGTGGTTAAAATGTTCCAATCCCGACTGAAAGGTGATTTTACCAACTGACCGCAAAATCAACTTTTGGGCTAGATTTACATAATTCCATTGATACTGTTCATGAGGTGGGGTCTCAAAATGCCATGCTGAAAATGTGGTGTAAAAATATGCAAAAATGGCAAAGTTATGCATCAAAGTTAACAACCCCATTGAAATACACTGAAGCTCACTTACCTTATTTTGTCATATATCAGTCGGTGGTTCCAGCAGCAAGACGTGTCTTTGATCAAAGAGTGCATATTCATCCTGGGACCTGTTCAGGTGAGTGAGAGTGTTTATTGGGTGCGGGATGGTGGGTGCTTGGTGGGCTGTTGGGGTGGGGGGGTCAGATCAGCAAGGGATGGCTTTCTTTTTACAGATTAAAAAAAAAGACACCAAGGGACTGTTTTTTTATTACAGTGAGGATGGTGATGGTAGAGTGGGTGGAGGTGCCACTAGACACCAGGGAAAGGCAAAATGTAAATGGGGTTGGCAATCAGAGGATGGGGGGGTGCCACTAGACACCAGGAAAATATACTTGAAATATAGGGATGGCAATCAGATGGTGGGGGGGGGGTGCCACTAGACACCTGGGAAAAAATAGGAGTTTGCCATCACAAAAAAAGGATTAGCACTTCATTAAGCTATTTTGAGGTGCTATCAGAGCATGCTTAGAAGCTGAAATTTCAAAAGGTAATAATTTTGAAATAGATTAATATTTTTTCACCAAATCAGTCAAAGGCACATCTGTTGGCCAAGCCCTTTTTACCCTGAACATTTCAGACCAAAATTCCAAACCATCTGTGTGCAAGGTGGTGACAAAAGACAGCAAAGAACAGTTTTTGTGTTTTACATTTTTTCACAATCCACGTCTCAAAATCTGCAAATCAAGAGATCTGTCCCATGGGACTGCCCATGCAAATTGTTGTGCAAATCCATTAAACAGCTGCAAAGATATCAAAGTGCAAAGTTTGGGGTTTAACATAGAAACCCCTGCTCAGCCTTAACTATCATATTACAGGGCCGTGGTCGTGGCCCTATAGTTAGGGTTGAACGGCCACTTCTGTGTTAAACTCAAAAGGTTGTACTTTAATAACTTTGCAACCATTCAACTGACGTGCAAGAAATTTTGTATGTGCCATCAGGGATCAATGATCTCTTGATGGGGCAAGTTTAGTTCCAGTTGGATGCGTGGGTGAAGAGATGCGGAGTGTGAAATAATATGAAAATTACTGTTTTGTTTTTTTTTCATTTTTTTGTCAGGCTGCAGCACAAGAATGGCTTTGGATTTTGGTCTGAAATTTTTATGGTAGAAAGGTCTTGGGTCACAGATGTGCCATTTGAAGGTTTTGTGAAAAAATATTAGACCATTCAGAAGTTATTAAATTTTAAATTTTCCTATTATTTTCAAAGAGAATTTCACTTATCAATTAGATGTGAGCCTCAAAAAAAGATACTTCATCGCAAGTGGGTAATCCTTTTTTTGCAAACGGGTCATCCTGTGTCACAAATGGGAAGTCTTTTTCCATGCGGCTGCCAACTTGTTTTCAGTTAGCATGGGAAAAAAATTAAATAACTCAAAAAAATTATGTGTTTAACAGAAACCAAGATCTCTGCTCTGCTAATCAGGACCCGTTTCAATCGATTCTGGTGTTAGTTTTTTGAAAAATGACTTGGAAATGTGTTTTTGCAACATGTTGAAATCCCGTTCCATGTTTTTTTGGTGTTCGGGAATCCTTTTCACAAAATGCAAAAAAAGAAGCAAGGAAAAGGATCCTGTTTCGCAATTTGCGAAAAAAAGAAATTCCTTTTTCCCAAATTGTGAAAACAGAGCATGGAAAAGGTTTATAACATAGCCATTTTGATGTGCCCGTACATAGACATATTAAGAAAATATTTCCCTGGTGATCTAGATGCCCCTCCCCATATGCCCGTAAATAAAGACATTAAAACATTATTTCACTAGTGGTCTAGTGGACCCTCACCCCGCCTCAATATGCCCATAAATAGAAGTGTTAATAAAATATTTCCCTGGTGGTGCAGCAGTCCCTTCTGCCCATCCGATGTGTCTGTATAGGTATCCAGTGAGGATAGTGACTGAATATGAGCAACCGTCAAAATGGTGACTCACATTCAGTGCTATCCTCATGGACTACTCCACAAGGGTAGTGACCCTATGCAAAGGCAAACATATGGGAGGGTGGCAGGAAGGGGAATATAGCGAGGGGAGGGGTAGGGAAGAGGGTTTGTGAGGGAATAGTGTGCCTGCTGCAGCTGAGCTAGCTGTGTGATGTGGTGGTGAGGGTGGCTAGCTTTGGCATAGCGAGTTTGGGGCTGGGGACTGGCCAAAAAATTCTCCCGGAGGTTGACACTGCTTTTCCTTTTTTTCTCCCCAGGAATCCTGAGTGTCGTCCTCTCCCGAACATGCACCCCCCTGGAGTTGATAATCCTTTAGCAGGGGAAGTGTGGGGGGGCACAGCCCCCCCCCCACATTAACACTTGGATTCCTTTCTGGATGTCTGTTTGCTGACATCTGTATATCACTGATTTGCTTTTCAGCAATATACACTCACCGTAATAGCGATCGCTGTTTTGCAATCACTATTATGACATGGAACCATCTGTATATGACAATGGTATTAACGTATTTCCATGGTGGTCTAGTGGACCTCACCATGGCAGGCAGTGCTCACCACCCCCTCTCCCCATCCCAAACCCCAAGCCAGCAACCAGCACAGTCTTCCTCTCACCACTACAGCCGGCCACCAACTGAACTGTCACTGAACACATAATGTGTAACACAGTACACACTTACTAAATGACAACTGAGCTGAGCTGTCAGTCAGTCAGTGCATACTGTATTATAATAATAATAATACTTTATTTGTTATGCACCTTTCAGGCATCAAGGAGCAGTACAATAAGAGAATAAAATCTGACAGATTCAGCCACATAATCAATACAATTCAATAAATAGTACATCCATAAGCTTTTTCCCAGAGAAAAGATTTCAGAGCCTGTTTAAAACTATTATACAGTATGCACTCAGTGATGGTTCAGACCAATTTTATTTTGTTGTTAAGTGGCAACAAAGGATTTGTGGAGGACATCCAAGTGCCCTGCTTTGAAAAATTGGAGACTAGCATGAATGGCATAGTAAAAAAGTGGGCAGCGTTTATTGATGATAGAAGTGACAGATAGCTCCTTTCCAAAGGTATCTAAGGGTAAAAGAGTTAAGTGGCCAGTGTGACTCACAGGTGATGTAAAGGCAGAAGTAAGGACCAAAATGAGGGGTATTTTCCAAGTGTAAGGGTTCTCAAGAGGAGGAAGACATGGTAAAGAATTTGGAAGCAACAAGAGAAACCAACAGAAAGGTGAGGGAGGCCAAAGCAGAGACAGAGCTCTGGTTGGCAATGGGAGTGAAGAAAGGAGACAGGGCATTCTTCCAGTACATCTGGGAGAAGTGCAAGGTCAAAGCAATATAGTGAGACTTAAGAGAAATGAGGGGTGGGAGGAGGGGGACAAGGGGAAGGCATAGATGCTGAAAAACTATTTTTGTTCTGTATTTACAAAGGAGAAGTATGGGCCGCTGCCAGATTGTAAGGTTAGGAAGGGAGGATGAAAAGATACTGGGTAAAGGTCCAGATAATGGAGATAATGGTGTTGGAAAAGCTAGCATGGGTCAAAGTAGATCAATCTATGGGACCTGATGGCTTACACCTGAGGATGCTAGGTGAGGTAGAAGGGGTTATAGCAGGGCCACTAACACATTTTCTACAGCTTGTTAGACACAGGGTGGTCCCTAGGGGCTGGAGTAAAGCAGATGTGGTTCTGCTTTGCAAGAGTGGGAAGATGAATGAGCCAGGAAACAGTAGGACAGACAGCTTTAAATCTACGTTGGAAAAGATCATGGAGCCTTCACTGAGAGAGGACCTAATGGACTTCCTAGTAGGGAGCAAGCAGCAGGACTCCAGACAGCATGGGTTCATGAGGGGAAGATCTTTCCAGATAAATACATTTGAGTTCTTTAACTGGGTTATCACAGCAGCAGACAACAGGCAGGCAATTGATATAGTATACCTTGACTTCAGAAGGCTTTTCACTCAGTCCCTCAAAAGATGCTGGTCAAAACTATTACAGACCTTGGGGTGAAGTAAAAGATGGCACAGTGGGTGTACAGTGGACTGGAGGGGTAGAAACAGAGGGTGATAGTCAATGGGAAGTTTTCAGAGGTGAGGGAAGTGGCCAGAGGGATACCTCAGGGGTTGGTACTTGGACTGTTTCTCTTCAATATTTTCATATGTGACATGCTGTAGGTGAAGGTATCAGGGGTAAGATCTGTTTCTTGAAGAAAACACTAAGATCTGCCCAAGCGTAGACATGGAGGAAGGGAAGAGGAAACTAAGGGAGAATCTGGGCAGGTTGGAAAGTCGGTCCAAAATTTGGCAGCTGAACTGTAATGTTAAAAACTGAAAGTAATACAGACCGGGAAAAGAAACCTAAGCATGCAACATGAAATGGGAGGTGCTATGCTGGACAGCACTCCAGAAGAAAAGGGTTTAAGGAGTATAGCCTAGAGGTGAGAGTAACAAGCTGTGAATAAGTTTCATATAGTTAGCAAACTTGGGTTTGATTCCCACATCCTAAACTTGCATACTCTGTGACCCTAAGCAAGACACTTAACCTCCCCAGTGCTCCCGGGTTACCCCTGAAAAAAGGCCTCATGCCTAGTGAGCCTTACCTGGTTAGCAAATAATAATAAAAAAAATTGGAGTGATGATATCAAAGACCTTAAAACATTTGCACATTGCAACAGGGCAGTGAGCAAAACAATCAGAATGCTTGAATGCATAGGGAGGGGGATAAGCAGCAGAAGGCAAGAGATGATCATCCCTCCCTTTGAATGGGTTATTGATGCAGCTGCTGCTGCAATACTGCACAAGGTACTGGAACCCACACCTGAGCAAAGATTGCAACAGGGAGGAGGCAGTACAGTACAGAGCAGCTAAGATGGTGCATGGCCTTAAGGATTTGACATATGAGGAGAGGCTGCTGTACTTAAAGGGACACTGTCAGCTTTGCGCCCATGTTTTTTATCACTTCCAAGAAGTATGCCTGCTGGCACTCACCTATGATATTTGTACCCTGGAATGTATCCATAGATCTAGAAAATAGGCAGTTGTACCTGGTTTTGAAATATTGGGTGAAATTCCTTGTTCGCTCGGTCCGCGGTTAAATGACCCACCACTGGAAGCATATCGTGGTTGGGAACACACGCCAGGCGCGAGCGCATTCCCGAATAGGATTTTATACCACATTGTCATTGTAAAAAGATGTTGCCTCTGTGAATTAAGCAAAACAGAACTGCTCTAGTGCTTATGAATCAATAACTGAGCACTACAAGTATAAAATTTATTTTCTAGACCGGAGCCGAAATCCTGCATGCTAAGGCAGCATGCTCTTACATGTGTGGGATCTTGCCCGTGTCTCTTTGGCGCATGCACGGATTTCGGCCCGGTCTGAAATGTAAATTTTATACTTGTAGTGCTCGGTTTTGATTCATAGTCACTACGAGCAGTTCCGCTTTTGCTTAATTACAGAGGCAACACCTTTTACAGTGACAATGGTATAAAATCCTACTTCAGGAATGTGCCTGCTCGTGCTATGCTCCTCAACCACTTATATGCTTCCGTGGCAGGTCATTTAACCGCGGACCGAGCGTAACAAGGAATTTCACCAAATATTTCAAAACCAGGTACAACTGCCTATTTTCTGGATCTATGGATGCATTACAGGGTACAAATATTATAGGTGAGTGCCAGCAGGCACACTTCTTTGAAGTGATAAAAAAAAAGGACAGAAAGGGGTGGCATGACTGAATCAGATCATGCAAGTACCTGCATGGTATAAATCGAGTAAGCACTAAGAAACTATTCTCCTTGGAGTTCAAACACAGGAACGAGAAGGAATTCACAAAAGCTGGTGGGGGGGGCGTTTAATGGATGTCCAGAAGCCCTTTTTCTCAGAAAGGCCAGTGGATAAGTGGCATAAACTGTCAGAAGAAGTGGTACAGGGACAATCAATTGTTAGCTTCAAGCAGGGATGCTACAGGCATATACCGAAGACTTGGTGAAAACAGGGAGATAGTAAAAAGTGAAGGTTTGTCACTAGGTCAAGGCAGAATAGTTAGGAAGGGTAGGCAGACTGGAGGGGCCAAAAGCCTTTTTTCTGGTGTCTGCATTGATGTATATGTGTATCTCTGCTGTATTCCTTTCCTTCCCCCTTTTTTCCTATCCCCCTTGTAGTCCCTACCATTCTGCTTGCTTAGGAGGACAACTAGAGGCAGGTAAGAAGGTAACATTTTATTCATATTTCACATATGAACAGGAGGCTCAGTTGAGCAGAGCTCATTTTCAAAAAGGTCCTTAAAATAAAAGCTAAACAGCAAAATACAGTAAATAGTCTGTACAAAACAATGAATTAATGTAAAGCATAAGGTACACAGTAATAATAAAAAATGCATGCAGATATTACATTACATGTACACTTTGGAGAAAAGGACAGAAACATTAGAGAAAGAAGGAAGAGCAAGAACCAGATTGTGAAAATTAGGAAGGATGGAGGGTGGGTGGAAAAGGGGGGGACAGGCAGAGGCATTAAATCAATACTTCTGTTTTGTGTTCACGAAGGAGAAAGGGGGGTAGATACCTCAAAGGGGAGTAGGGGTTAGTGGAGGGGAGGGGATGACTGACATAGGGATTATGGAGGGCAGGGTTCTAGAGGGACTGAGGACATTAAGGGTGAACAAGGCACCGGGACCAGATGGCACCACCCTAGGGTACTCAGGGAGCTGGTGGAAATCCTGGCAGGGCCACTGACTGACCTGTTCAATACCTCCCTGGACACAGGATGCATGCCACAGGACTGGAGGATGGCTCATGTGGTGCCCACACACAAAAGTGGTCCCAGGGATGAGCCGGGCAACTACAGGCCAGTGAGCCTCACATCGATTGTGGGGAAGCTCATGGAGACAATCCTAAAAGAGCAGTTTTGTGACCTTCTTGGAGGACAATGGTCTCTAGGATGGTCATCAACATGGGTTTGTCTCCGGTAGATCCTACCAGACAAATCTAACTGAATATTATGACTAGGTGACCAGGAAACTAGCCAGGGGCCACGCAGTGTATGTCCTGTATTTGGACTTCAGTAAGGCCTCTGATTCTGTGCCACATGGGAGGCTGGGGTGAAGCTGGAATACATAGGGGTGGGAACAAAGATGGTTAATTGGATCATCAACTGGCTGAATGAAAGGCAGCAGAGGGTGGTGTTGGGGGGGATCTCATCACCAAGGGAAGTGATGAACAGGGTGCCACAGGGATCAGTGCTGGGACCAGTGCTTTTAGGATATTCATAGCTTATATCTCACATGGGGTCCGGAATAGGATCAGTATGTTCGTGGATGATACGAAGATAGGAGCTATGGTAGATGACATGGAAGGATGGAAGGAGCTGCAGGAGGACCTGAACAAACTACAGGAGTGGTCGGTGTGATGCTTGGCCAGCTGGTTATGATTATTGTATGCTATTTGTAATATATAAATATAGTATGTGATTGTCTCACATAAGACAGCCTGTGCTCCAAGGGTGCCCCCAGGTTTCAGTGAAGCTACATATATTACACTGACAGGAGATCTCTGTAATGTAATTAACTTCCTTGAGAAATTGCATTTTATAGCCGTTTTATGACCTGTTGCTGCTCTGAAGCTGGGAACCTAAAATATACATTTTATGACTTCAGAAACGTACATCATTAAACTGATTCCTGCCTGCTATCTCACACTTAGGTGAGGGACTGCAGGGTTATAAAACTTCAAGGGAACTAGTTGATCAAAAAGACTCATAATTTGGGAAATGAGTTTTTGCTGATGTCACCTTATTTAATATACCTCCTGATAGGACATCCTGTTTGTATTTTTTTTGTGTTCTAAAAGGAGGAGCTAGATGACTCACAGAAGGGGTGTGGAGGGACACAGTTAAACTATACTGTGTCTGAACTGTTTAGATATATTCCATCTTGGGAATCTAGAAAGGCACACAGCTCTGATAAGCACTTAAAGAGATAATACAGTAGATAGAAAAGATATAAACTTTATGTTAGTAGGAGTTTGTCTGTAGTTTCCATTGTTTTTCTTTTAAGTGATTGCATGCTCTTTGATATATTGTTCTGTGTTTACATTTTACATATTTTTATAATCTTTTAGTAAAATCTTTTATTTGAAAGACTGCCTGGGTGTCTCTCAGTTCTTTTTGCATGTGACGTATAAAAGATTAAGTCTGACAAAAACGGTTCACCAGCTTGATGGTGTTACTAAACTGGGAAAAGGTAAGAATACACCTAAGGTCTTTTATAGAGTTTTAAGGGTTCATTTTGGAAACCTGGCTTGGTGCCCCTGTCAATAGATTGTACCGCAATTCCCGAAGAGGGTACGTATCTGAGCCTGTACATTTTGGTATGCTAGCATAAGGTTCACAGTTTGAATCCCCCCAGAACTTGAGGCTAAAGGTGATTTGGACCCAAAGGCAGACAGGAGGGTTACCCTGTCTGTTACCTGTTCACATTATTGCACTCAGAGGTTGGCACTGTGGGAGCAGAGGGCCTGACCTGCTGAGTGCGTTTGTGACAGTTGGTAACATGGCAGCTGGGGTTCAGTGCCAAGAAGTACAAGGTACTGCACTTCAGAGCTAGGAACCGGAGGGGAGCTATCAGTTGGGAGAGGTACAGCTGGAAAGGAATAAGGAAGAAAAGGATCTGGGGGTGATTATAATGGATAGCATGAACAACTCAGCTCAGTGCAGTAAGGCAGTGGCAAAGGCCAATAGAATATTAAGGTGTATAGTGAGAGGAATCTCCTCCAGGAATACGGAGGT
The DNA here is from genome assembly GCA_016271365.2 of Neoceratodus forsteri. Lineage (NCBI taxonomy): Eukaryota > Metazoa > Chordata > Ceratodontiformes > Ceratodontidae > Neoceratodus > Neoceratodus forsteri. The sequence goes on from CM057449.1 coordinate 824,416,172, forward strand.
GATCCTCCACCTGTACATGACTCTGGTCAGGTCTCACCTGAAGGACTGCATGCAGTACTGGCACCTGTTCCTGAAGAAGGACATCAAGTTGGTGGAGGGGGTGCAGCATAAGGCAACAAAGATGATCCAGGGATTTGAGAGGAGGTCCTATGAGGAGAGATGGGCAGAGCTGAATATGTAGTCCCCTGGAGGAGAGAAGGGATGGGGGGATATGATCGAGACATTTAAATACCTCAAGGGAATAAATAAGGTTAATATGGAAGGGATTTTCTGGTTTAGAAGAGGGAGGGAGACAATAGGGCACCAGTTGAGGTTGGAGGGGGAAAGATTCAGGAGTGAAATCAGGAGGCATTTTTTCACAGAAAGGGTGGTGGACAGGTGGAATGCACTGCCCAAGGGGGTGGTGTCCTGTAGAATGGTGGGTGGCTTTAAGAGGGGTTGGGATAGGGTGAGGGGGTATGATGAAGAGGAGTGGGGAGGGAGGGGCAGCTGCAAGTTGATGGGCTAGCTGCACAATCAAGCAGACTCTATAAACCATATGGTCTGCTTCTGCTGGCGTTTTTGTATGTTCGTATGTACACCCTGGAGAAAAGAACAGGAAGGGGTGGCATGACTGAGACAGACATGCAAATACTTGCATGGGATAAATAGAGTAGGTACTGAAACTATTCTCCTTGGAGTTCAAACACTAGGATGAAAGGAAATTCACTAAAGTTGGTTGGGGGGGAGAAGGATTCGACTCCCATTGTGATCCCATTCTGGTCCTTGTGTCCTAATACAACACTGCTTCTCATCCAGTTTAAACTCTGTCAAACCTAATTTCTGCCCCAGAGCACTGATGCATATGGTCCCCTCTGAACAGCCTGTCTTCATCTAAGAAGGAACCACAGTCCTCCAAAAACCTGAGCCCCTCTTCTCCACAAATCATTCTTGAAATTTTTCAGAAACTTTGTTTAGTATACTGCAATTCTGCTGTTAGTGCATTTAATGGAAACTGACATTGTTTGCCAGCCTTCTCATATGAACAGTAATAATCAGATATAAACAATGACTGTTAGAATAACATTTTGCAAATAAATGCATGTATGTTCATGTCTGACAGGTCTAAAGGGAAAAGAAAACATTTATTTCAATGTTAGGTGGGTGATCTGCATTTATTTCCTCTGTTGACTGGTCACAAAGGAGGTCTTAAGCAATGGGAGAACAGCTTGCACAATAAAGGAATAATGCACGACTGGGTGTGTGGTGTGCTGGGATAACGTCACGCCTTAGGTGGTTGGGAACAAGCGCGCAGGACAAGTGCATCCAATCACTTGATGCGTGACGTTATCCCAGCATGACACACACCCTGGAGTGCATTATTCCTATTATACAATGGCTTCTTTGTAATAAAATAATAAAAAAATATTAAAAATATTCTTACAAATATTTTTTGTCACTTTTTTACTGAGTAGGTATACATATAGGAAAAATAGTGTTGCTCAGTAGATGGTGGTGCTGCCTTTGTTTTTCCTTTTTTTTGCTACAGTGGGCTACTTCTGCCCCCCCACACACACACACACACACATCTCTTTCCTGCCCCTTCAGTTTAATTGACTGGGTCCCACTGCTTGCTTCGGTACTCGCTGAAGATGTTTCTGTTTTTTGAGAAATTTATCATCTGATCTGCGCTGAGGAGTGAACGGGCATGCTAACAACACACACAACTCTTTTCTGCCCCTCGAGTTTAACTGTCCAGGTCTCACTGCCTGCTTTCGGACCCAGTTAAGATGTTTTTTTTTTTTTTTTTGGAGAAAATCATGATCTGTGCTGAGGAGCGAGTGGGGGCACTAACAACAGTGAAGCCATCTGTCTGAACACTCGCCTTGCTCTGAATACAAGGGAACACTGCTTATGGTTCTCCCGGTACAGCTGACATGCATTTGTACCAGGAAAAGAAAGAAATATGGGATCGAAAAAAAGCACTTTTGGGGAGAAAACCATCACATGAGCAGTGTGGAGCGAGCGTGTTTGGTTTTCAACAGACATGCTCTCAGAGTTCGGGGTGGGTGAGGAGAGTTGAAGTCGATCGCAATGATAGTTTCTTGGAAACATTTGGTTTTGTTTAAAAATAAAATGACAAACTTTGGGGATTTGGGGGAATGTGTGAGGAATGTATGTTTCATTTTTGAGTGGTTTCTGTGCTACAGAAGTGAGAGATTTAGTGGTGTGAGGTCGATCGGAACATGGATGTCACTTCAGGTACATCATGGTAGGTGTACTGATTTTTTTTTCCCATAGAATCATAGATATGTTACAGCAAAAAAGGACCCTCTTGGCCCATCGTGTCTTCCCCTTGCCCCCCTCCCTACTTTCCCTCCTGACCCAGAGATTCCCCTCTCTGCCCCCAGTCAACCCCTTGTGTCTGTCCCATGACCTCTTGAACTCCTCCACCATTTCAACCCCCACCATCTCCTCCACTGTTTCAACCCCCACCACCTCCTCCTTCTTGTGATTCGGTCACGTGTGTGCTAGGATTAGATTTGTGATGTTATGCAAGGATAATGTAACTGTCCCAGCCCCAGACTTACCAATAAGAGTCCAGCATTCTTTCTTGCCATTGTATATTGGCTGATAACATCACAATGGCCTCTGCTGCAGTTTTTTATTGTTATTTATTTTAGTTTTTGTTGACCGGGTAAGTGCACTAGACAAATCTTGCCTATTTTCAGGCATGACCCAGGGGTAGGGGGATACAGATGAATGCCAACTGACCTTGAACCAGATTAAGATGTTGGTGGTAATTTTAGTGAATGAGGGAAATTTGGCCAGGACACCGGGGAAATTCCCCTACTCTTTTCGATAAGTGCCATGGGATCTTTAACATCCACCAGAACTACCACCAATCCAGGCAGATGGGACCTCGGTTTAACGTCTCCTCCGAAAGACGGAGTTAAAGGAGTACTACAGTCAAAATATGCAAAAACATATATTTTGTAGTGTTTTGATTTGTGTGTGTTGTCCTGGTGTGTCCTTCTCTTTAATTTTTTGTCATGAAGTTTTTCTAAATTATCCTGCTAGTTATATGGTAGTTTTATAGCCCCTGGAGATCTCCATCTTGGCATGGTTCATTGCTTTTCTTTTCCCTACAATGTCAACTGTTCCATATGACAGGAGGCATCGTAGGAAAAAGATCAATCAACTATGCCGAGACAGAGACTCCCAGGGTCCATAAAACTACCATATGACTAACATAGAAACATTGACTTTGATGGTAGATAAGGACCGCTTAGCCCACCTAGTCTGCCCTTTCCCTACATATTGGATAAGCTGCAGATTCTAGTTAACCAACAGCCTACTTCCTCCTCCCCATCACTATAATTGCCTTATGTCTGTTCCATGCATTCTTGAATTTCTCCACTGTTTTTGACCCCATGACCGCCTCAGAAAGGTGATTCCATGTGTCCACCATCCTCTCCATGAAAAAATACTTTCTGAAGTTGCCCCTGAGCCATACCCCTTCTATCTTCAAACTGTGCCCCCTTGTTCTTGCACATCTCTTTCTCTCAAAGATGCTCCCGTCTTGGACTTTGTTGATTCCCTTGAGGTACTTGAAAGCTTCTATCATGTCCCCCCCCTCCTTTCCTCAAGGGTATATGTATTAAGCTCTTTCAATCTCTCCTCATATGGCTTCTGTTGCAGACTCTGCACCATTTTAGTTGCCCTCCTCTGGATCACCTCCATCCTGTCTATGTCCTTGCAGAGATGGGGTCTCCAGAACTGCACACAGTACTCCAAATGGGGTCTCACCAACTGTCTCTATAGAGGGATAACAACTTCCTGTTTTCTACTGGTGATACCTCTCCCTATGCATCCCAGTATCCCTCCAGCCCTCCTTACTGCCTTTTCACAATGTTTGCCTACCTTAAGGTCATCTGATATGACTACCTCAAGGTCCCGTTCCATTTTTCTGTTTGCTTGCATGCATGTGCAAGAAACATAGTGCCACCACACGAGTTTTCGTAGGTGTGCCTCCCCCACTTCCTATGCCCTGCTCCATTTTGCAGGTGCAGCTGCACCGCACCAATGAATGTCCAAGCTGTCTATGACAGCTGTTCAGATGCAGTGGCATACAGTTCTGAGGAAAACACCGCCACAATCAGTGGTGGTAATGTGTAGGCAATTTGCATACTGCCGTCGGCAGAATGCAAATTGCCTACACGTATGTCAGCACTGCATCTGAACTGTCATAAACAGTTTGTTGTCCCCCCCAAACACTGCATAGCATGCTGTGAGCCCACCCCAGCGTGCTCATGTGCTCCGCTCCAACCCCCGCACACTGTATGACTGACAGGGGTGCTTAATCCTCCATTGGCTCCACTGTACCCCCTCCCAAAAAAACCCCACAGACTTCTAGGTGCAATGCTGGGAGACCACCCCAGCATGGCAAAAGTCGGTATGGCTGATGGGGGTGCCTAATCCCCCATCAGCTCCACTGCCCCCCAAATAACTGTCCAGCTGCCACACTGGGAGCCCACCCCAGCTTGGCAAAAGTCCTGCGTCGTCTTCCTAAATAAGAAAAGAAAAATGTAAAAAAAAAACGGTCCCTCGTCGCCTGTCTTACCCCCTCCCTAACCCATACCCACCCTCTGCGCACCCACCTCCCCACACCTGCCTCATCCCATACTTACCTCTGGAGCCCAACGAGATGATCTTCGGTGGACCGGGAACACGTCTGCACTCTTCAAAGCCGACCGCAAACTGAAGAAATGCCGGTAAGCTGCATAATGGCATAAATGGGTTTTTTTAAACTTTGGTGCATATCTCAGCCATTTTGGGAAATTTTTTCACCAAATTTTCAACATGGAGTTCTTGGGGCCCCACCTCATGAACTCAGTCACTGTAATTTTGTTATTCTGTCCCAAAAGGTGATTTCGTGATCACTGCATGGAACCACCTTTTCAGACTGACTAGTGAAATAACAGCATCACAGTTAATGAGGTAGCCCCCCAAAACCCTATGTTGAAAATCTGGTGAAAAAATTCCCAACAAGCATTTGTCAATGCCAAATGTTTGCTTGCTGGCATTGGCATTGGTAGTGTAGAAGTTATAGAGCTGCATAATAGGAATGGCAGCGAAGTATTGAACTGAAGCCAACCCCACCACCACCCTGCAGAGACTGACAGGCATTGGGGTGTGCCTTTGGGTTGTCAGACATAACGATTGTGCCATTTCACCACACCCTACCTTGCAGACACTGACAAATGTCACTGTGCCTTGGGGTCTTTGGCCCTTATGCGCACCCCATTCCATCAGGAAATACGGTGAGATGGGTGCAGTATAGGAGAATGGGATGAACTTTGGGCCCAAAGAGTCCGAGGCACACCTTGATGCCTCTCACTGGTTGCAGGGTGTGGGTGGGGGTGGAATGGTATGAGCATTACAGGCAAGAATCGCAAGTCACACCCCTGATGCCTGTCATTCTCTACAGGGTGAGGCATTATGGTCGGAAACCCTAACGCCTCAGGCATTCGTTGGTATTTTCACTCCAAATTTTCATCATGGTTTTTTTGTGACCCCCACCTCATGAACAGTGGCAATATGAGTTTGTTAGTCGAAAGCTGCTTATGCACAGCGACTATGGCATTTAGCACCACAGGTGCAAAAACACATTCCGAACAGGATGTGAAAAATGACAGCTGTACTGTTCATGGGGAGGTGTAAAATGGCAATGTTGCAAATCTGCAGTAAAATATTAAAAACTGGAGAAGTCATGAGCATGCGAGAAACTGTGCAACGACACCCATAATGTAACTAGTTTGGGATTTTTTTACAGCAGATTGTTAACACAGGCATTTTGGGACCTCCAATCATGAACAGCAGTAGTGTGATTTTCTTTATCTGTCCCGAATAATGATTTCCCACAGCGACTATGCTTTTCTGCGCTGAAAGTGTGAAAACACATTTCGGCCATGTTGTGGAAAATGACAGCTATACTGTTCCTAAGGAGGTGTGGAAAAATGCCACTGGTGAGAATCTGGACTGAAAATATTACAAATTCATGAACTTACAAGGGTGCATGGAAACTGCGCAATGCTTACTTGTAACACAGTCATTTTATGGAGTTTTGTCACCAAATTTTCAACATAGCCATTTTAAGACCTCTGTTCATGACCAGTGTCACTGTGATTTTCTTAATCTGTCCCAAACATTGTTTTTGCACACCAACTGTACCATTGTGCGCTACATGTGCGGAAACACATTTTGGGTGAGATTTGAAAAATGGTAGCTGTACTGCTCATAAGGAAGTGTGGTAAAATGGCACTGTTGAAAATCTGGTGTGCAAATATTACAAATTCGCAAACTTGCCAGCGTGCGTAGGAACTGCACAACGTGCACTCCTAAAACAGTCATTTTGGGGAATTTTTTCACCAAATTTTCAACATAGCCATTTTAACACCTCTGCTCATGATCAGTGTCACTGTGATTTTCTCATTGTGTCCCATACATTGATTTCGCAAACCGACTGCGCCATTGTGCGCTATATGGGCGGAAACACATTTTGGGTGAGATGTGAAAAATGACAGCTGTACTGGTCATAAGGAGGTGTGGTAAAATGGCAATGTTGAAAATCTGGAGTGAAAATATTGAAAATTTGTAAACTTACGAGCGTGCATAGGAACTGCGCAACGCACGCTCGTAAAACAGTCATTTTTAGGAATTTTTTCACCAAATTTTCAACATAGCCATTTTAAGACCTCTGCTCATGAACAGTGTCACTGTGATTTTCTTAATGTGTCCCGTACATTGATTTCGCACACCGACTGTGCCATTGTGCGCTACATGGGCGGAAACACATTTTGGGTGAGATGTGAAAAATGACAGCTGTACTGCTCATAAGGAGGTGTGGTAAAATGGCAATGTTGAAAATCTGGAGTGAAAATATTAAAAATTCACTAACTTACGAGCATGCGTAGGAACTGTGCAATGCACGCTCCGTGAAACAGTCATTTTTAGGAATTTTTTCACCAAATTTTCAACATAGGCTTTTTGAGATCCCACCTTATGAACACTGGCAGTGTCATTTCGTTAATGGGTCCTGAAAGGTGATTTTGCGCAGTGACTGCGAAATCACCCTTCGGGCCCGATTAACGCCATGTCACTGCAAGAATTCATGAGGAGGGGTCCCAAAAAAACTATGTTGAAAATTTGGGACCAAAATTCCCAAAAATGCCTGAGATATGCAACAAAGTTTAAAAAACCCTATTTATTCCATTATACAGCTTACCAGCATTTCCTCAGCTCGCGGTCGGCTTTGAAGAGTGCAGATGTGTTCCCGGTCCACCGATGATCGTCGCGCCAAGCTCTGGAGGTAAGTATGGGGTGAGGGGTGTGGGAGGCAGGGTGACAGTGGGTGGGTGAGGATTGTGGGGTGGGGAGACTGCAGGGAAGGTTTTTCTTTACAGGTTTTAGACGATGTGGGACGCTTGCCATGCTGGGGTGGGCTCCCAGTGTGGCACCTGGACAGCTGTTGTTGGGGAGGCGTGAGCCGATGGGGATTGAGCACCCTGGCCAGCCACACAGTGTGTGCGTGAGGGGAGGGGATGATCAGCATGCAATATGCGGCTATGCAGGTGTGGGGGGAGAGCTCTGTTCACTGAAGCGGAGCTCTCCCTTTCAACTGTATGCCACTGCATTTTCCTGCTGTCATAGATAGCTGCAGCAGTGATTGGTGCACTGTGACCGCACCTGCAAACACACTGACTGAATTGGAAGAGGCTGACACACCTCTAGAAAACTCATATGATGGCACTATGTTTCTTGCACATGCGTGCAACCAAACATAAAAATGACTGTTTTACGAGTGTGCATTGCACAGTTCCTACGCACGCTCGTAACTTCATGAATTTTTAATATTTTCACTCCAGATTTTCAACATTGCCATTTTACCATACCTCCTTATGAGCAGTACAGCTGTTATTTTTCACATCTCACCCAAAATGTGTTTTCGTGTATGTAGCGCACAATGGCGCAGTCGGAGTGCGAAATCAATGTTTGGGACAGATTAAGAAAATCACAGTGACACTGTTCATGAGCAGAGTTCTTAAAATGGCTATGTTGAATATTTGGTGACAAAAGTCCATAAAATGACTGTGTTACGAGCATGCATTGCACAGTTTCCAAGCACCCTCGTAAGTTCACGAATTTGTACTATTTTCAGTCCAGATTTTCAACACTGGCATTTTTCCACACCTCCTTATGAACAGTATAGCTGTCATTATTCACACCCTGGCCGAAATGTGTTTTTGCACTTCCGGTGCAGAAATTTGTGGTAGCTGTGGGAAATCAGTGTTCGGGACAGATTAAGAAAATCACAGTGACACTGTTCACGAGCAGAGGTCCCAAAATGCCTGTGTCAACAATCTGCTGTAAAAAATCCCCAAACTAATTACATTACGGGTGTGCGTTGTGCAGTTTCTACGCACGCTCGTGACTTCACCATTTTTTTTTTTATTTTCACTCCAGATTTTCAACATTGCCATTTTTTACACCTCCCCATAAACTGTACAGCTGTCATTTTTCACATCCTGTTCGAAATGCGTTTTTGCACCTGTGGTGCCAAATGGCGTAGTCACTGTGCAAAATCAGCTTTCAGCTGATGGACTGATACTGTCACTGTTCATGAGGTGGGGGTCACAAGAAACCCACGCTGAAAATTTGGAGTGAAAATACCAACGAACGCCTGGGGCATTAGGGTTTCCGACCATAACGTCCCATCCCGTAGAGACTGACAGGCATCAGGGGTGTGACTTGGGAATGTTGCCTGTAATGCTCATGCAATTCCACCCCCACCCACACCCTGCAGCCAGTGACAGGCATCAAGGTGTGCCTTGGACTCTTCAGCCCCAAAGTTCACCCCATTCTCCTATACTGCACCCATCTCACTGTATTTCCTTATGGAATGGGGTGAGCATAAGACCCAAAGACCCCAAGGCACACCATGACACTTGTCAATGTCTGCAGGGTAGGATGTGGTGAAATGCATGGCCGTTATGCCTGATGACCCAAAGGCACACCCCAATGCCTGTCAGTCTCTGCAGGGTGGTGGTGAGGTTTGCTTCAGTTCAATACTTCACTGCTATTCCTATTATGCATCTCCCTAACTCCTACACTACCAGTGCCAATGCCAGCAAGCAAACATTCAGCATTGACAAATGCTTGTTGTTGTTGTTACTGCCCCCCTCCCATTGTGTACTCTTCCCCTGGGTTTTTGTTTCCCAGGTGCATTACTTTGCACTTTTTTTGCATTGAGTCTAAGCTACCATACTTTTGACCATTTCTCCAACCTTGCCAAGTCCTTTCTTATCCTTTCCAACCCCACTTGTATATCAATCCTGTTGCAGATTTATGTATCATCTGCAAAGAGGCATACTTTTCCTTCCAGCTGCTCTGCAATGTCTCCTATAAAGACATTAAAGAGTACCAGTCCCAGTACCGAACCCTGCGGTACCCAAATAGTAACCACCCTTTCTTCAGAATGTACTCTGTTTACTATTACCCTCTGCATCCTGTTGGTCAGCCAATTTGTTACCCAAGCTATCACTCTGGGACCCACTTCCTGGGTAGCTAACTTGTTTATTAATCTTTTGTGTGGGACCATGTCAAATGCCTTGATAAAGTCTAGGTAGGCCATATCTACAGCCCCTCCCTGGTCTACTACTTTGGTCACCCAGTCAAAGAAATCTAGTAGATTCATCTGACATGACCTTCCCACTGTGAGTCCATGCTGCCTTGGGTCCTGTGCCCCACTGTCCTCTAGATACTCAACAATTCTTTCTTTCATAAGTGATTCCATCATTTTCCTACCACTGAGGTTAAACTAACAGGTTTGTAGTTCCCTACCTCTGCCTTGCTCCCTCTTTTGTGAAGAGAAATCACATCTGCCCTCCTCAAATCCTCAGGTACCACATCATCCTCTCATGATTTGTTAAAAAGGGTAGTCAGTGACGTCACTAGGTCTCTCCTTAGTTATTTTAGAATTCTGGGGTGAATCCCATCAGGCCCCATTGCTTTGTCCACCCTGAGTTTTAGGAGTTCTCTCAGGACTCTTTCTTCTGTGAACGGACTGTTTTTAACTCCCCTGTACAAAGTGCTTCTATTGCTTGATTTAGGTACCCCCCCCTTCTTCTTTTGTGAATACTGAGCAAAAGTATTCATTCAATATCTCTGCTTTTCCACTGTCATCCTCTGCCCACCTCCCTTCCCCTTTGTTAAGCCTCACTGTCCCTTCCTTGGTCTTCCTTCACTCCGTGATGTAGTTATAAAAGGTTTTATGCCCCTTCTTAACAGAGTTGGCTACCTTTTCCTCGGTTTGGGCATTTGCCATTCTGACTGCCTTCCCCGCTTCCTTCTGCTTTAACTGGTACAGTTCTCTGTGCTGCTTATTCTGTGATTCCTTATACTTCCTGAATACTATCTTTTCCTCCCTAACCTTTCATAGTATCATAGTAAAAGCTAGCAGAATAGGCCCTATGGTCTATTGTGTCTGCTCGGAAGCTAGCCCCCTACTGGGAGCTCACTCCTCCACCCCCCCAGCCCCAGAAGTGGCCCTCCCTGGCCTCAGCTTCCCCCTGTACCTGTCCCAACCCTTCTTGAATCCTTCCACTGTGGTCTCTTCCACCAGACTCCTGGGAAGTGTGTTCCATGGTTCCACCACCATCTCTGCGAAGATGTGTCTCCTGTGCTCCCCCCTGTACTTCCCCTTCCAGCTTCCACTTGTGCCCCCCGGTAGTTCCCCCCTTCTTAAACCTGAACACTTCCCTAGGTCTGCCCTTATTTATCCCCTTTATGTACTTGAAAGTCTCTATCATGTCCCCTCTGCCCCTCCTCTCCTCCAGTGCTTACAGATTGAGTTCATCCAGTCTCTCCTCATAGGTCCTACCCTCCATGCCCTGAATCATCCTGGTCACCCTCCTCTGGACCCTCTCCAGCAGCAGTATGTCCCTCTTAATATGGGGTCTCCAGAACTGCACACAGTACTCAAGATGTGGCCTACCCAGGGCATTATACAGAGGGAGGATCACCTCTGTCCTCCTGGAGGTAATCCCCCCCTTGTTATGCAGCCCAGTATCCTGTTTGCTTTTGCTGCAGCTCTTCAATAGTTCTCTGTGTTATTCATTTTGTTGACCACCACTAATCCTAAGTCCCTCTTGCCCAATGTGACTTGCAGTGTGGTCCCCCCTACAGGGTGTATTTTTGTCCTGGGTTTCTGACCCCCAGATGCAGCACCTTACATTTCCATGCATTGAACTTCAACCCCCACTTCCTTTCCCACCCCCTCGGGTATCCAGATCCCCCTGCAGGGCCTCTCTCCACTCCTTCCCATCTGCCAGTGCTCCCAGTTTTAAGTAATCCACAAAGAGACTCAACTTACTCCTAACACCCCACCCTATGTCTGAGACATAGGAATTGAACAGGAGTGGCCCCAGGATCAAACCCTGGGGATCCCACTGATGACCTCCTCCTGTGGGAGGAGACTATCCTCCAACCACCACTCACTGCATTCACCCCATAAGCCAGTTTTCCACCCACCTGAGCAACTGCCCCCACCCCCACCCCCCAGCTTTGTTAGTAGGCCATTGTGGGGTACCAACTCAACTTCACTGAAATCCAGATAGAGAAGAATCAGAAGAAGAATCAGCATTTATATAGTGCTTTTCATACATCCAAAGTGCTTTACAAGCAATGCTAGACTGGTAGTGAAGTGATTGAATGTGTGGTGGTGACCATATCGCTCATCATCACCCACACACAGCCTGGATAATTGCATGAACTGGTTTATGGGAAGGGGAATGTTGGCCAGGACACCGGGAATGTTCCCTACTCTTTTCGAAAAGTGCCCTGGGTTCTTTTACTTCCACCTGGACACCCACTGGGACAACACCAGGATGGGCAGAAGGGACCTCGGTTTAACGTCTCATCCGAAGGATGGCACACCCCAGCAGTACAGTACCCCCCAATACTGCACTCGGATGCCAGCGATTTTTAGGTGCAAGTCCAATCCCAGTGTGGGACGAGAACCCACAACCTTCTGGTCCAGAGGTGGATGTGCTACCAACTGAGCCGCTGCTGACACCAGCCTATTTCGTCCAGGGCACCCGTCACCCAGTCATAAAACTCCACCAGGTTAGTCTGGCACGACCTCCCCGGAACAAAACCATACTGCCTGTCATCCAGGTGCCCCAACCTTTCCAGCTGCCCCACCAGCCTCTCCTTGATAATGCCCTCCATAACCTTGCCTACCACAGATGTTAGGCTAATGGGCCTATAAGTCCCCATCTCCTCTCTGGAACTTCCCTTGTGAATAGGCATCACATGAGCCACATTCCAGTCTTGAGGCACCCACCCTGTCATCAGGGAGATGTTGAAGAGTGAGGTCAGTGGGGCTGCCAGCACATCCACCAGTTCCTTCAGCACCCTTGGATGCAGCCCATCTGGCCCCGGCACCTTCTCAGTCTTTAGTGACCTCTCTCACCCTATCCGCTGTGATTTCTCCCTCCCATCCCCCCTCCTCGTGCATCCTCTCCTCCCCTTCTAGATACGACCCATCCCCTGCCCTCGTTTCATCCAGTCCTTCAGTCTCCAACTGACCTCCTGGTTCAGTGGGCTCCTCTAACCTCCCATTGGGTTGGAAAGATCCCCCACCTCCCCTGGTAAAGACAGAGGCAAAGTACTCATTTAGCACCACTGCTTGTTCCCCAGCTTCCTGCGCCCATCCCCCCCCAGTTCTAAACCTGTTGATCCGTGCCCTCACTTTTCTTTTCTCCCCTATGTATCTATAGAACCACTTCCCCCCTGCAGATATCCCTGGTCAGGTTAAGCTCCTTCTTCACCTTGGCCCCCCTTACCACCCTGGTGACCCTCTTACCAGGAAATCATACTCTTCCCCTCTCCCTAGCCCCCCCTTCAGTGCTTTAAGCAGGTATAGGCAGCCTTTTTCTCCCTCACTGCCTCCTGCACCTCCCGGGTCCACCAATATGGCTTACTGGCCCTACATTGCTTGTGCCTTACCTTTTCGTAGGCCTTCAAAGCCTCCTACACCCCCTTCTTAATGGTCTCCCACAAGCTACCAGCATCCATGTCTGGCCTTATCTTATCTAAGCACCCTTTAAAAATTCTTCTCATGCCCTCAAAGTCTGCCCCCCCTGAAATCTATTACTTCTGTATTAGTGCAAATTTCCTCTCCCCCTAGGAACATAAGAAACCAGACCATGGCATGGTCACTGCCTGCCAATGGGCTGCTCACCTCCAGGCCCATTACCTAGTCACTATCTGCTAGGACAATGTCCAGGATCCGATCCTGCCTAGTAGACTCCCCCACATGCTGGACAAGGAAGGCATCCTGGAAGACATCCGTCAACCTCTGATTCCTGGCCACCTAGGATGTCATAGTGCCCCAGTCTGCCCCCGGCATGTTCAGGTCGCCCATGATCACCACCCTGCCCTTTCTGAGGCCACAGTGACCCCGATGTTCTCAGCCAGATCATCCTCCAGTTCTGCTTCCGTTGCGGGGAGTCTGTACACCACCCCTATTTTTAATCTTTTACCCCCCCCATTTGTAGGGTTACCCAAACTGCCTGCACATCTTCTTCTGCCTCCTCGATTAAACCAACTACTATGTCATTTTTGACTATCAATACCACATCCCCCTATCTCTTTCCACCCCCCTATCTTTCCTAAACATTGTGTATCCCTCTAAATTTAGGTCCCAGTCATGGGGTGGCCCATGTCTCAGAAATTGCCACCAAGTCTGCTGCACCCTCAACTAGCATTGCCTGGAACTCTGGCATTTTATTGCCCATGTTCCTGGCATTGATCAGGACTGTCCTTCCCCCTCCCCCTCCCCCTCTCCAGTCTTCCCAGCCCAGCGCAATCTCCTGTCTCTCTTCCCCCTCAGTGCCCCCTGGTCTTTTAATGCTACCCGCAGCCCCCTTTGCATGATCTAGTCCTGAACCCTCAAGTTTCCTCGCTGGGGCTTTCAATCTTTCTATCCCTCCCATCTTTACAAGTTTAAACCCCACCTATCACCAATGAATCCAAAAAGTTTTAGTTTAAGGATCTCCTTCCCCTCCAGGTTGAGATGCAGCCTATCCCTGGCATATAGCCCTTTGTCTTCCCATGTATCACCCCAGTCCCCCATCAATCCATACCCTTATGACCTGCACCACTCCCTGAGCCACTGGTTCACCCCCCTAAGTTTTTGCTTATTTTCCCCGCTTGCCCTTGGTACTGGCAGTATCTCAGAAAATGAGATTGAGCATCCTATAGAGTGGCAAACCCTGGCCAATTCCCTAAATCTTGCCTCAATCTCCAGTTCACTGTTCACTTCTAAATCATTTGTTCCCAGGTGAACTAGAAAGTCTGGGGATCCTCCACATTCTCTTGCCATTCAGTATAGCTGGAATTTGGCCTTATGTACTGATAGGTCTAGGATGCATTTAACCTTGACTGGGCTGCCTTTTCCCTCCCCAATCCCCTACCTCTAATCATGGAGTCACCCAGCAGGAGCACCTTCACCTCTCCCCACAAGTTACTAGCCTATTTATGCCCTTCCATACCCCTTCTTCTGTCTATGTCCCCTGGCTTGCTCCTTGCACCCCCCCACAGTCTGGGTGTCTCTATTTTGTGCATGCCCTTCCAGGCTCCCTCTTCTGCCTATGTCCCTCAGTTTTCTCCTCTCACCCCCTGCAACTTGGGAATCACAGGTCTGTATGTGCCCTTCCAGACTCTTTCTCCTGAATATGGCCCCCTGCTTGCTCCTCTCCCCTCCGACAGCCTGGGCATCACTAGTTTGATTGTGCCCTTCCAGGCTCCCTCTTCTGTCTCCCTCTCCCAGCTTGCTCCTCACACCCCTCAGAGCCAGAATATCACCAGTCACCCCCATTAATTCTTCCCCGGTTGGTCTGTTGCCATTGACTTCTCCACCCAGGCCTCCTATTCCTGCTTTCCTTTTCCCCTCCCCCCCAGGTTCTGCAGTAACAGACCCTTGTGCCCTAGTGCTCTCTACTACCCCCTCTTCTGGAAATTCCAGTCTCAGAGCTGGCCTACCCAGAGTTCTCCCCTCTTCACCCTCCTCCTTGTCCGCTTTTTTCTTCCTCATCTCTGCCCTGCCCTGGGTCCTGGCCTTGTCCACCCTGACTCTGTTCTGTGTGTCCCCCTCTGTCTTATCTCCCTCAGACCCGGGCTCCTGCCCCCCCTCCCTGCCCATCTGGTGCCCTGGTCTCACGTCCCCATGCTCTCCCTCCTTTGGATCAGGCCCCCATCCCCTGTCCCCTTAGACACCTGACCAATCCCTCCCCGTCATCCTGCACCCCCTGCCCAGCAGCCTCTTCCACCTAATCATCTGGGTACAGCAGGGTGAAGTGATTTGTAAGTGTGATGCCTGCCCCAAGCTCATCCACTCCTGTCCCCTTCCCCTCCCCCTTCCTTGGCTCTCTCTGGGCTGTCCTCTCTTTTCAGAGTGAAGACCATACACTGGTATTTTCATGTCTCTCCTCCCCTACAGAGTGACCATGTGGTCCTAGTTCTCTCACTCCTGCCCCTATACCCTGGGGTATGCCATTTTGTCCTCACCTATCATCATATGGCTGCCCTTCCTCTCCAACCCACCCCTCCTCCCTCCAACTGCTTCCAGATCCCCTCGTCCTCCCACCTGAGGCCTGCCAACTGGTAACACACTGGGCATCCACCAAACCTCCATGCCCAATTCAATATTATGGCCACCCCGCACCCCATACACCCAATCACCCTCCCAAAAATACCGGCTCTTGCATCATTCGATCCCATCCTCACTGTTAGGTGTAGGCAATATAGGCCCCCCTCAGCAATAAAAGTAGCCTCCAATCTGTATACACTCAATCAGTCTACCCTTTTACCAGCAGTAGCCAGCATATGCCTGAACAATCAATACAAACAGTACCCAAGATGCAGTAGCCAGCACTACCCAAGCATCACGCTAATAGGATTAGGATGTTGCAAGGCCTTATAGGACTCACCCAATAAATGTAGGGTGAGCCTTGGGGCTGGTGGGTTGCAGGGTGGGTGGGTAGGAGTACACCACGGGCTGTGTCAAAACACAGTCAGCCAAGGAGTCCTCTGGCAGTGACACCTCACACAATCACCAACTTGTCTGCTAGAATCCCTTACTTCTGCCCAAACTAAATGTAAAAGCACAATAAATGGCAGTTAAGACTAGCCCTCAAATACAATTACAAACACACAGAAATACCAGCTAAAAAAATATTTCAGATCTACTTACACTCCCAGCCACCAGCTACTTTCCTGCCACCTCTTTTGAGAACCAGAGTGTTTTTTTTTTACTTTGTTTTGTTTATTTGCTTCACACAAAGACTTGTTGCCTTTCTGATGGCAATTTTGATTTTCTCCCATTGTTCTTCTACCCCTCCTTCCTGCCCATTTACTAGTGCATTCCTTAGGCACTCATCCATTTTGCCAAAATCAGCCCTCCTGTAGTCCAGTACTTTTGTCTTTGTATGGCTTGACTCTACAGATGTGTTTATCATGACTCACACTGTTCGGTGTTCACTAGTTCCCAGAGGCTACCCACTTCTAAATCTTTGATCCTCTCACCATCTCCATTTGAGAGTACCAGGTCTAAGATTGCTCCCTCCTGAGTGGGTTCCAACACTAGCTGTCTGAGGCATGCCCCCTGCAGGGCATCAAGAATGACCCTGCCCTTGGATGTGGCTGTAGCACATGTACTCCTGTTAACATCTGGCATATTCAGGTCCCCATCAACAAAATCTCCCCTTTTTCTGCCATTCTAAGGATGCCTTCTAACATTTCTTTGTCCATTTCCTCCTCCTGAGGTGGGGGCCTGTATATAACCCCTGTGCGGATTGTGGTGCCATTATCTGTCTCCAAGATGACCCACAGTGCCTCCTCTCTTCCTCATTTACCCTTTAGTTCTGTTGCTTTGATCCCTTCTCTTATATAGAGAGCTACTCCTCCTCCTCCTCTTTCACCCTCCCTGTCCCTCCTGTAGATTACATACCCATGTATATTTACATCCCAGGCATGGTTCTCTGTGTACCATGTTTCTGTGACTGCCACAATATCCAGGTGTTCCTCTTCCATCAAGGCCGCTAAATCAGGAAGCTTGTTACCCAGACTACTGGCATTGGTACTCATCACCCTCAATTTTTTTATGGTCTTACCTCTTTTAGCCCCATCCCTGCCCTTACTGTCTTTGGCTTTTTCTCCATTTACCCCTATCCTGCTCCTTATTGACCTCTCTACCTTGGTGTTTACCTCGTTGATGACCCTGTTTTGTGGGGGAGGCTGGGAATTCCCTCCTTCTCATCAGTGCTTCCCCTCTTGGCTAGTTTAAAAGCTTGCCAATGAAGCATTTAAACCTGTCACCTAGGAGCCTGCTTCCCCTCCAGAAGAGATGCAGACCATCTTGCCAGTATAGGTGTGCATCCCTCCAGATGGAGCCCCTGTCCCCAATGAAGCCAAAACCCTCTGCTCCGCACCAGTTTTTCAACCATTCATTGAATTGCATGGTGCGTACTACCCTAGCCTCACCCGTGCCATAGACAGACAGTACCTCCAAGAAGGTTACCATGTGTGCTACTTGGCTAAGGCCCCTCCCAAACTCCATGAACAACTCTTGTGCTGCTCTGATCCCATGCCCAGCTAAGTCATTTGTCCCTAGGTGGACAATGATGTCCAACTCCCTCTCCCATGTAGATGCTCTTGCAATACTGAGGATTCACTTCCCATCCCTCCAAGCCATGGCTCCAGGCAGGCACCTTATCTCCCTCTCCACTTTTTCCCCCAGTTCTACCCCCCTAATGATTGAGCCCACCACAAGGGGCCACTTTCTTCCCCTGTGATGTTCTGCACCACCCTCCTGTGTGCCTTCCTTGTGGCTGTTCCCAGCAACCTCCTTGGTCTCCAGTGCAGGTGCCTCCATAGGGGAGCTATGCTCCACCAGTACAGTATAAGGATTGTGGAGAGGTGTAACTGGAGGGATGCACCACTGTTCTACCACCCTCACCCTCCCTGAGCAGGCTAATTTAGAAAAAAAAGCTCCTAATAACAGTAAAAGGGAAAGACACACTAGGACTACACACACAAATCAAAACACTCTTCACAACATATGTTTTTGCAAATTCTGACTGTAGTACTCCTTTGAAAATAGAGCAATGAAATCGAACAGAGACAGTTAAGACTTCATTGAAAGATCTAATCTAGCCAGACAGGTATTGTCATTGTATAAATGACATGTCATGAGCTGGCTAAAAATTTCACATTTAGTTTTAACTGCAGAGTTTGACCTCTATAGACTTCACTCGTGACTCACCACTCATGATGTCATAGTGATGAAAATATGCAACGACTGTAAAAATAAATATGCTATTTACTCAGCCTGTGGGAAATCCCATATTTATGCACTGGTTGGGACACATGAGTGATTGGTGAAAGTTTGATTTGGGGGGCACATTTCCTCTAGCAGTCTGCTGTGTTGGTTGTTTGATAGTGTTTGCTAATGGTCCGTATTCTGCAATATTTGAGCAGGACTTTCCAGAAAAACTCTCTCCAAGTGGAAGAGGAAGTCACTTCCCACCCTTTTCAAAGTCTGAGAGATTAGTCATTCTTTGAAATGGTACATTGGGCACCCAGCTCACACACCACCCTTATTTTATCTAGGGAATCTCACTTAACTTTATGTTATAACTGATATATCCCACATATGTATTTTTGCTTGCCTTTTAACATCACCACCCATTAAATATACTCTTCCCATGTGGTTAGGTGTCTTGATATTTGGTCAATATGATTACCAGTATTAATGAATTGTCTGACTTGGAGGTATCTGTGAAAATCATGATTTACCAGATTAAATAAACTTTTCAGTGCTTAAAATGTCATAAGGACCTATTTTCAAGCAGCTGGGTGAATCTGGTCAGTCCACTTCTCTCCCATCTATCATATTCATTATCTAGTTTGGGTGGAAGAATATCCACTTTTTATATTAACAGACTTCTAGGAAAACATAAAGTAAACTTACAAGCTCAAATGGGCAGACTGGGTGGGATGTAGGCCCTTATCTGCCAACACTGTCTATGTATCTATGTATCTATGGCTGTGAGCAGATGTTACAGCCATTTTGCTATCTGTAGCTTGAAAATGGAGTTTTGTGGAACACATTTTTTTAGACTTTTCAATGTATCCTTCCACATCCACAAATTACTATGACAAGTAAAATAAAATAATCCCTTCTTTCTGTTTAGAATGTTGGAGACATAACTCTAAGCTGCTTATCTGATGGCCATTAGGAAACTGAAACAACTTGTTAAATATTGGTTGCCTATTAAACTGGAGATTTGTTTACCCCCTTTGAAATGCAACAGCATGCACATTTAAATGATTAGCATTTAAACATTTTTTGCTACTAACTTCAGTTGGGGATAAAAATCTTTCAAGAAAGATTCATACCTCATAAATTTTACCCTTTCCCAGCAAATTTTGTAAAGATTTACACTGTTTTTAACCTCTCAAGACCTATCTGATAAAATGCCAGGTCTTCAGTGAACTACCTAGACTAAATACATACATTTCTTTTTGACAGGAAGGGCTGCGGCCTGCTTCCCAAACATAACAGATAAGAGCTACTGAGATCTCTTATAGTAAGTGTGTGTGTGTGTGTGTGTGTGTGTGTTTGGGGATGGGTGGAGAAATAGTCAAACTCCTGGCAAGGGAGACCTCAACTAATGAATTAACTGCTGACAAATCATGAGCGATACAGAAGCCAATGATCTGATACCTTTTGTTGGACCAGCATAGATGTAACAAAAAGAACTTATACCATTTATAAAATTCCTGATCAAACAACTGCAAACAGAAGACTGTTTATTGTCATTTTATAATAAGATATACTCAGTATGTATTTACTGAGTTGCTGGATCAGGGCCTTGATAAAATAATATCATTTACTTAACTCATTCAAAATTCTATCAGGTGGACAGAATGAGAATTTGTCTGAAAACTAATAACTATAAGATGCAAAAATACCATTTGTGTATGTATGTATGTATGTGTGTGTGTGTGTATATATATATATACACACACACATACATACATACAAATATTGGGAAATAACTTGAAATATCTCTATTTACAATAAATTTGTTTACAGGCATCACTAGTATCTTTTGAAAGATTGTCTGACTTGTGATTATTAATTTTGAGTATAGTTCATGAAAAAATGAGCTTGATATTTGTTATTTCATAAAGTCCCCCATTATGCCTAATACATAGCATATAAATCCAAATCATTCCAAGGCCATCGTTCCATATAATATTAATAATGAGCAGCAAATCAGAGCTCTTTTCCTAATAAAATGCTGCTGATATAATAAAGAACAAAGTCATAAATAAGGAACCAGTGGCTTATGAAAAAATCTACAGGGATTTAATTCTGCCTTTGTGGGGAAAACACAGGAAAAATTAGGACTTCTTACAGAGTAATGGTTATCTGGATCTGGGAGCACTGAATACTTCTTTTCCTATATTTGTATCCTGGATAGGGCAGGGGAGACGCTACATCTCATTGTCACAGGGATGTTCAATTACACATTTTTTTGCACTGTATTTACTCTGGCTGTCCCAGATTAGATGCAATATCTTGTTTTCAGTGAGGTCATGATTTTACCATTTTTATAATGTATTTATTCAGGCTATCTAGTCCAGGGCACCCATATTCAAAGGAGATATGCAGCACATCCTGGTGGAAAAGGGAGATGTGCTGCACAACTTCAACAATGTGCAGCAGTGCGATATTCAAATGTGAGGGATGCGCTTGACAGAAGGGAATGGGCCAGGGCGCACACAAATGGTATGCCATTCAAGTCGAGGGGGCAGTCCCATGCATATGCTGTGCTGCTGCATATTCAGTGGGAATATGCCCCTCACAGTCCAGAGCACCGTGACCCACAGTTGGTCCATGAATAGCTGGCCTAACCCAGCCAGCCACCCACAGGCAGGCTGCAAATATGCACCAGGTGCACAGCAGCCAGGCAGCCCTGGTGGACTAAAGGTACCCCCTTTCCATCCCCAAGCTAGCTGACTCCATCCCTGAAGACCTCCATAGTATAGGGCCCCCCAGATCCGATTACACCAGAAGAAATCATAGTCCATATCCATAATCTAGAGAACTCCCATCCACCACCCCTGTACACAGATACCCTCACTCTCCCCATACCCAACCTGTTGCAAAGAGTGGCACTGCCCTCCACACCCTGCCATAGCCAGCCATTGACTGCACTGAACCCAGGCTGGGGACCTGCACTCTGGAATGACCCAACTGGCTGTAACACGCATTGGGGCACCATGCCAGCTGTGGATCCACCAGTGTATGCAGCTGTGTGTACATCCCTGGCAAACTGAAGAGAGAATTTACATATCTCCAATGCATGCCTTGTCAATGTTATATCTCCCTGCTGTCATACACTGCTGCAAGTCCACAATCTCCCCTGCTCCCCAGTGTAACATACCACCCTCTGGACTGCTGAAGTATCCCAGGTGCCATGGAGTGCTGTATCCTGTAATGCCATTTGCAGTGTACACTTCAGGCTATAAATAGTTCATCTGCAGTTCCCCAATTGTACAAACAAATTGGTGGTCGGCTGTAACATGCCTGTTTTGGGACCTGTGTTAGTGGGTACAGCATCGGCCATCACCCACACTGAGCAGTACAATGGCACCGGGATAATGGATCTGCATGTGAATGCCTGAGGAGTATGGCCACTGGGTGTTATCACCCACACACAGTTCATGCCTATGTATAATACATTCCAGCATCTTACTGTGAGTACTCCACCACCTACAGATAAGTGGTACAATTCCATTACAGAGTCAGTCGTTGCAATGGGATGGGCAGGGGGTCGGGGGGACTGTGCACTGTTGAGGGGGAGCAGGGGCCACTACCCTATGGACATGGACTGTAGGTGTATTCAGGAGCAATTAGGGATGGCATTGGGTTCCTACAATATGGAACTGATAGAGCCTGGACTCTGGTACCATTGGGGATGGTGGAACGGGTGAAAGGTTGCCACTATACCACCAGAGACTTCAAGGCCTGTCCCTCATGGGAGTGATCGTAGTCAGGGCTTGGGGGCGAGTGCTGCTCCGGTGCATTCATCCCCATGCCAACATGCAAATGGGCTGGTATTGAGCATGCATAAGGTCCCTTTGCACCCTTCATGCTCGATTAGTTCATTTGCATTCCTGTGCTGAATATCGTCCTAGGGAGGCTGCGGTGCATACCGCTATGTGCCACACATTCCCCCTCAAAGGTATTCAGTCGGGGTCACCCTGGATGCACCTGACTTGGTGGCCGCCTGCACTGTGACTCCCGTTCAGGGTCACATTTTCAACAGGAATGATGAAACCAGCCAGGATGAAGTGCAGTGTCACAGGTTTACTGCATGACAAAAAGGATTAACTCCCTTTGAAACTGCATTGTTTGCTGCAGTAACTCTACTGCAGAATTCTGCAGTGCTGCACTTCATCATGGTGGGCTTTATTGTATATGTAGCCTGTGATGTGGGTGCATATACAAGGGTGTGGTCCGAAATGGTGATGCCTTCAGGGCAAAATCCCAAATGGTGATGAGAAGGGTAGGGCGACCGGATGTGGGGTTGGGAGAACTGAGCGACAGGATGTCGCTATATGTACTCATGTGCATGGGGGGGAGCGAGCATGGCAAGCCTGGGTTGGGGGGCAGAGGGGATGTAGGGGGTGGCCCTGCAGTGGGTTGCTGAGCTGTGCCATGGCATCGGGGGTTGGCCTGCAGCTGGGGTGGGTGAGGTACCGGTTGGGTCTGGGTGCTGGTGTGATTTTATTGCGCTTGGCCTGAACCTTTATTTTTCATGCTTTCACCCTTCCCCCCAGCATGCACCCCTAGAATTGAGAATCCTTTATTAAGGGGTGCGGGGGCAAGGCCCCTGGGGTGGGATACAGCTTCCCACAGAAAGCATGAAATTCTAAGTCCTCAGTGCCGTTGTTCCATGTGCTGAGGGTGTCAGAGTGCCGAAAAGGTTTCGCCACTCTGACTTCGCAATAATGGCGATCGCCTTTAGGCAGTCACCGTTATCACATAGAGCCACTGTATGCACACCTTGTACCAGTGGTGCATTCTTTTTGAATATTGTATCAGTGCTGACTGGCGCACCCTCTTTGTGCAATACATCTTTCTGCTCATGCATGGATCTGGCAATTAAATTATCTCCCCAGATGTAAAATATTATTTTTATTGGGTTCTGATTTTACACAATGCAGCATAATATTGTGTAGGTGTAGAGCCCTACTGAAAATAAGATGCCATTTCTTCTGTGAACTATCCAGGCAAAATATATAGCAATCTGCAGGCATATTCTAGTAAAACACATTGTAAAAATGTGTAAACGGAAGACCACATTGACACTGCCTCTCCACAGATCTGCATTGTGCAAATTCATTAGAAATAATGAGTAAAAGCATCCCAAAAGCTCTCCACAGCCATATCGGCTCCGACCAGAACTTGTTTATCTAATGAGGGAGGTGGGCCTCAGTGACTAACTAAATTATAACAATTTCCTGACTGCTTAATATGACCAGCATGTACTGAACCCACTGGTTGTGTACCCCTCTGTTGTAATCTGGAGGTGATGGTATCAATGCTAACTTAAACAGTGATTCACTCTCCCTGCCTCTGAATTTTCTATGTCATACCAACCTGATGTGGACCTGTGTTTGGTCCATATGCATGCATCCACCTTTTGGCCAGCCTGAGAGTACATGCATAAGTGTGGTAGTGATAGCCTACCCCCATCCCTGAGAAGCATCAGAACACTTTGCTTGATGTGAGCTCTTTTCCATCCTTAGATAAATTTGTGAATCTCTTAAAGTATGGGGTTCCAGTACACTGTAGGTTTGGGTAACAATAAGGTTTGAAACCAAAACAGAAACTTACAGTTGCAGCCATTGCAATGGTCAGATTTTTCCTGACATTTCTGTGATTTCTTGAGGTAAATTCCCTGCCAGCACTGCAGTACTACCACTGAGAGATTCTTTTTAGAAATATTGGAAAATACTAAAGGGCGGCCAGAGAGATTCTCTTTAGAAATATTGGGAAATAACTTGAAATATCTGACAAATTTGTTGGCTGCAACTGTAGATAATAAATTCATTTTAACTGTATCAATGCAACCTGCCTGGTAGAGAGGAAGCAGGGACCACCTTGCCAGGTCCTGTTGCATCACACCATAAATTTTACAGTAGTTGATACTAAACAGCTTAGAAATGTCCACTGCAGCCTGTATCACCAAATATCTGACTTGGTTATTCTTTGCTCAGGAGAATGGATACATTTCCCTAAAACCCTGCAGCCAGGTCCCACTCAGTGTTATCATTTCAGATTTTTCATAATTTATTTTATAGCCTGAGACCTGTCCACACTGTTCCAACATTTGTTCTTTGTCTGGCACAGACTCTTCTGGTTGGCTAAGGAAGAAAATGGAGTTGTCTGCATATAAGGACAGTTTCTGTTACACTCCTCCTCCCATCACCCCTGTAATATTAGTGCCTGACACACTCTTGCTTCTAAGGGCTCTAATCATAATGCCAACTGCAGAGGGGACAGAGGGCAGCCTGGTCTAGTCCTGCTAGTCAGAAACAAAATAGGCATAGTTTACTCCATTAATCCTTTCCATGGCTCTAGACCCTGGATATAAGCTAGAGATCACAGCTATTCATCTGGGGTCAAATTTCATTTTCTCCTCAGTCTTTTGTAAGAGTTGCCAATTAACTATATCAAAAGCTTTTTCAGCATCAACTGAGATTGCAAACTGGAGTACCCTCTTTCCCCTCTGTGCCAGATACAAATCCCATTTGGTTAGAGTGAACTATGGAAGTGATGCACTCCTAAAGATGGTCTGCAATTATGCCATGAATATCTTTAGATCTCCATTAATTAGAGAGATGGGGGGTGTCGCATGAAAGGCAGATATCCATTTACGTGGGTATATGTTGTATATGATGTAATGTACTTTGGAATTAAGACACTGTCTTTTTAACAGATAACTACAAAATTACTGGCATTTTTATAAAGGCTAGTGTGGACCTGTTATATTTCAGGATAAGGGAAGACAGGTATATGACCCCAGGAAAGCATAAAACATCTCACTGTGGCTTTCCATGACAGGGAAGGGTTAATGTAATGATAAAAGGGTCAGAGGTTAAGCCAAATTCACAGACCAGATGTTACAGGGATTGACATGGAACCACAGTGACACCTACTGGGAAAGATAAACTGTTGCACCATAATGTCTGTATTGTCCTGGAATCATTAACCCCACCCCAGAGAAAAAGATAAGGTGGGTGTGTCCTAAAATGACCCTCCAGCATAATACCTGACACACTTCGAATGCAGAGCAGTTGAAAATCAGTTTAAGTTGGAGGGCATGTCGCCTGTTCCCAGCTGGCATATACTTATAGCCAGAAGTACATGTGTAGGCCTGGGAAACCTTTAAAACTGAGTCATGAGTGTGTGGAAAGCTTGACTTGCCACATACTGAACAGAAAATTTTGATTTTTAAGTCAGAATTTTGGAAATCGAGACTTTGCCCAAAGGCAACATCTGAAGTCTTTTTAAAAGGACATCCAGAGACTTGGATCAAGGACTTGTTACACATTCTACTGCCTAATGAACTGTCATCTGTACCAGGACATTTGAAATCTTATCTCAACGTTAACATCAAAACAAGGCATATTTTAGAATACAGTACCTAGCATTTTCTGTAAACCATCCAGTTTAACTTTTGCTATTGTCTGCATTTCAAAATGCTTCCAAACTGTAGACTTTTCTGTATTGCTTTTATTTTAAGTAAACTTTTATGATTTCCTTATCAACTCTGCCTGGGGTCTGGTTGCGTGATTCAACATTTTAAACAGGAGGGTTTTGCAAAGACTGGGTGCCTAACAAGATAGAACTACCTAGGTAAGACGTAGCCAGTGGCAGTGGCGGGATTCAAATACTGAAAGTAGTGCAGAGTCAAGGGAACTCAAGACTACAGAATCTACCCTCCCACTGGGAAAAAGAAGGTTGGAAAGTCTTCCTGAACTTTTACTCCCGCTTGCAAGTTCCTGACTAGAGGGATCCTCTCTGCAAACAGGAGGTCCTGCCAGAATGCCCAGGGTTAGGGGGCCAGGGTCATGTGATGGGGGTAGGAACTTCAGAGATGAGGGTTCTTACCAGTCATTGGAATAACAGAGATGGGTGCATACTGTCATGATTCTGGGATCTGTTCCTCTTCCAGTGTTTCTTGGTAGCAATCCAGCAGCAAGGGAGCTAAAGGGTTAGAGAAGGCTTTATAAAATTCAGAAAGCAATCTAT
The DNA here is from genome assembly GCA_016271365.2 of Neoceratodus forsteri. Lineage (NCBI taxonomy): Eukaryota > Metazoa > Chordata > Ceratodontiformes > Ceratodontidae > Neoceratodus > Neoceratodus forsteri. The sequence goes on from CM057449.1 coordinate 824,442,612, forward strand.
CTGTCCCTGGGGATTTGCCATTATTCAGATCCTTAAGTTTCACTATATTTCTGCTGTGCTAAAGGGTTTTTCTAATGGGGCATCTTCCTGCTCACTCAGGACTGGGAGTGCCACTCTTATCAGAAAGTGGTCAATGTTTTGGGGCATTTCCAGGGTTTGTTCTTGTAAATACTGGAAGGAGTAGCACCTAGTAAACGTGTCAGATGTTTTCCATGGCTATGCTATGAGCCTGCCCCCCCCAATTGTGGATCACAAAGCTTCAGCACAGTCCTACTGCCCATGATGTGTGCCATTGGACTGGAGGTCAGCACATGTGGTGCCCATCCATATGAGTGGCCCAAGGAATGATCCAGGGAACTATAGACCAGTCAGCCTCACATCTGTGGTGTCTAAACTAATGGAGCCCATCATGAAGGAAAGGCTGCTGGCATTCATGCAGGAGACTGGACTGCAGGATGATCATTAGCACGGGTTCATCCAAGGGAGGTCCTGTCAAATAAACCTGGTCAACTTCTTCAACTGGATGACTAGGGCATTGGATGGGGGACAAGAAGTTGATGTCCTATATTTGGACTTCAGCAAAGCCTTTGACTTGGTGTCACATGGAGGGCTAGTGAGTAAACTGAGGACCCAGGGAGCTGGTGAAAAATTAGTTCGATGGATAGGAAATTGGCTGAGTGACAGGCAGTAGAGCGTGGTAGTTGGGGGAAGCTATCGAAGCCCTCAGCAGTCATCAGTGGGGTCCCATTGGGCTCCGTCCTAGGGACTGTGCTCTTCAACATCTTCACTGCTGATATAACAGGAGGGGTAGAGAGCAATATGAACCTGTTGACAGATGACACCAAAATTGGTGCAGTAGTGGATGGTGGGGAGAGGGCTAGGGTTCTCCAAAGTGATCTGGTTCACTAGCGAAATGGTCAAGGACTTAGCAGCTGGTATTCAATACCAAGAAATGCATGGTCATGCACTTCAGGTCCAAGAACCCTAGGTACAACTAACATCTAGGTGGGAAAAGGTTAAATGTCTCCAAAGAAGGAAAGGATCTGGGTGTATGGGTAACAGGAAGGTTGAACCACTCTGAGCAGTGCAAGAGGGCTGCAGCCACAGCCAACAGGATATTTGGGTGTATTGCCAGTGGGATCACCTACAGAAGTGAGGAAGTCATCCTACCACTGTACAGATCAATAGTGAGGCTGCACTTGGTGTACTGCATGCAGTTCTGGCACCCTACTTGAAGAGGAACATTAAACTCCTGGAGATGGTCCAGAGAAGGGCAACCAAAATGATAAAGGAGATGGGGGGAGCCCTATGAGGAAAGGTTAGGGGAGCTCAAAATGTACTCCCTGGAGGACAGAAGGGACAGAGGGGACATGATAGAGACCTATAAATACTTAAAGGGCATAAATAAAGGAGAATAAGACCACTTGTCCAGGCTGAAAAGAGAGGGGATCACTAGGGGACACAGCATGAAGCTGGAGGGGGGAAGGTTCCAGAGGGAATTGAGGAAGAACTACTTCACTGAGAGGGTGGTGGAGGAGTGGAATAAACTGTCAGAGAGCTGGTTTCACAGAAGACAGTAGATGGCTTTAAGAGGGGATTAGACAGAGTCAAGGGCAGAATAATTATCAGAGAAAACGCGAGCCAAGGGGAAAACCCATCTCTGAGAAAAATAAGTAGGGGGAAGGGCAGAGGCAACTGTGGTGTAAACCACAAACTGACAGTTGAGCAGACAAGCTAGACCTTCATGGCTTGTATCTGCTGGCTTCCTTCATATGTACTCTGTTGTTGGCTCAGGGCTACTGCTAAGAGATGACCTCCTCTTATTTATTTTATTTATTTAGTTTTTGTTGACCGGGTAAGTGCACTAGACAAATCCTGCCTATTTTCAGACACGACCTGGGAAGGGGGATACAGATGAATGCCAACTGACCTTGAACCAGATTAAGCTGTTGGTGGTATTTTTAGTGAATGAGGGAAAATTTGGCCAGGACACCAGGCAAATTCCACTACTCTTTTCGATAAGTGCCATGGGATCTTTAACATCCACCTGAACTACCACCAATCCAGGAAGATGGGACCTCGGTTTAACGTCTCATCCAAAAGACAGCACCTCAGAAGTGCAGCTCCCCTCTCATGCTGCACTACAGTGTCAGTACTGGGATATTAACCCAAGTGCCAGGTGTGGTAACTGAACCCATGGCCCTCTGATCTCCCGGCCTCAGAGGTGAGTGTGCTACCTACTGAGCCACTGACACTGACAACACTGACCTCCTCTGTTTCCATTTTCATAGTAGTTATGTTGTACCTATCTCAAATTACCCTCTTTTCTGTTATTCATTAAATTAGTTAATGCTTGTTTCCTAGCCTCTCATAATTATTCCATCTGCAGATTGTGTGAGTGTGAGCTGAGAATCTGCTTCCCTCATGTCGGATTCTGATGAACCTGTTTTGCAGTATGCTGTTTTTTCACCTCCGACCAATATTTAACATTTACCTCATGAATCACCACTTTCAGGACATCCCACCTTACCAAATGTGACACTATCTCCATAAGATTCTGTAGGAGATAATCCTGAATGGTATCAGCTATAAATTCCTTGAACTTGATCCGAAATAAGGCAACCCACATTAAAACTCCAATTAGAATTTCTAGGGATGGGAACACTTGGATTGTGAGCGTTTTTACCTGCAGAGTGCTGCTTTTTAAAATTTTGGATTTATTTGTGAATGTTTGAAAGTGTCACCAGAATTTTTTCAGAGCAAACCGGGAACAATATTTTAATCTACCTTTGCGGGAGATGTTTCTGCTTGTTTTGCCCACTGAAGAGTGCTGGTTGCTGTTTTTTCTGCATTCTGGCATTGGGCCGGGGGCCAGCTGTTGGACTGAACTGTAATGGGGTCACGGTTATGGTGGACTGTGCAGGGCTAGAGCACGGGTCTGAGTATCCCTGGTGAAGAGGTCCGAAACAGGCAGTAGCGATTTGAGGAGGAACATTCTCGGAATAGGACAAGGAGAAAGGAAGGAGGTGGGACAGTTTATGCTGCCAGAGTCCCTGGATGAATGAGAGATTGTGTTTTGTGCACTAGAAAGGTAGGCTGCAGCATTGGGGGTCATGGAGAGTCTGACAAATATATACCTGAATGAGCTGAATTATCAGGGTGTCTGAAGGGGTTATCTGGAGGGTCGGACATTGGAGGATGTCAGACCAGAGACAGTGAGAACTGGTGGGGCAGGCACTGAAGGGTGACTGCTGCTTCGGGTGAGTCCCTGAAGTGCCCTGAGGTTTGGTTGGGTCTAGAAGCTCAGGAAAAACTATGGCTGCAGTCTAAGAAGACTAACTGGATTTGGTGTTTCTTCCTCCTCCCCTGATATGCAGAGAACTCAGTGAGTAGGACTATAACTTTATGAAGTTCTGGAATTGTTTCTTCAATAGACTGATAGCTAAGCAGGTGACAGCCTCTTGGGCTCTTAAATCATTTGGATTGTGACAGTGAGAGCTTCCCAGTATATACTACGAAATCCTGGACATCTTTTGGGGTTTTTTAGACTTTTAAAAACTTGCTGGGACTCAAATGTAATAATTCTCAGCTTTTGTCTGTAAAATTTCTGCAGACACTAAAATCATTAAATAGTTAATTGTGTGTTGTGTGAAAATTGTTTTGGTGAAAGGTGTGTGAAAGAATTGTGGTTGTGTAATATAGAAGGTGTATTGTTGTGGGTGGTGAAGGTGTGGTATTAGGAGTCTGAATTATTGAGTGGGTTGTTTTTGTTTTAAGAAATGTGTTGGGGTTTGGGGCCCTAAGGTGTAGCTCTTCGGGTGATGACCTCCGGGACCTTCATCCCCTCGAGCTTCCGGTACTGTCTTGGGAAGTCTACTGTAGATGTAGGGCTTTAAGGATAGCTCGGGGAGGCTGGGGGGATGTCTTCTGAGTGGCTGTCAGAGTGTCCGGGATTCGGGTGTTGAAGTCAAGGAGATGCCGTGGGGTGAAATGGGAGCTTGAACAGGGTTTAGCTTGTCTGGTCCCCATACCCAAGGGCTCCACCTTAGAGTGTGGGCAGATGGCTGGTCCGGCTGCTTCACCTCATTCTACTCAGGCTGTGATGTGCAATGCCAGATCTGGCTTGCATCACGGAGACCTGGCTGGATAAAAATGGTGCCCCAATTTTAGAGGTGGATAGTATGGACCTTAGTGTAGATAAGGTGGTTTGGTCGGATCATAGCACCGTGGGGTTCATGTTTGTGGCCCCCCAGATGGTCCTGCCCCTATGGAGATGGTCCAGTACCAGTCGTTAAGGGGAGTATCCCCAGAGGACCTTTTGGTGGTGCTGGATCTATCGGGTGTTAGGGCAGCTTGTGTGATTGGGTTGGAGGAGGCAGTAGTGGCCTATATTGGGGCGGTTGGTGCAGCCTTTGACTCAATCGCACCCTTGCATGTCCGACCCCTGTTTACTCATCAGAGATCTCCCTGGTATGATGAGAATCTCCAAGGTTTAAAGACCAGGGGCCGGAGGTTAGAGAGGTATTGGAGAAGATCTGGTCTGGTGGAGGACAAATTGACCCTGAGGTCACATTGTATGGACTACCAGGAGGCAATCTCCCATAAAAAGAAAGAGTTTCTGTCTAGGGAGATTGCTACAGCGAGAAACAGACCAGCTCAGCTCTTCTGCACAGTGGACAAGCTTTTACATCCTGCCTGTCTGTGTGTTGGAGGGCTAGGTTCAAGCACAAGGTGCGAGGAGCTGGCTCTGTTTTTCGCTGACAAGGTATCCTCCATTAGGGCTGAGGTCTCATCGAACGTCTTTCGAAAGGGCTGCAGGGTCCAGCCTGAGTTAAGTCGAGGCATTCCTGTGGGGGATGAGTTTGAGTTGATTGGGGTTGGAGAGGTGGTAGAGATAATCTCTAAGCTGCGGCCGACCCATTGTGATTTAGATCCAGCCCCAACTCGCCTTTTTGTGGAATGTTTGGACCTGATTGGTCCTGTGATTGCTGGGGTAGTCTGGAGTTCATTAAGGAATGGGATCTTTCCTTTAGCCTTGAAGGAGGCTTTGGTTAGACCTCTTTTGAAAAAATCATCTTTGGATCTGGACTACCTCAGCAATTACAGACCTGTTTCGAACCTCCCACTTTTGGTGAAGATTGTAGAAAAGGTGGGAGAGCAGTTACCTTGCATTATTACCCTTTCCAGCTTGTACCCTCTTTCTATCAAATGTCACAGAACATGCCTGTCATGAAAATAGCAATCTCTGTCAAACTGGCCAACTTTTAAACCTTGTTTGCGTGTTCCTTCAGTGAGTCTTGCAAATGCTTTCAACGATGACCTACAGTCCTTCCCTCTGGTTCCTGACTCCCCCTCTTCTATTAACAGAAATATCAGTTCTGCCTCACCTCTGCTCTTACCGTTAAGTTATCCTGTACCATTGTGTATATATTATGTTTATATTGCATATATTTGTACATTATACATTGCATGCTACATATATTATTTTCTACCTTGCTACATTTGTATATAACCTTTAGCATACCCTGTACTACTTTATGTATTCTTTGTTAATCATTGTGAACATACCCAGGTCCATCTTGTAAATGAGTTTCACTCAATGGTGTTTCACCTGGTAAAATAAAGATTGATTGATTGATTGATCGATTGATTGATTGAAAGTCTCCACCTATTATATAGAGAGAGTTCTGGTTGGTCACTGTTTCCAGGATCATCTTTTTTTAAAATAGTTTGTTCTTCCTAGTCCCATTAGGTGCATACAGGTTTATTAGTGTGCAATGTTGGTCCCTCTATTTCCCTAGTATCTGATCAAACCTGCCCTCTGGGTCCTCGGCTACAGTTTGAACCTGCAGAGGGCAGTCCTAATATATAAATATTGCAGTACCCTTCATGTGCGGATGCTCTGCCCAGATGACTGCATGGACCTCCCCCACCTAAGACTGTCGCAATTTACTTTGTTCCACTCCTATGAGCAGCATCTCTTGATGAAACCCAATATTTGCCCCTGTTTGTTCAGCTCCTGTAAGATTCTAGCCCTTTTCACATGACTCTTTATACCTTTAACATTGTAAGATATGATTCCCAAGTATGCCACACTGATGCCATAAGACAAAGGTTTTGCTTATAAAGTATGGTAGTGCAATAGGGCCATCGGACCCTCCCCACTCCCATTCCCAACTTGTGTACCAATACTAAAAACTGCAACCATGAACTATGAACAACTGTGTAACTGGGTGCAAATCTCCCAATAACAAATTGGTTAACAAATAGCTCACTGGAAATGGGACCCACTCACTCACCAAGGGTGGCCCCAGACATACTTCCATACATGCCACCTTGCCTCCACTCCCAAAATATCTTCATTGGGGAGGTCAGTGCAGGTACCAATGACATACACCCAGTCAAGGTCACTGCACAACCACATTGGCTATTGGTGGTTCGTCTATCACTGACTGTAATGTATTCTCCCAAGGTAGCCCACCCAATGTTTCCACAGAACCCTAGGGGAATGGAATCAAAAACCTCTCCTCATATCCAAAGGGGTAAATCCCATTTTCAATTCCCCAACCATGTAACAATAACATTGACAGCTTGTGCAACCTCTGGCAAATCATTTAACAACCCCCACCCACAGCACTAGTGTACACTAAACATTTATGGGATGTCCCCTAAATATTCGGTAAAGGTCTTTAAGTTCCAAAACAAGAAAAGTCAGTGAATCTGACCCCATGGCTGTGCTGCACATTTCCTGTTCTCCAAAGATAAGGCAACTGCAAAACAATGGTCCACCCCCCAGTATCCCCCCCCAGCTATGCCATCTGGTTCGGGTGTAGGTGCAGTCAAGGAAGGTTCCAGGGACACAGATGAAGTAATGTGGATGCAGGCTGGGGAACCCAAGCTCAGTCTGTATGGTACCAATTGGTGGTAGTTGCCCACATTCAGTTTGTAGACCCCATTTGAGGTGATAAAAGCATAGAAAAGTCATAACACCATAAAATAAAGAGTTTATTAACAAGAAAAGCAGATCAAAATAAAAGCTTCCACAGTGTGGACACTCACAGACTCAAAGCCAGTGTCAAGGCAGGAGACACCGGTGCAGTCCAACCTCCAGGCGGTCTTGTTGAATAGCACTGTTCTGCACTTCACTGAGAAGGCTGCTCATGTGGGGTCCCCCTTGGTATGCAGAGTGGTACTTATTTCCCGGTCCTGACTCTTCATAGGAGTTTTCAGTGCAGCTCCCATTCTCCCACTGCTTGCTGCTCTCAAAGTCCCCATCCCATGCTGTTGCAAGCTGCGATTTTGTCCCTAGGCAAGGTTCCCACCATTCTGGATTCCCAGTCTCCGTTCTTGAGTCCTGGACACCTCCAGTTTTGCCATCTCCTTCTGTCTAATTCCTTCAGCTTTTGTGGCACTACAAGATTATCCATATTCAGGCCCCATTAATCCAGTGTCTTCTTGGCTTCCCCAAGGGTAGGGAAAGTCTGTGTACTTGTGTCAGTAAAAGCTGTCATGGTAGCTGGATAGTCTATACAAGCCTTCATGCCCTTGTCTTTTAAGGCTTTAACTACGGGGAACAGCTGTTTTTGGTGGTCTATGGTGGGGGGGGGTATAATCATGTTAAGAAAAAGTATTTTGTCCCCAAACAGAACTTCCTTTTTCTCCTGGGCCCTTTTTCATATGTCTGAGTTTGTTCTTTAATCAAGAAATGCTATAATGACTGACCTGGGTCTGGCTTTCAGGTCCAAGGGAATGGCAGTTAGGGCTTGATGGTCTGGAATGATGTTCAGCTGGTATTTTACATCAAGATATAAGATCTCCCTGGGGAAACTTCCATGAAATCTATCATATTGTCTGTTTAAATTCTCTGCAGGATACCATGAATGCAAATAATTATTCTTCAGGACCTGTTTTCTAGGTCCTCCAATTTCTGTTGTAGTAAAGGCTCTCTGTTGTGGAGCTGAATGATTTCTCCATTGTGGATGTCTCCCATGCTGGAGAGCTTAGTAGTGTGGGTCTGCAGGGTGGCCATTTTTTACGTTCGCTTGCATGCATGCGCAAGGAACGTTTTGGGAAAGTAGCACACTTGGAGGTGTGCCTCTTCCACCAAATGCACTGCTCCCTTGAGCAGGCGTGGGGGTCCTGCACCAATGGGTGCAGGTGCTCAGTACGACAGCGGTGTTCCTCTGCTTCAAAGGAAAGCACCGCTGCCACTGGAGCACTGCCCCTTGCGCCACGCCACACTCTCCCCGCACGTCACGCCCGTCCCCCAAAGCTGGTGCCACGCTGGGAGCCCACCCCAGCGTGGCAAATGTTGTTTGCTGGACGGGGTGCCCAATCCCCTGTCGGCTCCACCGCCCCAAGCCATCCTGCTGCCATGCTGGGAGCCCACCCAGTGTGGCAAACCATCATTACTTTGCCGGCAGGGGTGCCCAATCCCCCTTCGGCTCCTCGCCCCCAGCGTGTTTGCGGTGGGGTGCCCAACCCCGCCGGCTCCTTGGCCCCCAGCCATCTTTCTCTGCCATGCTGGGAGCCCACCCCAGCGTAGCAGAGGTTCCACGTCATCTTTTTTTAACCTGGAAAACAAAAGCGGTTCCGGCGCATCTCAACCCCCTCCACAACCCCGCACCACCACTCGCACCAACTCCCACCCCTCACCCCATACTTACCTCCGGACTCCGGCGCGACGATCTTCGTGGACCGAACACGTCTGCGCCTTCAAAGCCGACCGCGAATTGAGAAATGCCGGTAAGCTGTATAATGGGTTACATTGGGGGTTTCAACTGTATTGCATATCTCAGTCATTTTGGAATTTTGCACCAAATTTTCAGCATGGGGTTTTGGGACCCTTCTCATAAATGATGTCACTGTCATGGTGTTATTCAGGCCGAAGGGTGATTTACAGGCACTGCACAGTCACTGTGTGAATCACCCATTGGCTCAGAGTAACACAATGACATGGCATCATTCATGAAGGGTCCCAAACCCCATGTTGAAAATTTGGTGCAAAAATTCCAAAAAATGACTTTTACGAGCGTGCGTTGTGCAGTTCCTACGCAGGCTCGTAAGTTCGTGAATTTTCAATATTTTCACTCCAGATTTTCAACATTGCCATTTTATCACACCTTCTTATGAGTTGTATAGCTGTCATTTTTCACACCTCACCCAAAATGTGTTTCCGCCCATGTAGTGCACAATGGCGGAGTCGGTGTGCGAAATCAATGTATGGAACACATTAAGAAAATCACAGTGACACTGTTCATGAGCAGAGGTCTTAAAATGGCTATGTTGAAAATTTGATGAAAAAATTCCTAAAAATGACTGTTTTACAAGCGTGCATTGCGCAGTTCCTACGCACGCTCATACGTTTGCGAATTTTCAATATTTGCACTCCAGATTTTCAACATTGCCATTTTACCACACCTCCTCATGAGCAGTACAGCTGTCATTTTTCACATCCTGCCCAAAATGTGTTTCTGCCCATGTAGCGCACAATGGCGCAGTCGGTGTGCAAACTCAATGTATGGGACACATTAAGACAATCACAGTGACACTGATCATGAGCAGAGGTCTTAAAATGGCTGTGCTGAAAATTTGGTGAAAAAATTCCAAAATGACTGTTTATGACTCTGTTGTGCAGTTCCTCATCGCACGCGTAAGTTTGCAAATTTTCAATATTTTCATTCCAGATTTTCAACATTGTCATTTTACCACCTCCTTATGAGCAGAACAGCTGTCACTTTTCACATCCTGCCCAAACGTCTTTCCGCCCATGTAGTGCACAATGGCGCAGTCGGTGTGCGAAATCAATGTATGGGACACAGTAAGAAAATCACTGTGACACTGTTCATTAGCAGAGGTTTTAAAATGGCAATGTTGAAAATTTGGTGAAAAAAATCCTACAAATGACTGTTTTACGAGCGTGCGTTGCACAGTTCCCACGTACGCTCGTAGGTTTGCGAATTTTCAATATTTCCACTCCAGATTTTCAACATTGCCATTTTACCACACTTCCTTATGAGCAGTACAGCTGTCATTTTTCACATCCTCCCCAAAACGTGTTTCCGCCTATGTAGCGCACAATGGGGGTAACAACAAGGTCATGCTGACAATTTATTGTGCAAATACCAGCAATCGCACAGGGCATTAGGGTAAAGCACCATACATGCCAAACACCACTGCAAATACCTGCAAGTGAACGTTCGGCATTGACAAATGCTTGTTTCTCCTGTGCTCAAATGTCATTTCTGTGGTGTGCTGCATCTTTCTGGAATGGGATAGCATGTTTCCCATTCTATGGAGTTCTTTGAAGTGCCACTTGGACATTATGATGAAGGCAGTTTCTTCCTTCTCCTCTTACTTGTTTCTGTCATTTCTTTTTTTTTTATTTAATATACTTTATTAAAATTTTCAACAAACATTATACAATCAATAACAAGTACAACAAATCAACATAAATGACTCAATAACACTCTATAATACAATCATAACTCAAAACATATAAACACCTGCTACAATAGGAGATTTAAACTGAATGTACAGCACGCCACCCTTCCCCCTGCCCCACCCACCGAAACAGCTCAGCAACACCTTACTTAATAAAGCATCAATAGGGCCACACACGTACTACCAGGTATGTGATGGGGAAGGAAAAGGATAGAGACTAGCTAAGACTCCTAGCTCCCTAAACCAATAGATAAAAGAGTAAAAAGCAGTTCCCATCTGGAATGAAATAAATGAGGATGCTTTCTGTGGCTAGCAATATACTTCTCCAGCATAGGGGCATTCATTATCTCACTATGCCACTCCTGCAAGGTCAGGATTGAATCATCCAACCAATGTTGTAAGTTTCTGTCATTTCTATGTTCCATGCCTGGTGAGTCTTCCCTCTGTGAAGCTGAGTGGTTCCAGCTGCAGGCCTACTCCATTACCACTGATCTCAGATTTTTTTTGTCATACCTGTGGCAGAATCTTTCAGATGTTTCTGGTGTCCATGACGAGGGAGTCCAACATCTATTTTGATGGAAGGTTGAGGCTATTTGTAATGCGGATTGGCTAGGATGCTGTTTTCACTCAATGGAGCTCTGTTTTGCTAGTCTGTCATAGACACTGATGTCACTGGAAATCCAATATACTGTAATAATTTCTGAAAGTTTTACCCATTGTAAACAATTAAGTTTTAACCTGGGACTTCTATTTTTCCCCCATTAGCTGTGTAATTTTCTTTAAGTAGAAAACTTATGTGAATGATTGTCAGTATCTGATGTTAGAATAGCTACTGTACATCTTTACAGAAGCACTAAAAAATTAAATGATGTGCATTAAGAAGTCTTCTGACAGTATTTTTGACTTCCCAACAAGTGTGGTCCTGTATAAATAGTCACTGTAGAACTGCATCCTGAAACTTTTTTCTAAGTTATCTGGAATCAGTACTGTGACTCTCTATTAGTGTATGATGTACCTCCTTCATGACGCACCTGGTAATGAGTTAAAGGGAAACATTCACCTAAAATCAGGCCCCACCTAACTATAAGGCAGGGCCCAATTAGCATTTTTTACAAACAGTTTTTTTTAAATACTTACAGTGCCTTCATTTATTTAGAATGTATCTGGTTGATCTTGCATCCCTCCTGCCAGCATTTTGAATACAAAAGCCCCTAATAGTACTCCCACAGCTGTCCCGAGAATGACATATGATGCAGGGAGCAGCTGTGGGAGTGTGCATAGGGTTACTATATAGTCGGAGCTTATAATAGTTATGGTTTGGAATGTGCATGTCTTGGTGCTAAACTGGGACCAGGTATAGACTGGCAGTCAACTGCCATTCTACACCTGATCTTGGTATAGCATCGCGACATACATTCCAAACCAGTGGTAACCCATGACATGGGCGACCGTGATTGGGCGCATATAAAAATGGTGACTCAGTCATGGCACATGTCCTCAGGGCTACCTACTCAGGAGGGTGCCCGGATGGGGTTGGGTTTGCGCATATAGCAACAAGATGTCACTACATGTACATGCACATGGGAAGGGGTGAACATGCTCAGTGAGGGAAGGGAGGGTTTCTGATCGGTGGTGCCGCAGTGAGCTGCCAAGCTGGCCCTATAGCGTGGGGGGTGGGTTCAGGGCTAGGTTTCACAGGGTGCTGGGTTCGGGTCTGGGTGCAGGTACATTTTGTTGCGCCAAGACCCAATTTTTCTTTATGAATTTGCATCCCCCCGACATGCACCACACTGAAGTTGAGTATCCTATAATAGGGGGGTGCAGAGGGCAGGGGGGGCAGCTCCCCATATAACACTGAAAATTGTAAGTCCCAGAAGGCAAAGTCCCCTGTGGGGGGAGTGCAGGGGCCGCAAGCCCAGATATATCATTGAAAATTGTAAGTCCTGGCCCCGTTTTGCTATGTGCCGGAGGGGGCATATCACCGAAACTGATTTTTGGCAATGTGCCATCACCCTAACGGCACTCGCCCTTTGGCATTCACCGTTATGACATGGAACCAAACCAGAGCTAATAAAAGCTCTGACTATGCAGTACTCCTATGCATGTGTCATCGAGGCACAGGTCAGGAAGCAAAGGAAAACCAGGAGCAGCTTCAAAATTCGCAAATAGCATTTTATTTTTCTCAATAATAGCAAAATAAAAAATAAACATTATTCAGTATAACTATTGATAAAGACAGTACAGCGAAAACAGTCCTCCGTCTGAGTGTTTCTTCTCAGTTTCATATCTCAGTTTCTTATCTTTCTCTCTCTCTCTCTCTCTCTTGCAAGACATTGCTGCTGTTTTTATAACAAGTCTTTGCAGGGAGCTCGTTAAGGAGACAGTGTTTTTCACAGAATGTTCTTGTTAGTTTCCAATGTTCTTGTGGGTGCAGCAAAAAGAACATAATGACACAGAACTGATCTCTTGTTGATGGCTCTATAAAGTTTGCACACCAGCATCTCAGTTTAACCCCGTGAGTTCCAAATAGTTTTTTGCAATCATTTCAACAGTATAACTATATACAGTTTTAAACAAAGGGATCCCAGTATCAGTGACATTTCCATATAAAGATTCACATATATTTTTATACCTGCAGATATGCATGGGGGAAGAAAAGACAGAAATAGCAAGGGAAGTCAGAGAGATAGCGAGAGGCAGAGAATCGCGAGACCCTCAGAGTGACCATTTCCTAGGTCTCACAATAAAATTTGGTTGTGGAACTGACAGGCAAGAGACAGAAAAGGAGAGACTAGAATAAATCCTTGCATTTAAACTTTTTCTGCATAACAAAAGGGACAGGGCCCTATTCAACCCTGTCACATACCCCCTCTTTAAGAGGGAAACTGTTTTACAAAAACAGGTTTCCAAAATGTTCTATGAAATTCCTGTCTAACATTAGCTTATAACCTTTACAGTTCAGTGCATATGCAGCATAACAAACAGAGAAGAGTCAACTCACATTTTTTCAACCTTCGGAATTCTCAATTTCTGATCCATATCTTGACAGAAAATCAGCATTGACATTCTCTTTCCCAGATTTGTGCATCACTTTAAATTTAAATGGCTGCAGTGCCAGGTACCACAATGTGATTCTAGAATTTTTATCCTTCATTTGATTAAGCCAACAGAGAGGACTGTGACCTGTTACACGTACAAAGTCATCTCCTGGTAAGTAAAACTTAAGGACTCCGTAGTCCACTTTGCCACAAGGCATTCATTTTCAATGGTGGAGTACCTTTTCTCTCTGTTGTGCAACTTCCTACTGATATATAGAATAGGATGTTCTTTCCTGTATATATGCTGACTCTAGACTGCATCTAGGCCTACCTCTGATGCATCAGTCTGAAACAGAAATTGTTTCTCAAAGTCTTTGCTTCTTAAAACAGGGGATGAACATAATGCAGCCTTAATTGCCCAAAAGACTCGTCACACTCTTCATTCCATTTCACATTATTCAGGAACCGCTTCTTTGTGAGTTCAGTAAGGGATATAGCTAACTCGGCAAAGCTGGAAACAAATTTCTGATAATAACCAGCCAGCTCTAAAAATGACCTGACATGTTTCTTGATTTTGGGGACAGGGCTGTTGTTACAGCTTCTGTCTTGGAAACCTCTGACTTGACTTCTCCATTTCCCAAACCATAGTCCAAATATCTGGTTTCCTGCATGCCGACTTCTCCATTTCCCATACCATAGCCCAAATATCTGGTTTCCTGCATGCCCAATGCACACTTGGTAGGATTAACTGTCAGACCCGCCTTTTTGATCGACTGGATAACTGCTCGTAGGTGTTCCAGGTGACTTTTTCAGTCTAGACTGTACACCACAACATCATCCAGATATTCAGCACCATAATCAGTGTGAGGGGATAAAATTACATCCATGTACCGCTGGAATGTAACGGGTGCACCATGTAAAGTTAACGGCGTGGTGGTAAATTAATAGAATCCTATAGGAGTGGCAAATGCAGTATTGTCTCTGGATTCTTTAGCTAGGGGAATTTGTCAGTAATCCTTGGTGAGATTGAGGGTACTGATATACTTAGCACTTCCCAGTCTGTCCACCAAATCATCTATTCTGGGCTTAGGATAACTGTCAAATTCTGACACTTAGTTTCCTAAAATCAAGGCAAATTCTTACACCCCCTTCTTTTTTGTTTGCAATCACCACTTGTGATGACCAAGCATTTCTCGATTCTTCTATGATACCCAATTCTTTCATTTTTTGTATTTCCTTAACCACGTCAGCTCTTAACTGCTCCGGTAATCTGTATGTTTTTCGTCTAATAGGGCAAGCATTCCTTGTCACTATTACGGACCTGTTTTGATCAGCCTGGTACTGTGGTAAAAGTACTGTTAAATATCTTTAGCAAGTTACAAATTTATGCGGTTTGTTCAGAGGTTAAGGAAACATTCACCTTTACAGCATCAGCAGTTGCAGTTTGTTCCAGTCTATCATAAGCTACATTGATATCTTCTTTAACAGTTTCTGGTATAACCAGAAAAATAGCTTTTGGTGTTTTTTCAACCCATTTCTTGAGGAGGTTAGTGTAGAATATCTTAGTAGGATTTTTTCTGTCAGGGGAGTCTCAGTCTTATAGTTAACTGTGCCAGTACATCTAAGAACTTTATAAGGCCCTTGCCACTTCATTAACAGTTTATTTTCTGTAGTGGGTAACAGTAGCAAGACCTTTTCACCTGGCTCAAAAATGTTTTCTTTAACCCAATGGTCATAAAACACCTTCTGCTGGTGTTGGGCCTCTTCCTGATTACTATGCGTGATTTCAACATATTTTGACAGCTTCTTTCACAGGGCACACATATAAGATGTAATGGATTTTTTCTGATGGGGGGTATCTTCCCATGTTTCTTTTATTACATATGGTGGCCCTCTAGGTTGTCTACCATACAGCATTTCAAATGGTGAAAAACATGTTGATAGCTGTGGCACGTCTCTGTAAGTAAAAAGCAGGTACAGTAAATATCGGTCCCAGCCTTTCCCTTCCTCTTTTCCAAACCTTTTAACGTGCATTTTAGGGTTTGATTAAAATGCTCAACAAGACTGTCTGTCTGAGGGTGATAAGGGGAGGTTCTTATGGCAGTGATACCAAGTAGTCGGAATAGCTCCTTCAGTAATGCAGCACCAAAATTACTACCTTGATCAGTAATAATCTCTTTAGGTATGCCCAACCTGCTGAAAATTTTGGCAAGCTGTGCTGCAACTTTCGGGGCTATGACAGTACACATTGGAACTGGCTCTGTGTATCAAATAGCATAGTCATATACTATTAAAATTAATTGATTACCCTTTTTACTTTTGTCTAGGTGGCCAAGCACATCCATTGCAATTCTCTCAAAAGGCACATCTGTCAAGGATAGGGGCACCTTGTATTTTTTAGTCACTGGCACTACTTTCTGACACTCAGCACAAGAACTGCAATAGGTAGCAACATCTTAATGAATTCCAGGCCAGTGAAATCTGTACAACAATCTGGCAAAGGCACAATCCCTCCCTGAATGACCAGCCATAGGACTATCATGTGCTATCTGTAACAACTTAGATATATGGCTCGATGGTGTCCAGCTCATTACCTCAGATTGGGTGCATAACCTGGGCATTATTTATGATGCCAGCTTGACCCTTAAGTCTCTGGTATCAGCTGTGGTCAAATCCTCATTTTTTCCATCTGAGGAATATTGCCTGGGTGAAACACTTGATTCCACTGGCTGACCTTTCAACACTGGTCCATGCCTTCATTACCACCCATCTTGACTACTGCAATGCTCTCTGCCTAGGGCTGCCTAGGGTTGATATCTGCTGCCTGCAGCTAGTGCAGAACACTGTGGCCAGGCTGTTGACTGGTTCCTCTAGGACCAGTCATATTACGCCTGTGCTGTGTGAACTGCACTAGCTGCCAGTTCAGTGGCGGATCACCTATAAGGTAGGTTTGCTTACCTTCAAAGCCCTACATGAACAGGGATCTTGTCTACCTGAAAGATCTCCAGACTCCCTACTCCCCCAGTTGCCCTGTCCGATACACCAATGAGGGATTGCTAGAGTTCCCCAGGGTTTGTCTTAAAACATCAGGAGCTCATGCTTTTTCATTTGCAGCACCAACTTTGTGGAATTCTCTACCTCGTCGGTTAAGAGAATGCCTGACCATCAGTAGTTTTTAATCTCTGTGGAAAACTTATTTATTTACATTGGCATTCCCTCACTAATTGTTAAATTGAATGATTGTTTATGGTTTATGCTGTCATTTTATGTTGTGTACAGTGCCTTGGTTATGAAAGGCACTATATAAATAAAGTTTGCTTGCTTGCTTGCTTGGATCTGTGTCTGAGGTTTAACTCGAACTCTGTACAGTATCCCATTATATTTTTTAAACATAGGTTAACCCTGTTTTGGTTTCACCTCCAGCTGCTTAAATAACCCTAGAGAGAATCATCATTAGCTTGTTCTGAAAGAAAATCACAATCAGTGATCTCAGTTTAGTTTCTGCATTTTCATATGTTAACCCCTTATGTCCATCAGTCATTTGTTGACACTCTTTCTTCAGGCATCGTCTTTCTTTCCTGGACTTTGGGATCTTGGAGCTGTCCTCAAACAAGTCCGAATCAAAATCAATGAAAGGAAAAGAGTCCCCACCATCTGAAATTTTCTTTGCCTGAGCTCTTGTCATTACAGCTGCTGAAACATCAGGATTTATTCCCTCCATAATTAACTCAGTAAATCCTGGAAAATAATTTCCAATAATCACAGGTAGAGGAAACTTAGGTACTACCCTCACTTTAATTTGAAGTGATACACCATTAATATTCAGAGTCACTTGGGTGGTGGGATAGTATCGAGTGTCCCCGTGGATGCAGATGACACCAGTACCTGGTCCTTTTGGACATTGTTTTCCCAGCACTTCAATATGCATTAGGGTTTGTCTACTTCTCGAATCTATAAGTCCCTTCACAGTCTTATCTCTCACCTTCAGATCTGTTAAGTACTTGCCCCAATTTGCTAAGGACAAATCTGCTCCAGTGTCACTCTTCTTACTATGGAAATTTCTTGCAATGTGGCCAAGCTTATTACAGTTAAGAAAAGTCTTTTGGCACAGATTTGTTCCCCCACCAGAGTTCTTATCAGGCTTGGAGTTTAAATAGGAAAAAGTGTCTTTCCAGTGCTTGGCTGATACCTCACTACTGTGGCATCTGTCTGGCCATTTGGTAGTCTTCAGCCAAAGAAACAGCCTTTTTCCCACTTTCTGACTGGTGTTCTTTCACCCAAAGCAGTATGCCTGTGGGTAGGATGTTGATAAACTGCTCCATTACATATGTAATGATGATCTGTGGAAGTGTTTTGCCCTGTGATTGAAGCCATTTAATAAGGAGTCCTTTACAATGGGTGAAGGCTTCTCAAGGATTGTTGACTGAGGTGTACTTCGGGGACCAGAATTTTTGCCTGTGTGGGTATGTCTGTCCTGAGATGTCATACCTTTTCAGGATTTCTCTTTTCACCAGGTCATAGTTTTCTGACTGTGCAGTGTCCATATTGCTGTAGCCAAGCTGTGATTTCCCTGTCAGGCAAGGTAACAGTCTGATTGCCCATTGCTGCTTTGGTCACTGGCAGGCTGCAGCAACCCTTTCAAAATTTGTCAGGTATGCTTTGATATCATCCGAGAGACACAGCTTTGTAAGTTAAAGGTCTTTTAAGTTGTGAGTGTTTTGTTGCTCTAATGGACCAGTGCCAGCTCTTCCAGCTTTGATAACTTGCAAAGCATCCATCCATTGCTGCATCTCTTCTCTTCTTTGCTTCTCATGTTGTTGCATTTCCTCTTTTGTCTGTGCCTCTAGACGTTGAATCTCTTTTTCTCTGTGCTGCATCTCCTCTCTTCTCTGTTTTTCCACCACTTTTTGTTGTATTACCCAGTACTGGAAAAAGGCAGTCAGGCTTTGGTTCTGTCACTGCTTGTTCTTTTTCCATCTCTTGTTCTGGCTGAACAGTCTGTCTGGACTTTTGTTTCTGCTACTAGTTTGGCTGCCATTCTTCTGGTAATCATTCCTGGACTTGCTGCTGCAGAATCCATAGCTTTCTTCTATGCTTCCCTGGGTCTAGTACCCATGCACAAAACTCCTGGCTTAGACAATGTAAGGCGTAAATCCCACTTAGGCTGACACCATCTGTCATCAAGGCACAGGTCAGGAACCATAGGAAAACCAGAAGCAGTTTCAAAATTCACAAATAGCATTTTATTTTTCTCTATAATAGCAAAATAAAAAATAAAAATTATTCAGTATAACTATTTACAAAGGCAGTACAGAGAAAACAATCCTCTGTCTGAGTGTTTCTTCTTAGTTTCAAATCTCAGTCTCTGTCTCTCTTGCAAAACATTGCTGCTCTTTTTATAACAAGACTTTACAGAGAGCTCGTTAAGGATACAGGGTTTTTTCATTGAATGTACTTGTCAGTTTCCAATGTTCTTGCAGATGCAGTAAAAAGAACATAATGACCCAGAACTGACTTCTTTTTGACAGCTCTGTAAAGTTTGCACACCAGCATCTCAGTTTAACCCTGATAGTTCCAAATAGGTTTTTGCAATCATTTCAACAGTATAACCATATACCATTTTAAACAAAGGGATCCCAGTAGCAGTAACATTTCCACATAAAGATTCACATTTATTTTAATACCTGCAAATATGCAAGGGGGAAGAAAAGACAGAAATAGCAAGGGAAGGCAGAGAGATAGTGAGAGGCAAAGAATCGTGAGACCCTCAAAGTGATCAGTTCCCAGGTCTCACAAGAAAATTTGGTTGCACAACCGGACAGAACAGAGACAGAAAAGGAGAAGATAGACAGGATCCTTGCATTTAAACTCTTTCTGCATTAAAAATAAGACAGGGCCTTATTCAGCCCTATCACAGCATGCAACATGGTTGCTCCCAGCATCATACCTCATTCTCAAGACAGCCATGGGAGGCTGTGGGCATGTGGCCAGTGGCTCTTGTATTCAAAATGCCAGCAGAAGAGACACAGGATAAACCAGACAAATTCTAAATAAATGAAAGCACTGTAAGTATTAAAAAAAACTTTATGAAAATGCTCACACCTAGGTGGGGCCCGATTTTAGGTGGACATTTCCCTTTAATGTTGATATTCAAAGTGCCTTTCTGGATATATATTTATTTTAAGGGTGCAGTCACACCCTTGTAGTTAGGGTTGAGTAGGCATTTTAATGTTAAATCCCAAATTTTGCACTTTAATAACTTTGGAACCATTCAATGGATTTACACAAAATTTGGAACACATGGTCTCAAGTGGCAGATCTCTTGATTTGCTGAGTTGTGTTTTGATTGGATTTGCTGGTTTTGTACAGCAAAGCATTAAAAAATGCATGTTTCACTTTTTTTGGCAAATTTCAGGATCATTTTTCTACCTCATGCTGCATTCACACTGTTTGGAATTTTGGCCTCAAATTTTCAGGATAGAAAGAGGTTATCCAAAGGAACAATCCAGCACTGATCTGGTAAAAAATATTAATCTGTTCCAAAGCTAATCAATTTTGAAATTTTGGGTTCCAAGCATGCTCAGTTCAGTCTTTGGGATAGATGCACAGTTTCAGTGAAGGATTCCTGGTCGTGAATGGCTCCTAAACAGGGACTCCGAAAAGGGATTCAGAAATCTCAGAAAATCCCTTTTTGCAAGAGAAATCCCTGTTAGTTGGCCACTATTTTGTTTTCTCGCTTAACAAGGGGAGAAGACAAAATGCTGCAACTTGCAACAGGGAAATGTAAGAGGTCTGAACCTCACTTTCAGGTTCTTGGCAATGTTGGGAATGCAAATAATCACAAACAGGTTGCATTCGAGTAATAAACAAGTTTATTACTACAAAAGGGATAAATCACAGTTGCCCTAAGCAGTTCTTACCAATACAAACCGGGAGCCAGTGCTAAGCGTTCCCTACACCTCGAGGTTTCTTTGTAGTCTCTTGGGATCTCTCGGGTCTCCGAGGTGTAAAGCCTGTGCATAATATTATATACCTGTGATAATTACTATGGTTACTAAAAGATAGAAACATTTCTAGTTACAGAGATGAGCCCTATTGGCTAAATTAAAGGTGGCTCCATGATCCAAGATAGCATTATATAATTCTGTAAAGTCATCAGTTTTAGAACAAAGACATTCTTATACAGAGTCTTACATAACAAGGTGAAGTGGTGCACATCCCCAAAGGATGGCAGTGTTGCCTTACATATTACAATTACTTCAAGGACAGGTGTCTTGGCATCTGAAAAGTAAGAAATAGACAGAAAATATATAGTATAATGTGTGTGCATTAGCAAGCAAAGTGGGTTACAATAATATGCATTCATATCCTGACATCCACTCTTATACGGTAGATGCATTTAGCACTATGTATTAGTATAGCCTATGCCTAAACATTAGCTGTCTACGGTGTACACCTGAGGGTATCAATTAGGGTGCAGGGACCTCGTGTAACAATTCTCCCCCCTTGTTGCCTCCAAGAGCAACACAGGAAAATCCAGGGAATGGACAGGAGCAGTGGACGTTTACAAGCCTGACGTGCGAGCCTTGTAAAGGAACTCAAGCTGCTCATGGTGTTGGCGCAGTGTACATCGTAGGCAGCAAAGCATAATAATCAAAGTGAATATTAAAAAATGCTTGTATTATAACAAAACCTTTAAAAGTGATTTCTAGCCAGGTGTTAGTCAATGCATTATTCATATCTCCATCGTTGATCAGGTCAAGAACAGCTTCATTGGCTTTGGTTATATTATTGCTGATGTGGATGAGGTGTGTGTCCTTTCTATCTAAAAGGGATTTCAGTGTAAGTGTAAGTGGATCTATGTGTACATTAAAGTATGGCAGGTATTGTGAGAGTGTGAGTAAATAATCTGGGTTACCATCAATAATGTCTGCATCCATAAGGGGAACGGGGTTATTACGGTATGTCCAATAACAGTTTTCTGATGGGGAACAAAACAAAAGTTGGGGTAATCAATTGAACAAGTAACAGAACCATATGTATAAGACTTAACATTAGTTACTATACAGTACTCTCCATCAGAGTTATACTGTGAATGTACAGTAGGGAGTGTCCATTTTTGCAACTGGACAGGGCATGTGTAGGTCATCTTCGAAATCAGTATTGACAGGAGATGAGCTTCCTCACAATAGGACTGGTAAAGCTGATCTGGTAATGGCGTCGATTCAAAAGAGTTGGTGCCATTCTCAGTGATGTCATCATCCATGGTGAAAGTCCAATCAATGCTGTCTGGAGAGTAGCCACAAACAGGGCATATAACATCAAACACACCTGCTCTCTGAATGAGATTCAGTAGTTCGTCCAAGAGATCCAGATGTTGTTCCTGTGTGGCAGTAGCTAACAACAGGTCATCTACGTACTGTAAGAAACATTGGGGGGCTGAGAAACTCTGTAGGGCATCCATCATGTGAAGATGGAAGAGGGATGGACTATTATGGAATCCCTGTGGCAAGCAAGTCCATGTGTATTGTCGTCCTTCAAAGGTGAAGGCAAACTTATATTGACTCTTGAGGGCCAATGGTAATGACCAAAAACTATTGGAGATGTCCAGGGCACTGAACCATTTCTGATCTGGTGTTAAAAGTCGAAGCACATCTAGTGCCGATGCCACAGTTGGGGAACAACTGGGAGTAACCTGATTCGGTTTCCTGTAGTCAATAGTAAGTCTCCAGGCGCCTGTGGGTTTTTTCACGGGCCAGACAGGAGAGTTGGCAGTAGAGACACAGGTTCTGATTACTCCTTGTTTAAGGAGTGACTTGGTCATTTTCTCGGAGAGAGGATAAGGCTTTAGTGGGAAACGGGTATTGCCTTTGTCTCTCATGTGCCGGACCTGGCACCTTGATAACAGTATGCATTCTGCCACAGTCATGCTTGTTAACTGCAAACGCGTCCAAATGTTGTTGCAGAATAGGTAGGAGTTTTGGGAAAAGTTCATGGTTTTTGAACAAATCTATGACGTCATACTCCCTTGTTGTTGATAGATATTGTCGCCACAGCATGTGAGTCAGGAATTAAGACAGTATGGTATTGACCCTGGATCTGTATCAGCAGCATGTTAGCTAGATCCACCACACAGCCGTGCGGTACAAGGAAGTCAATCCCGATGATACTAGGATGATCATGCAGCACCATCAGTTGGAAAGCATGTGAGGCCTTCAAATGGCCTTGCTCTACCAGTAAGGGTAGAGAACGGTATGCAGGTAGCCTAGTTCCATCAACTCCTGACATATTGGTCTTCCATCCGGTAGACCAAGGAGATGTGTCTGGGTGTTCGTCGTGTAACACACATACAGCTGCACCTGTATCTAATAAGACAATTAGTTGGCAGCCCCTGACCTCGGCCTCAGTGCAGGGCCTTCCGTTTGTATCCAAGACCAGCTTGTTTACAATGCGGACTTGGGCCTGTAATTGTCAATCCGTATTGCTGGAGGCATGCAGAGGTTGGACTTGACTTGCATGGATGACTTCACAGTGTTGCACTGATGCAATATAGGGAGGAGCTTCCGGGTTCAGGCTTGTGTGAGCCTGAGAGCTCGTACTTCCTGTGTCTCCATGACCAGTGGTGGCATGGGTCACCGGTTGTACTGCTGCAAGGGTCTGTGCGGGAACAGCATCCACTACGGAGCGCACTTGCCCCAGGAGCTCTCGAAATTTTCTTTTTTTTTTCAGTTATCTCCTTGTATGAGGGATCCGATCTTTGTAATGGTTTCCCTCTGCCCTTGTGCCTTCTGTTTTTAGGCCAATTCCAGTTCCCACCCCACTGTTGTTGTTGGTGGCCCTGTTGGGGGTTTTGCTGGGTGCTAGCTGGAGGGGCCGATGGATGTTTAGGCTGCTGTTGCTGGGCCTGCCCTTCCACGGTGTAATGTGTCGTGGTCCTGGAAGCGGGTTCCACGGCGGCAACCTTCTTGGAACCGGAACCCAAATCACGGATGTACAGTTGATACACCCTCTCGGTTTTCTGAAGAATATCGGCAAACCTATCCGTATTTGGGTATGTGGTTAGCTCTACCTTTTCTCTTACAGCTGGGATCATGTTCCTAAGAAACAAGGTCTTATATTCAATAAGATCTACATCCACAGATTCTTGTGCCAGATGCTTCCCTGCTTGGTAGGCCATCCAGAGTCTCTGGTGGTAGGTCGCTGGACTTTCTTTCGCATTTTGCTTCACGGGGTATGCCAGCATTACTCCTACCACACCTGGGCTATGAGCGGAGATGAGCTCAGCTGCGACTTCATCAAAGGTAGCGTTCCCATCCTGGTGAACTGCTTCGGGGAGTGTGGCCCATAAACCAGGATCGATGGTCTGGCGTAGTATTTGGACCTGATATTCTGCGGCAAGGCTAAGCATCTCGCATTTGGAGCACACCTTTTCCAAATGGCAGCTGAGGTTGTCAGACGGGCTCATTCGACCAGTACTGTCAGCAATTTGCTGAACAGAGTAGGCCATTTGTAGGGGATTAGTTGGTGGTCGATCAGGCAGAGATAGTGCATCTCACGCACCATCCAATGCTGCACGAGCTGCAGCTTCTGCCGCAGTATGAACAACACCTTCCTGAGTGCCAGCTTCTTGGAAAATTTGTTGGATTTGACTTTTAATGGCTTTTATACTTCTTTTGGGAAGAGGAACATTACCTAATGCTCTATCAATCATGGTTTCAATCTCTTGCCTGTCTTCCACACTAATAACGGCTACCGGAGGCGCCGTTGGGACCAGGCTTGGGCCTGCTCCCCCCTATCATGGGCGCCGCCATGATGTTGTTTCCCATGATGAGTGTCACGATGTTGTCGATGTGTGGCCTGGGGAGTAGTGGGTGGGGACCCGCCATTCTGTGGATGGCTGGGTGGGGAATCTGGGCCATAGTAGGGGCATGACTGAGCGTTCTATTGTGAAACGTCATTGTCAGATAGCTCCCCTTCTGATGATGAGTGAAAGGCAGGGACTACGCCTCCCATTGCCTTAACGTGGCCAGCCAAAACCTCTCGCTGATGGCGCAGTTTATCCATCTTAGCTTTGCATTCATCATGATTCACACTTGCAACATCCATATCAACCTGATCCTGTTTCTGCTTTTGCAAAACACGGTACGCGGCGCTCAATTCACGATTGTCCCTATAGGCTATTTTTAAATCGTTACGTACCTGGTTGATTTCGTCCTGAAGTTCACCCATTTCATCACTCAACTGTGCATTCGCAGCACTCAACAAATCATTCATTTGCACAACCTGACTCTTATCCTGTCTCAAACCTTCACACTCCTGTTTCAGAGTACACATTTCTTGTTCACCAGCCTGTGTGGAATGATGCAATAGTGAATCCTTTTCATTACGCAGAGATTGGAGTTCTGACTCCAGGTTCTGCTGTATTCGAACACATTCTGTTTCCTGTAAACCCATCTCTTGCTTAAGAGATGCGATCTGCAGGTCAAGGGTACGAAACCTCACTTTCGGAGGCTTCCAAAGCAGCGTAGAGAGCGGCGACCATCAACCCTTTAGCGCAACGCTTATTGGTTGATTGTCGCGTTTCTGCACACTGGGTTGAAATCCCCAGTACAGGGTTTTTGGATTGACTTGCGTCCTGCGCGAAGTCAGCCCATCCTCCATGGGAGGTAAGAAAGTTAGAGACATTGAGTCTCAGTTCTGCGCAGATATCTGATACTGTGGCCATTGTGTGGGAGGGAACAAAAATTCAAACTGTGAAAAAGACTGCGTGTTGCGTATCGATCCACAACACGAGTACTTAAACACAGCCGGGCTACTGTATAAGTTGTAAGCTTGCAATTCAAAGCTGCTATGGAGTGGGTCGAGACAGCATCGACCACACCCAAAAAGTCAGCCAGAGTTTGCAAGTATCCACAAACTGGTAGAAAAGATGGGAAAGGTGTTACGGGAGTGTACACCTGCAGTCCCCATGGGGAAAAGGAAAATGTATAGCAACAAGTGAAAACTTGCAAACACCAAATATGGCCTGCACACGGTCGCCAATTTGTAAGAGGTCTGAACTTCACTTTCAGGTTCTTGGCAATATTGGGAATGCAAATAATCACAAACAGGTTGCATTCGAGTAATAAACAAGTTTATTACTACAAAAGGGATAAATCACAGTTGCCCTAAGCAGTTCTTACCAATATGAACCGGGAGCCAGTGCTAAGCGTTCCCTACACCTCAAGGTTTCTCTGTAGTCTCTTGGGATCTCTCGGGTCTCCGAGGTGTAAAGCCTGTGCATAATATTATATACCTGTGATAATTACTATGGTTACTAAAAGATAGAAACATTTCTAGTTACAGAGATGAGCCCTATTGGCTAAATTAGAGGTGGCTCCATGGTCCAAGATAACATTATATAATTCTGTAAAGTCATCAGTTTTAGAACAAAGACGTTCTTATACAGAGTCTTACATAACAAGGTGAAGTGGTGCACATCACCAAAGGATGACAATGTTGCCTTACATATTACAATTACTTCAAGGACAGGTGTCTTGGCATCTGAAAAGTAAGAAATAGACAGAAAATATATAGTATAATGTGTGTGCATTAGCAAGCAAAGTGGGTTACAATAATATGCATTCATATCCTGACATCCACTCTTATACGGTAGATGCCTTTAGCCCTATGTATTAGTATAGCCTATGCCTAAACATTAGCTGTTTACGGTGTACCCCTGAGGGTATCAATTAGGGTGCAGGGACCTAGTGTAACAGAAGTATTCCCTTTTTTAATTCATTCTCTAATGTCTTGTATGCCCCCACCCTCTGACTGCCCTCCCCTGCTGCAGTACATATTTATAAAATATTTTCCTACACTGGGATGCCCACTCCCAGTGTTGGAAAATAAGCAATTTTTAATGCAGAATCCTGCATCAAACTGCCATTTTTCAATGAAGAATCCTGCATTGAACTGCCCCCCAAAGTCAGTTAAATTTTTTATTATTTTTGCTGACAACAGGTGCCCAATCCCCTTGTCAGCATTTATCCTCCCCTCCTACTCCACTACTGTGGCACACTGGGAAGCCCACCGCCAGAGTGCAAAAATAAATAAATTATTGTTTCTAACATTGGGATTCCCACCCCCGGTGTCAGATATTCTCTTATTGCTAACATTGGTTTCCCAATCCCTGTGTCAGCTTTGTGAAACCACCAGACCCCAATCACTGTGGAACACTGGGGAACTGACTCCCAGTGTTAAAAAAAATTAAAACCTGTAAAAAAAGATAACTATCCCTCAACGTCTTTTGTTTTGTCACTGAAAAAAAGAAAATGGTCCCTCATTGTCTCCCTAGTCCCCTTCCCCCATCCCCACCCTCTCTCTTCATACCCACCTCCCCGCATCCCCCTTATCCCACACTTACCTCTGGACATTGGCAGGTTTCATCTTCTCTGGACCAGGACATGTCTGCACTCTTCAAAGCTGAACCACAAACTGAAGGAATCAAGGGTAAACGCTGTATGATGGCAATCAATGGGGTTTTCAACTTATGTTGATATCTCATCCATTTTTAGGAATTTCTTGGGACCCCACCTCATGAACACTGGCACTGTCATTTTGTTACTTGGTCCTGAAAGGTGATTTCATGGTCACTGCGCAGAATCACCTTTTGGGACTAATTAATGAAATGACAGTGCAAGTGTTCATGAAGGGTGGTCCCCAAAAGCCTGTCTTGCACATTTTGTGCAAAAGATCCCAAAAATGACTGCATTACGAGCACGCATTGTACAGTTTCTACACATGCTCATAACTTTGCCAATTTTTACGTTCGCGTGCGCGCATGCACAAGGAACGTCTTGGGAGAATAGGACAGTTTGGAGGTGTGACTGTCCTGTGCAATGCACTGCTCCGTTGAGCAGGCATGGTGGTCCTGCACCAATGGATGCGGGTGCTTTGTATGACAGCGGTGGTCTTCACTTCAAAGAAAACCACCGCTGTGTGCTTGCAGTGCCTCACGCCCCCCCAAAGCTTTGGTGCCATGCTGGGAGCCCACCCCAGTGTGGCAAATCTTGTTTTGGCTGATGGGGTGCCCAATCCCCCGTCAGCTCCACGTCCCCCCAAACAGCTTTCCCTGCTGCCATGCTGGGAGCCCACCCCAGCGTGGCAAATGTCCCTGTTGTCTTTTTTTAAAACCTGTAAATTAAAACGGCCCCACGCTTCTCCCTGGCCCCCTCCCACAACCTGCACCCACCCCTGTACCCTGCCTCCCACACCTCCCTCACCCCATATACTTACCTCGAGTCCGCACGATTTATCTTCGTGGACTAGGAACACATCTGCACTCTTCAAAGCCGACGCGACTGAGGAAATGCCGGTAAGCTGTATAATGTGCTAGATGGGGTTTTTCAACTTTGTTGCATATCTCAGGCATTTTTGGAATTTTGCACCAAATTTTCAACATGGGGTTTTTGGGACCCCTTCATGAATGATATCACTGTCATGGCGTTATTCGTCCTTAAGGGTGATTTTGCAGTCACTATGCAAAATCACCTTTTGGGCCCAGTTAATGAAATGACACTGCCAGCGTTCATAAGCTGGGTGCTCAAAAAGCCTATTTTGAAAATTTGGTGGAAAAATTCCTAAAAATGACTGTTTTACGAGTGTCGCGTTCGCGGTTCCTCATGCGGCTTCGTGGTTCAATAATTTTCAATATTTTCACTCCAGATTTTCAACATTGGCATTTTATACACCTCCTTATGAGCAGTGCAGCTGTTATTTTCACATCTTGCCCAAAGCGTGTTTCGCCCATGTGGCGCACAATGGCACAGTTGGTGTGCAAACTCAATGTATGGGACACATTAAGAAAATCACAGTGTCACTGTTCGCGAGCCAGAGATCTTAAAATGGCAATGTTGAAAATTTGGTGAAAAATTCTAGAAATAATTGTTTCTGACGTCACGTTGCGCAGTTCCTCATGCAGCTGCGTAAAGTTTGCGAATTTTCAATATTTCCACTCCAGATTTTCAACATTGCCATTTTACCACACCTCCTTATGAGCAGTACAGCTGTCATTTTTCACATCCTGCCCAAAATGTGCTTCCGCCCATGTAGCGCACAATGGCGCAATCGGTGTGCGAACTCAATGTATGGGACACATTAAGAAAATCACAGTGACACTGTTCATGAGTAGAAGTCTCCAAAAGCCTATGTTGCAAATTTGGTGAAAAAATGTCAAAAAATTACTGTGTTACAAGCTTGTGTTGCGCACTTTCCACGTACACTCATAACTTCGAGAATTTGAAATATTTTCACTCCAGATTTTCAACCCTGCCATTTTTTCATACCTCCTTATGAACAGTACAGCTGACATTTTTCACATCCTGGCTGAAATGTGTTTTTGCACATCCAGCGCACAATGGTGTGGTCAGAGTAAGAAATCAATGCTCAGGACAGATTATGAAAATCACAGTGACACTGTTCATGAGCAGAGGTCCCAAAATGCCTATGTTGAAAATTTGGTGACAAAAGTCCACAAAATGACTGTGCCATGAGTGTTCATTGCGCAGTTTCCATGTACGCTCGTAAGTTCGAGAAATTGTTGTATTTTCACTCCAGATATTCAACATTGCCATCCCTTCACACCTCCCTATGAATGCTACAGCTGTCATTTTATCACATCCTGCCCGAACTGTGTTTTTGCACATGTGGAGCAGAATGGTGTGGTCGCTGTGGGAAATCAACGTTCCGGACAGATTAACAAAATAACAGTGGTACTGTTCATAAGCAGAGGTCTCAAATGCTATTATGAGGTGGGGGTAACAAAAAGGTCATGGTGAAAATTTGTAGTGCAAATACCAGCAATCGCACAGGGCACTAGGGTAAAGCACCATACGTGCCAAACACCACTGCAAATACCTGCAAGCAAACGTCCGGCATTGACAAATGCTTGTTAATATATTTTCACTCCAGATTTTCAACATTGCCATTTTTTCACACCTCCTCATGAACAGTACAGCTTTCATTTTTCACATTCTGCCCAAAATGTGTTTCATACCTGTGGTGCAGAATGGCGCAGTCATTGTGTAAAATCAACTTTCAGGATGAATTAATGAAATCACAGTGTCACTGTTCATGAGGTGCCATACCAAAAAGGCCATGTTGAAAAATTGGTGCAAATATACCCTAAAACGCCCGAGTTACGTGCGGTCATTGAAATTTCGGTACACACGTGTGTAACTTTGGAAAAGTTTAATATTTTCACACCAGATATTCAACATTGCCAGTTTTTCACACCACCTCATGAACAGTACAGCTGCCATTTCTCAAATCCTGCCCAAAATGTGTTTACACAGCAGTGGCATGGAATGGTGCTGTTGCTGCAAGAAATCACCTTCCGGGACTAAGTAATAAAATAACAATGTCAGTGTTCATGAGGTGGAGTCCCAAAAAGGCCCTGTTGAACATTTGGTGCAAAATGCCTATAAATGCCTGAGTTATGAGTGGTCATTGGAACCTTTCTATGCATAGGTGAAACTTTCTGCACCTGTGATGCAGAATAGCATTACAGTTGCGTAGAATTGCATTTTGACTGGGATTTGAAAATTTTCTGTACTGGGTACGTGCGGTGAGTTTATAAGAAGGTTATGTTGAGCATTTGGGGTGAACATTTTTTAAGATGGCACAGTTATGACTATTTGTTGCTATTTCACTATGCCTTCTTGTAACTTATTGTGTGAAAGTACAGGGGCCATACACCTCTGTGTTTCCACAGCTAGGTACATATGTGCATCTTTGGCAGGATGACACCGCACTCCCACAGCAAAATAAGGATACTATTATACTACCTCAAAAAGTAAGGAAATAAATTGCAAAAAACTTTGTTAATGCATTAGTTAGGGTTGAAGTGACAAAAGAAGGGAAATGAGACATTAGGGTTGCACCCCTAATGCCCCATCAACCAACCCCACCAGCCCACCCCACACCCACCCTCCATAGACCAACACGCTTTGGGGTGTGCCTTGGGGTCACTGGTCCTCTCACCCTACTCTCCTATACTGTACCATGTCAGCTTCCTTATATATGGAATGGGGTGAGAGTTAGGCCCAATGACCCCATGGCATGCTCCAACATGTGTTGGTCTGTGGAGGGTGGGTGTGGGGTGAGCTGGTGGGGTTGGTAGATGGGGCATTAGGGGCTCAAACCTAATGTCTCTTTTCCCTACTTTTGTCACTTCAATCCTAGCTGATGCTTTAATAAAGTGTTTTGCAATTTATTTATATATGTATATATATATATATATATATATATATATATATATATAAATTTTTTAAAAACTTTGTTAATGCTTCAGTTTGGGCTGAAGTGACAAAGAGGGCAATGAGATGTTAGGGTTGATCCCCAATGCCCCTCCCACCAACCCCATCAGCCCACCCCACACCCACCTCCACAGACCAACACGTGTCAGGTGTGCCTTGGGGTCATCGGTCCTAACTCTCACCCCATTCAATGTGTAATAAAGTTGACATGATACAGTATCAATCAATCAGTCAATCTTTATTTAACCAGGTGAGTATCTTTGAGAAGAACTCATTTACAAGATGAGCCTGGGCATTCACATATATAAGTACAGGCAACAGTATATACAATGTTACAACAATTGGGAGTTCAACAACACAGTAATTCAAAAAAAGAAAAAAAAAGAAAGTAAATACATGATAGGTACAGGGCAGGGATATATACAATGTTGCAACAAATTAGTGTTGATACCATGCAATAATGCTAGCGTAAACAAGGAGAAAGTGCACATATCTTAGATGAAAGTAGCATACATATTATGGTACAATAACCTATGTACATTAGCTGTGACAGGAACCTATGCAGCAGGAAAGGGTAAGGAGAAGGGGGAGTAGAAAGAGGAAGGGGCAAAGCCAGAGGGGGAGGAAGAGTGATACGTTTGGGGAGGGCATTACATAGTTTAGGCAATAGGTCAGGAAATTCTAGTGGGGGGGTAGGAGGAAGTATGCAGTTGGTTAACTAGGATCTGCAGCTTATCCTGTAGGTAGGGAAATGGGTGGACTATGTGGGTCAAGCGGTCCTTATCTGACGTCAAAGTCTATGTTTCTATGTTTACTGTTCATGAGGAGGTGTGAAAAAATGGCAATGTTGAAAATCTGGAGTGAAAATATAAAAAATTGGCTAAGTTACACGTGCGTAGAAACTGCACAACACACGCTTGTAACGCAGTCATTCTTGGGATTTTATGCACCAAATTTTCAACATGGGCTTTTTTGGACCTCCCTGCATGAACACTGGCACTGTCATTTTGTTAATCGGTTCTAAAAGGTGATTCTGCTCAGTGACCACAAAATCACCTTTTGGGACCGAATAATGAAATGCCAGTGACAGTGTTCATGAGTTGGGGTCCCAAGAACACTATGTTGAAAAATTGGGGTCAAAATTCCTAAAAATGGCTGAAATAGGCTGGGTGAGCTGTAAGCTGTGTGTGCTGCAATTGTGTGTGTCAGCAGCATTATCTTTTTAATAGTACTTTGTTTTAAGGCTTTGTTTCATTTTAAGTAATTTGTTATTTAAGGCATTTTGAACAAATGGTCCCAAAGTATATAGGATAGTTAGCTAGGGTTGATAAAATGAGGTAGTAAGTGTGCTAAGCGTTCTCTGGGAATTTGCTAAAACACCCCTGGAGTGTGTTTTCAGAGACGAGCAATGGTTCTCAACACTGCCCAGAGTAGGACCTGTGCACACAAGTGAATTGGACTTAATTATTATAATATATCTGTACTGCGAGTATTTTACATTGATATACGGACATATGGGTTTCCAACTGGATTCCGGCCTGACCTGTGGAGTGGTGAGATGAATTAGAGAAGGTGCTACCAGTGAGTCGTGGAGAGGTTTCTTTGGGAGTAAGTTTTCTGCCCAAAGATTTATGCCGTGTTGTGCTCGGAGTTGGCTGTTCTGGATCGTCCCCTTGTTGGCTGGATTGCTGTTGAATCTTTCATTGTTCCCTCCATGGAGAATAGGAGGTACCATTGGCCCAGGACTGGCCATTTGGGGGGTCTGCCGTTGGCTTGGAGGGGGGTGCCCAACTTTGACCCAGCAACTAAGCTGCCAGCTCCACTGCTGTGTGGGAGTCGGGGGTTGAGTCAGCCGGAGAGCTGGCTGATGTGCTCTGGGTGCTCCTAGGCCTTCAGGGAGTTGGCTGGTGAGCCGACACTAGCTGTGGGATGAAGTTACAGTGAAGGAATATGTTGGGCAGTGGTTTCTTGGGGCAGAGCTTTTGGTCCCCCCTGCCAGTCTTTAGGTGGCCCTGGACTTTGGATTTCACGAAGAAGGTTTGCTTTGGAAACTCTTCATGGACTCGATCCTGGACATGGTCAGACCTCCTTTTCTTTATTATCTGATGCCCACATTGTATTTTCTCAGGCAGTGAGAGTACCTGGCTTTCTACTCTATTTACAATAACACTGTGGTCCTACCTGCCTACGTGAGAGGTAGTGCAGACAGAACACATTTGGACATACTGTAACTTTTCAGGTAGTGAGAGTACCTGGCTATCTATTTTATTTCAATAACTTCATGGTTCTACTCTGTCTATGTGAGAGGTAGTGCAGATAGAATGCTTCTGGACATATTGTAACTTCTCAAGCAGTGAGAGTGTCTGGCTAACTATTTTTCATAATAATTTCGTGGTTCTACCAGCTTACATGAGAGGTAGTGCAGATAGAACTTTCCTGGACATTTACTCTGTGGAGGTGCGAGCTCCTTGAATCAAATTATTCATCTGAGAAACTTTCAGTGACTGGTTTCACAACTTATAGTTTAAAATTGTTGTCTGCCTTTTGCCATCATACATCTTATCTCTATATTGGGTCTTATTGGTTGTGGGAAAATTATCGCAAGAGTTGGGGGGGGAGTGAAGTTGCTATTTTGTTATTTTTAATTTTACTTATATTTTGTGTTAAACTTGATTTTCTAGGTTATTGTTATTTTTTAATTTTGTTTTTGTATTATTTTGGTAGTGAGAGTACCATTGTATTATTTGTTGATTTGGGTTTTTGAGGTGTTTTTTGTTTTAGGTTTTTAGGAGTTTTTAAATTTAAATCATAGCTCTGTCTTGGATTGTGTTAAGAAATTGGAGTTTGGTGTTTTTTCCATGGTTTTTGTGGTATTTTGTGGAATGTGCCTGCTTGCCCCCCCTCCTGTGCTATTTGGTCTCCTCTCTCTGTGCCCTCCACCCATTCTCTCCCCCCCACCTGCCTTTACCTATCAGCGATGTCGGGTGCTCGGGATTGCTCGCAGTGGAGGGGGGTAGGGGTGGGCAGGGGGGGCATGGACAGTGGAGTTCAAATCAGCGGTGCTCTCTCATAGGGGTAGTTAGGACCAGAAGATGCCCTGGGGTGAAATGGTGTCTGGAACAGGGTGATCCTTGCCTGGTCCCCATACCCAAGGGCACCTCCTTTTTGGGAGGGCAAGTAGCTGGGGCATCTCGCGAACATAGTCCAACCCGGGCATTGTTATGCAATGCCAGATCCATTAGGGACAAAACTGCACTTATTGCAGCTTT
Organism: Neoceratodus forsteri; assembly: GCA_016271365.2. NCBI lineage: Eukaryota > Metazoa > Chordata > Ceratodontiformes > Ceratodontidae > Neoceratodus > Neoceratodus forsteri. The sequence goes on from CM057449.1 coordinate 824,476,659, forward strand.
TGTTGGAGCAGCGGATCTGGTTTGCATCACCAAGACCTGGTTAGATGGAAATGCTGCCCCAATTTTGGAGGCAGCTATTCCCCCTGGGTACTCAGTGTTACATCGCCCGAGATTGGATCGGGGGGAGGGTAGCGGTCTGTTTCAAGACTGAATTGGGCCTTACTGGGGTACCGGTTGAGGAGGCCATATCATTTGAGTGCACTGTGATAACTGGTGTGGGGTGCAGGATAGCGCTCATTTACCGTCCACCAGGTGATGAGAAGCTGTTCCTGCAGGAAGTGGCAGACCCTGCCGCTGACATGGCATTAGAGTTGGCCAGACTGATGGTTCTGGGTGACTTCAATGCCTGGGTCAACGATGAAGCCTCACTATTTGGACAACATTTCCTCCAGTTGATGACAACACTGGGCTTCACACAGGTTGTTTCCTCAGTTACCCACAATAGTGGTCACTCTCTTGATTTGGTCTTCCTCCTGGGGATCGAGGCCTCCGATTTCAGGGTGGAACCTGTCGGTTGGTCTGATCACTACACTGTGAGGTTCAATTTTTCTGCCCCCCTTGGTAGATTGGCCCCTGTGGAGGTGGTCAGTTACTGCCCTTTGTGGGATGTTGTCCCTGAAGACCTGGCTGTGGTGATTGACTTTTCGGTGATCGGTGAGACCAGCACAGATCCAGAGCTGTTAGTCATGGCCTATAACAGGGCTATTTCTTCAGCTCTTGACCTGATTGCTCCTGTCTGTGTTCACCCCCTTCCACTTCACCCCAGGGCCCCATGGTTTGATAGGTCTCTGAGAGAATTGCAGAGGTTGGGGCATAGGTTAGAGCATCGCTGGTGGAAATCTGTCTTGGATGCCGACCACCTTATTTTGTTAGAGCATTATAAACTCTATCAATCAGCAATTTCCCATAAGAAGGCAGAATTCCTGTCCAGGGAAGTCGCTGTTGCACGGAATCAACCGGCTCAACTCTTCCGAACTGTGGACAGGTTGTGCAACTCAGCCTGTCTGCAGTTCTGTTGAGTTTTTTCACAAATAGAGTGTGATGAGATCATTCAATTCTTTGTGAATAAGGTGACCGACATCAGGCAGGAGTTGCATCAGTCTTGTTCTATGGGGGATGCTGTTGGCCGGTGCTTGGTCACTGTGTCCAGTGTTCCCTGGAGTACCTTTGACGTGCTGGAGTTCATTGATATTATGAGAATTGTCCAGGGGATGCGCCCCACATGTTGTAGATTAGATCCGGGCCCTACTTCCCTGATTCTGGGTTGTAGTGATATCATTGGCCCAGTTCTAGCTCAGATTGTCTGGTGCTCCTTGGAATTGAGTGAGTTTCCTAGCTCCCTGAAGGAGGTGATGGTGACACTTCTTCTGAAGAAAGCTTCTTTGGACAGGGAGAATCTAGCGAACTACAGACCTATCTCGAACCTTCCTTTTGTGGGAAAGGTTATCGAGAAAGTTGTGGCAACTCAACTGGAGAACCATTTAACCATCCATAATTTATATGAACCTCTCCAATTGGGTTTTTGTAAGAGGCATAGTACTGAGACTGCTCTGGTTCGAGTGCTCAATGATCTCCTGATGGCGAGAGATCAGAGAAACTGCTCCATCTTGGTACTCCTTGATTTGTCTTCAGCTTTTGACACTGTGGATCATGGGGTCCTACTGGAGCACCTGAGGTCCATCTGTGGGCTGTCTGGGACAGTACTCAGATGGTGTTCATCTTTCCTCACCGGTAGAGTTCAGAGAGTTGTCTCAGGAATATTTTCTTCTGAGTCTTTCTCTCTGCCTTGTGGGGTACCCCGGGGCTTGGTTCTGTCCCCCATGTTATTTGCAGTGTACATGCTGTCCCTTGAAGACATTGTAAGATGGTATGGGCTGCAGTTTCACTGCTATGCTGATGATACCCAGCTCTACCTGTCTTTCGCCCCTGACCAGGTTAGTGCTATCTCGGTATTTAATTGTTGCCTCATTGAAATCCAGGATTGGATGAGTTCTAGTGGGTTAAAGTTGAATGCAGGAAAGACTGAGGTTTTGGTGGTGGACCCGGGTCACAGGACAGAGGGGTTGAGGACTGATATGCGCTCTGATTTAGTCTTGGGGGCACTCAGATCCTCACCTCTGAATGGGTGTGTGACCTGGGACTGCTACTTGACGATGGGCTGACCCTTCATCATCAGGTATCAGCAGTCATCAAGTTAGCCTTTTACCATCTTAGCAACATTGCTAGGATCAAGCATCTCATTCCATCAGTGACCTGCCTGTTTTGGTCCATGCCTTTGTGACCTTGCACCTTGACTACTGTAACTACCTTTACTTAGGGCTTCCTGGGGTTGATATCTACTGCTTGCAGCTAGTGCAGAATGCTGCTGCATATTTATTGACTGGAGTATCTAGGAGATCTCACATTACCCCAGTGCTGCATGATCTGCACTGGCTGCTGGTTCAGTAGCGGATCACCTTTAAGGTAGGTTTATTAACCTACAAAGCCCTAAACGGACTTGGTCCTGACTACTTGAAAGAGCTCATGGTCCCTTACACCCCAGTGTGACAGCTCCACTCGACTGATGAGGGGTTACTGGAGATTCCGAGGGTTAGTTTAAATTCATCTGGGACCTGCGATTTCGGGTTTGTTGCCCCTACACTCTGGAATTCTCTGCCACATCAGCTATGGGATTGCAGGACAGTGGTGAGCTTTAAGCAGGCACTGAAGACTTTTTTTATGGGGCAAAGCCTTTTCTGAACTCTTGTGATTTTATTGATATTTATTGAATTCTCTGAATCTTATGTATTTGTAAAGCTGCTTGATATTTGAAAGGTGCTCTATTAAATAAAGTTTATTATTATTATTATAAGTTGAAGACCCCATTGACAGCCATTATAGGACACTTACCTTGATTTCTCAGTTGCGGTTTGGCTTTGAAGAGTGCAGACATGTCCCAGTCCGCAGAAGATTGCAGCCACCAACCTCAGAGGGTAAGTATGGGGTACAGGGGGTGTATGGGGAGGTGGGTGCACAGAGGAAGAGTGGGGATGGGGAGGAGGACAGGGAAGATGATGAGGGACTGTTTTTTTCTTTACAGGAATTCTATTTAAAAAAGACGATGGGGATGTTTTTCTTTTTTTCAGGGACATAACTAGTTGGGGATGCTGGGGTGGGCTCCCCAGTGTCCTATACTACTGGGGGGATCCTACATGGATCAGGATACTGGGAGTGGGCTTCCCAGTGCCCCACACTGCTTCAGGAGAGTGCAGACATGACTCAGGACACTGAGAGTGGGCTCCCCGGTGTCCTACACTGCTGGGGGGGTTGTAAATGTCGACATGGTGATTGGGCACCCCAGTGTTGGTAATAAATAATTAATCAGCAGGACACTGGGAGTGGGCTCCCTAGTGCCCCGAGACAAAGGACCATTTTCTTTTTTTCAGGCTTTAATTATATAAATAAAGGATTGGGGGACTGATTATGGGACACTGGGAATGGGCTCCCCAGTGTCCCAATGTACTTGTAGGGGGTGTTTGGAGACATTGGGCATGGGATCCCCAGTGTCACACAGTGCTTGGGGTGGGGGGAGACTTGTAAGATACATATATCTGCATCAAAATGGCAGTTCGATGCAGAATTATGCATCTTATAAATCCCTTTTTGCAATCCCATTTTGCCGGCCAATCTGGCAAAAAGGGATCAGCTGGCGAAAAGGGATTGCAAACAGGGATTACAAACTTTCATGTTAGAAAAAACCAAAGGCATGGGCAAGTAGAAGACACCCCCTCAACAAAACCCATGCCTTGGTTTTTTTCAAAACACTTCCAAGGGACAAGTTACATTTTGTTTTCTTCCCTCGCAATGCGAGAAAACAAAATAGTGGCCGATGAACAGGGATTTTCTCGCAAAAAGGGATTTTCTGAGATTCACCAATCCCTTTTCACAATCCCTGTTCACCAGCCCTTCACAACCAGGAATCCTTCATTGAAACTCTGCATCTATCAAAAAGACTGAACTGAGCATACTCAGAACTCAATATTTCAAAATGTAATAACTTTGGAACAGATTAATATTTTTTCACCATACAAATGTTGGATTGTTCCTTATGATAACCTCTTTCTACTCTGAAACTTTCAGGCCAAGATTCCAACGAGTGTGTGCGTAGTGCGATGTTTAAAAATTACCCTGACATTTGCCAAAAAAAGCAAAAAATGCATTTTGACCCTTTGCTGCATAAAATCCACAAATGTGAGCAAAATGCATCTTGTCAGATCAAGAGATCTACCACTCAAGACCATGTATTCCAAATTTTGTGCAAATCTGTTAAATGGTTGCAAAGTTATTAATGTGCAAAATTTGGGGTTTAACATTAAACTGCCTACTTAACCATAACTATAAGGGTGCTACCGCACCCTCTATATATATATATATATATATATATATATATATATATATATATTAATTGCAAAAAACTTCATTAATGTACCATTAGGGCTGAAAGAGTAAAAAGTAGGGAAATACAATCTTAGGGTTCCCAAGCATAAGACCCTGCCCTCACCCTTGGCTTCCAACCCAAACAACCCACCCTCACCTGTGGCCTCCAACCCTAAGGCCCACCACCATCCTGCATGCAGGAACAGGTGTGAGGGGTGTGCCTTGGGATTGTGAACCTTAATGCTCACCCCATTGTTTTATTCTGTACCCATGTCAGGTTATTAACTGTTGAAATGGGGTGAGCATTATGGTTCACAACCCCAAGCACACCCGTCACACCTGTTCCTGCATGCAGAGTGGAGGTGGGCCTTAGGGATGGAAGCTGAGGGTGAGGGTGAGGTGTTCGGGTTGGAAGCCGAGGGTGGGGGCAGGGTTATATGCTTGGGAACCCTAAGATCACATTTCCCTACTTTTTATACTTGAGCCCCAATGATGCATTAACAAAGTTTTTTTCAATGAATTCTCTTACTTTTTCAGATAATATAACAGTATCCTTATTTTACAGTGTGAGCGCAGGGTCCTTTGGACCCTGCCCTCCCATCCCTCCATTGAGATAGTACATCAGTATCCTTGAGACACTATAACAGTATCCTTATTTTGCAGAGGGAGCGCAAGGTCCTTTGGACCCTGTGCTACCATTTCTCCATTGAGACAGTATAACATTATCCTTATGTAACAGTGGGACTGCAGGGTCCTTTGGACCCTGTGTTCCCATCCCTCCATGGAGACAGTATAACAGCATCCTTATGTTGCGATGGGAGCACAAGGCCTTTCAGACTCTGTACTCCTATCTGTGCAAATTACATAATTTGCACAAAATACTGTTCTATTTTGTGCAAATTACATAATTTGCACAAAATACAGCAGTACCTTGTGAAAGTTATGTAACTTGCTCAAATTACAACTTCTGCCTGACATAAATTCTCCCCTAGGAAATAATGGGAAATTAAAAGTTTAATCACTTTTGAAAGGATTAATATTTTTCACCAAACCTTCAAACAGCAAATCTATGAGGCAAAGGCTTTCTACTTTGAAAATTGCAGACCACTACCTAAAGACGTTATGAGATACAGGTGGACAAATAAATGTAAAACAACTGGTAAACTTAGGATGTTTGATGCTCTGTATCTCAAAAACCACATAACCAATTTGCATGAAATTTGGCATGTTAGAAGACCTTCCTCTAGATATTATCAGCACCACATTTCGTGCAAATCTGTGAAACAGTTTCAAAGTTATTAAGGTTCTACAATTCAGGTTCAACATGTATTTGGCACAAATTACATAACTTGAGCAAGATACTGTTGTATTTTGTGCAAATTAAGTAATTTACACAAAATACAACAGCATCTTATGCAAGTTATGTAACTTGCATAAATTACAACTTTTGTGCTTGACAGTATCTTGCGCAAGTTATGTAATTTGCACAGATTACAACTTTTGTGCCTGACATATAAATTTTCCTATAGGAAATAATGTGAAATTAAAAGTTTATTAACTTTTGAACAGATTAATATGTGTGTACCAAACCTTCAAAAGGCACATCTGTGAGCAAATGCTTTCCAACCTGAAAAATTCATATCACTACCTAAATCCATTTGTGAGATATAGGTGGACAAAGAAATGTAAAATAAACCTGGTAAATGTAGGATTTTATGATGCTCTGTATCTCAAAATCCACTAATCCGATTCACAAGAAATTTGGCACATCAGGAGACCTGCCCCCAGAGATTATGCATGCCAAATCTCATGCAAATCCATTGAAGGGTTTGCAAAGCTATTAAGGTGCGAAGTGTGCATAACTGGATGACAGTGTGTGAAAAGTACTTTCACTTTCATTATACATATAAATTTTCCTGTAGGAAATAATGGGAAATTAAAAATTCAATGACTTCAGAACAGATTAATATTTTTTTCACCAAACCTTAAAAAAGGCACATCTGTGACCTAAAGGCTTTCTACCCTGAACATTTCAGACCACAATATAAAGGCATTTCTGAGATACAAGAGGACAAAGAAATGTGAAAAAAATGGTAAATTTTGGATTTTTTTATGGCTTCCATCTCACAAACCACATAACAGAGTTGCATGAAATTACGCATGTCAAGTGACCTGCCCCTGGGGCTTATGCATGCCAAATTTTGTGCAAATCCATGAAACAGTTCCAAAGTAATTATGGTTCAAATATTCAGGTTCAGCGTTTATTTTGCACAAATTACATAACTTGTGCAAGATACTGTTGTATTTTGTGAAAATTATGTAATTTGCACAAAATTCAAAAGTATCTTATGCAAGTCATGTAACTTGCACAAATTACAACTTTCGTGCCTGACAGTATCTTGTACAAGTTATGTAACTTGCGCAAATTACAACTTTCATGCCTGACATATACATTTTCCTATAGGAAATAATGGGAAATTAAAAGTTTAATAACATTTGAACAAATTAATATTTTTGTACCAAACCTTCAAAAGGTACATCTGTGAGGCAAAGGCTTTCTATCCTAAATAATTCATTTCACCACCTAAAGCCATTTCTGAAATACAGGTGGACAAAGAAATGTAAAACAACTGGTAAATGTAGGGTTTTATGATATTCTGTATCTCAAAATACACAAATGCAATTCACAAGACATTTGGCATATTGGGAGACCTACCCCCCGATATTATGCATGCCAACTATCATGCAAATCTATTGAAGGGTTGCAAAGTTATTAAGATGCAAAGTATGCATAGCTGGATGACAGTGTGAGAAAAGTACTTTCACTTTCATTGTACATATACCTTTTCCCATATGAAATAATGGGAAATTAAAAATTTAATAACTTTAGAACAGATTAATATTTTTTCACCAAACTTACAAAAAGCACATCTATGACCCAAAGGCTTTCTATCCTGAAAATTTCAGAGCACAACATAAAAGCGTTTCTGAGATACAGGTGGACAAAGAAATGTGAAAAAAAATGGTAAATTTAGGATTTTATGACTGTTTCCATCTCACCAACCACACAACGGATTTGCATGAAATTGGGCACCTCAAGGAACCAACCCTGCTGATTATGCATGCCACATTCCATGCAAATTTGTTGAGTGGTTCCAAACTTATTAAGGTTCAAAATGTGGGGGTTTAACATAGAAGTTTGCACTCAATCCTAATATACTGGTACTACCATGATAGTAATATATATATATATATATATATATATATATATATATATCGCTTTCACTGTTTTAGTTTTTCTACTGATATTTCCTTTTCTTTTGACCCCTTCACTCAGATCACACCTGAAAAAGAATAATAGATTAGTGCACCTTTTATGGAGAAACATTTGAAATGTACAACACCTATGTTAATGGTTTTCAGTATGTGATGATAAAAGGAGTACATCTTTACAGAAACACTAAATGAGTAAAGTTTGTTCACAACGATTCATTTTGGCAGTACCCTTGAGTTTCCAACAAACTACATCCTACATATAGTCAGCGTACTACAACTTCTGGCACCTTTATTCTAACTTGAATGGAGTCACCACAGTGACTTGTGATTCTAACTCCTCTCATCTATGTGACACCTCTTCAGTGAAATGCAACATTAACAATACATTTGAAAGAAAAATGAAGCTCCTGCTCAGATCTGAACTTTGGTAACAAGTCAGACAAACATGCAAAGTTCCTACTCATATTCTAACCACTTTTATTTTGTTTGCTAGGCCATGTACACATCCACTGCACAAGTAAGCTACATTTACTGTAAGTACTTAAAAGGCAGCTCCTGTGATGTAGAGGTTGAGGTACACACCTAGAAAGCAAGCAACCCAAGCAACCTGGGTTTTAATTCAAGACAGGTGGATTGAGGTAAAATATAAGAAAAAAAAACTTACCTGCCTCAGAAGCAATGTTGGTTTAAGATTTGCTTATTAGCATAACAAAGATTCAGATTCAAATCAATATATTGTACAGCATCATCATTCACATCATGCTAAAGTTTCTGCAGAGCTCCTTTTACATTTTTGTTCAAAGACACAGGCCTGGATTAAAATACAGGTTTCTTGGAGCACCAAATCCAAGGGTGTGTACAGTATCATGCCCATTAAACAACAGAATTTCAAGAAAATGTTAGTAAAAGGCACCATTGATGGGGGTGAGCTCAACATCACTGCATATACTGTGTAAGAGACTCTGACAAATTGTACCAACATAGACATTATGAACACCAGCAAAATCTTGCATTAATCCATAGAACTGTATTGCTAGAATTTGGACAAGTGTCCCACAAAGTGAAAAAAATATATGTGCATATTGTAATGATATATTTTTTAACACAAATTGTAACAATTGTTGATATTGAACGATTACCCTTCAATTGCAAAGTTCAGCTTCTTAACTACTACAAAAGAAAACTAAAAACAGCCCGGAATATTGAAGGCTTACAAAAAAAAAAAATATTCTGATCTGTAGCAATATAATGCTGTTATTCAGGGCACTGAGCTGAAAACCTGGAGATCTGGGTTTCAATCCCACAGCTCCCACTTGCATACTGTGCGACCTTGAGCAAATCACTTAACTTGCCTGTGCTCCCATGTTGCATCTGGAAACAAGCTTCAGCTTAGCATGCCTTTCCTGGTTAAACAATTTCCCCTTTCCCTATATTATAGAACTGCATAAAAGCTGGCAAAAATAATTAAAATACTTTACTGAGTTACTACATTAAAACATAATCCTTCCCCTAGATCATATCCAGCTCTATTACCACACAGACATTTGTGAAAACTGGAGTAGGGTATGTGCTTCTTCACAAAAGAGAATGAGAGTTAGAACAAAGTTTTCCAGATAGTCTTTTATTTCTAACTCAACTGGAGTAGCTAGAATAACTTTCAGTCAGTCCATGTTTCTCAAGCAACAACATTTTATGAACATATAAACTGTCTTCCACAGTAGGAAGGAGAGAAATAAGCAAAGAAAGCTGGCCAGCCATCCATGCAGACCACAGAACCCCCCCCCACCCTCTCCTACTGAAAACCTCCTTTTATGCTTAAATTAACCAATCACTTTTTGATTTCACACTGACTAATGGGATTTTTTCACTAGTCTTTCAGTTGGCACATACAATGCCAGCTAAGAATAGGAAAGTCAGGAAATTAAGGAGGGAAGGGGAGGAAAGAAGGAGAAGAACTGAAAAGGGAAAGGGTACAGGCACAAGGTGGTAGGCAGTTTGCCCAAATGCCAGAAGCCTAGGAAACAAAGTCAGTGAACTCCAGGGGATGGTGTTGGATATTAGGTTAAACCTCATGGCCATTACAGAACATGGGTCACTGCGAATATCAACTGGGTCCTGGCAGTATTGTAGTATACAATATACAGACAAGATAAGGGCAAAGTTAATGGAGGATAGGTAGCTCTCTATGTCAAGGAAGGCATACATATGGTAGAGGATGAAGCCATTGGGGGGTAACATGGTGTCCAAAGCATTGTGGGTATAGCTCTCAGCAGCATCAGGGAAGAAGCTGAGCATGAGGGGTCTATAGACCATTGGGACAAGGGAAACAGATGACAGGGGAAATAAGGCAGAAATTGAGAAGAATGTTGCAAAGGAAGAGGTAGTGGTAAGGGGGATCTCAATCTAGCAGATACAGATTGGGGCACTCAGAAACTAAGAGTGCCATAAGTCAGTGCCAATGACCTGGCTAGGCATGTTGTAGGACTGCCTGCTAATGCAGCTGGTCAAAGAACCCACAAGGCAGGCTACCATTCTTGACATTGTGCTCAACAATTCAGAAATGGTTGACAGACTGTGGTTTGGGGAACCATTGGGGTCCAGTGACCACAACACACCATGGTTTGAACTGGCCCCAGGTAAAAGTATTCCCTCATCAAAGGCTGACATTCTGGATTTCAGATGAGCAGACTTTGACCACATTAGGAAATTATTTCAGGATAAACTGGCTGGAATAGATCAAATTGGGGGTGGAGGAGAGGTAGGTAGTAATTAAAGGGGCCAGTGTCCAGGCAACTAAGTCACACTTGAAAGTGGTTACTAAAGAGTAACAAGCACAAGAGACCAATCTGGTTTTCTAAAAGAGTCAGGGAGGCAGTAAGGGCTACAAAAAAGGGACTTTGTTAAATACAAACAGAAATGGGGACAAGGAATGAAGTGAATACCAAGCAAAGAATGAGGGAAGGGAAGCCAAGAAGAAAGTTAGGGATGCAAGTGGGCACTGAGATGTATATTATGGAAGGAGTCTAGGGAGGGGAAAACAGTTTTTTAAATATATTAGGAAAAAGGGGAGATGAGAGGGAGAATTAAGTCTGAGTGAAAGGGACAGGTATATTAAGGAGGAGGAGGAGGAGGAACTAAAGACAGCTGTGCTGAATAATTACATCTGCTCTGTATTTATTGTGAAGGATCAAGGGCCCTTGCCAGAAAGCTGCATAAAGGCTGCTGCAAGGAGAATCTCATAAATGGGACAAGTGGTAATCACAAGGAAAAAGGACAGAAAAGGTCTTGCAGCCCTGAAAGTAGATAAGGCCCCAGGATCAGATGGACTGCACATGAGAGTGTTCAGTAAACTAGCATAGGAACTGGTTGAACCCCTGGTAGGGCTATTAATAACTCACTACAGCCAAGGATAGTTCTGATAGATTGGACAGGAGTGAACATAGTTTGACTACATAAGAATGGTTATCTCCATTGTGGGTAAACTGACAGAGACACTAGCTGTGGATATATTTACTGGATGTAATACCAAATAACAGACAGCAGGGACTTCAACTTTCCACCCTTCTTTATTCTCCATCTCTGTCTGTCTCCAGTCTCCACTATGACATCATCTCACTGAGACATGCAAGACATTTTGAACTATGTAGTTTACAGGAAATATAACAGTCTTCAATGCAATGGAGCAAACCCTGCTTTACCATAGTAGATACCCTTATAAGATATCATATATAACACTAGCCAAGGAGAGTCTAGTGGACCACCTGAAGAGAAATAGGCTCCAGGATAGTAAGCATCATGGGGTTCACGGCAGGGCACTCTTGTCAGACCAACCTGATATTATTCTTTGTCTGGGTAACTTGGGGCAATAGATAAGTGACAATCAATAAATTGATTATACTTCAGTTTCAGCTTGGCATTTGATGCTGTTGCTGAAATTAATTAAAGGATCTAGGTGCAGCAGATGACCTATTGAGATGGGTGGGAAGTTGGATAAGGAAGAGACAGTAGAGGGTGGTGGTGAATAGAGATATGTCAGGGGAGAAGAAGGTCAAAAGTAGGGGACCACAAGAGTCAATCATGGTACAAGTCCTTTTCAATATGTTTATCAGTGACATAGAAGAAGGAATACAAGGCACAATGTGTCAATTTTCAGATGACAATAAGTTCTGTGGCAGGGTAGACAGTGAGGAAGGGGCATGGGAGATGCAGAGGTACCTGAAAAGGTTAGAAAAGCAGTCCAAAATCTGGCAGTTTAAATTCAAAACCATGCAGGGTGATGAGCAAAGGGAACAAGAACCATAGAACAAAATATCTGATGGGAGAGGTTAACTGGACACTACTTCTGAGGAAAGGCACCTGGGAGTTATCAAGCAACTTCCTAAAAAATCCGGCCAATGCAGCAAGGCCTACAGCAAAGCAAGAAGAATGCTGGGTGTATCAGAAGAGGGTTCAAGAAAAGGAGGAAAGAGGTATTACTACCTATCTATAGAACACTAGTGAGGCCACATCTGGAATATTGTGCACAGTTCTGGAGTCCGAACCATGGGAACACTAAAACAGGCTGGAGGCGATGCATCATAGGCAACCAAAATGATTCAGGACCAGGAAGGCCGATCCTACAAGGAATGGCATATGCCACTGAACATATACTTGCTGAATCCCTGGAGGGAAAGGAGAGACATGATAGACATTTTTAAAGCAGCAGTACTAGTTAATAAAAATTTAAATAATCTAATTGTTAGAACAAAACAAATCAATATATCTGATATTCTTTTTGCTTTTTTTTTTTTCATTTCTAAGGCAAGATAGAGGATTTTGAAGTTCTTAAAAGGTATTGTTCCTTTACCAGATCCACCATCATGGACAAAAGCAGTTCGGGGTGGTGCTGGGCTGCTGGTCATTAGAAACATGTGCCAGTAACCCCCGGCATATCTGCATTATAAATACAGTAGATGCAGTTAATGAGTGATCTCTGAGGAGAATATTTTTGAAAGTTGCTATGGGCTGCCATGTTTATTGTAGATCCACAAAAATTACAAAAGTTGTGATGAAACATGGTCTTAAAAATAGCTGAATTAATTTAAAATACTCAAGTGAAGAATCTAACATTATCAGGACTACATACTGCCAAAAAATCTAATACGACATTTTCTGCTGACTAACTAGTACTGTTGCTTTAAGTTCCTGTAAGGAATAAATAAGGTAAACTCTGTGAAACTATTTGTCAGGAGTGGTGAGTCAAAAACATGTGGAAATGAGTGGAAGCTGACAAGGGGTGATTCAGAAAAGAAGTGAGAAGATTTTACTTTACAGAGACGGTGATTGAGCTGTAGAACTGCCTACCAATTGATGTGGTAAGCGCAAAAAGCATTAATGGTTTCAAGCATGTCAGGGACAGAGTTAAAGATTAATAGTTATTAAGAGGGGTGTCAGTAAGGCAGAGGGTAAGGGGGAAGTGAGGGCATAAACTGTATCTGGGCATTAGGTTCTTGGGTAGCACAAGATATAACTGGGAAGACTGAATGGACCAAAGGTGTTTTTCTGCTGACACTATTTTTGCCTCTGTTTCTGTTTAAAATTCTGAAGTTTCACTCTCGATTGGGGAATGTCAGACTTTTGGGGCACGTTCCCTCACTTTGTAACCATTTGCATACTGATAAAAAAATAAAGAAGAACCGTTTCTAGGTAGCCACTGCTAGTCCTGTGGCCATCCCTAGCCCACTCCAATCACTTCCCACCCTTCACCCCATTCCTGTCATCCTCAATTATTTTTATTTTTTTTAAATGCCAGTGCTTGATACTGTGCAAGCCCAGGAGACAACCTTTTTTTGTTTACAAAAGTAGTCTGGTATAATGTGGCAGAATGGGAGTTGGGAAGTGACAGGGGTGGTGGAGGGGTGGAGAAGGGACTTCACATACTATCTGTAGCCTGACAGACCCTATATACCAAGGACCTGAAGGGTTTCAACTGAAGTATCAAAGCAGAACCAAAATTAGTAGGACAAATTGAAGCCTTCACTTATTTACTAATGGCCAACATCTCTCACCCTTAGATCATGCCAGGTATGTCCCAAGGGGCAGACAGGATACATCCCAGCATCATAGTGGAGTGGCCAGTAGTGCATAATAACATGGTAACATCAGGTAACAAGTGACTCTATTGCCATCATATCCACCTCCTGTTTCATATGCAGAAATGAACATGTATGCTGTCCAAAGATATAATATTTAAAAGGGGTTCCCTACCTACTCCTCTAACCAAGGTATTTAGTAATTCCCTCGGTAAGCAGACATTTTCAAGCTGATCTTGAAGATCTGTACTGTCTTCATCTCCACTGTTTCACTCACAGGCTTCAGGGCATGTCTCTACCAGAGGACACCAGATCACATCTCTTTCTCTCTCTCTAATCTAGCTGATACCCTTGAGTATGCAGAAAACCAATTATGTTCCTTCTCGGCCTCCTTTTTTCTGAGGTGCACATATTAAGGACCACCTACCTTTCTCTGTAGCTTTTGTCTTTCGCATCCCTGATCATTTTGGCAGTTCTGTGTTGCACCTTCTCTTCTGCCTCAGTGTCCTTTTAGTAGTAAGAGACCCAAAACTGTATATATTATTCCAGGTCCAGGTGGGGCCTGACCATGGCCTTGTAAAGAAGTAGGGTAACTTCTTCTGCCCTGCTGGTCAGTCTCCTTTTGAGGTGTCCCAGGATTTTGTAACTCCTTTTGCCAGTGGCTGCACACTGTTTGTCATACTGTATTTCACTACTTTGTCTACTATGGTATACATCTCAGCAAAGTATACCAGTGTGGTATTCACAAGGCATACACACTACAGGCTGCTAACTGGCCTGAAGTAGGATGCAAAAGGTTGTACTGGACAGGCATTTCTTAGGTTGGAAAAGGTTATTCAGAACCATACCACAGGACTCAGTGCTAGGGCACTGCTGTTCAATATTTTTTATAAGCAAGCTGGAAGCTGGGGTCTCCAGCAGCCTTCTTAAAGCATTTTTAATATCAAGGAAGAATTTACTTAAATGTCATTAATTTTCTGAATTTTTTTATTCCCCTTCTTTATTACTGAGGATATTTGCATGAAATATGTTAAACTTTATCCCTCGGACATCATTTTTACCTCTTGCTCCAATTACATCATAATTCTCTATGACATCATAATCTGTTTCTATGGAAAAGACTTTGGTCTCTGAAACAGTAGTTTATGACATCAGAAGGGAACCCGTCGTCATGCTGAAGTCCTCATAGGAAAGGATGAGGAACATAAGCACAGAAAATGAAAGAAATATAAGCAGGATCATATCAAATTATTATATTCTAAAAGCATGTTCTGGATGCAAAGAAAAATACTCTTATGTTCCCTGATGAATCTAGCATGGTCATTGTGGGGGATTCCATTGAGGGTGAAGACAAACTTCAGGAGTATATAAACAAGTTGAGTGATTGGTCAAATTCCTATAATCATATTTAATATGGGGATGGAAAACAGAAATAGGACCTACATACTGCATGGGGCTCCTAATGATGTCGTTGAGAGGAAAAGGACTTGGAAATCATAATTATAATCAAAGTCCCAACAGTACTAAGCAGCATCAGGGAATGTATGTGTCATTTTTTTTGTATAGTAAAAGAGATATACATTTGCTAAATAATGTACATGTAGTTGCTACACAATACAAACATACAAACACACAAGTACACACATACACCTCACAGACTAAACAAGCATATGCCACACAGTACACAAACTCTAAACTTTTATCCTGATCGATTCCTGCACTAGGGCCTCTGGAGTCATTATGATTTTATGAACTATGATTGATAAGCCTCCACTACTCTTTCTTGTGGTTCATTAATCTCAATGGAGAGGGGCATTTACATTTTCCATGTTCTACATTTCTGGGTCATTAACATTTCCATGAACAGAAACCCCCTGAAAGTTCTATAACTGATATCAGCAATGGCATTTATTAATTTCTCTGCTACAACATAAATTGTAGTGAGAAAGAAAAAAGTGTGCCCTTCTGTGAATTAAATCCAGGCCCCACAAATACTACTTGGTGCTGTGCCACTATGCTATCATTCCAGACTGTTGGACAAATGGGTTCTAGACAGTGATGCATGTGATGTGAAGCATAATTGAAGCCACCCCTTATTTGCCAATAGAACTGGGCCAAAGATTAAATATGAGGGTGAAGTTGCTGCAAAGTGACTGAAATTCACCTCCAGGGAGCTCCGTGAAGTTTCCCCAACCCTCAGAAACTTCAACTTTGCCTGAAATCATGAAGTTCTGCCTGTAAAGTGTGGAAGTTTGCCCATGAATTGTGGAATTTCATCCACAAATGGCAGAATTTCGACCACAAACAGTGAATTTCCACCTTTTGCAGGTGAAATTCCACAATTTATGAGTGAAATTCCACACTTCGCGGGTGGAATTCTACACTTCATGGCAGAACTTTGCAGTTCCATGCTCCATGAATTTCATGAAATTTACAGATTAATTCACAGAGCGAAGTTTGACCACTTTGCCCAGCTCTATTTGCCAATTGAAAATGTCTCTCACCCTTAGGTCAAGTCAGGTATGTCCCATGGGGCAGATAGGATACATTCCAGGATCACAGTAGAGTTAAAGGAATAATTTGATGGTGCTGTTGCAGTAATCTTTCATGAAATAATTTTGAACAGCAAAATAAAGAAATGCTTTCTCACACAAACTCAGGAACAATTGGTATGTAAAATTATATCAAATACTTTTGGTAAATTCACTCTATATGTGCTCTAATTTCAAGAGATGAATAAAAACTCTTTTGGTGATGGTGATTATTGCCCATCCATGCACTTTGTAAAACTGGTAATTGTGCAGGAATGGAGTGTGCTGCTCTGGAAAAACAGAGACAGCTTTCTGAACTAGGGATTAGGAACCTGGGGTAGAGGATAGGATGGCAAATTGGGAAAAGAGTTGGTTGTGGGGTAGAACATAGAAGGTGGAAGTAAATGGGGAGTATTCAGAAGTGAGGGAAGTGACTAGCAGGGTATTTCATGGGTCAGTTCCTGGACCGGTCCTCTTCAGTATTTTCATCTGTGACATTAATGAAGGTACCACAGGTAAGATCTTCATCTTTGCAGACATTACAAAGATCTGCACAAGGATAGACACAGAAAAAGGGAGAAGAGAGCTAAGGGAGGATCTTGGCAGGTTGGAGAGCTTTTCCACAATTTGGCAGTTGAACGTTAACACTAAAAAACATAAAGTGATGTACACTGGAAGAAGGAACCCAAGGGAGCAATACTAGATGAGGGTTGTGTTTGTTAGCACTACCAAAGAAAATAATTTAGGTGTGTGATATTGGAGACCTTAAAAACATCTGCACACTGAGACAGGGCAGCAAGTAAAGGAAACGCAATGCTGAGTTGCATAAGGAGGGGGGTAAACAGTAGTGGGTGAGAGGTGATCCTGCCACTGTACAGGTAACTAATGCGACCACAGCTGGAATACTGTACAAAGTGCTAGAGCCAACACCTGAAGAAGGATTGTAACAAGGTGGAGGTAGTATAGCACAGGGCAACTAAGATGGTCCATTCCCTTGAGGATAAGTCATATGAGGAGAGGCTGCTGGACTTAAACACATACTCCATTGAGAAATGGAGAGAATGGAGTGATATGATTAAGTCATACAAATACCTGTATGGGATAAATAGGGTAGACACAAAGGACCTATTCTCCTCGACTTCATACACATGAAGGATAAGGAATTCATTGAAGCTGGCAGGAGGGAAGAGTCAAAAAGGATATCTGAAAGCACTTCTTCATGGGAAGGATGGTGGATAAGTAGAATAAGCTACCTGAAAAAGTGGTATAGGGCATATCAATCAGAAGCTTCAAGCATGCATATGTCAGGTTACTGGGTTTACTCAGAGAAGGGGGGAAGTAGGAAAGGGGAGGATTGCCTCATGGGCAAGGCAGAGTTGTTAGGCAGGGTGGACAGACTGGATGGGCCAAGAGCATTTTCTGCCATCAATGTCTATTTTGCCACGAAAAAGAATGATACTGTGTATCTGTTTTCATTGTACAGTTTACAACTACACCTAAAAATATAACCATTTCTGCTAATAATTCTTTTTTTATAATTCCTTTAATTGCAGTTTTGATCTTGAATACTATGTGAAACTAGAAGCTATGATTTATGCCATAAACAGGGTAAATAACTCCACTGCGCTACTTCCTGGTATCAGACTGGGATATGAAATATATGATACCTGCTCTGATGTCTCCTTAGCCATTGAGGCTTCCATGAAGTTCCTGTCTAGATCAAGTTGTTCGGATGATAGTAGTGTGGCAGTTCTCTGCAACTACACAGAATATGTGCCAAATGTTATCGCCGTGGTGGGAGAGAGTTTCTCAGCAACCTTCATAGCTATTGGAAGGATATTTCATCTATATTTAATGCCTCAGGTAAGAAATGTTGAATTAAAATAATTGTTCAATAGAAAAAATAATTTGAAAGGGTTATGAAAAGAATTTGCATATCCAAAAGTAAATTGTATTGCTGTTTGAAAATAATTTGCATAGCCAAAAGTATACTGTATTGCTGTTGTGCCATATATGGGCAGTGGTCACGATCCAGCCATAGCACCTCTACAGTGCAAGGAGCCTGATCAACCCACCCCTCAAAGAGAAAGATAAGGTATGACAGTTGAAAAATTGCTGTGATTTCTCTGGACTGTGTGAATGCTGAACCGGATCATCACTTGCGATTTGCTGTTTTCAGTTTCAGCACCTTCTCAGGGTAGCGCTATTGGCTCCACACCTGTGTAGAGCTCCCAGATTGGCTGGTCTCACTCACATGAGACAGGATCACCTGAGACGTGTGGCTTAATGTAAGCCTGCATCCCTGTGCTCAGCTCCTAATTTATATATTTTAATTTAGCCCATTCTGCTCGGCCTGTGTAAAGTAACTTATCATTCCCCCGCTGCAGTTTCTTCCAACTGTATGTGCACTGATTTAGTGGTAGTTCTGCAAACTTCCTCCTGATTTTTCCCCAATTAAGCTTTCACTCTGTACACTGCCTTGAACTGAGTTTGTAAAAATGTTTTACTGGCTTTGTTAATATATTTTTTTTAATCCTATTTAAGACTGTACTGGGTTTACATGCTTACTGCTATGGACTTAGAAAATTCAGTGAATTGTAAAATCTGTGTAGCCTCTGTCTTGAGCCTAAGGCTCTTGCCCTTGACTTTCATTCTTAATCATATTCCTTTGTTCCCCTGTCCTCCTCTGTCTCTGTTCTGTCCCTCCTGCCCTCCCCCATCAGTCTGTTCTTTTGTGCTTGTTTTGGATTCCCGAGTTAGCCGGCACCTTGCCTCTGTCTGAGACCGCCCCCTGACTTGTCTTTCAAGTTGGTGTTCAGCTTTCTTTGTGTGTCTCTGTTTAGGCACCCCCCATCTGCTCCTATTTAATCTGCTGTCTCCTTCCTTACAGGTGCCACTTGCCCCCACAGGCAGTGGTCATGATCCAGCCATAGCACCTCTACGGTGCAAGAAACCTAATCCACCCACCCCCCAAAGAGATAGATAAGATACGATGCTTGAAAAATCGCTACAATTTCTCTGGGCTGTGTGAACGCTGAACCAGATCATCATTTACAATTTGCTGTTTTCAATTTCAGTGCCTTCTCAGGATAGCGCTATTGGCTCTACACCTGTGTAGAGCTCCCTAATTGGCTGGTCTCACTCACCTAAGACAGGAGCACCCGAGACGTGTGGCTTAATGTAAGCCTGCATCCCTGTACTCAGCTTCTAATTTATATATTTTAATTTAGCCCATTCTGCTCGGCCTGTGTAAAGTAACTTACCATTCCTCCCCGCTGCAGTTTCTCTCCAACTGTTTGTGCACTGATTCAGTGCTAGCTCTGCAAACTTCCCCTTGATTTTTTGTCCCACCCCCCCAGGCCTCCTTTAAATGCACACAGTCTCCACCCACTCCTATCTAATGTTTCAATTTATTGGTTACTTACTGTCAACAACTGCAATTCCTCCCATCCCTTTTTTGCAACTAAGCCTTCTAGCAGCCTGATCTCATTCCGTCTTGCTGAGGCATACCATTTTGGTACTTTGGGTCTGCTTATTGCTCACTAGCATATCCTGTCTTGCTAAGGCAGTTGATTTAGGTCAGGTGATCTCTCTAGTACTTAGTCTGCTCTAGCGTAGTAGCTAAGAAATTTGCTTCAAAGCCTCTCTGCCACTAGTACTACTCTATAGTCAGGTGAACTCTTTTCTTATTAGCCTGACTAGAAGCTGTACTTAAGGATTACTGCTTCAGGCTCCACTGCCTATAATAGTATTCTGCTGGGATTAAGAAATTCTCCTCCATTGAGAATCCCTTCTCTTGCCCGCACTTGTAGTGCCCATTGGGTGATAGTCTCATAATGAGGGCATATTACCTGCTTCTATGCTTGTCTCTGCTCATCTTACATGTATTGGACCCGAACGTGAATCAAAAAATAATTCCTAGAGTGGAGAATGGCTCTCTTTTTTCATTGTCCAACCGGGACATTTCCTATCAAGTAGAAGAACTTGTATGTGCTCTAACTTCCCCTATCAGGCTGCTGCTCCTTCACCTGCACCAGCATATAGGAACTCTCCTAGAGCCTGCCCACAGGGCTACACCACTTTCTGTATACTCCCCCCTACTCCCATTGACTCTCTCAGTCAGGGTAATATTGTATGCAGCATCAGGAAAACTGGGAACTAGCCTCAAAACTCCCTATACTGCCGCAGACAAATCACGTAACCAAAAGAAGACCCATCCACCCACACTTCTCCTAGGACTCTGCAGGAAATTCTTGTTCCTGCTTTTACTATGCTCAGGAGATGTTGAGCTTAATCTAGGCCCTCTGGCACCCATGACATCCCCAGCAGAGCTACAAAACCTCAAGAGGCTTACATTCTTGCATGCTAATGTATGTAGCCTATTAAAAAAAATCACTTCTTTTCAGGCCTGGGTATGTCATACTGCTCCAGATGTTCTGGTGATTACAAAGTCCTGGCTCTGACCGGCGACCAGTAACAACGAAGTTAACATCCCCTCCTACTCTTTGTTCAGAGCCGACAGGCAAACCAGAGGTGGTGGGGTAGCTATTTACATCAAGGATAAATTCCCTGCCTCCATAATTGACTCAACCACTGTCCCAAAAGAATTTGAAAGCTTGTCAATAAAGATTGAAATTGCCACCGGTGTCTCATTATGTATAATAGGATGCTACAGACCCCCATCAGCTGGATTACAGTTGTTAAAACAACTCAAACACATCCTGCGTTCAGCATCTTCAGAGTGTATCATACTAGGGGACTTCAACTTATTTATTTATTTATTTATTAAATTTTGTTAACCGGGTAAGCCCACTGGGATACCTGGGGTTTGTTACATATGGTTTGAACATACAGACAGGTTTCACAGTGTCAGACATATCGTATAGGGTTACTAGGACAGTATACAATTTTCCAGTTTTTGTGTAAGAGGGCAGGAGGTACATGATATTAGTTGGTACAGTAGTAGTACAGTGCAGTGCGTCTGATACAGTAGTACATCTAATACAGCAATACAGAACAGTACATGTAATTCCCGGAGATATATTCAAGGCCCCTGGAATTCTGCGGTTCTGCGGTTGTGGAATTTGCCGTAGAATTTGCATCATGCCGCAGAATATATATAGTGCTGCAGAATTCATTGTTTTTGGTGAATTTTCATATAAATATACTGATTTTCCATCGTGTCAGTCTTTCTTTCCCATCTCATTTATCCTGAAGCCCCCTCCTCTATGCTCAGCATATGATGTCATCGATGACATCACATCATAGTTAGCCAATGACAGGACTGTGTTCTGCCAGAGAAGTGAATAAATGATGCCACAGAAATCAGAAAATGCTGCCGCAGAAGCCAAGGAGCCCTGCCGCAGAAATCAGAAAATTCTGCCGCAGAACACCAGGGGCCCCGGGTATATTACACTGATGAGTACAGCATGGCAGAGTAGTACAAATAATACGGGGTTATGAGTACATCATACAGTTTCTGTAGAAGAGGGCAGCAAATACATTACAGTATAGAGTACAGCAGTGATGACAGATAGGAGTGAGGGTGATAAGTGCTTTGAGTGCCTATGGGAGGTTCCGTATGGGGTAGAGTACCCGCTTGTGCAGTCATTAGTCGTTACCCTTGTAGGGGAGCAGTGTCTAGTCGGTACGAATTGACATGAGGTGTGGTTGTGTTAGCTATTGGGGCAGTGGCAGGGACTTGGTTTGATAAGGTGAGCACGCAGCCCCCTTTGAAAGAAGGCTAATGTCGGTGCCTCCTGAAAATGGCTGGGGAGATTGTTCCATGAATCTGGAGCTAGGTGAGTAAAGGATTTACTACCTGCTACTGTGCAGGTCAGGGGAATTTCTAGGAGTTTTTTGTTCGAGGACCAGAGTGGTCGTCTGAGCAGCTTTGGGGCAAGTAATCCATTCAGACCTGCCAGAGGATGGGCATCTAGGAGCTTGTAGGTCCAGCTTAGTAGGGGATACTGGAGCCTATTGTGCAGGGATGGCCAGTTGAGGGCTGTGAGGACATCACAATGGTGGGCCCTAGGGTAAGATTTAGAAGCAAAGTGAGCTATTTTGTGATATAGGGTCATAAGTCTACTGTGGTCCATTTTAGTGATGCTGAGTATGAAGGGGGCAGCATAGGTTAAGGTTGGGAGAAGGATGCTTTGTGAGATAGCCAGTCTACTATCTGGTATCATGTTGTGGCTTAGGTGATTGAGAAGGTCCAGTTTTTGGTGGATGTTTTTTGTTACAGCATCCACATGGGGCTTTAGGGTGAGTCCACGAACACGGCCCCAGTGGGAGTACCCTTGTCCCAAGCTGTCAGGACATCGGAGGTGAATTTGATGAGGACAGTATCAGCCCTGTGCTTTGGTCTAAAGCCGTGTTGTGTGAGGGCCAGTAACCTGTTGGCTTCCAGGTAGTCTCTGAGTTGGCTGTAAACTAGCCACTCCTGAATCTTAGCCAAGTGACATAGGATGGAGATGGGCCTATAGTTGCCTATAGGTTCCCTTGCTCCGCCCTTGTGGATTGGGACTACATGAGTCCATTTCCATGTTAGTGGGACTGTACCTTCCTGCAGGGATCTGTTTATTAACTGTGTTACAGGCAGTGCAATGGCTAGGGCAGCAGCCCTTAGCAGCCTAGGATCCAGTCCGTCGGGTCCCGGTGACCCACTGGGTTTTAAAGATTGTAGGAGGGTCAGCATGTCTTTGGTTCGCACTATCCACAGATGGAAATTGGTGATTGGAGAGTCCTTGGATTCAGTGACCATTGGGCTCTGTGAGCTGTGTGTGGGGTTGGGTCTGAGTGCCCCCAGGTCAGTGAAGAAGTGATTGAAGGCTGTAGTGACCTCCTCTCCATCCATGAGTGTAGTGCCATTATAGGTTATGTAACCCTGCAGGGGCAGTTTAGTACCTTTTATCAGGGAGTTGATGCTTGTCCAGAAGGACTTTGGGTCAGTTAGTGTTTGCCTCCGTAGGGAATTTATGTAGTCCCTTTTGGCATTCTTGGAGCTTCTTTGGCACTGATTCCACAGAGATCTATAGGCAGACTAGTCTGCAGGTATAGCGGAACTCCTTGCCTTTTTCCAGGCCTTGTCTCGGGTTATCATCAGTGCCTTCAGCTCATGTGATATCCATTTATGGCAGAGGCCCTTGGCTCATCTGTTCCTAATTGGGGCACCATGTTAGCCACTGCTGAGAAGGTGGGCTGAAAAAACTGTGTTGCCTCTTCTGTGCTCCCTAGGTGTCTCACTGGTGACCAGTCTATGTTTCTTAGGGATCTCTGGAATGCCTCAGCCATGAATCCAGAGAAGTCCTTGGCCACTATGAGCTTGGGCGTGATCCTGGGAGGCTGTTTTTTTCCATATGCAGAAGGTGGGTGAATGATGGCTTAGGGCGTCTGACATCACACCAGCCACTTATATGTTGGTGGGTTTGGAGGTAAGTATCCAATCCAGGATAGAGTGATTCCCTGTTTTTTGGTTATGCCTTGTGACCTCAGTGATGACCTGGGTCAAGTTCGTGTCTAGGAGTATAGCCTTATGTTTTTGCTCAGTGATGGGTTGCCACTTTAAGTTGAAGTCCCCCTTAGACCCTTAGACTGGCTCTCCAGTGCATCCACCCCACTTAAAATGTTCTGTGATTCCCTTGGGTTGTCAAAGCTAATAAACGAATGTACTCATCCTAACAAGCTCAACCCTAATAACAGTACTCTCTTGGATATCATTTTAGTTAACAAACCCCATTTATTCTCCCATACTGGCATCTTTTTCTCTGATATTGACAACCATTGCTTCATCGCGTGTGTAAAATCTACTCTTAAATCCACAACTGTACCAAAATTCTCCTTTAAAAGGTGCATACGCAACTTTATTTATTTATTTGTTTTTGTTAACCAGGTAGGCACACTAGACAACAAGTGCCTATTTTCAGGATCTCCATGGGTATATATCAGACCTAAGAGACTCCATGCGATGGCAGGACTTCTATCTAGCCAAGTCCCTAACTACGGCTTATGATATTTTCTCAGAAATTGTGCTAGGGGCTCTCAACAAGTATGCTCCCATAGTAACAGTTCGTGCCAGAAACAAATCCTGTTGGTGGTTTATAGAAGACGTGAAAGATGCTTTGCAGAGTAGAGATGTACTCTGGAGAACTGCTAGGAAAACTAATTTAATAAATGACTGAAATTCTTTCCAGAGGGCAAGGAACCTCTGCACCAAAATGGTCAGAGAAGCCAACATTTCTACCACTCTCAGCTGGAGAGCTCCTCAAGAAATGCCTCCAAATTCTGGAGGACTATCAAAGACATTGAAGGTCACACCACTGTAAATTCCCTACCTACTAAATTATTGATCAACAATACTGTCTTCTCTGACAGACCGTCTATCCTCGATGCTCTCAATAATCATTTTGCCACTGCAGGGCTAGCCTTTGACTCCTCTCCCGCGAATATCCTCCACCAACAACTTAGATTGGATACACAAGAAAAACCCATCCCCAGTGCATCCTTCTCTCTGCAGCCTACCTCCCTGAAAGAAGTCGAAGATCTTCTCCTTCAGCTGGACACTAGGAAAAGTGCTGGGGCTGACCTCATTGACCTGTACTTCTTAAAGGTTGGCTGCCGTGTCCTCGCAGTCCCAATTATTCATCTCTTCAACTTATCCTTGTCCCAGGGTGACCTACCGCCCATTTGGAAAAATGCACTTGTGGTCCCTTTGTTTAAGTCAGGAGATCCTACTGACCTCAGTAACTACAGGTCAATCTCCCCTACTTCCAATCCTGTCAAAGATGCTGGAGAAAATAGTGAACTCCCAGCTTCGGAAGTACCTGGAATCATAAAAATTGTTCAAACCGTTACAATACGGCTTTAGAGCACAGCACAGTACAATCTCTGCTCTAGCCAAGGTGACAAATGATTGGCAGCATGAATTAGACAAAAAAAACTTTGTGCAGTTTTCTTGGACCTAAGCAAGGCATTCGATACCGTTGATCACAGACTGCTTCTGTCGTCCCTCCGGAGCATTGGTTTGGATTCCCTATCCCTTTAAATGGTTCTCCAACTACCTCTCAGGACGACTTCAACAAGTAAAGGCAGAAAGGGAAGTTTCTCCACCAAAACCCCTATTGAGGAGTGTACCGCAAGGTTCCATTCTTGGTTCCTTGCTCTTCACCATTTATATTAACAACGTAGATGCCCCCATCAAAGAAGCACAAATATACTTATTCGCGGATGATACGGTACTCTATGCTAGTAGCCCCACACCTGAAGCAGAGTGTAAAGCCCTTCAAAATAAATTTAATCTGCTGCAACAGCAGCTTATAAACCAGAAACTGCTCTTAAATGCAAAAAAACCCAAAGCAATGTTCCTCTCGCCCCTTCAAAATGCAATAAGTCCTGCAATTGCTGGGACACTCCCACAGATCACTACCATTCTAGGTGAGCAGTTGGACTACGTACCAAAGTTCAAGTACCTGGGGGTCTGGTTAGACCATAGACTTACTTTCACAGATCAATAATCTCCTCAAAGAGACGCTAAACTGAAACTGGTTCAAACTACTTTTCTTTCCCTATTGGATTACGCAGACTTTCTATATAGTCAGGGACCTGCAGGCACCCTAGCCAAACTCAATATGTTTTATCACAGAGCCATAAGATTTATCACGGGTCTTCCATACTCAACCTACCACTGTGCATTGTACACGGCAGTGGCATGGTCATCCCTTGCTTAGACGGCAAAAAAATGCTGCGCTTTGGACATACAAAGCTATCTCAAATAAACTGCCCCAGTATATCTCTGTCTGGTTACCTTTGTGCACTCTGGGGAAGTATGCCCTGAGAAGCACCTCATATATCTACCTTTATGTTTACAAAGCAAAATCTCGCATTGGCAGAGCAGCCATCAGTTTTGTGCTCCCTCAATTGTGGAACAAGCTGCAGAAAACTTTGAAATTAACTCACCACATCAGCCTAGCAGCTTTTAAATCTCTATATCTACATCATAATAAGGAGTCCTGTGCCTGTTTACCCTAAATAGTGACTCCTATAAGTCCAAGCACACTCTAATTACTACTGCTAAAAGACTGATCACATCTATAATCGACTCTTCCCTCTCCCCTTTTTCTACCCCATATCTGTCCCTTCCACATTCCTTTGACCCTGGTTCCAGCTCTAAATTCTCCATACCGTATCACTATATATCTTTTTATATTAGGTTTCATTTGTGTTCGGTGCACCTGATATGTATATTTCTTTACTTTTATGAAAAATTGTGTCCTACCCAAAACTAGCTGTATCTTCTGTTCCAAACATATACTACTGTCAATGCTACCTGCTGATACTTTGTATATACTGTATTATTGTGTCTCACTTTATTTGTATTATTACTATTTTCTTGTGTGTTGCATCCCATGTATATTGTCCCTTGTTCCTTGTTAACAAACCCAGGTCCACCTCGAAAATGAGCTTGCTCAATGGTGATCGCCTGGTTAAATAAAGACTTTGATTGATTGATATAGTGTATAAATCTTGACTCTAACATTTACTGTGCATGCGCACTCTTTGCTGTTCTGGAATCCTGTTGTTGGTCTTTTGCCAAACCTGTAAAATGCTTCTCACGAACTGAGCATGTCAAGCTCTAAAATGTGTTTTCTTCCAGCCATCTGCCTTCATTGACCCCTACTCTTTCCTCAGCCCTTTTCAGTCTGGCTTCTGGAAACGACACTCCTCAATCTTCATCTTCCTCTGTTTTACAGACTTTGAGTTGAAAGGCATGGACCAGGGCCTGTGCACTGTGATCATTTTTACAGACCTCAAAAAGTCCTATGATATAGTGGCCCACCCATCTTGCTTGGATGTTAGGTGCTGCAGGTCTAACCGACCTCTCTGATTGCCTCCAGTTAGTCCAAGTTTGGGATGCCCTAACCACTCCCCTGCCCATCAAGTAACGTTTCCTACAGAGCTCCATTCTTTGTCCAATCCTTTTCTCCACCTTCTTACCTCTAACCTTCTGACCTCTCCTCCACCTGTGTCTTTTCCTGAACATACATTTATGCAGGTGACAAAGTTTTATTTGCTTTAGGTGTCTCAGTGCTTAAGTTGGAGTCCTCACTCCAGCATAACCTTGATAATGTTCTGCATTAGTTCCATTAAAACTAACTCACTAAATACCAAAAAAAAACTTCTCCCTTACATTTGGCACTAAACAGATATTAGAAAGGCTCCAACATACACCTGTCTTCTTACTTCTAGGTGGCAACCTGCTTGAACAGGTACCCCATTTCAATTACTTATGGGTGTGACTGGATCAGCATCTCAGCTCTTCCACCCTGCTATCCTCTCATCCTACTCCTTCCATTCATCTGCTGCTCATTCTTTTCATATCCCTCACATTAACTAGCAGGCCAGTCTGCTTTCTCTATCCGACTTACACTTTGGAACAGCCTCCCACTCCCCATCCATGTCTCTTCCTCCCTGCACTTTCTTAAACCACTCTCATTGATGCACATCGCAAAAGAATGCATCTGCAGTTAGGCTTCTCCCTCTTCTCTCCACTTAACTACCACAAATGTCTGGTCACTTCATTGCTATTTTCCCTGTTTTGCATATTTTTGCCTACTCAGCTGTATAGTTTACAGCTCAATGTACTCCGTAATCTGAATTGTCCACCTCATTAGTGCAGTAAAAATGTCTTGCCCTACATTGGTGGCAACCTCCTTTAGCTCTCTACCTGGTTATCCCATAACCAGCATAGATGTATGTTTTTTATATTGTTTTTTCCTTTCTTTGAAATTCATCACTTGTACTGTGATTTCATTATACAAGTTCTTGCAGCTGTTGTTACTTTGTTATTGCTGTTTTGTTCACTGTTGTATCCCCTCGTACATCTGGAAAAGAGCCCTGGCTCAGTGTGCCTATCCAGTCACCAAATTTTAAATAAATAAACAAATAAAACCCACACATAATCCATTGTTATTGGTCTGGAACACACATGACTACCCAAGCTATGAGGCAGAAAAGGGTGAGATTATCGCTGACAATCCAGTTTCAAATAACTTGGGGCTGAAATATGATTTACTGCAACTTTCTAATATTGACAGAGTTATACTGTAACTTACACTACACCTAGCTCAGTTGGATACAATGGACTCATCATTTACAGTATGATATCATGGCAGTCAGACAAGATTTACTGCTACAGGAAAAGGATAGATGTACTCACCTGGGGTTGAATGACTTGATGAGATGTCTAAAACAATTTTTCATGTATCAAAAGGGTGTGTGCCCTTCCATGTGTGAGAATCATTCCTGGTGGCTAGTAACCCTAATTGACCTGGGTAGCACTCAGAGATTATTTCTGCTGTTCATTATTCTACACCTACTGTACTATATTCAAATCAACAGTGAATGTTACCAGTGAACATTTTGACCTATATACAGGTATTTTTGTTCTTTTTTAAATTTCCTAGTATTGCTTATCTTGTAAATCATATCACGTTACTGCGGTGAAATTTCGACATCGAAATCCAGTACAGCGATAACATTGAGGTTGTTGCTGTACTGGATCAGATGGCAAAACTTCGCCGATTTTGAGTGCTCCCCCCCAAGCAAACTCCAAATCCATGTAGACCCCCACAAAGAAAACCATGTCAGACAGGTGAAATTTCACCTGTTGACACCTTGTAAGATACCTCTCTTCCCCATTTAGTCTGCTTTAACACTTTTTGGTACATTTAAAATAGGAGTGCATCTACGGTTATTGCCACATTTTTATTTTTATTATCTGTTTTTAGCACCCACTGTTTGAGGTCAGTTATATTGTTTTTGTGACTGAAATGAGTTACTGTAGAATACAGATGATGATGCTTCCTGGCCCTGATGGTATGGAACAAAGAATGTTCAAAAACAGCTGAGAATAATGATGGAAATATAGCGACTGTAATATTAAAAACATGCTTTCATGATTTTAAATATAACAAGTAAGTGCTAAAACAGACTGATAATGGGGAGAATGCATCTTACAAGATAATAAGCAGCAATGTAAAATAGAATAAAAAAGTATAGGTCAAAGTTTTTACTGTAGCATACATTGCTGCTTTAGTTGTTTTTGGTGCTTTTTTAAAAAAAAATTTTTATTTAGTTGTTTAACCAGGAGTAGCACACTAAGCTGAAAGCTTTTTGACAGGAGTGACTTGGGAGTACAGGGAAGTTAAATGACTTGCTCAGGGTCACACAGTATGCAAGTGGAAGCTGTGGGATTCAAACCCAGGTCTGGTCTGTTGGATGTCACCAGATTTGCAGCTCAGAGCCTTAAACCACTGTGTTATACTGTTTGACCTATTGTAGTTTTTTTTTTCCTCCAAATCTATTATAGGGCATGTACCCTATATATATCTTTCTAGTATAAAGTGCTCAGCTACTGTTGTCAAGCACAATTGTTCTCTACTCTCCTTGGTGATGTTCATGCATCATATTCAGAAGTCTTTATTGTTTGGCAAGTTTACTTTTAAATTGTTTAAAAATAGATTAGATTGGGGACTTCCAGTGCAGCTCTCCACCAAATGGCAGCGTGAGATCAGAGGTCCGTTCTGACTCCCCTCCTAATTTCATCAGTTAGTCACTTTGCTAATCTAATTATGGAGAAATATTTACGGATGACTTCAGGCAAGACAAGAAATCCTCCAAATCGCTTTGCTGCATTACCATCTGAAGATGACCCTTTGGACCCCGACTGCTCTGAATCGGAGGCCTCAGCTATGTCCCAGGTCATGACTCCGGTGGTTCAGAAAAAGAAATCAACTCGTAAAAAGCAATCAGTTAAAGATTCTATACTAAATGATAAACTTGATAGGATTATTGCTGACTTGCAGGAAATTAAAAAGACTTTCAGGAATTTCGTACTGACCATGATCTTCTCCAAGCAGATGTCTCGACTCTTCAGGCCCAGGTTTCTACGGTCGAACACACAAACACTGAACAGGCAACAGAGACCTCCCAGATACAGTCCACCTTGTCTCAGATGCTTCAATTTCCTAAAGATCTGGGGAGAGGCTGGAGGACGCAGAGAATCGTCAGAGATTGAAAAATATTAGAATTTATGGAATTCCTGAAGAAAGTGAGGGAAGGGATATAAGGGGTTTTATTGAGAATGTTTTAAGAACCTCTTTGTCTCCAGACCTTGATTTTAATATAGAAACAGAGTGGGTTCATCAGGCTCTCGGCCCCAAGCCATCACAGGCAGAGACCCGACCCAGATCAATCATAGTTCAATTTCAAAGCATCTTTACTAAAGACACCCTCCTGCAGAAGGCCTGGTCTATGGGAAAGGTTTTTTGTGAGAATAAGAGGATCTTCTTTGACAATGATTATGCTCGAGTTACTGTGCAGTGCAGAAGAGAATATATTCCCCTGTTCCCGATTCTCTGACAACTTAAATTAAAGTTTCGTACCCCCATCCCTCTAAATTAGTTATACAGTATTTGAATGGCCAAATGATGTATGATTCAGTATATCTGGCTATGGAAGATCTGCATAAATGAGGTTTTGAACTGCCAACAAGATTACCAGGCTAGAGGTCTCTCAGGGAGCCTGGGACCAAAGCAAACCAAAGATTAGGGAAGGATTCACAACAGGAGACCCTCGAAGAAATAAAAAAACTCTTGGGACAGTTTGCTTCTGACAAAAAGGGACTGAACCCAGGTATCTGAGTGAGCAAGCTCAACGAGTTATAATGTTCTAAATGTAAACCAGAGACTGGGGGGCCGGGCTCTTCTTCTCTTCCCTGGAGCCGGATGGGGGGGTGCCCTGAGGCATTCCTGGGGATTTTGGTCAGGCAGGATTCTTTCCCTTGAGACCCTGAATTACAACCAGTAATGATTGGCTCTATTGGCATAGTTCTAGATGATCTTGCTCCTCCAAGGCAAATTAAATGAGGCACTTGGCGGGATAGTGTTAATACGAGCAGACATCAGAATCAGAAACTTTAACAAGGATAAAGGGTGGACAGCTGAGATGTTGGTCTTCTTCTTTTGAGCCCCAAACATGGAATACTGATTAATAAATATTGTCGGCTTGGACATGCTTGCTGAATGCTCCCATAGATTCTAATAATATGAATGGTGCTCATTAAACTGGAGGGACTGATCGAGGGTTATGCCGTGACAGTGAAGGGATATGTGATTAGAGTCCTCTAGATTTTGAACACTCGAGATTCGGGAGATGATCCTGGGGGGCCATTCCTGGGAGTGTTGACGGGGTCTTCCTCTTCACTGGATGGGGGGAGTGGGTTATCCTTCACTAGAGACTCATTTCCAGAATGTGCTGATTAAACAGGAGGCACAGACAAGTGACTACACTCGGGAATATGTAGCACCAGTAAGATGAATATAAAAAGGACTATTATACTTCAAGGAAAGTTGAAGGTTCTCACCCTGAACTCTTGAGCAAATTTAAACTATCCCTATATTAATACTCATTGAGGAAGAAACAAATAATAACATCTTATAACCAAAAGTAATAGAAGGATGAATATAGAAATACAGAAATAACTACAAAACCCTTAAAAACAAGCCCTGGACATGAATGCCTTAATGAACCTAAATTGATTCTGGACTTCAAAGGCATCCTGAATTCTGTATTTCTGTTGAATGGAGACAGGATCTTGGGATTATATACAATTGTCCATCTGCAGTGGCCAACCTTTCTTGGACATAAACTTAAAGTGGGGGGACAGCTGGGACAGTAAATGGTGGGGATTGTAAATGCTAAGCACCTTTATTGTTTTTTTAGTTAATGTGTTCTTTTTTAGCCAATCTCTTCCAAGGGGGACACAAATATGCGAATCCTCAGAGAGAGAAGGAAGATTTAATTTACTTTTGGGGTGCTAGTTCTTCACCCGAGGGCATGCCTACATGGATAGACATAAGGCCCTAACTCGATGTTTCTGCTGTCCCTGTCAGGGATTTCTCTTACTTTGGAAGTTTATATGTGCATAGTTATGTTTCAGAGAGGGTTTTTTTCTAAAGGTGGGGGGTTATAATAAGGGGAGAGTGATCTGGGATTACACTGGACATGAAGAGGAATCAAGAGATGGTTTAGCAAATGGGTCTTCTACAGTAGATCGTAAACAGAAGCAGATGTTACAGATTTTGGGATAGAGGTGGGAGGGCAGGATGGGGGGAAATGGGAGGAGAGGAGTTTCTAGCATAAATGCCAAGGAATAACATGGTTTTAAGAGTGGTTTCTCAGAATGTGAATGGTTTGAGTGGCCCCATAAAAAGGGCTAAGATTATTTCACATCTTCAAAAGGGGCACACCCAACTCATTCTCCTTCAGGAAACCCATCTCTCTAATAGCGAACATCAGAAATTACTCCGAAGAGGGGTGTCTCAGGTGATTACCAGTTCATATGCCAGAGGCCATAGGAGAGGAGTGGCTATACTTATACCTAAATCTTCTACCTTTCAGGTTCAGGATTCATACCAAGATGGGGAGGGAAGATTGGCTATGATTAGAGGATTATGGGAGGGCCAGCTTTTTAAGGTGGGTAGTTTATATGTCCCCCCAGGATTTGATAGTAAGATATATCAATCCCTATTTGATAAAATAATGGAATTTAAGCAGGGCTTATTATTAATGGGGGGATTTGAATTTGCTTCTCAGTTCTGCAAAGGATAGCTCAAATCCAAAGCCTATCAAAGCCACCAAAAGGCAAAAGCATGGCAAAAGACTGATTAAGGATTTATCCTTTATAGTCACTTGGAGACATTGTCACCCGACATCTAGAGGATATACACATTATCCAAGTGTTCATAACACTTATTCACGTATAGATTATTTCTTATTGGCTACTGAACATTTAGATAGAATCCACCAGGTCGAAATTAAGCCCATCTATATCTCTGACCATGCACCAATCCAAATAGAAATAGACTTGGGCCAGGAATTCACCCAGAGACAATGGAGATTTAATAATATGCTATTGAAACATCTAAAATTCAAAGACAAGGTCAAGGCCTGGATCTCTTGCATTTTGCAAGATAATACATCTCCGGAGGTGTCGGAGGGAATTTTATGGGATACTTTAAAATCTGTCTTGAGAGGGGAGATTATCTCATATGCACCTCTTAAAAAAAAAAACCCAGAGAACTCAAAAACAACAGGAATTAGAAAAAGAATTAGATGGGTTGCAGAAATTACATTCAAGTGGTGATAACACATGGATACCACAGATTAATACAATTAAGAAGCAGCTCCAGGATATATTAAACCAGAAAACAGAACAGGCTTTGATGTATGTAAAACAAAAGCATTATGAGGGAGGGAGTAGAGCAGCTAAGATATTGGCCTATAGACTTAGGAAGCTACAGGCTGTGTCCACCATTACCAAAATCAAACACCCCTTTCAGCATCAGTTTCTGTATAAAACAAAGGACATATTAGATGGGTTTCTGGAATTCTACCATAAACTATATGACCAGCCTAGAGAACCAGATGAAGATAGGAATAGGGCATTCTTCAGTCAAATCAACCTTCCTCAAATGTCAGAAGAGCGACAAAATCAGTTAATTAGATGGATTCCCCCCCACAAAATTGACCTTGTTATACGCAACTCTAAATGAAATAAAAGTCCAGGCCCTGATGGATATTCTGTAGAATTTTATAAAACTTTCAAAAATGAGTTGCTTCACCCTCTCACTCAGCTATTTAATGGAGTACAGAGAGAGACTGCCTCTCCTCGTGATAGCTGGAAATATGCCAACTTGTCAACAATATTAAAACCAAATAAAGACCCTTCCAATTGTGAATCCTACCACACAATCTCAGTTCTTAATCAGGATTACAAATACTTTACGACAATCCTAGCAAAAAGATTGGAGAATCTGCTTCCTGAACTAATTAGAAAAGATCAATCTGGTTTCATAATTAAATGCCAAATGACAGATAAAATCAAGCATATGGTTTATCTCCTAGACAGAGTTCAAAGAGACCAGATTCCCACACTATTTTTAAGCATGGATGCACAAAAAGCATTTGATCATGTTTCTTGGAAATTCCTAAAATACACTCTGGGAAAGTTTAATTTTCCTAAAACCTTCCTAACAATTATAAATCAGCTATACTCCTCCCCTCGGGCCATGATCAAGGTAAATAGCTCTTTTTCTTCCTATTTCCCATTGACCCGAGGTGCCAGGCAGGGTTGCTCCTTGTCTCCCTTCTTTTGCTTTATATGCTGAACCTCTCACACAAGTGATTTGGGAAAACCCTTCAATTTCGGGAATAAGACTCCGAGAAACCAATCATAAAATGGCCTTTTTTGCCAATGATCTGTTAATTTATCTAACAAACCTGGAGACCTCTCTCCCGAATTTGTTTCCTTTCTTAGAGGAAGTCGAGATCCTATCTGGATATAAACTCAACACTAGTAAGACCGAGGTACTGACCTTTAATTACCATCCTAGTTTAGAGCTCCAGCAAAGGTTTCCTTTAAGATGGACGACTAATGGATTTCGATACTTGGGTATTATCATACCTAAAGACATACAAACTCTGTATAAAGCCAATTATACACCATTTAACAAAAGCTATACAGAAGGATCTACAGAGATGGTCACTTTTACACATCTCCCTGATCCAAAGAATAGATGTCATTAGGATGAATGTTCTTCCAAGGCTGCTTTATCTCTTTCAGTCTCTCCCACTTCTCCCAACCAGAAGGGATTTCAAACAATGGAATAAGATGGTTTTAGAATTCATTTGGCAAAAGAAAAGGCCCAGAATAAGATCCGAGGCCCTTCAGCTCCCAAAACATAGTGGGGGACTTACGCTTCCAAAACTGGAAAAATATGCTCAGGCAGCAATGATTGCTCATGTATTACAGTGGGTAGATGGAAATTCAACCCCCCATTGGAAGGATATAGAATTAGGAGACTTGAGAGATGGAACAGAGAAATATTTATTTAGCTCATCTCCATCAAAATCCACAATAGATATTGACATTGCATCCCAGTACACTAGACAACTAGTTACAATCTGGAGAAAGATAATCTCAAATGCAGAAGACTGAATAATGCAGCTTTTCCAAAAAATTAAAGATGACCCCAGTTTTATTCCAGCACAGTTTGACAATACTTTTAAAAGATGGAACAATTTTGGTCTGGTAAGCTTCTACCAGTGTTATAGAGGGGGAGTCTTTCTTCAGTTTCAGGATCTGGAGAGACTCTTTAATTTAAAGAAGCATGACTTCTTTAGATTCTTGCAGGTGAGGAAGCACTGTAGAGATATAGCAGGTTTAACCTGGGACCCTGAAATGATTCTCTAACTAAAATCATAATCAATGCAATAGAGATGGGTATTCCTGATCATATAATATCACATTCTTATTAGGCCCTAATATACAACCAGAGGGAAATGGCTAGACTTTGGCAAGGGAGGTGGGAACAAGAAATTGGTTTATTAAAACAGGAGGAAGAGTCGAGATTAATATACTCAACTATCCATCGATCAACCAGATATTGGTCATGGAGAGAATTTGGTTGGAAATGTTTTGTCCGTTTCTTCCGAACTCCTCAGACAACAGGGAAGTTTAATGTCCAGTCTGGATCAAAATGTTGGAGAGCCTGTGGAGAGTCAGTGGCAATCCATACACATTTTTTCTGGACTTGTGACATGCTATCTCAGCATTGGAGGGAGTACTTTAAAAAAGATGTTCCCAGACCTAGAGAGTTTAAAACCAGAACAGGTACTTCTGTTTGATATACCTTCGGAGATAAGGGGAGACAACTCCAAACTTTTACTTCCCACACTTCTTCTGGCAGCAAATAAAGCTGTCATGAGAAAGTGGCTTCAGAGGGACTGTCCTACCCACTGGGAATGGCAAGATATAACATAGCAAATTTATAGAATGGAGATGCTGACAGCTAACATAAACCTTAAGGTACAGAAATGTCATACTTTTTTGGTCTAGGTGGTAGATGTGGGTAATTGACCACAGACCAGACCTGGTACCATAATGGGATCTGATTGTGATCTTATCAAATGGAGTCTGTGGAATGGCTCTGGGAGAACTAATGCACTGTTTTATTTGCTGTGTGTGCTCTTCTCTGTTTATGTTTCCCTCCTCCAATTTACCTGGAACTCTACTCTGTTACCTTATGTTGAGACTAAACTATACTGATACTGCCTCAACTATGAAATCATGAACAAACATTATGGGTTCCTGATCTATCTCCCTGTACTAAAATTGAATAAAGAAATATAAAAGAAAATAGATTAGATTAATATATGACTATAAAGTTTAAATATTATGCACTGGAAATTATAGAAAATCAAGAACAGTGTTTATAAGAAGGTCACTGATAAGCTCATGGGCAGCATGATTTAAATACAAGGGTGGTAATAAAGACACTTCATAATCCAAAATATTTCTAGCAATACAACCTAGAGAAAAAAGAGGGCTTTTATGCATATAAGGAGATACAGAAATTATGTTGTATATTTCTCATTTTTGTATTTATTGATTTGCATATCCTGAGCTATTCTGTTTACATAGAAAGAAAAGTTTTCTTTCTTGATTTTAAATACTATTTCTAAGTAGACAGCTACTATAATTTGAATTATAGGATCAGTTGGGTTAGTAAGAATTACATTTGACTCCTTCAGGTGGTGCTATAGTGTGGGCAAATTTTCACCTGGGATGGTTGAATATGGCTTATCATACTGTGGACACTGTTAGACAATGTTTGATTTGCTCTTTTTCTTTTAGTGCATATAAATAGTTTGGTGAAAGTTAGGTGAAGCAGTCAGGATATGTCATTTAAAGCAGCAGTGCAATTATATTTTTTTCTAAAAAGCTAGTTTCAACTTCAGTTAAGAAAGAACATTAGCATACCTTGTATTTTAATTATGCTATCCAGGAGAGGTTCTGGAGGACTGGAGGAAGGCAGAAGTAGTCCCATTTCAAAGAAGCAGTAGCAAGGAGGAGGATGGCAACTATAGGTTGGTCAGTCTGACATCAGTAGTGGGGAAGCTAAAGAAGTCATTGTTAAAGGAAAGGATTGTGGAGTACCCAGAATCTAGTGAGTTACAAGACTTGAGGCAGCAAGGGTTAATTGGGGGGGTGGGGGCAGGGGGCCACATCAAACAAATATGTTACATTTCATTGACTTGTTGACCAGGGAGATAGAATAGGTTGGATGGTGGATGTGGCTGTCTTACAGTTCAGTAAGGCATTCAACATTGTACCACATAGCAGACTCATAAAGAAACTGGGTAACCTAGAGATGTGAGTCCTAAGGTAGTAACCTGGGTAAAACAATTGGTTAGTGGATAGAGAACAGAGGGTGATGGTAAATGGAGTTCACTTCAGGGAAGGGAGGACCAGTCCTCTTGAATGTCTTTATAAATGACAGTGCAGGTGATTCAGAAGAGAAGGTATGCCACTTTGCAAATTGCACAAAAATATGCAATAGGGTAGACACTCCAGAGAAAGTGGAAAGAATATGCAGAGATCCAAGAAAACTTGAGGAGCAGTTGAGGACATGGCAACTGGATTTCAGTGTGAAAAGACCAAAATCATGCACTTGGGCACAGAAAACCAGAGGCAGAGTATAAACTGAGAGAATAGGTATTGACAGTCACCAAACAGGAAAGGGGCTGGGGAGTAATTTTATCTGATGGTCTCAAGGTTTTGAGATAGTGCAGAAAGGAAATAGTTAGGACCAGTGGGATGCTGGGGTGTATGGGGGGAGGAGTATCGACAGCAGAAGGACTGAGGTGGTTTTTCCACTGTATAGATCAATGGTGAGACCTCACCTGGAATACTGTGTTGAGTTCTGGAGACTAGATCTCAGAAAGGACATAGACAGAGAGGAGGCTATCCAGAGAAGGGCAACTAAAGTGGTGCAGGGATTGCATCAGAAGCCCTATGAGGAGAGACTGAAAAACCTCAATATATACACCCTGGAAAGAGAGGAAGGACAGGGCGGCCAAGATAGAGACCTACAAAAATCTCACAGAGGTGAACAAGGTACAGAAGGGGAGTATTTTTCAGAGACAAAGATTCACAAGTACAATGAGATGTGCAGTGAAGCTGGAAGGGGGAACATTTAGAAGAGAGGTGAAGAAGTACTTCTTCACTGAAAGACTTGTGGATGCAATGAACATTCTTCCAGCAGAGGTGATGGGGTGAAAATAGTGGTGGGCTTCAAGCATGCATGGTGTAGGAACAAAGGAATCTTAGTTAGGAAGCAGGGTGAAAGATCTGGAGATAAGCAGAGTCTACAGTGATAGCATAGAAAGGGACATGTGGGCAGACTGGGTGGGCCTAGTGGTCCTTATCTGCCATCAAATTCTATGTTTCTATTACCTGACTAATCTACTTTTCTTGGTATCTCCTACAGTATGCTGCACAGCATGAGTTTTTTGTTCTTATTTTCTTGTTCCTATCCTTTGTCTGGTTAACAATGCTATTTCTTGTTTTGTTTTTTTAATTTCACACTTTTTGTGCCTCCTGCCTCTATACTGTCTTCCAGCTGGGTGTACCAGACATCATGTGGCTATGGGCAGAGGAGGATTTACCCTTTATACATGCCCCTTCTTCTTTTGTGCCTTGCCCCCCCCCGGGATGCCAGCAAGATGGGACCTGGTCCCCAATGTGAGTGGGCTTGCAGTACATACACTCCATGATACATGGCGCAATGTCCCTCCATCAATGTTTCCCAAGCACATTGCCACCCATATGTCTACAGATGGCAGCAGCACTGTAGGATGAAGAACCCATCCCTTTCCAGATGGGGAGAGCATCCTCTGGGACACTCGATCC
Source organism: Neoceratodus forsteri (assembly GCA_016271365.2). Classification (NCBI taxonomy): domain Eukaryota; kingdom Metazoa; phylum Chordata; order Ceratodontiformes; family Ceratodontidae; genus Neoceratodus; species Neoceratodus forsteri. The sequence continues at coordinate 824,515,766 of CM057449.1, forward strand.
TCCTCCCCCAGATGCCTTCCAATGACCCAGGCTCATTCCTGAACTCAGGTCACCAGCGTCACAAGCAGTAACACTACTGCTGCACCAACTGGCCATTCTACAATTAGGGATGGCCTACATGTCAGGTAGCTGGAGCAGGTAGGTCAGGTGTCAGTGTTTTTTTTCCGGCTAGAGTAGTTTGGGTAATTTGCTACCCTAACTGACAGAAATGTGTACTTCATGGGTCAGGTACTGTTGAAACATGTAATGGGTTGGGTAATGGGTAATTTATTTTTTAAACAAGCAATACAGGCAGCCTGTGGGATCCTGGTACTCTTTCGATGTTGTAATCAGGCATGAAATGGCATCCTGTGGGGTTCTCACAGCAGAAAGTAGCACATGATACCAGCCTGACAATCTGATTGGTCAGTGCTAGTGTCTGTGCTCCATGTCTGCTGTGAGCATGCAGACAGAAGCAGAGTTTGTTGTGAGATGGAAGAATCAGCACTTGCTCTGCAGTGCGCAAAACAAATGGCAAAAAACTTTTAAAACTTACAAAAAAAAGCAAACACAAAGTTGAATTCATGAAGGAAAAAGGGGATGGGGACTGAAGGGGGAATAATCAGAGGAATCATCTAGTGTGATGCTTGGATCCCGGAGAGAAGGAGAAAGGGAGAGGGAAGGCATTCATTGCTGGCAACGCTGAGAATGCCATTTAGGCTGTATTACATAGCATCTGTTTGGTGCCCCAAACCCTGTCTGTGACATAGCAACTCTGTGTCTCTGCAGTATAGTGAAAGCCATATAGGCTGTATTACATACTGTTTGTTAGGTGCCCTGAGCCCTATCTGTGACATAGGTACTATGTGTGTCTCTGCAGTATAGCAAAAGCCATTTAGGGTGTATTACATAGCATCTGTTAGGTTCACTGAGACCTGTCTACTCTGTCTCTCTGCAGTATAGTGAAAGCTATTTAGGCTGTATTACACTCCATCTGTTAGGTGACTCAAGCCCTGTCTGCAACATAGCTACTCTGTGTCTCTCTCTGCAGCATACTGAAAGCCATTTAGGCTGTATTGCGCACTGTCTGTTAGGTACCCTGAGCCCTGTCTATGATATAGCTATTCTATATCTCTGCAGAATAGTGAAAGCCACTTAGGCTGTATTGCACACAGTCTGTTAGGTGCCCTGAACCCTGTCTGTGGCATAGCTACTCTGTGTCTCTGCAGAATAGCGAAAGTCATTTAGGCTGTATTACACACTGTCTGTTAGGTACCCTGGGTCCTGTCTGTGACATACCTACTCTGTGTGTCTCTGTAGTATAGTGAAAGTCATTTTGGCTGTTTTTCACACTGTCTGTTATGTTCCCTGAGCCCTGTCTGTGATATAGCTACTCTGTGTGGCTCTGCAGTCTAGTGAAAATCATTTAGGCTGTATTATACACTGTATGTTAGGTGCAACGAGCCCTATTTTTGACATAGCTACTCTGTGTCTCTCTGCAGCATAGTAAAGGCTATTTAGGCAGTATTACACTGCCTGTTAGCCTGTTAGGTGCCCCCAGCTCTGTCATACAGTTGCTGCCCTGTGGGTGACATCTCTACAGTATGGCAAAAGCCATTTAGACTGTATTACACTGTCTGTTAGGTGCCTGAGCCCTGTGTATGTGACATTATCAACACTGTGTGTGTGTGTGTGTGTGTGTGTGTGTGTGTGTGTGTATGTGTGTATGTGTGTTTCTCTCTCTCTCTCTGCTACATAGTGAAAGCCATTTAGGCTGTATTACACAGTGTCTGTTACAGTATTGCCCTGAGCCCTGTCTGTGGCATACTGTAGCTACACTGTGCCTCTCTGCAGTATAACAAAAGCCATTTAGGCTGTATTACACTGTCTGTTAGCCTGTTAGGTACCCCGAGTCCTGTTATAGATATATTGTATGGGAGGTCTCTCTGCAGCATAGTGAAAGCCATTTAGGCTGTTTTACATTGTCTGTTAGCCTGTTAGATGCCCTGCTTCCTGTCATAGCTACACTGTGTGTGACATCTCTCTGCAGCATAGCAAAAGCCATTTAGGCTGTATCACACTGTCTGTTAGCCAGTCAGATGCTCTGAGCCCTGCCATAGCTGCACTGTGTGTGACATCTCTCTGTAGCATACCGAAAGCTATGGCTCTGTCTACTATGTTTCGTATTTCACAGTCTGAGTCTACTAAAAGGAAGCACAGAGCTGCTGTACATGCAGCTGAAAATGATGTAAACAATATGAATCCTGCCACTAATGTAGAACATAGTGACAGTAATAATGTCACCAGGGCTGGCACTAAATGTCCTTCTGAATCAAAAAAAATTTTAGCAATGAAATGATAGTAGAGTTCCATAAAGAGCTGACAGGAGTTACTCATAGATGTACTAAATATTTTCCTACATTTGCCAGGATATTTCCAGCTGCTGAAGCAGCATGCAAGGACAAGGAGGCATCCTCCTCAAATATAAGCTCAGTTGCTGAGGCAGCAAATGCTGATAAAGGTAGTGGTGATAGTGGGGACTGGGAATAGGATGGCCCAGGCTACATCCCACATGATGATGATGATTAAACTTCCACTTCTTCTGAATCTTGTGGTGAAGAGGTCAGTAGTTTCAATGAGGGGATCAGAGAGGATGCCACTGTAAGTCATGAGATGCAAGTCAGAAAAAAAAATCATACGCTAAATCTAAGAATAAGAATATGAGCATGAGTGAGAACAAGTCATGTGAACAAGGAAATGGCAGTGTAGGGTTTCCTCCAGGTCCCTTGACTGGGCAAGAAAAAGTGTTAGGCACCGTAGTTCAAAGCAGAAAAGATAAAGCTTTACCATAGAATTTATTTTATATTGACCCTGCAGACAACTCTCAAGCTGTATGCAGTATTGTGCACAAAGAGTATCAGACAGTATCACATCAAAATGGCGAACCAAATTGGGTGACTCATAATTGAGTGACTCAGTTTGGTTAAAAGGAGATACAGTGACAGGGAAGATTTAGTGAGGGTTGGAAATAGTGATGGAGGTCGGGAATAAGGGCGACAAAAGGGAATAGCGACAGAAGAGGGAGGGAACAAGGGAGGGACCAGTGAGGGAATGAGGGAGGGACTAGGGAAGATGAGTGAAGAAGTGCCTGCCTAACGTGATGGTAAGGAAGCTGCCTGCTGTGCTGGTGGTCCCTGGTTTGGGACTGCTAGCAGGTACACTTTTGTTTGCTGTTACAGGGTGTGTGTTGTTTTTTTTTATGGTGTTCCCATCATTCACCCCCTCCTCTGTATTCTGTTTTCTCTAGTGTCTGCCCCCCCTTGGAGATGGTTATTGTAGTATGGGGGATGCAGGGGGCTTGGATCCCACAAAGGTGGGTGCATGGGGCATAGTCCACCGCATTAAACATTACTTTATATTTACGCTCAGTTTGTGTTCAGCGCGGTGTGCTATGTGGTGATTTGATTTTCAGCAAAATCTACTCACTGTTTTGCGAGTCACCAAAATATGTTCACTATTATGACATGGAACCATGTCAGATGTGGTGACAAAACATGACATTTTCAAACATCAGTAATGATGTGCTATGCAAAGTCAAAACACCCAATTAAGTGGAGGAGTGCAAAGTGTAGTGTAGTTGATATGGGCTGTAGTGGAGGTGGTGGTGGCAGTGACCATAGTGACAATGAACTGGAAGCAGGAACTAACATTGAATCACTTGATGTGTCCTTTCAGTCTTCCTAGACAAACATGGATTGTTTCCTTCTGACACCATCAAGTACTGCAAAATTCCACAGTAGTACTCCACGTGAAAAGGGATTGAAAAATACAATCCTCCATAAATTAAAAATATTTCATCATTCTCAACTAACATTAAAAGAAAGTGTTGTGATGACAATTTACCCACAAGCATCAATCATGTCAGTTGTGAAATAGAGCCATTGCAGAGCTGTTAGCCAGTTGTCAACTCCCTTTTGCTTATGTTGCCCAGAAAGGTTTCCTCAAGTTCATGTACTGGATTAAACCATGGTACACTGTTCCCTGTCAAACACATTTCTCAAAAAAAAGGCTGTTCCACAGTTGTATGACTTGGTGTGTAGTGCGGTCACACTCTATGAGGTGAAGCAGGTTGGTATGCACTGCCAACAGTGACACATTTATAGTGACCGTCAGTACAGTGACTACAGCACCAGGTCACTCTACAGACAGTCGCTGGACCCAGGCACTGTATTTGGGGGATTTGCACCCCCTCCCCAAATCAACTCCAACTCGGAGTTGATTATATAAAGTGGAGGGGTGCAGGGGACACAACCCCCTATGTGGGGTGTTCGGGGGGGCTTCAGGGGGCAAAGCCCCCTGAAGAAAACAAGTTTCCAACTTGGAAACTGTCTGCCAACTGCAAAATACCATTGACATGTCAGTTTCACTATTCGGTCATTCGACAAACTTTTTGTCAAACACTGGTTGTAGATCCTAAGATTCACATAACTACAGATTTATGGACCAACAACCAAACAATTGACTACTGTACATCACTGTTACAACTCATTGGGCAGCTTTTCAGACAAAAAGTAATAATCCCCAATGTATCATAAGTAGAAAGAAGCAGGCTGTATTATGTGTCATCACTTTTGAGGAACTTCACACTGCTCTGAATATCTTGCAGGAACTGCAAAATCAATTCCAGAAATGGCTTACTCCATATTCCTTATCTCCTGGGTTCATAGTGTCAGATAATGGTGCCAATATAGTCAAAGCTGTTAGAGATGGTAACTGCCAACACATACTGCGCCTTGTTTTGCACATTGTTTAAATCTTCTCATCTATAGTTTCTTAAATGGAAACAGAAATGTTGAAAACCTGTTAGGTCTTGCTTGGAAAATATGTGGGCATTTCAGCCACTCTGTGAAAGCACAAAAAATCTTAAAAGGTTTGAAGAGGTCAAACAACTTACCCTTGCATACATTAAAGCAGAAAGTTCCAACCCACTGAAATTCAACATTTTACATGTTGGAAAGGCTTCTTGAACAGAAAAAAAGCTGTACATGACTATACCATGCAGAATCAAATGGGTAAAGTAGACATGTTCAGTTTCAGCAGCTGGACTCTACTGGAGTCTTTTGTCACATTATTGGAGCCATTTGAGGCTGCCACACATGCACTGTCAATTTAGACAGTGCAACTCTGAGTCAAATTATTCCTCAAATCATATTTCTTCACATTTTCCTTGATGACATAAAGAATGACTTTCAGTCAAAAGATGACACCAATGCTGTTATTCTGGCAGATGTCTTGAGTCTCAAACTGTTGACTGATCAGAAACTAAATGCAATGTTTAAGAAGGACGCCTATGTGTTGGCTATGTTGCTAGATCCCTGCTTTAAGTGGAACATTGAAGCCATCCTTCCTGCAGGGGAAGACATTAAGTATTAGAAAGATCTTCTGCTAACCAAATGTGACATTTCACTACCAACACCATTAACTGATGTACAGCAGACAAACCCTGCCAAACCATCAGAGTGCACCTCTGGTGCAGACAATAGCACATCTATCAATTCTTCACAATCACCATTGTAATCAGTGTGGGGAAAGAATATCTACAGCTACTTCTCTGGCATCCTATGTTCAGGGTCAGAAAAGCAAATCACTTCTGAGTCACTTGCAACAACATGGACTAGTATCCTGTAAAGAAAGTGCAGCTAGTTCATCTGACAGACTGGTAGCCATCTCACAAAGTACAATAATCCAGGAGTATTTTGCAGACCATACTGTGACCGATCTTGAGAAAGATCCATTACTCTGTTGGAAACAAAAAAAAACAATATGGCCAAATCTAGTAAATCTTGCAATAATGTACATTAGTTGTCCACCTTCAAGTGTATATCCAGAACACATATTTAGTGCAGCTGGATGCATAGTCATTCACCACAGAACACTGCTAAGTTCTGTAAATGTGGAATGGCTTATATTTCTCAAAATAAATGCTGACAGTTTCCCAATTGTCAGATGCTGAATTTTGTGAGTCTGACCCTGAATATGAACAATAGCCTGCAAAGAGTGATAACTGAATATGATGACTAGGTTGTGTATGAAACAAACAGAACCATCACCACTGCCACCATACCAGCCACATGTGCCACACTACTCTTAGTTTTCTTTTGTCAGTCAGTTTTTTATGTAAGTTTGATCGATGTCCACCATGGATATAATTTCTGGAAACAGCAGCAGCCTCACTCAGAGCAGCTGCACCTCTCGTACCTACCTCATCAATGCCCACCATGGGTATAATTTTTTTAAAACAGGAGTAGGCTCAACCAGAGCAGCTGTGCCTCTCATACCTAGCTACCTCAGCAATGCCCACCATGGGTATATTTTTTGGAAACAGCAGCAGGCTCACTAAGAGCAAGTGGCCTCTCATACCTGCCTCAGCAATACCCACCATGGGTATACTTTTTGGGAACAGCAGCAGGCTCACTCACAGCAGCTGTGCCTCTCATGTCTACCTCAGCAATGTCTGCCATGGGAGTAATTTTTGGAAAAAGCGGCTGGTTCGCTAAGAGCAACTTCACCTCTCTTACCTAGCCCAGCAATGCCCATCAAGATTATAATTTTTGGAAACAGCAGCAGGCTCAACCAGAGCAGCTGTGACTCTTGTACCTACCTCAAAAATGCTAGCCATGGGTATAATTTTTGGAAACAGCAGCATGCTTGCTAAGAGCATCTGTGTTTCTTGTACCTGCCTCAACAAAGCCTACCATAGGTATATGTTCTGGAAACAGCAGTAGATTCACTAAGAGCTATTGCACCTCTTGTACCTGCCTCAGCAAATGCCCACTGGGTATAATTTCTGGACACAGCAGCAGGCTCATTAAGAGCAGCTGAACCTCTGATACCTACCTCAGCAATGCATGCCATGAGTATAATTTTTGGATACAGCAACAGGCTCTCTAAGAGTAGCTGTGCCTCTCATACCTGCCTCAACAATGCCCCCCATGGGTATAATGTCTCGTGGCACCTAACAGTCTAATAATTCAAAAAATATGTCTTTCACATGATTTTTGTCATGGTCAGAGTCAGGTAATTGGGTAGTAGAATAGGTCAGGTAGTAACTACCCAGTCTGACTACTTATGTTTCATCTGGGTATTTTAGGGTACCTTTGGGGCACCCATGGGGAGTCTTGGGGGTCTGGTATTTTAGTGCCTGTCCATCCCTATCTGCAATGCTGTCTCTAAGCCAAATGTAGTGGATGTCTTTTTATAAAAATTTAATTAAAACAGTTATTAACTACTCAAATTTTGGAGGAAGAGGACAATTTACTGCCAAACAAAACTGGAAGATGCTTAGGATATTGACTAGTAACCCCCCCCCCCAAAAGAGGCAGTGTCAGATTTTTTTGCCCAAGTTTTTTTGCAGTGCTACTTTAAATAACAAGGCAATACTGCCAAGCTCTTCAAACCTTAAGCTTGTTTGAATATCCCCATGATTTGGATCTCTGATGATTCAAAAGTAAGTTTCAAAACCAAAGGATAGCTTTTTTTCAGACAGTCACTGACAAGACTTTTGGGGCCAGATACTCAAAACTTTGCCCTGGTGCAGAACTCAGTTTGCATATGCAAACCGTGTTTTACGCCGAGATCCCATATTCAAAAGCCCGTTTTGTGCAGGCACACTAGGATTGCACCAGGTCAATCAGTGGAGGGGCGCACAAGGTGAAATAATGTAAAGTGGGTAGCAGGGACCTGAATATCAGTGCAGTCCTATATTCAGAGTATTTGCTCCATTCAAGGGCACCTTGCATTGTCCCCTTGCACAGAGAAAATACTGCCAACTGAAAGCAGGCTTTAATACAATGCAACCCTAGAGGCTGCCAGAGGTAGTGAGTTGATACCCCCACCACCACACCAACACAGTACTCCCTGGTGTCAAGCAGTGCTCCCGCCCTCCAATCCGAGTATTGTTATATTAGTCAAATGTCACTTGTGTCCAGTGGTCCCTTCCCTCATCCAATCCCCATACTAGTATGGGGACAGCCACCCCATGACATCTGGGTTGTCACTCCCCATGCAAGCCATAAGCACAGAAGTTTTTTTCTCCCCCCACCACAACAAAGCCCCATTCCTGAGCCACACAGTGTACAGTTCCTGCCCCCATCCATACCCTGTTGGTGGATCGCAGCCCCTACCCACCAACAGCACTGACTCCAGACCCCAGTCCCCTCACCTCTCCATTGGTACAATGACTAAAGGACATTAAGTAGCACAGCCCTGTGCTGGGAAAGGGGACCAGAACCCTTTATTCTTTTGATTCATTTATTCTTTTCTAAATATGCATCTGCTTTAGGTACAAGATGGCTACAAGATCACATGATCAAGTAGTATATGACAGCTTATGTTAGATGCCTGATGTCTCATGGGAAAGTTAACAAGAAAGCTAGTGAGGAGGCAATAAAGCAATAAACCCAGTGGTGGTGTCCTTCCTGGAGATGTTCCCATGCTGAACAAAGGACCAAGGTGGATGTCATTATGGTAGCAAGGAGGTGATGTAGGGTGGGTGGACACACATACACAAACATGCGTGCATGCACACACACACACACACACACACACACACACACACACACACTCTCTCAAAGAGGGCCAGGACAACATGGGACTGTCACTGTAAGTGAGTGAGACCCCTCCCCATGGAGAGGAGAAATATATTGTGATGCTATAAACCGGCTGCCTCTCTTGGACTGAAACATTTAAAGATGAGGGCCTCTGCTATGACAAAGACTTGCTGATGGGTAAGATAGCACAGTGAGGGAAAGTGCTTCTTCAGCTAAGGTAGTTGAAGGATTTTAGGTGAGGATAGCCTAGAGTTCTGCTGTACAATACCTGTCTGTTTAATGTGATTTTATGTTCTGCTTCTTAATAAATGTGCAACCCTTTTGTTTTCTTGTAAATACGTTCTGTTGTAAATAATTATAGTATTTTAGTAAAGATTCTATTTTTAAATAATCAGTGATTGCTTGTTTTATTTAAAAGGGTAATTTTACTATTTCTGCTGGACTTTGCTTGTAGTCCATCTCTGAAGTGGCACTCTACCCACAGTTACTGTGTTAACCTTCCTAATCTTGAGCAAGGAGGAGGTAAAAAACAGGTTTCTTGGTTACTGTTGGTAAAAAACTCATGGTGGCAGTGAGCTGGAATTCCCTGGTGAGTGGGGATTTACGTTATGCAACGTCTGGTCACCTGACATCTCTCATTAGCAGTGAGCATGTCTTATTTATGGGGTGAGGTGCATAACCCATGCCCTATAAATAAGAAGTGTTCCATGCTAATGAGAGATGCCAGGTAGCTGGGAGGTGTGTGGTGGGATGTGCCACTAGATGTCCTTTACTTGCAGCACTGATGGACAAGTAGGGGGACAGGGGATAGGTATCAATACCGAGGGTGATTTGGGGGGTCTGCTACCCACCAGTGGTGTATAGGTGGGGGACTTACACTGTGTGGATTGAGGACAGGCTTTGTTGTTGGGGGGAATGAATTCTGTGCTTATGGCTTGCATGGGGAGTGACAACCCGGTTATCACAGGGGGTGGCTGTCCCAGTACTAGGATGGGGATTGGGTGGGGGAGGGATTACTGGACTCCAGGGACATTTGACTGACATTGGGACTGGTAACAGAGGTCGGGAGTGAGGGCACTGCTAGACACCAGGGATATATTACTTATATAACACGACTGGAAACAGAGGCCAGGGGATGCCACTAGCACCAGAGACAGCTCACAGGATGGGCAATGTTCGGTGCTAAAGGGTCTCCAACCCCATGCAAATGAGCCCATAATGGACATGCAAATGGCACCTTAGTGCCTTGCATGTCCAATAGGCTCATTTGCATGGGGACTTTTGAATATTGCAAATTTTACCCCGGTGCTAGCCATTGCCCGGGCCCTATTTTGGGGGTGCTATTGGGTGGGGCTAAGTGGCTTAGCCCTGGGCAAAACAGGACCTATAATCAGACAAATAGCACCTTGCACTTTTCATCTGAATATAACATTTTTGTCCACTGGCGATATTGTAAGATGGGGTGCTAATGTTCGCACTTCATGTTGCATGCATTTTACTACCCCTGGTATTTAACAAGTGAGAATGTCAAAAGACTTGCTGCATTTCTAAGTCACTGCTTCATCTCTGTTTTCACTTTGGAGTGATTATTTACTTGTGGATAGAATCAATAATTGCCAAGTCCTATTTTAAGAAATGATTCCTCAATAAAGGATAACCAATCAAATTTAAGATATATGTCTATAGCCTAAAGCATCTGACTGTAGAGGCTGGCTATTTTTTTCTTAGGTGTGTCATATAATCCAATCCAAAATGCCAATTTTAATTTTTCTTATTATTGTTCTTAATGATAACAGAGCCAGTTCTACTAACATTAGACAGCATGGAATGTAGACAGGAACTTTCAAAAAGGCTTTGCCTGTTTTATTAATAGAATATTTTAGACACAAAACAGTCACTGTTTACCAACTTTAGAAGATTTGTGAGTATACTGGACTTTAGTGTCAATGGCCTTTAATGTGTTTCACACACTATTACAGTGGTAGCCAGAGATGAGGTGTATTATATAGAGAATAATATATGGGGAGGTGGTTATAATGAGAATTTTACACACACCAAGGGTGTGGGATGCCACATAAACCCCGAGGGTGAAGCCTGAGGGGTTTATTAAGGCATCCCACACTGAGAAGTTGTGTAAAATTCAAGTCTGAACCACCTCCCCAAACCTTATTTTATATAATTGCTGACCTTCATTTTTTCACCTATAGAAAGTTTATATGACAAACTGTGCCATTTTGCAAAACATTGTGCAGTACTCTGATTCATTAACTGTATTTTATTAAAGGACTTTGTAATAGTGTAATAGATTTTAACTGAATGATTTAATTATATTTCTTTTTTTTTTAGTCTTTGAAATTGTGTTAACTTACAGTACTTGAAACAGTGAGGTCCATTTTGTAAGTTCATTCAGTAACCGCATTTTCTATGAGAAGTAAATCTAGTTTCTGAAACTAAATAGTGTTAAAAAAAGAAAATGTTTAAAGATTTTGTAAGAATATTTTAAGTTATTAGGTTTTTACTCATTTCTCTGTTGCTAAGTGAGGGTTCCAGTGCCTATGTATTATGCTGTTCTATGAAGCGAGCTGATTAAAGAGCCTGTGATGCCTGTGGGAAGAAAGAGATTTGTTTAGCGTGTGTTAGGGATGATGAGAAAAGTTTCTACCTTAGCTTAACTTATCTTGATAGTCTTCCTCTGTGTTATAGAGGACATAGGGTGTTGATTTTAAGCAGCGAGAGGATGAAGCCAGCTGACAGACCGTGAGTTTCAGATTAAATGTGGTTTATTTTACGGGTGTGGATGGCTCATGAGTTTCCTAGAGAAAGCTGGTGCGTGCAAATTATAACCGGCTTTCTCTACGGGAAAAAATGAAGGTCGGTAATTATACATCTGTATATATATATTGGGGAAATATCACAGGAAATCTAATTATGAGCCAAGAAATCAAATTAAAGCACCCACACATAAGAATCAGGCACCAAGATATAAACTCACCTGTTTTACTGTGAAAAAACTTCAGTTCTGTGTACAGCAATTGTAGACTGTTCCCACTGAGCCAAGTGGGTAAAAAAAGACTGTAAACTTATAAATCACTCGAGATAAACTCAAGTGTTTTAGGATAATAATTCCTTTGAGGGATGTCTCTTATTTTGTATGAGACTTCTCCCATGGGGTTTGGGCAGACAGAACTTCTCAGGTTCGCTTTGAGGTCCCCTCGCCTGACCATCATGCTCAACAAGAGAGAAGACATCCCTCAAAGGCCCTATTAAGTGATATTTAAAAAATGGGGATTTCTTGTGATTTATTATGATATTTATTTTTGTTTTATATTTATTTCCAGATGTGTTACCAGGAAAGACATAATGAGCTGCTAGCAGCTCATTTCCAGTTGCGTCTTGGAGTACAGCTGTGTATATCTGGATATTCTGCATTATGTCACTGGCTACCACTATATCTCAATAGAGATAACTGAATCTAGTTATAGCATTCCCCATTTGTAATAGTTTTCTGTTATTCCATTGAATATGTATATTCCAGTTTAGTTTCTTTGCTGTTTAAAGACCTAAACAGGTAAGCAGTTAGACAAAACAAGATATGGGATGTCATGGGTTACAGTGCACCCAAGTGCATAGTGAGGCACGAGGTGCTTGCAAGTGGAAGTGCATTAATCCATGACAACCAATGCTCCAGAGTGTTGTATTGTATTTATAAAATGCGTCCCCTGTAGAAAAGTTTGAAGATATTTAATCCCTCCTAAAAAATGCACATAAACATACAAAATATTTAATTTTAAAGTGCTTTTCAGTAATAAATAGTTCCTGTTGCAGCTTTGTGTGATGCTGTTGTTTTGCCTTTGTACCACTGTATAGCATTCTGTGCTTATGAGGGGAGGAAGGGAAGGTAGTTTTGAGAGGTGTGACACTGTTATTTCAATGTAGAATGGTCTGCAAGGGGCTTATCAATGTGACACCAATCATCAACTAGGCTGGTCTTAACACTGTTCTGGCTTGCTGGATGAAAATGTTGTGTAATCAAAGGCAACAGCAGACCCAACCATAGGGCAGCTCTTTTCTTTGATTTACATAATGCCACCCAGCAAACACAGCTGATCTGTCATGATCAGCAGGGTTTTGAACTTGTTGTCCTAACTTGGTCATTTAAAATATTTTTTCACCCACATTTTCAACATGCTCTTTTTGGGGACCCAGCTCATGAACAATGACAGTGAAATTAAACAAATCTGCCCTGAAAAGTGATTTCAGAGACACTGCGTGAAATCACCTTTCCAACAGAAGTTGAATATTTTCTCCACTCATGTTCATGAGGTAGGTTCATAAGAAGGCTATGTTGAAAATTTGTGGTAAAAATATTAAAAAAACAACTAAGTTATGAGCCTACATTGAAATTTACAAATGCAGGCTCGAAACTTTGGTAATTTTTAATATTTGACCCCAAATTTTCAACATAGACAATTCTTTACAGCACCTCATGAATGTGACAACTGTCATTTTTCAAATCCTGGCCAAAAAATATGTTTTCACACTTGTGGCACGAAATCACCTTTTGTGCAGGATTTGAACATTTTCTTCATGAGGTGGGCTCATAAGAAGGCTATGTGGGGTCATAAGAAGGCTATGTTGAAAGTGTGGGGTAAAAATATTAGAAATCAATGAAGTTATGAGTCTACATTAGAATGTTTCAATGCACACTCCTAACTTTGGTAATTTTCAATATTTTGACCCATTTTTCATCATAGCCATTTCTTCACACCACCTCATGAATGTGACAGCTGTCATTTCTCAAACCTTATCCAAAATGTGTTTTAACACTTGTTGCACCAAATGACGTTTCAGCCATTGTTTTAAAAATGACACCTGTCATGCTCAGAAGGAGTGGTCAAAAAAGGATTATGTTGAGAATTTGTGGTAAAAAGGTTGAAAAACAGCTAAAGTATGAGGAAACAAATTGTTCCAACATTTACTCATAACTTTATTTTCTGCAGATTTTGGTCCCTAATGTTCAACATATCCCTTGTGTTATCCCACCTCCTGAACATGGCAGATGTCATTTTTCAGATCCCCTACAAAACAGGAATCACCTTTTATATGGGATTTTAAAAATGTCACCTCTCTTGATCATAACATCAGATCATAAAAATGCTGTTGGACATTTGGGGTCAAACTACAAGTCCATTCCTAGGTCTCAGCTAGTTGATTATTTTTTTTTTATTTTTTTTATTTATTAGGTCTAGGATTACAATACCTTTGAGCAAGGGCTCTTTTACAAAGGTTCCACATCAAGTTACAATTCAAAACATAAGACATGTAAGTCAGATTACAAATTCAATACATAGGACAAGGTTACAAAAGTGTAAGCTAATCAGAGTTACAAAGCATCTGAGAAACAAAATAAGTTTTGGAAGCTAGGTTACAAGGAGATAGCAGACGAGGTGCAGAGAGGATAGAGGACAAGAGAGAGGAAGAGTAGGGGGGTGGAGAGCTGTAAAGGAGGGGCACAGCCAGAGGCATTGTCATAGACATAACATGGGGAAGTGCGTGTTAAGGGGTAACCAAGTGCTAATAGGAGAGGGAGCTACATAAGGTTAGGGAAATATTCATGGGGTCAGCTAGTGGAGGCAGTCACAGGAGCTAGAGGCAGTGAGAGAGAGGCAGAGCCTTGATTTAAATGCACCAATGGTAGGAGTGGAGGAACTGTAACTGTTTAGACCATTTAGCCAGCTGGGTACCCTGTAGGCAAAAGATCTTTGACCTTGTGAGGTATGAAATGTGGAACTTGCGGGAGCTGTGATTCAGACCCCCTGGTTGAGTGGGGGTTATTTCTAGGGTGCAGCAGTGCACACACTCCAGGGGGTGAAAGGCCCATAGTTATTTTCTTCACCATGGTGCAGGTTAGGTACTTTATCCGATTGTTGAGTTGCAGCCATCCAGTTTGTGCATAGAGGTTTCACATATGTGTGAGGTGGTGGGATCCAGTGAGAAGTCGGCAGGCTAGATTTCATTTGTCGGATAGATTTGGTACAGTCATTCCATGCACGTTTATAGTTTGGATGTCAGTTTCTTTACTAGTGGTTCTGACCAGATCCCAGAGGTGATCTCTAGATTTTAGTTGGCATAAGAGACTGGCCGAGAGCCAGGGATTACAAAGGGCTTTGACTTTGCACTTTTTAAAAGGAGCATAGGAGTCACAGGCTGCATTGAAAGTGTCAATGAAGTAATCCAGCACAGTATTTACATCTGTTGCTTTGTAGATAGGGACCAATCTTGGAGGTTAAGGCATGTTTTGAGGTGCGACAACTGCCCATGTGGTAGGACTCTACTAGTGATGATATTAGGAGGGGGCTTGCAGAATTTGTTTGACCATTCACAGATGACAGGGGAATGGTCACTAAGCGAGTCGGGGAGGAGTGAGGTATTGTGATACAAGTTGGGTGGCTGGTAAGAATCCAATCCAGAAGGGTGTTGGTGCCAGATTTGTATTTTTTCCTGGTTGGAGAGATGACCATCTGGGTGAGACTGGCTGATGAGACAGCATCCTTATGGACCCCTGCATCAGTTGTGAGCCAGTTTATATTAAAGTCTCCAAGCATAATCGTTTCAGTGTCAGGAGGTTGGGACCTGGTGAGTTCCAAGACAGCGTTAAGGCCATTACCTTGTTCTGTCAAGGGGGATATACACTGAGGCAACTGTGAGGGATTTGTTATGGCACCTAATAAGATTCTGATAGGAAGAATCTGAGCAGCAGTGGCTGGGAGGGGGGTAGTGATGGGGTGTCCCAGTAGCGAATCTTTAAGGTAAATTGCACATCCACCACCTCTTTTGGACTTCCAGTCCAGCCTGAAAACATTGAGGCCTGGAAGAGCGATAGCCAGATCGGGGATTTTGGGTGTAAGCCAAGTTTATACAACTGCCAGGATATCTGGGCTGTGCTGACTGGTAAAGATCTGTAGGGAATCCAGCTTGGGAAGTAGACTACAGAGGTTGAGAGATGCCATGGAGAGGGCTCCTGAGGGTTTTTCCTGGTAGATAGAGCTGGAGGTGATTGGGCCAGACTTAGGATGGATTTTTCCTTACAGCAGCCGGAGGAGGAGCACAAGCTTCAGGGTGCACCAGTGTAAGTCCCTGAGCGTGAGTCTACATGCTCTTTTTTTGCAGGAACTTACATTATGCTGGTGGCAATGATCCCAGAGTGATGGCACGTGAGAGAGTGATGAGAGTGTCCAGGGTCTGTGTACAGTGGTAGGCGGGGACTGCCATCCATTTGCAGAGGGGAGCAACCAGGGAGGGGCAAGCTCATGATGAAGAGTACCTGAGTGATGATGATAGGCAGTGCCAAGTAGGATGCTGATGGGGGGAAGAGGGGAAGCAGGCCCCAGGGAGGAAGAAAAGCGGAAAGAGGGATAAGAGTAGAAGCAGAAACTGCAGTGCATGGAGGGGCAACATGAAGGGACAGTCAGCAGCATTGGATTGGATTGGGTAAGTGTGCTAATAACTGGGCCCTCTAGTGGCTAAAAGATATAACCTGCTAATGGAAAAGTCAATACTTCAAAAAAAACAAAAAAAACTTTAAACTGAAGAAATTCAGCATTGAGTAGTAAAACAGACCAGATTTCAGAGGCAATACTGGATTAGGGGGAAAAAGGTTAAATAAGATGACTGATGGTAGTGACATAGTCCAGTCAGGAGGAATTTGGAAATGCCTGGCAGGATAAGGAACCAAACACGGAGCTTGTGTTCCATGGACAGCCAATAAGAGCTATCCCAAGATAAAGGCAATTGTCCTTAGAAAATTTACACAGACAGCCATGCAGCCTTGAGTTTCCAAAACACTGTCCAGGCTGTACCTGCTAGCAAGAGATTGGGGAGTGTGGCAGCAGGCTCTTCTCGCCGTGGAGGCGTGTAGACCCCCATCTGAGGTGCTTTTAGCCAAAAGGGCTGTGAGGATGCCTGAGGAGAATGGACAAGCTGGGGTTAGATATTGCACCAAAACACAATGGGTGGTATCCCTTATTGAAAGGCTATGCCTGTAGTTCAGTGGGCAAGCAACCAGCCACCCCCTTCCTGAGCTATATAACCAGTTCCTCCCAGCCTCTCTCTGAAGCACTTTTTTCTTTGCTGGCTGTAGGCCCTGTCCATCTGTATTCTCTTATAGCCTTGGGGGCGTTCCTTTACTTGTACTCTGGGATCTGCTTGGTTTGTGCTGGCCTTCTGTTTTTTGTGTTCTCCTGCTTTTGATTTGTGTTCCTTGCTCCTGAATTGTGTTTGTTTTCCCTGCCTCTGACCATTACTGTGTGCTTTCTTGTGTGCCTGTTTTTATGCTCTCCTGTGTCTGTGCTGTTCTGTTCTGTTGGGTTTCCTGTTGGAGTTTTCTAGTTTTCCTAACATATTGTTGCCCTTTGTTTGCTCTGTGCTAATCTTGCCTGTATCCAGGCTTCTGTTACCTCAGTCCTCCTGCAATTGTTACTGTCTGTTTCATCACACACTGCACTCAGTTTCTACAATTTCTATATACTTTAGCTACATTCCAACTTCTGCTGCTGCTGTTTCCAATTCATTCCCTACACCAGGCCTTAGCTTCATTATCAGCTAGCTGCCACTCCCTGTTGCAGATCTGCTCACAGTTTATCCATGCTAACTCACTTCAGTCAGTATTGGAGTTCAGTGTGCTCTGCTCCCATTTTCCAGTATTTGTTCAGCCTGCTAATGAATACTGTTTGGTCCAGTAAGATTGCTATTTGGTATCATGGTGCTCAGTTTGCATATAGCCCTTTTGGGGATTTACAGCTGCTCAATCATGTTTATTGGTACTCTGTGGGACTCAACCCTGAGCCTCCTGCAATTCTATCCACTTTCTCCATGGAATTAAAACCAACTTACATGCAATTATCCCATGCAATTATTACTATTGTTTTCAGTGCATTGTCCCTCCCTACAACTCCTATGCTTGTTTGATTATTCAGCTTAGCTACTCCTGAAGTTATTCCTAATTGCTGCTGGACTCTGCCCAACTACTTTTGTACAATGCTTTATTATACTGTGGAGTTCAGCTCAGCTATAGCTGTTGCTGTAAACTAGTTTTACAATCCACTTGTGGGTCAGGGTGCTTTACCATGGCTTCCTTGTTTTTTCTATGGTGGTGAGGACTGGGGGTTTATGGTGGAGAGTTGTGGCCCCGTGTGGCCCAAATACCTCATGTTTGAACACTGCCTTTGCTGCTTAAATCCTCCAAGTATTTATGTCACCTTTAATTGGCTTCCTTAATGGAACTGGTTGGCTTGTCTCCCTGCAAGTCATGCAAATTGTGGCCTCACAGACCTGTGTGCAGGTCCAATCATTGCTTACACTGCCTCACAGACACACGTGCAGGTCTGATCATTGCTTACACTGACCTTGGAGGTTTAGTCTGCTATGTGCTTGCTATAAAACATGTATGACCTACATGAGGGTCGACAGTGCTCAGCACTTCCTTTAAGCTCTCCTTCCCATTTCACTTCTTCCATAATTGAAGGCATGCCAACCATGACCATTAGTCACCATGGCTCAAGGCTTGCTTTGCAGCCGACGGTCTTGCTCTGCACCCATAAAGTCCACATCTTGAATGTATGAAACTTGGGGTGGGGTCCTTCTCATCTGGCCCATAGTGGGAATGTCCTCACTCTGGGCAGAGCTTCAGCCATGCAGATGTATTGTTGGCATTTCTCAATGCAGAATTTAAGACTTCAGCTGTGAGGGGTGGGAATTTCAAGCCCAAGAGAGCTCCTTTAGCTAGTTGAGTGGGTGGCACCTTCTAAGCTATTCTCCCTAAGACTGCCTCTGGTTCACCTGGTTTGTTTTTAGATCGATAGGCTGGCTAAGTCCCTCAGCAGTCATCGCTCTCCTCCTCATGTCTTGGAAGGCCAGTTGGAGAGAATGATCACAGCATTCCTGTTGGAGGGACAGAGTGAGAACTTTCCTCCAAACTGGAACATTTTCCATCCCTTTAATTTGGTTTCCAAATTGCAACAGCAAAGCCAACACTAAACAAAATATCCCAAGCCTGTAGGGAAGGTGACCTAGGCCTTGGATCCCCAAAGATTTCCTCCTCAAAGGGTTTTTTCTCTCCTCCATGCTGCAGGTCATACTATTTAGTTAGTATTAGTCAGTATTTCCTAGTTTATTTAGGTAGATTCTGCTGTTGGATGGAGAGGGATGGTGTCCCTCTTACTGTTCCCTCTCTCCTTAGGAAGCCCCCTGCAGTCATCATTGCAATCCATTGTACCCATGCTATTCTGCTAACCTGCACATCTCATTTATGTTTTATAAAGCTACCTATTGCTGTTACTCTACTTCTCTGCCTCATGGCCACCAAGTTCTAATGTTCTTTTTGGCATAGCTACACTTTCTTTAAGGGAGTCTTCCTTAGGTACCTTTAGTCAAGGGAAACTTCCCGTGTCACCTCTAGGGGTGGAACCCTCTTTGAGGGTTCCTTGCCTTTGGTACCCCTACAGGATGATAGTTCCTCATGGAATAGAGAGTGCGAATGGCCAAAGCAAGGTAACACAGTTGCACAAGCATAACGCTATACTGGTTGCATAGGCCAATGAATTGAAATACTATGCCTGTAGTTCAGTGAGTGAGCAACCAGCCACTCCCCCTTCCTGAGCAATATAACCAGTTCCTCCCAGCCTCTCTCTGAAGCACTTTTTTCTTTGCCCCTCCATCCTCCCCTCCACCTCCAGCAGCTCACCTCTCTCCTCTTGTAGATTCTTCCTAAGGTATCTTTAGCCAAGGGAATCATCCCACAGCACCTGTAGGGGAGGAACCATCTTCTAGGATTCCTTGCCTTTGGTACCCCTACAGGGTGGTAATTCCTCATGAAACAGAGAGTGTGAATGGCCAAAGCAAGGTGACACAGTTGCACAAGCATAACACTATACTGGTTGTGTAGGCCATTGAATTACAATATGGCTGATTTTACATCAGTGGTCAGGAAACTATCTGCCTGGGACTGGAAAACATTGTTCAAAGGTAAAACAACAATAGAAAAATGGATTTGTTTACAGCACAAGGTATTATACTTACAGGCTAAAAGGATCCCAAAAAGAAAAAAAATACTCAAGACAGAGGATCAGGCCCAAATGGCTTAATATTAGTATAAAAAGATTGATAAGTTAACAAAACAGCTTGTATAATAGGTTTAAGAGTCCCTTGCAGTGTAAATTATAGTATTTACAAAAAGGACCTAAAAAAATGTAGACCTGCTATAAGGAGGCATAAACATAAATCTGAAACTAGTCTAGCCAGCAATGCAGCAAACCCTAAAGCCTTCTTTGGATACATCAGTTCTTTAAAGTAAAGTTATGATATTCCATATTGGGCTTCATGGCCTGTTTCTCTGAGGCAGCAATAGTCCGTCTGTGCCATAATTATAAAATTTACTGCAGTCCAGTAAGGGAGGGAAGGGACTGTAACTCTGGCAGAACCACCTGCCAGTTGATCTCTTTCCACTTCCTGTACAGCCTGCTCCACCCTCACACTCCGATGTTTTGTGATGTGTGACCAGGGAGATCATGGGGGCACATCACATGCAATTTTAAGGGGCTTGTTTGTAAAATGTTTTTACAGACATTTAAGCAACCTTTGATAAAAATGAAAGCCGCTGCTCAACTAATAGAGATCCTATCAGTTGAGCAGTGGCTTTCATTTTTTATCAAAAGTTGCTTAAATATATGTTAAAACATTTTAAAAATAAGCCCCATAGACTTGTATGGAAAATGCCTCGCAGTCTTCCTGGTTACATGTCACAAAACATCAGAGTGTGAGAGTAGAGTAGGCAGTCTGGAAGTGGAAAGGGATCAGCTGGCCAGTGGTTCAACCAGAGTTACAATCCCTTCTCTCCCTTAACTGACTGAAGTACATTTTATAGTTATGGCACAGACCCCCACCATAATACATCTCTCCCAGGTGGGCTTTGTTAAAGGCCGAGCCAATGCGGATCACCTTAGAGCTTTGTTAACGCTCATGCAGAGTGCCTCTACACTACCCACGCCAGCAGCAACCATATCGGTCGACTATGAGAAGGCATTTGATTCCCTAGAATGGGATTTCCTACATGCTATCCTACAAAATGTAACTTTGGGCCCCAATTCAGAGGGTGCATTAAAACAATGTACTAAAACCCCACAGCCAGGAGCCTAACAAACAACACTTTATCAGACCCATTCAGTCTTCACAGAGGAACCAGGCAGGGATGTCCCCTCACCCCCATGCTATTCATCCTGGCTATTGAGTCCCTGGCAAGTGCCCTAAGGGACCACCCCAAGATTCAAGGACTGCAGGTGGAGGGGGTTTGTCATATCAGGCCCTATTTTATGCAGATGATTATCTCATACTGACAAATGACATAAAGACATATGCTCCCCACATTCTAGACTTGCTAAACTCCTTTGCAGAAGTCTCAAGGCTCCATATCAACAGAGGCAAAACAGAAATTCTCCCTTAATCAATCAGTCAATCAATCAAAATCTTTATTTAATCAGGCGCACACCATTGACCAGAGATAATTTTGGAGGTGGATCTGGGTGAAAACAAGTACAAGATAACAGGTTAATACACAAAAATAACAATACACAGGCTTGATCAAAAACAAGCATGGACAATAAATTGTAAGGAAATACAGGATAAGTACCACAATAGTTTGCAGATAAGAAAATGAGCTAACAACAGTAATACAGATAAGGCCAGCAACTGTGAGATGATGAGGTGACAAGAACCATGGCGAATCGACTTGGACCCTGAAGCACCATGGCAAATCGACTGGGACCCTGAAACACAGCTAGGGGGATGGAATGTGGCAGAGGAGAAGGGAGGAGATGGAGGGCGAATAGGACAGAGGTATATGGAGAGGGAATGTGAATTGGGAGTACAGAAGTAAGGTGAGGTACCTGTCAAGGGGAACTAAATGGGGGGCAGGGTGAGGGGGACAGTGGGTACAATACTGGTAAAAAGTCAGGGGTAAAAAGATAAGGAGAAGAGAAGAAAGGATGGAGGGGAAGGGAGAGGGCCGGGCAGAGGCTGGGTTCAGCGTCAACAGATCAGGGGGTGAAAAAGATAGAAAGGAGCGAAGGAAGGAGGGAGGGGGAGGGAGAAAGAGGGCCATGCAGAAGCTGGGATCAGTATCCAGGAAGAGGCCAAGACAAGAGTGGTAAGGGGACTCCCTGTGGGGGGGGATCATTTGATCAGGAGTAGCAAGCACAGGATTCTTTATTATACTGAAGATAAAGTGTGTTGAAGGCTGTAACACTGACTTTATGCTTTAATTTCAGAATTTTTGGCAGATTATTCCATAGCTGGGGAAGCGCATGACTAATAGAGGCCCAGCCAAAGTGGGATCTGGCCTTAGTTACCTTTAAAGTAATATAGGAGTCACTTCTCAAAGCATATCTGCTTAGAGTACAAAGTGGTAAGCAAGCAGAGATGTAGTCAAGCAGTTTGTTAATAATAGCTTTGTATGTCCAAATGGCGGCATTTCATTGTCGACTGAGGATAGGAGAAGACCAACCTACTGCGGTGTACAACAAACAGTGGTGGGTGGAGTAGGGAAGATCTGTTATAAAACTTAGGACTCTGTGATAGAGCGTATCAAGTTTTGAGAGTGCATTGACTGGTCCATGGCTATAAAGGAAATCAGCATAATCTAGCAGGGGGAGGAAGGTAGTTTGGACTAGTCTTGTCTACGCATCTGAGGGGAGGAGATTTTTTATCCTAAAGAAAAGGTCAAGCCTTTGACAAAGCTTCTTTCTCAATTCTTCTATGTGTACTACGAAGGAGAGTCTGTTGTCAAGCCATACACCCAAGTATTTAAATTGATTTACATACTGTCTGCTGAGACAGAGGAGTGAGAAAGCAGCCGCAACTTCCTTGAATCAAGAAGGTTATTTTATAGATTACACTGAACTTAATTATTACTTTGTGGACCTGTGTAAGTAACTAGCATTGATTCTGTGTTTGGGGTTGACTTTTCTTAGTTTTAACTTTAATTTGCCAGGGAGGAACTATAGCTGGGAGATATTTGCAATCATTTGTGACTAGACCTGTTACTTAATCTCTGTGAAATAGGTGTCTGAAAGGAAGGAAGGCACTCCCCGGGGTGGAGGGTCAGAGTTGTAGTTGATTGTTTCTGGACAGCTTAGATTTACTCCTTCCCACCCTTCCCCTCACCCTACCCACCCCAAGCGCATAACTTCCTTTATAGCAGGGGTTCTGGCATCACTTCCCCAAAACTTTTAACAACATACACCTGCTCATATCCTTAAAAGCATGGCACACTGAATAGGAGGTAGTGACACTCACAAGCTTGCACACACTAAAACAAGAACAAAAAAACAACAAAAGAAAAGCATCTGTAACAGGAAGGGACACAGACATGTAGGGAGTGCTGCAATGCATTGGCTGTGGAGCAGCAGTCTTCTGGAAGACATTCTGGAAACTGCATTGCTGCCCTATTTGCAGGCACCTCTCTGGTCTGAGGGAGGAGGTTGTTTGTCTCCATGCTGACCTGGTAATGATTCGGGAAACCTGCTCCCTCACCCAGGGACCACCCAGGCCACCACCACTACCTCAGAGGTTGCTAAGAAAGAGGAGTGGTTGGACCACAGTGGGGTCTGGGAGGGTAAGGGTGGTGGAACAGAGGTGCATCCCTCCAGTTGTGCCTCTCCACAATTCATTCACCACTCTGGCGGAGCATGGTTCCTCTATGGCGGCACCCACAGTGGAGACCAAGGAGGATGCTGGGAGCCTCCACAATGGAGACCCACAGGAGGGTGGCACAAGAACCCACAGAAGACGGAAACAACTCCTTATGGGGGACTCAGTTGTTAGGGGGTTAGAACTGGGGGAGGGAAGGGAAAGGGAGGTAAGGTGCCTGCCCAGCGCCATGGCTAGGAGGGACAGGAAATGAATCCTCAGGATTATGGGGGCAGCTGCAAGGGGGAGTGAACTGGATGTCATTATCCACCTAGGGATGAATGACCTGGCTGAGAATGGGATCAGAGCAGTGCAACAGAAGTTTGTGGAGTTGGGGAGGGGCCTTAGACAAGTAGCAAACACACAGTAACTTTCTCGGAAGTGCTACCTGTCTATGGCATGGATGAGGCTAGGGTACTCCACACCATGGGATTCAATGACTGGTTGAAAAACTGGTGCAGAGCTCAGGGATTTGGCTTCATTGGGGACTCAGGCTCCACCTGGAGGGATGAAGGACTATACAGGTGCGATGGTCTGCATCTATCCAGGATGGGAACCAGGATCCTAGGTGATAGGTTTAAATACTTTATTGACAAGCATTTAAACTAGCCAAGGGGAGGCACTGAAAAGGAAAAGGGAAATCCTAGTCCCCCCCAAAAAAAATCAGGGTAGTTAGTGAGGTAAACACCAAGATAGAGCAGTCAATAGGAAGAAGGACAGGGGTAAATGGCAAAATAGACAAAGGCAGTAAGGACAGGGGTTGGGCAAAAAGAAATAAAGCCATAAAAAATAGAGCCTAATGAGTACCAATGCCTGTAGTCTAGGTAAAAAGCTCCCCGAAATGGTGGCCTTGATGGAAGAGGGATGCCTGAATATTGTGGCAGTCACAGAAACATGGTACACAGAGAACCATGACTGGGATGTCAACATACCAGAGTACACAGTCTACAGGAGGGACAGGGAAGGAAGAAGAGGAGAAGGAGTAGCTCTCTATGTAAGGGAAGGGATCAAAGCAACAGAACTAAAGGGTAAACAGGGAGGAGAGTAGGCACTGTGGGTCACCCTGGAGACTGGAAATGGCTCCACAATCTGCACAGGGATTGTATACAGACCCCTATCTCAGGGGGAGGAAATAGACAAGGAAATGTATTTATTTATTTAGCTTTTGTTGACCGGGTAAGTGCACTAGACAAATCCTGCCTATTTTCAGGCACGACCCGGGGAAGGGGGATACAGATGAATGCCCACTGACTTTGAACCAGATTAAGCTGTAAAATGATAGAAGGCATCCTTGGGATGGCAGAGAAAGGGGAGATATTGTTGATGGGGGACCCGAATATGCCAGATGTTAACTGGAGCACCTTTGCTGCAGCCACATCCAAGAGCAGGGCCATTCTTGATGCCCTACAGAGAGCATGCCTCAGACAGCTAGTTTTGGAACCCACTCGGGAGGGAGCAATCTTAGACCTGGTACTCTCAAATGGGGATGGTGAGAGGATCTCTGATCTTGAAGTAGGTAGCCATCTGGGAACAAGCGACCACCAAACAGTGTGGTTCACGATAAACTTAGCTGTAAAGTCAAGCCACACAAAAGTGAAGGTACTGGACTTCAGGAGGGCTGATTTTGTCAAAATGGGAGAGTGCCTCAGAAAAACACTAGCAAACAGGCAAGAAGGTGGGGTTGGTCAACAATGGGGAAACATAAAAAACACCATCACAGAGGCAACAAGCCTTTGTGTGAAGCAAATAAACAAATCAAAATGAAAGAAAAAAACACTATGGTTCTCAAAAGAAGTGTCGGGGAAGGTAAGGGAGAAAAAGATAGCATTCAGGACGTATAAGGAAACACAGAAGGAGCAGAACATAGAACATAGAACTATACCAGTTAAAGCAGAAGGAAGTGGGGAAGGCAGTCAGAATAGCAAAGGCCCAAACTGAGGAAAACATAGCCAACTCAGTTAAGAAGGGGGATAAAACCTTTTACAGGTACATTAGGGAGCAAAGAAAGAAGGTGGTTGGGCAGAGAGCAACAGCGAAAAAACAGGGATACTAAACGAATACATCTGCTGTGTATTCACAATGGAAAAGCAGGGGGAGATACCTGATCCAATCACTAGAAGCACTCTGGATAGGGTTGTTGATATTAGTCCTTTCACAGAAGAAAGGGTTCTGAAAAAACTCTTAAAATTGAAGGTGGATAAAGCAATGGGGCCTGATGGGATTCACCCGAGAATTCTAAAAGAACTAAGGGAAGAACTAGTAACACCACTGACTACCCTTTTTAATAAATCATGGGAGGATGGTGTACCTGAGGACTGGAGGAGGGAAGATGTGATTCCCCTTCACAAAAGTAGGAGCAAGACAGAGGCAGGAAACTGCAGACCTGTCAGTTTGACCTCAGTGGTAGGAAAACGGATGGAATCACTTCTGAAGGAAAGAATTGTTGAGTACCTAGAGGCCAGTGGGGCACAGGACCCAAGGCAGCATGGATTCACAGCAGGAAGGTCATGTCAGACAAATCTAATTGATTTCTTTGACTGGGTGACCAAAGTAGTAGACCAGGGAAGGGCTGTGGACATGGCCTACCTAGACTTTAGCAAGGCATTTTACACAGTCCCACACAAAAGATTAATAAACAAACTAGCCAGCCTGGGAGTGGGTCCCAGGGTGGTAGCTTGGTTAAAACACTGACTGGACAACAGGACACAGCGGGTAATAATAAATGGAGTCCACAGTGAAGAAAGGAGGGTTACTAGTGAGGTTCTGCAGGGTTCAGTACTGGGGCCAGTCCTTTTTAATGTCATTATAAGTGACATTGCAGAGGGACTGGAAGGGAAAGTATGTCTCCTTGCAGATGACACAAAGATCTGCATCAGGGTTGATATGCAAGGTGGGGTGGAAAGGATGAAAAGGGACTTGGCAAGGTTGGATGAATGGTCAAATGTATGGCAGCTTAGATTCAATGCAAAGAAGTGCAAAGTTATGCATCTGGGAAACAAAAACCCAAGGGAAGAGTGCACAATTGCGGGTGAGATACTGACAACAACAAAAATGGAAAGGGACCTGGGGGTAATCATATCAGATGACCTAAGGTGGACCAGTAATGTGAGAAGGCAGTAAGGAGGGTTGGGGGATACTGGGATGCATAGAGAGAGGCATAACCTGTAGAAAACAGGATGTTGTTGGCCCTCTGTACAGACAGTTGGTAAGACCACATCTGGAGTATTGTGTACAGTTCTGGAGACCCCATCTCCGCAAAGACATAGACAGGGTGGAGGCTGTCCAGAGGAGGGCAACCAAAATGGTGCAGAGTCTGCACCAGAAGACATATGATGAACGACTAAAGGAGCTTAAAATGAATAGCCTTGAGGAAGGAGGGAGAGGGGGGGACATAATAGAAACTTTCAAATACCTCAAGGGAATCAACAAAGTCCAAGAGGGTAGCATCTTTCAGAAAAAGAGTTGTGCAATAACAAGGGGGCACAATTTGAAGATAGAGGGGGGACAGCTCAGAGGTAATGTGAGGAAGTATTTCTTCACAAAGAGAGTTGTAGATGCATGGAACAGCCTTTCCGAGGAGGTTGTAGAGTCAAAAACAGTGGTGGAATTCAAGAATGCATGGGACAGACATAAGATAATTCTAGTGGGGGGTAGGAGGAAGTAGGCTGTTGGTTAACTAGAATCTGCAGCTTATCTGTTAGGCAAGAAAATGGGCAGTCTAAGTGGGCCATGTGGTCCTTATCTGCTGTCAAATTCTATGTTTCTATGTACTCCAACTGTTCACCTAGGGCAGTGGATATGGAAGGGAGAGTCCCAGCTGAGGCTGGGTTAGGTAGGTTGGGAAAGGGTGAGAAGAACACAGCTTTTGTTTTCTTAGCATTCAAAAGCAACTTTTGGTTTAGGAGCTGGTGCTGCAGCAAGTTAAAATCATCCTGGAGAGCTGTGCATGCCACATTGGGAAAGGGACCACTAGTGTAAATAACAGTGTCATTCACAAAAAGGTGTATTTGGGCTTTTTTGATTGTGGCGTCTGTCCTGTTTATATAGATAGCAAATAGCAGTGGTCCCAGGATGGAACCTTGAGGTACATCCCTCAGAAAGGGTTTTAGAGGTGAAACTTCACCTTCAGCGTTTACCTGCTGATAGCGGCCTGTGAGATAGTTCTCAAAACAACTAGTAGATAAAGAATCCAATCCAATATGCCAGAGGGCTGTGAGGAGAAGGTCATGATCGACAGTATCAAAAGCTTTGCTTAGGTCCAAGAATACTGCACAGGCAAAGTTCTTGCTGTCCAACTCACACTGCCAATCATTTGTAACCTGAGCCGGGGCCAAGACTGTACTATGTTGCGCTCTAAAACCTGACTGTAGTGGATTGAGCAGCTTCACCAATTTCAGATAGTTTCTGAGCTGGTCGTTCACAGTTTTTCCCAGTAACTTAGACAGAGTTGGTAGAAGGGAGATTGTCCTATAATTGTTCAGGTCACTGGGATCTCCTGACTTAAACAAGGGGATAACGTGCTGTTTTCCAGATGGTGGGAAGGTCACCCTGTGAGAGTGATAAGTTGAACAAGTGTGTAATGGGCACTGCAAGGACATGGTAGCCTAACCTTAAGAGGTAAGGCTCAATAAGTTCTGCTCCAGCACTTTTCCTGACATCCAACTGGAGCAGAAGGTCCTCAACGTCCTTCAGGGTTGTGGGTTGAAGTGAGAAGGATGGATTTGGGAAGGAGATATCTTGACTATTGGCTCCAAGCTGTGAGTGGAGCGTACTGACTGGGGAAGTGTCAAAGGCAAGCCCTCCAGTGGCAAAGTGATTGTTGAAGGCATCAAGGATTGATGGTTTGTCAGTGAGTATATTGGCACCAGTCAAAATTTTTTACGGCAAGGAGGCACAGGAGCAATGGCCTTCAATGTCTTTGATTAATTTCCAGAATTTTGAGGAGTATTTAGCTGATTGATTGAATTGAGTACCGTAAAAATTAACCTTTGCTTCTCTAACCTTTTTGGTGCAGAGGTTCCTCGCCCTCCTAAAGAGGTTCCAGTCATTCGTAAGTTTGGATTTATGGGCTTTTTTCTACAGCATATCTCTATTGCACATAGCTTCCTTCAGCTCAGTGGTGAACCACCAGCAGGACTTATTCCTAACATGAGTTTTCACAAGAGGTGCATGACTGTTAATAGCACCTAATACTATGCCATGGAAAATGTCGTAGGCGGTGGACACTGAATTTGCTAATACACAGAATAAGATAGCTCTGTGATGTATGCACAGGGATCAAGATACCAGAGGCACCTTTTGAGAGAGAATTTAGATGCACCTGGGGAAGTGTGATTGGACCTCACGCAGGCAATGAAGCAGTGGTCACTAATATCTGAGAAAAAACATGGGTGAATAAGTGAGGTTTGCTGACAAGGATACTATCCAGCAAGGTGCTATTAGAGAGGTTTGACTTGTTAGGGTGTGTGGGTTCACTGATGAGTTGTGTCAGTTCGAGAGAATTGCACAGCATTTTAAGGGGAGAGGATACAATGGACAACCAGTCTAGATTAAGGTCCCCTAGTAGTATAGACTCAGATGACCTATGTCCCAGAATAAGGCTTAAGTGATTTAGCATCTGAAACCCGGCAGACGGGGGCCTATAGCAACCTGACACACAAAGTGATACTCCAGATGACATCTCAACCTGCAGTGTAAGACTTTCAAACTCATATGGAACTGAGGTTGAGTCGATGATAAAGACTGCAAATTTGTCTCTAACATAAATAGCCACCCCACCACCTCTGGACTGCCTGTCAGTTCGAAACAGAGAGTAGGAGGGGAGTTTTATTTCATTATTGCTGGTTGCCAACCAAAATGTCAGGGGCAGTGTGGCATATCCAAGTCTGGATAGAAGTTATTTTTTTTTAACAAGCTGTACGCATTAACATGCATAAAACTTAACCCTTTAAGGCTAGGTAAGTCTGTCGGGGATCCAATAGATACAGGTGGGTCCGGGTTCAACTCGACATTACCTGAGCACAGTAATAGGAGAAGCAGAAGCTTCCTAGATAATCCTAAGAGTAATTTTAAGAGTTTGACACGTTCCCTCTTACAGGGAACGTGGGTATGGCATGAAGGAGCCCTAAGGCTAATACCAAGCTGACGTAGAGCTACATATAGCAGTACCTTGGCAGCAAAGTAAAAATTGTGGTGGGCAAGGTGAGGAGATGAATAAGAGAAGTTTGGGGAGTATTTTTAGCAAGAGTACCACTATACTGTGTTAGGTATGTATCCAAACTCGGGGGTGGAACTGATGGCACCTAGGAAGTTATCAGTGATTCCCAGGATGTCGGCATGATCCAAGTTATAGATGATTTCCCCTGTCTTAGTGGGAGATGGCTGAGTTACAGAGTTTGTTAAAAAGGGGGAAGTTGGATCACAGACAGACAGAATAGTATCCACGACCTCCGTATTATTAGGCCAGTATCCATTATGCAGAGATATGAAGGACAAGATTCTGCAAAAATTAGACAGATTTGAATGCCTGGGAGTAGGCAAGGGTAAAAATGTTTCTGGAATCTAATCAAGGTGCTAAGATATCCAGGAATACAAAAAGAAAGAATCGAACAACAACAAAGCAGGTAAATTAGAAAGACATTTAGTTAAGGGGTGGCATTAAAAGAGGGCATGGAAGAAAATAAAGTGGGTGAGCGATTAGCTAATGAAGACAGGAATAGCTAGGTGGGCAAGGATTAAAGAGTATTTAAGGTGGCCTAAGGAGGGTTTGGGGGGTGGGCCTGAAAATTCAATGAGAAAGACAAGTATCTAGGCTTCAAAATCCCAGGCAAAGGAGGGGGCCAATCAGGAGGCACTGTCTGACTAAGCAGCCAATGAGAGCTGTCCCAAAGCAGTACTGAGGGTTTGAGGAAAAAAGCCGGTCTGAAAATTCCCCCGAGAAGCCGGGTCTGAAGCGCCGACCTCCGTACCTGAAAGTCGAGGAGCAGGGACTGGTGCAGCAGCTTCCTAGCACCGTGGGGTGCCTGCCGACAGTCCTGACCACAGCAGCAGTCACAGCCTGAGGGGGCTTTCAGGTGTCCTGCAAAAGGAAAGAAAGACACACTTTAGAAGGGCCTAGGATATGGGGGAGGGTTTGGGAGCAACAAAAGCACATAAAAGAGCTGTGACACTTAATTGTGTCTTAAATCGGGAGGAGGATTCAGACTAGGGCAGGTGTCGACTGGGTCTGAAAGATCTGGGAGAAACAACAGAGGCAAAGGACGGGGGCAGGCAGTGACAGAGCAATTAGGTTTCCATGACCCCAAATGCAGCTCTCAACAGGTGAAACCACAAAAGGAACAAGAGAAATAAATATATATAAGCTTAAACACAATGCAGTCACACACTTCAATTACAATGGAACTGTAGCAGAGGTTTGATGCAGAGACCGCCACCTCCCACTAGCCAAATAATCCTGAGACCAGCAACCATAAACTGAATGTCACTGGTAAATCTGACTCGGGTTCAAACAGCTCGCAGCAGACTCTGAACTAGGGCTAAAGTCTGGTGGCTGTGGTCAGCACAAGTATTTACATCAGCAAAACATCATGATCTTAACAGTGGCCTGAAAATTCAATGGGAGAGACAAGAATTTAGGCTTCAAAATCCCGAGCAAAGGAGCGGGCCAATCAGGAGGCACTGTCTGACTAAGCAGCCAATGAGATCTATCCCAAAGCAGAACCAAGGGTTTGAGGAAAAAAGCCTGTCTGAAAATTCCCCAGAGAAGCCGGGTCTGAAGCGTCGACCTCCATACCTGAAAGTTGAGGAGCAGGGGCTAGTGCAGCAGCTTCCTAATAACCTTATCACTCCAGGGATGACTGCCAATGTGGAGATGGCATGGGCCAAAGGATGTATCAGATATCTGGGAGTGCTATTAAGTCCCAAACTTCACTCTCTCATTGACAAGAACATTACACCATTGTTTGGCAGTATACATGCCATGATCAACAGATGGCAACATCTGAACTTATTCAAGAAATATTAATATCTAAGGGAAATCTCATATCTTAAAAGGTCTGTCATGGAGCATGGCTGCTAGGTGGTGTGAAAAGTTCCACAACAAAAAATAAAGTAGCGATCGCTCTAGTAATAAAGCCAAACACTTTCGTTTCTTGCAAATGTTTCCAAATATTTATTTTCTTTCTAATAAAGAGACCCAACATTTCACCATGAATATGGCTTCTTCTGGAGAACTGTTTATTAAATAAAAATATGTTTTCAATATTATTGCTATATTAGTCACATTACATCAAGTTTACTCTGTGTAAATTCATTTTTATCACATTTACTTATGGGCTCAAACCTTTCTGAAAAAACTTTGACACAATCTATTTCCCATACTCATCCCTATAAATATTTCTTTAGAGTGTCTATTCCAAATTTCATTAGCCATACAAACAGTCTAATGTGCTGCAGCTTCTACACCACTGACTTTTTCTTACATCGCTCTATTGCTATAACTTATTTCTATTTAATAAACAATTTTTAAGCCTTTAAATGTATGTATAAAACACTCTAACATTTAACTTTTCTCTTAAACCATTACTCCATTGATGAAATAAATGCCCCCTAGTTCAGTAGAGAATAAAATCATGCATACTTCTTATTTCAGTATTTTTTCCAGATGCTTATAGCATTTCACTCGTGTTGCAGTCTCTCAACTTCTCTGTTAGCCTAAAATCAAACAATCTCATACTTTAACTCCACCTACATATTTAAGGTGCTAATGTTTCTCAAATGAAATTTAAATTCACCTTTACTTCAAGCCCAAATTCATCGGACAAACACAGCGTTCATTTCTGGGTTCAAATTGTTACACCTACAAACAAAACGGGAGAGGGGGGACAAAATCATTCAAGATAACTGAATACTCCATTAAAATAAATCACACACTGCATATGTATATACATTTCACCTTCAAAGTGCTGCGTGTCAGCCTCACTTGTTTTGCCATGTATACAGCTCTCAATTTAACCTGCATTTAAAATAGTATCCACTGTTATTTATACAACTGGCATTTTATCAATAACTGCATCTCCTGCTCATACTTTAATGGTTTCAGCCATGTTAAAAATGCTTACTTTCACTGAAGGCATCCATGTATTCTAGTGCTTATTTTGATATGGTAAAACAAGCAATGGAGTTACCTGCCTCATATATCCACCTTGCCAAGCATCCTGACATGTCAGCAGATGTGTTGGAACTATGTCATTGCCAAACAGTGTGGCTGGATGGCAATCACTTAGCAGTGTGGATATATAGGCTATGGGAGAGTGAATACAACCAATTGCATTTAAACATTTTTTTACTTTTCAAGCATATGCAAGTTAATTGCCAGAATTTTTGCATACCAAATATCTGAAGTTTAAGTTTACACATCAAAGGCATCAGGTATAGAAATGTAGATGTAAAGCATGCATGTAGTAATGAAGAGGAGGGGTAAGGCTTTGAACAGAGGACCCTTTAAGTGGCAGGCTTCTTATCTGGTGTAATTTAATTTTTCCTATGTATTTACAATTCACCAACAAACCTGCCAGATAATTTCCTCATTAAGGCCCCAACTATTGTGATATGTTCCTAGTTCAAAAATCCAGTGCGTTTCTCTGCTTTCTAGTAATTTCTTGAAATCCCCACCTCTATCATGGCACTCCACACCCAGAGAGGACAAAACTTAAAATAGCAATGGGCTGTAGATCCAAGTACATGCCACAGACAGGAATTAGTCATGCAGTTGAGACATATATAGACATGGTACAGACGGATATTCAGAACATTACAGAAAAATAGAAATTCAAATACAATATTTCTAAGAGACAACATGAAATAATTGAGGATTCACAAAATGACACACAGCTAATAAAACCGGCTGACCAAGGTGGAGGCATCGTCTTGATGGATTTAAATCATTATAGGGAGATGTGTTTAGAATTGCTGAATGTAAAACAAGTGAGGTTGATATGCAGCACTTTGAAGGTAAAATGTATACACATATGCAGTGTGTGATTCATTTTAAATGGAGTATTCAGTTACCTTGAAAGATTTTGTTTTTTCCCCTGTTTCATTTGTAGGTGTAACAATTTGAACCCAGAAGTGAACACTGTGTTTATTTGATGAATTTGGGCTTGAAGTAAAGGTGAATTTAAATTACATTTGAGAAACATTAGCACCTTAAACATGTAGGTGGAGTTAAAGTATGAGTTTGTTTGATTTCAGGCTAACAGAGAAGTTGTGAGGCTGCAACACGAGTGAAATGCTATAAGCATCTGGATAAAATATTGAAATAAGAAGTAAACATGATTTTGTTCACCACTGAACTAGGGGGCATTTATTTCAACAATGGAGTGATGGTTTAAGAGAAAAGTTAAATGTTAGAGTGTTTAATACATACATTTTTATTAAACAGAAACAACAGTTATGGCAATAGAGTGATGTAAGAGAAAGTCAGTGGTGTAGAAGCTGTGGCACATTAGACTGTTTGTATGGCTAATGAAATTTAGAATAGACACTCTGAAGAAATATTTATAGGGATGAGTATGGAAATCAGACTGAGTCAAAGTTTTTTCAAGAAGGTTTGAGCACGTACAGTAAGTGAATGTGATAAAAAATGAATTTACACTGAGTAAACTTTATGTAATCTGACTAATACATCAATAATATTGAAAAAATATTTTTATTTAATCAATAGTTGTCCAGAAGAAGCCATATTCATGGCGAAACATAGGGACACTTTATAAGAAAGAAAATAGATATTTGGAAACATTTGCAAGAAGCAAAAGTGGTTGGCTTTATTGCTTGAGCGGTGGCTACTTTATTTAACATCTGAACTTAGCCATGCCAGGGAAAATAGCAGAGATAAAGATGTTAATTGCACCCAGAATTTTCTACCTATTAGTTTACCCCACCTGCCCATAGAGATCCCAAAGAAGTGGCTTCAAAAGCTAGACACTATGAAAGGTAGCTTGCTATGGGGACATACCATACCAAGATACAGTGGAGCTAAGTTAAGGGTCACATGGAAGAGAGGAGAGTGGAATCTTCCCAACTTCCAGCTATATGCGTATGCCTTTTCCATGGCCAGGACTTGTAGAATGTTCCAAGACCTGGGCCCGAATAAGCCAGTGTGGATTGAAATGGAGACAGCTCTCCTTAGTGGCACAGACTTAACATCCTATTTAGGCCACCCCCTACCAACCCCACTTGGGAAATAGCTGGTGATCAAAGCAGCTCACACAGCATGGTCTAAAGTGGGACACACTTTACATGCCTGCATGAATCTAAGGAAGTACTCTCCCCTGCAGAGCAACCCACAATGGATCATAAATAAGAGTACCCTGGAGTAGCCTGAGCAGAGGGCAAAGCACATTCACAGACTCAAGGATCTTCTAATGACAGATGGGCACACGATTAACTCTTTTGCATCCCTGCAGTGTAGATATAGTGTAGTATAGTGTATAGTGTAGTCAGTATCAGTGGCTCAGCAGGTAGCACACTCACCTCTGAGGCCGGGAGATCAGTAGGCTGTGGGTTCTAGCCCCACACCAGGCACTTGGGTTAATATCCCAATACTGACACTGTAGTGCAGCTTGAGGGGGGTGCTGCACTTCTGAGGTGCTGTCTTTCAGATGAGATGTTAAACCGAGGTCCCATCTGCCTGTTCTGGTGGTAGTTTAGGTGGATGTTAAAGATCCCATGGCACTTCTCGAAAAAAAGAGCAGGGGAATTTCCCTGGTGCAATGGCCAAATTTCCTCCATTCACAAAAAATACCACCAACAGTTTAATCTGGTTCAAGGTCAATTGGCATTCATCTGTATCCCCCTCCCCTGGGTCGTGCCTGAAAATAGGCAGGATTTGTCTAGTGCACTTACCCGGTCAACAAAAACTAAATAAATAAATATATGCTCCACAAAAGAGAGTTCTGGAAATACCTCCAGATCAGACACATTTTTCAGGCAGGGCTAAAGAAGAGGTGCCCTTGTGTAGGGTACAAAATCAAAGGAGACAATCTAGGCCAAAGAATGTCCATAGGTAGGTGGATCAAGAAAAACAAGGGATGGCTGGTATAATTTATGGCCAAATGAGGGATGCAGCATCAGACCCGTCACTCATTGCCAAAATAAAATGGCAAACACTGCTAGGAGAGCCAATCTGAATGGATGAGTGAAATGCCTGTTGGGCCACAGCCAAGACAGCCTGTAGTGATTCAAAAAGCCTACTAATCCAGAACAAAATATTACATTTATGTGGTACCACACACCAGCACAACATAACAGCATGGGCTTCATAGGAGTTGATGAATGCTAGAGATATACTGCAAGAAGCGCAGAGCTCAGTGCTGCTCAGAGTTACTGGACATACAAATTCCAATGAGTCCAACTCTACTAATTCTTGGGTTAGTCCCAAAAGACCCTCCCTTACAAGGGCAGCAGACGCTATGGTTAATGCAGGCCACTGTGGAAATAAAGAGATTGATTTGAAGATGGTGGCGCTCCCTGGAGATTCCATCATTTAGAGAATGGCTAATGACTATGGAGAAACTAGCCACCTTCACTGAATTTTCTAGCTTCGCCACTGGTAACACTAGGGCCTATACTGAGAGGTGGTCCTACTTCATTAATTATATACAGAGTAGGGACCCCAAGGAGTAAAGATCTACTCAAGCCACTTTGAAGGCCCAAATCTAGCCTTCTGACTAATCACACTTAGATTTGGCTAGGTAAGACTACTGGTTCCCTCTCCCTAAGCCTCAGGCTAGAATTATGGTATGAACCCCAACCCCCATCAACCTGGATGCATCCTGTATCCAAGCAAAGAAGAATGACATGATAGGCCTCAAAGGTGTATTGTCTAAGGTAACATCTTATATAAGTGCATGGATGTCTCATTGTTCTTTTCTTTCATACAAACCACTGTTAATGCACCCACTGGGTGCAGTTTTATTGTAATACGCATGTGTCTCAGTAAGTTTGAAATGTATGTAGCTCAATGGTATTAAATGTATGTGAAAAAAAAAAGGAAAATTAAAAAGATAAGCTGCAAAAAAAAAAAATGATGGCACAGACAGGCTATCACCACCTCAGGGAAATGGGCTGTGAAGCCGAAAACTTTAACAGAAAATGTTACACCTTTACTTTAAAAGGAAGGGAGTGTGTAATTCACCCACTTCTCATAAAAGGTGAATTGTCAACCCAGCACTCATGGCAGACCATTTAAATAATTATTTTGGAACAAATTTTAACAAAAATGGTATTGAAACACTTGACAACACAAATAGTTCATATTTAAGATTTGGGAAGTTATTTGTTTTCTCCTGAAAAAATTCTAAAGGAATTAAATAAAATCAGTCCTAGTAAAGCACCCTGGACCTCATGACATTCACCCCTCCAAACTATTAAGAATTGGGATCACCTAATCTCTGAACCTTTAAGCATTATATTTTCAAGATCCTTCAATATGAGCCTGATCCCTGAGGACTGGAAAAATGTTGTCGTCATCCCAGTATTTAAATAAAAAAGTTAATAAACAACTGATCAGTAATTATAAGCCTATTGTCTCTAGAGATGTGCTGAAGTTTAATTTTGCTGGTGAAGTTCCAGCAAAGTCGGCAATTTCACTGCACAAAATATTTTGTGAATTTGGGGTGTTCTGCAAAATATTTTGCAGGTGAGAATTTGCAAAATTCCACCCGCGAAATGTGGAATTTTCCAGTGGAGTGCAGAATTCCACCATTCACAGGTGAAATTCTGCATTTCGTGGTCAGAATTTCGCACTTTGCATCCATGAAATATTATGCAAAATATGTGAAATTCATGAAATGTTTCACAGAGTGGAGTTTGCCGACTTTGCCCATCTGTAATTGTCTCACATCCATCTTGGGTAAAATTATGGTGGGTATTTTAAAAAAATTTATAGTAGATAATATTAATGAAAGTGGTTTGATGGATAGAACACAGCCAGATTTACCAGAGGGCGCTCTTGGGTGACTAATCTAATATCCTTTCATGAGACAATTAGCGATCTTTTGGACCAAAATATTTTGTGCAATGTGATTTGCTTAAACTTTAGTAAGGACTTTGATTGCATTCATCATGGCAAACTACTTACAAAACTTGACCAACTAAACATGGTAGTAGAGTTATACAATGTATTCATAACTGGTTAACTGACAGAAGACAAAAGGTCAGAGTAGATGGTGCAATCTCAAACAACAAAAATGTTACTAGTGGGGTGCCTTAGGGTTCTTTTCTGGGCCCAATTCTTTTTAACATATACATAAGTGATCTACATTTAGGCCTACAAGTATTTATAAACAAATTTGCTAATAATATGAAAATTGGTTGCAGAGTACAAAACTGCGATGATGCAGCCAGGATCCAAGCTGACCTTGATTTATTATGCAAGTGGTCCAAAAGGTTGGAGATGAAATTTAACCCAGATAAATGTGTAGTGCTCCATCAGGGAAAAATAACATCTGTGCATCTTACAATTTGAGAGGCTCTGTACTAAAAGCTATAAAAGATGAGAGACATAGGGGGTGTCATCCAGCAGAACCTGCCCTTCCGATCAAATAGTTCAGTTGCCATTGCAAAGGCTACTAGAATTTTACAGTATATAAAAAATTTTGATTAGCAAGCATAAAGCTGTCATTGTGCCCCTGTACAGAAGTTTGGTGTGGCCACACTTGGATTATCATTCTCAATTATATTCCCCTTATTTAAAGAGTGATATAACTGATTTGCAGAAGATGCAAAGGAGATTCACAAAGGCTATGGTATGGATGGTGTCAAATATAGGTTGAAATTGCTGGGCTTGCATAGCTTAG
Organism: Neoceratodus forsteri; assembly: GCA_016271365.2. Taxonomy (NCBI): domain Eukaryota; kingdom Metazoa; phylum Chordata; order Ceratodontiformes; family Ceratodontidae; genus Neoceratodus; species Neoceratodus forsteri. The sequence goes on from CM057449.1 coordinate 824,553,951, forward strand.
AGAGAAAACAGCTGATGGTGATCTTATTTTTGTCTTTAATGTAGTAAAAGAACAATGAGCTATTGGCAGATATGGAACTGAAACTTAAAGAAGTAACATGCAACTCCAGGAATCGTGCCAACTAGCTACGTGGCAAACTATTCTATTATTTGAGGAGGCAGTATAGCGCAGTGGTTTAGGGCTCTGAGTTGCAAACCTGGATACCTGGGTTTGAATCCCATCAGCTCCCAATTACTATACAATGTGACCTTGAACAAGTCACTTGATTTCCTTGTGCTCCCAGGTCATACCTGGAAACAAGCTTAGGCTTAGTGTGCCTTTTCTGGTTAAACAATTTCCCTTTCCCCCTATTCAGAACTGAAAAAAAGGGTTCTTACTTTACTCAAAGGGTCATAAAACATTAGAATAACTTGCCTCAATATACAGTATTGTTAATGTTCCAAGCATGGACTGTTTAAAGAAATACTTGGATACCCTTATGGATACCTGGGAGGACAAATTAATTGTGACTGTATAGTAGGGGAGTAGGCATGAAGGACCCATGGTGCACTTCTACTCCTGATTTATCTTACTATCTAAAATGAGGAAGCCCACTTTTGCCTCTCAGCTGCCCTATCATGGATAATTACAGTCTAACAATGAGTCAAAGCAGGACACCACTGAAAATGAGACATTGCATCTCATCTGTTCTATCCTGGGTAAATATATAGTGAAAAATGTGTACAAGCAAGACCCAGTACAACAGCAATACCAGTGGCAAACATTTGTCATTGACAAATGCTTGTTATAATTATGATTCCCAGGTAATTTTTCTCCTTGACTACATCATAAAAAGCCCCATGCAATATGTAGGTCCTAGCTCTGTTTTTGTTCCCCAAGTGTAGCATGTTGCATTTGGCCCCAATAAATCTGCAACTATAGGAGTCTGACCAATCACTCAACTTGCTTGTCTCTTCCAGAAATGTGTCCTTATCCTCTAAGGAGCCTATCATAATTGTCACATTAGTTTTATGAGTGTACATATTGAGTTTTTTTTCTTGCATTCAGAAACTGTTTTAAAAATATAGTAATTAGTCATAATTCAGCTTACATTTCTTTCATTTCCCGCACACATCTGGAAATGAGCTGCTATTCAACTCAGTATGTCTTTCCTGGTAAAACTTTTTGAAATAAATAAATGTTCTGTGTTTGCATTACTCATTCTTTACTAATGAGAAAGAAATACTGTGACCTCCTGGGACTTGAACCCAGGACCCTGGAACACCATCCTAGTGCTCTTACCACTGAGCTATAGACTCACCTGGTTGGACCCGACTCTTTCTGGACACATTTCTTTCTCTGGTATTACAAATTCTGCACCTTGAAACAATTCAGATGACAGTTAGATATTTTGGGTGCTGTATTAGCCACTGCTAAGTAATCTACAGCACAAATTGAAATAAATAATGTGACTCACTGGGAACTTGACCCAGGCCCTGGAATACTGCCCCAGTGCTCTAACCACTGAGCTATAGGCTCACATGGTTGGAGCTGACTCTTTCTGGACACATTTCTTTCTCTGGTATTGCAAAAGAAGAAGTGTGTCCCAGAAGAGTCAGGTCCAACCATGTGAGCCATAGCTCAGTGGTTAGATCACTGGGATAGTATTCCAGGATCCTGGGTTCAGTCCCCAGTAGGTCATATTATTTATTTTTCACTACAATTTGTGATCTAAACTGCTTAGCAGTGGCTAATACTGAACGAAAAACATCTAATTGTCATCTCAGTTGTTCCTAGTAGCAGGAGTTGCCATACCAGAGAAAGAAGTGTGTCCAGGAAGAGTCAAGTCCAACCAAGTGAGCCTATGGCTCAGTGGTTAGAGCACTGGCATGGTATTCTGGAAGCCTGGGTTCTATTCCCTGTAGGTCACATTATTTCTTTCTCACCACAATTTGTGATCTAAATTGCTTAGCAGTGACTAATTCGGCACCCAAAACATCTAATTGTCATTCTTTACTGCTGAGGACTTCAACATGAAGACAGGGGGCTTGATTTTCAAATGTTTGTAACTGAAGCAAAGGTGCCTGCATCAAAAAAAAATGACATGATTGTGACTGTGTACGAAACCTTATGTCAGTCCCAATTTTAAAATGAAATGTACACCCCCAGTCGGGCTGCCTGCACCAAACCTGCTTGCGCCAGGGTTATGCTAGATCTGAAGACGCATTGAGCTGGAGGGGGCTTGCAACAGATACAACCTGCAACATCCTCATGATCAGGATTTTGGAACTCAGATTGCCCACGCCATCCTTAGAACAGCCATAACTGGTCTAACAGCGGAATGTGCCAATTCTGGTCATAGGAATCAGCCGGCCAGGGTTACTGACCACAGGCACTATGGGACACACTGTGTTCCAGAGTGCAGGACAGGCAAACATGTGCTCCAGGAACTGTCTAACAGCTTTGCCCTGTACATTCCACACTGGTGACCATACCACAACTGCCTGTCCAGTGGTCCTCCGAGATACCCACAGATGTTGTACCAGGGCATGTCATCGATAGCAGCCACACTGAGTAGGCCTCAAGATCAGGGATATTCCAGCCAGCCATCAACCCCTAGGCTACCTTTGTCATGGGGACACCATGGGCATACCCTTCCCACCTACCATAGGTGGAGTAACGCAATGATTGAGCCCAGAACAATTGCAGACTGACACTGCAGTGGTACAGGGATTGCAGGTATGGACCAGCCCCAGGTAGGAATAGTTCTCTGCCGGGTGGCATGTTGTATTCTGGGGCTATTTCAGGGTACATTCTGCTCCTGGGTTGTTGCAGGATGGCAGTTTGTGGGTGTTCAGTGATCGTTCTCTGTGCCTGGGAATGTGGCATGGGCTGTACTTATCTTGGCACCACCACTGGTGGCCAGTGTCACATGGGGAACAGAGCCCATGTCCCCTTGCTCAGGGTGACATCCTGTCCCCTCCCCCCATCCAGAACATGCCAGGGATCCATTGTGGCATCTGCTGGGAATTATGTGTCTGCTGTGGGGCACTGTTTCCCTTGAGGCACTGCTGGAGGAGTATGCGCTAAAACCTCCTTGAAACCCCTCTTGTGCACCACTTGTTTGGCGCATGGGAGTGGTTACGGCAAATCCACCAACTTTGGTGCTGGAACCCCTCCCATACTAAAATTGAATGCAGGGTCCCCTGGAGCACTGGCATTCAATGTACAACATTTTTTGTTAATATACGTCCGATTTTGAAAATCAAGCACAGGATCTTTATGTCTCAGACTTTTTACACTCCTGCTTTCCCACTTCTGAAGTTTAATTTACTGATTTAGAGACCACAGTCTTTTCCAACTATTATAATAATATTAATACTTTAGAGGGCTGACTTTGGTAAGATACAAGTCCTGAAATAAAGAAGGGATTGGTGGAGGCCACTAGTGAGTGTGCCAAAATCAAAAGTGAGAAAGTTAAGGTAAAAAAAACAACAGCTGGTTTAGCAAGGAGGTGGCAAATGTAGAGGGGACAAGAGGGCAGCCTTTAGAAAGTATAAGTGTACTCAGAAGGAGGAGGATAGGGTAGACTATGCTGCTAAGTTAAAAGAGGTGAGCACATTGGTAAGGAAGACAAAGGCCACTAGAGGGGTACAGCTAGCCCAGTGGGTAAAAGCAGGTGAGAAGCCCTTAGAAACATAAAGGATGAGATGGTCAGGCTAAAAAAGGAGGGATGTAGGGCAGAGACTAGTGAATAAAAGGCAAAGATGTTTAATGGGTGCTTCAGTTCAGTCTTCACTTGGGAGAAGGACAGACCAGTACCACAATGGAAGTAAGGAAGTGGGGGCTGGGAGAGGTGAAGTCAGAACAGCACAATTCAAACTGATAGGATACTCAAGGGACTGGGGGCCCAAAAGGTGAAACAATCACCAGGCCTGAACCCCAAGGTCCTTAGAGAATTGGGTGTGGTTCTGGTTGGTCCCCCAGTAGACCTGTTTAGCACCTCTCCTGTGTCCGGAAACATGCCTCAGGACTGAAGAACAGTACATGTGGTGCCTCTCCATAGAAGTGGGTGAGGGATGAACCATGGAACTACAGATCAGTCAGCTTAACCTCAATCGTGGGTAAGCTGATGGAGACCATCCTCAAAGAGAGGCTTATAAGTTTTCTAGGTGAAAATGGGCTACAGTACAAAAGGCATCATGGGTTTGTGTCAAGGAGTTCTTGACAAACTAACCTAATTGACTTCTTTGATCAGGTCCCTAGGGCAGTGGACAAGGGCCAAGTGGTTGATGTCCTGTATCTGGACATCAGCAAGGCCTTTAACTTGGCATCCCATAGGAAGCTGAAGGACCTGGTGGTGGGGGATAGGCTCATAGGATAGGTCAGAGGTTGGTTTCAGGGTAGAAATCAAAGGGTGGTAGTCGGTGTTGCATTCCCAGAAGCAAGACCTGTGACCACTGGGGCCCCACAGGGCTTGGTGCTCAGTCCAGTGTTGTTTAACATTTTCATAAGTGACATCACAGATGGAATAAAGTGTAAAATCTGCCTGTTCATGGATGGCACAAACTCTGTGGGAAGGTGGACACAGAGGAGGGAAGACAGGGACTCAAGGAGGGCCCGGTTAGGCTAGAAAAGTAATCTGGCATTTGGCAGCTGGGGTTCAGTGCCAAACAGTATAAAGTTATGCACTTTGGGATAAAGAATCCAGGGACCAAATACTGGTTGGTCAGCATGCAGGTAACCAGGTCAGAGGAAGAAAAGGACCCGGGAGTAATGATCGCAATGACCTGAAACACTCTGTGCAATGTCAGAGAGCAGCAGCCAAAGCAAATTGTATGCTAGGCTCCATAGCCAGGGGAATTACCACCAGGAAGGCTGAGGTCATTCTGCCACTGCAGAGGTAGTAGTAGTAGTAATGATTTATTGTTCTTCCAAAACATTAAAATGTTGGACATTACAAAAATATAATTAAATAAATAAAAACATATGGCATTCCTAATAGCATTACAGACAATATCCATATAAGTACAAAACACCAGCCACAAATAGACAATATTATACACTAGAATATAAAAATCTCTGTCATCTGAGTGGCCAGCCAGCCTTAGCAACAGTGATGATATTCCAGTATAACATCACTGTAAGTAGACCTGGCACAGCTGGGCGAATCACATGACAGAGATACCATAACACATCTGCCTCTCACTGACAGAAAACCACAGCTTGCCTGACAGGAAACAGATGACAGCCTTATCTCACATCATCTTCCAGCTTTTCACTGAAGAAACATTCAAAAAACTGTTTCCTGAGGAGATAGTACCACCTTCAATCAGCTGTGACTCTATGGCTGTAAGTAAACAGAAAAAAGCCGCCACTTAGACATAGCCGAAAAAGAGCTTGACACTAGAGCTAAACAGGAATGAAGCTAACACTCAGCAGCTAACCACCTGGGCAGTGAGACTCCTCAATGACTGGCTCACCAAAAAAGACATAAACATTGACTTTGCCACAGTTGAACTGAGCGAGCTAAATGGTATCCTTAGACAGTTCTATGGCTCGGTCAGAAATTCAAATGGTGAGCTGTACAGTATCTCTAGTTATGCAGGAATCCAAGCCAGGTTAAACCGCTACCTCAATGAGCCATGGCTAAGCCACAGCATGAATTTAATGTCAGACACAGCCTTTAGCAGTTCTAACAACCTCTTTGTTGGCTATGTCAAAAACTTAAGGAGGACAGGCAGAGACCACACAAAGTATCACCCGCCAGTCACCCAAACTTGATTTAGCCAAAATCTGAAGCTCAGAAGCTCTGAACCTAGACATAGCCCAAGGTCTTATATGCCGAGTCTGGTTCGAGCTGCAGCTCCACATGGCGAGAAGTTGCTGCGAGGGGCAGCGCTCTCTGAAACCAGACTTCTTTGAACTCCTCAGAGATGAAAGGGGCTTAAAATATGCTACCTTTTCATTCAACGAAAAAATAAAGAATCAGAGGTGCAATGTATGAGATATCTGGTCACCCTCACTGCTCAGTGAAGTGCCTAGAAAAGTTTTTATCCAAGCTCCCAGCCAATGCACCCTCCATATATTTGCACCACAGGCAAAAAAGTCAAGCCAAACTGGACTCTGAAGCTGTGTGGTACTCCCTAGAACCCATGGGAGCCAATTACCTCTCTTCTGTGCTACACAGAATATCTAAACTAGCAGGCCTCAACAACACCTACACAAATCATAGCCTATGAGCTACGGCCATGCAACTCCTTTCCGATGCGGGTCTGCAAGCCCTCGAAATTATGTCCGTAACAGGACATAAATCTGAAACACCTCTCCAAAGCTACTGGGGACCAGAACTCACTCAGAAAAAGCACTGGAGTATGATCCTGTCCTGCATCGTCAAACAATCTCAGCAAGTCCAGTTGACCAATGCTCCCGGAACTTCCCAAAGTGCCACAACCCAGACCAGAACCGCCATCGACGAATAAGGCACGCAACAGTTCACCCAAGCAACCACCAATGAAAACCACAGCAGGAACTTCAAAGAATGCCTCCAAATGGTAATTCAGGGCAATTATATGTGTGTCTTTAATATTTACAAGTAGAAAGAGAACTGAAAGATGCACAGAAAAAAGTTGTTTCAAGTTTATTCACAGTTGCAAAGTTAGAAAAAACTGATTAAATGTGTTACAACAGTTGCAACCTGTTTTTAGAAAAAACACAAACCATTTTAAAGCAAAGTGTCAGAGACTTACAGTTACAGTACAATATTTAAAGAGCAACTTTCTCATAGCTTGATTCAGCCATGCATTAAATCAGCTTTCTTGCATGTGTACCTGTGTAATTTTGTCCTGTGAAGTTCCTGCTTTGCATAATTCATTTAAAAAAATGCGTTTTTCTGTTTGTGCACAGTGCCTGATTACAACCAGCCAGTGTAGCATGGTTCCCCATAGTGACATCACTGTGGGGAATCCCGCTCCGGCTGATTTCAGTAGCTACAGTTTTGTTACTGAAAGTAGTGCACTATATAAATGTCTGGTGTTGGCAGCGCTGAAGATGAGCCCCTTGAAGACGGCTTATCTTCGCTGTTTTTGGAAGGCTCAGAGCCTGAGGATAATAAGTCTCTTGTATCTTCCTATCATTCTTTTGGGGCTTTACCTTATCAATTTGAGCCTGAAGTTAAACGGGATGCATTGTGGGCATCTGGGGAGAGAGACCATTCTGTTGACTCTGATGTTTCAGAAGGTGGACAACTTCAGCACCCTGACCCGTCTTCATACCTCTCAACCTTTTGTCCCCCAAATGTGGAACATTGTCTGTCAAAATGTGGAACAAATGGGCAAAATGTGGAACACTTAATCAAATCTTTACCTAAGAAGCTCAAAACATTGTTAAAATGTTTCATTTATGTTCAGAAAGTCTGTTATTAATTGAATAATGTATTTTTTGTATAATTTACTGTGGATTTGTGCTTTAAAATGTAGACTTTGAATGTGGAACAAGTCCTCACAATGTGGAACAGAGAGCTTTTGTGAAGTAAAATGAGGAACATTCCTCCTAATGTGGTACAGTTGAGAGGTATGCCTGTCTTGGTATATATATATGCCAGTGTTATCATTGTAAAGCAGCATAATAACCTTTAGTCTTTTAGTCTGTATTTTATCGGCAACATCGTTTTGTTTTCTCTTGTGTGTATTGGCAACTGATAGATAATGTGAGTGCAATCATGTTTTATGACACTGACTGTAATGTAAATGTTTGTATTCTTTCGAGAGTTGTAAAATTCATTTGTAGGAAGACCTGTGGATGTTGAGGCAGTGGGCAAGAAACATAGGGGTGTAGTAGTAACAGCAACTTGAGAACGGGAGAGTGATGTGACATAAATTGTTTCCTGTCGTCTGTCATTATTAGTGACGCTCCCTTGGAAATGTGATTGAACTTTTGCTTATGTATTATGCACATGGTGCACAATGTACTTTGTCTACTGCACAAAAACAGAGTACCAGTGGGGTCATTTTTGTGTTCCATCATCATAGCCTGACTGCACTGCACAGTTCTCAGGCATTGCCTTACTGCATACTTCTGTTTTGGTTCCTGCCATGGTCAATGTTTACAACTTCTGTTTTGCAGTACAGACAGTATGCATGCAAAAATCTTTTTTGTGCCAAAGTATGTAAGCACACACATCAGTTATAATTATTTATTGCTGTAAATATTGTCAACAGACAACCATTGATTAATCAAGAAAAAATAATGATGTGAGTGCTTCTCTTTTGCCTAAAAAAACAAACAAACCCGGAGTTCTACCTATACGAACACATAGGTAAGTCTGAATGTACGACTAGGGTGCAGAGGTGAAGCAGCATCACAACCTAAACACCCATGGAAGCAGTACTGTCGGCTCGCATTATTGATGCATGCAGCAAGGACATAAACACAACACCCAGGACACACCAATAGAGACAGTAAGTCCGATAAAAAAGAAAGCTTTATTTATATTGAGTACTGTAATCAGTTTGAGACAAGAAGGTTGGCAGCACAAAAAAAGTTTCAGTAAATGTATTTGGGAATTGATATATAGAGGAGGTCGGAAGAGATGATGCAGCGATGTCTCGAGGAACTGTTGCACTAATGTGCAGCAGGGAATGGAACGGCAAACACAAAGCTTCACAAAGGTGGATGGAATATAGTCAGGTACTGTGATAGCACAATAACAACCAAATAAACCTTGTCACTGAGTGCAACTGTGAAAGCAATGTGTCCCAGTAAGCAGGCGGTTCGGGGGGGGGAGTGTTGCTGCGAGACTGAAAGTATTTCACAGTTCAGATGAAAACTGATGTACCAAAACATCATGCATGTGTCTTGCTAGCTGTTCACTGACTTCCATTATGGCGATCCGGCACAGTTTGTAGACCGGGAGGGGTGGGTTCCTGATAGCGATATTTTTCTAAAATATGCACAACAAATAAAAAAGGGCAGAAGATAGAATAAGGAATGATTTATTGAATTTACGGAGTGATTCCTTTCAGTGCCCTCTTCTTGGTTGGCAGCAGGTCATTGCAATACGCTCGGTCAGCCGAGCAATACATTTCAATTACAAACTGTCTGCAGTCATTCCCCATAGTGACATCACACAGGCAATCCTGCAGCTTGCAGAAACACTGAGAGCATGCTGCAGAATGGGTCATCACTGTTGTGCTAAAAACATTCAAAGCTACAAAATAAGACTCAGGACAGCACAAATCAACCATGCACTGTCCATAATATACTACTGCACTGCTCCTGGTGAGTTTATTTCATGAACTTCAACCGACCATGATAGGTGCTTTTTAAAGCCAAAATCAAATGTCAAACTATAGTAAAGGAACTACTTTTTCTGTATTTAAACCAGATTTACAATGTTACAAACAATTTCTTTATTAAATTTGCACTATAAAACAGAAAAACATATGTGGCAATTATTTTATTACACTGAGGTATTGTATAATAGCAATAATGCACTCCAGGGTGTGTCTCGTGCCAGGATAACATCACACCTGGGTCATTGGACACACTCGGCCTGGGGCATCATGCCCAACCACCCCAGATGTGACGATATCCCAGCATGACACACACCATGTTGTGCATTATTGCTTAATTGTCTGACATTAGAACAGAGACACAGTAAAAATAGAATGTATTGAAATTAAAGTGCAAAAGAGCGTTTTCTTTTATAGTTTATCACAGAGACAAGAAATCTGGATATTAAATCAACTTTATCCTTAGTCATAGGATGCATAAGGATGAATAGAGGGTCATAGTCCATATTAGCATATTTTGTAAGAAACTTTTTTTGGGTTTGATCACGAGTAGTTGTAAAGGGGACACTGTACTTTAATGTGATAAAGGATTTCCTGGAAAACTCTGTTGCATCTACACTGTACACAGGGGTTCTCAAATGGTGAGGCCAGCCTCCTTGGGGATGCCCCAACCTGTTCCAGGGGAGGCTCAAGCAAGTCTGAAAAAAGTATTGTATTTAAATTTTGAGTTTTATATAGTTTGTGTGAAGAGATGAAGCAAACTGAAAGAGGATAATAGTAGGTGAATTTATGTATTTATTTACTAATAGGTGACAAGGGAAGGTGAATGAGCCAAGGCTAATTTCAGGTGTACCCGGGGAAGGGTAGGGAGTGAATACATTTCAAAAGGTAACTGCAAAACAATCAAGAAATACACAGTGAACAATAGTGCAAAAAATATGAATAATAAACTGATGATGAGTGGTGGTAATTGATCAATTTGTAGACTGATGGTAGAACAGCCCAAATACAAGGGTTGGGCATAGAAGTACTAAGAGCAATAGCAGGAAGGAGCAAAGTAATCCCAGAGAAGTTGCTTAGGAGCAGGGAAGGAGTTGGAGAGGCAAAGTATGTAGGAAGGTTATTTCATATAGAGAGGAAACAGAGAAAGTAGTCTGACCCATGAAGGTACTGCAACAAGAGGTAACAATGGTTCAAGCTTGAAACTAGAGGAGCAAGTAGGCTGGCCTGTGGAGGGGGGTGTTACAATAAGCTGAATAATATTTATTTTATTTATTTGTTATTCAGATAACTGCTTTGAGCACAAGAGCTCTTTTTCAAAGGTTCCACCTTAGTGTAAGACAAAGAACTGCATGTGAGCCAAGTACTCAAAGGGGTTTCAATTTATTAATGGTGTACTGCACAAAGTATAGTATGTTATTTTTCTTTGGGGAGGTCCAAGATTATTTCAGCTTTTGGGGGAGGCTCAAAATCTTTTCCATGGATTTGGGAAGGCTCACTGTGACAAAGTCTAAGAACTATTGATCTACAGTGATCCTGGAGTGGCCCTTCGGAGTGTGATTTGTTAAAATAGGCATATTTGGAACATATTGTGCCTAATCTTGCTCATGTGATAGCTTTTCTAGAAATATGAGAAAGGGGTAGTTTTAGGTAATTTTCCATGGTAGAATCAATTTAATGAATACTAAACCAGAGGGCTTGTTTTTGGGCTCTTACCTGCTCAATTTGTTTAGCATGTGCATCTCCGAACAATTTTGTTTGAGTAAACTTTTATAGAAGGGAGAAATCATAATCCCCTTCTAGAAATCAGCCCAAAGGTGGGTCAAAGAGGCTCTTGATAGGACTGATCTAAGGGCTTTTAACCATGGTGAAGAGAAGCCTTGTTTAAGCCAGTTGGTTTTCTCCATAAGACGAAATTTGAGGATGGGGTTAAGTGTGTTGTTGATGAGGCTGTAGAGGTCACTGGTAAGACTACACCTGTAGTACAGTGTGCAGTTTTGGTGCCCATATCTTAAGAAGCATATAAACTTGCTGGAGGTAGTCCAGAGAAGGGCAACAAAATAATCCAGGGCCAGCAGAACAAGACCTATGAATAGAGGCTCAGGGGACTCAATATGTTCTCTCTTGAGTAAAGAAGGGAGAGGAGAGTCATGACTGAGATCTTTAAATACCTTATGGGTGTTAACAGGGTGAGCACTGAGGGCCTCTTCAGCCTTAGTGGGAACAAGACCACTAAGGGGCACAGCATAAAGCCGGTGGGGAAAAGATTAAGGAGTGAGATGAGGAGGCACTTTTTCACAAAAAGGGTGGTTGCCAAGTGGAATGAGTTACCTGAGTAGGTGGTGTTCCTAAAAATGGTAAATAGCTTCAAGAGTGGATGGAACCAGGTGAGGGGAAAAGTTGTGAGTAGAAGTTGGTAAGTGCAGGGAGAGGAGGAACATGAGGGAGGCCAAAATGGAAATGGGGAAGGAGGCAGTTCCCTTTGTAAAAACATAGGGAGCTGCACAATCTAGCAAACTAGATAGACCATAAGGCATTTATCTGCTGGCATGTTCATATGTTCATATGTCCTGCAGCTCTGCTTCCATCCTATTGCATAGAGACCTAGGCCTTGGGACAGAGGGAGCAGAACAGGTTACAGCAGTCCTGCCAGGGCTCTCTGAAGTGAAACTCAGGGCCTCTCTGGAGCGAAAGGCAAACTCTGTTCTATGGGGGAGGGATGCAGGCCTATACTGGTGCAATGGTCTGCATCTGTCCAGGGGGGGGAACCAGGATCCTAGGTGATAGGTTTTAATGCTTCATTGGCAAGCATTTAAACTAGCCAAGGGAGAGGCACTGAAAAGAAGCAGGGAAATCCCAGCCTCCCCCCCCACAAAACACAGTAGTTAGAGAGGTAAACACCAAGGCAGAGAAGTCAGTAGGGAGCAGGACAGGGGTAAATGCAGAAAAAGGCAGTAAGGACAGAGATGGGGCTAAAAGGGGTAAGGCCATCAAAAAATGGAAGGTGATGAGTACCAATGATCACAGTCTGTGTAACAAGCTCCCTGAACAAGTGGCCTTGATGGAAGAGGGATGCCTGGATATTGCAGCAGTCACTGAAACATGGTAAACAGAGAACCAGGACTGGGATGTCAACATACCAAGGTACACAGTCTACAGGGTGGACAGGGTGGGTAAAAGAGGAGGAGGAGTAGCTCTCTATATAAGGGAAGGGATTAAAGCAACAGAACTAAAGAGTAAACAGGAAGTTGAGGAGTCACTTTTGGTTACCCTGGAGACAGAAATGGTACCACAATTCGCATGGGGGTTGTGTACAGACCCCCATCTCAGGGGGAGGAAATGGACAAGAAAATGATAGAAGACATCCTTAAAATGGCAGAAAAAGGTGAGATATTGTTGATGGGGGACCTGAATATGCCAAATGTTAACTGGAGTACCTTTGCTGCAGGCACATCCAAGAGCAGGGTCATTCTTGATGCTCTACAGGTGGCATGTCTCAGACAGCTAGTGTTGGAACCCACTCGGGAGGGAGCAGTCTTAGACCTGGTACTCTCAAATGAGGGAGGAGAAATGATCTCAGATTTAGAAGTGGGTAGCCATCTGGGAGCAAGTGGCCACTAAACAGTGTGGTTCACAATAAACACAGCCATAGAGTTAAGCCATACAAAAACAAGAGTATTGGACTTTGGCTGACTTTGGGAAAATGAGAGAATGTCTCAGAAAAGCACTAGCAAACAGGCAAGAGGGAGGGGTGGAGGAACAATGGGGAATAATCAAAACAGCCATCACAGAGGCAACAAGCATTTGTGTGAAGCAAATCAACAAAACAAAGGAAAAAGCCTCTATGGTTCTCAAAAGAGGTGGAAGGGAAGGTTAAGGAGAAAAGGATAGCATTCAAGAAGTATAAGGAAACACAGAAGGAGCAGGACAGAGAGCTTCATCAGTTAAAGCAGAAGAAGGCAGGGAAGGCAGTCAGAATAGCAAAGGCACAAAGTGAGGAAAAGATGGCCAACTCTATTAAGAAGGGTAATAAAACCTTTTATATGTATATTAGGGAGCAAAGTAAGACCAAGGGAGGGATACAGAGACTTAATAAAGGGGAGGGAATGTGGACAGAGGGTGACAGTGAAAAAGCAGGGATACTGAATGAATATTTCTGCTCAGTATTCACAATGGAAGAGGAGGGGGTGGTACCTAAACCAAACAAGAGAAACACTCTGAATAGGGTTGGGGGGTCGATACCAGTCCATTCACAGAAGAAAGGGTTTTGAAAGAACTCTTGAAACTGAGGGTGGACAAAGCAATGGGGCCTGATGGGATTTGCCCCAGAATTCTAAAAGAACTAAGGGTAGAACTCGTAACACCACTGACTACTCTCTTTAACAAATCATGGAAGGATGGGGTGGTACCTGAGGACTGGAGGAGGGCAGATGTGATTCCACTTCACAAAAGTGGAAGCAGGACAGAGTCAGGAAACTACAGACCAGTTAGTTTGACCTCAGTGGTAGGGAAAATGATGGAATCACTTCCGAAGGAAAGAATTGTTGAGTACCTAGAGGCCAGTGGGGCACAGGACCCAAGGCAGCATGGTTTCACAGCAGAAAGGTCATGTCACATGAACCTAATAGATTTCTTTGACTGGGCAACCAAAGTAGTAGACCAGGGAGAAGCTGTGGATATGGCTTACCTAGATTTTAGCAAGGCATTTGACACAGTCTCACACAAAAGATTAATATACAAGTTAGCCAGCCTTGGAGTGGATCCCAAGGTGGTAGCCTGGATAAAAAACTGTCTGGACAACATGATGCAAAGGGTAATAGTAAACGGAGTCCACAGTGAAGAAAGGAGGGTAACTAGTGGGGTGCCGCAGGGTTCGATTCTGGGACCAGTTCTCTTTAAATGGCTTTATAAGTGACATTGGAGAGCACCTGGAAGGAAAAGTGTGTCTCTTTGCAGATAACACAAAGATCTGCAACAGGGTTGATACACAAGGATGTGTGGAAAGGATGAAAAGGGACATGACAAGGTTGGAGGAATGGTCAAATATATGGTGGCTCAGATTCAATGCAAAGAAGTGCAAGGTAATCTGTCTGGGAAACAAAAACCCAGGGGAAGAGTGCACAATGGGAGGTGAGATAATAACAACAACAATCAAAAAAGACCTAGGAGTAATTATATCAGATGACCTAAAGGTGGGCAAGCAATGTGAGAAGGCAGCAAGGAGGGCTGGGAGGATACTGGGATGCATAGGAGAGGCATCAACAGTAGAAAACAAGAAGTTGTTATCCCTCTGTACAGACTGTTGGTGAGACCCCATCTAGAGTACTGCATGCATTTCTGGAGACCCCATCTCCACAAAGACATAGACATAGTGGAGGCTATTCAGAGGACTGCAACTAAAATGGTACAGGGTCTGCACCAGAAGACATACAAGGAGAGACTAAAGCAGCTTAATATGTATACCTATGAGGAAAGGAGGGAGAGAGGGGACATGATAGAAACTTTCAAGTATCTCAAGGGAATTAACAAAGTACAAGAGGGTAGTATCTTTCAGAAAAAGTGATGTGCAAGAACAAAGGGGCACAGTTTGAAGATAGAAGGGGGACGGCTCAGAGGTAATATTAGAAAGTATTTTTTCACAGAGAGAGTTTTGGATGCATGGAACAGCCTTCCTGGGGAGGTTGTGGAGTCAGGAACAGTGGGAGAATTCAAGAATGCATGGGACAGACATAAGGCAATTCTAATGGGGGTAGGAGGAAGTTAGCTGTTGATTAACTAAAATCTGCAGCTTATCCATCAGGTAGGGAAATGGGCCAAGCGGTCCTTATCTGCCGTCAAATTCTATGTTTCTATCTTTCTATGAGGAAGGGATTGGTGGTAAGCAATGTAATGACTTTAGAGGATAACTGTACCAGAAGGATATGATTGCTTACCATAAAAATAATTTTCTGTAGTCTTTATCAGGGATTGCAGTAGATAAAGCGTCTCATACCATTATGCAGGTTGCAGTCTGCACAAATCCTACAGGAGAGGGGTGCACAGATAAATACAGTATTGAGCACCTTCTCTAGAAACAGTGCATCTTTTTTCAATATTTTTGTCAGTTGTTTTAGTAGTTGCTGGTTAATAACTTTTTCAGATAACTTTGCTGGAGCTTCTCACCAATAGGATGAGACATTTTATGGTTTGGGTTAAGCCCCAATGTTCCAAACATTTTGATTTTGGTTGATGATGTTCAGATTCTTGACCCTCAACCACAAATTTTAACATAGAAACATAGACTTTGATGGCAGATAAGGGCCACTTGGCCCACCCAGTCTGCCCATTTTCCTACCTATTTGATAAGTTGCAGATCCTAGTTAAACAACAGTCTACTTCTTCCTACCCTCCCACCAGAACTGCCTTATGTCAGTCCCATGCATTTTTGAATTCCCCCACTGTTTTTGGCCCCACAACCTCCTCAGGAAGGTCATTCCATGCATCCACCACCCTCTCCATGAAAAAATGCTTCCTCACGTTGCCCCTGAACCGTCCCCTCTCTATCTTTAAATTGTGCCCCCTTGTTTTTGCACATCTCTTTTTCTGAAAGATGCTACCCTCTTGGACTTTGTTGATTCCCTTGAGGTCCTTGAACGTTTCTATCATGTCCCCCTCTCCCTTCTTTCCTCAAGGGAATACACATTAAGCTCCTTTAGTCTCCCTTCGTTTGGCTTCTGGTGCAAACTCTGCATCATTTTGGTTTCTCTTTTCTGAACTACCTCCATCCTGTCTATGTCCTTGCAGAGATGGGGTCTCCAGAATTGCACGCAGTACTCCAGATGGGGTATCACTAACTGTCTGTACAGAGGGATAACAACTTCCTGTTTTCTACTGGTGATGCCTCTCCCTATGCATTCTAGTATCCCTCAAGCCCTCCTTACTGACTTATCACATTGCTTGCCTACCTTTAGTTCATCTGACATGAGTACCCCCAGGTCCCTTTTCATTTTTGTTGTTGTTAGTACTCCCCCCCCCCACACTGTGTACTCTTCCCCTGGGTTTTTGTTTCCGAGGTGCATTACTTTGCACTTCTTTGCATTGAATCTAAGCTGTCATACTTTTGACCATTTCTTCAACCTTGCCAAGTCCCTTCTCATCCTTTCCACCCCCCCCATGTATCAACATCTTTGTGTCATCTGTGAAGAGACATATTTTTCCTTCCTGGCCCTCTGCAATGTCACTTTTAAAAACATTAAAAAGGACCAGTCCCAGTACTGAACCCTGAGGTACCCCGCTAGTAACCCCCCTTTCTTTGGAGTGGTCTCCGTTTACTATTACCCTCAGTGTCCTGTTGTCCAGCCAATTTTTTACCCAGGCTACCACCCTGGGACCACTCCAAGGCTGGCTAACTTGTTTATTAATCCTTTGTGTGGAACTGTGTCAAATGCCATGTGAAAGCCTAGGTAGGCCATGTCCACAGCCCCTCCCTGGTCTACTACTTTGGTCACCCAGTCAAAGAAATCTATTAGATTTGGCTGACATGACCTTCCCGCTGCGAATCCATGCTGCCTTGGGTCCTGTGCCCCACTGGCCTCTAGGTACTCAACAATTCTTTTTTTCAGAAATGATTCCATCAGTATCCCTGCTACTGAGGTCAAACTAACAGTTTTGTAGTTTCCTGCCTCTGCTTTGCTCCCACTTTTGTGAAGGGGAATCACATCTGCCTTCCTCCAGTCCTCAGGTATCACACCATCCTCCCATGATTTGTTAAAAAGGCTAGTCAGTGATGTCACTAGTTCTCCTCTTAGTTCTTTTAGAATTCTGGGATGAATCCCATCAGGCCCCATTGCTTTGTCCACCTTCGGTTTTAGGAGTTCTTTCAGGACCCTTTCTTCTGTGAATGGACTGGTATCAACCCCCCTACCCAGAGTGCTTCTATTGATTGGTTTAGATACCTCCCCCACCTCTTCTTTTGTGAATACTAAGCAGAAGTATTCATTCAGTATCCCTGCTTTTTCACTGTCACCCTCTGCCCAACCACACTTCACTTTATTAAGCCTCACTATCCCTCTCTTGATCTTTCTCTGCTCCCTAATGTACCTATAAAAGGTTTTATCCCCCTTCTTAACTGAGTTGGCTATCTTTCCCTTGGTTTGGGCCTTTGCTATTCTGACTGCCTTCCCCACTTCCTTCTGCTTTAACTGGTACAGTTCTCTGTCCTGCTCCTTCTGTGTTTCCTTATACTTCTTGAATGCTATCTTTTTCTCCCTTACCTTCACCGCAACCTCTTTTAAGAACCATAGTGTTTTTTCCTTCATTTTTTACATATATTTATATACATATATTTCTAAGAAATGATGAGCAAGGGCACGTATTTTCATTTTTTACCAGAGAACATGGTACAATTCTGGAATCAGGACTGCCAGCACACTGGTAAAAACAAAAAATGTCATGGAATTTGTCACTGTATGCCAAATCAGTAAATCTATAGAACTTGTATTTTTCTTATAATTGCTTCCTGCACTATTTTCACTTTTCTTCATTCAATGCTCTTTACATTAAGCCTCCTTTTATTCTGGTCATTTATACACATACTAAAAGAATGACATTAGTCTCCCGGTAAAATAAGGAAATTAGACTAACAATCGCCAGTGCAGTTCCTGGAATTTCTTGCCTTGGAAAAGGAATTTCATTACTTTAATCACCGTAAATCAGTGGCCTTGATGATGAGCATGAGGAACACTCCTCCAGGATATATGGAGGAGAGACAATATCCTCATTCTATTTATTTTCATTGGAGAGCCTTCAAATTTGGCTTCTGTGCCAAAATCCTCCTCATCAACACCTTCTTCTGGTGTATGGGTGGCAGGATTGACTGCTGTTGTGTTGCATCATTTGACACATCTTTTTGAAATTGTCCCAGAGAACGCACCTGTCCAGCATTGGAGATTCCACAATTAGTTTAATTGCTGGGTGTTTAATCAGGTCCTTTTGCTTTTTTTTTTTTTTTTATATTTAATTCCTTAAGGAGTTTAATCGCTGGGTCTTTCATCAGGTTCTTCACCTTTTAAGATTGTTTTACTACCAGCAGTAGCAGTAGCAGTACCAGTAGTAGTAGTAGATGTATTTCTATCATGGCACCCTTTCCCAGAAGCTCAGGGTGCCATTACAAGAAAAAACAATAATTATCACAAATATTAACAAATACTTCCTTATGTAACCCCTAGGTGGTGCTATCCCAAGGGCTACTACCCCTGCCTGCTTGGCTAGTATCAGGTTAAGGAGCCTGAGTTCTGAAACAGGTGCCTCCATCCGGAGGTCAGGGTTGGTAGTGGTCAAGCTAACCTGGGCACAGCCCTCCAGGACACTGTAACCCCCCTCTTTCCCTCTAGTGGCCTGAACACTGTACAATAATCACTTTCACAATGCCCCTGGTATGCCACACAAGTACCCACACTGCTTGCACTTACCACCAGGGCTGGTTCCTCTGGCTTGACCCTGGGGATCCCCTGTAAAATAAGGTTATGCATAGCAAATAGCAACAGTACAGTACTTTGAGCACAAACTGGAACCACAGTCAAATTACATGCAGAAAAAGTTAGATCTGATTTATTCAGGGGACTTGAACAAGGAAGGGAAAAAATCAGGTTAATTAGCTTAAAGGTTATATCAATCAAGCAGTTATGCATGTGCTTTGAGTCACCCCACACAGTCACACCTCTGGGTACGCAGGTGGAGAAGAGATGGGCTAGCCAGGACTGTTGCCTGGGGTTGCAGCTGGTTGGGGACCTGTGATGGAAAACATAACATGCACAGTACATAATATTTGTAATCTGGAGCCAGAGGGCTCAGTTCATAAAGACCCAAGACTGGACACAGGCTGAATGAAAATCGAGACTGCAGGTGGTTGATCTGGAATGCCAGGAGAAGCAGGGCCCACACGAGTCACAGATGTGTCGTTTCTGTTCAAGCGTGGAGCAGGGAGCCGATCCCCAGACAGGTCTCTCGTCGATGGCTTCTCTATGCAGTGGGTAGTCTGGCTGGGCCAGTCTGGCAAGGCCCAGACCGCATGGAGACAAATTCGGATGCAGTCCGTTTTGGGCTGGATACAGCTTCCAGCAAGCAGAACACAGTTCACACAATGGGGAACAAACTCATAACCCACTAGCAGCTCATAGCACATTTACATGTACGGGAATTCTACTGTACCAGGCAAAGCGCTCCCCGGTCACAATCGCAAAGTCTCTGCACACAACAGGAGCTTAGGGGCAGCTGGAACTCCTGACAGGCCGATCGTATTCAGCAAAATCTTCGGTCTTCTTCAGGTTGAGCCTGGCCCACTTCAGTAGCTTACTTTAGTCACACAAACTTGGATTTAGTCCAAATAATTCTCTTCTCTCCTCTCAGGAGCAGCTGGCAGACATGCAAGCCAAAAACGCAGCCCTTTCACAGTTTTCCCATGTGAATCCACTCAGGATTGCTGCCCAAAATACACCTGAGCTCTTCTCATTTCACTTTCCAGCTCAGAACTAACTGAAAACTGCTAGCAGCCTGGGACTTCCCTAAGATCCAAAAGATTTGGTAGGCTGATTTGGCTGTCAGTCAAAGCAAGAGCTCCCTCTTCAGTTGCAAAAAAGGCACAAAAAGTTCAAAACTACAATTCCTACAGATTTTGACTTCAGACAGCTCCTGTAGTCCAGCTACATTTTAGGTCCCACCAGAACTGATTGGTCCAAGTTGCAGTCCAGGACCAAGATAGTGGAGACAAACAAACCAGTCCTTGCTATAAAGAAGGCAGGTTAGATAAACTACATTATCATTGTCACTCTAAATGATTTTCAGTAAATAGTTACATCTTTCAACAGAGCTCCCTCTCAGATTACTTAGGCTGCAATTAGGCAGCTCTTAAAGAGACAGTACACAGAGGATATACTGGCTCTGGTAATCACATTTAAAATGCTAAAACGCAGGACACCAGCCTGGCAGTGAGCATTTAGGCAAGCTCAAGGAAGACTTTTTGGGAACCCCCATTTGTAGGGGGGGTACACTTAAAAACTTTTATAGCTTACAGATAATTAAATAAATACATAAATATATCCTTCTACCCTACCAATTAGCAGTTCCCCTCCTGTATCTGTCACATGGTTGCCTGGTTCCTCCCTTCCCATTTCTCACTGACCCCTTAACATATCTCCTACTCCCTTCCCCTACTCTCCAAGGTTGTAGCTCCCCTCTCTCCTCCTCCTACCCCTTCTCCCCTTCTGTCCTCTCTGCCTGCCCTGACCCTCTTGCAGGGTTCTCTGCATCCTGTAGGGGTGGAGAATCTGGGACACCTCCTGTCTTCTCCTATTTCCTGTTTCTCCTACTCTCCGGTCCTAATCCCTTGCAGGGTTTCATCACATTCTGAAGGGCACTGGTTTAGGGGACTAGCTTAGGTACCTAACTCACCTCTCTTTTCTATCCCTTCCACCTCCCCTCACCTCCAAATCCTTCGTCCTCCCTTCCTTTTAATTTCCTCTCCCTCCCTGCCCCCTGCCCTCTCCCCCTTTCTTCTCCCCTACACCTGCTTCCCCCCTTGAAGGATTTCTCTGCATCCTGAAGGGTTTTTTTGTTTCTAGGCTGCCCCTTTTTCTTCTCTCCCCCTCCCTCATCTTCTTCGCCCACCATACTCACTACCTGTCTCACTCCTGCCTCCTGCCCCCTTTCATTCCCCCTGCACTGCAGCCTAGTCCTGTGTCCCCACAGGGTCCTGAAGGTTATTTGTTACTAAGCATCCCCCCTTCTCTTCCCACCTTACCCTTGAGTCATTGCCCTCTCAACTCCCCTCTCGCCCCACTTCTGCCCTCCTATGGGCTCACAAGCACTCCAGCTGTCTTACTCAATCTATATGCATAGCACTTCATCTGTTTGACTGCCCCCTATGGGGGTTCTCCTGCTCTCAGGTTGCTACAGCTCCTGCTCCATCTCAGTCAAGGTTTGAGTCAACTCACTGTAATGTTCTACTCCTGTAATGTACTGTTCCCACACCATTAATTGTTTGCTGCTCTGTTTTTTTTTATACCTGATTGGCTGTCTAAGCTACTCAGACCATACCTGTACACACGGTTATGTCTTTGTAATTGCTCAGCACTGTATTGTTCATATACTGAATTGTTCTAATATTGTTATTGTTTTTGCTGCTCTCTCAACATTTTACCTCCCTCCCCCCAGGATGCTTCTTGAAACGAGCTGTTCTCAGCTCATGTTGTCTTTCCTGGTGAAACATTTTCCGAATAATAATAAAAATAATAAATGAATAAATTCAGATAACCTACTTGGGTAGCAGCAATTCCTGGTTAATTCATTCTCCAAATGCCTGATTGTATAAAAATGTCTTAAAACTCCTTTTAAAGGCCTCCATTGAGGGGCCTTCCCTCAGGGCTCTGGGAAGGGAATTCCATAGGACTGGGTCTGCCACCTCCAAGGTCTGGTCCCCTGATGTTTTGAGCAAGGCCCTGGGAAGCATCAGGAGGCCCTTCTCAGTGGAACAGAGAGGGCATGATAACACATTAGGATGCAGGAGATCAGACAGGCAACTTAGACCCAATCTGAGCAGGGCCTTATATGTTAGTAAACCAATTTTAAAGGAGATACATCACTTTACTGGCAGTCATTGAAAGTCCTGCAGCACCGGGAATCAAATCAAATCAAATCAAATCAAATCGTCTTTATTTATAAAGCGCCTTTCAAAACCAAGGCGCTGTACAATAAATTCACATAAATACATAAATCAAAATAATCATAAATTAACAGCCATAACTAGGATATGCTAAACTAAATAAATATGTCTTCAACTCATTTTTGAATTTGGGAACACATGACTTGACCTTGAAAGTCTGTTTAGCAGTCTCGCTGCTGCATTCTACACTAGCTGGAGGTGCTGCAGTATACCCCCATGGACCCCAAAGTACAGAATATTATAGTAATCAAGCCATGAAGTTTCAAAGGCATGCACCATTGTAGGCAGGCCATCAGGAGATACAAGGTATCAAATCCAGCTGATATTCCTAAAATGGTAAAAGCCATTCTTGACTCATGCTGATGACACCTGAACCTCAAAGGTCAGCCCTTTGTCCAGAATGTCTCCCAGGTTTCTCACCTTAGTTGTGACCAAAAGCCTAGAGGAACCCAGGTGAAGCCTGGTTTTCCTCTCAGTACCCGCTACTTCCCCCTCCAACTCAATACCACTATCAGCACTTCAGTCTTGTTGGGGTTCAGCCTTAACCAATTCAATAACATCCAGTCTTGGTTCTTGGACAGGATTTTATTCAGCATATTGACTGCACCCGGTGTCCCAGGTGCAAATGACAGCTAGAGCTGGATATCATCTGCATCGCAATAAAACCCAAGTCCATACTTCCTAATGACCCTGCCCAGGGGCAGTGTGTACATGTATACAACATAGGATAATGGGGTGCACCCTGAAGTACACCACATGTGGTCAGGCAGTACTCCCCCCTCGAGACTAAGGGGTCTCCGTTCATTTGATTATCCATCGCTTCCATCTGATATGTATTTTAGATGTCGTGCCATTGTTATTTTAAAGGGATGAAGAAGCAGATGGAATAAGAGATCTTGAAACTCTCAAGGGGGATGGGAGGGGGGACTGACAGATTGGGACAATGAGCGCCAGGAGATGCCCTGGGGCAAAATGGGCATAGAAATGAGGTTTTCCCTGTCTTGTGCCCATACCCAAGGGCTCTGATTTTATCAGACAGGAAGTGGGGTCATCCCTGGATTCCAGTCCCTTTTGGGCAGTGTTAAATAATGCCATGTCTATGGAAAATAAAACAGTAGTTATTGCCAATCTTGTGGCATCTGCAGACCTGGCATGCATCACTGAGACCTGGCTGGACAGAAGTGCTGGTCCAATTTTGGAGTCTGTAATTCCAGCCAGGTTCTCGATGATTCACCACCCGAGAGTGGATCATCGGGGTAGGGGGGTTGCTGTCTGTTTTAGACAGGAACTGGGTATCTTGGAGGTCACAGTTGAGGATACCAACACCTTTGAGTGAATAATGGGTGCAGGTGCTGGCTACAGGATCCTTCTCATTTACCATCCACCAGGTGATGGAAGAGATTTCCTGAAGGAGGTGGGGGACTTCATCGCCAACAGGGTATTTGAGTCTCCCAGATGGCTTATCTTGGGAGATTTCAATACCTAGGTCAATGATGAATGCTCGCCGTTTGGACAAAACCTCCTCCAAATGACGGATTCATTTGGCTTGGCAGGGGTTATTACCGCTGCAACCCATGAGAAAGGACACTCATTGGACCTGGCGTTTCACCTGGGGATGGAGACCTCCGATGTGGAGGTGGAGCCCGTTGGATGGTCTGACCATGATCTCCTGAGATTCAGTTTCGCAGCCCCCCAAAATAGGCCTGTCACAAGGGAGTTGGTACAGTTCTGCCCTTTAAGAGGAGTTACCTCAGAAGGCCTAATGGCGGTACTGGACCTTCCGGGAATTCCAGGGGATAGCACTGATCCAGGGCCTCTTGTGTCAGCCTGTAATACGGCTGTTACTGAGGCACTGGATATCATTGCTCCTTTTCGTGTTCACCCTCTTACCTCTCATCTGGGTGCCCCATGGTTTAATGGGGAGATCCAAGAATTAAAGAGGCAGGGGTGAAGGTTGGAAACACAGTAGTGGAAAACTCACCTGGGGGTGGACAGACTTAGGTTGATAGACCATGATGAAGTCTATCAATCAGCTGTTTCTCATAATAAGGCAGAATTTCTGTCCAGGGAAATTGCTGCAGCAAGGAACAGACCAGCCCAACTCTTCCGGACTGTGGACAGCCTGTGCAATCCAGCCTGTCTCCACTCTGGTTGAGTATTATCACAAAAACAGTGTGAGGAGTTTGCACAGTTCTTTTCTGATAAGGTGTCCACCTTCAGAAATAAGATTAGCCAGTGCCTTCCCATTGGTCCATGCATTAGTCAACTGGGTGGTACTAATATCCAGTTGACCTGGTCCACCTTTAGCCAACCAGTAGTCGTAGATATAGTGAGGATCATTCAGACTCTGTGGCCAACCTACTGTAGTTTGGATCTGGGCCCTACATGCCTACTAGTGGGGTGTGTAGAAATTATCAGCCCAGTCTTTGCTGGGATAGTGGGAGTTTCATTGGAAAGAGGGATTTTTCAGATCCCTTAAAGGAGCAGTAGTTCGCCCCTTTTAAAAAAACCTCCCTTGACCCCAGCTGCCCAGCTAACTACAGGCCAATCTCGAACTTGCCCTTTCTTGGGAAAGTTATTGAGAAGGTGGTCGCACTGTAACTGGAGGATCATTTGACCAGCCACAATATCTATGACCCTCTCCAGTCTGGCTTCAGAAAAAGGCATAGCACTGAAACGGCCCTGGTGAGGGTACTTAATGATCTCCTGACTGCGAGAGATTGGAGAGCCTGTTCGATCTTGGTTCTCCTTGATCTCTCAGCAGCATTTCACACTGTGGATCATGGGGTGCTGCTTGAGCGCTTGTGGTTTTTCTGTGGACTGGGGGGGGGGCAGTCCAAACTGGTTTAATTCCTTCCTCAAGGGTAGGTCTCAGAGAATCGTGTTGGGAATTTATTCCTCGGCCCCTCATGGACTACCCTGCGGGGTTCCACAGGGCTCGGTGCTGTCCCCCATGTTATTCGCAGTGTATCTGCTTCTGTTAGGGGACATTATAAGGCAGTACAGGTTGAATTTTCATTGTTATGCTGATGATTCTCAACTGTACATGTCCTTAGTACCCAATCAGGAATTAGATACCGTGGCAGTGTTTAACAACTGCCTACTGGAGACTCAGAACTGGATGAGTGCCAGTTGGCTTCGGTTGAACTCAGAAAAAAATGAGGTACTGGTTGTGGACTTTGGTTATAGGATGATAGGGACACGGGCAGGAAAACCATCAGGATTAAGTCTTGGTGGAATCCCGCTTATTGCCTCCGGCTGGGTGCAGAACCTGGGCATTGTTTTTGATGAAGGCCTGGCCCCTGAGGGTGCAGGTTTTGGCCATAGTCAAATCTTCCTACTACCATCTTAGGAACATAGCCTGGGTGAAGCACCTGGTTCCGCCCGAAGATCTTCCGACCTTGGTCCACACCTTTGTCACCAGTCGTCTTGATTATTGCAACGGCCTCTACCAAGGGCTACTGGGGCTAGATATCCACTGCTTACAACTAATGCAAAACTTGACAGCCAGGTTGCTGACTGGAGTTTCTAGGTCTAGCCATATTACACCTGTACCGCGTGATTAGCACTGGTTACCAATACAGTGGCGGATTACCTTCAAGATCGCTTTGCTGACCTATAAGGCCCTAAACGAGCAGGGTCCCTATGACCTGAAAGAGCTCCTGCACCCTTACTGTCCCTGCCGCTCACTCCA
Organism: Neoceratodus forsteri; assembly: GCA_016271365.2. Classification (NCBI taxonomy): domain Eukaryota; kingdom Metazoa; phylum Chordata; order Ceratodontiformes; family Ceratodontidae; genus Neoceratodus; species Neoceratodus forsteri. The sequence continues at coordinate 824,579,614 of CM057449.1, forward strand.
ATCCTCTGGTGAGGGATTGCTAGAGATTCCCAGGTATCCCTTAAAACATTGGGAGGAAGATCTTTTGCCTTTGTGGCTCCTACCCTGTGGAATTCTCTACCTTGCCAAACACGAGTTAGCCAAACCATAGATGGTTTTAAAAATTGTCTGAAGACATACTTGTTTAACCAGGCCTTTACAGGGATAGTTCAAACTGATATGGTTGTTTTAGTATGTTTTATATGTTTTATGATATATAGTGATTTTAATGTTATAAGTGTAAAGGCAACCAGAGTTTTGGAAGGGCGCCTTATATAAATAAAAACTTTCTTACTCATTACTGACACATGGCAGGGCCATTGGGACTGAAGGGATATGACCCAATATTGCCCAATTAGGTATTGCTAGATGGGAGGGTGAAATAGTCCCAATACAATTAAGGACATACATGAATAAAAATTAAGTTGTAAATGCACTGTTTCTAATTAAATAACATGAAGTATTACCAACATTTTGAAATAAAAAAAAAAGTATTAAAAATATTTTTTGAAAAAATCATGCAATTTTATGTGTCAATACAAAATTGTATTAACTCTGTGTTTGCTGCTTTGACTGTGTAATAACTAAAAGACATTTTTGTTTCAAATACTGTACATATAGAATAGTATTGACACATAAAAAAACAATAACAGAGGAAAGACCTTTCAATTCTTTAAAGGAATTAACAAGATAAACTGAGGGGAATTATTTACCCTGAATACCAACTCAAGGTCACATGGTCCCAAGGGATTGTTCAGGAAGGACGTGAGGAAGTACTACTTTATGGAAAGGGTGGTGGAACTTTGGAACAGTCTGCCGGCTAAGGTGGTGGGTGCAGACACTGTCAGAGGATTCACTCGGGCATGGGATAGAATGATGGGCATAGTGGTCACCTGGGATGACAAGACCAGGAGGAGAATGGGGCTAGGATGTGAAGGGTTAGTACCCTGAAGGAACAATAGGTTCCAGGGAAGGTTCAGGGATTACAGAGAATATGGGCAGTCTGGATGGACCTCTGATCTTTTTCTGCCATCATGGTCTGTTTCTATGTTTAATTCTTAATGACTGGACTCCAAGCCTTCATTTCAAATATTGAGTTTCTAGCCCCAAGAGTTCTAAAGTTGGACTTTTAAAAGCTAATTTCTTTAAACTAGGATATCTTTGAAATGACAAGAGCTAGAAACATATTGGCCCAAATATTCAAAGCTTTGCACCAGGTGCAAAGTGTTTGTGCCTGTGCTATGCATGTAGTTACACCAGAATCCCATATTCAGATGGCATTGCTGCACATGCTAGTAGTGCAGAGGTAATGTATGCAGTGCCCAAAGGGGGTAGTAACCTGCATAACTTGGGATTGCAATGTACAATGCAATTGTGCTGTGGACATGGTATTGCACAAGTCTCATAGTGCTGTGCAAATACTGCCTATAAAAAGGCCATTTTAAGCTGAGGCAAACCTTAGAAGCAGAGGGAGACACAGCAGGTCACACACCAAGATGGCTTACATAGCAGCATGCATCATTTACCTGATACAGCAGGTTATGGAGGATGAAGAGATGGCCATTGCCCACTCTATGCCCAGGCACAGGCCATGGAGGTGCCATGCTGCACACAGACAGTACCGTTCACATACCATGTTCAAAGTCCTTAGTGACCAAACTGTGGGTAAGTATAGGCTCAACAGGACCATGCTCATGCAGCTGTGTAAGTTTCTGCATGACCAGCTCCAGACAGATACCCAATGCAGCCATGCAATTTCCATAAAATTCAAGATAATGGCTGCACTGTGCTTCCTGGCCACCAAAACATTCAAGATGCTGGTTGGAGATACCGCCATTATCTTTTAGTTGGCCACCACGCTTCTGTTGGGCCAATTCCTACATGACCTGCTGGCTTATGCTGGGTAGTTCATCGTATTCTGCAGCACACCAGTCAAGTGAACAGCAACCATGCAGCAGTTCTACTGAGTAGCGCACCTCCCATCTGTACTTGGTGCCATTGACTGCCCTTATATTGCAATCAAGGCACCCACTGGCATAGGGTGGTTGCCTATGTGAATAGGAAGGGGTACCACTCCATCAATTGCCAGGTGGTGTGTGATGCAACTGGGTGCATCATCAGCACTGTACCCCAGCAGTGCCTGTGATGCCTTCATCTGGCACAACTCCATTCTTTGCTAGAAGTTTGAAAGTAAGGACATCCCCAGTAACCACCTCATTGGTGCGTATACCAAAAGGCCTCTTCACCCTCCTTATGTTGCAGATGATGACACTAAACAATGCTGCTTGCCTACAAAGGGGACAGTGCATATCCCCTGCATCTCTAGCACCTCACGCCTGTCTGCAACCATTGCAAAGGACAGGTACAATGCAAAAGACAGCACCACATGCAACATCATCAAGCAAGTCTTTGGAATGCTTAAGATGCAGTTTAAGTGCCTTGATCATTCCAGTGGTACCTACAATACATTCCTCGGAAGTCCTGTACCATACTACACAACATGGAACTCAACTGTGGGATATGCATGCCAGCACCAGAGGAACAAGCTGCAGTGGACTCTGAGCCAGAGGACCATGGGATATAGGAGCAGCTAGACAAGGATGACCCCAGGATGGCCAAGAGGGCCCAGGAGTACAGATCCTGCCTCATGACAGACCTCTTTAGACATGGAGGGTGCATACAGGTCACACAGGAGACTGTAATGTGTTTAGTCAATGTATTATCACTTAATTCCAGTACGTACAGTACATATAGGCAATTAAGGCAGGGGATATGAAAGGGGGAGGTAACAGAAATACAGTCCATCCAAGTGGGGGAGGTAGCAAACAGAGTATGCACATATATACAGTCCATTCTGGTTGGTGGTGGGGTTTGAAATGGGTGTAAACATATATATGTACCAGCCAGGCAGGGGTGGTGTTCCCAAAAGGGGGTAAACAGAAATACAGGCCATCCACACAAGTGGTGTAGAACATGGGGCATACAAACATATAAGGTCTTGTCTTGGGTGGTTCTAAAGGGGTGTAAATCAATTAATCAATCACTCTGTCTGTCTGTTTATCTATCTATCCATCTCTCTCTCTCTCTCTATCCTGTCTATATATATATATATATATATACACATAAATATATATTTGTATTATACTGACGCGGTAGCACCAGTATAGTTAGAGTGAGTGCACAGTTTATTAAAGCAACATTTTTTAAGTTTAATAACTTTTGATCCCTTCCACAGATTTGCGCAACATTTGGCATGCATAATCTCTAGATGTAGTCCTCTTAATGTGCCAAGCTTTGTATGAATCAATGTCATCGTATTTGAAATATGCAATGACAAAAAATCCTAAATTTACCATCTTTGTGGTGTTTTTTTCATCAGCATATCTCAAAAACAGTTTAATGTAATGGTCTGAAATTTTTGTGTAGACAGTGTTTGGGCCATAGATGTGCCTTTTACATAGAAACATAGAAACATAGACTTTGACAGGCAGAGAAGGACTGCTTGGATAACCCAGTCTGCCCATCTCCCTAGCTATTGGATAAGCTGCAGATTCTAGTTAACCAGCAGCCTACTTCCTCCTACCCCACCACTATAATTGCCTTATGTCTGTCCCATGCATTCTTGAATTTTCCCACTATTTTTGACCCCATGACCTCCTCAGAAGGCCATTCCATGCATTCACCACCCTCTCTGTGAAAAAATGCTTTCTCACATTGCCCCTGAGTCATCCCCCCTCTAACTTCAAATTGTGCCACCTTGTTCTTGCACATCTTGTTTTTCTGAACTGTGCCACCCTCTTGGACTTTGTTGATTCCCTTGATGTACTTGAAAGTTTCTATCATGTCCCCCTTCCCTCCTTTGTCGACCCTCCCTCTGTGTACCCACCTCCCCGGACCCACCCCATACTTATTTCTGGAGGTCAAGTGCTGTCATCTTCTGCAGAGCGGGACACATTTGCACTCTTCAAAGCCAAACCACAAACTGACAAATCAAAGTAAGTGGCGTATAATGGATGTCAATGGGGTTTTCAACTTTTGTTGATATCTCATCCATTTGTAGCAATGTTGGCCCTAAAAATTCAACATGGGGTTCTTGGGACACTACCTCATAAACACTGTCACTGTTGTTTCATTCATCGGACCCATAAGGTGATTTTGTAGTCACTGCATGGAATCACCTTTTGGGACCAATTAATGAAACAACAATGCCAGTGTTCATGAGGTGGGGTCCTAAAAAGCCCATGTTGAAAATTTGGTGCAAAAATACCAGACAATGGTGGTGTTACATGCCCTCATTGAAATCTTTCGATGCATGCTCATAACCTTAGTGATTTTTAATATTTTGACTCCAAATTTTCAACATAGCCATTGTTTCATACTACCTGATGAACAATAAAGCTGTCATTTTCACACCCTGCCCAAAATATCTTTTCACACCTGTGGCACAGAATGGCGCATTCACTGCATGAAATTACCTTTCAGGATGGTGTAATGAAATGATAGTGCCACTGTTCATGAGGTAGGATCAGAAAAAGTCCATGTTCAAAATATGGAGTGAAAATACCAACAAATGCCCGCGTTACAGTATACGCATTCTTTGACATTTTCCTGCGCATGAGCATAACTGCCAATTTGTAATAGTTTTACTCCAAATTTTTAACATAACCATTTTTCCACAACACCTCATGAACAGCAGAGCTGTCATTTCTTACATCCTGCCCAAAAAGTGTTCTTGCACCTGTGGCACGGAATGGCGCAGTCGCTACACGAAACCTCATTTTGGGACTAAGTAACAAAATGATAGTACCACTGTTCAGTAGATAGGATCCCAAAAAGACTATATTGAGAATGTGGAGTGGAAATAACAACAAACACCTGAGACACGTGTGCTCGTTGAAATTTTCCTATGCGCATGCATAACTTTCCCAATTTTTCATATTCTGACTCCAGATTTTCAACCCAGCCATTTTTTCACACTACTTCATGAACAGTACAGCTGTCATTTCGCACATCCTGTGCAAAATTAATTTCTGCACCTGTGGCACAAAATGGCGTTTTGCCACTGATTAAGAAATTTTCACCTATGGGGTTTATGAGGTATGGTGATAAGAAAACTATGTTGAAAATTTGGGGTCAAAATGGGAACAAATTACATGGGATGCATAGGCAGGGGTGTCACCAGCAGAAGGAGGGAGGTATTGATGCCATTATATAAAACTCTTGCCAGGCCTCACATCAGGTAGGTCATGTCAGATGAATCTGATAGATTTCTTTGACTGGGTGACAAAGGAGGTTAATGGGAGGGGGACGTTAGTCACCTACCTTGATTTCAGCAAGGCCTTTGACACCATCACATATAAGAGATTTGTTAAGATGGGTAGTCTTGGCATGGGAGACAAGGTGGTTAACTGGGTTAGGAATTGGGTAACGGACAAGAGACAAATGGTGGGGGTAAATGGGGTACAATCTAGGGAGAGGAGGGTGACCAGCGGGGTGCTGTAGGGATAATTTTTGGGCCAGTCCTGTTCAATGACTTCATTAGTGACATTGCAGAGAAGCTGCAAGGAAAGGTCTGCCTGTTTGCAGATGACACCAACATCTGTAACAGGGTGGATACTCCAGAAGGGGTGGATAAAATGAGAAAGGACCTAGGGAGGCTTGAGGAATGGTCCGAGGAGTGGCAAGTGAGGTTTAATTCAAAGAAGTGTAATTATGCACCTGGGGCCTAGAGCCCCTAGGGAGAGTTACAGGATGGGGAAGGGGGGGTTGCTGGCAGTCACCAAAGAACAAAGGGAACTGGCTGTTATTATTTAAAATGACCTGAAAAAGTCAAAACAGAGTACAAAGGCAGCAGGGAGGTTCAGTGTCATGCTGGGGTGCATAGGCAAGGGTATCACCAGCAGAAGGGGGAAAGTAGTGATGCCATTACATAGAACCCAGCTCAGGCCTCACATGAAGTACCGTGTGCAGTTCAGGAGGCCGCACCTTTAAAGGACATAAACAGCCTGGAGACAGTCCACAAAAGGGCAACTAAGATGGTATAGGGCTTGCAGCACAAGACTTATGAGTAGAAATTAAGGGTCCTCAATATGTCCTCACTAGAGGAAAGGACGTAGAGATGAGACATGATAGACATGTTCAAGTAACTTAAGGGTATAAACAAGGTGCAGGGGGAGACAACTTCCATTATAGGAGGAATACAAGAACGAGGGGGCATGACATGAAATTGGAAAGTGGCAGGCTAAGAGGGAATGTGAGGATATTTTTCTTCACAGTGAGGGTGGTGGATGCATGGAATGGTCTGCCACAGGAGGTGGTAGAAGAGAGCACTGTAGTGGGATTTAAACATGAATGGGACAGGCATAGAGGAACCACAGAGGTAAAGTAGAGGGAGGGTCAGAAGTCTTAATCAAATACAGGGCTTACAGGCAGACTGGCTGGGCCTAGTGGTCCTCATTTGCCAACAATTTCTGGGTAGGTTGTGTCAGACAAATCCGAAAAATTTCTTTGACTGGGTGATGAAGGAAGTAAATTGGGGGAGGGGGGAGGTAGACGTCGCCTACCTCAGTTTCAGCAAGGCCTTCAACACTGTCCCACATAAGAGGCTTATTTACAAGATGGGTAGTCTGGGCATAGGGAACAACCTGATAAACTGGGTTAGAAAATGGCTGATAGACAGGAGGCAGAGGGTGGTGGTAAATGGGATCCAATCTGCTGAGAGGGGTATGACCAATGGGGTACCTCAGGGATCAGTCCTGGGACTAGTCCTGTTCAATGTCTTTATTACTGACATTACAGAAGGGCTAGAAGGGAAGGTCTGCCTATTTGCAGATGGCACCAACATCTGCAACAAACTCGACACTCCAGAGAGGGTGGAGGAAATGAGGAGGGACCTGGAGAGGCTTGAAAAATGGACTGAGGATCAGCAGGTGAGGTTCTATGTAAAGAAGTGCAAAGTAATGCACCTGGGAAGAGAAAATCCTGGGGAGAGCTACAGGATGGGTGGGGAAGGTGCTTAAAATCACCAAAGAAGAAAACGACCTAGGAGTTATCATTTCTGATGACCTAAAGGTGTCAAAACAGACCACAAAGGCTGCAGGGAGGATCAATGGCATGCTGGGGTGCATAGGCAGAGGTATCACTAGCAGAAGGTGGGAGGTGGTGATGCCATTGTATTAAACAGTACTGAGGCCTCACCTACAGTACTGTGTGCAATTCAGAAGGCCACACCTGTGCAAGGACATTGACAGGGTGGAGGCAGTCCAGAGAAGGGCAACCAAGATGGTACATGGCTTGCACCACAAAAACATATCAAGAGAGATTAAAGGACCTCAATATATACTCACTAGAAGAAAGGAGGGAGCAGGGGGACATGATAGAAACATTCAAGTGCCTCAAGGACATAAGGTGCAGAGAGGAGACATCTTCCAGTGCAGAAGGAATACAAGAACAAGGGAGCATGATATGAAATTGGAGGGGGTACATTAAAAGGAAATGTGAGTAAATTTTTCTTCACAGAGAGGGTGGTGGACAGATGGAATAGTCTGCCACAAGAGGTGGTGGGAGCAAGCACAGTTTGGGGGAAGGGGGATAAATATGACTGGGACAGACACAAGGGAACTTGGAGGTGGGAAGGAGTGGGAAAGAGTGATGGAAAACCAATGACCAGATATGGTCAGATGCCACAAACAAGTATAGGGCTTACAGACAGACTGGATATGCCTAGTGGTCCTTATCTGATGAGAATTTCTTTTTCCTTGAGGTGGGGTGATAAGAGCATGTTGAAAATTAGGGTTAAAAATGTGAACAAAATGACAGTGTTATGACCATTCATTGTCGTTTTGTTGCACAAGCTCATAACAATAAATTTTTTCAAGATTCTCACCCTAGATTTACACATTGTGTTGTTATTACCCCACTTCATATATGTCACAACTATGTGTTTGCACCAGTGGCTCAGAATGGCTTTGCACTTGCGCATAATGATGTTTTCATTCCATTTCACAATTTCTCTGTACCGTGGTACATGAGGTGGGGGTAATAAGATGGCTAAGTTTCCAATATGGTTACTGCATATATGCACCGCTGCAGTGGGATTTTTGGACCCTGTGCTCCCATAATAAACTGGGGATACTATTATACTATCTCAAAAAGTAAGGAAATTCATTGCAAAAAACTTTTTTAATGCATCAGTTAGGGTGAGAACTATAGTCACGAAAGGGGGAAAATGAGGTGTTAGGCTTTCCAACCCTAACACCCCACCCCCACCCTGCAGAGAGTGACAGGAGTGGGGGGGTGCCTTGTGGTCATCGGCCATAACGCCCATGCCATTCCTCCTCCACCCCCACCCTGCAGACACAGACAGGTGTCATGGTGTGCTTTGGGGTCTTCGGCCATAACAATCACCTTATTCCCCTATATTGTACCCATCTCACCTTATTTACTTATGGAATCAGGAGAGCATTAGGGCTGAAGACCCCAAAGCACACCCCGATGCCTGTCTGTGTCTGCAGGGTGGGTGTGGAATAGTGTGAGCATTATGGCCAGTGACCCCAAGGCACTCCCCTCACTCCTGTCACTCTCTGCAGGGTGGGGATGTTAGGGTTGGAAAGCCTAACGACTCATTTCCCTCCTTTTGTGACTATAGTTCTCACCCTAACTGATGCATTAGAGAAGATTTTTGCAATGAATAAATATATATTACAGTGGCACAGTGGCACCACTATAGTTAGGGTTCAGCGATCAGTTACATACTAAAGTCAAACGTTTGGGCGTTAATAACTTTAGACCCATTCAATGGATTTGCCTGAAATTTGGATTGCGCAGTGGGGCATGGTAGAGCTCTTGATTTGCCAAATTGCGTTTTAGTCGGACTTACGGTCTTTGCGTACAAAAGCGCTGAAAAATGCAAACATCTGTTTTTGGAGGCAGCTTTTGGGATTTTGGACGTGGCCCTGAATGGCCGTTATGTGGTGGCTGCTCTGCAAGATGGCTATTTTAAAAGAGCTTTGTGGACGAACGTGCCACTTTTCGTTTGGTGAAAAAATATTAAGGCATTCAAAAGTTATGCCACTTTTAAGTTCCCATTATAAGTCAATGGGAAAATTTATATGTCTATTTTGCGAACAAAGAATAGGTTTTTGGCCATCTGGTCCCACCTGGTGATTAAAGAATTTGCAGTCCTGCGGTTCAAGAATCTTTGTTCCCGAGGATTTTCAAAATTCTTTGATCACGAGGTCCGCCTTCTTGTTTTTTAATTTCCGATTGTAAAAACACAAATATCTCGGCTCAGGGGTCACTTATGAAGTAAGACTTGGATAGGTTTTACTCAGGGGGCCCCGATTTATCGAGCTATGCTTTTGGTTCCATCCAAATCGGTCTTAAAATAGATTTATTAGCTTTCAAAATCTTCGTTCGCTGCTCGATAACATTCTTTGATTGCGAGCCTGCAAATACTTTGATCGCGAGATTCTTTGATTGCAATCTTGCATCGCAACCTATTTTCACGTATATCTCGGCTCAGGGATGGGCTAGGGACACAGATGAGGATGGGTTTTAATGAGGGGATTATGTTCTATCGAGGCATGGTGTTGGTTTAGTTTCAAATGGTCAAAAAATCAGGTTTCACAATTTTGTGTTCTTTGGTCATGAGCGTGCAATTTCTTTGATCGCGAGCCTGCAAATTCTTTGATCACGAGATTCTTTGATTGCGATCATGCATCGTGAGGGAAGGACGAGATGGCTGGATTAGAAATTCTATTTTCTCAACCCAGGAGTGTCCTGGGAAGTCAAATGAGGGTGGGTTTTGCTTCATTCTGATGAACCATCGTGGTGTTTTGACGGAATTCTTTCAATTTTTTGATTTCTTACAGTTTTAATTCTTTGTTCATGAGCCTGTAAATTCTTTGATCGTGAGTCTGCAAATTCTTTGATTGTGACATTCTTTGATCACGATCGTGCATCACGAGCGAGGGACGAGATGGCCAGATTTTACATTACTTTTCTCAGCCCTGGGTGCCCTAGAAACATAAATGAGGCTGGGTTTCCCAGTGTTTGTGCACAGAGGTTCTTTGTCTTTTAAATAGTTTTTTATTTTAATGGGTTCACCATAATATATCCAAGGCACACTGCTCTTGCCGTGAGCTGGTCCATTCCACTGGGGTGTCAAACAGACGAGGCATACTGATGAGTCCTGGTAGGACTAAACACATGTCTATGTCTTCTGTTAGCACCCTTTGCAACCGTGTGAGAGGCCTTTCGCACCATGCAATTTGCTTAAAGTTGGACCAGCATAACATTCTGTGGTGATTTGCACATGCAGCCCATGATGCTTGCATTGTGGGGGCATGTAATTTTGTATTTTCTGAAACTTGGCTTCCCAGCCAAATGCCCTTTGGGGTAACCCTTGCCTCAGTGTTTGTGCACAGCGTTCTTTGTCTTTTAAATAGTTTTTTTATTTTAATGGGTTCACCAATATATCCAAGGCACACTGCCTTAAGGGTAGCTGGTCCATTCCACTGGGGTGTCAAACAGGACGAGGCATACTGATGAGTCCTGGTAGACGAAACACGTGTCTATGTCTTCTGTTAGCACCCTTGGCAAACTGTGTGAGAGGCCTTTTGGCACCATGCAATTCTGCTTAAAGTTGGACCAGCATAACATTCTGTGGTGATTTGCATATGCAGCCCATGATGCTTTGCATTGTGGGGCATGTGTGATTTTGTATTTTCTTGAAACTTGGCTTCCCAGCCAAATGCCCTTTGGGGTAAACCTTGCCTCAGTGTTTATGCACAGAGGTTCTTTGTCCTATATATATATATATATATATATATATATATATGTATATATATATATATATATATATATATATACATTTATACAATAGGGTGAAGGAATAACACTCTGAATAAATGTCATTATTTTCACCACTATTGAATATCAAGAAGCTGACACAGACACTGTGGAATATCTTAACTGATATTCCACAGTGTATATGTCAGCTGCTGATATTCAACAGTGACTACATCAGTGCCTAATATTCCAACAGTGGTTATGTCAGTTAGGCAACACAACCTTAAAAAACAAACAAGTTTCCACATAGCTTTTCTTACCACTACTTACATTCCTATACAAAGACAAAATGCCAAAAAGGCAAAAATAAAACATGTCAGAGACATTACAATTCATTTGTTAGACTGTTTCCAAACATATAAACTTTCTAGCAGTTTCTAACACCAAGTAAATATCAGAATGCAAATGATGTAAAGCCAAAGAAAACTTTGTATCTCAGTTTTGCCCAACAGTTAAACATATCCACAGTTCTATCATAGTATAAAATTAGACAAACCCTTGAAGGCAAAACCAAAACTGTGTTAAAATAACAGATACTAACTGTATGCATTTCAAAAGATCTAAAATAGAAACTCCTCCAGGGAGCATGTTGAGAATGCTAAGCACGGCAGAAGGCGAAAATGACAAAACGGACTGTCACAGCATACCTACATGTTTCTTTTCCAATGGCAGTCCCTCCTGTAATGCAAACGTTCACTCTACTCATCCCAAAATAGCACCAGCACATGAAACACTTCAGCAACACACAAATGGCACTATATAAAACAACTATATCCTAAAAATAAAACAATTTCCTCTACCACGAGCAAGAGAACTAAGATATCCACACCCACAAATACCAAACAACCAATTAGGAAACACAATAGACAAACAGCAGACACAACCAATCACACACTGCATACAGACATCCATCACACAAAAAGCCAATATTAAGCCACCCACAACAGTAATGGGAAGTCACACACCAGCTCCATTCAGAAAGCCAGCTCATGCCTGCGGAGAGCATCACCTACGCAAAATAACACAAACCCTGCAAAAAACTGTGAACCCCTGTTGTATAAATTGCACACATGATGTGCAGATCATGGAATATAGAAACAAAGAAACATAGAATTTGACAGCAGATAAGGACTGCTTGGCCCACCTAGTCTGTCCATTTCCCTACCTGATGGATAAGCTGCAGATTCTAGTTAATCAACAGCATACTTCCTCCTACCTCCCACTAGAATTGCTTTATGTCTGTCCCATGCATTCTTGAATTCTCCCACTGTTTCTGACTTCACAACCTCCTCAGGAAGGCTGTCCATGCATCCACAACTCTCTCTGTGAAAAATACTTTCTAACATTACCTATGAGCTGCCCCCATCTTCAAATTGTGCCCACTTGTTCTTGAACATCTCTTCTTCCGAAAAGATGCTACCCTCTTGCACTTTGTTAATTCCCTTGAGATACTTGAAAGTTTCTATCATGTCCCCCCTCTCCCTCCTTTCATCAAGCATATACATATTAAGCTGCTTTAGTCTCTCTTCGTACGTGTTCTGGTGCAGACCCTGCACCATTTTGGTTGCTCTCCTCTGAACAGCCTCCACTCTGTCTTTGCCTTTGCGGAGATGGGGTCTCCAGAATTGCATGCAGTACTCCAGATGGGGTCTCACCAACCGTCTGTACAGAGGGATAACAACCTCCTGTTTTCTACTGTTGATGCCTCTCCCTATGCATCCCAGTATCCTCCTAGCCCTCCTTACTGCCTTCTCACATTGCTTGCCCACCTTTAGGTCATCTGATATAATTACTTCTATATCTCTTTCAATTTTTATTGTTGTTATTAACTCACCTCCCACTGTGTACTCTTTCCTTGGTTTTCTTTCCCAGATGCATTACCTTGCACTTCTTTGCATTGAATCTGAGCTGCCATATATTTCACCATTACTCTAACCTTGCCAAGTCCCTTTTCATCCTTTCCACCCCACTTTGTATATCAACCCTGTTGCAGATCTTTGTGTCATCTGCAAAGAGACATACTTTTCCTTCCGGGTGCTCTCCAATGTCACTTATAAATACACTAAAGAGGACCGATCCCAGTACTAAACCCTGCGGTACCCCACTAGTTACCCTCCTTTCTTCACCATGGACTCCATTTACTATTACTCTTTGCCTTCTGTTGTCTAGCCAGGTTTTTATCCAGGCTATCACCTTGGGAGCCACTCCAAGACTGGCTAACTTGTATATTAATCTTTTGTGTGAGACTGTCAAATGCCTTGCTAAAATCTAGGTAGGCCATATCCACAGCTCCTCCCTGGTTTGCTACTTTGGTCATCCACTCAAAGAAATCTATTAGGTTCATCTGACATGACCTTCCTGCTGTGAAACCATGCTGCCTTGGGTCCTGTGCCCCACTGGCCTCTAGGTACTCAACAGTTCTTTCCTTCAGAAGTGATTCTATCATTTTCCCCACAACTGAGGTCAAACTAACTGCTCTGTAGTTTCCTGCCTCTGCCCTGCTCCCACTTTTGTGAAGTGGAATCACATTTGCCCTCCTCCAGTCCTCAGGTACCACCACATCCTCCCATGATTTGTTAAAGAGAGTTGTCAGTGGCATTACTAGTTCTATGCTTAGCTCTTTTAGAATTCTTAGGTAAATCCCATCAGGCCACATTGCTTTGTCCACCCTCAGTTTCAAGAGTTCTTTCAAAACCCTTTCTTCTGTGAATGGGCTGGTATTGATCCCCCTATTCTGAGTGTTTCTCTTGTTTGCTTTAGGTGCCTCCCCTTCCTCTTCTGTTGTGAATACTGAGCATAAATATTTGTTCCATATCCCTGCTTTTTCACTGTCACCCTCTGCCCACATTCCCTCCCCTTTATTAAGTCTCTATATCCCTTCCTTGATCTTGTGCCTTTGCTATTCTGACTGCCTTCCTGCCTCCTTCTGCTTTAACTGATAAAGTTCTCTGTCCTGCTCCTATGTGTTTCCTTATATTTCCTGAATACTATCCTTTTCTCCTTAACCTTCCTTTTCCACCTCTTTTGAGAACCATAGTGGTTTTTGCCTTCATTTTGTTTTGTTGATTTGCTTCACACAATGGCTTGTTGCCTCTGCGATGGCTGTTTTGATTATTCTCCACTGTTCCTCCACCCATCCTTCTTGCCCATTTGCTAGTGCTTTTCTGAGGCACTCTCTCATTTTCCCAAAGTCAGCCTTCCTAAAGTCCAATACTCTTGTTTTTGTATGGCTTGATTCTATGGCTGTGTTTATTGTGAACCACACTGTTTGGTGGTCACTTGTTCACAGATGGCTACCCAGTTCTAAATCTGAGATCCTTTCTCTTTCCCCATTTGAGACTACCAGGTCTAAGATTGCTCCCTCCTGAGTGGGTTCCAACACTAGCTGTCTGAGGCATGCCCCCTGGGCATTAAGAATGACCCTGCTCTTTGGGTGTGCCTGCAGCAAAGGTACTCCATTTAACATCTGGCATATTCAGGTCCCTCATCAACAATATCTCTCCTTTTTTCTGCCATTTTAAGGATTTCTTTTATCATTTCCTTGTCCATCGGCACTCGTGAGATATCCATGCCTCACTCTGAAGGAGTGAGAATATTTTCCATATTCCACTCCTGCCCATCATGTATCCCATATAGGTACATATATATAGATATATCTTCTCAGCTCACTTCAGTGGAACTCTTACATGTACATCTATTGGTGGTGGTGGTGTCATGTCTAGATGTAGGATCTCCCCTATAGTATTCAGTGTAGAATGATAACAGAGGCTGCGGTACTCTCACATGCTTGTGTATTAGATGGTGGACTTGAGTTCCTTAGGCACCTGCCCATTTCACCCTCTGTCTGTCTGTGACCTTGACTATGACTGCATATATACATGGGCAGGCTTATGTTAGGCATGCTGTTGGCTTTGTTAGGGACATGCATTGCTAGGACACCTATATGTCCCTGACAGGAGCAGTGAGGGCTTCACCCAATGTGCTTTCATCTGTGTTGTGCTGTGCATATACCATGCTCTCTTGTTGTCTGCTTCTATGTGCAGTAGGTACCATTGATGACATCAGACAGACTATGGGCCCACCGCTTCTCTGAGGAGGAGCTGCAGGAGCTGGCATAGGTCTCCATGGCCAAAGGGGAGGTCCTGTCCCAGAGGCAGAGCACAAATGCCCAGGTAAGGCTGGCCTCTGTAGAAATTACTGACATGGTCAATGCTGTCAGCATCTGGAACTGGCCCATGGAAGCTGTGTTTAAGCATTTCAGGGACATGAGGGAGGCATACAGAAGGTCCTGTCAATGACAACACACAGGAGATGCATTTGACATGCAGGGGTCCACAGGCATGGGTGGCTACACATACTCTAGACCCAGCAGAGGGAGGCAATAGCTTCTGCACAGCCCGTGGAGGTGATGGGAGTGCGGAGTGGCTATGACAGCCAAATGGGGCTAGCTCAGCCATGTGAGTTACCGACTGTACTTCATCATATTAGCCATGTGTGTATATGTGTGGTATATATGTATGGTGCATGCATATGCCAGTGCTGTGTGATAATTGTGTGTATGCCACTCTACTGTTTACATGTCTCCTGGTATATAACAGTCTGTATGGTACTCCACTATTGTGTCCATTGTGTAGTTGCCTGTGTGCTCACTGGCGATGGAATGTGTGTTCACTGGTACTGGAGTGTGTGCTCTTTAGTGCTAGGATGTGTGCTCCCTAATGATGGTGTGTGTGTGTGCTCACCAGCGTGAAGGAGTGTTGTGTGTATGGCCCCAGGGGGTATATGCAGTGCACTGCAGAAACAGCACGGGTGTTGCATCACCGTTTGACTGGCATGCATGCTGCCTCAGCCAGAACACATCTCTCTATGATACATGACTATATATTTCTCCTCTCTCAACAGTGCACCCCATCATACTAGACATGGTGGAGGATGCTCTAGGTCCATCTCAGTGGAAGTTGCTCCTGCTGGCCACCCATGTCCATCTGCTGACCAACACCAGTGTAGAAGTTGAAAAGGATGATGATGATGAGAACTTCACTTAGAACTAGGGATGGAGGAATCTGCCCCAGACCAGGAGGGATTTCCACCCCTACCAGCTTCCATAAAAATGGGTCCCATCAACTGCCCCATGTGGCACTTTGGTCACAGTGATTCAGCAACCTATAGCCCCTGGCACAGTTACTGCTGTGCCCCCCCATGACCCCATCTCTGACACATGCATCACCCTGCCACCTCTTACCAATCCCACAGGTCCAGCAACCACTGTGCCTCCTCATGATCCTTTCACCAGTATAGCCACAGCCCTACTACCCTAGGCCCATCGCACTTGCCCAGCCACAGTTGGCCCACAATGCCCTCAACATACCACAGCATAGACTGTGGTGCAGCCTCGGTCTGTACAACAGCTGATGGTGCGGCCTGACCCTGTCCCAATGAACAGTACCCGTCAACAATGGGATGCAACTGCCAACTGGCAGCTGCTGCAGTCAGCTGTGGAGGGCAGAGTGTCACATAGCAGGAACTGACATGCAGCCACCACATGTTGTAATGATAACATGCAGTGTGCTGAGGAGTGGGCAGAGGCACATCATACAGAGCACATGGTGGCTACGTGCATCCTGTGCCCCAATATTGTCATCAGCATGGATTGCCTGTTTGCCTCTGTGCTGGAGGCTGCAGCCATGGTGGCAGGCACTGCAGGAGCCAGTTATAGTCCTGGGGCAGGATTCACAAAAGCCGAAATTCCCGCAGCTGTGGGAAAAAGGCTTGTTGCAGTTGGAAATGCAGTTGGCGCTGTATTCTCAAAGAAAACCAGCCCACCTGCGATTTCCATAAAAGTGCTGCAGGTGCAGCAATTTAGCTGCTGCAGGACTTGGCGCAAGTGCTGCTGAATCTGCAGCTGCAGAAGCTGTGAAGGCACAGCAATAGGAACCACAGTTGCTGAAGCAGCAGACTGTAACTGTGCTGCTATAATGTGAAGCTGACAGCACACACAGAAACCAGCAACTAGTCCTCAACTGGGACCACAGCAGCACCACAGGTACCAGCGATACCTTGGCACCACAGTGGTTGACTGTCCCTGCTGGTCGTCCCTCCCCGGGTGTTCCTGTGGCCTGAGGGGGTAGCACTCGCTGCTTGCTGGTCAGGCTCTACAGCTTGTGGGGCACTGTCATGGGCTGCACTGGGTCTAGTGGTTGTTGCCTGTTGCCATAGCATGGCAATGTGTGCTTTCAGTGCAGTAACATTAGTCACTGCTATACTGTCTGAGATGCTATTACCTGTGGTACACCTCCACCTTAATTGATTCCAATTCCTGGGGCACTACTGCAGTGTGCTGAGGGAGAGTTACACCTTATTCCACTGTGTGTAACATTCTTTCCTCAGCTGCAGAAAAAAACTGTCTGTGAATAGCCTTTCAGGGGCTGTAGCTTTACTTGTCTCACACCTTTGTCCTGAGGGACTTCCAGAGCTGCACTTTTTTCCCAAGAGTGCATAGTGGTTTTTCCTGCAGCGCGGAGGGTTTGTGAATAGCACTTGGAGCAAACTCCTTTTTTCCGTAGCTGAGGAAGTTTTGGGGACTTAGGAAAGGTTTGCACATTCTGAAGACTTTAAGAATCCTGCCCCTGGCCTGTCTAGTGGGAGTAGTGTCACCCCACAGCAAACACCATGGCATACACTTATGCCATGCAGCACCAGAATGCAAATGCCCAGCACATCCAGGACAAGTAGGACATCAAGGGTGCAAGGTACACCAGGACATGGCCTGCTCTCACTGGGGTCAATAACCCATGAGGCCATTGTCAGAGGCAGCTAATGCTGTCACCACTCTCATCCCCATATTGTGGATGATGACCCCAACCATACTGGGAATGGCACATATATACTGTCCAGTATCCTGGGGTGGAAAGGAACACATGTAGGGTGCAAACTGCCATCTCTCTGCAACATGTACCCCATCAGTCCTCCCATATTACTCCTGTGTCACCAGCCCCTGCCCTTGTAGCTTATCCCATCCATTTCCCCACCTGGATGGCCAGTATTACTGCCCCCGAAATCCCTGCCTGGCAGGCTTGTATATGTGTGTGTGTGTGTGTGTATATATATATATATATATATATAGATAGATAGATAGATATGGCAAAAACTCCATTAATGCATCAGTTAGGGTTCATACCACAGTGACAAAAGCATGGAAATGTGGTGTTAGGGTTACCACCCACCCATCCCCACACAGCAACAGGCATCGGGGTGTGTTGGGGTCGTCAGCCTAACTCTCACCCCATTCCATGTTTAAACAAGCTGAGGTGGTACAGTATAGGAGAATGGGTGAGAGAGGCACAATGACCCCACAACGCTTTGTCCTCAGATCTATGGTGACATATACAGGTGTGTCTATCTATATATATATATATATATATATATATATAGTATATATACATATATATAGCAGGTGAATATAGCACAGACAGAACTGCACATGGAATATCATGCTGTAACAGCACGTATGGTTCTACAGCAACAGGGTCCTTTTATCGCAAGGCGGTAAGAACTGCTACCACTGTCGATGTAGACCACATTAGAAGGTGAAGGATGGTGTTGGGTGGTGCCTGGCTGAGCCGCTCCATTGGTGGAGTGGATAGAGCACCTGCCTCCAGAAGTGTCAGGGATCTGGGGCTGGCATTCAGTTATCCTCAGGTCCCACAGTATGGCGTTTGTTTTTGGTGCGGAAGCTAAAATATCCCGCTCCGAGTTTTCCTTTCCACGAGGTCCTCGACCCCAGAGTTGATTATATTTAGTTCAGGGATGTGGGGCAGATCCCCTGCAAAACAAGGAGTACTACGGTATGCAGCATAATTGTTAATAATTGTTCTGGTTCTGCCAACATTTGTAGTGCCGCATGCCGATTTGTGTGCGGCATTCTTGATGTGCACGGTTTTAACCGTGACATTATGACACTGTGCCAGATATATATATATATATATATATATATATGTATTATAGTGGCATGGTAGTGCCACTATAGTTAGGGTTCAGTAAGCATTTTAATGTGAAACCTCAAATTTTGCTCTTTAATAACTTTGCCACTGTAAAATGGATTTGCCTGAAATTCTGCATGCATGGTCTGGTACCATAGATCTCTGGATCTGGCAAGTTGCATTGATACATAGATACATAGATACATAGACAGTGTCGGCAGATGAGGCCTATAGCCCACCAGTCTGCCATTTGAGCTTGTGAGTTCAGTTTATGTTTTCCTAGGAGTCTGTTGTCCCTTACCGCTGACCTCCAGAATTCCTTTATGTCTATCCCATGCATTCTTAAATCCTGTGATTGTTTCAGCCCCTACCACTTCTTCTGGCAGGGTGTTCCACTTGTCCAGCACTCGTTCTGTGAAGAAATTCTTCTTCATGTTTCCTCTGAATCGTCCTCCCTCCAACTTCATCCCATGCCCTCTAGTCCTGGAACATCTTTTTCACTTAAAAATAGTGTATTCCTGCACCCTGTTCCTCCCCGTAAGATACTTGTATGTCTCTATCATATCCCCTCTCTCCCTCCTCTCCTCCAGGGAGTACATTGTGGTCAGATGTACAGTTGCTGAACTACAGAACACCAAAAAATGCAAAAAAGAAATACTTTTTGCATGTTTCTTTGCTCACGCCCACAGCCCGCATGGTTTGTCTGTTCGGTCTGAAATATTCAGGGAAGATGCAGTCTTAGTCACTGATGTGCCTTTCAAAGATTTGGTGTAAAAATATTAAACCATTCAAAAGTTATTCAAAAAACACATTTCCCGTCATAGTCAATGGGAAAAGTTAGCAAAAATCAACAAAACTTTCAAAAATGCCTGTTTTTTACTTTCGCAAATGGCCCTTTTACTTTTGTGATTTGGCCATCTTGTTTTCAGTTAGTGGCACAGAAAAGTGCCTGGCATTTAAAATTGGGACCTTCTAGGTAAACACTGATTGTTGTGTTTACCTAGTGGGGTCCTGAGGATGCTAGCCCTATCTTTTTGGGGGGTTAAACCCCCCGGGAATGGCTTTTCCAACTTTGAGGAAAACGTACTTTCACCAAATACTTTCGCAAATGCAAAAGTTTTGTGATTCTTTTTGGGAAACTTTCGTGATTTGAGAAAGTAATTTGCAAAAGTATTCTCAAAATAACTGTAAATATTTGCCATCCTCCTGCAAGAAAACGGTTGGGTCTTTCAGGCTGAAATTTGCAGGGTGGCAAGCCCTTGTCCCACAGATGTGCCTTTTGGTGGGTTGGTGCCAAAATATTACAGAGGCCCAAAGTTACAGCATTCTGAAATTCAGAAATGTTCCCATAGGATAACACTGCGGCACCAGTGATGCCTTTTCGGGGCTATATCTAGAAAATGGTACGAGATACGGATTTTTCATTGCAAAAATTCTTGGCCCCCCTATGGGGGGACTAAATGTAAAGGTAGGCTACAAAGCCGTAAATAACATGAAATTTGATTTTTTTTTTCTACCTTGTACGGTTACTGAGATATAGACATAGAAACATAGAAACATAGAATTTGACAGCAGATAAGGAACGCTTGGCCCACCTAGTCTGCCCATTTTCCCACCTAACAGATAAGCTGCAGATCCTAGTTAACCAACAGCTTACTTCTTCCTACTCCCCACTAGGATTGCCTTATGCCTGTCCCATGCATTCTTGAATTCCCCCACTGTTCTTGACTCCACGACCTCCTCAGAAGGCTGTTCCATGCATCCACAACCTCTCTGTGAAAAAATACTTCCTACATTACCTCTGAGCTGTCCCCTCTATCTTCAAATTGTGCCCTTTGTTCTTGCACATCTCTTTTCTGGAAGATGCTACCCTCTTGGACTTTGTTGATTCCCTTGAGGTACTTGAAAGTTTCTATCATGTCCCTCTCTCCTTCTTTCCTCAAGGGTATACATATTAAGCTCCTTTAGTTTTCTTCAGATGTCTTCTGGTACAGACCCTGCACCATTTTGGTTGTCCTCCTCTGGACAGCCTCCACTCTGTCTATGTCTTTGTGGAGATGGGGTCTCCAGAGCTGCACACAGTACTCCAGATGGGGTCTCACCAACTGTCTGTACAGAGGGATAACAACTTCCTGTTTTCTACTATTGATGCCTCTTCCTATGCATCCCAGTATCCCCCCAGCCTTCCTTACTGCCTTCTCACATTGCTTGCTCACCTTTAGGTCATCTGATATAATTACCCCCAGGTCCCTTTCTATTTTTGCTGTTGTCAGTATCTCACCCCCCATTGTGTACGCTTCCCCTGGGTTTTTGTTTCCCATATGCATTACCTTGCACTTCTTTGCATTGAATCTGAGCTGCCATACATTTGACCATTCCTCCAACCTTGCCAAGTCCCTTCTCATCCTTTCCACTCCATATTTGGGAATTAGTGTTCCAATTGCTCATTTCCATGTCCGAGGCCCATTATTATGCCCACAGAGTTAGCATTCGCAGTGCTTTTTGCTGCCCATATCTTGGACACAATGTGAGATACAGATTCGGTCAACTTTTATGTTGCAAGAACTACTCACGCTCATGATTACAACCACACTTGAATTTTTTTTCTACCTGCTATGGTTCCCGAAATATTGGCAAATTTGTGTTACAATGCTTCTTTGGCCTATAGGGCTGCTGTATGGCTCTGTGCTTATGAGTAAGTGGGAGTGCTGGGCCCGGAGGGCCCGCACTCCCACAAACACATATCATTATGCAGAAATGGGCAGCTTGGTTGGGCCCTGCACTCCCACCAGCACATACCATTTACTATTTATATTACACTTTCTCAAAAAGAGGAGAAATTCATTGCAAAAAACTCTGTTAATGCTTCAGTTATGGTTGTTTCTACAGCAACAAAAGTGTGGAAATTCAGCGTTAGGGTTACCACCCACCATGCCCATCCTCAAACCCCTAACTCCGCATTCCCCCCACACCCACACCCACACACACACAAGACACATGCAAGACTGTAAGACACTATACCACTCAGTCACATCTGTAAGCACAATAATCACAACACTGTACTCCTTTCACATAACACTATATAATGAAAACCAAATACAGTATGATCGACTCCATACTGCCAGCACAATATGATGACACATTATAGCTGGCATATCTTTTTCATACAGTGAAACTTAGTCTGCACACATTTTCTAAATATTGATTTTTATGTGTCACAATTCTGTGATTGGCTCACTGCAGGTATTACTGCTACCACATAGGCATGTGGTAGCAGGACAGACACAACTGACACATACATAGTACTTTTCAGATACTGCTCAGGTATGAAACTAGCACCATCACGTGTTGTAATACTGCTGCATTAGCTGTAAATACTCATTAACAGCATGTTATGGTTAGCTTTGGATGTTACAACTGTTGCCGTCACATGTTGCTTGTAAACTATGCTACAAAACATTACTTTTATTATTACCATTTGTTATTAGTACTGACTCACTCTATCGAAAAAAATATGTAAACATACATTGACTGTTGCTAGGGTTATCCAAACTCTTATTTTCAATACAGCTATCTATAGATAACATACTGCGTGTTTCATCATTTCTTAACAATTAAAATATAGGCATCTGTTTAAATCTTGTTATTTATGTTTGTAACAGAAAAGTGCTTACTGTGGGCCATCTCCCATGGTTGCCTAGCATGCATGTGTACCCACAAGTCATTCTGATGGCAGCAGAACTCATACAGTTGCTGGACCATAATGATGGATGTGTCTTGTACTACTTGCATGTGTGTGTGTGTGTGTGTGTGTGTGTGTGTGTGTGTGGGGTGAGGGTGTGCGGAGTTAGGGGTTTGAGGATGGGGGCATAGGGGTGGGGTGGTAACCCTAATGTCGAATTTCCACACTTTTATCGCTGTGGAAACAACCCTAACTGATGCATTAATGGAGTTTTTTGCAACTAATACATATATATATATATATATATATATATATATATATATATATATATATAGTAACTGTGTATAAATTTAATTTATACACACAGTTACTCATTTATACGCATAGTTACTATGTCATAAGTCATGCAAAGACATGCAAATTACTATGCTGCAAGTTGCATAAATCATGCAAACTAACCATTAGCATGGCATAGCATGGTTCGCACGATTGCCCAATATGTGTTATTCAAGCACATGCTATATCACACTAATGGCCACCATCTCAGTTCTTATCAAAGCAAATCTAAACCAAGAAAAAACTGTTGCATAAATGGAATATGCAAGGTGTGACTGTGTGATAACTCATTTATGTGGTACAGTTGCCAGTGACCTCTCCTAACCATCACTTGTGGCTTCGCCACTTGTAAGGTTACTTTAGGTCACTAGCAACTGTATCAGATAAATGAGTTATCACACAGTCACCCCCCGCATATCCCATATTTATATAGGGATGCATGATGGGCAGGGATGGAATATAGAAAATGTCTGAATGAGTGAAGAGTGGCCTCAGGATAACTCATAAGTGGTAGAGCATAGCGGAGCCATGAGTGGTGGTATCCGGGGTCACTCTTCACGAGTTCAGATATGTTCCATACTCCACCCCCGCCCATCATGTATTCCATTCATATACTAGGGCCCCTATTTTTAGCAGTGAATCATGCAAAAGTATGCATTTGTGTGGAATAGCTTGGGTTTTGCATGGTCGAGTAATATGTATTGCTTAATGGTATAGAATCATGCTATTATTTCATGCTAACGGGAATGTTTTGCACAAGCCATTGAATAAATGTCATTTAATCCACTGCAGTGAGAGTACATGTTTTTATGTAATGAGTTTTTTGCTCCCCCCATTGCCCTATCGTACATATATATTATATTGGTGCGGTAGCGCCAGTATAGTTAGGGTTAATGAGAGTGTTTAATGTTAAAGATCAATTTCTGCAGGTTAATAACTTTGTAATGGTTCAACAGATTTGCATGACATTTGGCATGTATCATTGGAAGGAGCAGGTCTATTGATATGCCAAATGTGGTTTGAATCCCTTGTGTGGTTTCTGACATACAGAGTGATGAAAAAAAAAGAGATGTTTATGTTTTCTACTGTTTTTTTTGTCCACCTGCTTCTCAAAAACGGCTGTAGCTACATGGGTGAAATTTTCAGGGTAGAAAACTTTAGCCTCACAGATGTTCCATTTTAAGGTTTGTTGAAAAAATATTAATCTGTTCCAGAGTTATTAAACATTGTTTTTCCCATTATTTCCCATGGGAAGAAAATTTATATCCCAAGTGGCATAGGATTCTAAAACGGAAAAATAGTCTGGCATAGGATTTTATGCTGAAGTTTCGTAATAGGCATAGAATTCTATGTTGGTCCGGCTGTCTGGCATAGGATTTTATACCGAAGGGTCCCTTGACCAACTTGTTGACATCGGGGTGCCCAACACCTGTGTCAGCATTTATTCCCCTCACCCACAGTAGTGTAATGCCCCCTCCCAGCTGTGCGAAGAAGTGGGGAGTCCACTCGCAGTGTCCCCAACTAAACATCTTGAAGTCAGAAAACTCACCATATCGATGCAGAATTCTGCCTCAAGCTGCCATGTTACAATGCAGAATCCTGCATCAATGTGCCACAAAATATTTGAATATATCACCTAAAAAATTAAAATGACACTCCTATTGACTTGTGTCAGACACTGGTAGGCATAGAATTCTATATCGGAGCACCTATCTGGCATAGGATTTTATGCTGAAGAGTCCCCTGACGTGCTTGCCGATGTTGGGGTGCCCAACCCCTGTGTTGGTATTTATTCCCGACTTCCACTGTAGCATAATGACCCCCTTCCGAGTTGTCTCAGACACTGGAGAGCCCACTCCCAGCGTCTGCAAGTAAACATTTTGCCCTGCCAAAAAAAGAAAACTGTTCACTGTCTTTTTTTTTATTTTTTAACCTGCAAAAAAGAAAACAGTCCCTCGTTGTTTCCCTGTACCCATCCTGACCCTCCCTCTGTGCACCTACCTTCCCACAAATACCCCTTACCCCATTCTTACCCTCCAAGGTCGATGGCTGTGATCTTCTCTCGACTGGGACACATCTACACTCTTCAAAGCCCAGCCACAAAATGAGGAATCAAGGTAGGCACCGTATTATAGCTGTCAATGGAGTTTTCAGCTTATTTTGATATCTCAGCCATTTTAAGGAATTTTGACCCCAAAGTTTCAACACAGGATTCTTGGGACCCCACCTCATGAACACTGGCACTGACATTTTGTTATTCAGTCCCGAAAAGTGATTTTGCGGTTGCTGTGCAGAAGCACCTTTCCGGACTGATTAATGAAATGACACTACCAGTGTACCATGATCAAAAAGCTATGTTGAAAATTTGGTCACTTCTAAAATAACTGCATTATGAGCGTGCATTGTGCAGTTTCTACGCACACTTGTAACTTCATCAGTTTTGAATATTTTCACTCCAGATTTTCAACACTGGCATTTTTCACACTTCCTCATGAAAAGTACAGCTGTCATTTTTCACATCCTGCCTGAAACATATTTTTGCACCTGTGGTGCAGAATGGCTCAGTTGCTGTGCAAAATCAGGTCTTGGGATCTACTAATGCAATCACAGTGCACCTGTTCATGAAGGTTTGGGGTCCCAAAAAGACCATGTTGAAAATTTGGTGCAAAAATACCCCCAAACATCTGAGTTACGCGTGGTCATTGAAATTTCACTACGCACATGTGTAACTTTGGCAAATTGTAATATTTTCACTCCAAATATTCAACATTGCCAGTTTCTCACACCACCTCAAGAACAGTATACCTGTCATTTCTCACATCCTGCCCAAAATGTGTTTATGCAGCAGTAGCGTGGAATGGCACAGCTGCTGCACTAAATCACCTTTTGGGACTCAGTAATGAAGTGATTGTGTCAGTGTGCATAAGGCAGGGTCCCAAAAAGTCCATGTTGAAAATCTGGTGCAAAAATACCTAGTGATGCCTGAGTATGTGTCATCGTCAGACTTTTTCTATGCACATGAGTAACTTTGGCAATTTATCATATTTTCACTCCAAATTTTCAACATTGCCATTTTTTCACAAAACCTCATGAACAGTATAGCTGTCAGTTTTCAAATCCTGTGAGAAATGTTTATCCACAATTGTTGCACAGAATGGCATTACAGTTGTGCAGAATTGTATTTCAACTGGGATTTGAAAATGTTCTGTACTGGGTACCTGCAGTGAGGTGATAAGGTTACGTTGAGCATTTGGGGTGAAAATTATTTAAGCTGGCACAGTTATGACTATTCATTGCAATTTCACTATGCCTTCTCTTAACTTAATGTGTGGAAGTGCAGGGGCCAGAGACCCCTGTGTTTCCACAGTCCATCACTCCCACAGCAAAATAAAGATACTATTTTACTATTTCAAAAAATAAGGAAATTTATACACAAAAAAACTACATTTAAAGCCTAGTTTGAGTCTCCACATACTTTCACAATTAATGTGACACAGGCAAGGAAACTGGGCTTTAGGGTTTACAACTGTAACACCCGTCCCCCACCAAACCCTACCATTGGAACCACACCCCCACCATTCACACATCAAGAAGTGTCGGGGTGTGACTTAGACTCATTGGGCAATAACGCTCACCCCTTTCTTCTATACTGTATCATGTGAGGTTTGTTACAGATGGAATAGGGTCGTGCCCTTAAAGTTAGGGTTGAGTAGGTAGTTTAATGTTAAACCCCAAATTTTGCCCTTTAATAACTTTGCAACCATTCAATAGATTTGCAAAAAAGTTAGAATATGTGGTCTCAAGTGGTTGATCTCTTGATTTGCCAAGTTGCATTTTGATTGGATGTGCACATTTTGCGCAGTGAATTGTCAAAAAATCAGTTTTTCACTTTTTTTGGTAAAAAGCGATTCCAGCCGGATTGGTCCTTGCAAAACAGAAGAGGATGGAAGGTTTCATACCTTTTATTGGTAATTCCATCTTTGTGCAAGACACTTGTTGGTCCAATAAAAGGTATCAAACCTTCCATCCTTTCACTTTTTGGGGCAAATGTCAATGTCATTTTTCAACATTGTGCCGCACATACACCATTTGGAATTTTGACCTGATATTTTCAGGGTATAAAGGGGCTATCCTATGGAACAATCCAGGGTTGGTTTGGTGAAAACATATTAATCCATTCCAAAGTTATTCAATTTTGAAATTTCAGGTTCTGAGCATGCTCAGGTCACTCTTTGGGATAGATGCACAGTTTCAATCATGGGTCCCTGGTCATGAATGACTGGTGAAGAGGGATCGTGAAGAAGGATTTGGAAATCTTGCAAAAACCCTCTTTAAGAGAAAAATCTGTCTTCTCCAGCTGCCATATTGTTTTCTCCCTTAGCGAGGGGAGAAGACAAAATGTCTAGTGCCCCCCACCCTCTGATGCCTCCCATTTTGTTTTTTATTGTTAATGCAACTGAAAAAAAGAAAACAGTTCCCTGACATTTTTTTCCGATGCAGAATCCTACATTGAAATTTTCAATGCAGGATCCTGCATCAAACTAGTCTGCCCTGTTTTTCATTTTTTTGCTAGCATCAGAGTGCCCAGTCCCCATGTCTGCATGTATTTCCCCCACACTAATGTAGCACACTGGGAGCCCACTCAAGTGTGCCAAAATAGTTTGTTTCTGAAACTGGGATGCCCACTCCTTGTGTCGGATGCCCCCCCAAGCCCGTATATTTTCATTGCCGACATTGGGGTGCCCATTCCCCATGTCAGCATGTATTCCCACCAATTTCACTACCGTGGCACACTGAGTCCACCCCAGTGTGCTGAAACAATTTTTATTTTATAAGAAAATGTTTCTGACACTGGGACACCCACTCCCGGTGTTGGATGCCTCCCCCAGCCCCTATACTTATATTGCCAACATCGGGGTACCCGATCCCTATGTCAGCATGAATCCCTCCTCCACACACTAATATGGCACACTGGTATCCCACACCAGTGTACTCAGATGTGTTATTTAAAAAATAAATTTGTAAAATTAAGAAAACTGTCCCCCAATGTCTTTTATTATTTTTTTTACCTAAAAAAAAGAAAACTGTCCTTCTTTGTCCCCAACAATACCTTCCCCATCCCCACCCTTCCTCTGTGCACCCACCTCCTTGCATCCCTCTCTTACCCTATACTTACCTCCGGAGGTCAGCGCTGTCTTCTTCTCTTGACCGGGACACATCTGCACTCTTCAAAGCCGAACCACAAACTGAAGAATCAAGGTAAACACCGTATAATGGCAGTCAATGGTGTTTTCAACTTATGTTGATATCTCAGCCATTTTTTAGGAATTTTGGCTCCAAATTTTCAACATGTGATTCTTGGAACCCCACTTC
The DNA here is from genome assembly GCA_016271365.2 of Neoceratodus forsteri. NCBI lineage: Eukaryota > Metazoa > Chordata > Ceratodontiformes > Ceratodontidae > Neoceratodus > Neoceratodus forsteri. Next base: position 824,607,853 of record CM057449.1, read on the forward strand.
ATGAACACTGCCACTGTCATTTCATTACTCTGTCCCAAGAGGTGATTTTGTGATCTCTGTGCAGAATCACCTTTAGGGACCAATTAATGAAAAACAGTGCCACTGTTCATGAGATGGAGTCCTGAAAAGCTCATGTTGCAAATCTGGTGACAAAACACCTCCCAAATGACTGCATTATGAGCATGTGTTGCACAGTTTCTATGCACACTTGTAACTTTGCCAAGTTTTAATATTTTCACTCCAGATTTTCAACATTACCATTTTTTCACATTTCCTTATGAACAGTACAGCTGCTATGTTTCACATCCTGCCTCAAAGTGTTTTCACATTGTGGCACAGCATGGTGCAGTCACTGTGTGAAATCAAATTTCTGGATGGATTAACAAAATCACAGTGCCACTGTTCATGAAGGGAAGTCCCAAAAAGCCTGTGTTGAAAATTTGGTGAAAAAATTCCAAAAAAACTTCCACAGACCAACAGGTGTTAGGGTGTGCCTTGGGGTCATTGGGCCTGACTCTTATCCCATTCTCCTATACTGTACTAAGTCAAATTTCTTACACATGGAATGGGGTGAGAGTTAGGTCCAATGACCCCAAGGCACACCCTGATGCCTGTTGGTCTGTGGAGGGTGGGTGTGGGGTGGACTGGTAGGGTTGGATGAGGGGGTGTTAGGGGCTCAACCATAATGGTATAATTTTGTAACTTTTGTCACTTCAACCCTAACTGATGCATTAACAAAGTTTTTGCAAAATATATATGTGTGTGTATATATATATATATATATATATATATATTCATTGCAAAAATGTTGGTATCATCAGTTAGAGATAACTCTTTCAACAAAGTATGGAAATATGATGTTAGGTTTACACCACCACCACTCCACTCCACCCCCACACCAACAGACGTTGGGGTGTGCCATAATACCAGGTCCCAACTCTCACCCCATTCCATGAGTAAGCAAACTGACATGCTACAGTATAGGAGAATGGTGTGAGAGTTAGGACTGACAACCCCATGGCACACCCTGATGTCTACTGGTGTGTGGAGGGTGGGGGTGGGGTGGTAGGAGGTAACCCTAACATCAAATGTCCATACTTCTGTAGCTATGCTATCAATCTTAACTGATGCATTAATGAAGTTTTCTACAATGAATTTCCCTTCTTTTTGAGATCGTGTAATGTAACTGATAACTGGCATGTGTTTATGGGAGCACGGGCCCTCTGGGTCCTGCCCTACCTTCACATTGCCAATTTTTTGCAAAATGGTATGTGTCTGTTGGAGTGCAGGCCCTCTGAGCCCTGTGTTCCAACTTATACATAAGTACGGAGCCATACAGCAGCCCTAAAGTACTGAAAAGAAACCCGTGTAACACTTATTTAGCAATACGTCAGTAACCAAAAAAACTATGAAAAAAATTCCACTGGAGTTGTAAGCTATGACTTCAAAACGTCCTTACAGGCTTAGTCCAAGCTGCAGGGAGAGAAAAATCTGTATCTCAAATCATTTTTGAGATACAGGCACAAAGAAGCACCGTGGGTGCCACAATGTTATCCTATGGGAAATTTCTCAACTTCAGAATGCTGTCGCTATGGTCCCGTTGAATGTTTTGGGACCAAACCATCAAACCACCAAAAGGCACATCTGTGGGACCAGGTCCTGCCACCCTGCAAATTTGAGCCCAACAGCACAATCCACCTTGGCACAATGAGGTGACAAAAAACAACACATGGGGCAATGTTTTCAAGCATTGTTTTAGCGAAAACAATAATGTTTTCATGACTCCCCTATACCTTATAATGAAATCTTTTCATGCAAAAAAACTTTTGTCGAGCTACCTTTTATTTTGGGCATGATCATTGTCGTGCACACAAAAAATGTTTTTGCGAAAACAAAATGGCAAAATGGTAGAACATTTTTAAAAACATATTTGCAAGCTACCTGCACAAAAACTGATGCCAGGGTCATGTTCCTCAGGGCCGGATAGGTCAACACAAGTGTTGGTGTTTACCAAGTGGCAGCATTTGTCGATGATTTACAACGTTTTCTTTCTCTCGCTAACTGAAAACAAGATGGCCGCAGCTCAAAAACAAAAATCAGGAGCATGACAACAAAAAAGTGTTTGCGAAAGTTTTCACAGTGCACATATAAATTTAACCATAGGCTAAAATGGGACAGGAAAACCTTGCATAACTTTTGAATGGATTAATACTTTATCACCAAATCTTCAAAAGCACCAGTTTGACCCAGACCACATATGCACATGCAAATTTGAAGCCAAACAGATACATAATTCAGCCTGTTAAGCCTGACTGAAAAACATGCAAAAGTTGAGGATTTTTCACATTTTTGACATGTTACAGTTCCGCAACTGTACATCCAACCGGAATTAAACTTTCCAGATCCAGAGATCTATGGTTGGATACCAAGCTTGCAAAATGTCAGGTAAATCAGACAAACAGTTGCAAAGTTATTAAAATGCAAACTTTGGGGTTTAACATAGAAGTGACCTGCCAACCCTAAGTATAACTCATACCGTGCAGCTATATATATATGTGTGTATATATATATATATATATATATATATATATATATATACATATATATATTCTATCAAAAAACTTTGTTAATGCATCAGTTAGAGTTCTTCTACAGCAACAAAAGTGAGAAATTCGATTTTAGGGTTCCACCCTTGCACCACCCAGACTGCTCCCACCAGCAGGCATTGGGGTGTCGTTGAGGTAGTTGGCCCCTAACTCCTCCATTTCCTACACTGCACCACTCAGCTTGTTTACATGGGATGGGGTGAGAGTTAGGGCCAATGATCCCAACGCACACCACGATGCCTGCTGGTGGGGGCGGGCTGGGGTGGGGTGAAGGGCGGAAACCTAAAATTGAATTTCCTCACTTTGCTGTAGAAGAACCCTAACTGATGAATATAACAAAGGTTTTTGTATAGAATTCTTACTTTTTAATAAAGAATAGAAAAGTAAAAAGTTGCTCAAGTTAGTGGGAGTGTGGGGCCCTTTGGACCCCGCACTCCCACCATGTCATTTTGCGTGACATAGTAACAGTAAGTACCATGCAAATGCAAGTGCAAACAGTTACACACATGGTGATGCAAACGTAAATGATAACACAAATGAAAATATAAATGCAAGCGCAAAGTGACACCAAAGCGAACAGTATCGGAAATGGAGATGCAAACAGAAGTGCATACAGAACGCAACTGGTAACGTGCACGTTCATGGTACCATAATTGTAAATGCAAACACTAACAGTAACAGCAACAATAACGCCAAAGGAGACAGAAATGGAAACACAAATGCAAGCATGTACGGAAACGCAAACCGTAATGCGCACGGACACGATACCACAATTGTAAATGCAAATGGCAACATAACAGTAATAATAATGCCAAAGGAAACAGAAATGGAACCATAAACCCAAGCACATACGGAAACGCAAACCGTTACATGCATGGTCACGGTACCGCAATTGTGAGCGCAAATGGTAATGGTAACAATGACAATAATGCCAAAGTAAACAGAAATGCAAGCACGTACAAAAATGCAAACCGTAAGTTGCACGGTCATGGAACCACAATTGGAAACGCAAATGGTAATGGTAACAGCAACAATAATGCCAAAGGAAAGAGAATTGCAAACACAAATGCAAGCGTATACAAAAAAGCAAACTGTTACGCATACGGTCATGGTACCGCAATTATAAATGCAAATGGTAACAGTAACAGCAACAATAATGCCAAACGAAACAGAAATGGAAACAGAAGCGCAAACAAAAATGCAAACCGTAACGCACATGGTGGTGTAGACGGGAACGGTGATGCGAACTGTAACGGAAGCGCTACTGGAAATGCTAACTGGCACAATAACGAAAGGACACACCCTTATTTTCCCCAAAAACTGCATTGAAAAACACAGTGAAAACAAAGAATGTGTGCATAATAATGGACCTCGGAGCAGAAAATTAGTACTTGGAATACTAAATTGCTTATATCTCAGGAACCATACGATGTAGAAAAAAATCAAAATTTCATATGAATTATGACTTTCCTGGCTAGTTTTGTGCTTATCCCCCATGTGAGGGGCTAAGCGTTTTTGTGATGAAAAGTCCGTATCTCGCACTGTTTCCGAGATACGGGCCCTGAAAGGCACGACGGATGCCATAATGTTATCCTTTGGGAAAAAGCATCAACTTCGGAGGGCCGTCACTTTGCCGCCCTGGAATATTTTTTCACCAAACCACCAAAAGGCACATCTGTGGGATATTGGCTTTCTTCCCTCCAAATTTCAGCCCAAAAGACCAAACCGTTATTTTGCAGCAGGGCATCAAATAATTCCTGTAATGCAGCGGACGCCGTAATGTTATCCTATAGGAAAAAGCATCAAATTCATAGTGCCATAAGTTTTCCTCCCTGTAATATCTTTTGAACAAACCACCACAAGACACATCTGTGGGATGTTGCCTTTCTTCCCTCCAAATCTCAAGTAACAAGTCCAAACCATTTCCGAGATATTCAATGTCAAAGATTAGTAAAATTTCCCTATCTATTCCATTATAAAAAATCTGACCATCTTGTCCCTATTTTGTGATCAAAGAATCTCATGATCAAAGAATTTGCAGGCTTGTGATCAAAGAATTTGCAGGCTCACGAACAAAGAATAAAAATGTTTGTAATTTAAAAAATTGAAAGAATTGCGGCAAACCACCGCCATGGTTCGACAAAATGATGCCCCCTGAGCAAAACCCACCCTCATTTGACTTCCTAAGGCACCCTGTGCTGAGAAAAATTTTTTTTTAATCTGGCCATCCTCGGAATTTCTTCACAGAGCGGTGCTGGACAAGTGGAACACCCTGCCAGAAGAAGTGGTAGGGGCTGAAACAATCACGGGATTTAAGAATGCATGGGATAGACATAAAGGAATTCTGGAGGTCAGCGGTAAGGGACAACAGACTCCTAGGAAAACATAAACTGAACTTACAAGCTCAAATGGGCAGACTGGGTGGGCCATAGGCCCTTATCTGCCGACACTGTCTATGTATCTATGTATCTATGTATCAATGCAACTTGCCAGATCCAGAGATCTATGGTACCAGACCATGCATGCAGAATTTCAGGCAAATCCATTTTACAGTGGCAAAGTTATTAAGGCGCAAAATTTGAGGTTTCACATTAAAATGCTTACTGAACCCTAACTATAGTGGCACTACCATGCCACTATAATAATATATATATATATATATATATCTGGCACAGTGTCATAATGTCACGTTAAAACCGCACATCAAGAATGCCGCACACAAATCGGCATGCGGCACTACAATGTTGGCAGAACCAGAACAATTATTAACAATTATGCTGCATACCGCAGTACTCTCTTTGGTTTTGCAGGGGGATCTGCTCCCCACATCCCTGAACTAAATATAATCAACTCTGGGGGTCGAGGACCTCGTGGAAAGGAAAAACTCGGAGCGGGGATATTTTAGCTTCCTGCACCAAAAAAAACAAACGCCTCATAGTGGGACCTGAGGATAACTGAATGCCAGCCCCAGATCCCTGACACTTCTGGAGGCAGGTGCTCTATCCACTCCACCAATGGAGCGGCTCAGCCAGGCACCACCCCAGCACCATCCTTCACCTTCCCCAATGTGGTCTACATCGACAGTGGTAGCAGTTCTTACCGCACGATAAAAGGACCCCTGTTGCTGTAGAACCATACGTGCTGTTACAGCATGATATTCCATGTGCAGTTCTGTCTGTGCTATATTCACCTGCTATATATATGTATATATACTATATATATATATATATATATATATATATATATATAGATAGACACACTGTATATGTCACCATAGATCTGAGGACTGTGCGTTGGGGTCATTGTGCCTCTCACCCCATTCTCCTATACTGTACCACCTCAGCTTGTTTAAACATGGAATGGGGTGAGAGTTAGGCTGACGACCCCAACACACACCCCGATGCCTGTTGCTGTGTGGGGGATGGGTGGGTGGTAACCCTAACACCACATTTCCATGCTTTTGTCACTGTGGTATGAACCCTAACTGATGCATTAATGGAGTTTTTGCCATATCTATCTATCTATCTATATATATATATATATATATATATATATACAATATACACACACACACACACACATATACAAGCCTGCCAGGCAGGGATTTGGGGCAGTAATACTGGCCATCCAGGTGGGGGGGAAATGGATGGGATAAGCTACAAGGGCAGGGGCTGGTGACACAGGAGTAATATGGGAGGACTGATGGGGTACATGTTGCAGAGAGATGGCAGTTTGCACCCTACATGTGTTCCTTTCCACCCCCCAGGATACGGACAGTATATATGTGCCATTCCCAGTATGGTTGGGGGTCATCATCCACAATATGGGGGATGAGAGTGGTGACAGCATTAGCTGCCTCTGACAATGGCCTCATGGGTTATTGACCCCAGTGAGGAGCAGGCCATGTCCTGGTGTACCTTGCACCCTTGATGTCCTACTTGTCCTGGATGTGCTGGGCATTTGCATTCTGGTGCTGCATGGCATAAGTGTATGCCATGGTGTTTGCTGTGGGGTGACACTACTCCCACTAGACAGGCCAGGGGCAGGATTCTTAAAGTCTTCAGAATGTGCAAAACCTTTCCTAAGTCCCCAAAACTTCCTCAGCTACGGAAAAAAAGGGGAGTTTGCTCCAAGTGCTATTCACAAAACCCTCCGCCGCTGCAGGAAAAACCACTATGCACTGCGGAAAAAAGTGCAGCTGCGGAAGTCCCTCAGGACAAAAAGGTGTGAGACAAGTAAAGCACAGCCCCTGAAAGGCTATTCACAGACAGTTTTTTTTTTCTGCAGCTGAGGAAAGAATGTTACACACAGTGGAATAAGGTGTAACTCTCCCTCAGCACACTGCAGTAGTGCCCCAGGAATTGGAATCAATTAAGGTGGAGGTGTACCACAGGTAATAGCATCTCAGACAGTATAGCAGTGACTAATGTTACTGCACTGAAAGCACACATTGCCATGCTATGGCAACAGGCAACAACCACTAGACCCAGTGCAGCCCATGACAGTGCCCCACAAGCTGTAGAGCCTGACCAGCAAGCAGCGAGTGCTACCCCCTCAGGCCACAGGAACACCCCGGGGAGGGACGACCAGCAGGGACAGTCAACCACTGTGGTGCCAAGGTATCGCTGGTACCTGTGGTGCTGCTGTGGTCCCAGTTGGGGACTAGTTGCTGGTTTCTGTGTGTGCTGTCAGCTTCACATTATAGCAGCACAGTTACAGTCTGCTGCTTCAGCAACTGTGGTTCCCTATTGCTGTGCCTTCACAGCTTCTGCAGCTGCAGATTCGCAGCACTTGCGCAAGTCCTGCAGCAGCTAAATTGCTGCACCTGCAGCACTTTTTATGGAAATCCGCAGGTGGGCTGGTTTTCTTTGAGAATACAGCGCAACTGCATTTCCACACTGCAACAAGCCTTTTTCCCACAGCTGCGGGAATTTCGGCTTTCTTTGTGAATCCTGCCCCAGGACTATAACTGGCTCCTGCAGTGCCTGCCACCATGGCTGCAGCCTCCAGCACAGAGGCAAACAGGCAATCCATGCTGATGACAATATTGGGGCACAGGATGCACGTGGCCACCATGTGCTCTGTATGATGTGCCTCTGCCCACTCCTCAGCACACTGCATGTTATCGTACAACATGTGGTGGCTGCATGTCAGTTCCTGCTATGTGACACTCTGCCCTCCACAGCTGACTGCAGCAGCTGCCAGTTGGCAGTTGCATCCCATTGTTGACGGGTACTGTTCATTGGGACAGGGTCAGGCCGCACCATCAGCTGTTGTACAGACCGAGGCTGCACCACAGTCTATGCTGTGGTATGTTGAGGGCATTGTGGGCCAACTGTGGCTGGGCAAGTGCGATGGGCCTAGGGTAGTAGGGCTGTGGCTATACTGGTGAAAGGATCATGAGGAGGCACAGTGGTTGCTGGACCTGTAGGATTGGTAAGAGGTGGCAGGGTGATGCATGTGTCAGAGATGGGGTCATGGGGGGGCACAGCAGTAACTGTGCCAGGGGCTATAGGTTGCTGAATCACTGTGACCAAAGTGCCACATGGGGCAGTTGATGGGACCCATTTTTATGGAGGCTGGTAGGGGTGGAAATCCCTCCTGGTCTGGGGCAGATTCCTCCATCCCTAGTTCTAAGTGAAGTTCTCATCATCATCATCCTTTTCAACTTCTACACTGGTGTTGGTCAGCAGATGGACATGGGTGGCCAGCAGGAGCAACTTCCACTGAGATGGACCTAGAGCATCCTCCACCATGTCTAGTATGATGGGGTGCACTGTTGAGAGAGGAGAAATATATAGTCATGTATCATAGAGAGATGTGTTCTGGCTGAGGCAGCATGCATGCCAGTCAAACGGTGATGCAACACCCATGCTGTTTCTGCAGTGCACTGCATATACCCCCTGGGGCCATACACACAACACTCCTTCACGCTGGTGAGCACACACACACACCATCATTAGGGAGCACACATCCTAGCACTAAAGAGCACACACTCCAGTACCAGTGAACACACATTCCATCGCCAGTGAGCACACAGGCAACTACACAATGGACACAATAGTGGAGTACCATACAGACTGTTATATACCAGGAGACATGTAAACAGTAGAGTGGCATACACACAATTATCACACAGCACTGGCATATGCATGCACCCATACATATATACCCACACATATACACACATGGCTAATATGATGAAGTACAGTCGGTAACTCACATGGCTGAGCTAGCCCCATTTGGCTGTCATAGCCACCTTCCGGCACTCCCATCACCTCCACGGGCTGTAAGGTAGAAGCTATTGCCTCCTCTGCTGGGTCTAGAGTATGTGTAGCCACCGATGCCTGTGGACCCCTGCATGTCAAATGCATCTCCCTGTGTGTTGTCATTGACAGGACCTTCTCTGTATGCCTCCTCATGTCCCTGAAATGCTTAAACACAGCTTCCATGGGCCAGTTCCAGATGCTGACAGCATTGACCATGTCAGTAATTTCTACAGAGGCCAGCCTTACCTGGGCATTTGTGCTCTGCCTCTGGGACAGGACCTCCCCTTTGGCCATGGAGACCTATGCCAGCTCCTGCAGCTCCTCCTCAGAGAAGCGGTGGGCCCATAGTCTGTCTGATGTCATCAATGGTACCTACTGCACATAGAAGCAGACAACAAGAGAGCATGGTATATGCACAGCACAACACAGATGAAAAGTACATTGGGTGAAGCCCTCACTGCTCCTGTCAGGGACATATAGGTGTCCTAGCAATGCATGTCCTAACAAAGCCAACAGCATGCCTAACATAAGCCTGCCCATGTATATATGCAGTCATAGTCAAGGTCACAGACAGACAGAGGGTGAAATGGGCAGGTGCCTAAGGGAACTCAAGTCCACCATCTAATACACAAGCATGTGAGAGTACCGCAGCCTCTGTTATCATTCTACACTGAATACTATAGGGGAGATCCTACATCTAGACATGACACCACCACCACCAATAGATGTACATGTAAGAGTTCCACTGAAGTGAGCTGAGAAGATATATCTATATATATGTACCTATATGGGATACATGATGGGCAGGAGTGGAATATGGAAAATATTCTCACTCCTTCAGAGTGAGGCATGGATATCTCACGAGTGCCGATGGACAAGGAAATGATAAAAGAAATCCTTAAAATGGCAGAAAAAAGGAGAGATATTGTTGATGAGGGACCTGAATATGCCAGATGTTAAATGGAGTACCTTTGCTGCAGGCACACCCAAGAGCAGGGTCATTCTTAATGCCCCACAGGGGGCATGCCTCAGACAGCTAGTGTTGGAACCCACTCAGGAGGGAGCAATCTTAGACCTGGTAGTCTCAAATGGGGAAAGAGAAAGGATCTCAGATTTAGAACTGGGTAGCCATCTGTGAACAAGTGACCACCAAACAGTGTGGTTCACAATAAACACAGCCATAGAATCAAGCCATACAAAAACAAGAGTATTGGACTTTAGGAAGGCTGACTTTGGGAAAATGAGAGAGTGCCTCAGAAAAGCACTAGCAAATGGGCAAGAAGGATGGGTGGAGGAACAGTGGAGAATAATCAAAACAGCCATCACAGAGGCAACAAGCCATTGTGTGAAGCAAATCAACAAAACAAAATGAAGGCAAAAACCACTATGGTTCTCAAAAGAGGTGGAAAGGAAGGTTAAGGAGAAAAGGATAGTATTCAGGAAATATAAGGAAACACATAAGGAGCAGGACAGAGAACTTTATCAGTTAAAGCAGAAGGAGGCAGGGAAGGCAGTCAGAATAGCAAAGGCACAAGATCAAGGAAGGGATATAGAGACTTAATAAAGGGGAAGGAATGTGGGCAGAGGGTGACAGTGAAAAAGCAGGGATATGGAACAAATATTTATGCTCAGTATTCACAACAGAAGAGGAAGGGGAGGCACCTAAAGCAAACAAGAGAAACACTCAGAATAGGGGATCAATACCAGCCCATTCACAGAAGAAAGGGTTTTGAAAGAACTCTTGAAACTGAGGGTGGACAAAGCAATGTGGCCTGATGGGATTTACCTAAGAATTCTAAAAGAGCTAAGCATAGAACTAGTAATGCCACTGACAACTCTCTTTAACAAATCATGGAGGATGTGGTGGTACCTGAGGACTGGAGGAGGGCAAATGTGATTCCACTTCACAAAAGTGGGAGCAGGGCAGAGGCAGGAAACTACAGAGCAGTTAGTTTGACCTCAGTTGTGGGGAAAATGATAGAATCACTTCTGAAGGAAAGAACTGTTGAGTACCTAGAGGCCAGTGGGGCACAGGACCCAAGGCAGCATGGTTTCACAGCAGGAAGGTCATGTCAGATGAACCTAATAGATTTCTTTGAGTGGATGACCAAAGTAGCAAACCAGGGAGGAGCTGTGGATATGGCCTACCTAGATTTTAGCAAGGCATTTGACAGTCTCACACAAAAGATTAATATACAAGTTAGCCAGTCTTGGAGTGGCTCCCAAGGTGATAGCCTGGATAAAAACCTGGCTAGACAACAGAAGGCAAAGAGTAATAGTAAATGGAGTCCATGGTGAAGAAAGGAGGGTAACTAGTGGGTACCGCAGGGTTTAGTACTGGATCTGTCCTCTTTAGTGTATTTATAAGTGACATTGGAGAGCACCCGGAAGGAAAAGTATGTCTCTTTGCAGATGACACAAAGATCTGCAACAGGGTTGATATACAAAGTGGGGTGGAAAGGATGAAAAGGGACTTGGCAAGGTTAGAGTAATGGTGAAATATATGGCAGCTCAGATTCAATGCAAAGAAGTGCAAGGTAATGCATCTGGGAAAGAAAAACCAAGGGAAAGAGTACACAGTGGGGAGGTGAGTTAATAACAACAATAAAAATTGAAAGAGATATAGAAGTAATTATATCAGATGACCTAAAGGTGGGCAAGCAATGTGAGAAGGCAGTAAGGAGGGCTAGGAGGATACTGGGATGCATAGGGAGAGGCATCAACAGTAGAAAACAGGAGGTTGTTATCCCTCTGTACAGACGGTTGGTGAGACCCCATCTGGAGTACTGCATGCAATTCTGGAGACCCCATCTCCGCAAAGGCAAAGACAGAGTGGAGGCTGTTCAGAGGAGAGAACTCAAAATGGTGCAGGGTCTGCACCAGAACACGATTCAAGAGAGACTAAAGCAGCTTAATATGTATATGCTTGATGAAAGGAGGGAGAGGGGGGACATGATAGAAACTTTCAAGTATCTCAAGGGAATTAACAAAGTGCAAGAGGGTAGCATCTTTTCGGAAGAAGAGATGTTCAAGAACAAGTGGGCACAATTTGAAGATGGGGGGGCAGCTCATAGGTAATGTTAGAAAGTATTTTTTCACAGAGAGAGTTGTGGATGCATGGAACAGCCTTCCTGAGGAGGTTGTGAAGTCAGAAACAGTGGGAGAATTCAAGAATGCATGGGACAGACATAAAGCAATTCTAGTGGGAGGTAGGAGGAAGTATGCTGTTGATTAACTAGAATCTGCAGCTTATCCATCAGGTAGGGAAATGGACAGACTAGGTGGGCCAAGCAGTCCTTATCTGCTGTCAAATTCTATGTTTCTTTGTTTCTATATTCCATGATCTGCACATCATGTGTGCAATTTATACAACAGGGGTCTCAGTTTTTGCAGGGTTTGTGTTATTTTGCGAGGTGATGCCTCCTGCAGGCATGAGCTGGCTTTCTGAATGGAGCTGGTGTGTGACTTCCCATTACTGTTGTGGGTGGCTTAATATTGGCTTTTTGTGTGATGGATGTCTGTATGCAGTGTGTGATTGGTTGTGTCTGCTGTTTGTCTATTGTGTTTCCTAATTGGTTGTTTGGTATTTGTGGGTGTGGATATCTTAGTTCTCTTGCTCGTGGTAAGAGGAAATTGTTTTATTTTTAGGATATAGTTGTTTTATATAGTGCCGTATTTGTGTGTTGCTGAAGTGTTTCATGTGCTGGTGCTATTTTGGGATGAGTAGAGTGAACGTTTGCATTACAGGAGGGACTGCCATTGGAAAAGAAACATGTAGGTATGCTGTGACAGTCCGTTTTGTCATTTTCGCCTTCTTGCCGTGCTTAGCATTCTCAACATGCTCCCTGGAAGGAGTTTCTATTTTTAGATCTTTTGAAATGCATACAGTTAGTATCTGTTATTTTTAACACAGTTTTGGTTTTGCCTTCAAGGGTTTGTCTAATTTTTATACTATGATAGAACTGTGGATATGTTTAACTGTTGGGCGCAAAACTGAGATACAAAGTTTTCTTTTTGGCTTTACATCATTTGCATTCTGATATTTACTTGGTGTTAGAAACTGCTAGAAAGTTTATATGTTTGGAAACAGTCTAACAAATGAATTGTAATGTCTCTGACATGTTTTATTTTTGCCTTTTTGGCATTTTGTCTTTGTATAGGAATGTAAGTAGTGGTAAGAAAAGCTATGTGGAAACTTGTTTGTTTTTTAAGGTTGTGTTGCCTAACTGACATAACCACTGTTGGAATATTAGGCACTGATGTAGTCACTGTTGAATATCAGCAGCTGACATATACACTGTGGAATATCAGTTAAGATATTCCACAGTGTCTGTGTCAGCTTCTGATATTCAATAGTGGTGAAAATAATGACATTTATTCAGAGTGTTATTCTTCACCCCTATTGTATAAATGTATATATATATATATATATATATATATATACATATATATATATATATATATATATATATATAGGACAAAGAACCTCTGTGCACAAACACTGAGGCAAGGTTTACCCCAAAGGGCATTTGGCTGGGAAGCCAAGTTTCAAGAAAATACAAAATCACACATGCCCCCACAATGCAAAGCATCATGGGCTGCATATGCAAATCACCACAGAATGTTATGCTGGTCCAACTTTAAGCAGAATTGCATGGTGCCAAAAGGCCTCTCCACAGTTTGCCAAGGGTGCTAACAGAAGACATAGACACGTGTTTGTCCTACCAGGACTCATCAGTATGCCTCGCCTGTTTGACACCCCAGTGGAATGGACCAGCTACCCTTAAGGCAGTGTGCCTTGATATATTGTGGTGAACCCATTAAAATAAAAAACTATTTAAAAGACAAAGAACCGGCCAGTACAAACACTGAGGCAAGGGGTTACCCCAAAGGGCATTTGGCTGGAAGCCAAGTTTCAAGAAAATACAAATAGTGATGAGCCATTACGTGGCATGTATATGCAATCAACACATCGCAGTGTTAGTCTGTCTTTCAGACTAGTTCATGCTAAGCAGGCACACAGTCGTCTGGCTCCTACTTGGTCAGCTGTTGTCTGACATCCAGTGGAATGGACTAGCTATATCTGTAGTGTGTTTGATAGAGAACCTGCATTAAATAAAAAAAACTATTTAAAAGACAAAGAACCTCTGTGCACAAACACTGAGGCAAGGGTTACCCCTTTAAATAGTTTTTATTTTAATGGGTTCACCATAATATATCCAAGGCACACTGCCTTAAGGGTAGCTGGTCCATTCCACTGGGGTGTCAAACAGACGAGGCATACTGATGAGTCCTGTAGGACGAAACACGTGTCTATGTCTTCTGTTAGCACCCTTTGCAAACTGTGTGAGAGGCCTTTCGGCACCATGCAATTCTGCTTAAAGTTGGACCAGCATAACATTCTATGGTGATTTGCATATGCAGCCCATGATGCTTTGCATTGTGGGGGCATGTGTAATTTTGTATTTTATATATATATATATATATATATATATATATATATTATAGAGGCGCAGTTGCACCTCTATAGTTAGGGTTCAGTAGGCAGTTTAATGTTAAATGTAAACAGTGGTATCCGACACACGCCTAAAGGCACATAATTATTTGTAGCTCCTGTAAGAACCAATATGGATGCTCAGGATTCTTCCAATAAAGTGCAGAGCTTTAACACAAAGTGCTTTTAAAACATCAAAACAGGACAGAATCTCCAAGTCACTCACATGTAGAAGGTCCTTAAAATGCAATTCATTTGGTACATATAGCACCAGAAGTCCAATAGTACAGAAAGTCTAATAAAGTCCAAGGTTCAAACTCACAAACAAGCAGGTCCAACACTTTGTTGCAGCAGCAAAGGTGGAGGGTCCGCCTCCAGACATCACCTGACGCATTTCATACTACGGGCAGTACCTTCTCAAAGGTTGATGTCAGTATACATGTTTCTACCTTATAAAGGAAGTTCTTAAAGAGACAGTGTATAATTTTAAAATTACATGACATGAGTTAACCATTCTCAACATGTGCAATATTATAAATAACAATACAAATAATCAACCACCATCTAGCAGCAGTAAGTATCTGTATAAATAGTCATTTAAAACCACTAAAGGAAGAAAAAAAGATAGAAAATACTGTGACAACTATACTTCATAGGGTACCAGTAAAGTTACTTGCACAAGTCCATTGTGAATTGGCATGGCAGCTTCTTCCAACCATTAGACATGCCATGGTTCACCCTGGTAAAAACCAAATGTGCAAAGCTGAAAAGGTAGAAAAAAGAATAAAGTAAATATTTGAAAAACACCAATAATCTAACACCAATTATAATCACCACTGAATTAAAAAACATTTCATTTTTTCAAGAAGAGTTTAATCTCATTTCTATCATTTAACCCTTATGTCTGCATGGCTTGCATGGAAAAAATCCAATATTGTTCTCACCTTAGAAGTAAATTATTGTAGTCCCCACCCATCTTGTCAGTACAGGTTTTTCAAGTGCTGTAAATGCTCCCACTTATTTCTCACTCTTGACATATGTAGTGCTAGTGCATTTTTGGGGTCCAAGTTCTGAATTGCACTAGCATGTTCCCCTATTCAAGTCTCGAATGGCCTTTTGGTTTTCCCAGTGTAGAATTTTCCACGTTTACATTCTGCGATATAAATAACTCCTGGTGTACTGCATGTAATTGACCCTCTAATTCTCACATCCCTATTGGTGACTGGATTCCTGAAGTTTTTAATGTTTCTCACCATGGGGCAAAATGTGCAATTTCCACATTTATTGCATCCCCCCATGCAAAAAATTAAAGATGTCATTGTTCACTCACTACAGCCAGTACAAGAAAGGCCAAGAAACTGGCTTAAGGATAGAATGGGGGGGATGCAATAAATGTGGGAATTGCTTGACAAGCAACACACAGGCAGGAACAGTGTGTTGGCAACACCCCCCCAAGCAGACACCCACCCCATCTGAGAGACAATGCATTCATGACATGGTAACTTACCTACACCTGCATGGCCATCACCTGTGCAGCTCCAGTGGCCCTCTGCTCCTGCAACTCAGTGGCCTCTGCAGCCCACCACCTGGCCTCCGGCCCTGCAGGACACACAAAAGCAGAGAACAACATTAGAAGATGCAACATGGCACAGACCTCTTCCCCCAGCACAGGTATGGGCATGCAGTGAAGGGGTCAACAAACAGTGCACCACTGTTGAAAGGCCCAGCAGTGCACAGCAGTGCACAGCACCCCAGCCTGTCCCCCCCCAAGAGCCCAGCTGTAGGCATGCAATGTAAACAGCAGTCCCTCCCCATACATGGCACAGTGGCCCTGGCCCACCCACACACCACTGCAGAGAGGCCCACCCCATGTGACATGCAGTACATGGTACCACAATGCAGGTGCAGCCATGCCCAAGTGCCTGTGTGTGCCCTTGTGAGTGTGCTCCTGTGTGGTGCAACAGCCCCAATCCCCATGCGCCCATGCCACACATGTACAAGTGTGAGATACTTGGTCTGGGCAGTGCACCCCTGTGTGTACTCTCCCACATACAGTCTAGCCATACTCTGTCCAAGCATTGCAGATCCCCATATCTATACCTGCTCTGCTCCCCTGTGCGGGAACACTTGTGTGGTGCACCAGCTGGCCAGCAATCCTGGCCCACACATCTGCCCTGGGCACCTGCACGTCCTCCTGGCTGAACAGCTAGCCCTCCACCAGCATCACTAGGGCCACCAAGTGCAGGAGCTCCAGCTCAGACCAGTTCATGGCCATGGGTACTGCTCACCTGGCAAGTGGCATGTTCAATGCGCAGGGTACACACAGAACTGTCTGTGAAGCCTGAGCTATTGAATGGCCTAATTGTGCCACATGTGCCACTAGGTCACGTGCAAGTCACTGTGCACAACACTCTGATGTGTGATTGGTCCCACTGGTGACCACACACACATGCGCAATGCACAATATCATGGTGGGAAAGCGGGGTCAGGGGTCTTGGCAAGGTTATGCATGTGCAATACGTACATGTCCACCATGTTGTGAGTGTCATGCATTGTTGTGCATAGCAACAGTGATGCGCAGTAGCCCATAGGCATGCAAAGGCAGGTGTTCCCAATCAGGGAATGCCTAGGATCAGGTTGGATAGTGGGCATCATGCACATGGGCATTCATGTGTATATAGATGGCACCGCGCAGTATGTCCGAGCTATATGTTGGTGATGTGACTGTTGGGCCGTTCGCACAGACACGGTGATGTGCCTAGGGGTCCAGAACAAACCGCTCATGCATGAACAATGTGCCCTTGGACTTGTGCTGCATTCAGGGACATGCCACGAACACACCGTGCATACATGGCCAATGAGCCATGTGTACATGCACTCAGCACAGCAGATGCACCACGGTGATTGGGATGAGCAGAGGGCAATTATGAAATTCACAGAGGTTGCTCCAAAATCAGCCCATTACTGAATTCAGAGGCATCTCAGCTGTTTAGCATCTTATTATACCTGCTCCAAACCTTATTTGTATGCCCTGAGCCATAAATGCTTGCAACTCAGCCCACACTGACCATAGGTGACTGAGAGGTTTCACAGCCTTGAAGATAAGTTCTGTTCATATTTCCATTACCATTATAGCATCTGCAAATGATGCTATGGGCCATGGCCAGCCTGGTACCATCCAGACAGGTGCAGGGACACCAGT
Source organism: Neoceratodus forsteri (assembly GCA_016271365.2). Classification (NCBI taxonomy): domain Eukaryota; kingdom Metazoa; phylum Chordata; order Ceratodontiformes; family Ceratodontidae; genus Neoceratodus; species Neoceratodus forsteri. The sequence continues at coordinate 824,625,424 of CM057449.1, forward strand.
CGCACCCTGGTGTGTGCTACACACTGTCCCACAGTCCACCCTAGTCAAGACTGGGGGGGGGGGCATGGTGGAGGGTGTTGTGCATGCACATGCAGTGATGGGTGAAGAGTGTCATAGGCCAGGCCACCTGCCTGTGTGCCATGCCATGCATCACCTGTGGCATGTCCAGGGATGTGCAGCTCTCCATGGCAGTGCACCTGGACATGGCAGTCATAGCACAGACTACCCTGACAGACCGTGACACCATCCCAGACATGCACTGAAGGCAGGCCATTGTTAGGCAGGTGGTGTGCCAGTACACTGCAGCCCCTGTATGGTGGTACAGGCCTCACAGGGACCTACATGTGCATGTCTAATGTCTGTGTCTTCTATCCCACAGTAGCTGTGATGTCTGGAAGAGACAGTGCCACTGGCCACAGGCAGCCTAACTTTACAAATGATGAGGAGCGAGCCTTCATAGAGGTGTACAAGCTGCTCAGGGATATCTTGACTGGCAGGGGTGGCAGCCGTGCACCACGGGATGAGGCCTGGGAGGCAGTGGCATGCCACATCTTTGCAGTGGGGAAGTACAACTGGATCTCCCAGAAGTGTAGGAAACATCTGAATAATGGGAGGAGGAGGGCCAAGGAGAAGGTGACACACATCGAGGCCTCACTGAGCAGGACAGGGGGGTGGTCCACAGTTGGGTGTGTGTCTCACCCCAAATGAGGAGCTGCACATGGCAAGCATTGCCCAGTCAGTTGTGCAAGGTGTCCCTGGAGGGGGTTTCCAGATGGGCAGTAGCCCATCACAGCACTGTGAGTATCCATGCCCCAACACATGTCAGGCAATGTGTGTGTACCATGGTAGCCGTGGCAGCCCCACTGTGTGCTACAGGCTGCCCTTGTGCCTATGTGAAGTACCCTGTGTGGATGTGGCCCATACGTGGTCCATGCTGTGCACAGCTGTGTCTGTCAGGTCATGCCCGGGGGGGGCACATGTGTTGTTCTGTTGCCTATCAGGCTAGTGGTTCCATCCCACTGTTGGATGGGCATGGTGTGGCACTGACACACAAGATGCCATGTGGTCATGTACTGGCACCGAGCATCCCCATTCAATGCTGGTGCATGGCAGCAGTGGCAGGATGTGCGTTGCCCAGCAGTGCCAGGGACTGTCATGCACAACCACGGCACACCACTGTGACACACTGTACTTGTATGTTTGCCACTTTGCTTTCCATTGACATTGACCATGTTTCCCTCCTTTCTTTTCACAGCTCCATCCCGCCTCATGGGTGCAGCTGTGTCCACGGCTGCACGGGATGCCTTAGTGGGCAATGATGCTGGCCCGTCCCACAGCGCTGTGGGCATGACACAGGATGGTGCCATTTCTGGCCCCTCCAATGCACCAGTGGCTCCAGCTGCAGCGTCAGTGGTGGTGGGCCCTTCAAACCCTTCAGTTAGTGGTGCCACTGCTGGTGGGCATGACACCTCATGGCTGGAGGCTTTCCTGAATTTGACTGATGACGACCCAGGGGACATAATGGATATCACTGATGCCCTGTTAGTGCTAGCATCTGGTACACAGGGGGTGTACAGTGATGCCCCTGATGATCCAGATGCCACACAGATACTGGGGGGATACAGTCAACAGTGGTGCATGCAATACACAAGTGCCTGCATAGGTGGCACCTGATGCTGTTGGTGAACCTGCTGCACACAGCACACCTGCAGGGTCCACACAGTGCCCTACAGTGGTGAGTGCTGTGCCATCTGCACCTGGTGCTGCTGTGGCAGTGGGGTCAGCCAGCACATCCCGTCTGGGTGCTGTTGGTGACACGCAGGTGACGTTGGACCATAATTCCACCATATCTGGATGTGATGGGGTTGTGCATGCCCATGCCCCACCAATGACACAGCCTGCCGTGGTGTAACCTCCACCTGTGGATGCCTCGCAGCAGGCTGGCTCACCATCCATTGATCAATGCCGTCACCAGAAGCCCTCGCCCGCCGATGACACTGAGCGCTATGCCCACCTCTTGCGGGACACCATGGAGGGGCAGGTATCCCTACAGGTAGAATTCAGGGGCCTCCAGATGCTGATGGCCTTTCTGCATGAGTTGGCCATTGCGTGGCATGCCCAGATGTTGGCACAGGCACGCCTACTGTGGGTGGGCATGACTGCAGCTCTGGAGTGGATAGCAGCTGCTGCTGAGGCAGTGTGTGCATTCAGTGTGCACTGTGGCCACCGGCCTCCAGCTGTACACCCAGGAGTGTATCTCGCATGCCCAGGCAGTGGTGTCAGGTGGACCCATTGCTGCGGATGCCATCACTACAGCTCACAATGCCCAGCATCTCCGGACCTGACATGGCTTGGGGGACCTCCACCCCAATGATCACCCACTCATGGTCTCAGTGCAGTACCCCTACAGGAGTGTTGGCAACACCCCCTGTGGTTGGTGGTGTTTAGCCAGCATCCACCAGTCATGGGCAAGGCCGCCCACAAGTTAGTGGTGGCCGTTGTGCTGCCCTGTGATGTCCAGGTCCCCAATCCAATGGCCACTACACCTGCCACCTGTGTGTCCCACTTGTCTGGCTAATGCTGCCTGGGGTGGCATGAGTGGTATGCGCCAGCCACAGTGCATTGCCATTGTGGGCCCCCTGTGCAGTGCTACCTGCATGTCCATGTGTGCCACTGTTGTGCCTTGTGGCATGAGCATGATGATTGTGATCCTGTGTCTGCTGTGCATGTGTGCCAGCAGCTGTACACTGATCCATGCCATCCCTGGCACTGACATTGTGGCACATGGCTGTGTTGACTGTGGTATGCGTGTGTGTGTGTGTGCCGCGTGGACACTGGCATGTCTGCGTTCCACTGCAGCATCGGCACTGCTGCATGGGCTGTATTGCGTGTGTGTGTGTGTGTGTGTGTGTGGCTGGGTGGGGCTGTATGTGTGGTGTGTAGTGCCCATCTTGCACTACACACCTGTGTTACTCACCTGCGGTCACCAATGTGCTCCTCCAGAATACAAACCTGTGTTACTCACCTGCGGTTGCCAAAATGCTCCTCCACTGGTGTGTCCCTGTACTGCTTGGCCCTCGCAGCCAGGCATAGGTTACAATGCTCCAGTGGCGGTCCTGCCCGTGGACCCTGTGGCACTGCATCCTCATCCCCAACCTACTCCTCCTCCTCCTTAGAACTGTCACCCTCCATTGCCTGGACAGCTTTTGCATGGTCCAGGCCATGCTGTGTAGTATACAACAGGCCAGGAATATGCCACAGGCCTTCTCAGATCTATACTCTAGGGCCCCACTCAACCTATCCAGGCACTGGAAGTGCATCTCCAGCATGCCAAAGATGCGTTGTATGATGGTGTGCATGGCAATGTGTGCCTCATTGTAACGCTCCTCCACCTCTGTTCTGGGTCTTCTGAAGGGTATGAGTAACCAGGATCTGAGTGGGTATGCTGCCTCACCTGTGTGGAGCAAGGATAGCTTTTAGTCCACTGATCACATGGGCAACTTGCACCCCCCCCACACCATGGCACACTGCTGTGTGTGGTGTGGGTACACCACTGACCATGTTCTGCTATTCTCTGCCTTCCTTCTTCCCCCTCCCTCCTGATGGTGTCTGGCCCTGCTGCTGCTGGCTGCCTCTGACTGCCCATGCCATTACATTCCACACATGCCCTGGCCCCCATTGTCCAGCCCAGTGTGCCCAGCTGCTATGTCTGCTTACCTGCTTGTGGGGTGCTTGGCCATGCCACACCTGCCCCCCCATGGCACTACACTCCTCCTTCCATACATTGTACCTGTGCCATACTGTACCAGTTTGTGCATGCCTGTGGCACTGTCCTCACTTCTGCTGTCCTACTTCCGTTGCCCCCCTCTGCACATTGTACATCGTGCTACCTGCACACCTTCCTCAACCTTCCTATCCAGCGCCATGGTGTCCTGTTGTTCAGCAGATCAGTTTGTCTCACGCACTTACTAAGTGACTGCTTGTTATGTCCCCTGCCTCTAATCTGTGGCAGAGGGCAGACTGGTGCCAAATGAAGGCAACATATGTGCTCCCTGGGTATGTGGTGCAGACATTGCTAATGTGCCCTGTGGCATTGCACACCACCTGGCAGTTTACTGAATCATACCCCTTGTGGTTGATACACATTGCTGCATCATTGCCAGGTGGTGCACGGATTGCCACATGGGTGCAGTCAATGGCATCTATGATGCATGGCATGTATGCCACCCTGTGGAACTGCTGCATGGCTTCTGTCTGCTCTGCCTGTGTGCATCAGAAGTAGATGTACTCCGAAGCACGTTATAGCAATGTGGTGAGTAACTTTGTGCGGAGACAGGAGGTGGATGCCTGGGAGATGCCTGTGGTGTCCCTGTCTGACCTCTGATAGGTTCCTGTGGTGAGCAAGTGCATTACTGTTGTCACCTTGGTCTCCACAGCTATGGAATGATCTCGTCCAATGAGTGCCTGCATTTCAGCATGGCATAGCTCACAGAGCTGCCTTAGAATGGCCCTGTTCAGACGGTATTGACCTACTGTTTCTGTGTCAGTAAACTGTTTGAATGTCAGTCTGACACGATACCACCATAGGGCTGGCCGCCTGTGGTGCCTTCTACAACCACGTTGCTGTTCCACCCATCTTCTCATCCTCATTATCATACCCACCATCAGGAATGGTGCTCCTTCCATGTTAGCCTTTCAGCTGCCTCTCACGTCCTTTTGGCTCCTGTGATCTTGCTGCTGGCTTCTTGGGGGCTTGCATTTAAGTCTACTCCTTTATACTTCTCTTTCCATTGTGCATTTGGTACATGCGCCGTGAATGCTCTATAGTTGTGCCTTCATTTTGCACTGTGAATTGCTCTGCACTGTGTATGTATGTGTACTCCCTCTTGATTTGAGCCGCATATCATTTACATGCATCTACAGTGCATCCTGTTCTGGGCAGCGCATCTGAGTTGCACCGGGGCGACCGTGCTGTCTGTAATGGCTCCATGGTGCATTTTTGGGTTGCGCTGGTGCATCTTATTTACGCCCAGCGCATCTGCTTTATGAATCCTGCCCGAAATGTTTTTAAATCAGTGGTGATTATAATTAGTGTTAGATTATTGGTGTTTTTCAGATATTTACTTTATTCTTTTTTCTATCTTTTCAGCCTTGCACATTTGTTTTTTACCTACCAGGGTGAACCACAGCCTGTCTAATTGTTGGAAGAAGCTGCCATGCCAATTCACAATGGACATGTGCATGTAACTTTACTGGTGTCCTATGAAGTATAGTTGTCACAGTATTTTCTATCTTTTTTCTTCCTTTAGTTGTTTTAAATGACTATTTATACAGATACTTATTGATGCTAGATGGTGGTTGGTTATTTTTATAGTTATTTATAATATTGCACATGTTGAGAATGGTTAACTCATGTCATGTAATTTTAAAATTACACACTGTCTCTTTAAGAACTTCCTTTATAAGGTAGAAACATGCATATTGATGCCAACCTTTGAGAAAGTACTGCCCATAGTGTGAAATGTGTTAAGTGATGTCTTGAGGCGGATCCGTCCACCTTTGCTGCTGCAACAAAGTGTTGGACCGGCGCTTAGCTAGGCCTGCTTGTTTGTGAGTTTGAACCTTGGATTTTATTGGATTTTCTGTACTATTGGACTTCCTTTACTATATGTATCAAATGAACTATACTCTAAGATCCTTCTACAGTACATGTGAGTGACTTGGAGATTCTGCCTGTTTTGATGTTTTAAAAGAACTTTGTATTAAAGCTCTGCACTTTATTGAAGAATCCTGAGCATCCATATTGATTCTTAAGGAGTTACAAATAATTAAGTGGCTTTAGGCAAGTGCCGGTTACCACTGCTTACATTTAAACTGTCTATTTTAACCTGGCAGCACCGTTCCCTGGATGTGGTCACTACCATACAACCAAATAAGTTTAATGTTAAACACCACCAGAGGATGGATCGTAGGGGTGGGGAGTAGCCATCTGTTTTAGAATGGAATTGGGCCTCGTGGATGTACCAGTCAGGGAGACTCGGTCATTTGAATGTACCGTGGGCACAGGTGTGGGGTACAGGATTCTTCTTGTCTACCAGCCACCCGGGGGTAAGAAGCAATTCCTGCAGGATGTCGCAGACTTCATCATCGACATGGTGTTGGAGTCCCCCATATGGATGGTTCTGGGTGACTTCAATGCCTGAGTCGATGATGAACTCTCACAGTTTAGTCAGGACTTCCTCCAATTAATCAATTTGTTCGGTTTCACACAGGTGATTACCTCTGTGACCGATATCCAGGGTCATTCATTGGACCTGGTCTTCCTACTGGGTATGGAGATCTCCGACTTGGTGGTGGAGTAGGTCAGATGGTCTAACCAGCATCTTATTAGGTTTAATTTCCAGGATCCCCCCATAGGCCTGCCCCTACAGAGATGGTCCGGTACTGCCCTTTAACGGGTTTGATTCCAACTGGCCTGGTCGCAGTATTGGACCTATTGGGTCTACCAAGTGCAAGCAATGACTCATATACTCTGGTTCAGATCTATAATAGGGCTGTGGCTGAGGCTCTGGATGTCATTGGTCCTGTCCGTGTTCGCCCCCTCACTCTGAGCCCTCAGTCTTCTTGGTTCGATGGGACTTTGAGGGAACTGAGGAGAGTGGGATGAAGGATGGAACATGGCTGGAAGAAATCGGGCCTTGATGCCGACAAGCTTAGATTGATGGCCCATTATAGGGACTATAAATTGGCTTTCTCCCATAAGAAGGTGGAGTTCCTGTCCATGGAGATTGCCACTGCACAGAACTGACTAGCCTAGCTCTTTCGAACTGTGTACAGACTGTGCAATCCAGCCTGTCTGCTGTTTCAGAGAGCATTGTCACAAGAGAAATGTGATGAGCTTGCTTGATTCTTTGCGGATAAGGCTGCTGACATCAGGTCCAAGATCTGTGCAGCTCATTACAATGGGGATGACAGTGGTCCGTGGGAGGTTGCGGTTCCTCGGTGTGTCTGGTCTGACTTCAGCTGGCTGGCGTTCAAGGGTGTTGTGATGATCATCCAAACTATGCAGCCGACATATTGTAGTTTGGACCTGGGCCCAACTTGCCTCCTTGTGGGGTGTGTTGAGGCCATTGGCCCAGTCCTAGCTGAGATTGTCTGGTGTTCATTACAGTCAGGTGTGTTTCCGGATACCCTGAAGGAGGCAGTGGTAACACCTCTCCTTAAGAAATCCTCTCTCCACCCAGACTGTTTCACGAACTACAGACCCATCTCTAACCTTCCCTTTGTGGGTAAGGTTATTGAGAAGGTGTTCCTGCTGCAGCTGGAGTATCAATTTACCATCCACAACATCTATGATCCTCTCCAGTCCAGACTCTAGAAAAGGCATAGTACAGAGATGCCTCTTGTCCAGGTCCTCAGTGATCTCCTGATAGCGAGAGATCAGAAGATCCCTTCCATCTTGGTTCTCCTCGATCTCTCTATGGCATTTGACACCATGGACCATGGTGTGTTGCTGGAGCACCTGTGACTGATCTGTGGACTTTCTGGTATGGTCCTCAGATGGTTTCAATCTTACCTCACCAGCAGATTTCAGAGAGTTGTTTTGGGGATGTATTCCTCTGACAAATTCTCCCTGTTGTGTGGGGTGCTGCAGGGCTCTGTGCTATCACCCACGTTGTTCATGGTGTATATGACTCCATTGGGGGACATTGTAAGGTGGTATGGGCTAAGTTTTCATTGCTATGCAGATGATACTCATCTCTACCTGTCCTTTGTGCCCGAACAAGTGGGAGCTATCTCGAGTTTTAACAACTGCCTTTCTGAGATATAGGACTCGATGAGTGCTAACTGGCTGAGGTAGAATCTGGATAAAACTGAAGTTTTGGTGGTGGACCTGCATCAATGGGTAGAGGGGTCATTGGCTAGGTGACCATCTGAGCTGTGGCTTGGTGGCTTCCAGCTGATGGCCTCTGAATAGGTGCTAGATCTGGGCGTTATTCTTGATGAAGGACTGACACTTAAATTTCAGGTGTCGTCAGTTGTCAAGATGGCCTTTTACCATGTGAGGAATATTACCCGGATTAAGCACCTCGTTCCGCCTAGTGACCTTCCAAATTTGGTCCACACCTTCATGACCTCCCACCTTGACTACTGTACAGTAACTCCCTGTACCTGGGGCTACCGGGGGTTGATATCTACACTTGCAGCTGGTGCAGAATGCGGCAGCTAGGCTGTTGACAGGGGTACCTCGGGCTTGCCATGTCACGCCTGCGCTGCGTGGCCTGCACTGGCTGCCTATTCAGTGGCGGATTACCTTCAAAGTTGGCTTGCTAACTTACAAGGCCCTGCACCGAGAGGGTCCATGTTATCTGCAAGAGCTTCTTCGTCCCTACTGCCCCCACTTTCTACTCCACTCCACTGATGAGGGATTGCTAGAGATTCCCAGGGTTCATCTGAAGACCTCTGGGGCCAGTGCTTTTCAATTTGTGGCCCCCAACCTGTGGAATTCTCTACCTTGTCGGATAAGAGAATGCCTGACGGTGGAGAACTTTAAATCTGCTTTAAAAACATATTTGTTTAATCTTGCTTTCCCAAATGCTGAATAAATTGTAGCTGATATGTTTGAAATATTTGTGTTTTTTAGCTGTGATTTTACGATTTTGTGATCTAGCGCTACGGTTCCTGTGAGACTAGCACTATTTTATAAATAAAGTTTGCTTTGCTTTGCAAATTGTGCACATTAATAACTTCACAACCGTTCAACAGATCTGCACAAGATTTGGAATGATTGGTCTTGGATGGTAGATCTCTTAATTTGCTAAGTTACGTTTGGATCAGATTTGTGGTTTTCGTGCAGCGAAGAACTAAATAATGCATTTTTCACCTTTTCTGGCAAATGTCAGGGTCATTTTTTGACACTGTGCTGTGCCCACACTGTTTGGAATTTTCAAGGTAGAAAGAGGTTATCCTAAGGAACAATCATTGGTTTGGTGAAAAAATATTAATCCGTTCCAAATTTATTAAATTTTGAAAATTCGGGTTCTGAGCATGCTCAGTTCAGTTAGCTGCACAGTTTCTTTACTGTTAAATTGTTTATTTACATTTTCAGTTTACAAAAATTAGGATTGACAAAAGGTAAAATGGGTGAACGTTGTTGGTTACATATACAATTCAACATCAAACAGTATGATCTTGTAATAGGTATGCATGCGCTTACTAATCTAAATGTGGCAATCTAGCTTCTGTTCCTGGGGAGGCAAGACTTCCATGATCCATTAATGGAAGTCAAAGTGTTCTTCATGGAAATGGGTGATGTTCTGGACTCTGACACCCTGGATAGCATGAAACACAAAGAACCACTATTCCACATATTAACAGTTTGAACTATTTACACTAGGAAATACAGTAGAGCACATTTCTGCATTTGTTTGTCATACATGGGATAGTTCCTTCTATTTCACAGCCATATGTCAGGTACCAGGCAGTGAGTCCTGCTGGGAATCTTTCAACCCACCCCTGTTTTGGGAGTGATGTATCTGTGGAAGGGGGTCCAGCATTCTTCATAGATTTTGATGGAGCTACATGCCAGGTGGGAAAGTCAGTCCATGGAGGCTATCTGGATCATGGAAGCCAAGAGCTCCTGGGGGCTGGGGACCTCCATGGTTCTCCATCTGCAAAGCAAGAGGCACTTGGCCTGCATGACCCACATGACCAGGCATCGGTGTTCCAGATCTCATAAGTGAGGGGCCTCTGATTTCATTCCCAGGAGGAGGAGGGGGATAGACCTAGGGGCTGATTTGTGGAGCACTTGCCCCCATACCTTATAGACATAGTCCCATATCTGTTATACTAGGGGGCAGGCCCACAAAATATGAAGAAGATCCCCCGGGTGGGATTTATACCTCCAGCATAAATCTGAGCTGCCGCATGTAGTACCACAGGGATGCAGTCCCAGGAATGGAGGATCTTATTTTGTATTAGTCTACTTTTTGCATCTGTGAAATATTTTCAGGCAGTTTTCCAGCATTCCCTCCACTGGTACTCTATGATCTCTAGTTCCAGGGCCTCTTCCCATTTTTGTCTGGATCTTTCAGTTTGGCTGGGTATGGTGTGCCTGAGGGTAGCATAAATGGAGCTAGCTGTTCCTCTTTTCTTTGATAACCAAAAGGGGATTACTTGGGGATCTCCCTGGGGTGTGTGGGCAACATACTCCTGAGTTGTACTTCAGAGCTGTAGATATCTCCAAAAGTCTGAGGGAGGGAGTGACCACTGAGATTATAAGTTGGAGAAGGTGTTAACCACGATGGAAGTTGGGATCATCAGATCCTCTACCTTGAGTATGCCCTTGGCCTCCCATCCCAGCCAATGGACTGTTTTTTCACCTGTGAATAGCTTATCATTCCCCACAACAGATTCATTTTTAACTGGAGTGAGGGTCATCCCCAGTCGCTTCCACAGTTTAGCCCAGCATTGTAGAGTTGAGCCTATGGTAGGGTGGGATTTGAGTCCTGTTGGGGGCAGATTGTACACCAAAAGTGCCAAAGAGAGTTTCTGTTTGGCCTCCAGCTGTACGGCCACCCCTTGAGGTTTGGGTTCCTCCTATGTCCAGAGCCAGTGTAGGGATTGTGTCATGTGAAAGGCCCATTTATATCCCTCAAACCATGGGAGACACCACCCTCCCACATTCCAGTGGGTCCTCAGTTTATTCCTACTGTATCTGGGGGGTTTGCCTTCCCACAGAAATTTGCCAATTGTCTTATCTATCTTCTGAATACAAATTCAGGGGAAGGGAAAGGGGAATGTGTTGCTAGTATATAAAAGATTTTGGGAGCCAGGATCATCTTGATCGCCGCTATCTTTCCTGTCAGGTTTAAATTAAGTCTGTTCCATCTAGACATGTCTTCCGTCATATCTATTAGAAGTGGTTGGGGGTTTCGATCAGAGGTGTTCACAGAAGCCAAGGACAAGGGGGGCCCAAATTCCTAACAAAGCTAGGGGGGATCTGGGACTATGCTCCCCCAGGAAATTTTTGAAATAAATCACTGTAAGTGGTGCATTTTCCTGCATTGTACAGTTAGGCAAGATACTTTACAGCCCAAAGTACAAACAGGTGTGCACAACTGGAATGGAGCCTGGTGCTCTGTGGGGGGGGGGTAGCTACCCCTGTAAATCTGAAGAGAAAATGTTCAAGGTAGCAGAGCCCTCACCAATGTTACCAATCTTCCACAAAAAGAAATGTAGGAGTCAGTAAATGTCTTTTTTTTTTATATTGATTTGCTTATTTACCTTCCTCGTACTGGGGTGGTCCTGTGGTTCCCCTGTTCTGCCCATGACCCAGCGGCTCCTGCAATGGGCACCATGCCTGAGCTGCAACATCCTTGCCCTCTCTAAAGTCACATCATGGAACCCCCCCTCGTGGAAGATCAAGGGGTCAGGACCAGAGGGAGCTCCTGGGAGTGTCCGATGCAGTGCCACAGGGCAGCCCTTCATGAGCTGGAGGATGGTGGATTTTCTCTCCTGTAGTTCCCCCCTGCAGCCCGGGCATGCAATGATTCCATTGATGCTATGGTGAATGCTTCCATTCACCACACATCAAATGGCTGCCCAAGTTATCCTCTCTATCATGCCACAACTCGCACTCTCCCCCAGCCACCGCTAGGAGCCAACACATGTACGGGTACCCCGTCCCACCCTCCCAGAGGAGAAGAGCAGCCCTGCAGACACTCAATCCTCCCCCCCGGCCGACACCCGGCCACCCAAGTCCACTCCCGAACCCGGATCATTGACATAGCGTGAGGAGTGGAATCCAGCGCCTCAGTCTTCAGTGCCACCTGGCCAGAGAGAGTCAGTAAATATCTTTAAAAATTCTCCACTTCTATTGCAGGTAATTAACAGATGCACGTGGTGTGGGCTCACCACTACAACAAAACCCCAGCACTTCAACAAAAGTCTTCCTGAGGGGGTCAAGTTTACTCTGGCTAAATAATCCCTTTTATACAGATTCCTGAACCAACATACTGTCTACCACCTGCTGTTTTAAATACTCATAGAAATGATAATTCATGATTTAGATTTAAAGAGCTAGTGGAGCCAAAATAGGCAGACAGGAAAATAATACAAATTATAAGTAGTAGTCAATTGTAACTTTTTATTTTTGAAGTATTTTTCTTTTTCCTTTTGCTTATCAGAAAGTCTTCTGCATGATAATATTGTGCTGGATGTGTGGAACAGCTCTTAGCCTGGCAGCTGACATATCTAACTCTACTGCCCCACATTACATCATCAGCATTATGATCTCACTGATAGTGACATCACAGATGAATGACCTGGCAGTCACTCACTTGTTCCTAAGTAGCAGTGATGTCACAGAAAGTGAGGTCACAATGCTGATGATGTAGTGTGGGGCAGTAGAGCAAGATATGTCAACTGCTAGGCTAAGAGCTATTCCACACATCACACCTACTAACATCAGGTAAGCAATCTTCTAATTAAACAAAGTGAAAAAAAGTACCTCAGATATAAAAGGTAATGGTTGGCTCCTTTTAAAATCTAATATTACTTTTAGGCAGTACACTAGCTCTTTAAGGGACTGTGGTGAGATTTGAACCATGATAGACAAAATGCAACACAATGGAACAAAAGAAATACAAAACAAATGAATATAGAAAAATGTATACATATCAGGTGGAATTTCACTAGGGAAGATGAGTTTGAAAAACAATCTCAGGAACTGTGCAATCATACAAGCAGGTTACAATGACATTTGACAATGCTCTTGAGCTAAAAACATGGAAAGGGATTACTTGTTAGAAACAAAGAATCAGGAACAGGGTGATAACAGATATTGGCCCATACTTCTTAATGATTCTATTTTATCAAGAAAATTAACAGAGAGCCCTGGAATTACATTTTCAAAAGCAGATTATCTAACAATCAGTCTAGTTCACAGCTATTATGTTGAAATCAAACCTGAAGCATCCTGAAAGGATATTTCAATGTGAGAATGTAACATGTGATCTCTGCTGCCAGAATAATAAATTCTAGCTTGAAGGTTATGAAAACACTGTTAAGATCTGAAGCTTTCTTAATTGCAGCAGCTCAGGACTCTGAGGTCAGACAAAGCAAACAACAGGGGGGGCCAAGGCCAGCCTCGTCCACCCCCTATGCACGCCTCTGGTTTCGATCCCATAGCTTGGGAATCATGGTGGTAAAGTTGATGCTCAGGTAGGTAATACCTTCTTCTGCCCATTTTAGTCTGGTGTCCCCCCTTACTTGAGGTGTGCATCTGGAGTTTAGCAGGAGCACCTCAGTTTTAGTTTGGTTAAGGTGAAGACCTGACAGTTCTTGGAATCGATGGAGGGTGTCTAGCAGCAGGGGTAGGGCCTTGGGTAAGTCTGAGAGGAGAACAAGAGGGTCATCTGCATGCACAAGTGTGGTGTATTCTTCTTTGCCTGCTATAATTCCCTGTGTTCCCTTATTGTCTCTGAGCGTGGTCGCTTACAGCTCTGCCGTAAGGACAAACAATAGGGGGGAGAGAGGGCAGCCTTTTCTGGTGCCTCTAGCCAGCACAACTCGGGGAGATAAAGAAGAATTGGTCAGGAGCCGGGCAAAGGGGGAGTTATATAGAGCTGCTATCCACATTCAGAAGAGAGGCCCAATTCCCAGATTTTTAAGGACTGCATGGAAGTAGTCCCACTCCAGGGAATCAAAAGCCTTTTCAAAGTCAATGGCTACCGCAGGTGCTGGTGTGGTGAAGTCCTGAGCCACATGTGTCAGGTTAACCAAAGTCCTGATGTGATCAGCACTATATCTATTGGGGTCAAACCCCACTTGAGAGGGGTGTATCAGCTGCAGTAGTAGGGGTCCTAAATGTAGGGCCAAAGCCTTGGTAAAAAATGTAACTGTCCACGCTGAGAAGGGAGATTGGGTGGTAACTGCCTGGAGAAGTGGGGTCTTTCCCTTTTTTTGGCAATACAGTAATCACTGTCTCTCTCATAGTAGGGGTTAGAATTTCATTCATTTCCACCTCTGCATAGGTCTGTTGAAGGACGGGGCAATTATATCTGTTAGGGCCTGCCAGAACTCGACTGTATAGCTGTCTCCCCCTCTGGGGCCATCCCCGGCTTAAGTGATAACAGAGCCTTCTTCACTTCCTCGGTGGAGAGGGGGTGTCCAGCTGTTTGGCTTGCTATTCCAATATATTAGGGAGGTGTAATGATTGGAGGAATGCCTGAATGGCTTGGGGGTTAGCTTTCCTAGAGGAGGTTTACAGGAAAATATAGTATTCTGCCATAACCCCGTTTAGCTCAGTGTCTTTGGTATGCACCGCCCCTTTGGTATCTTTCAGCCCTGCAATATGCCTTTCTATTTGCTGCTTCCATAGTCTGTATGCCAGTACTTTCCCACCCTTTTCCCCACCTTCCCAATACTTCTGCTTTGGGTGGAGAATGGAGACTGCTCTTCGTGACAGAAGAGAGCTGATTTCCATTCAAAGTCCCAGTATCTTTCGCCCCAGGTGTTCTTTACGGGTTTTCCCTACTTGTCCTTTCTGCATCTCTCAACTCTTCCCCTAATTCTTTTAATTTATTTTCCTGATGTCGTCTCCTGGCCCCTGCATATGCAATGATTCTACCCCGCATTGTGGCCTTAAATGCCTCCCATATGTTTCCTGTGGTGGTAACCTGGATGGGATTTTCTTGAAAAAAGAGCCTCGCCTCAGCTTGGGCCCATGCAAGGAAATCCACATCCTTGACCAGCAGGTGGTCCAGCCTCCAATAAGTGGAGGTGTGGATCCCCAGAGGATGGTCAGCTAGACTGGGGCGTGGTCTGATATTATTATGGGGAGTATATTAGAGGCTACGGTGGTCTGGGTAATCTGTGGGGATGTTAATATGTAGTTGATGCGGCTATAAGAACCACGTACTGGGGAATAGAAAGAGTACTCTCGGCCCCTGGGATTCATCACCCTCCACACATCCGTCAACCATTGGTCTCTCATCCAGCTTAGCAGGGCATTCCGTCCTTTCCCATGGCAGTCCTCCCTCCCATTGCACTTTTATCTGTCAGTGGGTCTAAGACCAAACTGAAATCACTCCCTATTATGGTGGGCACCCCAGTTTTAGTCATATTTAATAGAGTTTGGGAGGTCTGGTGAAAAAATTCTGGGTCGTCTTTGTTGGTGCCATACAAGTTCCCTAGCAGGATCTGACCTGTGGGGGGGTTGAAAAATTCCAAACACCCACCTGCCCTGTGGGTCCACTTTTGTTGTGATGAGGGACCATTGTAGCTGTTTATGTGCCAAAATTGCCACCCCACGTTTCTTAGTTTTCGCAGAGGCATGAATCACCGCTCCCACTCAGTCCTTCTTTAAGAGCTCATGATCCTTCCTAGTGAGTTTTGTCTCTTGCAGGAAGGCAACCTGTGTCCTGACCTTTTTCAGATAAGACAGCACCTTTTTCCTCTTCATCGGTGTGTTTAACCCTGATACGTTCCAGGTAATACATGTTAGATTAGCCATATTCAGAGTCTGTGAGGGGTAGCAGAAGAAGAATTAACTGCAGTTGGCTGGTGAAGAGGGGGAGGTGCTGTCCTGTGAGGAAGGTGTTTGGGTGACTCAGGCTATCCTTCTGCCCATGGAAATGGTTGGGCTCTGGGGTCTCTGCCACATGGCATTGTGTAAGCCTGACATGTACTGGGCAGGGTGTTTTGTGCCATGGTGGATGACAGGGGCACTTTCATTTGTCTCTGATCCACAACCCTGTTGTTGCTTGTAGGGTGCTTCCCAGTTATCACAGTTTGGTTGTAACCCACCATTGTCTGGTGACATCTCAGGTACCCATACTCTGTTTCTGTCATCCCTAGATAGCTTGCTAACAACATACATAAAAACGTTCAGCGACCAAAACATACAAAAGAACATATTTACACCCTGCACATCCATGCCCAAATGGCACCACTTTGCACGTATGATCACTTGCCTAACTTGGCAAAGCAAGATCTGCTGGGAGAGTCCTGTGGGTGTGGTGGTCTTGCTGAACACTGGCCTAGTATCCCCATATTCCTGCATTACTGCAGTAGTCTGAAGGTTTGGCAGCTCTTGCAGTCTGGGCGTGTGGCTACCCAGCCAGGTAGTATTTTGCTGAGCTTCCTACCTAAGCGGAACCTGCAGTAGGTGTCCCACGAACCTCCTAAGTGAGAACCTAGGATCATAGGTGGAGGGGCTGGGCTCAAGGGGTTAGAGAAAAAGGGGGGGTTTCGCTGACTTAGATAGAAGAGCAGCAGTCTCCTTATTGTGATATAAGGTTGGTTAATTTGCTACCTGGGGGGTGGCGGCGGACCTGGCAGCAGAGCCCAGAGCACCCTTAGATTCCTCCGAGAGGAGGAGAGGGGGGATAGTGAAGGAGGGAGGGGCAGAGGGGAACCCTCTTGATCCCAGCCTTTCAGTACACTTTTCTTGAGGGGGAACGGGAGCCATGGAGATAGCATGTCTTTCCAGCATGTGTCCCCCTTCCCCCCAGTGGACCTATCCCCTTTATGGAGTTCCCCAAGTCCTCGGCCAATCAAGATGGGCCGGTTACCCCCTCCTAAGAGGGGATAGCCCTGGGGTCAGCTGCTTTTGAGAAGTCCCAACCCAGTGGTCCCAGACATCATTATTCTACGCTTCTTTTGTGGGGCCACTGGGCTGCCACTCATTGCCCTGCCTCCATCTGCAGAAGAACTCAATTCTATTAACACTCTTTTAATCCTCTCTACATGAACCCTAGTTCCAGCTTCTGTCACCCAGCATGCTTCTAAGCCCCCCACCCAACCTTCAGGTACAGATTCCCCACATTTCTTGTCCCTCCTTATCTTTTACACTGGAGGTGATCTCTGATGGGGTGCACTGTCAGAAGAATAATGTACCCTGGTGGGGCCAAAGTCTTCATGTCCTGGTATTCTTCTGCACCTCAGCAACCCCTCATTTGTAACTTTCAGTGTTAGCAGAGATCACCTCCCCCTCCCTCCCCTATCACAATAATATTATTGTACTTATCTAGCAAGAGACCTGAGGTTCCGTATTGTGCGCCAAGGGACTTCTGGATCTGGCAAGTGAATTTGCCTTGGCTTGATGTTTTTTGTGGTTTTCAGATGCTGCATCTGGGGATTGCTGTGTCACAGGTGGGCCCGAATCTTCCTTCTCCTCAGTTCTTCTTGGAGGGAAGTTTGGACTAGTCAAGTGTGATGTTTTGGTCAGGGAGCCTTCCTCTGGGTGCTGGCTTCTTGAGGTCGGGGATGGAGACCGTAAGGCTTCATAGCGGTTTGCAGTCTTGTACCACACCAGGTCCTTACTTTCCTCCCTCTGTTGATCTTGCTCTGTTTCCTTGGGTCAGGGCCCTGTCTTCACCAGGGGGTGGTCTCACTTCCTGTGATTGTCCCTCACATTCCTCTTTCTGCTGCACCACTGCGAATAAAGGAGTGCTCCTGTGGCGAAGGACCTGGGGGTAGTCGTATCAGATGATCTAAAGGTTGGTAAGCAATGTGAGAAGTCAGTAAGGAGAGCCAGGGGAATACTGGGATGCATAGGAAGGGGCATCACAAGTAGAAAAAGGGAAGTGGTTATCCCTCTGTACAGACAGTTGGTAAGACCCCATCTGGAGTACTGTGTGCAGTTTTGGAGACCTCATCTATGCAAGGACATAGACAGCATGGAAACAGTCCAGAGGAGGGCAACTAAAATGGTGCAGGGTCTGCATCAGAAACCATATGAAGACAGACTGAGAGAGCTTAATATGTATGCCCTTGATGAAAGGAGGGAGGGGGGACATGATAGAAATGCTCAAATACCTCAAGGGAATCAACAAAGTCCAGGAGGGTAGCATCTTTCAGAAAAAGAGATGTGTAAGAACAAGAGGGCACAATTTAAAGATAGAGGGGGGACGGCTCAGGGGTAATGTGAGGAAATTTTTTTTCATGGAAAGAGTGGTGGATGCATGGAACCGCCTTCCTGGAGAGGTTGTTGGGTCTAAAACAGTGGGGGAATTCAAACATGCATGGGACAGACATAAGGCAATTGTAGTGGGGTGTGGCAGGAAGTAGGCTGTTGGTTAACTAGAATCTGCAGCTTATCCAGTAGGTAGGGAAATGGGCAGACTGGGTGGGCCAAGTGGTCCTTATCTGCTGTCAAAGTCTATGTTTCTATGTTACCTGAGCCCCTTCTGCTGTGCTTCTCTTCAGTTTCGTTGGGGCAGGTGGAGCTGGTGCATTTAGGAGAACGTCTTTTGGCACATGGCATCTGTCTTCCTCCAGTCACTCCAGGAAGGCTTCAAGTGCTGCTGGCATGTCAGAGTAAAGCAGGACCCCATTTTTCACAATTCCCATCCTGGATGGATAATGGATGGAGTATTGGATGCCCAATTTCTGCATAGTATGTTGGGCCTGAGTTTACTCCCTCCATTTGTTTGAGAGCTCCTTTGAGAAGTCCTGGTATATGGAGATGGGGTGTCCCTGCCAATAAAGGTGCCCCACCTCCCGTGAGCATTGCAAAAGCTCCTGTCTAATATTGTATGATAATAACTTTATTAGGATTGCCTGTAGTTTCCCTTCTTTCTGCAGCGCTGGGGCAAGAGTTCAGTGCGCTCACTCAATGTCCAGCCTAAAATCTTGATGCAGTCCGAGAATTTCTGGATGGGCCTGCTGGAGGAACTGGATCGTATCTCTTTTTTCTGCTCCCTCCAGAAAGCCCAGCAGTCGCAGGTTGTTCCTCCTGCTGTGGTTTTTGAGATCATCCACCTTCATGAGGGGTGCATTAATTATGGATTGCTGGTCTCTCTGTGCCCCATGGATTTCCTCAATCGCCGAGTCATGAGCCACAACCTGGTGTTCGATTCTGATTAGGCGCCCATCCAGCTGTTGGATGGCTGCAGTGGTCTGTTGGGAGGCATCTGCCACTACATCCATGCGCTAGAGGAGCTGCTCGAACATGGTGTTGAAATGCCCAAAGTCGAGTGATGGGCTCATCACTGCTGTCATGCTACTGGCCAGGATTTGGTAAGGCACCCTAGCTGTTAAAAGTCATGCTGATCCAGGATTAAGTGGTATATTTTATGAGCCGGTCTCCTGAGGTACGATTTCAATAGTTAATTATCTCCCAGGAGCCACTTTAATTACGGTGATTGTCGGATTTTGCTGACTGCAAGCTGCAGCTCATGAATCAAGCTGCCATCTTGCTAGCTTGTCAAGCCATGCCCCCAGCTGCACAGTTTCAGTCAAGGATTCCTGGTCATGAATGGCTCGAGAACAGCGTGAAAAGGGATTCTGAAATCTTGTAAAATTTCTTTTCTCGAGAAAAATGCCTGATCGTCAGCAGCCATTTCATTTTCTCGCTTAGTAAGGGGAAAAAACAAAATATTGTAACTTGCCCCAGGGATGTCTTTTTTAAAAATCAAGGCATGGGTTTTGGTGAGAGGGATGTCTACTACCCGCCCATGCCTATGTTTTTTTGTAAATTATTAAATATCTTTTAAGTTTAAAATCCCTTTTCACAATCCCTTTTTGCCAGCTGATCCCTTCTCGCAAGATAGACTGGTGAACAGGGATTGCAAAAAGAGATTTTAAATGTGCAGAATTCTGCATTGAACTGCCATTTTTCAATGCAGAATTCTGAATTACTAAAATTTAAAAAAAAAAAAAAGTCCCTCGTTGTGGAACACTGGGGAGCCCACTCCCAGTATCCCAATACATGCATGCCCCCCCACAAGCACTGTGGGACATTAGGGAGCCCACTCCCAGTGTCCTAAAATCAGTCCCCCAATGTTTTTTTATTTATAGTTATTGATACCTGAAAAAAAGAAAATGGTCCCTCCTTGATGGACACTGGGGAGCCCACTCCAAGTGTCCCAATTCATGTATGCCTCCCCAGTAGTGTGGGGCACTGGGGAGCTCACCCCTAGTGTCCCCAAACATGTATTGTACCTGCAAAAAAGAAAACTGTCCCCAATGTCTTTTTTTTACGCTGTTAAGAAAATGGTCCCTCGTCATCTCCCCTTCCCTATCCCCCATTCTGACCCTCCCTCAACACACCCACCTCCCCTTG
Source organism: Neoceratodus forsteri (assembly GCA_016271365.2). Taxonomy (NCBI): domain Eukaryota; kingdom Metazoa; phylum Chordata; order Ceratodontiformes; family Ceratodontidae; genus Neoceratodus; species Neoceratodus forsteri. Next base: position 824,645,495 of record CM057449.1, read on the forward strand.
ATCCTCTCCTCTTACCCCATACTTTCCTCCAGAGGTTGGCAGCTGCGATATTCTGTGGACCAGGACATGTTTGGACTCCTCAAAGCTGAACCACAAACTGAGGAATCCAGGTAAGCGCTGTATAATGGATGTCAATGGGGTTTTCAACTTATGTTGATATATCAGCCATTTTTAGAACTTTTAACCCCAAATTTTCAATATGGGGTTCTTGGGACTCCACCTCATGAACATTGGCACTGTCATTTCATTATTCAGTCCCGAAAGGTGATTTTGCGGTTGCTACATGGAATCACTTTTTGGGACTGATTAATGAAATTACAGTGTCAGTGTTCATGAGGGGAGGTCCCAAAAAGCCTGTGTTGAAATTCTGGTGCAAAAAATCCCCCAAATGAATGCGTTATGAGCAGGTATTGCCAAGTTACTTTGCGCACTCGTAATTTCACCAATTTTTGATATTTTCACTCCAGATTTTCAATATTGCCATTTTTTCGCACCTCCTCATGAACAGTATAGTTGTAATTTTTCACATCCTGCCCAAAATATGTTTTCTCACCCATAGCACAGAATGGCATGTTCATTGTGTGAAATCAACTTTTGGGATGGATTAATGAAGTCACAGTGCCACTGTTCATGAGATGGGGTCCCAAAAAGGCCATGTTAAAAATTTGCTGCAAAAATACCTAAAAAGCTAAGCGCAGTCATTGGAATTTTTCTACACACAGACGTAACTTTGGGTATTTAATATATTTTTACTTCAAATTTTCAAACATTGACATTTTTTCACACCACCTCATGAACAGTACAGCTGACATTTTTTAAATCCTGTGAAAAATGTTTTTCTGCACCTGTAGTGCAGAATGGTGTTACGGTTATGCAGAATTACATTTCGACTAGGATTTGAAAATTTTCTGTACTGGGTACATGCAGTGAGGTGATAAGAAGGTTATGTTGAGTATTGGGGGTGAAAATTATTTAAGATGGCACAGTTATGACTATTTGTTACAATTTCTCTACATCTGCTTGGAACATAATGTGTGGAAGTGCAGAGGCTGGAAACCCCTATGTTTCCACAGCTAGATACATATGTGCATCTGTGGAGGGATGTGAGCACAAGGTTCAAAGAACCCTGTGCTCCCACAGTAAAATAAAGATACTATTATACTATCTCAAAAAGTAAGGAAATAAATTGCAAAAAAACTTTGTTAATGCATCAGTTAGGGTTGAAAAAACAAAAGTAGGGAAATGAGACATTAGGGTCGAGCCCCTAACACCCCCCCCCACTCAACCCACCAGCCCACCCCACCACCCTCCACAGACCAGTATGCATCAATGTGTGCTTTGGGGTCATTGGCCTTAACTCTCACCCCGTTCTCCAATACTGTACCATGTCAACTTTCTTACACATGGAATGGGGTGAGAGTTAGACCCGATGACCCCAAGGCACACCCTGATGCATGTTGGTCTGTGGAGAGTGGGTATGGTGTGGGCTGGTGAGGTTGGGGGGGGTCAGAGGCTCAACCCTAATGTCTTATTTCCCTACTTTTGTCGCTTCAGCCCTAACTGATGCATTAACAAAGATTTTTTTGCAATATATCTATCTATCTATATATATATATATATATATATATATATACATATTCATATATATATACATACACATACTGTATTATACTGGCACGGTCACACAGTATAGTTAGGGATGAGTAAGCAGTTTAGTGTTAAACCCCAAATACTTTGCAACCATTCAACAGATTTGCACAAAATTTGGAATGCGTGGTTTTGTATGGTAGATCTCTTGATTTTCCCAGTTGCATTTCAGTCAGACTTGCAGTTTATGCGAGGCAAAGCACAAAAAAATGCATTTTTCACATTTTTGGGGCACTTTTTTGCAGATTTTTGCCCATTGCGCTGCTGCCACACCATTTGGTATTTTGGTATTTCAGGGTAGTAAGAGGTTTGGTCAAAGAACAATCCGGCATTAGTTCGGTGAAAAAATATTAATCTGTTCCAAAGTTATTTAATTTTGAAGTTTCACTTTCTGAGCCTGCTTAGTTCACACCAAGATTTATATGTATGCTTTCTGAAAGGGGATTTGGCTCCATGCTCCCACCATTACATACTATTTACTAGTCACATTACACTTTTTCAAAAAGTAAGGAAATTCATGCAAAAGCATTGTTAATGCATCAGTTTGGGTTAAAGTGACAAAAGTGGGGAAATGAGATGTTAGGATTAAGCTCCTAATGCCCCCACCACCACTCCAGCCCCCAATTCTCCACACACCAACAGACGCTGGGGTGTGCCATGGGGTCATGAGTCCTAACTCTCACCCCATTCTCCTTTACTGTAGCACGTCAACCTGTTTACACATGGAATCGGGTGAGAGTTGGCCCTGATGGCCCCATGGCACACCCCAGCATCTGTTGGTGTGTGGAGGATGGTGGTGGAGAGTGGTGGAGTTAGGGAGTCAACCCTAACATCATATTTCCCCTCTTTTGTTGCTTTATCCCTAACTGATGCATTAATGAAGTTTTTGCAATGAATATATACAGTACACAGTATATGGTGAAAGATAGATATATAAAGATGGAAGATGATGACGTTTAGTCGATTTAGTGGTAAATGACGTGAGAGTTAGCAGGTAGAAGAGATAAATCGACTGGGTGGTAAGGCAGTTCTTTTTTTATTTGGCCACACAAATTTCACCAAAGTGGAGAGGCAGGAGGCACAGCTCATGAAAAGGACCAGTTTAGTAAGCAACTGACCACACAACGTGGAACAGGAGAAAAGAGTGCAACAACATTCACTTCCATTTACAATTTCAACTATGACTCTAAAGGATCTTATACTATTTCTATAAGCACTAATACTACTCTGGTCACTAAAATGATTTATTTGCAAGACTCTAGAACTCTAAAGGACCTTATACTATATCTACAAGTACTATGACTACTACAGATACTAAATAGAGCTACTGTATTTGCAAGACTCTAAAACTCTAATATGTGACATCTACACAATTTCCACCCCAGAGTACATGCAGGTTCTCTGGGTGCCATGAATAGCAGAGGGATGCACAACAAGGAAACCTTTCCGCACATGCTTCCATTAGCTGGCTTGTAGAGCAGGAGCGGTAAACACTTGGCCACTGGGTGTCGGCAGAGCCAGCAATATGAACAAATGCACTTGTATTCCAGAGGGGTGATGCAAACTGCAAACTTTTCAGCTGTCAAAACTAACCCGGGAAAAGACTTAAAACTGATGGCTGAAACAGCTAAAGAACTGTAGAACAAGCACACCTCCAGGTCATCACCACTGATCCAGGAAACTGGTAGAATTGAAGTGCAGGCTTGATGAACTGAAGTTCTGCAGCACAAGAACACCTCTGGGCCATCACTACTGACCCAGGAAACTGGAAGAACTGAAGTGAAGACTGGATGGACTGAAGATCTGTAGCACAAGAACACCTCTGGACCATCAACTCTGACCCTGAAAACTGAAAGGACTGAAGTGAAGACTGGATGAACTTAAGATCTGTAGTACAAGAACAGCTCTGGACCATCAACTCTGACCCAGGAAACTGAAAGGACTGAAGTGAAGACTGGATGAACTTAAGATCTGTAGCACAAGAACATGTCTGGGTCATCACCACTGAGCCAGGAACCTGGAAGAATTGAAGTGTCTACTGGACAAACTTAAGATCTATAGCACAAGAACATGTCTTGGTCATCACCACTGACCCAGGAATCTGGAAGAACTGAAGTTACGACAGGTCGAACTGAAGATCTGTAGCACAAGAACATGTCCAAGCCATCACCACTGACCCGGGAAGGTATACCATTCACACAGTGATGGCAATACCGCGAAGACCATTATAGCGAAAAAATCTGCAGTTCACTGTAAAGGTCAATCGTATTGCTGACATTGCTGTCTGCCATGATTTCATCCCTCCCTGAAGCAACTCTGACTCAGAGTTCATAATATAAAATGTGGGGGCATGGGGGGGTGTGGGGCAAAGTTCCCAGCAAAAAAAACACCTTCTGCTCCTGACAACACAATGCTGACTGTTGGCATTGTGCTGTCACTGTAATGCCGATTGGCAAATTTCATGTCAATGCGGCATGGTGGAACCACCCAGGAAACTGGAAGAACTGAAGTGAAGACTGGATGAACTGAAGATCTGTAGCACAAGAACACATCTGGGTGATCACCACTGACCCATCAAACTAGCAGAACTGAAGTGCAGGCATAAAGATCTGAAGATCTGTAGCACAAAAACATCTGTCTGCCATCATCACTGACCCAAGAAACTGGAAGAACTGAAGTGAAGACTGGACGAACTGAAGATCTGTAACACAAGAACATGTCCGAGCCATCACTACTGACCCAGGAAAATGGAAGAACTGAAGTAAAGACTGGAAGAACTGAAGATCTGTAGCACAAGAACATCTCTTGGCCATCATCGCTGACCCAGGAAACAGGAAGAACTGAAGTGAAGACTGGACAAACTGAAGATCTGTAGCACAAGAACACATCCGAGCCATCACCACTGACCCAGGACAACATGAAAAACTGAAGAATGAAGAAAGAAGAACAGGGAAACTTCCACTGAAGAACCTCTGGAAGGCTGAAACCTGCAAAAAAAAAAAAACACTGAGCGACAGATTCTTGTCTGTGAACCAGTGTGGTTCGCTGCACTACCTGGCTCACTGTTAGGAAGGGGTTAGCCTGAAGATCTTGAAGAAAAAGAAAGTGATGGGGAGCTGTCTACACTATTCCATTGCTGACGACCAGCCCCAACTTGTCTGCAAGAGGATGGCTACAGTCTTTGGGTGGTCACTGTTAATGACAGTCTTTAGTCAAGCAATAGTCAGATGAGAAGACAGGTGTTAGGCAAGAAATTCATGACTAAGCAGGCAATTTGATGGCTTGCAGGGCAGTTTATCACATACAAGGCAGTTCATAAGTTCAAGACAGATTTCTGGGATAATCCAAATGGTCATTAGGTTAAATAAGAAATTAAAGAAGGAAGGGCAATTACATTGTTACATTCAGGTGCGGTCCCTTTAAATGCAGTCTCAAGTGAATAGAAGTTTTGTCTTTTTTGCAATCCACACACAATTCAGTGTTTCACTTTCAAAATATTCCACAGAATCTTGTTGTGTAGTGGGTGGTAACAAGGGAAACCTGATAGATGCTGGATATTTATTTATTTATTGAAATGTTTCCCCAGGAAGGGCACGCAATAAGTTGCTCGTCTCATATACTTAGCTATGCAGGAACCCTGAGATATGCCCTCCACAGGCATTTGGGTTGGAAAGGGCCTAACAGGAGGATTACCCTATTGGCTGAGGGTCATTTGACTAGCTGACATGCTAGGGATACCACGATAACTGTCCCTCCCTCACTTAAGGGACTACAGGGCAGTTACTAATGTTACTAGCCCTTGACTAGGGCTGTTGCTACTACACTGCTGGGGTGACTGACTGTTCCAGTCCCTTCCCCTTGCTCCTGGGTGGAGCTGATGCTCTGGTGCAATTTGATTGGCAAAATTCTACAATTTTAATACATTAGCCTTAGCTTGGCTACCAGTGGCCACTTGGCTACTAGCCACCTTTGTCAATCTTGGGCACTCTTTCTTACAATCTGGGGCTTGCTTCCCCTAACTGGCCTACCTGGAGCGTAATTAACTGAATAAAAAAAAATTGGAGGGATAACTAGCCTTTCTTCCACTAGCCCAACAGACTAGCTTGGTTATCACTTTAACTGGGTTTGCTTTGCCCTGACTCTGCCCCGTCTGAAACCTTTTTATTATCCTTTAAATCCAGGGCTTGCCTTGCCCTAAGCTCCCTGGCTGGAGCTTATTTTAATAAATTAAAAAATTTGAATAGGGTCACTCTTCTGTTCCCTTACTGGAGCGTGATTTAAATTAATTTAAATAACTCTGCCCTCAGGTGGTCCTTTACTCCAGGGCCTTGCCCTTACCCCACTAGTGGCTATCCTCTGCTGCACCCCCGACACATAAAACTTTTTATTTATTTATTAAATACAAATCAGGTAGTCAGCACCTGCTCAATGATTCTGCCACCAACTCACCGCTCTGTCCCAGGGAAAATATGGAGGAGGAGGAGGAGGTGGGGACATATACTGGCTGGCTGACTGCAAGCAGTTGAGGGTCTGACTATGAAGCCTTGCTGCTCCCAACACTCACTCTATCTCAGAATGTGGCCCTGTTTGTGGGCACCACTGCCGAGGGACCGAACATTAACTTAAAAAAAAGAAAACAACAAACAAGGCTGAACAGAGCCTACACCATGGCTTCCGATTACAGGACCCATTGACTACTGGGACCACCGCATCTCTGAACTGCTGACTGCTGGAGGATCATTGACTTCACTAAGGGATGAGAGGAGGACTGCAGGTACTAATTACCCTTTCTCCTTTTACCTCCCTGCATCCCCTCTCTCTCGTCAGCCTCAACACTTGTCTTTTTCTTCTGCTTATTTTGGTTGGGGCACCTGAAAGCGTTCCCTGACTGGACTTCCTGCTCATGAAATTCAACTGCAAATGGCCATTACTGGTCACATTCAGAATCTTCCCTGGCATTCGGGATACTGAGTCCCAGATAATAAGAGGGGCAATCAACTGTCCAGCATGAGCTGGACTTCAGAACTGGCACAGGCTTATGCCATTACTGGACAGGGTGGAAAAAAACATAAATTGCAGGAATATAGTTTATTCTGAGGGGCTCCTGCATTTGTACAGTAGCAGAACTGTGTAAGAAAACTATATAAATTCCAACAGCTGAAAAACCATGTACTGACAGCACACTGTATTGTGCTCAGCTTACATCAGTTACTGTAATCACCAATCTTGCCATTATCCAACCAGATAGGTAGCTTTAGTGTAGTGTTAACTATAACGCTGCCAATCTGGTTTCCCCACTTCCAACATCACACTCTCCATTGTACACTTCCAGAAACGGATTACAATTGTAGCATTGAAAAATGACCAGCTGCTTTATACAAGGCAGAAGAGGAAATTGGTGGATGACCAAAATGTCATCTGTACCTTTCATAAACATGGTCATGAGGGAAAGGTGCTTTGGCAATGCGAGCATGCAGTGAAAAAAGTGAAGCTATACATTGCTTGAATATACACTGCCAGTTATGATGACCCCATGATCTTTCATCATTTTTCACAGCACACTCATGCACCTAACCCTTGCGCTGTTGAAAAAGGTGAAGCAGTTAATATTGCAAAAGAAAGGGATTCCTCCACACAAGAAACAACTGCACAGGAGTTTATTCATGACAAACAACATGTGTAACTTGCAGCCCAAGGCCAATTAATTGATAAAAGCCTCAAGAGAACCATTCAGGTACGAGTTCACAGTGGTCCACCAAACCCCAAAGACCTTGTAGAATTAATAATTCCTGAATAGTGCACAACATACAAGCCTGACTCAGGTAGTGATACTGTGCAATTTTTGTTACATGACAGTGGGCCTGGTAATGAGAGAATTTTAATGTTTGGAACTGAAAATAATCTGAGGTCCCTTGAGAGATCAAAGCTATGGTATGCTGATGGCACACTGATAGCACATTCAGCGTAGCACTACCACTCTTCCAGCAAATGTATGTAATTATGGGCAAGTGGTTTGGTAATGTTCAACCCACTATTTATGCACTTTATCCTGGCAAGAGATGGGAATACTATGAGCAAATGCTACATGTTCTAAAAAAACTGAACCCCAACCTCTGCCCCGATGTAGTGATGACAGACTTTGAAAAGATCACCATTAATACATTCAAATCTATTTTCTCAAATGCAAAACAAGTTGGTTGCTTTTTTCACTTCCCGCAATGTGTATACTGATGAAACACTAAATATTTTTCCTCAAGAACATGAACCTGTCATTGACTACTTTGAGGATGTGTAGCTAGGCTGGCCAAACAGAAGGGGCAATGGTCGTAGACAGCCTCATTATGACATCGATTTATGGAACCTCTCTCAGAGTGTGACAGATGACAGAGCAAAAACAAATAATGTTGTGGAGGCCTTCCACCATAGGATGCAAAGCAATTAATTGCTGGAAATGCCCCTCCTGTGTCATGACGAGTGTACTATGACAGTGTTGAATATCTAGCATGTATTTTGGAAAAGTGTGCTGAACTCATGACAGAGGAGTTCTTGTGTGGTATGGCACATAGCTTTAAATATTAATGCCAGAGACCACACATTTTAACTTTTTAACCTTTTTTAACATTAAAGAGTTGTGTTTTTAATTCACCATAACTATGTACAGCACATGAACACGAACCAGAATTACATTCTCAGACCTCTCTTCCTGCCAATCTGACTACACGTCTTCCTGATTTCTGACTACCTGACTTCCTCCCTAATACTGCACCTGAACCAGAAACCCAGAAAAGAATGTAAATGTAAGTGCACAATATCCATACAGATCACAATACTATCAGAGAGTGTAATGTTGGCATGTTGAGCGGTGGTGGGAGCGAGTAGCCAGGAGGCAGAATGTCATAGGAGCAAATTGACAGTGGAGCGTAATGTTGGGAATGATTCTGTTAGGACCGAATTGTCAGGAGCGAATTGTCATGCTCCCTCACTGCATACAGCATACACACAGAGTAATGCTCACCCATGTCCCTTTCTAGGCCATTTTACAAGATACCTACCTCTAGTAATCTGCAGTTGTACTGTGGAATCTAGGTGATGCACTATGCTCCTTTTATACGCTCCAGGTGCAATTAGGCATGCTACTGTAAGCAATCATTACAGTAATGACATGCTCATGTGGGTGCTTGTCCTCAGACTGCAAAACTGACTCATATGCATACACTGGTTGAATATTGCAGATTTGTATCATGTGCTAGTGTGGTTATACTAGTGTGTGCATTGGCACAGCTCCTATGCTTGCACATCATGAAAAAATTACTCACCTTTGTAATGTTTCTTCTAATGGAGTCTTGCTCTATTCTGACTATGTGCAGTTAGTCCCAGCACTTGAACTGCTCTGGAGAGTAAAGGGTTAACTCTACACCAAAGCATAGAACGTTGAGCTTGAGCTTGGTTTTCAAACCTCTGTCTGTGGTACTCTGAAGTCTAACTGTCAGATTCTTATGAGCACTAAACTAACTAATTCTATAGTTAGAAATTATTTCTAAAACTTTTTGCCAAAAGGCATAAACACATTTTTAGGGTCAAAAGACTTAAGTCGAGAACCTCAAAAAGAAAAATAAGTAGGTAGTGAACAACCAAAATATTAAAGATAAACCCTTAAAAGACAAGGCATGCCAAGTACACTTCTGGGGTGCAGTACTGTGCCTGCCACACCACATCCCAAAACACTAGGTTCCAGGAGGGGAGGCAGGGAGGAAGTTCAGAATACAGCAAGACTCCATTAGAAGAAACAACATTACTAAGGTGAGTAATTTTTCCTTCAAACAACATGAAGTCTTGCTGTATTCTGACTACATGCAGACTACCAAGCAGTACCCCCTTGGAGGAGGGAGTCACAGAACCTATTTTGGGAACAAACTCTGCAGCACAGCTGTGCCAAACCTAGCATCATTTCTTGACTAAATGTCAAGAGACTAATGTTTGGTAAATGTGTGAACAGTTTTCCAGGTGGCTGCCTTATAGATTTCCACTAATGGTATGTCTCTAGCTGCCGTGACTGAAGCAGATGTACCTCTGGTGAAATGAGCCCTCAGGCCTGACGGAGGCTCCTTCCCCAACTTTGAATAGCATAACTGGATACAGGAGACAATCCACCTGGCAATAGTTCTCTTGGTGGCAGGTTTACCCTTTCCCACTTCTCCATAGGTGAGAAACAACTGAGAACAGCCATTCCTATGGGCCTTAGTATGCTCTACATAGTAACTAAGAGCCCCTTTTACATCAAGACTGTACAATCTTCTCTCCCCAGAGGAAGAATGCTCAGTGAAAAATACAGGTAATGACATAGACTGATTCAAAAGAAAGTCTGATACCACCTTGGAAAGAAACTTTCTGTTGGTTCGAAGGACCACCTTATCCCTGTGAAATAAAATAAAGTCAGGTTCCACTGATAAGGCCTGTACTTCACTGATTCTCCTGGCAGAGGTAATGGCTAACAAGAATACAGTTTTCCAAGTCAAGTACTTTAATTCATCTGAGGAAATGGGTTCAAAAGGGGGCTGCATATGCTGTGCAATACAGATATTCAGGTTCCAAGAAGGAGTAGGCTCCCGAAAGGGAGGGTTAACATGTATTAAGCCCTTGAAAAATGTCTTGAAAACCGGATGAGATGCTAGGGAAGAGCCCTTGCTAGCAGAAAGAAAAGCAGACACAGCTGCCAAATATGTCTTGAAAGTAGTAGGCTGGAGGCCTAAACTGTTAAGATGCACCAAATAGTCCAAAACAGTGGCAATATCAGCGAGCTCTGGCTTGTTCTGCTTTTGGGAACACCAAAACCCAAATCTTTTCTATTTGGAGTTGTAGGTCTTTCTAGTAGCAAGTGTACTGCTAACCTTTAAAATATCCAAGACTGACTTGAGAAAGATGCAAGTTTGCATATTCTAGCTCCTCAAGAGACAGACTTTGAGCCTGAGAGTTTGAAGGCTGGGATACAGAATCCTTCCCTGGGAGAAGGTAAGGAGATTGTACTGTCTGGGAAGACACAAAGGCATTGATACCGACAGTGATAACAGTAGAGGATACCAAGGCTGTCTGGCCCAGCCTGGAGCCACCAGAATCACCTTGCAAGGTTGAGACCTGATCTTGATCAGGACCCTGAATATCAGATGAAAGGGAGGAAATGCATACAGAAACATGTTTGCCCAGTTCAGTAAAAGAGCATCCTGAGGGACAGAGCCCAGAAGAGGTGGTCCGCAAAAATAAAGAGGAAGTTGATGATTATCCGGGGCTGCAAAGAGATCTATCTCTGGAATGCCCCATCTCTTGAAAATGACCTGAAGAACTAGAGGGTTCAAAGTCTATTCGTGGTGGCCCTGGGAAATCCTGCTGTGAGCATCTGCTAGAATGTTGTCCTTCCCTGGGAGATGCACAACCATCAGGAAAGTCTGAAGAGAATAAGCTAGAGACCATACTTTCATGGCCTCTATGCACAAGGCTGAGGACTGAGTGCCTCCCTGCTTGTTGATGTACCACATGGTTGTGGTATTGTCTGTCCTGATCTGCACCCACTTTCCTCTGAACAGCAGTTGAAATTGTCTGAAGTGCCAGACAGCTTTTAGTTCAAGCAGGTTTATGTGAAGAAGGGACTCCTGGTGAGATAAGGTTCCCTGAGCTGTAAGCTAATCTAGGTGAGCCCCCCACCCTAGTAAAGAGGCATCTGTGATGAGAATCAATGAAGGAGCCTGACTGATAAAGGGGACACCTTGTCAAAGATTGTCCTCCTCCAGTCACCACTGGAGAGCCTGAACTAAGGTCTGAGACACAGGAACCACTTTGGAGAGAGGGTCTTTTTTTTCTGAGACCAGTAGTTTCTGAGATTATACTGAATATCTCTCATCTGAAACCTTGCTCCGTGGACCACTGCTGTAGAAGCTGCCATGTGACCCAGCAACTATAGAAAGTGCCTGGCTGGGCAAGAAACTAGAGGACAAAGGAGGAAGCCAGAGTGACGAGAGATTGAACCCTTGAGAGAGGGAGAAATGCTCTTGCCTGAGTAGTGTCCAGTTCCACCCCTATGAATGTGAGGGTATGGGCTGGTTCCAGGACAGACTTTTCTAGCTTCAGGATAAACCCAGGGAATCTAGAAGCTTTTGAGTGACCTCTAGAGCTGACTTGACTTGGTCTGAGGACTGGCCTACCACTGGCCAGTCGTCCAGGTATGGGAACAGAATGATGCCCTGCCTTCTTTTGCAGTTAATCTTTTTATTGTACTTACTGTGATTATACATACAAATACACTACATTCTCCACTATACACTTACATAAATTCTTAATGGGAGAAGGAAAAAACATGTTGTCTGAAGTATTATACAATGATATTAAAGGGGAAAACAAATGTTGAGAAAACAATATGTAGCAGTACAATCTGTATAACAGAGAGAAAATATGGCAATTTATGGTTCAAGGGGTAAAAGGAGTAGATACAAACAAGAAATATGGGCAGTCATGATTGTTCTTCTATTATGCTGTAATTTAATACAAGTATGTGTAAGATTGTATAAAGGAAGAACATAAAAAAGAAAAAATATCTAAGAAAGTAAACAATAATAAAGAGGGAAAGGGAAGAAGAAAAGGAGACAAAATGATAGAAAGAGAGGAGATGAAAAAGCAACAAAAAAGCTAGAAGCGAGATTCCAATCCAATGTGAACATATAACAAGCCATGGATTAAGTGATGATATGTGTAGACGTGCTTAAATATTTAAAATAGTTCTGCCAGCATTTATTATATAAATTAAGTCGGTCAGAGGCTAAGTGTGACATATGATCAAAAACGGCGTATTGAGATAGTTGTTTGAGAATATCCGGGAGGGTGGGAATGATGCTGGCTCTCCAATGCATTAGTATAAGGCATTTAACTTGAAGGAATAGTAGGGATAACCACCTATTCTGAGAATGGGAAATTTTATAATAATGATAATAATAAAATTTATGTATTATAGCGCCTTTCACGTATCAAAGCGCTGTACATTCAAAATAAAAACAGAATACAATAAATACAATAAAATAAAGAAAATACAGAGTAGGCTTTTCCCCACAAAAAAGTCTTGAGAGCCTGCTTGAAGCACCCCACCATCCTGCACTCCCGAAGCTGACGTGGCAGAGAATTCCAGAAGGTAGGTGTCACAAACCCGAAAGCACGTGCACCAGATGACTTTAAACTTACCCTCAGAATCTCCAGCAACCCCTCGTCAGCCGAGTAGAGCTGTCACAGAGGGGTATAGGGAACCAGGAGCTCTTTCAAATAATCAGGACCACATCTGTGTAGGGCTTTGTAAGTTAGTAGACCTACCTTAAAGGTGATCCACCACTGAAAAGGCAGCCAATGCAGACCGTGCAACACAGGGGTAATATGAGTTCTTCTGGATGCCCCAGTCAACAAACATGCTGCCACATTCTGTACTAGCTGCAAGCAGTGGATATCAACCCCAGGAAGCCCTAAGTAAAGGGAGTTGCAGTAATCAAGGCGTGATGTCACAAAGGCGTGGACCAAAACAGGTAGGTCGCTAGATGGAACAAGGTGCCTAATCCTAGCAATGTTCCTAAGATGGTAAAAGGCCAGCTTGATGACTGCCGACACCTGATGATGAAGAGTCAGACCATCTTCAAGCACTACTCCTAGGTTAAGCACCTGTTCAGAGGTGAGAATCTGAGCCCCCCCAAGACTAAACCAGAAGGGAGCTCGGTCTTCAACCCCTCTGCACTATGAACTGGGTCCACTACCAAAACCTCAGTCTTTCCTGGGTTCAACTTTAAACTGCTGGTGCTCATCCAAGCTTGGATTTCTACAAGGCAGCTGTTCAATACTGAGATAGCACTAACCTGGTTGGGGGCAAAAGACAGGTAGAGCTGGGTATCATCAGCATAGCAGTAAAACCTCACATGGGGACAGCACCGAACCCTGGGGTACCCCGCAAGGCAGAGAGAAAGCCTTGGAAGGAAATATACCTGAGACAACTCTCTGCGTTCTACCAACGAGGAAGGACGTAAACCATCTGAGAACTGTACCAGACAGCCCACAGACGTACCTCAGATGTTTAAGCAGAATCCCATGATCCACAGTATCAAAAACTGATGATAAATCAAGGAGAACCAAGATGGAACGGTGTCTCTGATCTCTCGCCATCAGAAAATCATTGAGCACCCGAACCACAGCAGTCTTAGTACTGTGTCTCTTATAAAAACCAGATAGGAGAGGTTCATATAAATTATGGATGGTTAAAAGGTCATCAAGTTGAGCTGCCACAACTTTCTCAATAACCTTCCCCACAAAAGGGAGGTTAGAGAAGGGCATGTAGTTTGCTAGGTTTTCTGGGTCTAAAGAAGCTTTCTTCAAGAGGGGTATCACCACCCCACCGTCAGGGAGCTAGGAAACTCACCCGAATCCAGATAACACTGGACAATCCAAGCTAAGACCGGGCCAATGATGTCACTACAACCCAAAATCAGGGAGGTAGGGCCCGGGTCTAAACTACAGCAGATGGGATGCATCACCTGGACAATCCTCATAATACCCATGAACTCCAGCAGATCAAAGGTATTCCAGGAAACTCCAGGCTCTGTGACATGGCAGCGATCAACAGCATCTCCCATAGAGTGAAGTTGGAGGCATTCCTGCCTGATGTCAGCCACCTTATTCGCAAAGAATCAAGCGATCTCGTCACAATCATTTTGTGAAAAAACTTGACAGAACTGCTGACTGGCTAAGTTGCACAGTCTGTCAACAGTTCTGAAGAGTTGAGCCAGTCGGTTCCATGAGACAGCTATTTTCCTGGACAGGAATTCTGCCTTCTTATGGGAAATTTCTGTTTGATAAGAGTTTGTAATTCTCCAACAAAATAAGGCTGTCTGCATCTAAGGTTGTCCTCCCGCCAACGTGCTCCAACCTACGCCCCTGTTTCCGCAACTCACTTAGAGTCCCAGCAAACCAAGGGACCCCAGGGTGACGCGGAAAGGGGCAAACACAAACAGGAACAATCAGATTGAGAGCTGAAGAAATGGCCCTATTATAGGCCACAACTAACCACTCAGGATCTGTGTTAGTCTCACCCAATAACGAGAGGTCAATTACCACCATCAGGTCTTCAGGGACCACATCCCGCAAAGGGCAATAACTGACCATCTCCACAGGGGCTGACCTACCCGGGGGGGTGAAAAATTGAACCCAACGGAGTAGTGGTCGGACCAACCGACTGGTTCCACCACTAAGTCGGAAGCCTTGATCCCCAGGAGGAAGACCATATCAAGAGAGTGATCACTCTTATGAGTAGCTGAGGAAACAACTTGTGTGAAACCCAGAGATGTCATCAACTGGAGGAAGTGTTGACCAAAAACCGAGTATTCGTCATCGACCCAGGCATTGAGGTCACCCAGAACCATCAATATGGGTGACTCCAATGCCATTTTGGCGGCTAAGTCTGCTACTTCCTGCAGGAACAGCTTCTCATCACCTGGTGGATGGTAGATGAGAGCTATCCTGCACCCCACACCAGCTATCATGGCACACTCAAATGACCCAGCCTCCTCAATGGTACACTAGTTAAGCCCAATTCGGTCTTAAAACAAACCGCAACCCCCCCCGTGGTCCAATCTTGGGTGATGTAAAACTGAGTAACCAGCAGGAACAGCTGCCTCTAAAGTAGGGGCAGCATTCCCATCCAACCAGGTCTTGGTAATGCAAACCAGATCTGCCCTTCCAACAAAGTCTGCAATAAGTCTTGTTGCAGACAGATCTGGCATTGCATAACAGCGCCCGAGTTGGACAAGGCTGGTGAGCTGTCCCAACTACTTGCCCTCCCAAAATGGAGGTGCCCTTGGGTATGGGAACCAGAACTGAATCACTAAGTTCCAGGTACCATTTCACCCCAGGGTGTCTTCTGGTCCTAACCACCCCTATGGGAGAGCACCACTCATTTTGGCCCCGCTGTCCGTGACCTCCCACCCACCCCAACTCCCTCCCTGTGAGCAATCCCCAGCACTCAACAGTGATGATAAACAGAAGCAGGCAGGGGGGAGAAGAAAACAGGCAGAGGGTGCTGAGAGTGGAGGCTGAATAGCACAGGACAGGGGGTGAGAAAGCACGTTCCGCTAATAATTATAGCAAAATAGTAGGGAAAGCACATAAAACACCAAATTCCCAGATCTAAAGTGAAACTGCAGACATTTAAAAGGCCCCAAAACAATAATAACTTATACAGTAATCCTTGCCCTAACAAAACATATTAAATTACCTTCCTCCCACTATAGGATGACTTTTAATCCCAGAATAAAATAATAAAAAATAAAACAATAATACAGTCCCCTCTCACAAGATAAATACAATAATACAATCCCCTCTCACAGGATTAAAAAACAAACACAAATATAAACTCCCCCCTTCCACAGCCCTCTCACAGCTGAGGAAGAAAGGAAAATAATCAAGCAACAACTAAAATAAACATAAACATCAAAATAATATAGAAAATAAAATATAGGCACCCTGGACCTCTCACCACCAGAAGACCATAAAACAAATTAATAAGTCCAGAAGAAAAGTCATCAAGCAGTAGGAGGAGCCGTAGGAAAAATTCAAAGCAATATAAATCCAAGTCCAAATGAAAATTTCAAATAATCCAGCATAGGTAACATCCAAAAAACAGATAAGAGGCCAAGCAACACAAATTCAGTCAGTTTCAGATTAGGGCTTCCAAAATGTGGCAACACACGGACTCAGTACAGATCCAGAGGAGAACCACAAAGTCTCCAAAAAAAGCCAGAAAAATAAACAGGCCAAGTCACTGAGAGTGGGGGCTCCCCCCACACCCCCAAACTGCCTAATCAGGTTTAGTTATACCACCAGGACCTGCAGCTACAGATATCCCAAGGCCAGACCACTCAGACCGACCCCAAGACAACTTAGGGGCCCCCCCAATCCCTCACTCCCTAGGGAAAAGTGAGGCAGCTCCTGCTCGGTCTCAAGTGGCAACCAAAGTTATCCAGGCACAAAGGTTGGCAGAGCCTCCTACCACCAGACCGCTGCTATGGCCCTGCTTCTGGCCTCAGGACTCAGGAGACAGTTAAGAAATAAAGTTGCAAGAAGAAAAGGGGCTCTGATCAATAAATCATACCCCCTCAATCACAGTACTCCAAGAAAGTCCACAGCAGTCCCCTCTGGCCAATATCCAAAACTATTGCACTACAGAAAATCCTAGTCCCAGTTTTATCTTATCCAGCGCTGTGAAGTACATCGCAAATCAGCAAGTTTAGGGCAGAGATGTCCAAAGGCTGAAACACCAGGGACAAATCCAGAATAAATTCACCAGTTTCAAGTTCCAATTCGAAAAGGCAGCTCACGAAAAGATAATCCACTCTCCGACTCTCCAACTCCCAATTATGATCTGGCTGCTAGCTCAAACACTCAAAACACTCTCTTCATGAGCGCAAGCACCGGAGATACCGACCGATGCCACAACCAACTATGGATCTGTTGAACAATCCAACTTGGATTCTACAGTACCTCCAAGGCGATACAAAAACACAGGAAAATGCCAAAACACTGACCGGCGGCAAAAATAGCGACCTCTAAAACAAAAGCAGGTAAACACTTTACCAGGGAATGCCTTTAAACTAAGAAATAAGAACTAAAATGAAAAAATAAAACAAAATAAAACAAAACAAATGCAAACAAGGCAGCAAAACAGGTAATAAGGGCTAGTCCAGCACGACCACCATCTTGGATACTTACTCATCATTTTGTATGAATGAGCATTGAAAATACCAAGTATGCAATGTTTTGGATCTAATGCAAAGGATAGACCAATCACTTTCATTGTAAAAAAATTAATATGATGCCAAAGATTGTGTATGGGAGGACAATGCCATAAAATATGTAGCAAACTGCCATTGGGGGAGTCACAGTGCCAACATTTATTGTTGTTCATTACGCCCAGTTTTTGCAAAATCTCAAGAGTTCTGTACCATAGATATAGAATTTTAGTTTGTATGAGTGAACTGTGATTATCCTTGAAAGATTTATGGCAGGATGGCCAGTGGTTATGCCATTGTGAATTGGTTATGTTATAATTTAAAAGGGTACTCCATTTATTTTTTGCAATGATAGATTGATCTGGAATTGTATTTCTGATATGTTTGTAAATGATACTATTTAATTTAGAGTTTGTTTTGATCCATTTAGAAAGAAAAGTATCATAAATAGATTGAAGAGGAATAGTAGGAAGATAAAGGTTCCATGCCGTGCGTAACTGTAAATATTTCCAGAAATCATGCTGGGGAAGATTCCATTGTTTGCACAGGTCAGAAAAGGATTTTAATTTGAGAGTCTGAGGTATAAGTACATCCTCCAAGAAAAAAATGCCCCGTTTTTCCAATTACAACAAAAAATTGGGTGATTATCAAGAGTGATGTTGTGGTTCTCCCAAACAGGGGCATATATGAGAGGTGTTGGATTGGATTTAAGGCATTTATGAATTATTTTCCAGTAGTATATGGTTGCTGCTATAGTAAGGTGAGATTTAAAATTGGGGGGGAGAGTTAGAAATGAAGGAAGTGGTGACGTTGCCCGTACATAGAGATGTTTCCATATTGAACCACAACGGTGAATTACTGCAGGGTTTATTAAACCATTTAACAGTTTGGGCAGTGTGGAAGGCCAAAAAATATGCTTGGAACCAGGGGAGCCTGAAGCCCCCTTTGGACCAGTGGGAACACAGTTTGTTATGACTAAATCTGGGAATTTTGCCTTCCCATAAAAAATTGCCAATTATATCATCAATTCTGACAAAAAAAAGTAGGGAGGGTTAAAGAGATATTAGAAAATAGATACAGTATTTTGGGAGCTATTGACATCTTGGTAGCAAAGATTTTCCCATTGAAAGAGAGGTTAAGCTGTTTCCATCTGTTGAGAGTGTTTGTAATATTTGCTAATAACAGAGAAAAATTGGCATCCCATATCTTGTCTAATTTAGAGGTGATCTGTATTCCAAGGTAAGAGATACCTTGAGGGGCCCAACAAAAACCTAATATTGTATTCATAAAAGGGTTACAAAAATTGTTCAATGGCATTGTTTCTGATTTGTTTAGATTCAGAGCGAGCCCAGAAAGTGAAGTAAAGTTGCTAAGTAACTTAATTAAAGGGTGGTCCCAAAATGTCAAGATTTTCGAGTAGAATGAGGAGGTCATCAGCGTAGGATAATGAAGTATAGTGAGAATTACCGATAGGGATACCTTGGATCATAGAGGATTGATGAAGAGCAGCTGACAGGGGTTCCATAGCTGGAATAAAAAGAGTGGGGGATAAGGGACACCCTTGCCTGCTACCTCTTGCCAGATGAAAGAATGAGGACAGAGTAGAGTTAGTAAGAACCCGGGCAGAGGGGAGGGTGTATAGTAATTGAATCCATGTACAAAATTTATTAGTGATGCCAAAGTGTGATAGAACATGATACAAATAAGTCCAGTTGAGAGAATTGAATGCCTTTTCAAAGTTGATGGCTATAGTTGCTGCAGGTAATATAAGAGATTTAGATTTGTAAATTAAATTAAATAATGAGCAGAGATGACCAGAACCAGTTCTATTTTTGATAAATCCAGCTTGGGAGGTGTGGACAAGTTTGGAAATGATTGATTATAAACGAGTATTTAATATTTTGGCAAAAATGTTCCCGTCCATATTAAGTAATGATACTGGTCTGTAACTGGATGGGAGAGAAGGGTATTTATCTTTTTTTTGGTAGGACAGTTATAATGGCTTCTGTCATAGAATAGGGAAGTTTACCTTGTGAAGATGCCTCTTTGAAGACCTTAAACAGTAAGGGGTATAAGATGTCAGCTAGGGGATTATAAAAGTCTACGGAAAAACCATCACTCCCAGGAGCTTTACCAGATTTAAGTGAATTTAGCGCTGCTTGTATCTCTTTTAAGGAAAAGGGTTCATCTAGCAAAGCCATATCTTGTTGGGAGAGGTGTGGTAACTGTAAATTGTCCAGAAATTGTTGTATATATTCAGGTTGTGGGGGAATGGGGTGAGAGTATAATTGTTGGTAGAAGGATTGCATAATATGGTTAATTGAGTGATTATCTGTATGAATTTTGCCTGAAGGATCTTTCAAACTGGCAATATGTCTCTCCATCTGTTGATTCTTGAGTTGATAAGCAAGCAGCTCCCTGCATTTATCCCCTTGTTCCCCATAACTGTGTTTAAGTCTAAGGAGGGAGAGTTCAGCTTTCCTGGATATTAATTCATTGATTTTAATTCTAAGCTGAAGAATTTCAAGGTGAAGTTGTGAGTTATTATCTGGATTTTTTGTTTTATAATATTGGGTTTCTTTTTTTAAGAGATTTCTCTAAATCGGCCAGTTGCTGTTGCCTTAGTTTTTTCTTGTGTGCTGCACATCTTATAATTTTCCCTCTAACTGTTGCTTTAAGTGCGTCCCAGATGGTACCTTGAGCTACATCAGGAGTGTTGTTAAAGGAAATAAATTCTTGGATTTGGGATCTAATTCAAGGTAAGAAATCGGGGTCTTTCAATAACAGTGGGTCTAGATGCCAGGAAGGGGATTTAGATGGAGGCGGGCCCCAAATAAGATGTAATGTTATATGAGAATGGTCTGATATAGTAATTGGGAGGATAGTTGTATCGATAATTTTTTCAGTGATGAATGGGGAAGAAAACCAGTTGTCAATTCTGCTATAAGATTTATGAAGCGGTGAGCAAAAAGTATAGTTGCGCTGTCTAAGATGGTGTAGTCTCCAAATGTCGGTGAGATCGAAGTCTTTCATTAGCATTGAGAGTGCAGAAATACTTCTGGGGTGGGAATCACACAAAGAGTTACTTCTGTCTAAACGTGCTTCAAAAGCTAAATTGAAATCCCCATCTACAAGTATAAGAGAATTGTTAAAGTTACTGTTCATAATTTGTTGGGCCATATTATATAAGAATTCAGGTGAATCAGAGTTAGGGGCATAAACGTTGACTAACATAAGGGGGGCCTGCAGGGGTATTTAAGTGAGCTATAATCCATCTGCCATCTGAATCTGAGATGGATTTGATAAGGGTCCAGTTAAGGGATTTATGTAATAGAATAGCACCCCCATTTTTAGAAGTAGAGGAGGACGTATATCTTGGTCGACCTAATCCTTCTGAGTCTGTCGACATCCTCTATTAAAGTTTTCTTTCTTGAAAGAAAGCAATATGAGTTTTATGCTTTTTGAGGTAAGAAAGTATTTGCTTTCATTTACAAGGTGAGTGGAGTCCCTTAACATTCCATGAATGTAGAATTAGATCACTCATGTTAAGGGGGAGATGAATATGAAAACACAAATAGGAAGTAAGGGACTCATATTGAAAGGGCTTGAGGATGTTACAGACTCAGAAGGGAGAGGGCTAGCACAGTCAAATGTGTGCAGGATATTTAGTTTGTGGAAATACTTAAATCCTGGGTGAGTGTTTCCATTGGGTTGCACAAAGAAGAGAGGTAGTAAAAAGAATACAGAAGACATATATAAAGTTATTAAACAAAACCTATGCATGTTATACTAACACACTATGAAGTCTTTAGGTAATATAGCAAGATATGAGCCAGTAAACTCGCCAAGACTCTCTTGCTATACTACAGAGCATGTAAATAGTAAGTGAATCTTGGGAGAAAATGATCTTAAACCCAAGATACAAACTGCAAACAATTATTTCTATCAAGTTATAACTGTGCCTAGAACTAAAGTGAACATAATAATTCCCTGGGGGGGGGGAACCATGAACATCTTACCATATATGAAAAGTGGATTACAGAAAGTATATGCAATCCCAGAGATAATAATACATCTTGAACCTAAGTTAGACTGGAAGAAAGAACTGAGCTGAAACACTGTTACGGCAATGCAAACAGCATGCCATCATGGTTGACTAAGTCCTGAAATTATAAGAACAGCTGTACTTGTGCCATCTACTATGTACTTACTCACATAATCATAATGCTTAGACACAGAAGTGTTTATGTAGGAGGAGTGTTCATGTAAAATGGAGCGAGTAGGGTCCAAATAGTATAAGGATATATGGGGTGTCGAGCCATTACAAGATCCAAATTGTATTGGGGGGGTATCTGGTGAAAGTCTTGCATTGAACAGGAATACGTAGTCATTCTGGCAATATGACATTTATGAGTTGAGTTTGTTCAGGCTTCGAGGTACTGCATATATTATTGATAAGTACTAGGTATTTAATAGTAGCACAGAGACAAAAATCGCCCCAGGGAAGGAGTTGCTTTAACATAGTGAGATTTCAAGACCTGAAGAGGGTCGAGCGAGCTCACTTATAAGATTACAACATAGGCTTAAAGAGCCATATCATAAAGACTGTGCTATCTATTATTGATTGCAGCACATTGAGTAAAATAATAATGATGAGACACCTCGAAAATAAACTGCAACACCTAATTGTAGGGTAAAACTGAAGACTAAGTGATAGATAAACAAAACAGTACAAGAAGTTGGTATACCATGGTTAAAGAAAAGGAGATTTAAAAGTTAGATAAAGGTGGGTTGGAGTGGGAAGGAGACTAGAGAAAAATATTAAAGTGTTAAATGTTAGTCTGGGATGTAGTAGTGGACAAAGGGAATAACTAGTTGAGTACCGCATTAATATAACCCCAAGATACTGTAAATTTATAATGTTTATATATGGTAACAAATGTGTGGGGTGATGTTGGATCACAAATTACTTAAGCAGGCAACCTCCCTTAATGGTTATGTGTGAGGGACATACTGATAAAAAAAAAAGATGGTAGATACCTCTAAATTAATATAGAAAATCATTGAACACGTATAATTTAGTCTAACATTATATAAGTGTCCCTTTAAAAGAAGAGCATAGCCCAACATTAGGGATACTCAAGGATGTATAATGTAGCAGACATTACACTGAGATAGAAAACTTCAAGACTGTCACAATGAGATGCCTAAATAATATGACATGCTATTAAACCAAAAGCCTGTAACCGCGATGTACAGCTTATCGCTTTCCAAAAAAGCTGGGTGCGATAGTATGCACACACAAGGAATGCAATGCGTGGTTGCAGGGCAGACAAATTCTGATAGTGATCAGAGAGCCAAGGTTAATTAGGCACTAACCTTGACAGATATTACTATATACACATGCCCAGGCATCATTTATAGGTTTGATTTGTTTTTGAGCTTCCCCTTCCATTTCTTTTTAGGCAACTCTGCCGATTTGAAAGGGGAGCTGGTCACCAATTCAGCCCAAGAGGAATTGGGAGACCTGCCACCCTGTAAAGCATCTCCAAGGTCATTGCTGACAGGATCCACAGCTGATTACGGGAGGTCTTCCAGAGACGAGTTTAAGTCCTCTTGTAGTAAAGAAAACTTATTGGAGAGGATCAGGAGTATAGTGAAGCCAACATGTCGCTCGTGCTGAGAGGTAGGCCTAGAAGGAGTAGCATCTGCATAACAGGCATGTTTAGAAGAAGGTGGATTCAAGTTCTTTTTGTCTAGCAAACAGGCTGAGATTAGGACAGGAGGTGCTGCATCAGCCTGGAGAGATACGGGTTTCTCAGTGCGTTCATGATTTGAAGCCATTATGTGGGTCTGATTGGGAAGTTGCAGAGACAGTGGGAGAAGGGGTCACATCAGTATTTCCAAACGGGGCAGTTGGAGGCTGGGGCTCACCAAAAAATGCAGCCAAGGCTTCGGGAGTGTTGAAATCTTTGGTTGAGTCACACAGAAACAGGCGCATGACAGCAGGATAGTGCAGAGCAAATTTGATCCCTCGTTGGTGTAGGGTAGTTTTAATAGGATTGAAAGCTCTGCATTTATTAGAGAGTTCCTTAGAGAAGTCTCTGAAAATAGAAATTTTATGATCTTGCCAAGTAAGCGTTCCCCTTGTTTTGCTCTATTGATAATCAGTTCAGTGTGGGCATAGTTTAAGAATCTTGCAATGACAGGCCTAGGTTTCTGATCTGGACCAGGCCTCCAGCTTAAAGTACGGTGTGATTTCTCAGTAGTAAAGTCTTGACTAGTTGGGAGTTTGAGCAGCGCTGGCAGCGCATGTAATAGAAATGCACGTGTGTCTCCGAGTTCTGCACCTTCAGGAAAACCCAAAAGTCTCAGGTTATTGCATCTGTTTCTGTTTTCAATGTCATCGATTTTATCTTGTAGGATTCTGAGAACTCTGTCTTGCTCTCTGATGGTGGCTTGCAGGATGTTAATAGAGCTTTCAATTTGGGCAACTTTAACTCCAGCATCATTGATTTTTTTGGAATAACACTGGCATGTTAGTGATGTTTTGTTGAGATGTTATTTTTAAGTCATTAATTTCACAGATGAGCTGTTGAAACATAGTTTCCACTCTGCTAAGGGAGCTGTTTTGCAGGAGTTGCTCAGCCATTGTAGTAGGCCTTCCCAGAGAAGCAGCATAAATGCAAAAAAAAATTATAGCTATAGAGTTGTTATATAGAGAAAATAATTTACCAGAGTTGAGCTATGATGTTAGTAAAATTATATTTCTCTTGCTGGTAAACAATGACAATCTGGGATCAAAAGGATGGACGATGATAGATGGTAGTCCCAGAGAGAAGCAGAATTAAGCAGCCATCTTCAGCACAGCCAGGTCACACCCCCATGCCCTGCCTTCTGAGAAATGCCACCACCACTGCGAGACACTTGGTGAACACCCTTGGCGCAGATATTAGGCCGAAAGGCATGGCCCTGAATTGAAAATGGCCTGAGAGCAACTCAGACCTGAGGTACTTTCTGTGGGAATGTCTGATAGGTATTTGGAAGTAGGCATTCTTGAGATCCAGAGAGGCTAGCCAGTCTCCTGGTCTCAGAGAGTGAAGAATTACTCCCAGAGTCACTATTTTGAATTTTGGTTTTGTAAGTGTTTGTTCAGGTACCTTAAATCTAGAATGGGTCACCACTTCCCTGTCTTTTTTGGGGTAAGGAAGTATCTGGAATACAGTCCTTTTCCCCTGTGACAATGAGGTACCTTCTCTACTGCTTGCAGAAGCAGAAGAGAGGAGATTTCTGCCTCTAAGGCCTTTGTCTCCAAGGGGGAGGGAGGACTGAAGTACCGTGCTCTCATTTTTGGAAACCTTTTGAAACTGAGAGCAAGTCCCTGGCTCACTACTTCCAGGACACATTTGTCTGAAGTAATAGACTCCCAGGCCTGGGAGTAGTGAGCCAGCCTGCCCCCTAATGGAGCTGGGGAGGCAACCCTGACTGACACCTCAGGGTGTATGCTTGGCAGGGGGCTTAGACTGAATGGATGATGGGGTCCTAGTCATCCCATGTCTGCCTCTTCCCCTCTGCTGGAAAGACGAGGAGGAGACCTGAGCTTGGTAAAAAGGCCTGCCCCTGTCCCTAAACTGCTGCCTCTGAGGAGTGGTCTGCTTTTCTTTGGCTGCAGCACTCCTATAGGTGGTCCTGTATTCATCCATCTTCTTCATGTAATTCTCTGTTTGGTTCCCAAAGAGAGAATTACCAGTTACAGGAAAATCCATGGCCTTAGCCTGGTTATCCCGTGAGAGGTTGGTACACCTGGAAGACTAAGTTTGCTGGCCAAGGTACCTAGCTTCACCTGAGCTCTTTTCTTCTACGTTGCTTGAAAGGACAGAGCAAAGAACCTTACCAGAACAACAATAAGGATTAAGGCTTCTTTTGGCGAGCTAGGTTTACTGTGTGTTGTTATTTTTATTTTGTACTCACAAGGGATTGTTACTGTTTGTTGCTAACATTTTATTGCTTTATTTTTCTTGAATTCAAATTGTTGCTGCTGGGTATACATTCTGCTGCATTATTACAGGGTGTGCCTACAGGTGTGTGCTTACAGATTACTGCTGTAATCTTCTGATTCAAATTGTCTTTTGCAAGGTATATCTTCTGTTACTGCTTTAATTTTCTCTGTAGCAAAGTGTTTCTTGCAGGGTATATCTTCTGTGAAATTATTACAGGTGGTGCTTTACAGGTTTCACAGTTTTATCTGTCATTAGGATAAGCATAGGAGAATTGTTAGAGAACACCAGGACAAGTAGCTGCTGTTGTGACTGGACTTCTTTACTGGGACTATATTGCCCTCCCCTACACCCCCCGCAAAGCCAGTTCTACTTTTATAGGCACAGGATTTGACTGATAACAGGAACTTCCTGTTTGGGAGCAGGAAGTGAGTGATCACAGAGCCACCAAAGACTCACAGTCCTAGAAGGACAAGAGTAGCTCTCCGCCCCCCCCCAACTGCTTGAGGTCTGCCTCTTAGCAAGTAAGGGGTCCACTGAGAAATATAGGATCATCTTGTCTCAAAACAGGAAGATCAGGTGCTTAAAGGGCACAGAGGCAGTAACTAAGTAGGGAGAAAATAAATAAATAAACAGAGGAAAGAGTAAGTATTCCAAACAACAGTGAAGGGGCCAGAAATAAGACATGATGGTAGTGGTGCAGTGCAGTAGCTGTGGAGGATCAGTCTTCCGGGAGACGTTCTGGAGGTTGTGCTGTTGTCCCATCTGCAGGCACCTCTCTGGACTGAGAGAGGAGGTTGCTCATATCCAGGCTTAGTTGGCCAGGATTTGTGGGACCTCTTCTCCCATCCAGAGACCACCAGGGCCACTGCTGTTGCCTCAGATGTTGCCAAGAAAGAGGAGCGGTTGGACCACAGTGGGCTCAGGGAGGGTAAGGGTGGTGGAACAGAGGCGCATCCCTCCAGTTGTATCTCTCCACAGTTCATATGCTGTTCTGGTAAAATGTGGTTCCTCTATGGAGGCACCTGCAGTGGAGACAAGGAGGATGCTGGGAACCTCCACAAAGGAGACCCACAGGAGCGTGGCTTGGGACCCCACAGGGGAAGGAAACAACTCCTGGTGGAGGACTCCATTGTTAGGAAGATAGAACTGGGGGAGGAACGGGAGAGGGATGTAAGGTGCCTGCCTGGTACCATGGCTTAGAAGGACAAGGAGCAAATCCTCAGGATTGCAGGAGCAGCTGCACAGGAGAGGGAGCTGAATGTCATTGTCCACCTAGGGACAAATGATCTGGCTAAGAAAGAGACCAAAGCAGTACAGGAAGAGTTTGTGGAGTTGGGGAGGGGCCTTAGACAAGTATCATGCATGGTAACCTTCTCGGAGGTGCTGCCTGTCTATGGAGTAGATAAGGCTAGGGTGCTCCACACCATGGGATTCAATCAGTGGTTGAAACACTGGTGCAGAGCTCAGGGATTTGGCTTCACTGGGGGCTGGGGGTCCACCTGGAGTGATGCAGGCCTATACCGGAGTGATGGTCTGCATCTGTCCAAGAGGGGAACCAGAATCCTAGGTGATAGATTTAGATGTTTCATTGGCAAGCATTTAAACTAGCCATGGGGGAGGCACTGGAAAGGAGCAGGGAAAACCTAGCCCCCCCCAAAAAGTCAGGGTAGTAAGTGAGGTAAACACCAAGTCAGAGATGTCGATAGCATGAATGGCAGGGGTAAATGGAGAAAGTGACACAGGCAATAAGGACAGGGATGGGGCAAAAAGGGGTAAGGCCTTCAGGAGGGTAATGAGTACCAATGCCTGTAGTCTGGGAAACAAGCTCCCTGAGCTGGTGGCCTTGATGGAAGAGGGATGCCTGGATATTGTAGCAGTCACAGAAACATGATACACAGAGAACCATGACTGGGATGTTAACATACCAGGGTACACAACCTACAGGAGAGACAGGGAGGGGAGACGAGGGGGAGGAGTAGCTCTGTATGTAAGGAAAGGGATAAAAGCAACTGAACAAAAGAGTAAAACTGGGTGGAGAGGAGGCACTGTGGGTCACCTTGAGACTGGAAATGGCACCACAATCTGCACAGGGGTTGTATACAGACCCCCATGTCAGGGGGAGGGAATGGAGAAGGATGTGATAGAAGGCATTCTTAGGATGGCAGAGAAAGGGGAGATACTGTTTATGGGAGACCTGAATATGCCAGATGTTAACTATTGCACATTTGCTGCAGCCACATCCAAGAGCAGGGCCATTCTCGATGCCCTACAGGTGGCATGCCTCAGACAACTAGTTTTGGAACCCACTCATGAGGGAGCAATCTTAGACCTCATACTCTCAAATGGGGACAGTGAGAGGATCTCAGATCTAGAAGTGGGTAGCCATCTGGGAACAAGTGACCACCAAACAGTATGGTTCATGATAAACTCAGCTGCAGAGTCAAGCCATACAAAAGTGAGGGTACCGGACTTCAGGAGGGCTGACTTTGGCAAGAGGGGAGAGTGCCTTAGAAAAGCACTAGTAAATAGGCTAGAAGGAGGGGTGGAGCAACAAAGGGGAAATATTAAAACTGCCATTACAGAGGCAACAAGCCTTTGTGTGAAGCAAATAAACAAATCAAAATGGAAGAAAAAAGCCACTATGGTTCTCAAAAGAGGTGGTGGGGAAGGACAGGGAGAAAAAGATAGACTTCAGGAAGTATAAGGAAACACAGAAGGAGCAGAACAGAGAGCTATACCAGTTAAGGCAGAGGAAGCAGGGAGGGAAGTTAGAAAAGCAAAAGCCCAAACTAAGGAAAAGATAGCCAATTCAGTTAAGAAGGGGGATAAAATCTTTCATAGGTACATCAGGGAGCGTAGAAAGACAAAGGGAGGGATAGTGAGGTTGAACAGAATGGACGGTGGGTGGGCAGAGAGAGACAGTGAAAAAGCAGGATACTGAATGAATATTTCTGCTCTGTATTCACAAAAGAGGAGGAGGGGGAAGTGCCTAATCCAATTAACAGAAGCACTCTGGATGGGGGGGGGGTCGATCCTAGTCCTTTCACAGAAGAAAGGGTTCTGAAAGAACTCCTAAAACTGAAGGTGGACAAAGCAATGGGGCCTACAAGAATTCACCCCAGAATTCTAAAAGAATTAAGAGGAGAACTAGTGAAACCACTGACTACCCTTTTTAGCAAATCATGTGAGGATGGTGTGGTACCTGAGGATTGGAGGAAGGCAAATGTGATTCCCCTTCATTAAAGAGGAAGCAGAACAGAGGCAGGAAACTACAGACCTGTCAGTTTGACCTCTGTGGTAGGGAAAATGATGGAATCACTTCTGAAGGAAAGAATTGCTGAGTACCTAGAGGCCAGTGGGGCACAGAACCCAAGGCAGCATGAGTTCACAGCGGAAAGGTCATGTCAGACATTGATTTCTTTGAATGGGTGACCAAAGTAGTAGACCAGGGAGGGGCTGTGGACATGGCCTACCTAGACTTTAGAAAGGCATTTGACACAGTCCCACACAAAAGATTAATAGTCAAATTAACCAGCCTGGGAGTTGGTCCCAGGGTGGTAGCCTGGGTAAAACATTGGCTGGACAACAGGACACAGAAAGCAGTTGTAAATGGAGTCCACTCTGAAGAAAGAGAGGTTACTAGTGGGGTACCGCAGGGTTCAGTACTGGGTCCAGTCCTTTTTAATGTCTTTATAAGTGACATTGCAGAGGGACTGGAGGAATAGTATGCCTCTTTGCTGGTGACACAAAGATCTGCAACGGGGTTGATACACAAGGAGGTGTGGAAAGAATGAAAAGGGACTTGGCAAGGTTGGAGGAATGGTCAGAAGTATGGCAGCTTGGATTCAATGCAAAGAAGTGCAAAATAATGCACCTGGGAAACAAAAACCCAGGGGAAGATTACACAATGGGGGGGGTAGTAACAACAACAATGGAAAGGAACCTGAGGGTAATCATATCTGATGTTCTTAAGGTTAGCAAGCAATGTGAGAAGGCAGTAGGGAGGGCTGGGGGATACTGGGATGTATAGGGAGAGGCTTCATCAGCAGAAAACAGGAAGTTGTTATCCCTCTGTACAGACAGTTGGTGAGACCCCATCTGGAGTACCGCGTCCAGTTCTGGAGACCCTATCTCTGCAAGGACATAGACAGGATAGAGGCCGTCCAGAGGAGGGCAACTAAAATGGTGCAGGGTCTGAAAGAGAAGCCATATGAGGAGAGACTAAAGGAGCTTAAAATGTATACTCTTGAGGAAAGAAGGGAGAGGGGGGACATGATAGAAACTTTTAAGTACCTCTGTGGAATCAACAAAGTTCAAGATGTTAGCATCTTTCAGAAAAAGAGATGTGCAAGAACAAAGGGACGCAATTTGAAGATAGAGGGGGAGGTTCAGGGGCAATGTGAGGAAGTATTTTTTCACAGAGATGATGGTGGTGGATGCATGGAACAGCCTTCCTGAGGAGGCTGTGGGGTCTAAAACTGTGGCAGAATTCAAGAATGCATGGGAAAGACATAATGCAATTGTTGTTGGGGGTAGGAAGAAATAGGCTGTTGGTTAACTGGGATCTGCAGCTTATCCTATAGGTAGGGAAATGGGAAGACTAGGTGGCCCAAGTGGTCCTTATCTGTAGTCAAAGTCTATGTTTCTATGTTTCTAAGCCAAGCAAATCTCCTCATGGAGATAGATGTAGCCATGACCCCGGAATGAACATCATTTGAGTCTACAGCAGCATGAAATTGCACCTTAGATGCCTTAATACCTTTTGCAGCTACCTGCTCCAGCTACTTGGCCAGCTGTGGAGGGGCATTCCTAGCCAGCTCCAGAACCGTATCCCACATAGACTTCTGGTACCTGACTGTATATGCCATATAATTCGATTGCCTGAGTCCCAAAGAGAATGCCAAGTGCTGTTTTTTTTGGCATGGCATCCAATTTCCTGGAATCTTTATCTGGGGGAAGGTGAAATGCCAGGGGAATATTAGCCTTGTCACAGGCTGCAGCTTGCACTACCACAACATGGCTGCAATAATTTGAAAATAATTCTGTCCCAGGACCTGGCAAAGCATGTCTCCTGTCCATTCTTTTTTCCACAGGAGGAATGGATGTGGGAAACTGCAAAACTTTTTGTGTCTACTTCCCCAAGGATTTATGTAAAGGGATAGACACTGTCTTTGACTCTGAGACATCCATCATTTCCACATAGTCAGGTTCCTTCTGATCCTGTTCAGCCTCTTCCACAGGAAGCTGGAGAGTCTCAGCCACTTTCTTGTAAAACAAGAAATGGGAAGGGGACTCAGAAAGCCTGAAAGGAGAAACATGGGAAGGCCTGTCTGGGGAGATGTCAGGCTCTACTGGCTCATCTAGGCCTTCACATTGCACTTCTTCATAATCTTCCTCCTCCTCCCAATTGCCCTCATAGTATGCATAAGGATCTATATCAGAAGCAGCTACTTCTGACTGAACTGATCAGCTCTGAACCAATACCGGTTCGGTCAGAACCGGGCAAAGCGATTGAACTACTCTAATCGCTTTTGCTAGTTCTTCAGTGGTCAGAACATGGGGTGTAGGATCCAAACCGGCTGATTTTTGCTTTCTTTTTGACAGAACCAACTCCGCAGAGTCGGCTGTCCTTTTGCCCAAAGAGGTAATGCCCAGGTCAGTGGACACCTCTTCAGGTTCGGCATCAACCAAACCGGGCTGTCCATCCTGGTCAATGGACTTCTCGACCTCCCTTTCCTTCAGCCTACCCAAATGTTTATCCAGGGTGGCTTTCGTAAAGTTTTTACAAAGTTGGCAGTCTTCCTTGAGGTAGTCAAACCCCAGACAATACACACATACTAGGTGGGGACTGGCCTAAGCAAAGGCCTCCCCACACTTGGAAGAGTGCTGAAACCCAGTGGAACTCGTTTTCTTCTTGGGTTTCTCAGACATGCTGAAAATCATCTTTTAAGCCAGGTAACTAAAACCTATCTGTTACAACCGTGTCATGGGTCGGTTAAAAAAATCCCAGAAAAGCTGGATTTTTTTAGGAACTGATATATACCGGTAAAACCACAATTTTTGTTAACAATCAGAAAAAAACAATACATTTCAGTTCTAAACCAGATCGACCTGAGAAGAAATGAAGAGAAAAACAATTTCTAACAGTATAAACAACACTACCCACTACTATCACTTACTGTACCGGGACAGAGGTAAGAATATCGAATAATAAATGAACTACGGTTGAAATAACCGACTGATTTGAACTTTACCAAACCGAAACGCAGGAGGGATCTCCAGAGCAACTTCACAGTTAGGCGGAGTAAGATGTCTGATGGTTAGATTTCAGAGTACCACAGACAGAGGTTTGAAAACCGAGTTTGAGCTCAAAGTTTTATGCTTTGACATAGAGTTAACCCTTTACTCTCCGGAGCAGTTCACGTGCTGGGGCTAACTGCGTATAGTCAGAATACAGAAAGACTTCATGTTGGTTGAACCGTATGCAGCACAGACATGATGTCACATGCCATTGATGATGTCATCGCACAGCACTGCCCTGAGCACCAAGTCATTATGGACTGTGCGCGACACACCACACATGTGCTCTACATGTACCTCTACAGCAAGAGTGTGTGTTCACAGCAACCAGGTCCTCCACCAGATGTACGTATTGCATTTCACAACTCAGTGTTAGCGCAGTGCTACAGTAGTAGCCACAGACATGGTCAGATATTTCCAGATATTTCACAACATTTCTAAACAGTTTCTCTCTGCTGTCCCTATTGTGGAAATGCAGAAAGCAGCTGATTTATCTAGAAATATCACAGAAATTTCAGAAACTATCTATATGTCTTTGGCTGTGACAGTACCATCTAAACATGTTGCACAAATGGACAGAACATACCCATACAGCCCTGAAACTTGTAGGAGCTTGGTGTGAGGTCTAAGCCAAGGCAAGAGTACAAAATGTCAGGCAGACAGAGTAGTGCTCGGCTGCAGAGGAACCAGGGGGGTCATCTGCCACAGAGTTGGCTAGTCTGGTTGACCTGGTGGTGGCCAGGGAGGAGCATCTAGTGGGTAAGGGAGTGGGGTTTGACAGGCTAAGGTGTGAGGTGTGGGCATCTCTGGGGCAGTGCATCACACAATGCACAGGGATCACATGCACCAGTGACCAGTACTGGCACCAGTATAATGATCTGCAGAGAAAGTGAAACATAGAAACATAGACTTTGACAGCAGATAAGGACCACTTGGCCCACCCAGTCTGCCCATTTCCCTACCTATTGGATAAGCTGCAGAGTCTAGTTAACCAACAGCCTACTTTCTGCGACCCTCCACTATAATTGCCTTATGTCTGTCCCATGCATGTTTGAATTCCCCCACTGTTTTAGACCCCACAACCTCTCCAGGAAGGCGGTTCCATGCGTCCACCACTCTCTCCGTGAAAAAGAATTTCCTCACATTACCCCTGAGCTGTCCCCCCCCATCTTAAAATTGTGCCTCTTGTTCTTACACAACTCCTTTTCTGAAAGATGCTACCCTCCTGGACTTTGTTGATTCCCTTGAGGTACTTAAACGTTTCTATCATGTCCCCCCGTCCCTCCTATCATCAAGGGTATACATATTAAGCTCTCTCAGTCTCTCTTCATATGGTTTCTGATGTAGACCCTGCACCATTTTAGTTGCCTTCCTCTGGACTGCTTCCATCCTGTCTATGTCCTTGCATAGATGAGGTCTCCAAAACTGCACGCAGTACTTCAGATGGGGTCTCACCAACTGTCTGTACAGAGGGATAACCACTTCCCTTTTTCTACTTATGATGCCCCTCCCTATGCATCTCAGTATCCCCTTGACTCTCTTTACCGACTTCTCACATTGTTTACCCACCTTTAGGTTATCTGATATGACTACCCCCAGGTCTCTTTCCATTACTGTTGCTGTTAGTACCTCCCCTGCTATTGTGTACTCTTCTCCTGGATTTTTATTTCCCAGGTGCATTACTTTGCACTTCTTTGTATTGAATCTAAGTTGCCATATGTCTGACCAATCCTCCAACCTTGCCAAGTCCCTTTTCATCCTTTCTACCCCCCTTGTGTATCAACTCTCTTACAGATCTTTGTGTCATCTGCAAAGAGACATACCTTTCCTTCCAGACCCTTTGCAATGTCACCCATAAAGACGTTAAAGAGGACTGGACCCAGTACTGAGCCCTGAGGTACTCCACTAGTAACCCCTCTTTCTTCGGAATGTGTTCCATTCACTATTACCTTCTGTGTCCTGTTGTGCAGCCAGTTTGCTACCCTGGCGACCACCCTGGGACCCACTCCCAGGTTGGCTAACTTGATTATTAATCTTTTGTGCGGGACTGCGTCAAATGTGACATCCTCTTGGGTTGTACCCGTGGGCATGCCAACTGCAACAACTGTGGGTGATGCTGAACAGTGGCACCATGACTAGGCCAGGAGAGTACAGAAGGCTTTCTGTATGGTTTGAGTAGTGCTCTGTGTGTTGTCCTGTTTCAAGATACTGTACCGCATGGATGCCATCCCTGGGGGACTGTGCACTGTACCTGTGTGTCCGAGCTGAGTCCCCTATATCCCATGGGACCTCCCCCTTTGCATGGCCTGATTGTGCATATGCAGATGTATGGAACTACTGTCCCAAATGATATCTCTGTGCCCTGTACATGACAGGACCGGCTGTTGTTCCCTGAGACATGTACCTGCTGTGGCAGCATGGTTGTATGCTACCACAATGACATGGCAGTAGTGTCAGAGTGAATTACAGATAAATGTATAGTTTCATTGAATGTTATTCTGGGGTTTGTTAGTGGGTATGGTGAACAGTACACGTTAAAGCCTATTGTCAGGTACGACCCAAGAGGATGTCACATATGTTCGATATGTTAGCTGTGCTGGTAGGTGTACCCAACAGCACATGGATGTGGCCACCAACTGTGTCATGTGCACTTTCTGTGTTATGCTGCTTGGGGTTGGCAAGCATATGCCAGGTAATGCAGTGGGTACTCTTCTATTGCAGAGGGTGTACTGGGAATGTCCTGGCCAATGTGAAGGGCTACATCTGCAGTACCCTGTCTTTCCCTGCCATTGCACAGGTTTGCATCTTCTGCCCCTGTTGTATGTGATCTGATGCTCCATGCATACAAATGCATACTATGAGGTGTGCAGCACCTGTAGCTGATATGTATGGGTATGTTGTACAGAGGCTGGGAGGATGGTACGATAGGGGCACTTCACAAACCAGCATACACTGTGCCGGGCCCTACCTACTACAGTAAAATGTATCATGCCTGATATGCATGGGCCATGGCTTGCCTGTATGTGGTGCCACAACTGGTAACAGTAGTACAACATGGCCCTGCCTGGGCCTGTCCATCCGCATCATGCACATGTGGTAGCTTGTGCACAGTACTGGCATGTGGGTGTGTAGGATGTATGGTACAGTGCGATGCATTCCACTGCATGATATTGATCACATCTTCCTTTCCCACTACAGACCTCAGCAGACAACTGGGCCTGGCCAGGGCTCGGGAACACAGGGGTGCAGGGAGGTCCAGCCTGAGGACCTCCCAGGCCATGATGGAGCTTAGCAGAGCTGTTCAACAGAGTGGCAGCCATGTAAGTTCCCTGCAATGTATGTCATACTCTGGGTTGCATGTCTACACTATGCTGCATGCTTCTGTGGTTGCAATAAACTTGAACTTGAACTTGAACTTGGAGATGGATGTCCACGTGTGACTTGCTATGTTGCATACATGCCTGTGGTGGCTTCACCTATGCACTTGTGGTAGGGGATACTCACCCTGCTCCTGACTGAGGCATTGTCCCAACAGTGACACCATGGTGAGTCATGGTCTGTGCATTCTACTGTTGAGCATCTATTTGCAGCAGGCATGGTGCCCTGTGTCAGTCTACTGTGCTATTGTATGCATTACACTGTGCAGTGGCATGCCTCCTGTGTCACTTACCTGCTGCACCAGGGAGTTGGTGGTAACACTAACAGCCCTGGTTATTAAACCCATCAGTGACATCTGTCTGTTGTGCCACATGCTCGAGGCTATGGGCACAGGGTCATCATGTCATCCACAAAAACAGCACAGCAATGTACTGCGCTTTTAATACCATGGATACATTGCAAGCACTGTGACATGAGGGCAACATGTGAAAACAGCTAAAAAACATGTTATTCCTTTATTTTTGCGAGGGGCCCGTTACAGAGGGCTGTGCCACCTGACTCCCCCTAATTAATATAATCAAATCTGGGAGTAGCCAACACCGAGATGGGGAGAAAACAGGGGTGGGGGGAAAAAACACACGGACAACACTTAACAAAAAAAAATACGAAAAAGCACACTGCTAGTCTGAGACTGGGATTGGAGCACCGGTCCACAGATGCACCGCTTCCCTCCACTGCCAGTGACTCATCCCTGTGAGCCACAGTAGCTGCTCAAAGGACCAACTCCCAGCAGAGGACTTATCCTCTGCGTTACTACCTCCCTGCCGTTAGCTACAGGGTACAAAACCGCGCCTGCACCGTTATGTTCTTGCGGTATTTCATACCCTGTAGCTGTATTCCCTGGTGCGCTATCTGTTGCATGGTTTTGTCTTCACCATATTTAAAATGGTATATTGAACTGGTACTGGCACTATGTATGCTTATCTGTCTTCCCGGAGGTAGGTACAGGCCAATGTAATACCAGTACTCCACTGTGTCGTGCTGCGTGCCTCATACAGGTAGTCTGCCTGCAGCAGTGCCATCTCCAATGCCATGTGCACTGTGTGTCATGCCATTTCATCTCAGCACAGCTAGGCTTATGTGGCATTGGGTCAGCAGAAGAGGGACACTGGTGGGCATTATCTGCAGTTTAACATATGTGATCAACACTGTGATGCATCATCAGTAGTGTCTAGCCAATACAGTGATGACCAGGGTATGATTATTCCACTGTGCCATGCATACATTCAGATTCAACTGGGCCTTTACGGGGGGCCAATGTCCAGCACTGGTTCTGTATAAGTGGCAACCCTGTACCTAGGGTTGTGATGAAATCTTCTGGGTGGGGAGGGTGCCTCCAGGTGGGTCTGCATCCCACAACAGTGTTGTGCCAACAAGGTTGAGTGTGTACAGCGTCCCTCTCCCACATACTACACCACTGCACTCATATGTTACCCATGCAGAGGTATGAGTGACTCCAAGCACCTCGGGCCATTCCACACACTATTGCACCCTGGCCTGGTGCTTCTGTTGCTTGTTATGCAGTGCCACATCTTGCATGCCTGTTTGTGTTATTTTTCCCTTGCACAGTTCTGGCCTGCTGTGTTGTAGCACTGCACCCTCATTGTATGTGCAGCCCTCTACTCTTGGAGTCCACTTTGCTGCTTCTGGTATGCCACACGCATTTTATTGTGGCTGTTTGCCTTCCTCCACCCACTTTTTACAGGCCGTTGTCCTTTGTGATTTTGTTGTCCCACTCTATTTTTATGGGTGGTTGCTCTTTTTGTTTTTGTTGTCCCTCTCCCTGCACCCTTTGATGTGCAGTTGCCCTTTGTGTTACTCCCCCTTTTTACTGGCAGTTGCCCTTTTTATTTTTGTTGCACCCCATTTTAAGAGCGGTTGCCCATTTTGTCTTTATTGGCCCTCTCATTTTTACAGGTGGCTGTCCTTTTTGATTTTGTTGTCCCTCCCTCCAATTTTTATGGCTGGTTGCCCTTTTGGGTTTTGTTGTTTCTCCCCCCCACCCCGAACACACTTTACAATCAGTTGCCTTTTTTTTTTTTGTCCCCATCTCCCCAATTTTATTGGTGATTGTCCTTCTTGTTTTTGTTTTTCCTCTACACCCCCATTTTATGGGTGGTTCCCCTTTTTTCTTTGCTCCTCCCCCTTGTTGTTCATGATGATTATTTTTATTTATTTAATTCTAGGATTACAAGTACCTTTGAGCCGAGGCTCTTTTACAAAGGTTCCACATCAGATTGAGTACAGCACAACAAAGTTTCAACAGTACAAGGTACAACAGAAATGTAAGCGGTACAGCAGTAGGTTTGGCAATGATAACAGGTTAATCAGTTTAAGAGCAGTTTCTAGTGGTGGGTGTAGACAATTGCAGCAAGAACATGAACAGTAATTACTTGCATGTTTAACAGCTATGCCATCAGATACAGGACAGATGCATACATATTTGGTAGGGCATTAACATTCAAGGTCATAGGAGAGCAACAGATACAAGACATGGTTAGGACACGGGAGGGGGTAAGCTGCCAAAAGGCATTATCAACACATACAGAAGTGCAGGCAAGGGGTTGGAGGGGAGAGAGGGTGGAGGAGGGGAGAGGTGGAAAGTGCTTGTTGTGATGCCGGGGTAAAGACAGGGGCCGCAGCTGGCTGGCAGGGCGTGGCAGTCACAGGTATTGGAGGCAGAGAGAGAGAGAGAGAGAGATAGAGCCTAGATTTGAAATGACCAGTCTTGGGGGTGGAGAAGATATCCATGCTGAGATTATTTAACCAGTATGGTGCCCTGTAGGCAAATGATCGTTGGCCCCGCGAGGTACGGCACCTAGGAATCAGCAGCATTTGAGAGTCAGATCCCCTGGTATGGTGGAGGTTTCGACTAGGGCTGAGGAGGGCTTGGACACCAGGGGGAGCCAGGCCCAGGGTTGTCTTCTTTGCCATGATGCAGGTTTGATATTTAATCCAGTTTCAGTCAGCCAG
Source organism: Neoceratodus forsteri (assembly GCA_016271365.2). Taxonomy (NCBI): domain Eukaryota; kingdom Metazoa; phylum Chordata; order Ceratodontiformes; family Ceratodontidae; genus Neoceratodus; species Neoceratodus forsteri. The sequence goes on from CM057449.1 coordinate 824,683,650, forward strand.
TTTGGGCGTAGAGGTCGCAGGTGTGTGTAAGGCGATGGGCACCAGTTATGAGCCGACATGCTTGGTTTAGAGTGGTTGTGATGCATTTGAGGGCTGTAGAGGTGGCAGAGCCATAGATTAAGAGGCCATAGTTGATGACAGAGACTACTGAGCTTAGGACAGTGATCCTGAGGGCCTCAGGGATTAGGTTAGCCCTATGCCTGTAGAGGAGACCAAGTCGTATGTTAGCCTCCTTGGCTACGCTGTCTACATGGGCTCCATAGGAGAGATTATTGTCAAGAGAGATTCCGAGGTATTTAAATGAGGGACCTCTTCAATAGGCACTCCAAGGCAATTTGTAATGGTCAGAGGATGCTGCCTGCTCTTGTTATGTGAGTTAATGAATAGCATGGTTTTTGTTTTTTTATAGTTAAGGATGAGTTTTTGTTTGCAGAACCAGTCCTCTATGGCTGTGAACCCGAGTTGGAGGCTATGCTGTAGGGATATTGGGTCCTTATAGGTGGTGTGAATGATGGCATCATTGGCATACAGGATCAGTTTTTCTGGGCATGATTTGGGGAGGTTATTTAGAAATAGGCTGAAGAGAAGGGGCCCAAGTATGGATCCCTGGGGGACTCCAGAGCAGACTGGTAGTGTGTTGGAGAGGACACCTCCAATTTTCACTCTGCGATCTGTTCTCCAGGTAACTTTTGAACCAGGCTGTGGAGTCAGGGGAGAGCCCAGCAATTTATAGCTGGTCCAGGAGCAGGTGGTGGTGAACAGTATCGAAGGCCTTAGTTAGGTCTATGAAGACGGAACCGGCCAGGCGGCCATTATTCAGGGAGCTGTGGATGGCTCCAGTGAATTCCAGGAGGGCTGTTGTGGTGCTGTGCCCTTTCCTGAAACCATGCTGCTGGGGGCACAGGATATTGTGATTGTCCAGATAATCTGTGAGCTGGTCAGCAACTATGCGTTCAATGGCCTTGGATAATGGGGGCAGTATGGAGATTGGTCGGTAGTTTCCAGAGTTGGTCTGATCTCCTGATTTATGTATCGGTGCAACGGTGGCTGATTTCCATCTGTCCAGGAACTGACTGAGGCTGAAGGAGAGGTTGAAAATCTTAGTTAGCAGGCTAATCACCTCATTGAAAGTGAGGGGCAGGAGTTTCAGGTCAAGGGTGTCCCCACTGTGTCGTATTTTTGCGATAGCATTAGCAATGTACTTCCGGGCTTCTTTCATCTTGACAGATTTGAAGTAGAAGGGAGGAAGTGTAGGGGGGGTGTAGTAGTAGCAGGTTTAGCAGGGGAGCTGGTTTCATTGAAGAAATTGGTGGGGAGCACACTGCTGAGGTCCGTGAAGTCTGAGTTGAAGGTGTTGGCTATAGTGGTTGGGTCGAAGGTAATTTTCCCATCAGTGACTAGCATAGTAGGGGAGGATTTTGATTGTTTCTCGGTTACTTCCTTGATGTTATTTCAGAAGGCTTTACCATTACCCCAGGTGTTGGTGAGTGCTTCCTTGTAATAGGTGCTTTTTTGTAGTCGTATAGACTGTGTGCAGGCATTTCGGCATGTTTGTAGTTCTGGAGGTTAGCTTGAGTGCCGGATTCCTGGGCTAGGAGTCAGAGGTGGTCCCTTACTTTTAGTTGAGCTATTAGGCCGGCGGTGAGCCGTGGACTGAAGCAGGCTTTAACTTTGCATTTTTTTGAGGGGCCATAGGTGTCGCAGGCAGCGTTAAAGGTGGAAAGGAAGAAATCCAGGGCTGAGTTAACATCAGATGCTCTAAAAACTTGAGACCAATCTTGTTGCCTGAGGAGTGATTTGAGTAGACGCAGCTTGCCACAGGGTAGGATTCTGCTGGAAGTGACTGCTGGGGGTTGCAGAATTTGTTAGTCCATTCACAGATGACAGGGGAATGGTTACTAAGCGAGTTGGGCAGGACGGAGATATTGGTTATCCGAGCGGGGTGGCTGGTAAGAACCCAGTCCAGGAGGGAGCTGGTACCTGTTCAATAGTTGCATCGGGTTGGGGAGATGACCAGTTGTGTGAGGTTTACAGAGGCAAGGGCATCCTTGAGGCTTCCGATGTCAGGGGAGAGCCAGTTAATTTAAAAGTCACCAAGCATGATTAACTCAGATCCAGAGGGTTGTGTATGAGTGAAATCCAGTATGGCACTGACTCTTTTTTCTTGCTCTTTTTGTGGGATGTATACTGCTGCTACTGTGAGGACTTTTCCGTGTGTGCCTAGGTGGATACGAATGGGAAGAATCAGTGCAGTCGAATCCAGGGGATGGCCCATGAGGCCCTCCTTAAGGTAGATGGCACATCCCCCTCCTTTTGTGGCCTTATGATCTAGCCTGAAGACATTGTAACCAGGTAGGGCATGATCTTTCTGCTGTTACTCTTGTTTTTTTGTATGGTTTGTTGCCATATCTGCACAGTAAAGTTTATTGTAGATAGCTATGATGCTGTGTTGTGTGTATTTTGTTGGTGACCTGATGACACCCACAGCCACACCAAGGGTTCACTGCTGTACTCAGTGCTATATTCATAGTTGCACAAATAGACTTTCCCTTGTGTTCAGCGCTATCCTGAGCACTATATTCAGAACTGCCCAACTGCATTGCATTGTGCCAGTGCATGCTATTTGCACGTTTTGCAGTCTGTCTTATATTCACAGGATACAGTGCTGGTGCAATCCCTTTGAATATATTACAGTAGGGGGCCAGCGCATGTGCTAACACAGGTGCAGTACAATTTACAGTGGCTTTTCTGAATATCAGGCCCATTTTAATTTAAATGAAAGCTTGGGGTCAGCTACACTGACATATTTATTTATTTTTTGCTTACCCGTTAAGTGCACTAGACAACCAAATGCCTAACTTTATGCACGACCAGAGAGGTTGCAACATAAATGACAATAAGCTAGCATTAGTATATACATACATTAAAATGTAGTCAAAAGGCAGTGTTATATGTACAGACATTATCAGGAGTATAATACAATGAACAGGGAAACGGAACAAAAATTAGGGTTGTAAGTAGTCAGAGGTATACAAGGTCATGATTTTAAAGAAGGCTATTGATACAAGATATTGCTACAGCTATCTTATCTCAATATTCTATAAATAAACATAATAGTTTTGCACTGTATTTTTACTCCTGTTATTTTTAACATACAGTATCAAGTGTTATATCAACACAGGTACATAGACACTTTCGGCAGATAAAGGCCTATGGCCCTCCTACTCTACCTATTTGAGTCTGTAACTTCCCTTTACATTTTTCTAGAAGTCTGTTGCCCCTTACCCCTGACCACCAGGATTTCCTTATGTTTATCCCATGCATTCTTAAATCCCGCAATTGTTTCAGCCCCCCACACTTCCTCTGGCAGGGTGTTCCACTTGTCCACCACCCTTTTCATGAAAAGATTCTTTCACGTTTCCTCTGAATTGCCCCCCCACCCAACTTCATCCTATGCCCTCTAGTCCTGGAACATCTTTTTTGCTGGAAAATAGTGTATCCCTGCACCCTGTTGCTTCCTGTAAGGTACTTGTATGTCTCTATCATATCCCCTCTCTCCATCTTCTCCTCCAGGGAGTATATATTCAAGTCCTTCAGCCTGTCCTCATAGGACTTGTGATGCAATCCCTCTACCATCTTTGTTGCCTTCCTCTGAACTTTCTCCACCCTGTCTGTATCCTTTCATAGGTAAGGTCTCCAGAACTGTACATACTCCAGGTGGGGCCTCACTAATGTCTTGCATAGTGGAATTATGGCCTCCCTTTTCTTGCTGGTGACACCCCTGCCTATGCATCCCAGCATCCTATTTGCTTTACCTACTGCTTTGTTGCACTGTTTCCCTACCTTGAGGTCATCAGAGATGATAACCCCAAGGTCCCTTTCCTGCTTGGTGCATGCTACATCCTCACCCCACAACTGATATGTTGTTCCAGAGTTTTTGTGCCACATATGCATTACCTTGCACTTCTTTGCATTGAATTTCAACTGCCAAACCCTTGACCATTCTTCAAGCTTCTGTAGAAACATGGAAACATAGACGTTGATGGCAGATAAGGACTGCAAGGCCCATCCAGTCTGCCCATTTTTTCTACTTTATGATTGTGCCATAGGTCTGTACTATTCACACTCATCTGTATTGCTCCCTTATGCCTATCCCATGCCTGTTTGAAGCCCTGCACTCTATTCATATCTACCACTTCCTGAGGTAGGCCGTTCCATTCATCCACCACCCTTTCTGTGAAAAAGAACTTCCTCATATTATCCCTTAATCAGCCTCCCTCTAATCTCATAGTGTGTCCTCTTGTCCTGCTATTTTTCTTATATTGAAACATGCTAGACTCTTTCACCTTGTTAATGCAGGTCCCTCCTCATTCTGTCTACACCCTCTGGCATGTTCACTGTGTTACAGAGCTTCGTGCCATCAGTGAACAGGGAAATTCTGCCTTCTAGGACCTGTGCGATGTCACTGATGAAGACATTGAATAGGACCAGTCCCAGCACTGATCCCTGTGGTACCCCACTGGTCACTCTTCCCTTTGTAGAGTGACAGCCATTTACCACAGCCCTCTGTGTCCTGCCACTCAGCCAGTTACCCACCCACTGCACTACTGTCCAGCCCACTTCTGTATTCCCCTGTTTGTTGAATAGCCTTCTATGTGGCACAGTGTCAAAGGCCTGGCTGAAGTCCAGATAGGCCATGTCCACTGCCCACCTTGATCCACCTCCCTTGTTACCCAGTAGAAAAATTTAATGAGGTTTGTCTGGCATGACCTCCCCCCATGAAACCACGATGCCTTGGGTCATGTAGTCCATTGGTAACCAGATGTTCCACTAAGCTCTCCTTCAGTAGTGCTTCCATGATCTTCCCCACTACCAAGGTCAGGCTGACTGATCTGTAGTTCCCCACTTCCTCTTTGTTCCTGCTTTTGTATAAGGGGGCTTCATCTGCTGTCCTCCAGTCTTATGGTAACCCCCCAGTGATCAGCTAAACTGAATTGCCAGAGGTTCAGCCACCACCTCTCTTAGTTCCTTTAGGACCCTGGGATGCACCCTATCTGGCTTCATCACTTTATCGACTTTTGTTCCTTTCAGTTCCTTTCCTTTAGGACTCTTTCCCGTGTAAAGGGACTTGTGTCCATTTCTGTGCAGTTCCCACCCCATGTACTCCTTTCAGGCCCATTACACTCCTCTTCCTCAGTAAAGACTGAGCTGAAATAGCTATTTAGTATGTCAGCTTTACTGTTGTCATCCTCCATGCAACTCCCATCCTCCCCAAAAGTCTCACTATCACTCCCTTTGCCCTTCTTTTATCACTTAAGCACCTGTAAACGGTTTTCTCCCCCTACTCATTGATTTTGCTATGTGCTCTTCTGTCTGAGCTTTAGCTTCCCTAACTGACCTCCCTGCCTCCCTATGCTTCTCCTGGTACTTCTCCCTATCCCCTCCTGCCTGCATCTTTTTGTATTGCCTGCATGTGATCTTTTTGGCTTTCACTTTCTCCGCTACCTCCTTGGAAAACCATAATTGCCTCCTTTTCTTTTACCCCTTGCTAACCTGCTTAAAGCATAATTCTGTTGCATTTGTAATCCCTGCTTTAAATATTGCCCATTGTTCCTTCACCCCAATTCCCTCTCCATTCTCATTAGTGCTTCTTTCAAACATGTCCCCATTTCCCCAAAGTCTACCCTTCTAAAATCCAGGATATGTGTTTTTGTGTGGTTTGGTTCGGCTTCTTCTGTGGTTTCAAACCACAGTGACAGTTGGTCACTGTTCCCCAGGTGCTCCCCCACTGTTATCTGTATCATATTGTCCCTGTTTGTGAGCATGAGTTCCAGTATTGCCTTCTGCCGAGTTGGTTCCATGACCAGTTACTTAAGGAAGGCACCTTGAAGGGAGTCCAGGATAAATCTGCTCCTGGTTAGTGTTGCTGCTGGGAGGCTCCAGTCCATGTCTGGAATACTGAAGTCTTCAAAACTTCTTATCTGGATTAGTGGTCTGTAGACCACCCCTATGTGGATGGCAGATCTAATTTTCCCTTCAAGCTTAACCCACAGTATCTCTCCCCCATTTTGTTCCTCCTGGATCTCTGTGGTCTTTATACCATCTTCATATAAAGTGCCACTCCTCCTTCCCCTTCTGCCTGCCCTGTCTCTTCCGAATATGTTGTAGCCGGGTATGGCAATCTCACAGTTGTGGTTATCATTACACTAGGTCTCTGTGATGGCCACAATGTGCAGATCCGACTGCGCCATGGTAGCCTCCAGATCCTTCATCTTATTGATAAGGCTCCTGGCATTGGCACACCTGGCTTTCCATGATGTGAACTCTCTGGGCTGTTTAGCTGTTCTACTGCAGCCCCCTCCCAGATTGTCCTTTAGCCCTGGTTCTCCCTGCTGTCTACCCTTCTGTTTAATTTTGCCCTCTTTTCTGCCTATCCACCCCTTGGGTGCCTATCTCCAGCTTTTGCACACTGCTTTGTAGAGATATCTCCTCATCCTTTTGACTGGTTCCACTACTAGCTGTGAGGTGGGCAATTAGGTGCCCTCCTTGCTAACCAGCCACCACCCCTTGGCTAGTTTAAATGTGTATCCATGTAGCATTTAAACTTATCATTGCATGCTTGGATTTCCCTCCAGGATGGACGCAGGCCATCAGACTTGAACAAGCCCCCATCCCTCCAGGTGGGTCCCCAGTCACCAATGAACCCAAACCCTTCCTCATAGCACCAGTTCTTCAACCATGTGTTAAAGTTCCTGGTGCATGCACCCCTATGCTGTCCCATGCCTCTCACAGGTAGTACTTCCGAGAAGGTGACAGATGAAGCTTCTTGCTTGAGACCCCTCCCCAATTTTCTAAACTCTTCCTGAACTTCCTTAGGATCTCCATTTGCCAGGTCATTAGTACCTAGATGGATAATGACATCCAGCTCACCCTCCCATCTTGCCTTCCTGGTGACCCCCAGGATCTTTCTCCCATCGCTCCATGCCATGGCACCTTGTAGGCACTTCACCTCCCAGTTCTCCCCCTCATGTGTTCCTAGCTAGATCCTTCTTATGATAGAGTCCCCCACCAGGATTCGCTTCCTTCTCCTCCGGGGTCAACTGCTCTCCTCACTAAGGTCACCTCCTCAGTTGATCTCCACATCCTTCCCTTCCACTTCTCTGGGTACCTCTTTTTGGTTGTCCCCGTTTGCCAGTGCAGCATATGAGTTCTGGAGTGGAATAGGATTTGGGATGTGCCTCTGTCTGACTGCTCTAACTCTCCCTGAGCCCACTGTCATCCAAGTGCTTCTCGTTTTTGGCATCCTTTGAGGCAGTGGTGTTGGACTAGGTGGTCTCTGGATAAGGATGAAGGTACTCCTGACCCAGTTTACTTCTGCTCTGAGTCTGGCTACCTTGTTCCACAGTCCAGGGAGATGCCTGCAGATAGAGCAGTGCCCCAGCATCCAGAAGGTCTGGCTGCATATGGCTTCCCCACATTCACTGCATTGCACCACCCCCACATTATACTGCACTTATACTGCTATTCCAGTTGTTGTCTGTTACTGAAGCTCTCCTTCTAGTTCCCTCTTTATTAATTTACTGTCCTAAAATCCTGCCACCAATCAACAGATACCTTTTTTAAAGAAGGAAAACAACAACAAAAATTAGTTAAAACACTTCTTTTGCCGAGAGACGGCTTCCTCCCCCTTATGCTCCTAATATTCCACAACCCCTGCTATTCCCTGTGCTTGGCTCCTGTCAATCAGATTTAACAGAGCATTTAATTAAAAGAGGGGGAGGGAGGATGAGCACAACTGGCTGCAAGTAAAGACAGCAAAGGAATAACAGCACCACTAAAAGCACACCAAACTAGGTTTCAAATTTTCAACAGCCCCAAAATAATTCCAAGTAAAGACAGCAAAGGAATAACAGCACCACTGAAAGCACATAAAACTAGGTTTAAAACAAAAACAGCAATGAGCAGTTACTGCACTACGCTGAAATTAATCTGGATCCTTCCCCTTCTGGCCTCTTCTGAGAAAACATATACAGTATAGACATCTACCAACACATACAAACTGTATCTTTAGCATCTATAAATGTCATCAGACTCCAAGCTTTCATTCAAATTAAAACTTAAATTTTTATGCCTATCAGTTCACATATTACAGCTTTCAAAATACAAGTTCAAGCCTTTGTTTGCAAGAAGAAGGGAAGAGTTTATCCTGCCATTGTACAGATCCTTGATGTGTCAGCATCTGAAGTGCAGTGTGAAATACTGAAGTCCCTACCTGAGGAAGGATATCGGCCAGCCTGAGGCAGTCCACAGGAGGTCAATAAAGATAGCTCAGGGGCAATATGACAGAGCATTTGAAGACAGACTGCAAGAACTTAGTATGTACTTGGCTGAAGAGAGAAAAGAGAGAGGAGATATTGCTGAAAGTTTCAAGTGCATGAAAGGGGTTCCATGTCAAAAGTGCATATATGAAACAATGACCACTAAAAGGGCTCAAGGATAATACTGAATGACAAATTTGGTGATGTTTCATTTTGTTTGGGACATGGCCCCCTGCTCTTCCCCTTGTGGAGGGCTGTGTTCCCACCCCACTACTAAATATACTAACTCCATAGGGGGCGGACCTTGAGGAGGGAGTACAGACACATGGCCAAATTTTTCATTCAGCATTATCCTTAAGCCCTTTCAGCATTCACCATTTTTGACTCCACCATCTTCATGTGCTACTGGCTCTGCAAATGCATTAACTGGCTATGAAAGTCAAACAACCGTGTGGCCCTGGATCAGAGGGGCTGATCTACAGTAAGAGGAGTTTGTCATTGAATGCAGGTAGATTGTAGGCATAAAGAGAAAAGAATGTGTTTAGACAGAAAGAAAAAATTACTTATCTTAGTAATTGTATTTCTTCTAATGGAGCCTAGCTATATTCTGACATATGCTGTTAGCCCCAGCACTTGAACTGCTCCAGAGAGGAAAGAGTAAACTCTATGCAGGAGGCATAGAACATTCAGCTCGAGCTTGGTTCAAACCTCTGTCTGCAGCACTTCAAAGTGTAACCATAAGATTCTTATGAGCTAATACTAACTAACTACACTTCTTAAGTGGAAATTGTAAAGGATATAGCCAACAGGCAACAAGTTTTTGGGTCCCCCAAAAGACTAAAGTCGAGAACCCTAAAAGATAACAGGTAGTGATCCAAATATATAGCTACCAAAACAACATAACAATAACCTACCACCCCTTTCTAAAAGGGAGGAGAGCCAAGTACACCCGTGAGGTGCAACACTGTACCTGCCACTGCACTTTCCAAAAACAAGTTCTGAGAGGAGGGGTAGGGATGGAGGTCAGAATATAGCAAGACTTCATTAGAAGAAATACAGTTACTAAGGTAAGTAATTTTTTCTTCAAACAACATGACGTCTTGCTGTATTCTGACATATGGAGACTACCAAGCCGTACTGCCATGGGGGGGGGTACCAAACCTATTTTGGGGATAGGATCTGCAGTACTGCTGTTTCAAACTGAGCATCACTCCTAGCCTGGATATCCAGAGAGTAATGCTTGGTAAAAGTATGGACAGTTTTCCAGGTGGCTGCTATACATATCTCTAGTAAGGGTATATCCCTTGCAGTAGCCAGAGAAGCAGCTGTACCCCTAGTTAAATGAGCCCTCAAGCCTGAGGGGGTCATTTTGCCTAGCTTTTCATAGCAGAATTGTATACAAGAGACAATCCACCTGGTAATAGTTCTCTTAGTAGCAGGTTTACCCTTTCCCACTTCACCATAAGTGAGAAACAATTGAGGACAGTCAAACCTAAGTGCCTTAGTATGCTCAGTGTAGTAGCTAAGTGACCTCTTAACATCCAAACTGTATAATATTCTTTCTCCTGAAGAAGAATGATCAGTGAAAAACACAGGAAGAGACATAGACTGGTTCAGATGAAAATCTAAAACCACTTTGGTTAAGAACCTCCTATTGGTTCTATGGACCACATTATCTCTGTGGAATGAGATAAAATCTGGCTCCACTGATAAGGCTTGTAATTCACTAATATGCCTGGCAGAAGTGATAGCTACCAGGAACACAGTTTTCCAAGTCAAGTACTTGAGTTCTGCCGAAGCAAACACTGAGATCCCAAGCAGGTATAGGGTCCCTAAAGGGAGAGTTGGTATGGATCAAACCTTTAAAGAACTTACAGAAGACGGGATGAGATGCCAGGGAAGAAACAGTCTCCACTGACAGAAATGCAGATACGGCTGCTAAATGCACTTTTAGAGTGGCTGACCTGAGGCCTAGGCCATTTAGATGAACCATATAATCCAGAACTGTATCCAGATCAGCAGTATCTGGTAAAACATCCCTATTGGAGCATCAAATACTGAATCTCTTCCATTTGGAATTATAAGTTTTTCTGGTGGCAGGTTTTTAAGAGACTTCAAGAATATCCAGAACCCTCTAAGACAGGTGCAGACTTGCATACTCTAACTCTTCAAGAGCCAAGCCTTGAGGTTGAGAGACTGAAGGTTGGGGTACCAGATTCTTCCCTGAGAGGAGGTTAACAGATTGTGCTTCTTGGGAAAAGATAAAGGGAGATGGACTGGTAGGGACATCAATAGAGGATACCAAGGCTGTCTGGCCCAGTCTGGTGCAATCAGGATCACCTTGCATGGTTGTGACCTGATCTTGACCAGCACCTTGAATAACAGAGGAAAAGGGGGAAAGGCATACAGAAATGTTCCCCTCCAATCCAGAACCAGAGCATCCAGGGGAACTGTGCCCCTGACTGGAGGTCTGCAACAGAAGAGAGGAAGTTGATGATTGTCTGGAGCTGCAAAGAGATCTGTCTCTGGAGTGCCCCACCTGGAGAAAATTACATTCAATATGAAGGGGTCCAGGGTCCATTCATGATGGCCCTGAGAGATCCTGCTCAGGACATCTGCCAGCATATTGTCCTTCCCTGGAAGATGGACTGCTGCTAGAGATGCCTGCAGAGCAGAAGCCAGAGACCATATTTTCATGGCTTCCATGCACAAGGCAGTAGAATGAGTGCTTCCCTGCTTGTTGATGTACCACATGGTGGTGGTGGTGTTGTCTGTCCTGACCTGAACCACCTTGTTCTTTACTGAGTCTGAGTAAGCTTGGAAAGCCAGGAATACTGCCCTGAGTTCCAGAAGATTGATATGAAGTAGAAATTCCTGAGGGAACCAAACTCCTGGTGCTGTGAGGGCTCCTAAGTGAGCTTCCCAGCCCAGGAGAGAGGCATCTGTGGTTAATACCACTGAATGAGTCTGACTGATGAATGGACTCCTGGTCTGAGATTGTTCTGATACAACCACCATTGGAGAGCTTGTATCAGAGTCTGAGTCGCTGGAATCAATTTGGTTAGAACATCTTTTATCAGAGACCAAAAAGTCTTCAGATGGAACTGAATGTCTCTCATTTGAAATCTGGCACCCTGAACGACCACAGTGGAAGCTGTCATGTGGCCCAGGAGCTGATGAAAATGTCTTACTGGTCGAGACACCAGAAGGTGGAAGGAAGAAGTAAGATCTGTAAGGGCCTTGATCCTTACTAAGGGAAGAAAATCCTTTGCTTGGACAGTATCCAGCTCCACCACTATGAAAGTAAGGAGTTGTACTGGTTCAAGTACTGACTTTGGTAGATTGAGAAGGAACCCTAGGCAAGTGAGCAACTGTTGTGTCACTTGTTGGTCTGACTTGACTTGATCTGGAGACTGTCCCACAATGAGCCAGTCATCCAGGTATGGAAAAATGGAGATATTCTGTCTCCTGAGAAAAGCCAATACTACTGCTAGGCATTTTGTGAACACCCTTGGAGCTGATATTAGGTCGAAGAGCACTGCTCTGAACTGATAATGGCCTGAAGGCAATTCGAACCTGAGGTACTTTCTGTGGGAGCACCTGACTGGGATGGGAAAGTAGGCATCCTTGAAGTCCAGGGAAGCTAGCCAATCTCCTGGCCTTAGAGAGGGAAGAATTATTTCCAGAGTTGCTATTTTGAATTTTGGTTTTAAACTGTGCTTGTTTAAGTATCTTAGGTCTATGATGGGCCACCACTACCCTGTCTATTTTGGTGTAAGGAAGTATCTGAAATACAAACCCTTGCCTCTGTGCTGAGTAGGAACTCTCTCCACAGTGCTGAGGACTAGCAGAGAGGAAATCTCTGCTTCCAAAGCAGTGGTTTCGGAAAGGTTTGCAGGTAGAAAGGACGTGGCCCTCAATTTTGGAAACTTTTCAGAACTGAGAGCCAATCCCTGGCTTACTACCTCCAGAACCACTTGCCTGAGGTAACAGACTTCCAGGCCTGGAAGTAGTAAGCCAGCCTGCCTCCTACTGGGATTGGGGAGTCGACCTGGGCTGACACATCAGTGTACCTGCTTGGCATGAGCCTTGGACTGAGAGGAGGATGCAGCCCTGCTCATCCCCATTCTGCCTCTCTCTCTCTGAAGAACCCCCTCTGAGGAAAAGGAGAGGAGGCCTGTGCTTGGTAGAAAGGCCTGTGAAAAGGCCTGCCTCTGCCCCGAGACTGCTGCCTTTGAGGAGTTGCCTGTCTTTGCTTGGCCTGTGCACTCCTGTAGATAGTCCGGTATTCATCCATTTTCTTCATATAATTCTTTGCCTGCTCCCCAAACAGAGAATTATCCACCACAGGGAAATCCATGGCCTTAACCTGATTATGCTGTGAGAGGCTAGTACATCTGAGTCAAGCAAACCCCCGAAGAGACACAGATGTAGCCATGACTCTTGATGCCACATCATTGGAGTCAATATCAGCATGAAACTGCATCTTGGGTGCCTCAATCCCATCAGCAGCCACCTCCTCCAGCTCTTTGGCTAGCTGGGGGGAGGCCTGTTTAGCCAGTTCCAGGACAGTATCCCATCTGGACTTCTGGTACCTGGCTGTGTAGGCCATATAATTCACCTGCCTGAGTCCCAAAGAGGAGGCCAAGTACCTTTTTTTTGTCCATAGAATCCACCTTCTTAGAGTCTTTATCTGGGGGTGTGTGAAGCCAAAGGTATATTAGCCTCATCACAGGCTGCAGCCTGCACTACCCCAACATGGCTGCATTGGTGGTACAAGAACTCTGTGCCCGAGCCTGAAAGCATATACCTCCTGTCCATTCTTTTATCTACAGGATGTAAAGAATTTGGTGTTTGTAGAATTTTCTGTGTCTGTTTCCCAAAAGATTTGTGGGGGAACAGATACCCTTTTGTACTCTGGGATGTCCATCATTTCCACAAAATCAGGCTCTTCTTGTTCCTCAACAGCTTCAACCATGGGAAACTGGCTGCTCTCAGCCCCCTTTTAGTAAAACAAATAGTGAGGTGGGGACTTAGAAAGCCTGGGAGGAGAAACATTAGAAGGTGGCTGGTTCAGTGGGCTCATCCAGACCTTCATAACCATGATCATCATCTTCATCATTCTGTTCTTCCTTCCCTTCCCATTCCGGTTCATAGAATTCATCCGAAACATAATCCGGAACCGGAGGAACTGACTGAACTGAACGCCTACCAAGAGGTGTCAGATTGGACAGAACTGGATGGAGCTACTCTACAATACTTATCACCCTGGCTATTTCGTTGGCAGTTGGACGCTGTGGCTCTGGAGCTGAACTGACTGACTTCCCTTTTTTCTTTGATGGAACTGATCCCTCAGGATTGGCTCTCCTCTTGCCCAATGAAGTATCGCCCAAGTCAGTGGGCTCTCTCTCAGGTTCAGTCAGAACCAAACCAGGCTGGCCATCTGGGTTAGCAGACTTCTTGGCCTCCTTTTCCCTAAGTCTACATAACCCCTTTTCCAAGGTGTCCTTCAGAAAATGTTCACAAATTTGGCAGTCTGAATCGAGGTGGTCAAACCCCAGACAATACACACAAGTTGTGTGAGGGTCTGTTTTAACAAAGGCATCCCCACACTCACTACAGTGTTGAAACCCAGTGGACCCGGTTTTTTTCTTTGGTTTTTCAGACATGGCCAGGCTACAACTTACCCTTTACAGCTTAAAAGCGAGGCAAGACACCCCGATCAGTTACCAACCATGTTACGGGTGATGAAAAAAAAGTTATAAAATACCATTTTTTTAAGCCGATAGGGACCAGTACCTCACACTAGACACAGCAAAGAAAGACATCAATAAAGAAACCATACACAATTGGTTCCAACTGGACCAATTGAAACATTTTACAATTTCCACACAGAAATTATCTAAATAAAATTAAGTCACTACCTACAACACTTACTGTACTGCAGACAGGGATTTGAAGCCAAAAATAAACAAAAATAACAATACTGAACCAACGGATTTAAACCAAACAGACAAAATGAAGGAGCAATTTCCAGAGCGACTATTCAGTTAGGTGGAGTAATGAATCTGACGGTTACACTTTGAAGGGCTGCAGACAGAGGTTTGAACCGAGCTCAAGCTCAACATTCTATGCCTCCTGCATAGAGTTAACTCTTTCCTCTCCGGAGCAGTTCAAGTGCTGGGGCTAACTGCATATGTCAGAATACAGCCAGACTTCATGTTCTTTGAAACCACTAGTATCTCCCAATCATTTCCAAAAATAAACGTTTATGATATTTTACAATATCAACAGGTGAATTAGCCATCAGAAGAAACCCTTTTTGATCTATCAAGTGTGCATGATTGCAGAGACCCTGCTGTAGAGATTACAGGGCTTCATACCCCCCCCTTCTCTGCCAACCATGACTCTCCCCTTCACCCTGTCCCACCACTTCTTGAATCCACCCCCTCAAAATAAGTTTCTGATTGAGTACCTCAGATGGGATATTATTCCATCCTAACACCTCTTGTTCTGTAAAAATGTCTCCTGGCCTTCTTCTTGAACCTTCCCCCCCAGCAGTTTGCAACAGCGCCCCCTTGTGGCCTAGTTTTCACTAAGATTAAAAAGATCTCCATGATCCACCTTTTTTGTACCTTTCATGGGTAGTACGTAAAGATGGCGAGTCAAAAATGACAGCCACTAAAAGGGCTAAAGGATAATGCTGAATGATAAATTCAGCAATGTCTCTGTACCCCCTCCCCGAGGTCTTTCCCCCTATGGAGTTAGTATATTTAGTAAGGGGGTTGGGGGGGCACAGCCCCCTACAAGGGAAGGTGTGTGGGTCCATGTCCCCCCACAAAATGAAACATCACCAAATTTATCATTACACATTATCCTTGAGCTCTTTTAGCATTTGTCCTTTTGACATGGAACCTGCAGAGGCCAAACACTTTCTGAAAAGCTCTGGTTGTGCCTGTCAACACAAAGAAAAACAAAATTAAACATTTCATATTTTTATAATTGTATTTCTCACTAGTAATACCACATATGCCTTTTACTTATGGATATATTATTTTTTAATTTCATTTTTTTATTTATTTATTTTTGACTAGGAAGGAGGACTAGACAATTTTTTGCCTATTTTCAGCCTTGTCCCGGGCTGAGGGGGATACAGATGGATGTCAACTGAAACTGAACCAGATTGTAAGCTGTTGGTGATATTTTTAGTGAATGGGGAAAATCTGGCCAGGACACTGGGGAAATTCCCCAACTCTGTTGGCAGGGGGAGCTGCTGAAGTCACGGCCTCTGTTTCGGGTGGTCATTCTGCTGCTAGCCCTGTAGGACAGCAGATCTTCCTTCCTCCAGGTCCAGCTCAGGAGATCAACTTGGTTGCAAATGCTAGTAATGTGGAGCCTATGACATTGGATGTTACGGGAAGAACGGAATATTTGCCTTCTGGTTTGCATATGACAGAAGAAATATGGCTAAAAGAATTGTTGAGAACAAACAGAGACTCAGTTATGGCTGTAATTTCTGCAGAAGAACATTCCATGGTTAATGAAATGACTGTTTTGCCTGAGAATGATGACCCTCGAGTGAATGTAAGAGCTGACTCCGAGGCAGATTGTGAAGTATCTTCTTTTTCTGAATCATCTATGGTGATGTCAAAACAGGGAGAGCCTCCTGTCAAGGTCACTGATGACACACAATCATCAGAATATCCGTGAACAGCTGTTTCGGAACTCCCCAGTAAACAGTCTACAGCTGACATGCCCCCATAACCCCCATGCCTGACCCTGTTGCTAAATCTACAGAGGATATTGCGGTGCGTGGAGAAGAAACTGTAAGACTGTAAGTAACAAACAGGCTACTAAACTGTTGATTCCTGGTGGAGATGCTAAAAAGGGGTTGGAACCCCGAAGAGGGAGGGCAACTGAAATGGAGCAACAAAACTCCACAGTGAACAGACTTTTCTGCTCCTTGGACAGCTCGCTGAGAAGTGCAGGGTGGAAGCCTGGAGTTTCAAGACACTGGGTGCCTGACCCATCACACAGCTCAATCCTGGGGGCTCCATTTAGAGAGTCTGACTTGCAACAAAACGAGCATAGCAATAGTGGCACAAGATCAAAACAGGACATTTATTAGTGACTCAGACATGGATCTCCATGCTGAAGATCTACATCCCAATGAATCAATACCTGCTGATTTATCAAAACTCCTAATGGTCTGTAGCTCATCATCAGGAGATGAAGGCCCAAGTACTCACCCCCCCCGACATGGGACAAACAAATGGATTCTGAGGCACCTCCACAAGGTCCACAGGTTAATTCAAGGGAGAAGGTAAAATCTACCTGGGAGGAATTTAGAAAATGGGACAATTTTTCCGGGAAAACCTCTTCCTATGCAAAGAAGGAATGCAGTTAGACTGCAATACATAGGGGGATTACCAAATGTACCTGATCCACTGTATGTGGGAAAAAATCTGATTAAAGGCTCTTTGGTATTTTTTACAAATGAGATATATACGTTAATTCATGTATCTGGAGACATCCTGTTTGACATTAATTTTAAAGCCCCTCAGGGGTTAGATAGATTTTGGACCAAGTATGAGAAAGTGCGTTATTCTGCTCTAAAGCTGCCCTGTAGGGCAAAACCACTGACTAAACCTGCCATAAAAAATATCACAATCTTATTTAGAAATGAGAATGTTGCAGTTCACGATATTTCTCACTGGTTGCAACAAAGATGTGATGTGTTGGGACCACTCCAGCCAATTTTTGATGAAGAGCACTTATAGATGGAGGTGGATATTCAAAGTAAGATTGCATCACAACAATGTTGGGCCTGTTGACTTACCAAGCAGCCTATTTTTGGGGAGAGAGGGGGATCATTGTTTCTATGCAGAGCAACCTTGTACTTGTTTCAAGTGTGGGTCATATATGCATTTGGATTCTGCATGTGATAGGCTGAGATGCAATCTATGTCTTTCATATGATCATACCAGTACAGATTGCAAAAATGAGCTAAAACGTAACCTATGTGACGAACTAGGCCGTGCTTTAAGAACCTGTCCCTGGGCCACTCACAACAGAGAGGATCGCCCTAGCCAGGAGGTCATTCTCACCAAGGCCAAAAAAAAAGACATAGCAACCCACAAAACAAATCATGAAGCTAGCAACCCCCCAGCTGCCACTAACACCCATGAAGAAATTACGGGGCCAGTTCCTCCCAAGAAATTCCAGATGCCCAGATCATCCAAAATGAGCCCCACAGTCCAGGTCATGGTAGAGGATGATATAGAGCAATGGATGAGTTGGTGGAACCTGAACAAGACAAAGACATTTTAGTTATGTCACCACCTGAATCAGATATAACTACAAAAAAAGGGATTTGAGACAAACCAGGACAAGGTCTAAAATTGCTAAAGCCTTCTCCCCTTACACTAGAATCCCACTGAGTAACAAATCTGATATTTTATCCAAGAGCTCACAAGATTCAGAGCAAGGTGGGGACTCTGAGACATCTTCATAGCCACTTTTTACATCAGACTTAGAGGGAGAAAATGTAATCAAACCTGGGAGTAGGGAGAGGCCTAAAAGACTGGGGGCAAGGCCTAGAAGGAGTGCCAGATCTGGGAAAATTACTTGAACAAGCTCATTCCTCTCCTTTCAGAAAATATGACCCAGCCAACAAAGCTGAGTATTGTTACTTTAAATATTAACAGTATAAAAAAATTCTCGGCGAAGATTAGTGACTTTAAATACTTTAAAAGATTTGAAGTTTGATATTCGTTTTCTCCAAGACACTAGATTAAACACTGTATCACTAGTTCAAGCTGCAAAAAAACTCTGGTGCTGGGGTCCTGCTTTTTTTTTTCCTTTGGAGTAGAAGCGTCTGATGGGATTGGAATTTTATTTAAAGGTGATGGGTTCAAAGTGACTAAACTAGTAGAAATTTATCCAGGAAGGGCAATTCTGCTAGACTTCACATACAAAAATTCTGCTTGGAGAGCCATACATATCTATGCTCCCTATGGAAAAAGGAAAGGGTAGACTTATTTACCACAATTAAGTCTTTCTTATTCACCATTAAACACATAATTTGGGGGGGATTTCAATTGTGGTTTAGCTAAGCAAGACAGAGGAGCACTCAGAGACAAGGATTTTTGTGATACCAACTGTCTAAAACAAATACTATCAAAATGCGTTTTAAAAGACACATACAGAACATGTCACCCATGGGAGGGGTCATACCTTCTACAAGGACCGTCTGTCCACCAGGATTGACTTTATTTTTACATCACAGCAGGTTAATGTAGTACAAGCTAAAACTATCCCTTTTGAGATGTCTGATCATATTATTTTAGCTACTGTACTGAGTGTAGGGAAACAGGCTACCCAAGGGAAGGGGTATTTGAAATTTAACACTAATCTACTGGATAATTAACAACTTAGTTCCTCTGTAAATGAGCTTCTTAAAGCGCATATGTCCTTAGCTGGATTAATGGATGATCTAAGCTATTGGTGGGTAGAAACCAAACAGGAAATCCAGTGCTTAGTGAATCAATATTCTACAGCTAATAATTCAAGAAAATACAAAAAACATCTGGCTTTAAGATTCCAACTGGAAAAATTATATTCCAGCATTAATTTACAAATGATTAACTTAACTTCCCAAGTCAACTTAGTGAAAAAAGAAATGGAGGCCTTCCAATATTCTTGGGCAGCTTCTATGCTAAATAAGCACAGCATATGTTCTCAGGGAAAAAAGAGTTTTGGTGATGCTTTTGAATTAAGTAACAAGAGGGTATCAGATAGAACTTTGATAGAAGTAAAGAATCAGAATGGTATAGTGGTTACATCCAAAACAGAAATCCTGGAAACAGTCACTGAGTATTTTAAACGCATGTATGCTGATCCTAGGTTTGATAGGCACACTATTTTGCATTTTTTAAACTCCTTACAGAGGCCCAAACCCCCTAAAGACAGTGTTTTGCAATTAGTAGCACCAGTTAATATATAGGAAGTGCAGTGGGCTATTTCCAAGTTAAAAGCAGATACTGCACCAGGCCTGGATGGTCTGCCAGCTGAATTTTATAAATCTTTCAGTTCCATACTTTTTTTTTTTATAATTTAAATTTTATTGAAAATTTCAATATACAACTAGGACCGGGTCTGTAGATCCAAAGAGTATCCTTTGAAACAAAACAACATGATTGACCCCGCCCCCTTCCCCAATCATCCACCCCAAAAACCACCCCCCTGACACAGTTCATAAGAATTAGGAGTCCTTGACATCCATCCATTTAAAATAAATGTATTAGACAAAAATTAGATAGAGTACAATGTATGAAGCAAGGCCCAGATCCGATCATATCTGGAACTGTTATTATTAATATTTGAGATCATCTTCTCCACTCAAAGATTAAATAATAACTCATTTAGCCATTCAGAATAAGAGATAACCTCAGAGCTTTTCCAATACTTAAGCACTAATTTTTTAACGGACATAGAAATCAAAGCGATATGAAACTTACGCTTATTAACTGAAATCTGCGAAAAATCCCCCAAAATACAAACCTCCGGAGTGAACAGGTCTCCCAGCCCAAGGAGTGGGTCAGCCTTTTCCTTTATAGCTTCCCAAAGAGGTAATATCTTAGGGCATTCCCAGAAAATATGAAGTAAAGAACCCTCTGCCTGAGCACACCTAGTGCAAAGAGTAGAGGGGGTTAAACCCCATTTAGCCAGTTTCTGGGGATAGTGATAGAGATTATGGAAAATACGAAATTGCATTAATCGTAACCTATCTTGTATTACAAAATGATGGCAATTATTCCAGATGGTTGTCCAGTGTTTATCCCAGTTCGGGAACTGGGACGCCCAAAACTCTGTGGGGTCAAATGGTGTATTGTATAATTTAGAAATACTTCGGGTGGATTAGCCAAAGGGGCTAAATTTGTGAGAAATGCAAAATCATAAGATATAGGGGAGCCCTTCCCAAAATTTTTGAGAAGGAGATGTCTAAGTTGATATACTTTGAGACAGTCACTTCCCTTGAGCCCAAATTTCACCACAATATCCTTAGCTGATAACCAAGTTCCATCCTCCTTGAGAAATGAATGAACCTTCCCCTCACCTAAACTGGGTAACCATCTAGGGAGTAACATTTTGCTATCCAGTTTAAAAGCAGAAGAATTCCAAATCAACTGGTCCGCATCAAACCAATTCTTATATTTTAGGAATCTACACAACTGTAAATGAATCTTCAATGAAATTCCGATTGTAGAGTCTTTTAACTCCTTAGGTATCGAAACTGCATTGAGAAAAAATAAAGCAGAGGGAGCAATGTTGCTCAACCGGATCTTTTCCCTCTCTATTTTAAGCCAGGCAGGCAAATAGTCCAGGGGATAGGGGACCATCTATTTCAAGTATTTAGCTGCACAAGAAGCCCAGAAGTACAACCCTATATAATAAATAATAATAATAATAAAATTTATTTAATTAAGCGCCTTTCAATTTTTCAAGGCGCTGTACAAAAATTCATAAAACCAAGCAACAAAATACAATAAAACAGAACAACAGTTTCAGCAAATAAACCGATTACAATAAAGATGGAAAAGCCTTATTCCATAAAAAGGACTTTAAAGCCCTTTTAAAAATATCCACTATTGTACTCTCTTGGAGCAGACGGGGTAGAGAATTCCAGAGGGATGGAGCCACAAAACCAAAAGCACGGGCTCCAGAAGACTTCAGATTAACCCTTGGAATCTCCAGCAACCCCTTGTCAGCTGAGCGAAGCTGTCTCAAAGGGGTATAAGGCAACAAAAGCTCTTTCAAGTAGTCAGGACCGTACCCATGTAGGACTTTGTAGGTCAAAAGACCCACTTTAAAGGTGATCAGCCACTGTATAGGCATCCAATGCAGAAAGCACAACAGTGGGGTAATATGGGATCTTCTTGAAACCCCCATCAACAAACATGCAGCTGCATTCTGCACTAGCCGCACGTGACGGATATCAACCCCAGCAAGCCCTAGGTACAGGGAGTTACAGTAATCCAAGCGAGATGTCACAAAGGCGTGGACCAAAACCAGCAAATCAGCAGGAGGAACCAGGTGCCTAATCCTGGAGATGTTTCTAAAATGGAAAAATGCAGTCCTGACAACAGCAGACACCTGGTAACGAAGGGTCAACTCTGTGTCAAGCTCTACACCCAGGTTACGCACCCGTTCAGAAATGGGGAACTGGTCCCCCCCCAGAATTATTCCAGAGGGGGACCCCACCCCCAAACCCCCAACCCTGCGGCCGGGGTCCACAACCATAACCTCAGTTTTTCCCGGATTCAACTTTAAACCGCTGGTATTCATCCAGTCTTGGATGTCTGCAAGGCACTTATTCAGCACCGAGACAGCACTAACCTGGTCAGGTGCAAAAAACAGGTAGAGCTGGGTAACATCAGCATAGCAGTGAAACCTCAGCTCATACCGTCTTACAATGCCTCCGAGGGGTAGCATATAGATTGCGAATAACATGGGGGAAAGCACTGAACCCTGTGGTACCCTGCAGGGCTGAGAGAAATCCCCAGCAGAAGAATATAATCCCGAGACCATTCTCTGCATTCTCCCCTCGAGGTAAGATGAAAACCATCTGAGGACCATACCTGAAAGTCCACAGATGGACCTCAGGCGTTCGAGCAAAACCCCATAATCCACAGTATCAAAGGCTGATGACAGATCAAGGAGAACCAGAATAGAACGGTGTCTCCGATCTCTCGCCATCAGGAGATAATTGAACACCCGAACCAGAGCAGTCTTGGTGCTATGCCTTTTCCGAAAACCAGACTGGAGAGGTTTGTATAGACTATGGATGGTCAAATGGTTGTCTAATTGAGCCGCCACAACTTTTTCAATAACCTTCCCTACAAAAGGGAGGTTAGAGATCAGGCGGTAGTTAGCTAGGTCATCCGGGTCCAAGGAAATTTTCTTCAGAAGGGGAGTCACCACCCCTTCCTTCAGAGAGCTAGAGAAAACTCCCGTCTCCAAGGAGCACTGGATAATCCGAGCAAGGACTGGGCCGATAAACTTGCTACATCCCAAAATCAGGGAAGTAGGACCTGGATCCAACCTACAGCACGTTGGGCGCATCTCGCGGACAATCCTCATAGTGTCTACAAAATCCGGCAGATCAAAAGTACTCCAGGAAATTCCAGGCTCCTCGACAAAGCACTGATCAACTGCAACAACCTTAGAGTGGGGTCGGGGACACTGCCTCCGGATGTCTTCCACCTTATTTACGAAGAACCGAGCGATCTCCTCACAGTCAATCTGTGTAAAAACTCGACGGATTTGCTGACAGACTGGATTGCACAGTCTGTCGACAGTTCTGAAGAGCCGAGCCAGTCGATTCCGAGCAACAGAAATTTCCTTGGACAGGAATTCTGCCTTCTTACAGGAAATTTCTGTTTGATAGAGCTTATAATGCTCTAACAAAATAAGGTGGTCGGCATCCAAGGCAGTCTTCCTCCAACGATGCTCCAACCTACGCCCCAACCTCTGCAGCCCTCTCAATGCCTCATCAAACCAAGGAGTGACAGGATGGCGCGGAAGGGGGCGAACACGGGCAGGTGCAATCTGATCGAGGGCAGCCGAGATGGTCTCATTATAGGCAATCACTAGCCGCTCAGGATCAGAGCACAATTCATCAAACAACGAGAAGTCAAGGACAGCCATCAGGTCTTCAGGGACAACATCCCGCAATGGGCGGTACTTGACCAACTCCACAGGGGCCGACCTACCCAGGGGGGCCTCAAAATTGAACCCAACTGAGTAATGATCAGACCAACCGACTGGTTCCACCACCAAATCAGATGCCTCGATCCCCAGGAGAAAAACAAGATCAAGAGAGTGACCACCTTTATGGGTAGCTGTGGAAACAACCTGTGTGAAGCCCAGCGATGTCATCATCTAGAGGAAATGTTGGCCAAAAAGTGAAGATTCGTCGTCGACCCACGCATTGAAATCACCCAGCACCATCAATCTGGGCAATTCCAAGGCCATGTCGGTGGCAAAATCTGCTATTTCCTGCAGGAAAAGCTGCTCATCCCCTGGTGGACGGTAAATGAGAGCAATCCTGCACCCCACACCAACTACCACAGTACACTCAAAAGATCTTGCCTCCTCAACTGGAACACCAGTTAGGCCCAATCCAATCTTGAAACAGATCGCCACCCCCCTCCCCCGCGATCTAATCTTGGGCGATGTATAACTGAGAACCCAGTAGGAACAGCGGCCTCGAGAAACGGGGCCGCATTCCCATCCAACCAGGTCTCGGTAATGTAAGCCAGATCTGCCCCTGCAACAAAGTCTGCAATAAGACCCGTCTTATTACAGACAGATCTGGCATTGCACAACAACGCCTGGGTTAGATGAGGTTGACGAGTTGTCCCAACCACTTGCCCTCCAGTACTGGAGGTGCCCTTGGGTATGGGAACCAGAACGGGACTACCACACTCCAGAAGCCATTTTTCCCCAGGGCGTCTTCGAGGCCTAACCACCCCTATGGGAGAGCACCGCTCCCTCCACTGTCCACGACCCTCCACACCCCCCCAATTCCTCCATCCCCTACGCACAATCCCTAATGCCCGACACCGATGGTAAACATGGGCTGGCAAGGGGGACAAGAAAAAGGGGCAGAGGGCATTGAGAGCGGAGGCCGAGTAATGAACAGCAGGTGAAGTTGGCCAGCACATCAGGCTGCCTTAACAAAATAAAATCGCAAATAAAATAAGATAAGCAACACCACCACCCACCAAAAAGAAAAAAGAAAATAAACTAATAATCTAGTACAACAAATAATATACTAAATTA
Organism: Neoceratodus forsteri; assembly: GCA_016271365.2. Classification (NCBI taxonomy): domain Eukaryota; kingdom Metazoa; phylum Chordata; order Ceratodontiformes; family Ceratodontidae; genus Neoceratodus; species Neoceratodus forsteri. The sequence continues at coordinate 824,707,814 of CM057449.1, forward strand.
GACTATTTTATATCCACAGGCCCTCTCACGGCCAGGGGATAATAAAATAACACAAAACTAACACTAATAACAATAAAAAAAAAAAAAATACAAACAGGGAATAATTTAAAGACCACCCTCCAGGACACTCTCACTGAACCAAGCAGGGTGGGCTATAAACTGGAAACAAGCACTCTCACTGCTAAATTGTCCCTCAAAACAAATACAATTCAAATACAATAAACCATATGTATCAATCACCTGGACTGAACAATCAATATCTTAAAAATAGTAATATGATATAAACAGTTAATATTTCCACAGTCACTTATCTTGCAGGCACTCTCCAATCACTTAATTGGCACACTGAAGACATCGATGATACTGGCCCCAAATCCTTGATATATCCAAAAAGCCAAAATTTCCAGATAGGATTCATGGAACAGGAACTCCAAATTTCCAAATGAAGCCACACTTTAGGTCACATGTTCCACTAAATCGATTCAGCAGCAGCTACCAAGCTACAATGGTGACCCAACACCACGACTCCAGGCCAGGTCAGCCCTCCGACCGACTCCGCCGGAAGTCTAGGGGAATAAGATCAAAGGCCAGCTCTCCAACAGGCCCCGACCCCTAACCCCTGTGCAGGTCACCAGAGCTAGAGCCAAAAGTAAGAACAGATCCCAGACTCCAAGAAAACAGGACCCTAAGTCGAAGTATATATGGAAGACGTAGGCCTCCCTTGGACTTAGGAGCCACCAGCTTGCAAAAAGCTAGCCGAGGCTTCTTTTTAGACCAGATAAAATTTCCAATCACAGCTTGAACCTTTTGTAACCAGCTACTTGGCACAGAAATGTCCAACAACTGGAGAGGATATATGATACGCGGAAGAATATTCATCTTAATCAGACTGACCCTCCCCCATATAGAAATAGGTAACGTCGACCATCTCTCCAAATCCAAAGCCAGCGTGGACAGTATAACCTCTAAATTATATTAAAGGTCGACTGCATATCCCTTATTAGCACAATACCTAAATATCACAATGAGTCCTTAGACCAAGCCAAACCCAGGGAGATAATGTAATTCTTAAAGACATGGTGATTTAGAGGGAATACAATCGACTTCCCTACATTTAATTTGTAATTAGATAATTTACTATATTGTTCTATTATACCCAACATGGGGGGGATAGAAGTCTCTGGGAGGGAGAGATACAGAAGCAAACCGTCTGCATAAGCAGCTACCTTCAATTCAATACCAAGAATGGAAACCCCCTGCACCTCTGGAGAAGATATTAGTCTGCGGATTAAGGGCTCTAAGTAGAGATTAAAAAGCAAAGGAGAAAGAGGACATCCCTGTCTGGTACCAGAATGCAAAGTGAAAATCCTGGAGAACACACCATTTCCTGATATCTTAACTGTCGGTCGCTGGTACAAAGCCCTTATCCAGGATTGAAATTGTTGAGGAAAACCAAAAAAGTTTAATGTTTGAAGTAAGAAATTCCAGTTAACTCTGTCAAAAGCCTTCTCGGCATCCAGAGAAGCCAACGTCATTGGTATGGACGTGTCTCTGGACTTCGAGAAGACATGCGAAAGAGTACGGAGGTGGTCTGCAGAAAATCTGCCTTTCATAAATCCAACTTGATGCGGGCCAATTAAATGAGGCAGAACTAAACTAAGTCTGTCAGCCAAACTCTTCGTTAAGATTTTAATATCTTGGTTTAACAAGGATATGGGTCTGTAACTCTCAACACACTCTGGATCTTTCTCTGGCTTTGGAAGAAGCACAATAAGGGCTTCAAATAAGGAAGAATCAACCTGAACCCCTGAAAGAATATAATGAAGAAGAGACAAGAGATAGGGAGTAATTTGTTCCCTAAAACACTTATAAAAATTTGCTGAAAAACCATCTAATCCAGGTGATTTATCTGAGGGTAGGCCCTTTATCGCATCCCAAATCTCAGACTCTGTAATAGGAGTCATCAATCTCCTACCCTGGGATTCTGAAAGCCGAGGCAGATGGGTCCCCGTCAGATAAGAGGAGAGAGAGTGAGGGCCGAGGGTGGATCAGACATTTCATCGTATAACTGTTCAAAATAAGTTACAAACTCCGAGACAATTTCCTGAGGGTTAGATTTGAGCGTACCATCAGATTTGGAGTGAATTAGAGGGATAAACCGATTGGACTCCCATTTTCAGTTCCATACTTGCTAGCATACTCATAGAAGTTTATAACAGGATCCTATAATGTCAGAAAACAGACTTCCATCTATGCATAGCAGTACAAATTTTGATACATTAAAAAAAATGATATAAGAAACCTCAACAACTGGAGGTCTCTGAGTTTGCTCAACACTGACCTGAAAATTTTAATGAAAATTCTTACAGCTAGACTAACACATATAGCCCCATATTTAATTTCAGGAGAGCAAACATGTACCATACCAGGTAAAACTACTGAAGATAATCTTCTTCTCATTAGGGAACTAAAAGAGAAAGGGAAAGAAAATAAACTCTGGTTACATTATGTCCTTGGATCAAGAAAAGGCATTTGATAAGGTACCACATCCTTTCATTTCACATGTCATTCAAGCCTATGGGATTCCTGTTCTTTTTTTTTAAATTGGATTAGTTTATTATACAAAATGGCTACAGTTATACCCTTGGTGAATGGACACTTGGTCGCATACATCCCTATAAATAGAGGGGTAAGACATGGGTGCCCTATGAGCCCCCTGTTGTATGTCTTTTGCTTGGACCTCCTTTTGAGACTGATAAAACAGGATAGATACATACTAGGTATTCAGCCCAAAGGTAGTACTTTAACAGTTAAACTGTCTGCACATGCAGAGGATGTCTATGTTTTCATCTCAGATACTGATTCAGGGCAAAAAGTGTTAAAGCAAATGGAGATTTATTCTGCAGTGGCTGGAGCAAGTATAAACAAAAACAAAAGTAGTATTCCCCTATTAGTGATGCTACACCAACATTTAAGTTATTACAAGATATTCCTGTATCAAAAGAACCTTTAGCAGTTCTAGGCTTACAGCTTAGGAGGGGAGGAAACACTCTCTTAAATTGGACCATAAAATTAGAAGCTGCAAAACACAAGGTGATGATAAGGAAAACATTGTAGCAGGTTAAATAGAAAAAGGTTATGACAGTCAAAACATTCTTGCTCCCTGATTTTATATCTTAGTGTCATTTACCCAATACCACAGATGCTAGAAACTACCCTTTTAAGTTTGTTCTTCCAGATTACTTGGGGCAGCAGACTAAATCCTATTAAAAGAGAGATTCTCTATTTACCCATAACACAAGGTGGACTGGATATGGTTAACCCCATTTCCTTTTATTATTGTATATATTTCAGTAAAAATCTCCCTGACTTGTCTAGGCCACACAGTAAGTATTGGTTGGTACTTGCTGATCATTAGTTGAGGTTCTTCTTTGATGCCTGTGTCTCCCAAAATAGGCTACTGACCAAAATAAAATTGTACCCAGCATATTTTTAGCCTGTAATTAAGAAACTAAGGAAATGGGATTTATCATCAGGACAAATTATAGCTAAAGCTAAGAAACTAATCGGTTCTTACCTTAGTTGATGTGCTGTGGAGCTAGGCGAAATGCTTGCAACCTCTGCGATCACATGAATGAACTGGAGAACTGTGCTAAGGGATGGGACCTAGGCAGATCATATTTCAGATCTGGTCACATGTGCATTTGCAGCCTATGAGATGGACGTAACCCAGAAGTAATGGACAGGGGGATGCTGTAAGGTGATGCAATATGCAATGGGATTTATCATCAGGACAAATTATAGCTAAAGCTAAGAAACTAATTTATGGCACAATTAAGATGCAGATATATATCATGACACCAGAATGTAAAGGGATAACAGTGAAACATCATGATAAGGTGCTCAAATCCCTGCAAGATAAAAGGATGCTACCCAGAATATGGGACATCACATGGCTTAGAAGTCATGGAAGACTCAATATAAAGGGTAATGCTAAACATAAGTCTTTCAGAGAGAGTGTGCCCAAGGCAATCTTCTATAGCTCAGGAGGAAACCATGCAGCATTTTTTTATTCAGTGTCCCTATGCACAAGAAGTGTGGAAACACCTTGCTATACAATGGGAATGGTCATGTTGGCAGAACGTCACATATGAGGAAGTTGTGGGAGGATTCTTAACCTCACAAAATAAATTAGATGTTGGGTTTGTTAGATTGTTTACCACTTTCTTTAAATTTGTATTATGGCAGGTCAGATGTTGGTTTGTACTGCAGCAAGTATATCAAGACCCTATGGGGTACTAGAAAGGACAGAACATGAACTATATAACCATTGTTTTTTTGAAAAGAAATATTTGCCATACAATGAATGGATTGCAAGATAGAAAGAGCTGCCTTTTTTGAAAGATAAGATTGGCTGAAAGAGCAGATTCAAATATTCAGTATGACATTCATTTAGTAAGAATATATTACTGTAATGCTTACCTGCTATGTTCCTGTTTATATATTTTCCTATATTTTATAATGTATGATCTTTGTGAAACTTCATAATAAAACTTTTCCCTACTCTTTTCTAGAAGTGTCATGGAATCTTTAACATCCGCCTGAACTACCACCAGAACAGGCAGATGGGACCTCAGTTTAATGTCTCAACTTAAAGATGGCACCTCAGGAGTGCAGCATCCCCCCCCCCTTGCTGCACTACTGTGTCAGTATTAGGATTTAACTCAAGTGCCCAGAGGGGGGATGGAACCCACAGCCATCTGATCTTCTGGGCTCAGAGGCGAGTGTGCAACCTGCTGAGCCACTGACACTGCACATTACAAATAGTTTGCCTTGTGTAGCATGCTAAAACAAACATCAAGGGCCACATACTCAAACTGCAGGCAAATTGATGCTCAAAGTGCTTTGGGCACACATTACTTTGCTCATGGCATAGCTATTTTCAGTTTTTAACATTTATTTGTTCTACCATAGGTCATTATAAATTAGCAATTAAAGTACATTACAAAGTACATTAGATAGACTGATAGATATACAGTGCATATATGAAACATTTATGTATTTATTTATTTAGTTTTTTGTTGCCTGAGTAAGTATACTAGAACAATTCTGCTTATTTTCAGGTATGATATGGGGGAAGGGGATACAGATGAATGAGAACTGACCTTGAACTAGATGAAGCTGTTGGTGGTATTTTTAGTGAATGGGGGAAATTTGGCCAGGACACCGGGGAAACTTCTCCTACTCTTTTTGGGATGTGCCATGGGATCTTTAACATCCACCTAAACTACCACTAGAACAAGCAGATAGGACCTCGGTTTAACATCTCATCTGAAAGATGTTAAAACATAATTTACAGTCAGTAAGACATCCCCTTTATGAGTCACTAGTAAGATGGCAGTCACCTTTCAGACACAAATTGTGCATTACTTATTCATTTGTGACATGGTGACTAATCCCTTAAGAAATGTTAAATATTACTAGAATTTCATTGGGAATACAGAAAATATAGACTCCCATAAGAGCCATACCATGCACAGAAATGGTTTTCCCCTTTATTTATCTGTGAAAATTGCAGTATGGCACCAAGAAAAGGAAAGTTTACAGAGAGACCCATCCAATATTTGCCTATGCCAAGGTACTGTACCTAGTATTAGAAAAATAACCCTTAACTAGCAATGGGATTTGAAATGAACTGCAATGCCTGGCCATATTCCAATTACACCCTGCATATCGATTCTGGAATTTACTTTTGGAGCATACCATAGCCAGTGTCATTTAGCTTGACTGCAAGATCTCCCTTCTCAATTAACACTACCTGGTCAGACTTGAGCTTAAGTACAGTACTTGTATAATACTTTTAGGACTGTGGGCAGAGCCTACAGCCATTTTGTGATCACTATGTAGCCCTAAAAATGGCCAGTCATGGAACCTTCCATTGGACTTGTGGAAGTATCCTTCTGAAAGCCAAGCAGAGCTTAAACCCATCTGCCAAGATCGGCCACTGCAGAATAACAGCTGCACTATTTCAGATGTTACTTCCGCATTCTGGTGCATGGACTGTGCATGTGCGTGACTCGTGTGCATGCACAGTTCTGCTGGTGCCACCATGTTGCAAATGAGAAAATGCTGTTACCAACATCATCTGCCAGCTCCATAGCATTCTCTGCCCTCTACCAACTCAACTGGCACACTGGGAGCCCACCCCAATGTGCACAAAGATTTTTCTGTGCCTCCTCCCCCAAGTCATGTGGCACACTGGGAGCCCAGCTCAGTGAGCCCAAAGATGTTTCTGCCATTGGGGTGCCCAATCCTCATGTCTGCATCCTGTACAACCCCCCACCCCATTCATGTGGCACACTGGGAGCCCACTCCAGTGTGCCAAAATGTTTTTTTTCTTTTTTTTTCTGTAAAATAGAAAATGGTCCCTGTCCCTCATCATTGCATTTTCTTTCCCCTGCAAAACAGAAAACAGTCCCTTGTCATCACTGTGGTCCCCCTCACCCCTTCCCACCCTCCCACTGAGAACCCATACTTACCTCTGGAGATTGACTTTGTCATCTGCTCTGGACCGGGACACTTCTGCATTCTTCAAAGCCCAACTGCAAACTGAAGAATCAAAGGTAATCATGCTATACTGTCATTCAATGGGGTTTTCAACTTATGCTGATATCTCAGTCATTTTTTTTAATTTTTGCCCCAAATTTTCTACATGGGGTTCTTGGGGCCCCAGCTCATGAAAACTGTCACCATCCTTTTTTACTCAGTCCCAAAATGTGGTTTTGTGGTCGATGCACGGAATCACCTTTCAACACCAAGTCACAAAATGACAGTGCCACTGTTCACAATCTGGGGTCCCAAAAAGCCCATTTTGCACATTTGGTGAAAAAATTCCCAAAAATGACTGTGTTACAGGCATGTGTTGAACAGTTTCTAAGCACGCTTCAAACGTTGCCAATTTTTAATATTTTCACTCCACATTTTTAACGTTGCCATGTTTGCACACCTCCTTCAAAATAGTACAGCTGTCATTTTCCACAACCTGCCCAAAACATATTTTTGCACCTGTGGTGCAGAATAGCATGTTTGCTCTACAAAATCACGTTTCAGGACAAGTGAACAAAATTACACTGGCACTGTCTATGAGGAGGGGTCCAAAAAAAGGCCATGTTGAAAATGTGGTGCATCGCCACCACAAAATGGCTGCGTTACACCCAGGTGTTGAATAAGCTCTACGCACATGTGTAACTTTGGTCACTTGGTAGCTCTTCACAGCGCTATTGGCTCTGGCTAGCAGGGTTGGTTAATTGTTAATTATTAATTTAATGGAGCCATTTTTCCATTAATGTTAATTTATTTAATTAATGGATCCCATTATTTTCTAGTTAATTATTAATTGGACCCCTATTTATTGAGTGGTAACACTTTATTTTAAGTGCCCTAACTACACTATAATTACTGTATACCTACAATGTAACTGCTACATAAGTACTTTGTAGTTACATGTAACTACAATGTAGCTGGTAATTAGTTTCACATTTGCATATTATGTAGTTAGACACTCATTTCTGTGAAGTAACTGCACTGTTATTGCACTGTAAATACTATGTAGTTGTTAATTACTTTTACGTGTGACTGGTGTGTAGTTATACAATTTGCATGAAGTGATAGTTACACGTGCAGTCACAACCATTTCTCTTTTGGCACAAATTGATTTATGCTGGAAGCGTAACTACACTTGTAACAACTGTTGCAAAGTGCAACAGAAAAATTGATTTATGCTGGAAGTGTAACTACACATGTAACATCTGTTGCAAAGTGCAACATACATAGTTACATTTGCCAGAAAGAATTGATTTGAGGCAGAAGGGAGGCAACAGTAATTGCAGTAACTACCACTTCATGTGAATTGTGTAACTACAGCACAGTACTGCCGATCTTTCCTGTGTCAGTCTTCACCATTTATCACTGTCTGGGTGACAGCCGGAGGCACAGCACCCAGTGTGAGGTTTCTTTTGTAGGGGGAGGAGCCAGAGGCAGTGCCATCCTTGAGGTTGATGCATTATGTGGCACTCATAGGTCGGCAAGCAATGGTTGCCAACTCCTCCTTCACTCCAGTTCTGTTTCTCCCACCATTTAGAGTACAGTACCTCGCACCTCCTGAAAAAATGTCATCTGTGATATTGTGGCCTAGTTAGTTGTTTCAACGTTATTGTTGACACCATTTTTGCTCCATTCCAGTTTTGCCATCTGCTAGCAACAGTTGAAACACAATAGAGTAGCAACTAAAGTGTGGGTGCAATATACTTAGGGCAGGATATTCAGAAATGCACCAGGCAGGGGCGCAAGCCGGGCACAGTGCAACCAGGATGTGCCAGGGCATGGACTGGGTGATATTCAATGGTGCTGCACCATGGCTCAGCACCGTTGAATATGGCACCATAGCTGCCTGCATTGTACAAAGTGCAGTGGCACTACGCCAGGTGCAGTGGCACTGAGCCAGCACAAGTGGTGGTTGAGGAGCAGTGGGCTGTGCCAGTGCAAGTGCAGCTGCACTAGGTGCAGCACGAGTGATATTCAGAGGTGAACATGCAAACAGGTGCATTAAGAATGCAAGGTGCAAATGGGGTCATTTGCATGTTATTATGGACCCATTCGCATGCAGGTGTGCTGATCCCTGGCAACTTGCACCTGGCGCCCTGCCAGGCTGCAGTGGTCTGGAATCAATGCCCCCTGCTCCTCGGCAGCAAAGCACCCCAGTGCCCGTCCGCTGGCATTGTATAAATACTGTCATCCCTGGTGGTCCAGTGAACTTGCTCCCCAGCCTGATCATGGGCTATATAATAGTACTATTATCCCAGGTGGTCCAGTGGAATGAATCCTGCCCGATCGCAGGCCCATAATAAATAAATATATCCCTGGTAGTCCAGTGGACCCGCTGCCAAGTCCGATCATGGGCTTTGTAAATGGAAAAATCCCCGGTGGTCCAGTGGTACCCCCTCCCTACCCACCCACTTAGAACCCACTACCCTACTCCCCCCACCAGTCAGCAGCGTGCCGCAGCTCCCCACCTGCAAGCTGCCTGGCAGCCCGCCGACTGATAGCATACAGTACAGCTGTATGCCCATTGGTCCACAGTGTGGGCCAATGGGTGTACGGACTGTACTGTACTACACAGTCCCGATATGTGAATACATAGATACATAGACAGTGTCAGCAGACAACAGCCTACGGCCCACCCAGTCTCCCCATTTGAACTTGTAAGTTTACTTTATGTTTTCCTAGAAGTCTGTTGTCCCTTAACCCTGACCTCCAGAATTCCTTTATTTCTATCCCATGCATTCTTAAATCCCGTGATTGTTTCAGCCCCCACCACTTCCTCTGGCAGTGTGTTCCACTTGTCCACCACCCATTCTGTGAAGAAATTCTTCCCCACGTTTCCTCTGAATCGCCTCCCTGCAACTTCATCCCATTCTCTCTAGTCCTGGAACATCTTTTTCACTTAAAAATAGTGTATTCCTGCACCCTGTTCCTCCCTGTAACATACATGTATGTCTCTATCATATCCCCTCTCTCCCTCCTCTCCTCCAGGGAGTACATATTCAATTCCTTCAACCTGTCCTCATAGGACTTGTGATGCAATCCATGTACCATCTTTGTTGCCCTCCTCTGAACCTTCTCTACCCTGTCTATGTCATTACATAAGTAAGGTCTCCAGAACTGTACACCATACTACAGGTAGGGCCTCACTAGTGTCCTGTATAGTGGAATTATGACCTCCCTTTTCTTGCTGGTGTTGCCCCGCCTATGCATCCCAGCATCCTATTTGCTTTACCTGCTGCCTTGTCACACTGTTTCCGTACCTTGAGGTCAACAGAGCTGATAACCCCACGATCCCTTTCCTGCTTGGTGCATGCTATATCCTCATGCCATTCACATATCAGGACTGTGTAGTACAGTACGGTCTGCATGCCCATTGGCCCACACTGTGGACCAATGGGCATACAGCTGTACTGTATGCTGTCAGTCGGTGGGTGGCCAGGTGGCTTTCAGGTGGGGAGCTGCCTCCCGCCGCTGACCAGGAGGGAGCGGGTGGCAGGTCTGAGTGGGCGGGTGGGGAGGGGTTACCACTGGACCACTGGGGATTTTTCCATTTACAAAGTCCTCAATCAGGCTTGGCAGCGGGTCCACTGGACCACCAGGGATATGTCTATTTATTATGGGCCCTCGATCAGGCAGGATTTGTTCCACTGGACCACTAGGGAATCATTTTACTACACTAAGCCTGTGATCAGGCTGGGATTTGGTCCACTGGACCACCAGGGATACATGTCATTATTCCAAGCCCATGATCAGGCTGCGTGGGTATGTCCACTGGACCACCAGGGATGATGCTTTTATTACAAAGCCCGTGACTGGGCAGGAGATGGTCCACTGAACCACCAGGGATAGTATTTATATTACATAGCCCATGATCGGGTGAGGGGGGCACAACACCTGGCCTGTGACTCAGGGGATTGGGTGCCCACCCACAGCTAGTGGCTACCATGTTGCACCCTGCAATACAGCAGCTCACCTGTGGGTGGCTAGTCCTTGCTCCAGTTTTTGTTGGGTGGATCTTTGCACCCGTGTGTGCAGCACAAGGTGGGTGTGTGCATGCATATGCACCGCACATCCCGGGCTGAATATTGGAAAGTGCAGAATATGCATGGGCACGCCCCCTGTGCTTGCACCGCTTACATTACTGGTGCACCCCAGCACATCGGGATTTGCATGGCGCAGATTCCCCTTTTGAATATCTCACTGGGGCACATCAGTGGGTTTCATATGGTGCAACATTGTTGCACCATGCACAACCCATTTGAATATCCCACCCATTATGTACAATCAGACTTATGATGACTGTTCAGCATTGTACAATGGGACAGCTTAGTCTTTGGTACAGAAGAGTTAGGACTGTCTTCAAAGGGTAGCCCATGCCCCACCCCCAGCCACCCACCTGGGCAGTAGCATGACAGGGATATGGGTGCAGTAGAGGTGTGGGTCAATCTTACAGAAGCAGAACATTTAAAATGTAAAATACACATTGTGAAATTAGTTAACAACTACATAGTGCAGTTACAGTGTAGTTATATAGTACGTAGGGTGTAGTTAGTGACAGTTAAAATTATCCTTCAGAAACCACTCCCTCATTAAGCTACTGCAGTATAGAATAATGGTTTAAAGCACTGCCCTCAAACCTGGAGAACTGGGGTTGAATCCCAGAGCCACCACTTGTATATTGTGCGACCAAAAAAAAAAACTGAAAATAAACACGCAATCTAACATTGTAAATTGCTATACAATAAAAAAAAATCATTAATTTACATAATTACTTATTGACTTTTAACAGTGCTGTAGTTGCTAAGGAACATGCTGCTTCTGAGGCATTGTTTCCACAGTTAATGCCTAACTAACATGTACTTACAAAGTAAGTGCGCAGAAACAGACACTTAAAATAAAGTGTAAAAAAATGGTGTAACAGTCCTGTAGTTACTATGGAATGTGCTGCTTCTGTGGCATTGTTGCCACAGTTAATGACTAACTAACATGCACAGTATCTGCAAAGTAAATATGCAGAAATTGACACTTAAAGTGTAAGAAGAAGGGTGTAACAGTGCTGTTCTATAGTTACTATGGAATGTACTGCTTCTGTGGCATTGTTTCCACAGTTAACGACTAACTAACGTGTACTTACAAAGTAAGTATGCAGAAAAAGGCACTTAAGATAAAGTGTAAGAAGAAGGGTGTAACACTCCTGTAGTAACTAAGGAATGTGCTGCTTCTGTGGCATTGTTTCCACAGTTAATGGCTAACTATCATGTATTTGCAAAGTAAGTATACAGAAACTGACACTTAAAATAAAGCATATGAAGAAGGGTGTAACTACCATACACTTACATTGAATGTCAATGCTGTAGTTCTGATGAATGATTTCTTTCAGAAATCAGTCCCTCATGAACTTACTGCTTAATAAACATGCAATCTAATATTCTTAATTGCTGTACAACTACATTGGTTATTTACAGTAGTAGCGACAGACATTGCCAGCTGTTTCCCAAAATTTCTGTGATATTTCTAGAGAGCTCTCCTGCTTTCTGCATTACCACAGTAGGGGCAGCAGAGAGAAACTCTTTACAAATTTTGTGAAATATCTGGAAATAGCTGGCAATGTCTGTCGCCACTACTTAGCAATAAAAATAACTTACATAATTACTTATTGGCTTGTAACAATGTTGTAGTTACTAAGAAATGTGCTGCTTCTGTGGCATTGACCCACACCTTCTCTGTACCCACACTCCTGGCCTACTATGGCCCATGTGGGTGGCTGGGGGGCATGGCTACATACCATGTGCTTTACCAACAATCTGCTGTGTGGAGTGGTGTTGGGTGGTGAAGGATACACTGGTAGGGACCCATCCTGGTGTATAGTTATAAAAAATTGCTTGATGTGGTAGTTACACATGCAACTATAACTGTCTGTTTTAGCACAAATTGAGGAAAAGATAGCCAACTCAGTTAAGAAGAGGGATAAAACCTTTTATAGGTACATTAGGGAGTGAAGGAAGACTAAGGAAGGGTTACTGAGGCTTAATAAAGGGGAGGAAGGGTGGGCAGAGGGTGACTGTGAAAAGGCAGAGATACTAAACAAATATTTTTGCTCAGTATTTACAAAGGAAGAGGGGGAGGTACCTAAAACAAACAGTAGAAACACTCTGGATACAGAAGTTGATACCAGCCCATTTACAGAAGAAAGGGTTCTGAAAGAACTCTTAAAACTGAAGCTGGAGAAAGCAATGGGGCCTGATGGGATTCATCCCAGAATTCTAAAAGAACTAAGGGTAGAACTAGTGACACCACTGACTACCCTCTTTAACAAATCATGGGAGGATGGGGTGGTACCCGAGGACTGGAGAAGGGCAGATGTGATTCTTCACAAAAGTGGGAGCAAGGCAGAAGCAGAGAACTACAGACCTGTTAGTTTAACCTCAGTGGTAGGGAAAATGAATGGAATCACTTCTGAAGGAAAGAATTGTCGAGTATCTAGAGGCCAGAGGGCACAGGACCCAAGGCAGCATGGATTCACAGCGGGAAGTTCATGCCAGGCAAATCTGATAGATTTCTTTGACTGGGTGACCAAAGTAGTAGATCAGGGAGGGGCTGTGGACATGGCCTACCTAGACTTTAGCAAGGCATTTGACACAGTCCCACACAAAAGATTAATATACAAGTTTGCCTGCCTGGGAGTGGGTCCCAAGATGACAGCCTAGGTAAAGAATTGGCTGGATAATAGGACACAGAGGTAATAGAAATGGAGTCCACTCAAGAAAGGGGTACTAGTGGGTAAACAGCAGGGTTCAGTATTAGGACCAGTCCTCTTCAATGTCTTTATAAGCAACATTGCAGAGGGACTTGAAGGAAAAATATGTCTCTTTGCAGATGACACAAAGATCTGCAACAGAGCTGATGCACAAGGTGGGGTGGAAAGGATGAGAAGGGACTTGGCAAGGTTAGAGGAATGGTCAAATGTATGGCAGCTTAGATTCAATGCTAAGAAGTGCAAGGTAATGCACCTGGGAAACAAAAACCCAGGGGAAGAATACACAATGGGGGTGAGATACTAACAACAACAAAAATGGAAAGGGACCTGGGGGTAGTCATATCAGATGACCTAAAGGTGGGCAAGCAATGTGAGAGGGCAGCAAGGAGGGTTGAGGATACTGGGATGCAAGGGAGAGGCATCACCAGTAGAAAACAGGAAGTTATTATCCCTCTGTACAGGCAGTTGGTAAGACCCCATCTGGAGTACTGCGTGCAGTTCTGGAGACAATCTCTGCAAAGACATAGACAGGATGGAAGCTGTCCAGAGGAGGGCAACTAAAATGGTGCAGGGTCTGCACCGGAAGACATATGAAGAGAGACTTATGGAGCTTAATATGTATAGCCTCGAGGAAAGGAGGGAGAGGGGACATGATAGAAACTTCAAGGCACTCTCAAGGAATCAGCAAAGTCCAAGAGGGTAGCATCTTTCAAAAAGAAGTGTGCAAGAACAAGGGGACACAATTTGAAGATAGAGGGTGGCTCAGAGGTAATTTAAGAAGTATTTTTTCACAGACAGGGTTGTGGATGCATGGAACGGCCTCCGGAGGAGGTTGTGGAGTCAAAAACAGTGGTGGAATTCAAGCATGCATGGGACAGTCATAAGGCAATTCTAGGGGGTAGGAAGAAGCAGGCTGCTGGTTAACTAGGATCTGCAGCTTATCCATTAGATAGGGAAATGGGCAGACTGGGTGGGCCAAGCGGTCCTTATCTGCCATCAAAATCTATGTCTCTATGTATGTTTCTATGTTATGCTGGAAGTGTAACTACACATATAACAGCAGTTGCAAAGTGCAACAGAAAAAATTATTTAAGCTGGAAGTGTAACTACACATGTAACAGCTGTTGCAACAGTAATTGTGGTAACTACCAATTAATGCAAATTGTGTAACTACACTAAACTGCAAATGTGAAACTTGTTAACTACTATATTGCAGTTACATGTAACTACACAGAAATTACATAGTAGTTACATTGTAGTTATACAGTAGTTTCAGTGTAGTTAAGGACACTTAAAATAAAGTGCAACCAATAGATTTTTTTAAGGATTAATGCATTAATTTTAATGCATTAATAATTGAATTAATACAAGTTTTTTTCATATTGACTGCACTCTGTATTCTCCAGTTTCCCCCACTCTCTATTCTGTATTGTAAATGTGTTTCCTAGACATGACAGTACTCAGATACTCACAAACTAACCCAGAAATGGAACCGCCAAAATTTCAGGCATAAGACACTAGCCCAACATACTGCACAGGTGCTCCACAACCCCTGGCTACACAAGTCTGCAGTTTCTGCCCTTCAGCATAGCATGTGGATGAGCTCTCCCCATAATAGTTTGTTTTTCTAATATGTCACCCAACTGAACCAGTGTTCTACTACCGATCCACAACCTGCAATCTGCAAAGAGTCATGTGAAGATGCTACTGATATGACACAAAGGCAAAACATTCCAACAGCTGGGTATGTAATATCATGCATCAGAGGATTGCAGCACCATTTCCAGTACTATACTTTATGTTACTGTTCTCGGTTGTTAAATAGACTAAAATAGTCACCGGAAAAGTGTTCGATTAAATATGAGAGAAGTGAGATTTTTTTGCATGTTCGATACTTGAGCAACGGTTTCAGTTGAACTGGGTCAGCGATGAGATGGAATCAGCTGAAAAAAACTGTTTGTTAAATTCATTTGTCAATACTATATTTGGTCATCTGCCATTTTGGTAGGGGAGACTGTGGCTTCTCAGGAGGATGCCATATCCACCAAAGTGTTACAGCCTCCGACAAAAAAAATCCAAACTCTTTTCTTTCATGAGAAGTGGCACAGCAGCAAATAAAGAATGAAAGCCTCCATTTGATAACGTTTCTAACATCTGCATGGAGCTTGACCAATATCTGAGTGATGATCTCACTCCAGAAAACTGTGCCCCATTACGTTTCTGGAAGGCGCAAACAAGCACATTCCCTTTGTTGTCTACAGTAGCAATGAATGTACTTTGTCTGACCACTTCCTCAGCTCTGGTTGAACAAGTTTTCAGTGTTGGAGATAACATTTTTTCACCAGAACGAAACATAATGCTAGATGAGACATTTAAACACCTCATATTTACTAAGAAATGTGCTGCTTCTGAAATGCAACAAAGTCTATTGTTACTAAAAAAGCCAATTCAATAGAATGCATGTGTTGTTGATGTGTGACTCTTGGTGAGATAAATACAAATTAAATATGTCTATTTTGCAAAATAAACTTGGTGATAGCAATTTCCCAAAGACTTGGTGTTTTTTTTAAATACCACAGTTACTGAAAGACTTGGTGTGTAATTTATTAAATCCTATGTATTAGTATTAAAATATTGAACAAATCATATTAGTGTATACTGTATATATATATATATATATATATATATATATATACACACACACACACATATATAATTGTATATAAATATATGAATATATGTTGTATACAATACAATATATAATATAATGTACACTATATAGTACAATATATGGAACAATAGCTTTTAATTGTTAAATTAATTATTAACAAAGACACCATTAATTTAATTAATTAATTAATGGGCAAAAATTGATTAATTATTAATTTAATTGTATTGACCTAAATGCTAAATTATTTTAATTTAATGCATTAATTGCATGTATTAATTGGTACAATCCTGCTGGCTAGAGCTTGTTGTTATAGGACTATGCTCTCTTTACATTAGACTGCATTCCACTTCTATTTTTTTCCTGTTAATATCCTGCCTTGGAAACTACAGATGCAAATTAAGACTTTAAACTGCCTTAAGCAGTCCATAATTGGGACCCCTATAGATTACCATGGGATACCCACACCAAAACCCAACACTCTGGTAAAAGTATCTGGATTTAAGCACTTCTAATTCTACTGAAGAAGCTTATCCCAGTTCAACAGAAACATTTTTTGCAAGTAAATAGACAACAGAAATAACACTCATATTTCCTGGACATACAGTCGGCCAATAGAAAATTGCAGTCCCTTTCAAATAACCAAGAGATATGGTTCTTTAAAGTGCATTGATCAACCCAAGAATGGTGCCCTGATTCAACCTGTTACTTTTATGATTTGTGGATGAATCTGCTAATACTCTAATTAACCTCTTGTTAAACATTTAAATGAGAAAAGAAAACATTTCATTTATAACATATACTGTAATAACATAAAAACATTACACTGTCTTATTAGTATCTTATCATAGGGTCCGTGACAGAGTATTTTTCCCAATGCACAAATTCAGAGTAAATTTTTTTACCAGAAAATATAAGAATATAGCAGAAGTGGCATATGATAGGAGGGTAAGAAGAGCGTGGCCTGGCCAGTTTATCACTGGTCCTTGCCACAGAGCTTGACTCAAGCTCCCGTATACCTCTAACTCTTAATGCATGCTTCCCTATAGAACAGGGACATATGGTTTTAGTTTGGAGGACTAACTCTGCAGTGCTTTACAAAAATAGTGACTGGCCCAATGTAAGTCTTTAAAGATCTTTAAAATACCCCATGGTCTTTTACCTTTTCAATAAAAGTTGATAGTACCTCTATAAGGTTGGTCTAGCATCTTCCACCAACCATCTGTGTTTCGAATGAGATGTTAAACTGAGGTCCCATCTGCCTGTTCTGGTGGTAGTTCAGGTAGATGTTAAGGATCCCATGACCTCTTCTCAAAAAGAGAAGGGAAAATTTTTATTAAAGAAAAACAGACAAGGGGAAAAAATGCAAGATCGGGGTACAACATACAAGATCCTCAGGAAAATCAGTAACAGTACTTAGATTGGAAACAAAAACAATAGAACTCCCACAAGAAAAGGAAAAGAAAGTAATCAATAGACATAATGTGGGAATAGAAAGGAGAAAGAAAAAGAAAACTAAACCCTAGAACTTCTTGCAAAAAGGTAATCAACAAAATACAAAAAAAAAAAAACTGACTCAGGTAGTACAGCACAACATTTTATGTCCTAAACAGGGTAGTATAAGGGGAAAAAGTGGAGGATCAAAGGGTCAAATAAGTAGTCATAAAAAACAAACAAAAAAAAACCATATAAGCCTAAGGCAAGTAATTAAAGAACTCTGATACACTGGAAGGCCTGAAGAAAACACACTAGAAAAATACAGCATGCTTCAGTAGTTAATATATAAACAGAACAAAAAGTAGAAGCTAGAAGCAGTGGCATCTCTATAGTATGACAAAGACGGTGTAACAGAAACCTACATGCAAGGGCGTACATGCCGCCATCAGGAGTGGTGTGCTGCCAGGGAAAGGCGACCTCTATCATTCAATACAAAGAGTACAACTCTGTTTCCACCAACCTGAGTAGAACAGTCAGGAGGATAGTTTGTTGCTGAAACAAAAAGGCACATTGAGAATGCCAAAGATAATATTTCAAAATTGTAAACAGTAAGCCAAGAGTGCCAATATCATAGTTCAAACCTGTAGGGGCAGTACCTAAAATAACCTTGAAATAAGTCAGGCGTACCCAAGCGGGTCCCCCCAGGCAACAACCATGTGTTTCCAGAATGCTGCATCATAGCGGCAGGCCAGGAAAGAATGCTGCATGGACTCCAGCTTGAGGGCACATCCCAGCCGAGTACAAAAGCGCTCATCTACACTCTTGTGCTTGGCATTAGCCTTAATGCTCAGTACGCTATGACAAGTGAGCCTCAGCACATCCCACATTTTAAATGGGGTGTGGGTATCCAAAAGGACCATATGAATGGCATCATGGTTTCATGGCTGGAATGCCCGGATAAAGAGGCACATCTAGAAGATGCATGGACATGATAGAAGTATACATCTGTCTCGAAGAGACAGTACCCAGTTGAGTAAAATCAAGTGACCTTCTCTTAATTTTATCAGTGAAGGTACGGGCATAGAGAATGGGGTGCCATGCAAGAGACCTTGGGGGAGGTAAATGTCCCCAACCCTGAATAAGATCAGGCAACCAATGGTCCACCCTTAAAGTCCAGGGTTTTTGCACTGTGCATAGGAGTAGCCCACAGTCCAAGAAAGGAAATGGCAAAAAGTGTACACTAACAGGTTTAGCATCTGGAGGCCACCCTGGGCAATCAGGAGATAAAGGAAATTATGTTTAATCAGATTTAACTGGCTGCCCAGAATCAACTGAAAAAAAAGAATAAAAATGATGTTCCAGAGCCTCAGCTGAGGTGGGTAAAGAGAGGTAACACAAAAGTCTTCAATACCACCACCTTTTTATTCTTAGTCTGATTCTACTGCTTCCATATATGGATTTTTCTATTACACATAGAAAGCTTTTCCTCTCAATTCTCATGAGCCAAATCTCCTGCCCCAAAAGCAATCCCCAAAATCCACAGGGTGGGTGAGTTTACTGGGATCCCTTCAATAGAAGGAACTAGAGACTCTGCCATACCCACTGTCAAGTTGTGACATTTGCGAAGGTTGAGAGCTGAACCTGAGATGGGGGAATAGGTCTGAAAGAGGTCCAGGGCCAAACACCCTGAAGTTTGATCCTGGACTAACAGGGTGACATCATTTGCTAAGACACCTACCTTCATCCCTGGAACCCTGCTCCCACTGGAAATACCCAAGATATGGTCACAGATCTGAATCTTCCAAAGTATTGGGTCAATGCAGAAGGTATATAAGAGTGGGCTCAGGGGGCAACCCTGACACCCCCCCGATGAAGCATGACATGGTGCCCCACATTGCCATTGACAATGGGCACCGCAGATGCCACAGTGTAAATGGATCAGAGCCAAAGACAAAATTAGTTGAGGACCCCATACCTAAAGAGCGCAGCAAACAAATACAAGTAGGACAGCCTGTAGAAAGTCTTTTCTTGACTTAACGACAGGATCTACCCAGATGAGTCCCTATTTGTCCCATCCTCAGTACCTCATGCAGGAGAATGAGATTGTCAGTAATGTCTCTATCGGGAACTGCACGTTTGCACTGAGAAAATTACATAGGCAGAGAGGAGAGCCAGTCGCTGGGTCAGTATTCTCATGAGAATTTTCAAGTCCATGTTGAGGAGACACAAAGGCCTCCAGTTCACCAAATCAGAATCCAAATCTTTCTCATAAAGAAAGATTTGCATGGTTTCTGTCAAAGCAGTGGAGGGGCGACCAAGCATCAGGACATCATTCAAAACTATCATCAGTATATCAAACAGTGGTTCCCAAAAGCATTTAAAAAACTCTGACATAAGGTCATCCAGTAGAGCGCTGTATTAGGATGCAATTTAGTGATTGCATGATCAATTTCTAATAGAGTGAATGGCCTGGTTGAACAAGCTGTCACATGTTCTGGTACCAACAGGAGAAGCAAAAAGGAAAGAAATGCATTGGGGGGGCCTGATGAAGTAGGAGTACCAAATGTATCACACAGGAAGGCCTGGACCTGTGCCATGATATCAGGAGTGTCAGACATGATTACACCATCAGGGGAGATGAGAGTAGAAGTATGTCTGGGGTGCACCCTGACTTTACAGAACTCAGATGGATCACCCGAGAAATGCGTCCTGTGAGTCCCAGCCTGGTGCTTCATAAGGAGGGATTGGCTACAATCATATCAGTGCCAATGCATCTGGACTTTCAAGTTCATGATCACAGTACTGTAATCACCCAGACCCTGGTTGGAGAGAGAGATAGCCCTCATCAGCCACAGGTGTAGTGTGAGATACTTTATGTACTCATGCTTCCGTTTACGGCCAGAGAGGCCCTTCATCTGGAGTTGGAGATTGCATTTCATGGAGTCCCACCATTCCCCAATGTCATCCATCATACACGTCAGGGATTGGCGAGCACAGAGAGGTCAAGAACCTGCCCCCACACATCAACATCTGTCAACAAAGAGTTGTTCACCCACCATAAACCTCTTCCCATCGGGAAATGGGATTGGCACCAAAAGCATCCCTTCAGAGCATGTGATCCAAGATTTCAATTAGAGTAAAGGTCAAATAATGTTGATGCAACTGGGGGAGACAAAGAGTTAACCTATCCTAGTTTCCAAGTGGGAACTGTAATATGTTGTACCCCCACCCTTTACTGTGTCTGGTATGTATCAAGTAAGCAAGCATCTTTAATGAGCATAGCCAAGGTAGAGGAATCCCAATAGGTCTTGGCTAAAGCCTGGCCTGTGTCCAGGCTACAATTAAAATCACCTCAAAAAACAACTGGGCAGGAGGTATGTAAATAAGGCTGAATGAACTTAAAGAGGTCCACCCAAGCCTTCTTTGTCTGGGAAGTATACACATTGATCAAATGGACAGGGGCCCCACGGTATCAAATATCTAATAGTAAGGCCCTACCAGGGTCTATATCAACCAACCATTGCGACTTACTGATGCAACCTCAAAACAAAATCCCCACCGCATTACATTTGTCCTCTCTAATGGACCAATGGTATGGTCTTCAGCACCAGAGCAAAATTGCAGAAGAGATCTCGAGGGTACTGGACAAACAGGTCTCCTGCAGGAAAATAACATCTAGAGTCATGTCCTTCAAGAGCAGGAAAAGCAGCATGCAACGGGCACAGCTCTTGAGACTGTTCAAATTAATGGTTGCCAAAAACAGTGGGTGACCCATTAGCACAGAAAATATAAAGAGGATCCAGTGTGTATACCAGCCCCTGGTCAAGGTTTAGCATGGCCACTTCTAGTGTTCATACAAAGTTTCTTTTGGGTCTTTGTGATAGAGGTATGGGCCAGAAGATTCAATTCTTCCTCAGTGTCAGTGGAAACAAAAAGAGCAGCTGTTGGGCAGGAAGAAGCATCCGACTCTGACCCAGCTTCAACTTCCATGGGCAGGGAGAACAGGGCATCAAACCTGTTCTTCAAAAGAAGGGGTGTGCCATCCATAGAAACCATGGATACCTTCTTTTCAATCTTGTGAGAGTGGAGAGAATGCTTCTGGCTCAACACTGTCAAATCTGGGTGAGGCATAGTAAGTGCAGGCCCCAGAGTGGCAAGCACTGAGATTGAAACTGGGCCCACTATCTGTGTAGTGAATGAAGTGCCCATAGTGTCATCCTTCACTTCAGGAGGAATGTGGGGGGAGGTGGGGGGGTCACAGGTGTCAACAGTAAGACCTCTGGAGGAGGTGCAGAGGCAGGACAGGGAGTGTCTTCAAGATCTGCTTGATGGGCTCTCGCTGCCACCAAGGCCTTTCATTGGCACTGTTGTTGCCTCTGAAGGTGTCCTGCATGTAATCATCTTCCCAGTTGTGCATCCCCATTTGCAGGTGCAGTAGGAATGTCCTGCTTCTTCACACAGGTTACAGCACAACACAGTAGAACAGTGTGCACTAACATGTACCAAAGTCAAACAGAGATTGCTAAGTGTTGCAGGCATTGATGAGATGAGAGTCAGACCCTCACTGAAAACAGGTCTTTAGCTGGCCTGGATAGAAACACTAGGTGCAATCCTGACCCCCCCAAGAAAAAAAAACACTGGAAATGTGCTGTAAACCAGATGACATATGTCAGAGCTTGCTACTGAATCTCCAAAGACTTGTCCAAAAGCCCTCAAAATCTAAAACGGATTCAGGATCTCCAAGGAGGTTGCACCGCTGATTCAACTAAAAGTGAATGTCCTGGACCTTCATCCCTTCATTTTTAAGGAGTACTGTCAAAATGTGAACCATGGGCTTAGTCAACGGAATGGCCTGAAAGGAAACCACAATGGCATGTCCTTCAGAGTTTTGAATGTAGCCCAGTATCTGTCCAAGAATACTGCGGTAAGAAAGCTGAGATAAAGACATTCATCATTGAGGAGTGCAGGACCATGTACAGTTCATTCAGTGTCACCAAAAGGGATTCTTTCAGTAGAAAATGTCCCACATATGGCCCTATTCGGGGGTCCTTAAGGCCTCCTTTATACAAAAGATGGGCTGCATTCTGCCATTGTGCAGGGGCAAGAGCACTAGGGAACACATCTCTCTCTTTTGAAATCACACCCAGCGTTGGGTCATGGACTGAGTGGCTGTCGGGACAGGTGCCCAGGCAGAAAGGTGGGGCTCGGTCAAACAGCTCAGCCCTTTCAGCCCAAGAGAGCTGGGATGAATCTGTCTGAGCCATAGCATTTGAAGTGTGTGCAGTCTATGACTCAGGTTCAACATGGGAAGGCTGCCCAAAGGATCCATCTGCCGCCGAAGCCTAAGTAGGGTGGGGTTCCAGAACTGGAGGATCAGGGAGAACAACCGGCAGCCCATGAGATGGATAAGGGGACATTACAGATGGCAAAGCAGGGGCCTGAATTGAAACCTTAGCAGGAGAAGAAGGAGTAGGAGGCACCGGACCAGTGGTGTGTAAAACTAGGGGAAGCAACCTCTTCCATCATCCAGCAAACAGCAATAGGAGGGTCTAGGATAAAGACAGGAGCCATGGTCCCCATTGGCCTGTTAGAATGCCATTGTCCAATATCATCCTGAGACCAGCCTACTCCATTCAGTGCATGCACCATGTACCAGCCAACTGGAGGGTAAGCCTCCCATGGAACACACTTGTCAGGAGTCCCTTGCCAGTCCGAAGATTGAGGGTGCAGCAACTGGGCCAGTGAGGCAGCTCCCCACCCTTAGGGAACTGCATCCGTTTGGCCAGGAAGAGCACCCATTAACTGCAGGTGCTTTGCTGAGTCACGTGACCCAGTACAGTCCAGAAAGGATGCTAGGATCACTGCTGGGGGGTAAATGTGGGTCTCAATGGCAAGTGTGGACTCCCACAAGGCTGTAGATGCAGCATTGGGGGTAGTAGATGCAGGAAAAAGTGACACGCAGACATGGTGATCTGCCTGGCATGGGAAAGCTCCATCAGGAGCCAGAGAAGAAGGAGCACCAAGTGAGTAATGGGTGCAGACAATAGTCTGTCCAACAATCCACAGGAACCTTCCCATGCAGCAAAAAGCCTTTCCTTGTCCAAGAGGTAGGATGCCTTCTCCTCTGCCAAAAGACCAAGCAAGTACATTTTTTGAATTCAAAGCATTCTGAAAACTCTGATCCACCTGCAAAAACTGATCCATGGCTAGTGCAGGGCAGGCAGCATCCATTATCAGGAGTCCAGTGTTCAAGCCTCCAGGCTCACATAGAAACAAATCTGTATCTTCAGCCCCAGACAACCTAACAAGGGGAACAAGGGCCACAGTTCTGTCATCCATTGCAGGCTCCTTCTCCACAGGCAGCAGACTGCCATCAACAATACAGCTGACAGCAACGCCCTCTACCCAAGAGTAAGGGAATTTACCCTGTGTTCTGACCAAATTTCCCCCATTCACTAAAAATACCACCAACAGCTTAATATGGCTCAATTTCAGTTGGCATCCATCTGTGTCCCCCTTACCCTGGGACGAGGCTGAAAAAAAGCAGAATTATCTTGTCCTTCTTTCCCGGTCAATAAAAACTAAATAAATTGCAGCTACAAAAACTGTGTCTTTGAGTTGATTATAAGTTCACAGCTAAACTCTGCCTTCCAAGTCCATGGTCACATGTCAGGTGCCTTGAATACTTTGTAATATCTCCCAGGGTTCCACTTCTTGGGTCTTCATTTCTCATTACTTGTTACATTCATATTCACCAACTCTGAATCTTGACATTGGGAAGACTATAACCCTGAGGTTCGATTCGGTGGAGCAATTACATCACTCCCCCACCAGGCTTTAATAGGTAGCTCACCCTGGGCCTTCCCAGAATTCATTTCATTTTGCAGCTGGAGGCTATGTTGGTCTGTCCTCTGAGCTGGCTGGGGCATAACCCCCCGCCCCGCTGTTTTTGTGTGTCTCTGCTGGACTTCAGTGCTTGTTTTTCCTGCCTCCGGTTTGTATCTTTCCTCCAGCTGTGTGCTTTCTTGTGTTTTGTGTCTCTTGTTTTGGGGCCTTGTTACCTGTTTTCTGTTTTCCTGTATTTTGTTTTGTCTTTTGGGGCTTTATTTCTAAGCTCCTAGCATACTGCTACTCAGAGCTCATGCTACTGCTTTCGGTTACCTGCAGCTGCAGCCTCTGCTACTGTTTACTCCAATTACTATTGTACCCAGTGCTTGTGTTTTTACACTGTTGCTCACCTCACTCAAACTGCTGCAATGCTCCTGCAGCCATTATGTTTCAGCTCAACCATGGCTGCTCCATGTTGCATACTTAATTGTTTTCACCTGACACAGGTTTACTCTGACCCCAGCTGTGCTGCTCATTCATGCTCTCATTCTATGTGCAGCTCCATTGCACTGCCTTGCTACACCTGTTTTCAGGGCATTGTCTCCAAGTTTTATTGCAGTTACAACTCTGAGGTCAGCCACCTGAACTCCTCCTGAGGCTGTTGATATGGCTTTATTATTATGAAATCCTGTCTCACCGCCAAATTTCCCCAGAGTATTTGTCATCTTGATTTGGCTTCCTCCTCTGCTTCACCATCCTGTAGTTCTCCCCCCACCCCCCGTGCCAGCCATCTTGGATTCAATCCACTCCTGGCCTGCTTCGTTCTTTTTATTTTTGACATTCATCTGACTCACCCTTTTGCCATTCTCCTTCCCTACTGGCCATCTGGGATTCATTCCATGCTTTCCTGCATTCGATAGTTCTTTTGGGCTTGTCTGTCATAGTTCCTATGCCACTTTATTGAACTGCGGCCCTCCTGCCATGTGTCTTCAGG
This sequence comes from Neoceratodus forsteri, assembly GCA_016271365.2. Classification (NCBI taxonomy): domain Eukaryota; kingdom Metazoa; phylum Chordata; order Ceratodontiformes; family Ceratodontidae; genus Neoceratodus; species Neoceratodus forsteri. Next base: position 824,733,101 of record CM057449.1, read on the forward strand.
TTCATGACTTTGTTCCTTATTCCCTCATCCATACTGTCCTTGTTTGGCCATCTGGATTCAATCCACTCAAGGCATCACTCCTGATTGTCCATTGCCTGTTTTGCTCAACGACCCATGACCCTCCTGCTGCATGTCTCAGGTTCCAGACTCCTTATCTCATGCCAGCTGTCTTTTCTCGTACTGGACATTGGGATTCAATCCACTCATGGCGTCACTCCTCTTCATCCATCATCCATTGCTTCCCTTCAAGTTCCTTTCCAGTTCATTTCTGAATCTACCTCCTTTTGAGGAGCTTCCTTCATCACACTGCTCGATTTGTTTCTACCTTCACTCAAGGCCATGCCTTCCTGTTTTGTCACCCTTTGCTAAGGGTTGGTTGGCTGCTGTCCACCATCATTCACTTCATCTTCGAGTTCCTTCCTGTCTCCTCTACCTCGGTCTTCTTGCATTGGACTGCTGCACTCCTGCGGTGATCATCATCATCGGTCTACCTCATATTCAGTCTTCTCGTGAGCACTTCTGGAATAACCTTTGCTCCTCTGACTTCTACCTGGATCTACTCCTTCCCCATCTCCTACTCGAGCATACCCCTCTTAGGTCCCTGCTGCCTCATGTTCTTTCTTCAATCTGTGCTTTCCTTTTGGAGTTTTCCCCTATCCCATCATCATCATCCTTGTTACTCCTCCTTCTCTTTAGTGAATCCTTCTCTTTAACACGTACATCCTTACATCAAGCATCATCAGCCTGGAGGGAAGGCAACCTAGGCCTTGAATCCCTAAAGGTTTCCTCCTTAAAAAGTTGTTTTTCCTCTCCTCTATGCCAATGGTCATAACATTAGCTAGAGTTAGTGCTTCCTTAGGGTAATGTGCTGTCTTAGGTTAATTAGTTAGGTTCCGCTGTTGGACGGAGGCAGATTGTGGCTCTGGCTTTCCCCTCTCTCCTTTGGAAGTCTGCCTTAAACATCTTGTCAGTTTGCATTCATTCATCATCCTCACATCATCGATGCTCGACACCCAATAGGGTATTCTTTTTGGGCTTCTTCCTAAGCTACCTTTAGCCTACAGAATCATCACTATGGCACCTATGGGGGGGCCCTCCTCTAGGGTTCCTTGCGTCGTATCCTAATAGGGTAGTATATCCCACGGATAGAGAGGCGGAAAGCCACAACTTAAATCATATTCACAACATAAGTCAAGTCACACTAGCACCATCTCATCCAGTTGCATAAGCACAATCGAATGGGAAAACTATAAGCCTGAGGTTCGATTGGGTGGAGCAGTTACATCAGTCCCCCACCAGACTTTATTAGGTAGCTCACCCTGGGCCTTCCCAGGATTCACTTAATTTTGCCCCACAATCAACCCCCCCTCCTCCTCCAGCGGCACATCTGTCTTACCCGTAGGCTTCTTCCTAAGCTACCTTTAGCCAACGGAATCATCACTGCAGCACCTATGGGGGGGGAACCTCCTCTAGGGTTCCTTGCGTCATACCTTAATAGGGTGGTACATCCCACAGAAAGAGAGGCAGAAAGCCACAACTTAAATCATATTCACAACATAAGTCAAGTCACACAAGTATCATCTAATCCAGTTGTATAAGCATAACTGAACTCCCATTTAATTTACACTTTCATGTGTCCCAGAAGCACCAGCAGCCTCCACTGAAATCATTCTTTTTGTGGCTGGCAGCCACCTGTGTCTTCGCTTCCCCAACCCTCTCATGAATAGCATCAGGGACGGGGAGCTCATAGAAAGTCTGATGGCACTCAGTATGGCCAGGGAAAGTTTGCTGCACTGATCTCTTTTACTCACATCCACACTGCCCTGTGCAGTAATGGCACAGATAGGAGGTATATTGGAAGACCAGAGTTAAAGCCTTAGTCAGTGCTAACAAATTTCCAATACACCTCCTGTGAGTAGTGCTCAAAGCAAAGCCTTAAACTTTGTGTGAACACAAAACACAGGAGTGACCACGTTTTCAGCACCTCCCCATAATGAGCAAGCTGGGTACTCTGTGAGGCACAAATACCTTAGCACTGAAGTGCTGAACTGCAATATTTGTACATGAAATGTTAATGAGCCTACTCAACATGCAAGGTCTTAAATTCTCCCTACCTTCCAATCTTCCTTTCATTACAATGGCACATTGCTTCAAGCAGTTCATGGAGCCTGTGAGTTATCCTCTTTCCTCTCCCCATCCCCTTGGTACAACTGCCTGATTTTTTTGGCAGGGTTAATTTCTTTTCTCCAGTTCTCCCTATCCTAGGACCCACTCCACCTGCTAACCCCATGCCCAGGCTTGCCCCCCTGGATGTGGCTGCCAGGGAGCTCCCCCTCCCAATGGACACTGTTGACAAGCCCTGGCTTACCCCCTCGATCAGGGCCATGGGAGTGAGATCCCCCAGGTGGATGTCGGAGGCAGTGGATGGTGGGATATAGCTGGTGTCATGCCAGGGGACCAGGTTTTTTCCATGCTTGTTTCCTGGGGGTGGGATGTGCAATGACATCCAGCACCCCCTCTGCATCCCTTAACATGATGTCACCAGTCGCAGTGGTACTCCCAGCCTCTGCCAGGGGTCCGTAAAGCACCAGATACCTTTCCCTTCCCTCCTCCCAGAGAAGGACTGCAGTCCCCAGAAGACTTGATCCTTCTCCCCTGGCTGGCCCTCCAACTCCCGGGTCCATTCCCAAACCTGGGTTATCAGCATCGCAAGCAGAAATCCAACCTCTGCACCAGCTGGCCGGCATAATTTCCTGATGTCTGTGGTACACAGAAAGTCTGTGTTGTTTCAGGCATCTGGCAACTACTATAATATGTGTATACTTACTTGGCTGTATATTAGTACAGCAGATGCGTAAGTCAGATAGCAGACAGCTGAGGATCTGAGAGGAGGATCTATACCAGTACTTGTTATGGGACGGAGGGGTTAGAGTACTCTGAAGGAAGGGGATGCAACCTGCCCATGGATTTGTGACATGGGTATGGGGAGAGGGATGGATGCACCATCGGACACCAGAAAATGGGTGAATGGTGATGGGAAGAGGGCTGTGGTGGTCTACACTATTTGTATATTGTTAAATCATGCTTTTTTGAAAGAGTTGAAGGAGACAGTAAATTTATGCTAATTAGCAGACATTAGTAATCTTCCTATTTACAGAAATTAAATTACTTCCACTAAATGATCTATATTTACATGCACCCAAATAAACACTGATGTGAAAAACTGTAACTGTTCTATTTTTATAGACAGCATTCCACACAGTTCTTTTCATGAAACCTGTAATCTGGAGTTTTTACTCTGTCAGGGTTTTTTTGCATATAATTCTAAGCATGAGTTGTTAACCTATCAGAACAATGCTTACAGTTATGTACACAAATTGTGACATAGTTAAAACTCTAGAGCACTTGTTTCCTGGAGAAAATTATAACAGAATGCTGCCCATAAAAACAAAGTAAAATATAGTCTTCAAGTCTCATTTTATTTGGGTACAGTTAAATAGGAAACATTTAGGGATCTAAAAACCATTTCTGAGAATAGAAACATTGTAAACAACTGCAAATGAGAAATAATGTCCTGTCTCATTTACATAGTACTGCCCAAATAGATTGTACTGCTCCTGAAAAGCTTTCAAAATGCCTTGGGGTACTGTATGCAATACTTTACCTCATACAGGACTCCAACTGGGCTGGTAGGCAGAGAAATGGCATATAGGCATGTTTAGAAAAAATGATTCTTCAAGACCCCCGGAACCCATATCAGCCTTTCAAATCTGATTCAGGCATGCCCCCACTCCTCCCCCAATTTGACCCCTGACATCATATAAGCATGTGCTCAGACAGTTCATTAGTGCTTACACACCTACAACTTTGCACCGTGCTATCTGTAGCCTTGACTATGGCACTTACAGTAGTAATTACAGTACCTTTCCAGTGCACTAAGTTCACTTTTCTTGGCTCAATCCCAGTAAGTGGTACTGTTGGAATATGCTGCCCCTAAGAAATTACATTTAATTCTATAAATCTTTATTGTTGAACTTTTATATATTTACAAATTAGTAAACAGGAGAGGCACATTAAGTCCAAGCACATTTCCAGGTACGAACCTGGGGAACAGGGAAGGGGAGGATACAATTACAAAGAAATATAACAGGTCAAGTGGCTTGGTTTCAAGGACGATGGGCATAAACTGCATAAATCAAGTGCAGGACAGACTGTGGTGAGCTACCCCACTGCTAGTCCTTATTTGTAAATATTATTTTGTTGCAGAGTATATATGTTTTTCTTGTAATTCTATTGTATATGCACATGCCAAGACATGTCAGTGTCAGCACAAGGCACACAGAGGAAATACCAATTTTTTTTTAAAAGGGGTTTGACCTTCTTCTGACTTGAAGGCAGCTGTTTGCCAGGAAGCTAACTGCATTTCCTGACTAGCTGACCAGAGGTAATAAAGTCCCATCGTATAGTCATAAACCTTACAGCGTCTTACTGGTATAGTAACAAGCCAGTTCAAAAAGCCCAAGATGTTTTAGCAAGGATTAGATCAGCAGATGACCATTCTAACAGGACACTGTGAATTTTATTTTATGGATGTCTATGGAATACAGGAGACTTCAAAGGGATTAACTTTGAAAAAGTCATATCCATGCTTAATTATAGGTCTCAGACTCGTATTTTTAATATTTTTGGAAATCTTGGAAAAAGCACAACAGTGCAATCTCCTAGCCAAATGGAGTAGTTGAGCTGAGCTAGAAAATTGATGACACAGCAAGATTATAGAAGAGCATATAAACCCCCAGCTCAGGGCATTTACACACATTCTCCTCTGGACATTCGGCTTGACACCCATATTCTCCGCTGGACACTCTGCTTGACACACACCAGAAACAAAACTGCCAAAACCCAGTTTGGCTACAAGGACTTAAAGAAACTGAAAGTTTTCATCTCTTTTTCTGGACTGCAAATCACTGCAGATATAAGGTAGACTTGTTAACAGGTTTTGAGCATTTTTTTTCTGTACACTTTACCATTTGTTTCTGCATACTGTAACCTAAATTAGTATATGTCCTCTTTTAGTTGTAACTGCATTTATTTAATTATTTTAGTAAAAACTTTTGTTTTTCTAAAGAAATTATGTCTGTGTGAGAGTTCTTATTTTGTATGTGTGACTATAGAAAGTTTATTAATAATCTGTGAAAACTGTTATTGCCAAAAGGGCCACCCTAAGCAACCAAATTGAGTAAAAAGGTCTTTAAGGGATCTGGAAGGATAGGGAGAATACCAGAGTTTCATATGAGCCTTCAGGGATTGTGAACCAGGATGTTGCATGTCCTGCAGTGGAAAGGCCAAATTATATTTTTACACTGCTACTCTGAAGAAGTGTGATACCTGGGTCTTCCTCCCATGTGTAATAGCCAAGGTAAAGGGTTCCTATTTGGCCACAAGACTTGAGACTGGTATTGTACCCTTATTCAGAGTTAGTGCGATGTGTGGCATGCTTGTAGCAGAGGTGCAGTAGCGACCTTGGCGAGCATTCAGAAAGGATGAGTAGAGTATCCCTGTTCCCCCCATCATGGATTGAACTTAAGGGTGGGCACTGTGAGCTCAGTGAGCCTGACCCCAGGAGTGGGTTTGTAACAGATCTGGTGTGTAGCATTGGGATCTGAGTGATTTGGTTGCATAGTGCTGCGATTCGAGAGATTGATGACATAGGCATAACAGTTGGATTCAAGCTCAGTGTATCATATTGTTAAACTATAAATGGTCCACACACAATCAAGGTAAGGATTATATATATATATATATATATATATATATATATATATAATATATATATATATATATATATATATATATATATATATATATATATATATATGTATATATATATATAATTTGGTTACAGTACAAAGTTCCCTACCTGTTTTTGTTTTTTTTCTCAGGTGCAAGCTAGTGTAACAGTAGTTAGGGAAGAAGATAGTTTCCATCTACAGTGAATACATTGTAGACTGCCTGAAGCAGTTGTGTCAGGAAAGAGGGTCCAGTACAAGAGGTGAGCCAAAAAGCACCTCGTGGAGGCAGTCATGGCAGCCAATGAGCTAGCAGCTGCCCAATGACCTCGAGTCTCGGCCAGTGACTGAAAAGGACCAGAGCCTTGGGGTGAGGGTGTCAGAGTCCATCTCAGAAACTAGTCCCAGGAAGGCAGACTGTGAGACCAAAAGAAACCCAGAGCCACAGCAGCAGGAGAAGGTCACCACAGGGCTGGAGTCAGAAGGGATCAGACTGCAGCTGGAGTTGGAATTGGAGCTGGAATTTGAACAGAAGAAGTTTTAAGCCCAGCAGCAAAGGGAATTCGAGCAGGGGAGGTTCAAGCTGTAGATGCAGGAAAAAGAAAACCAGCACTGGAGAGAGGCCGAGAGAGAGGAAAGAGAGCAACAGAGGGAATTTGAACTGGAGAAGCTAAAACTCCAATGACCAGTGCCAGAGGAGGTAAATGGCAGGGGTGAACCTGGAACTCTAGGACTGGGGTACAACTTAAATTCTAAATTAATAGCTGGATTTAAAGAGGGGAGGATATGAATGCAATTTTGAATTCATTTGAGAAGATCTGTATCCAGGCTAAAATACCCTGGGAGTCCTAGAGCTTCCAACTATCCCCACTGCTTACTGGGAAAGGGCATGAAGCGCTAGGTCAAGTGGACATTCAGGACAGTAGTAATTATGAGAAACGTAATGTTGCATTGCTTAAAAAAGTATGGATCAATGCCAGAAACATACAGAGTTAAGTTCTGTAAGCTCCAGAGAGGCCCTGACATGAGCTATGAGGAACTTGTCACAAAGCAACGTAAGTTTTTGAAATGGTGGGAGAGGGAGTAGAAGCAAACTCTGTAGAGAAAATTGAGGAGGTTGTACTTCTGTAGCAATTCTTTGGGCTTCCCCAGTAGAGCTAAAAGCCTGGTTAGAGGACGAGACCCCCAAAATAGCACAGCAGGCTGCTCAGCTCTTGGACCACTATGCCAGGAGCAGGCCTGCTCTTAAAGGGAGTGGGGCGGGCATGGCAGTGCAAATGGGGGAAAGCATGCCTTCAGGGCAGCTAAAACCCTCACTGCCTTTACAGAAAGGGGAAGCCCCAGGTTAGAAAAAAAGGATTTATCAGATAAACAAAATGATAATTGCTGGTTCTGCAAACAGCCAGGGCATCTTGCCAAACAGTGTCCTGAAAAGGCACAGAGTGGACAAAGTGGTGCTCGAACAGAGTTGGGTGCACTGGGCCTTAAACAAATAGTTACAGAGCCTACAATGGGACTCACTAAAACAACACACAAGCCCAGGCCCGGACAATATCAGTTCCAAATTTCTTCTAAGGACAAAAGATTCAATCACACTACCTTTAACAATTATCTTCAATAAATCCCTTCAAGAATCCTTAGTTCCTGTTGATTGGCATACAGCAACTGCCACATCCATTTTTAAACAGGGTTCCCATTTGAAAGTTGAAAACTACAGGCCCATTAGCCTAACCTACATACCATGCAAATTATTGGAAAACATTATTAAACAACAACTCGAAAGTGACAAGGCAACTCTAAACATTAATGATAATTATCAACATAGGTTCAAACCAGGTTTTTTCTGGGCCACGAACTTGCTCTCTTTCTATAACCATATCAGTCATAACCTTGACTGTAATATACCCATGGATGTTATTCTTTTGGACTACAGCAAGGCATTTGATAAAGTGTCACAAGTCATCTTGATTAATAAACTTATCCACCTAGGTTTCACATTATCCATTATCTCATGGATAAACCCCTTTGTTGGGAAATAGAACTCAGAGAGTAAGGGTAAATGGTGCTGTATCTGATATAGAAGAGGTGGCTAGTGGGGTCCCTCAGGGATCAGTTTTGGGTCCCACCTTGTTCAACTTATTCATCAGTGACATGTGCATCTCGGCCAACAACTTTATGGTCAGATTTGCTGATGACACCAAATTTGGGGGTAAGGTCAACAACCAGAATAACAGTCATAACTTAAAACGTGACCTAGCCTCAATTTAGAACTGGGCACTTAATAACAAAATGTACTTTATTGTTTCCAAATGTGCAGTACTTCATTTGGGAAAAAAAACAATCCCAGACAAACTTATTACCTAAATAACACCATTATTAGGACTTCTAATGTAGAAAAAGACCAGGGAATATTAGTAAATGATAAATTATCGCCGACTTCTCAATGTTGTAGAGTTGCAAACCAAACTAATGTGCTACTTCGCAGGATTAACAAAACTTTTATTTCTAAATCAGAACAATGCCTCATGACTCTGTATAGGTCACATGCAAGGTCCCATTTGAATTATGGATCCCCATTTTGGAGCCCTTATTTAAAGACAGATATTAATAGAATTGAAAGGGTCCAACGAAGAGCTGCTAAACTTGTTCTTCTCACCCGTTTGGACTATAACACCAGATTGCAAAACACAGGACTTTATTCACTAAAGCGAAGATGAATTAGAGGAGATCTTCTGCAGTTGTTTAAGATTCTCAAATCTCCTACTCAAATGACAATATGTGGTATTGCTTACTCGACAAGAAAAATTGTGGCTAGACTTCACAACAAACAACTAGAAGTAAAAAAGGCAAATAATAACAAGATGCTAAATTATTTCTCCATTAGAATACCCAAAATATGGAACACATTACCTCAGAACATAGTTGACTCACCAAATATTACAATATTTAAGAATAAACTTGATATATGGATGGAAGACCAGAATTTGGGTTAAATGTTCCATGTATATGGAGGACAATCTCGATAGGCAATCCGCCTCCTTTTGTCCTATAAACCAAGGAAACCAAGTAAACTGTATATCCCTGAAAGCATGCCTATAAACATGAGAGAGCACATACACCTGGTTACTAAATAAGGGGTGCGGGCCCATGAGCTAAGCGACACAGGGGCATCTCTTACCTTAGTAAAAGGAGATTTAGTTGAGTCTCAACAGCTTATACCTAATTTGTTCATAAGGGGAATCACTGGGGAGGAAAAAATTCTGCCACTAGCTAGTGTTCTCCTGGACTGGGGTGAGACAGGAGAGAGGGTGTAAAAGGTGACAGTAGCAGACAAACTCACCCTGAATGTAACTATAGGGAACAATCTCCAGAAGGGGGTAGTGTGTGCAGTTACCCACAGTCAGATGGCAAAGGCCGACTGTAGTTCCCTGGACCCCATAGAAGCCCCTGTGGAAAACAATAGAATGCTGGTTTCTCAGCCTGTCTCCTGAAATGGAGAGTAGTGAAAGGGAGGTAGGACTTCCCAAAGTAATAGTTCATAAAACAGCTACAGAAGGTTACTCTGAGGAGGGAGGGGTAACCAGCAGTCAGAATGTTAGGGATGGCAGTAACTCTGAATGCCTTGGTGCTAGAGTTATGGACCTCAGTTTAGGAACTGAAGAGGACATGTCCCATACCTTGGGAAAATGTGAAGAATCTGCAGCTGCTCAGAGGACTGATCCTAGTTTAGAGAGGTTGAGATCTTGCACAGAATCAGATGGGACACAGGGAGGTGATGGGAGACAGAGCATATTGGGACAATGGACTGTTGTATACGCAGGATGTAAGGACTGAAGGAGGGGTGACAGGCAGGCAACTTGTCGTTTACCAAGGGTACCATGAGCATTTTCTCAAGATTTCTTATGATATCCCCATGTACAGACATCTGGGGATCATGTGCACCATGCAGCGATTGGCCCAGAATTTTTATTGGCCCAACTTCACCCAGCAGGTGAAGGAATATTGCAGATCTTGTCACTGGTGCCAACAAATATGGAAGGCAGGTAGTAAAACCAAAGTCACCCTAATTCCCTTGCCTTTTGTGCAGGAGCTATTCCAGAGGGTGGAAATGGATGTTGTGGGACCCATGAGTACCCCAAGCTCCTCCAGGAAAAGGTTTATCCTGATGGTGGTTGATTATGCCACCCGATACCCAGAGGCAGTTGCCCTATCCTCCCATAGGGCAGACAAAGTGGCAGATGCCTTGCTAAGGATTTTCTCCCATGTTGGGTTTCCACAAGAGGTTATCATTGATCGAGGGGATTCCTTAATGTTGGACCTGATGAAGTGCTTGAGAGAGAAGTGTGGGGTGGTGCAGAGATGCATGACACCTTATCACCTGCAAGCCAATGGACTTTTGGAAAGGTTTAATGGTACCCTAAAATTGATGCTCCAAGCATTCACTAAACAGCATGGGAGGGACTGGGAGAAATATCTTCCCCACCTGTTGTTTGCCTACAGGGAGGTGCCCCAAGAGTTGACAGAGTTCTCCCACTTAGAACTCTTATATGGATGTAGGGTGCGTGGACTCCTAGACCTGATCTGGGAAGACTGAGAAGGCCAGCACCCCACCCAGGGAACTCCCATAGTGGAGTATATTCTAAAGTTTAGAGAAAAGCTGAGGGAGTTTATGGGAGCAGCCCAGGGTCACCTGTCAGCCACCCAGCAGAAAAAAAAGGTCTGGTACAACCGCAGAGCCAGAACTCACCCATGCAGTGCAGGTCAGGAAGTCCTGGACCTAATCCCAGTCCAGAAGGATAAGTTGCAGGCTGAGTGGGTGGAACCATACAAGGTAGTCCAACAGGTTACTGACATGAACTATATTGTAAGACAGCCTGACAGGAGGCATACCCATAGAATGTACCATGTCAACATGATGAAGCCATATTCAAATAGGGCCGACATAGAATTTGCAGTGTGTAGTCCTGGGGAGGGGATGGCTGAAGAAGACTCCCTGCAGGACTTGCTGGAGGAAAGCAAGTGGGAGTCCTCTGTGAAGGCAATCAAACTGTCTCCCCAGTTGACCCTGGAACAGAGCTAGGAAGTGAGGGACGTTTTAGCGGACTTTGGCCCCTTTGTTTACGGTCAAGCCTGGATTAACCCCCTTAGCGACATGCAATGTAGACACGGGGACATAAGTGCCCATATGGCAGACAGCCTACCGGCTATCTGAGTCTGTTCTAAAGGACATTAGGAGAGATGTGGAGGACATACTGAATTTAGGGCAATCCAGAAATCTAACGTCCCCTGGGCCTCACCCATAGTCCTCGTCCCCAAGCTAAATTGCTCTACTCACTTCTGTGTAGACTGTTTTGGACTCAGTGCAGTCACAAAGTCTGATGCCCACCCAATGCCATGGACGGATGAACTACTGGCCAAGTTAGGAGGGGTACCATACCTCACCTCCATTGACTTGACAAAAGGGTATTGGCAGGTGGATTTAACTGCCAGAGCTAGGGAGAGGTCAGCCTTCATCACTCCAATAGGATTATTTGAGTTCAAGGTAATGCCTTTTGGAATGAAGAACACCCCTGCCTCCCTCATAAGGTTGGTCAACCAGGTGTTACATGGTACTGAAGAGTACACAGTGGCATTTCTGGATGATAGTGCCATCTTCAGTACCAGTTGGAAGGAACACCTGACCCACCTGAAGGAAGTGTTGGGCAGGATACAGAGGGCAAGGCTCACTGTCAAGGCTGAGAAGTGCCAGGTGGCCATGATGGAAGTGGCATACCCAGGACATGTAATGGGGTAGGAGCAGCTTTGCCCTGATCAAGCCAATATTGAAGTGATAGAGGCATGGCCCAGGCCTGAAACCCAGAAGCAGGTCTGGAGTTTCCTAGGGACTGCCAGGTACTATCAAATGTTTCTACCAGATTACAGTACCCTGGTAGCTTCCCTCTCTGGCCTGTTAAGGAAAGGAATGCCCAAAAAGGGAAAATGGGAGAGAGCCTGTGAACAAGCATTTGCATGGCTGAAGGAGGCATTGAGCAGTGCCCCTGTGTTGGCCAGTCCAGACTACAGTAAGTCATTTTTAGTCCAGACAGATACCTCAGATGTGGGGATTGGAGCAGTCCTCTGTCAGACCTCTAACCAAGGCAGAGATCACTCAATAGTGTATCTTAGCAAAATGTGGCTTCCCCAGGAGCAGGTATATTCCACAGTTGAAAAGGAATGCCTAGCACTGGTATGGACCCTGAAGAAAGCAGTACTGTACCTTTATGGGAGGCACTTTAAGGTACAGACCAATCCTAACCCCCTGGTGTGGCTGACTCTGATGGGTAAAATCAATGGTCATCTTTTAAGGAGGAGTATTGCCTTAAAGGGCTATGATATGACCATTAACCACAGGGCTGTATCAGTTAATACCAATGCAGATGGGCTATCTTGCCAGTTAGAGCAGTGAACAGAATTTGTGAAAATCATACCATGACTAGTGATGGATTCCCACAAATTCTGTCCAAGAGGGAGGAGTGTTGCAAGCTACCCCACTGCTAGTCCTTATTTGTAGATATTATTCTGTTGTATATATGTTTTTCTTGTAATTCTATTGCATATGTACATGCCAACACATGCCAGTATCAACACAAGGCACACAGATGAAATACTGGATTTTTTTTAAAAGGTGTTTGACCTTCTTCTGACCTGAAGGCAACTGTTTGCCAGGAAGCTGACTAAATTTCCTGACTGGTTGACCAGAGGTAATAAAGTCCCATCGCATAGTCATAAACCTTACAGGGTCTTCCTGGTAACAAGTTAGTTCAAAAAGCCCAAGATGTTTTAGCAAGGATTTGATCAGAAGATGACCATTCTAACAGGACACTGTGCATTTTGTCTTATGGGTGCCAATGGAATACAGCGGATTTCAAGATTTTAACTTTGAAAAAGTCATATCCATGCTAAATTATAGGATCCAGACTCTGAATTTTTAATATTTTTGGAAATCTTGGAAACAGTACAGCAGTGTCATCTCCTGGCCAAATGGAGTAGTTGCTCTGAGCTGGGAAATTGATAACACAGCAAGATTACAGAACAGTACATAAACCTCCAGCTTAGTGCATTTACACACATTCTCCTCAAACCCTCTGCTTAACACACACATTCTCCTCTGACGTACACCAGAAACAAAACTGCTGAAACCCAGTGTGGCTACAAGGACTAAAAGAAACTGAAAACTTTCATCTCTTTTTCTGGACTACAATTCACTGCAGGTATGAGGTAGACTTAGCTAGCTTGTTGTAGTGCATTTTTTTTCTGTCGACCTTTCCATAAGTTTCAGCATACTGTAACCTAAATTAGTATATGTCCTGTTTTAGTTGTAACTGCATTTATTTTAGTAAACATGTTTGCTTTTGTAAGGAAATTATGCCTGTATGAGAGTTCTTATATTGTATGTGTGACTGTAGAATGTTTTTTAATAATCTATGAAAACTGTTATTGCCAAAAGGGCCACCCTAAGCAATCAAATTAAGTAAAAAGGTTGGTAAGGGATCTGGAAGGATAGTGAGAATACCAGAGTCTCATATGAGTCTGCAGGGATTGTGAACCAGGCTGTTGCATGACCTCTAGAAAAAAGACCAAAACAGGTTTTTACACAGCTACCCTGAAGAGAGTGTTCTACCTGAGTCTTCCTCCCATATGTAATAACCAAGAAAAAGCATTCATATCTGGCCACAAGACTCGAGACTGGTACTGTGCCCTTATCCAGAGATAGAGGGATGCCTGGGATCCTCATGGCAGAGGTGCAGTAGTGACCTCAGCGAGCATTCAAAAAAGGATGAGTAGGGTATCTCTGCCACCCCATCATGGATTGCACTTAAGGGGGGGGCACTGTAAGCTCAGTGGGCCTAACCCCAGGAGTGGGTTCATGACACAGACAATAAGGCAAAACTTCACAAAACATTTGTGTAAATTAGACACACTCAAAAAGAACATAGTGCCAGTATGAAGGAAAGCTGAACTGGTGCCTAGGAACCAAACTAGACTTTTAAACTTCACTGAAGTTACTTATCTCAGCAAGTTTTAGAAAACAAATTACTCAGTACATCAAAATGATATTTGTTCTGTTTTTATTTATCACATTATCTAAAACACCTAGACCATGGGGCCAGCCCGGTAGTACTGAGGGTTGAGGTGCTGGAAGCCACACTTCACGCCACATCATTGACCCACCTCAGATTGCAGGTAGACAGCAGGGGAGGGGAAGGAGCAAGTGTCCAATGAACTGCTTTCCTCTCCCAGGGAGGGAGGGTGGGAAGGTTGTTCTGCATCTTGGCTGCCTCCTGATGGAGGCTGGGGGACAACACTGGAGTTAAGGGAGGGACAGAGTGTGGCAATGTGGCACTCGCATGCCTCCACATGTGCACATTCACAGCCATGAGGGTGAGGGATGGAAAACAGAAAAAGGGAGGCAACCACTGGCTAAGTGACACCTTGCCTGCCTGCCAACCAGTATCCCATTCTGCTCCTTGATTGCCAGAAGCTCCAGCTCTGGATGTTGTGGCTTAGGTTGGGGGAAGATGGACCTCCCCTTCCCAGCTTCACTACAGGGGGAAATCTGTGGGGGACATGGGGCTCAGCTATACCTGGGGGAGTTCTGGACAGACATAGGTGGCAGAGCAGGGGGTGGAGGTATTTGTCTAAGGTTGCACGAAGGAGACAAATAAATGTGAAAAAACACCTACACCACATTGTAAAAAGTTTTTATTTGCCCTATTTTATGTTTTTCTTATTTTAACAGATCAGCTATGGATCTACTGCATCAATTCTGTCTGATAAAACAAGATTTGCATCTTTCTTAAGAACAGTACCCAGTGATCAATATCAAGTAACAGCGATAGTTAAATTCATAGAAACATTCCACTGGAACTGGGTTGGTGTGATTGGGAGTGATGATGACTATGGTCATACAGGGATGGAGGACTTCATGAACTTAGCTAACAGAAAGGGCATCTGTGTCGAATTTCAAGAAGTTCTTCCATCCTCATTGACGTATGAGGACCCATACCAAACGAAAAGTAGAATTCTGGAAACACTTTCTTCATCAACTGCGGAAATTGTCATGGTTTTTGCCAGTTGGCCACTTGTCCTTATCCTGCTTGAGGAAGTCATTAAAAGGAAAATACAAAAGACATGGATTGCAAGTGACAGTTGGTCTTCTTCTTTAAGTATTATCAATATGCCAAATATTGATGCGATTGGACCTGTTTATGGGTTTGTGTTCAAGAGTCAGAAGATTCCAGGATTTGGAAACTATCTAGAGGGTATTCATCGACAATCAAATCCTTTCAATAGAGTTTATGATGAGTATAAACTTATTCGTTCACAGTGTCCTGGAAACAATTTAACTGAAGTAAGGCAGTGCTTTTTGCAGCAATTCACCAACAGTACACAAGCAACCAGCACAGCAGAGAATTTTTCACTGGAACATGATGACATTCTGGCTCGGACTGGTGATTTGGGCTACACATACAGTGTGTATCTAGCAGTACAAGCTATTGCACATGCTTTGCATAGCCTTTTGGAATGCAGCCAAGATACATGTAACAATATGCAGTCAGCCATTCCACCTTGGAAGGTATGCTAGTTTCATCCAATGCTTTTGTATTATTGATATTTTTGTGACGTGAACACTACATAAGACCTTCCAACAGGAAAGACTGCATTTCCACTATGGTACATTCATTATAATGGTCTTGTCGGTCTTTAATATCTTTATTTTATTGTTTTCATTTATTTTAGCAATATCCTGAAATAATTAGACTATAACATGCTGAAGGTCAGGCTCACTCACTTTGTGTCACTATCAGTGACTGGTTCATTCAAGTCACAGAACTCAGTTTGGGTGGCTGTTACCAGTTTTATAACCTCTCAGATGCCTGAAAGGGTTACCTTGGCACGCTGCCACCATTCACTGCAACCTCACTCATGGTATGTCTAAGTAAAAATCCCACTAGACCTACTGCTCAAATACCATTCAGTGCTCCTTACCATAGGGAAAATGACCCCCCTTCTGTGATAGCTGAGAACACTTTTGCATATATGCGGTAACTTTCCTGCTCCCTCAAAGATGGATCACAGCCTTGCCAATTTACCCTGGTGATCTATACGTAAAATGACTCGGTCACAGAAAGCATGAAATGTATACAGTACACGTAACATTTAATACTCTGCAATATGTTCATGTATTACAGGGTAACACACATTAAGGATTATGAGGAATCAGTATTTCTATAGAGCTAAAAAGAAAGACTTTTAAAAAAAGATAGCACTCACACAGGAAAATTTAACTCGCATCTGTTTCAATCACAAGCAGAATAGAAGCTTTCCTCAACTGGGAACTCAGTGAGTTATGGAAGACTAAGAAGATGTTGCTTGTTCAGAATCCAAGCATAACTGACCTAACAGAACTAAACAAGACAGTAGTACATTTTTCAGGCCTGCCCACGTTATCTGCATCATCACACATGCTTCTCTGCCATCATAGGTTTGACTACTTATTTGATCTATGTCTATCACCACTTTGGAAAACAGGTCTGAACTGGATTTATTGTTTCAAACTAGATCTTTTTTGTTTTCCTGGCTGCCTCTCTGTAGGATGCCTTCTCATTTGGACCTGGCCCTGTTTATATTTACAACATGTGTTTTGTTATGAAAGGAGCTTAGTCCTTTGATACTCCCCCAAAACAGCAACCTTTTAGCTGAGAAGGAATCCATCCATTGATGTTTAAGTAGATCAACATAAATTTTCCTGTTTACTCCCAAACTCTGTGTGAACCCAGAGCTGTACTTTTTTTTACAGAGTCAAGATGAGCATCAAACAAAAACTTAAAAAATACACACACACACACACAGTAAAAATACACTGCAAGCTGTTACATCATCATGGTTTTACTAGGCTGCTGCGACATCCTGCTCGTCGACATCCCTGACAATGACAGCTGCGATGCCAAGTGTCAGCTTTGCACTGTCGGGGATGCCTCTGTGCTACTGTCAGGGGGCTGTGCTCCCTGAATCCCCCAGTCTCTAGGGATACAACTCTGAGTCGGAGTTGTCCCAGAGGAGGGGGCAATACACCGGGGGAGGCAGAACCAGTCCCAGCAGAGACCATCACATTGACATGTGGTTTCTGCATGATTCCTGTCGCTGTGATGGTCTTCGTGCTAGGGGGTTAACAGTACTGATGGTGCACCCTCAACCATCCCCTAGAAAAACTAAAAACAAATCTTTTAGAAACCCTAAATTATGTTTTTTTGGGTGGGGGGGGTTGTAGCAGGTTTGCTCTACCAGGTGCACTCTTGGTTTACTCTGTCTCCAGCAAGTCATTAATTCTTTGAAGCATCTCCCTTTCTTTTGTCAGCCACCAAACAATCAGCACTGCCATGCTGTGACCTGCTGTGGTGAGTGATATCCACATTATAGGATTGCAGCACCAAATTCCATCTTAACAATATGGGGTCTGTCCTCTGGACTTATGGAACCATGTGAGGGTGCTGTGGTTGGTGACCAGTGTGAACTCCCTCCCACATAAAGTTGGTTGCAGCTTTTACAGAGCCCGGATGATAACCAGATGCAGTTTCTTGACTGTGGCATAGTCTTCCTCTTGGGTAGAAGCTTCCTGCTCAGTTACATGACTAGATGTTACTCCCCCATGTGCATATCCTGACTCAAAACTGCATTGAGCCCATGACCATATTCATCTACATACACAATGAGTCTCACAGAACAGTCATAGCTCAAGAGCACAGGTGACTAACACAATGCTTCCTTCATCCAGTGGAATGCTGTTTCACAGTGACCCATCCACTGAAATGTCTGCCATTTTCTGCTTTGTGAGATTGGATAGGGGTTTGGCCATACTGCTGAAGTCTGGCACAAACTTTTGACAGTACCCTACCATCCCTAGGGAGGCCCATACTTTCTTCTTTGTTCTGGGTGTGTGTGACCCATCCCTGTAGGGCCTCAGTTTTTACTGACTCAGACTAAATATACCCACTCTCATCCTGTGCCTGAATATGACATCTCTACCATCCCTATCTGACACTTCTGCACCTTGACTGTTAATCCTACAGCCTTCAGTTGGTGGAGCACTTTGGTCACATGCCTGACATGGTCCTCCTTTGTCTGGCTGTATACTACAGCAGACTCCTGCCCCAGACAGAATGCAGTCCACGAGCCATTGAAAGCTGGCTCACACATTCTTCATCCAAAACAGCATTACTTGAAACTTGGAAAGGCCAACCTACCTCTGTTTTCAGGGGTAAGGGGTACCTACCAGTAGCCCTTTATATGGGGTATGCATCTGACTTCATACAGCTATTGAGCTTGCGGTAGTCAACACTGAACCTCATGGTCCCATCTTTCTTGTGGATCAGTACCACTAGGGAGACCCAGGGACTCCTCGATTATCCTAAGTCAGCTTTTTCTTGATTTCCCCCTCAGCAGCATATTTCTCTCTCTCAGGGACTCAGTAGGGTGGCTGCCTCAGCAGGCCCTGGGACCCAGTATCCACCTGGTGTTCTGTCAGCATGCCTCATCTTCCCCGTGAACATCTTCCCAAATGTGTGCATCGCCCCATATATTTTGGAAGTTTGAGCTGGTGTTAGCCATTCTAAGAGGGTGACAGCATCCACTGAGAAATTCATCCTTAACCTTTTCCAAGAGATCCACCAGTGGGTCTGCTTCTTCCTCCTCCCTCTGGATAGCTGCACATAGGCAGGATAATCTTGTTCCAGTCATGGTAGGGTTTTGTTTTGTTTATGTGGTAGATTTGCTGCTTACTTCTCCTGTCTGGTAACTCCACCAGCTAATTGAAATCATTAACCCTCCTGACCACTGTGTAAAGACCCTAGTTCCAAGTCACCTGTATTTTACTCTGTCAGATGGGGAGGAGCACCATGACCCATTGCCTGGCGTTGTACTCCAAGGGTCTGGCCCCATGGTTGTATCGTTGCTCCTGTCTCTGTTATGCCATAGCTAGATGCTCCTGGGCAAACCCCATGAGCTCCCTGGGTCATGACCTGAAATTCAGGGACATACTCAACTACAGATTCACACTGAGGATCAAGCTCACCTGTCCATTCATCCTTTACCAAATCAAGGTGAGTCTTTACCCTATGTTTAAACAGAAGCTTGAATGAGTGAGAACCCTGTGGACCCCTGGGAGACTTCCCTATATGAGAATAAGAGTTGAGGTAAGTACTTGTTCCACTCTCTTGCATGCTGGTTGTTGAATGCCCTTAACATAGTTTTAAGTGATGCATTAAATCACTCAGCCAGTTAGTCTGGAGGTGTTATGGGGAGGCCATGAACTGTCTTGCCCATTCTACCAAAGAATAGCCATTAGGGGGACATTAAATTGATGCCCTGGTCAGTCAGAATCTCCTGGAGAAAACACACCTGGCTAAATATCCCCAGCACTTTGTCTGCCACTTTTTCCGCCTCAATGAAGGACAAGGGCATGGCTTTCTGGTACCTTGTAGCATAGTTAATGACCACCAAAATGTACCTTTTGCTTATGCAACTTGGTGTGCTGAGAGATCCCACAATGTTGACAGCAATTGGCCAATATTGCTCTTAAATTATAGGCAGAGGAATCAAAGCTGCCTTAGCCTTATCTGTAACCTTTCCCACCCAATGGCACGTGGAACAAGTCCAGTAGTAGTCTTCCTCATTTTAAGAAAAACTGGGTCAGTAAAAATTGATAGTAAGTTGCCTTTTTGTACGGTTCACTCCTAAGTGTCTGGAAAAGGGTATGTCATGGACTAAGGGCAGAAGCTGCTCCCTATACTTCCTAGGAACTACTATCTATAAACTACCCCTTCCTTGGGTCCTCTCTTCCTTTTGGAACCCACTCATGATATATGAGGCCATTTTCCCCACTGTACTTCCCGTTTCTCTGAACCCTGAAAGTCACCTTATACCCTGGTGGCTAACCCCCCCTAATTTCTGTAAGGATGGGTTAGCTTTCTGAACTCTCCCAAGTTCTGCACACCTGCCCTTCCCAAAAATGCACTCTTCTGTGGGAAGGTTTCCCACACCTGAGCTCTCTGCAGTCTGTAACTGTGACTCAGAACTGTTGTTCCCAGCTAATTCTTCAACCACAACTTCCTCAACTGCTGAGGGAAGGGTTGCTTGCAGCTGCACTGCCCCCTCCGTGTCTTGAGGAACCAGTTCCCTAGCCTTACTACAGGTAGTAACACACATAATTTTGGCCTGACTGTCAGAGTCATTATCCATAATTACATCAACAGACAGGTCCAGTACAACACCCATGTCCTGTATTCCCTGGCCACTTTCCCAGCTTAGAAAGATCTGGTCATTGGCACTGAGACCACAGGACTCATCACTCCTGTAATTCTGTAAAACTGTCCCAGCAGGATCTGTTTCTCATGAATCAAAATCCTGTTTTACTATTGAAATAGAGATACCAGTGTTCCTCAATTCCCTGAGTTACCATTCTTTTTTCCGATACAGGGTGCAAGTGTGTAGTGGAGTTAGTGGAAACTACACTTTCAGTACAGGCCATTTGCTGCTGGGAGCTTTCAAAGCTACCCTCTTCAGCTGCACTCACACCTTTTGCATTCTCTCATGCCTCAGCTCAATCATCTCCCTCTCCTCAAATGCAGAACTACTCATAATGATGGATTTCAACATTGATTGACTCTACCCCGCTTCCTCTCACACTAGAACTTCATTTGAGTCATTAACTCTCTCTCAGCTGCTAGACGAACCAACCTGCTACAACCCACATCCCACCAATCATACCTTCTTTAATTGGATCCTCTCCTACCACCCCCACAGCATCTCTGCTGCTGGAGTCCTAACTGATGCCTTCAGCAATCACTGCTTCACGTGTAGCATAAGGAAGAGTCACCTTCCCAAATCCTCCCCCAAAGATCTCAATTACAGCTCTACTCATAAGATAACCCTCTACTTCCTCCTAGCCAACCTAAACTCAGCTGGCTGGTCCCCTGTCTTCTCAACATCAGACATTAACCAGGCCCTCTTACAATTCACCTCCATCCTTCCTAGTATATGGGACCTTCACTCCTCACTCCAATCCACTGAGGTCTGGCGTCATCACCTTCTCTGGATATCTCCCTATATCCTATCCCTTTGCACAGCTCACAACAAAGCATGGTCACAGTTTAAATCCTCTAAAGCCATCCCAGACCTTCACCACTATCGTAAGCTCAGAAACAGCTGCACTACAGCCATACACAAAGCTAAAGCAGAGTATTTCAGGTCAAACCTTTCATCCAGCCCTGATCCCTCATCATTCTGAGGCACAGTCAAATCTCTTATCAACCCCTCCTACAAGGCAGCTACTCCATCACTCAAGATAAATGAGTCCTTAGTCTCTGACCCAACAAATGTCACTGATACTTTCAACAATTTCTTCACGTCCTGTGCCCTTCCTGACAGTCTGGCACCTCCCTATTCCCCTTCCCCTCTCCACGTTCAGCCTCCTCCTCTCCACCCTGCATGAAGTTTTCCAAGCCCTCAGCACTCTAAATCCACACAAGTCTAGCCCAGACGGCTTACACCACAAGCTCCTGCATCTCTCTGCTCCAGCCATAGCCACTCCACTCTAATACATCATTAATCTCTCTTTCCTCACCAGCACAGTCCCACACCAATGGAAACTGGCTAACATAATCCCATTACCCAAAGGAGGTGACCCCTCATCCACAGGTAACTACCGCCCCTTTTCTCTGATCCCCTTCCTGGCTAAACTCCAGGAATCCCTAGTCCTCTCCAGACTGGCAGACTTCCTCACGTCAATAAACTTCTCTATCAATCCAGTTTCCAGAAAAATCATTCCACTATCTTCTCCCTACTCCACATTACAGACTCAGTCCTCACTGCAATGGACAAAGGTCACTTCACAGGAGCAATTTTTATTGACCTCGACAAGGCCTTTGATTCCATCTCTCACCCTCTCCTTCTCAGGAAACTGCACTCTGCTGGCCTTGCATCCTCCACCGTCCATTGGTTCAAATCTTACCTCTGTGACTGACATCAGTCTGTCCTAGTAGGCAACTCTGCATCCTCCCCACCCACCCATCCAATCGTGAATACCACAGGGCTACATCCTCGGCCCCATCCTCTTTTCTATATTTATAAATGACCTCCCCAATGTTTTCTCTCAATCCAAAATACATCTCTACACTGATGACACCATCCTCTAAGCCTCAGGTACCACCACTGACTGGAATAATGTGATAAGGGTGAGTCCCTTATCACGTCACACACAAAGAGTGATGCAAATATCACTCGAAGTGCTCACTTTTAGGCTGTTGTCTTTGAACTATGATAGTACAGACTACAGTAATTGTTATCTATGTCCCTGGGTTGCACCTAGAAAAGAGCCTCAGCTCAGTGTGCCTTTTTCCGGTTAACAGATTTTAAATTAAAATAAAATATTTTTAAGACAGTCATAGGACAGATATCCCAGTTTTTGGCAGATGTTGCACCTGCTTTCCCCTGAGTCCTTACATTTGAAACCATTCTGGTTCCCTTTTTGCTAGAGCACAGGCTGGCTTCCCTTAGGTTGCCCCCCCAGGGTTCCCTTAAAACCACCTGGTGTCCCTCCCCCATTGTTTTTGCGTTGAGCAGATGGTCAGCTGGATATAAACTGTTCAATTCTCTCAACTGTCTCTTTCATGGAGTTTGGAAACCTGTCCAGCAACCATAGTCCCAATTCCTCTGTTACAGTCTTTAAGAACTGTTCCATGAGCAACAATGTTTTAGCTGTTCCACAGAGCTAGTCTTTGCACCCTTCAACCTTCGCTCTTATAGATTGCCTAGCAGTATATACATTTCAGAATAGCTATCTCCCAGTGTCTCCCTTGAACTTCTAAATTTTTCTCTCTAAGCCTCGGAAGTCAATGCAAAACATTTTAACAATGCATTTTCACTTTGTTATGTTACATACTGTCCTCATTTTCCATCCTGGTGAAGGCTGTTAATGCCCTGCCCATAATGAGTGGTAAAATGCAAGTTGCACATGAAGCCTTGTCCAATTCAAATTGCACACAAATTCTCTCAAAAGATTTTAATAAATCAAGATCACCCCCTCCTGATACTTGGGAAACATTTTGGAATTAATTTTGGCTGTTTGGGTCACACCTCTGATGCCATTACTTAAGGTTTGTGGCACTGTCTTCTGGCACAGAGGGCTTGATTCTCAAAAGTTGGCACAAGCTATGCCAAAAGCGGCGTGTGGTGATTGCCAATGTGCCTGGGACCCTGCTATCAGGTACTCTGCTATCTCTATCGGGTAGGGTCCCAGTGGCTAAGTCCCACAGTGTTCAGCAACACTGGCCATGAGAAAAGCAGACAGAACATCATGAAGGTGTGCCCGAAAGTCATGGGACAGCCATGCAGCAATAGGACCATGACAACAGTTCCTGGTGGATATCACCCCCCAGCCCTGTCCCCACTGAAGATATTAAATAAAAAATCCCTGGTGGTCTGGTGTATCCCCCCCCCCCAATTAGCCCCGATCTCTATATAAATAAAAGTAATAATGTCCCTGGTAGTCTAGCAGTCCCCCCCAGCTCTGATCCCAGTTAAGATATTAAAAATAGCATCCTTGATGGTCTAGTGGAACCTCATAGGCACCGATCCCAGTTAGTACTAATAGAACATAAACCCTGATGGCCTAGCAGACATACCCAAGCCCCAATCCTCCAGTTTGTATACTCCAACAGCCCTGGTGATCTAGTGGCACCCCCACTCCAGCAGGCAGTATCCCACCACCCCGCTCCCCCAACCCAAAATAGGGCAGGTGACTGGCACAACCCTTCTCACTCCACCTTGGTGGGGTTGCTAACAGAACTGTCAATAAGGAGCATATAATGTATACACTAGATAACCATGGCTGTTGGAGTATACATTCTGGAGGATTGGAGCTTGGGTGGGTCCACTAGATCACCAGGGGTTTTATTTTTAATATCTTAACTGGGTTCACAGTGGGGGGGTGTTAGACTACCAAGGACAATAGTAACGTTATTAATGAAGGGATCTGGGCTGGGGTGGGTCAGTTAGGCAACCAGGGACATTATTAATATTATTTACACAGGGATCAGGGCCAGGGGGGCATTGCACATTGGCACACCCTCCCAGAGGATTTCTAAGTACCCTTAGACCAGCATTTAGTTGATCTAACAGTGCTTAGACCATTGCCCTCTGGAAGGGTTTTGAGAATACCGACTTAGGAGATATGGCAGCCTGCATCTTCTGCAAGCCCCCTAGTGCCATGCTGCAACCCATTCTGGGGCACATGGCTGGTGCATGCCCCCATTTGGTGCATGCAACCTGTATTTGATGCAGGCTGCTTTTTAGAATAGCTCAGGGTACAATTTTTGACTTAAGGTGGCACTTACATCATTTATGTTTGACACAGGCACCTTGAGTCATTCTAAGGGTTTTGAGAATCAGGCCCAGAATCTTCATGGTCCTCTCATGCTGGGGCTGCCTGTCTCACTCCTCATGCTATTTCCCCATGCTCCTCTCTCATCTGGATTTCATGTTCTTGTGACTGTATCATACTAGCACTGCCTTTCTCACTCCTCACTCTCCAGTTTTATTCTCTGCAACTCCTCATCTGCCTTTTCTCTCCCACAATCTGATTTTATCTTAAAAAGGGTGAGCTCCAGCTGCATGATTTGTGTCCAGTCTGCTTGCACAGCTGCCCCAGTTATAGGCTCTGACGTATCTATACTCTTCCTAACCCATGTCGCACAACTTTGGCTAGCAGTGACCACTTTTGAACTGCTTCCCTGGTTAGTTTTTTTCAAGGAGGTCTATAAGGTCTGCTGATGGCTGGCCTTCCTCAAATACAGTATAAGCCCTCTGTTTTTGCACAATTCACCAAAATGTGCCAACCTCTATTTTTCATTTGGCTCCAACACAGTGTATTCTAGCCAGCTATTCTTACATTCAGCAAAACAAGATTGGTAGAATAAACAGTATCCCCTTTTGTATATCCTGTTCTGTGATTGTACAGATAATCTTTTTATTCAGTCTGTTTCAGATCCCACATCTACCACCAGTTTATGTTTATCACAGACTGGCTCACACACAGTACAGTGCTTCTGTTTCAGGTCATAACACCTTTGGCTAGGTATAGTAACTGTAGCCTGCTTCTTCGGAAAAGGATCACAGCCTTGACAATTTACCCTGGTTATCTATTCCTGAAGTGACTCAGTCGCAGAAGGCACGACGTATATAAAAATAATGTTTAATACTCCAAGATATTTACCTATGTTATAGGACAATACACACTAAAGACTATGTGAATAAGCATTTCTACATAGATAAAATGACATTTGAAAAAGATAGTGGTCACACAAGAAACATTTTGAATTAACATCTGTCCAGATCCTAAGCAGATTAGAAGCTTACCCCAGCTGGGAACATGATGGTGAGTAATGGCAGATGCAAACCCTTGACATTACTCATTTAGAATCCCAGTATAACTGACTTTTCTTGGAGTAAAATAAGACAGAAGTACATTTTGCAAACTATCCCACTTTATCAGGATAATCATATATGCTTCTCTGACACTACAGGTTTGACTGTTTCTTTGATCTATGAATGCCACCCCTTTTGAAAACAAGTCCAAACTGTATTTATTGTTTCAAGCTAGACCTCATTTATCTGACTTTCCTCTATGTGGGACACAGCCTTGTTTGGACCTGGCCCTGTTTATACTTACATGTCCATTGTTAGGAAAGGAGATCAGTCCTTTGAAGTTACCCCCAAACAGCAACTATTAGCTAAGTGAGGAACCAGCTTTTGTTGTTGAGCAGTTGCTGTTCACAACCAACCTCTATGAGAACCCAAGACTTTTCCTTTCAGCTGAAACACTTTACAGAGACAAGATGATAAAAAAACTAAAAAAGGAAAACACAACACACAAAGAAAAAATACACTGCAAGTTGTTACAGTCAGCATGATATCATTGTAATTCTTACACTTTGAAAGGGCACTGCAGGTAAAGTGGTCATTTAAGAACTTGCAAACAGAAACAGAATCCAGCACACCCCTCAGTTCACTGCCACAAAAGGGCCAGTAATTCATTTTAGACTTTTACTCTTTCTTTACCTCAGTTTATACAGGGTTGTTTTATATCTAGAGAGTTCTGACTAAAGTACTGTATGGGTAAATTTTGCTTCACATCTGGGTAATTCCTAATAAGTTAAGTCCTATTTCCAATATACATTTCAACCTATGTGGAACACTGTTGAAGGCCTTCCTGAAGTCCAAGTAGGCCATGTCCACTGCCCCACCCTTATCTGTCTCCCTGGTCACTAGTGGTGGGCAAAGTGGCTGGAATTTGCTATGTGAAGTCATTCATGGAGTAATGTGGAATCCACTAAGTATTCCGCAATGTGAACTGGAGTACTTCGCATTATAATGGGGCATGCGAAGTCCATTGAGAACAATGACTTTGAGTTATCCCGCCTTCCCCAAACCATTTCTCCGCCAATTTTAGGGTGAAGTACATTAAAATCAATGTACTTCGCCTCACTTCACCTTGTTTTTGAGCTCCAAAGGTGAATTTTGCAGTGCTTCATGGGATTGCAGGTCACATGGGCCCTAAATTGTTCCGCACAGCCTCAGTTCTGCATAGTGTGTGTGTAGTGGAAGATGAAGACAGTTTCCTCTCAGAGCTCTGCGACTCAAATCCTCTGACAGTTGTTAAAAAAGCCTTTTTGAGCTATTTTTTTTTCTCACAATTTAGTTCATCGACTGTAGGAAACCCTCCTGTGCTCATATCATTGAGTGTTTATTGTTTGTGTGTGGATTTTGAATGTTAATTTAGAACAGTCAGTCTGTGTACTGTGACGTGTGCTTTGGGGGAGGGGCGTATACGTGGTGTAGTAGATTAACTGGGAGAAAAAGGCAATCTTTCTGTTTTGGTTATATTTTTCTTGTATAACTATGTTAATGTACACAGTAATATTTTTAGTAATTCTTGAAATTATTTTGCTGATTGTTGTGGTGCAGCAGTGTATACATTTCAGTTTGTTTAAAACATTTGGTTATGTTATTAAAGGTTTTCAATTTGCTATGCATTAGTGTATGAGTGTGTGTGCGATGCGTGCCATTAAATCAGACACTTTTTATTGTGTCACAGAGTAATTGCAGCAGTGTAAACCTGCAATCCACTGCACCTGCATGAATTGTTTGTACTGCTTTGTGGTATCTTTACTGGCAGTGGACTGTTATTGCACTGCGCTACACCCCCCAACTGGCAAAAGGTATTCTTTTCCAGATTTGGGTTTGTGACATGTGAGCATTGGTTAGGTGGTGTTGTGCCTTTGCGTCTGCATCTCTTGAGTGTGCACCGCAATCTTAATCTGTCTCTCCGTTTGCAGTACACCATTAATTCTGGGATACTGTGCACTTCTTGTTACACTCTCATTTCACTTTGTCAGCACTGGGGAATTTTCTGGATGCAAGACAGTAGCATTTTGGGAATGCATATTAATTCTGGTGACTGTGTGTGACAACTGTGCACATGACTGAGAAAGCCATTAATTCTGGGACATTTTGCATTTACTGTTATGCTCTCATTTCACTTTGTCAGCACTGGGGAGTTTTTTGGACACAAGACAGTAGCATTTTGGGGATGGGCATTAATTCCAGTGACTGTATGTGATTTTGACTACTGCATGCATGACTGAGTACACCATTAATTCTGGGAGACTTTGCATTTTTTGTTACCCTCTCATTTCACTTTGTCAGCACTGGGGAATTTTCTGTACACTAGACAATAGCATTTTGGGGATGCAAATTAGTTCTGGTGACTGTGTGTGACCATTGCGCACATGACTGAGTGCGCCATTTATTCTGGGAGACTTCGCATTTCTTGTTACGCTCTCATTTCACTTTGTCAGCACTGGGGAATTTTCTGGACACAAGACAGTAGCATTTTGGGAATGCACATTAATTCTGATGATTGTGTGTGTGATCACTGCATGCATGACAGAATGCACCATTAATTCTGGGATACTGCATTTTTTGTGCTGTCATTTCACTTCATCACTGTCAGCATAGGGAGTTTTGTGGACACACGATATGAGCATTTTGCGGATGCACATTAATTCTGGTGACTGAGTGTGTGAAGGGCTGCCAATATTATTGTCACGTCACCTTACTTCACATTAAGGCAGAATGACATAGAAACATAGAAACATAGACTTTGATGGCAGATAAGGACTGCTAGGCCCATCTAGTCTGCTCATTTCCCTACCTACAGGATAGGCTGCAGATCCTAGTTAACCAACAGCCTATTTCTTCCTACCCCCCACAAGAATTGCCTTGTGTCTGTCTCATGCATTCTTGAATTCTCCCACAGTTTTAGACCCCACAACCTCCTCAGGAAGGCTGTTCCATGCATCCACTACCTCTCTGTGAAATAATACTTCCTCACATTGCCCCTGAACTGCCCTCCTTCTATCTTTAAATTGTGTCCCTTGTTCTTGCAAGTCTCTTTTCTGAAAGATGCTACCCTCTTGGACTTTGTTGATTCCACTGGTACTTAAGTTTCTATCATGTCCCCCTCTCCTTCTTTCCTCAAGGGTATACATATTAAGCTCCTTTAGTCTCTCCTCATACAGCTTCTCTTGCAGACCCTGCACCATTTTAGTTGCCCTCCTCTGGACTGCCTCTATCCTGTCTATGTCCTTGCAGAGATGGGGTCTCCAGAACTGGACACAGTACTCCAGATGGGGTCTCACCAACTGTCTGTACAGAGGGATAGCAACTTCCTGTTTTCTGCTGATGATGCCTCTCCCTATACATCCCAGTATACCCCCAGCCCTCCCTACTGCCTTCTCACATTGCTTGCTAACCTTAAGGTCATCTGATATGATTACCCCCAGGTCCCTTTCCTTTTTTGTTGTTGTTACTACCTCCCCACCCCATTGTGTATTCTTCCCCTAGGTTCTTGTTTCCCAGGTGCATTATTTTGCACTTCTTTGCATTGAATCCTAGCTGCCATACTTCTGACCATTCCTCCAACCTTGCCAAGTCCCTTTTCATCCTTTCCACGCCTCTTGTGTATCAACCCTGTTGCAGATCTTTGTGTCATCTGCAAAAGGCATACTTTTCCTTCAGTCCTCTGCAATGTCACTGATGAAGACACTATAAAAGGACTGGACCCAATACTAACCCTGTGGTACCCACTAGTAACCCCCTTCTTCAGTGGACTCCATTTACAATTACCTTCTGTGTCCTGTTGTCCAGCCAATGTTTTGCCAGGCTACCACCCTGGGTCCCACTCAGGCTGGTTAATTTGACTATTAATCTTTTGTGTGGGACTGTGTCAAATGCCTTGCTAAAGTTTAAGTAGGCCATGTCCACAGCCCCTCTCTGGTCTACTACTTTGGTCACCCAGTCAAAGAAATCTATTAGATTCGTCTGACATGACCTTCCCGCTGTGAACCCATGCTGTCTTGGGTCCTGTGCTCCACTGGCCTCTAGGTGCTCGACTATTCTTTTCTTCAGAAGTGACTCCATCACTTTCCCTACCACAGAGGTCAGACTGACAGGTCTGTAGTTTCCTGCCTCTGTCTTGGACCCACTTTTGTGAAGGGAATCACATCTGCCTTCCTCCAGTCCTCGGGTACCACCATCCTCTCATGATTTATTAAAAGAGTAGCCAGTGGTTTCACTAGTTCCTCCTTAATTCTTTTAGAATTCTGGGGTGAATTCCATCAGGACCCATTGCTTTGTCCACCCTTCAGTTTTAGGAGTTCTTGCAGAACCCTTTCTTCTGTGAAAGGACTGTGATCGACCCCCTCATCAAAAGTGCTTCTGTTAATTGGATTAGGCACTTCCCCCTCCTCTTTTGTGAATACTGAGCAGAAATATTCGTCCAGTATTCCTGCTTTTTCACTGTCTCCCTCTGCCCACCCACCGTTCATTCTATTCAGCCTCACTATCCCTCCCTTTGTCTTTCTACACTCGCTGATGTACCTATAAAAGGTTTTATCCCCCTTCTTAACTGAGTTGGCTATCTTTTCCTCAGTTTGGGCCTTTGCTATTCTGACTTCCTCCCTGCTTCCTTCTGCCTTAACTGGTACAGCTCTCTGTTCTGCTCCTTCTGTGTTTCCTTATACTTCCGGAATGCTAGCTTTTCTTCCTGCTTTCACAGCCACCTCTTTTGAGAACTATAGTGGCTTTTCTTTCGTTTTGATTTGTTTATTTGCTTCACACAAAGGCTTGTTGCCTCTGTGATGGCAGTTTGATAATTCCCCATTGTTGCTCCACACTCCTTCTAGCCTGTTTGCTAGTGCTTTTCTGAGGCACTCTCCCATCTTGCCAAAGTCAGCCTCCTAAAGTCCAGTACCCTCACTTTTGTATGGCTTGACTCTGTAGCTGAGTTGCGTGAACCACACTGTTTGATGGTCACTTGTCCCCAGATGGCAACCCACTTCTAGATCTGAGATCCTCTACTACCCCCGCTTGAGAGTACGAGGTCTAAGATTGCTCCCTCAATGAAAGTGGGTTCCAAACTAGCTGTCTAATGCCTGCCACCTGTAGGGCATCAAGAATGGCCCTGCTTTTGGATGTGGCTGCAGCAAATGTGCTCCAGTTAACATCTGGCATATTCAGGTCTCCCATCAACAGTATCTCCCCTTTCTCTGCCATTCTAAGAATGCCTTCTATCATATCCTTGTCCATTCCTTCCCTCTGACATGGGGGTCTGTACACAACCCCTGTGCGGATTGTGGTGCCCTTTCCAGTCTCCAAGGTGACCCATAGTGCCTCCGCTCCTCCCTGTTTACTCTTTTGTTCAGTTGCTTTTATCCCTTCCTTTACATAGAGAGCTACTCCTCCCCCTCTTCTCCCCTGCCTGTCTCTCCTGTAGGTTATGTACCCTGGTATGTTAACATCCCAGTCATGGTTCTCTGTGTACCATGTTTCTGTGACTGCTACGATATCCAGGCATCCCTCTTCCATCAAGGCCACCAGCTCAGGGAGCTTGTTGCCCAGACTACGGGCATTGGTACTCATTACCCTCCATTTCCTGATGGCCTTACTCCCTTTTGCCCCATCCCTGTCCTTCTTGCCTTTGTCACTTTCTCCACTTACCCCTGCCCTTCTCCCTATGAAACCTCTATGTTGATGTTTGCCGCACTTACTACCGTGATTATTTGGGGGCTAGGATTTTCCTGCTCCTTTCCAGTGCCTCCCCTTGGCTAGTTTAAAGCTTGCCAATGAAGCATTTAAACCTATCACCTAGGATCCTGGTTCCCCTCCCAGACAGATGCAGCCCATCATCAGTATAGGCTTGCATCACTCCAGGTGGACCCCAGTCCCCAATGAAGCACATCCCTGGGCTCCGCACCAGTTTTTCAACCACTGATTGAATCCCATGGTGTGGAACACCCTAGCCTCTCCTATGCCATAGATGAGTAGCACCTCCGAGAAGGTTACCGTGCGTGCTACTTGACTAAGGCCCTCCCTAATTCCACAAACTCTTCCTGCACTTCTCTAATCCCTTTCTTAGCCAGGTCATTTGTCCCTAGGTAGACAATGACATCCAGCTCCCTCCCCTGTGCAACTGCTCTGGCAACACAAAGTAATATGTAAAAGTAAAATGACAACACAAAGTAATAATTATAAGGCGAAGTGAGCCTTTTGCATTGGCCACTCTGTGTAGCAGAGTGACAACATGAAGTGGCCACTTTGCGGGCACTTTGCCAACAAAATTTAAATTCACTGCATCTCTACTGGTCACCCAGTCAAAGAAATCTTTCAGGTTCATCTGACATGACCGGCCACACCCCCTGAATCTATGCTGCCTTGAGTTTTGTAACCTGCTGGATTCAAGATACTCCACAATCCTTTCCTTCAAAAGTATCTCCATTAGCTTCCCAACCACCGATGTCAGACTGGCTCACCTGTAGTTGCCAGCCTCCCCCCTGCTACAGCTTTTATGAAGCAGCAATTCATCTGATCTCCTCCAGTCCTCTGGAACCACTTCCATTTTCAGTGAGTTGTTGAAAAGGGCTCTCAGAGGTGCAGTCAGTACCTCCCTGAGTTTCTCAACACCTTTGAGTGTGCCACATCTGACCCCACAGCTTTATCCATTTTCAGATTTGCAAGTCCCTCCAGTACTTTCTCCTCTGTAAATGGACTTGTCTCTGCTTCCCTCTCCCCAGTGTTTCTGCTGCTCTTATATGGTCCATCCCTTTCCCCTTCCACCAGAAACACTGAATAGAAATATCTGTTCATTATATCTGCTTTTTCATGATCCTCCACTGCACAGTCCCCTCCTGCCCTGTTTAATATCACAATACCTTCTCTTGTCTTCCTCTTCTCGCTTACTGTATGTACCTAAAAAGGTATTTTCCCCTTTAGTTACCCTTTGGCTATCCTTTCCTACAGTAAGTTTGCACCTTTTCACACCTCACTGCCTTCCTTGTTTTCTTCTGGATTTCCTTGTACACTTCCCTACCCACTTCCCTCTGCATCTCTTTGTACCTTTTGAATTATACCCTTTTAGCCTTATCAGCTTTGGCCACTCCATCAAGAACCATAGCTGTCTTTTTTTTTTCTTTTGTTTTTGCTCATTTCTTTTGTGCAGTGATTTGTTGCCTTCACTATGCCATCCATTAATTTGGTCCGCTGTTCCTCCACCCCACCCTTGCTATTCCACCTGTTAGGTCATCTCTGAGGCATTCATCCATGTTTTTAAAATCTGACCTCCTGAAGTCCAGGACTCTTGTTCTTGTGTGGTTTGATTCTGCTGCCATCCTTATGCTGAACTATGTTGTATGGTGATCACTGGTCCCCAGGTGGCCTCCCACCTTGATGTCTGCAATCCCTTCATTGTTAGTGAAAATCAGGTCCAGAATTGCCCCATCAAAAGTGGGTACACTGACTAGTTGCCTGAGAAACACCCCTGCAGGGACTATAGGATGTCCTTGCTTCTAGCAGAGGCCACAGTTGGAAGACTCCAATCTACATCCAGCAGATTGAAGTCCCCCACCAGCAACATCTCCCCTTTTTCTGCCATTTTGCTTATGACCTCACCCAGTGCTTTATCCAGTTCTTCCTCCTGTGTTGGAGGTCTGTAGTCACCCCATTATGAATAGTGGCTCTGGCTACTGTCTCCAACATGATCCACAATGCCTTTAACCTCTCTTTCATAGAACATAGACTTTGACAGCAGATAAGGACCACTTGGCCCATCTAGTCTGCCCATTTCCCTACCTACAGGATAGGCCGCAGATCCTAGTTAACCAACAGCCTATTTCTTCCTACCCCCCACAAGAATTGCCTTATGTCTGTCCCATGCATTCTTGAATTCTCCCACAGTTTTAGACCTCACAACCTCCTCAGGAAGGCTGTTCCATGCATCCACCACCTTCTCTATGAAATATTTCTTACTCACATTGCCCCTGAACTGCCCCCCTCTATCTTTAAATTGTGTCCCCTTGTTCTTGCACTTCTCTTTTTCTGAAAGATGCTACCCTCTTGGACTTTGCTGATTCTACTGAGGTACTTAAAAGTTTCTATCATGTCCCCCCCTCCCTTTTTTTCCTCAAGGGTATACATATTAAGCTCCTTTAGTCTCTTCTCATATGGCTTCTCTTGCAGACCCTGCACCATTTTAGTTGCTCTCCTCTGGACTGCCTCTATCCTGTCTATGTCCCTGCGGAGATGGGGTCTCCAGAACTGGACACAGTACTCCAGATGGGGTCTCACCAGCTGTCTGTACAGAGGGATAACAACTTCCTGTTTTCTGCTGCTGATGCCTCTCTCTATGCATTCCAGTATACCCCCAGCCCTCCCTACTGCCTTCTCACATTGCTTGCTAACCTTAAGGTCATCTAATATAATTACCCCCAGGTCCCTTTCCTTTTTTGTTGTTGTTACTACCTCCCCACCCCATTGTGTATTCTTCCCTGGTTCTTGTTTCCCAGGTGCATTATTTTGCACTTCTTTGCATTGAATCAAGCTGCCATACTTCTGACCATTCCTCCAACCTTGCCAAGTCCCTTCTCATCCTTTCCACGCCTTCTTGTGCATCAACCCTGTTGCAGATCTTTGTGTCATCTGCAAAGAGGCATACTTTTCCTTCCAGTCCCTCTGCAATGTCACTTATGAAGACATTAAAAAGAACTGGACCCAGTACTGAACCCTGCAGTACCCCACTAGTAACCCCTCTTTCTTCGGAGTGGACTCCATTTACAATTACCTTCCGTGTCCTCTTGTCCAGCCAATGTTTTACCCAGACTACCACCCTGGGACCCACTCCCAGGCTGGTTAATTTGACTATTAATCTTTTGTGTGGGACTGCGTCAAATGCCTTGCTAAAGTCTAAGTAGGCCATGTCCACAGCCCCTCCCTGTTTTACTACTTTGGTCACCCAGTCAAAGAAATCAATTAGATTTGTCTGACATGACCTTCCCGCTGGAACCCATGCTGCCTTGGGTCCTGTGCCCCAGTGGCCTCTAGGTACTTAACTATTCTTTCCTTCAGAAGTGACTCCATCACTCCTACCACAGAGGTCAGACTGACAGGTCTGTAGTTTCCTGCCTCTGTCTTCATCCCACCTTTGTGAAGGGGAATCACATCCGCCTTCCTCCAGTCCTCGGTACCACACCAACCTCCATGATTTATTAAAAAGGTAGCCAGTGGTTTCACTAATTTTATAATTCTTTTAGAATTCTGGGTGAATCCATCAGGCCCCATTGCTTTGTCCACCTTCATTTTAGGGTTCTTGCAGAATCCTTCTTCTGTGAAAGGCTGGGATCGACCCCCTATCAAGAGTGCTTCTGTTAATTGGATTAGGCACTTCCCCCTCCTCTTTTGTGAATACTGAGCAGAAATATTCATTCAGTATCCCTGCTTTTTCACTGTCTCCCTCTGCCCACCCACCTTCATTCATTCTATTCAGCCTCACTATCCCTCCCTTTGTCTTTCTACGCTCGCTGATGTACCTGTAAAAGGTTTTATCCCCCTTCTTAACTGAATTGGCTATCTTTTCCTCAGTTTGGGCCTTTGCTATTCTGACTTCCCTCCCTGCTTCCTTCTGCCTTAACTGGTACAGCTCTCTGTCCTGCTACTTCTGTATTTCCTTATACTTCCAGAATGCTATCTTTCACCTCAGATTTGTTTATGTTTCCATTGTTTTGGTGCCCTCAGTTACATACAGCTCCACCCCTCCTCCTTTTCTTCCCACCCTGTCCTTCCTGAACTGAGTATAGCTTGGTATGGCCATGCCGCAGTAGTGGTTACCTGTGCACTATGACTCGGTAATGACCACAATAGCCAGGTCTCCCTCCACCATGATGGCCTCCAGGTCTGGAATTTTATTTCCCAGACTCCTTCTAATTGCACACATTTATTTAAAGTCTAGGATTACAAGTACCTTTGAGCCAAGGCTCTTTTACAAAGGTTCCACGTCATGGCCTTCCGTACCTTTTTGACATTTTGCCTATAGTTCCCTTTTTACCCTTTTGACCTACCTCCTTTCCACCTCTTTTTTCACAACTTTTATTCCTATCCCCCTTGTCTACTACCACTATGCTGTACTCTTTGTCCTCTTACTACAAGGCAACAAGCCACCCCGACAGCCAGGTGTGCTAAAGAGAAATAAGCAGCAAGTGAAAAGCAAACTCAAGCACCACCTACTGTTGACAGAATGAGCCAAAGCTTAAATAAGCTTAGTGTATTTTATTCAAAACATATATAAACAAATAGAGCAAAATACACCAGACATCACAGAGACGCCCCAGCAGAAACAACCCACTGAGACACACTGACCTCCTACCAGTTTTGCATCAAAGAGTCATCAGTGAGTGCCTTATGGTGGTAATTACACCCTTTTTAAATCCTCATCTTAAAGTTACAGATACCAATTCTGTCTAATAGTAATAGGGTGTAAAACATAATTCTGAAGCTAAACAGTAAGACATTTGGCTGCACTGCTTGTACGAAACTAATGATCTTTACTTAGTACAGGACACATTTGCATCAATATCTGAAATACTCTAGTTATACACATGTCAATAAATCTTATAAAGTATCCGGAACATAATCAATATAAAGCATAAAGCCAGACATATTTTCACTATTTTCTTTTTCAGGATATATCAGGTTTCTCAGTATATCAATTAATGTCAAGAATAGTGGCTTAATTGCTTAAAGAACAAGCTCTATCTGGGCTGAGGATCAAAGAATAATGCCAGTGATCATTTCAAACTAGAACTGACTAATTTCACTTCTTTATATACATGGATGCATTTACAATAATAGTAATACAGCCACAAAATGAAGTGCTAGTAGTCATCCAGAAAAAAGGGTGATGTTTCCATAGAATGTGGGGGGGGGAGTGGAAGGGAAAAGGAAGGGGATGGAAAATAAACTGAAAGAGAGGTTGTATAACTCTGTAAATGCAAAAAGTATATCACCTCTTTATATCTGACTTATGTGGAATATCCCAGCTCATACAATAAGGGATACACAGGGCATGGTTAAGGTATCGGGTAATCGACTGGTACAAAGAGAATGCAAAACAAATGCATCTTAGAATAGAATAATGTGCGCTAGTGTGCTTTCATACTGTCTTGCCAGTGGGTGTCTGAATACAAATCATGTCAGACTACTTAAATTACCATTTCATTACCTTCAGCTAGTAAATTGTAAAAGCACTATTATTACTACTAACACTAAATAATGTAATAAATACATTTCATACAAGGATAATGTACCAAGTTGTATTAAATGTCAATTGAATGTAAAGATACTAGAAATACTAGACCTAAACTGTACAACACTGTCATACAAATCCAAAAGGAGGTAAATATTAAAGTGTACAGAATACATTTCATCTCCCTATATTCACTGTGGAAATACTCCCCTAAAATGAAGCTATTCATATTATATTCATCTTAGAATGAACTGCCATATACTACTGGAGAATCTCATATAAGGGACACACAAAGCAAGATACAATAATATATAATTCATCATGAACGTGCACATAAGGGTAACGTTAACATTTCTTAACTCTATCTAAACCCTTCTATTTTGAGATGTGGTGCAAGTTCAAACTAATTATTCAGTCCAAGAGGGAAAAGAGCACTAAGTCTATAAATCCAGAACAGTTCCCTCTGTGACAGAAGCAATTCTTGGTAACCACTCCTGGTGCCCTCTCTTACTCATTCTATCCCACAGAATAAACAAGCATTTGTCAATGCCGAATGTTTGCTTACTGGTATTGGCAGTGGTAGTGTAGAAGTTACAGAGCTGCGTAATAGGAATGGCAGTGAAGTATTGAACTGACGCCAACCCCACCACCACCCTGCAGAGAGTGACAGGCATCGGGATGTGCATTTGGGTCATCAGGCATAACGGCCACGCCATTTCACCACACCCCACTCTGGGGACTGATAAGTGTAGCGT
Organism: Neoceratodus forsteri; assembly: GCA_016271365.2. Lineage (NCBI taxonomy): Eukaryota > Metazoa > Chordata > Ceratodontiformes > Ceratodontidae > Neoceratodus > Neoceratodus forsteri. The sequence continues at coordinate 824,770,372 of CM057449.1, forward strand.
GTTCCTTGGTCCTTTGGCCCTTATCGCACCCATTTCATTAGGAAATACAGTGAGATGGGTGCAATATAGGAGAACAGGGTGAAGTTTGGGGCTGAAGAGTCAAGGCATACCTCGATGCCTCTCAGTGACTGCAGGGTGTGGAATGGTATGAGCATCACAGGCAAGAATCCCAAGTCCAACCCTGATTCCTGTCATTCTCTATAGGGTTGGGCGATTTAGTTGAAAAGCCTAATACCTCAGGCATTTGTTGGTATTTTAACTCCAAATTTTCAACATGTTTGTTTTGTGACCCCACCTCATGAACAGGGGAATATCAGTTTGGTAGCCAAAAGCTGCTTATGCACAGTGACTAGGGTTTAGCACCACAGGTGCAAAATATTCGAACAGGCTGTAAAATGACAGCTGTACTCTTTCATGGGGAGGTGTAAAATGGCTATGTTGCAAATGTGTAGTAAAATATTTAAAAAATGGTGAAGTCATGAGCGTACATAGAAACTGTGCAACGCACACCCGTTATATAAGTAGGTTGGGGATATTTTATAGCAGATTGTCAACTCAGGAATTTTGGGCCTCCGATCATGAACAGCGTCACTGTGATTTCCTTTATCTGTGCCGAACAATGATTTCCGACAGCGACCACGCATCTCTGCACTGAAAGTGTGAAAACACACTTCGGCCATGTTGTGAAAAATGGCAGCTGTACTGTTCATAAGGAAGTGTTGAAAAATGCCACTAGTGAAAATCTGGACTGAAAATATTACTAAGTCATGAACTAACGAGGATGCGTGGAAACTGCACAATGCTCACTCATAACACAGTCATTTTATGGACTTTTGTCACCAAATTTTCAACATAGCCATTTAAGACCTCTGCTCACGAACAGTGTAACTGTGATTTTCTTAATCTGTCCTAAACATTGCTTTCAGACACCAACAGCACCATTGTGCGCTACATGTGCGATAACACATTTAGGGTGACATATGAAAAATTGCAGCTGGACTGTTCATAAGGAAGTTTAATAAAATGGACATGTTGAAAATCTAGAGTGAAAATATTAAATTTGCAAACTTACGAGCATGCATAGGAACTGTGCAACGCACGCTTGTAAAACTCATTTTTAGGCATTTTTTCACCAAGTTTTCAACATAGCCATTTTAAGACCTCTGCTCATGAACAGTGTCACTGTGGTTTTGTTAATGTGTCCCATACACTGAGTTTGCACACCGACTGCGCCATTGAGCGCTACATGGGCGGAAACACGTTTTGGGCAGGATGTGAAAAATGACAGCTGTACTGCTCATAAGGAGGTGTGGAAAAATGGCAATGTTGGAAATCTGGAGGGAAATATTGAAATACCGCAAAACCTACGAAGGCATGGGAACTGTGCAACGACACCGTAAAACAAGTCATTTTAGAATTCTGTCACCAAATCTCTTCAACATTGCCATTTTAAGATCTCTGCTCATGAACAGTGACACTGTGATTTTCTTAATGTGTCCCATACACTGAGTTCGCACAATGACTGCGCCATTGTGTGCTACATGTAGGAAACACTTTTGGGTGAAATGTGAAAAATGACATCTGTACTACTCATAAGAAGGTGTGGAAAAATGGCAATGTTGAAAAATCTGAGCGGAAATATTGAAAATTGCTAAACCCATGAGCGCATGTGAACTGGCAAGAACGACCAGAAACATCATTTTAGGAATTTTTACACCAAATTTTCAAAATAGCCATTTCAAGACCTCTACTCATGAACAGTGTCACTGTGATTTTCTTAATTTGTCCCGTACATTGATTTTGCATACCGACTGCGCCATTCTGCGCTACAAGGGTGGAAACACATTTTGGGTGAGATGTGAAAAATGACAGCTGTACTACTCATAAGACAGTGTGGTGAAATGGCAATGTTGAAAATATGGAGTGAAAATATTGAAATTTCGCGAACTTACGAGCCTGCGTAGGAACTGCGCAACGCACGCTCGTTAAACAGTCATATTTGGAATTTTGGCACAAATTTTTCAACATGGGGTTTTGGGCCCCTTCTCATGAATGATGTCACTGTCATGGCGGTATTCAGTCGAAGGGTGATTTACGAGTCACTGCGCAGACACTGCAGCGAAATCACCCTTCGAGCCGAATAACGCCATGACAGTGACATCATTCCGCGAGAAGGTCCCTAAAACCCCATGTTGAAAAATTTGGTGCAAAATTCCCAAAATGCCTGAGATATGCAATAAAGTTGAACCCTCCTATCTAGCCCATTATACAGCTTACCGGCATTTCCTCAGTTCAGCGGTGGCTTTGAAGAGTGCAGGCGTGTTCCCGGTCCACCGAAGATACGTCGCGCGGAGTCGGAGGTAAGTATGGGGTGAGAGTGTAAGGGAAGCTGGGTGCACAGTGGGTGGAGTGCGGGTTGTGGGAGGGGTTCGGAGGCGGCGCGCGAAGGCGTTTTGTTATACAGGTCAAAACAAAAATAAATCGTGGGACGCTTGCCACACTGGGTGGGCTCCCAGCATCGCACCAGGACTTTAGAAGTACGTTCAACCCGGACGGGGATTAGGCACCCCGTCGGCAAAAAATTAAAAAGCGCGGGACCATTTGCCACGCTGGGTGGCCTGCTGCGGGCACAAGGACTTTGGGGAGGGGGCGATTCAGCTGACAGGGGATTGGGCACCCCGTTGGCAACATGATGGATTGCCACGCTGGGGTGGGCTCCCAGCGTGGCATCAACAATGGGAGGAGGGAAGGACAGGCGCCGCAGTTCAGCCGTGACGGGATTGGGCACCCGTCGGCTGATCGCTGTCTGGGGGGCACGCCGCGCCTGCGGCTGGGGGCTGCGTGAGCAGCTTCATGCTGCTCACTCAGCGTAGCTTCCTTTCAACTGTAGTGCCACTGCATTTTGAGCGTGTCATAGTCAGCTCCAAAATGCATTGGCTTACAGGGCCGCGCCTGCCAGCACAGTGCCTGAATTGGAGGAGGAGGTGACACACCTCCGAAATCTCCGATGAAGGCACTATGTTTCTTGCACATGCGTGCAAGCAAACATAAAAATCATGTAACACAGTGTTCCTTTCAAATGGCAAAACAGGGCATTATGCTCATCTCCTGTTCTAATGTCACTGAGGTGTTCCCCCATCCTTAACTTAAATGTTCGAGTCATCTTTCCATCATAAAATGCACCACAGGTGCAATTGGCCAGGTACACTACACACTGTGTACTACAATTTATAAACCCTTTTATGTCATAGGTCTCATCACTGTTTGCAGCGGTAAAGATTGTTGTTTTTTTGAATCTTCTCACAGTAAGTACACCTACCACATCTGAAGCACCCTACCGATTCTGTTGGTAACTATGCTTGTACTAGTTTCTTGGGAAGGTAACTGTGCACTTGCATGTCAGAAAGGTTCCTAGCACACCTATATTTAACCTCTGGTTTCCGTGCCATTATTGTACTTAGGGCAGGTTGAGTTCTGAGAATGTGTCAGTACTTATCCAACACCTCTCTTACAAGGCTGCTTTTTGCACAATACTTTGTCATAAAATGTACATTCTGTGGGCTGATATCCTGTGTGTGTGTGTTGTCTATATGTTAGTAGTGAGTCCCTGGAAATATATTGGACTACCTCTTCTTTTTGTTCCACTAGAGTGGTGGTTATATCCTCTGTCTAAAATATCAATTTCAGCTCCTGACTCCTCTCTGAAAAGCAGGTGGTGCTTGAGTTTACTTTTCACTCTTTGTCCTGTTCTCTAGGGAGATTCTACTCCCTGGGGTCCTCCCTTCTTTCTGTTTTAGTCTGTGGGGGGCAGGTAATGTCTCCCATTTTGCCTCCACCTCCCCCTCAGCTAGTTTACACATTCATAGTAGTATTTAAACTGTTCACTAAGGACTGCAGTTCTCTTCCTAGATGGATGCAGGCCATCCCATTTGTATAGGCCCATGTCCTTCCATGCTGGTCCCTAGTCCCAGGTGTAGCCTAACTCCTCTCCTATACACTTTCTTCAACCATGAGTTGAAGCTCCTGTTGTAGAGAATCACATCCTCCCTATGGTCATAGACAGGGAGAAACATAACAAAAGCCACCATGCATGCCACCTAAGACCCCTCCCCAGTTCCCTGAAATCTCCCTCACAATCCCAGCCCTGACCCTAACCAGATCTTTCATCCCCAGGTGGACAATGACGTCCAGATATCCCTCTTGCTCTGCCCTCCTAACAATCCTTCGGATTTGCTGTCCTCCCCTCTAAGCCAAGGCACTAGGCAGGCACCTTCTCTCCCTCTTTCCCTACCTTCATGATCCCAAATCTACACCCCTAATGATTAAGTCCTCCACCAGAAGTTGTTTCCTCCTCTGGTTTGGGCTTCTTCCTCCTACCTTGATGGCTTCCCCTATGGAGGACCCTCTCATCCTCCTTTGCAACTACCATGGGTGCCTTCTACCAACATTCTTGCCCCACTAGAGCAGAGAATGAATATTGTAGTGGCACAAGCAGAGGAATGTGCCCCTGATCCCCCCATCCTCCCAGAGCTCACCACAATACAGGCAACCCTCTTATTCTAGGCACCCTGTGGGGCAATGGGGCCCCTGGATGGGAAAAGAGGTTGTCTGGATCCTAGCCAGCATGACCTGGAGTCCAGCAACTTCCTCACTCAACCCAAAAAGATGTGTGCAGATGGGGCAGTGGCTCACTCTCCAGGAGGTCCTCTGAAAACTGTAACTTCATAACCACTACACAGCACCACTCCCAAAATTTCCATTGCCTTACCCTCTACTTTGAATTTACTATATAACCTTACTCAAGGTAGGATCTTTTCTAGTTTTCCGACTTTTGATTTACTTCACCAGTTTTTAATCTTACTCTAGAGAGGGTGTTTTCTAGTTGTCCCCTTTTTTTTAAATTTAACCCTTGCTTGTTCCTGTATTCCACCCATTGTGCCTCTCTACTTAGCCCTCACCTTTGTACCTTTCCTTAACCATTTACATGCCTTTATCCTAGATAGGGTATATCCCCTTCTCCCACACAAAGGACTGTTACCTCAAAGGATTGTTACCTCCCTGTCATTACCTCTTACCCTCCTCTTGTAATCTACTCAGGCTGTAGCAAGTAAACAGGTACTGTACATTACCTTGCTGGATCAGCAGCGTTCCCTGCATGCCAGATGATGCCTTCAGATGCCTAAGATATCAATCCTGTTCTTCACCTACACTTTTCCACAAACATGTTGGGACATGAACATAATGGAACACACTGTGAGGGACTCCATTTTTCTAGGACAGCAGAATCAAAATACAGTAGATCTGTGGAAAACCTGATTCTGCTTTCACAGGTCACCAGTTCTTTCCTTTCACTGCCTCTGCAGTTCGGTACTAAATGAATGAGAGTGGGGGTGAAGAGTTTTACATGGCTCTATGCCTCTGCTTTTCCTAATGTGTTGCTTTTGAAAGCAGAATCAAAATTGATCTGGGGGAACCTGACTCTGCTTTTGCAGTCCACAGGTGCCTCTCTTTTATCTGCCTCTCTAGGTATGTGCTAAATAAAAGGGGAATGGGAGCTTTAGCTGGCTCTACCCCTCTGCTCTCCCTAATGTACCATTTTTGAAAGCAGAATCAAAACTGCTGGGTATTATTACTTCCCAATGTGTCAGCATAAGCAGTGTCAGCAGCCAATGTAGCTATATTTGGAAGGTGTCTGCCCCATCTGTCCACTTCTTGGGGAAGATACACCATGCAGGCAATCTGTGGAGGAACTGTGATCCACAATTGTCAGGTTACTAATACTAAACAGCTGGAAAGAGGGAAGAAAGAAAGAAAGAGAAAGAAAGAAAGAAAGAAGGAAAGAAGGCATTCTGGGGCAATGAATGTGCTAATGCTCAGGATGGGTGGCAGTTGTGCCAAGAGGAGGTGAACTTTTCATGCCAGGGACAGGGGATGCAGGAAGTCACCAGTGTCACCAGTGTGAGCAAGGAAGCATAGAGGGATACCATTACTAACTTGAAAGCAGGTCATATAAGAATCCCACCTAGCAAATTTGACTAGTCTGACAGCCTTATGTACTTGAATGTCTAGAACATAGACACACTCAAAGAGATACGGGGGAGAGAAAATGATTGGAGCACCAAGAAGGACAAATGCCATGTATTTCAATGGGCTATATCTGACAAGAAAATGAGTAGGTGACTCTGTGTTTATGGGGTGTGCCATGTGAAGAACAAAAAGAATATTAGTGTGACAAGCAATTCCATCGACCCATCTAATCAAAGTACAAGTAAAGGGGCAAAATAATCAACCAGAAAGTAACTACAGGACTTCACTATCATTTTTGCTGGTGGATTGCTACTACACATAGTTTTCGTTGTGAGAAGTAGGCACTTATCTTCTCGAAGAACTACGCCAAGTGCCCATTTGCAAAATTTGGAAACTTCACTAAGTATTTCATCATGCAAAGTTTTCCTGCTCTCCACTTCCCTACTCAGGAGTTAAGCAAGGAGGCATTATTGCACTGGTTTTATTTAATTGGTATGTAAATACCATATTATATCAGATGAACAATCCAGTGTTTCATTCACCATCAATGTTGCAAAACCAAGGTACTGTAGGGTACTTGCATTTACTGATGATGTGGTATTTATTTTCTTCTTCACTGTAGGTCTCCAGAAAAAGCTGACTAAATTCTGACGGAGTATGTGTGCCTTTAAAGTTAAATATAGTTACAAAATGGGTAAAGAAAATCCTGTGTCCTGATTGTTTCTTACCTGTGCATTAGATCTGTCTAATGCACATGTAAAAACAAGTGCTTCCAAACTGAATGCAGTGCAACAAAAAATCAATGTGCCATTAAAACAATCATTTTAAACATCCCACCACTTTTATTTTCTCCCATTGCAAGGAAATCTTCTTAAGAACTCCTGAACCACAAAAGCCCACCAGTAAGCAAACGAAACAAGTAATGTATGCCTGAAATATGTGCCAGCTGTCAAATTAAAACAAAAAAAGATATATCTCACATTGGTCCCTATGCACATAGGGGCAGGAATTATGTGCAGGAGGTGTGTATCCCACCCGTGGAGCACTGCACCTGCAGACAGATGTGCACTGGCAGCATTCATGACTGCCAGCCACCTGTCCACAGCCCTGTCATCCCTGGCACTCAGGATTCTGCAGGGTTGTTGGAGGTGGCATCTCAGATCCAGCCAGGCATCCAATCAGATGCCCACACTGGGTCCCACAGTGGATCACCTACGCAGCGGGGTATGCTTTGGTAGCACGCCCCATGGATGTCCAAGGACCGATGGCTGAGGAGGTGAGGAATGGGCTGTGTTGCCTGCCAGTCCTAGGACACTGCCATACAGGTCTGGGGTTTGGGGGAGGGGGGTACCAGTGCTACAGGCATGGGGGCACGTTCCATCACAGGACCTCTCACGGGAAACAGGGCTATGAGCTGATGTGTGTGTGTGGGGGTTGCTCAGATCTGTGTCGGGGTAAATGATGATGGGTCAGGGGGTGCTTGGAAGGACCATGATCAGTGATGCTCTGCAGGGAGGGTGGGGGCTGCCTCCAGCCATATGGGGAGGGGGCTGCTGTGTGTGTGCACACAGGCACATAGGGGCCTTATGGTAGGGTCCTCCCTGGTATACCCTGCACCCCCTCCACACACCTGTGGCCAGCACTGCGCACCTTAGTGCATGGCACATAGTGCTGGCATGCCCCCAGCCTGCCCCCAGTGCAGTGCAGTCCGTGGACCAGCTGGATTAGGTGCCTTGGTCCTCCACACACCCCCTTAGTGCATCCTGCATGGGGGGTGCATTGAATGTGGAGTAACTATGCACCCCAGATACACACGCATAGCTATTCCATGGGGATTGTGCATAGGGTTCTATGTGCTGCTGCTCCGTGTCTTTCTGTTCCAGGCTGCTCTGTCAGTCTTTGCTGCTGATCACACTACTTATCATCTCTAAGTCCCTGTCCATTCCTGCAGTCACATAAAAAGTCTGTGCTCTCATCTTTTTCATTTATGTTTATATTTAAAAAAAATCACACATACCTCTCAGACTCTCTAAATACACAGAGCTTGTCTCCCTTTAACACTTGTTCATGACCCTCTTGTTACAACTTGAACATGCAGGTGGACAGCAGAGGGGCTAACGTATGTCTGGTAACTAAAAAAAAATTGAAATGGCAGCCAAGTAGTAAAATATTGCTAATATTAAAAACTGAGTAGCCTCTGTCATGGTCTCCTGTTGCAGTTACTACGTGTTTGCTCTATCTAGCCTAGCTCACTTCTCCCATTTGTAACCCACCCAATTACATAGCTGTGCTGCTCTTAATTCACTTCCTTGATCTACCTAGCTCATTGGGCCCCGCACCTGTAAAGGTTGCACCCACAGGGAGCAGCTGAACTCTCCATAATTGGACTATAACCAAAGACTATACGCATAATTCTCCAGCCTGTAAGTGGCTGACCACTCCCTCCATAATTGGGCATTGCCCCTATTTTCCTGCCAGTCTCTCCACCATTTTCTTCCTCAGTCCTGTCCCTCTGTGCTCCCTTCCTCAGCCATTACTTATCCTTCCCTGCGCTCGCTGGACCCACCCTGGGGACGTGGCCTCTCCTCCCTGTCCCTCCCTGGCTCTCCTCTAAAGGCTCAAATTGCACACCTGAATGTGCGTAGCCTCCCTACATAACCTAACCAAAACTCACTGCATGGGTTGCCCACTGCAAGCCAGACATCCTGGGACCTCAGAAACCTGGCTCAAGCCCACATACCAGACACCCAGTGCACCCTCCCGGCTACACTCCTTCTGCGCTGAGACAGACCAGGCAAGAAGAGAGCGGTGGGGTGATTCTGTATTACAAGGAACACCTAAACCTGTCCCCCATCGACCACTCATCTTCCATACCGCCTACAAGTGAGTTCTTGCATGCTCTCCTCCTGCTGGGCCACACAAAGAAAATCCACCTTGTGTGCACCTACATCCCCCCCAAGGACGGTCTGTCTGGTCTCTCCTCCCTGCTTGGCTGCATCGGCCCTACAGTGGGTCCCAACGAAACCCTATTAATAGGTGACTTTAATCTGAACTGGTTGGGATCCAAATCAGCAAATTGTACGAGCCTCTGCTCTCGGACCTCGCACTCACCCAAGTTATAACTAAACCAACCAGGCTCGCTGTGCGTGGGAACTCAGGATCCCTTATTGATTGGATTCTTTCCAACCGGCCTGCCAATATCTTGACCTCTGGAACCCTCCCGGATTCCATCTCTGACCACTCCCCTACCTACTGTGTCTGGGGCATCTCTCAGCCAAAAGTCCCTAGCAAATTAATTGAACTGAGGGACTACTCCAAATTTAACACCCATGACTTCCTGGCCGACCTCCTCGCTATTGACTGGACAGGGGTCACTACCGCAAACGACCCCACACGGGCCTTGGATCTATTCTCCAAAGTTTATCCCCTTCAGAACAAGCATGCCCCTCACGGGGAGAAGGGTTGGGGCACTGTCTGCAAGTGGCTAAATGGGGCCTATTCTCCCTCATGAAGGCCAGGGACAAGTGTTGGGTGTCCTATAAGGCCTCCTAAATAACCATGATCTGATGACACAGGCAACTCAGAAACTCCTGCAAAGAGCCATCCGCTCAGCAAAAGCGAGTTCTGTAAAACTGCCTTACTCTCCTCCAGTAGCAACCCGAGGAGTTTCTGGCAAAACATTAAAAACACCATTGAGGGTCAGCTAAAGCACAGGTCTCCCGACCTGCTGGTTGAGTGGAGTCAGCTGCAACAACCCGCTCACCATCGCAAAACACCTTCAACTCCTTGTTTTCTGAACTGCTTCCTCCCTCCCCAGCCCTCCAGTCCACCCCTTGGTGCCCTTCTCCGGTCTTCACCCTCGGCCCTCTTCCAAATGAGGCATGTTTCTCCTAAGGAGACCCAGATGCTTCTCTTAGGCCTCTCCCCTCACACTGGCGCTGGGCACGACTGCCTCGAACCGAAACTGCTCAGACTGGGGGCCCACCTCCTTGCCAGGCCCATCTCGCATTTATTCAACACCTCCATTAACACTGGGATCATCCCCGACCTATGGAAAGTGGCCAAGGTTGTTCCTGTCCTCAAACTAGGAGATCCCAAAGATCCTGGTAACTACCGTCCCATTTCCATTCTGTCCGCCACAAGTAAACTCCTCGAGAAAGCCATTGCCTCTCAGCTCTCCCAATACATCCAGGACCATAACATCCTCTCACCTGCCCAGCACGGCTTCAGGAAAGGGCATAGCACGTCCACTGCCCTTGCCGTAGTCACTTCTCTGATCAGGACAAGTGCTGACCAAGGCGACCTCACTGGAGCCATTTTTGTGGACCTTTCAAAAGCATTTGACAGGGTTGATCACACCCTCCTCGGTTCCAAACTCCTATCACTTGGGTTCTCCCCCTCCGCCCACGCCTGGTTCTTAAACTACCTCTCCAACCGTCAGCAATTCACCTACTTCAATCGGACATCCTCCAACCTCTCACCGGTCCACTGCGGGGTCCCTCAAGGGTCCGTCCTCGGTCCAACCCTATTCTCTCTATTTATCAACAACCTTCCATCCGTCACTGCCCATGGTCACACCACCTTGTATGCTGATGATCTCGTCCTCCTGGCCAGCTCCCGGGACATCTCTACAATAAACTCACATCTGAACTTCGACTTCGAACGTATTCAGACCTGGTTGGGTAACCACAGGCTCACCCTTAATCTCAACAAAACCCAATCCATGTTGTTGGTCCTTAAACAAAATAAAATCCTGCACTGCCCCCTGCTGATCCATGGGGTTGCGGCTCATCTCTTGAGACAGTAACCTCCGCTAAGTACCTAGGCGTCACCTTAGATCCATAGTTGAACCTCACCTCTCACATTCGCAATGTTTGCAAGGCCACTAATTGTAAGCTTGGTTTAGCCTACCGCGCAATAATTGCCTTACCCCTACACCCGCTTGGCCCTAGCCAGGGGGATCCTCCTCCCATCACTTTGTTACGGACTTGTAACATTTGCACCTGTTCCCAAATCCAGCCTCTCAAAATGGGACACCACCTACAACAATGTGTGCCGCTTCGCACTTTCCACCCTCCCTCACCCATCGTTGTGATCTATACAGCCGCCTGGGTGGCTCCCCTGAAACAATCGGCTCATGCGTCATAGGTAATTTCGTGACAACATCATCCGCTCTCGCCTCCCAACTCTGGCCCTTCCCTTAAACCTGGCGCCACTTCCCACCACCTACGATCCACATCAACCTGGAATGTCTGGTTCCCACACACGCACTCCCTAAGGGGACCCCAGCCTTCCACACTTACGCCCAAACTGTGGAACTCACTACCTGAGCTCACTGGTCCTCCTCCTCCCACCCTAGCTTTAAAGCCTCCCTCTGGAACTTCCTGAAACCTTCCTCCCCTGCTCCTGCTCAATATAACCCTCCCCTCCCCTCCCCACCCCAACCTGACTGGATGGTGGGGGCCTCAGCGTGACTGCACTTCTCCTTCTGGAACTGGCCATGCCTCCTGGACTTCCCACCTGCCTCAGGCCCCCCTTCTGCAGTCACCTTACTTGATCTCCGCTCCCACTGTTCACCTCCGAGATCTATCCGTTCTGTCCTTCCTACTCTAATGCACCATGCCAACCTTGTCCTAGAGTCAGCCTAGAACTGCCTGTTATTTTAGCTTTGTTTCTTGTCTCCTCAGTAGGAACTTTGTGCCAACTTTGCCCTAGAGCTAGCCCTGTAACTGCCAGTGTATTTCTTACATGCTCTTCGCTGTTCCTCAACTGATCAATGAATGCCTGAGGACCCAGCGGTCTGGACTGAATTGCCTGTTTGTTTGTGTACAAAGTATTTATATGTATCTACCTTCCTATGTATTCCTAATGCCGCCTCAATTTACTCCTGTATGAAGTAATTATCCCTGTATGAAGTCTTACCTATAACTCTCCCGGGTCGCACCTGAAAATAGGCACATGGCTGTCTAGCGTGCTCACCCGGTTAACAAAAGCAAATAAATAAATAAATAAATGCTTTTTTCCTGCACCCAATTGCTTCAAATACAAAGAAAATGTACCTTCCCACTAAAAGACCTAATAACTCCTGAGATCAAGCATACTCTTTGACTCACGGCTCAGCAGAGTTCACTTGTACTCATTATCCCAATGAAAGCCAAATTTGCTTTCAGTGAAGCTGTTACAGTGCTTCATCCCTACAGCTAGTATTGGAACCCACTTGGGAGGGAGCAATCTTAGACCTGGTACTTTCAAATGGGGATGGAGAAAGAATCTCAGATTTAGAAGTGGGTAGCTATCTGGGAACAAGCAACCACCAAACAGTGTGGTTCACGATAAACACAGCCATACAATCAAGCCATACAAAAGCAAGAGTACTAGACTTTAGGAGGGCTGACTTTGGGAAAATGAGAGAGTGCTTCAGAAAAGCACTAGCAAACAGGCAAGAAGGAGGGGTGGAGGAACAGTGAGGAGTGATCAAAACAGCCATCACAGAGGCAACAAGCCTTTGTGTAAAGCAAATCAGTAAAACACAACAAAGGAAAAAAACGCTATGGTTCACAAAAGAGGTGGCAGGGAAGGTTAAGGAGAAAAGGACAGCATTCAGGAAATACAAGGAAACACAGAAGAAGCAGGACAGAGAACTTTATCAGTTAAAGCAGAAAGAGGCTGGGAAGGCAATCAGAATAGCAAAGGCCCAAACCGAGGAAAGGATAGCCAATTCTGTTAAGAAGGGGGATAAGACCTTTTATAGGTACATTAGGAGCAAAAAAGACCAAAGGAGGATACTGAAGCTTAATAAAGGGAGGGAATGTGGGTAGAGGGTGACAGTGAAAAAGTAGGGATACTGAATGAATATTTCTGCTCAGTATTCACAAAGGAAGAGGAGGGGAGTTACCTAAACCAAACAAGAGAAACACTCTGAAGAGGGGATCGATACAGTCCATTTACAGAAGATAGGGTTCTGAAAGAACTAATAAAATTGAAGGTGGACAAAGCAATGGGGCCTGATGGGATTCACCCAAGAATTCTAAAAGAACTAAGGGTAGAACTAGTGACACCGCTGACTACTCTCTTTAACAAATCATGGGAGGATGGGGTGGTACCTGAGGACTGGAGGAGGGCAGATGTGATTCCTCTTCACAAAAGTGGGAGCAGGACAGAGGCAGGAAACTACAGACCAGTTAGTTTGACCTCAGTGGTAGGGAAAATGATGGAATCACTTCTGAAGGAAAGAATTGTTGAGTACCTAGAGGCCAGTGGGGCACAGGACCCAAGGCAGCATGGATTCAAGATGGGAAGGTCATGTCAGACGAATCTAATAGATTTCTTTGACTGGGTGACCAAAGTAGTAGACCAGGGAGGGGCTGTGGACATAGCCTATCTAGATTTTAGCAAGGCATTTGATACAGTCCCACACAAAAGATTAATACACAAGATAGCCAGCCTTGGAGTGGGTCCCAAGGTGGTAGCCTGGATAAAAAATTGGCTAGACAACAGGATGCAAAGGGTAGTAGTAAATGGAGTACACAGTGAAGAAAGGAGGGTTACTAGCGGGGTACCGCAGGGTTCAGTACTGGGACCGGTCCTTTTTAATGTCTTTATAAGTGACATTGCAGAGGAACTGGAAGGAAAAGTATGTCTCTTTGCAGATGACACAAAGATCTGCAACAGGGTTGATGCACAAGATGGAGTGGAAAGGATGAGAAGGGACTTGGCAAGGTTGGAGGAATGGTCAAATGTATGGCAGCTCAAATTCAATGCAAAGATGTGCAAGGTAATGCACCTGGGAAACAAAAACCCAGGGGAAGTGTACACAATGGGGGTGAGATACTGACAACAGTAAAAATAGAAAGGGACCTGGGGGTAATTATATCAGATGACCTAAAGGTGGGCAAGCAATGTGAGAAGGCAGTAAGGAAGGCTGGGCGGATACTGGGATGCATAGGAAGAGGCATCAATAGTAGAAAACAGGAAGTTGTTATCCCTCTGTACAGACAGTTGGTGAGACCCCATCTGGAGCACTGTGTGCAGTTCTGGAGACCCCATCTCACAAGACATAGACAGAGTGGAGGCTGTCCAGAGGAGGGCAAGCAAAATGGTGCAGGGTCTGCACCAGAAGACATACGAAGAAAGACTAAAGGAGCTTAATATGTATACTCTTGAGGAAAGAAGGGAGAGAGGGGACATGATAGAAATTTTCAAGTACCTCAAGGGAATTAACAAAGTCCAAGAGGGTAGCATCTTCCAGAAAAAGAGATGTGCAAGAACAAAGGGGCACAATTTGAAGATAGAGGGGGGGAATGGCTCAAGGGTAATGTGAGGAAGTATTTTTTCACTGAGATGGTTGTGGATTCATGGAACAGCCTCCCTGAGGAGGTCGTGGAGTCAAGAACAGTGGGGGACTTCAAGAATGCATGGGACAGGCATAAGGCAGTCCTAGTGGTGGGTAAGAGGAAGTAAGCTGTTGGTTAACTAGGATTTGCAGCTTATCTGTTAAGTAGGAAAATGGGCAGACTAGGTGGGCCAAGCGGTCCTTATCTGCTGTCAAATTCTATGTTTCTATGTTTCTAGACACTACTTCATACCGTTGTATTTTTGACCCCCCCCCCCAAAAAAAAAAAACAGAAGCAAAAATAGGTAAGGGCCTCCATTCATGCTAAAAGAAATAAGTAGTCACTAGAAGTACAACTATTTTGTGTGTATCTCTATAAGGGGGAGGAGGTGATCTGTAGAACTACAGGCTTACACTTACAAATAAAAAAATATGCAACTATAGCGGCCAGAGTAGGACAAATCTCCCAAGTCAAAACAAAAAAACACATCAGGTTCCTCCAGTCAGAGGAACTACTTTAAGCACATTTATAAAATGGGCAAAACATTTCCAGAACTGTGATTGGCTGATCAGCTGCTTCAGCTCTGTCTTTATCAGGCTGTAAATTAACAACCAGCTCTATTTGTGCCAACCTAAACAAAGCACATGCTAAAATCAATACGTGTTCTCCCACTGCAGGTCCTCAGCTGGCACCTGACAGAATAGCAGCAGTAGGAGCTCCTCAGCTGGCATCTAACGATCACGGAATTGCTTCAGCAGGAGAGACAAGTAGCAGCAACAGAGAAATGAGAAAAATAACGGTCAGTGTACAAAGTTCCACCATTCCTGCCCAAACCCCAAGCTGTTAAGCATTTTTGCCCGCTCATTCCATTGCATCTCTAACTGTGCCTCCCTCTGCTGAAAACTGTACATACAGACCATTTCTTCTATCTCTGGTCCAGATGTTATCCTACCCCCACAACCTTCCTGTACTTTAAACAGCAGCCGCAACAACATACCAGTCCTTGGGAAAAAAGTTCTTTGCATTATTGTCACCCAAAAACTCGTTTCAAGTTCGGTGACAGTAACGATTTGAAACCACAAAGCAGGAAACAGTCTGTATGCCAGCCAGAGAGGGACACACACTGCTGCAAGCAACCCAGCCGCTCAAGCTAAATGAAAACTAGTAAAGACCCCAAAATCCACATTTAATAAATAAACTGAGCACACACACAAAAAATGTGTGTGTGTGTGTATATGGGGGGACTGGGAGACAAGAAACAGCAAGAATCCAGTCTGTACCACGGTCACTGAGGAATACACTGGCTCCTAGTCAAGCCAGCCCCTCATGACAAATGAAACAATTTAAGATGGAAATTCAAAAAATAAATAAAGACACACACACACACACACATATGTGTGTATTGTGGGGGTGACAAGAAACATCAGAGTAATTATTGCAGCCAATTTCAAGACAATGACAAGGACTACTTTTTTTAATTTTTGTAGTCATATGACCAAATTTATTTAGTATTTTTATGTGCACTTCTCAGGTGAATTTTAATTAGCTACTTTCCCCATGGGCTCATTTTATAAGCAGAATAAGGCTCTCCAAGATGTGTTTATGGCCTGATAATATCACTTCCCAGGTGCTAAAGGCACTCAGCACAAGTGGCTCGTGCCTCATTATGCACCTGGGGTGTGCTCTAATCAGGCCATAAACCACACCTCGTTGTGTCTTATTCCTTACATCTGTGAAAGAGATGAGATTTTTAACATTCAAACCTCATAATTTAAATGCTTTGAAGCATTTAAAATACATAGACCCATTTTATAAGTGTAATAAGACTTTCATGCAATGCGCATTAGTAAATTCTAATGCACAGCCAGGGGCTAAAAGCACTCATCCTGCAACCTTGTGCCTTACTACTCACCTGGCCATGCATTAGAATTGTCTAATACATGCTCCCTCATGTCTTATTGCCTACAGATAACAGAGTCAAAGATTATGCAAATACTGCAGGAACTACTTAAAAAAAGTTGTTCTTAGACAGTGATATACTGAAAGTGGTAAAAATTAGACATGCTTGGGAATAAATATTGCTGCAAACTGCAAATGGACACAACATGTAAAAAATACTTCAGATAAATTGAACTAGACTCAGCAAGCTGTTCATACATGTAACTGAACCCATGGAGAGAAGAACAGCTGCAGTTCTTAGTGGTGCTTGAATTCTCTGGAACCCATTCTATCTGTACATAGCTGGATTTTTTGGAATTTCTGACTCGGGCTCCTATTTATTTATTTATTTGCTTTTGTTAACCGGGTAAGCACACTAGACAGCCATGTGCCTATTTTCATGTGCGACCCGGGAGAGTTACAGGAGTAACACATTGTACAATAACAGTTACAGAAATGGGTGCAACCCGGGAAAGTTACCGGAGTCAGACATCATACAATTAACAGTTACAGAAATAGGGAAAAGTCCATAGGAGAGCCAGGCATTACGAAGGTGGCACAGTAGTTGTGAAAATACATGGGAGAAATACAGATAATAACATGGGCAATAACTCAAAACATGGATTGGTAAGGTTCACAATTAGTCAGTTTGAGGAGACAAGAAGGTAGCCTAGCACAACAGGCATTACAAGGCTAGCTCAAGGACAAAGTAAAACACTGTGCATGAACAGTAGCAATGACAATGGTAAGTGCAAGCAGGGGTGCCAAAGGTGGGGGCAGGAGGCTGGCGGAGCTAGAGGAGAAGTGCAGAGGGAAGAGACGGGGAGTGGGGAGGAGGAGGCCCCCACCCAAATCAGGATGGGGGAGGTAGAGGCAAGGGAGTAGGTTACAAAGTGCAGGGGCAGGGGTGAGAAGGTTTCAGGAAATTCCAGAGGGAGGCTTTAAAGCTTGGATGGGAGGAGGAGGCCCTGACTAGTTCAGGGAGCGAGTTCCAAAGTTTGGGGGCATAAATGTGGAAGGACCGATCACCCGCGAGGGTGCGGGTCCTAGGAACAAAACGCTCCTGGGTTGTCCCAGGCCTGAGGAGGTGGGGGGGCCCTAGGATTGAGGGGAAGGGCAAGGGTGGTAGGGGAACCAGAGCAGACAATGTTGTCGATGAAGTTACCTATAACGAAGGACCGGTGTTTCTCCGGTGGAAGCCACCCTAAGCGGCTGTAGAGCTCACAACAGTGGGTGAGGGGAGGGGCGGAGAGCGCAAAGCGGCAAACATTGTTGTAGGCTGTGTCCCATTTTGATAGGCTGGTTTTGGGGACCGGGGCAAAAGTTACGAGGCCATAGCAGAGAGAGGGGAGGAGGACCCCCCAGGCGAGGGCTAGGCGGGCAGCAGGGGTGAGGCAGCTGTTGGCTCGATAAGCTAGGCCAAGTTTGCAATTAGAGGCTTTGCAGATGTTACGGATGTGCAGGGTGAGGTCCAGCTGCTGGTCAAGGGTGATGCCTAGGTACTTGGTGGAGGTAACTGTCTCAAGGGGAGAGCCATCGGCCCCGAGGATACGCAGAGGAGCAGGGCAGGATTTTATTTTGTTCGAGGGCCCAAACAACATGGCTTGAGTTTGAGATTGAGGGTGAGCCTGTGGTCCCGCAGCCAGGTGTGTATGCGTTCAAAGTCGGAGTTAAGCTGGGAGTTAATGGAGGAGATGTCCCGCGAGCTGGACAGGAGGACGAGGTCATCTGCGTAAAGGGTGGAGTGGGCATGGGTAGAGACGGAAGATAGGTCATTGATAAATAGCGAGAATAGGGTCGGACCAAGGACGGACCCTTGAGGTACCCCACAGAGGACTGGGGAAAGCTTGGAGGATGTCCGATTGAAGTATGTGTATTGCTGTCGGTTGGAAAGGTAGTTTTGGAACCATGCGTGGGCAGAAGGGGAGAACCTGAGGGATAGGAGCGTGGAGCCGAGAAGGGAGTGGTTAACTCTGTCGGAGGCTTTGGACAGGTCTACGAAAATGGCCCCAGTGAGATTGCCTTGATCAGTGCCCGACCTGATCAAGGAGCTGACAGTGGCAAAGGCGGTGGACGTGCTGTACCCTTTCCTGAAGCCGTGCTGTGCAGGAGGATTGAGTAGATTGTAGTCCAGGATGTATTGGGAGAGCTGGGAGGCAACGGCTTTCTCGAGTAGTTTACTGGGGGTGGACAGGATGGCGATGGGGCGGTAGTTCTGAGGATCCCTAGGATTCCCCTGTTTTAACATAGGAATGACTTTGGCCACTTTCCACAGGTCGGGAATGATCCCTGAGTTAATGGAAGAATTGAATAGGTGCGAGATGGGTCTGGCAAGGAGGTGGGCACCCAGTCTAAGGAGTTTCGGCTCGAGAGTGTCATGACCTGCTCCACTATGGGGGGAGAGGCCAGAGAGCAGCTTTTGGGTCTCTTTGGGAGTAACTGGCCTCAGTTGAAAAGGGGGCCGGGGGTAAAGACCGGGAGGTGGGGCCCCAGGGGAGCGGACAAGAGAGGACAGAGGAGGGGAGGAGGGGGACGGTTCGGAGAACAAGGGGTTGAGGGTATTAGTGATGGTGTGGGGGTTATTGCAGCTGATCCCACTGATGAGCAGGTCAGTAACCTGTGCTTTTGCCGAACCCCCAATAGCATTTTTAATATGTTGCCAGAAGCTCCTCGGGTTGCTGCTGGAGGAGAGTAGTTGAGTTTTGCAGAAATTGCTTTTTGCAGAGTGGATGGCTCTTTTGCAGGTATTTCTGAGGTGCCTATAGGCCATCAGGTCATGATTGTTAAGGGAGGCCTTGTAGGATGCCCATTGTTTATCCCTGGCTTTCATAAGGGAGAGTAGGTCCCCATCTAGCCATTTAGTGACGGTGCCCCTTACCCTTCTCCTAGTAAGGGGGGGCATGTTTGTTCTGAAGGGGGATTATCTTGGCTAGAAATAGATCCAAAGCTCGTGAGAGGTCAGTGGAGCTGGTGACACCAGACCAGTCAACAGCTAGAAGGTCATCCAGGAAGTCATGGGGATTAAATTTGGAATAGTCCCTTAGTTCGATGATTTTGCTAGGGATCTTGGGGGGGGGAGATGCCCCAGACGCAGTAGATAGGGGAGTGGTCAGAGATGACATCTGGGAGGGTGCCTGAGGATAAGATATTGGCAGGCCTGTTTGACAGGAGCCAATCTATAAGGGTACCCGAGTTCCCCCTAGAGGAAAGCTTGGTGGGTTCGGTAATGACTTGGCTAAGTGTAAGGCCAGAAAGGAGAGGTTCGTACAACTTGCGATTAGCCCCCAACCAGTTGAGGTCGAAGTCTCCAAGTATGAGAGTTTCATTGAGACCCACTTTATTGCTGACACAGTCAAGCAGGGAGGAGAGTCCCGGCAGACCATACTTAGGTGGGTTGTAGGCACATATCACGTGGATCTTCTTAGAGTGACCCAGCAGGAGGAGGGCATGGAGGAACTCACACACAGGCAGGTCAGTAGGAGGGTGGTCAATGAGGGACAGGTTGAGATGTGCCAGGTAATAGAGAATCACCCCACCACCCTTCATCTTACCCGGCCTGTCCCGTCGGAAGTGGTTGTACCCCGGTAGGGAGCACTGGGCATCGGGTATATGGGGTTTGATCCAGGTTTCGGAAAGGGCCAGGATGTCGGGTTTGTAGAGGGCAACCCAAGCGGTGAGCTCATTTAGGTTGCGTAGAAGGCTCTGCACATTCAGGTGGGCGAGCTTGAGCCCTTTCAAGGAGAGCCAAGGAGAGGAGTTGGGGATGGAGGGGAGGGAGTGGATGCAGAGGGAGGGGCCACAGCCCCAGGGTGGGGCCAGTGGAGCAGCAGGGAGTTTAGGCAGGGGAATAGAATGGATTCCACAGACTGGTAAGGGTGCAAGAGAGCAGAAAATAGAGGAGCAGGAGGTTATCTTGGGGATTAAGACCCCAAGGGATTCAGCAACATGTCGTGGTGCCTACTCCTGCTTAGAGACTTTGAGGGGAAGAGCAGAGAGCTGGAGCAGGGGGTGACTAGGTAGAACAGGGGGGAAGTGGGGGAAAAGAGGAAAAAAAGGAAAAGTGCAGTAGGGTGAGATAGATTAGGGAAGGATTGTCAGTGAGAGAGTTAGCTAGGCTGAAATTGTGGCCACTAGTGGTGACAGAATATAACCTGCAGATGACAAACAGGGCTGATAGTTTATATCCTGCCCCCACGTGGCTCGCCACTGCCTATATAACAAGGAGCCAATCAAGGGTGGTGGTGGGGTGGTGGGAGTCAACGCCAGCAGCCGCTCAGCGGGCTAGAGCTCCACCTTTCTCACGGAGAGTGCCTTGTGATTTTAAATTTGGCGCCGAGGCCGCCGCACCACCGGGGGGAAGGGAGCAAGTCCAGGGACTGCTACGCTGCTACAGGGCTGGCAAATTCGATTTTCAAATTACCTGGCGCTTTCATGCTGGAGTCCTGCAGGCTTGCTGGGGGAAGGCAGAGACCGAGCCCTCGCGACCACCGGGGACCACTGCAGAGACAAGAGAGCAAGGTAAATTAAATAGGGACATACACAGGGAGGGGCGGTTGCAGAAACAAAAGAGAAAGGGGTGGGGGTAGAGCTTGGGGGGTACGGGGCGCTGCAACTGCGTATCAGGCAGTAGGAGGCAAGGTGTGCAAAGCAGGTCAGAAAGAGAATGTAACCAAAGCATATAAACTATTACAATTATTACAACAATTCAAAGCTTGTAAAAATGCTCGGAAAATACAGTTCTCGAAATACAGGTGCAAAGCCACAGTGAAGCGAGAGGAAGTGGGTGCAGAAGTTCGGCTCAGTCTGTGCTCTGATTTTCCTCACGGAGAGTGCCTTGTGGATTTTAAATTTTGCGCCGAGGCCGCCGCACCACCGGGGGGAGGGAGCAAGTCCAGGGGCTGCTACAGGGCTGGCAAATTTGATTTTCAAATTACCTGGTGCTTTCACGCTGGAGTCCTGCAGGCTTGCTGGGGGAGGGCAGAGACCGAGCCCTCGCAACCACCGGGGACCACTGGCGCTTTCACGCTGGAGTCCTGCAGGCTTGCTGGGGGAGGGCAGAGACCAAGCTCTCGCGACCACCGGGGACCACTGGCGCTTTCACGCTGGAATCCTGCAGGCTTGCTGGGGGAGGGCAGAGACCGAGCCCTCGCGACCACCGAGGGCTATTCTGTTCCTCATCCAGTTAAGGCATAGGAATAGAACTGGATGTGGAATTGGAAGTTCTGATTCTAACTCTGACTTCTTTTCCCCATAAAGCAAAATCCCTCTCACCCAGTAACTGTCACAAACACCCTCCCAACCCTTACCTTAGCTGCTTTGCTGGGCTATCTGGAGGCTCAGGTAGCATAGGGACTGCCCAGTCAGGTGGTTCACTCTGCAAATTTCTGCTGTCGTAAAATCCAATGTGTTGTTCTTTGTCCACACTCCAGGAGTCCTATGAGTAATAGCTACAAGCAGTCCAGGTGCCCAGTGATTCAGCTACAAGTCACTCAACCCCATAATAATCACAGAAGCACCCCCCACCCCATTCCACTCCTTGGTGAAGTACAGTAATAGCATACATAGTAGGTAGAATTAGGTTAGATGTAAGCCAAGGTAAATAACAAATGCATAACCCCCTCAGGCCCATATCCAACCCCAAGAAACTAGACTAGAGTAAGAGCTGGATCTACCCAATAGATGCCGATTCCCAACACTGTCCATCTCACCTGCTCCATCCAGCAGCTGGAGATTAGGGGCCCAATTTTCAAAAGTTCCTTAGATCACTGCAATTTGTGGTGCTCTAGGAATGCCACAGACTCTGAGTGCACCTGGGACCCTGTGCCGGATTCTAATAAAAACAGTGACCCGGTGCCAAAGTCCCCAGGTTTGCCGTGTGTTGGCTGGTGCACCAAACTATTGGCGCACACATGGGAATGGCCACAGGGATTCAGGCCTCCCAGCCTGGCACAACTCTAGTGGGGCCAAGATGGTTGGTGGTGCTTATGGGGGGGGGGGCAGGTGGCATATTGTATGGGGGTGGCAGAGGAAGAGTTGTGGGGAAAACTTTGACTGATAGCAAGTGAAATGGCACCCAGTGGAGACCACGTGATGTAGCACGCCTGAAAGCAGTTCCACTCAACCTTTCCAGCCATCTGATCCTTTTAAAATACTTTTCCTTACCTCCAAAAGTAAAACAAAGGCTAGAAAAACTGAGTGGAAGATCTGGTGACCAGAGAAACAAAACCTGCAGTGATTTCCAAGGCTATGGAGGTCAAAATGAGGATGGCACCACCAAGACACACTCCTCCTGTGACACCGGAGAAGGCCCCTAAGGAACCACGGGCCTCCATTACGAATGCTCCTTAGGGCACAGCCCATCCACAGATGGAACAAGAGTCACTCACTATCTCCAGGTTCCTGGCCAAATTTCAGCCTTTTAAAGAAGAGCTATGAGGGACAGCCACAGAGATTAAATCCCTCTCGCAGGCCCTGGAAGACATCACAACCTGGACATCAGATAGTGAAGCCCATATCATCTCAAGAGAGAGACGGGTTGAGCAGGTTGACCCAGATCTTGCAGCAGTTCAGCAATGGCTTATCAAAATGGAGCTGAAGGTAGAAGACTTGGAGGTCGTAGCTGCAGAAACAAAGAGGCTATTATTGGGCTCCCAGAAGCAGTAGAAGGTCAAGACACAATACTTTTTGTGCAGAAATTAATAGAGAAAATTGCAGGGCCATCCCCCTTTGGTATCAAATATGTAATTGAAAGAGCGCATCAGGCACTACAACCGATTCCCCCACCAGGGGCCCCACCACGGCCATTAATTTTCCATTTCTTGAACTACTTGGAGCACAAGTATTTTCTCTCCAAAGTGAGAGAAATCCAGGAAGTCCAGTGAGAAGTCAACAGAATTCAAGTGGCCCAAGATTTGCCAGCCACAATCAGACAACGCAGAATGGCCTTCCACCACTTAGTTACCAAGCTGATCACTGCAGGGTTGAAATTTAAAATGATTTACCCCACGAAGCTCCAGGTTCTCATCGCAGGCAACTGGCAGGCTTATGAAGATCCAGAGGCAGCCCAAGCTGGTTTTAAGATTACCCTACCTGATCTTTTCCGTGGCACCTGAGCTTTTCTGTGGAACCTGAGTTAGCTTCATTCTATACTTGCTGACTGTGTGTTTCCTGGTATGTAGGGCTTGGTTTTCAGGCCTGGAAAGCAGGCATCATCTGTCCCTAAAACTATCCATGTTGTGCACTTCGGGATGTTCCATCGTTAAGCCTTCCAGGATCGATTGGTCTAAGCATCCTGCTTAGATTCTAGATTTGCAACCTTTTCCTTGGTGGTCCAGCCCTACCTCCATTGTATCTCTGGAATCTTATAGCTCACAGATTTATTCAGTGCAATATTATTTTGCTTGTATAATCGTACTGCTCAGGGTTTCCCCAATGTTTGGGTTATTTCACCAGTACAGCCACTAGAGGGGGAATTTTTTTGTGTTTATTAGCTTCAAAAGCCTGTATTTCAGAGTGGTAGATCACTCAAAATAGGTTTAAAATATATTTCCTTGTTTTGTTTCACTTTTATAGTTTATAACTGTAATAGCATGAGCAATTTGATTCAGTCTTCTATGCCACTGTCGAGTCTCTGGACATCCCAAAAGATAAAGGGGTCCTTATCCCTCTAACAACTCTGAGTTCACATATTTACTTAATAGTTTTCAAGAGGGGTTTTCCCATTCTTAAGGCCTGTTTGGCTGCATTGTATAATTCAAGGTGACTTAACCTTACATTGGCCATTTATTTTTCTAATCCCTGGTTGTTGCTGACCCGGATCTAGAAGTTCTTATTATAATCCCAGGTAATCTTATTTTCCATGTCAATGGTTTATTGGACAGGGTACAATCTGTAGGTATTAGTTAAGGATGGTGGTAGAGGGGGAGCAGTAATATGGGGTTCTACAGCTCGGTGTTTATAACAGTAAGGAGAGTGGGGGTTGGGTTAATTTACTGTGTTGGAGTTTCGGTAGAGATACCGGTACACATAAGGAGATGGGAATGGGGACTGGGGCGGGGAGAGGGAAGGAAGACAGCACAGCTTCAGGGTTTGACAAGGTATCAAGGGTTCTTTGCTAATGCCATGTCACAGATAGCTTTCTGGTCTGAATTTACTATACTATATGGCTAGACATCTCATACTTGCTACATGGAATGTAAAAGGGGTTAGATGGAAAATTAAACAGTACAAGGTTCTAAAGCATCTAAGTATTTTAAAGGCACAAATTACTTTTTTACAGGCATCACATTTTTTAGATCCTGAAGCATTGCAGATGAGGAGACAACAGGTAGGGCAGGTGTTCTCTGCTGAAGGCACCTCCATAGCTGTGGGGTCATGATTTTAATAAACAGGAGAGTCCTACTTACTTCTTCCAAGGTCATTAGAGACCCCCAGGGTAGATTTATACTGGTTTGTGGCACTATTCATACCTCTGAAATTCTCGTATGCAGCATCTATGGGCCCAATGTGGATGCTTCCAGGTTCTTCATGCAGCTCATCAATATCCTCATACCTTTTCTTTCAATCCTGAAAATCCTAGGGGGTGACCTAAATAGTTTTTGACCTGGCAGTAGATCGATTAAGTTTTTCCCAAAAAGGACTCTCTCCTGCCTAGTGGGCACTTAGAGATTTAGTGGACCAAATAGGCCTGTGTGACGTCTGGCGTATTCTTAGCCCCAAAGATAGGGGATACACAATTACTTCCCCAGTTCAAAAGTCCTCTTCCCACATTGACCATATACTTCTTTCCCAGACACTTCTCCCTGGAGCCATGGCCTCCTCTATTCAACCTGGTCCCCCTTCTGTTCACTCCCTGGTTACATGCCAACTTTCCCCTCATATCTCTTCCCAAAAGAAGGGCACGTTGGAAGATTGACGATCAACTGCTGAAGGGCCCAGATGCATCACAGCATGTATCAGATCATATTAACTAATTTTTTGAGGCTAATTATAATGCCACTACTAGACCAGACATAGAATGGTGTGCCTTTAAGGCATATCTAAGAGGAATAATGATAGGCTTGGCCTCACAGAGGAAGAAAAAACACAAACAGCAACTGTTACAACTCCTTTCCCAAATTCGGAAAATAGAAGCAAAATTGGCCCCACATTCCCCTGAAGACCTTAGACAGGAATTGGTCAAACTAAGGGGTACCTATCTCGATCTTTTGAGAGGAAAAGCTGAATTTGCAATTCTAAGAACTAAGGCTTTGTATACAGATCAAGGAGAGAAAGCAGGAAGCTTGCTTGCTCTCAGAATAAAACAACAAGAGTCTTCACGATTCATCCCCCCTATTCGTTCTTGGGGAGATGGCTCCCTGAAAACACCACCATCTGATATTTTAGCTGAATGTACCAGTTATTACAAACAGTTGTATGGGCCTATGTCAGAACCACCATCAAACTTGACTCTGGATAATTTCTTAAAGGCTTCCCATTTACCTTCTCTTTCTGAAGCCCACAAATGTGTATTAATAGCTCCCATCTCTGCATTTGAACTGGCTGAAGTTATTAAAAGTCTTCCCATAGATAAAACACTGGGGCCGGACGGCTTCTCCTCCAATTTCTACAAAAAATGTAAGCATCAAGTTATCCCTTATCTTTTACCATTATACCAACATATCCTATCAGGGCACAAGTTGACCCAACTTTATTTGAAGCCCTGATTGTTCTTTTGCTTAAAGCAGATAGGAGGCCAGACCTGGTGACGAACTATGACCCTGTTTCTCTCCTCAATCAGGATATTAAAATCTTAACCAAATTACTTGCAGACCAACTTAGCCTAGTACTTCCCAATCTTATAGGTCCTGAACAGGTGGGCGTCGTGAAGGGGAGGTCCTCAGTGGACCACCTCCATACACTGTCGCATGTCTTCTCAGTGTCCAGAGATGCCCCGTTTCCTGCTGCCTTGGTCTCTCTGGATGTTGAGAAGGCCTTTGATAGAGTCAACTGGAACTTCTTACTTTGGACCCTCAAGGCTTTCAATTTCACTCCCAAATTCCAGAAATGGATACAATCGCTATACCAGTTCCCGACTGTCCCTGTATCCGGGAATGGAGTGATCTCAGAACCATTCTCATTACAATCGGCTACAAGACAAGGCTGCCCTTTGCCCCCTTTGCTTTTCAATATTTACCTGGAGCCTCTCATTCATAGACTGATGGAATGTCAGGAGATCCAAGGAATCACTATCCAAACTCAGGAAGTCAAGGTCTCCGCTTATGCGGATGATCTCTTCCTTCAGCTGTCTTACCTGGAGACATCTATCCCACCTATGCTGGAAACTATTGCAGAATATAGCCGGGTCTCAGATTACAAGCTAAATGTCAATAAATCAGTTGCTTCCACCCTTAATCACAAAGTTTTTAAAGACACTATCTTGTCACTAGGGCTTTCCCAGTCACAAGATTCTCTTAGATACCTTGGTATTGAACTGACTAGAAACCTAGCCCTTTGTATTAAACGGAATTTAGACTTTCTGGTACAGATTATTAGCCAAGACCTAGATCGATGGTCCACCCTCCCAATCTCATTATTGGGGAGAATTAATTTAATTAAGATGAATGTCTTTCCGTGCTTGTTTTACCCCCTTAACTTACTTAATATTTGGTTACCAGGGTCCTGGTTTAAAAAAGTGAATGGGCTCCTCACAGAATTTATCTGGTTAAAAAAACAGCCTAGAATAGCCTTTTATAAACTAGCCACTCCAAAGCTTAAAGGAGGCTTACGTCTCCCTCACTTAGGTCTTTATTACTGGGCCAGTTAAGCTACCAAGTATCTCATATGGTTGTCACTGGGTCACCCATCACCTTCCCTAGTGTGGCTTAAAATTGAATTAGCTCATATTCGTTCCTGTCAAATATTGCCGGCAGCACTTCTATATGCAAGATTACACTCTCTGCCTTTAATTCTCAGATCCTTCCTCATAGCTGTGTCCGTAAGGGTTCACTCCCAACTGTGCGCCTTCCTTAAATATAGACACAACCATGACCCGTATCAATCCATATGGGGTAATCCCAATTTTAAGACTGACAATCAGGTTCTGACATCAAGATGGTTACCACACTTGGGGGATGGCCAGCTCTCCAGCCTTATAAAAGAAGATTGCTCGTGGCTGCCCACCATAGACATCATGAACAAATTCAAAACTCCGAACCAGCTTATATTCAAAGTCTTCCAATTGAGACATCTTCTCATTAAAGTGCTGGGAACTGATCCCCCTCACCCAGCTAATCTATCTTTCCACAACAAAATAGGCCACCAGGTGAGTTTCCCAAAAGCTGTTTCCAAAACATATGCAATTCTATATGAGTGGCATTTCCCAGATTGCTTTGGTCCCACAGCTCATTGGGCATCCCTTTATCCTGGCGTAATTGTCATAGATTTATAACACAAGATAGGTTACAGCTCATGCGGTTTAATATTTTATACAATTTGTATTATTCCCCGCAGAAGTTAGCCAAACTTAGCCTAGTGTCTTCCGCCTTATGCTCTCGCTGTCACCACGGAGAAGGCAATCTACTTCACATTTTCTGGTCATGTCCTAAAGTGGCTCCTTTGTGGGCATGTATCCAACAAAAGGCAGACCCTCTTTTAGGATTATCTGAATTATTTACAGCAGAAATCTGTCTACTTGGGGATTACTCCCAAATCTCAGTACTTAACCGCAAGTATCATATGGCCCTTATCTCTACGTCCATCAAAAAACTAGTATTGAAGCATTGGAAGGACAGCGAAGATATTTCTTATAGTGAACGGCTTAATGTGCTATTGGCTAATCTGAGAACTGAAAAGACAATAACAAGCCTCTGTAATAGGCTGAAAGGCTACAAAAGAATCTGGGATCCCTTATATACTTTATATTCTTTATAAGTGACATGTATTGATGCCTTTACTTAAATCTGGGTATTCATGTTTTATCCTGCTGTGCAGGGAAGGAGGGGGGGGAGGTAGGAGTGGGAGGGATGGGTGTTGGTGAGTGTGGGGTCAGGCCACTGCATTTTCAAATGACTGTCTGTTGTGCAGTTTTATGTGCGGATCTGTTCTTCGTATTGAAAACTAGTAATAAACTTTGAATTGAAAAATTGAAATGACACCCAGCTGTGTGCGTCTTCAGCGTAACATGTTGTGTAAATGCAACTATGCCCATATACATTACTGTAATGTACAGTGCCTACTATACATCCAGAACTGACATTTGCAGACCTAATGTACCACAATAGAGGTGGGAAAGGTGATAACTAAGCACAATGCAGCAACATATGTCACAGTAACACAGCAGACCACATGACTGTGCAGTAATGCAGACATTACTGTACAGTCGTGCAGTCCATTGAATGACGGTACCACATGCTGCCACATTTTGCTTAGTTATCACTTTTCCCACCTTAGACCATAAGAACATAAGAAAAGTGTTGGCAGATGGGGACTATGTGGTCCATCTAGTCTGCCCAAGGTGGCTACCCCCAATTAAAATGTTTTTTCCTAAGTTGCCCACATTGTCTGTCCCAAGTGAGTTTGAATTCCCTTACTGTCTTCGATGCCACCACTTCTGGTAGCAAGCTGCCCCATGGATCTATCACTCTCTCAGTGAAAAAGTACTTTCTAGAGTTGTTTTTAAACTTGCCTCCCACCAGATGCAAGTTGTGCCCTCTTGTACGCGCTGCCCTGTTTTCATGGAAGAGATTTTCCTTCTGAGTTGTGTTAATTCCCTTGACATACTTAAATGTTTCTATCATGCACCCCCTTTCCTTCTCTGTTCCAGAGAAAATAAATTCAACTCTTTGAATCTTGTCTCATAAGGCATCATGATACAGTCCCTGCACCATCTTTGTTGCCCTTCTCTGCACTGTCTCCAGATGGTTGATGTCCTTTTTGTAGGAGAGGCCTCCAGAACTGGACACAGTACTCAAGTTGTAGCCTCACCAGGGATCTGTAGAAGGGCATGGTAACTTCTTGCTTTCTGCTCATAATACCCCTTCCTATGTATCACTGGAAATGATTGCACCCAGATCCGGTTCCATGTTTTTCTCCTCTAATTGATGTCCTTCTAGTATGTATTGTTTTTCCCAGGTTCTGCTTCCCTAGGTGCATTACTTTACACTTCTTGGCATTAAATTTTAACTGCCAGTTTCTGGACCATTCTTCCAGTCTCCTTAGGTCAGCTTCCATACCTAATACCCCCTCTAGTGTATCTACCCCATTGCAGAGCTTTGTATCATCTGCAATCAGGCAGACCTTCCCCTCCAGTTAATCAGTGATGTCACAGATGAATATGTTGAAGAGGACTGGACCCAGCACTGATCCCTGTGTAACACTACTGATCACACCTCTCTCCCTTGATAATGCCCCATTGACCAAAACTCTCTGGGTCCTATTCTGCAGCGAGTTTCTAATCCAGTTTATTATTTTCTGTCCGACTCCTGCGTGTTCCAGTTTGTTAGCAAGTCTCCTGTGAGGAACAGTGTCAAAGGCCTTGATGAAGTCTAGGTACACCACATCCACCACCCCAGCCTGGTTCACTGTTCTGGTGGTAACCCAATCAAAGAAATCATGTTTGTTTGGCATGAGTGCCCTGCTGTGAAGTCATGCTGTTTGGGGTCAAGTGTTCAAGTCAATTATTCTCTCCTTTAGTAATGTTTCCATAATTTTTTTCACTATAGAGGTCAGGCTGATGGGCCATAGTTTCCTGCCTCTTCCTTGCTTCCACTTTTGATTAAGGGCACAACTGTTGCCCTTTTCCAGTCTTGAAGTACTCTGCCGCTTTCCAGAAATAGATTGTAAAAGTAGTAGTAAAGTAATAAATCATTTTTATTCAGTCATGTGAATTAGGATCACTCCATTGAGCAGAGCTCATTTTCAATGAGGTCTTATTGCAGATAGTTACAAAATTCAAGCAATACAAAAGTTACAGTATAAAAAGCATTTAGTTCCACAGATATACAAAAGGTTTATAGTTTATAAATATTTATACACATTTTCAAAAGAATAGACAATTAATCCCGCTTGGCCCCTCTGAATCTGAATAGACCGTTCCATAATTTATGTAACAACATCCCCACAGCAATTATTTGACACCGGGGTCTCAGTTTTTAACCAGGTCCGAGACCCTTTTAGTCTGACTGGTGAATTGATTTGTCTGAATCTGATAGGTACAGATTGAACAGCTCAGCTAGTGGTGCAGCTATTTCTTCTCAAAGCTGTTTTAGTATTCTGGGGTGGATTTCATCTTGCGTCATGTCTTTTTCCACCTTAAGTTTGCTTAGCTCTTCTAAGACCCTCTCTTTTGTGAAGGGGCTTGTGTCTGACTCTCAACTATCCTCCTCTGTCTTACTTAGTGTAGGTCCTTTGCCAGTATCTTCTATTGTGAAGACTTGAGTAGAAGAACTTGTTTAACAACTCTGCTTTGTCTTCATATTTCTCTAACAGCTTGCCCTCCCTTGTTGCTAGTCAGACTATTTCCCCTTTCCTCTTCCTTTTCTCTATTATATATCTATAGAAAGTGTTATCTCCCTTCCTAACCTCCTGTGTAATTCTTTCCTCTGCTTGGGCTTTGGTTATCCAAATTGCTTTCCTGCCTCCTTGAGTTTGTTCCTATGTTCCTCTCTGTCCGTTTCTCCTTTTGTTTCCTTGTACCGCTTGAAAGCCCTCTTTTTTCCTTGATTTTGGTTTCTACCTCTTTGGAGAATCAGAGAGGGTTCTTCCTTCTTTTGACTTTGCTGATTTCTCTTGTGCATTTCTCAGTGACCTTATTTAAGGCATTCAGTAAGTTCTCCCAGCAGTGTTCTGCACCCCCCTTGTTACTGGTGTCAAGCATGGGTTTGATCCCGGATTTCATTTTGGGAAAGTTTGCTTTCCTGAAATCAAGTATTTTGATTGTATTTTGTGTGACTTTTATCTTCCTGTTTATTTACTGATAACCAGACTGTTCTGTGGTCACTGGTCCCCAGACTGATACCCACATGAATGTTTGAAATCCTGTTGCTGTTTGTGAACAACAGGTCCAGGGTTGCTATGTCTCTGGTGGGTGAGTCTACCAGCTAATTTAGACCTACCCCCTTCAGCATGAACAGGAATACTCTACTCCACTCTGTGACGGCTGTGTATGAGGACCAATCCACAGCTGGCAGACTGAAGTCCACAACAAGCAGCAACTCAGCCCTGTCCACCATCACTGAGATGGCTTCCAGGAGCTCTTTGTTGATTTCGCTTCCTGGGTTGAGGGTCTGTAGATAACTTCCACCCAGAGGGAAGCCTTTTCCCTTGCTCCCAGAGTGACCCATAGGAAACATAGAAACATAGGCTTTGATGGCAGATAAGGACCGATTGGCCCACCTAGTTTGCCCATTTCCCTACCTACAGGATAAACTGCAGATCCTATTTAACCAACAGCCTATTTCTTCCTACCCTCCCACAAAAATTGCCTTATGTCTGTCCCATGCATTCTTGAATTGCCCCACTGTTTTTGACCCCATGACCTCCTCAGAAAGGCTGTTCCATGTGTCCACCACCCTCTCCATGAAAAAATACTTCCTCACGTTGCCCCTGAATGATCCCCCCATCTTCAAATTGTGTCCCCTTGTTCTTGCACATCTGTTTTTCTGAAAGATGCTACCATCTTGGACTTTGTTGATTCCCTTGAGGTTCTTGGACATTTCTATCATGTCTCCCCCCTTTCCTCGAGGGTTTACATATTAAGCTCCTTTAGTCTTTCTTCATACGACTTCTGGTGCAGACCTTGTACCATTTTAGTTGCCCTCCTCTGGATTGCCTCCATTCTGTCTATGTCCTTGTGGAGATAGGGTCTCCAGAACTGCACACAGTACTCCAGATGGGGATCTCACCAACTGTCTGTACAGAGGGATAAGACCTTCCATTTTTTACTGGTGATGCCTCTTCCTATGCATCCCAGTATACCCCCAGCCCTCCTTACTGTCTTCTCACATTGCCTGCTTACCTTTAGGTCACCTGATATGACTACCCCCGGGTCATTTTCCATTTTTGTTGTTGTTAGTACCTCCCCCCCATTGTGTACTCTTCCCCTGGGTTTCTGTTTCACAGGTGTATTACTTTGCACTTCTTTAATGCACTGTCAGCTGACACACATCCATGAATCAGTTGGCTCTGTCTGTCTTCCACTCATTATGAAGCAAATAATATATGTAGCACTATTTCAAGACACTTCAGTCACAAAACAGAAAGTGCACTGTTGACACTATGTAGGAATTATGTTAGGCCATTCATAGCTTATGGGTCACAGGAATGGGTGCATTAACAATTAGGGAAAGCATGAAAAAGGAAAAACTGCAACATAAAGTGACAAAAATAATAAAGGTTCGGATACCAATCTGCCATGTCTTTGCAGAACCATAACAGTCTTCTTTCCCTTCTGCTTTTGCTAACCTCTTTCACGCAAAGTCTTGTCCTAATTATGCATTCCCTTATTCTTCTCCACTGTGCCTCTGCTCCTTCCTGGTAATCCTCCCTCAAGCCATTTTCTGAGGTGGTCTCTCATTTTAAAGTTTTCACTTCAGAAGTTCAGGACACTTGTCCTTGTGTGGTTTGTCTCTGCTCCTTTCATTATGCTGAACCACACTGTACAGTGGTCACTGGTACTGAGAAAACTCCTCACTGCAACGTCTGCGTTCCCTGATTGTTAGCACTAGATCCAACACTGCTCTTTCCCTAGGAGGTTCCTTCACTAGCTGCCTGAAAAAAGCTCCCTGTGGGGAGTCAAGGATTGCCCTACTCCTTGCAGCACTGCAGCCTTAAGGTGCAACTCCACATCTGCCAAACTGAAATCTCCAAGTAGCAGTACCTCCACCTCACCTGTAGTCCTGATGATGGCCTCCTCTAGTTCCTTGTCCACATGTTCCCCTTGTGCTGGAGGCCTTTAAACTATCTCAGTAAGGATAGCAGTCCCAGAGCCATCACCAAGATGACCACAGCACCAGCAGACTCTCCTCATTTTGGTCCGCTTGCACCTCAGTAGCTTTTATACCCCGTCTCACAAATAATGCCACCCTCCTCCCCACCCAATGTCTCCTAAATAGAGAATATCCCAGGATGGCCATGGCCTAGTCGTGGTACTTGGTGCACAATGATTATGTTATGGCCACTAGATCTAATCTCTGCTATGATAGCCTCTAAGTCTGTGATTTTGTTTCCAAGGCTCCAGGCAGTAGCACACATGGCACTCCACACCTTTTCACCCTTCTGCCTAATGCCCTGCATCTTTCTCCAACTCCTGCCTATAATGTTACCTAAAGCTCCCTCTGAAATGTTCCCCCCCTTTTTGCTTCCTACATTTCTGATCGCTTTTGATTTACTCACCTTCCCTACCCTAGTTCTATCCCCATTTCCATTCTTCTTGTCCCTGTCCCTAATTTCCTGAATCTCAATCCTCAGACCCTTTCTCCCTGTCCTCTTACCATTGTTGTCTACCTTAGTTTTTCCATCCCCTGACTAGTTTGAACACCCATCCAAGTAGCATCTAAACATCCAACTAAGTACTGCAGTCCTTCTTAGAAGGATACAGGCCATCTCCCTTACATGGGTCCCATCTCCCCAGGTTAGTCCCTAGTCCGTGCTGTAGTCAAAGTCCTCCTCCATGCACCATGGCTTCAGCCATTCATTAAAGACCATAGTGCAGAGTACTCTGGCCTGTGCCCTGCCCCTTACAGGTAGCACCTTGGAAAATGTCACTGTAATAGTAATGTGTTTGAGGCCCATCTACAGCTCTGTGATGTTTCCCTGTACTACTCTTACTCTCTCCCATGCTAGGTCATTTGTCTCAAGATGGACAATGACATCCAACTCCCTCCCAGCTATTACTTCCCTAGTGATCTGTAGGAATCACTCCCTGTCTTTCCAAGCCAAAGCATGACTCAGGCATTTCACCCCTCGTCCTTCCCCGCCTCGTTCCCAACTCTATGTCCCTTACTATAAAGTCTCCCACTATCAGCTGCTTCCTCCTGTACTGTAGGCCTCTTCAACCCTCCTTGGGGCCTCAAGTTCTGAGGAGCCCCGTCCTCCTCTTCCACTGCAGTGGGAACCTCCCTGATTGCCCCATTCTGCCAGCATGATGAAGGTGGTCTCAGTGGTATCAGTAGAGAAGTGTGCACTTTACCCCCTCCCCAACCTCCCAGAGTCCATCAGGTTTCATCTGCTCTGTGTCTGTCTAGGCATCCTCTGGCAGAATGCCAGCAATCTTGATGGCCCCTGGGTGGGACAAAAGGTCTGCTGCACCCTTGTCAGCAACCTAGGTCCATAACCCAAAGAGGTGAGTACAGATGGAGCAGTACCTCAGTCTCCAGATGGTCTCCCAAAAGTTTGTGGCACCACAGCCATTATAAAGCACCACTCTCATGATCACTGCCCCTTCCATTGTACTCATTTAGTACCCACCCTAGTTTGGATTACCTCTTTATACACTTCCTACTTCTTTGTTGCTGCTTTCCCTATGTTCTGCCTTCACCTGAATTTGCTTTTTGATCTACTTACTATATATAGGGTTTACTCTGCTTTCTCTGACCTAATACCCTTTGCTGCTCTTTCTGTACCTCTCTTCATGAAGTTATACAATAACTGATTAAATATTGCAAGTCTGGACCTGTTTGCAAGATAATTCTTATACCAGGAGACAGAATGAGTGAAAGGCCAAGTACAGTCAACTCGTTACATAATAATTGGTGACTCACCAAGTTGGAGGCCTTGAAGAGGTCAACAAATATCACCCCAGTCATCATACCTATGTCCATAGCTTTTTTAGTATAATTTGTTAGTTTTAACAGGGCAGTGGATGTGCTATGGTCTTTGGAGTGGCCATGTTGTTAGGAAACTAACAGGCTGTACTTTTGGAAATAGTCAGTTAATCTGACAATGACTACCTTCTTCCTGAGTTAACTTACAACAGCTAGAAAAGCAAATGGACAGTATTTATCAATAGGTTTTGAGTCTCCCTTCTTGAATACAGGAAAAACCCTAGCATTTTTCCATATGTCAAATATAGGTCTAAAGACAAGTGAAAGGATAAAAATGTGACCAATACAAGAGGCAAGGATAGAAGCAGCAAGTTTAAGGATTTTAGCTTCCAGACAATTAGGCAGAGAGCTAAATCTAGGGTACAGAGCGACAAACAATTTAAGAATTTGCTTAATGGTAACAACTTTCTGGAAAAACTGAGGCTGAAATCTATATGGAGAGATCTGGTTAGTAGTATAGCAATGTTGTTTGACCAGGAGGGTGGTAAAGGCTGAGAGATCAGT
Organism: Neoceratodus forsteri; assembly: GCA_016271365.2. NCBI lineage: Eukaryota > Metazoa > Chordata > Ceratodontiformes > Ceratodontidae > Neoceratodus > Neoceratodus forsteri. The sequence goes on from CM057449.1 coordinate 824,805,974, forward strand.
AAAACAAATGTCCACACACGTCCACACACACACACATATATATGTATAATACACACATATATATATATATATATATATATATATATATATATATATATTTATTTCTACATATGCAACCACCTTGTAAATAAGCGATTTGCTCAATAGGAATTTTACTATGTTAATTTTTAATGAATAAAAATCATTACTACTACATTAATTTAGTCTTGTTTCATGGAAAAGGCTCTGAATATGGCCCCAGAATCTCTGTGAGTCTCCAGCAGACGCAAGAAGTTGGTCCTTACAAAAGGAGCTTTTAGCATGGGGGTAGCCCTCTTGTAGGTATTTCTTAGCCATCTGTACTCATCCCAGAGAGACACACTGGTTGACCCTTAAAGGAGAGTCAACATTTATCCCTAATCTTTAACAAGGAATGTAGATCAATATGGATCCATTTTTTAACAGCATCCCTGACTCTCCTCTTAATGACAGGGATATGTTTGTCTTGACTGGTGGAGATCTGAGCAGTAAGGTGGCATAGGTCAGAATTGGCATTAAAAGAGGAGTAGGTGGAGACCAGTTGACCTGGGCTGATTCTGCACATAACTTCTAGATCGAAACCTGGAGAAGTCCCTAAGGGTGATATTCTTTGGAAGAACATTAGGCAAGTAGGTCTTCCAAAGACCATATGTGTGGAAGTGGTCAAAGACAGATTCAAGTAACACTCACAATAACTGAATTCTACCTCTTCTGACTTTTAGCATTCAGTACACTAGGGTATGATGTCCACCATGGGTAGAGGGTCGAGTTAGGGCTAGAACTGGAATTCTTTGTTTCTTTCTTTCTTTCTTTGTTCTTCCTTGTTAATTTGGTTTGTTTCATTGAATACACCCTTAATATGACCCCAGAATCTCTGGAAGTTTCCATCAGAGCAAGAAGCTGCTCCTTGCAAAAGGAGCTTTTGGCATGGGGGGTGTAACCCTCTTGTAGGCATTTGCAAGTCATCTGTACCCATTCCAGACAGACACACTGGTTGACCCTTAAAGGAGAATCAACATTTGACCCAATCTTTAAGAAGTAGTTTAGCTTGATATGTATCCTTTTATTAACAGAATCTCTGACTCTCCTCCTAATGACAGGGATATGCTTGTCTTAAAGGGTGGAGATTTGAGCAACTAGGTGGCATAGGGCAGAATTAGCATTAGAAGAGGACTAGGTAGAGACCAGTTGACCAGGGCCAATTTTGCATATAACTTATAGATCCAAGCCTGGAGAGTTCCCTAAGGGTGATTATCTTTGGAGGACCATTAGACAAGTGGGCCTTCCAAAGACAATATGTGGGGAAGTGGTCAATGACAGAGGCAGATAAGACTTACAATAACTGAATTCTACCTCTTCTGACTTTTAGCATCCACCATGGGGAAAGGGTTGAGTTAGGGCTAGAACTGGAATTCATAAGCCATCTTTCTTTCTTTCTTTCTTTCTTTCTTTCTTTCTTTCTTTCTTTCTTTCTTTCTTTCTTTCTTTCTTTCTTTCTTTCTTTCTTTCTTTCTTTCTTTCTTTCTCTCTCTCTCTCTCTCTTTCTTTCTTTCTTTCTTTCTTTCTTTCTTTCTTCCTTTTTCCATGTTAATTTTTTCTTGTTTCATGGAATACAACATGGCCCCAGACTCTCCGGGAGTATCTAGCAGAGGCAAGAAGCTGGTCCTTACAAAAATAGCTTTTAGCATGGTGGATGCCTTTTTGAAGGCATTTCTAAGTCATATGTACCCATTCCAGACAAACACACTAGTTGTCCCTTAAAGGAGTGTCAGCAATTGTCCCTAATCCTTAACAAGGAGTGTAGATCTATATGGATCTTTTTATTAACATAATCCCTCTCCTCTCCACTTAATGATGGGGATATGCTTGTCTTGAAGGGTGGAAATTTGAGCAATAAAGTGGCATAGAGCAAAATAAGCATCAGAAAAGGAATAGGTGGGGAGAGTTGACCAATGCCCACTCTGTAGATATGTCATAGAGTCAAGCCTGGAGAAGTCACTAAGGGTGATTATCCTCGGAGGAATATTAGGCAAGCAAGCCTTCTAAATACAATATGTGGGGAAGTGGTAGATGTCAGAATCAGGTAAGACTACCAACAAACTGAATCCTACCTCTTCTGACTTTTAGCATTCAGTGTATCAGGGTATGATGTCCACCATGGGTAGAGGGTTGAGTTAAGGCTAGAACTAGAATTCATAAGCTTTCTTTCTTTCTTTCTTTCTTTCTTTCTTTCTTTCTTTCTTTCTTTCTTTCTTTCTTTCTTCCTTCCTTCCTTCCTTCCTTCCTTCCTTCCTTCCTTCCTTCCTTTCTTCCTTCCTTCCATCCTTCATCCCTTTCTCACCAGAAATGGCACACTAAACCAAACTTCATGTCCTGGTGAAACGGGGGTGGAGGAGGAGGTGGTTAAAGAAATTTTACAAAAACAAGGTCAGCAAGAAATCAATAAATACTAAATACAAACTCAGTTACAAGAAGATAATAAGGGGGCCAGCAAAAATTTAATGTAAAATGTAAGGGCCAATCCATGTGACAACAGACAATAATCTACAAATAATCTAGCAAGGAGTGAGAAAGGCCACCAAGAGAAGTTAGAAGAGGAATCAGATAGAAGATGGTCACAGCAGGCAACAAAAAGGGTTCTAAACAGCTACAAGAGTGGGTAGAGTGAGCACTAAGGATAGATTTGAGGGCGAAAATTGATTAGAGAAGTCAACTGAAAGAGGAATACTGTTTCAGAGGTAGAATAATTAGGAAGAACAAATCTGACCAGCAGAGGTCTTGCAGAAGGGGATAAGGAAAGAATGGATTTTAAGGGAGTAGAGGGAGTAGAAGGATGAGATGGAGGGAAAAAAGAGAGGATATGCAGGATGGAAGTGAGGAGAGACAGAATATTGTTAGGAAGGAAGAGCAATGGGAGTGACAATGAGGCTTAAGATACAGGAGTGAGAAAGACTTGTAGAGAACAGATCAGATGGGGAGAGGGGGTAAATAATCAACAAACTAGAACAATTGAAGCTGCTCAGAGAGGTAGGAATGGAACCACAAATCACAGGGATAGTCATTCAGTCCCTGAAATTGTACAGCAGGACTGAGTGGGTTACCGTATGGAATCCCTAAGTCATACTGAAGAATATGGCAGTGGAGATTTGACCATAGTTCATCCTAAAGAATGGAGTCAGTGACTTGGAGGAAGAAGGAAACCATGGAATGGAACTTGTGAAAAACAGAATCAAAAGCAGTAAGGAATGAGAAATCAAGGAAGGAGGAAAGTTGAGTGCTGTTTTCTCCTGAATTTTTGAAAGTGTAAGAAGACAAGAGAGAGAGAGAGGCAGCAGTTCCAATAGAAAATGAAGAACACCCCTCTTTGTATATTTGGGAGGACTCAGGCTTGCTTTCAGACCTGCATGACCATTCCAAGATGGAAGGAAAGGTTGAAGGGACAGGTATTGTGTGGGATAAGAGAAGCAGTTTAGTGTATACTCCACTGGGTTATGGCCATTACATGGCTTAAGAGAGAGAGCAGGGCAGCCAGGGTGGAAGTAAAGGATATGCACTGAGAATGAGGAGGAAGAGGATGAGGAGGAAGAGTGTGGAAAGGTGAGAGAGGAAAGCAGAAGGGGATTGCACATAAACAAACCCTACTGTTACTTTAGCATGATTTTATATTTAAGTGATAACATTCATTTAATTGGGGTATACAAAGTAATAATCAGCTTCTGTGGACGATTAAATGCAGAGGTGAAGCTGAGGCATTTAATCCCCACAGAAGCCAGCTACTGCGTGTATATCCCAACTGAATGAAAGTTATTACCATTATACAATTCGGAGTTGCCTTTTTACTTAGAGTTGCCTTTCTGTACATTCTTGAACTGCCAGGAACCACCATTTAGTTTGTTGTGTACCCCCCAACAGCTCAAAGAGAACACAGAGTAGCACTGGACTGGATATCCTTTGAAACCATCACTGACATCACCCCCCATCAGCAAGCTGACTTACTGATAATCTGCCTCTTTCTTTAAGCTCTGACACCCAGACTCACTTCACTCTTCTGGTTACTACACTTCTTACACTCTCAGATCGAAGACTTTGACAATAGGCCTGAGTGAAGCAGCCAAGGTGGATGGTTTCTGTGATTCCCTTATTTTTGGTTTCTGTTTTGAGGTTCACAGTGTCAATAACTGACTGTGGGCATGGTAACACTTTCATTAACCTACCGTGGGTGTGGTAAACGTTTCATTAACTGACTGTGGCCGTGGTTAAATTTCATTAACCGACTGTGGGAGGGGTTTTGTTAAATAACTGGCTCTGGATGTTTCTGCCTGTTGTTTATGAAAGTATAACTGACGGCTTTTCTCTATTGTGATTGGCTGAGAGCAGATACCTGTCATATAATTATTATTAACCTTTATTGCTTTCAACATAGTATCTAATTTAGAGGTATCTTTTAAAAGACAGTATTTTGCCAAGATAATGTACAACCAACATAGAAATATCATTTAATACAGTACATACATTCATAAATACATACACTAGAGCTGGAAGTTTGGTCCTACCAAAGAATCGAATACCTTGAACTTTGAGAATTCGATTCTCATGCACTCCAGCAGATTTTGTAGCAAAAAACTTTAACTTTTGTTTTGATTGGCTTGATTGATGCAAACCAGTCAAACTGCACTACTTGAACCAATTGAACCTCAAAGATTTGAACCAGTTCTCAAATAAAGGTCCTGTCTTGCCTCCCTCTGGCACCCATTTTCTTGCCTACTCCCCTCATACCTTACCATGCTTCTGGTGCAAGAGGTGTAGGGAATGGATTTTCTGGAGGCTTTTTGTTTCAATGTTTTTGACCATGTGAACTGTAAACCAGTTAAACTCTGGCAAACTTTGCCTGATTCAAAGCTCAGAGTTCACCTGCTCAAACTTTGGGAAGTTTGCACAGCTCTAACATACATACATTATATACTAACATACTAAAATGCCAGCAGAATAGGCCTAACAGTCTTTCGTGTCTGCTCGTTTGGTCAGCCCCCACCCTGTAAGCTGACCTTGCTGCCTCCTTTGCCTTCTCTAGCTTCTCCCTTCCCAGTTCCTGATATTTTCGCTGCACTGGATTTTGCTTCCAGAACCCTTCCCCTGTACCTGTCCCACCCCCTCTTGAACCCCTCCACTGTCTCTGCCTCCACCAGCTCCCTGGGCAGTGCATTCCATGGCTCCACCACTCTCTCAGTGAAGTAGCACCTCCTCCTTTCTCCCCTGAATCTTCCCCCTCCAGCTTCCACCCATGCCCTCTAGTTGCCCCCTCCTCCTTCCTTTGAAGCACCCTGATGGCTCCTCCCCTATTCACCCCCTTCATGTACCTGAAGACCTCTATCATGTCCCCCTGGTCCCTTCCCTCTTCCAATGTCTACATATTTAGCTCTTTGATCCTCTCCCCATAGGTCCTGTGCCCCAAGCCCAAAATAATTTTGGTTGCCCTCCTCTGGACCCTCTCCAGGAGTTTAATGTCCCTCTTTAAGTGTGGCCTCCAGAACTGCACACAGTACTCGAGGTGGGGCCTCACCAAGCAGTTATACAAAGGGAGTATCACTTCCCTCCTTCTGGAGGTGATCCCCCTAGCGATGCATCCCAGCATCCTGTTGGTCTTGGCCACTGCTCTCCTGCAAGTCTCTGAGTTGTTCATCTTGACATCCACCACCACCCCCAGGTCCCTCTCAGCCATCGAGACTTGTAGCATTCACCCCCCCCGGGTGTACACTTGGCCCAGGTTTCTGGCCCCTAGCTGCAGTACCTTGCATTTCCCTGCATTGAACCTCAGCTTCCACTTTCTAGACCATCTTTCCAGAGCCTCCAGGTCCCCCTGTAGGGCCACCCTCCCCTCCTTCCCATCTACCACCGCCCCCAGTTTTGAGTCATCCACAAAGAGACTCACCTCATTCCTGATACCTGTCCTTATGTCAGAGACATAGGTGTTGAACAGGAGGAGCCCAAGGACTGATCCCTGTGGGACCCCACTAATGACCCTCCTTGGGGATCAGACTATCCCGCCAACTATGACCCTCTGGTCCTCGAGCCAATTGCCTATCCGTCTGATCATCTGGTTCCCCACCCCCACCTCCATTTCTCCCAGCTTATCCAACAGGCCCCTGAGAGGAACAGAGTCAAATGCCTTGCTAAAGTCTAGAAAGAGGATGTCCACTGGTCTACCCAGGTCCAAGCCACTCGTCACCCAGTCATAGAACTCCACAAGGTTTGTCTGTCACGTTTTCCCTGGGATGAATCCATACTGTCTATTGTCCAGGCACCCTTACTTTTCCAGGTCCCCCCCAGCCTCTCCTTGACAGTGCCCTCCATCACCTTGCCCACCACTGATGTCAGGCTGACAGGCCTGTAGTTCTCTGCCACCTCCCTTGATCCCCTCTTGTGGATAGGCACTACATGCACCACCTTCCAGTCCTGGGGCACCCACTCTGTCTTCAGAGAGATGGTGAAAAGCTCCACCAGGGGTTTCACCAGGACATCCGCCAGTTCCTTCAGCGCTCTGGGATGTAATATATCTGGCCCAAGTACTTTCTCAGTCTTAAGGGACCTGAGGGCTTCCCTCACTGTCTCTGCTGTGATTTCTACCTCATCCCCCTGCTTAGCCTTCCCCCCCTGCCAGTGATGCCTCCCCTCTCCCCAGACTCGCCGATCGATAAGGGTCCCTCCCTCCTCAGTATCACTGTCTCCTCCCATGCATGATGCAGCCCCCCTATTTTCCTTGGTGAAAATTGAGGTGAAGTACTCATTTAGTACCTCAGCCTGCTCCACCGGGTCTTGTGCCCATCGCTCCCCTGTTTTAATCCTGCTAATCTTCCCCTTCACTCTTCGTTTTTCCCCAATGTATCTAAAGAACCCCTAGTTCCTTCTCCTAATTTCCCTGACCAGGTTCTGCTCCTTCCTTGCCTTAGCCACCCTCACCACCCTAGTGGCCCTTCTAGCCATCAGCTCATACTCCCCTTGATCCCTTTCACTCCTTGAGCACTTGAATTGCCTACAGGCTGCCTTCTTTCCCCTCACCACCTCCTGGACCTCCCTGGTCCACCAGCAGGATTTTCGGGCCCTATCGCATTTTTGTCTTACTCTTGCAACAGGTGCTGGTAGCATCCTGTACCCCTCTCCTGGTGATTTCCCACCTACTGTCAGCGTCGATGTCTGGCCCAATCACATCCAAATGCTCCTTAAGGATCTTTCCCATTTCCTTAAAACCCGCCCCCCTGAAGTCAGTTACCTCCATCTTTGTGCAGCCTTCTACCCCTCCTAGGTCCAGGCAGAACCAGACCGTGGCATGGTCACTCCCCACTAATGGGTCCCTTACCTCCAGGCCCCCAATCTGGTTACTGTCTGCCAGAACCACATCCAGTACCCGCGCCTCCCTGGTCAGTTCCCCCACCTGCTGAGTTAAGAAAGCATCTTGAAAGACATCCAACAACCTCTGTTCCCTGTCCACCGAGGATGTCATAGTCTCACAGTCTGTTCCTGGCATGTTTAAGTCCCCCAACACCACCACCCTTCCCCTGCCCAATCTGCAGTGTCTCTCAATATCTGCCACCAGACACTCCTCAAGCTCCTCCGCCAGCATAGGGGGTCTATACACCACTCCTATTTTTACTCTCTTGCCCCCCCTTGTTATCAAGGTGACCCAAATTGCCTTCATGGTTTCCTCCGCCTCCTCTACTCCCCCTACGCCAATGCAGTTTTTGACTATTATTGCTACCCCTCCTCTCCTTCCCTCCCCCCTGTCCTTCCTGAACATAGAGTAACCCTACAGGTTCAGGTCCCAGTCATGTCCTGTGGTGGCTCAGGTCTCATTGACTGCTACCACATCCACCCCTCCCTCAGTTAGCATTGCCAGGAGCTCTGGCATTTTATTGCCCAAGCTCCTGGCATTTAGCAGGACTACTTTCCACCCTTTCCCTATACTTCCATTTTCCTTGCTCGTGTTCCCATGGGGATTCTGTTTTCCCCTGGTCTGCACCTTACCAGTCGGCCTATTCCCGCATTCCTGCAGCTCCCCAGGGGGGTGGAGACAGAGTCCCTCCTTTATCGGACCCCCCTCTACAGCCTTCTCTCCCATCCCTCCCCCCTTCACAAGTTTAAACCCCATACATACAGTGCCTCCCACCAGATTAAAGTAATGTGTGATAAAGATGTCAGTCTTTCCTAGGTGACAAATGGGAGTAAATGGCATTTGATTACATTGTGTTGCTGCAGTATCCTCTGGATATCATCGGCAGAAACTGTGATAGGAATATTTCATCCTAACTGTTAGCACTGTAAATACAATACATCCTATAAGTGTGCAAACAGCAAAGCACAAATATGTTAGTAACTGTGCCAAATGTTGAATGGAAATCTTGTATTTTTTTTTCAGTGCTATTTTCCTCCCATACCTGGCTCTTGCCACCATTCTCTGGTTCTCAGATTACCATCCAGCCCCATCCACCACTACACTCCTTGCTACTGCCAGCTCTTACAGTTCTCTTTCAGTAGCAGGGCTCTTTGAGGAACCATGAACACACCTCCCATGGCTAACACTGGATCCAGAGGCTGGGGTGGATTTTATGAGGTGATGCCTAGGTGTAGCATCTATAGCCAAAATTTGAACAGATCTAGTCTGTTTTTCCCACTGTAATGCTTTCCACCACCCAGTGGTGCATACCATAGCCTCCATCAGCCTTAATAACAAGCAGCATCCCATGAGGCTGGAAGGTGAACATTCCTGTACTCTACCATATGAGTAACAGATGCAGCTAAAGCACTCCACCTTCCCATCTGAATGAGGGTATTCTGCCAACAGCAGCACTTCTCAATCACTTGCCATGTAGTTGCCAGAATCTTGGGCTTACTCTCAAATCCAGACTGCTGGCATAGGAGCACAATCTACTACCCACCATACCAACAGTCAGCCCTGAAAACTTGTACTTTTGATAGAAATGTAATGCATGTGAAATCCATGTTTTAGCTCATAACAAATAATGGTCTTGTGTGGCAGATTGTGGTGTACTGATTCCAGGTTATGGTAGTTGCAATGTAATCGTACCTTGAGTTGAATGGAAACTAATCACACTGTGGGTTTTTTTTCAGGTCCTGAAAGAACTAAAAAATGTCCATTTTACTGAAGGAAATCAAACAGTGCATTTTGATGCTTCAGGAGATTCCAATATTTTGTATGATTTGGTGACGTGGAAAAGTATGAATGGTGTCATTTGGGTTAAAGTTGTGGGGATGTATGTTATTAGAGATGACTCAGACCAGATTGTGATTAACACAGACACCAACACAGTACTACAGGTGATTCTTCTTTTCCTTTTTATATACATTGTAATATACAATACCGACTGCAATGATAAAGAAAAGACATTTGTTTTATCCAGGTCCAAGTGCATATTGTATGTGAAGGAAATTAACTGTTTTAAGAAATGTTGCTGAACATCCTTTCAAGTATTCATATTAAACAACAGAAACAACTGACAGAAAAGTAGAGAATTTTAACCCATTTTGAATCTTCCCTGCAGGCCTAATAATGCATTTTAATTGGAATGGAGTATGGATACTGAATGACTACATAGAGGATAATGCCTGATGTACAGGTGATAACCATGGTGTAATCACCACGAGTGGTTGCTAGGGCATCAACAAATCTTGAGAGTACAGCTCAAGAGGTTTACTATTGCTCTAGCAACAATGAGAGATGGTTACACCACGGTTATCACCTGTACATCAGGTATTGTCCTTTATAGTGTATGGGACTCAACATGAGAAGTAACCCTCCCCGAACACAAGTAATTTAGCCTTACCTTATTAATGAATCTGCACTACAGCCACATGATCATGTAGGAAAACAATGTATTAGGATACACGGATTGAATGACAGTGGGCTAAAATAACACCAGATTTAAAATCTCTATCAGACATAGAGATTGCTAGACTCAGTAAGAGTAAACTGAGACAACTGGAATTGTCATTTGAATACTGTAGTGAGGCTAACAATCACATTCTGGGTGTGTAGAATACTGAAATAATGTATGGTAGAATGCTGTTAACCTTAGGAAATCATAAATTCCTAAGGTTGTTATACCATCGATGTGACGTTACTGTGTTGTTAACCCATCGATGTAACGTCACATCGATGGCATAACAAATTGGAACCAACAGGCACTGTCATCACCAAGGCAGCACAGCAGTCTGCATGCTGTCAAAAGCTGTTAAAAGCAAATAACAAAACAGTCGCTGTAACCCTATCTAAATAATGGCAGCCACTGTATTTTCTAAGACTCTGGATGATGACCGCAGAGCATATACAGTCAAGCAGAAAAACAAAAAGACACTAAAGAAAATAGAATCAGATATCAGGATGTTACGATCCTACCTGGCAGACGAAGGTGAATTTCAGACCATAGGAGAAATACCGGTCACCGATCTAGATCTCCTCGTTGCCAATTTCATCTACAAAATAAAGCGCAACGATGGTACAGATTATGAACCATCTACTCTGAGAGGCATATTAGGCAGCTTAGACCGCTACCTCCTGAGCATTAACTACAGTCACTTTATTTTCCATGGCAACCAAAAGGACTTCACCAAAACAATTGCCACCCTCTCAGCAAAACAAAAGCACCTCAAGAAGCTGGGCAAAGGTAGCATGCCCAACAAAGCTGAAGCACTGTCACCCTTAGACATTGACAAACTGTACCAGACAGGAACATTAGGACTACATAGCCCAGTGTCACTCCTAAATATGATATTTTTTAACAACGGGCTGTACTATGCCCTCAGAACTGCACTGCAGTATGCCCTAAGATGGGGGGACCTGAGTTTAAACAAAGATAGTGACCACATTCCATCTGTAATCATATTCACAAGCCACAGTAAAGAAGAATGGGGTGACATTTAGGCCTCACAATCCCAATGACACACCCCGTCAGCTGTCAATCTTAAGATGATGGGTGGGTCCACAAGGGGGGATGGGGCAACCCTAAAGGTCTCATTTCCTGACTTTTTGTGTTTTAACCCTAAATGATGCATTAACAAAGTTTTTTGCATAGACTTTCCTTACTTTTTGAGAAAGAATAGAAAAGTAGAAAGTCACACAAGTTAGTAGGAGTGCAGCCCTTTGCGCCCTGTGCTCCCACCAACTTGCAAATTCCTGCCTAAGATAAGAGTGCAAGTACTGAATATCATATGTATTGCTGGCAGCACATATGGGTGGGACTGTGGGGCCCACCACCTTGAAAGAAAGCAAAGTGTCAGTCATCAGAGTGGTATAATTCAACACCTGTTTACATGTCAAACACCTAACCACTACAAATTACCTCCATGGCAGTAATGCTAGGCACCCTATAAATGTGAAGCCAGTACCACAATGCAAAACGCCATATGCAAAACATAGAGTGTGTCATGCAATATGGGTACAGGAAATGAATTTTCCAGCACCTAAACACCATAATTCACACGGACAGCACATCCCCTCAACATGCTCCAAATTTCAATGTAAAAGACCAAACTGTTTCTGAGATATAAAATGTGAAAGTTTCAGGTTTTCATTCATCACACTGGCAGAATTCTACACCTATTAACATTTTACACATCTAACGACTGAAAAGTACATCTATGGCAGTAAGGCTAGCTACCCTAGTAATTTAAAGCCACTACCACCTTGAAAAACGCTGTCCGCAAAACGTAAACTGCCTCATGCAATATTTCCACAAAAAATGTATCATCTGAAACCTAAGTACTATATTTCACATCTACAGGACATGCCGTCAACACCCTTCAAATTTCAAGTTAAAAGGTCAAACCATTTCCAAGATATTTAATTTAAAAAATTGCTAAAATTGTGCTATCTGGTCCTTCCCAATCTGGCCATCTAGTCCCTCCCTCTTGATCAAAGATCATGATCAAAAAATCTCACACTCAAAGAATTTGCAGGCTCATGATCAAAGAATTTGCAGGCTCACGATCAAAGAATAAAAAATGCTGAAATGATTTTTAGAGAAAAATACATGAAACCACAGTGATGACTCAACAGAACAAAGGCCCCTGAGCATATACCACCCTAGTTTGCATTGAGACATGATCCCTGTGCTGAGAACATTAAATTTTTCATGTGGTTATCTAGTTGTACCCTCGTGATCAAAGATTGTGGTCAAAGAATCTCGAGATCAAAGAATTTGCAGGCTTGCAATCAAAGAATTTGCAAGGTCACGATCAAACAATAAGAAATGTTAAAAGTCAATTCTTAGGCAGAAATGCATGAAACCACAGCCATGCCTTGACAGAACGAACCCCCCAGAGCAAATCCCACCCACATTTGGCTTAATAAACCAACCCTGATCTGAGAAAATTTATTTTTTCAAGTAGCCATCTAGTCACATCCTCTCGATCAAAGATCATGGTCAAAGAATCTCGGTATCAAAGATTTTGCAGACTTGCGATCAAAGAATTTGCAGGGTCGCAATCAAGCAATAAAAAATTTTAAAAGTCAATTTTTAGGCAGAAATACATGAAGCCACAGCCATGCCTCGATAGAAAGAAACGTCCTGAACAAAACCCACCCTCATTTAGCTTAATAAGCCACCCCTGAGCTGAAAAATGTATTTTTTTCAAGTGGCCATCTAGCCATGCCCTCACAATCAAAGATCATGGTCAAAGAATCTCGTGATCAAAGAATTTGCAGGCTCGTGATTAAAGATTGCTAGCGAGCCACGATAAAAGAATAACAAAGTTAAAAACTCTGTTTTCTTACCATTTTGAAAGAAACCACAAGCATGGATCGATAGAGGCAAGACCCCTGAGCAAAACCTACCATAGTTTCACCTCAGAAATCCCCCCAGGGCAGAGATATTTGAATTTTTCCAACTGCAAAGTAAAAACAAGATGGCGGCCATCACGATTAAAGAATTCCTCATGATCTAAGATTTTTTGATCACAAGTCTGCAAATTCTTTGATCATGAAGTGGGACTAGATGGCCAAAACCCCACTCTTCTTTCACAAAATAACCATATAAATGTCCCCATTGACTTATAATGGGAAATTAAAACTTTAATAACTTTTGAATGGATTAATACTTTTTCACCAAATGAAAAGTGGCATGTTCCTTGACCCAAGCTCTTTCAGCTGAGCAAAGTTGCAGAGCAGCATGCCACATGACTGCCATGCAGCACCATGGACAAAATCAAAAGAGCTGCCCACATAACTGGCAAAAAGTACATTTCTAGCATTTTGGTGTGCAAAAACTGTAAGTCCAACCAACATGAAATTTGGCAAAACAAGAGATCTACTATGCTCCACCACACATATCAAATTTCATGCAAATCCCTTGAAAGAGTCCAAAGTTATTAACAAGCAAAAGTTTGAGTTTAACATAGAAGCGGCTTCATAACCATAAATATAGGGTCATGACCGCACCCTTATAATATATTCCATGACCAAGCATGCTGACATGCTACAGTAAAGAAGAATGGACGGAGATTTAGGCCTCATGACCCCAAAGACACACCAAGGCATCTGTCAGACTGTGGAGGATTGGGGTGGCGTGTGTGGGGGAGGGTTAGAGGTTCAACCCTACTGTCTCATTTCCTGACTTTTTTTGCTTTAACTCTAAATGAAGCATTAACACAGTTTTCTGCATAGAATTTCCTTACTTTTTGAATAAATGTAATATAAGTAGTAAAGAACACGTATTGGTGGGAGTACGGAGCCCAGCTCCCACCAAGTTGCCAATTTTTGCATAACAATATGCATCTAGGCCCACGCTCCCACTTATGTAAAGCTACAGAGCCATGCAGCAGCACTATAGGGCACCAAACCCTTGTAACAATAATTTGCACATATCTTGGGAACTGTCAGAGCTAGAAAATAAATTCTAGCATCATTGTAATCATGACAGTGAGTACTTAATGCAACATTGGAAAGACCGTACCCATATCTCACATTGCTTCCGAGCTACAGTATGGGCACCAAAAAGCACTGAACAGGCACTTTTTCAACCCTTGTAACCATACTTTCACAATATCTCATGAACCATGCAATGTACAAACAAAATTCCACTGCAGGCTTACTCTACAATGTCAAATCTTTTTCCATTTCCTAGGCCACCTGTAGTGAGAAGTCTGTATCTCACTTCGTTTCCGAGATAACCGCGCTAAAATCATGACACAGACTGCAATGTAATCCTATGGGAAAAATTTCAATTATGTCATTGAGTATCTCTGCAACAGATTATTTCCCCAACACCTAAACAGCATAGTTCACAATTCTATGACATCCCCTCAACACCCTGCAAATTTCAAGTAAAAAGACCAAACTGTTATTGAGATATGGGCATCCTAATTTGGGCCATCTGGCCTTTCTCATTACCATACCAAAAATACATACATTTTCCCATAGGATATACACTCTCAGATCGAAGGCTGTGACAATAGACTACAGTGAATTAGCCAAGGTGGACAGTCTCTGTGACTCCCTTATTTTTGGTTTCTGTTTTGAGGTTCACAGTGTCAGTAACTGACTGTGGGCATGGTAACACTTTCATTAACCTACCGTGGGTGTGGTAAACGTTTCATTAACTGACTGTGGGAGCATGGTTAAGTTTCATTAACTGACTGTGGGAGGGGTTTTGTTAAATAACTGGCTCTGGATGTTTCTGCCTGTTGTTTATGAAAGTATAACTGATGGTTGTTCTCTATTGTGATTGGCTGAGAGCAGATACCTGTCATATAATTATTATTAACCTTTATTGCTTTTAACATAGTATCTCATTTAGAGGTCTCTTTTAAAAGACAGTCATTGACAAGATAATGTACAACCAATACAGAAATATCAATTAATACAATAAATACATTCATAAATACGTACACTAGAGCTGGAAGTATGGTCCTACCAAAGAATCGAACACCTTAACTTATGAGAGTACGATTCTCATGAACTCCAGCAGATTTTGTAGCAAAAAAACTTCAACTTTTGTTTTGATTGGCTTGATTGATGTAAATCAGTCAAACTGCACTACTTGAACCAATTAAACCTCAAAGATTTGAACCAGCTCTGAAAATAAAGATCCTGTCTTGCCACCCTCTGGTACCCATTTTCTTGTCTAGTCCCCTCATCCCTCCCCATGCTCCTGGGCTAGAGGTGTAGGGAATGAATTTTCAGGGGGCATTTTGCTTCAATGTTTTTGACCATGTGAACTGTAAACCAGTAAACTCTGGCAAACGTTACCTGATTCAAAGCTCAGAGTTCACCTGCTCAAATTTTTGGGAGGTTTGCACAACCTTAACATACATACTTTGTATACATACAGTGCCTCCCACCAGATCAAAGCAATCTGTGATAAAGATGTCAGTCTTTCCTGAGTGACAAATGAGAGTAAATGACATTTGATTACATTGTGTTGCTGCAGTATCCTCTGGATATCATCGGCAGAAACTGTGATAGGAATATTTCATCCTAACTGTCAGCACTGCACATACAATACATTCTATAAGTGTGCAAACATCAAAGCACAAATAAGTTAGTAACTGTGCCAAATGCTGAATGGAAATCTTGTATTTTCTTTTCAATGCCACCCTCCTCCCAGACCTGGCTCTTGCCACCATCCTCTGGTTCTCAGGTTACCATCCAGCCCCAGCCACCACTACAATCCTTGCTACTGCCAGCTCTTACAGTTCTCTTTCAGTGACAGGGGTCTTTGAGGAGCCATGACCCCCCTCCATGGCTAACACTGGATCCAGAGGCTGGGGTGGGTTTTATGAGGTGATGCCTAGGTGTAGCAGCTATAGGCAAAATTTGAACAGATCTAGTCTGTTTTTCCCACTGTAATGCTTTCCACCACCCAGTGGTGCATACAATAGCCTCCATCAGCCTTGATGACAAGCAGCATCCCATGAGGCTGGAAGGTACAGTCCAGGACTCTACCATATGAGTAACAGATGCAGCTAAAGCACTCCACCTTCCCATCTGAATGAGGGCATTCTGCCAACAGCAGCACTTCTCAATCACTTGCCATGTAGCTGCCAGAATCTTGGGCTTGCTCTCAAATCCAGACTGCTGGCATAGGAGCACAATCTACTACCCACCGTACCAACAGTCAGCCCTGAAAACTTGTACTTTTGTTAGAAACGTAATGCATGTGAAATCTATTTTTTAGCTCAAAACAAATAACGGTCTTGTGTGGCAGACTGTGGTGTACTGATTCCAGATTACAGTAGTTGCAAAATAATCGTACCTTGAGTTGAATGGAAACTAATCATAGTGTGTATTTTCCCCCTATAGGCTATATTGTGAATTTCAAATTGTAATAACTTTTGAACAGATTAATATCTTTTCACCCCCCAAAAAGCATCATGTTCCTTGACCCAAGTTCTTTCTATGTCCCAAGATTTGGACCAATAGCCCACATGGTGTCTGCGCAGCACCACAGACAAAAAATGCACAAAGTGTCCTAAAAGTGAATTTTTTGGCACTCGCTGCGCAAAAGCCACATATCCAACTGAAACACAATTTAGAAAACCAATAGATCTACAACACCAGACTGCATTCCAAATTTTGTGCAAATCTGTTGAATGGTTGCAAAGTTATTAACATGCAAAATCTGAGGTTTACCAATAAAAGTGCCTACCACAATGTAAAATGCTATACGCAAAATGTAAAATGTGTCACACAATATCTCTGCAACAACTTAATTTTCCAACACCTAAATACCATAATTCACATGTGCAGGATATCCCCGCAACACCCTGCAAATTTCAATTTAAAAGACCAAACCGTGTCTGAGATGCAACATTTTAAAGTTTGAGATTTTCATTGGTCAGAGTGGCAGAATTCCACACCTATTTACATTTTACACACCTAGCGACTGAAAAGTATGTCCATGGCAGTAAGGCTAGCTACTCTATAAATTTCAAACCACTACCACAATGCAAATCGCTGTCCACAAAATGTAAACTGCGCCACACCATATCTCCGCAACAAATTAATTTTCTGACACCTAAGCACCATAATTCACATCCCGTCAACACCCTCGAAATTTCAAGTTAAAAGACCAAACCGTTTCTGAGATGTTTAATTTTAAAAGTTGCTAAAACTGGTCTGTCTGGTCCCTCCAAATCTAGCCATCTAGTCCCTCCCTCAGGATCAGAGAATCTTTGATTGTGAGCCTGCAAATTCTTTGATCGTGAGGAGGGACCAGATGGCCAAAACCCCCCATTCTTTGTTCGCAAAATAACCATATAAATTTTCCCATTGACTTATAAAAGGAACTTAAAAGTGCTATAACTTTTGAATGCCTCAATATTTTTTCACCAAAACGAAAAGCAGCATGTTCGGCCATTGAAGCAATTTCAAACGAGCCATGTCACAGAGCAGCATGCCACACAATGGCCATGCAGCGCCATGGACAATATCCCAAAAACTGCCTCCTAAACTGAATAATTTTGCATTTTTCAGCATTTCATGTGCAAAGACCGTAAGTCTTACCAAAACAAAATTTGGCATATCAAGAGATCTACCATGTCCCATCGTGCATACCAAATTTCCGGCAAATCCGTTGAACAGGTCCAAAGTTATTAACATGCAAGATTTTGACTTTAACATAGAAGTGACATCTCAACCCTTAATATAGTGGCATGACCATGCCACTATAATAATAATACCGGGCATGAACATTTTGAGGGCACAGCAAATCACTGAACAAACAGTCATTCATGGAGAATTAACATAACAGTCAGTAAAAAAAAATAAAAAAAAACAGTAACTTTTCAAAACTCTCAGTGTTTGGGGAATTTCAATGCAATGAAATGTAAAGTACCAAAAACTGGAAACAAAAATCTGGCAGAATATTTTACAGTGAGCCTTCCAGAGGCCAGGGGCAGAAACTGTGAATGACCATCCACCTATTAATTTTAAATAAGTTGATGGCCTGTGGAACAAGTAGTACAGTAATTCCATTTATATATGGTGTCAGAACAGCAGCTCACAGAGATAAGAATTCAAACAGTTTGAGGATCTATGTGTCAGCGTACTCCCCTTTTAGTTAATTCACAACCAAACAGGCAGTACTACAGAACCTATAGTGAGGGAGTGATATGATACAGCTTTCAAACCAGCTGCAGTCGACAGACCTCATTGCAATGCAAGCTCTTACAGAGCATATCACAGCAGTCAGGTGAGAGATGAAAACCCATGCCAGTATTCTCAGATCAGCAAGTGATATTTTTAGATTACAGAAACAGCCCTTGTCTACTACCTCCACAAAGTCCACCCCCTGATCTAAAACACAGTTACAAGTGAATATTCAGTAACATAGAAACATAAACTTTGATGGCAGATAAGGACCGCTTGGCCCACCTAGTCTGCCCACTTCCCTACCTGCAGGATAAGCTGCAGATCCTAGTAAACCCAACAGACTAATTTTTCTTACCCCCCATAAGAATTGCCTTATGTCGGTCCCATGTATTCTTGAATTCTCCCACAGTTTTAGACCCCACAACCTCCTCAGGAAGGCTGTTCCATGCATCCACCATGCTCTCTGTAAAAAAATACTTCCTCACATTGCCCCTGAACTGCACCCCCATCTTTAAATTGTGTCCCCTTGTTCTTGCACATCTCTTTTTCTGAAAGATGCTACCCTCTTGGACTTTGTTGATTTCACTGAGGTACTTAAAAGTTTCTGTCATGTCCCCCCTCTCTCTCTATTTTCCTCAAGGGTATACATATTAAGCTCCTTTAGTCTCTCCTCGAATGGGTTCTCTTACAGATCCTGCACCATTTTAGTTGCCCTCCTCTGGACTGCCTCTATCTTATTTATATCCTTGTGGAGATGGGGTCTCCAGAACTGGACACAGTACTCCAGATGGCGTCTCACCAACCCTGTACAGAGTGATAACAACTTCCTGTTTTCTGTTGGTGATGCCTCTTCCTATACATCCCAGTATACCCCCAGCCCTCCCTACTGTCATTTCACAGTGCTTGCTAACCTTAAGGTCATCTGATATTATAACCCTCCAGGTCTCTTTCCATTTTTGTTGTTGTTACAACCCCCCCCCCCCCATTTTGTGTAATCTTCCCCTGTGTTTTTGTTTCCCAGGTGCATTATTTTGCACTTCTTTGCATTGAATCCAAGCTGCCATACTTCTGACCATTCCTCCAACCTTGCCAAGTCCCTTCTCATCCTTTCCACACCTTCTTGTGTATCAACCCTGTTGCAGATCCTTGTGTCATCTGTAAAGAGGCATACTTTTCCTTCCAGTCCCTCTGTAATGTCACTGATAAAAACATTAAAAAGGACTGGACCCAGTACCGAACCCTGCGGTACCCCACTAGTAACCCCTCTTTCTTCAGAGTGGACTCCATTTACAATTACCTTCTGTGTCCTGTTGTCCAGTCAATGTTTTACCCAGGCTATCACCCTGGGACCCACTCCCAGGTTGGTTAATTTGACTATTAATCTTTTGTGTGGGACTGTGTCAAATGCCTTGCTAAAGTCTAGGTAGGCTATGTCCATAGCCCCTCCCTGGTCTACTACTTTGGTCACTCAGTCAAAGAAATCAATTAGATTCCTCTGACATGACCTTCCTGCTGTGAACCCATGCTGCCTTGGGTCTTGTGCCGCACTGGCCTCTAGGTACTCAACAATTCTTTCCTTCAGAAGTTATTCCATCACTTTCCCTACCACAGAGGTCATACTGACAGGTCTGTAGTTTCCTGCCTCTGTCTTGGTCCCACTTTTGTGAAGAGTAATCACATCCACCTTCCTCCAGTCCTCAGGTACCACACCATCCTCCCATGATTTGTTAAAAAGGGTAGTCAGTGATTTCACTAGTTCTACCCTTAATTCTTTTAGAATTCTGGGGTGAAATCTGTCAGGCCCCATTTCTTTGTCCACCTTCAGTTTTAAGAGTTCTTTCAGAACCCTTTCTTCTGTGAAAGGACTGGAATCGCTCCCCCTATCCAGAGTGCTTCTGTCAATTGGATTATGCACCTCCCCTTCCTCCTCTTTTGAGAATACTGAGCAGAAGTATTCGTTCAGTATCCCTGCTTTTTCACTGTCTCTCTCTACCCACCCACCGTCCATTCTATTCAGCCTCACTATCCCTCCCTTTGTCTTTCTATGCTGCCTGTGTCCTGCTTCCTGCCTATATGTGCCGGCATCAACAGGTACATAAATGGCTCAGATATCTGTGGTTAAACAAGCATGCAGAAACATTGACAATGATCACAATTTTAAAATTATAAAAAATGTTTTGTGGTTGTTAAAAGATAAGTTTGCATATTAGCCGTAAGTAGGTTACCTAAACCTCTAAAAGCATGCAATGAACTAAACCTCTAAAATCAAGCAAATCTTGAGGGTCAGATGCGGTGCATCCAATAGTAGTGAAGGAGTGCAGAAAGGTCCAGGAAGTCCAGGGGTACAGATAAAGAAGACCTAGGTCATTACAAGTCAGTAATGCCATGAAATGTAAAGTACTGAAAATTGGAAACAAAAATATGTCAACAATATAGTCCAACAATGGGATCACAGTAGAGCACTCAAATGTGGAACAGGACCTATGGGTGGTAAAATGTGTTTACTTATTTAAACCTTGGTAACTGGGAAAAGCACACTGAGCCAGGGCTCATTTACAGGAGCAACCCAGAACATGGAAAACAGTGGGAAGAAAAATACAATGAGTTTTACATAGTGAATGAACATATAGTGATACAGTCAAAGTATAAAATACAGATTACAGTACATTAGTACAAAGTGCAAAAACAATTATACCTAATATCAAAAATTTAAAATACAGCCAGGGTAAAAATTCAGGAGTGTAGTTCATAGATAAAACAAACAAAAAATAAATCAAGATAAGGCAAGGGCTTAAACAAGAAGGACAAAGTGAATGATTAGCTAGAACTAAAGCAGCGAGGGGCTATGGGCGGTGGCATGAGGCTGTCAGTTCACTTAGGAGCAGTGCTTGAATGCTGAGAGTGAGGAGGTTAGCTGAGAGAAAGAGAGAGTTGGTTCCAAAGAGAGGGTAGTTGGTAGAAGAAGGAAGACTGACCTGCCAAGCAGTTGGGGCGAGAAAGAGAAAAGGAACAGTAAGCCCTGTAGTGGAGTGGGTAAGCAGAGTACCTGGCTGGGGACAGAAGTGAGGAAAGACAGGAAAGTAATAAACCTAACTAGTATTTGGCTAAGAAAGCTAAGGCATGCATCCAAAGGTAGTGGAAGTGGGGGAGAATAGAATGTGATGAGTAGAGGGAGCAGGGATGAGTGCAGAATGGGGAGTCAGTGGCAAAACAGCAAAAATAATTTAGGAGGGTGTTGAGTCTGTCAAGGGAAGAGGCTTGGGCAGAGCTGTAGTGCATTGCATCAATATGGACCAAGTAGTCGAATTTGTTGTCTAGCCATACTCCAAGGTATTTGTAAGCAGATACATTTACACGTGGGAAACTGTCAGGAATGGAAAAGATGGAAATGAGATAGTTGAGAGTTTCTGTCTTGACCCAAAGGTCATTGAAACAGTTTTCTTTGTATTTACCGACAAGTTGTTGGCCTGGAATCAATTCAACATGCTGTGAAAAACAATAGTTTGAAAATATCTTCCAAATGCAGTGTGGAATGGGAATGTTAACTGGATGCTGAGGTGCATTAGGCATAGTTTAACCATTTATAGTGATGAAGAGTTATTGCCATTGTACAGATTATTGGTTGGACCACACCTGGAGAATTCCATGCAGTTTTGGAACTCACATGTGTAAAAGAGAGGGCTTAGAAACTATCCAGAGAGGGCTATGAAAATGATCCAATGGCAGCAACGTACAGTAAAACCTATCAGGAGGGGTTAGACAGTCATAACATGTACTCTATGGAGACAGGAGGGAAAGGGGATATGATAGAAACATACAAATACATGTAATGTACAGTAATTATTTTTTTATATAATATCTCTCCAATAGACTTGAGGCGCTCTCCATAAAGTTACAATCACAAAAAGGTGTATACAGTATATGAATATGAAACATCAATGCAGTAAAGAAAATGATAAGCAGTAAAATCATAAGACAACATTAATTATTATACTTTAAAAATCATTCATTATTAGTCAGTTTTAACAGCTGCATCATCAAGACCTTCTTAAAACCATTAAGCAAAATTATAGTAAAGAGTTCCACAATTGAGATGCTGCCACAGAAATGTTCGATCACCAGATAACTTAAAGCAGGCATGTGGAGCATCAAGCGGAGATGGTGATGTGAAGTATATGGGCAAAGGAAGTCTTTAATGTAGCCAGGACCCAGATTGTGCTGGGCCTTGCAGACCATTTATTAAATCTTAAACGTGATATGCAATCTAACCAGAGACCAATGCAGATCCCACAGCACAAATGGAATCTGATAAAAAGTGCTTGGCCCTGATATCAGCCTGGCTGCAGCATTTAGCATTAGCTGAAGATGATGCATCAAACCTCCAGAAAGAACTAAATATAGAACATTAAAAAACTTGAGTTGGAATTAAGATGCAAAGGAATGCACCACAGTCATAGGATCCTCATACTGGGGACAGAGCTTCAATCAGAAGTTATATTTCAAATGGAAAAATCCACAGCAAACACCAGCTAACTGTGATTAAAACAACAGTCTGATGTCCACTATGACAACAAATGATTTTAGTTATCCAATCCACAGCTATAAGGATGGTAGCCCCAAAAGGATGGCAAGATGATGTCCTTCCTCTTAATTGGCAACTTTGAGAACACTGGTTCTAGGGGTAACAGCTCTGCATTGCTGGGATAAAGGCTTGGCCAGCTGATAGCCATCCAATTACTTAGTGCAGGCAAACATCAATTAATCACAGCTACAAAGCTGACCCAGTTCACTGAGAAAGAGAGGTACAACTCAGAATCATCTGCATAGCAGATGAACACCAGATTATACAATCTCACAATTTCACCCAAGGGCAACATGTACACTGCAAATAGCATATAGGACAAAATTGAACCTTGCAGATCATCAGACAGAATTGCAGCCCCCTTGGAAAACAATTTCACAAGTGCTACCTACTGCTCCCTATCAGCCTGAAAGAACACAAACCGTTGCAACACTGAACCAGAGAGTCTCCCATAGGTTCTCAGGCGATTAGTAAAGACTCCATTGTCCACAATATTTGTATTTATTGATTTATTTATTGAAGAGAATAGGAATTACTATCCTTTGAGTCATAGACTCTTTTACAAAGGCTCCATGTCAGTACAGAAAGAACAAACATAACATTCACTGATAATATACATAGGTACAGTATATACATTGTGTCATGGACCTGAGATTGGATTTTAGGTCTTAGCTGTTACCAAAAGTCGGGGGGGGGGTCCTAAATAGAACCCTGAGTCAGATATTATATACACAGTGATTGCGAGGCCTGAGGAAGTTGACAGGATTAAGACACAGTTTCCACCTTAATGGTTGCAGTTACAGGTGGCTGATACAAGTAGGAGGTCCTTGAGACCATATTTGAATTGGCTAAGACTAGGGGCTAGGGAGATAGAGGCTGGTATGCTGTTTAGCCAAAGGGGAGCATGGTATCAGAAGGACCTTTGACCTAGGGTGGTCCTACAATAGGAGACTAGAAGAGAGGTTCCAGTGGTGCTTCTTGGGGCCCTTCTGTGTGGGATAGTCTGGATGAGGGGGTGGAGACCTTTGGGTGCTAGATTCATGAGAATTGTTTTTGCTTGGAGGGCGGTGTGGTACTTAAGCCTATCTTCAAAGCTGAGCCAGTTAGCATGTTTGTATAGCTCACATGTGTGGGCATCTCTAGCACTCCCAGTGACCAGTCTGCAGGCTTTATTGAGAGCAATGCTGATGCTGTGTAGGGCAGTTTGGTTGCAGAGCCATAAATCGTAATGCCATAGTCACCCAAAGATAGGACAGAGGAGGTTACAGTAAGATGTAGGGCCTAAGAGGGTAGGCATTGTTTATGCCTGTATAGGATCCACAGTCTGATGTTTACAGTAGATGACAGGTGTTGGATGTATGTGTGGTAGGTGAGGGAGGTGTCCAGAGTGATCAAATGCAGATGAGAGATTAAGAAGAATGATAACAGAGTATCCCCCTCCCCAATCTCTCACCATGAAGAGATAATTTATTACTTTCACCAAGGCCATCTCAGTGCTGCGTAGAGATCTATACCCTGACTGGAATGGACTACAGATTTCAAGATGCAACAGACATGCCTGCAACTGCATACTACCACCTTTGTAAGTACTGTTCCCAATAACGGAAGGTTTGAGGCAGGTCTGCAGTTGAGTAGAATTTCTGGATCCAGATATGGTTTCTTCAGAAATGGGGTCAACATTGCTTTCTTCAAAGTGGTTGCACAAAAGCAGCCTCCTAGAGAGCCCTGGACAATTCTGACAACCACCAGAAGCTAGATATAATAGAGTAGATTCCAGAGAGCAAGTTTTGTTAATGAGCAGTACAACCAACAGGGGACACAGCCTTTAACTGGAAGATAGGGCATTAAAAAGGATATCAAAAATATATCTTCACTGAGGTGGTGATGATGATGTATAGGTGGAACTGTCTACCCAAAAATAAGATCAATTCTGGAGCTATATCACTATTCAGAACCAATCGACTGCGTAGTGTGGAATTTAGCAGGCAAAATTCCACACCTTGCGGCACAAAAATCCCTAGTGTCTAGTGGTCCCTCCCCCAACTGATCACCCCCCAAAAAATAATATTTTAATTCATGGTGTCTAGTGGTCCCCCCCTCCCCATCGGGCACCGAAAACAAATATATTTCTAGATGTGGGAAAGGTGAAGGGAACATCTTGCATATATTTTGGTCCTGTGAAAAAATATCTCCCCTCTGGCATACTGTCCAAACCAGGTTAGACCCCCTGTTAGGTCTTGATGGTCTGTTCACAGTGGAAATTTGTACTTTAGCTGTCTACTGCACCATTAGTGTCAAAGAAAGAAGATTCCTCATGGCTATTATATCGATGACTGTCAAGAGACTGGTTCATAGGCATCAGAGGGATCAACTACCTATCTCTTACAATGCATGGCTAAGTGAACTCACCTTGTTTTTTTAAACTGAACATCTAATTGCCAGCAGTCGTAACTTAAATTTTTTGATAAAAAGTGGGGTAAATTATGTGCTTTGTACCTACACTGATCTGCCTCTGACTCCTCTGCTTCTACTAGTTGTAACTTATTATGATGTATAAGTACATGGCACTCTTATTGTATTCTTGGGGCGCACTCCGGGAAAGTGTGGGGAAGGTGGGTGGGGGGGGTTAGGATAGAGTAGTAGTTAGTTTGTTCCACACAGCTTTTAACTTCATGGCGTTGTAATTAGGATGTTGGTTGTTATTTTATAAAATCTCAATAAAGCTTTAAATTTCAAAAGAAAAAAATATATTATTTAAATTCCTAGGTCCAGATATTCAAAAGGGTTGTGCATGGCGCAACAGTGTTGTGCCATGCACAACCCACTGATGCACCCTGGTGCAATATTCAAAAGGGAAAAGTGAGACGCACAAATCCCGATGTGCCGGAGTGCATCAGTAATGTATGCAGGCACAGGTGGGGGGGTGTGCCCATGCATAACCTGCACAGCCCGATATTCAGCCCGGGATGTGCAGCATCATGCATGCGCAACCCCTACCTGCACCTGCACAAAGTTACACCACAAAAAAAAAAGGAACAAGTGATGGCTGCCCACAGGTGAGCTGCCACATTGTAGGGTGCAACACAGCAGCTGCCACCTGTGGGCGGCCACCCAAGTTCCTGCCACACCTGGTGGCACCCCCCATGCCCCGTCATGGGCATCCATGTAGAAATCCCCCAAGTCCAATATCCCTGGTGGTCCAGTGGACCGCACTGAGCCTGATTGCGGGCATCAGTAATAGAACCCCCCCCAAGTCCAATATCTCTGGTGGTCCATTGGATCGATTGCTGCCCAATAGCAGGATCTGTACCTCAGCAAATACCCCAAAGACCCTGGTGGTCTAGTGTACCCCCCCACCACACTGCCCACTGAGCCCCACTGCCCTGCTTCCCCTGTCAGCTGGCGGCGGCAGCACCCCCTCCCGCCTGCCACCCGCTGCCCGCCGACTGACAGGACCATGGTTCACAGGTGTTGAACCAATGGGCAGGCCCATACCATACTACTCAGTCCAGATATGTGAATATGTAAGTCTCACTCATTTTTCCTGGTAGCTCATGCTTCTGTTATGCCTATGAGTTCTAATCCTGCATCTGTCACCATCCCCTGAAGCTCCGTAAAGTTGTTCCCCAGGCTCCTAGCATTAGGCACACCATCTTGCAGCATGTGCCAGTCCCCCTTCCCTTCTTGTTAGCATCTATCTCTTTGTCCTCCCCATCCCCCTTAATTTCCTGTCTTGCTTGTTCTGGGTGCCCCTACCCTTTGATTGCTTTTCTTACTTTATTATGGACCTCTTTACATGTAACACCCTCCCACCCCACTTTGTCTAGGTGTCCTGATGGTATGCTGGGGGGGTACAAACCAAAAACCTTCCACGCAGGTAAAGCCAGCAGATATAAGAAAAACAAGGCTCTACCTCAAATCTTACCACTCACTGCAACTTCAGGCTGGGCTGGAGGGGAGGGAAGTAGAAAGGGACAAACTGGCTTGCTTCATCAGAGGAAGGAATCAGTTAGTTCATTCAATAATCTCAGCAACACATGCAGTAGAAGTGCAAAGAAAACCGGCCCGCTGGCACAGGGGCAGGGTGCCCGACGGCGATGCTGACAACCTGGGTTTGAGAACAGACCCGGGAACATTGGAGGGCTGGCTGGGGGGAGAAGGATTGAACATCCTAGGGACTGCTCTCTTTCTCTGGGATGGAGGGGGTAGATTGCCTGGCTCAATGGTGATCCCTAGCAGAGGCTGAGGATACTCCAGCGATGGGACCAGTAGGTATGAGGGGTGGGGCAGACGTGGGATATCATTGTACATCCCTGACCCCGGGGCTTAAAAATAAAAAAAATACATCCGTCGCTAATGAAGCCTGCTCACTTGCCCGGCTCCGCTAAGCCTTCCACGGCAGTTATGGGACCTGATCTATCCCGATGTCTGCTATGGCCAGTGCAGGATTCTGCACACTGCCTTGGGGGGCAAGCCAAGGAGGCAATGCCGGTGGATTCTCCTACCAGCACCTTCTCCTGTCAATGTGGAAATCCTGCCAGTACAGTGGCCTCACCCTGAGGGGCAAGCCAAAGGGTGTATCAGGGACCTGGGATTAAGGTAAGTCCCTGGGGGCTACTGAGGTAGCTAGGGTGGGCAAGGGCCAAGGTCCAGGCAGGGCGTACAAAAAGATAAAAAAAAAAATAAGAAATGCAAAGAAATTTAATTCTGATCCTCATATTATAAATTAATAAGTAATAAATTGCTCGGCTCCATGGAGCCAGGAGATAGAGACAGATGCAGGAAAGCAATTGAGAGGCACTAAACAGTACCCAATAACACAGGTGCTTGTAACAGGCCTGAAACTATTTAGACCAGGCACAGACTCCACGCAGATACCCAAAGTCATATCAAAGCTCAGGATCTTAAAGGGTGTGACTTCATCTCCAACTGTTACCTGAGGGAGTGCCTTACTCCTCCTCCTCCCAAACCAATGGATACTGGGGATGTGGCCTTCAATGCATTACTGCAGCTGCCCTGAACCTTTGCCTGAAAACCCAACCAATTCACAACCTTCTTTTCTATAGGGAAAAGATGCCAGATTTAAACAGAAGAAATGGGTGACACGGCTCCCACCTTTCCAGTTACTCTCACCATGTGCATTCCATTAGTGGGTCTAACTTGGGACCTGCTCCAGACACAGGCATGGCAGGCCCAATAAAACAAATCCCCAGAATACACCCACCAGCTGACTCACAGTAGCATGCCACATCAGGTAACCAACCTCCTTGGAGCTGCCACCTCCAAAAGGCCCTGCCACCACCATGACAGCCCCACTGCCATACCTTTTCTGTTAGAGCACCGGGCCTCCCAAACCCAGCCATAATCAGGACTTCCTCCAGCTGCTGTCCTCCACACTGCTGAGCTCCCAGAACCCCAGTCCCCTACAGTCACCACACTCCTGTCATCCTTCCCTTCAGAAATTAATACAAACCACGTAGCATTGACGTTGAAAACGCCAGTACCTCCCGGGCCAGGGGGTTTTAAGCCCCAACCCGACTTGCCCTACATCCTGCCTGCCAGCTCCCCCTTGCAAAGGAGCCTCCTCCTTTTATACCTGAGCTGAGAGCAATGCCCCCTCCTGGGAGCAGAACACAGGAGGCCCCAAAGCCAAGACCCTATCCAACAGGGGAGAGCATGGTATAGAAAGCCAGCCCCAAATGGGATGGCTTACATACAGATGAGTCCTAGCTAGGTTCTCCTTTTGTTCTCTTTCCTTTGTGGTTCCCCTGCCTCAGTCTTTCTGCAACCTAGTTTAAATATCCACCAACTTAGATATCAGACTTCTGCTCCTGTGCATTAGCCCCCTCTCTTTGTCAGGTGAAGGCCATCCCCCTTAAAAAGCCTCCTGTCTCAGAAGACCCCCAAAAATGATACCCCTCCTCCTGACACCATCCCTTCAGCCACTATTTACCTCCTTAATTTCTTCCTTCCTCATATCTCTACCACATAGTGAGGACTTCAGAAAAGGCCAGGGAAGCCACATGTGCCTTCAATCTGTCACCAGCCTTGAAAAGTTATGCTTCACCATCTTAACTGACTGGTTCCCCAGAGCATTGGTAACCAAATGTACAAGTACTTCAAGCTCCCCTCCCCTCCCCCCTTCTACTCTCCTCCCTATCCTGTCCATGTCCTAGATAGCTGAAGTACCTCGAAGTCAGCAGAACATCCCCCCTCCCCTTTACCCCACTTCCCGCCACCCTGTCCACCCCTCTAATCACTGAGCCCACTACTGCCAGGAAACTCTTTATTGCTTTGCTCCTGATCTTACCACTGGGTGCCACCAAGTAATCCTGTTCATCCTTCCAACTGGCTCTGAGACCCCTCCAAAGGAGTAAGGTACCCACTCCTCCTCAAGTAATTTAAACTGATTTATTTATTATTTTATTTTTTTTTAGTCTTTGGTAACTGGGTATGGCCTACTAGGCACAAGTGTCTGTTTTTAGGTGTGATCTGGGAGCCCTGGGGACTTAAGTGACTCGCTCAGAGTCACACAGTATGGAAGTGGAGATTTTGGGAATCAAACCCAGGTCTGCTGGATGTACCAAGCTCATTCTCAACTCGTTACTCTAACCTGTAGGCTATACTGCCAGCCCCAATTTCCTTTTGGAATACCATGAGCTTGGATGACTGCCTTGTGGCTGCCTCTGCCACCCCTTCCTTTCCTCTGTACCCTCCAGGCCAGTGTGCCTCTGGGGAAGTGAGGGTGCCAGGTGTGTCTAAGGTTACCTGCTCAGCTGGTAATGCTGCTGCTGCCAGGATATCTCCTCCCTTGCTGCTACTAGCTGTACCTGGAGCCCTTCAAATGCCCTACGGGGCAAGTAAGGGGCAGTGATCTCTCCCCCAGAGTGTAGTCCATGAGATGAGTTCACCACAGTCCCCACATCTGCCTATGTCCCTACTGTACCTGTGTTCCATCTTATTTGATTAGTTCCATCCCACAGCATATACTTTTTTTTAACTTTATTTTTAAAATGTTTCCAAAGTCTGAAGCTATGGACAATACATATAGTGAACAGTCCAAAAATACAGGGGGTGCTGATTCTCAAAGCCCTTGAAATGATGTAAGGTGCCTGCGCAAAACTTAAATGATGCAAGTGGCACCTTTTGTCAAAAAAATGTGCCTCAAGCAATTCTCAAAAGCAGCCTACAGCAAACACAGGCTGCTTGCGGCAAAGGGGGCTTGCGCCAGCCTTGCCCCATAAAATGGGCTGTGGCAAGATGCTAGGGGATTGTGGCAGATGCAAGCTACCAAATCCCCTAAATCAGTATTCGAAAACCACCCACTGAGGAGAACTGTCTAAGTGAACCTAGGTGTCCTCTGGGGGTTGTGCCAATGTGCTGCCATGGTCCTGATCCCCATAGTAAATGCCGTCCTGGTAGTCTAGGGCAATCCTCAACAGCCCTGATTCATGATCCCCTTGAATTAATACTGTAAGTAACCTGGTTTTCCAGTGGTCCCCCCAACCCCAAGCCCCAATCTCCCATAATATTAATTTAAATTGCCCTGGTGGGCTAGCAGACTCCCAAGCCCCGATCTCCCATAATATTGATTGACAGTTCTCTGGTGGGCTAGTGGATGGCCCCGATCCCGAGGTACATGATATATCCAATATCCTGATGGTCTAGAGGACCCCCCCACCCCACAGTGCCCTACCAAGCTGATCCCCCAAACTAGAACCCAGCTGGTGACTGGCACAGCCCAACCCTCACCACCGCAGCCAGCCACTGAATGAGCTATGAATGAGCACGTACTGTACATAGTATGCGCTCAGTGACTGACAGCTGCTGTACCATCTGTACCATCAGAGGTTGGTTAAATATGTTCAAGCTGCCACAGTCAGTTGCCTCCTTTCTTGCCAGAGGAAGATAAATGTTGAAAACTGCAAAGTATAGCATGTAAGTGTCAATAAAGTTCTGAAATACATATTTAAAAGGTAATGACTTACCAGTTGTGGACCAGGAAAAAAATTGGAGGGGGAGAGGATAATAGATATTAAGTTGAAATAATCCCAGTGTCACATATGAGGCAGAACAAAACCAGTCCCAGACTAAACTCTTGGACTATTGGAGGGTTGATTTCAGAATAATGAGGGTGCTGCTGAAGGGAAAACTAAAGGGGGTATGAGCAATAGGGATGGTGGAAGCTAAATGGGAGTTGATAAAAAATGTAATAACAGAAGTCACAGATCACTGTATGAGGGTAATCATCAAGCAGAAAAAGGGTACTATGATTCACAAGGAATATAGAGAAGGCCATGATGGCTAAGAAAAAGACTTTAAAAAAAATACAGAACCAGCCAAGTGGCTGACAGGATTGAGTGTCACAGCAAGATATAAGAGGCCAACAGTATAATTAGGAGGGCTAAGATTGATATGAAAGAGAGAACCGTGGAAGATATGAAAGGGGGAAATATAACCTTATTTCTTCACATAAAGAAGAAGAAAACAAGCATTTATCAATGCTAAATGTTTCCTTGCTAATATTAGCATTGGATGTGCAGGACTTAGATGCAGAATAGGAATGGCAGTGAAGTATTGAACTCATGCCAACCCACCTCCACCCTGCAGTGATGGACAGGCATTGGGGTGTGCCTTTGGGTAGTCACCTATAATGCTCATGGCATTTCACCTCACCCTATCCTGTAGACACCGACAAGTGTTGAGGTGTGCCTTGGAGTGTTCAACTTTACAGTCACCTCATTTCATAAAAACATATGCTGAAATGGGTGCAGTATAGGAAAATGGGGTGAACTCTGGGGCCAAAGAGTCGAAGGTACACTCGATGCCTGTCGCTGACTTGAGGGTGGAGGTGGAATGGCATGAGCATTACAGCTGGCAATCCAAAGGCACACCCCTGATGCCTGTCAGTCTGTACAGGGTGGGACATTATGGTTAGAAACCCTAATGCCACAGGCATTTGTTGGTATTTGCACTACAAATTTTCAGCATGGCCATTTTGTAACCCCAACCTCATGAAAGCATTTGGGAGCTCTGCTCATGAACAGTGGCACTGTGATTTTGTTAATCTGTCCCAAACGTTGATTTCCCACAATGACCATGCCATTCTGCACCAGATATGAGAAAACACAGTTCAGGCAAGATGTGAAAAATGACAGCTGTACCATTCATAGGGAGGTGTGAAGAGATGGCAATGTTGAAAAAATGTAGTGAGAATATTAAAAATATTCAAACTTACGAGCGTACATGGAAACTGTGCAATGCACGCTCGTAACACAGCCATTTAGTGGAATTATTTCAGCAAATTTTCAGCATAGGCATTTTGTGACCTCTGCTCATGAACAGTGTCACTATGATGTTCTTAATCTGTCCCAAACATTGATTTCCCACAGCAACCGCACCATTGTGAGCCAGATGTGTGAAAATACATTTCGGGCAGAATTTGAAAAATGACAGCTGTACTGTTCATAAGGAGGTGTGCAAACTTGACAATGCTGAAAATTTTGAGTGAAAATATTACAAATTCTCAAAGTTACAAGTGTGCATGGAAACTGCGCAATGCACGCTAGTAACATAGTAATTTTATGGACTTTTGTCACCAAATTTTCAATGTTGGCATTTTGGGACCTCTGCTCATGAACAGTGTCACTGTGATTTTCTTAATCTGTCCCAAACACTGATTTTCCACAGTGATTGTGCTATTGTGCGCCAGAAGTGCAAAAACACATTTCGGCCAGGATGTGAAAAATGACAACTGTACTGTTCACAAGGAGGTGTGAAAAAATGCTAATGTTGAAAATCGGAGTGAAAATATTACAAATTTGTGAAGTTATGAGTGTGCATGGAAACTGTACAATGCACACTTGCAACACAGTCATTCTGGGGAATTTTTTTCACCAGATTTGCAACATGGGCCTTTTGGGAGCCCACCTCATGAACAGTGATACTGTTATTTCATTAATCAGTCCCGAAAGATGATTCCATGCAGTGACCACAAAATCTCCTTTTGGGACCAAATAACCTGATGACAGTCACTGAATTCATGAGATGGGGTCCCATGAACCCCATGTTGAAAACGTGGTACCAAAATTCACAAAAATGGCTGAGACATCCACCTAAGTTGAAACCCCCTCATTTATGCCGTTATACAGCTTCGCAGCATTTCTTCAGTTTGCAATAGGCTTTGAAGAATGCAGACGTGTTCCCACTCCACCGAAGATCATCACGCCAGGCTCTAGATGTAATTATGGGAAGAAGGGGGGTGTGGGGAGGTCAGGTGTGCAGAGAGTGGGTGGGGGTTGGGGGAGGGAGCACCAGAGGCAACAAGGGACAGTTTTCTATTTTCAGAGGCTTTTAAAAAAAAAATTACCTTGAGGGACAGTTTTTCTATTACAGGGACAATGAGCATGCTCGGTGTTTGTTGGGGGGGCTGTAGCTGATAGGGATTGGGCACCCCATTGGCACATACAGAGTGTTCAGGGGGACACATGAGCCAAGGGGGATTGGGCACCCCCCTCAGCACACAGCAAAAGAAGCGGCAACTGACTCCCATGCCCACTGACAGATCTGTCTCACCTGGCTTCTCATATCCTCCAAGAGGGCCCTCACCCACAGCCAGGGTCTGACTTTGAAGAGCACCCAAAGAGGAGGGTAGGCCCCACCCTGGAGGGGTTAAGCTGGGGGTACTGGCCGTGGGAGGAGGGAGGGAGAGAGAGGGGGTTCAGGGCCGAGAGGATCTCAGATGGGGCAAGATCAGGCAGGATGCCCGAGAGAGGCTCTGCAGGCTACAACCGGAGAGAAAAAGAATGTAAAAAAAAGAGACAGTTAAATCTAGTCATGTTTCATTTTTTTAAATTAAAAAGTATCTGGGACCTATGGTAAGAGATACTCTTAGATCCTTGATAATTGACAATGCTTGCTGAATACATTCCTTTCCTAGTGTGAAATGAATCTCATGTATTTATTTGTAATTTGTAACAGGTAAGGCACACTAAACTGTGACAATGTGTTTAAGTGTGTCTCGGTGGGGTGGGTGGGTGGGTGGGGTCCATGGACCTGTTTTTCATTAAGTAACTTTATTGAAAAAGTCAGTTTGCAGACAATGACTCTGAAAATACAGTGAAAATACCGAGCCAAAATAACCCCACAGTCCCTCCACTCTCCCAAAAACTCACCTCCGCCACCCCCACCCCAAAAATAGGCTCTGGAGTAGCTAGGGGAGATTACTATCATACAAGTAGGTCAGAAAACAAAGTTTATCAGGGAGAAGATTCATGCCCCAGAGTGGACAGTCAGGCATCCAAAGGGGCCCAACACCTAATGTACTAAAGGACCAAAAGCAGTGTCACATAGATGCCAAGGTATGCTTCACATGTAACATATCCAACATCTCCTTGTGCCATTCAGTACAGGATGGAATAGCCTGATCTATCCAATGTCTGAGGATGATTTCTTTTTTAGCCACTATACAGTAACAAGAGCAAAACAAGCATTTGTCAATGCCGAATGTTTGCTTGCTGGCATTGGCAGTGGTAGTGTAGAAGTTACAGAGCTGTGTAATAGGAATGGCAGTGAAGTATGGAACTGAAGCCAACCCCACCACCACCCTGCAGAGAGTGACAGGCATTGGGGTGTGCCTTTGGGTTGTCAGGCATAACGACCATGCCATTTCACCACACCCCACCCTGCAGACACTGGCAAGTGTCACGGTGTTCCTTGGGGTCTTAGGCCCTTATGCGCACCCCATTCCATTAGGAAATACAGTGAGATGGGTGCGATACAGGAGAATGGGGGTGAACTTTGGGGCCGAAGAGTCCAAGGCATACCTCGATGCCTCTCACTGGCTGCAGGGTGTGGAATGGTATGAGCATTACAGGCCAGAATCCCAAGTCACACCCCGATGCCTGTCATTCTCTACAGGGCTGGACATTATGGTTGGAAACCCTAATACCTCAGGCATTCGTTGGTATTTTCACTCCAAAATGTTCAACATGGTTTTTTTGTGACCCCCCCCATGAACAGGGGGAATATCCGTTTGTTAGCCGAAAGCTGCTTATGCACAGCGACTACAGCATTTAGCATCACAGGTGCAAAAACATTCCGAACAGGATGTAAAAAATGACAGCTGTACTGTTCATGGGGAGGTGTAAAAAATGGCAATGTTGCAAATCTGCAATAAAAATATTTAAAAAATGGTGAAGTCACGAGCGTACATAGAAACTGTGCAACGCACACCCGTAATATAATTAGGTTGGGGATTTTTTTACAGCAGATTGTCAACTCAGGCATTTTGGTGCCTCCGATCATGAACAGTGTCACTGTGATTTTCTTTATCTGTCGAACAATGATTTCCCACAGCACGCATCTCTGCGCTGGAGTGAAAACACGCCGACCATGTTGTGAAAAATGACAGCTGTACTGTAAATAAGGGAAGTGTGGAAAATGCCACTGGTGAAAATCTGGACTTAAAATATTACAAAGTCATGAACTTACGAGTGCGTGGAAACTGTGCAATGCTCACTCATAACACAGTCATTTTATGGACTTTTGTCACCAAATTTTCAACATAACCATTTTAAGACCTCTGCTCATGAACAGTGTAACTGTGATTTTCTTAATCTGTCCCAAACATTGCTTTCGCACACCAACAGCACCATTGTGCGCTACATGTATGAAAACACATTTTGGGTGGCACATGAAAAATGGCAGCTGTACTGTTCATAAGGAAGTGTAATAAAATGGCAATGTTGAAAATCTGGAGTGAAAATATTAAAAATTTGAGAACTTATGAGCGTGCGTAGGAACTTTACAACGCACGCTAGTAAAACAGTAATTTTGGGGAATTTTTTCACCAAATTTTCAACATAGCCATTTTAAGACCTCTGCTTATGAACAGTGTCACTGTGATTTTCTTAATTTGTCCCATACATTGATTTTGCACACCAACTGTGCCATTGTATACTACATGAGCGGAAACACGTTTTGGGTAAGATGTGAAAAATGACAGCTGTACTACTCATAAGAAGGTGTGGTAAAATGGCAATGTTAAAAATCTGGAGTGAAAATATTAAAAATTCGAGAACTTACGAGCGTGCGTAGGAACTGTACAATGCATGCTTGTAAAACAGTCATTTTTGGGAATTTTTTCACCAAATTTTCAACATAGCCATTTTAAGACCTCTACTCATGAACAGTGTCACTGTAATTTTCTTAATTTGTCCCATACATTGATTTCACACACCGACTGCGCCATTGTGCACTACATGGGCGGAAACACATTTTGGGTGAGATGTGAAAAATGTCAGCTGTACTACTCATAAGAAGGTGTGGTAAAATGGCAATGTTGAAAATCTGGAGTGAAAATATTGAAAATTCGTGAACTTATGAGCGTGCGTAGGAACTGCGCAACACACGGTCGTAAAACAGTCATTTGTAGGATTTTTTTCACCAAATTTTCAACATAGCCATTTTAAGACCTCTGCTCATGAGCAGTGTCACTGTAGTTTTCTTAATTTCTCCCGTACATTGGTTTCGCACACCGACTACACCATTGTGCGCTACATGGGCGGAAACACATTTTGGGTGAGATGTGAAAAATGACAGCTGTACTACTCATAAGAAGGTGTGGTAAAATGGCAATGTTGAAAATCTGGAGTGAAAATATTGAAAATTCACGAACTTACGAGCGTGCGTAGGAACTGCGCAATGCACGCTCGTAAAACAGTCGTTTTGGAATTTTTCCACCAAATTTTCAAAATAGGCTTCTTAAGAGCCCACTTTATGAACACTTGCAGTGTCGTTTTGTTAATCAGTCCCAAAAGGTGATTTTGCACAATGACTGCGAAATCACCCTTTGGGCCCGAATAATGCCATGACAGTGACAGCATTCATGAGAAGGTGTCCCAAAAACCCCATGTTGAAAATTTGGTGCAAAAATTCCAAAAAATGGCTGAGATATGCAACAAAGTTGAAAACCCTATCTATCCCATTATACAGCTTACAGCATTTCCTCAGTTCACAGTTGGCTTTGAAGAGTGCAGACGTGTTCCAGTCCATCAAGATCGTCGCGACAAGCTCCGGAGGTAAGTATGGGGTGGGGGTGGGGAGGTAGGGTGCACAGTGGTGGGTGCGGGTTGTGGGGAGGGGGACAGGAAGACTGTGTGGGACCATTTTTTTCTTTACAGGAATTAAAAAAAAAAGACAATCGGGATATTTGCCACACTGGGTGGGCTCCCAGCATGGCAGAAGGATGGCTGGAAGTGGGCCGACAGGGATTGGGCACCCCCGTTGGCTATAGAGTGTGTGCGTGGGGGGGAGCATGCAGTATGCGTGCATGGGTGTGTGTGTGTGTGTGTGTGTGTGTGTGTGTAGGGGGAGCTGCGCATGAGCAGGCGATATCTTATCACTGCTCACTGAAGCACAGCTCCCCCTTTCAACTGTATGCCACTGCATTTTGGAGCTTGTCATAGACAGCTCCAGCATGCATTGGTGGACTAGGGCCGTGCCTGCCAACACACTGGCTGAATTGGAAGAGGGGGTGACACACCTCCGAAAACTCGGATGATGGCACTATGTTTCTTGCACATGCATGCAAGCAAACATAATGATAGCATCTTGTGCCCATTAATGCCTGTATGGTCACTCACAGGAGACAGCATTCCTTAGTAAAAGCTTCTAAAAGACCCAGGGTGGGATCCAATGTCTCCTGAATATTTTGTCTAAAAGGCCAGACTTTAGGGCAATCCCAGAGGATATGCAACAAAGTACCTTCTTCACAGTTGCACCTTGTACAACTTGATGAGTTAAACTTCCCCCATCTGTGTAATCTCTGAGGGGTATTATAAAGGGCATGAACAATTTTAAATTGAATAAATCAGTGACCATTTTATTTAAGGTAACGATAATTGTTATGCCAAATTTCAGTCCACTGTCATGTGTCTGGTCTCCAGTCCAAGGTCTGAGGCCAGTACTGTGGAGGGGGCCCATATCTGTTAGACCAGGCCTGTTGACAGGACTAGTAAATTGTAGAAATAGTGTGACGGGCCATACTAAGGTGTTCAAACTCAGCCAAAGTAAGGTCAGACTGAGCTATGGGTGGGGGTATATGGACCTGTTTTTTTATTGATGGTGGAATATTGGTCATGACAGTGGGGAAATTTCACTACTCTTGGCAAGGGGTGATGTTGGCCTCTCAGTCGAGATGAATGCCCTTGTCAGTGTGGAGGAGGAGGAAGGAGAGATGCTATAGGCTGTGGCACCACTTTCCCCTTCCAGTCCATTTTTCTAAGGAAGAAAACCTACTCTTTCTATGGAGAATGGTATGGAAACAGAGTAGTCTCAATCCCAGACTGGTGTCTCTGGTGTTTTGGAAGCTGAAGAACAACTGAAATTAGAAATGACTGAAAGGAGGCAATCCCGTTTGAAGCTAATGACTGAGGATTAAGAAAGATACAATATGAGAAAAGTGTCATTGAGCTGCTTCCAACAATGACTGTAACCTGGTTTTGTCTACTGCAGCTGCTGATGTAAATCACAATACTGAAATGCAAGTCAACACATCGCTGAGAGATGACCATAATCAGCTGAGCCCCAGAGATGAAAGGGGCAGAACAGAGATCAAAGAGCTCAAAAGATAGCAACATCAAACATGGCCCAGGACAGATTCAAAATGTCTTCCATTTAAAAGCAGAGTAATGAGTTCACTTGTGAGTCAAATGCTTGACATAAATAACAGATTCCCAGATGATTTTCAAATCCTCTTATATTATTTTATTTCCCCTACGTTTCTCTCATTACATGAGCTTGTTCATGGGGTCTTGTTTTCTGTTCAATAAACATACATTGCATAAGTTCATACCAGTCATTAATTCAACCACTTCTTATAAATTATTGTTTTTAATTTTTTATATTTTCAAGTACTTATATTACCATATTTAAAATGCTTAAATGCTCATTTCTTGTGTTTTTTTATTTGCTTGCCACATCCTTTAGTTTATCTGAAACAATTAAAGATAGATACATATCCTCAGTATCTTATACTTTGCTTCTAAAAATCACATTGCATGGCCAGCCTGGTGGCATTAAGGGCTGAGGCGCTGGATGCCACACCTCATGCCATCCTGGCGACCCGAATTTGGGAATGGGCATGGGCTTCCGGGGTCGGCAGGGAGGAAATGGATTGAGCATCTGATGGATGACTCTCCATCTCTGTCGAGAGGGTGTTCGGCTGGGTGGGAGCACAGCAGACACTTGGCAGGGACACACGCAGGAGCATGCATGACCCCACAGCAGGCATCATTGCATGCCATGCTCTTGCAAGGGGAGTAAATGGAAAAAGTCGAACAGTCACGGCATCTGGATGGCTGTCCCACCACTCTGGCTCCAAAGGCATCACTCCTGGCACTGGATCATATTTGAGGTGGGTGAGATTGGGGGACTCCCCATTGCTCCACCATGGGGGGGTAAGCTGTGGAAGTAGCTGGGAGCAAGGGTCTGTATGTGGAGCCCAGAGTGCAGGATGGCGGCTGGATGTAATGCCGATTGTGCCGAGGAAAGAAAGATACAGCGAAAAATAAATAAATAAATAAAAGTCACACTGCTGCATATTCAGTCAATTCAAACTAAATTGCGCACATATTAAAAGACTAAACATGCAAGCTTTTAAAACAAAGGAAAGATGTTTGGAAGCAAAATTAAAAACTTTCAGGTAACTGGTTACTTAAGGCATGGGGAAACAAGTCACCATAGCAGCAGTGGTTGAAAAAAGCACAGAATGGAAAAATAAAATTGCACAATTTAGTTTGAATTGACTGAGCATGCATCAGTGTGATTTTTAGAAGTGAAGTACAAGATGCTAAGGAAATGTGCTGAGGATATGTATCTATCTTAAATTCTTTCAGATAAACTAAAGGATATGGCAAGCAAATAAAAATCCCAAGAAATGAGCACTGAGGCATTTTAAATACAGTAATATACTGTAAGTACTTGAAAATATAATGAATTAAAAATAATAATTTATAAGAATTAATAACAGGAATGAACATATGTCATGTATTTTTATTGAACAGAAAACAAGACCTGTGAAAAAGCTCACATGATGAGTGAAACATATAGGAAAAAAAATAAGATTTGAAAATCATCTGGAAATCTTTTATTTATATGAAGCATTTGACTCCCAACTGAATTATTTTCTCTGAATTTATGAAGCACCTCAGGGAGTCTGAAGACTGAAATATTTCTTACCATATTCCACAGCAATTATTTTGGTCTTTCATTTAAAAGCCCCTTACCTAAGTTCCACACCATGGTCTGCTGAAACTGCATTTTCTAATGCAGGCTGGATTCAGAATGAACAGGTAGAATGGATCCCCAACCCTGACTGGGACCTGAGTAGACTTGAGACCCCAGGATTCCGGAACCCAGATCTTTCCTAGTCCCAGCTCACAGCAACCCAAACCCATGCTGCTTCAACAAAACTGCTGATGGCATCAGATCTGCCTGGATGGTTTCAATCAAAGGAACAAATGCCTCTAACAATATGATGAATTCCACTGAGCAAATCATTTTTTCACCCTACAACAGAACTCTGTGAATGGCAAAGAATGCTGCTGTTAATTTCTTAGGTAATACTTTTAAATAACAGTACTCTTGATGGCAATGACAGTATTAATCCAGATTGTAAAGAGAAAGAAAACAGTCAAGCAAATCAAAAAGGAGGCCAGAACTTGTCTCCTGGGGCTGATGATGTATCCATAGTTTCTTCTAAGTGGGTTCTCAGTCCTGAAATGCCTGGACATGGGGTCATAATGCCGTATGCCAAAACCACATGGCTGAAAATGCAGCTGTGAAACAGTGTGACACAAAAACAGAGTCAGTCAAAACACCGACCTGTTCTGTGCACCACGCCCATTGCAAACAATCAGTCTGTATGTTTTTTGAGGGTGGCTTCACCCCCCTGGCCCCCCCAGAACTTAAATAACAAACTCCGGGGGGGGGGCAGACTTCAGGGATGGGGGAGAAACTCAGGCGGGGGAAGTTTTATTTAAAAAAAAAACATGCTGGCAAAAGTTGCAACAGGGGAGATCTGAGGGGGAACCAAACCACAATCCCAGGTCTCCCAACTGTGCCATGTGCTGGTGCCCTAACCACTCGACCATGGGAGCGGCTCGACCAGGTACCCAGCACATGGCAACTTCTCCCCTCATTCCATCACTGTGCAGCGACAGGGGTAGCAGTAAATCCTTATCACTATTCTACCCCTGTCGCTGTGATTTCAAGTGCTGTACAGTATGTACATCATGGTTAATACCACACTGTCTTACATGCATGGTACTGACCCAGCACAGAACACCAGCATCTACAATTTCACTTCCATCAGTTCCTGCTTCTAACATTCCAGCCTAAAACAAAGTGTCTGCACTAGTAAACTTCAGGGAACTTGATATGACTATATTGCACAATTCTGCACAACATCAGCTAGATTCTTCTCCTTCCAATCCTGTACCTATTGTCTCTTAATATTATTACAGCCACAGTAACAATGTCAGTGCCCCCTTCCTTGCACCCTACAAATGTTGCTACCTTGGGAAGTCAATCCTTGAATACAGATCCTTCTTATCAGTCACTCCAGTATTCAGCAACCATTGATCTCACTGAAGGTCATGACAGCGCAGGAGGGCAGAGACTTCCTGCCATTGCTATGGATCTGACTGACACTGGGCACACTGCTTTACCAGTTAAACCCTCTATAAATGTTTCCTCAGATGTGCCTGAAACTATACCCAATACTATATACAGGGACACTGTAAAACTTGAGGATCACCTACAAGAACCTCCAGTTGCCCAGCATTTCCAATAGTGCTACTACTAGGGTTTCTTCTACTACAGACCCTGCTGCTGGGGAAAACACTGCAAATACTGTAGGAAACCCTTCCACTTCTCAGCCCAGGTGTGTAGATATGTACTATAAGAGGCTGGAACCAGCACCACAGCATAGTGCAATATGCTTAAAAAATAAAAGGTGGGGGTTGGGGGTTACCAGAGTACCCTGACCAAGCTTTCTACTACAGACCCTGCTGCTGTGGAAAACTCTTCCACTTCTTGGCCCAGGTATGCATATCTGCTCCATCAGAGGATGAACCCAGCACCATGGCATAATGCAGTACGCTTAAAAAATAAGGGTGGGGGGTTACCTGAGCATCCAGAGCAAGTTTTCTACTACAGATCCTGCTACTGGGGAAAACACTGCAGATATTGAAGAAAACCATGCCACTTCTTGGCCCTGGTATGTATACCTGACCCAAGAGAGGTTGAAGCCAGCCCCATGGCGTAAAGCTGTATGCTTAAAATATAAAAGGGAAGGGGGTTACCTGAGCACCCTGACCAATTTGCTGTTGCACAGACTCCACTTAAAGATTTCATTAAATTGTTTGCTTCCAAAATGTATGCCCTGATCCATGTTTCAGGACAGAATACATTTGACATCAGTTTTAAGACCTCCCAGTGGCTGGATAGATTTTACTTTAAAGGTGATCTGCAATGAAGCATTGCAGCCCCTTTCCATTGTCACATACCTTACAATACTGTTGCGGGAGTCCAGAATTGCAATCAGCATAATTTTTCACATCCTGGTTTAATTTGAATAAAGCACTGAAATTTTCAGCCGAACATGGAAGTGTGGAGGGGAACCAACTGAGCCAGCACAAGTGTTCATGGGTGGTACATCCATTTAGTGACGCAACTCCCCTTATAGTAACAGCATTAACGGTTGCTTATTATGCTGATTTTAATGCTTCCCTTGGGGTCTTGACACCCTAAATATTACTTACTGCAACACCTGGACAGGCTGTTGCAGTAAGTGATATTTAGGGTGTCAAGACCCCCCGGGCCGAAAATGTTGGCGCTTTATTCAGATTAAACCAGGATGTGAAAAATAATGCCGTTTGCAACCCCAGAGTCCCACAACAGCATTGTAAGGTATGTCAGAATGGAAGGGGGCTGCAACGCTTTGTTGCAGATCACCTTTAAGCATGGGCAGTTAAAAACATCTCCATTAAGGTCCCTGTTCTTGTCTATTCCTCTCAACAAACCACTGCTGAAAACAGTAAGTGTCCTTTTTTAGAAATTAGGGTGTCAACGTTAGTGACATTCACTATTGGCAGGAACAGCATTGTGAGGTTCTGGGTTTCCAGAGCCCATTACTGACTCAGGAAAAATTTGGACTAGTGGGTGGAACTAAAAAATGCATGAATGGGGTTGCTGCATGTTTTTTGTTTTTTTTAAATGTCTTCAAGCGTTTCATCTTTTTCAACCAATGTCTTTACTCATCTAATCATTTGTTTCCCAGTTTAGAGCTTTTCCAATGGGTATATTACTATACAAAAATTCAGAAAATAATAATTAACATTTAATTTTTATGTTGCCTATTTTATAAAGGCTAAATAAACAGCAGTTTTTATATATTATTTGGGCCAATTACCATTTCCCTTCAGCCCCGGTCCCAATAAACAGTTTGTTAGATGTCCAACATCATTTTGATTCTGAAAAAACAATATTGCATATTCATATTGTTATTTGCATTGGAATCCATACATCGTGCTACCACCACCACTTAGTGAATTTTATATAAATACTGCTCTAAAAAGCCAGTATCCCACTTAGCTGGGAGAACACATATCTGTTGTATTTCAATATATCACTTACTTAAGCTTGTGTTCA
This sequence comes from Neoceratodus forsteri, assembly GCA_016271365.2. Lineage (NCBI taxonomy): Eukaryota > Metazoa > Chordata > Ceratodontiformes > Ceratodontidae > Neoceratodus > Neoceratodus forsteri. The sequence continues at coordinate 824,849,389 of CM057449.1, forward strand.
TTTTACTTGAATATTTTGTTCTAGAAAAACATTAAAAAAATTCCCTTAAGTTCTTTTATATATCATGTTGTCCAGCAACTGCTTTGTTTTCCAGTGTTTGCCAATAGATACAAAAGATAAGTTATTACCTTATTCATATGGTGTTGCATGCAGGTGTGTCCTTCTCCGAGAACGCCAAGATTTCACAATCCTCTTGAGCCTGCTTGTCTTCCTGTGGCATGACGTCACTCGTCATGTCTGTGATCTCGCACATGTGCAAGTACACTTGCCTAGCAACTGTCAACAACCTCTGCTAGCTATTGCCATGGCTGGGAAGTATGACAAGCGGACTTATATGCTTTGAGTCCCATGACATTTTTTAATGGATGCCTTTACAATATCATGTATTGATGTCTATCTTATTTTTAACCATATGCTTGTGCATATTCAGTTACCATTCAATAATACTTTTTACTCTTTATCACACTTAGAGCTTTGATGTTGAAAACTAGTTCAAATGTACTAGGAGAAATGGACCACCCTGTGTTGTTTGGGGGGTGTAACATGTGAGGGAAACCACAGGATTGCACCAAGGTTCTTATATACTGTTAATTATATTTTCAAGGCAATGTTATCCCAAATGCTGTCACATTCCTCTGTCTCCAACTTGTTGACATCCTCATGTTGTTTTGTTTAATCTCTGCTATCAGTTTTTTTATATCAATGTACATTGCCCTGTTTGATCCCTGTGTTTATATAGCATTCTGCACTTGTGTCTTACACACATTGCCCTTCTATGTTTACATATTAACACCAACTATCATAATTCCCAGTGTAACATACTGCTCTACTATTTTACTCATGATCTTGGCAGTATGTGACACTTATTCTCTATGTGATCCTTGGCCTGATCTATACTTGATTGGACCCACTCTTTAATGGCCAAATATTCAAGTGTTGATGTTGCCAGTATATGTGATTACTTTTTCAGCTATTCTATTATTCTGTACAGGCCATATCTGAGCCTTCTCTGGCTCATATATTGTCTTTTCAGAAATGTTTTGTTGGACCCATTATTTTGGATTTCATCTTCATCTCCTGTCAAGTTTTAAATCCACTAGTTATGTTTGTCATCATCAGCGCTGGCCTCTTCAATTTATTTTTTGGTTTTGTTTAGCAAGCATACTGCTACAACATGTGTTTTTGAGCTATACTGCACATCCACCCAACTTCACCAATTACCAACAAGTAGTGCTGTGCGGAATATGCAAATTTTGGCAGAATGAAATTCGGTGGAATTTTCAAAATTCCACAGAAATTCTGCCAAATTTTGGCACAAATGGAGTTGTGAAATTTCATGGTAGAAAATAGTTGTGGAATGATTTTCCGCAGAAAAATATGCTGTTCTGTAGATCTCAGTATTTTCTGCAAAAATTGTTGTGGCATAATTTTCCATGGAAAAAAAGCTTTTCCTTGGAATATTATTCCATGGATCTCAGTAGGCATAATTCCACTGAAGAACCAGTGAAATTCTAATGGAAATTCCACTGACAAAATGACCATTCCGCACAGCACTACCAACAAGCCTGCAAGTTTGTATCTGTATTCATGCCTATACCTGGGTCTAGTACCTTCAAGTTGAATATCCACTTCATCGCTGCATGACTCCATTTTTTAGTGTAGTTACCCCCTCTTTCTGGTGGGGGACAGCTTTTAGGCCCCAGGATCTAAGTGATGCTCCTGTGTGTCCAGCTTGTGAAAATGCTGTGCCATGGGACAAGTGCCACGGGTAATATCTTGTCCCATCTCCTGATATCACTTCTGTGTTCCTGAATTCATGTTTTTACTGATCAGCTCATCTGATCCACATACAGCATGTCACATGGACATTGAAGAATGCATATAACTCCTTGTGTGTTGCATTCTATGTGCTGCTTTATCTTGAATTTTTGTCCTGTATTATGGGTGTTCAAAGACTGTTCTCTTGCTGGTGTGGCCTTATTATAAGCACCTCCCACATAGTACCATGGCCAGCTGTAGTGGCCCCAGCAGCAGCTGTTCATCCTTTTTATGGGTTGGTTTGAGTTTTGATTTAAGAATTCTGTCTTTAATGTTTGTTACCCATTTAGCTGTAATTATAGGTTTTTGTATTAATGTTGTGGCTGTAGGGTTGTCCATTGCTACCATGAACCAATATTTATTCATGATCATCCTTATTTGTGTAAATTTGTGGTTATACTTTGTAGCTAAGACTAATTGGCCTGATGTGGCATTAGGTTATTTTATGGTAAGAAGATCTGATCTACTAGATTCTTGTATTCTGTAGTCTGCCCTTCTGATTGTGTTCTGGTTGTATCCTCTCTGCCTGAGCCTATCCAACATTTCTCCCTTGCGTTTTTCAAACTCTGCTAGTGTGCTGCAGTTATGTTTGACTCATATTAGTTGTGAATAGCAAATGTTACTCTTCAATCTCAGCTCATGGTAATTTGTTCCATAAAGGACCTTGTTCCTATCTGTGGATTTCCTGAACAATGTTGATTCTAATCTTCCATTGTTTTTAATTGTTCTTATATCAAAATACCCTATCTCACTCAGGCTACAGTGCATTACACATTTTAGGTTTTAAGCCCTACTAAGGTATCCAAGGAATTCTTGTAATTCATTTTCTGTTTCTTCCCACATTAAAAAGATATCATCTATATATCTTAGCCAAGTATTTACTTTATTATGGTATGGATTTGTCTAACATGAATTGTGTTTCAAAGAAATACATATACAGTAGTAGACACAGACATTGCCAGCTATTTCCAGATATTTCACAACATTTCTGAAGAGTTTATCTCTGCTGCCCGTACTATAGAAATGGAAAAGCATTAGATATATCTGGAAATATCACAGAAATTTCAGGAAATAGCTAGCAGTGTCTGTGGCTACTACTGTATAAGTTTGCATAGGCCAGGGCCATGGGATTGCCCAGTGCTCTGCCCCTTGTTTGTAGAAAGAGCTTTCCATGAAACTCAAAATAATTCTTGGTTAGAACATTTTCAGTGAGTTCCTATAGTACCCTCATTTTTTCTTTGGCCTCATTTCCTCTTTGGTCCAGCATCCTCCCCATACATTCCACCCTTGAAAAGTGGGGTATGGAAGCTCAGATACATGAAAAGTTACTAAACAACTGTCCATTGGAAAACTTTAGTCTGAAATGTTGTGTAGTTTATGTATTACATCTGAAGAGTCCCTTACATGAGTACACATCCCCTCCACTACAGGTTGTAAGAGAAAGTTTATGAATTGTGAAATAGGTGCAAAAACAGAGCCAATACCGGACGGACACAGTAGGCCAGCCCAGTGTTTTTTGTGCTTTTTTATGAATTTTGGGTACACTGTAAAATGTTGTTATTCTAGTGTGATTGTTGGTTAATAGATCTGCTCCCATTGTTCTAATCATCCCATCCTTGTATATTCTTATAAAGTGCCTTTTATTTCATGACAAATTGCCGTGGTAGGATCTGTTGCTAATGACTGATAGTTTGTTTCATTTTGCAATAAATTCAAACACATAAGTTTGTACTGGACTCTATCCATAACTACGATCCCATCCCCCTTGTCAGCTGGATTTATGGCTATGCCCTATTCTCTAGAGTTACTTTTTTGATATTTTGTTATGTTTTGTTGTTTGGGGAATATACACAGTATCTCAGACTACACAGAAATTGAAGCACAGAACATGGTTTTGAGTTGCAGGCAAGTGACTTAACAACACGGCTAGTAAATAGAGGGTACAAACTGACTAATTTGCAAATGTGTCTAGATAGATCTCAAGCTCGGGAAAGGGAGAGCCTTCTAACTCCAAAAAAACAAGGAACCAGAGGAGGAAATTCCTTGTACACTGTCTCTTGACTTCAGTCCAATAGCCGGTTCAATAGGCAACTTAATACATAAGTTTTGGCCGTTACTAACAAGCGATTCCACATTGGAGCCTGTTATTGGTCAGAAGCCAAGAGTCATGTTTAGGAAGGGTAAGAGACTAGGTGACATTCTAACTCAAAGTCACTTTACTAGAACTGAAGTACCCAGAAATTGCCTACCAAACAGACCAGAGGGCTTTTTCCATTGTGGGTCCTGCAATATTTGTAGGTATGCATCTCAGGTAATGCCTACATCCATCCACATGAACATGATAAAATCAGCAGAATTAAACAGTTCATCACATGTTGAAGTACTTAGGTGGTGTATGTGGTGTGGTGCACTGTGGACTACAATATGTAGGCCTCACTACATGCATGTTAAAAGTGAGAATTCAAGAACACATTAGAGCATTCCTTACAGCTAGCTTTTTTGTAGACAGGAATCTTGCTTTCAGAGCAAGGCACAGCTGACTACAAAACTAGAGCTTTTATTACTAATAAAACACTTCTATCTCAGCAGGAGCCAGTGCCTGCTGGGATTAAGAAAACAGATACTTTATTAGAAGTGAGGTGTCTCATTTAGGGTAAAAAAAAGAGAAAGTCGGAGTGTTTTTCTGTTAAGAAAAGGGAGTTTGCTAAGTCAGGAGGGGAGACATTAATTGGGGATGTGGCTTAGAAGTATAAAACCAGGTGTCTCCAATTACAGTTCAGGGACTGCTAGCTTTTTTGCAGACAGGAATCTTGCTTTCAGAGCAAGGAGCAGCTGACTACAAAACTAGAACTTTTATTACTACTAGAACACTTCTATCTCAGCAGGAGTCAGTGCCTGTTGGGATTAAATAAACAGATACTTTATTAGACGTGTGGGGTCTCATTTAGGGTAAAAAAAAGAAAATCAATGTGTTTTTCTGTGTTAGAGAAAGGGAGTTTGCTAAGTTAGGAGGGAAGAAGTTAATTGGGGGTGTGGCTTAGGAGTACAAAACCAAGTGTCTCCAATTACAGATCCCTACTGCTCACTTTTTTGCAGACAGGAATCTTGCTTTCAGAGCAAGGAGCAGCTGACTACAAAACTAAAACTTTTATTACTAATTGCCCTCCTTCCCTCCCCTCCACCCTTCCACCCTTAGCCAGTTCTACTTTTTATAGGCACTGGATTTGACTGACAACAGGAACTTCCTGTTTTGTAGTAGAAAGGGAAGGATCACTGAGACACAGAAGTTTTATCATCCTTGAAGGAAAAGAGTAGCTCTCCCTCTCCCCCTAGCTGCTGGATGTCTGAGTCTGAGCAAGGAAGAAGGAGACTACTGAAGAATACAGGAAGTTCCTATCCCAGAACAGGAAAGGCAAGAGCTGTAAGGACACATAGGCATTAGGAGAAAAAAAAGGAAAAAAACAGTGAGGAGAGAGTCAGCATACAAAGCAACAGGAGAAGGGCCACTTAATAAGACATGATGGGAGTGGTGCAGTGTAATGGCTGTGGGGCAGCAGTCTTCCGGGAGACATTCTGAGCCTGCAATGCTGCCCTACTTGTAGGCACCTCTGTGGTTCAAGGGAGGGGGTTGCGCATCTCCAGGCTGATTTAGCAAGGATTCGTGAAACCTTCTCCACCACCCATGGAACACCAGGGCCACCACCGCTACCTCAGAGGTTGCCAAGAAAGCAGATCATTTGGACCAAGGTGGGCTCAGAGAGGGAGATAGTGGTGGAACAGAGGTGCATTCCTCCAGTTGTATCTCTCCACAATTCATTAGCTCTTCTTGTGGAGAGTGGTTCCTCTATAGAGGCACCTGCAGTGGAGACCAAGGAGGATGCAGGGAACCTCCACAAAGGACACCCACAAGAGGGTGGCATTGCACCCCACAGGGGAAGGAAACAACTTCTGGTAGGGGACTCAGTCATTGGGGGGTAGAACTGGAGGATGAAGGGGAGAGAGAGGTAAGGTGCCTGCCTGGCACCATGGCTTGGAGGGACAGGGAGCAAATCCTCAGGATCATGGGAGCAGCTGCATGAGGGAGTATGCTGGATGTCATTTTCCACCTAGGGACAAATGACCTGGCTGGGAATGGGATCAGAGAAGAGCAAAATGAGTTTGAAGAGTTGGGGAAGGGCCTTAGACAAGTAGCATGTATGGTAACCTTCTCTAAGGTGCTGCCTGTCTATGGCAAGGGTGATGCTAGGGTACTCCACACCATGGAATTTAATGAATGGTTGAAAAACTGATGCAGAGCTCAGGGTTTTGGCTTCACTGGGGACTGGGGGTCCACCTGGAAGGATACAGGCCTATACTGGCATGATGATCTGCATCTGTCTAGGAGGGGAACCAGGATCCTAGGTGATATGTTTAAATGCTTCATTGGCAAGCATTTAAAATAGCCAAGGGGGGAAGTACTGAAAAGAATCAGGGAAAACCCAGCTTCCCCCTACAAAACACAGTAGTTAGAGAGGTAAACCAAGGTATAGAAGTCAATAGGGAGTAGGACAGGGGCGAATGCAGAAGAGCGCAATAAGGACAGGGATGGGGCAAAAAGGGTAAGACCATCAAAAAATGGAGGGTGATAAATGCCAGTGCCCATAGTCTGTGTAACAAGCTCCCTGAACTAGTGACCTTGATGGACGTGGGACACGTCGGTATTGTGGCAGTCACAGAAACATGGTACACTGAGAACAATGTCTGGGATGTCAACATACCAGGGTACACAAGCTACAGGAGGGACAGGGAGGGTAAAAGAGGAGGAGGAGTAGCTCTCTATGTAAGGTAAGGGATCAAAGCAATGGAACTAAAGGATAAACAGGGAGTAAAGGAGGCACTGTGGGCCACCCTGGAGACAGGATATGGCACCACAATCTGCACAGGAATTGTATACAGACCCCCATCTCAGGGGGAGGCAATGGACAAGGAAATGATAGAAGGCATTCTTAGAATGGCAGAAAAAGGGGATCTATTTTTGACGGTGGACCTGACTATGCCAGATGTTAACTGGAACATCTTCAGTGCAGCCAAATCCAAGAGCAGGGTTATTCTCAAATGCCCTACAGGGGGCATGCCTCAGACAACTAGTGGTGGAACCCACTTGGGAGGGAGCACTCTTAGATCTGATACTGTCAAATGGGGATGGAGAAAGGATCTCGGATTTAGAAGTTGGTAGCCATCTGGAAACAAATGACCACCAAACAGTGTGGTTCATGATAAACACAGCCATAGAGTCAAGGCATACAAAAGCAAGAGTATTGGACTTTAGGAGGGCTGACTTTGGAAAAATGGGAGGGTGCCTCAGAAAAGCACTAGCAAATGGGCAAGAAGGAGGGGTGGAGAAACAATGTGGAAAAATCAAAACAACCATCACAGAGGCAACAAGCCTTTGTGTGAAGCAAATCAACAAAGCAAAACAAAGGAAAAAAAAAACACTATGGTTCTCAAAAGAGGTGGTGGGGAAGGGTAAGGAGAAAAAGTAGCATTCAGGAAGTATAAGGAAACACAGAAGGAGCAGGGCAGAGAACTGTACCAGTTAAAGCAGAAGGAAGCGAGGAAGGCAGTCAGAATAGCAAAGGCTCAAACTGAGGAAAAGATAGCCAAATCAATTAAGAAGGGGGATAAAACCTTTTATAGGTACATTAGGGAGCGAAGAAAGATCAAGGGAGGGATAGCGAGAAGCTTAATAAAGGGAAGGGAGGGTGGGCAGAGGATGACAGTGAAAAAGCAGGGATACTGAATGAATATTTCTGCTCAGTATTCACAAAAGAAGAGGAGGGAGAGGTACCTAAATCAAAGAATAGAAGCACTCTGGATAGGGAGGGCGATACTAGTCCATTCACAGAAGAAAGGGTTCTGAAAGAACTCTTCAAACCAAGGTGAACAAAGCAATGGGGCCTGATGGAATTCACCCAAGAATTCTAAAAAACTAAGGATAGAACTAGTGACACCACTGACTAAACTTTTTAACAAATCATGGGAGGATGGTGTGGTACCTGAGGACTGGAGGAGGGAGGATGTGATTCCCCTTCACAAAAGTGGGAGCAAGACAGAGGCATGAAATCATAGACCTGTTAGTTTGACATCAGTGGTAGAGAGAATGATGGAATCACTTCTGAAGGAAATAATTGTTGGATTCCTACAGGCCAGTGGGGTACAGGACCCAAGGCAGCATAGATTCACAGCAGGAAGGTAGTGTCAGCCAAATCTAATAGATTTTTTTAACTGGGTGACCAAAGTAGTTGACCAGGGAGGGGCTGTGGACATGGCCTACCTAGACTTTAGCAAGGCGTTTGACACAGTCCCACACAAAAGATTAATAAACAAGTTAGCCAGCCTGGGAGTGGGTCCCAAAGTGGTAGTCTGAGTAAAAAATTGGCTGGACAACAGGACGCAGAGGGTAATAGTAAACAGAGTTCACTCTGAAGAAAGGGGGTTTACTAGTGGAGTACCACAGGGTTCAGTACTTGGACAAGTCCTGTTTAATGTCTTTATAAGTGATATTGCAGAGGGACTGGAAGGAAAATAATGTCTCTTTGCAGACAACACAAAGATCTGCAACAGGGTTGATACAGAAGGAGGGGTTAAAAGGATGAGAAGGGACTTGGCAAGGTTGGAGGAATGGTCAAATGTATGGAAGCTTACATTTAATGCAAAGAAGTGCAAAGTAATGCACTTGGGAAATAAAAATCCAAGGGAAGAGTACACAATGGGGGGTGAGATACTAACAACAACAAAAATGGAAAGGGACCTGGAGTAGTCATATCAGATGATATTAAGATGGGCAAGCAATGTGAGAAGGCAGTAAGGAGGGCTGGTGGGATACTGGGATACATAGGGAGGGGCATCATCAGTAGAAAACAGGAAGTTGTTAGCCCACTGTACAGACAGTTGGTGAGACCTCATCTGGAGAACTGCGTGCAGTTCTGGAGACTCTGTCTCCACAAGGACATAGACAGGATGGAGGCTGACCAGAGGAGGGAAACTAAAATGATCTGGGTCTACACCAGAAGACATACAAAGAGAGATTAAAGGAGTTTAATATGTAAACACTCAAGGAGGTGAGGGAGAGGGGGGATATGATAGAAACTTTCAAGTATCTCAAGGGAATCAACCAAGTCCAAGAGGGTAGCATCTTTCAGAAAAAGAGATGTACAAGAACAAGGGGGCACAATTTAAAGACAGAGGGGGGATGACTCAGAGATAATATGAGGAAGTATTTTTTCATGGAGATGGTTATGGATACATGGAACAGCCTTCCTAAGGAGGTAGTGGAGTCAAAAACAGTGGGGGGATTCAAGAATGCATGGGACAGGCATAAGGCAATTCTAGTTGGGGGGGTTGGAGGAAGTAGGTTGTTGGTTCACTAGGGTCTGCAGCTTATCCATTAGGTAGGGAAATGGGCAGACTAGGTGGGCTAAGCGGACCTTATCTGCCATCAAATTCTATGTTTCTATGTTTCTTGAATACAAAATTTAGAAAATGCTATTGGGGCATATTATGCAGTAGCCTACCATTCAAGCCCTACTGGTCTGAAATTTACAGCTCTAGAACAGGTACCTTATCTATTCAGAGGGGGTGACCAAGTCAATCTCCTAGAGAAAAAAAGAGGTTCAATGGATTTTTACCTTGGGACCCTTACGCCCCAAAGGTATGAACAAGGAAATAGATCTTAGGCCATTTTTGAAAAATTCCTAAAGCGGAGTACAATTTGTTAAACTCTAATTTAAATGACTAAAAATAATGTAGGTCTGAAAATTAAAAAATAAATGAAATAATAATTTGTACATTATATTCTGTTTTCCAGATTACCACATTTACAAAGAAGTAATGATTACTCACCACATAAATCTGATCTGGTTATCCATCTGCCATGAGATTCTATGTCTTCAGACTATTGTCTTTGTCCTGATTGTCAAAAACTATCTCTAGACTTGATACTACATAGTTTAGAACTCATAGTTTTATTTTGTTTATAAATTGAAATCTATCTAGCTATATATATGTGTATATATATATATATATATATATATATATATATATATATATATATATATATATTTGTATAAATGTATGTATGTGTGTATATATATATATATATAAAAAATTCTATGTGGATTGGATGTCATTGAACTTTCTCTGGCTAGTTGTTTGGAGCATTTTATAATTTTCCCAATGATTTGTTTATTCTGATTTATAAAAATGTGTTTATTGATTCATAATATAACAGAAAGAATAACACTTTAGATATAGACTAAATAATTTGCTAACAGTGCAAAGGGAATTCTTCTATAAAGCTGTGAAGAATGTACAACTGTTTTTTGTATAAGTGCTCCTCTCTCTCTCTCTAACTTTAAAATTTGTTTAAGATGTTTGTTTAATATGTGAAATTAATTTTATTTTGTTGTCTGGTATACTATCCCTTTTTTTGTTGTACGTTTTGTTTATTTTTCACTTTTTAACAAAGTAGCACTGAATGCATTAATTTCTTGGCTTGTCACTATGCCATGTGACCTTTCACCAATATAAATTGGGGCTCTCCCCACTTTGTGACACACTCCCTGAGGAAGACCTTTGCTGTCAAAGCACTGTGACTGTTTTTTCAGTGACTTCCAAGCCTGGGAATAAAAGCTTTGAATATCTAGTTTGTGGATTTCTTCCTATGAGTGCACACACCTCATCTATTATTGGAGAATATACTACCCTGTTTTTTAAACAAATCCATTATTTCTCCTTCAACAATGGTACAGAAAGCTTCTAATTCATTGTTTTTACCAATGGGATGATTGTATTCAGACCTTGCTTTCAAAGCCTGCTTCACCTGCTGTTGATAATCCATCTGTATATTAGTGTTCCAAAACATATTTTTTAGTCTCAATGTACTAAACAATCTTTGAATATCCACTTCTAACTCAAAAAGATTGGTGGGCTCTGTGGTGGCAAATGAAATGTCCAAACTTAGTACACTCAACTCCACTTCTGACATTGTTTTGTTGCTTAAATTGAAGATAGGTATAACTTCTGTAGCTGTGTTGGTCTCCCCCTGCCTCCTTGTTGTCTGTTTAGTCTTCCACTTTTTGGACCTGCTGTCCTCCCCAACTCCTCTCTCTAACCCCCACCCAGGCCCACCACACCCCCTGCATGGTCCTGCAGTGGATATCTGGCTTCCTGTTCCATATCTGTGGATGGTTCTGGTTGTTGGGAATCTTGGTGGTGTCCTAAAAAAGTCCCTGCTTCAGCCTGAAATCTTTGTGTATGTTTTGTGTAGCTACTACTGCTGCTGTCAGTGTTGACCTCTGCACTGTATCATGAATTGAACCCTGGTTTCCTATTATTGAATTTTTTTATGTGTACACCCTATTATCTCTATAGTCATTTTTATGTCTTATAAGTTTTTGGAACTTTTGTTGTGTTATTTTCTCTTTATATTCATGTAGCTTCTGCTTAATGTTCCCTAAATTATGCTTGAACTCAACTTTCTCTGACTTTAGTTTAAGTGCATCCTCTGCTAACTGTACCTTTGTTGTAATTTTTGTCTTTCCTTGATTACCACCTCAGTCAGCATGTACATGAAGTCCCAGCTTGCTCTGTCTCTTATTCTCTCCCAATTATTTGTTAACTTGGCTGAATTTATTCCTAAATTATGTTCAGTGTTGATCCTAAGATCCCGTGGTATCCTATGGTGCTCCAAATAGTATGTTAATGTCAACCCATGCCATTCTAGCCTGCAGATTTTAAATTTAAATTTTCAATTTTTCTGTGCAACATGTTTAACTGTATCACCCATCTGTATGGATAGATCCCTTTCCCCCTGCATCATCTGAAACAACTTTTTCCTTTCATCTTCTGAAAGTGTTGCAAAGTGTAAATAACTTTGTACACTTTGGCCAATGTAATTGAAAGCCTCCATTGCTGATCCCTCCATGGTGCAAATGTATAGGTAGAAGTCCTGAAATCTGTAACTGGTCCTCCTTAATACTCTTTAATGGCTGATGTTGCCAGTGACATTAGTATGTAAATTAATTCTTTATCACTAACGTCCACAGATGCCTGCTTGCCCTCTTGAGCAGGCCTTCAAGAGCAAAAAATTATGTTCCATGGGAAATTGTTCAAACTTTTATACTGCCAGCTTCCCCAAGGTGCTCTTCAAGCCAAAAAATACATGAATTGGGGTTGCTCTATGTTTTAAAAAAAACTTTTCTTCAAGTATTTTATCTTTTCCATCCAATATTTTTATTCACCCCAATGTTTTGCTCCCAGTTTAGAGTTTTTTCAAGGGGTATGTTACTATACAGAATTTCAGAAAATAATAATTAGTATCTCATTTTTATGTTGCCTCTATAATAAAGGCTAAATAAACAGCAGTTTTTATACGTTATTTGGACCAATTACCATTTCTCTTCTGCCTTGGTCCCAATAAACAGTTTGTTAGATGTTCAACATTACTTTGATTCTGAAAAAAACAATACTGTACATTCATATATAGTTATTTGCATTGGAATCAATACATTGTCCTACTGCCACCTCTCAGAGCATTTTATATAAATACTGCTCGCCTGTATCCTACTTAGCTGGGAGAACACATACCTGTTTATTTCAAGATATCACGTTTTTGAATGCTTTCCTAGGATGAAATATCCAAGTAAAATTAAGTGCAAGCTCAAATAAGTGATACCTTGAAATAAATGGGTTTGTGTTTTCCCAGCTAAGCGAGATGCATGCTTTTTAGAACAGTATTTATATAAAATGCACTGAGTGGTGGTGGTAGCATGATGTATTGATTCCAATGCAAATCAAAATTATGTTGAACATCCAACAAACTGTTTATTGGGAAGCTGGTAGTATAAAAGGTTGAACCATTTTCCACAGAACATAATCTTTTGCACTGGTGGATCGAAGTTCAAAGTACAACTCTGACAAACAGATGCTGGTCTGTTTCACCTTCTCAGTTATTTTCTAGGATGGGATCAAGGTATGTTCTTTTATGCTGGGCAGCCAAAAATGTGTTATAAATGTGAGGCACATGCACATGTAGTGATGTAATGGTATTAGGAGACATAGCAATCTGCTTGAGATCAGCACTGTTGTGGGCTGTGCGGAGAATACGGTCACAGAGGAGTTACCAGCTGTAACCTTTTTAAGTGTAATATTTATGATGAAAAAAGACACTCCTACCATCAGTGAAGGTAGGAGTCTCAGTAAGCTATCACCACTACTTCTTCAACAAATCATAGACCTGATTCTGCTTAAACATTTTACCTACTAATGATTCTTGGATACTGCCCTCACAGCTTCAGTAAACTGCATCTACCAGTTTGATCCCTTGAGCAGTACCCCATACTGAGTTAAACATAAACCCAGAGTTGGTAGCTCCTATAGCCCAGGTTAACACTACAGTCTCACACCTGACAACAAAAGAGAAAGCTGTGCCTTCTACACCTATAGAACTCCCTGTCATAGCTGCTGAGGAAGATATGGCAACACAGAATGATGGCTGAGCCCCTATACCCAAACAAATGCCCCACCGATGTGGTGCAGCTTGTGACCAGAAGATGTTCTAGTAGAAATAAATGAACCTCAGACCATACTGCAATTCCACTAACAAAGTTGATGTCCTACATCAGAAAAAAAAACCTGGGGTGACTCAGATACTGGGGGGATCCTGAATCTGATGCGTCATCATCCAAATTTACCCTGTCACAGCCTCTTCTTTCTTCAGAGACAAAAGAAGAAAGCAGTTCCATGCTCCCCAAAACAAACTAAAAAAAGAGAATGAAAATTGCCTAGAGAGGGATAATGTGGTAATTGCTACATTATGGTTTTCCCCTCCTTTCTACCATGAGACAAGTTAAAATAGCCACTCTGAATGTGTGATGTATTAAGAACTCAGCACAGAGGAAGGATATGTTTTCTGTATTACATGATCATCCCTTTGATTATTTCTTTTTACAGGAAACTGGTCTGTCCGCTCTAGCAGAAACTGAATATGTAAAAACGGACTGCTGTGGGGTCCTTCATTTTGGTCCTTCAGGACTGATAAAGCTGACGAGATTGGTATATTATTTACTGGAACTCAGCTAAAGGTGTTAAAACCAGTTGATATTGTTCTGGGCAAAGCTCTGCTGCTTGATATCTCCCTGAACAATGAATATGTCAGAACTGTTAATATTTATGGTCCTCAGGTTAAATCTGCCTGAACAGAATTATTTAAAAAAGTTCAGCCTTTTCTCCACACTTCTGGCCACTTAATTTTGGGTGGCGATTTCAACTGCAAACTTGATGTTGGTGAAGTGTATGATCAAGCAAACAAAAAAATCTATTGTGATACTAATGGTCTTAAACTTAGCCTTCAAACTGTAGGTTTGACAGATGTTTATAGAAACCTTAAAAAAGGGTGGATTCATGTATTTTAGAGGTCTGCTATCCTTTTGTATCAATTATCTATTTGAACTGCAGGCTGATACATTGGTAATACAATTCTCTGATCATCTGTTAACTTGGGTGATCTTTATCTTTTTCCTCCACGTGTCCCACCCCATCCAATAAGTGGTGCAAGCTAAATTCCCATCTGCTAGATCTCCCTGATTTGCAGACTGAGGTCAAACAGCTTTTCTTGGCTTGTAAAGCTGTATTTTGCTGTTATGATGATGCTTTGTCATGGTGGGAAGATACAAAATCTGATTAAAAGCACTTAATTCAAGAATTTGGTAATCTAAAAGCTAGATCATGATATTTCCAGTATATGTCTCTAAGATATCAGTTGTATGAGGAGATGCCTTTAGCTGCCTTGTCCACCCATAACTATCAGCCACAAATTCAGACTCTGAAGTTTCAAATAAAGAAACTCCAACATAACAGAGCAGCTTTCTTTTATGCAGAGATAAGGCTTTGTACACAAAAATATTTCCATAGTGACCCTTTTTTAGCCTGTAAGAAGAGAGTTCTGAAAACTAAAATTTCTTCTTTAAAAACAGACTTGAGGTCACATACTACATGATGTCCATGGCATGATTCATATAGTGGATGAATTTGTCTGCAATACTTTTGGACAAGAATATGCACCACTGAAACACATGTCAGATTTTCTTCCCATTCAGCCCCCTTCCCTAACCACTTCTCTAACACATTTTCTACTAACTCCTTTAACACCAGATGAAATTTTACAACTCAATGATTCTCTACCAAATGGGGCCTCCCTGGGCATTGAAGGGCTATCCAGTGAGTTTTATAAAGTTTTTCAGAAGGAGATTGTGAACTTCTTCCTAGCAGTCAGTCAGACATTTTACATTCTGGAACAGCTTCACCATAATTTGGCCAAGCCCAACTAACTTTTTTTTATAAATAAGGAGAACAGTCCAACTTACATAATTAAAAACTGATTAGTATTCTTAATTCTGACTACAAATGTTTTGCCAAATTGTTATGTAAACAGTTATTAAAGGTAACAGAACACCTGACTGAACCAATACAGATTTGTTCAATCCTTGGTTGTACAATATATAAATTGTGTTATACTTGATTATAGGAACTTGTTCACGCTAAGATTTATGTTTGAACTCCTGAATACTGTAAATATTGTAAATACACTTGGGATATTGCATGGTCCTTTCCACATGTTTTACATTGAATTGCAACTGTACCTTAACCTGTATCTGTACCCTAATCTGTATTTCTGATGTGGAACCTTTGTAAACAAGATCTGCTTAAAGGTATTACTCCAAATATTCCAATAAAATACAATAGATAAAATAAAATATGGAAATGTACATATTCTACAAAATATTATAGAACTAGGACAACAACATAAAGAACATAAAGTGCAAGGTTTTTATTGATGTTGGATCAAACCAAAGCATTTGATAAAGTAGCAGACTCATTGGTTTTCTGTACTGGAAAATATCAGATACCAGGACAATTTATCTGCTAAGTAAAGAGCCTATATAGTAATACAGGGGTTATTCCTTTGGTCAACGGCTTTCAAGGTTCTACCTGTCCTGTCAAAGCAGAGGTTAGACAAGGATGTCCCTTTAGTTCTCTATTGTATATTTCTACTTTGTATCCCCTACTTAAAACCATTATGGGTAATCACAGAATTGTAGGTCTATCACCACCCATTGGTAGTCAGCCCCTGAAAGCCATTGCTTATGAAGATGACTTCTGTCTTTTGGTCTCTGATTTACGCTCAGTTCATTTAGCTTTACAAACCTAGGAGAATTTGTCATTAGTTGCAAGGTCCAAGAGTAGCCTTGCTAAATGTTCTGGGCTCAGGATAGGTAACATCTTCCCTAATATTACATCAAGTCAGAGGTATCCCTCCATCTTACATACCAATTAAGATTTTAGGTATTACATTTGGAGATGGCAATCTCCCCCATTTAAACTAGATTGAGAGAGTAAATCTTTGTGAACAAAAGGTTAACAGGTGGAAGTCTTGGAATTTTTCTAATCTTAAAAGGGTACACCTTGTTAAACAGTTTCTGTTGTCCCTATTGAAATATCTTAGTTTTGTGTACCTTCCCCCAAGCAGTTCAATACCCAGATGGGTTGTGTTTTCTAGTCACCTATATGCAGTGAAATAGGAAGTGATGTATCTGCCTATTTCAAAGGGGGACCTGAATATGGTATATCATCTAACTTTCTTTCATTCCATATTTGCTAAAAAATGCTACTAACATGAATTTTTCATCTTGGATTTACCCCTGGCATGATTGGTTATGCAGCTTATACCATACGTTAATGAAGCTGTGAGTGGATAGGATACTTACTATTAAGAAAGTAGTGGAATTACCCAGCTATGTAATCCCCATTTAAAGATGCTTAGGCAATGGAAATATACGAATTACAGATCACCTCTACATGGAGACCCCTTTTATATCAGCATCTGTTTGTAAAAAAAAGCTTCTCCAGAGCTAATATTTAAATCTTGCTGGCCTGAAAAGTTGAAATTCGTAATCTCACAGTTATAGTACCCCAGAGTTCCTAAGTGGATGTGGGATGTCCTCTGGTTATCTTGTCATGGCTAGTTAGGGGTGAAAGGTAATCATAAATATAAAATGTAGCTGACATATATTATCCTAGAGGTGGTTGTATTGATCACATTGAAACACTAGAGCACTTTCTGATTGACTGTCCATTTACTAAATCATTTTGGATGATATTGGCCCGTTGATGGTCCCTTCCATGGATGAGGAGCTTATCTACAAAAATGTGGTTTTAGGAGACTTCCCCCATATAGTTAACAATACCATACTAGCACCGTTGCAATTATTTTTGCCTGTATAAAGTATTACTTATGGAAGGCTCAGTGACAACTGGTGCTACAGCAACTTCCCTGTACTTTTTTATCTATTATTTCACAACTAGAAAAAACACTGCAATATCTGCAGTAGTTATCGATGGCCACGCTCTTAGTTACTTAGTTAGATAAGGGTGGATGTGCACCAATGGTGTTTGTAGTCCCCCCCCCCAATAACAGTGGTAAAACACTTAGATCCCAAGAATTCATTTCAGTGTTGAGCTGTTTCTTTGAAGCTATTTAATCTAGGTGCATCCACAAAACATTGGGACAAACTGTTCTAGTATTTTAACACTCTTTGTGTGTAAAAGGAGCTCCTCCTGTTGGTTGTAAATGGTTTCCACAATGATTGTTTGTTGTGGAACCTGATGTTATGGTTTCCATTTCCCTTAATGTAAAACCTAGGTCTAATAAACCATTTATATTGTTAAATAGGTTATAAGTGAATATTAAGTCACATTTTAGATGTCTCCTCTGCAGACTGTGCAGACTTGAATTTTTAAGACAAGCTTCTTAATTCAGTGTTTCACAGCCACTAATGATTTTTGTGTAGCACCTCTGAACTTTTCCAACTGATGTTATATCAGCCTTTAGACATGGTGACCATAGTTGTGAACAATAGTCTAAATAAGGATGATCTAATGCTCTGTATAGTGCTAGCAGAACAGTACTGTGTCTGTTAACAAAGTTATATCTAATACAGCCCAGAATGTTGTGTTCTTTTGCAGGTGCAGACAAACAATGAGACCTGAATGACAAATTATTCTATATTATGATGTCCAAATCTTTTTCTCAGTTGCAGTTTTTAGTTGAATACCACTGAGCTTGTATGGGAATCCAGTATTTTTACTGCCCATATGTATAACCACACATTTACTGGAGTTAAACATCATACCCCAGTTTTCTGCCCATTTTGCAATAGTGTCTAAATCAGCCTGTATCTTGTTGGCATTCATGAGGTTGCCAGCTCTGCCCCTGAACTTAGTGTCATCTGCAAATTTGTTGACAGTACTATGTGGACTATGATGTAAATCACTGATGTAGATATTAAATAGTAAGGGGCCCAATATTGAGCCCTGGAGGACACCACTAGTGACCTCAACATAATCTGATGAACAACCATTAACTCTCACTCTTTCTTCCCCCGTCCAGCCAACTCTCAACCCAACAAACCACATTTTTGTCTATTGATAAGCTACCCAGCTTCATAATTAGCTTTCCATGTGGTACCCTGTTGAATGCCTTGCTAAGGTATAAATAGATCACATCACAGAGCACACTATTGTTTAATAGGTGGCTAAGTGGTTCATAGAATGAAATAAGGTTAGTCACACATGAACATCCTTTAATGAAGCCATGTTGTGTTTCATCATTTAAGTTAAACTTGTTGATGTGATCTTTTACATAATTCTTTAATAGTTTTTTCACTGTGTTTACTAAAATACAGGTTAGACTTATGGGTCTCTGTAAAAAATGTACCTCATTAGAAGGTTTCTTGGTTCCACTAGCAAGTGATGAAGTTGAATCATTATAATTACAGTTTCTTAACATTTTTTTTAGATTTTCCATGGATTGAGCAGGCTCTTACATTTTGGAGGATATGATTTCACAATGATGTCTATGACATCAGACACTGCCTGGCATGTTTGCATTGTTGCTTTTACTTAGTTAAAATTTAATTCTATGAAGTGCTAGGTGATGCATGTGAAGCAAAAAAAATCTCAACAGTGAATATAGACTGGGGAGGTAGTAGTGAAAAGAACTACAGGTCATAGGAAAAGGACTTGGGAGTATTTATTTCAGACAATCTGAAGGCATCACCACAATACAATAAGGCAGAGGGTAAGGAAAATAGGATGCTGTGGTGCACAGGGAAGGGATCCCCAGCAGGAGAAAGTAAGTGGTGCTACCACTGTACTGGTCACAGTATAGGGCACTGGTTCATCCTCACCTGCAGTAATGTGTGATTTGGAGTCCGCAACTAAGGAAAGGCAGGGCCAGAGTGGAGACAGTACAGAGGAGGGTAACCAAGATCCTATAGGAACAGCAAGAAAGGATATATGATGAGAAGGTGGCAAATCTAAACATGTACACTATTTACAGAAGGGACTGAGGGGACATAACTCAATTATAAAAATACCACCACGGGGTAAATAAAGTGGATAGTAGGGAATTGTTCAAACTGAGTCAGAATAGAAACTCCAAGGGAACTCCATGAAGCTGGTGGTGTCAAGTTTGAGAGAGATACCAGGAAGTACACTTTCACAGAGATGGTGATTGAGGGGTGGAATAGGCTTACAATTAAGGTACTAGAGCTCCCCCTCCACCACCTCTGCTGCTTAAAAGCCTGCAATTTATTCAAATAACTCCAATATTTTTACTTGTTTTGGATTGTTAGAGAGGTTCTTGGTCTCATCATTCTTCATCTATGCATGTGAACTGCTAATTCTAAAACTATCCCTCCCATGTTCCCTCCCTATCTTCTTGGGTGGTGTCTAATGTTGCCCAGGCCTCCCTATATCCCCTATCACTGAACTTATCTCTACTTTCACCACCCACTCCCCTTCTGGTAAACTCATCCTCTGGGGATTTTAACATAAATTGGCTCTCCAGTACTCAAACTCAATTCTGCAATGACATCTCCTTCCTTAACCTTACACAACTGAACTCCAAACCAACCTGTCTAAACCATAAATCCAGTAAGCATACCTTGCTGGACTGGGCTCTTGTGTCACACCCTCACTGGCTAATTGTATCAGGAATCCTTCCAGATGTACTCAGTGACCACCACATGGTCTACCACCTGGTCTACCGTGTGTGGAAAATCCCTAAATCCGAAGCCCCAACAAATATACTTCTGCTCTTCTCTTTCAAGTCTCTGGACTTGTCCTCCCACTATGATGTATTAGCAGCTTGTCTCCTATTTCTACTGTCTCCTCAGTTGATTCTGCTCTCAGTTACTTTAAAACTAAGTTCTTAAAAATCTCGTAACAGCACACACCATCAAGAAAACCAGGGTCAGAGGCTTCCACCTTCCCTGGGTGTCAGCCAAGCTACTGGCCAGTCAGCGCAGTCATGACCTCACATGGAAAGCATGCAAGACATCAGGTACCCATGTGGATTTGCTTAAATACTGATCACTCCATAATACTTTTACTAGGACCAGCAGGCTTGCCAAAGCAGAATATTTTTCATCCACCTTCCAGGAGAATATAAACTGCCCCTCAAAGTTCGGGAAGGTAGTCCATACCCCTATTCCCCTCCCCATCTAGCCCCCAGTCCCAGTTCTAATGGTAGGAGACACCACAATCTCAGACCCACCTTCTGTGACTACGGAATTCAACATTTTCTTTGCCACCTGTGCTTCCACCCTTCTATCCTCCCTACCCCCTGCTCCCCCACAACCAGCCCCCTACTCACTCACTTCATCTTGCTCCCATTTCTTTTTACCAATCTCCCCTGATGACACCCTGAAGGCTCTTCTAGCCCTCAATTCTCATAAGAGTAAAAGCCCAGATGGGCTTGGCCCTAAGCTCCTTCATCTATTGGCCCCCACCATTGGCCTTCCAGTCACCTCCCTTCTTAACCACTTCTTCTCCCTTACCTCCATCCCCAATGCATGGGAAACTTGTCACAGTGATTCCTTTCCCCAAAAGTGGTGAAACTTCCAACCCAGGAAATTACCACCCAATATCCCTGCTCCCAATCTTTGCCAAACTCCAAGAGCACCTCGTACTGGCACAGCTTTCTCCTTTCCTTGGCTCTTCCTCCTTTTTTCACCCCATCCAGTCTGTTTTTGTCAGGCCCACTCAGCCACAACCTCCCTTCTCCTGATTACTGATTCCATTCTCTCTGGCATGGATCAGGGCCACATCACTTCTGCCAGCTTTGTTAACTTGGCCCACACCTTCGACACTGTTAACAACACCCTTCTCCTCAACAAGCTTGCAGCAGCTGGTCTCTCTGGAATAGCCACTAACTGATTCTGTTCCTATCTCATGGGTAGGACTCAGTCAGAACAAGCAACTCCCTCTCCCCTCCCTCTCCTTATCAACAACAGAGTCCCTCAAGGGTCAGTCCTTGGCCCAATGATCTTCTTGATATTCTTAAATGACCTTTCTTCTGCCTGCTCCTCCATGGCTATTCACATGTATGCAGATGATACCGTTCTGTATGCCAGCGGCACCTCCCACTGTGATGTGGTGATCAGCCTCAAGCTGTACTTTAATAAAGTTGAACTCTGGTTTTGCTCAAATTAATTGTCCCTCAATGCCAAAAAGACAGTCTCTATGACCTTTGGCACCAGGCAAAGGCTTGTCAGGCTTACTGACACCCCATCATTCCACACCCTTGAGGAGTCCATATACCTTGGGCTCTGGTGCCACTGGCACCTAGACATTTCTGGACATCTGGATACCATCCACAAAAAATTGCAACCCAAACTTGGTGATCTGTACATACATCATGGTTGCATTCCCCCAACTAGCCCACCATGAAATTAAACAGAAAATTAACCTCCCAATTTTTGACTATGGTGACATAGTTTGCAACGGAGTCCCTTAGAGCACCCTAACCAGACTAGACACCCTTTTCAACTCCTTTTGTCAGTTAGCTCTTAGCTCTCAACCACGTACACACTATTGTATCCCGTATACTGCTTTCTCTTTCCCCATCCAAATGCCTCACCCACTGTTACTCCCTTGTCAGGAAGTACTGGAACAGTTGCCTGCCCCCCCACCTCACCGCCTTCCTCTCCATCCCTCCTCCTCCCACTTACTCATTCCATAACTCTGACTTCCAGACCCTTGCCCTCCTCCCTGTCCAATCATCTTCCTCAGGAAGGCTGTTTTCTCCTACCATTTCCCTAAAATTTGGAACTCCTTTCCGTTAGATATCCAGTCTACCCTGTTCTCTCATTTGTTATCCTCTCCTCTTCACAATTACATTTCTCCATCCTGCAACTGCACCTGACCCACTCCCCAATAGCCCCCCCAAACCCTTTATTTACTGGATTTTCTGGATTTATTTAGGACAACAGGAGGCTATAATAGCCCATTAAGATTGTCCTCCCACACATGTGGGTCTATGAAATCATTAGCTCAACCTCCTATTAGTGATTACATAGTTACTGACATTGGTTTTAAATGTGTCAAATGTATTTTGGATAACTAAGACATGTGGCAGTTTATTCCGATCTTTAATTGCACATACTGTAAAGTAATTGTCTCTTTTTAATGTTCTTGCCCATGGTACCTTTAACTGCTTATTATGGGAATGTAGATTATTACTCTTAATATTTAGTTGACTCCCACCTAATGAAGTCAGGTGTGGTGAGTTCAGAATTTTATACATTAATATAATGTCTGCCTGTTTCCTTCTTTCCTTAAGTGAAAAAAGCCCAGTCTCAGACAATCTTTCAGCATCAGATTTGTGTTTCAAATGTGGGATTAATTTGGTAATCCTTCTTTGGACACGTTCTAATAGTACAATGTCTCCCTTTAAGTATGGGCTCCAAAAAAGGGAACCACAATCTAAGTAAGGGCTAACGTAATTTCTGAACAAAGATATTAGGCACTGTTCTGACCTGCATACCAAGAAATGCATGATCCTATTGATCACTACATTCACTTTCTTGACTACCATTCGACATTGGTCAGAAGGGGAGAGTTTGTTGTTTATCATAATCGCGAGGTCTTTTTTGGATTCAGAGATTGGAATGGGTACGTTATTAAGACAGTATGAATAATCTGGGTTGTTATTCCCAAAATATGTGACTGCAAATTTGCTTACATTAAATGATATTCCATTACTGATTGCCCATTGTTCTATTGTTAATAAATGATTAACAATATGTAAATGCTTGAGACAGGTATCAACCTCTCCCCCTAATTTAGTATCATTGGCAAATTTAATCATACTACTGACTATGTCATTATCCATATCACTTACAAAAATACTAAACCATGTTGGGCCCAGGACGGAGCCTTAGGGCACACCACTGGTGACAGACCTGTCATCTGATAAGTAGAAATGTATTCTAACATGCTGCTTCCTATGGAGTAACCAATCCTTGATCCATTTAACAAGCCCATATTGATTAATTTGTCAATAAGTGTATGATGAGGAACAGCATCAAAGGCCTTATGGAAATCTAATAGAATAACATTGTATGGTTTATTATAATCAATACTTGAACTAACATGTTCAGATAAGGCTACCAAATTTGTAGTCATGGAATAATGCTTTTTAAACCCATGTTGTTGTGGGTCATGCAGACCTAGCCTGTTAATCTCTATTTCTAATCATTGCTTGATTAATTTCTCCATTAATTTACAACATATTGGGGTAAGGCCAATTGGCCTATAGTTATCAATACAGCTTTTGTTTCCTTTTTTAAAGATTGGAATGATGGTCACTTTTCAACAATCATCTGGTATTTGACCTTTCCTTAAAGAATGATTAAAAATCAGCATAAGTGGGTATGTAAATTATGCAGCCATTTCCTTTAAAAATCTGGGGTTCTCTGTCAATAAGCCATATCCAACTACTCTCCTGTCCCACCCTCCTATCTCTCCCCAGGCAAGCAGATATCCAACAACACTGACTGGGTGAGCATTCAGCAGTGTTGGACCCTTGTGGGGTTTCCACTCCAGAGGGTCAAAAGGATGCCCACCCCACCTCTACCCTATCTATCTTCTTACAGGACTGGTATACCGGAGCTCTCAGTTCTGGTTCTTCCCTGCCATATCTGAGCCTTAGGGTTGCATCCCAGTGGACCGAAGGTCTGCCCCCCCTTACCCTATCCCTCTCCCCATTTCCACTTCTTCAGTCTGCCTACCATTCCCTTTCTCTCTTCCCCTCGCCTACTCTTTCTTCAGTCAGGCTAACTAAATTCTCTCTCCTCCCCTCAACTACTTTGGCTCTGCTAGGGTGAGGTAGCCAAACTTATGTTTTAAATGAGTAAAACTGCATTTCTATTTATTTGTCCTATGCTCATCTTAGCTGATCATAACTGTAATTTGTTCAGTGTTATATCACTGTAGTTTTCTATTTTTTTTTTGTTTGTTTATCTTGGTTTTATGTATACACCAATAGTATTTTCCTATTCCTCTTCCCCCAGGACACATCTGGAAATGAGCTACGTTGGCTCAGTATGCCTTTTCTCATGTAATTTTTCACAAAAATAATCTTTCAGCTGAATTATGATCAAGCCTGACCACCACAGCAAGGTGACCACCTCATCAGTCAGGAAAAAGCATCATATTTTGCCTTGCCATTCTGAGCTGAGGTTCCCCTGCTTTCTCTATGTCTTATAGGGAAACCACTCTCTGGCTTTATTGCTTATATCATGTGCGCTGGCCAATAAGAGGTTCACAGGGGAGCTCACCAATTATGAGAAGGCCACAATTCTCCTGCATGTGATTCAATATAATGGGTTTGGCAGGCTCAACCCATCACATTCACAATACATATTTACAAGATTTATAGGGGTGCACCTGGTGAGTGACCAAACAAAAGCTTACACTTAAGGTACCAGTGCCCTCCCCCCTACTCTGCCTCTTAAAAACCTGCAATTTATTCAAATAACTCCCACATTTTCACTTGTTTTAGATTATTAGAGGCATATTTGGTCTCATCCGTCAGTTGAATTATGATCAAGCCTGACCACCACAACAAAGTGACCACCTCATTTGCCAGGAGAAGGTGGTCTGTGTAAAATCAGTATGGCGACTCAGACAAGAGTGAGACAGATACAAGAGCTAGGGAAAGACCAAACCAGAAAGGGATGGGGAAGGGGAGAGTGAAGCACCTCTAGGACTGTTTCATTCAACATTAGTTAGGTAGCAATGGGCAGACACAATGAGCCAACAGGCCTTTTTCTGCCAATATATGTTCCTATGTTACAATGTACTTATATCTATAGTAAACAAGGGTGACTATATGTATGGCAGCATAAAAAGAGAAATATGTACTGTAACAAGTAAACATGAATAGTGATATTGCCACAGTACAGGTACTCAGAGATGCTGCAATTAGAATACTAAGTGTTGTTTTGGTTGCTGCATTAAAAACATTGCAGTGTATAACATGGACTACTAAAGTGATTAGAGGATTAGAGAGACTAGGCTGTGAGAGTGTAACACAGTAGGTATGTTCAAATTGGAAAGCAAGAGAGTAAGAGGACATAGTAGAAGTATTTATCAGTTTTGAAAGAGATTGACAGAGTAGAAAAGAGGAAGCTTTTTCAACAGTTGCAGAATAGCAGGACTAGGAAGTGTGATCTACAGCTGTGATGGTGCAGGGTAGAGGGATACATCAGGAACTGTTCTTTCACTCAAAGAGTGGAACATCTGTGCAACATGCTGCAAGAGGTGGCTGTGGAAGCAGAGTGTATGTGATTTTTAAAATTAGACTACATAAGTTTCTATTTTTTTAACCCTCCCAAGCCTCTGGTTGGAGGTCAGACCTGCCCAGCTCGCTGTTCCCCCATGCTCAGGCTTACCCCCCTTGAGCGGGGCCACTGGGAGAGTTTCCACGCAATGTACACTATAGGCGAGCCCCAGCTTAACCCTTGGGGTGGGGCCACAGGAGCGGGACACCCCGGCGGACGTCGAATGCAGTACAGACAGTGGAAGAGCAGGTCGTCATGCTGGGGGGCCAACATTTTTGGTAATTTCAATGCTTCCCTGGGGCGGGGATGTGCAATGATGTCCCGTGTCCACCCCACCCCCCTCAAGTGACAGTGCCAGCATGGTGGTGCCCCCAGCCTCCACCAGGGGTCCACGGTGTGCTGGATACCCTACTCCCTTCCCCCCCAGAGAAGGAGAGCAGTCCCTAGGATGCTCAATCCCTCTCCCCCAGGCCAGCCCTCTGATGTCCCGAGTCTGTTCATGAACCCTGGTCATTGGCATCACAGTCGGGCACCCTGCC
Organism: Neoceratodus forsteri; assembly: GCA_016271365.2. Classification (NCBI taxonomy): domain Eukaryota; kingdom Metazoa; phylum Chordata; order Ceratodontiformes; family Ceratodontidae; genus Neoceratodus; species Neoceratodus forsteri. Next base: position 824,875,472 of record CM057449.1, read on the forward strand.
CCTGTGCCAATGGCTGGCCTGACTAGATAAGTTTCTACTGAAGCAGGATATCACAGAAGATTTGAATAACATAGGGGAGATCACACTTCATAGATACAATGTAAGTTGAACAGGTTAAATGAACCATTGAATAGGTTGAAGCTGTTAGGAGGGCAGGGGATGAATGGCTGGTCTACTTAATGCTTGCAGATCTTTTGTTCTTGTACTCTTACTCTATGTTCTGTTTGTATCATTCTCAGTTTTAAATTAACCAACCACATTCTGTCTTTCTAGGGCATTTATTCCAATTGTTCCAAACCTTGCAGTCCAGGTGAAAGAAAACAGCAGTCTTCCAGAGATACACACGTGTGCTGCTATCATTGCGAAAAATGTATGGAGAACACATATAGTCATAAACCTAGTAAGTTTGTTTAAATTACTGTGGAATTACTCTGTACTTTTCAGAGATGTAAAATGACATTCTAATAGTCAAATCTTAAAGTACAGTAAAACTGAAGAAACCAATTACATTCTATAGCAAATGACAAGGTATATCTAAACCATATAGTGTTAGATCACAGTAATATTAAAAAGAATATTTATTTATAAGCATCTCCAGGGCTAGCACTGCAGTACAGTACTTGCAGAGTGCTGTATTGCTGGCAGTATCTTTTTGTAGCTGGGATGTAAAACTGATGTCTCTAGTGCCCATTTCCTGCACAGTAGTTATCTATAGTAGTTCATTAATAAAGATCCCATGCCACTATGTGAAATGAGAATTTTTACACTGTAAATGCAAAAAAACATTCTGAATAGCACCATATAAATGCAAAGATTGGTAATGGTTGGATCCTACAGAGTTGAGGCATGGCAACAACTTCCAGTATCAGACAATGTAATGTAATGGAAAGTTTCAAGCACAGTCTGAACTCCAAGTTACAAGGATGGGGAGTTCACCTGAGCTGAAAAGGCAGAGCTGTTGGCTTCAGGACTTGAGGTCCTTGGTTTGTTTCCCAGGAAAGGATTGTGATGAATCTACCCACAGTATTGGACAAACACGAAGAAGAATTCTTCCACCATAAAAAGGTGAAATGTATATATGTGTATATATTCTGAAGTGCAGTGTTAACCAGCTATGAAGAGTTAGAATGACAGTGTCTTGCATTCTTGAAGAAGGGTGCAGGCTAACAGCTACACTCTGGTACGGTAGGCAGGTAACACTCTGGAAAGCAAAAAGACCAGCAGAACCTCCCAGCTAATGAACAAGTTTCCATTAGTGGATGGCCTGACCTGCTTCCTTCAGAAGACAGAGTCTCAATGTCATGGAACATTATTAGTCACCTCTAAGAATAGCCCTGGTCAAAGGTGCTCTCTTGTACTTTTTTCCTGGCAGAAAGCTACTTCCTCACTCCTGGACATGTACTGTTCAGTAAGAATAGTCCAGGCACAATTTACTTTCCAGATTCATTAACACTGAAATAAGTTTCTACCACAGAAAAAAATAGTCTGCCACACTTACTCCTTAATAACTTCAACCTTTTTATACAATTACTCTCCATACTTACTCCCCAGCTTTTTTTATTCCTAGGATAAAGTAACTTTCTTGATCATGGGACTTACTTAATCCCCCAGTAAAAATATGCAGTGCCAAATGTATGCCTCAGTATCATTATCACTAGGATAAAGTTAATCCCTGTAAGAATACCCCGGGCTGACTTACTCATCTGTATGTTTATCACTGGTATAAGATTATTCCCACAGTAAGAATATCCTAGGGTAAACCTACAATATTTCCAAGTATCTTTATCCCTGGGATAAACTTATGCCACCTAACAAGAATATGCCATGTCAAACATTATACAGTACTTATAATATTTATTCTGGTGATAAAGTTACAGCACCATATGTCAATATTTATACCTCTGAAAGAATTTTACTCCTATTAGGAAATTGTTACTTCCTTTAGCAAACATGCAGTTTTTTTAACTCATGAATTTAGTGATACAAATTGTGATACATGCTACATTTTTATTATAATTGTTTAATAACTATGGGCCTAGAAGATCTATACTCCAGATTTTTGTACAGGAACTGAAATAAAAACTGAAAAACTGCCTATTCTTCAAATCTGTGTTATAACAACAACAACTTTAGTGACTCTAAACCACTCATGGACACCACTTATCATCATCAACAAAACTATCATTATCATCATCATCATCATCATCATCATCATCATCAATTATGTTTATTGAAACACCAAGGAACAATGTTACATACCATTGAGCTAAGGTTCATTGTCAGTGGTGTCTTTCATGAGAATTAAGTTATTTACAATAGGTACTGTACAATGGGTTACACCATACAGTTCTTATAAAAGTTGCACAATACCTAGAATACAGTATGTAACATAATACAAGAACATTAATCCAGTACAATGCCACTTCCAGTATTACATCATATCAACATTGGCAGTACATGGCATCCAACTTTCATGTTAAGGTGTGAAAAAAACAATCCGTCCACACCCCAGACTGCTCTCCATCTCACAGCCAGCTGCTGCAGACCATCACTTGTGTTCCTCTCACCATGTCCTTGCACTCACAATCAACCCTATGAAAGGTGGTGCATCCTGGACACCTGGACACTCTAAGCCCAGTCATCAGTCCCCCTGGATTAAGCCAAGGCAGCTGCTTGAACCCCATGTGAAGTGTGGTTTCTGTCTTATCAAACTTCACTCCACTCCTTTCCCTGTATCAGAGAGTGTATGTTTTTCAAATTGCTTAAACTAGATTTAGCATGCCTCTTTAGAATGATGGGTACCCTTGAGATTCACAAACTCTTCGAATTTGTATTAAACCCTTCATATTAAAAAGCACAACCAGTCTGTATAATGTGCTAAATAAGAACTATTTTATTTACACAATATATTTACACATCAGCCAAAATTGAACAAAAGTGGTTACAGGAGAAAACATTGAAAATAAAACGAGTTAAACCATAAACATGCAAATTTAGCTTTCCTATAGCTAGGTCAAACTTACAGGTGAAGATATGGAGAAAGAATCCTCTTTTGTCTTTGAAGGACTTAAATACCTCTCAGGGTTCTCCCCCTTCCAGTCTCAAACCATTGGTCAGATGTGTAGAGTACACACTGACCCCCACCCCCACCGTTTGGCCTCTATAAATCAACTGCCTGATGCCTGTCAGATAGTATCCCATGTACAAGATGACCACAATGGAGTGCTTTCAAAAAAGGGTGACTCAATCATGGTGCCTGTGCACAGGGCTACCTGGCATGGTAGTGACCAGATACAGAGGGTAGGCTGTCCATATGTGTACGGGCACAGGGGGGAGGGACCACATTGTGCAATGAGCAGAACGAGGGGAGAGTTTGTGGGGTGTAGTGCAGCAGTGGGTTGCTGAGCTGGCCATATGGCATGGTGGGTTGGTGGCAGGCTGGAGTTGGGAGGGTGCTGGGTTAAGTTCTGGGTGTGTGATTGTGTTTTTGCATCAGGTAATTTTTTTTCTTTTTTTAAAGTTTTGCAGCCCCCGACATGCACCCCCCCTGGAGTTGAGAATCCTTTAGTAGGAGGGTGTGTGGGGGGTGCAGCCCCTGGCATAAAAAAGCAAACTGTAGATCTTGGGTGCCTTTTTCCAGTTTGCCGCGAGTGTACATCACCAAAATTCACTTTCAGTCCTGTACACTCACACAAATATCGATTGCTATTCCGTGATCACCATTATCGCATGGAACCCTGTCAGACAGCTAAAGTACTCCTCTATGCTGATGATGCAGTAATTTATTTCAAAATCCCTGACTGTAACAGCCTCACAGCCACTCTACAAAGTAACTTCAGGTCACTAGAAAGCTGGTTCTCCAACAACAAACTGGTCCTCAATTACAAAAAAAAAATTGTAAAAAATTACAAAAAAAAAAAAGACCATGATCTTTGCTAGCCTTCCACAGAAAAGGAAAATTCCACCCTTTGTCATCTGAAATGGCCGAGGGCAAAACTTTGAACAGGTGGAGACCTTCAAATACCTTGGAGTAATTCTGAATGACACCTTATTTTTCGCCCCTATGTTGCAATATGGTGGCCGTAGTTAACAGAAAACTGGGTGCCTTGTGCCATAATGGAACAATCTCACTGGGGATACTAGATGCCATATTGTGGCCAGTTCCATTTTGTCACTTACAGATTCTGGCCTCCCTGTCTACACAGCTGCCTGTGACATGGTGCTAAACAGAGTAAAGATGATCTGCAATAAGGCGTGCCACTTTGTTCTTGGTGCGAATAACCACACTCACTCTTTATGCACTCACTAACTGGTTACCTATACCCAGCAAAATAAAGCTCCAGACATAATTGCTAGCACAAAAAGACACTCCTTGTCTATGCCAAACACCTTCTTCTTTAGCAAATTGCTTCTGCACTGTCTCCAACCAATACAACACCAGGAACATGGCCAGGAATGCCCTTAAGCCTCTTTTCTGGTGTACTCAGCTGGGCAAGTGGTCATTTGCTGTTAGGGGGCTAACTGGTTAAACAAACTGCCTGATACACTGCTGAATCTCACCCGGTTTAATCAGTCTAAGTTACCTCTGCAGTCTGCCCTCCCAGTCCAGTGCAGCTGTAACCATTAAACTGTTTTCTTCGGTGTCTCTCTGTATATAGCCTATGACTTTTTATACAACATTCTGCATGGACTTTTTCAAAATTGTATTCAATTATTCTGTCTTAAGTGCTTTGAGCCTGACTCAATTGCAGTTCCTCTGGAACTGCTTACTGTACATGTAATATTTTTTGTGACCATATATTTTATGTAGAGTGTTTGAAAATGAGCACTTTTGCTCAAAGGTAATCTATGAAGTTTTCAGTCAATACATAAATTAAGCAGTTCAGAGTTCTAAGATGGCTTAGGTACTGTATTCTTCCAGAAGTTGTTGCGATTTTAGGATCACAGCAGGGTCTCCACTGGGTGAGTAAGAAGTTCCAAGTATGTAGACCAAGATAGGTAAAAGTATGTTGGTTCTTTCTACTCATTATACTGGGGTGTTCAGATTCAAGGCAGTTTGCAGGCCTAATGCCAGACGTTATAGTATGGTTGTGCAGAAGATCAGTGAAATACTCTGGAACCTTGTTAGTGGTATGTTTAAATATGAACTCAGTCATATGGGCCTTACACATCTTCTCCAGAGAAATTGAACCCACCTATTGGGAAGATCACTGCAGTGGATTTCCTGTTGGGGGCATTTAGAAGAATGCACTTATAACAACTTAGGCATAACAACATAAATTATATTAACTTGATTCTGAAGGCAACTAATATAACATGACTATTGTTTTTTTTTCTAAATCAAAGCAATCTATTTACTTAAAATATGTGATCTGAGCAATGCCCCCAAAACATTCAAGAACATTTTTTACAATATAGTATGACGCATTACCTTAATTTTTGAGGTGTTTTAAATGTTGGTTTTTCAGGGTCAAAAAGTCTTCAGTCAAATTAATCCATGTATAACAGGATGCTCATTTATTGTGTACATCAGTTATAGTTTCCAGGATGGAAGTGGTGGCAGAATAATTTCAATTTCCATTGCACAATTAACCCAACTAATTTTGCATATAGCTTTAATTTAAATAGTCAGCTGGAAAAGTATATTTAGTGACTGCTAATGATTTATTGTGGTTTGTTACTTTGTCACAAACCTTCCAACTGTCTTTGATTTTACATTACAAATTTCCTATTTTCCTCCAAAATTAAACACTTCTGCCACTGAAGAGTAGAGATCTGAATCATAAAAACATACCAGACAATAGTTTAACAGTCTAGTTCTTTTATGGGGTGAGAGGTTGAAGAGGGCTAGGACCTTGAAGGGACAGTAGGTCCTCGGGCTAAACAGGGAACTCGGGCAGACTGGATGGACCACAGGCCTTTTTCTGCCATTATTTTCTATGTTTCTTTATTTCCATCACAACATGCCTTTATCACTAAACCACTTACAGTAATAGTTTCATGAACTGATATTATGCCCCACTTTTTTTCCTATTACTTTTCAGAGCCTGATTTTTCAGGTTATGGTGGTGCACCCCCAGTCCCACTATGACCCATTTCATGGCCTTAAAGGTTAACCACCACTTACGCTGAGCCATATTAGGCAAGTGGCCTTCCATGTAGGACCTTTTGGGGCCTGCAAGAGGTGCCAAGCAACCTGGGTAGTTTCTGCTGTTTCACCCTATGGAAACTGAATCTGACTCAACTATGCATGTGTGTCTTGATGCACAGGTAGGTTGTGTTATCACACCTCCCGCCATGTCTGCTGGTCCTGCTGTGCTGCGGCCCGGTTAGTGCTGGGTGGCAGGTAAGTAATGGGACTCAGCATCTCCCCTTCCTGAGGAAGGAGAGTTGTCTTTGGGACACTCAATCCTCCCTTCCAGGGGAGGACCACAAGTGATCCTGTTCTGTTCACAAAGTCAGGTTGCCAGCAGAGGTGGAGGTAAAACATTTATTGCCTCAAGCATCCATACCATCGAGCTGGCTGATATTATCCCTTTAGGCAACAACAGCATAGCTGTAAGCACCTACTGTGGTCATGCATACCTTTTTTGCATTTAGTCACATTCAAAGGAACATTTGGTGTGAGTGATTCAGCTGCATGATGTCACTGATGATGTCAGTGATAGGGCTTTTTGGGCTTGGTATAGGGTTTCAAACTTACATAAGCCTGGGTTTGATCCCCAGTGTGGAACATGTTTGTCTTTCTCACTGCAATTTATGTAGCATGAGAGAACTCACTAGAAGTTATTGCCAATGTTAGAGATATACAGTACTTTCTGCAAGATGAGAAATTCTGTACTGCTTATAACTTGGAAAGTTCCAACTCATAACTTCACTGCTGGATGTCCTTTGACACAGCATGCATCACCTGTATAGGAAGTTTAGTACAGCAGTAAAACAACAGATTGCCAAGCAGTAGAAGGAAAGGGGCCTGGGTTAGATCCCTGGATTAGAACATGTTTTATTTCTTACTACAATTTATGTAGTATAAGAGAAATTTCTAGTTGTCATTGCTGATGATAGTGATAAACTCTGTGAAGAGGGGTGTCTGCATTCACTGCTTGATGTCCTTTGCACAACATGTATCTCCTGTATAGGAAGCTTGGTGTTATGGTAGAGTTACAGGCTATCAAGCAGTAGAAGGTGGGGGATCTGGGTGTGATCACAAGAATGGAACATTTTTTTTCCTCAGTACAATTTATGTATTGCGAGAGAAATTGTTAGATGTCATTTCTGATGACATCATAGACCTTCAGCAAGGTTTGAAGTTCTATATTGTTGATAACTTGAGAAGTTCCAGCTTGGACTTTGTGTTCTAAATGCAAATGTGGAACACTACTTTAAATTAATTGTTAATTATGAACATCAACCACAGCTGTGTAGTGGGGGTCTGCACTCACTGCTGGATGTCCTTTACTACAACATGCTTTTTCTGCATAAGAAGCATGGTACAGCAACAGAGTTACAGGCTACCAAGCAGTGGACAGTGAAGGGCTGGGGGCCTGAGTTCGATCCTCAGAGTGGAACATTTTTTTTCTTTCAAACTACAATTCATGTAGTATGAGACACATTGTTGGATGTTATTGTTAATGTTAGTGACACACTTTTTCAAAGTTGGATATTCTATACTGCTGATAACTCAAGAAGTTTCAGCTCAGACTTTGATGTTTAAAGACAATTTAGGAAACATTACTTCAGATAAATACATTGCTCATTAATAAAATTCACTGCAGCTGTGGTGGCAGTCTGCACTCATTGCTGGATGTCCTTTGCCACAGTACACATAGTCTGTCTAGGAAGCTTAGTACAATGGTAGTGCTACATGTTAGAGGGTAGAGGGCTTGGGTTTGAACCCTAGATTGGATTGTTTTTATCTTTCCCACTACACTATATGTAGTTTGAGAGAAACTGTTAGATGTCCTTTCTGATTTTAAAGATAGATTTTCAGTAAGGTCTGAATGTTATAGTGCAGATAACTTGAAAAAGTTCTAGCCCAGACTTTAAGGTTTAAATGCAATGTAGGAAACATTACTTCAACTAGACAGACTGTAAATTATGAAAATTCACAGTGTGTGTGTGTGGGGGGGTCTGCACACAGTGCTGGATGTCCTTTGCCACAGCATACATCTTCTCTCTAGGAAGCTTAGTGCAGTGGTAGAGCCACAGGCTACCAAGCATTAGAGAGTAGAGGGCATGGGTTTGATCTCCAGAGTAGAACTTTCTTCTTTTTTACTACAATTTATTGATGTTGTGTCTCAGATCCCATCCACCAAACCGTTTCCCTTTTCAGTGCCAGGGGAAGCCTGTCAACCTTCCTTTTGGCCACATAATTATTTCATACAGACCTTCTTTTGTGCCTTTAGTACCAATTGGTACTTTGTTATAAGATGTGTCCCTTATTCTGTTCCTGATTTTGAGGCCAGGAGCTGAGATTTTAGCTTCGCTCTTCCAGACTTGTACATCAATAGAAAACTACCATATTTCACTGTTTTTAAGCCATGGCTTCTATTCCACTTTTTATTTTGAGCTGCAGCTTGTCAATGAGGGTGGCTTTTATACAAGGGTGGCTTCAAGTAACAAGTGACTAGCCTGAGGGGATAAAGTACCTTAATTCACTGCTGACATACCAGCAAGATAACTGTGTCTCTGTCGCTCACCTCATTTCCAAAGGGAACAAACAGCAGGTACTTCGCAGCTACTTTGCAGGCAGTAATAGCAGTTTGGAACCAGTGTCTCTCTGCAATTTAGATTTTTTTCTATCTTTTCTGCCACACTCACACACCCTACTCAGAGCACCAAACCAACCAACCAACCTCCATATCAGCAATCCCATCCTATTTTTGTGTCTTTCCATTTCTCCCGCTGCACTGACAGCACTGAACCAACCTTCCTCCATATCAGTTACTACAGCATGAAAAAAGCAATGACTCTTCTCCTTTAGTTTAATTTATTTACTGCCAGTAACTATTTTAACTAAGGCAGGTTCTAGGGCAGTATCCAAGGTCTCCAAGGTTTGTAAGTTTGTTCAGTTCATGATCTACTCTATCAGTATCTGTACAACTTCTAAAACTGCCTGTAATAAGTCAGTAAAAAATAACATTTACATTTTTAAAATGTATCAGAAATAACATGGAATGGTGTTTTGGTGTTTTGAAACCACAATTCGCATATAGTTTAGCCAGTTTCATTGCAAATTGTAACCGCAGCTACAAAACTGGGGTGGCTTCTATTACATAATTAGTTTTGTGTTGTGGCTACAATTCAAGGGCAGCTAAAATTTGGGGACAGCTTCAAAACAATGAAATGTGGTAACCCTAAAAAATATAATTACCATTGTCTTTATTTTGGTAGGCTTTATTGATTTTTATTGGATCTTTGACTTCCTAGCTCTTTGCCATGGTTAGAATGGTAGATTTAGCCACAATACAGTAAATCTTCATTTATCATGTGCAGGTAACAAGAACTGAAACACTCCCATTTCTATCTTATCCATTCACTCAGTCTATTAAATCAATGCTCAGATTTTTCAGCGTTCCTTCATATTTTCTTTCTATCTAAATAGTAGAAAACCACATTATTGACATAATGCTTTCTTAAAGCAGAAGTATGTGATGGTCACCATGTAGTTTTGTTTTTTTCAGTAATGTTTTTCTGGCAAAACATCACTATATGTTTTCATTTTTTTGCACTTCAAAGACATGAACACTATTAAACATTAAATATCTTGATACAGTGCTGTACTGTTCTGCATCAGAAACATTTGGTAGCACCCTCCTACAGAAATGCATCTTTGCTAACAAAACACTATATGATGGAATGTTTTACCAACTGAAAAATATGGTTGCTTTAAAGATGTTTCTAGCACTTGGGTTCATTATATGCATGTTTTGTTCTTACTTATTTTGCGTACTTACTTAGTAAGGTCTTAGTGATAGCTTTGTTGACTATCTATAATGTCTGTTAGCACTATTTGGGTTATGAAGCATACCTTTGTTGCCTCATTTGTACCTTCCCGATTTCATGTGTTTCTTTGTATAGCCTGCTTTCTATGTTTCTTATGGGATATTAATTTTTTTCTTTAGCTGCTCAGAAAGTCTGTTCGCAAACATTGACATGTACAGCATGCTGAATACCCTTCTGTATAGCAGTGGAATTGGCTTGTTGTAAGCATGGTGGACCGAAAGTAACTTTGTCATAACACTTGATCTGTTTTTCTTCCTGACTTGTTTAATCAAGGTCTGTCTCATTCAGGCTCATGATCGTCATTTATCATCAACATTATTACCATTTATGGCTTGAATTCCAGCACTGACTTACTTAAACTGACTTAAAAAATGACAGAACTAATCGAACCTCTGCTGGAAAACACTAATGAGCTAGAAGGACACTGACACTTAGGCATCATTAAAATGGACAATTTTAGAAGTAGCCCAAGAATGTATGTAATATTCCTGTAAGACAAGAAAGCATAGGAAATCAAAATAGTTGGACAGGTGAAGGACACAAATCAGGACAGAAAGAGAGCCTGCATGGTGTATAAAGAGGAGCAAAATGAGGTCAACAGGGATATGTACTGTGTAAGCAAAAGCTTAACTGGAAGTTTCTGAAAATTGGGCATTTTTACTCACAAGCCCTTCAGTATAAAATAAAAACGAAACAAAATGAAAAGCTAGAGAAAAGCAATCAAATCATTCAATGGGAGAAGGCAAACAGAGTTTAGGATAGCAGAAGAGTTCAAGGAGTTGATAAGACCTTCATTGGGTATGTTATACTTTGTGCTATACTTTGTGTTTCAGACACAAGAAGGCTATTTTCCCATCATGTCTGTCTCCTATATTAGTGGGTCCAACTCACCTCTTTATCTTTTACTATGTAGTCATCAAAAAATGTTTTAAACTGATAACTGTTTTTGCCTCCATGATATCTTTTGACAGTCTATTTCAGGCTCCTCCACCTCTTTGTGAAAAGAACACTCTCCTATGTTTTTCTTTTTGACAAATCTAGTTTAATTTGCTTGTTATGTGGCCTTAAGGTAAATTTTCTATCATGTATTTCCAAACCCATTTCAGTTATTCATTCATTATAATTCATGACCTTACCAAGTTGGGGAAAAAGATAACAAGAGGTAGAAAGGATAAAAAAAGAATGGAGAGTGCCTGGAGGGGGATGGGAAGAAAATGAACATATTAAATAAGTACCTTAGTTCTATATTTACAGTAGCAGCTACGGGGCCAGTACTAGACAGCTTGATATGATTTGGGGGCACACCTAGTCACAAGTTAGAGTTACAACATATAACTGAAGTGACAGTACTAAAGGGTCTGAAGGAGCTAAAGGTAAACAACTACCTGGGGCCTCACTGTGTGCACCCACAGGTGTTGGTGGAGACAAGGCAGGTCTGGCAACACCTTTGGCAAACCAGTGTAAGAAATCATTAGCAAAGGTCACTGTGCCTAGGGACTGGAGGGTTGTGAACACAGTCCACCTCCACAAGAGTGGGCATCGAGATAATCTGGGGAATCACAGGCCAGTAGATACGATACATATAGTTAACAAAGTGAACAGGTAAATTCCTGCAAGATAAGGGGCTTACAGTACGGGTAGAAATAAACATATGTTCAAGAGGAGTAGGGCCTGTCAAATAAACTTGATTCATTTTTTCAATTTGGTGACATGGATGTTTGGCAGGGCAGAAAGTTGACATCCTGTACCTAGATTTCAGCAAATATTGTAATTTTATTCAGTGCCACAAATGAGAGTAGTTAAAAAGGTGGGGGACATAGGACTAGGGGAATGGTTAACTTCATGGATTGGGGAATTGATTGACAAATAGTATTCAGAAAGTGATTCTGAATGGAATGTTCTACAAAATCTTCACCAGCTTTGGGCAGTGTGTTAAACCTACAAATACCCAAGATATAGAGCACTGCAATAGTCCACACATCACTAACACATGCATTATTGTCTTTTGGTCCTCAGAATTGTGATTTTAATGATTTAATCTGGGTCATATTTCTTGGAAGAAAGAAATGCACCATGGACCACCTGATGTTTTGGTGCTAGCTTTTGGTCCATGATGATGCCCAGATTTGTCATCCTATCTTTGGTCATGAGATGGGTGGCATCCAGTTGTAACCTCGGCATCACCTCTCTTAACTCTACTGCTCTATGAGAGCCCACATCCACAAGTAGCACTTCCATTTTGTAGTTATTGATATCAGCTACTCATCTGTTTAGCATATCAACAGCATTTCTCTCTCCAGGGGCAAATGACAGATATAGCTGAGTGTAACCAGCATTAGTGGTTAAACTGCAGGCTATATAGTCAAATGATTTCTCCACACTGTGGCAGCATATACATCTCAAACAGAATGGGCAACAAGATTGAATCTTGAGGGACCCTGCAGTCCAGAGCTGAAGGGTGCATGGAGAATTGTCCCAGCACAACCTGCTGCACTCTATCACTAAGGAAGGACTTGAACCACTTCAAAATAATGCTATTTAGTTCTCCCATGTCCCTCGGCTGAGTTGTCAAAACCCATAGTTTGCATGATCAAAACTGATGAAAAATTGAGAATGACGATAATTAAATCGTCACCTCTGTCTCCAGCCAAGAGAATGTCATGTAGCAACCTGCTGAGTGCTGTCTGTGCAATGTTGCCTTCTAAACTTTCACTGGAAAGACTCATATATGCAAAACATCTTCATATGAGCCTCAAGCTGTGTTGCCACTACTTTTCCAATCACCCTCCCTAAGAAGGTTTGAGGCAAGCTTATAGTTGGATAAGATGTCAGGGTTCAAAACATCATTTTATGAGAGCTTTATCACAGCCAGCTTCATGGCTGTGGGGGAAACATACTCCCTCAAGGAACACCTGACTACCTCTGCAATAACTACAAAATGATGTCACTGATGATGTCAGTAATAGGGCTTTTTGGACTTGGTATAGGGTTTCAAACTTACATAAGCCTGGGTTTGATCCCCAGTGTGGAACATGTTTGTCTTTCTCACTGCAATTTATGTAGTATGAGAGAATGCACTAGAAGTTATTGCCAATGTTAGAGATATACTTTCTGTAAGATGAGAAATTCTGTACTGCTTATAACTTGAAAAGTTCCAGCTCATAACTTCACTGCTGGATGTCCTTTGCCTAAGGACTCCTGACAGTCCACCAATAGCTGGATCAGTCTCAGGTCCAGCAAACAGAAAACAGGATGGAACTCTGAGATAAAACAGAGAATATATCTAGTAGAGGCTGGCTGAAACTCCCACCAGACTAATGGAAGGCCCTCGTTAGTCACTGATTTGACCATGTTAGGCCATGGCAGCCCATTTGGGAGACTACCAATTGAACAGAAGATACCCTATTAAGGAGGAACCTCCCTCCTTGTTTATGTGTGTTGTATTGTTGTGAAAATATTTCAATAAAAAATAATTAACTATAAAAAACAGTAGAGTCATTTGTATCAAGCTGATTTTACTAATTTGCAAGCTGACATTTTCTGTAACTAAAAATTCCAGAATCAATTTCAACTTGCATCATAGGAGGGCTGAAGCAGTGGGAGAATCAGTATCCTGTAGTGCATGTTAGAGTTTTTATAAGCCCATATCTTTTGTTTGGTGGTCCTGTCCTCCCTGGGCCAAGTACAGTTCCTGAGGACTATTTTAAAGAAAGAATACTACACTAGCACCTATACTGCAGCCTACACTAATGCCCCCTGGTGACAGACCACCAGTAGAGGAACATTTGTTGTACTTTTTATACTTAATTTAAAAGTGTTTATATTGCTTTTACTATCTGAAATCTCACTACAAAACCCATTTAATGTGCAGTAAGATGCTCCATTGTGTTTGGGTTGTACTGGGATAAATGCACCTCCAGAAGCTCTAGCACTGCCGGCCTGGTGGTGCTGGAAGTTGAGGCACTGGTCATTACACCTCGTGCCACGCTGGTGACCCAGGTTCAGGAACAAGCCTGGGCCACCAGGGGTCAGCAGGGGAGAGAGAGGATTAAGCATCTGGAGGACTGCTCTCCTCTCTTGGGGAGAGGGAGACTTGTTGTCCCACTCATTGATTACCCTCTGGTGGTGGCTGGATGGCAATATGAGATGGGAGGCAAGTACTGATGTCCTTACATCAGTAGAGGAGGGGGAATGGGAGAAAAAGAGGTAACACAGAGCCTGGCAGGTTCGATGATGGAATCCAAACAAAGAAAAGCACTGCAATTAGCCTCCAAAATGTTTGCGAAAAAGATTTTACTCACAATTTTAAGAGCCAAAAACAGCAGTACCACACAGGTGACAACATTTCCCTCATACACAAGAAAAGGCCAGACCGGTTTCATACATGCGAGCTTCATCAGGGATGGCCTTTGCCATTCATAATCCCACATAAATAGTGAGCACAATTAAAGTGACAGTACACCTAAAAACCTGACAATGAATGGAAAAGTAAAAAACTTCAATACCTAGCCTGATGTAGTTTGATATAAGCTTGTAAATATATGTATAAGTACCCAAAACTTAATTATATAATGGTCTATTAACGTATTATATCATATATCTTATCAAAAATCCAAGGCCACAGTATTAAGTCATTATAATAAAGCAAGTGCTCAATTCTCTTTGGGCCATGTCAGATGCAGTCAGTCCAAGTAACATTTTACTGACAGCTTGAATGACTCCAAACTTAAAAGAAAGAAGAAGAGAGGAGGGGAGAAAAGAGGGGGAAGGGGAAGGGGATAAAAAGAAAAAAGGGGGACTTTAACATAATATGCTTTTCAATCAATCAATCAATCAATCAAATCTTTATTTATCCAGGTGAACACCATTAAGCATAACTCATTTACAAGATGGACCTGGTTAGCACAGGAACACAGGATATACACTATATGAACAGTCACAACATAACACCTCAGTAATATTATACAATACAGGGATACAATAGCTAAACATAGTCATAAGTGGAGAACAGTTTGGAAACAGTGGTTCAATTCCTTCATGGTGTATAACGAGTCTAGTAACAGTAGCTGGAAGTACTAATGAGGACAATTGTTAGGTAACGGTATATTACATACAATGCCATAAGTAACAAGACAGATAGTGAGTTACAAAAAGAAAAAAAAAACAGGGTAGAAGGGGGTGTGTGGTAGGTGAGATAGGGTACAGGCAGGGTGGTAGGGGATAGATGAGGGACAGATGAAGCCTCGGAGAGGACACAGGACAGTAGGGTGGGGAGCACAATTATGTATTAGAGAAATGTGAAGGAGAGGCCACAAGGTCAGGCAAGGTGGAGAAGACGATGCCACCATGGTACGCTATAAGTGCAAGGAAGTTTAGGATCGGGGAAGCAGTTGCAAATTTCCTTGACCGAATGGTCATATAGTGTCTTGAAGGAGGATAGACTGACTGGGCTACTAAGCTTTAATGATTTTTGTATTTTGTTCCATAGAGACGGCAGCACAAAGCTTATAACTGTTCTCCCAAAGCATGTTTTTAGCTTAGTTACCTTTAAGGAAATAAAGGAGTAGCTTCTCAGTGCAGAGTTCCCAAGCTCACATAATGGAAGACAATCAGGGATATATAGGGGTAGTTTTTTGATAATAGTTCTGAATGTCCAGAGTACAGCATTTCTGTTTCTCCTGTACTGAAGGGAGGGCCACCCCATGGCAGCATAAAGGGCAAAATGATGAGTGGAAAAAGGTAGGCCAGTAATGAATCTCAGAGCCCTGTGATGCAACGTATCCAATCTAGCAAGATGAGAGACAGGGCAGTGACTATAAAGAAAGTCAGCATAGTCAACCAAGGAGAGAAACATTGTTTGTACCAGCCACTGCTTGGCATCGCTAGTAAGGAAGTTATTAATCCTGAAAGAGTCCAAGCCTCTGCCTCAATTTCTTTAGCAGATTTTTGATATGGTCCATAAAGGAAAGTCTATGGTCGAGCCACACTCCCAAGTACCTGAATTTATTGACAAATTCTAGGTTTTCTCCCAGGATTGTTGTGATCCGTGGAATGGAGCCAGCACTGGCTGGGTTTGCAGCATGGAGAAGTGGAGAAAATAGCATTGCCTTAGTTTTTTGGGCATTTAATAGGAGCTCTTTGTTTAGGAGTTGGCTCTGAAGTAGATTGAATTCAGATTGTAGGTCTCCACAGGCAGCTTCTGGCGAAGGACGACTTAGATAAAGAACCGTGTTGTCTGCGAACAGATGGATATTAGCCTTAGTTATGTTGGTATCAATGTTGTTTATGTAAATAGCAAACAATAGGGGACCAAGACTTTTGTTTTTCAAAATCTTGTATATTTGTTCCTTAAAATGGAGCAATGTCAAAGGCATCATTAAGTCCTGGGGTTTGTAAAGCACCAAGATTGTAAATCTGAAAAGTTTCTCTACATAAAAGCTTATTGTCCAGATTCCCTTCCCTAGGGCCCACACTGACTTTTTCTATGCCACAAAACTGAATCTTATGTCCTACATTGGAACCGACCTGATGAAGGTATCTTACCAATGATTTTTTGTCATTGTGGCTTCTGATCTCACTTAGATGATCACACACTCTTGATCTCAAGGTTCTTGTTGTTTTGCCAACATAAAATGATTGGCATGAACAAGTGTCCAAATACACCACATCAACCATAGAACAATTGATAAACTGTCTTATATTGTTTCTTACTGTTGGTAGATTTAAAAGCAGTGCTTTTGGTTATAACCGTACAAAATTTACAATGGCCACACGTAAAGCAACCCGGGGGGGGGGATAGGGGATAATCAATTAGAAGTAGGTTTAATTATTGGTTGATACACGTGGACTAACTTGTCTGATAGTTCTTTTTCCCCTTTTGTATACAGTTCTTGGTGGTACTCTAGCATCTTTCTCTAGTGCAGGATCAGTAAATCTGCCAGTGTTTCTCAAAAATGTTTTTGATGTCCCCAGAGTTATTACCAAAAGTAGTAATGAAGTTAGGTTGTTCTGTCTCTGGTTCTAACCTAGTCCTATACCCTAATAACTCATGTCAGGGCATCTCCCTTACTGAGGCCATGACATCCTGTAATCTTACCCCTGCGTGTCCTCTCTTCTTAAATCTGTTTGCCATAACTGTCATACATTTCTCAAAATCACCAGGATCCATACAGTTGCACTTTGCTCTCATGAACTGTGACTTAGGGGTGTTGCTGATGATGTGGTGGGGATGACAAGAAGAAGCATGCAGGATGGTATTTCTATCTGCCTTTTTCCAAAATATGTCAGTACTGATGGTTCCGTTCTGCAGTTTTTTAATATTCAAATCCAAGAAGTTTATTTGTTTTAAATCAGCCTGGACTGTAAACCTCAAATGCAGATTAGTGGTGTGTAAGTATTCCACAAAACTTGCCAATTCACAAGTTGTTCCCCGACACACAATCGGCACATCATAAATAAAGTACCGCCAAAGATCAATTTTGTGAAAAAAGGGGCTCTTATCCTGATCATAAATCACCTCCTTTTCCCACTGTCCCAAATAAAGGTTAACATAGTTTGGGGCAAATGTAGCCCCATGGCTGTACCTTTAATTTAGTGATAATATTTCCCTTGAATGCTAAAAACATTACATTTCAGTACAAATTCTGAAAACTTTGTTAGTAGTTCTTTTTCACCCACACCCAAACCAGTAGCCACATCCAACCAAGCACACAGTGCAGTCAGTCCACCCTCATGGGGTATATTTGTATACAAGGACTCTATGTCCATCGATACCAGTAGTGAAGATTGCTCTGTCTGCCGGTCTCCCAGGAGACCCAGAGTCTCAGTGGTATCCTGAAGAAAAGAAGACAAACTGCCAACTAGATCCTTTATATGCGCATCTACATATTGCAACAATGGTTCAGTAAGGGAACCAATATCTGAGACAATGGGTCTACCTGGGGACACTGCAGACTTTTGTGGACTTTCAGCAAAATGTACATAGTGACCTGATGGTTCGATGATAGCCTCGTATCTCCAAGGGCCACCCTAGTATCTGAATTTGGGTCTCTGGGGTAGGGACTGGCACCCTCTTCCCTGACCCAGCCACAGGGGGCAATCTGTGGGGGATCTACCGGGGGCATGCTGAGTAGAGGACATGTGAGACCAGAGAAGTGAGCTCCTTCCCGAGGAGGACCACAGCTACCTGCCAGGGCTCCCAGGAGGATAAAAATCTATATAGAAAAAAAATAAGCTGTAGCAATTAGTCTGCAGCCTCGTGCCTCACCATGTCCCTGGGTGTGTAATTATATTATTGTTTACTTACTGATCTTTCTCACACTCATGAAGGCATTGCCCTGCGATAAATATATTTTTCATCTGCTTGTGTATGGAATTGTCATGTCCAATGCCTTTGAGTTTTTTATGTCACCTAATTTCTTACTATCTTTTAATTAAATCTTTATGAAATGAAAATACTATACCATCTGAGCTCTTATTTTGAGCTTTTTTCAACTACTTAGCTGGAATCACCATTGTCTTTTTCTTTCTCATACTATAAGGCCATGCATGGGCAATTGCATGTTTTTATTTGCACTAGAGATGTACTATTGATATTTCTACTTCCTTGTTGAATGCCACATAAATAATTCAAAGTGTTTAACCAACAACTCCTTACAATGTGTGAGATAAATGTAGAACAGTTTGAGAATGTATGCTTTCAGGTCCAGTTCTCAGAAGTTGTGACTGTAAGATTGACTAAAATATATTTATACAGATGCAGTGTTTTTGTTTGCAATATTTTCTTTTATATGTTAATGATCTATTCTGTAATGAGCAATGTTTGTTTCAATAGGATAATGAATTGCATTTATTAAATTTAAAGGGACACTGTGAACCCCCTCAGGCCTTAAAGTGCCTCTAGTTTAAAAAACACATTTTATGATTGCTCACAGTCTGTAAAACTTGCTGACACAGCTGGTTGTTTGATTCTGATTCTATTTTTCCTTTTAAAAGTGAAAAACAGACTACCCACCATGCTGGTGTTACCACACCAAAGCATGCTTGTTTACAGTCCTTGATCAACTTCCACTGCATCTTTCTTGGACATAGAACACCCCCACACAATCTAGCCACTCATGATGAAGTGAGGGGAAAGGATGCATTATGATTGGATGCACAGTTTGGGGGTGTTCATAATGCTCATCAAGTGTGCAGTAGGAGTTGATCAAGAATATGAAACAAAACAAGGTTGTTTATATTACACCATTACCATGTATTTCACTTCTACTAGAAAGGAAGCAATGAAAACAAACAACAATACCAATGAATTTTAATGAAGTGAGCAATCATAAAATGTTTTTTTTAATCTAGAAATACTATGATGCAAAAAGGGTTGACAGTGTCCCTTTAAATGTGGCAGATATGTGTATTTTGTTACTAAAGTGCCAGATCTGCAGATTTTTCCTCTTAATGTATGCAGTTATGATATACCAGTATAAAACCAGAGCTGCAGTGACTTTACTCATATTCAATATCAAATAACATTGAACAAGGCAATGGAGCTCTAAAGAGTTGTATAGGCTTGTTCACACTATTCATTAATTGGTCCAGTAACAAGTTTGTATCCCAAATTTGAGATTCAGCATAAAGGTGGGTTCAGGTTTGAGGGCTTGCATGGAATGGTACTACATCACTCATTTATATTTATCTATTGATTTATTGGTTGATGTATTTATTTAATTGTTTATTGGTAACCAAGTAAGTACACTAGGCAAGTCAAATGCCTATGTTCAGGAATGACCTGGAAGTTACACAGCAAATCAATAGATAAACAATTACGTAGCAAAACTAGTGACATAATCAATAGATATCCATTACAAACTGGAAATCCATTTATGCTATTAAGAAATAAAATTGCAAAGGCAATGGAAATCTTAACAAAATCAAATGTGTCAGGTGTGCAAGTACTTTCATGAAGTTCATTCATCTTGTTTTTGTATGTTAGGTTGGACTGATGACAAACACAAGTCTTGGGTTAAAATGTGAATGTGCAGTGGCAAAACCAGGTCTGCTGCTCTTTAGTATGGCAAAATAAACTTCAGTAGAACAGAAGTTGGGACACCATAAAGGTTTCAACCATCCAAAATACTAGGGAATTTATAGTACTTGATCAAAATGGGGTAGAGAACCACTAACAATTTATTTCAGATGGTTTAACTTGGTTTTAAAAAATATGTTTAGTTCCATTACCTGTGTCTCTTTCAGTATTAATATGTCATCCTCAGTAGCTGATTAGAACCTGCAAATATTATTGGAATTATGCATTACAAACAAATCAAATATATTTAAAACTGGCTACCTGAGCAAGCCAAGGAACCATCAGAAGCACTAAGAAGTAAAAAGGTCAGGCAGTAGACCATAAGCCTACAGTTGCAGCCATGACATGGTCCGATATTTCCAGATATTTCTCCATTTCTAAAGAGATTCTCTCTGATGGCCTTAAAGCAGTGCTGCAGGCAGGCAAAAAGGAATGTCTCTAGAGATAACATAGGATGTTCAGGAAGGATCTGACAGTGGCAATGGCAGCAACTGTATCATGAGAAGAAAGCAACTTCTGCCTTTTTGTTTGATTGTAGTACACACCGACATCTCTGGCATAATTTAAAAGACTAGAGGTCTGGTTACTATACCGAGTAGAGGTGTACCACCCTTCATCCCACAAGGCAACACCCATGATTATATTTCCCACACATTTGTCTACAAGTTTGAGAGGACAATTGGGGAGGTATTTTCTTTCATACCCTATCCATTGACCTGGACACAGTGCCACACTGGGCTTCAAATGTGTTTGCGAACCGTCAGAATACGTAGAACCCATTTGACATATTCTCCTCTTACAAGAATGCTTACAGCAGCAGCAGTAAAAAGTAGTACTGTAGTAGTTTTTGATATATTGCTATATGTAATTACAATCACAGACAGGTACTGTATAATCAGTAATTTATATCTAAATATACCACAGAAAATCACATGTTATACAATGTACCTCAAGGGAATCAACAAAGTCCAAGAGGGTGGCATCTTTCAAAAAAAGAGGTGTGCAAGAACAAGGGGGCACAATTCGAAGATGGGGGGGCGGCTCAGAGGTAATTTAAGGAAGTATTTTTTCACAGAGAGGGTTGTGGATGCGTGGAACGGCCTTCCGGAGGAGGTTTTGGAGTCAAAAACAGTGGTGGAATTCAAGCATGCATGGGACAGTCATAAGGCAATTCTAGGAGGTGGGGGTAGGAAGAAGTAGGCTGCTGGTTAACTAGGATCTGCGGCTTATCCAGTAGGTAGGGAAATGGGCAGACTGGGTGGGCCAAGCAGTCCTTATCTGCCATCAGATTCTATGTTTCTATGTTTCTATGTAATGAAGACAACTCAAATAAATGAAATATTGTCCCCAAGGTGAAAATAAACAACATTTCACATGTGAAATGTCATTTATTTTCATTCTGCAGCATCATTTTGATGGGCAAATCCCAACTGTAGCTAATCAAAACCACCTTTCACATAACACCAAAAAAAGAATCACCAACACTATATTGTTCACCACTCCACTTTTTCTCTTTCACACTTTCACACAACACCTTGTCCATTCAAAGCAGACATATTTGTCCACTTTATCCTTTTATTAGACATTTTTCCTGGTTTTAAAGTTTTCAGAGTTCTATGTTTCTCCTTACAGATTGTCCTATGACTGTGTTTATTCCTGCTGCCACATAAACTGAAAGCAGCTGTGATACAACAGTAAAGTTCCATTTGTAGCACTGTTTCTTTTCTAATTAAAAAAAATTGTTTACAGGACTTCCGGTGATGTCACCTACTGCATGGCTGCATAGCTGAGGTGCTTGGACAATACTCGCTCCTAAAAGTATATTAAAAAATAGAAAGAGCAGCCTTCAACTACTCTAAATAACCAAATCTTAATATCGGAAAGATTGCGAACTCAAAGTATAAAGGGAAGAGCTCCCAGGCAGCGAAAATAAAAGCTATGATGAATACAGACAAAGGGCAAGGCCCGCTGCTGAACTCCCGACCAGCCTCTCCAGTGGCGAGCATAGCAGATTCAGAAGAAAGCCTAGAACTACTGGACCCACACGCAGTTATGGCTAAGCTTGATGGCATAATTAAGACCTTACATCTGGTGGAGTCTTCAGTGGCTGATGTTCGAGCAGATCTCCATAAAATTGATAAAAGAACTACAGCTTCTGAGCAGATGATAGGCTCCCTGGCAGATTCATCAGGCCAGCAAGACCGTACCATTCTCTACCTGTTAACACGGGAGCGTGAATTGCAAGCAAAGTTAGGCGATCAAGAGAATAGAGCAAGGCACAATAACTTCAGAATTTATGGTGTGCCAGAGGGTATGGAAGCTTCATTTCCTACAATGGAAGACTTTATACAGCACATTTTCGAGTCGGTGTTAAAGATGGAATCACCAAAGTCCCTGATCGTGGAGAAAGCACATAGATCACTTCTTCCAAAACCCAAGGAGCAAAATGCTAAACCCCGCTCTATAATTATTAAAATGCTCAACTACAGCGATCGTCAGCTTGTTCTCCAGACAGCCTGGAAAAACAAGGAGATCCTGATAGATGGCAAGAAAATCTTTTTTGATCAAGACTTTTCTGATTACCTGAATAATAAAAGGAAGCAGGTCAAAGAGGTGATACAATTGGCAAAGGAGAAAAATGTAAAAATACAGCTGCAGCACCCAGCACAACTTAAACGTTTTACTGAAGAAGGTCCACGACTTTTTGAATCCTTATTTGAGGCCTCCTCAAATCTGCAAAGCCTGGGGATCTCAGTCCCAGATATGCAGTCGGAAGCACTGGAGAAAGACATTACAAAGGTGGCTTGGCGCAGAGTGGGAAGACCAAGACGCAATTTACAGACAGCGATTTCATGACTCTCACATCTCGGAACTGACTTGAGAGACATACTGGAGAGAGAAATGAAGACTTCAGAGGGGGCATTAAGACCATTAACAACTACTTCTTTCACCGGATCCTGAAAAATAAAATGACAGGTGGCCTGATATCTTTAAAAACGTACAGCATACTCAGTCGCCATGAAGAACCTTCTGTAAGGACAATTTAAAGGAGAAAATGCATTCCAATAAAATGTAACGGGATTCAGAAGGGCGGGGATGGCTGGGGTGAGGGGCAGGGGAATGGGTTTGATATGGTGGGGACAGGTTAACTCAATGGACATTTACTTTTCTTCTGTCCCCCCCCCAATGTCGCATGACCCTGAAAACGGGGGATTGAGGAAGACAATGCAACGATTGGCGATGAAATGAAACTTTAAAGCAATCCCTCTGATGTGCATAAAGGTTCAGATTAAATGTGATGGCCAAACAAAACACTGAGGTTCTTGAGTCCTTAGACTGCAGCAGCAGGGCCCAATATCATCTTAAAGGCTAACTCCTACCACATGAATAGTGGTGGCAAAGTGACGTAAGCAGTACACTGACTTTTTAAAGTCAGACCTGTTTAGACCAGCAGGTGTAATAGCGTATGCTATTAGATCCATTTTCTTTTAATTTTTTAATTTTTGCCTTGGAAAGTTGCAACCCCCTTTTTTTTCCCCTTTCCTGGATACTTTGAAATTATCAGAGGGGGATATTAATAGAGCGAAGAGAGTGTTTACCTGCGTTGGTGGGTGATTCCTCACTTCATCGACTCTTAGATCTCCTTGTTTTCCCATCTCTCCCTATCCACTTCACTACTAATCCCCAACCCATTGATAGATTATTTTACTCCCTAACACTCCCTTTCTTTTTGTTTTTCCTTTTTTCCCTTTGGATTTCAGACTCTGAAAAAATAACCGCATTGGTGTGTTGAAACTAATGGGGAAATCAGTTTGAAAATTAACATTAAGGATGTTGGCACCTGTTGTGCCGGTTGTTTTTAATGAAGGGCAGAGCTTTGTAATGAGTTACCACACGAGGCCAATAAGAAACAAGGGGATAGATGTTACCTTGACATGCACTAACTTAAAACTGGTATTGATAGTAAAAGGAATAACTGAGCTAGTATGCAGGCAAAGTACCTCTGACTTAAGATATGAGCCATATTAAAATAGTTTCACTTGATGTGCAAGGTGTAAACTCGCCTGCAAAATTAACTAAGATCCTTCATTACCTTAAGAGCCTCAACGCAGACATTTATTTTTTGCAGGAGACTAGATTGTCTCAACTGGAACATCAGAAATTAGTTAGATCCTGGATAGAGACAGTAGTGGGGTCATCTCCCCTACAGCATAAGAAGGCAGGTACGGTGATTCTCCTTAAAAAAAATATACCCCTGACCATCACCGGGGAGCATCATACCCAAGACGGTAGATTTGTATCCATTTCAGGACAAATATTTTCCCCAAAAATACAACTGATCAATACATATGGTCCGAATAAGGATGATCAATCCTTTTACAGAAAGATTTTTCAGAAAATCTCAGGGTTGGGGGAAGGAATGATAGTGATGGTGGAGATTTTAATTGTGTGATTTCCCCATCGAGAGACAGGTCTTCTCAGATCTCATCTACTAATAAAAACATGAGTAGAACGGTTAGAACGAACATGCAGGAACTGGCCCTGATTGATATTTGGAGGGAGCATAATCCAACAAGTAGGGACTATACATTCTATTCTCATTCTAAGAAATTCTGCTCTAGGATTGAGTACTTCTTATGCAGTCGGGCAGATATATTTAAGGTCAGAAACTGTGATATAATGCCTAAGTTAATATCAGATCATGCAGCAGTGGTTTTAGAACTGAAGTTGGGGGATTGGCAGAGGGAAACTTTGTGGAGAATGAACACTTCACTCCTGGGTAAAAAAGACTTGGTTGAAATGATGGAGTCTGCAATACTAAAATTTAAAGAAACTAACAGGATACAGGAATTAAATGGTACTGGGACAGCTTGAAGGCTGTTTTAAGGGTCTGAATTATAGCATACTCCTCCCAACTTAAAAAAAAATGAAATGCGAGGCAATTAAAATTGGTGCAACAATTAAAACAATTGGAAATAGAACACAAAAAAGAAGACTCGCATCTAGTTTGGCAACAGATGGAGAAAACCAGAAAAGAATTACAAAACCTTTTAGTTATCCACCTGGAGAAGAAACTTAGATACTTATATCAGTCTTATTATGAACTTGGAAACAAGGCGGGCAGATTACTCACCTTCAGACTACAGAAAGCACAAACAGACAGATATGTTAAATACATCCGCTCCCAAGAAAATGGTCAATTAACTAATAGCTATACCCCTAAAAATATAGCTGAAGCATTTCAAAAATATTACGCCAACTTGTATGCATCAGAGAAGCTAGGCCTTGACCACCAAGAGAAAAATCAAAGAATTCCTCTCCCAGATACAGCTTCCACAGTTGAGTACAGCCAATAGGACCTTGTTGGAAGCCTCTATTACCGATCAGGAGATAAAACAGACCATAAAAAATGTGAAAAAAAAAAACAAAACACCGGGCCCCTATGGGCTCAATTCAGAATTTTATCAGGCTTCTAGCAATTCCTTAAGTCCCATTTTAGGAAATTTATACTCAGCTTGCAAAGAAAGGGACGACCTACCAAATTCCTGGCATAGTGCCATAATTGCAGTGATACCAAATGAGGGTACACCACCAGAGACCTGCTCTTCTTATCGCCCCATATCCCTGTTGAATGTAGATTCCAAGATATTTACAATAATGTTGGCCTCCAGATTGAACAGTTTTCTGCCGGACCTGATACATCCCAATCAGTCCTGGTTTGTCCCGAACAGGCATATTCAAGACAACATATGATGTTGCCTGAATATTTTGCAATTAGGCAGAACATATAAAAAACAACAAATTGCTATATCAATCAATGCAGAGAAGGTGTTTGACCACCTGCAATGGGATTTCTTAAAGGCCACATTGGTTAAATTTGGATTTGGCTCTCAACTTCTGGTTTGGGTAGAGGCGTTGTATCAGAGTCCTCAGGCTAGAGCGAAGGTTAATGGCACAGTCTCAAGTTCTTTAGAGATTCAAAGAGGCACAAGGCAGGGGTGTCCCATCTCCCCCTTACTTTTTGCGTTGATCATTGAGCCCCTAGCAGAACATATCCATTCAAACCTGCAAGTAGAGGGAATAAGAATAGGGGGGGTAGAAAATAAAATATCTCTTTACGCAGATGATACAATGATCTATCTAGGTAACCCTCAACAGTCCTTTCCAGCACTAATGCAAATTTTAGACACATATGGCCAAATTTCTGGCTTTAAAATAAACACAGACAAGACTGAGGTTTTGCAGGTTAGTGGTAATACAGTCCCATTCTTAACTCAAATTATACCCTTTAAATGGGTAACAACACGCATTAGATACCTGGGCATTTATTTCCCTACTCAATTAAACAAGTTATATAGTTGTAACTATGGGAAACTTTTACAAGAGGTCTTTACGGATTTAAAAAGCTGGGAAATACTGCCCCTGACACTGTTGGGTAGAGTAGAGATGGTGAGAATGAACGTCCTCCCAAGGTTTCTGTTTCTGTTCAGTTCCCTGCCTCTACACATCCCAGTACCAGAATGGAAAAAAATTAACATGGCGATTAGACAGTTTATATGGGGGAAAAGTAGAGCGAGAATAGCCTGGACAGACCTAATGAGACCGAAAATACAAGGGGGTCTGGGACTACCTAATTTAAAAACCTACTACTTAATGGCCCAGCTGACAGCATGGGTGGCGTATTGGTCAAAGGAAGATAATAGTGTTTGGAAAGAAATAGAATTCCGCTCTGTCCCATCAGCTAGTCCTTTGTTGGATTTTGACAACCCTCCAACTAAATGAACTCCCTATAAATCAAATAATCCATGGCAGACACAGACATACAGAATATGGGGTAGAGTAGAAAATGGACTTAAACTGGAACACTCCTTTTCCAGAGAATCAGAGATAGCTTCATATGTGCTATTTACCCCACCGAGACTAGATGACACATTCTGGAGGTGGACATGCACGGGTTTGGTTTATTTTAGACAGTTCATAGCACAAGGGAAGGTGATTACATTCCATGAAATAACAAGAGTATCATATCCTGAATTCACATTTTTTTAGGTATCTCCAGGTGGTCTCTTTTTTAACCCAGGGTGCCAACCTAGTAAAGGCACAGTCGGACCCCCATCCGATTCTGCAGATCATCCTGAATGCAGCAAATAATCCAGGAGACAAACATATAATCTCACGATTGGTAGAAACCTACCAAGGTCTCACAGCTATAGAAAGCCTTAGAAAGCCTGAAATGCCAAATGAAATGGCAACAGGAAGCAGCACTGCAACTAGACAAGAAACAATGGCAACTGATTTGGGAAGGTGTTTTTAGAACTTCAGCTTCCAACACATGGAGAGAATTCAGGTGGAAAATAATTAACAGATACTTCCTTACTCCAACCAGAACCAAGCACTATGGAACTACTGGCTCAGATCTTTGTTGAAGGGGGTGTGGATCAAGAGGTAGTCCATATCATATATTCTGGGGGTGCCCTAGATTGCTTACCTTCTGGTCAGAACTAAAGGAACACTATGGGAAAATGATGGGCTACTCGGGTCATTTGGACTTCAAACATTTGGTCTTGGAGTTGCCCATCAGGAAAAAAATGCCTAATAAAACAAAAAGTTTCTCAGGGATACTAGTGGCAGAAGCTAGCAAGGCCATCACAAAGAGATGGTTATCCCCCACTCCACCAACACTAAAAGAGTGGATAGATGTAGTGAAGGGAATAGAAAGAATGGAAAGAGTCACAGCATGTCTGCGCTTACAAAAAGACAGGTTCAATGGGGTATGGTTACCCTTTATGCAATTGCTCGAGAGTAATGAAGGTATCTCAGTGCTGTCCCAACAGGCCTATATGTAACATAAGATATTAAAAGTAATAAGTTTGAAAGATAAAATACATTTGCTCAAGCCCCAACTGATTAGATTGTTATGTGGTTATGTATGTTATAATGTCTTTGTTTGAAATTAAAGTAAATTGCTACTTTGATAAATTCTGTATATTAGCAAAGCACAGAACATACTATTTAAAAAAAAAAAAACTATGAATGGCAGACCAAGAAATGGACATTGCACATGAAAGACTAGTTGTCTCTGAAGGCATGAATTCTTGAAGGAAAGAGAAGAAAGAAACAGAGTGGGACAACTATAATCAAAGACTGATTCTTTTACTGAAAGATTTTAGGATGTATTGGTCAATCAGTCAAATTGTATCTGTCATTGCCTAGCAGATTGGTCTGTGCAGAAAGATAATAAATATGAAGTTAAAAAAAAAATGTGTTACTTCAACTCCTGCTCCACAGCCACCAAACATCCTCACAACTCAAAGCAACACTCTAACATCCATTCAGGCATCACTCTCAGTCTCAAATGGTGTACTCTCAAACTCATGCTGTCTCACAAGCAACTCCTTTACTTCTCTCCTTCCAGTTTGCTCTCTCCCCAATGTGACTAGTGCTTACTTAGTAAAGGCAAACCCTTCTGTCTGTCTTCAGCTTGCAAACTACCTACACTCACTCTGTCTCCTTGCTTTCTAACTCACAAAACAAGTGCTGATGGGGAAAGGAGGACAAAAAAAAGGTATTTGCTATTACATTTTTAAAGACACACACTGTCTGAGAACAGGGGGCATGGAAACAACAAAAAAAGTTAAAAAGGCAATGTGTGGTGAAAAATGGTGTACATAAATACAGGGATATACCAAACAAATGCAAAATTACACCCTATTTACTCAAGCTTTATTACACATACATTTTATAATATGAACATGCAACAGGCAGGGCAGAAAAAACATGTATTTTCATTTGTGAGGGGGACCTTCATAACTCACTTGTGGCTTTGCCATTCAAACGTTATGGTAGTACCTCCCTCACTTATGAAAATAAATAGTTTATTTCTATCTAACTTGTTGCATATCCCTTATGCAATGTATGGGAAAGTTATTGTGATTTATGTAGATACAGTACACATGCAGTAAGACACAACAGAGCTTTGGTTGAACTAGGTTAACTGCATGCCCAGGCATGAGGTTAAAAGTCAAGTGCCTTTTCACTCCTGGAAGTGCAACAAACCTAGTACAATCAATGCCCTAGAGTGCCCTATTTCACTTGTATAAATAACAAAATATATATACAAACTTAATCAAAAAATTGTAAAAAAAAGAAGCATGGTACCGAAACAGTCCTTGAAAAAGGGACTGTTTTGGTCTAAGTTGGCCTACCCGGTCACCAAAATTTAAATAAAAAAATAAAATAAAAATGATTTATTTTAACATAATCTCACTGCTGGAGGACTGTCACCTTTTTTACCTTAGTTTACCCATGCTGGTGTGGCAACCATATTGCTGATGCTGACTACAGCGTAGGCAACATGCTGCCTGGCATTAAAGTACAAGGCGTAAGGTCTCCTGGGAGTTATAGCACCAAAGCGCCCTCCTGGGAAGCACTCAGTCCTTTGGAGAATCTGCAGTGTAGGTAAGCATAAGGAATCTGAATAGGCATGGGATTCTGTGCTGTTGTACCACACTGGTGACATAGCTACTGTGGTGCAACACCATTCTGACATCGCTACAGTGGTACAACAGCTTCTGGCAGTGTATGGACTTCCACCCTCAACAATACTGAACAATATGCTGTTTTAATTTTGTGAACAGGGTCCTTGGCTGTGACCATTGGAATTAATGTATGTTATCTTTTCTTTCCTGTACAGATGCAATCAATTGTTTGCCATGTGGAGTGGATCAGTGGTCCCCTAAAGGAAGTGACAGGTGTTTTGAAAGCGAGATCACGTTTCTCGACTGGAATGATGGATTTGCTATTATACTGATGGTCTGTGACATTCTGGGCATGATACTCACCATTGGAATTGCTATCATTTTCAAAAACAATATGGAGACGCCAATTGTGAAAGCTGCCGGGGGCATCATCTGCTACATTATACTGATCTCGTTATTGCTTGGATTTATTAGCATTATGTATTTTATTGGAGAACCATCAGAAATGAAATGTCAGATCAGGCACATTATCTTTGCAATGAGCTTTACAGTATGTGTTTCATGTATTTTGGTAAAATCATTCAAGATTTTTCTGGCTTTCATGTTTGACCCTGTAATCAGAGACTGCTTAAAGATGTTTTATAAGCCAGTTGCAATTGTAGTGAGCTGCACTGGGTTCCAGGTAATAATTTGTATGCTGTGGATCACTCTGGGTGGCCCACAGCTTCATAAAAACTATTCTATCCCCAAACAAGTTTTACTGGAATGCATTGAAGGTTCCTATGTAGCATTTGGTGCGATGTTAGAGTACACAGCCATTCTTTCATTCATTTGCTTTATATTTGCTTTTAAAGGGAGAAAGCTGCCAGGGAATTATAATGAGGCTAAATTTATTACATTCGGTGTGCTAATTTACTACATTTCATGGATTACATTTATTCCTGTGTATACTACTACAAGTGGTAAATATCTACCAGCCATTGAAGCAGTTGCAATTTTGTCTTCCAACTATGGCATTTTGACATGTCATTTCTTTCCAAAATGCTATGTCATTTTATTTAAAAAGGAATGCAACACCACAGACTCATTTTTGTCAAATGTGTATGCGTATGCTAAGCATTCTGCAAATGCTGCCGTTGCCAAGAGACCTACTTTACATACTGTAGACAGCACAATCAGGCCCAATTAAACCCCTACTGCTTAAGGCCCAAATAAACCCATTTGATTTTCTGTTGACAGAAAAGGGCTCAATGGTCAAATTGGTACAGTAGTCTAGAAATGTACAGAAACACAACTTTCAGAACTGTAATGTAGCTGCCAATACTTTTTCAACAGAATTCCATCCCAGTTTCAATTGAACCTGGTTTCAGTCCAAGCCCTGGACAAACCCTGCCCCTCTACCCTCACCTTTATTTTTACTCTGTGCACACCCCCCCAAATCTCTAGCCCTCCTCCCCTTCCTCCAAATTGCTCCCCTATATTGGCCTCCCTTGATCTCTCACAGAATGTAAAGGACTCCGAATGCTCTCCATGGGTCACTCTCCTACCCACCAAGGGGCTTGTATCGCTCATCTACTCCCTTTCCCCACCATCTTAAAGGGGTCTCTTTGGGACACTGCCTTATCCCCTTCTCTCTGGTTCCCCCAGTCCCCTTGCAGTGTTCCTCTCATCCTGAAGGGGTTTTGAGGGATATGACTCTCCCCCCCACCTCACCCTTCCTCCCATTTCCCCTTTTCTTTCACGTAGCACTTGTTTACTTATTAACCCGGCACTTATTATTGTCCACTCTTTCTACATGTTATGTGTAACACTTTTGTAACACTGTTTGTAACACCTGCCTTACAATTGTACGTTAATGATGATCTTGTAACTTGAATGTTTAATGTCTCATTCCAATTATACCCCATCCCCCCAGGTCACACCGGGAGATGAGAGACTTGCTGCACAGTGTGCCTTCCTGGTGAAGCATTTCAATAAATAAATCAGCAAAAGCTAAAAGTCAAAAAGACAGTAGCTATGACTTTTGGAACTAGAGAGAAGCTGTCCTCCCTCCCTGCACCACCAGCGGTCACCATTCTCAATGGCTCACTCCTTGAGACGGCCCCTGCCTTCAAGTACCTGGGTGTCTGGCTGGACATTCACCTCAATTTCTCCACACACATTGATGCTTTCTGCTCCAAACTCTGGCCCAAACTTGCAGTCCTCTACCACCAGCCTCCCTCTCCCAACTCAACATGAACTAGTACTTAGGACATTTCTGCCAGTGATTGATTATGCAGACATAGTCTATGGCACTGCCCCAACCTCTTCCCTCTCCAAACTAGACACCTTACTCAATTCCTTCTGCCGTTTTGCCACTGTCTCTCCCCCCTCACCCATCACTGTCTCCTCTATGCACCTCTCTCCCTTGCCCCGGTCTCTCTCAGGAGATTGATTCACAGCACCTCTCTCATTGCTAAGTACTGATTTGGCTCCCTCCCCTCATACCTGTCATCCCGCCTTACTCCAGCCAAGTCCACTACCAACTCTTTTCATCACAGGGACTCGCACTCCTTCTCCATTCCCCATTCTCATTCTACCACCTGCCAGTCTGCCTTCTCATACCATCTCCCTCTTCTCTGGAACAACTTACCAGCTGACCTTTGCCTTGCCTCCCCTCTTCATCCCTATAAAGACTCCTCTGACTCCTCCCCTCTCCTCTGTGCCCCCAATGATCTTAATCCTCGCCACCTCCATTGTCCCCACTTACTTTCTCTGTTCTTCCCCCTCATGCCTCCCACTCTGTGTTCTCAAATATATTGGCCTGAGTTGAATACCTCTCTGATATCTAGCTCAATCCCCTGCCTGGCCCAGGTCCTCTCACTAGGGGCTTAAAGGTGTCTTATTATATAACCGCATGCCATGCCTTGCATCCTCGCCTGATATATTAGTGTCTTACCTTCATTATTTTTGTGCCTGAACCAATTTAATCTATTGTAATCTTAAATATTTTAATTGTACTGTAACAAATGTCTCCTACGGTGTAATTCCTTGTACCTGGGTCTCTCCTGGAAATGAGCATCAGCTCAGTGTGCCTTTCCCGATCAACAATTTTAAATAAAATAAATAAATAAATAAATAAATAAGAATAAAGCATTGTAGCTTGTGAACCACAAGCTATTATACATAGAATAAACAATGAGAAACTGAGTTACAAAGAGATAATTCAGTTGAGTGGTTTATGGAATTTAATTATTCACGAGGCTGAAGGCTGAGTGGATTGTGATGTTCCATATACCCCGAGACTAAATTCCCACCTTGTAATTCATACTAACAAATTCTTATATTTGTTATATTATAGGGATGATCCAATAGTTCTGAAGGATGTAGGTAAGATGCAGCTCATAGCTCCTTTAGGGGGAACATTAGTACCGCAGTGTTTAGCAGCACAGGGGCCCTTTATAATGTCATGCTGGATTGGAGATGAGTACAAGGCAGGAAGTGCAGAATTATAGGTAGCAGTAAATATCTGAAATAGCAGGCAGACAGAGCTGAGCACTAGAACTGCGGAACCAGGGAAGGACCACACTAAGTGCCTGAGGTGCTCTGATGGTTAGCTTCAGTAGGAAATGCCTGGAATGTAGCTTAGGCAGCCCAGAATCAGGATTGCATGAAAGTATGGAGCAGCCAGTCATGCCTTGCCTTGTAACATGCTGGACTGCTGCTCCTGCAGTTAGAACCAGTAGTGCTAACTGTGCATGAGATCCAGGATCTACAGCTAGTACAGACGGTAAGAATTAATGGGATGATGGCCACAGATAGGAGGGGAGCCACGGAGCAACATCAGGAGGGGAGAAAGACTGCAAAGTTTACAAACAGTTTGGTGCTTGAAAATGTAGCACAAGTGTGCTTGTTAGTTAGTTTGTGATAATTCACAGTTTTATTTAATGATAGCATCTATACTTCAGACTATAACCTGAAAGACATTTTGATCAAATATCCCCAACAAATAGAAATACAGTAAATACTCAGATGTAATTAGCTTGCTTTCAGTTGCATAAATGTATTGTGGTGAACGCATGAATGTTGAGACTTTAAACCACAAATTATGGCAATAAACTTTTCATATTCTATGTATCTACAACCATGTTGTTCATTTTTTTACTTCCAACTTTTTTTGTTTGGGTTTTTATGACACTAATTCTAATTTGGCCCATTTTCTTGAACCGGCTGCAGAATTGCTTAGCATAAATATTTGACATAACTTGGCTGCCAG
This sequence comes from Neoceratodus forsteri, assembly GCA_016271365.2. Taxonomy (NCBI): domain Eukaryota; kingdom Metazoa; phylum Chordata; order Ceratodontiformes; family Ceratodontidae; genus Neoceratodus; species Neoceratodus forsteri. The sequence goes on from CM057449.1 coordinate 824,909,289, forward strand.
TCCTACAGTACCTCTTGAATGTTTAAGAAATCTTAGTTGTCAAACATTTTAGTTTGTTTTAAAGGACTCCATGTTAGATTCCTTAAAAGTTCTTGTGGCTGGCATGCTATTCAGCTCACTAAATATTATATAAAAAGTCACCTTTTCTGAATAATGTTCTTTATTAGCACATCTTATCTGCTGTACTATTTACACTCATTTTAGTACTAATTCAGTTTCCATTTTCTACACATCTTTTTTAACATTTGTTTTATTCCAGTTTTCCTAATTTTTATCCTTCTAACCTGATGATTGGGGCCACCATGGTTCCACAGTTCCTCAGGTCTGAAAGGTTGACTGCAGCTGACATATCAACCAATACCAATTCTTCTTCTTCAAAGACAATTGGAAGGGGCTGCACAAATACCAGGTAACCTAGCAAGAAGCTGCAAGAGTAAATCAAAGTTGCCTCAGAAGCAGCTTTACCTTGCAGGCAGCAAGTTACTGTTGCACATTCTTTTTCACAACTAATACACGGTTTCCTATATATTTACTATTTTAACTTCATGCCACCATGGATTACCACTCTAATTCAGCTTACTTGGCTGAAAATATCAAAATATGGTGATCTTTCCTGAATTCAAACCCATAGTTTCTTGTTTATCAAGCTGTAGACCTTTCCACCAATCCGGCACAGCAATAAAGCACAGCTATTTCACTTTAAAGGTTAACACTTTGCCTCGGAGACAACCCAAACTGTAATGCCTGCCTCAGAAGCAGTGCTGTCTCAGAGAAGGGTTGCATGAATACTTACCTTTTCCCAAGAACTGTATTTGGTATTGGGGTCCCAGATATTTATGTATTCATTATTACATATCCAGTATTATTCAGCCAGGAAAGCTGCTTTTTAAGGATATCTTAAATTATCTTAGATATCTTAACAAAATTAAAATAAATAAATAAATAATCCTCCTGTGAACTGTGAACCTGGTGTATCAAGTACACTTCAGTGACATATCAGTGACTAAAACAGGGTTGTCACTAATGCAACCGAAACTACTTGTGTGACACCTTTGATCCACCACACCATATACATAATATTGTGAGCACAATATTTTGCAGTCTTGGGTCAACAAACATGGGGTAGTCATGATCACAGGTCACACAGTCACAGTTGCAAGTACAGTAGATGCTGTGGCTATAGGCATAGGAGCAGTGGTCATAGTGGCTGTGATGGTGGTGATAGCAGAAAGGATGGCTGCTGCAAGAGTGCACTGGTGGTGATGGGAAGCACACAGTGACTATGAATATAGCAGCTGTAGTAGCAGCTGCTGGAACACTGATAGTTGTGGCTGCTGTTTTCAGCACAGGGCATGTAAACTCTAAAGCCCTCCTACTACTGTCATAGAAGGAAGTGGCAGTGGATGTGCAGCTGCAACAGATGTTGACACTAGTAGTAGTAGTAGTAGTACTGCTGGTACCTGTGGTGGAACTATCCCTGCACCCACTGCTACCAGAACCAGAAGCCTTGTTTTGGCAGAAAAATATTTTATTTCACTGAATATGCCAGACACCTTTCTATTCCAATGTCCTTCACTGCTTGGGGCTGCCGGAGCTGGTGATTTGCTGGGGCTAGATCAAGTCCATTTGCGAGGTTGCCAAGACATGCTAGATCTGGCCATTAATGGTTACTATGTAAAATCCAAGCCAAACTACTACTATATAGTGCCCGTGTATGTGACGCTTATCATGGTGCCAGTGGAACAACAATATTACACATAGGGAAGGGAAGGGAAGGGGAAGGGAACATTGTTTAACCAGGAGTAGCACACTGAGCTGAAGCTTGTTTCCAGATGTGACCTGGGAGCACAAGAAAGTTAAGTGACTTGCTCAGGATCGCACAGTATGCACACATGCTAACCCTAGCAGTTATACAGTACCTAAAAAGCACTAGCAAATAGAAAACACACTGCTACCATGATGGGGAAGCAGAGGGAAACCTCTTCGGTCACACATGGATCTGAGCCCATAACTGGCAGATAACACACAAACACAACTCAGTGAGTCAAATATGACACACTAAAAACTGCATAAGTTTTTTTCCATACTCTATTTTTGCCCCCATGACCACAGCAAGGGAGGCGCCTGTCTGCTGGCTGCCACTCTCCTGCACTGTCCATCATCTCCCGAAGATCCCAGAAGTGAGGGTACATCTGTGGATACCACCCCACCATGGCAGGATCAGTAGAAGGGTGGTTCCCCCTGAAACATATGATCCAGTGACTTGTCCTAGGACGATCGGTGACATGGCGGGTGCAGGTGTGTCCAGCAGGTGTCATACGCCCTCATCATGCCTGTCCTTTTTCCTTCCACTTTTTCTCCCCTAGCTACTTCCTGAAGCCTCAGCAAACTCAGTTATTCATGTGTGTGGAGGTGCACATACGCACCTGAACTGGCGACCCTACTCCAGCCACCTTGGCTTAGCGCCTGACCCCACATCTGTGAGACACTATCACTGAGCCTCCACTAAGTGGCAGCCAAGTACTGGGAAGACCAACCTCCCCAATCCAGGAGAGGAGAGGAGAGGAGAGCTTCCTGACGGCTGCTTGAACCTACTCCCAACACTCCCTCCCGCTAATCCACGGCAGCCAATGCTCGTTCCTAAATTTGGGTTGCCAGTGTGGGAGAGGTGAGGTGCTAAGTGACTCATCCCTCTGCACCATCAGGCCAGCTCACAAAAGTTTAATAAAAAGCAATTGCATGTATATAGCCATGCACGTACAGGGAGCAGCTTCACAGAAAAAAGTACACACAAAGACAAGTCATGCGCAGTGAGCAGTGGGAGGAAAAATCAGCTGACTTCCTCTGATGTGCAGGAAATATAGTCATGAACCATACAAAATCAAAAAATAAAACTACCCAAAAAACACAAAATCAGCGTGCTTCACTGAAAAAAAAATCACACTAGAGCTGGGTGGTTTTGAGCAGCAAGGCAGTATTTTTATTGACCCAGCAAAAAGGGGAACAAGATGTGGCTGTTGCCAACAATGCTGGTCTTGCTTTTTTATGTTGTTATCTTTTTTAATTTTTGTACCAGGCCGTACAGTCTCACCTGACTCACTGTTACAATTATAGTACTATGAGGACCACATTCAATGTGTGCTTTACAGATTTTTTTGTATATAGTGCCCATGGTATCCAATGAACACAGCAACTGTGACCAAGTGCTTTCCAAAAGGGCGACTCAGTCACGGCACTTGTGTTAAAGGTTACCTGGCAGGGTAGCAACCGGATACCTGGGTGGGCAAGGAAGGGTGATGGGAAGCATATGCTCATGTATACGTGTGCACACATGCGTGGTGAGAGGAAGGGGAAGGGAGGTATGTGGAAGAGAGTGTGCCAGGCAGCTGCCAAGCTGGCTGGCTAGCATGGTGGGTATGGTGGTTGGTTGAAGTGCGCAGTGTGCAGAGTTTGACTCGGAGAGGCACATTTTTTTGTGCCAGCAGGCAGCTTGTTATTTTTTAAGAAATTCACCCCCTGCCTGACATGCACCCCCCTGAAGCTGAGAATCCTTAAGCAGGGGCCCAGCCCCCCACATACATGTAATTTCCGTCATCGCCTTGCAGTTCACCGTGAATGTACATTGCCGTAGTTCATTTTCTGCGATGTACACTCACCCAAGTGGTGATCACTATTCCGTGATCGCTATTATCACACAGAACCACTACCCACAGGGAGGGTTTTGACACAGTGGCATTGCTTTTCATGATGCTCTGTACACCGTACAGAGTGGTTCCATTCCACCCAACACTACAAAATTAGTTTCATCGCCCCAGCACCAGACTCACTTATAGCCCCTTCTGTACCACTGTTTTTTTAATTTTATGATGGTCAGGGTTGGGCACCGTACCCATCAGGTAGTTGGGGAGAGAGGGATAGATTTTTTTTTATTCCCCAATAGGCCAGGTTTGACGCCTGTCCTGTCAGGTATTTGAAGAGAGAGGGTCAGATGTCTTTTATTCGCTGATGGGCCAAGTTGGGTACCAGATTTGTCAAGCAGGTGGGGTGAGAGGGTTAGAGGTCCTTTATTCCCTGATGGGCCAGGTTGGGCATCAGATCCATCAGTAGTTTGGGAAGGAGAGAAATAGATTTTTTTTGTATTCCCTGACAGGTCAGGTTGGACTTGATATTTATCGGGTTGTTGAGGGGAAAGGGACATATTGTTTTTATTCTCTGATTGGCCATGTTAGACCGGACTCATTCAACACAGTGGAGTGGCACTGTGCTTTAAAGATGAGACTCAGAACTGAATTATGCTCACAATACATGGATTTATTTCACCATAGAGACCATGTAGCAGCAGGCTAACTATCCCACTGCTTCAGCATACTCTGAGCCTTTGTTAGAGGGTGGAGTCAAAGTCAGATGTACCCATCTTATAAACCACAAGATTAAAGTATCAGTAACATAGCCCAATTATACAAATCCCAAATAGTACACTATAAAAAGTTGCAAAACAATTCTTTACAATGCAAAAGGGGAGTTATTTGATGACAGGGGAGCAAGGCTGACTCTGTGCTTATCAGGAAATTAGGCTTGGTGACTGACTATTAAGGTAGCCAGATGACCAGTGTAGTAGCCAACCTTTAAATCTGATACTTGGCACAGAAATTAAGAGGCAATTATCACTGCAATTAATTTATATAAGATAAGTAATATAACAATTATAATGGTGGTAATGCAACCAATTCCTCTGATATTACCCAGTTTCTATCAAATAAATACCCTTAAATACAAAAAGCTCATGGTAGATAGATGCATACTGAACTAGTTCCCTAAATAAGCTGGCAGTCGTGCAAAAGGAATTATACAAATGACACCATGTATTAAGTTTGCCCACCGAAAAAGCCATAATGTAATATATTTACAGGTGAGGGAGTCATACAAGTCAAGTCAAGTCAAATTTATTTAAAAAGACGTCCAATCCCAGAGGCTCTGGGCGCCACACAGAAACATTACAGCATTTCATACCGCATAGATTATAAATTAAAATTAGCACATACATATAATCAAAATTACACCCCAAAAGCTTGCAAAAATAGAAAAGTCTTCAGGCGAACATTAAAGGCAGTTATAATGGGGGCCTCCCTAACTACAGTTGGTAAGGAGTTCCAAAAAGCGGGAGCGGCAACACTAAAAGCTCGGTCCCCCGCAGATTTTAGTCTCGCTCTTGGAACAGTTAGGAGGCCACCACTAGAGGAGTGGAGATCACGGGCAGAGGTGGAAGATACCAGGAGATCTGACAGGTAACCAGGGCCCTGCCCATGTAGGGCCTTATAGGTGAGAAAACCCACCTTGAAGAGTAGTCTCCATCTGACAGGCAGCCAGTGCAATTCACGCAATACAGGTGTAATATGACAGAATTTACTTTGCCAGGTCAAAAGCCGGGCAGCAGTGTTTTGCGCTAGTTGTAGTCTACGAAGAGAACCCCCAGAGACCCCGAGATAGAGGGTGTTACAGTAGTCAAGCCTAGAAGTGACTAAGGCATGTATCAAGGTAGGAAGGTCCAGAGATGGAACAAGGGGCTTAATCCTGGCAATGTTTCTAAGATGAAAAAAACAGGAACGAACCATGGAAGATATATGAACCTTCATGGACAGGTTCCTGTCAAGAATCACACCAAGATTTCGCACCGAAGGGGAGGCCATCAATGACGCAGCTCCTAGTACAAGTCCAGTTTCAGAGTCAGAGGCCAACCCATCAAGAACTCTGTTTGACTCCACTACCAGTACCTCCGTCTTGTCAGGGTTCAGTCATAGCCAGCTGGAGGCCATCCAGTCATTAATCTCAGCCAGACAGATGTTTAACACATCCACTGCGTTTGATGTTCCTGGGGCAAAGGATAAGTATAGCTGAGTGTCATCAGCATAGCAATGAAAACTCAGACCATACTTCCTAATGATCCCCTCCAGGGGCAGCATATATACTGCGAACAACATTGGGACCAATACCGAACCCTGAGGGACTCCACACAAAAGGAGGCAGGGTGTAGATGAGAAATTTCCCATCACAACCCGTTGCCTCCTATTGGTGAGAAAGGACTCAAACCACTTGATGACAATACCAGTGAGTCCACATAACTCCCTCAGACGGAGAAGCAACACACAATGGTCCACAGTATCAAATGCTGAAGAGAGATCGAGGAGAACAAGAATTGTCCTGTCCCTCCGGTCTCTATCCATGAGAAGGTCATTCTGCACCCGAACTAGCACAGTTTCAGTGCTATGTCTGGCCCGAAAAGCCAACTGGAAGGGATTGTACAACTCGTGAGTCGTGAGATGTTCCTCCAACTGAAGCGATACCACCTTCTCGACAATCTTCCCCAAAAATGGGAGATTGGAGATAGGACGGTAATTTGCCCTGATCTCCGGGTCCAAAGAAGATTTCTTTAAAAGGGGTCTCACCAGAGCCTCCTTCAAGGCATCTGGAAAGACACCCTGACTCAAGGAGCACCGGACAATCAGGGCAAACACCAGGCCAACAGAGTCAATGCATCTCATTAAGAAGCGCGTTGGCACTGGGTCCAGTTCACAAAAGGTATGCTTTAGATTGGCCGCCACCTCAGTAACCTCACGAACCTCCACTGGCCTAAACTCTCCCCAACTAGGTGGAGTGCACTTAGAACACAACTGGCAACCACTGTCAGCCATGGTATTGCTAGCTGAAGAAACCTCCCGCCGGATCAAAGACACCCTGTCCGAGAAAAACTGAGCAACATCCTCACAATCCTCATTTGAGGAAACTCTTCTGGGCTGAAGACACACAGGATGGAGAAGTCTATCAACAGTCCGGAAGAGTGAGGCTGGTCAGTTTCTCCCAGCAGCAATCTCCTGAGACAAAAATACTGTCTTCTTTCGGTTGATTGCCTCCTGATATGCACAATAATGCACACGCAGGACCAGTTTGTCCGTCTCCAGACATCCCGTTCCTCCAGCAGCGCTCTCATCTCTGACCCAGCTTCTTCATTTCCCTAAGATCTCCATCATACCAAGGAGACCTCAGGTACGAAGTTCTGGGTCGTACACGGATAGATGCAAGGGAGTTGATGGTGTCAGATAACATGTTATTATAGGTGTCTACCCCGACATCAACAGCTCCGATGCATGTATCACCCTTTCTGATCGACCTGGCATTGCACAGCACTGCCATCAGAGATGTAGAGGGTGATGTAGCCTCTCGGGTTACCTGACCACTCAGCCTGGTGGTCTCCCTGGAAATGGGCACCAACCACGTCTGGCTTCTCCTAGATGCCCTACATACTCCAGGGCATCTCCTGGACTTAACCACCTCTATCCCTTGATCAGCCTGTTCCTGGTCATCCCACAGCCCACAGAAAAAGCAATCCCTTGCAATACCCACTTCCCTGCGACGCCTGATAGTAATATCAGACACAGGGAGAGGGACAAAGGGACGCAGAGCATGCAGCTGCAAGTTCCCATAGGTGATCCTAGGCTCTACAAGTCACCCTACAGACCCCCTACACATTTATAATTAAATAAACTAATAAACAAATTAGTTAATACAGACTCAAATAATTTAAAATATTCCTATCTAAGACAGCCTAACTAACACAATTAAAACTTCAGTAAACTAGCCTGCTTCCCTCCTCTCATCCCAAACAGGAAAAATTCCAACACGAGTGGCGCCGCGCAATTACAATGCTCAGGAGGCCTGTAGCGGCGCTGGTATTTATGTAAAACCTCCCCGCCCCCTCTGCAACAGAGTTCCCCCCACTCACTCCTCCAGCTCCAGCTGGAAGCGACTGAAATTCAGCACGGCCTCTCACGCCGTGTGCTTAGCCAGTTTGGGAGCTAGTGAGCAGGCAGCCCACAGGAGGGTAGCAATCACCGGGAGGAAGAAAGGAAGTCCAGACTTAGAATACAAAACACAGTTCCAGCCGCTAACGAGCGGCGTTCCCACAAATGCACAGCAGATCACGAAGTACAAGGAGGATAAGTGGCTCTGAGGGATCCAAACCAAAAGCATAAACTGAAACAAAGTAAATTCTATCCTCTATCTAGATACATAGTATTAAACAGTCTAAGGTAATTTGATCAAAAGAAATTAGCCAAGAAAAATGGGTATCGTTCAAGGGGGCCTGAGAAAATTATATGACGGTATGTAGCTTACACAAGAGGAAACATAGGTACAGTACTTAATGTAGCAAAAAAAAAAGGAAAAGCGCACTAGGGAGGTGGTCCTCATGGTAAGAAGCAATACTGAATAAGAAATAAAAGGACACTAAACACCTCCTAGTAAAGGAACGCCATCCCATACTGCTTTCTGATGTCAAAAACTGTGACTAGTTATTCCAACTAGTGATGTTTTATGACACCATAAAGCAGTGCTACCATTTAAGTAGAGTGACACATTGTGTATGCACCTTTGACAAAGGATTTTGTGAAATCCAAAACATGTCATGCAGTCTTCTAGTGGTGTCTTTTCAGCACTTCATTAAAGAAAAGCACATTGCACTTTGAAAACCATCTTCTGCAGTGGCATTCTTTCATTAGGAGGACCCAGTTTCTCTGTCATGTGGGGTTCCTCGGGGCTCAGTATTGTCGCCCATGTTGTTCACGGTGTATATGCTGCCCCTCGTTGACATTGTAAGAAGGTATGGGCTGAGGTTTCATTGTTATGCTGATGATACCCAGCTCTACCTTTCTTTTGTGCCCGACCAGGACAGAGCCCTTTCTGTCTTTAATTGCTGACTCAAAGAAATCCAGAAATGGATGGATTCGAGCTGGTTGAAGTTGAACTCCGAAAAAACTGAGGTGTTGGTTGTGGACCCTGGTCACTGGACAGGGGATTTGGGGGTTGGGTCGTCCTCTTGACTTGTTCGTGAGGGCGTTTCTTTCCTGATCTCTCAACGGGTGTGAAACCTGGGGTAATCTTTGACAAAGGGCTGACCCTGCATTTGCAGGTGTCGGCTGTCACCAAATCTTCCTTTCATCATCTAAGGAATATCTCCAGGATTAAACATCTGTTTCCGTCTAGCGACCTCCCTACCTTGGTCCATGCCTTTGCGTCCTCACGCTTAGATTATTGCAGCTCCTTATATCTAGGGCTTCCTGGGGTGGAAATCCGTCACTTGCAACTGGTGCAGAACACAGAGGCCTGGCTTCTGACGGGATCATCTCAGTCCTGTCATATTTTGCCGGTGCTGCACGAACTGCACTGGCTGCCAGTACAGTGGCGGATCACCTTCAAAGTCAGCTTGCTGACTTTTAAAGCCCTACATGGACTGGGCCCGGACTACCTGAAAGAGCTCCTGGTCCCTTACTGCCACGGGCAATCGCTCTGCTCAGCCAGCGAGGGGTTGCTAGAGATTCCAAAGGTGTGTCTGAAATCATCTGGGGCCAGAGCATTTATGTTTGTGGCCCCTACCCTCTGGAATTCTCTACCCCATCGGTTACAGGAGTGCACAACGGTGGAGGGTTTTAAGCAAACCCTAAAGACTTTTCTGTGGCACCAGGCATACAGTGAATGATTAATTAATTGATGGATGATATGATGATGTTTTGATTTTAAACGATTGTTTATTAAGGTTTGATTTCTGATTTTAAATTGTAAGGCACCTTGGTATTTGACAGGCACCATAAAAATCAAGTTATTATTATTATTGTTATTATCAGTGCTTCTTTTATCTTGTACAGTACATAATCAAGTGAGGGCCATAAGAAAAGGAATTGCCAAAAAGGAACAGTTCTTGTCGGTTCTTTATGGGACATGACAGGGTATGACAGAATTTTTTCCCTCTCTTTATTCTCACCCAGCAGTCACTTTTCGATTTCCTTGCCTTACAAATTTCTATTTTTCTATTTTTTTTATTTGTTTGTTTAATGAGAGAGCCATATGGATAATGCTGTGAAGAGAAATATACATGCTTTCATTATTCAGATACATTGTTAAAAAGTATTACTAGAATATATTAATAACTTTGGTAACTGGAGTCTAAACGTGAGGGTTGGAATTATTAAAAGACATATATAAATCATCATAACCATTATGACACTTAGTTCAAATAAGTATGTTGCCTCTAATGATGCATCATTAATGATATTAACACATCTGTTTCAAATAGGTAATTCTATTGTTTTTTCAGAAAAAATAAAGGTAAACATTCCATTCACAAAGTTGTCCTTCCCTACTTCCCTCTGCTCCCTTTCTTTTTTGCCTCCTGCCAGCGCCTTTTTGCCAGGCCCTCCACTCCTGGCCACCCCCTGCCTCTGTTTTCTGTATCTCCATTCTGTTTTCTGCAGTTCCTTGTTGGGCCCTTGGCCTGGGACCTTTCTTGTCCCCCAACCCCGTTACCTCATCGTGTGGCCTCGAGGCCAATTCCTGTGGCCTCGCTCCTTTCCTCTCTTTCCATGCTCCCTTTCTTGCGCAGTTTCTTCCTGGGCCAGACTGCCCATTTCTCTTGCTGTTTCAGCATTCTCCTCTCCCCGGCTCTCCCCACCTTCTCTCCTCATGTTCTGTTTCCCTGGCCTGTTGGACCCGCCTTTTTATGCGCCCCCCTGGCCTCTCACTTGTTCCTGCTCCCCTGGCCAGCTGCCTCTTTCTCTCTTTTCACTCCCCTTCATTTCTCACCTCCAGCCCTAGGCCAGCCTCGTGGCCTTCCTCCTCAGTGTGCTGCATGCCCATGTTTGGCCTGCCTTTCTGCTGGCCTCTTCCCTGGTGGCATTTACCATAGCCCGCACCTTATTTAGCAGCAATGTTGCAAATGCTTAATTTGTTCCTTCAATTTTTCTCCTTTTGATCCTTTAAGACTACACTGCAGTGTGGATAATTACCTAATCTAGATTTCATGTCAGAACTTGGATTCAGACTTTTTAAGATTGCTGATAGAAAAAAAAAAAGTACTGAACAGTGTCCTACCAGTTTTTATAATTGCTAATCATTTTGCCCAATAGAGTAAGTTCTTGTTGTCACCAAAATCGTTCCAACACTAGGCCTAGACTGTGGCCTACCCCCCCCTTTTGCTAGTTCCCCATAACAGTTAATCCTTGTGCCTGTGTAGTTTCATTATTTCATCTAGTGAGGGGGTAGATTTCTGCTCGAATAGGAAAACCCATGATGAGAAAATGAATGGATGTGGTTTCTTACAGCGCTTTCTGTCTCCAAACAAAGATGCATATGGTGTTAACTTGTGATCGTATTTTAGTGATATTAGAAGCCTTGTAGAGTTGAAACAGTAGCCACAGCCATATTTCCACAATTCTCATGTGTTTCCAACTTTCTTGCTATGTTTTGTTAGCTTGGTCTTAACAGAAGGTCCCTAGAATGACAGGCTATGGGGGGGGGGTCGATTTTAAGAATTGCCTATTACCATAAAGCAAAATTACATACTTAGTATTTCATCCCTTTAGAGAATCAGGCAGGATTAGCGTTTGACTCCAAATTGTCATGATGTGATGATATCTTAATATCATCAGAATGTCCTTGGTATTACTGGCTGTGGGGGATTTTCGTTTACCTAGATATAGGAATAGTAGTTCATAACACCCGATAAATATACTTTTGAACCTTATTTGCTAATAAAATGTCTTTCCTTTTTATACTGAGGTTGTCCTGCCATTTTTCAGATAGTTCAACTGTCCCCCCAACCCCCCCTTCCCAAAAGCATCAAATGATTAATTACACAAAGTAATGTTCTTTGTCTCATTTAGAGGCCCTTAGCCTAATTTCATTTATTTCAATTAATTTATTTATTGAATTCAGTTGATCAGAAGGGGCTATGAGCCCCCACTTTTTTCAACCAGGTTAAAGCAGCTAGCATAGTTTAGTGGTTACTGTGCTAGGCTGTGATTCCGAAAGTCTGTTTGAATCTCAGTTTCTCCTAACATTCTTTGGCTGACTTAGGGAATTGATACTGTTGTAGAGCTACCGGTTGGAGGGCTTTTGGGAATTTGAGGATTAGGGCTTCGGGCTGATGAATATGTTTTTGTTTTGATAGGTATTGCTGCACTTAGCACCACTTTGTCCCCTTGCAATTTATATAGTCAAAAATGTCCAAACTACAGATGTCCAAGGCGCAGGAAAGCCAGGCACCCCAAATTCCCACACCAGCCCAGGATCAGGGTCAAGACCATGCAGGGCAGGAAGGCCAGAAGCTGCCTGTGGCCCAGGCTACTCAGATACAAGGCAGGACCAGGCACTATGGGATGCCCTGCAACGCCTTAAGGAAACTGGGGAGGTCAAATTGGCTCATGGCTTTAGCCAGGCTGGAACCAGGCTTACTGGTCCCCCCTCCAGGCAGGCAGCAGCTGCTAGAGGCTGCCCCTCCCACCTTAATTGAACAAAGACATCTTGTACCAATGGAGGTGAAGGGTCGACAGCCTAGGCAGAACCAGTCTTTGGCTTGCTTATTAGACTCCATAACTCAAACAAAATCTGGTAAGAAAAAGGGGCAAGGTGGGCAGACAAAACAAAATGCTCAACCATTGGTGGATACCAGCAGAAAGCGGACTGAGGTTAAGCAGAGTGGAGTTGAAGAGAGCGCAGCGAGCAGAGTACAACCAGGTGTACCAAGGAATTAGGTGGAAAAGCCTCCTGTGACACCCGTGGTCCAACCACAAATTGGTGAGTATGAAGGAGGTCATTAGAGAGATGCTCTTATAGAGATTGTGTGGTCAGACTTGGATAATGAGGACGAGAAATCTAGTGAAGGCCCAGAGTGGCAGTCGCTGGAATCTGCAGCCGCAGAATCAAAATACATTAAATGGAGGCAAAATTTGAGAGACATGGCTAAGGCTTCATCCGCTAAGGAACAGGAAAAGAAAAGGGCTATGCGCAGGGAAGACAGGATGGAGGGCATTCGCCATCAGCCATGGCCATCAGTATGCCAACAGAACCCCTTCATGTGGCCCTTTATATATGGGGCAAGGGTGGCATGCCTGCCACTTGGCCTGCAATGAATCCATGGGGACCATACGGCCCTATTCCCCTGACATCCCCCCAGGGTGGGGTGGCGGCAGCCAATTCAGGGACACAAGCCTTCCTGGTCAACGAACCAGGCAAGGGTACTTCTCTAGGTCAAAAGGACTACAATACACAGGGCCCTGCAGGCTGACAAGGTTGTATGACACAAAGGGGGGGTTGATCCAGCCAATGATGGAGCAACAAATAACTTGTTAAGTCACACAATGCAAGGCAATGTTCAACAGAGTTCACCAGTGACTGAGGCACTACCTGCATAGCCCTTCTCATGCGGTGTCTCAGAGGACACCACATTAGGGGTCAGTAGAGCACAGGGAGCAGTGGTACAGGTATGGACTGGAGTGACAGGCCCCACAACACAGCATCAGAAGGGGAGCAAGGAAAACCTTGTGGCAAGAGCAGAGGGTGGGAACAATGTTACCACATTGACAGGAACTACCCCCACAAATCCATCTGGTGTCAGTGCAACCAATGACCAACACTCAGGCCTGAATCATTGGGCTTGTGCTGCGGTAGAGGACCCCCTGGGGCAACACCTATCTGGCACAGTCAGGAAAAAAATTTGGAAAGGAAAATTTATAGACATGTTCTCGATGTTACTCTGAGAGATTCCCGAGGAGAACAATGATAAAAAGAAAAAACAGGAGTGGCCACAGAGGCCCAAAGTACCATTCATATTTGAGAATTGGGCAGCCGCTTTTGATATATTTAAGTTGGTATATGAGATGAAACACCCTGATAAGCTACTTGCACTGTGTGAGTATAGGGATACCACTAAATCTGCCCATTAATCATTTGATGGATACACATGGCTAAAATACAATGAACAATTTTGTCTCAAATTAGCAAGGCAGCCCAATCTCAAATGGGAAAATATGCAAATAGATCTCTGGGTTCGTTACATGACTCGGGGAAGACCTAATGTGGTAACATATACATATAGTGGCCATGTCATTGCCAGACAGGCAGGGGGTGACTATAAGAATGACCAGAAAAAGTCAGCAGGTAAGAAGGCATGTTTTGATTATAACAAAGGAAATGTTTTTGTTCCTTTTGCAGATACAGCCACATCTGCAAAAATTGCAGAGGAGAACACAGATTGCACCCAACAGTCCACCAAGTGGCAGGGTAGTGAGGGAGCCAGGGTGGAAAAAGGAAAAGGGTCTGGGAAGTCTGACTAATTCACCAGTCCACATGGACCTAATGGAAATATGGCTCTCTTGTTACCCTGACCACGAAGCAGCACAATATTTACATGACTGTTTCAAACATGGCTTTAAGATTCCATACAAGGGACCTAGGGTGGCAACCACAGTTCGCAACCTTACGTCTGCAAACTTACTCACTGATATCATAGAGAAAATGATCGCCAAGGAGGTAGAGGCAGGCAGGGTGGCGGGACCATTCAACAACCCCCCCCGGTACCCAACCTCAGGGTATCACCACTGGGGCTGGTCCCCAAAAAGACCGAAGGGGAATACAGGCTGATACATCACCTGTCCTACCCAAAAGGAACCTCTGTAAATGATTTTATCGACCCAGTGAATTGCACAGTACAGTACACATCATTTGATGTGGCACTGTGCCAGATACAAGAGCTGGGTCAAGGGGCATTGATGGCAAAAAGTGACATCAAGTCGGCCTTCTGCCTTTTACCTGTTCATCTGGGTGACCATGAGCTATTGGGTTTTAAATTTAAAGGCCAATGGTATGTGGACAAGGCAATGCCCATGGGTTGCTTGGTAAGCTGCGCAGCTTTCAAAGCATTTTCAACATTCCTGGAGTGGGCTACAAGAAGGCACACATGGAACTCACACATAGTAAATTACTTAGACGATTTTCTGTTTGCAGGTCCCAGTGGATCACACACATGTGCAGAGACACTGGCGGGCTTCAGCACACTAATGGGGTATTTCGGTGTCACATTAGCCCAGGAAAAAATAGAGGGTCCTACCACCTGCCTCTCATACCTGGGCATAGAAAAAGATTCTGAGGCCATGGTTTCCTGCCTGTCACAAGAGAAAGTGACTCTGTTGAGTAAGATGTTAAGAGAGATGGGAAAGCAAAGAAGATGACCCTACAGCAGTTACAATCTGTCGTAGGTCACTTGAATTTTGCTTGTTGCGCAGTCCGTCCTGGCATGCCATTCCTCAGATGTATGACCTCAGCCATGTTGGGGGTTTTAAAGCCATACCACCACAACAGACTGACGCAAGGTATGAAAGCTGACCTGTGGGTCTGAGAGCTTTTCTTGCAGGATTTCAACAGTATAACCATCTGGCAGATGTCAGAGGACCAGATGTATGATCTGCACATGGTCACAGATGCATTAAGTGGTATTGGTTTTGGAGCATTTTGGCAGGGGGCATGGTTTGCCAAGTGCTGGCCACAGGAGTGGATAACAAGTGGTCCATAAAAAACATTACACTGCTTGAACTGTTCCCTATCATGGTGGCAGTGAGGGTGTGGGGGTACAAACTTGAGAATAAAAAGGTGCTTTTCCACACAGACAACAGGGCAGTAGCTGACATATTGAACACACAGACTTCTCGTTCCATGGAGGTGATGAAGGTTCTGCGGGTCTTTGTGTTATGTTGCCTATGGTACAACATTTCTTTCAGGGTGTGGCATTTGCCAGGAAAAGAAAATGTCATTGCTGATGCCCTGTCTTGGTTACAGCTCAAGCAGTTCAGGCGGCTGGCCTCTGGGGCGGACCCACTCCCCACACAGATACCTGAAGCTGTCTGGAAACCTGGGGACCCAAGACTGAAGCAACTGGTACAGCTCTATGTGGCCCCCTTGACATGGAGGAAATACATAGTTAGCTGTGCATCTTTCCAGGAATTCTGTGGTCACAAGGTAAGTGTGACACTGCCTGACACTCAAAGACAAGTCCAAAGCTACATCCTCCATTTAGAATTCCTGGGAAGCTCTCCGGACACAACACACCTGCAATTGGTGGGCATTGCATTCCTCCACAAGACAGAAGGTTTCCCCAACCCAACTAACAGTTTCCTTACAAAGAAAATGTTACAAGGTCTGGTGAGATCAACAGGACGAAAGATGGACACAAGGAAGCCTGTAGGCTTGATCAAACTGTCCAGCCTCCTGAATGCACTGGCGGTCACATTCAGCTCAGGTTTTGAAACACAGCTTTTCAGGGCCCTGTTCATCTGCGCATTCTTTGGGGCATTTTGGGTGTCAGAGATGGTACCACAATCAACTCAATGGGTCAGAACACGAAACTCCAGTTTGATTTTTTCGCCATCTGGCAAGACAGACTATGTCTACAGTTTAGCAAGTCAAAAATAAACCAATGCAGCCCTCCAGCACTCATAACACTGTTTAGGGCTTCAGAGGGGAACATCTGCCCATGGGTATTAATGAAAACATATCTGGAGGTACAGCCAATAGGTTCTGGTCATTTATTCATCCACGGGAATGGTAAACCAGTCATGAGGTGACAGTTCAGTCTTCTTACGGAAAGGCCTGTGGATGGCTGGCCAAAACCCAATTTTCTATAATACACATTGATTCAGAATTGGAGCTGCCACTGAGGCAGCCAGGTGTGGGTTGAAGGAGTATCAGATCAAGGAAGTGAGCTGATGGTCATCAAAGGCATACAAGGGTTATATTAGGCCTCAGCAGACACCATTGGGAGGTGAGGCTGGAGGAGGAAGCACTTACGATGAAAGTTCATAAAGGTGGTATCATACTCACATTTTCTGGTTTGTTTTACAGGCATGGCTACTGCAACACCACAGATCTGGATCATGGGTCATTCGCAAGTGAGGGAGGCCTACATGAGAGTGAAAAAACGGCCATACACGAGGTAGCTTGGCATCCTAAGAAGTCAAGCAGCCATCCAATGGGCAGAAAAAGAGGGGATGAAGTGAGGGGCATTGTTCAAAACAATATTCAGGTTGGGGCTACAACAGCAACCACCCCGTTGCACTGGTAATTCACCTTGCAGGGAACAACTTGGTCACTCTGGGGGCCCCCAGACTTATTGAGGAAATAAAGAAGAGCTTGGCCCATCTAAAACAACTGTTACCATGCACCATTCTGGCATGGAATAGAATCATTCAATGCCAGCGCTGGTGTGGTGAGTAAAAAGTGGGAGCCATCGACTAAGCACGCAGGTTGGTAAATAAGGAGGTTCCCATTTTGCAGCCTCGCTTGGGGTAGAGGTTATTAGGCATTTCCTTTTCACCAAGATGGATAAGGGCCTATGTATCCATGATGGGGTGCATCTGTCCGACATCGGAAATTATATTTTCAATAGCACACTAAATGATTTTTGTGAAACAGTACTATTTGGGAAAAGTAAGATCCCTTGGGCATTGGTTGGGGATACTTGTTGGCACCGTATGTAAGTGGCAGTAATTCATGGCTGACCTTGGGTGATTGAGTCTCCTGACAATAAAATGAAGCTGCTATTGGGTGTTACCATGGAGAGGCACGACCCTATAATGGGTATGCTTCGGGGACCCTGGGAGGAAGGCACTCAGGTGAGGTGTGCATCGAAATGCTGGGAGCCAAGATTCTGAGATGGGGAGTGCGGCCCCGGATGGGCATACTCCTGAATTCAGTGAAGATGGGAAGGAAACTGTCCTGAAGGAAGATACGACCCTGGATGGGTCTGTTTGACTAATGGGCTAGAGTTCCTTTGGACAAAATTGGATGAAGGAGCCGGGGTTCAGCAAAAACATGAATTTGCTGCCCAAGGGGTCTTACTGTAGGGTGATACTTTAGGTATATAAAATTAGGATATATATATTGTAATGTGAATATATCTGTAGTGAATGTGATACACATATTTATATCTGTATTGGAATGTGAAGCATTACCTGAAAATCCAGAATTTTGATTAAGTGAAAGAGCTGAGGCCTTTTCTATTTTAAGACATGTGTGGTGTGATTTATTGAACTGGGGGTCCGCTGTGGGCAAAAATCATTTCCCTGCCCATAATGCATTTCAATGGGACAGCTGCAAAACACTTCCTGACTTTGATCACAATAGGAACTGGTTTGCTATGCAGACCAGCTCTAAAATATCCAGTCAGAAAACCAATCCTGACTTTGCTGACACTGTTCAGACAAAAATGGTGACAAAAAATAAAGCCTGTGGAACAAATAAATCTTTTTTTCTGGCAAACTTAAATAGCTAGTAGTGTCAAAAAATGTTGATTATTTGTAAAACTAGTCCCATATTGCATTTTTAGCTCTGAAATGTTTTTTTTTCTTCTTTTTCTATGTGCTCATTATATGGTTTTGTGCATAGTAGTATTGGGTGTCATGTCACAAGCAATGCTTTATGTGGAAGCAGACATACAGTATCTAATTTTATTCTCCCCACTACACCATCAGCATGTGACCTTACTTATTGTTATACCACAAGTCCAGCTACCTGATTAATGACATCTGTCACAAGTGATCAAAAAAAGTGGCAGGAAATTTGACTGTTCTTGGCCACTAGTGATGTCACAGTCAGTGAAGTCACAAATAAATGCTGACAATGTACTGTATAGGGAGGAACATAACTATGTCAGCCTCTGGGTAGAGTGCTGCTCCACACATCACATCTAGTACTGTCAGGTAGAAAATCATCCAATTAAATAAACAGAAAAAAAAATAGTATTTCATATATACTAAGTGATAGATTACTACTTCCTAAAGGTACTGTTATTTTAAGGCAGCATACTACCACTTTAAGTTCTCAGTTTTACTGCATAGCTAGTTCTCAGAAATGACTGTCTTCTGTTCTCTACCAATTAAATGTGAGGATGTCACTTAATGTGCTTGCCTGTGTGCTCACAAAATGGCCACAGATTAGGCAACAAAACTCTGAGAGACATGGAAATCTCACTGAACAGTTCTTCCCAAACAGTGGTCAAATGGTGGACTATTCAGGAAGGGCATCCAGATATTCAGGAAGCCAACTATTCATGGTATTTTGGAAACACTATTTGGCTCATGCACAGTCCTATAAACCACACCTGTATTGTGACATTTGTCCATGTATTTCAGATACATTGGATGTTGCCCCAGTTCAGCTTTTTAAAAGGTAGAGCCCCTACTGAGACTTTGATGGACCTCCATTTTCCAGTACTCACCAACTTGGTTCTGTCTTTCCTCTATGTGGGTTACCAGGGGTTATAGTTGGCATGCTTGATAGTATTGCCTTAAGTCAGAATTACCTAGTTTTCCATCTCCAGAACTGTCAAAAGGATCCTCCATTTAAGCCAATGCCTTACCCCCACCCCCATAAACCTACTGTAGCTATTACATTGTGCACCAGTTTCCAGGAGATTGTGGGATAAAGCTGAGAATAAAAACAAAATTCTAGGTAATACAATTAAGTGGATAATCTCTACTCTACTGTGCTACTAATGGACAGAGGCAAGTCATTCCATCTGTTAAAGTCAGTCTGGAATTCAGAAATGTATTATAATTAAATTGCTAAAGCTAACCCAGATCTGGGGCTATGTGACATCTGTCCACAAAGAAACATGATTTTTGACTTATCTTCATTGATCTTGAATCCTGAGATCTGCCTACAAGTTTGTAAGACCTCAAGCAACTTGGGGGGATCAATGGTTGGATTGTTTAGAAACAGGACAGTATGATCGGCATATAATGATACATAAACTTCTTTTCCCTCTAGGTTTACGTCCAAGATACAGTATCCCTGCCTTCCCCAATCACATTGGCTAAAGGTTTAAGACTAATATTCATTAACACTGGAGAAAATGGCAACCTTGTCTAGTGCACCTTTATATGTCCAATTTGTCTGACAGGGTGTCATTTACATTAACCATACCATTAGGCTTGGAAATGCCAGCAATACATTTTTATTTACATAGCAACCAAATCCAAGGGCTCAGGGCACTTCAGAAATACAGTACACAGGCAAAAATATAGGATGATATAGACAAAGTACAAATATGTAAAACAAAGAAAGAAATACTGAGGTACAGATGTGATCAATTACTAGTCCAAAAGGCTGATGAAATCAAATTATATTTTAGCCCCTTTTCGATTGCCCCCACCAAGGGTGATCTCATTAAGTGGAAGACAAGTGTGGCCACCACCAAGTAAGCTCTGTCTCCAGATAGCTTCAGTTGTTATCGCAGCACAGCCCACAAGTATCCCTTGGTAGAGCAGAGTGAGTGACTGGGAGAATACCAGGACAAACGGTCTTTGAGGTAGTCAGGACTTAATCTGTACAGGGCTTTATATGTTAATAAGGCAATCATAAAGATGGTGGGCTACCTAATTGTCAGCCAGTGAAGATGCCGTAGCACAGGCATTATATGATCCAACTATAATGACCCCAGTGATGAGTCCAGCTGTTGCATTCCACACCAATATTAACAGACTGAGCACTGAGAGCCTCTTCAGCCTTAGTGGGAACAATAACACTATGGGGCACAGCCTAAAGCTGGTGGGGAGAAGGTTTAGGAGGGAGATGAGGAGGCCCTTTTTCACTGAGAGGGTGGTGGTCAAGTGGATTGAGTTCCCAGAGGAGGTGGTATCCCTGAAATGGTTGACAGCTTCAAGAGGAGTTGGGACAGGATGTAGGAAAAGGTTGTGGGTAGAAGGGGGAGGGCAAGTAGGGGGAGAGGGGAATTTGAGGGAGGTTAAAAGGGAAACAAGGAGGGGGAAGTTCCCCTTGTAAATGCATAGGGAGCTGTATAATCAAGCAGACAAGAGACACTGTAAGGCCTTTACTGCTGGCATGTTCATATATTCGTAGCTGTAGACTATGCACCAACCTCTCAGATAACCCCAGGTAAAGAGCATTTTAATAATCGAGTCTTGAGAGTATAAATGTGTGCAACAGGATTGCCAGGTTCTCTTGTATGAGATAGGGTTTAATTTGGGAAATATTCCTAAATTGTAAAAATCCACTTTGGACCAAAGTTCACACCAGATGTTCAAGTGTCAGCCTGGAGTCCACAATGACTACCAGATATTTCCCCCTACCTACATGTATCAATATGTTGCCTTTAAGTGAAGGTAAACCAATGACATTTTGACTGGCAGCCAACCTTGTTGGACCTGGTTCCAACAGTAGCAACTCTCTCTTGGTTGGATTGAGGCTCAACCAACTGGAGGCCATCTAGTCTGCAATCTCTTGGAGACATTGTTCCAGTGCCTGTCTAGTGTAATGGGCAGGTGCAGCTGATGAAAATTCACACCATCCTGTCTAATAATCTAACCTAGCAGCAGCATATACACTGCAAATAACATTGGGGGCAGATCTGGCTTCTGAAGAAACACTAAAGGTGACTGCTCCTGGTTGTGACATGTAAATAGCCATCACAAACCTTTGTGATTGACCTGAAAAGAAGGACTCTGATCATTTTAATGCCATCCTAGTGAGTTCTACATATTCCTCAATGTGTTCCATGAAAATCTCATGATCCACGGTATTGAATCCTGCTGAGATATCAAGGAGACTGACAATGGACTGCTCCTCCTAGCTCTCACTAGGAAGAGGTCATTGAAAGCCTTGATGAGCAATCTCTTGGTACTAAGACAAGGCTGGAAACCTGACTAGAACTGTCCATAGCATGTCTCGGTACAAGGATGGTTTCTTCAGGTGCGGTCTCACCAAAGCATTATTTTTTTGTTAAATATTTTTATTGTTTCAGAAAATAACAAAACTGAAGACACTGTGTGTGATGCAACACGGTGAAAACAACACATACAAAGCAGGAAAAATAAACAGCACACTGTGCTTCTCCTAAAGCAGGGGTGCACAATGTGCAGCCCAGGGGCCACAAATGGCCCCCAAAGCAGCTGTCTGTGGCCCACGAGGACATAGTAGCTTCCACTTGCAGTCTTTGTTTATTTTTTGTTGTTGTTGTTTTCAGGAACATGTTGATAAATAAACAAATAAATAAAAAGATATGTACAGTATATCTTGATTTATTTTATGTATATGTTTAATAATGTCTTGCTGGACATTTGTCACCTTGGGCCATTTCACAGTGGCCCTTGGCCAGGTGGTCCTTGGCTCTCAGTCTTGACTTAAGTCTTCAGTCTGCCCTCCACAAAAAAAAAAAAGTTGTGCACCACTGTCCTAAAGCTTCAGGCTCCCAACATGTGCCTTGTACATGAGGATTGTAGGCATTAGCAGCCTTCAGGAATAACACACCAAACAATTTAACATTTAAACAAGGCCTACCTGGTATGGTATACCTACCTCTGTAAGAGGTGATTCTCAGAGTTCTGCTCGGGGAGTCAGCAGGGGTATAACCACTCAGGAACAAACCTGCATTGAAACAGATAATAAATACACACAAAGTATCTGAAGGGTCCTTAATATACGGTAAACACTAGTACATAAACAGCAAAGTGGTGTTCATTTTGATCTCAGCCGTTGGTCCTGGTGACCTGATCTATACCCTTCATTAAAAACAGGAGGAGGGTGGGGGACCACCAAGGTATTAGTGAAACAGCCCTCTGAAAGGGAACACCAGGCAATGCCAGTGATCACCAGACTAGGAGCTTCAGATACATAGGCCCCCAGTCCAGATCACAGCAGGTGAGACACAAACCATAGATCACCTTCTCAAAAGACACAGGCTGAAACTCCAACCACAACCCAGGAATGTCCTATACATTTCAACACAGCCATTGCTGGCTCTTGAAAGGCCACCTGTAGAGATTCAGACTCTAATGAAGGCCATTCTATCTAGGAAGAAATAACCAAGCTTGTCACACCTATCTCGTAACAAGACTGTGCCAGACTGTAGACAGGACAGATATAGCAACATCAGTTGAGCAAGTCTGTTCTTACCATATGCAGTAACCTGTGACAGGATTTCTTCTTTGTTTAGAGTTATTGTACTGTGATGGTCCTTATCATATGACCACAGAGCCATTCCGTCTTCCATAGAGCTAGACCTCTTCAAGGAATGCTTCAGCCTCTACCCTGTTGCTTTCAACCACCTCAGCTCATTATTGCACCATGCTGAGCATGATGGGAGATCAAAGGGCAGGAACAGATTGGTACAATGAAGTTCAGTATTTATTTATTTCAAATGTTTCACAAGGAAAAACATACTGAGCTGGAAACAGCTTGTTTCTAGATGTGTCCTAGGGAGGGGGAACATGGAGGGAAAAGAAGAACGCAAGAACAATAAATAAATTACAAAATAGTTAACTTAGCATCATACATAAGCAATCTGAGTGGAAAAACTAAACTTTGCAGTAGGGTATTAGAGCAGAAAAGCAACATTTGGGAATAACACTAAGGATAGACAAATCACCAGGCCCAGATGGAGTGCACCCTAGGGTGCTGAGGGAACAGGTGGGGGAGCTTTCTGAACCACTGGTGGACCTATTCAGTTGTTCACTGGGTCAGGCGTGGTACTACAAGACTGCAGAATAGCACATGTGGTGCCCCTTCACAACAGTGGTCCCAGGTTTGACCCCGGGAACTACAGACCAGTCAGTTTCACTTCGATAGTGTGCAAACTAATGGAGACCATACTGAAGGAATGATTAATGGAGTATCTAGAGGAACATGGTCTCCAGGATGCAAAGCAGCATGGATTTATGGGAGGACAATCTTTCCAAATGAATCTGATTGACTTTTTTGGCTGGGTAACCAAAACAGTGGACAGGGGCCAAGCAGTGGACATCCCCTAGCTGAATTTTAGCAAAGCCTTTGACTCTGTATCCCACAGAAGGCTGATCAGGAAGTTGGCAGACCTCAGAGTCGGGGAGATGGTTAGATGGGTGGAGAACTAGCTAGGGAACAGGACCCAAAAAGTGATGGTGGAAGGAGAGTTGTCTAGTACTACGGTGGTCACAAATGGTGTCTCCCATGGCTCAGTGCTGGGGCTAGGGCTATTCAATGTTTTCATTAATGATATTGGGGATGTCATCAAGAGCAAGACAGAAACATAGAAACATAGAATTTGATGGCAGATAAGGATCACTTGGCCCACCTGGTCTGCCCATTTTCCCTACCTGTTTCATGTACCACAGATCCTAAATGATGTGTGGATTACCCTCTCTTTCCTATCACTAGAGTTGCTTTATGCCTGTCCCATGCATTTTTGAATTCCCCTACCATTTTTGCCCCTACAATTTCTGCCAGGAGGCCGTTCCTTGGAGTCACCACTACTTCCGTAAAAATATTCTCTCACGTTATCCCTAAGTCTAACCCCCACTATTTTCATATCATTGCCCCTTGTTCTTGAACATCTTTTTTTGAAAGATGCTACCCTCTTGTACCTTATTTACACCCGTGAGGTATTTGAAAGTATCTATCATAC
Organism: Neoceratodus forsteri; assembly: GCA_016271365.2. NCBI lineage: Eukaryota > Metazoa > Chordata > Ceratodontiformes > Ceratodontidae > Neoceratodus > Neoceratodus forsteri. The sequence continues at coordinate 824,933,563 of CM057449.1, forward strand.
CCTGCCCCTCTCTCCTTCAGGGAATACATATGGAGATCCTCCAATCTCCCCTCATATGACTTTTGATGCAGCCCCTGCACCATTTTTGTCGCCCTTCTCTGAATCGTTTCTACTCTGTCTATGTCCTTCCGGAGGTGTGGCCTCCAGAACTGGAGACAGTGCTCTAGATGCAGTCTCACCAGTGTTTTATATAGTGGCATCACCGCCTCCTTCCTTCTGCTGGAGATACCTTTCCCTATGCACCCCAGCATTCCACTGGCTCTCCTCACAGCCTTCTCACATTATTTGGTAACCTTTAGATCATCAGGTATGATTACTCCCAGGTCCCTTTCCTGTTCGGTAGCTGTTAGTACCCCTCCCCCATTATGTACTCCTCCCCCATGTTTCTGAGCCCCAAGTGCATGATCTTGCACTTCTTTGCATTGAATCTTAGCCGTCACACCCTTGACCACTCCTCAAGCTTGCTTAGGTCCCCTCTCATTTTCCCTACCCCTCCTGGAGTGTCAACCCTGTTGCAGACCTTCATGTCATCTGCAAAGAAACACATCTTCCCTTCCAGCCCCTTCTGCAATGTTGCATCTGAAGACATTAAAGAGGACTGGTCCAAGCACTGATCCTGTTAGTCACTACCTCCTCTTTGGATTGAACTCCATTCACCACCATCCTCTATGTCCTATTGCTCAGCCAAATTTTGAACCAGTTTACCAGCTTGGGACCTACTCCCAGGCCGCCCAGCTTATTTACTAGCCTCCTATGTGGGACGGTGTTGAAGGCCTTGCTGAAATCCAGGTAGGCCACATCCACCGCCCCTCTCTGATCCATCTTCCTAGTCACCCAGTCAAAGAGATCTATCAGATTTGTTTTACAAGATCTTCCTGCTGTGAGTTCATGCTGCCTCAGATCCTGTGCTTTGTTGGATTTGAGATATATCATAAGCCTTTCTTTTAGCAGTGATTCCCTTAGTTTCCCCACTACCGAGATCAGGCTGACAGGCCCATAATTGCCAGCCTCCTCCCTGCTCCCACTTTTGCAGAGAGGGACTACATTCACCCTCCTCCACTCCTTTGGTACCGCACCTGTTTCCAGTGAACTGTTGAACAGGGCTATCAGTGGTGCTGCCTGCACCTCCCTGAGTTCTCGTAACACTCTGTATCCCGTCCGGCCCCACTGCTATGTCCACTTTCAGATTAGTGAGTTCCTTTAAGACTATCTCCTCCTTAAATGGGCTGGTGTTCACCTCCATCACAGTGGTGCTTCCGTCACCTAACTTTGATCCCTCCCCTTTCCCTTCTGTGAATACTGAACAAAAGTATTTGTTCAGGATTTCTGTTTTTTCTTGGTCCCCCTCTGCACACTTCCCTCCTTCCCTTTTTAGTCTCACAATCCCATCCTTAGTCTTTTTCTTTCACTAAAGTACCTGAAAGATCAGGGTGAACAAGGATGGACTCTTCAGGTAAAGCTGCAGCAAAACTACAAGGGGCACAGCCTTAAGTTGGGGGGGTAGAAGGGAGGTTAGGAGATCTGTAAGTTCATGGGCGACACCAAGCTCTGTGGGAGGGTCGACTCAGCAAAGGTGATACAGAACCTTAAAGAGGACATAGAAAGACTTGAAATGTGGTCTGGGATCTGGCAACTGGTCTTCACTGCCAAAAAGTGCAAGGTTATGCACACTAGAGCCAAAAAAAACCTAGACAGAGTACTACCTGGGAGGGATCCAGGTATCTCCCACTGAGGAAGAGAAAGATCTGGGAGTGATGATAAATCTGTTCTCTATTTATCCTACCCTTGTACTCCTGTTCTTCTTTCCCTCCTCCTTATCCTAGTACATAGTAACCTTGGTGTGAATCTCCATGTCACTACTGGCACTGACAGTAGTTTCTCTGCTTTTCTCCATCTCCTCCCTAGCATCCTTGATGTGTGCCTCTATTTACTGGTAGCCTGAGATATGGGCAGACCGCAAGTGGGCGCCTGCTGAAACAGTGACCCACTTGCGGTGACTGCCCCGACAGCAAGGGTGCAGGGTTGGTGACCGAAGGTTCACGAAACAACAACGGGATATCGCGCATGTATATGTGCGCGGTGGTGGGGTGCGAGCACACCGAGCAAGGGGAAGGAGGGTTTGTGAGGGTGGTGCTGCGGGTTGCCGCTGAGGTGGCGTGGTGGAGTGGGTGCTAGCCTGGGGTGGTGGGGATGCAGGGTTCGGGACTGGGCGCCAGTAGGTTTTTGTTGCCTCGGGCCTGAGACAGGGGTTTGTTTGTTTTTGCAGACAGATGCACCCCCTCCAACATGCACCCCCTTGAATTGAGAATCTAAATTTAGGGGGGAGTGGGGGGCACAGCCCCCTGCATAAAAGTGAAAAAACATGATTTTTGCACCACTTTCACTGGTGCCAGGATTCCACATTGCAGAAATTGAATTTCGGTGATGTGGAGTTGTGATAAGGTATTCGGCATTCCGAATTCACCCTTATCACATGGAACCCTATTTACTGCTACTGGCACCTAACTTCCCTGCTTCCTCCCTATTCATCTCCACCTAGGTATTGTTGCTTGTTGAACTGTTAATCCTCCTAGGTTACTGTGGTGCAGTCTGTTTACTCTGTTTCAAATTAGTATTACTGCTTGTAACTGATTTTTCCACTACCCTGTGTCAATCTATTGTTGTATAGCTAGTTATCTGCTTTCATCGGGCTTGACACTGTACATTGTTCAGTTACTTCTCTGTACCGTTGCTTATTATGCTATGTACCTGTATGTTTCAGTTGGGATTTGTATCTGTGCTGCTTGTAATTTGCTAATCTTATTGGATTGTAAATTATTTTAAAAGTTTGATTTTGTGCCATTGTTTATTGCCCAGGTCGTGCCTGAAAACAGTCCTTGGATCAGCGCACTTACCCGGTAAACAAAGACCTAAATAAACAAATAAATAACAATGATATCTAGTAACCTGAAGCACTCCATGCAGTGCAAGAAGGCAGTGGTAAGGGCAAACAGGATGTTGGGGTGCATAGCAAGGGGGATCAGCAGTAGGAGACAGGAGGTGATGCTGCCCTTGTACAGGTGACTGCTGAGGCCACATCTGGAATATGCAGTGCGGTTCTGGCACCCTCGCCTTAAAAAGGATATCATCCTGATGGAGATGGTCCAGAGGATGGCCATGAAGATGACTGCTGGGCAGCAGGGTAAAATGTTTGAGGAGAGACTGAGGGCCCTGAACATGTACTCACTGGAGGACAGGAAGGACATCAGAGGCATGATTGAGACCTTCAAGTACTTGAAAGGGATCAAAAAGGTGAACAACGATGGTCTCTTCAGGCAAAGCTGCAGCAAAACTACAAGGGGGCACAGCCTTAAGCTGGGGGGATGTTTAGGAGGGAGGTTAGGAGACATTTCTTAACAGAAAGGGTGGTGACTAAGTGGAATGCACTGCCAGAAGAGGTGATCTCAGCATGGACATTGATTGGCTTCAAGAGGGGCTGGGACAGTTACAGGGGCAGGATAATGGTCATAGGAGGGGAGGAGAAGAGGAATGGAATGGTCAGGGAGGGGGGAACAGGGACAGCAGTCTAAGCTGTGAACCCTGCACAACAAGCAGACTTGATAGACCAGAGGGCTTAATTCTACTGACTAATTCATATGTTAGTATGTTCGTACAAATCAAGCACTCCTCAAATATCATACAGCTCTAAACACTCATACATCCCCATACATACTTATATAACTTATTCTAAAACTAACAAAAAATATAATAAAATAAACATACTGTATAACTGGGGGTACCAAGATGTACCAAACAAAACTGTTTAAATGAAAAAGTGAAAGTCACCAAAAGTCAGTTAAAGTGGAACTAAAGTCAACATTTACAACAACTAAGTTGTAGAGAGTGTATTGATTTGTAACTGTTGTCCTAGTGTGTCCTTTCCTTTGTTTGCTGTAAGGAGTTTTTTTAATATGCCTGCTAGTTTTATGGCCCCTGGGGATCTCTATGTTAGCATGTTTTATGGCTTTTCTTTCTCCAACAATGTTTCCTTTCCCATGTGAGAGTGATGCATCCAGGACCAGTCATTCAAAATGAGCTGGGTTTTTTTTGTCAAGTTTACAGCAGTAGATCTGTGATTTCATGTAACTCTCCTTGTCCAGGTAGCTATAATGAAACTAAATTTACAGATGAGAAACACCTGAGGGATAACTGAGTGGACTTTTCTGTAAGCAAACAGCTAGAGTCTTCACTAATTACAGGGCCAGACTGGGGTGCAGGGGGCCCACCTAGAAATTTGGAGTGGGGGCCCACTTGGAAAATGAATAAAGGGGCCCAGGGGAGTCATTCATATTAACTTTACACTTCAATTTGGTACAAAGGCTCTATTTTTCTACTTTATAGTTTTCTGCAGTGATTAGAACACCCCATTTGAACATAAAATAGTTGATAAATTTAAGAATTTTCAGAGTTTGGAAGTTGGGTAAATGCCCAAGTGATGGGAGCCCACCTAGAAATTCCCAGGTATCCAGGAGGGCCAGTCTGACACTGATTAATTATAGCATTAGTGACTGGGGTGATTGTGTGATTTTCATGGTTGTGTGTAGTTTAATGCAATTTATTTATTTAAGAGTTTTACCAGAAAGGCACACTGAGCAGAGCACTGCTCGATTCCAGATGCATCCTGGGGGCGGGGGTAGGGGAGAATACAATACAATACAATACAATGCAATAAAACAGTGGTTGTTGGACAACAATAATCAACAAATAAACAATTACAGCCTGTACAGAGCAAGACATAAACAGAGATTTAGGTGCGGTACATGCAATAAGGCACACAAGAGCAGTGCATGTGTACAGTGCAATACAAATGAGCAAATACAGTGCTGTCATATAATTGCAGTCAGAGGAGGAGCAGCGTTTAGTTAGCCACATGTGCAGGTGGAGGAGAAGTGATCAGTGAGGCGAACATAGAGGTATTAGGTGGTAGGGTCATGCCGAATGTCCGCTGGGAGGGAGTTCCACAGCTTAGGCATGTGATATTTGAGGGCTGACTGGCCTGCAGTGGTGGACATGTGTGGGATAGATAAGAGTCTAGTATCATTGTACCTGAGTGAGTAGGCTGGCAGGGCAGAGGCTGAAAGTGCAGAGGAGAGGTGGGGGGGCAGGGTCTTGGACCAGAACTTGGCTGTGAAGCGAGCGCAGTGTGTAAGACGGTGGTCCTGCAGCAAGGGGAAGCCCAGGGACTAATAGAGGACACAATGATGGGTGCAGTAGGGATAGTCAAGGGCAAAACAACAGAAGGCATGGAAGAGTGAGTCCGGTCTGGCCAGGATGGACTTGGGGGTGGCACTGTAGACTACATCCCTATAGTCGATAACTGGCAGAATAATTTTATGTACCATAGCACAGTGAGCCGACAGTGGGATACATCCACAATTACGGTAGAGGGCACCCTGTCTGGGGTGTAGTTTTTTGTGGATGGCATTGGTATGCACAGAAAAGTCTAGATGCTGGTCAAGCCAGACTCCGAGATACCTAAAGGAGGAGCTGACCTCCAGAGTTGGCCTATCGAGGGTGTGGAAGGTAGGGATAGACGGAAGCTGCAAAAGTCTCTGCCTTGTGCCGAAGGTCATGGGGATGGTTTTCTTTGCATTGAGGTAGAGATGATTTTTGTGAAACCAGAGCTGGACATTGATGAAGTCCTGCTGGAGTCTGATCATCACGTCAGTGGTCGAGGGGCCGGATGTATACAGCACCATGTCATCAGCATACATGTGAATGGATGTGTGTGGGCAGGCAGAGGACAGGTCATCGAGGAAGATAGAGAACAGGAGCGGCCCCAGGACCGAGCCCTGCAGCACACCTGATGTGATGGGGAGGGGGGCAGAGGTTGAGCTACCAATTCTGACTGATTGTGACCAGCCTACCAGATAGGAGTGAACCATTCTGTAGCTGGATCAGAGAGCCCTGCATTGAAGAGCTTAGTCAGAAGGAGAGGGAAGGAGACAGTGTGGAATGCCTTTGCAAGGTCAACAAAAATTGCTGAGGCGATGTGGCCTTTGTCAGACAGAGACTATAGTGTCAGTGAGCCTTAGCAAGGAGGTGGTGGTGGAGTGAGACTTCCTGAAGCCAGACTGGTAAGGCATGAAGAAGGATGAGGAGTCGAGGAAGGATGAGAGTTGAGAGAGGACAAGGTGTTCCTGGAGCTTAGCCAGTATAGGGAGGAGGAAAATGGGGCAGAAGTTGCTAGGGACTGAGGGATCGCCACCTTTAGGGAGGGGGATGACAGTTATATGTTTCCACTCAGATGGGATGGAGGCTAGAGAGAAAGAAAAATTGTAGAGAGCAGCCAGTGGGGTGGCAATGGCAGGAGCTGATAAGTACGACATTGTGGCATCCAGCCCAGAGGGGCATTTACCCCTTGGATGGATTTAGAGCAAGTAGGGCATTTAGAACCTCCAGCAGGGTGACATGGTGGAAGGAGAATGAGGAGGTAGGTGGAGGGGCTTGAGCGGAGGTGGATGAAGGAGGCGGGGGGTGGAGGAGGAGGATGGGGACATTGGGAAAGAGGACAGCAGTGATGAGGTGCTGTTAGTGAAAAAGGTGTTGAACGCAGAGGCCACAGCTGGAAGGTCGGTAACAATGGAACCACCTATGTTTTAGGTGGGTGTTGGGGGTAGTGAGGGAGGAGAGGAAGCGCGATTTGACCACCTTCCAGAATTTAGCAGGGTGGCTTATATGTGTGTGCAAGGCTGTTTTGAAGTAATTGGCTTTAGCCTGGTGGATTAACCTTGTGCATGCATTACGAAGTGTGAAGTACTTTAGGTGATCAAGGGGAGAGCAGGATACCTTGAAATATTTCCATACTAGGTCCCTTGCTCTGAGGTTGGCAATAATGTCTGCTGTAATCCAGCGGAAGTGGGCACCTCTCACCTTTGACCATCTGAGAGGGGCATAGTGGTCCAAGACAGCTAGGAATCTGGATTTGAAGCCTTCCAGAACAGAGTCCAAGGAGGTGGCCTGGTGGATGGGTGACCAGTCAGCGGTAGCCAGGTCATGGAGAAGTGAGGGGAGGTTGAGGGATTTGTAAGACCTGGTCAGGAGGATGTGTTGGGGGGGGCTGCCTTAGGCCTGAAAATTTTCCTTACCATTAACATCATGTGATGGTCACTTATGGCATCAGATAAGAGGTCTAAGGCAAGTATCTGGTGCTGGTGGGAGGTGAGGGACCAATCAAGGAGTGAGTGGTCTAGTGATTTGTGGTTCGGGTGAGTGGGCTCAGTGATCGTTTGGGATAGATTTAGGGTGGTTACTAGGTTGCAAAGTTTGGCATTCGTGTTGGAGAGCCAATTCAAGTTGAACTCCCCAAGGATGTGTAGCTCACCCCCTGGGTCCTGAGATTTTAGGGTGCTGAAGTGTCCCAAGATGGCAGGCGGGGGGGGGTGTCAGGTGAACAGTAGGAGCCTGCAATGAAGAGGGGAGCTGTGTGGGGGAAGAGATAGTTTTATCAGTAATGAGTCAATGGTCTTTGTGAGCATAGGTAGTGTGACTTGGGTGAACTGAAGCGCAGATGCGATATACACGGCAATGCCGCCTCCTCTTTTGCCACCAGGTTGATCGTGACGAATTATTTATTTATTTTATTTATTTATTTATTTAGTTTTTGTTGACCGGGTAAGTGCACTAGACAAATTCTGCCTATTTTCAGGCATGACCCAGGGGAGGGGGGGATGCAGATGAATGCCAACTGACCTTGAACCAGATTAAGCTGTTGGTGGTATTTTTTTAGTGAATGATAGTACAACCCAGGATACCAACTTCGTTGTCTTTATTGTAGGGTTTTAATCAGGTCTCCGAGATAATCAGAACATCTGGTCAAAGAGAAAGGATGGTGGCTGCAGCAGGGTGAGTTTGAACAGAAGGCTACAAATATAGAGGTGGACCAGTTTCAGACCTCTAGGGAGCTTTAAGGTGGGGGCAGAGGAGCAAACATTGTGGAAGATAAGACCAGGATTTTGCTTGATGTTCCCAGATGTAAGAAGCAGGAGAAAGATTAATAGTTTGGTTATAGGCCATACCCACATGAGCTTACGGGTAGTGACTGCTGCAGGCTTAGTAAGCACAGCAGGGACCTGGGTTTGTGTATATAGGGCTATTTAGCCTGCGTGGAATGAGGGCGGGAGGATGGTGGACCCTGTGATAAGGTAAAGTAGATGAGTCTTGGGGGTAGACCTGCAGAGGAGGTGACGGAGGGAGCTGAGAAGGCAGTTGGGGTACAGGGTGTAGGCTGGCAGTCCTGCATTGTGGGGTGAGAGAAGGGTGGGAGAGACACCAGGGGAGTCAGAAGGGACACAATTGCTAGAGTTGTCAGCACAGTGGAGCAGTAAGAAGGAGAACCAGGAGGGGTAGCTTGTGATAGTGAATCGGGTTACCAGATATGTTAGCAGCCCCTAGTGGAAGGAGAGGATAACCTGCTAATGGGAGAATGAGCTGATTGGTTCTGGGCATCACGTGACACTACTTCTATAGGTAGAAGTTCACCAAGGGTGGTGGTGGGGTAGCCAACACAGGCTCAGGCTCAACTGGAGCACAGCCACATCTTTCTTGCGTAGCGGGACATGGAATTTGAATTCAGTGGGAGGGCGATCAAATGCCTTGCGGCTCTGGGGAGGGCCCGTGTATCCTGGCCTTCATGACCGTCCACCCACGGGGATAGCTAATGCTGTGGAGACTAGAACAACATGATGTTAAATAAAGGTAGATGTAGAAGGAGGGGCTTTGTAAGAAAAAGAAGGGGGGGGTCAGATTAAGAATAATGGAGAACAGTCTAGCAGCCTGCAAGAATATGGTGCCTAACTAGTGCTCTAATACAGTATGGGACAATTAAAGTCCCTAGTGAAAAAGCTAGTAATGCTACAAGAAAAACAGTCTAAAAGTGACCTTAAATAGCATTAAAGCACTTAACAAAATGTGTTTGTCAATGCCGAATGTTGATTGCGTTGGTTCATTGAGCTCGCTCACTGCCCCTCTGTCACTCGCTCTTTCTGTTTCTCCCGGTGTTGCAGGCTGCTGTTTTGTACTGGGCTTCTGCCTGCATTGGCACCTTTTTCTGCCCACAAAGAAATCCACAACTGTCCCGACAGAGCTCTGTTGAGGTGGCTCACTCTTCCCTCTCTGACTTGCTCGTTCTATTTCTCCCAACGCTACAGGCTGCCGTTTTGTACTGGGCTCCTGCTTATATTGGTGCCTTTTTCTGCCCACAAAGAAATCCACAGCAGTCCCGACACAGCTCCGTTGAGTTCACTCACTCCCCCTCTCTCACTTGCTTGTTCTGTGTCTCCCCACGCTGCAGGCTGCTCTTTTGTACTGGGCTCCTGCCTGTGTTGGTGCCTTTTTCTACCCACAAAGAAGTTCACAGCAGTCCCGACAGAGCTCCATTGAGGTCGCTTACTCCTCCTCTCTCACTTGCTCATCCTGTTTCTCCTGGCGCTGCAGGCTGCTCTTTTGTACTGGGCTCCTGCTTCTGTTGGTGCCTTTTACTGCCCACAAAATAATCTGCAGCAGTCCCAACAGGGCTCTGTTCAGCTCACTCACTCCCCCTCTCTCAGTTGCTCGTTCCGTTTCTCCCGGCGCTGCAGGCTGCCCTTTTGTACTGGGCTCCTGCCTGCATTGGCACCTTTTTCTGCCCACAAAGAAATCTGCAGCAGTCCTGATAGAGCTCTGTTGAGCTCACTCAGTCCCCCTCTCTCACTTGCTCGTACTGTTTCTTCCACCACTGCAGGCTGCCCTTTTGTACTGGGACCCTACCTGCATTGACGCCTTTTTCTACCCACAAAGAAATCCACAGCAGTCCCGACAGAGTTCTGTTGAGTTCACTCACTCCCCCTCCCTCACTCACTCTCTTATTCTGTTTCTCCCAGTGCTGCAGGCTGCACTTTTCTACTGGGCTCCTGCGTTGGGGCCTTTTTCTTCCCACAAAGAAATCCGCAGCAGTCCCAACAGAGCTCAGTTGATTTCCCACAGCGACCATGCTATTCTGCGGCAGGAGTGCAAAAACATATTTTGGCCAGGATGTGAAAAATTACAGCTGTACTGTTCATAAGGAGGTGTGAAAAAATGATAGCCTTGAAAATGTGGTGTGAAAATATAACATATTTGCGAGGTTACAAGGATGCGTGGAAACAGTTCAATGCACACTTGCAACGCAGTCATCTTATGGAATTTCATCACCAGATTTTCAACATAGTGATTTTAGGACCTCTGCTCATGAACAGTGTCACTGTCATTTTCTTGATCTGTTCCGAACACTGATTTCCCACAGCGACTGCGTAATTCTGCGCCGGAAGTGCGAAAACACATTTTGGTCAGGATGTGAAAAATAACAGCTGAACTGTTCATAAGGAGGCATGAAAACATGCCAGTGCTGAAAATCTGGCGTGACAATATTACAAATCTGAGAAGTTACAAGGGTGCGTGGAAACTGCACAATGCACACTTGTAACACAGTCATTTGATGGGCTATCATCACCAAATTTTCAACATAGGCATTTTAGAACCTCTGCTTATGAACAGTGTCACTGTCATTTTCTTAATCTGTCCTGAACACTGATTTCCCACAGCGACCGCGCTATTCTGCGCTGGAAGTGCGAAAACACATTTCGGCAAGGATATGAACAATGACATCTGTACTGTTCACAAGGAGGTGTGGAAAAATGCCAATGTTGAAAATCTGGAGTGAAAATAGTGAAAATCACGAATTTATGAGCGTGCATAGCAACTGCGCAATGCATGCTGGTAAAACAGTCATTTTTGGGATTTTTTCAACCAAATTTGCAACATAGGCTTTTTGAGAGCGCACCTCATGAACACTGGCACTGTCATTTCATTAATCGGTCCCAAAAGGTGATTCCATGCAGTGACCGAGAATTCATCTTTTGTGGCCGAATAACGTCATGACAGTGGCAGAATTCATGAGGAGGGGTCCCAAAAACCCCATGTTGAAAATTTGGTACCAAAATTCTAAAAAATGCTTGAGATACAGTATACACCAAAGTTGAAAAAAAAACCCTATTTATTCCATTATACCGCTTACCAGCATTTGCTCAGTTAGCAGTCAGCTTTGAAGAGTGCAGACATGTTCCCGGTCCACCGAAGATCATAGCGCCGGACTCTGGAGGTAAGTATGGGGTGAGGGGGGTGTGGGGAGGCAGGGTGCACAGTGGGTGGGTGCGGGTTTTGGGAGGGCAGGGAGACCTGGAGGGACCATTTTCTTTTTTGACAGGTAACAAGAAAAAAACACACCATCGTGGGAAGGTTTTTTTACAGGGCCATTTGGCATGCTGGGGTGGGCTCCCAGCATGCCAACAGAGTGTTTTTTTTGGGGGGCCAGCTCTAGCCAATGGGGGATTGGGCACCCTCGTCGGCCAAGGAGTGCAAGAGCAGGGGATTGGGCAGCCCTCAGCACAACTATGCCTGCTTCTTTGGAGGGGGCATTATGCCAATGGGGAGTGGGCTTCCCCGTCGGCCAATGAAACTGGGAGGGGGGGACATAATGTCGATGGGGAGTGGGCTTCCCCATCGACAACATGAACATACACAGCCACTGAAGTCAACGGGGATTGGGGCCCCCATCAGCAACCAAAGAGTGTTCTGGGGGGCACATGCTGCCGAGGGGAACTGGGTACCCCCTCGGCAGTGGGGGTTAATTAATATTGTTTGTGAACATGGCGGCAAGCTGCTGCCATGTTCACAAACAATATTACACTTGGCAATGTTCCGCCCAGCAGTGACGGGTCACTCCCTCATTGCAGCGGAATGCTGACGCTGCAATGACGAGGCAGCACCTGATTGCAGTGGTTGAAACATTTCAAGGTGGTGTCACGCTGGCTGAACTAGTGTCAGCAGCAGTGTGCCATGGCATTGGGGAAAGTGGGCCAAGATTTAAAAGGCTGTGGGGGCATTGGCCACAACAGTGCCATGCCTCCACAACCTGCTTCTGGCAAGCTGCCACAACATGTTTCTTGTGCAGGCACGCAATCAACATAAAAATAGTTGTATAACAGTACATGTGGAAAAAATAGCACTGGGAAAGAAAATGAAGTAAACGGGCTACTAATGAATTTAAATATCATTAAAGTACTCAGCAAAAATAGATGTAAAACAGTACATTTGGAGAAAATAACACTGGGAAAACCTATCAGCACAGTACATTTGGAGAAAATAACACTGGGAAAAACTATCAGCATTAGTCTGCCGAGTAAAAGGCAGACAATGAAAACCTTTAAAAACAAAACATTCACTCCTGCTGGCTAGACCTAGACACCTACTTAGAAAGTCTGAATTTGAGAGTTAAGTTGAAGCCAGAATATCAGGCTCCTAAGAAGAGATTGCTGCTGCAGCAGTTATTACTCTCTGAATCAATGGTCCCAGATGCATCACTGTCACATGGAACAGGAGGCATTGTAGGAGAAAGAAGAGCCATAAAAAAAGCTAACATGGAGATCCCCAGGGGCCATAAAACTAGCATGTATATTAAAAAATGTCTTACGGCAAACAAAGGGAAGGGCACACTAGGACTACACCTGCAAATCAAAACTCTCTGCACAGCACATTTGTTTGTAAATTTTGACTTTAGTTCCCTTTTAATAAGTCCCAAAAAGCTGCCACCCAATTGGGAAATTGACTATCAAATGTCTCCTGAAACACAGTTTAGGCCTGTGAAGATGGCCAAGCAAAGGAAACCACAGGCAAAGAGGACAGCAATTTCTCCTGTACTTCTCCCAGACTAATTTTTTTCCAGATTAAATTTATCTAAGGAAGCATCAAAAAGACTCAGTTAAAGCAGTCAGCATTTATTGCTACCACAGCCTTTTGACTCTGGGGTTAACCCAGGAGATAATGTTTTTGACAACTTGCAGGTGTTATCCTGCAGGTGCCTCCCTGTGATGAATCCTTTGATCCTGGTGAATAATATGATACATAACCAGTGTTGGATAAGTTACTTTATCTATGACTTTCTATTACTTTTGGAAACTTGTTCTAGAAAGCTCTGTGCAGTCACTAGCAAGGATGGAGAACTACTGGAAAAAGAAATACACCTTACAGTTACAATTACTTATGTCTTTTTATACAAAAGAAATGCATAACTGTAACTGATTACATTTATTTGAAAGTAACTAGTAACTAACCTATTACTTTCAAAAAATGTAATCTGTTACAGTTATTTATTTTTTTTGTATTGTTTTTGCATAAAAAGAAATAAGTAACTATAATTGTAAGGTGTATTACTTTTTCTAGTACTTCTCCATCCTTGCTAGTGACTGCACAGAGCTTCCTGGAACAAGTTTCCAAACATAATAGAAAGTAATAGAAAAAGTAACTTACCCAACACTGTCTATAACAGATTGCTGCCTGTTAACTAACCTCCTTCGGATGCTCAATCCTTCTCCTCCCCAGCTGACCCCTGATGACCCGTGCTCGTTTCCAAACACCGGTCGCTGGCGTGGAGCGAGGTGTGGTGACCACTGCCTCAGCCCTCAGCGCCACTGAGCCGGCCTTTCTTTTAGCATTTTCAAAGCTCTTTACCCCTCCCATATCAATTCTAGGAGCCCTAGGTAATTTGTCTAGGTCATGATTTTCAAATCAAATCAAATTTTATTTTTTAGAGCGCTTTTCAAAAACCAATGAAAATATATAATATAAAAACAGACATTTAATCAAATAAAACATATAAAAATAAAAAGGCAGCAATAATAAGACTAAACATTGTCCCCAAATGCCAGGCTGAATAAATACGTTTTTAATGAGGATTTAAAAGTCTTGGTGGACAGAAACTCTCTAATCCGACAAGGTAGAGAGATCCACAGGGCTGGGGCAGCAAAAGCCCTAGCACCTGATGTCTGAAGGCGAACCCTGAGAACCTCTAGCAATCCCCTGTCAGCAGAGCGGAGTGGACGGAGGGGGCAGTAAGGCCAAAGGAGGTCTTGCAAGTAACCCGGTCCCTATCCATGTAGGGTCTTATAGGTCAGCAACTCGACCTTGAAAGTGATCCTCCATCACACCAGCAGCTAGTACAGTTCACGCAGCACAGGCATGACACGGCAAGTTCTTGACAACCCTATCAACAACCTGGCCACAGCATTCTGCACCAGCTGCAGATGATGTAGATCCACCCCCGGTAATCCTAAGTACAGAGCATTGCAGTAATCAAGACGAGAGGACCCAAACGCATGAACCAATATAGGAAGGTCCTCGGGTGGAACAAGGTGCTTTATCCTGACGATGTTCCTCAGATGGTAAAATGAGGACTTGACAACTGCTGACACCTGTGTTTTTAGCATTAGTTTGTTATCAAGCACAACGCCCAGTTTCTGCACCCATTCAGAAGGTCTCAACTGGTTACCCCTAGCACAAGACCAGACGGTTGCCCAGGAGTCAATTTCTCTACCTGCTGACCTGGGTCCACCACCATAACCTCTGTCTTGTCCGGATTCAGTCTCAACCAGTTTAGCACTCATCCAGTCCTGAATCTCAGTGAGGCAGTTGTTAAAGACCAAGATTGCGCTATTCTGTTGGGGTACAAAGGACAGGTAAAGCTGAGTAGCATCTGCATAGCAGTGAAAACTCAGCCCATACTGCCTTATAATGTCTCCCAACAGCAACATGTACACTAAGAACAACATGGGGGACAGCACGGAATCCTGTGGCACCCCACAAGGCAGGGAGAAGGGAGCAGAGGAAAAAATCCCTGACACCACCCTCTGATGGGAGATTTCTGATTGACAGTCTGAACAATGGGTGATCAACCTAAGTCTGTCCTCCTCCAGGCCAGATTTCCATCAACAATGTTCCAACCTTCTCCCCACTCTCATCAACTCCCTCAAAGTCCCATTGCACCAAGGGGGCTGAGGGCGGAGAGGGAGAGGGAGAGGGTGAATTCAGACAGGAGCTATGGAATCCAGGGCCCTCGGCACCATACTATTATACTGCACTACTAGGTCTGCCAGATCCAAGCATTCCATTGGCCAACTCAATAGGTCCAGCACCACCAATAGACCCTCCAGGGTAACAACCCTCAAAGGGCGGTACCGGACCATCTCCACAGGGGGAGCCATGAAATTGAACCCAAATGGAACAACATATCCTAAGCCTAAAAGATGAACAGGGTACAATTCACTCTGACAACCCCTCTATAGAAACATAGAAACATACATAGAAACATACATAGAAACATAGAAACATAGAATTTGACAGCAGATAAGGACCGCTTGGCCCACCCAGTCTGCCCATTTCCCTACCTACTGGATAAGCTGCAGATCCTAGTTAACCAGCAGCCTACTTCTTCTTACCCCCAACCCCCAGAATTGCCTTATGACTGTCCCATGCATGCTTGAATTCCACCACTGATTTTGACTCCACAACCTTCCTCCGGAAGGCTGCTCCATGCATCCACAACCCTCTCTGTGAAAAATACCTTAAATTACCTCTGAGCCGCCCTCTATCTTCAAATTGTGCCCTCTTGTTCTTGCACACCTATTTTTTGAAAGATGCTACCCTCTTGGACTTTGTTGATTCCCTTGAGGTACTTTAAAGTTTCTATCTTGTCCCCCTCTCCCTCCTTTCCTCGAGGCTATACATATTAAGCTCCTTAAGTCTCTCTTCATATGTCTTCCGTGCAGACCCTGCACCATTTTAGTTGCCTCCTCTGGACAGCTTCCATCCTGTCTATGTCTTTGCGGAGATTGGGTCTCCAGAACTGCACACAGTACTCAGATGGGGTCTCACCAGCTGTCTGTACAGAGGGATAATAACTTCCTATTTTCTACTGGTGATGCCTCCTATGCATCCCAGTAACCCCAGCCCTCCTTGCTGCCCTCTCACATTGCTTGCCCACCTTTAGGTCATCTGATATGACTACCCCAGGTCCCTTTCCATTTTTGTTGTTGTTAGTATCTCACCCCACATTGTGTACTCTTCCCCTGGGTTTTTGTTTCCCAGGTGCATTACCTTGCACTTCTTAGCATTGAATCTAAGCTGCCATACATTTGACCATTCCTCTAACCTTGCCAAGTCCCTTCTCATCCTTCCCACCCACCCTGTGCATCAACTCTGTTGCAGATCTTAGTGTCATCTGCAAAGAGACATACTTTTCCTTCCAGTCCTTCCTAATGTAGCTTATAAGACATTGAAGAGGACCGATCCTAATACTGAACCCTGCGGTCCCCACTAGTAACCCTCCTTTCTTCTGAGTGGACTCCATTTACTATTACTCTGTGTCCTATTCTCCAGCCAATTCTTTACCCAGGCTGTCATCTTGGGACCCACTCCCAGGCTGGCTAACTTGTATATTAATCTTTTGTGTGGGACTGTGTCAAATGCCTTGCTAAAGTCTAGCTAGGCCATGTCCACAGCCCCTCCCTGATCTACTACTTTGGTCACCCAGTCAAAGAAATCTATCAGATTTGTCTGGCATGACCTATAAACCATATCCTGAAAACCTTTTATTAAAAACTATACTCTAACACAAACCCTCCATCTGCTTTACAAATTCAGCAGTTCCTTAAGTCATTACATCTTCCTCATCTTTCTACTCTTCAAACAAATTCTTTAGAAGAACCCTTCTCACTTCAGGAAATCCAGAAAGCTTTGTCTTCCTTGAAATCCGGCAAATCCCCTGGAGGTGACGGATTCCCTGTCGATTTCAATAAAATGTTTTCTGACACCTTATGTCCACTTCTTCTTAACGTTTATCAGGAAGCTTCCAATACTGGCAACTTCCCCCATCTTGCATGGAAGCGATCATAACCCTAATCCCTAAGAAGGAAAAAGACCCCACTCATCCTGTAAATTACAGGCCCATCTCTTTATTAAACCGGGATGGGAAGATATTTGCTAAACTACTAACTTCTCGACATGAAATCCTTGATTCCCAAGCTAACTCATCTTTCACAAGCCAGTTTTATTAAACATAGATCTGGTTCTGATCACCTACGTTCCCTATTTAATCTAATTCACAAAGTGAAATCCCTCAAGACACCAGCTGCAGCTATAGCTATTGATTTTGAGAAGGCCTTTTATTCCTTAAACTGGGACTACCTTCATCAAGTTTTATCTCATTTCGGTCTTTCGCATGCCTTTTGCTCCTGGATCAAGCTATTATATAATTCCCCTGTTGCTAAAGTACTTACTAATTCCACCTTTTCCTCTTACTTTCATCTAGCAAGGGGAACTAGACAAGGCTGTCCCCTATCACCTTCCCTTTTTATTTTAGTTATGGTGCTCCTGACTGCTTGTTTACATCAATCTTCTGGCATTATGGGCATACCCATGGGCAATTCAAGATATGTCTCTCTCTCCTATGCAGATGACCTCTTAATCTTACTTGAAAACCTGAATGAGGCTGGGCCCCTGTTGGTTGATTTACTTAATAATTTTACTAACATTTCTGGCCTTGCTTTGAATTATGGTAAATCACAACCTTTTTTTTTTATAATTCAAAGTTTATTCGCCACATTTTCCACATTACAGGAGGCAGTAATGAGCACTTTGACATAAGATTCATAAAACAAATCAAATCATACTGCCCCAACCCTCCCCTCCCCCCCTCGGCATAGCAGTTCATTCTAGCACTGTTATCACCCGCTAACTACCTATACCAAGAGTAATTAAGATGGTAGCCTTGGCTACACACTACTTCATAGCCACTGTAATTAAAGTATGAAGGGGATCCCAGATATCCTTATACCTGTGTAGTCTGTTTTGAAGGCTAGCAATAGCCTTCTCTGTATGTATATTTGCTAAGATCTCATGGAGCCACTCCTGATATGTTGGGCCAGTCCTTTCCTTCCAACGCCTGAGAATGACTTTTTTAACCAAGAGAGCCACCATAAATATGTGAAATCTCTGGATTTTAACCTTTATGGAGGAAAGATCCCCCAACAGGCAAATATCTGGTGTAAAATAGTCCTGTAGACCCAGTAAAGGATCCAGATTGTTTTTTATTTGCTCCCATAATGATGCTATTTGGGGACACGACCAGAAAAGATGGAAAAGTGATCCTGCATCCTGGGAACACTTATTACACCTATCGGTATCAAGAAGGCCCCATTTCACCAGTTTAGTTAGGGTATAGTATAAATTATGCAAGATATGGAACTGCATGAGACGTAATCTATCTTGGAATACATATTTATGACAGTATATCCAGAGGACGGGCCACTTAAAAGTATAATGGGGAAAAAATGAAACCCAGAAGTTGGTGGGGCCACCATCGTGTCCAAACATCCATCGGAACAAGTCTTGATAAATCTTGAAATTACACCAGAAGAGACTAGTAAAGGGGAAAGTTCAGATACCAATGCAAAGGTCGGTGGACGGGGTGGAGGGGCCCCAAAGACCGTGGTTAACAAGTGTCTCAGTTGAAACACTTTGAAAGTCTGAGACTCAGGTATTTTGAACTTGTGTATGAACTGAGAAAATGAGAGCCACTCACCAACTTCATCTAGAAATGAAGTTACTATCCCCTCTCCTAAGTGAGGGAACCATGAACGGCAAATTTTCTGTTTGTTTATAGTGAAAGCCGGGGAATTCCAAATAGATTGAGCGAGATCATTACTTTGATTATAACGCAAGAAAGAGTACAAGTGCGAATGTACTCTTAGTGAGGTCATGATAGTGGGACATTTGTTAATATCTTGCATCTGAGAAATTTTTAGATAGAGTATAGTCAGGGGGTCCATGTTCATAGATTGGAAAAAATCTAATTCAATCTTAAGCCAAACCGGGTTCATGCTATCTGGACCCAGTCTTACCCATCTCAGGTATTTAGCCAAATGACTAGCCCAGTAGTAGATGGGCAAGTAAGGAATCCGCAACCCCCCCTCATTCGTAGGTGCAGCTAACTTATGGTATGCCAGTCTGGAGGTCTTATTCGACCAAATAAACTTGGTAAAGAGCTGATGTGTTTTCTGAAACCAACTTGGGGGACGAATGGATTAAGATGCGACGAAGGATAAAATAAATGGAGAAACACATTCATCTTAATAATATTAATACAACCCCATAAAGATAACAGGGGTTTATCCCATCTCTCTAAATCTTGAGTGATCCCCTGCAAAAGGGGGTCCAGGTTCTCCTTAAACCACAAGGAGGGATTACGCGTTAATTTTATGCTTAAATATTTAATAGCCCAGGGTGACCAGCATAGTCCCAGAGAAATAATGTCGGTCTTAAAGACTTTATAGTTAAGAGGGAAAAAGGATGTATTATTGGGATTTAACTTATAATTTGAGAAACTACTAAATCTATCAACCTCCCTTAGCATATTCGGGATAGATATTAAAGGATTAGCCAAATGTAGGAGAAGGTCATCAGCATACGCTGTTACTTTCACTACCTCATTCCTAATGGGAATACCTTGTATCCCTTCATTGTTGAGAATATGTTGAATAAGGGGTTCCAGGAAAAGATTGAAAAGTAATGGACAGAGAGGGCATCCCTGCCTCGTTCCTGACTGCAGTGTAAAAGACTTGGAGAAGGTTCCATTCCCTGAAATCCTTGCTGTAGGAGACCGGTAAATTGCCCTGATCCAATCTATGAACATGGATGGGAATCCAAATGTCTTGAGGGCTTGAAAAAGAAAAGTCCAGTTAACCCGATCAAATGCCTTCTTGGTGTCCAGGGAAATCAACCCCGCAGGATATATGGCATCCCTGGACTCCGAGAAGACATGAGAGAGTACGCAGGTGATCTGAAGATGCACGTCCTCTCATAAATCCCACTTGAGACATACTCACAAGATCTGGAAAAACCAGGGTTAGTCTATCTGCCATTATCTTCGAGAGAATTTTGACATCTTGATTCAGCAAAGATATTGGCCTATAGCTCTGAACCATTTCTGGGTCTTTGTCTGGTTTAGGTAACAAAACTATCAATGCCTCAAACAGATGTGCATCTGCCACCTCTCCAGACAAGATATGCAAATAGAGCCGATGCAACACGGAAAGCAGTTGCTCCGTAAAAGCTTTATAAAATAAGGCAGAAAGCCCATCTGGACCTGGGACTTTACCCATAGGCAAGTCCTTTATAACAGTTGCTATCTCTTCCTGTGATAAAGGAGATGATATGAATTTCTTTTGAGAGTCAGATAGTAACGGAAGATGAGCTTCCTTGAGATACTCATCCAGTTTTTGAATGGGCGGAGGACTATCCATGTCCCTATATAATTGTTTGTAAAAGGTAGCAAATTCCTGGACTGTCTCTGAGGGGGATACCTTCAGGGTCCCGTCAGACTGAGACCTTAATGGGGGTACAAATCTTGCTGATTCTTGTCTTTTTAAATGTACAGCCAACAGGCGCCCCGCTCTTTCTCCTTGATCTGTAAAACTGGCCTTTATACAGATTTTTGCCAACTCAGCCTTTTCTTTTAACATTCCCAGATACTTATCCTTATATATTAATAACTTCTGTGACTCCTCTTGAGAAATTATATCTGGGTGTATACTTTCTAATACCCGTATCTGAGACAATAAAAAGAGTAACTCCATTTCCTGTGCCCTCTTCCTCCTTGTAGCTAGACTAATGAGAATATCCCTTATATAAGCCTTAAAGACTCCCCATAAAATATCCGGTATTGCACTATCTATTGGGTTGGTGGAAAAGAAAAATTCTATCTGCTCTTTCACCTCTCCGCTATACTTTTCATCTTTTAGTAATTGTTCATTTAATTTCCATCTGGTCTCTCTTTTGGGGATATTAAGAAAAGCCAAATTACCCAAGACTAAAGAATGATCCGATATTGGACCCAGTTGGATCGAGGTGGATAGAACTCCTGGCAAGAGCTCATGAGAAACTAATAGGTAATCAATGTGAAACTGCGTGCCATGAACTGGCGAGCAATAAGTATATTCCCTAATATTAGGATGTGTGACCCTCCAGACATCGCATAATCTGCACTGATCCATCATCTCCTTAAAGGCCCTGTGTCCAGGTGTCGGTCCCCTCGACCCACTGCTTGATCTATCCAGATTCGGATCTGAAACTAAATAAAAATCTCCCCCTAATATAATTGGAATAGGGAGTATAGGAAGAATCGTGGAAATCAATTTCATAAAAAAAGAGGGATCATCTGTGTTTGGACCGTATATGCTACCTAAAACCAATGGCTTGGCCCAAATAGTGTCTGCACTAAGACATATCTGCCTTCCGAATCCTTAAATACCTGAGAAGGGACAAATGGGATATTTCTGTTAATCAGTATCATGACCCCACAACTATTGGTTTCCCCTGAAGCATGAAAAACCTGACCTATCTGTTGTCTTCAAAGTTGTAATACTTTGGAATCCACTAAATGAGATTCTTGTATGAATGATATCTGGGCACGTAACAAACTCAGGTGTTTAAGTACCTGATATTGTTTCAGTTTTTTTCCTGATCCCCTTCACATTCCACGTAGTAATATTAATATTCTGAGCCATCTATTATATCAGGTATAATCCAGATAAAATATCTAACATATCCTGCTGACATGTAACAGATTATTCTATTCCCCTGAATCTGCTGTGCTGGTCTACCACCCCCCATTGAACTCCTGTCCCTCCCCACCCCCACCATTTACCCCTCGAACAATTCACATCATCCGTATCTCCAAAACATAATCCAAAAAACCATCCACCCAAACCCCACTCTTATCGCTAACAACATTCAGCAATTCTCCATTTACTACTCCTCCCCCAGTCCCCGAAAAGCCATCCCCCAAACCCTGCATTCTTTATAATACATTCCCCTTTTTTTGAAATGCTAATGATAAATGAGAGAGAGAGAATGCAACATCTCTACTGTACAAGCCCTTGTATCTACCGCCTGTCTCCTAATGAGGGCCATTAGAAGTAAGCCAATATCAATAAAACATCGCCCCCAGTAACATCACAGCTTACAAGAGCATATGGCTTTTTGAGTGTGATAAGGCACCTTGTGGCGCAAGTTCAGGAAGTCGGCCTCAACTGAACATAACATGCATTAAGCGGGCCTTCATCTCAGCAGGCTCTCCAGCCCTATAGGGGACAAGCTCCCGATCCTCTCCTCCCAGTTGCTGCGCCTTTGTCCCAGTAAATCCCAGCTTATCTCCTACTTTAGGAGCCCTTGGCACTTAACATGCATGGAGCATAAGCTCCCTCCTGTGTTATGAGTGTGTAACAGCACCCTGATGCCTTACTAAGGAAGGGACATCTCAGCCCTTATAATTGGATTTCTCAAAGGCTAAAGCCTTCAACCAAACCCTTCCTTACTAAACTCACACAGAAGAGGGGGAGACCAGATGTTGCTAAATAGGCATTATTTTCTGCCAATACGAAAACCAGCAAGAAATCGTTTGATTACTTGAGACCCCAGACCCAGACAAAACAAGCAGGAATATGCTTTCATGATAGGAACACTTAGAAACCGAAAGGCCCGAAACCCCAGACCAAGACAAGACAAGTAAGAGCATGCATCCACAATTAGATCACTGTAAAAAAGGAAAAGAAAGTCCTTTCTGCCCCATATTCGGGCTGAAGTGAGAGTCCAAGAATGTGTAACCGTTGCTTTCCAGAAGATCCCTTTACATGAGTACCCAGCCTTCTCAAAGTGGTTCTCATCTTGTCGAGAGAGCCCTAAGGCCTTTCATGTGTCCCTGAAGAGATGTGGCAGTGCTAATTTTAAACCAGCAAACGCTGCCTCCGGATCATCATAGGTAGCCCAGGAACCAGCCACCAGTACCTGTAGCCTGGCCGGGTATCCCATACGGAATTTAAGTCCAGCCACAATAATTTTTTAAACAACAGGATGAAAAGCCGCTAGCTTCAAACGGACTGAACCTGTGATATCTTGTGCTATTCTAAGCTTAACTTGCTCCCAGTGAACTTCTTGGAGTTCTCTCACTTTGTACAGGAAATGTCGGTCTAAAAAATTTAAGAAATGACAGATTATAGGTCGGGGCGTTGCTCTGGGAGGGGGCTTTGGTCTTAATGACCTGTGGGCTTTCTCAATAATATATTTAGCTCCAAATGGGAAAGGACCTGCAATCTTCTCGACCAACTTCTGGATAAAAGCTATAGTATTCTGGCCCTCTTCTCCCTCTGGTAACCAGAGGATCACAACATTATTTCTCCAGCTACGACCTTCAAGGTCTTCAATCTTGACCTCAGATCTAGACAGTTTCTGATGCATTGCTGCCATCTCAGGCTCGAACCTCTTGGCTTGCTTCTAGAGAAGATCCTAGTTGTGTTGTCTGAGGTAGCGAGGTAATTTCTTCTAGTTTTCTCGTGAGCGATTTCTACTTGATGCCATCTCCTTGATCTCATCTCTGAAAGGTTTAAATTCCTCCAAAATCTGACAATATGAGCGGCTCCTGATCCACCCCTAGATTCAGAATGTCTCCTTTTCTGTTCCACTCGAGGCCCGGATTTTTGAGGCCTTCTCTGGGGTAACTGGCGGGGTGTGTTTCTGCTGTTGTTTTTTCATGTAAACGTCCATTCTCTCTTGAAATCACCCTGCAAGGGCACAAAGTTGTAGAGAACCAGAATAACTCAAAATTCGGGGTTTAGAGATCAAGAAAGTATACCAGAAAATGAAAATATAGAGACGGGAAGCTGGAGCTATACAGAGGAGCGACTATCAGGTAGCTTGCATCATGTGGTCCCCGTAAATCACAAACTCTGCCCCTTAACGATCACTGCAAAGCCTTTATGAACATACCTCATGGATTCCGTTGGTCACCACAGGGTATAACATATCTAGGAATAAAAATTACTAGTAACTTAGGGAAGATATGGGACATTAACTATAACCCCTTACTAGATAACATCAAAACAATTCTGGACAGATGGAAGCTTCTTAATCTCTCCTTCATGGGCAAAATCTCAGCCATCAAGATGTCCATATCTCCCAAGATTCTTTAGCTCTTTGCCAATATTTCTTTAGTCTTACCATCCTCCTTTTTTGCTAAAATTGATAAATTAATAGGCAACTTTATCTGGGATGGGAAACCACCAAGATTTAACCGCAACGAACTTTGATCACATTGGAAAAAAGGGGAATTCGGACTCCCCTGGTTCAAAGGCTACTTCTGGGCTTTTTGAATGGCCCAAACCATTAAATGGTCTCAGAAACCCTCCTCTCACTCACCACTACAGGTTGCAATGGAATTCGCATTGTGCCCGGGAGGAGTTTCTATTTCCTTTATTTTCAATCAATTTCCTCCAAACTAAAATCTCACCCGACTATAACATCCTCTGTTCTTTATTGAAAACTAACCCACAAATTCCTGAAGTCTAATCCAGCACACTGGTTTTATGCCCCCTTATGGGGAAATCCAGAAGATCACCCAATTTTCTGTCATACATGGTGGAACAAAGGCATTGTATTTCTCAGAGATATCTTGGACCAGAATTCATTCACTCTTAGATCATTCTCAGACTTGCAGGCTACATGGAAACTTCCTAAACAGAACTTCTGGAAGTTTTTACAAATTCGGGCAGCTTGTAACTCTCTCTCCAGTTTAGTTTATAAGCACACTCTTCTAATCCCATACATTTCGCACTGAACTAATTTATCAGTAAAATTGAATAGCTCCATTTACAAAGACATTATTGATAATCTACCTGATCAGTCTATACAAGCCAGAAATAAATGGAGTACTCTTCTTAACTACAATATTTCAGATGCACAGTGGAGTAATTGTTGATGTCTTGCACATAATACCTTTAAAGATGCCCATAGTTCTTTAATACAAACTAAAATTCTACATCTTTGGTAAAGAACCCCCTCTGTGCTTCAATGAATGGGCCTATTAAATAATAATAACTGCTGGTGCTGTAATTTGGCCAACGCAGATCTACTGCATATCCTGTGGTCATGTGCTCCCATTAATAAGCTCTGGCGTAAAGTCTATTTACTTGCCTCCAGAGTAACAGGACGAAAACTACCTTTTGACCCCAAGCTATTCTTTCTAGGCATCCTTATCTCCAATAGCTCTCTCCTCTCACATGCACATTTTAGATGGCTAAACATACTTTCTCTTCTGGTCAAACATCTGATTCTTATGAAATGGAAATCAACTCTGGTGCATTCTCTTTCAGATGTTCTTCAAAACTTTTCTCAGTATGCCTCCCTAGACCAATTATCTCATGTTACTCATCACCGACTCACTGTATATGACCTTAATTCTCAGGGATATTTAACCTTCTTCTTATTTTGCTCTCAGATTAAGTTTTCCCGAAACGTTTGTGCACAGATATCTCCTTTTTTTCCTCCTTCTCTATTTTCTTCCTCTCTCCTTCTGTTCTTCCTTGCTTTTTTCTCTTCTTTCTTTCCTTGCACACTTTTCTCTTATCTTTACCTCTCCATTACTGAACACTGTTCATATTACCACATTTATCACTTTTGTAATTTACTGAATGCCTTGCCATAGCCTGCCCTAGCATTTATTTTGTATATAGTTGCCATTTATGATTCTATAATACTCTATTGATTGTAACCCTTCTGCTTTCCACTTATAACCTGTCTAGGTTTGTGTTTTATTATCAATACATGTATATATGGCTTCTCCAATATGTTTACCCTAAATACTGTTTTTAAGTGATATTTTATACCTTATATGGAGGATATTCTTCTATTGTATAAGATGTGTGCTTTCTTATATAGTCAAATTTCAAAAAAAAGATAAAGTGAAAAAAATAATTAGCAAAGTGTGGCTGTGACAAGCTGGCCTATGGTATATGGAAAGGCAACACTCTGTGTTTCAGGTTCACAGAACAAAATGCACTTTTATTGCTTCAAATGTGTGGTGTTACTCCAGAAAATCATAATCAGTCAATTCAACTTCCCCAGCCTGGTCTGGTAACATAAAAATTAACATAAAAGAATTATTTCAGGCTGACTTGACAAAGGAATCTTTGCACCACTTATGTGGGCCAGCAGTTTGCTTAAAATACAGTCTTAAATGAGGCACAGTTTCCCCTTTTAGCCTTGTCTTCAGGCAGTTCTCAGCAGTAGATTCTACTCACTGTTATTGGCTCAACTGGCTAAACTAGTCCTTGACTTCAGAATCCTGTGCTCCAGACATGGTCTGGTTCTCAGTAGCAGGCTTCAGCTATTTTTCCCAACGGCTCTCTGCATGACTTAAAACTTTCTCTTTGGTTTCACCTCTGGCTCCTCTCTCACAAGGCAGCAGCTTCCAGCTTCTCTCTCTCTCTCTCTTTCTCTGTGAATTCCCCTGCCTTTTTTCAGTCTCTCTCTAATTGGCCATACCTGTGGAGGCACCCCCCCCTTTGCCTGTTGCAGTCTCTACATTTCCTCAATTTCATTCTAGGGGTTAACCCCTTGTTCCCAAGTGTGGTGTTTACCCTGTCACATACCACTCCTCTTTGTGTGAAGACACAGTTGGTCAGCTCCAGACCTTTCCCCTCCCGGGACAGGAAGTCTGCATTTTCATTCTGGGTCCTGGCCCGGTGGTACACTGTGAAGGAAAACAGCTTGAGGGCCAAGTACCACCTGGTGATGTGGGGGTTGTCGTCCTTCATCACTTGGAGCCAATACAGAGGTGCATGGTCAGTAACCAGGATGAAATGCCAGCCATGCAGGTAGTAGCGGAGGGCGTCCACAGCCCACTTGACTGCGAGACACTCTTTTTCTATTACTGCATAGTTTTTCTCCCAGGGAAAGAGTTTTCAACTAAGGTAGAGAATAGGATGTTCCTCCCCCTCAAACTCCTGGGAGAGCACGGCTCCTATCCCGACCTCAGAGGCATCAGTTTTCAGGATAAAGGTCCTGTGGAAGTCAGGACTGCGTACCACTGGCTCTCTGCACAGTGCCGCTTTAAGTTGTGTGAAGGCCTGGTCACACTCCTCTGACCAGTGGACCCTGTTGGGGCCAGATTTCTGGGTGAGGACTGTAAGGGGGCTGGCAAGGGTAGAGAAGTGCGGTATGAACTGGTGGTAATACCCTGCAAACCCTAAGAAGGCCCTCACCTGGGCTTTTGTGGTGGGTACCGGGCACTCTGCTACAGCTTACTGATCAAGGGTCTCACTGGTCCATTGCCTATACAGTACCCTAAGTATTTTGTCTCTGCTTTGGCCAAAGCACACTTTGCTGGATTGGCCATCAGCCCTGCTTCTCAGAGAGACTGTAGTACAGCTGCCATCTTGGATACATGGGATTCCCAATCAGTGCTGTGGATCACCACATCATCCAAGTAAGCAACTGCGTACTGGGCATGGGCTGCAACAAGTGATTCATGAGCCTTTGAAAGGTTGCAGGGGCCCCATGTAAGCTGAAAGACATGGTACAGAACTGGTATAGCCCAAAGGGGGCAGCAAATGCTGTCTTTTCCCGAGACTCAGAGGTCAAAGGGATTTGCCAGTACCCTTTTGTTAGGTCCAACGTCGTGATGTACTTGGCTTCCTCAAGTCTATCCAACAGTTCATCTACCCGAGGCATGGGGTAGGCATCGAACTTTGAGATGGCATTGACCCCGCGAAAATCAATACAGAAGTGGGTTGCCCCACCTTCTTTTGGTATTAACACTATTGGGCTACTCCATTCACTGCTGGATTCCTCAATCACTCCCAACTCTAGCATGTCCTGTAACTCCTTTTTAACTGTGTCTCGCATGGCTTCTGGCAAGTGATACTGTCGCTGCCGCACTTCCTTCCCTGGATCTGTTTCTATATGGTGGGCTATCTTATGGGTTGTCCCTTGGAAGAAGGAGAAAACATCTAAAAACTGGCTTACCAACTCTTCTAGTTGCTGTTTCAGTTTGTGAAACAGCTGCTCTCCCACTGGGACTTTTATCCCCAGATTCTCATCTGGCACCAGATCCACTATGTCTGGTTCAGGGGAAACAAATAAGCTATCCCTCTGATTCCAGAATTTCAGCAAATTGACATGGTAGATCTGGGTCTCTTTTCACCTCTCTGGCTGGCAAACTTCATAGTCAACTGGGCCCACCCTCCGGGTAACTTCGTAAGGCCCCTTCCATTTGGCTAGAAGCTTATTCTGGCTACTTGGCAACAACACTGGTACCTGGTCGCCTGGTTTATATTCCCTCAGTTGGGTTCCCTTGTTATAGTAGTACTCTTGTCTTTGTTGAGCCTTCACCAGATTCTCTTGGGCAAATTTCCCCACCCGATTTAATCTTTCCCTTAATTGCAGGACATATTGCACTACATTTTGGGGTTGGGTTTCTCCCACATTTCTTTTACTACATCAAGAACATCTCGTGGGCGGTGCCCATAGAGGAGTTCAAAACGAGCAAACCCTGTAGATGCTTGAGGGACCTCCCGCATTATGAACAGCAGTAAGGGAAGTAACTTGTCCCAGTCCCTGACCTCAGTGGTTGTGAACTTTCGAAGCATGGTTTTGAGGGTTTGGTTGAATCACTCCATGAGACCATCCATCTGGGGATGGTAGATTGAGGTCATTATGGAGCTGTTTCCCAACAAAGTACAAACCTTTTGAGTCAGGTGGGACATGAAGTTAGTTTCCTGGTCCATCAACATTTCCTTCGATATTCCCATGTGACTAAAGACCCTCAGCTACAATTTTGGGCAAAATGCTTTGTAACGGGATGGCCTCTGGGTACGGGTAGCATAGTCCAAAATTACCAGAATGTATTTGTACCCCCCCTGAACTCTTTTCCAGGGGTCCCACTATGTCAACCCCGATCCGGTCAAAAGGTGCCTCCATAACAGTTAAAGGTACTAAAGAGGCCCTGGGATTGTTCTTTGGAGCTACTAACTGGCACTCGGGAAAGGATGCACAATAATCTTTAACATGTTGATATATGCCAGGCCAAAAGGATTGGGGTAACAGTCGGGCTAGTGTATTCTCTACCCCACAGTGCCCAACCACTGGAATAGAGTGGGCAAGGCATAGTAATTCCCCCTGAAAGACTCGCAGGATTAGCAACTGATGTCAGGTATCCCCCATTTGGGCCTCTTTACTAACATGATACAGGATACCTCCTTGTAACTCAAAATGAGGATAGCGTGTTGCCCGATTGTCATCTACCACCTCCCCTTCCCTGACAGCCAACTGGGTGTATACCCAGCTGAGTATACCATCAGCCCTTTGTTCTTTGGCAATTTCTGGGCAGTGCTTTAATACATCTTGCTCTGATAGGGACGGCCCTCCCGAACTTTGGTTAAGTGGGTCAGCATTAGGGTCATGCTGTGGGTCTGGACCTACTTCTGCCTTTGCTTCACCTCCCTGCTGTGCATCCGCCCCATCAGGACCCCTTTTCCTTGCTGCCCTACATTCCTGCTTAGATTTGTGGGTTCTGGTCTGGGCATTAAAAATTCCTGGGTCTGGGAAAGGAAAAACGTCCCCAAGCTGCGGGTGGCTGACCCCCCCTTCCTTCATGACCCTGAGATCGGGTAGTTACTAAAGATAAGTTTGCTTTCCATAAGTCATCAAACCATTTCCAATCCCTCCCCAGTAACATTGGATAGACTAACCCGGGGCAACCCCCACCATTATAGTCTCTGCTCGGCCCCCCCAGAGTAAGGGTAACCATCGCACCAGGGTAAGCCTTTATATCCCCATGCACACACCAAATAGGGATTGGGTTCTGGTCCTGCCAGCATCAGTGGTTCACCAGGACTGACCTAACTAGGGTCTGGCGGCTTCCTGAGTCCACCAGAGCCTCTGTCTCTATCCCTCTACTTCAACAGAGATCACAAAATCTTGAGATTCAGGGCCCCCACCCCCACTGTACAGTTAATACCCATCTGTAAATATGCAGTCTATGAAGGTACAGTCCATGTGGGGGCAGTTCTTTGCAAAGTGACCCCTCTGTCCACATGAGAAACATGCCCCTCTGTCTCAGCTATGGGGTAAGCCTCTGGGCTTAGGCAGCGGGCCCTCTGGAAATGTCTCCCTGGGCTGCTGGTGTGTCATTTTTCCCCAGAGTCTGACCCTTATTTGGCCAATACACCCCCTTCCTACATGCCCAAGGTCCCTTCATAGTTACAGACAATATTCCTTCAGTCTGGCTCCTGGGTCAAGTCCCCATCTTCCCCTGTGGTCTTGTACACTGGATCATGGGGTAGGAGGAGAGTTCAGCATCCAACACTTGTTCTGCAATCTGCACGGCCTCTGCTAGGGTGGATATCTTCTGTCTGCAGACCCAGCTCTGTATTTCCGGGGGCAGGATGTTTAGAAATTGTTCCAAGATGATTAACTCGGCCACCTCAGGCCACTGCATACTTCGGGCTTTAGCCAACGCCAGCACAGGTCCCACAGTTGTTGTCCCACTGATCTAGGTCGTGCATCTGCTGCAAATTTGAAGCTTCGGAACCTCTGTCAGTAACTTTCTGCATTGATGCCTAGACAGTCTAGGATTGCTGCTTTCACCTCTGCATACTCCTTAGCTGTGGTACTGTCCATCACTCGACAGGCTACTTGGGCTTCCCCAGTCAGTGAAGGGGCAAGACAGACAGCCCACTGGGGTCTGGGCCATCCAGCAGCTTCCACCACTCACTCAACATTACCAGGAAGGCCTCAGGATCATCTTTGGACATCATTTTGGTCAGCATGGCGTTCATCCTAGGAACTGCTGGCCCCATGATAGTCGGACCAATCTCCCCAGTAGGATCTTGTTGTGGCTGTTGCACCAGGGACAGCAGGAGCTGCTGTTGTTGTTGTCCAAGCTGTATAAGAAACTGTTGTTGTGCCTCCTGTTGCACCTGTTGTGCCCATTGTTGCACCTCCTGGTGGGCTTGGTGTGCTTGTTGTGCCCATTGTTGCACCTCCTGTTGGGCTTGCTGTGCTTGTTGGACCTGTTGTTGCACCTCCTACTGGGCTTGCTGTGCCTGTTGGGCCCGTTGCTGTGCCTTCTGCTGCTGCTGAGCCAGCTTAGTGAGAACCTGGTGTTGCTGAGCCTGTTGTGCCTGTTGCGCCCGCTGTTGTGCTTCCTGTTGCTGCTGAGCCAGCTGGGTGAGAACCTGGTGTTGCTGAGCCTGTTGTGCCTCTTGCCCCCGCTGTTGTGCTTCCTGCTACTGCTGAGCCAGCTGCGTGAGAACCTGGTGTCGCTGAGCCTGTTGTGCTTGTTGTGCCCGCTGTTGCACCTCCTGCTGCTGCTGAGCCAGCTGGGTGAGAACCTGGTGTTGTTGAGCCTGTTGTCATTGTGCCTGCTGTTGTGCCTCCTGCTGCTGCTGAGCCAGCTGCGTGAGAACCTGGTGTTGCTGATCCTGTTGTGCTTTTTGCACCCACTGCTGCGTCTCCTGCTGCTGCTGAGCCAGCTGGGTGAGAATCTGTTGTTACTGAGCTTGTTGTGCTTGTTGTGCAAGCTGTTGCACCTCCTGCTGCTGCTGAGCGAGCTGGGTGAGACTCTATTGTTGCTGATCCTGTTGTGCCTGTTGTTGCTCAGCAAGAAACTTCAGCACTTTCTCCAGATCCATTTTTCCAGAATGTAACTAGTCCTTCTCACTCCAGCAAAGGTTCAAATCCCACTTCTAAAACCACGTGTGACAAGCTGGCCTGTGGTATATCGAAAGGCAACAAGCTGTGTTTCAGGTTCACAGAACAAAATGCACTTTTATTGCTTCAAATGTGAGGTGTTACTCCAGAAAATCATAATCAGTCAGTTCAACTTCCCAAGCCTGGTCTAGTAACATAAAGATTAACATAAAATAGTTCTTTCAGGCTGACTTGACAAAGGAATCTTTGCACCACTTATGTGTGCCAGCAGTTTGATCAAAATACAGTCTTAAATGAGGCACAAACAGTTTCCCCTTTTAGCCTCCTCTTCAGACAGTTCTCAGCAGTAGATTCTACTCACTGTTATTGGCTCAACTGGCTAAACTAGTCCTTGACTTCGGAATCCTGTACTCCAGACATGGTCTGGTTCTCAGTAGCAGGCTTCAGCTATTTTTCCCCAATGGCTCTCTGCATAACTTAAAACTTTCTCTTTGGTTTCAGCTCTGGTTCCTCTCTCACAGAGCAGCAGCTTCCAGCTTCTCTCTCTCTCTCTTGTTGAATTCCCCTGCCTTTTTTCAGTCTCTCTCTAATTGGCCACACCTGTGGAAACATCTCCCCCCTTTGCCTGTTGCAGTCTCTACATTTCCTCAATTTCATCCTAGGGGTTAACCCCTTGTTCCCAGGTGTGGTGTTTACCCTGTCACAGTGGCATAGTAAAATCTCCACATTACTGGTTCCTTGAAGAGAACTACTATATGCAGAATGTTGTCCATAAAGGAAAACAATTGAAGCCAGCCTGGCTGCAGTGTAGGTTGAGGCACTGGTTGATACACCTCGTGCCATGCCTGCGATCTGGGTTCCGGAATGAGCCCAGGCTGCCAGGGATTTGCAGGGGCAAGAGAGAATTGAGCATGCGAAGAACTGCTCTCCACCAGCACCCAGCCAGCCCCCCAAAGTCTAGATTTCACTCCAGGGGTGGGGATAAAGCCGGTGCCCCTTCACCCTGGCCCTGCCACGGTGGGGAACCTGTGGGGGAATTAGGGGGTGTTGGGTTGGGGAATGGTGCAGTCGGATACCAAGTCACTCTAAGAGAGGGACCAGAGCTGCCTGCTGAGCTCAGGTTGCATAAAAAACCTATATAGAAAAAAAAATAAAGGCAAACAATTCAAAACAAAATTGTTCACATCAGTCTTTATTCAAGTGCAGTCAAAGATGGCTTAGCTGGAGGTAAATTTTTAATTTCTATTTCTAGGTACATTACCAACTGCTGGCAATTAGTACAGATTTCTTGTCCCCTTTAATTAATTCCCTCATTCTGCCTTTCTACATTATGTTTTATAATTTCCCTAAAAGCATCCCATCTTCTTCTGAAGCCTGATATTGCCTTTGCCTTCTCAACCTTGTCTGGAAGTTTGTTCCACCATTTACCATCCTTTTTCCAGAATGAGTATTTTTTTTTCATATAGGACTGTTTGTCCTTTCTGTCTGTCACCTTACACCTGCTTCAGACATCCTGCCAGTACCCCAGTCTCATCCTCCACTCCCTCCCCACTTTCTTGCCGGTGGATCACAATATGGGGAGGGTCCTAAGGACAACCAGTGCTACCATTTACAATGGTTAGAGCACAAAATACCTTTTTCTTGTTTTTATTCCTCCAGTTTCCCCATCAGGCTGAGCTGCATCAATGATGTTAGTGGGCATGATGATGCATGTGCACATTGCAGGTGTCCACATCAGTTAAATCATATGTTCAGTACTTATTCCAATTTAAGCACATTTTATGTTAATTTGTAGATGAGCCTAAAGTTGAATATCAGAACCTAAATGAGGTTTTATTTATTTACTTATTGTTTGCTACAATTTATTTACCTAGAAGAATTTAGCTGAGACGTGATATTTTATAGTGAATATGTTGTCTCCTAATGAGATGTAGCATATTTGAAGATAAATACATACTCTAAGAATCCAGCATGTACTAGAAATAGCTAAACACTGTGAATTGCACACTCAGTGACAAATCTTGTCAGCTTCCTTTAGCATATAATGCTCTTAATTTGCCTTTAGTGTGGTGTTAAACAGCTGTCACATTTTTGCAGCTTTTACCTACCACACAATAAAAGTCTGAGCTTCAAGTCGGGGGGGAGGAAGTAATTTGTTGAGGCTTAACCATTTGAAGAGTGGGGGAGCAGTGAGTGGGTTGTATGGCTCAGTGGATATTTACAATAGTTTACATAGTCGTTCACCTTTGGGTTGCTGGTTTGACTGTTGCCAAAAGCCATAATCCTCTGATAACTATTCAGTGTCCTGTGTGAATGAGATATGATATTCAATACAGTTTCTATATGGGCAGGTACCCACCTCACAAAACCCCAGTCACAACTGGCACTAATTGACATCTATTATTGGCAGTCTCCTATGATGGGTTCAAGGGTCGAACTACCATGATGGCTGAAGTGCCTTCTCACTGACTTGTGCTGGTCCCCTTCCCCACTGCAGAGTTCAAGGATATTCACAGGGCAGTGTATGTTTGCACTGGCACCAAGAATGTGCCTGTGTGTTGTGATGCAGAACACCAGGTGCAGCCTCTGGATTAGCACACCCTAAACAAACTATGTAAGGTCAGACAACATTCAGACACACTCACCCAGAAACCAGACATGGAATCAAACCAAGTAATTTGCAGATACATTTATTATTCCAAATATAGCAGCCTGCAGGTCAAACAGTGACTGAAACAGGTAGGTTAATGCCCCCATGCTTCAATCCACTGGGTTCTTCGGGAGACAGACCATGGTTTCTGAGTCAATGTGCCTCAGTCTTTTCTGGCCTTGTATATTTGCTCTGGGCCCTCCTTTGCTATAACTATCTCTGGGATAATTGGACCAGCAATAGTGGAGAATACCGGACCACCGCTACTTGCGTAGCATAAAGTGTTTGTAAATACAGCACGAGTTTGTGCTTGTTGTTAATTTTGGTATTAGTTTATTTGAGTTGGGGGATTTTGATCCTCACCCCCCCTTTTTTGTTATTTTTTTGAAGAGGAATGTAGGGGGCAAAGCCCCCCAACTCAAATAAACTAATACAAAAAAAAAATGTAGTTTGGAGAGAGTACCGTAACTTGAACTCTACACTAATAGAGTAAGTCTGGCATTGTCCGGTATTCTTGACAATCGCCATTGGACCATGGTCTCCAGGTCTGTCAATCTGTCACTTTGTACAAGCACACAATAAAACATTTTGTCATTTTACCATAGGCATTGCTAGTATGAGATATTATTT
The DNA here is from genome assembly GCA_016271365.2 of Neoceratodus forsteri. Lineage (NCBI taxonomy): Eukaryota > Metazoa > Chordata > Ceratodontiformes > Ceratodontidae > Neoceratodus > Neoceratodus forsteri. The sequence goes on from CM057449.1 coordinate 824,968,274, forward strand.
GGGGCCCAGGCCCCAAAACAACAGGCCAGGGGGATCTTGGGACCATATAGGCCCCTAAACTGTCGAAATCTTACTGTTCGCAGGTGCAAAATAACACATTTCTGATACTTTTCCCTTGTTTTTTCCCCTGGTTCTGTTCCATTATTTTGTGTCCTCTACTTCTTTTTTTTCTCCCTTGTCAGGCAAAATCTTTATATTGTAGATTAAAGGTCATAGACTCAATGCTTTACAGTCCTCTTTAATGTCTTTACAGGAGACATTGCGGATGAGCTGGAAGGGAAGGTCTGCCTCTTTGTGGATGTCACCAAAATCTGCAATAGTGTTGACACTCCATAGGGGGTGAAAAGAATGTTCAAAGACCTCAGAAAACTTGAGCCGTGGTCAAGGGTATGGTGACTTTGTTTCATTGCAAAAAAGTGCAAAATTGTGCACTTGGGGCACAAAAACATGGAAGTGGAATACAAATTGGGAGCAGAGGTATCACCAAAAAGGAAAGGGACATGGGACTAATCCTGTCTGATGAACTCTGTGTGACAAAGCAGTGCGAAAGGCAATGGGTAGGGCAAGTGGAATGTTGGGGTGCATAGTGAGGGGAATCACCAGCAGAAGAAAGGAAGTGATGCTGCCACTATACAGATCACTAGTGAGACCCCACCTGGAGTACTGTGTCCAGTTCTGAAGACCGCATCTTTGGAAGGACATACACAGAGTGGAGACAGTACAGAGGAGGACAACAAAAATGGTGCAGGGTCTGCATCAGAAGGCCTATGAGGGGAGACTGCAAAACCTCAATATATACAATCTTCACAAGGGTTGTATACAGACCCCCATGTCAGGGGGAGGGAATGGACAAGGATATGATAGAAGGCATACTTAGGATGGCAGAGAAAGGGGAGATACTGTTGATGGGGGACCTTAATATGCCAGATGTTAACTGGAGCACCTTTGCTGCAGTCACATCCAAAAGCAGGGCCATTCTCAATGCCCTTCAGGTGGCATGCCTCAGACAGCTAGTTTTGGAACCTACTCATGAGGGAGCAATCTTAGACCTCATACTCTCAAATGGAGACAGTGAGAGGATCTCAGATCTAGAAGTGGCTAGCCATTTGGGAACAAGTGACCAACAAACAGTGTGGTTCACAATAAACTCAGCTACAGAGTCAAGCCATACAAAAATGAGGGTTCTGGACTTCAAGAGGGCTGACTTTGGCAAGATGGGAGAGTGCCTTAGAAAGGCACTAGCAAACAGGATAGAAGGAAGGGTGGAGCAACAATGGGGAAATATCAAAACTGCCATCACAGAGGCAACAAGCCTTTGTGTGAAGCAAATAAACAAATCAAAATGAAAGAAAAAGCCACTATGGTTCCCAAAAGAGGTGGCGGTGAAGGTTAGGGAGAAAAAGCATTTAGGTAGTGTAAGGAAACACAGAAGGAGCAGGACAGAGAACTGTACCAGTTAAGGCAGAAGGAGCAGGGAGGGTAGTCAGAATAGCAAAGACCCAAACTGAGGAAAAGATAGCCAACTCAGTTAAGAAGGGGGATAAAACCTTTTACAGGTATATCAGAGAGCATAACAAGACAAAGGGAGGGATAGTGAGGCTGAATAGAATGGACCGTGGGTGGGCAGAGAGGGACAGTGAAAAAGCAGGGATACTGAATGAATAATTATGTTCAGTATTCACAAAAGAGGAGGTGGTAGAGGTGCCTAATCCAATTAACAGAGACACTCTGGATGGGGGGGAGGTTGATTCCAGTCCTTTCACAGAAGAAAGGGTTCTGAAAGAACTCCTAAAACTGAAGGTGGACAAAGCAATGGGGCCAGATGGAATTCACCCCAGAATTCTAAAAGAATTAAGCCAAGAACTAGTGACACCACTGACTACCCTTTTTAACAAATCATGGGAGGATGGTGTGGTACCTGAGGACTGGAGGAAGGCAGATGTGATTCCCCTTCACAAAACTGGGAGCAAGAGTGAGGCAGGAAACTACAGACCTCTCAGTTTGACCTCTGTGTTAGCGAAAGTGATGGAATCACTTCTGAAGGAAAGAATTGTTGAGTACCTAGAGAACAGTGGGGTACAGGACCCAAAGTAGCAGAGGTTCACAGCGGGAAGGTCATGTCAGATGAATGTCATTGATTTCTTTGGGTGACCAAAGTAGTAGACCAGGGAGGGGCTGTGAACATGGTCTACCTAGAATTTAGCAAGGCATTTGACACAGTCCCACACAAAAGATTAATAGTCAAATTAACCAGCCTGGGAGTGGTCCCAGGGTGGTAGCCTGGGTAAAACATTGGCTGGACAACAGGACACAGAAGGTAATTGTAAATAGAGTCCACTCTGAAGAAAGAGGGGTTACTATTGGGGTACCGCTGGGTTCAGTACTGGGTCCAGTCCTTTTTAATGTCTTTATAAGTGATATTGCAGATGGACTGGAAGGAAAAGTATGCCTCTTTGCAGATGACACAAAGATCTGCAACAGGGTTGATACACAAGGAGGCATGGAAAGGATAAGAAAGGACTTGGCAAGGTTGGAGGAATGGTTAGAAGTATGGCAGCTTGGATTCAATGCAAAGAAGTGCAAATAATGCACCTGGGAAACAAAAACCCAGGGAAAGATTACGCAATGGGGGGGGGTAACAACAACAAAAATGGAAAGGGACCTGGGCATAATCATATCAGATGACCTTAAGGTTGGCAAGCAATGTGAGAAGGTGGTAGGGAGGGAGGGCTGGGGGAATACTGGGATGTATAGGGAGAGGCATCACCAGCAGAAAACAGGAAGTTGTTATGCCCCTGTGCAGACAGTTGGTGAGACCCCATCTGGAGTACCGTGTCCGGTTCTGGAGACCCCATCTCCTCAATGACATAGACAGGATGGAGGCAGGACAGAGGAGGGCCAATAAAATGGTGCAGGGTCTGCAAGAGAAGCCATACGAAGACAGACTAAAGGAGCTTAATATGTATACCCTTGATGAAAGGAGGGAGGGGGGGACATGATAGAAACATTTAAGTACCTCAGTGGAATCAACAAAGTCCAAGAGGGTAGCATCTTTCAGAAAAAGAGAAGTGCAAGAACAAGGGGCACAATTTAGTTAGAGGGGGACGGCTCAAGGGGCAATGTGGAGGAAGTATTTTTCACAGAGAGGGTGGTGGACACATGTAACAGCCTTCCTGAGGAGGTTGGGGTCTAAACCTGTGGGAGAATTCAAGAATGCATGGGACAGACATAAGGCATTTTTGTGGGGGGTAGGAAGAAATAGACTGTTGGTTAAATAGGATCTGCAGCTTATCCTCTAGGTAGGGAAATGGGCAGACTAGGTGGGCCAATCGGTCCTTATCTGCCATCAAAGTCTTTGTTTCTATGTTTCTGTATATACATGGATGACAGAAAGGAGAGGGGGGATATGATAGAGACCTATAAATACCACATGAGGCTAATAAGGTACAGGATGGGAGCATTTTTTAAAGGAAAAGGTGAACAAGAACAAGGAGACATGCAATGAAGCTGGAAGGGCATGAATTCAGGAGAGATGCAAGAAAGTACTTCTTCACTGAAAGAGTGGTGGATGCCTGGAAAGGTTTTTTGGCAGAGGTTATGGGGGTGAAAAGAGTGGTGGACTTCAAGCATGCATGTACAAATGAATCATATTGGGAAGCAAAGTAAGGGGGAGGGAATCAGAGACCATGTAGTGTCTGTTGCATGGTAATACCACCACCGAGACCAGTCTTAACAGTTGCAAGACTGGTCTCAAGTGCATTCTTCGGATATGAGAACCGCAGACTGAAGGTGAGTAGTTCTGATACCCTAGCTATGTGAGACCACTCTTACAACTGTAAGAGTGGTCCCAGTGGTGATATTTATTAATATATTCTTGATCTAGGTAAATCAATAATGTATATTTTTTTAAAACCTTACTGACATTTGCCAGTTTCCAAAGCAGCTGCATGTTAGGCACTTTCACAGAACAAGAGTATCTTATGCACAGAGAAAATGAGTGTTCCAATTGGTTGGGAGCACTCCCACAATCTATAAAGTGACAGTATAGGCAGAAGAAAAAAATACGCAGTTGGGTGGGCCAAGCTGTCCTTATCTGCCATCAAAACATATGTTTCTCTGCATCTCTAAAGGCTTAAGAAAATTTTGAATGTTACCTGAAAAGGATAGTTTGGTTGCTTCCTGCTGTATAATTATTCTTGTTGCAAATTTCCATGTCCATGATTTCATCTTGCTTTCTGAAGTTAATAGTCTAGATTTACATAACAGACACTACTATACCTGTCATACATTTTGCAGAAATCTATTAAGGGTCTTGTCCCCTCTTGCCAGATGTTTTTTTTCTTTTTAGGAATGGATAATATCACAACAGTATGTGCTATATATCTCTAAATAATTAATTGCCCCAATATACCCTCGAACCAGCTCTACCACGCCTGTTTGACATCTCTAATGTCAACCGGCGTTACAATGACAGGAATCATGTCAACCACAAATTGCAGTCGGCATGATTTCTTACAGACTCCCGGTCCTGTTTTTCTATTGGGGGGGCTTTGCCCCCTGAACCCACCCAACTAAAGGATTGTTAACTCCAGTTGGAGTTAACTCGGGACAGGGATACAGGACCGGGAGACAGCATGTCCCTGTCTCGGGCACACCAACACAGCAACCTGTCGGCAAAGTGTTGATTTTGCCAACAGGAGCGTAGTTCGCTGTGTTGGTGTCATTGTATGGGGGGGGGGCATACCCAGTGCAACAGTTTAAATAATTAAACAGAACACTGTATTGGTATAATTCTGCTTTAATGTTTCTAAATAATTTATGTTGTAAAGTATATGTATTGGTCTGTATTATTGTTATGTATACTGGGCATGTTTGAAAATGAATCTCCAGAAAGCCTTTCTCTGCTAGTAATTTTAAATAAAATAAAGCTACCCAGCTAATAACCAAAAAGTAATGCAAAGTATATAGTGACTCTGAAAATGATTCTGTTAAGTACACCCGGGGAGAATCACACAGTATGATTTTATACAAGATTTGATTACATTTAGTTTTATTTTTCCTCTCATACTTCCCTTACATTTACCTAGGGAAATACAACTTAGATGCAATATCTGTCTTGTAAAGGGGTCCTGCTGCTACACTGTTTTAAAGCTACAATAAGAGTGGCTTAAGTAAAGGGAATTCCACTGACTTGCTTCCCATATTGATCTGATCCAGTGGCTGCAGTAGGACTTGGTGGTGGGTTTCAATTCAATATTGTAGCCACTAGACCCATCTGTCATTCAATTCACTGAGCTTTCTTTCAAAATGGGATTAAAACACACCAGTTTTACTAAATTGTATCGAATGCACATCACAACTTCAATTCTGATGTTTATTGTTTTTCAGAATGAAAAATAATATCAAGGTCCACATTTAAAATTCACCCAGTTTGTTGATATACTGTTATCTGAGTGCCTATATTACAGTGTATCATTTTACCTAGGAAATCTCAACTGATTTGAATCACCTCGTGTTCACTCAGTCCTGCATCTGTCCTGTTTTAGAGCTGGGACAGCAAACAGCTACCCAGGTTAGCCACCAGTGAGTCTAATGAGATTCAAACCTATGATTGCAACTGCAGTTCCACAACACAGTTCCCCAAATGATTATACCAATCACACCGTTTAATTAAACATACAAAAAAAACCTTGCAAATTTTACAGATTAATAAAAATTTACAGGTGTACTAAAACAACCAGAAAACCCAAATAGTTATTCATCTGTTTAAGCATGACCATTTGGTGTCTGGGTCCCCATGTAGTAGGAAAACAACACTGTGTTCCACATGCTTTCCTGATGTGGAGTGCACTGGTATACGACTGAGAGCAGTACAGCTGCCAACTCTCCACTCCACCATTTGGTTTTGCTGCTACTCTTTCACTCCATCTGCAGGATGTACCTACAGACTCCCAACCCTCACTGCATTAACAGGGTACTGAAGGCAGGGGAGCAACTGGTCAAGGCTGCAAACAAAGTTTCATAAAAAAAAATCAAAGAAAAGCAGGGCAAGGTTCGGGGCCCCAGATAAAACATTCTGGACCCCAATGCCAGAGGCCCAGATCTAACAATGTCTCTGCATTTACTACCGGAGATATCTTTTTTAATATAGTTTTTTAATATAAAATGTTGTTAACTAGGTAAGAACCCAAGGGCAAAAACTTCCTATTTTGAAGGAGGACCCAGACATTTATATAATAAAGATAAAGTTAGATAAAACATGTGCATTTATTAGAATCAAGTAAAAAAAATGCTTACACAATTTTTAAAGTGCACAGAAGACTTAATAGTTTCCCCCAGTTAGAAATTATGGTTCTAAAGGATGTTTACCAATGACAAATACAAGTTTTATAGCTAAACAGTCTGGCCTAGTTACGGGAACCAAGTTTGATTCCTACAACTATCACTTCCTCACTTTGTGACCCCTCACAAGTTACAAAGAAACATAGAAATTGTAGGCAGATATGGACTGCCAGGCCCATCCAGTCTGCCCATAAGCCCTACACTTGTTTGTTTCTTTGCTGTTACTTAACGTCTCTGTGCATCACCTCTCAAATTTTTCTCTAATATACCGCTGTAATGCATAAATTTCCTTATGCACTTGAAAAAGCAGCAACATTGTTTCTCTTCTACTCCCCTCCTTCCCTTCCTCCTTCCCCTGAATAGTACAGTGTGTTGTGATACAGTTCATATTAAAAGTGTTAGTCACTATACTGTACATAACACTAAACAATTTCCTTCCCTTTTCACCTATAATTCAGACCTCTATTTTCAGATTCTTCTTCGACTTTAAAAATATGAACTACTCATACTGTAGGAGAAAGGTGATATGTTTCCTAGCTGAAGCAGGAACTCAGAATGGGTTACAAGATGTAGGACTTAACATGATATGGTCAGTGTGTGTGGCAAAACAGATTTATTGTTTGACGTGGCACTGAAGGTGATAGGAGCTAGCTTGCAACACAAGCATCTTTTAATAATCATCTATTTCTTCACTCATTTGCGTCTATTTCTCTGATTGACTTTGAGTGTTCTTTCTTTTTTTTTGATACAAATGATTTTCATTGTTTTGTTTTTTTTAATACCAGTGAGTCGACTTGTTATTCTTTTCACTTTTGCAGTTTACTGCTGTCTGTTTTGGAGTATCTTGAACATTCTATGATGCTACTGTATGTCCACTGTTCAGTACTGTTCCCAAGCAGTTAGGTCTGTTATAATCCACATCACTGAGTACCCAGAGCGCATACTAATAGCCAGCAATACACCCTGAAGATAGAGACTGTGAGGCTGAATCTGTGGCAGGAAAAAAGTAGTAGTGATGATGTCTTTATTTGGCTATCTGGGGTGGTAAATTTCCTCCCCAGTGGGCTCCCACTGTGTGCAATGATGATTTGCTCAAGCTCCACCTCTGGGCAATGCTTCCCAGCCCCTGCTGGCAGGAACCCTTCCCCTCATGTTCTGCAATGCTACCACCTAGAATCCTGTAGGTGGCAATTCAGCAGGGCACATGACCCTTTCCAGGAGGAAGGAGAGCTGTCCTAGGGACATTCAATCCTCCCCCCAACCGTTCCCCCAAGTGACCCACATTCATTTTCGAACCTGGCTCACCAGTATGGCAGGAGGTGAGGTGCCCAGTGCCTGAGCCCTCCACACCATTGGGCCAGCTCATACTAATCTATTTAAAGCATTTTTTTTTCTCACAATGACAACAGTAAAGAACTGCAGGTCATTGGCTACAATTGGCAGCCTTTGGGCAGGGGTAGGATTTTTTTATGCATGTATGTGAGGGGGGGTCAATCAATCAATCAATCAATTTTATTTGTATACTGGAAAGTACGTCAGCAAAAACGCCCATTTTCACAAACATCCAGTGCAGAGTACAAAAATGCAAAAATGACAGAGTACAGCAGATATTAAAGGTACAAAACTGTTTGAGGGAGGCCAGTTCAAATAGTGGCTTCCTTTCAGTTTTGACACAAGCTTCAATATTATCAGCCTTATTATTGCTGGGAATTGTTGTGATGTACCTCCTACTAATGGGTGTGTGGGGGGGACAATACATAAATACATCTTTAGAGATGTCACTAATCAAATTAGTAGCTTCCTAAGTCTGATCCAGAAATTGCAATTACTTGCCAGACCCTCAGCAGCATATCTATAAAGCATATAGAGCAAAAACAAGGGTATTAATGGTCTGCCAGAAGTATTTTTAGTCCTCAAAGACCTGACTATTGCTTTACTCGCTCTCACCACACTCTCACCACTCTGAGCAGCCGTATCGGCTCTAACCAGAGTTTATTCTTCCAGTCAGATGTGCAGCTTCTGAGATCCAGACAGCAAAAAAAGAAAGGTGATAAAATGGAGGGGGAGTAGGTTTTCTTTCTTTTTTTTCTTTTTTTTGAGGGGCATCACCTAGCACCCAGGCTGTTTGGAATTTTGCTCTGAAATTTTCAGAGTAGAACGGTCTTGGGCCACAGTGGTGCATTTTACTAGCTTGGTGTAACAATATTACTCCATTCCAGAGTTATAAGGATATGAAATTTTGGTTCTGAGCATGCTCAGTACAGTCTTTTGGATAGCTGTTTCATACAGAAAAAGAATTTGGCCCATATGAAAAAAGATTGTGTTTCATATGGGGTTACTTTATTTTTGCAAGAAAAAAAAATCTTTTTTCACATGACTGCCATCTGTTTCTGTTTTGTTTGGGGTTTTTTTTCCCCAAAAAGACTGTTTTGAAAACCCATAAAAAATGATATCCTGCAGAGACACCAACACACTTACCTTGCTAATTCGGTCCCTGCAGTGGATTCTGCAGTTAAAAATCGCCCAGAAATGTGTGAATACATTTTAAAATATTTTTTGTGACTCAGATTTAATTTTAGTATGTCCATATGAAAAAAGAACAGAGCCATGTGAAAAAAAGATTCCCTTCATACAAAAAAAGATTTGGACTTAGTTTTTTTTTCTTTTTTTTTTCGTATGAAGGAATCTTTTTTCATATGAATGACACAACCTCATGAAACAAGATCCCTTCATATGAAAAAATAATTTGGACATGTTTTTTATCACATTCTCTTTTCATATGAAGAAATCTCATGACAAATGATTCTTTTCATATGAATTTTTTTTCCATAAAATATTTTATTAAGGTTTTCATAAAATACATACATAACATTTGAATAATGAAAAACAGTTGTTGAAATTTGGCAAATAAAATTTTGCCAGTACAGAGTCAGCAGGTAATACTATTAAGATATAGCTCTATAACTGCACAAGGTGTAAGTGCTTCCACTCAATATGGTGTACAGTGGAGGTAGGGTGTGGGAGAAGAAAGACAAGGACAAGCCAGTTGGTACACACCTCCAATAGTGACAGCATCTCCCCCACCTCTCCCACAGGTTGTACTGACACAAGGTCGACACCACATTGATGTCCAGCGCAGCAGCAGATCTCACCTGGATGTGGCGAGTCACTGTGCTGGAACAATGCAGACACCGACAGTGCAGCTCCTGGTGTTGCACCCCCCCCAGTCCAACTCTGACTCGGAGTTAGATATTTAGAGACTGGGGTTGTGGGGAGTTCGGGGTGTGCAACCCCCTCGATGGAAAAGCACTGCCATCCCTGACAGTACAATGCCAACACTTGGCATAATGTCTGACACTGTCAGGGATGTCGGCGTGAGCGCTGTCGAAGTGCTATAGTAAAACCCTCCCACAATATCAAGATGCACTAGCTGTCAATGGGTATAAATTGTAGGGCCTCTTCCTTTCAATGCTAGTAATAGGTGTTCATTAAAGGTATAATATTTTGTACCAGCATTACTGCGCTTATAGGGTTGAAGTATTTTGGCATAGTAGTGAAAGGGCATAGTCCAACAAGGTAGAAAAATGTAATATTATTACTATAAAGTTTTTAACAACATTGTAAGCTAGTGTGGGCATTATCATAACCCATTTATATATTACATCTCTGTATAGCCAGGTGAATGCTTCTCATGGAGAAGTACCAGTAGTAGAGCTGATCATGTCTAGTGTGGATCAGTGAATCAGGTGGTTATTTTCCCTCCTGTTTGTACTGTTCCAAAGAGATTTCTAACCTGGTAGTTGGTGCATAGTAGTGTAGGCTTGGTCTTTGTTCAGGTGGGGAGTATTTCCTGGTCTTCCCCAAGGAGGGGGGAAGGGAGAGTGGGGAGGGAGGGTGGGAGAAGTAGGTGGCTATGCTCCATAAGCAATTAAGGTGGGTGGGGCCCATGTTGGTAGTTACTACCAGTAGCATCTACTCGAAGTACCTTGACAAGGCTGATAGTCAGACAGTCAGTTCTCTGGAATGTAGTGGTTACAGTTCACAGAGGGAGGTGAGAGGACTTCCTGTTTGCCAGGTAGGGACCTCAAACTGTGTCATTTGTAGCAAGTTTGCCTGCAGCTATGTGTGCTGTCTGTTCATATCTGGCAGTTAGGGCTAGAAGGTTCTCCCATTCCCTGTACGTGGGAGGGTAAGACTTCCTCCAATGCCTAAGTATAACCCACTTAGCCACCGCCAAGGCCCCATTAAACCAGAGTAGATGGGGTTGGCTGATGTGGTGCTGGTGTTGAAGCAAGGATAGTCCTATGATGCCTAGCACAGGGTGTCTCACAGGAGGGATATGAACCACTGTTGAGCAGAATGCCCAGATCTGATCCCAGTAGTGAACAAGGATTGGACACATTCAAAGTATATGAGTAAGCGATGCCTGAGAAAAGAGGCATCACCAGCAGTCACTGTGTCCTAGTAGCCCTCTCCTGCATAGGGCCAAGGGCGTCCGATCTGCCCTGTGCAAAATCTTGAACTGCAGGGTCTTAGCCTACAGCACTCTGCTAGATTTATACATGTCTGTCCAGACAGTCACCCATTCACTCTGTGGGATACACACATCCAGTTCATTTTCCCACTTTTCTTCCAGCATTGTGTGTGTGTGTGTGTGTGTGTGTGTGTGTGTGTGTGTGTGTGTGTGTGTGTGTTTGTGAGCCTCCCACAGTTTTATCAGTGTACTGGTTATGTGCTGCAAGGAAGACAAGCCCCCGATTTAAGTGTCTAAGGGTGATTTCGGAAGGACATGAGTAGGAGTGAGGGTCGTACCAAAGATATTTCTAAGCTGGAGGTATTGCCAAAAGTACATTCTCCCTGTACCACCTGAGTCTCCCCTTATTCTCAGAGTCTCAAATGATGCCAAAATCCCTGTGATAAGGTCATATACTTCCCCATGCGTCAGGATGTTCAGCTTCCTCCATGTTGCCCAGTGTATTGACTTGCTGTCTATTTGGAAGGTGGGGTTGTCCCATATCGGGCAGTAGTGAGAAAACTTGGTGGACCATTCCATGGCCCTAAGGTACTTTTTCCATTCTTGTTTGGAATGTTTGGTGCAGGTTGAGGTCTACTTGGAAGTGGGCCAGTCCTGGAACACCACAGCACCAGGGCTGGGGTTCTTAGCTTGGTAGAGTTCCAGGCTACACCCGTGTCAGGAGAGGGGAAGCCAGGTCCGGGCTACAGCACAGAATGTTCTGGTGGAGAACCACACACACGAGGAAGAGGCACATATCAGGGAGGTCAAACCCTCTGGTTTTCCAGTGGTTTTATAGTTTAGATGGGCTGATTTTTGGTTTGGTATCTGCTCATATGAACTGGGAGACTTTCAAGTTAAGGGCCTGGAAGAATGAACCTGGGAGGGAAACTGGGAGGTTGGATAGGATATACTGTATCCTTGAGAAGCTGACCATTTTTAAAACATTGATCCTCCCCCTCAAAGAGAGGATACGTTTGCTCCATTTTTACATATCCTTGTCCAGTTTATCAAGCAAAAGCTGGACATTTGCTCCTATTGTCCCTTTTATTGTGGGAATAATTTTTACTCCCAGGCAAACCACTCCCTCAGGGGACCATGGGTATGGGTATGCTTGTATCAAGCTCTGAGTGCAAATACCATTTAGTGGGAGAATGTGGGATTTGGTGGCATTCAGCCTGTACCCAGCAATGTCTGAATACTCCCCTGTGAGAACCTGAAAGGAGCCAAGAGACCCTGAAACATCAGAAAGAAATAGGGTAATATCATCTGCAAACAACACCAGTTTGTGTCGTGTCTCTCCCACTTGTATGCCTGGGAAGTCTTGGGTGGCTCTAATTTTCTGCGCCAGGGGCTCCACTGCTAGCAGAAAGAGAAAAGGGGATATGGGGCATCTCTGTCGGGTACCTCAACAGAGATGGAAGGGGGAGATAGTGGAGTTGGTTAGGATTCTTGCTGTGGGGCTTTGGTATAGTAGGCAGACCATATCCATGAATTGGCTAGTGAAGCTGAACCTGCTCATGGCATCAAACAAGTATGTCCACTCCACCCTGTCAAAAGTTTTTTCAGCATCTAGGGACAGGATGGCCATGGGTTCTGACAACTGTCTTGCTTCCCATAGCAAATCCAATATATGGTGAGTGTTGTCAGACCCCAGCCTACCAGGGATGAACATCACCTGGTCTGGGTGTATGATTTTCCCCATTACTGGGCCCATTCTGGCAGCCAGGAGTTTGGTAAACAGTTTAATGTACATGTTAAGGAGGGAGATGGGGCAGAATTGGAAACATTGCTAACTGTCCTTTCCCTTTTTTGGGAGTTGGGTGATCAGTGCTTCATGGTGAGAGGTGCTGGAGCCTCACCGCATCATTAAAGACTGAGGTGACCCTCAGGGCTAGGAGAATGTGGAAGAAGATGTAAAAGTCTGAGGGGACTCTATCTGGACCCGGAAACTTGCCCCTGGACATTGAAGAGATGGCCTCAAGGACTTCTTGCACTGAGAATGGGGGTGTCAGGGCCCAAGGAGCTTGGCTGGTACCTGCAGAAGGCATATAGGCTTACAGAATGCATCTAGTTGTCTGACCAAGGTCTGCCTCTGAGGAGTGCAAGGCTTGGTAATAGTTCAAGAACACCTAATTAATGTCATGGGGGAAGTAACCATCTTGGTGTTCAAGACCTGGATAAGTGGAATAAAACAGGATGTATCAAGAGTTTATGCACACTGGGTAAGCAGTTTTCCTGGCTGCTCCTTCGCCTCCCAGTAGGTCTTGTGGAGCCTATATAAGCAGTATTCCACCTTGTCTTGCAGGGTACTCTCAATTTCTCCCCTCAATTGATTAATCTGTGGCCACGGTTAAATCTCTCAATCCGGACTATGTGCCACCTCCTGCTCAAGCTTTCTAGGGACCCCTCAAGCTCCTGCATGGCTCTATCCTTCTCCCTCCACTCCCCTGAGGCATATGCTATCAATTTACTCCTTAAGACAGCTTTTAGGGTGCCCCATTGGACCCTACTGGACACATCCGGAGTGTCATTATAGGCATAATATGCTGTAATTTCCCCTTGTACTCATGCGAGGAAATCTTCCCCTTGCAAAAGGGATGTATTAAACCTCCATTTATTCATAGGGCAGAGAGACTGCCCCCAGGACAGGGTTAATGCAACTGGGGCATGGTCTGATATTAAGATATTGCCTAGGGTTGCATTCCAGGCTTGCTCCATGAGTGTTTGGGACACCATAAGTACATTGATTCTGCTGTACCATGAGTGGGGGGCTGAATAGTGTGTAAAATCCTTTTCCTCATCATGTAGGACTCACTGTGACTGGGCGTGGGAAGTGATAAGTCAGACACAGAAGTTCTTTAGAACCCACAAGACCTTGTGTGAAATTTATTTAAAAAAAAACCTCAAAATTAACTTCTTCAGAAATAAGCAACAAAACAAAATAAAGCCAGCAAAGTGCTAAATGTTTTTTTCTCTTACTTTGAGACAATCAGTACTTTAACAGCTGAGTACTGCCACAAAGTAGATGAGCTTAAGCCTCAGCACATCTACCATCCTCTGTGCTCCTAGACTACCTGGCTACTTTGGGTAAAAGTTGCCTTTTATATGTACCTGGTCTGACATCATGGGTCAGCTGATCCGCCTCCTGTTCTAATACACATAAAATCCTACTCTAATACATGAAGTAGGGGGATCAGCATGCCCAAAATGAAATATGTTTATTAATATTTATAGTACCCTGAATGAGCCATCTCTTAGTTTATTAAATAACAAAAGAAAAGTTTAAACAATGCTTAAGAGTTTTGCCCCTCTCTTCTGGTGCTGACATCACATTGATGGACTGTATAAATATACTGTGGGGGGGGGGCGCTGGCTCCTATCAGTGCAGTACCTGTATCCTGAGACCACATGTGGACCAAATAAGAGCTTTCTTCAGCACATCAGTAACACAATAGACCATTTGTATAATTTACAATGTAAGTCTTATAAGGACCCTTATTTTATTGTGCTCCCTTTTTACTTATTACCCAATTCTTTACTCTTTTTATTTGGAAAACATTCCCTTTTTATGTATTTTCTACTAATTTCTAAACCACTGCTAGAGTGCTGTCTATCCGGGCATTTTTAATATTATGGTCTGTGCAGGATTATTATGGAATTCCTGCCAGACCTACACAGCCCCCAAACCGACGGAATGAGCGTTTCTTGTTTTATTTTATTCTGCCCAAATGCTATCTTTTACATGAGTCAGTCCCCAAATGTCTTAGGAAATATTTGCCACCTTGTGAAGTTTGTGTTGAATCTGAGAATGCTGGAGAGACTTCGTTCTGCAGTCTGTTCGGGAGTCAGCACTGCACAATATATTTAAATACCTGCCAAACAAACGGCTCACAGCCCTGACCCATAACCCTTCCTATTTTGTGCAAGCAAACCCTTCCAACAAGAAAAAATAGCACTTCAAAGGGTTTATTTCAGGTGGGTGAGTTTATCTGAGTGAAAAAACAACTCTGCAATTTCTAAAGCATCCGACTGTGTGAAGGGACGCTTGAACTATTAATTTCTGTCTTTTACAGCAATCCTTGTAATTTCTAGAGAACTTCAGGTCCCTTTTTACTATTCAACTACAGCATACAGTAACTGTATGCTGTGAGGCTTGCTTGCTTCGGAGCCTAACTGGGGCTGCTTCCTATACTGTCTCTGTGCCTACTTGCAAAGGTAACCTTACATTTCAACTATAGGCACCACAGGGACAAATGAGAAAATTAGAGGGATAGAAAAGAAGAGATACCATGATGGGAGGCCACCCCTTCATGGTAGAAATGTGAAAAATGAGTTTAGAAACTCAAGAGAGGAGAAGACACTACTGCAGTGGATTTGAGAGAAAATAAGGGTAAAGAGGAGAGGAATGTCCCATGGTGTTGGGGGGGAGGTTACAACTATCACACTCACCAGACGCTATATAGCCCTGCCTCATGAAAGGCTTGTGTGACCTGGTCTGGAACCACCTGGGACAGAAGGGTGGTGAAAAAAGCAATGCCTGGGGTGTTTGGGGCATACACATATCCTACCATTAAGGGTTCTCCCTGGTACATGCCCCTTACCAGCACATCTCTCCCTTCCTTATCTGAGGTGGTTGGCTGCACCCCAAACTGCAGTCCCTTGTGTACCAGAATTGCCACCCCTTTGGTCCTTGTATTGGCACCGCTGTAAAACACCTCTCCCACCCATAGGCTTTTGAGTTTAGGGGTCTCGGCTGGAAGAAGGTGTATCTCCTGAAGGAGCACTATGTCACAACCCATACTCTTTAGCTTAACCAGTTCTTTAGCTGGCAGTATAGCCTAGAGGTTAGAAGAACGTGGTGTGAACAATCTTGATACATCCAGCAGCCCAGAACTGAGTTTGATTCTCACAACCTCCACTTGCATACTGTGTGACTCTGAGCAAATCACTTAACCGCCCAGTGCTCCCAGGTCACCCCTGAAAACAGGAAGTTGTGCCTAGTGGGTGTTACCCAGTTACCAAAGACTAAAATAAAAAAAAATGTTTCTTGATTGGGTTCGTCATCCTGTTTACATTCCATGAAATTACTTCGAACATATCTGGTTGGGCCATCACAGGAGAGTTAGATCCCTGATCCGAGGGCCAGTTCACCAGTATTACATTGGCACCCCCACCACCACCCCAGCTCCTCCCCAACCCCAGATCCTTATTGCACTCACTACAATCAGTGTTTCTAAGCTAAACAGTAATGAAGATATCCACATTTATATAAATAAGTCACACTCTTTAGATTACACCAAAAAAGGAAGTTATAAAGCTTAGTTACAGTTAAGAGTACACCATGGACCAGGGGAAAGGGAAAGATAAGGAGTATAACTGAAAAAAACAAGCATTTGTTAATGCAGAATGTTTGCTTGCTAATATTGGCATTGGCAGTGCAGGAGTTAGAGAGATGCATAATAGGAATGGCAGTGAAGTATTGAAGTAACACCAACCCCCAACCCCACCCTGCAGAGACTGACAGGCATTGACGGTGTACCTTTGGATCATCTGCCATAACACTCATGCCATTCCACCTCTCCCCACCCTGCAGACACCGACAGGTGTTGTAGTGTGCCTTGAGGTCTTCGGCCCTTATGCTCACTCCATTCCATAAGGAAATAAGCTGAGATGGGTGTAGTATAGAAGAATGGGGTGAACGTTAGGGCTGAAGACCACAAGTCACACCTTGATGCCTGTCAGTGGCTGCAGGGTGGGGGTGGAATGGGGTGAGCATTACCAACGATGACCCCGAGTCACCCCCCCCGACTCCTGTAAATCTGTACAGGGTGGGCATTACAGTTGGAAAACCTAATGCCCTGAGTGTTTGTTGGTATTTTTGCTCCAGATTTTCAACATGGGGTTTTTGGGACCTCACCTCATGAACAGTGACATTATCATTTCATTACTCAAACCCAAGAGGTGATTTCACACAGCGAGTATGCCATTCGGTGCCATGGGTGCAAAAACAGATTTCAGGCAGGATGTGAAAAATGACAGCTGTACTGTTCATGAGGAAGTGTGAAGAAATGGCAGTGCTGAAAATCTGGAGTGAAAATATGAAAAAGTGGTGAAGTTACGAGTGTGCATAGAAACTGTGCAATGCACATTCGCAATGCAGTCATTTTTTTTGAATGTTTTCACCAAATTTTCAACATGGCCTTTTTGGGACCTCCCCTCATGAACAGTGGCACTGGGATTTCATTAATCTGTCCCAAAGGTTGATTTCACACAGCGACTGTACCATTCTGTTCCACAGGTGCAAAAACACATTTCGGGGAGAATGCAAAAACTGACAGCTGTACTGTTTATGGGGGGGGGGTGAAAAATGGCAATGTTGGATATTTGGAGTGCAAATATTAAAAGTTGATGTTATAAGCATTCATAGAAACTGCACAATGGATGCTCATAACGCAGTCATTTGTTGGAGTTTGTTCACCAAATTTGCAACAAGAGCATTTTGGGACCCCACCTCATGAACAATGGCACTGTCTTTTCATTAATTAGTCCTGAAATGTGATTCCACGTAGCCACCACAAAATCACCTTTTGGGACTGAGTAATGAAATGACAGTGCCAGTGTTCATGAGGTGGGGTCCCAAGAACCCTGCTTTAGAGGGTTTCAGACTGTACATCCCGACTGAATATCGGGATGTGCAGGGGTATGCATGGGCACGCCTCACTTGCACCGCGATACATTACTGATGCGCCTGTGCATCGGGATTTGTGCCATGCATCGCCCTTTGAATATCATGTTGCAGGCATCAGTGGGTTGTGCATGGTGCAACTGTGTTGTGCCATGTGCAACCCTTCTGAATATCCCACCCTATACGTCTATCATTTCATTATCTGTTAAGCATGTGGTAATTCACCACTAGAAGGATCAAGAGGTTATTTCCTACCCTGAGTGGCTTAATGAACTTCTGACTAATCTTCATCAGTAGAAGATGATAGCCAGCTTTCGTAACCAGTTACCCCCCCCCCATACCAAGAAGTGGAGTAAATTACATACTCTATTTT
This sequence comes from Neoceratodus forsteri, assembly GCA_016271365.2. Taxonomy (NCBI): domain Eukaryota; kingdom Metazoa; phylum Chordata; order Ceratodontiformes; family Ceratodontidae; genus Neoceratodus; species Neoceratodus forsteri. Next base: position 824,986,190 of record CM057449.1, read on the forward strand.
CACTTCCCTCTAGCCCTTGAGCATGGTGGTGGAGCATAACCCAAGCCTACAGGTAACTCTTCTTTCTTATTATGAACATTTAAGATCATTGTCTACTGTAGCCTTTTCCGGATCCTAACAAACTGGATAATCCATACCCCCCCCCCCCATTTTTTTTGTCTGTTTGCACAGTTTGTCGATTGATCTGGTTAAACCTCTACTTCTGAAGTCTCAAGTTCTCTGCTGGGTGGGCAGGAGGGTCTTGGGTGGAAGTGGGAAGATTAATTCTTAGTTACTTATATATTTAGTTCTTTGTGATGTTCTATGTTATGTGTTTTGTTATGACCATTGATTGATGTCATATTGTAAAACTTAATAAAGCATGTTAAATTTCAAAAAAAAAAAATTGAAAGGTCCTGAGCTCCACCTGAACTGTACTGTGCTGTAGCCTGCCTGGTGCCCCCTAGAAACTGAACCATATGCCTAAGAACTGATCTGCATTGCTCGCAGCTCACACTGCATTATTGGACTGCGTTTCTTGTGTAGTTAATGTTCAGCTTCACCTCTGTTACTAGGACCAGTTTCTTCAGCACTCAGTGCCAACATAGGAAAGTCCCTGGCCTCTCTCCATCTTCAGCAGACCTGCCTCCAGTGACTTCAACCCACTTCAAATCTCTGCCCCAGTGTTCCAGCATTAGTCTTATGATGGTAAGTTGTAGAGAGTCACTAGCTAGGTATTCAGAAGCAAATCAGCTTAGGGGCCACCCCAGCTAAAGAGTGAGGAACCACCATTTATGTCATGTGTGACTATTTTCTTATTCTGTCACCAATCCACAAGTGTGCACATACCATTACCTCTCCGTGCAGGCCAGGCCGAGGATCACAATGTCAGTAGTCATCCCATTGGGAGGTGGCCTGGATGCCAGGGACCTACCAGTGGTCATTGCTGTGGATTGTCCAGAAAACCATCTGCTCAACTAGGAGACTTCAGCTTCTTAACAGGAGTCGCAGAAGATTGCCATGTTCTCATCATCCAGCAAACAGTGTTCCATTTTGTTTTCTGTTTGGCTGGGGGATACCCCATTATGGCCTGTTTAAAAAAAGGGCTTTCTGGGGTCAGTTCCCACTTGCTGATCAGCCAACATACTATAAAGCCTAAGCTTGTTTCATCAGTTGTCTTGTCATCTTGGCAAACTGCACACAGGACTGAGACCGAAAGGGGTTAACCCCCTGTTAGTGGTTCGACGAGTTGCTTGTCCCAATTGCATCATTTTGCTGCTTGTGCTGTTAGGAATCCTGTTGTTTCTTTTGTCCCTTGTAAATAAATCTTTTGCACCTTGGTCCCTGGATAAGCTTCCCACTTCTCCTTCTAGACTCATCTGGCCTGTCCTGAATTTTTAGGGAGACATGAATCCCATTCCACCAGAGCTTTGGACCCTACACCAGAAGTGGTGCACAAAGTTTAAACTCCCCTGCTCCTTTGTCTTGTGGATCTGATCATGGTCTTTTAAAAACTTTTAAAACTGGTGCCCTGCTTGGACTTTTTGGCCACTTCAAACATGGGTCAGAGAGTCACAGAAGCCACAACAGTAACCCTCCATCCCGTCATCAACTGCTAACTCGTGGTGCAACAGGACTGCCAGGACTTACCTGCACCTGTGGTTAGGCCTGTCCACCACCATTTCTGAGATAACAAAAAGGAGCACAGCATTCACTGAATAAGGCTCACAAAAATCACTTTATTCTAATAAAGTGATTTTTAAGCACCTTATCCTGTGGGCGTTGTACTCCTTTTTGTTGCCTCTGAATATCTGCCATATGTACTGCTGCATCAGACGTTTCCTGGTAAGTGCATGATGCCAGTGTTTGTACCATCACCATTCCTGGACCTATCAGCTTGGCACTTGAAGTTTAAACTCCCCTGCCACCCACATACCTAGATGATTTGCTTTTTTGTGATCTGTTGAAAACCTGCTCATCTACTATTGTACTGTGTCTGTCATATCACGCCATAGAAAATATTTATTACAGAGTTGCTTGCACGTATAGCAACACTGATGTGTCAGTTTTCTGTAAGGTATTTACGGTGTTTAGATGTTTAGTATCACAATGCTATGCTAACTAATTATACATAGAATTTATTTCTGGTATCAGGCCTGCCTAGCATTACACCTAGAGTGGGTATAGTGCTCACCTTTAATTAGTAGTAGCCCTATCTACCTGCATTTATGTAGCACCAGCACTTTATTGCAATGGGGGTTTGTTTGGCATTTTTGCAGCCTTGATGCTCAGGACCTTGTAACTTTTCATATTGTGCTAGCTAGCCATACTACCTTTCCTGACACATTGCTCCCTACTTTACTATTTGCCAGCTCAGTCCCCTTTATTTATTAGGTCTCATTTTCTGTTCTATGGTCCTGGGCTGACCTGTAACTGCTGGTGCTGTTTTGTTATGCTCTGTCTCAGGCCACACATACTTTTGCCCATGGGAGTCTGCAGTCTGTTTGCCATTACAGCTGGATAACATACTGTACTGAACTTAGCACACAATTGCATTGCTCTATCCTTAGGGCTTCTGTTTAACAATGTTCTTTCTCATGGGAATTGCTGATACAGTACCTTGATTGTGTTACAGGTCTCATTTGTTTGCTCCGCTGCAACCAGCTGTTTTGCTGGCCCTTCCTTTGATGTCTACCCTTGGAGACTTTTCCTTCTCTAACCTCACTGTAATTAAGGATAAGTCCCCTGAGTTAGGCTTGTTATCATGCAATCAGGTTCTTTTACAAATCTGTGCATTTGTAAAGTACAGACTTTGTCGTCATCTATTGTCATCTGACATTCTCACTATCCCGTGTATGTCTATGTTGGGTAGCATATCTCTGCAATGCCCAGGCAGGAAAGGTTGAGTTGAATCCTGGCCCCTTATCTCCCAGTATATTGGTACCCCTGTCTGGACTGCAGTAAAACGTCTGAAAACTTCCCATCTAAATGTCAGGAGTCTCCTAGGAAACTCTGATGAGATCATTGCCTGGGTTACTCACGATAGCCCTGACATTATTTGCCTTACCAAAATCTGGCTTAAGCCCTTGGTACCTGACCCAGGCAGCTCCCTACCAAGTTTCAGTTTTCTTAGGCTTGACCAGCCTGGGAAAAAAACATGGGGGTGGCCTGCTTCTGTATTATAAGAGCCATCTAAATGTTTCCCTCATATAACATGATTACCCCCCCCCAACTTGTGAGTTCCTGCACTCACTGCTCCTTCTGGGGAACACAAAGAAAATTCACCTGGTCTGTGCCTATAGTCCTCCTGCTGGAGGCATCAATGGGTAAAACTATCTGCTTGATAAAGTTAGTCAGCAGATTGGCTCTAATGAAGTGCTTATTCTGGGTGACCTTTACCTTAACTGGCTGGGGTCTAGTAATATGCAATGCAAAACCCTGCTCAGTGACTTTGACCTTAAACAGTGCATTACTGCTCCCACCATGTTGTCAGCCTCCAGGGGGAAGATATACTCATCTTCACTGTATCCTGACAAATATGGCCAAAAGGATTCAAATGTCTGCCACCTTTTCTGACTCCATTTCTGACCATATCCCATATCTTTTGTGTCTGAAAAGTCTCTATGTTGTAAATTTCCCACAAGGTTGTTCTACTTAGAGACTTTTCCAAGTTTGACCCTTGCTCCCTCCTTGATGATCTAGGGTGCACAGGCTGGTCCTCAGTATTTCATGCTGCTGATTAGGGATGGGAGAACCTCAAAAGGTTCTGAGGTTCTAAAAGGTTCTGATAAGAAAAAAAAGGTTTGGATCCTTATCCGAACCTTATCTGAACCTTTTATGATTTATCAAAAAATCATTTTAAAACTGCTTTTAATCAACATATCTGTAGAAAAAAAAAACAATTTAACCACTGTTTAGTAGTTGACAATGCTCTCGAATCACTCTTCTGTTTCTGACATTAAAGAAAGTAATTAATACTGTGTTTAAGTTATATTATTAATGTTAGTGATTTCTATTTCTCAACATGTACAGGCAGGCATGAGATGTGTTTTAGACAGTCAAGTGATGAAGAAGAAGCCAGGAACACAAAAAGAGCACCAGGCCAGAGCAGAGGGCAACCAATCAGAGACAGCCAGAGAGAGTCAGTCAGCCAGCTACCACTTCAAGACTGCAGTCTGCTACTACCCCACCTACAGTACTACAACCAGGGGAAAACCAGAAGTAGTCTACCAGCACCGAAATCAATACAGTTAAGGCACATTTTCCAAAAATGATTGCTTAGAAAAGAATGAGAAAGTGACTGTGATGACGAGAAAATCCCAGACCAGATTTCAAGTTGTACATAAATGGTCTCCTCCTGAGTCTGATTTTTTAGAAGGGGATAATAGAGTTTAAATAATTATGCTTTGTAGTAGTACTACCACTATTGCCAGGGGAAAAAACAGAGCTAGCAGCATTTATCAAGTTGGTTATTTAACTGTGTGCATTTAGGTAAATGATCTCCTTAGAATGACAAAGCAACTACGTGTGTGAGAACAGGGACTTGTCTGCCACAATTGCTATCAGTACGTGATGACACGAATGTGATGCACTGGCTGCACTAACCCCCACCCCGGATGCCGATGATGCAGTGAAAAAGCAGGCAAGTCCCAGATCTCTATTTTTTTTAAAAGCAATCTCCTGAATCTAACTTTATGTAGAAGGGGTCAGTGTGGTTTTTGTATGTCACCAATTATTTTAGCATAGCAGCGGTCTGGGTATGGAATGCAGCATGAAGCAATGTGAAAGAACAAGAGCACCAGGCAGTCCAAAGTGACCACTTTACCACTGCTATTACTACCACTACTATCAGGGGGAAAAACATAGCTATGGTTATACAAGAAATAATTGATCTCATCAGAATGAGAGAGACTTTATGTGAGATCAGGGATTTGTCTGCCACAGTTGCTACCAGTACACAATGACGTGAATGTGATGTACTGGCTGCACCTCCCACCCTCCCCAGATGACAAAGATGTGATTGAAAGGCAGGCAAGTCCCAGATCTCTATTTTTTTTAAAACCAGTCTCCTGAGTCTGACTTTTAGTAGAAGGGGTCAGTGTGTTTTTTGTATGTCACCAATTATTTTAGTATAGCAACAGGTCTCTGTATGGAATACAACATGAAACAATGTAAAAGAACAAGAGCACCAGGCAGTCCAAAGTGACCACTTCACCACTGCTACTACTACTACAACTACTATCAGGTAGTGGCATGCAAAATGTGGAATTCCGCTGGAGAAATTACCGCAGAATGACCATTCCACTGGTGGAATGTCTGCCGGACATACGCTGGTTCTTCTGAGGAATTCTGCCTACTGTGATCCGTGGAGTAATATTCTGCAGAATGGTATTTTTTCCACAGAGATTTATTCCACAGTAATTTCCACGGAATATATTGAGATCCATGGAATAATATTCCGTGGAACAACATTTGTTCCATGGAAAATCATTTTGCAACTTTTTTGGGGCCACAGAATTCCATCATTCCATTTCTGGCGAAATTTGGCAGAAGTTTGGTGGAATGTTTAAAATTTTGTGGAATATTATTCTGCCAGAATTTGAAAATTCCACACAGCACTACTATCAGGGGCAGAAAAACAGAGATATGGTTATATATGAAATAATTATGCTTAGGTGCATTAGGTAATAAAATAAATGATCTTGTCAGAATCAGAAAGTGACTGTGTGTGAGATCAAGGACTTGTCTGCCACAGTTGCTACCAGCACATAATGATGTGAATGTGATGTACTGAATGCATCTCCCACCCACCCCGGGGATGATAATGCAATCGAAAGGCAGGCAAGTCCCAGATCTCTGCTTTTAAGCAGCCCAGTGAGTCTCAAAATTGAAAGCTGATGTGTTATTCCACAGTTGCAGCACAGCTACTGCTGTCAGTGTCATCTTCAAGATCAGCATCACGTATGTAGCCAAAGTTTGGCAAGTTAACCTTCAAGAATGTTAGTTTCTCCACATTGTCTGATGTTAATCTTGTTCATTTATCAGTCGCAACATAACCAGCAGAAGTAAATAAACGCTTGGAACAGACATTGGAGGGTGGACAGCCAATATACTTACAAGCCAGGACAAGCAACTTTGGCCAGCATGATTTTTTCTCTTGCCAGTAAGCTAAAGGGTAATCCTTAATACTAATTTTGGGCTCAAACAGAGATGAATCTACCATGCTTGCTACTGAGAATGCATTTTCTCCTTCTGGAATTTCAATGTCCTCCAGCTGGCCCCAAATGCTATTCTCCTCATTGTCTGCTTCTGTACTGGTTTTTGGAGCAGTCTTTTGAATTTGAGGTGGTGTCATTGTAGTACTGCTTGCCAATCCTTCTAATGAAACCTCATCTACTGCATCAGTCAAAAGTTGCCTATAGTTCAACTCCTCCATATCATCAGAAACCACATCAGGAAGGTATCTGTTCTGGAAACGTGGATCTAGCAATGTTGCTAAGAGACACTCCTTGCTCCATGTCATGGCTGATAATTTCTCATCATTGCTAAGCCTGGTTTGCATATTATTGACTAGAGATTGGTTCATATCTAAGTTGCTCTTCATTTCTCCAACCTTTTTTTGAGAAAAAGAATGAGTGGAATAATTTAACTAAGGGCTGCTTTACTGTACTGACCTCTTCTGTAGCACTCATGAATGATTTGAGAATGTGACATAACTGTTCCAGTAGAGACCATTGAGTAGAATGGAGTACAATGCCTTTCCCGATATCATTGTACATGATATACTCAATGGTAGCTACCTTTTGTTCAAGAATGCATTCAATCATAAAGTAAGCTGAATTCCACCTTGCTGCTACATCCTGAACAAGCTGGAGACAAGGAAGACCTTTGTCTGTCTGGATATCAGCAAAGATGTCATGGACTTTTACTGAATGGTTGAAGTGGCCACACACTTTGCTCACTGTACCCACAGTGGCTGATACTTGCCGGTCATTATCCATGAAGCTTCAAATGATTAGGTTAAGACAATGGGCAAAACAGTGTATATGTACATAATTGCCATCGTGAAGTGCTTTTTTAATATTTGAACCATTGTCAGCAACAAAAAAATCAACTTTCAGACCCTGTGAAGTAACCCAAGCAATAAGCAGTCTTTCCACTTCTTGTTGAATGTGCTGTGCTCTGCGTGTGTGCCTTGAAAGTGACATACATGGACAACTGCCATCTTCTGAAACGTGATGTTTTTTATTGAGCTCTGAGAGATAGTAATGGTAGTAGTAGCACTGGTTGAAGTGTTAGCAGACAGACTAGTAGTACGTGAGGATGATGATGAATTGCCCATTGTGGAGGAGTTGAGGGATAACAGACAGATCAGACACAGAACTTCAGGTTCAACATACAATCTCCGTGTGATGTTTATTTAAAATATAGAGGATAACCTTCAGCAATGGCATATCCCTTCTTCAGTACATCAGTATGCAGTAACAGACTATGCATGTCCTCCCTCTGCACTTAGTCAGCACCTACTGACTCACTGATTTAACTTTTTAGAGAAAACCATTTCATCCCTATGTTTGTCTTGTTTGTTTCGGTGATGGGGGCTCAAGTAAAAAAAAAAAAACAGAACAAGCTAAAGACAAAGAATCTCAGTGCAGAAGCACTGAAGCAAGGGTTACTCCAAATGGCATTGGCAATAAAGCCAAGTTTCAAAGAAACATAACATCACACATACCCCCATAATGCAAAGCAGTATGGCATGTATATGCAAATCACCAAGACATTTCAGACTGGCTCAGTTTATGGCAGGAATACATGGTACCAAAAGGGCCTCTCAAACAATCTGCAATTTATATGCATTTAACAACACAGCAGGGTTTTTTCTGATATCTCTACCCTGGTAACTTAATTTCTATAATACAGTCACCTGGTACTGTTTACCTTTATCAAAAACTCCTACAGTAGTGCCATGCTATTTCAACATTTATAGGTTTCATACATATAAGGTATATTTATATAAAGGTATTTTATGACATAGTGCTGTTGCATCCTAAATCTAACAATGAGGAACAGAGCCTGTTGTTTTACATTAGCTCGAAGTTCACAACAATAACTTCCCTGTACGAGGACCTGAGAGGGAAAAGGAAAATTAAAGAGGACACTACAGCATAGTCAAGAAAGGGGAAGGGATTGCCCATAGGTGGCCAACCTTATGGACTAGAAATTGTAAAGGATATATTACGTGGAGAAATAGAAGAACTGTTGCAACAGATTTAAGAAAAGGTCGGTCTTCAAGAGTGGCAGGATCTCCCTGTCACACCCACAAAACTGACCCAGTGTGCAGTAAGAGAAAGACAGACAATGGTTTGGCTGCTGGTCCACATATCAGTAGTGAAGTGAAGTACCTTGTCCTCAGCCTCTTGGAGAGTATGCCTTGCTTGAACTACCAAGCTGTCATACATCCTGGACACAGAGGTTACCGAGAAGTATTTTCTGCCTGGCATTAAATATAATGGCTCTAAGTATTATGTAAGCCTTCTAAAACCCACATCTTCCACAACAGAGTATGGCTGTAAATCAGTACAATCATTTCTGCTATTTTATGATTTATTGCCAGTGCTATGGGATGGTTTTGTGAAAATTTAGACTTTCAAAAACTTCGTTTAACTTCAACTGCGTCTTATGGGAGGTAAAGTTACATTTGGCTGGGGGTGTTGTATGACTACTTGCCATGCCTGGTAAAACAGAGGCCCTTACAGAATAATAGCAACCATGACCATGGGGCGAAAGTGGCCTTTTGGATCTTGCCTGGTGCTCGCCTCTCACTGTTTCGGTGGAATGTTCCTGTTTACCGAGAGCCTTGTTAGATTTCAGCCACAAATGTTAGACTGTTTTTTGAACTATATACAATGATAGGGTGAATTCGTGAAAGATGTTGCACTATTGTTGTGGTTCCAAGATGCTCTTTACTTTTTCCCCTACTAATACATATTGTATAGCTTGGCAAGCATCCTTGGGGTTTACACAAAAATGATTCCAAACGGTAGAGGTCGACTGTCTAGGTCTAGTAATGACCTCATTAGGACTAGAAGTTGAGTGGCTTGGTTTATATGGGGAAGACATATCAGGGGACGATTCAGGTTCATCAGGTGAGACAATCATAGAATCCTCTGCAGCACCATTGCCATCATCATCATCATCATCATCATCATCACTACTGTCAGACTTTGTTTCACGTTGTGTGGTTTGTGCCTTTGACTTTTTCCTTTTCCCTTTTCACACTCTACTACTGTCATTATTTATATCCACATTGTCACTGTCAGAAACAGAATGAGTCATCGCTAAAGGTACAGTCACGAGCTCATCATCATGAGTCTCACCGTGACCGTGGTGTTCACCATCATCATCAGATTCAGTATTGCTAACATTTGCAGTCACAGATTGAGTTATTCGATATGCATGTGTTGCAAATCGAGCAACTCCACTGTGAGCTGCACCTGTAAAGGCTTTAACTTTATTTACAATTAGAATTGGAATACACTTTGGTTTTGCATCTTGTTTCTCAGACGACTTGCTATTGCCACTGTCTTTCAACACTTTGTTGGCTGTACTACTGAGCTCTTTTGACATAGGCAGTCCACCAACCCTTGCTAGGTTTTCAGTATTTTGAGAGTTAGCCTGCACATCAATATTAGTAGCATTTAGTTCAGCCCCTTCAACAGACTGTGTTTCTTGTTGTTGTTGTTGTACTTTACTTTTTGGGCCACTTCTTTCTGGGGGTCTTGAATAAACTTTTTTTATGTTTATTACTTCCTTTGCCCCTGGATTTTACTTTACTATTTTTTGGAGTACTCATAATGCCAGTCTGTCACTTGTTCAGGGTCAAAAAGCAGTTATTTTTTTCTTTTATTCCATGTGATGTGATGGAATGCCCTGCCCACTGAACCAAAGCTTATACCCCCCTGAGCGAGCACAGGGAGGAAGATGACAGATGACTGACTTCTTGGTGGGAGGGTGTCACACAGACAGTATACAAGAAGTGGCACTGGTGCACTGATGACTGGCTGGCAGATTTCATTTCACACACAGAATTTATTTCACACACTGCCTGTACTGAGGGTGATGCTGCAGGCACTGCTGCTAGTATACTCACAGAGATTCTGATGGACCCTGCCTGGCCTAACCTTCTCTGACACAGTACTTTTCCCCTTCAAGGATTTTTTTTACATTGTTTTTCTTTATTCCATGTGATGGGATGGATTGCCCTGCCCACTGAGTCAAAGCTTATACCCCACTGAGCGAGCATAGGGAGGAAGATGACAGATGACTGACTTCTGGGGGGGGGTCACACAGACAGTATGCAAGAAGTGGCACTGGTGCACTGATGACTGGCTAGCAGATTTTATTTCACACACACAGAATTTATTTCACACACCACCGATGCTAAGTGCGATGCTGCAGGCACTGGTACTAGTATACCCACAGAGGTTCTGGGGGACCCTGCCTGGCATAATCCTCTCTCACACAATACTTTTCCCCTTCAAGGATTTAAAATGTTTTGTTCTTTATTCCATGTGATGTGATGGAATGCCCTGCCCCCTGAGCCAAAGCTTGTACCCCGTTGAGTGAGCACAGGTAGGAAGATGACAGATGACTGACTTCTTGGGGGTGGGTTACTCAGACAGTATACAAGAAATGGCACTGGTGCACTGATGATTTGCTGGCAGTCTTGGCAGATTTTATTTCACACACCACCTATGTTAAGGGTGATGCTGCAGGCACTGCTGCTAGTATACCCATAGAGATTATTGGGGACCCTTCCTGGCCAAACACACTCTGACATAGGAGGTGGGGGTTCACCCAGATGGTATGCAAGAAGTGACACTAGTACACTGATGACTGGCTGGCAGATTTTATAAACACAGCACTCTAGTTCTCATAAGTTGCCCTCAGTCTCTTTCTCCAAGTTCCGTGCAGGCTCATCATTCAATGTTCACGTTCATGAAGATCCCCTGCCCAAGTCTCTTCTCCCATGAATTGTATTCCCCAGTCCCCAGTCCAGTCCCCACCCCAATCCCCAACTCCCTCCCAGGTTCCACACCAGTCCTTGCTGGCAATCCCCTCCCGAGTCCCTGACTCCCATTCCCCGACTCCCCACCCCCAACTTCCTCAAGTTCCCAATTCCTTCCTTCCTTAAGTTCTTCTTTTAGTTTAAAAAATTCTGATTTTGTTTTTTTTTTTTTGGGAGAGGAGTGGTAGACTGGCAGTAGACTTCTTCACTTGCCCAAGGGGCAAATAAATGCAAGCAGCACAAGCACAGAAGGAAATAATTGATTTGGTGATCCACAATGCAAGGAGAAGCCAAGAGAAGCTGCTGCTCCTTCTCCATCCTCCTGATTCCTCTACGTAGCACAAAGGTGGACCACAGGGGTTGCTAGAGTAGCAACCCAATTAGGTGCTACTTCAGAGAGATGGACAATGTGGCCATACAATGAGGGATTAAAGTCTTGTCTCTGGTCCCTTCTGTGGGTTCCTCCTACTCTGGCACTTCTCGCGCTGCAGTTCCTGAGATAAGAGTCATCCAAACCAATATGAACAGTCTAAATTGTTCAGAAGCTGTTCATTTCCAAACACTTCAGCATGTTCAGGTCAGTTCGCATTTTCAAAGAAGCAGTTCACCCATCCCTCCTGCTAATACCTCTGATGTTCTAACTGTATGGCTAGTTTTCTATATTACAGCACAAACATGCTCCTTTTATTAAAAAAAAGATAGTCGGGTAAACAGCTATAGAGTGATCTGCTCATACTCATGAAGTCCAGGCAGACTCAAGTATTGGGCCAAATATAAGGCCTCCCAAGCTCTGCCTGACCTCATTGAATACAGACAGCTTAGAAATATATGTAAGAAAGCTACTCACTCTGCTAAGAATGAATTTTGTAGGTCCTTTCTTCTGGCTACTGCTAAAAACCTGAGGAGTTTCTGGCATAATATTTATTTTATTTATTTGTTTATTTATTTAGTTTTTGTTGACCGGGAAAGGAGGACTAGACAATTCTGCCTATTTTCAGCCTCATCCCGGGGCAGGGGGATACAGATGGATGCCAACTGACCCTGAACCAGATTAAACTGTGGGTGGTATTTTTAGTAAATCCATGGCCATCCATCCATATTAAAATGTTATTGGTGGCTCCGACTTCTTCCCTCCCTTAACTATGGACTAGTTACCTGCACTGATGTTGCCAACTCCCTTTTGTCTAAGTGGGTTGTACGTTATAATAACATTTGTCGCTTCACTCTCTGAGCTGCCTGCCTCACTCATCATTGTGAGGTCTACAGCAGACGTGGTTGGCTATCCCCCACAAAAGCCAGTGACTTTGTGCTGGGGAGTTTTTTAAATAGGTTACTCTTGACTATCACCACCACTCCCCATCCTTGCTGAGAACTTAGAGGTTGTTAACCTTGGCCACCTCCTTAGATCAACTACCCAGTCGATGCTTACTGTGCCTAAAACTCAGACTACCATGGGTGATCAGGCTTTTACAGCTTATTTATGTATGTATGCACAGTATGCATGTACAGTATGTATGTACGTACAGTATGTATGTATGTATGTATGTATGGGTTCCATGTTAAAATCGTGACAATAAAATCGCAAAATACAGAACAGCGAGTCAACATCAGTGAGTGCAGTTTAACGACTGCAAACTTTAGCGCTGGTAGATTAAGCCACCATGTAATAATCACGATCAGTGATCGGCTAACAAGCTTTGCTGGCAAGTCATCTGTCGTCATTGTCATCAGTACAAATGATGCTGTGGCTCAAGCCCCACAGTACATAATGTGAAAAGGTTTGCCTTTCCCCCTTCTCTCCCTGCTGCTCAGCATGTCTGCCCACAGGTGAGTGTTTCTTTTTGCTATGCTCTTGCCCTGCACTCCCTTGTTCTTCCTGGTGTCACCCCTTTCTGTCCTATGTTTCTCTCCTCAGTCGGCAATGTTTGCATTTAGCTTTTGCCGTTTCTCCACTACCCACCCATTACTGGACTGCCCTGGTCCGTACCATAGCCTAGACCCTCCCGCTGCTCTGCAGTTTCTTTCCTTAATCTACGTCTCAGTGGACCTAACTTATTTGCCATGTCCTGACCTCAGTTATTTTACCTATCAGACACTGGCTCCTGTCTAGCATTCATTTTGCTGCTCCTTAAAAAAGTCACTATTTTGATGCCCTGAGTCGCTCTTATTATGGACTCGCTATTTTGAACATCTAATGGCAGCTGTAGGTGCTATTGTTGTTATAGCACTATAGTTCATATGTAACATATGTTGGAGTCGCCCTTAATTACTCGCGATTATTTAGTCACGGTAATGGAGTCGCTATTATCACAGGTTACCTATGCATGTATATATTGAAAAGTTTAACCAGGAAATACACACTGAGCTTATAATAGCCCATTTCCAGATGTGTCCTGGGGAAGAAGGGAGAAGGGGATAGCTAAATAATATAATTACAACAATTACAAGAAGGAAAATACAATGATATAGAAATACAAGCAGAATCATAACTATTACAGTCAATTTAGTAATGAATGCAATCAGAAAATATAACAATCACCTATATGTAAAGAAGTGAAAAAGTAGTGACACAGCAGGGACAGGGCAGAACTAGAGAAGGGGAGTAAAACTGCCGGTAACTAGCAATCAAGAAGTAAATGAGGAAGGGGTCATAGACAGTTGCAGGAAGGATAACAAAAGTCATTAAGAAGAGACGTTTATGTATTTATTATTTATTTTAATTTTGATGACTGGGTGAGCTCTCTGAGATAAAAGGTCCCTTTTTTCGGGGGCGACCCAGGATTAGTTATATATAGTTAGTGACAGATTATTCAAGATTATACATACAGATACAGCAACTTCATGTACTGAGAATTAGTTACAAATAATGACTATGACTTCTTACACACAATTGTCTTCAATGGCTATGAATATTTACATACAAGTGTCTTTGAGAGAAGTGTTTTTTTAATTATTTACAACCAAATAATGTGATAAGTACTACTGAAGTTAGGTAATATGTAGTCTTAAGTTATTGAGATTTGAGCAGGCAGAGATACCAGTGCCAGCATAACTGAAGGAGGATGGAAAGTATGCAGAAACTTAGGAGTCAAAGAAAACAAGTTACAATGAGCTGCAGCCCAGTAGAGGGATTTTATTTTAGGGAGGAAGGAGAGTAGGTAGAATGAATAGAAAGGGGAAGAGAGGACCAAAGTTTTGGAAAGCTGTAAGAAAAAGCAGATATATTGTGAGAGATATTCACAATCTAGTTCTTTCAAGCTCTGAAGGCAGGCAGCTTCAGCCTCTTCTGCTTGATCCCTTGGTGCCAGCTTACTGGTTATAAAGATGTATTTCCTAGTAAGGCCATGCTTTAGTAAGAGCTCCTTCAGGGTCCTGCCAATATCAGCTTCATTTTGGTAAATGGCAGCAGTGTTAAATGAATGATAGCCACTCAGAGGGGCAGTGTCCAGGATCTGGTAAACTGTGTCATACCCATGAGCTCTAAAAGTGCCCAATCCCAAAATTGACATTTGAACATTGCCGTTTAGCTGTACGGTCTGTATTCTTCTTCTCTTTAGTTTTCAGTGCATCTCAAGAACTGCAACCCGTACACTCATGAGTGTCAACCATGCCTGTTACCACAGTATTTGAAACTAATGCTGGCTACACAGAATTAAATATAAGACAGTGCATGGATAGTTTATGCCCCTATGCTGTGGAACTCCCTCCCTGTATCTGACCAGTGCACCACCTCTACCTACCTCTTTAAAAAAATACCTTTGGAACTAATTGAAGGACTCCTCTGCTTACACTTGCCTTGGATGAATGGTCTCTCCGTGAATCAGAGTTAATCTGTGGTGTCTTGTATCTATCCCCATGGATATATTTTGATTCTATCTGTACTGTTTTATTCTCTTATGCACCCTGATCTATGCTGTCTTGTATAATTATTATACTGTACTCTTCCATGCACTCTCATAATTTTTGTTGCTGTGGTTTTTATCTTGTGTTTTAATTTGTCCTTATTACCTTAACTTACTGGGTCGCACCTGAAAACAGGCATTTAATTGTCTAGTGTGCTTACCTCATCAATAAAAACTAAGTAAATAAGTAAATGTCTCAGGGGGGTCACATGAATCACCCAGCACATGAGCACCCAGAGCCTGCTGGTCAAACAGTGTCACTAGCATTGGCAGTGGAGTCTTGCCTTCCCAGTCAAAATCAAAATTTGTGTATTTCTCCTGACTCCTAGATATAGTTTGCATGACGGATATACACTGTCATTTATGTATATACTGTAATATGCAAACACCTTATCATGCCAGAAATGCAAATTTAAATATATTAATCATTTCTAGTTCACTGCAGTTTTTGCATATTCCATGGACTATGCAGGTCTGCTAACACCTTGATGTTTCACTTCTATGGTTAAGCAATTCAAAATCATTTTCATGGGATCAAGTGCAGAAGTATAAAAAGAAGAGGTAGGTCATGTTACCTCATTAAGTCATGCATGAAACTTTTCCTCAGTGTAGGATGCTTATATTGTATTTATTATAGGCTGGAATTGGCTTAACACATATCAAAGCTTTTTGAACTCCTACTGTCATTTGTCATCCTTACAAGTACCACTTATCCAATATTATATTTTTGCATTTTTCCACATTGCCCCTTTTTCTTCCTGTCCCCCATTGTGTATTTGCTGAAATGTGTCCTCACAAGCATTGCATCTGTCTGTCTGTCTGACAGTCATTCAGTCTGTCTGTCTGTCTGTCTATAAGCCTTAACGAATTCAGTATTCAGTATTCATTCTGTGGAATTCTGAACTGTATCGGTTGAACAGCATTCCACCAATGCTCAGTTTTCTGGCTGGTAATTATTCTGCAACCCATACTGCAATTTGCACTGTAAACTTGGTTTTGGCAGAACGACATTCTGCTGATAATTCTGTGATGTTTGCATGCAATTTCTTTTTAATCAAGAGGGTAAACGTACTTGAAAGTGCATCAGCTTGATTCCTAGTGGTTCTGTAACACCCAACTGTGGGTCCAAAGATAAAAAGCAATGCCCCAGAATTGTTGTTGTTTCTGTTGTTTCCGTGCTTATCTCTGGACTTAAAATCCACCAATAAACTTCGTTTTGCAGATCACCAAAAAACCTGAGCCTATTTCAATGATGTATAAAATGTGCTGGAATGTTATTCTTTGGATCTTCAATGTAATGTAATGAATAACTGGAGCATATTATCAGCAGATTACAATTTCATAGTTTCTGCACATGTGCTACTTTTGTTCAGAGAGGGAGAGAGCATCAGAGACAGCAAGGCAGTAAGCCAGCATAATTTCTAAAACCACTAAAAAAATGTTCAACTGTTCCACTACTTTTTGAATGACAATGCCCATTTTTACAGGAGGAGACCTAACACTTATTCATGAAGTAGCCAAGAATGTAGGAAGTCTTGTTGGTGCCGACAAATTAGAATTTTTTGAGCATGAACAAATTTGGGCCAAAATTGTTTTGACAGTGAATGGTGGGTGATAGAGACCAGTATGCACCACAAAACAACTTAAGCATCTGTGGGACAATATCCAGCACCAAGAAACTCCTCTGCTTGAAACCTTTGGGGGGTGTCTGCACATTATCTAGTGGTTGGAAATGCCTTTGAAATGCTGGAGGTGAGTGTTACAAAGTGACTTTGGAAAAACCAGACTTCCAGACCCAAACCAGAACAGATCAGTAAAATCATAATTCGCCAGTCCTACTGAAACAGTTGCTGGTCTGATCACCAGTGCTGGATAACAGGGGGGCTTGCGAGGGCTCACCCACTCCCCAAGCTCTGATGTGAAGACCAGTAGCTCACTTATCGCTGGCTTTGACTTACAATGAGAAAGGGGGTGCTCAATTTAAAGATAGGATTCTTATGGGCCCCCTAGATCCCAAAGCTCATAATGTTTAATTCCAACACTGTTGATCACAGATATCCATGTTTCACACTTGCACAGGATGTGTTGAAAATAGGGGTGGGCGAATCGGTTCGTCAAAAATATGAAACTGTCTGAACAAGCTAAAGTGTTTGGAAACAAACTGCTTCTGAACACTTCTGGCTATTTGGATCAGTTTTTTGTGGCTCTATCATGCAAATCCAGCACAAGAGCACTGGAGGACTAGAGACAAGACTCTGTTTCCTCATTGGATGGGCAAGCCGTCCATCTTCCTAAGGTGAAACCTGATTGGGTTTGCTCTGTAGCAACCCACGTGGTCCACCTTAGGAGCTGGCTCAGAGGAACACAGAATGGAGAAAGAGCAGCAATGTTTACTGGCTGCTCCATGTGTGCTTGTTAAACTTTCTGCTTACTTGCATTTTTGCCATTGGGCAACTCTACCTACTAGTCAAACTCATCTACCTACTAGTTGGACTCATCAGACTTTCAAAAAAAAAAAATTATTATAATTATTTTTTACATTTAAAAAAAAAAAACAAGAGCAAACAACTTAGAAAACTTGGGGATGGGGAGGGGATTGGGGGACTGGGTCTGGGAGTCAGGGAGTAGGGATTGGGGGTTGGGATGAGACTCGGGAAGGGGAGGAGGAAGACTGGGACAAGGGAGTGAGTCAAGTGCCAGTTTTTTTTTATTTTGGCAGCAGAGGGAGTGAACTGTGCCAATCACTACCACTCCCTCCTAATCAAGTTGGCCTTCTTAATGCATGCCACCAACAAGTCAGTCAGCTCTCATCTCCTTCCTGTGCTCAGTAGGGATTTATTATTAGTTTACAAGCTTTGGCTCAGTGAGCATTTTGTCACATGGAATAATCCTTGAAGGAAAAAGTAAATACTGTGTCACAGAGGGTTAGACCAGGTCCCTAAATCTCTGTGGGTAGCAGTGCCTGCAGCCTCAGCCTTTATAGCCTAGGTGCATTATGTGAACTGAACTACTGTGTGTGTGTGTGTGTGTAATACAATTTGCCAGGCAGCCACCAGTGCCACTTCTTCCATGCTATCTGTGTGCCCCTCCCCCCCGAACAAGTCAGTCAGCTCTCATCTCTTCCTCCATGGGGTAAATCTACAAGCTTTTGCTCAGTGGGCATTCCATCACATGGAATAATCCTTGAAGGAAAAAGTAAAAACTGTGTCACAGAGGGTGAGGCCAGGTCCCTGAATCTCTGTGGGCAGCAGGCTAGCAGCACCTGCAACATCAGCACTTATAGCCTAGGTCCAGTGTGTGAACTACTGTGTGTATGTGTGTGTGTGTGTGTGTGAAATAAAATCTGACAGCTAGCCATCAGTGCTACTTCCTGCATACTATGTGTGTGACCCCCCAACCCCCAAACAAGTCAGTCAGCTCTCATCTCTTCCTCTCTAATCTACAAGCCTTTGCTCAGTGGGTAGGGCAGTCTGTCACGTGGAATAAATAATAAAAAAAAAATTAAATAACCCTTGAAGGAAAAGTAAAATAATACTGTGTCATAGAGGGTTAGGCCAGGTCCCTTAATCTCTTTGGGTAGCAGTGACTGCAGCATCAGCCCTTATAGCCTAGGTGCAATGTGTGAACTATTGTGTGTGTGACAGACCTGTGTGTGAAATAAAATCTGACAGCCAGCCAGACCAGTGCCACTTGTTGCATACTGTCTGTGTGACACCCCCCCCCCTGAACAAGTCAGTGAGCTCTCATCTCTTCCTCCCTGTGCTTCGTGGAGTAAATCTGCAAGCTTTGGCTCAGCAGGCATTCCATCACATGGAATAAATAAAAAAAAAATAATCCTTGAAGGAAAATTAAAGTACTGTGTCAGCCGCCACTGGCTACACTCACAGCCAATCCATAGCCTGCAGGAAACAGTGGCGAACTGGAGCTGATGTTGCTTAACCAGTGCATTGGGAAAATGGAGCACCAGGTGAAAAACCTGTTTGAAAATCAAAATAAGATCCTGTCTGGGACTGAAAGGCTTGAGAAAAAACTCAATGATTCTTTGCTCCTCCTGTCTTCAATGGTACCCAGTCAGATTAGCGCTATATGAATAGTTCCAGGCAAGAGAGTGCTAGTTCCTATAGTGCTACCACAGACAGCAAGCAGGGATGTAGCGCACTTCCAATATGTGCTCCCCTGGTCGCTGTCCATGGTGCTGCCACAGGACAAGGACAGCAAAATACAAGTGGCTGGCTGAGCTGCTCCTGTGGCATGGAGGGCTGGGACATAGAGCAATTCTATTACAAGGCATTGAAGACCAAGGTTCTATTCCTGGTCTTCTAACATTTTGCCAGAATCAGGACATTGATTTTTACAAGGTGCCATGGAAACAGTATTCATGGTCCAAAATATTTTAACTTTTCCCATGATCCGCCCCCACCCTCGAGGAGAATCTCTAAGTACAGGGAGTGCAGGGTGCAGTGCTCCCTGCTAAAATAAAAGTGATGGCATTTCAGCTGCATTGTTCTTGCTGATGGCATTGTGGTCGGCTATATTCAGACCCAGTGCTGCCTTCAACACCCACTTTGCAGGAACGGGAATGGCTGCAGCCTTAACATTTTAATTACTTTAGTATACATACAGTATGTGTATTTTTTAGGAATTTTATCTGCATTTTTGTATTATATAGTATATTTTCTCTTATCTTAATTTAGGGTTCTTATTTAATAGTAGTTATTACATGGCACGGTTTTACTTAATTTAAAGGACAACTTCTGGCTTGAGACAAGCATTGTATGAAGCACTGGGACCGGCACTGGCAGACACATCTGAGAGGGGTTCTGCCTCCCATTTTCTGTACTTCTTGTTCTGTCCCTGAGAGCCACTTTCTGGTGTTCTGGTTCTGGCATTATATTCTAATTCTCTGTGTCTAGTTCAACTTGTCATTTCCATATGTGCTATATATCTTGCCTTGCCAACATGTTGTAATGCTCTGGGTTTAGTCATTGCCCCCATGGTCTAATGCATCAGGATTGTCTTTGCACCCATTTTGTAATGTTTTAGGTAAGGTCCCCATTTTGTGATGCTCTAGGTATGTCCAAAGACACCACAGACATTTCATCTTGTTTAGATAAAATGCTTGTTTTGTTGTCCTTTAATGTTATTGTCCCCGGATTTGACCACCTTGGCTGCATGGGTTTTATTTCATTTGTTCCAAATGTCCCCTGACTTGCTAACCCTGGCTGCAGGGATTTTATTTAATTTAAGTTTATGTGATTTTGACTTGTAGTTTTGTTCAGAATAAAAGTTTATGTGTTGCTCATGACGCTACCCACATTTGTAAGCTTGTATTCTTCTCGAGTCAAGTACTGCCTACTGTGTTGGCACTGGAAATTATTTAGTATGTCACAACTGAAACAATTTTGCCAGCCCATCAACATAGTAGTAAGGCTACCAGCATGACCCAGGTTTAGGAATGAGACTGATTCATTGGGGGCTGGACGGGGGAGAAGGATTGAGCACCCTAGAAGATCATCTTCTCTTGGTAAGGGAGGAGCCACATCCTGAAGAGCTACCTCCACTTGTAGACATACGTGGGGGCAGTGTGCACGGGACACAGGGAGGGATTTTGCATTGCATATCACTGAGTGTACTTAAGCATGCTCACATTGGGGACCTTGGCCCCATCACACCAGCACCCTTGGGGAAACAAGGCACAAGAAGAAAGGGGAAACTTTTTTTCATTTTTTATTTTTTTATACTTGTAAGCAGGATGAGCAAAACTGCCCGTTTTCACCAGCGACAAACCATAAGAAGGGGTAAATCCTCCCCAACAGTGGCCACATAATGGCGGGTACACCTAGCAGGAAGGTGGCACATTAGCAGCATCATGGTGAGGTGCAAAAAGTGTGAATTGAAAAAAATTGAAAAAAATGTCAGCCATTACATTACAGGAAAAAACGGGTGCTGCCAAAAAATGAGTGCAAAAACAGTTGCAGGCTAAGCTCCAATTTAAAACAGAAACTGGAAATACTCTGTCTGCTGGGGAATCTGTTTTTGTAACACTCTAGGACTGCCAGTCAAGTCTTTGACTATATAAATCAAGCTAAAAAACACAGCCTTTTCTTACTGTATGTGAGACAGGGCCCTGTGTCTGCCTAGAAAAGAAATGGTATTTACTCACCTGATAAAGGTGATTATACAGTACTTGCAACCTTTATGGTGCTTAGACATTCCTCACAAATGGGTAATCCTCTATCCATCCTACTGATCGACGTACAATCGTAAATTTTGGACTGCCAGAGACCAAGCCCCCAGCCATGATAACATTGTCCAGTTAGAAACTTCCCTAGCAAATAAAAGAATAAAAAACACACAGAAGCAAAGGCAACAACAGGAAGACAAACAAATGACTGTCAGACATCAGTATCATGCAAGGACCATGTACTGGAAGATAGCAGAGAAACTCATGTGGGACAGCAGGCCTAAACCATAGTAAAGATCTGCCCTCAAGAAAAAAATGCATATAATACCAATGACATGGATAGCCAATATTCCAGAATGTACTTAGTAAATAGCATAATACAATTCCACACTGTATGGTCACCTAACGCTTCCCACGTGGTTCTGGTTGCCCTGGTTTCCTGTTCATCCGTAATTGGGAAGGGCTCTAAGCACCATACTGGCTGCAGGTATAATCACCTTTACCAGGTGAGTAAATACCATTATCCCCTGCAGCTTTTCTGGTGCTTAGACATTTCTCACAAATGGGACTTTTGTGTAGCAATACCAGGGAAAAACCCTTGGGCGGAAGATTAACAGTATGTTACGCTGACCCCAAAACAGCCTGAAGCACATCCATCCCAAAATCATCACTGCCTGAAAATGCTCCAGCCAGCCTGCAATGGTGGACAAAGTCTATACAAAGGAAGGATAACCACTGCACAGATACCTTGTATTGAGGTTCCCCTCTATCTGCCCAGGATGCTAACTGATAGCTTGAACTGAGGGTCCCCTCTGCCTGCCCAAGAGGCAGACATTGGCCTGGTGGAATGTGCCCTTAAGCCTACAAGGTCCAGACCCGGCCCATGCCAGGCAGTCACAAGGGCTGCCATTATTGCCTGGTTATTGATTCTTCAAATGCAGACTGAACCACCTGCCTTTCAGAAGGAAAACCAATAGTCTGTCCGACTGACAAAAAATTCATGGACAGAGTCCTATGATCTGCTATCAAAGTAACCATGTTGAGCAGATGCATAGCTGCATCAGGGTTACCTTAGTCTGCAAGCATGAGTGTCTGGTTCCATGTGGGAAGGCAAGATCCCCTTTAGATTGAAGAACAGCACTGGTGTGATAGACACCCTATCAATGTGGATGGCAAGAAAGCGGCCCCCATCATGACGGTGCCTGCAACTTGCTTACCTGCCAGGTTGAGCTCATAGCAGTAAGGAAGACCATTCTGAGGGTTGGCTAGTAATGGGAAAAGTGGAAACTCAATATGAGGCTCATGGAGCTCGTCCAGGACTGGATTAAATTGTCATGAATGGCAGGAGGATGTAGCATGGGGAGACTCAATCTGTCCTGCCTGCCACAGGCTGACCACACTGGGGCACAAACCAATGTGACCCACCCCAGGAAGAGAGCCTCACATGTCAGAGAAGGCCAAGGCCTCTATCCTTCAGGAAGAGTATCTGAGGCCTTTATCGGCCCCATCAGTGAAAAATCTAGGATTTGGGGAAGGCCTACCACTGAATGGGATGGGCCTTTCACTGTACACTGCTTACAGAAAGTCTTTCAATGTCTGCAAAAAGCCTTCTGGATCACCAGAGCTGGTCAAGCTTTCTGGGAATACCCTTCACTCAACAGTGGTTGCCTGGCCACCTCCATGCAGACAGGCTGAGAACTTCGGGAGTGCGGCATAGAATTGGTCCTGGGTTGAGAAGATCAGGGCATTGTGTCTGATGCCAGCAGACATTGATCTGCCTTGCTCTGAGCAGAGCATGCCAAGAGCTCCAGGTCCCAAACGGGATCTATCATCGATACTGTGACCTACCTGGTCCTGATTTTGAAAGTCACTTTCTGAACCATCAGAATGGGTGGAAAATCTAAGCTGACATGGAAAGCCGCAATGCTGACCTTGTGTCAGTTTCTTTGGCCTGAATATGGTGGAGCATGGCAGCGGGATAACTGAGTGTTGTGGCTAGGCACCCGCAGTTTACATGAAAAAAGGGGCCACCCTCTCTTCTGGATGGACATATTCTGCCCATTGTGATTCTGTTGCACCCCTCCTTCACCTAGGTGACAGACATCTTGCAGAATCTGGACCTTAAGCCTCATTGGTAATGGCAGATCTCCAGCAAGAATGAACTGTCTGCCACAGTAGAACAGGGACTGAAGTAGGCAGAAATCCACAGGAACTCAGTTCCACCACCTCTTAAAGAATTGTATGGTGGTTTTACCACCTCTGGCATAATTTTTCACAGAATACTATAGGAGAGTTCCACCACCTAAAATGACAGATCTACCGTGTTGTAACCTAGCTGCAAGAGTGCCCTCACATAAACCATCCCAAGTTAGCCACTGTGACAGACTGCTCTGGGTGTCCACACCATGACAGAATCAAGAGTATGTCTCTGAGTCGGGCTCATGTCAGGCTCAAGCTCATAGTACCCTGGTTATGATCTACATCATGAGCCCATGCTGGTGTGGTTATACATCCACTGGCAAGCTGGGATGCATACATATCAACTCAAGGAACTTGATCAAGTTGTGGATGTATTCTTCTAGTGATCCACTAGGTGCAGGTGCATCACTGAGGCTGTGGAATTCAATTACAGGCTGCCAGGTGTATAGCCACAAACCCTAGCTGTTACCCTATGTCGCCTCATCCGACAATTTTGGGGTAGGTGGTAAGGGACTGCATCCTTGTCCCTCTTTGCCTATGTGAGGGGCCTGGCCCATATGGGTCAATTGCAGAAGGTTGCGGCAAGTCCTACCGCAGAGGCAGCATTTCACAAGAATCATAAGGGTTGCAAGGCTTGCCCACAAGCTGAATCTTATTTGACCAAATCTTAGGGAAGCCATATTTTAGAGCTTCCCAGGGGTTACAGGATAAAGCATAGGGGTTGGAAGGAGACCTTAGGAGTCTCGGCTGCAACCCCTGGCTACCCCTAGATGACGCTCCTTGCCCTACAGAAGTCAATGATAAAATCCTTGGAGCTGAAGTGTATGCTGACGTGTAGCCTGCGGAACCTTCCTGTTAGGTCAATGGAAATAATGAAGAATGCCTGGTTGAATGGCACCCAGGTAGGCCTGAGGATCTCCATCTGGGATTTCCTATAAGCCATAAATTGATTAGGGAACTTCAGGCCTGCTCTGGGCAGAGGCCACCTGTCCTAAGTCTCATTGAGTATGCTCCCTTGTGCCCCTTGTAATGCAGTACTAGCATAATAGCCTAGCTCTGGAGATATTTGACCCAGGCTTGCCAGCTGTGTCAGTTCATTCTAAGATACATCTCCATGGGCTCCAACTTCTTGTACCCAGCTGTCCCTTGTGGTTTTGGCCATCTAAATGGTGTATGGGTGCACAAGAACAAAACATAGTACCTCCAGGCATGCCCCGGAGCAGGAGGGGCTGGCTGATGAGGGATGTAAAGGAATACTTCTTTGCAGAAAGAGTGATGGACTCCTGGAACGACCATCCAAAAGAGAAGGTCGAGTCTGGGACCGTATAGATCTGCAACATGCAAGGATATGTTTTAAGGAGACACTGTGTTAAGGACTGAGAGATAAGTCCCTGTGGCCAAGTAGAGCCAAAGTGTAGCATGTGTGTGTGTGTGTGGAGGGGATGTGTGAGCAATGCAGGCCAAGTTGACCGACTGGTCCATTTCCCTAAACCATTTTGTGAAGCTATAATTGTAGCAATCACAAGGGGCACAAGATTCAGACATACCCTCAGGTTAGCAGACCCAGATTCCCTTTCCAGAGATTACTCTCTGTTTGGGAAGAAGTAAGTAAGAGCATCGGGAATGTGTAGGGGGCCCACGGCAGTGATGCTACCCCAGTGTTTTTTGGGGGGGAACCCATTAGTCTGGGCATCCTGTGGATGTGATTCTGGGGTCATGGACACTGTCAGCTACCAATCCCCGAAGTTTGAGAAAACGACATCCTGAACTGTACAGGGCCCAATAGCCAAACGCTTAGTGGTTTGCTAAAATCAGGGGTGCAATAGACTATCATACTGCATGAATTACTGTGCCACCCCAGCATCCCCGGTCAGAGTACCTATACTAGTAATGGAGTTCCCCTGGGGTAGGCCCACCAAGTTAACAACTTTTTGTGGGCCCTTTTTCAGCTGCTTTGCCCAGCTTGGTGGAATGCAGTGCTGGGTGGTTAACTGACTGCACAGGATCATCCAACAATCACTCCACTGTGATGGGGTTTTAATCTGTAAACTCCAAATTCTCCAACCCCTACTTATTTCACATTAGGGTCAGTATAGTGCAGTGGGTTAAGGCTTTGAGCTGCAGATCTGGAGACCTGGGCTTGCATCCCACAGCTGCTTAAGTGCATATTGTGTGATCCTGAGCAAGTCACTTAACTTCCTTCTGCTCCCAGGTCACATCAGGAAGCAAGCTTCAGCTTAGTGTGCTACTCCTGGTTAAACAATGTTCTCTTTCCCTTCCCCCTTTCCATCACCAGGTCCTGCTGCCTCAACATGAAGATGAAAATAGTGTCATGAACTGCATCCTGAGGTACCCCGCCCCGATGCCACATCACCGGGGGCTTGCATGTGTTTAGTACTGCTGCTTCAACAGCCATCTGCTGACTCTGGGTTCTGGCCATCCAAGGTGGGCAGCCTTGTACATGAGCCTGGGAAAGAACTTGAGTCCCACCCAATGACCTCTTAGTGCTTGTATGCAGTACATTGCTGATAAGGTCCTGAGGACTTTGATGGCTGTCAGTTTCCCTCAGCCAGGTACAGTGTGGAATCCCAACTGTTGTTAGTGTAACTGGAGCGGAATGACCCACACAAGATGGCTATTGTCTAATGCTATCCCAAGATGGTCACTGTTCCCATGATGATCCTGGTAACAGTGTGGGGGAGACAAATGGCCATTGTCCATCAAGATCACACCCACTGCCAAATCCAGGGCACCCCTAAAATGCCTGTCCTGGCCCACAAACTGGGTGTCACTTGATTCAGTGACCCTTGTGGGGGTGCATAGCCAAAGACACCTTCTTTCATCTCCCGTGCTGCATCTGTTGAGCCCCAGGAGGGCCGAGGGCAATTCTCGTGAGAGCCGTCATGTGCAATATGGTGACTGTGAGCTCTGAAGCACTGCTAATGGCGAGGTGACCCATAGTCTGTGGGGGAGTGATAAGGTGCTGGGAAAAGACATCCCCAGTAAGATGCAGGCACGCTTACAGCATGATAAAAGCAAACAATGGCACCCCCCCTTGTCTGTGGATCGCAGGGACTAATGCCACCTGCAAATAGTCAACAACTCCAGGGGTGCAGCAAGCCAGTGATCCAGCTGAGACCAGGGATCACCTCCTCAGCTCAGAAAATGGTGCTGCTTAGGTCCCAGTGAGTGAAATAATGGGCTCTCATTGATTCGACCTGGTAGTGCCTTGCCCGTGGCCTACAGTATGCAAGTGTGAGGTTTGGAATCGAGCCCCGGTTTGCTGAATGTAGCCAGAACCTTCACCGTTGCCTGTAGCCTGTGTCCTAGAGCAGACTAGCTCTCCCAGAAACAGAGTGCACAAGGCTCATGGAGAGCCTACCTCCCCCTGTAGCTTCATAAATCAGGGACCAGGCTTAAAATCAGTAACACTCACTCAGGATGCTGATAGAGCAAGGCTAATGTAAAAAGGACATTGTATAGAAGAAATGCAGAACAGGAAGAACTGGGCACCAGAATTCGGCTGCATAAACTTTTTGGTTTTTAACAAGTGCACACAAAACAATAACAGCAGCAACACAGCAGCGTCTACCTTTTCTGTTCTGCATTGCTGTTTACTTACTGGGGTACAGAGGCTCACTTGTTGAGCATTTGTTTTCTGGCATTATATAAAAAGAACCTGTCTGCCATTATGTTGCTTAGAATCCCCACTTCCCAGAACACAAATTGGAAGAGCAACAAAGTGAAATTTATTTGAGGCACTCTCATGATGTCTCTGAAATCAGGGACAGTTGAGAGACATGATTAAGAGTGCTGCCTGAAGCTGACGTGGATGCTGCAAGAGGGTCCAGTTCATCAGACTGAGAGCCTAATGCTCATTGAGAGTACTGCCTGGGCATGAAGTGGATGCTACCTGAGGGTCCAGTTCTTCAGGTAGCTAGCCGGTGGGGACGCTACTTGAGGGTCCCAACTGGACCAGGGGATTCTAAGCTAGGACACCACTGGAGGGTCCCTCTTGACTGGTGCCCCTGGGCTATGCACTGGAGAGTTTTTTTTTTTGTAGAACATGCAGAAAGATGTTAGAAAGTCCTATGATTAGCACACATTTTCTGAATCGACGTGTGCTATTTTAGATAAGAGAAAGTGAAATGGAGTAAATTTTGTTGTTAAAATTACCTGAGTTTTGGGAGCAAGCAAGGATCATGACCGACCTCTACAGATGCACAAAGTAAACTAGACAATATTATCATGACTGGGGACTGGGCCTCTGGTAATCCAAAATTTATGATTGTGCAACAACCAATAGGATAGATGGAGGATTTCCCATTTGTGAGGAATATCCAAGCACCTGAAAGGTTGCAGGAGATAATCTCTCTCTCTCTCTCTCTCTCCCCCCATCACTCTCTCTCTCTCTCTCTCTCTCTTCTTGCTTTTAGTTTCTTTATGTCTGCTGCAGCTAGTGCAGAACAGTACCAATCTGTCCATGACTAAAGCTGAAACTAAACTAATCCAAAAACCATACAAACTACTAAACCAAAAATTGCAAATACACCTGAATGACCACTGCAACTTTCACTACAAGCCTCTAGTAAAAGTACTTGTAACATGGCTAGGCAGCAGGCTGCACCTGTGGCCTCATGCCCCAACCCCCCCCAAGTGCGGATTAACTGTCAAGTAGACTCATGCTGTCTCGTGGGTTAATGCTTACTTGTAACATGGCTAGGCAGCAGGCCCTGTTGTTATTGGACAAAACAAGTGAGCTAACTATGGATTAATTCTCAATTTATTCACGGTTGCCCTCCAGAGAGAGTGTATAGGACTAGGATTTTAGGAGCGTGCTCATGACTGTGTGATTTGCAAGAGATGCTCGTGGCTTGAGGAGCAGAGGTATGTTAGCGCTGTGTCCCAGGGGCAGGGCTGTCAGAGGGGTGTTAGTGTTGTATTCCAGGGCTGGGCATTCTGTAGCAAAGCAGGTATTAGCACAAACACAGAAGAGAGCCAGGGCACTGGAGGCATGTGTCCGCTCTGTCCCGTGGCCATGGGCTAGTGGTAGCAGTTGTGTGTGTTTTTTCCTGTATCACTCAATCGGTGCTCGCCGCCAATAACCATGCACTGCCCTGTTACATCCACAAACAAAAATACAGGTTACTCACCTGTAACAGGAGTTCTAGAAATGGTATATGTTGTTCATCCACACTGTCTGGCAGGTTCCTTGCCGCTTTAAATCTTGCCGGAAGGTCTTCAAGCTGGCTCCTCCAACCCACCCGGGTGGTAAAACTCTCGGCTCCACCCCATGATGCCAGATCTGGCCTGCTGGAAGCTCAGGTTGTCGTGAGCCGGGGAGGTCAGGTGGGTCGTGTGGATGAACAACATAGCCAGTCTCGCTCCTGTTACAGGTATTTCTATTTCTAAGGGACATGGATATGTTGTTCATCCACACTGTCTGGCAGACTCTAGCAGTTCTCCGGGAGGGGAGAGGCAAGGCACACCCCTACTTAGGGAATAGAGAGACTGGAGAACCCGAGGCCCCAAACCAGCATCCCGGCATGACTCGAGGTCAATGTGGTAATGGGTAATAAAGATGTGTGCTGACTTCCAGGTAGCAGCCCTGCAGATTTCCTGGATAGGGACGTCCCTGGAAGCAGCCACCGATGCAGCAGTATGACAGGTAGAATGAGCTCTTATCCCTCTGGGAGGCTCCATGCTCGCCAACTCATAGCAGAGATCTATGCAGGAGGTGACCCACCTGCCTATCGTCCACTTGGCTGCAGGTCTGCCAGGTGCGGCTTCAGCGTAGGTGACAAACAGCTGGTGAACCTCTCCCCGAATTTCAGCCGTGCGCTCCTTATAATAAGCGAGCGCCCTTCTAAGGTCCAAAGTATGGAGCCTGTATTCAGCCTCCGAGGTGTGATTGGGGTAGAACACCGGCAGAGTCAACACCTGGTTAAGGTGCAACTCTGACACCACCTTCGGAAGAAATTTCGGGTGAGGGCGCAGGACAACCTTGTCCCTGTGGAAGACCAGGTAAGGAGACTCAATGCAGAGCGCCTGGAGTTCTCCCATCCTTCTGGCTGACGTGATAGCCACCAAGAAGGCGGTCTTCCACGACAGGTGAGAGAGTTCACACCTGTGCATTGGTTCTGAATGGCTTGCCCATGAGCTTTGCCAGCACCAGCAGTAAATCCTATGGAGGTGGGGTTCGCACTGGAGGAAATGTGATCAAGGCCTTTGAAAAAGCGCCAGACCACCTTCTCCTGCGCCACCGACTGCTCCCCGGCCCGCGCCCGGTAAGCAGAGATGGCTGCCAGGTGCACCTTTAGGGTCATCGACCTAAGCCCTTGACTAGAAAGGGACCATAAATAGTCCAAAATGCTTGCCAAGGAACAGGAGGAAGGGTCCAAGCCCTTACCCTGACACCAAATGGAAAACCTCTTCCATTTGAAGGCATAGCATTTCCTGGTCGACTCCTTACGGGATGCCTCAACAACATTGAGGACCTCGTCGGAAAGACCCAAGGCCTGGAACTCTAGCCGCTCAGGAACCAGGCCATCAGGTGCAGGGATTGAAGGTCCGGATGGAACACCTTCCCCTGATTGACTGAGAGCAGGTCCGGGCGAGCTGGAAGCTGCCTCGGGAGCCTGGAGCTGAGGCTGAGGAGATCTGGGTACCAGAACTGGCGGGGCCAGTCTGGGGCTATCAGAATCACCTGCGCCTTGTCCCTCCTTGTCTTGAGAAGCACCTTGTGAATCAAGGGAAATGGGGGAAAGGCGTAAAAGAGGCCCAGGGTCCACAGCCTCGAGAAGGCATCCCCCTGCAGCGAGCCCTGCTGAGGGGGGCGGGCATGAAACAGCCTCAGCTTCGCATTCTCCCTGGAGGCAAACAGGTCCACCTGAGGTGTGCCCCAGTGGGAGAACAGATCTTGTACTACCTCCGGCAGGAGAGACCACTCGTGAGATGCAGCCCCTATCCGGCTCAGGGCATCGGCCAGGGTGTTGGAGGCTCCTGCCACATGAATGGCTAGGAGATCCACCTCCAGGCTGCACATGAGTGACCAAATGCGGAAAGCTTCCTTGCATAGAAGCATGGAGCGCGTCCCGCCCTGGCGATTCAGGTAGTACATGGTCGTGGTATTGTCCGTGAGAGCTAGGCGGACTGCTCAGAGCTCCAGCAGGTTGATGTGGCATCGGGACTCCCACGGGGACCAGAGGCCATGCACTCGGTGTTCCCCCAGATGGGCACCCCAACCCATCAGAGAGGCATCGGTCGATAGAGAGACCTGGGCCAGCCTGGGCGGATAAACGGGATGCCCTCCTGCAGATGGGATGGAACGGTCCACCACTGAGAGCGTTCCACATCTCCTGGGTCACTATCACTAGCTGGTCCAATGGATCGCAGCGTTGTGACCACTGGCTGGCCAGTCCCCACTGAAGGGGGCGCATGTGCCAGCGTGCCCAACGGACCACGCTGGTACAGGCCGCCATGAGACCCAGGAGGTGCAGGAAGTCCCGGGCAGGGCGCGATTGCCCAACCAGAAATGATTGGGCAAAGGAGGTAAGAACCTCGACCCTGTCCGCCGGGAGCCGTGCTCTGGCTCGAAGAGAGTCGAGCTCTGGCCCGATGAACAGGATCACCTGCTTCGGCTAGAGTTCCGACTTAGCCTCGTCGATGAGAAGGCCGACTTGAGAGCAAACCTGGAGGGCCAGATCTCTGGACCGCTCCACCTCCCATCTGGAGGGGGCTGCTATCAGCCAATCATCCAGGTAAGGGTACACCCGGACCTCTCGGCACCGCAGGAATGCTGTCACCACTGCCATGCATTTGGTGAAGACCCTGGGAGCTGGAGATAAGCCGAAGGGCATGGCTTGGAACTCGAAGAGGGATCCCTCCGCTCGAAAGCGGAGGAATCTCCGATGTGACTGACGGATAGGGACGTGAAAGAACACGTCCTGTAGGTCCAGAGAGTAGAACCACATGCCGTGTTCCAGAGATGGTATTATCTGTGCCAGAGTGACCATTCTGAAGGTCCGAGACCTTAGGAACTTGTTCAGGTCGTATAGGTCAAGAATGGGGCACCAGCCCCCCGTCTGTTTTGGAACCAGGAAATACCTGGACACGAACCCCGGGTCTAAAGGGGGGTCCTCTACCTCCGTGATCACCTCCTTTTGGAGGAGGAAAGCGATGTTGGCTCGACGAGCCGCCAGTGAGGCTGCGGACCCCGAGGCCCCCCCCGAGGTGCGACGGCTCTGAAGGGCGGGGCCTGCTCGAATTCCAGAGGTAGGCCTTTTCCCACCACCTCCAGTACCCACCTGTCCGTGGTAACAGCGGACCAGGCGGAAAGGAAGTGTCTGAGCCGTCCCCCCACGGGGGGAACCAGGGGTGAGGTGACAGGGATGGGGGCGACACCCCTCAGCCCGTCACTGGGCAGGCTTGGAGGAGGGACCGGCCGAGGGACCTCCTGGGCCTTTACCTCCCTGCTTCCTGTTGGAGGAAGCCGACGGCTTGGGTTTGGGATACCAAGCTCGAGCCTGCTGGCTCTGACGTTGCTGGGCCGGGTGCGCCACGGGCGCAGAAGGACGAAAGGGCTTAGGCTGTGGCTTGCGGCCTTTGTCCTTCTGAGCGGAAGAGACCGAGTCCAAGGTAGCATTGGACTTCTCGATCCTCTGCAGGTGACCTTCCACCTCAGGGCCAAAGAGGTCAGTCCCCAAAAAGGGAACATCTGCCAACTTGTGCTGGGTATCCGAGGTAAAGGTGGATATCCTCAGCCAAGCCCGATGACGCATGGCCACTGCAGCCGCCACAGACCTGGCACATGAGTCCCCGATGTTTAACGCAGTCTGGAGCTGCTGTTTGGCCACTGCCCTGCCCTGGTCCTGCACCTGCCTGACCATAGTCTGCAGATCTGCGGGAAGATGAGGGGACAACCTCATCCAGGGAGCCCAACAGGGCATGAGAAAAATGTGCCATGAGGACAGCCGAACTGGCCTGACAAGGGCCGAGAGAGGTCGCAGCATAGACTTTTCGCCCAGCATAATCCAATTTCTTGGATTCCTTGTTGGGAGGTTTGTCCACATCCCTGGTGTTCCCGGCACGCCGGAAAACGCTGTCGGTAACCAACCCCTAGGCCGAGGGGTGTTCCGAAAAACCGGACAGGGAACTGGTAGGGACCGCATACTTCCTGGCCATCCTGGCCAAAGGCGCAGGGCAGGAAGAAGTTCCAAGGCCGGACCCACTATGGCTTCGGCCACCGGAAAGGCCTCCGTAGGAGAATCCCCTCGGTCCATAATCTCCATGGGGGGATACCTGGCCCATTTAGAAACGGGTTTGAGCTTCATCCCGGTGGACTCTGAGATGAGTCGAAGCAACCCTAAAGAAGGACGAAGGGCTATCATCCACTGACTGCCCTCCCGAGGACTCCAAGTCCATGCGCTTGGAGAAGAGGGAGGAACCATCATTGGACTCAGAAGAGTCCTCAAAGAGCTGCCTCGGGGCCTGAGCCACCCTCCACCTGCCGAGGTTTATCGGGAGTGAGGGTGACAGACAGCCTGTGGGGCAAACCCAAGGCCGACTGAGAATTTTTGGTCAGAGTCCCAACTAATGGCTGTGGAGGCGGAGGTTCCACCAGAATCAGTGGGGCAGCTGGAATTGGCCGAACAACAGGCCTGGGAACAGGCTCCTCGGCTACAATGAGGGGTTGTTTCGGCCGCTCCGGTGACAGCCACTTAATGGCCGGGGAAGACGACTGGGTCGGCCTATTCCCGGTCAAAAGGAACTGTTGCCATATGAGTTCCTCGTACTTCTGACACAACTTGCGCCGAAGCCTTCCCTCATCCGAGGAAGAGGAAGTGGAAGAGCGGCGGCGCTGCTTGCCGCGGTGCCGAGACCGAGACCGCCTATGGCGGCAGGATCGGTTGGACTGCGAGGATGTCCGAGACCGAGAGTCTCAACTAGGCCGAGGAAGGCGAGGAGAAGTGTTTGAAATCGGCACTCACATCGGCTTGGACGATCCCACAGAAGGCTCTGGAACCGGAGGCACAGACGAGCCAACGGGATCCTCAACTCCCACCGGGGGAACCGGGGAGAGGGGATTCTCAGCTTCTCCAGCCGACAACCCGTCTAACGAGTCGAGAAAAATCTCGACCGCGTCGACGGAAGTCTCGGTCAACTGGCCTGACGGGACACCGTGAAGCCAGTGGTCAAGCTGAGGGTCGACCGGTTGACTGTTGACAAGGGGGGATCTTCCAGCTCCCAAGAGCGCCGATGGAGAGACTTACTTTTGCTCTTTTGGACCTGGAAAAGGTCCTGAAGAAGTTGGACCCTCACCTTTGGTCGAGAGGGTCAGACAAAGCTACTTAAAAGAAGCCGAGTACGAGGCACTGAGAGAGAGCGGGACAAATGCCGCAGCCGAGGTAGAAGCGGCCCGCGCCGCCTCCTCTTCGAGGGCGATCATCTGCTCGAGCTGATCCGCTGAGCCCACCGCCGCGGACACCGCCAACTGGGTCTCTTTAGATGTCACCAGTGGAATTCTTTTCTCGGGGCGCCCCAGTTGTAATCGGGCAGCACGGTCTTCAAGAACGTAGGCCGAAAAAGAAGAGCACAAGTCGCAGGCCTGCGGGTCGTGCTCAAGGCCCAGGCAGTAGACGCACGTGGAGTGCGGATCCGTCCTAGACATCTTCTGCCTGCAAGGGCACCTCCGGAAACCGGGAGTCGATTTGTCCATCGCAGCCATGAGGAGAAGAAGACCAAAGTCTTTTTAGCGAAAACTTTTGATTTCGAACTTTCGAAGAATTAGGAACCAGTCTTAAACGCAGAGCGTTAAGGTGGGAACCTGAGCTTCCAAGCGGTTAGGAAGATCTGGCATCATGGGGCGGAGCCGAGAGTTTTACCACCCGGGTGGGTGGGAGGAGCCAGCTTGAAGACCTTCCGGCAAGATTTAAAGTGGCAAGGAACCTGCCAGACAGTGTGGATGAACAACATATCCATGTCCCTAGAACAGACATTCCCCTGGCCAGCGAGAGAGACAGAGAGAGAGAGAGAGAAAGCGAGAGAGAGCATGAGTGACAGACACATGGAGCACCGTGCCCCTTCAACCCAAAGTCGGCACAGTAGTAACTATGCACCATTTGGCCACACAGTTGTGCAATCCCCAGTTTGTAACCTGCACCCCGAAGCACAGCCATTCATCTTGCAGCAGTGCATTCTAGAGAGTTTCCTGCTCACCTTCTGCTGGCTTTATGATGCCACTAATTATACAGGTGCCATTTGTACGCACAGTTGTGTCCTCCCTTGTGTGTCACTCTGTTCATCAGTGAACTCTGGTTTACTCCATTATTCAGCATCTGTGTGATGTCTTCCAGTAGTACAGTCATCCAGTCATCCTGAAACAGTTGGCAGAACAGTCTGCAGTCCTGTTGTTTCATACATCCCACTTGCTATGTTACAAGTGCATTAACCCACTCAACAGCATGGGTCTACTTCAGAATTAATCCAAGCCTGGATGGTTGGAGGCATTTAGCCTGAGGCCTTGAGCTCACCCCCACCAGGCATGCATTAATTCTCAAATAGGCCCATGCTGTCGAGTGGGTTAATGCTTACTTGTTGCAAGCTAGACTTTTTGAGGTTTCTCTCAATTTTTTTTATTGTAATTCAAAGCAGAGAAGATACTGCCATAAAGATCTGCTATAGCTCTGAAAGTCACGTGGATAGTATGTAGTTGCTCTTGAATGGAGCAGTAGCACAATGTGATCATTTTTTTACCCAGATTAAGCACAGAAATTTAATATGTGCATTTGCATTACCACAGAATTAGAATCAACAGATGTTTGTGCTTTTGATTTTTCATTGCTTTCTTTTGTGCCCCATCAGGTGTTATAATCTTACCACACCCCCTTTTTTTCATGTTTAAAAGCCATTGTATACAGTAAGTTTTCTTTTATTATTTCTGGTCACCTAATGCATTGCACTGTTTTGATGTATATGTTCCTTGATGTATTTGTATCTCATTATTTTTGTGCCTCCTGTAGTAGCCCGGGTCATGCCTGAAAATGGTCCATGGGATCAGTGCACCTACCCAGTAAACGAATAAATAAATGATGTATTTATGATGATTTAAGTAGTAGTAGTAAAAATATTTATTTTTATACAAGATAGAAGATAAAATTGGTACATTTCGTTTCTTGTCACACCTTTAGGACAGAAGTCCTATTTTCAAGGCAGTCCTGTTTCAATTTATCTGGTACAGGTTAGCATAAAAAAACCAACATACAGTCAATATACAGTACTTAAATATACAGTTAACAATCCAAAGATATTTTCAATAAAATAGACCAAATTATAAATAGATAACCAGTTTTTGCTATTGGGCTGGATATTCAAACTGCGCCATTCTGAGGCGCAAGCCCTTGCGCTGCGCAAAATAGTTGCGCAGGGGTGTGGCCGGGGCGATATTCAAAGGAGTTGCGCTATTGAGAAACTCCTTTGAATATCACCCCCCAGCCACAGCCACTGTGCATGGCGCAGTGGAACTTGAGCCACCGCAAGTTGTCAGAGTGGAGCATTCAACTTGCGGTGGCGCAAGTACCATATTGCCATCGCCAAAATCACGATATTCAAAGGTGACATGCAAATGGGGCCATAATTCATGCAAGGCGCAGGGGGGGCCATTTGCATCTGATTATGGCCCCATTTGCATGCCATTAGCATGTAGGTGAGCAGATCCCCGAGGACTTGCACCTGGCGCCCTGCCAGGCAGCAGCCGTCAGTGACCGACGCACCCTGCAGCCCAATCACGGGCAGCAATGTGGCTCCCCCACCTCCTCCCGTACACCTCCCTGGTGGTCCAGTGGACCGAAATGCCCGATCGCGGGCAGAAAGTAAATGTAACACCCCCCCGAACATCCCCCTTGTGCCTGATCGCGGGCAGAAAGTAAGCGATAACACCCCAGACATCCCCTTGTGCCAGATCACGGGCAGAAAGTACACGTATATTCCCGAAATCATTGAATCAATCAATGAATCATTCACAAATCTGGACTGTCATGTATGGTATGGGCTGCACGCCCATTGGCTCTTGCTCTGCACCAATGGCGTGTAGCCCTACCAACGATCAGTCAGTCGGCGGGCGCGGGGTGGCAGGCGGGTGGGATGTTGCCACCCACCGCCGGGGAGCGGGTGGTGGGGCTTCATGGGTGGGTGGGTGGGGAGAACACTAGACCAGGGAGATGTTTGAGGTTCAATTTACATTCTACCATTGATTGGGCATTTCGGTCCACTGGACCACCAGGGAGATGTTCGGGTGGGGAGGTTCAATGTATTTTCTGCCCGCGATCGGGCACAAGGGGATGTCTGGGGAGTTACGTTTACTTTCTGCCCGCGATCGGGCACAAGGGGATGTTGGGGGTTATGTTTACTTTCTGCCCGTGATCGGGCATTTGATCCACTGGACCACCAGGGAGATATTCAGGGTAGGGGAGTTCAATGTACTTTCTGCCATTGATCGGGCACAGAGAGATTTTGGGGGTGTTGCATTTCGTTCTGCCAGCGATTGGGCATTTCGGTCCACTGGACCACCAGGGATGTGAATGGGAGGAGGGAGGGCTACATTGATGCCCAGCAATTGGGCTGGTGGGGTACACTATGCCCATGATCGGGCCTGCGGGGGCACAGGGAGGACTGAGTTGGGGGAGCCAGCCACAGGTGGCGGCTGCTGTGTTGCACCCTGCAATACAGCAGCTCACCTGTGGGTGGCCCCTCGACTTGGCCTTTTTTTGGCTCAAGGTCCTGCAGGCTCAGGTTGGGGGTTGCGCCTGCACAACTCTGCACAGCCCGGCTGAATATCGGGCTGTGCAGTTTATGCATGGTTCCTCCCCCTCCAGTTGAGCATGCATTCATTTGCATTGCGCTGTTGCTCAGCCTGTTTTCAGTGGTGCAACTGCCTCCTGCTGAATATCACAGAATGGTGCAATTTAGGACTTGAGCATGCACAACCCTGTTGCACATGGCGCAACCCTTTTGAATATCTGGCCCCTAGTGTTTAGTCAGGAGTGCAAAATTTCACCCATTGCACATACTGTACATCTGTAAGATAGTTGCTTCTTTAATTTAGTTTTGAACTCTTTACTGATTTAACAGATTTAGCTTGGCCACTAACATTAGCCCAGACAGGTAGTACATTAAATGAGAATGTCATTTTTCCAGATTTTGTTCCTAATTCTTGGTACTCTCAATTCCCTAAAGGATTTATTTCATAGGTTGTGTTTATGCTTTACTTTATTAAGTTTCTCAATTAAATAAGAAGGTCTAAAGTTCCTTGTCATTTTATACATTTGGCATGCCCAAATTATTTTTCACTTCTGTTGTCCTAGTGGGAGGCAATTTAATTTCTGAAACATTAAACAGTGGTGAGTTTTGTAATCATATCTGAGAAAAAAGCTTGCTATTTTGCTATATAGTACATCTAATTTATTAAGTTGAGTTTTATTTCTCAAACTGGTTATGTGGCTACCATAATCCATCACTGGAATAAGTAGTTGATTTATAATGCTCTTATGCATAGCCATTTTGGCACAATGGGTTGACTTTCTGAAGGCCCTCTGTCTTCTATTCAAATGTGTTATCAGCTTTGAAATATGAAAATCAAAATGTAGATGCTGGTTTATCCAAACACCCAGGTATTTATATTCTTCTACCTGTTCAAGTGTCACACCTGTCAGTGTTTTGATTTCAACACTTAGGGGAACATTCGTCTTTTTAGTACTGGTCTTGTAAAACAACATTGTTTTGAATTTTTTGCTATTCAGAACTAATCTAGAGTCCTCAAACCATTTACACATGTAGTAAAAATCAGACTGTAATTTTTTACTCATTCCAGCTATGGAAAAGTCAGTGGCCACCATTACTATGTTATCTGCATAGAGATGTGTCTTTGTGGTAAAAGTAACATCAATTAATTTGTTGACATAGATCAAAAATAATGTTGGGCCCAAGACTGATCCTTGGTCAATGCCCCTTACCACTGGTTACATGTCTGAATATTTATTTCCAATTGCTACAAATTGTTTTTGATCATTTAAGTATGCCTCAAACCATATAGTGGCTTCTTCTGATATGCCTATATCCAAAAGTCTTTCCCTCATAATAATATGGTCAATGGTATCAAAAGCTTTTGATAAATCCATTAACACTGCGCCGACTGCCTGGTCACCCTCAAGAGATGAGGCCAATATATCGACCAGGTCAGTGAGTGCAGTGTCCGTGGAATATCCCTCCCTTCCCCCCACGAAAGCCTGATTGATATTTAGACAGTAGTTTATATTTATCCAAATATTCTGTTAA
This sequence comes from Neoceratodus forsteri, assembly GCA_016271365.2. NCBI lineage: Eukaryota > Metazoa > Chordata > Ceratodontiformes > Ceratodontidae > Neoceratodus > Neoceratodus forsteri. The sequence goes on from CM057449.1 coordinate 825,024,852, forward strand.
CTGCCTCTGAGCTAATCTTTCAAACATCTTGGAGATCACTGAGAGCAAAGCTATTGGTCTATAATTTGATGGATCAGAAGTTGGCCCTCCTTTATGTATTGGTGTTATTTTAGCAATCTTCCCTTAAACTCCAGTTAAACAGATTTGTTAATGTTGGATATATAAAATCTACTGTGTCCTTTAGAAATCTAGGCTCAATGCCTTCTGGACTGAAAGATTTTCTAATTTTGAGTTTTTTGATTTCCCTAGAGACCTGATTTACTGAAATTAATTTAAACCTAAATTTGGGGCAAGTATCTAAATTGGAGCTTTCGTTTCCATTTATAAAATTATTTTGTTCCTGTTTACCAGGAGGGAGATTAACATTTGGAAGACTCACAAAATAGTTATTTAGAATATTTGCAGATGACCTAGGGTCCTGTAGTACTCCATTGTTCTCAATTTGTATTGGTGGGGAATTTGAAACTTGCAATTTTAGGGTTTTAATAAGAGATCAATATTTTGCTGTATCAGTTGTTTCTGCTATTTTTTTATGGTAATCTTTTTTGCAAAAATGTTTTACTTATTTCTAGCAGTTTTGTATTCCTGACAGTCATTTGGATTTAAAGTCTTATTTGCAATTTTCCAAATTCTATTTTTAACTCGAATTAATTTCTTTAGTTTTTCTGTTACCAGAGGAGATGATTTTTCTTCTGGGTTACAGTAACAAAGGGAGCAATCTTATTACAAATTGCTAAAAAGCTATCTGTAAATTCTTCAATACCTAAATCAAGACTTGGTATTAGAAAGAGTCTATCCCACCTTGCTTCTTGATTTTTTTATTTAAAAATATCCTTATTATATTTTTTTTAAAGGAATGCCATTTTTTAGAGTATTTTTTAGTTTCAGTTTTAGTAGTTTGTTTGATAGTACCCAGTTCAAAATGACATATGAGAGAATTGTGATCTCCTAACATTGGTTGGTTTATGGTTACAGCAGCAGTTTTTATTTCAGGGAAAGTAAATACTAAGTCCAATATGTTTCCAGGGCTTTCAATGGAGGTTTTCCTAGTAGTTTTAGTTACAACCTAGGTCACATTTAGGGGGATAATGCTTTGTGATAGACTCTTACCTCTTTTGTGTCCCCATGGGGTGTTGAAATCTCCCACAACTAACAGTTGGTTTCTTGCTGAAAACTTATCTAAGGTCTGGGCAAGTTCCTCAAAGACTGATACTTTAGTTTTAGGTGGAGCATATAATATCCCTACTGCAAAGGATAAAAAAAAACCTTTGTAAATAATTTTGGGAAAACCTAACTCCCATTTAGAGTATAATAAAAGCCCCAATCCAATCTAAGAGAATGATAACCATCAATTTCTATTTCCCCAGAACTTGCTGATTTATTCAACCAAGTTTCGGTTAGTACAATCAAATCTGAGTTTCTTGAATGGACCAAACTTTCAAGGTGTAAATTTTATTTTTTAAACTTCTAGCATTATCATACATAAGCTTTAGTTTAAGTATTTCAGTTGGACTAGTGTTTAGTTCAATGTCACCACACAAAACCAGTGCTATAAGTGCTAGATTTTCCATGCTGCCCATTGGTTTATAGTGCAGGTACATACAATTTAGAGATGTACCTGATTGCTTACGTACAGAGAAAAATGGATTTCTTCTCGTAGTTTGGTTTTGCAGATTTGACCCAGTCATGCTGTTATTTAGAACTCTTAATAAATCACAAGTTCTAACAGGCACTGCTGACTTTTTCCTGAAGACAAGTTGCAACAGTATAGAGCTGGTCACAGTTATTGTTAAAAAAAGCAATGGCAGGCTATTTAATATCCTCATGATTTCAACTAATTTCTAAGTTAAAGTATAAATGAATAACTTTATAAAATACCCTGTGGACTGAGTCAATCCAAAGGCTGTAAATGCAACTGTTCATTGTAACTGCTAACTTAATTCTGAAATAATGCTAAACCATCAATACCAAAAACTAATCATAAAACCAAAAGATTCAGTTTTTTTAAAACCTAAGAGTATCTTAGGAAACAGTATACACAAATGTAAAAACAGTTACAATTTTTAAGCAGATTAATTATTCCTAATATATCTACCTTGTTTTTTAAATCCAAACAGAGCTGTTATGTTCTCAAGAACATTTATACTAATAAATTCAATAAAAGGAGCTATGTCAGCTCAATAACAGGCTTCAGACTCCAGCTGTGTATGTTTAAATGTAACAAGATTTGTGCTTCATAAAGACTGTATCACTGAGCTAATACATATCGAACACCAGCTATACAGATTTAGGTTTAGCAATCTTTATAACACTATCACTTTACCTGAGATGTTTCAGTTGGTTTTTGTGAAGTTAAAGTTAAATATTTTTACTGAGTGGCACAGCCACTCATGCTCATGCTCATGCCCCACGATTGAGCTGTGGTGCGAGCATGATAAATTAAAAGGGGTAGAATGCCTCGCCCTCTGAAGCAACACCAATCACTGGTTGGCTTGCCACTGAGCCCCTTCCACCCACAGTCAGTCAAGTGCTTCAGCAAGACGTAGCATAGGTGAGCACAGTAACCAAAATTTCTGTTCTGTCACAATGTTGTAAACCACAGTTCAGTAGTTGTTTAGCAGCAAGCCAGAGAAATGTGCAAAAAGCTGATGAGTGCGTTCTTAGGAAACTGTCTGAACTGGATTCCTTGGAATATATCAAAAATGGTTGCAGAAAGTTCTGTGGAATATATCTAAAATCTGTGGAATTTTATTCCACTGTAATTAGAGGAGGAATCATTTTCTGTATTTTCCACCACATATTTCTGTTGTTTGGCTTCAAGCGAAATATAGCAGAAACTTAGTTTAAAACTGTGAACTTTTAAACTTAATTTAAAAATGTCTACCAAGGGTCTGAGTGTAGTGCATCCACAGCATGTATGCTGAAACCCTGAAAGCTCAGTCACCTAAGGGTTTAAGACATGATCTTGGAATGCAGATGATGCCCACCTTGGAACAACAAAAAAAGGATGCCAGGTGTGCATAAATTCTGTTGTTTTTTAGATAGCCAGGTTCCAGACCATGCAGCTTCTTGTACATCAACAAGCATACCTTCAACTTGATGAGTCACTGTATTAGCTGTCAATGCAGATCATGGTGCACTAGCACAATATGTTCAGATTGGGATGCCCCAGTAATCAACCAGGCTGCCATATTCTGTACTAGTTGAAGGCAACACACCAACCTCACAGATAACAGATAAGGGCATTACAGTAGTCGAATCTATTTTAGAAGGAAAAACATAGAAGATGATGGCAGAAGGAGACCATAGCTCCATCTAGTCTGCCCAATGGTTACCGAGGCCTTCTATGGGCCACGGGACCTAGCACCCCCACCTTCTGTACCTTGTTGAGCTCTTACTCTGTCCCACCCTCTCTTGAAAGCCACTATGATTTTAGTGCCCACCACCTCATCAGGCAGTCTATTCCATGGTTCAGTGACTCTTTCTGTGAAGTAATACTTCCTCAGATCCCTTTTGAAGCTCTTTATTGAGAGCTACAAATAGACATACAGTTTCTCATTAATACATACATGCATGTAAGTCATTCTGGTCTACGTCCTAAGGCATAGTTGATTGGCACAGTACACATTGATCAGTTTATATAACTTTTTTAACTAAACTGAACCAAAAAGACAAACAGCATGAAGGCTGAATATTGTGGCAATATATTGATCTATTGTATATACATATATATACAAATTTCAAAAAACTTAGTTAATGCATCAGTTAGGGTTGCCACAACAAAATTAGAGAAATGTGGTGTTAGAGTTTCACCCAAACACCCCACAGTGACCCTTCACAGACAAAGAGGCATTGGGGGATGGCATTGGGGTTACCAACCCTAATGCTCACCCCATTGTCTCATATTGTACCCACCTAGCTTATTTTATAATGGAATGGGGTGAACATTAGGGATGACAACCCCAGTGCCACCCCCCAATGCCTCTAGGTCTCCAAAGGGTAGGGGTGAGGTGTTAGGGTGAAACCCTAATGCCACATTTCCCTACTTTTGTTGCAGCAACCCTATCTGATGCATTAACAAAGTTTTTTTGCAATTGATAGCCTTATTTTCTCAGATAGTATAATCGTATCATAATTTGCTTGTGGGAACATAGGGCCCCATTCCTCCTTGGATGCATATATAAACTTAGCTGTGGAAGTGCAGGGCCCTCTTTGCCCTGCACTTCCATGTATAGCCCAAGAGTGATGAAAATGTCAACATAGCCATGTTATTACCCCACCTGAAGTACCCAGTGCAGAAAATAGTCAAATCCCCCACCAAAATGTAATTCTACGCAACTGCAATGCCATTTCTGTGCTGCAGGTGTGAAAACACATTTCAGACAGGATTTGAAAAATAACAGTTGTGACATTCATTTGGTGGGGTAATAACAAGTCTATGATTCAAATTTGGGATCCAGATTTGTTTTAAATTTACAAAGTTACGGGTGTGCATAGAGAAATTGCAACAAATGGTTATAACTCAGCCATTTTTTGACATTTTGACTCCAAATGTTCCACATTGCCTTTTGGGGACCCCACCTCAAGAACAATATGACTGTCTTTATGCAAATTATGGCCAAAAGGTGAATTCACCAAGTGACTGTGAAATCACCTTTTGGGCAGGAGTTAACAAACAACAGTCATATTGTTCATGAGGTGGGATACCCAAAAGGCCAAGATGAAAATCTGGGGTCAAAATCTCCAAAAACAGCTGAGCTGTGCATCAAAGTAGCCTGTAAAATCTTTTTTCATCAGCTCACAAAAAAAAGAATTGGCTCATGAAAAAGGATCTAAACAAGTCACAAAAAAGAATTAAAATGTTAAGGAAAGGCATTGCAAGATTGTTCTTTTGCCAAATAGCTTCACAGTCCATCTAACGGTGTCTTGATGAACAAGATACATGTGCTGATGTCTCTAGATACCTTAATTCTGGGTGCTTGTCAATTTAGTTATTCATTTATTTATTTTGAAAAAAACAGAAAACAAGATGGCAACTCAAAAAAAAGGAATTTTTTTCTCACAAAAAAGGATTTTGTTCTCGCGCAAAAGAAAACACTCTCACGAGACTAAATCCTTTTTCATGACAGCAACTCCTTTGTCAAATTCAAGACATCTATCTTGAAAAATGAACTTCCCATAGAATATAATGGGAACTAAAAACCAGAATAACTTTGCAACAGTTTAATATTGTTGCACCAAACTAACAGTGGCAATTCTGTTACACAAGTTTTCTACTATAAAAAAATCATGCCAAAATTCCACTCTGTCTGAGAAAAAGGCAATGAGGAAAATATTGCAAAAAAGGGTGATTTTTTTACTTTCATTCACTTTTCAGATCTCAGAATCTGCACATCTGAGCAGAACAAAACTTGCCATATCGAGAGATCTACCAGACAGGACGGTGCATACAAAATGTTGTGCAAATCCATTGATCAGTTGCAAAGTTATTAAAGTACAAAATTTGACGTTTAACATTAAACAGGCTACTCAACCCTAACTATAGGGGCATGACCGTGCCCCTATAATATAAGTTACAAAAAACATTTTTAATGCTCCAGTTAGGGTCAAAGTGACAAAAGTTAGGAAATGAGGCATTAGGGTTTCCCCTAACACAGCAAACTTCAGATTGGTGAAAAAAGGTCCACTCACCCAGAATAGTTTTAAACATGTATATTTTTTACTTAATATCATCAAATCAGATGCAGTACAGAGAATCCACACATATTCTGTAGAATTCCACTGGTATACATTTCAGTATAACCTTCATCAGTACAGTACCATATCTAATAAATAGAAAATAATCAAATAAATGTTATGAATTGTTCAAAAACCTATTTTTATCTTATAACCATATATTAAGACATCATTAAATTAATGCTGCTTACCAAATCATGACTATGTTGCTTGCCTTGATTTCATCTTATTTTTCAACATATGACATGTAATAGAATCTCCTAAAAATTAATTAAAAAAAAAAAAACATTTTTATAACATAAAAAATGTTTTCTTTTCAAGGAGGCCCTAAAATAAGTCTGATATGAATACCTAGTTATGCCCACTACATAGAATTCCATCATTATAGCATTAGCTAACGATTCAAATAATAAATTCCGCATTGTATACACATCAAATGCTACCTTATGCATTTAACGAAGTACAGTACTTTGTAGTTCAATCAGTGTAACAAAAAATCAGATCTTCACTTAGCTTCACTATAGGACTAAGTAATAATCACCTTCATTGGTTTATACTATATAACTAGTGTTCATGAATAGTGACCAATTATTATTAGTGCTTACCCAATTGACACTGCTGCATATAAGCTTACAAAATGATTTAACGTCTTGGGTGCATTCTACATATTTGAAACACAGTGTCATATTGTATACATTGAGTCATGAGCTCTCAGAGACAATTCAACTACAATAATATTTATGAAATTCCCCACACATATCATATGCATGTAATTTCTGTGGGCAAACGAGGATGGGCTTGCTAAAGCACTTCTTCTAACTGTTTATATTACAATACACAATTAACAATGCTGCATATAGGCTTGCAAAATTATTTAACATCATAGTTTCCACAGGCAAATCAAAATATACATGTTCAGTCTAGGCTACATCATGCACCTCTAGAACACACAATGTCACATTCTATGAATCAAATATAAGGCTCACAAGGGTAATTCAAAACAACTGATTTTTCTAAAATGTACCCTGCACATGCTCCATGAGTCTTCTATGTGAGTGGTTTCTACGGACAAACAAAAATGCACATCTTAGAACAACTCTTCTAGCTGTTCCTGTTAGAGTACCATGCTATTTCTTTTTCTTTACAATATCAAGAAGTCTAAAAGTATTACCCTTTTGAGCCTTATATTTGATTCATATAATGTGACATTGTGTGTTCTAGAGGTGCATGATGTAGCCTAGACTGAACATGTATACAGTATTTCCATCTGCCCGTGGAAACTATGATGTTAAATAATTTTGCAAGCCTATATGAAGCATTGTTAATTGTGTATTTTAACAGAAACAGTTAGAAGTGCTTTAACAAGTGTATCCTTGTTTGCCCACAGAAATTACATGCATATGATACTTGTGGGGAATTTCATAAATATTATTGTAGATGAATTGTCTCTGAGAGCTCATGACTCAATGTATACAATATGACACTGTGGCACAGATATTCAAACTGCGCCAGGCTGTGGCGCAAGCCTGGGCGCAGCACAACTTGGCTGCACAGGGGCATTGACTGGGTGATATTTAACAGAGCTACACCATGGTACAGCATCATTGAATACCGCACCCTGGCCACCCGCAGTGTGCATGGCGCAGTGGCACTATGCCAGTGCAAGTGGCCAGAGTGGAGCAGGGGATGCGCTAGTGCAAGTTCCATTGCACTATGCACTGCAACTGTGATATTCAAAAGTGCACATGCAAATGGGACCATAATGTATGCAAGGTGCAAATGAGGCCATTTGCATATCATTATGGCCTCATTTGCATGCAGGTGAGCCGATCCCCAGTGACTTGTGCCTGGCGCCCTGCCAGGCAGCAGCTGTCAGGGACCAATGCCCCCTGCACAGCGCGGCAATGTGTCCCACAGCCCAATCACGGGCATTTGCAAAGTAAAATCATGTCCTATATCCCTGGAGGTCCAGTGGACCACTGTCAGCCCGACAGCAGGCATTTGTAAAATAAAATAACTTCCAATATCCCTGGTGGTCCAGTAGACTGCTGTCAGCCCGATCGCAGCCTTAAGTATTGATTAAATGACTCCTATATCCCTGGTGTTCCAGTGGACCGCTGTCAGACCAACTGCGGGCTTAAGTATTGATACAATAAATCCTATATCCCTGGTGGTCCAGTGGACTGCTGTCAGCCTGATCACAGGCATTTGTATAAGAAAATTATGTCCAATATCCCTGGTGGTCCAGCGAACCCCCCCTTCCCACCTGCCCACTGAGCCCCCCCATCCATTCACATATCTGGAATGTGTAGTACGGCACAGGCTGCATGCCCATTGGCTCATGCTGTGGACCAATGGGTGTACAGCCCTATCCACGGTGTCAGTCAGCGGGCAGCAGCACCCCACCCACCTGCTGCCCTGCCGCCCGCTGCTGACCGGGGGGGAGCAGGGCGGTGTGGCTCAGTGGGCGGTGGGGAGGGGTCCACTGACCACCAGGGATATTGGATGTAAATTTCTTATACAAATTCCTGCGATTGGCCTGACAGCAGTCCACTGGACCACTAGGGATATATGACCTCTTTTATTTTAACTGCAGCCCGCAATTGGGCTGCAAGTGGTCCACTGGACCACCAGGGATTTTGGAGGTTCGTTTTTCTATGTATGCCCTCAATCGGGCATGGGAGAGCACTGCCAGGTGCAGCCGGAGCTCAGGTGGCCACCCACAGGTGGCAGCTGCCATGTTGCACCCTGCAATACGGCAGCTCACCTGTGAGTGGCCAGCCATTGTTCCTTTTTTTTTTGCTCACCTGTGTGAGGCACAAGTAGGGATTGTGCATGCATGGACTCAGCACATCCTGGGCTGAATATCAGGATGTGCAGAATATGCATGGGCACGCACCCCCTACCTGTGCCACATACATTACTGATGTGCTCCGGCGCATCGGGATTTGTGCCAGGCACAATCCCTGTTTGAATATTGCACTGAGGTGTATCAGTGGGTTGCACATGGTGCAACACTGTTGCACCATGTGCAACCCTTTTGAATATCTGGGCCTGTGTGTTTCAGATATGTAGAATGCACCCAAGATGTTAAATCATTTTGCAAGCTTATCTGCAGCAGTGTCAATTAGGTAAGTATTCATAATAATTGGTCACTGTTCATGAACACTAGTTATATAGTATAAACCAATGATGGTGATTATTACTTAGTCCTATAGTGAAGCTAAGTGAAGATCTGATTTTTTGTTACATTGATTCAGCTACGATTACTGTACTTAGTTAAATTCATAAGTTAGCATTTGATGTGTATACAATAGGGAATTTATTATTTCAAAACATTAGCTAACGCTATAATGACGGAATTCTATGTGATAGGCATAACTAGGTATTCATATCAGACTTATTTTAGGGCCTCCTTGAGAAGAAAACATTTTTTATGTTACAAAAATGTATTTAAAAAAAATTTAAAAACATTTTTTTAGGAGATTCTATTACATGTCATATGTCAAAAAATAAAATGAAATCAAGGCAAGCAATGTAGTCATGATGTGGCAAGCAGAATTAAATTAATGATGTCTTAATATACGGTTATAAGCTAGAAAAATAGGTTTTTGAACAATTCATAATATTTATTTGATTATTTTGTATTTATTAGATATGGTACTGTACTGATGAAGGCTATGCCAAAACATATACCAGTGGAATTTTGCAGAATATGTGTGGATTCTCTGTACCGTATCTGATTTGATGATATTAAGTAAAAAAAGATACATGTTTAAAATTATTCTGGGTGAGTGGGCCTTTTTTCACCCATCTGAAGTTAACTGATTTACTGATACTGATCGGTTTAGGCTCCTCCCTTAATTAAGTATATTTTTTATTTTTCAATGAGGTTGGCTGGGCTGGACCCTTACTTTTTCAGGTTTCCCCTAACACCCCACCCTCCCAGACCAGGCAGGAGAGCAGGTGTGGAGTGCACCTTGGGCTTCTCAAGCCTTACACTCACTCCATTCCATCTGTAAATAAGGTCAGATGTTTAGATTTTATGAGAATGGGGTGAGCGTTACGCTTGAGAAGCCCAAGGCACACCTCACGCCTGCTCTCCTGCTGGTTTGGAGGGTGTGTTGGGGGAAACCCTAATGCCTCATTTACCAACTTTTGTCACTTTGACCCTAGCTGGAACATTAAGAAAGTTTTTTGCAACTTATTTCCTTACTTTTTGAGATAGCATGATAGTATCCTTATTTTACTGTGGGAGTACAGGATCAGTCCATCCCTCCATAGATGTGTATAAGTATGTAGCTGTGGATCCTGCACTTCCATTTATAGGTCAACATTGACCAAATTGTCAGCATAGTCATCTTATTACCCAACCTCATGTACCTGGTACAGAACATTTTTGAATCACTGCCAAAACATAATTCTGCGTAACTGCAATGCCATTTCACACCACAGGTGTGAAATCACATATTTAGGCAGGATTGGAAAAATGGCAACTATGACATACATGAGGTGGGAGTAATAATAAGACTATGTTGAAACTCTGTGGTAAAAATATTTAACATTTCAAAAGTTATGAGTGAGTGTAGCAGAATTGCAATGAATGGTCATAACTTGGGAATTATTTCATATTTTGACCCCAGGTTTTCAACATTGTCTTCTTATGACCCCACCTCATAAACCCCACTAGTGAAAATTGTCAAAGCCATGCCAAAATGCCATTCCACACTACAGCTGTGAAAATGCATTTCAGTCAGGATGTGAAATATGACAACTGTACTGTTCATGAGGTGGTGTGAAAAATGGCTATGTTGAAAATTTGGAGTTAAAATACTGAAAATTACCAAAGTTTTGCAGGTGCGTAGACACATTTCAACAAACGCATATAACTCAGCCATTTTTTAGGACTGTTTTTACCAAATTTTCAACAAGAACCCCACCTTATGAACACTGGCAGTGAAATGTCATTATTCAGTCCTGAAAGGTGATTTCACGCAGTGACTGCAAAATTACCTTCCAGGCATGATTAACAAAATGACTGCTGCAGTGTTCATGAGGTGAGGTCTCAAAAAGTCCACATGGAAAATTTGGTGAAAAAATTCTAAAAAATGGCAAAGTTATGATCAGAAGTTCAAAACTCATTTGAAATATATTATATGGCACTTACCTTGACTCATCAGTTCACGGTTCAGCTTTGAAGAGCACAGACATGTCTTGGTCCACAGAAGATGACAGCGTTCGACCTCCAATGGTAAGTATAGGATAAAAGGTGGTGTGGGGTAGTGGGTGCTCAGTGGGAAGGTCAGGATGGGGAGAGGAATGGCAGGGATGATGAGGGACCATTTTTTTTTTTCTGGTTTAAAAACAAAAAGTCGGGAGACATTTTTTTTCTTTTTAAGGAAGGAATTAAAAAATTAAAATATGTCAGGACACTGGGGGTGGGCTTCATAGTGTCCACACTGCTTGGGGGGTCTTCTAAATGCTGACATGGGGATTGAGCCCCCAATGTCTTCAAGTAATATTAACACAATGGTTTAGGGGGACATCTGACACCAGGGGTTGGCATCACCATGTCAGATTATACAAACACACAAATAAATAAATAAGTATGAGGATCTGAGGGTGGGGGTGCCACTAGACAGCAAGGAAAGATATGAGAGGACACTGGGGGTGGACATTACATTGTATGTGTTAAAATGTTCATTTTGGAGTGACATTTCTATGGCATAATTCAATTTGATGCACTCTTCCAGAATTTGTATTTACCAGCACTTGGTCAAAAAATGAATTAAAAAAAAACAACTTGTGCATGAAGGAGTTTGCCAGAGGTATGAAGAACACAGAATCTGACTGCAGATAAGGCCCATTGGGCCCATCCAGTCTACTCATTTTTGAAGGCAACAAGGTTTGGTTGCAAGAAATATGATTTTGTTAATAAAGTATAATACACATATATGTAAGGCAGATCAAGGGCCAAAATAGCAATATTCATGCAGATGTCAGCAAGAACCCTGGTCCCCAGAGCAACAGAAATTTTCACATAAGGCTGACAAAGACTCATTTGGTTACTTTTTCCACTTAGTTTGTTACACCATTTATGGTTACATGTTTCTGCACTGAGTATTGTGGCACAATTCCCAGTAATCAGACAGTTCTTATGCACAGTGCCAATCCACAATATTGCTCACTGTTCTGGTACTAGGTTCCCCCTTGTTCTGCAGACAACTGCTATCACTTCGGCTGCATATCTATCAAAGTCAGTTGGCAAACTTCCTCATTCTCCCACCTTCACTTTTTTACTGTCAGACAGCTGTGTAAACTGTGACCATGAAACTCAAACTGCAGCTATCCACCACCTCAACATCTAGGCACCCAGAGCACCTCCCCCTCCCTCAGCAATAATAGCCCAGTTACCGACTATGGTACCTGCTGGCAGAGCCAGCAATCGTCATCTTGTCCAAAGTGGGGAAAAACACATGCTCAGAGATGCATGATTGGGGAACTACTGTGGGAATGAGCTATACACTTAGAAATTGCAAAGCCAAAAAACCCTGTGAGCAGAGCACACACCAAAAGATAATAGGAGGCAAAATTCCAAAAACTGAAAGTAGCTGGACTTCTACTGCCATCTCCTTAAAACTGACAGATTCAGAGGCAATTAGTTTCATTAACCACTAATGCAAATATTGACAACTAGCTCATTATTACTTCAGGAATGGAAACAAAAGCAGATTATTATATGCAGCGACAAATCCCCCCCCCCCAACCTTTGGGAATCCGATGATATTTCTGCTTCAGGAAGTAAAATAGCACCACCTAAACATCATTAAAAAAAAAAGATGAGATTAACATCAGCATCAATAGAGAATGCTATTTGAAGATTCCTGTTCAAAAACATGCAGTAGATATCCTTAAACAGAATGCACGTTTGTGCTGTTTTAAATACCCCAAATGAAATAAAATACTGAGTCCACATTTTTTTTAACATTCATATTTCATTCTCATCATATTATGTGCATTTTGAGTAACTGACTTTGACAGCAGTCAGGGGAAGCCAATGAAAGCATTGACAAGGCTTCTTCACACATCAGTATGGTACCAACATGATGTGCTTTAATACTAAAAGTGCCAAAATATGACTTAATAAAGACAGACAGCATCCCTTTATTACTTATTCACTGTCAAAATTCTGACATATAGTACTGGGACAGCAATGGAATGGGAGGACGCCGCTAGACATTAGGGAAATGGTGGCTCACATCTAACACTGCAGCCCAAGGCACGAGTTCCAGCTGTAGCTACAGAGGTCAAGAAAGTCCCACTGTTCTCATGCAGAGAACGCAGGGGAAGTGCTCCTCTCGCTAAGCTAGGCAACTGGGATTTCGGGTGCCCAGATAAAGTATTGCTGGCCCTAATTCTGAAAAACAAACATCAGAATCTAGCAAAACAGGGATCATTTAGCTATGTTATAGTGTTTAATTTTTTTTAAATAACAGTTTTATGTATTGTCCACGTTTTTAGTTTGTGGGAAGAAAAACAAGATGGCAGCTCACAAAAATTGACTTTTTCCTCATAAAAAAGGAACAGATCTCATGAGAAAGAATCCTTTTTCACAAGGTCAATCCTTTGTCCAACTTTATACCTCTGTTCAGGAGAGTGAACTTCCCACTGAAAACAATGGGAACTTAAAAACTGAATACCTTTGCAACATATTAATATTTTTTCACCAAATAAACACATAGCAGTTCTATTACCCAGGCTGTATCTGTCATAAAAAAATCACACCAAAATTCCACACCATCTGGACTCAAAGCGATAAGGGAAAAACTGCAAAGAATTTCAACTTTTAAGGTTTTTGCACTATCTGGATCTCAGAATCTGTACAACCAACCTTTAGTAAAATTCACCATGTCAAGAGTTCTATTCCAGGGGACAGCACACACCAAATGTTGTGCAAAACCATTGATCGGTTGCAAAGTTATTAAAGTGCAAAATCTGAGGTTTAGCATGAACAGGCCACTCAACCCTAACGATAGAGGCACAACTGTTCCCCTATAATATATATTTATATATATATATAGTATATATATATATATATATATATATATATTATTTTCAAAACTCTGTTAATGCAACCTTTAGGGTTCAGGGTAAAGCAACAAAAGTAGGGAAATGTGGCTTTAGAGTTTTAACCCTAAAACCCCAAAGGCACCTGTAAAGTAAATTGGGGTTGAGCTTTTCTAGGGGCTGTAAACCCTAAAGCTCACCCCATTAGATGTGTGTATTTGTGGAGTGTATAAAATGGGGTGAGTCTTAGGGTTGACAACCCCTAGAAAGACTATGCCTCTGATTTGCCTTATCAGTGCCATTGGGGCTTTAGGGTTGGAAACCCAAAAGCCACGTTTTACTACTTTTGTCACTTTAGCCTGAACCCTAAATGTTGCATTAATGGAGTTTCAACAAAGATTTTCCTTACTTTTTTAGATAGTATAATCATATCATTATTTTCCTGTTGGAGCACAGGTCTCTCTGGGCTTGTGCTCCCATGCATCCATACTTCTTCAGATAGTGTAATTGTATCCTTATGTGTCTGATGGAGCACATGGCCCAGAGGGTACCTCACTCCCATCCATCCATAAGTACATATATGTATATTTATGGGGTGCACAGGGCCCTCCAGGCCCTGCGCTTCCATTTGTAGAACAACACCAGCCAAATTGTCAGCTTAGCCTTCCTATTATCCCACCTCATCAATCCAGTAGTAGAAATTGTCAAATCCCCATCAAAACTAATTCTGCACCACCGCAGTATAATTCTGTGGCAGGGGCACGAAAATATATTTTGTGCAAGATTTGAAAAATGACACCTATCACATTCATGGGGTGCTGTAAGAAATGGCTATGTTGTAAATTTGGAGTAAAAGTATTAAAAAATTAGCAAAGTTATGAGTCTGCATTCACAAAATTCAATATAGGGTCATAACTTTGTTGTTTATTTTTTTTTATATTTCTACACACAATTTTCAACGTCTTCTTTTGACCTCACCTCATGAACATGGGCAGAAAACATTTTTAATCCCTGCCCAAAAGATGATTTTGCACAGGGACAGCAAAATCACCTTTTGGGACACATTTGCCTAATGTGAGTGCAATTGTTTACGAGATGGTGTCCCCAAAAATGCATGCTAAAAATGTGGGCCAAAAATATGCAGAAATGGCCACGTTATGCCACTTAGTTGAAAAAACTCATTGAAATACATTGAAGCAGGTCGGCCTGGTGTTGCTGAGGGTTGTGGCACTGAATGCCATACCTCACTCCATGCCAGCGTCCTGGGGTCGGAGTGATCTTGGGTTGCTGGGGGTCGGCAGGGAAGGGACCGGATTGAGCATCCAAAAGGCTGCTCTCCTCTCCTGAGGCGGGGAGGGTTGTCATCCTGCTTCTTGTCTTCCCACTAGTGGATGCCAGAGGGCAGCGCCAGAGGTCAAGAGACACAGAAGCATGGTTACATGATGTGCGCATGCCTCCACACATGCATGTTTGTGCCATGAGGGAGAGGGGGTGTACGGGGAGAAAACAGAAAAATAACAGTAAAAAGCTATATGGAAAAAAAAGAAATACATTGAAGCACATACCTGTTCAGTTTGTGGTCCAGCTTAGAAGAGTGAAGATGTGTCTGGGGTCCCGAGAAGAAGACAGTGTTCGACTCCCGCTGAGTAAGTATGGGCTTCGGGGGGGGTGCTGAGTAGGACGGTCAGTGGGGGGGCACAAAAAGCAGCAAAAGACATTGTTGGATGGTTTTCTAGGAAAGTAAAAAGAAGAAGACGCATGGGCAACATTTTTTAAAAAGTGAAATCAGGACACTGGAGGATTGGGCACTCCCAGTGTCACTGTTATGTTTTGGGGTGGGGTGGTGGGTCTTGTTTAGAAGGCTTGGGGGAGCTTACAGTGCACTGTGGGGCAGGTTCATTTAGCAGGTGGTAAGACTGGGGGATTGGGCACCCCAGTGTCTCTCATATCAAAGTATTATGGGGACAGGGATCAGAGGGCGGGGGGGTGCCATTCGACACCAGGGAAATATGGTAGTTAGAGGAGAGGGGTATGAGAGGGTGGGGGGGTTCTGCTAGACATGATTTGCAATTAATGTAAAGAAATGATACGGGTTGGGATAGTACAATAGGGGGTGCCCCCACACATGAGGAAAAAGCAATGGGGCCAACAATTGGAGGTTAGGACATGCCACTAGACACCAAGAATAAACTGTGGCAATGGGGATGGGGATCAGATGGTGGGGGTGCCACTAGACACCAGGAAAAACATGTTGGGTGACAAAGAACAATCTTTTTTGTCAGTTGTCATATGAAAAGAATGTTCTTTCCTATAATGACTCTTGAAAAAAACAAACTCTGGAACAGATGAATATATTTTCACAAAAGTAGCAAAATGTACATCTGTGCCACAGCCCCTTTGTACCATAACAATTTCAGACCACAATTTCAAACAGTGTGGGTGGTAGCCCAGCTGACATTTTAAAGACAACATGAGACTCAGGCAGCATGAAAGCAGAGGACAAGATGGCTGCCAAATGAAAAAGGATTTTCCCCTCACAAAAAAGATGACATCCATACAAAAAAAAATTACTTTTTTCATTTCATACAGCTATTTTTTAGTGCTTACTGAGCTTGCTTAGAACCAAGTATTCAAAATTTCAAAATTAAATAGCTCTGTAACGGATTCATATTTTTTTCACCAAACAAGCACAAGGCACATCTGTGAGCCACCCCTTTCTACCCAGAAAATTTCAAACCAAAATTCCAAACCATTTGGGCGTTAGCCATGTTGACAGAAAACCCATTCTAACCAATGGGAAAATATTCTGAAAATTAACTTTTTGCACTCTATGCTCATTCTACAGCCGTTTCCTTGTTATAGCTTTCACTGCAGCTGCGATGCATATATACCAAAGGTGCTGTGCCTCTTTACCCTTAACAGAAGGTGGCTTTACGCCTAATACTAGGTTGGCAAAGTTTGGTAGCTCTGATAATGGGAATATGTCTTTCAGCCCTGCCACCACCTTCCCTCAATATGGCCCGAGTGCCTCACAGAAACAAAAGATGTGGCTGTGTGTTCCCTGCATTTTGTTGCACTCTCTCCAGTAGGACCCTGTAGACCCTTAGCCCCACTTGTATTTGGTTATTAGAGTCA
This sequence comes from Neoceratodus forsteri, assembly GCA_016271365.2. Classification (NCBI taxonomy): domain Eukaryota; kingdom Metazoa; phylum Chordata; order Ceratodontiformes; family Ceratodontidae; genus Neoceratodus; species Neoceratodus forsteri. Next base: position 825,041,790 of record CM057449.1, read on the forward strand.
AAAAATACCTAGTTTTAACTTTTCACATGAATTTATGCCATCTTGGAAAAGATGATGTATGGAATGACCCCTTCCTTGTATGTGAACTGTGAAATGGCCTCTACTAGCCATTCGTTTATCAGGTAGGTGGCATGTTTAACTTTACCCTGTACCAGAAACTGACATAGTATCGAGATGATTCACTTCTGTTGAAGATTGGTTAATAAAGTAATAAAGATACACTTTCTTGTGCTGTGCCCCCCATTGGTCTCTCCTGTCCCAGGCACTGGGAAACAGTCTAATCTGAAAATATCAGAACCTGTCTGCTTTTCTCCAGGCAAATTTTGTCTTCAGTTTTTCAAAGTTCTGATTACATTCTCTAAGACTACCTGCTCTGGGTATCTGAGTCCTGTCCTCATCTGTGTCCTATATCATGGGTCTATCTGACTAGGAGGGAAAGTGGCATCCCAAGCAAGTCATATAAATCACTACTACAGCTATGTTATCTGAGATTGAATGATTTACACACAAACATATGAATGTGCCAGAACATAAAGGTCTTACAGTCTGTCTTGTCTGCTTGAATGTGCAGTTCCCTCTACATTTACAGGGGGAACTGCCCCCTCCCCATATGCCCCTTGACCCCTGTCAAATACACTCTTCCCCTTCCCCACTCTACTTGCATCTTTCCCCCACCATGTCCCAACCTGTCTTGAAGCTATAAATTGATTTCCTTGTCATGAAAGTTGGTAGAATTCAGACCTACGTAGGGAAACCCCAATGGATTTCTAATCCATCACCTTAGCCTCTCGACCATTACTGCTACCTTTATTATTTGTATTGTACAAGTGCTCCAAGCACTAGAGGGGTGCGTTATAGAAAGTTAATAAACAAATAAACTTACTAAGCCCTGGATGTTTATGGATATGCTACCATGCCCTCCAATGATCCCCAAGGCTCCTAAGTGTGTTTATGTACTGATTCTTACTGTATTATCATTTAGTAGGGGTGTTAAGGGGTACTGTCAGAGATTTCTTTCTCTATAGACTTCCAATGGGAGTTAAAGCTCAGGTTATCCCATAGCAAGGACAGCCTAATTTGTCCAGCTAGCAAGTAATTCTTCAAGGAGGGAAGCGCCCCAGCTCTCCCCCTCGGATTCTTTCTTATCAGGAGATTGCTATGCACTCTTGGTCTTTTATTGGCCCAAATTAATTTGTATAGTTGTCTTTATACCTCTGCAAACCATTTCCAGAAGAGATAGACAAGGGACACACTGGAACAGGTAAAGATATATGGGCAAGACATTTGTCTTGACTGCCTGCATCTCTGAGTGGGGGGAAAGGGAGAGAGAGACCATCTCTTGATGTCTTCCTTAAAGGTGTGTAGCAGTGGAATATAATTATCCTAATAAACGGAGGCATTGTTTGGTGAATTCCTAACTTAGTATTTTAACTTTTATTTCCACTTTATGAGGTGCCCACTTTGTATTTCTCTGGGTGGTGTAAAATTGAGGGTGAGCACTTCCATTTTGGCTTCACTAGGTGTATCTACAGCACGCAGAGAATTCTCTAACTACCACTTTGTCTAGTGAGGCTTGCAGATTTATCAGGTAGAGAAGTATGTCATCCACAAACAGTGCTATTTTATGTTCTGTTTGGTCAATTATGACTCCTCTAATTCCTTGCTCCAAGTGGGTCTTCTGTGCTAAGGGCTATATCTGTAAAGCAAACAAAACGGGTGATCAGTCTGTCAAGTTCCCCGGCCTAGTTTAAATTCCTTGAAGAGCTGACCATTTGTCTTAACATATACCGGGGGTGGCTAATATAGTGCTTACATGTAGCTGACAAAGGCAGTGGAGAAACCAAAGCTTACAAGGACCCTATACAGATAGTTCCAGTCTACCTGATCAAATGCTTTCTTTAGCATCCATACTCATTATAAGTGTTGGTTAATAGAATTCACATGATCTATAATATGAACTGTTCTTCAAACATTTTCTTTGGCTTGTCAATCAGACATGAACACAGTTTGGTTTAGGCCTACTAACTACCAATCTCTTAGTCAATACTTCTGTCAGAACCTTATTGTCAATATTTAAGATAGGTCTATATGACAGACAGGGCAGAGTCCTTACTGGGCTTGGGGATAACTGATATGACAGCATAGTGTCACAAAGAGGATTGAGTTCTCCCCACCACCTGGGCCACTCTACAGTATATGCCTCTTTCAGCAAAAGGGTCCCCTCATCTCTAAATGGTTTATAAAATTCTGCAGTAAAGCCATTGGAACCCAGGCAGGCATTTCCCTGTTTTAGTGCCCATTATTGATGCTAGACTGTCTTCCTCAGAAACAGGGGTATACAACCTATTGTTTTGTTCCTGGGTATGCTGAGGAAGGTGCAACTGGACCAGGTATCCATCTATCCTAGATTGTGATTGGCCTGATCTAGCCTTATATAAGGATTCATAGTAACAGTGAAAAGCATTTATTACTTGTTCCATCCAGGGTTCCCTGAGACCTGTGCCTTGTGGTGATGTCATAGTGATATGGAACCTGACTCTCTGCATTTGTAATTTACAGGCTAACAGTCTGAGCTAGTGTTGCTTAGGTAATACTTTTGTGAATCCTACCACTATCTGTCAGATGGGGCTGGTATCCTACCTGGGATCCTACCAGAAATCCTACCAAAGACAGATGTAGGATCCAGGGTCAGATAGTGACTGTTCCTAGTTAGGATTCAGGGGTCCTAGGTCAGATTTAGGGATCCTAGGTCAGATAGTTAGGGTCTGGGGTCAGATAGCAATGGATCCTAGGTCAGATCCAATTATCCTACTGTAGGTCAGATAGTTAGGATCCGAGCTGGATCTGTTGCTAGGATCAGTGGGATCCACAATGTTTGTAGGATCCCTGCACTGGATCCTAGAGGGCAGGATCCATTGTCAGATAGCACTGCTATCCTACTACAGTAAACTATCTGGCCAAATGGAAGGAGTCTGTTGGTATCCTAGTTTCTAGGATACTATCTGAGCAAAACTAGTCTACATACTCTTGAGCCACCTTTACATTATCTCTGTCTGAGATATTTTAGGTTCTGTTCTACTTTCTAATCCAAAAATTGGTGAAGCTCATTTTTAACTCCTGCAATTCCTTGCCTCTCTATTAAGTTTAATTTATTGTAACCTTTCTGACTCCATAAATCTAGCCTCAAGATAATGCTGCCATTCTGTTCTTCTTCTTTTCTTTCCTGCTGCTATTGCTATCAGCTTTCCCCTTACCATGGCCTTGACTGTGCCCCAGAGTATTCCTAGGGAAACATCTGAGGGTATATTATCTTGTACAGCCTGCAGTGTAAAACGAGGGATTGGTCCTGAACTGCTTTATCCTGCAACAAGTTCAAATTTAGTCTTCAAAAGGAAGATTTTCTTTGGGGGTCTAAATCCAGTTGCATGGTCAGGAGGCATGATCTGATAGGTCTATAGGGTCCACAGTGCAGCTGTGGAGACTGGCTAGAGATTCTTTCTGGAGAGAAACAGATTCAGTCTAGGGCACATCTGATGGGCTACTAAATAGAACATGTATCTTTCATAGAGCTTTGTAGATGCTTCAAGCATCAGTTAACCTACACTCTGTCAGGAGGGCCTTCACCCTTTTCACCACCCTATGTTCCCTATGAGGGGTACCCAAGGTGCCGTCTACTTGTGAAACAATTGCCAGATTTAAGTCCCTGGCAGAGCAAGAAACCTTCAATTTTTTTCCACCATAAGGGTCAGTAGTTTTCTGAAAAAGGCAAGTCAGCTGCCAGGGGTGCATATACAGATACCAAACTGAGCAGCGAACCATTATACAGTCCCTTTAGAATCACATATCTACTCTTCTTATCTGTATCGACCTCCCAGGTCTTGAATGCTACATTATTTGGCACTAAGATCACCACACCCCTCCTCTTCTCAACTTGATATGAGAAGGAGTGTACCTGGTGGTATTAAAATGTCATTCTTTTTTGGTGCTGTACCTCTGAGAGTTGAGTCTCCTGTAGCATTACAAATTCTGCTTTAGTTTGATGGATATTGGTCATAACTTTGTTCCTTTTTGATGGGGTGGGTAAGACAGTTAACATTATAGGTAAGGATTTTCATCTGCATGTCAGCTAAGGTAGATGATGTATAAAGAATACTTATAGACCTTCGTTATGGGGCTGACCCCCCCACCCACCAAAGACCCCCACCCCAATACAATGATAAACCTCCATAGAAACATGAGCATTTAGACATTCCAAACTAAGTAACAGAATACAATATACAACAACACTGAACAGTTCCAAGGCAGGGGAATAAGAAAGATATTCCCTTGTCCCTTCTAGGGAATCACCCTCCCTCCTTTTGCACACCCAGTGGAAGTGACGTGCTGGAACTCTGTCCCCTATGCAAGGGGCTTCGAGTCAGGCTACTCCAGGGTGTGGAGAGCTCAGCAAGACTAAAAGAAACAATGGAAAGACACACCATGGCATTAGAAAAGAATGGCACACTTATCCTTCAATCCTGCCCACCCGAGATTATGTCCATAACCAAATGCATCAAGGTATTCCCTAATCTATACATCATGTGTATCGAAATTTAGAAACCTTGGATGGTCCCTTGACCCTAGCTGATCTACCTAGACTGACTGAAAAGTCAAAAATGGGTATTACCAGGTATACGCTGTGTGATTGCCTTTATAATAGTATTCAGTAGTGACCCCACTGCCTACCCCATCTACCTCTTGAACCTTGCACTAGTGTTGCATTCATCATGTGCAACATAGATTATGACCTGCAAATTCATTGGAGCCATATGCTACCGTATTTGGGTGGGTGTCTCCTGAAGCCTACCATTTTAACTCTCTCCAGGAGAATGGCCTTCCGCTCACCCGGTAGTATTATGTGCACCCCTTGCAGCTAGTAGAGATAGCATACTTAGTAGGATATTTGCTTGGTAGCGAGGGGGAAGGGGTAGGTAACATAGTTGGAGAACCATGGCATAACAATTGAGTAAAGAGCCTTCAGTTAGAATATACTGAGTATTAGGATCTAATGGATAAGGTCATGCCAGGGCCCAAAGGAAGTGGTGACTGAGATTGGATGACCCAGGCCCCCATCCCCACAACTTGAGGTGGGACCTACATGGACCCACCCTCCCCCAAAGCCTACTCAAACACCCCCCACATCGAGTCTGCCATTATTGGCCTCAAATATAAGCCAGTGCACAAATAGTGCCAGTTTTTGCCTTGTACCTACCTCACTGGGGGGGGCTCTATACATTCTAACATATAGATTAGGCAATATCCAAGACTCCCTCTTCTCCCTCCCTCATTAATGTCAGTATACCAGTGCAGTCCTCAAAATCTAGTTCGAGGAAAGAGGTCTGTTATTTCTCCCCTTCAGCAAACCTGCAATCTTGATGCCTTACATTCCCTGGTGTGAGTATTAAAAGAGTGCTAGCAGCTGCATGGGAGAATCAAGTTCAGTACTATCTGCCATAAGCAATGAAAGTTAAATTTGCTGGGTTCTTTGTGCTGGGCATGTCTGTACAAGTTGTGGTGTTGCAAAGAAATGATAACTCTGTTCTCATCCAACTCAGTCATTCAGTATCTTAAAGTAAAAGTCAGTCTTACCCTGTTGTCCAAAACACCAAGTGTGCTGCTCCCAGAGCAAATCCAGTATAGCACTTGGTCCTCACACCAATCTGCCCTGAACCTGTTAAAGCTGACCATGGATCTGCTTCATAGTGCATTGTGCTGCTCTTTGCCCAGTGACTGTAATCTGTTGACAGCACACTGTTATCCATTCTCCACATGTGGATTTCAATCCTGTGGGTTGGTTCTGTGCTTCTTGAGTTGATTTTCTAATTGCTTACTTCTTTATACCTTTTTTATTCCTCCAACTGGCTTCTGATATTATGATTCCCCTTAAGGTGGCTTTGAAGGCAACTTTTCAGGATGTATTCAGACACATGGGTTTTCTTCAGTCAGTAATTTTTTTCCCTTTGGTCTGCCCAATAGCAACCCCCCTGCAAGCCCCATCATGACCTTCTCACAGACTTACCAGTTATCTGCCACTTGCTCAGAACCGTGATGGGTGGGTGGCCCACCTCATTAGTCATGTGAGAGCCTGTGGGGGAGTGCCAACCATGAGCAGCCCAGCATCTTTTTCCTCCATTTTGTCTTTCTGGGCTGTAGTATAGGGATATGTGGGCTACTCAAGTCAGGCTACACCCTCGTGCACTCCCACTGTGCTGCACCCAGCCTCTGCCAGGTGGCAATCTCTGCAGCAGAACTTGGTGTCTCCCCTCCAGGGCTTCGCAGAGACATGTTGCCAAGTGCACTAGTTCTTGGCTACTGCAATTCATAAATTTGGTGATCAGGTACCCCTTAGTGGCATTAACTGTGATAAAGGTAAAACTTTTACTAACCATGCACGATGTTTGCAGTGTCCACATGGAACATTTCTATGTGGAGATTTGGATAACCACTACTGAGGTGTTTCCCTGGAGACTGGCTGAAAACTGTGGACTAGCCGGTCAGACAAATTCTTGCCACATTTGCAAACCATATGGGGGCACTTTCCATATCTCAACTAAAGTGGTCTCAGTAGCTAAAATATTCATTAAGAATCACACTCTACATCCTTTAATTGTCTACATAATTTAGTCACAAAGTTAATAGTGTCATTTTCGACTGTTTGCCTGTTTTTATATGTCAAAAAGTCCCTTCTATTTAGTTTGCCTGCATGGTTTATGGCATTTTCTGCAGTATCCCAACCATACCCCCAGTCTATAAACCTCTGATGCATTGCTTGAGCTCTTTTCTCAAAATCTGATTCTAGGGAACAGTTCCTGTGTATATGTATAAACCGAGACTTGGGGATATTACTGATGGTGTGGTATGGGTGGCAACTAGTGTCATGAAGCACAGTATTTTTATCTGTTGGCTTTTTAAAGAGATTTTTTTTGACTGTGCCACCTTCCTGTTTGAAGACATCCAAATCCAAGAACTATACATTCTGTTTACTGGATTTAACTTAGAACATTATATTTTTGTTTGAGCATTCCAGAAATGGCATGAAATCTGCCAACTCCTGTTCCCTCCATGCCACACCACCAGTATATCCCCTATAAAACAACTCCACAGGTCTAACTGATGGCAATATGGATAGCATCTTGATTATATACTACTTCCCCCTCCCACTGGCATAAGCACAATACTGCATAATTGGGGGTTAAAGTCCGCACATGTCTATATAAATATCTGTTTTGAAAAAACAACTGAATTAATGTTTTTTTTTTAATTAATTCATGAGCATATCAGTAGTTACTGACTAGTTACTGACCTTTTTTACCTCTGACTAATGTGTCTGGTCAAGTCTGTAAAGTGTGCTGTAATGAACTGAATATATTGCTTATGATTCTTCACTTTCCTTTCAGTACCAAGCTTAATGAAAGAAACATATGGGCATGATATTTTGTCACCCTGTGCTATGTGTAAAAAGTGAAATGTTAAAACACCTTGGTTCTTATATGATATTGAGACTTGCTTTTTCCCACTGCAGTTAGAACTTAAAATGCTAAAGCTTTTTTTCATGTTCTTCCTTCTAAACAGGATTTTGAAAGTGGCAAGTACAGTAAGATCTTCACAGGGAAAAATTCATTCAAGGTGCAATGTAAAGGTGAAGTGAAAACCGAACAGATGAATGATGGGATTCAAGAACTGCACTGAGATAAGGCCATGGATGATAAGTATATTGAACGTGATGCTGTTACTGGGGCCTGTTCATGAAGGCCTGTCTGCAGATGTGTGGGGCATAGGTGACTTGTGCAATGGTACTGCATATGACAGTACACCATGCACATTATGCCACATCAGCATTCATGAATGACATTTCCACCCGCGCAGGGAGGGCAGATGTATAGCCACGCACCAGACACAGTGTGTATGCCGGGGTGGTCATGTATCAGTGTGTCAATGTTGTGTGCTGGGTGTTCCCATTTTCCAGTTATAAGTGTCTATTCAATTTTTGTCATTTGGAGCTGTTAAGCAAAAGTACATGCAGAAATAGTAGAAGAAGCCAGCCATTCTCGAAACAAATCATAGAAGTAGCCCGATTTTTATTTTTCAGACCAAAATACTCTTGTTACCCAACATTTCATCTATGGAGCTTCCTCAGGGAAGAGGATCTGTGTATAATCATGTTTAAGAATTATTTCACATTTTCATATTACCATATTCCATAGTTCATAATTTTTTACATATTTGCAAGTTTATTATGCACTTTTCTGTCTTAAGTACTCTATTTTAGACTTGTCTTATGCACACTCTTAACCATCTCCATATTTGTACATTTATTCTGAGTTATGTTACCCTTTGTGTTAGACCCCTGTAGCTGCTTGTGTGATCAGTTGTCCAAGATGTTTTACTTTCTATCAAGTACCAATGTGATCGCTCCAGCCTGGAGCCTATAAAGTCTAACGTTTTTACTCATATTTACCTTACTAATTCTCTAGAGGAATTTACTACTCATGTTGCTTAATACATATTACTAGAAACAATACTGTCATTCAGTCCATATTATAAATAAATCTAAAAGTTATTTCCATGCACCTGCTGAATATCATAATTCACACCTAGTATGTTGTCTGGTGCTCAGTTATCCATTGCATGTAGCACTTCTTAGTGTAAATTCATATCCTAATGTCACAGTTAGAGTGATAAGACATTGTTACCTCAGTTCATACAGTGTCTGTACATATCTGCTGCCCCCTAGTGCCTTCTCCATGTACTCTCTAGACTTCGCATCATGCCTTCATTACAGCAACATTTTAGTTTTTTTGTTGACCAGGTAAGTGCACTAGACAAATCCTGCCTATTTTCAGGCATGACCTGGGGGAAGGGGATACAGATGAATGCCAACTGACTTTGAACCAGATTAAGCTGTTGATGGTATTTTTAGTGAATGAGGGAAATTTGGCCAGGACGCCGGGGAATTTCCCAAACTCTTTTCAATAAGTGCCATGGGATTTTTAACATCCACCTGAACTACCACCAATCCAGGCAGATGGGACCTCGGGTTAACATCTCATCTGAAAGGCAGCACCTCAGAAGTGCAGCACCCCTCTCATGCTGCACTACAGTGTCAGTACTGGGATATTAACCCAAGTGCCAGATGTGGGAACTGAACCCACAGCCCTCTGATTTCCCAGCCTCAGAGGCGAGTGTGCTACCTACTGAGCCACTAACACTGCCATTTTGGCTGAGCTTTCTCTCTTTAACACTCATTTCGCATTGTAATGTATCACTAACATTTTCAGAATAGTCTACCATCACACAGCCACTACATTTCGAGTTCACTTTGCATTATTTTCTGCCCTTATCACCAGCTCTATGTATTTCCACATGCATTTACATAGTATGTTTCCTAATGTCTATATTCAACTTCGAATTCACTTTCTCAATATGCCTAGTGCTAACACCTCTGGTTTAAACTTACCAAGGGGGGGAGCACTGATAAGAAGCAGGGAATTCCCAGCCTCCCCCCACAAAACAAGAGAGTTATTGAGGTAAACACCAAGGCAGAGAGGTCCATATCATGTTATTATAGTGACTCAAATTGAGCAACTTGATTTTGAGCAACTCAGTTTGAGCACTTGTGATCTGAGCTATCCTGAAAGATTAGCGAGCGTGCTTAGAGCAAGGTGGTAGGAGAGGAAATGGCGAGTGTAAGACAGGAAAAGGAGGGTCCAGGCAGGAAGCAGAGGTATATGGGCTATGGTTTGGGGTGGTGCTGCAGAGCTGGTGTTCTGGGAGGTGGTGAGGGTGGCTGTCTGCAGTGAGGAAGGTCCAGGGTTTGGGGCTCAGTATGGGTAAGACTTCTGTGTGTTTTCCGTGTATGGGACTTTTTTTTTTGGCATTCTGTTTTTTTCCCCTCCCAACATTTACCCCGAGTTGAGAATAGTAGCATAGATGTGTGTTTTAGCGGGTGCATTTATTTATTAGCTTCCACCGGGAGTGTACATCGCTGTTTTGTGTTTCGGTGATGTACACTCACTGAAATAGAGATCGCTGTTTTGCAATTGCTATTGTGACATGGAACTGAGAGGTTGAGAGAGAACAGGACAGGGGCAAATGGAGAAAAAGACAAAGGCAGTAAGAACAGGGGTGGGGATAAAAGGGGTAAGGCCATCAAAAAATGGAGGGCGATGAGTACCAATGCCCGTAGTCTGCGTGACCGGCTTCCTGAACTGGTGGCCTTGATGGAGGATGGGCACCTGGATATCATGGCAGTCACAGAAACATGATACACAGAGAACCATGACTGGGATGTCAACATACCAGTGTCCACAATCTACAGGAGGGACAGGGAGGGGAAAAGAGGAGGGGAAAAAAAGGAAGAGATCAATGCAATGGAATTAAATGGTAAACGGGGAGGAGAGGAGGCACTGTGGATCACCTTGGAGAAAGGAAATGGCATCATAATTAGCATGAGGGTTGTATACAGACCCCCATCTCAGGAGGGAGGAAATGGGCAAGAAAATGATAGAATGCATCCTTAGGATGGCAGAAAAAGGGGAGATATTGTTGATGGGGGACCTGAATATGCCAGATGTTAACTGGAGCACCTTTGCTGCAGCCACATCCAAGAGCAGGATCATTCTCGATGCCTTACAGGGGGCATGCCTCAGACAGCTAGTGTTGGAAACCACTTGAGAGGGAGCAATCTTAGACCTGGTACCCTCAAAGGGGGATGGAGAGAGGATCACAGATTTAGAAGTGGGTAGCCATCTGGAAACAAGTGACCACCACACAGTGTGGTTCACGATAAACATAGCCGTAGAGTCAAGCCACACAAAAGCGAGGGTGCTGAACTTTAGTAGGGCTGACTTTGGCAAAATGGGTGAGTGCCTAAGGAATGCACTAGTAAATGGGCAGAAAGGAGGGGTGGAAGAACAATGGGGAAAAATCAAAACTGACATCACAGAGGCAACAAGCCTTTGCAAATAAAAACAAAATGAAGTAAAAAACTACTATGGTTCTCAAAAGAGGTGATGGGGAAGGTTAGGGAGAAACAGATAGCATTCAGTAAGTATAAGGAAGCACAGAAGGAGCAGGACAGAGAAATGTATCAGTTAAAGCATAAGGAAGTGGGGAAGGCAGTCAGAATAGCGAAGGCCCAAACCGAGGAAAAGATAGCCAACTCAGTTAAGAAGGGGGATGAAACCTTTTATAGGTAAATTAGTGAGCAAAGTAAGACTAAGGGAGGGATAGTGAAGCTTAATAAAAGGGCAGGGAGGTGGGCAGAGTGTGACAGTGAAAAAGCAGAGATACCGAACAAATACTTTTGTTTAGTATTCACAAAAGAAGAAGAGGGGGAAGTACCTAAACCAAACAATAGAAGTACTCTGGACAGGGGGGTCGATACAAGTCCATTCACAGAAGAAAAGGACCAGAAAGAACTCCTAAAACTCAAGGTGGACAAAGCAATGGGGCCTGACAGGATTCACTCAATAATTCAAAAAGAACTAAGGGGAGATCTAGTGATACCACTGACTACCCTTTTTACCAAATCATGGGAGGATGGTGTGGTACCTAAGGACTGGAGGAGGGTGGATGCGATTCTCCTTCACAAAAGTGGGAGCAAGGCAGTGGCAGGAAACTATAGACCTGTTAGTTTGACCCCAGAGGTAGGGAAAATGATGGAATCACTTCTGAATGAAAGAATAGTCGAGTACCCAGAGGCCAGTGGGGCACGGGACCCAAAGCAGCATGGATTCACAGTGAGAATGTCATGTCAGGTGAATCTAATAGATTTATTTGAGTGAGTGACCAAAGTAAAAGACCAGGGAGGAGCTCTGGATATGGCCTACCTAGACTTTAGCAAGGTATTTGACACAGTCACACACAAAAGATTAATAAACAGGCACTTGGGTTAATATTCCAATACTGACACTGCAATGCAGCATGAGGGGGATGCTGCACTCCTGAGGTGCCATCTTCCAGATGAGACGTTAAACCGAGGTCCCATCTGCCTGTTCTGGTGGTAGCTCAGGTGGATGTTAAAGATCCCATGGCACTTCTCGAAAAGAATAGGGGAATTTCTCCGGTGCCCTGGCCAAATATTCTCCCATTCACTAAAATACCACCAACAGTGTAATCTGGTTCAAAGTCAGTTGGCATTGATCTGTATCCCCCTTCCCCAGGTCATGCCTGAAAATAGGCAGAATTCATCTAGTGCACTTACCCAGTCAACAAAAACTAAATAAATAAATAAAAGTTAGATAGCGTGGGAGTGGATCCCAGGGTGGTAGCCTGGGTAACAAATTGGTTGGACAACAGGATGCAGAGGGTAATAGTAAACAGAATACACACTGAAGAAAGGGGGTTACTAGTGGGGTACTGCAGGGTTCAGTACTGGGACTGGTCCTCTTTAATGTCTTTATAGGTGACATTGCAGATGGACTGGAAGGAAAAGTATGTATCTTTGCAGATGACACCAAGATCTGCAACAGTGTTGATACACAAGTGGGGGTGGAAAGGATGAGAAGGGACTTGGCAAGGTTGGAGCAATGGTCAAAAGTATGGCAGCTTAGATTCAGTGCAAAGAAGTGCAAACTAATGCACCTGGGAAACAAAAACCCAGGGGAAGAGTACACAGTGGGGGAGGAAGGTACTAACAACAACAAAACTGGAAAGGGACCTGGGCGTCATATCAGATGACTTTATGGCAGGCAAACAATGTGAGAAGGTAGTAATGAGGGCTGTGGGGATACTGGGTTGCCTAGGGAGCGGCATCACCAGTAGAAAACAGGAAGCTGTTATCCCTCTGTATAGACAGTTGGTGAGACCCCCATCTGGAGTACTGTGTGCAGTTCTGGAGACCCCATCTCTGCAAGGACATAGAATGGAGGCAGTCCAGAGGAGGGCAACTAAATTGGTGGAGGGTCTACACCCGAAGCCATACGAAGAGAGACTAAAAGAGCTTAGTATATATATCCTTGAGGAAAGGAGGAAAAGAGGGGACATGATAGAAACTTTCAAGTACCTCAAGAGAATCAACAAAGTCCAAGAAGATAGCATCTTTCAGATGCTCAGGGGCAATGTGAGGAAAAGTATTTTTTCACGGACAGGGTGGTAGATGCATGGAACAGCCTTCCTGATGAGGTCATGGGGTCAAAAACAGCGGTGGAATTCAAAAATGCATGGGGCAGACATAACGCAATTATAGTGGGGGGTAGGAAGATGTAGGCTATTGGTTAACTAGGATCTGCAGCTTATCCAGTAGGTAGGGAAATGGGCAAACCAGGTGAGCCAAGCGGTCCTTATCTGCCATCAAAGTCTATGTTTCTGTGTTAAAATCGTATGAGTTAACTGGAGAGACACAGAATACTCAGACATTCTCTTACTTAATCGCTTTTATATGCATTTCTCGGTTTCACTTTTTGTTACAGTTCCCCTCTCACTCTCATATTTTGCCACTGTCAGCTCTAAACTGTCTTACGCATTCTCTGTTCTACGGATTCCATCATACAAACATCAAACATCATACTGTGCACAATTCTATGTTTAAACTTTATGTTTCTTATATGCACTGCCTGTAATACTACATATTTCAAAGCCCCTTTGGGTGCATACAGACATACCTCTATCACTGTTGGTTTCCCAGTTTTCTTTCTGTTTCTTCTTTCAATTTTAAGCATATTCATTAACCTACAAGTAATGTGTTACAGAAAGTTGTTCCCTGTATCAAACAAGTTCTAGACAGAGCTGATAAGGCTGTGAAGAGCTACCAAATGACCAAAGTCATTTTCTTGTTGGTGGCATATAGTGCTATTTAGTCACAATCATCACAGTGCTCCCAGATCCAATAACCATTTTCCTGTAACAAGCCCTCATTTTTCCTTTATTTTCATCAGATCCCTGTATAAATCCCTGTTGATTTCCGTAAACCACTAGTTCCGTATTTGTGACTTTGTTGTTTATTTAAATGTAATGTGTTGGAAGCCTTTTATCAGGAAAAGGGCTCTGATTTGCTGTTAGGTATTAAAAATATATGTCAAGCTGACAGTGAAATCAGAGATGAATGACCTGGCAATCACTTGAATTGCTGTTCCTAAGAAGCACTGATGCCACAGTCAATGAGGTCACAATGCTGCTGATGTAGTGCGGCAGTATATCTAGCTATGTCAGCTGCCACACAGTGATGTTCCACACATCACACATAGTATTAACATCAGGAAAACAATCTTCTGATTAAAGAAAGGGAAAAGATAAAGTACCTCAAATATAAAAGGTGATGGTTGACTTTTTTAAAAATGTAATATTAGTTTTAGGTTGTACACAAGCTCTTTAATCCACATGCCAAGTGTGGGGATAGAATCCACAGCCTTCTGATCATCCAGTCTCAGAGGCCAGTGTGCATGCTATTTTTTGCATCTTTCATTTGTTAGTTTTTACACAAATTCTCTCAGACATTTTTTTTGACCACCTGATGGAATCTTGAGTGAGTTACATAAATGTTATTATTTTCTTCAAGGCCCTGACCCTGCAACTGAATACACACCCAGTACATCATATTATAGAATGAGAAAAAAAAACAGACTTCTGTTTCAAGTGCTGTCCTACGGAAAGGAATGTCAGCTAATAAACTGCAATTCCACTGTCTGTAATGTGACACTGTCTAACGTTCATTTTCACAAAAACCAAAAGGAAATGAGTTAACCCCTGGGTTGCTGAAAGAAATAGAACAAATCTGTAAGACTGAGCTGGACAGATGCTAGAAACAGCAGTTTAAAACATTTTTTTTTTGTTAATATCCTGTAAAGTTCTGAGGTACAATACAGTAGTATCCCCCTCATCCCTTCAAATGCCTTTAACATAGAGCAACAAATAGCAACAATCAGAGGGACATGCACTACTTTGCAGCTGTGGAGGAATACATACAAATGTCTAAAAAGGAAGTTCTAGGAAAAGCTGTTTTTAGAGCTACAGATTACAGAAGGGCTGTAGGCTCTGCCCATAGCCCTAAAAATTTACACGCTGCCAAAGGAGTAGCTGTTATAGAGGTAACTCACCCATTTTCACATCCTTTGTGTTTGGCAGTCAGGGCAGACCATGTGATCTGCTCATCTCGGCTGCCTTTTTAAACACCAGCCAGGGGAAGGGGGCAGAGGAATTTGTGGTCAATCAGCAGAGGCCATGGGGGCATGTGACTGAAGTCACTCCCCCCAGGTGTGTTCGATTCCCACAGGTTCTTGCTTGCTGAGCAGCCTTAAAGCCATAATCTTGACCTGTATAACCTCCTTATTGTTAGTGCTATGTGAATGTATAATTTTGCTTATTCTGTCCACATTTCTTGTTGCCAAAGATGCAAGTGTTAAATAAGTTATCTATTGATACCCAGTAATCTTAAAGCCATACTCTCGACCTTTGTGACCTCCTTATTGTTAGTGCTATGTGAATATATAATTTTGTTCTGGCACTTTCTCTCATCAGAATTTGAGTCATGGTTCCCATGTCCATGGCTTTGTACCTCCCTGACCATTTTGAAGTTTGTCATGGAACTACAGCACCCCTAACTGGGTGCTTGTATTACTGGGTGAACATACATTATTTCTTGATTCTGCATCATCCATCTGCTCCAGTTTTCATTTTTTTGTCCTAAGTTTTACATTTTTCTTGTGAACAATGCTACTGCAACCATGAGGGGGAGTACACGAGGCAGTCAGAGTGACAATCAGCTATATGTGGGGTGTGCGGTAGAGACCCCAAGTGGAATGCTTCCACTTTTTGTCTGTTTCATTATTTCCAACACAGACCAGTTTTGGTCCTCATTTAATCCCCATCTGCCTCCCACAGTGGCCATGGTGTAAATCCAATAAGTCTCTCTTTTTTCTAGAGCTCAGTTCCAATCCCATCCTCGGGGGGGGGCACTTTCTCTGTTGCCAGAACTTAAGGTTAGAAACAGGATGTTTGGCATCAAGTAAGTATCATGCCACTGGAGACATGATAATTCCAGTGCAGATGTTGCTCTTATGCTCAGTTATTTTCTGTTTTAATGGTCTAGTAGTTTGCTCTACATAGAATTTTGAGCAAGGTCATGTCGGCATACAGTATATACCACATGTGAAGTTTCACTTTGATCTTGTATTTATTGTTACCTGCTGGGTGACAGATCTCTTTTTTCTTTGATGTATTGCCACAGTGCACACAGTGTCCGCAGGGGTACATCCCTGGCTTTATAGGTCCCAGTAATAACTGTCCTCTTAGGGGTCCTAATTCCATACATTTGGAATGTACCAGCTGGTCTTTAATCATTTTAACTTTTTTTGAAGCAATAATTGGATTATTCCTGAATGCCGTCACATTTATTGATCTGAGAATGTCCCAATTCTTGTTTACAAATCTTTTTATGGGTTCTGTATACTCTGAGAATTCTAGTGCTAACACTATTCTGTCTTCATCACACTCTGTTGCCTCACTGGTTCTTTCTTGTGTATTCCCTTGCTTCACCTTGTTCATAGCTGTCTGAATTGTTCTTTTACTATATCCTCTATTTTGTAATCTTCTCGCCATCTTTTCAGTCTCTAGATGTTTACCTTTTTCCATTGTGCAATCCCTGTCTACCCTGAGGAATTCTGAGTAAAGAATGTCCTCTTCGAGTTGTATGGGGTGGTAACTATCTGAGTGTTGAAGTGAGTTTCTGTCTGTTGTTTCTTTGTACAGTGTATGTTCCAGTCTATTCCCTTCATTAAACATAAGTAAGTCCAAGAATGGCACTAAGCTTTCACTAGCTGTGATGGTGAATTTTAGGTTTCTTGTTAATGAATTTAAATGGTCAAAAAACAGATGCAGGTATTGTATCCTGCCTGTCCACAGAAAAAGCAAATTGTCGATGTATCTTCTGTATACTTTAATGAACTGGTAATATGGATTGTACGTGAGGTTTATGGTGAATTCATTTTCTTTTTTTTTTTTAATATAAAGTTTATTAACATTTTACACTTTACAATGGACAGGATCATGATTATTCAAGAAAACACATGGTCAAAATTAATCAACATACATGATCCCATCCCCCCTCCCTCCACCTCCCTCCCTCACAGTCCCGGTATACGGATAGTTCAAAATACCATATTTAAGACACAACTTACATATTAGGTACTATATAGCGTATGTAAAGGAGACCATATCTTTTGTATTTTACATTATTATTATTAAGACTAGAAATAACCTTTTCTGTTCTAAGATTAGCTAAAAACTCGTTAAGCCATTCAGAGTAGAGGACCGACTGTGCATTCTTCCAATATTTAAGGACCAACTTTTTAACAGACATGGAAATCAAAGCTATGTGATGTTTGTGGATATTCACTGTTATCTGAGAATAAACTCCGAGAAGGCATATCTCAGGCAAGAATAAGCCAGACGGTCCCAACAATGGATCTGTTCTGTCCTGTATCATTCTCCAGAGAGGAGTAATCTTGGAAAATTCCCAGAAAATATGTAACAAAGTACCTTCACTCTGTGAACACCTGGTGCATAGGTTGGAGGTTGTTACTCCCCAAGCAGCCAATTTTTACGGGAAATAATAAAGATTATGCAGTATGTTAAACTGCATCAACCGTAACCTGTCTTGAGCTACAAAATTGTGACAATTACATCATAGGACCGGCCAATCTATATTCCAATGTGGAAAAAGATCAGACCAGTAATTTGAAGATCCAAAAGCCTCAGGAAAATGCCAGTCATATGGGAAATAATAAAGATTATGCAGTATGTTAAACTGCATCAACCGTAACCTGTCTTGAGCTACAAAATGGTGACAATTACATCATAGGACCGGCCAATCTATATTCCAATGTGGAAAAAGATCAGACCAGTAATTTGAAGATCCAAAAGCCTCAGGAAAACGCCAGTCATATAAAAAAGTATATACTTTGGAAATTACTTTTGTGTAAGTAATTAGCGGACATAGGTCATAGTGGAAAGAGTACTTTGATAATGTTTGAGCTATCCTTTCAAATTTTTTAACCAGAAAGTGTCTTAGTTGAAGAATTCTAAAGTGGTCCTTTGGTCGTAAACTAAATTTCAGTACAAGCTCTTCTAAAGATAATCATGATCCATCATCTTTCACAAACTAGGACAGTTTCCCCTCCCCTAATTGAGATAGCCATTTAGATGATAGTGGTTTATTGTCTATTCTGAAGGCTGGAGAATTCCAAATCGATTGAGAGAGATCTATGTATTGTTTATATTTTAAAATCCCACATAACTGTGAGTGAATTCTGATAGACGTTTCTATAGTAGTACCTTTAAGCTTTTTTGGCAAATCTGATACCTTTAGAAATAACAATGTGGAAGGATCCATATTACATGAACGAATCATTTCCAGTTCAATTTTCAACCATGGAGAAAGAGCAGGCACTGGGTTTGGAACTAACCACTGAAGATATTTGGAAGCTTGACTAGCCCAATAATACAAGCTGAAATGAGGTAATCGTAGGCCCCCTTTGAGTTTAGAAGCCACTAACTTATGATATGCTAATCTTGGTTGTCTTTTGGCCCAGATAAATTTCATTATCAGGCTTTGCGCCTTTTTAAACCAAGATCCTGGTAGATAAATATTCAATAAGTGAAGAGGGCAAAGCAATCTGGGAAGTATATTCATTTTGACTAAATTTATTCTTCCGCACAAGGAGATGGAAAGAACTGCCCAGCATTCTAAATCCAGTGAGACTATCGTTAGCAATGAAGCCAGGTTCTTCTTGATGGAAAGCTGTGTGGTTCTAGTTAATTCAATACCAAGGTAGCATAAAGATTCCTTTGACCATGACAGGCCCAAAGCAGTAATACTATGCTTAAAAACTCTGTGATTTAATGGAATACAATGGACTTACCAATATTAAGCCTATAGTTAGAAAGCTTACTGTATTCCTCTATTAGAGCTAACATGACAGGAATAGAGGCCTCTTGGTATGAAAGCTGCAAAAGTAAGTCATTGGCATAGGCAGACACTTCAATATCAGTGTCTAGGATTGTAATACCCTGTACCTTTTGACATAAAGACAATTTACAGATTAATGGCTCTGAGTACAGGTTAAAAAGCAGGGGGAAAGAGGACAGCTCTGCCTAGTACCAGAATGTAAGGAAAAAGAATCCAAAATTACTCCATTGCCCAAAATTTTGGCAGAAGGGTTTTAATAGAGCACCTTGACACAATCCAAGAATTGTTGTGGAAAACCAAAGGCATTCAAGGTTTGAAGCAAAAAATTCCAATTAACTCTGTCAAAGGCTTTTTCTGCATCCAGGGACACCAACACTACCGGAAAGGAGGCATCCCTGGATACAGAGAGGACATGGCAAAGAGTACGCAGGTGATCTACAGAGGATCTTCCCTTCATAAAACCTACCTGTTGTGGGCCTATCAGGTCTGGAAGGATTAAACTGAGCCTATCTGCCAAGATCTTAGTTAGTATCTTAATATCCTGGTTTAGTAGAGAAATGGGTCTGTAGTTTTCCACTAATTCTAAATTCTTGCCAGGCTTTAGTAGAAGTACAATGAGAGCCTCAAATAATGTGGGATCCACTCATGTACCAGATAATATGAAATGATATAGAGAGAGTAGATGTGGGATAATCAGTTCCTTAAAGTGTTTATAGAAATTAGATGAAAACCTGTCAGGTCCCGGAGTTTTATCTGAAGGTAACCCCTGTATTACTTCCTCCATTTCTAATGATTAGATTGGTGCCACTAACTTCATCTGCTGGGTTTCAGAAAGAGCGGGTAATTGAGCCTCTTTTAAATAAAGAGAGAGAGTAGAATTAGAAGGAGGATTCTCCATAACACTGTACAACTGTTTGTAATACCTGGTAAATTCAAAGATTATTTCCTGAGGCGAGGATTTTAAAGATCCATCTGAACTAGAATGGATTGGGGGAATAAAACAGGCTGATTCTTGCTGTTTAATTCGTTGAGCCAGTAGCTTCCCTGCTTTTTCTCCATGATCAACATATGAGGATCTTGCACATAAAATAGCAAATTCTGCCTTCTCATTGAGAATGCCAATGTAAGAGTCTTTCAATTTTGCTAATTTTTGTTTAACCTTGTCAGTTGATTGCGGATGTAAATCAGCCTCCAATAATCTAATCTGGGATAACACAGCCTTCTGTTTTAACTCCTGTTTTTCTTGTTCTGCTGGACGCTAAACTGATTAAGATACCACCGAGATAAGCTTTAAAGGCACACCACACAATATCGGGTTTAATGTCCTGGGTGAAATTTATTTCAAAAAATTGTGTGATATGCTCCTTAATGCACTTGGCGGTTTTGGAATCCTTGAGTAATTGATCATTCAACTTCCATCGGGTATGACACTTGGGCAAAAATGGAAAAGACAGCCTAGCCTGCACCAATGAATGATCTGAAGGGGGCCCCAGTTAAATAGAAGAGGATATTACCCCAGGCAAAATTTGTTGTGACAACAATAAGTAATCAATGCGAGACGAGGATCTATGGACAGGGGATATGAAGGTATACTCCCTAGCTTCTGGATGTAATACTCTCCATATATCACAAAGACCCAGACAGTCCATTAAATCATGTACAGCATGCTGGGCAGGAGAAGGTCTTCCTGAAGTATTACCAGTGCGGTCTTTACCTGAGTCCAACACCAAGTTAAGATCTCCCCACAAAATTATGGACACAGGTAATAATGGGAGCATAAAGTTTAGCAATTGCATATAGAAAAGAGGGTCTTCCTTATTAGGGCCATAAATGCTCCCTAGTAATAATTCCTTGGAATAAAGAGTACCTTTAACCAATACGAATCTACCCTGTGGATCTTTAATCACCTGAGTGGGAGTAAATGGAATATTCCTATTAATGAGAATAAAAACTCCACAACTGTTAAAAGTACCTTGAGCAGAAAAAACCTGCCCTATTTGAAGTCTTCTCATCTGAATGGCCTCGGAGTCTAATAAACGAGTTTCTTGAGTAAAAGAGATATGAGAATTTAAGATGTTTAAATGTTTCAAAACTTTGTATTGTTTCAATTTCTGATGGACCCCTTTAACATTCCATGTGGAAATATACACATCATTAGCCATTCTACCTTATCACAGATCAAGCCTATTCCAAAGTTGAACACTGTTATTTTTGAACCCTTCTGAAGTTTTGTTGTACTGGACTGTTGAACCCATGAACTCCATTCTAACCCTACCCTACCCCGAACCCGTCCACTATACCCTACTAAACAAATAAGAAAGAAATCACACAAAAAGAACCCTAAACCAATAATCCCTTGAATATCCCCTTACCCCCCAGCTCTTCCTACCTCCCTTTTTATCCTGCGAATCTTTTTGCAGCACACGACCATATTGCCTTTCCCCTCCCAGCAACTAAACAGGTGGAGGGTCTACACCCGAAGCCATACGAAGAGAGACTAAAAGAGCTTAGTATATATATCCTTGAGGAAAGGAGGAAAAGAGGGGACATGATAGAAACTTTCAAGTACCTCAAGAGAATCAACAAAGTCCAAGAAGATGGCATCTTTCAGTTGCTCAAGGGCAATGTGAGGAAAAGTATTTTTTCACGGACAGGGTGGTAGATGCATGGAACAGCCTTCCTGATGAGGTCATGGGGTCAAAAACAGTGGCGGAATTCAAAAATGCATGGGGCAGACATAACGCAATAATAGTGGGGGGTAGGAAGATGTAGGCTATTGGTTAACTAGGATCTGCAACTTATCCAGTAGGTAGGGAAATGGGCAAACCAGGTGAGCCAAGCGGTCCTTATCTGCCATCAAAGTCTATGTTTCTGTGTTAACATTGTATGAGTTAACTGGAGAGACAAAGAATACTCAGACATTCTCTTGCTTAATCACATTTATATGCATTTCTCGGTTTCACTTTTTGTTACAGTTCCCCTCTCACTCTCATATTTTGCCACTGTCAGCTCTAAACTGTCTTACACATTCTCTGTTCTACGGATTCCATCATACAAACATCAAACATCATACTGTGCACAATTCTATGTTTAAACTTTATGTTTCTTATATGCACTGCCTGTAATACTACATATTTCGAAGCCCCTTTGGGTGCATACAGACATACCTCTATCGCTGTTGGTTTCCCAGTTTTCTTTCTGTGTTTTCTTTCAATTTTAAGCATATTCATTAACCTACAAGTAATGTGTTACAGAAAGTTGTTCCCTGTATCAAACAGGTTCTAGCCAGAGCTGATAGGGCTGTGAAGAGCTACCAAATGACCAAAGTCATTTTCTTGTTGGTGCCATATAGTGCTATTTAGTCACAATCATCACAGTGCTCCCAGATCCAATAACCATTTTCCTGTAACAAGACCTCATTTTTCTTGTATTTTCATCAGATCCCTGTATAAATCCCTGTAGATTTCCGTAAGCCACTAGTTCCGTATTTGTGACTTTGTTGTTTATTTAAATGTAATGTGTTGGCAGCCTTTATCAGGAAAAGGGCTCTGATTTGCAGTTAGGTATTAAAAATATATGTCAAGCTGACAGTGAAATCACAGGTGAATGACCTGGCAATCACTGAATTGCTGTTCCTAAGAAGCACTGATGCCACAGTCAGTGAGGTCACAATGCTGTTGATGTAGTGTGGCAGTATAGCTAGCTATGTCAGCTGCCACACATAGTGATGTTCCACACATCACACATAGTATTAACATCAGGAAAACAATCTTCTGATTAAAGAAAGGGAAAAGATAAAGTACCTCAAATATAAAAGGTAATGGTTGACTTTATTAAAAATGTAACATTAGTTTTAGGCAGTACACAAGCTCTTTAACCCACATGCCAAGTGTGGGGATAGAATCCACAGCCTTCTGATCTTCCAGTCTCAGAGGCCAGTGTGCATGCTATTGTTTGCATCTTTCATTTTTTAGTTTTTACACAAATTCTCTGAGACATTTTTTTTTGACCACCTGATGGAATCTTGAGTGAGTTACATAAATGTTATTATTTTCTTCAAGGCCCTGACCCTGCAACTAAATACACATCCAGTACATCATATTATAGAATGAGAAAAAAAAAACAGACATCTGTTTCAAGTGCTGTCCTATGGAAAGGAATGTCAGCTAATAAACTGCAATTCCACTGTCTGTAATGTGGCACTGTCTGACTTTCATTTTCACAAAAAACAAAAGGAAATGAGTTAACCCCTGGGTTGCTGAAAGAAATAGAACAAATCTGTTAGACTGAGCTGGACAGATGCTAGAAACAACAGTTTAAAACATTTTTTTTTTGTTAATATCCTGTGAAGTTCTGAGGTACAATACAGTAGTATCCCCCTCCTCCCTTCAAATGCCCTTAACATAGAGCAACAAATAGCAACAATCAGAGGGGCGTGCACTACTTTGCAGCTGTGGAGGAATACATACAAATGTCAAAAAAGGAAGTTCTAGGAAAAGCTGTTTTTAGAGCTACAGATTACAGAAGGGCTGTAGGCTCTGCCCATAGCCCTAAAAATTCACACTTGCTACTAAAGGAGTAGCTGTTATAGAGGTAACTCACCCATTTTCACATCCTTTGTGTTTGCCAGTCAGGGCAGACCATGTGATCTGCTCATCTCGGCTGCCTTTTTAAACTCCAGCAAGGGGAAGGGGGCAGAGAAATTTGTGGCCAATCGGCAAAGGCCATGGGGGCATGTGACCGAAGTCACTCCCCCTAGGTGTGTTCGATTCCCACAGGTTCTTGCTTGCTGAGCAGCCTTAAAGCCATAATCTTGACCTGTATAACCTCCTTATTGCTAGTGCTATGTGAATGTATAATTTTGCTTATTCTGTCCACATTGCTTGTTGCCAAAGATTCAAGTGTTCTATAACTTATCTACTAATATCCAGTACCCTTCAAGCCGTAATCTTGACCTTTGTGACCTCCTTATTGTCAGTGGTATGTGAATTTATAATTTTGTTTTTTCTGTCCACATTTCTTGTTGCCAAAGATACAAGTGTTAAATAAGTTATCTATTGATATCCAGTAACTTTAAAGCCATACTCTCGACCTTTGTGACCTTCTTATTGTTAGTGCTATGTGAATATATAATTTTGTTCTGGCACTTTCTCTCATCAGGATTTGAGTCATGGTTCCCATGTCCATGGCATTTTACATCCCTGACCATTTTGAAGTTTGTCTGGGAACTACAGCACCCCTAACTGGGTGCATGTATTACTGGGTGAACATACATTATTTCTTGATTCTGCATCATCCGTCTCCTCTAGTTTTCATTTTTTTGTCCTAAGTTTTACATTTTTCTTGTGAACAATGCTACTGCAACCACGAGGGGGAGTACACAAGGCAGTTAGAGGGACAATCAGCTATATGTGGGGTGTGTGGTAGAGACCCCAAGTGGAATGCTTCCACTTTTTGTCTGTTTCATTTTTTCCAACACAGACCAGTTTTGGTCCTCATTTAATCCCCATCTGCCTCCCACAGTGTCCATGGTGTAAATCCAATATGTCTCTCTTTTTTCTAGAGCTCAGTTCCAATCCCCTCCTCAGGGGAAGGGGGCCACTTTCTCTGTTGCCAGAACTTAAGGTTAGAAACAGAATGTTTGGCATCAAGTAAGTGTCATGCCACTGGAGACATGATAATTCCAGTGCAGATGTTGCTCTTATGCTCAGTTATTTTCTGTTTTAATGGTCTAGTAGTTTGCTCTACATAGAATTTTGAGCAAGGTCATGTCGGCATACAGTATATACCACATGATCAGTTTCACATGTGAAGTTTCACATTGATCTTGTATTTATTGCCACCTGCTGGGTGACAGATCTCTTTTTTCTTTGATGTATTGCCACAGTGCACACAGTGTCCGCAGGGGTACATCCCTGCCTTTATAGGTCCCAGTAATAACTGTCCTCTTAGGTGTCCTAATTCCATACATTTGGAATGTACCAGCTGGTCTTTAATCATTTTAACTTTTTTTGAAGCAATAATTGGATTATTCCTGAATGCCGTCACATTTATTGATCCGAGAATGTCCCAATTCTTGTTTACAAATCTTTTTATCGGTTCTGTATACTCTGAGAATTCTAGTGCTAACACTATTCTGTCTTCATCACACTCTGTTGCCTCACTGGTTCTTTCTTGTGTATTCCCTTGCTTCACCTTGTTCATAGCTGTCTGAATTGTTCTTTTACTATATCCTCTATTTTGTAAACTTCTCGCCATCTTTTCAGTCTCTAGATGTTTACCTTTTTCCATTGTGCAATTCCTGTCTACCCTGAGGAATTCTGAGTAAAGCATGTCCTCTTCGAGTTGTCTGGGGTGGTAACTATCTGAGTGTTGAAGTGAGTTTCTGTCTGTTGTTTCTTTGTATAGTGTATGTTCCAGTCTATACCCTTCATTAAACATAAGTAAGTCTAAGAATGGCACTGAGCTTTCACTAGCTGTGATGGTGAATTTTAGGTTTCTTGTTAATGAATTTAAATGGTCAAAAAACAGATGCAGGTATTGTATCCTGTCTGTCCACAGAAAAAGCAAATTGTCCATGTATCTTGTGTATACTTTAATGAACCGGTAATATGGATTGTACGTGAGGTTTATGGTGAATTCATTTTCTTTTTTTTTTAATATAAAGTTTATTAACATTTTACACTTTACAATGGACAGGATCATGATTATTCAGGAAAACATATAGCCAAAAATTAATCAACATACATGATCCCATCCCCCCTCCCACCCTACTCCCTCCCTCACAGTCCCGGTATACGGATAGTTCAAAATACCATATTTAAGACACAACTTATATATTAGGTAGTATATAGCATATGTAAAGGAGACCATATCTTTTTGTATTTTACATTATTATTATTAAGACTAGAAATAACCTTTTCTGTTCTAAGATTAGCTAAAAACTCGATAAGCCAATCAGAGCAGAGGACCGACTGTGTATTCTTCCAATATTTAAGGACCAACTTTTTAACAGACATGGAAATCAAAGCTATGTGATGTTTGTGGATATTCACTGTTATCTGAGAATAGACCCCAAGAAGGCATATCTCAGGCAAGAATAAGTCAGACAATCCCAACAATGCATCTATTCTGTCCTGTATCATTCTCTAGAGAGGAGCTATCTTGGGACATTCCCAGAAAATATGTAACAAAGTACCTTCACTCTGAGAACACCTGGTGCATAGGTTGGAGGTTGTTACTCCCCAAGCAGCCAATTTTTGTGGGAAATAATAAAGATTATGCAATATGTTAAACTGGATCAACCATAACCTGTCTTATGCTACAAAATGGTAACAATTACTCCATAGGACCGGCCAATCTATATTCCAATGTGGAAAAAGATCAGACCAGTAACTTGAAGATCCAAAGGCCTCAGGAAAACGCCAGTCATATAAAAAAGTATATACTTTGGAAATTACTTTTGTGGAAGTAATTAGGTGAAATAGGTCATAGTGGAAAGAGTACTTTGATAATGTTTGAGCTATCCTTTCAAATTTTTTAACCAGAAGGTGTCTTAGTTGAAGAATTCTAAAGTGGTCCTTTGGTCGTAAACTAAATTTCAGTACAAGCTCTTCTAAAGATAACCATGATCCATCATCTTTCACAAACTAGGACAGTTTCCACTCCCCTAATCGTGATAGCCATTTAGATGATAGTGGTTTATTGTCTATTCTGAAGGCTGGAGAATTCCAAATCGATTGAGAGAGATCTATGTATTGTTTGTATTTTAAAAACCCACATAACTGTGAGTGAATTCTGATAGACGTTTCTATAGTAGTACCTTTAAGCTTTTTTGGCAAATCTGATACCTTTAGAAATAACAATGTGGAAGGATCCATATTACATGAACGAATCATTTCCAGTTCAATTTTCAACCATGGAGAAAGAGCAGGCACTGGGTTTGGAACTAACCACTGAAGATATTTGGAAGCTTGACTAGCCCAATAATACAAACTGAAATGAGGTAATCGTAGGCCCCCTTTGAGTTTAGAAGCCACTAACTTATGATATGCTAATCTTGGTTGTTTTTTGGCCCAGATAAATTTCATTGTTAGGCTTTGCGCCTTTTTAAACCAAGATCCTGGTAGATAAATATTCAATAAGTGAAGAGGGCAAAGCAATCTGGGAAGTACATTCATTTTGACTAAATTTATTCTTCCCCACAAGGAAATGGGAAGAACTGCCCAGCGTTCTAAATCCTGTGAGACTATCATTAGCAACGAATCCAGGTTCTTCTTGATGGAAAGCTGTGTGGTTCTAGTTCATTCAATACCAAGATAGCATAAAGATTCCTTTGACCATGACAGGCCCAAAGCAGTAATACTATGCTTAAAAACTCTGTGATTTAAAGGCAATACAATGGACTTACCAATATTAAGCTTATAGTTAGAAAGCTTACTGTATTCCTCTATTAGATCTAACATGACAGGAATAGAGGCTTCTTGGTAAGAAAGCAGCAAAAGTAAGTCATCGGCATAGGCAGACACTTCAATATCAGTGTCTAGGATTGTAATACCCTGCACCTTTGGACATAAAGACAATTTGCGGATTAATGGCTGTAAGTACAGGTTAAAAAGCAGGGGGGAAAGAGTACAGCCCTGCCTAGTACCAGAATGTAAGGAAAAAGAATCCAAAATTACTCCATTGCCCAAAATGTTGGCAGAAGGGTTTTAATAGAGCACCTTGATCCAATCCAATAATTGTTGTGGAAAACCAAAGGCGTTCAAGGTTTGAAGCAAAAAATTCCAATTAACTCTGTCAAAGGCTTTTTCTGCGTCCAGGGACACCAACGCTACTGGAAAGAAGGCATCCCTGGATACAGAGAGGACATGGGAAAGAGCACGCAGGTGATCTACAGAGGATCTTCCCTTCATAAAACCTACCTGTTGTGGGCCTATCAGGTCTGGAAGGATTAAACTGAGCCTATCTGCCAAGATCTTAGTTAGTATCTTAATATCCTCTTTTAGTAGAGAAATGGGTCTGTAGTTTTCCACTAATTCTAAATTCTTGCCAGGCTTTAGTAGAAGTACAATGAGAGCCTCAAATAATGTGGAATCCACTCATGTACCAGATAATATGAAATGATATAGAGAGAATAGATGTGGGATAATCAGTTCCTTTAAGTGTTTATAGAAATTAGACGAAAACCCGTCAGGTCCCGGAGTTTTATCTGAAGGTAACCCCTGTATTACTTCCTCTATTTCTAATGATTAGATTGGTGCCACTAACTTCATCTGCTGGGTTTCAGAAAGAGCGGGTAATTGAGCCTCTTTTAAATAAAGAGAGAGAGTTGAATTAGAAGGAGGATTCTCCATAACACTGTACAATTGTTTGTAATACCTGGTAAATTCAAAGATTATTTCCTGAGGTGAGGATTTTAAAGATCCATCCGAACTAGAATGGATTGGGGGAATAAAACAGGCTGATTCTTGCTGTTTAATTCGCTGAGCCAGTAGCTTCCCTGCTTTTTCTCCATGATCTACATATGAGGATCTTGCACATAAATTAGCAAATTCCGCCTTCTCATTGAGAATGCCAATGTAAGAGTCTTTCAATTTTGCTAATTTTTGTTTAACCTTGTCAGTTGATTGCTGATGTAAATCAGCCTCCAATAATCTAATCTGGGATAACACAGCCTTCTGTTTTAACTCCTGTTTTTCTTTTTCTGCTGGACACTAAACTGATTAAGATACCACAGAGATAAGCTTTAAAGGTACACCACACAATATCGGGTTTAATGTCCTGGGTGGAATTTATTTAAAAAAATTGTGTGATATGCTCCTTAATGCACTCGTCGGTTTTGGAATCCTTGAGTAATTGATCATTCAACTTCCATCGGGTATGACGCTTGGGCAAAAATGGAAAAGACAGCCTAGCCTGCACCAATGAATTATCTGAAGGTGGCCCCAGTTAAATAGAAGAGGATATTACCCCAGGCAAAATTTGTTGTGACAACAATAAGTAATCAATGCGAGACGAGGATCTATGGACAGGGGATATGAAGGTGTACTCCCTAGCTTCTGGATGTAATACTCTCCATATATCACAAAGACCCAGGTGGTCCATTAAATCACGTACAGCGCACTGGGCAGGAGAAGGTCTTCCTGAAGTATTACCAGTGCGGTCTTTACCTGAGCCCAACACCAAGTTAAGATCTCCCCACAAAATTATGGACACAGGTAATAATGGGAACATAAAGTGTAGCAATTGCATATAGAAAATAGGGTCTTCCTTATTAGGGCCATAAATGCTCCCTAGTAATAATTCCTTGGAATAAAGAGTACCTTTAACTAATACGAATCTACCCTGTGGATCTTTAATCACCTGAGTGGGAGTAAATGGAATATTCCTATTAATGAGAATTAAAACTCCACAACTGTTAGAAGTACCTTGAGCAGAAAAAACCTGCCCTATTTGAAGTCTTCTCATCTGAATGGCCTCAGAGTCTAATAAACGAGTTTCTCGAATAAAAGAGATATGAGAATTTAAGATGTTTAAATGTTTCAAAACTTTGTATTGTTTCAATTTCTGATGGACCCCTTTAATATTCCATGTGGAAATATACACATCATTAGCCATCCTACCTAATCACAGATCAAGCCTATTCCAAAGTTGAACACTGTTATTTTTGAACCCTTAAGAAGTTTTGTTGTACTGGACTGTTGAACCCATGAACTCCATTCTAACCCTACCCTACCCCGAACCCATCCACTATACCCTACTAAACAAATAAGAAAGAAATCTCACAAAAAGAACCCTAAACCAATAATCCCTTGAATATCCCCATACCCCCCAGCCCTTCCTACCTCCCTTTTTATCCTGCGAATCATTTTGCAGCATACGACCATATCGCCTTTCCCCTCCCGCCCACTCACCATATTCTCTCCCCCGAATGCTCCACATAATGTAAGCTCCAACCATCCCAATGGCAAGGTATTTATAAAATCTGTTGAACCATTCAAATTATATAGTAAGTCCTAAGTTTAAAAATTTTCCCTTTCTATAAAATACGAAGCTTATGAGGGTTCCTGTAAAATAGAAATATCTCAATAGATCATATTGTCCATTTATATGTGACCTAGCACAAAATCTGGAAGAAGGTAATAGAAAAAGAAGAGGGAAGACAAACCTAATGTTAACTTTAAGGCTTTAAAGCCTTTGCTACGCTCGAGATAATTCCCCCCGCTGAAAGAATATCACATACCAGGTCTTTCCTGGCTACTACTAAGGCTTCATGACTTGGTGGTTTCTTGTTGCTAAGTATCTCGAAACTTGAACACAGAAGGCAACCTGATCAAATAACCCACGTCTTCAAAAGCAACATGTGTCCTGTTATTGCTACATTTTTAAACCCCTTTGCTACCGTAGCCTTGTCGCTCGACTCAGTTAATTACTAAACTAGTGAATAAACAGAGGCAACACCTCCCTCCTGTGAAAACACAAGGTTACTGCATCCCTTACCAAGGATTCCAGTAACTTCACTAAGCTGGCTGAAAATGCGGGGAGGAAGACCAGCA
Organism: Neoceratodus forsteri; assembly: GCA_016271365.2. Taxonomy (NCBI): domain Eukaryota; kingdom Metazoa; phylum Chordata; order Ceratodontiformes; family Ceratodontidae; genus Neoceratodus; species Neoceratodus forsteri. The sequence continues at coordinate 825,072,291 of CM057449.1, forward strand.
AGAGAAGGGACAAAGAAAATGGCATCTGATCATATCAAAGAAACACCACTACTTACCTCTTTCTTAACTATTAAATGAACTGTAATGTGGTGTTGACTTTTGAAACAGCCCTTCAGCATAAGTTGTATACATCTCCTCCTCATTGAAATTAGTACTCATGTGTTAATATATCTGTTTACTGACTGCATACTAGGAGCAACAATTCTTTATTCCTAGGTGTTATCTTCTTAGTAAACTAATTTTTACATCTCACCTATATACTGCTTTTGTCCCCAAACCTGTGATCAAAACCACCTTAGTAACTCGCACTTTGGAGGTACGAAAACAAGTATTCTGACTACGTTATACATTTACTCCTGTTCCCATCTTACAATTTAAAAATGTGAGCCTTTCTCTCTAATATACACCTTCTACAGTCTGGCTCTGAAATATTTGCTAAAAGAGAGAGAAGAGATGTTATAACCATCACACAAGTCTTCAGGAATGAACCCATATTTCGAATCCAACCATTCTCAAACAGAAATAACAAGTCCACATTTCTTTGATCTTTTACTCCGCCGATTTCCCCAACAGAACACTAGTCTTCCATCAGGTATTCTTAAATAACTCGGGCATAGCTGACTTCAAACCTTTGGTTGCCATCTCTAAATCCTCATATGAATGCCACGCTTCCGAGATTAATACCTGCAGTTTGGCTGGATATATCATTTTGAACTTAATTCCAGCCGCAATTATATTGGTAACAAGAGGAAGAAAAGTGGACCTGTGTTGGTGTACTGTTAACGGCAAGTTCTGGGCAACACGGATTTTTACCCCCTCCCACTGAAGGTCTTGGATCTCTCTTATTTTGATAAAAAAATGTTGCTTCTCCAAGTAGTTCAGGAAACGAAAGATCATGGGACGGGGGGGGGAGCCCCGGACGGGGGAGTTGGTCGAAGTGCCCTGTGGGCACATTCTATAATATACCATGACCCATAAGGTGAAGGACCAACTATTTTCTTCACAAACTTTTGCACAAATAATACTGAGTCGTGTCATTCTTCAGCTTCAGGAAGGCTGATAATTACCGCATTGTTTCTGCGGCTATGGTCCTCTAACTTCAGCTCCAACTTTGTCAACTTTTGTTTAATATTCACCACTTCAGGATCAACTTTGTCCACTCTTTTCTCAAGAGATGTGATTCGTACCTCACTGTCGGATGTTCTCAAGGCAATATCTTCTATAGCTTGTGAAATTGCTTTTATTTCAGTGGTAAGGTTTTTTAATTCCTCCTTGAAGACTCGCAATTCAGCCAAAAAGCCAGACAGCGTTAATGGTTCTTGCTCAGAGCTCTGCTGTGGTGTGGATGGCCCAGGCACAGTGTTAGCCCTTTATTTTTTGGGTGCTTTTTCCGGCGTGGCAGGCAGAGTATGTTTCGGCTGTATTTTCCTCATGTCTACCTCCATCTCCTAAATAAAGATCGAATTTGATACTCCAGACTTTCATACACACTTTAGTTGCCTTTTTTGTACTCAGAAGATTAAATTGGAACGTTTAAATTTGGATTATTGCAGCGGTAGGCAGGAGAGGATAAAAAGGCATCTCTTCAGGCTCACTGCATCACATGACCCCATGATAAATTGATTTTCAAAATTTTCCATGTGAATATTTGTATATGTGGGAGCCATAGTGCTCCCCATCATGGTCCCATGCAGTTGTCTGTAAAATCTTCCTTCGAACCTAAAATAATTCTTATATAGTATATGGTTACCCTTTGTTAAGTATAAAAATCAGCCTGCTCAAAATCCTTGTTAAGCACATTCTAAACCGTTATGCGCATTCTGAAGTGTTGTTATGCGCATTCCAAACAGTTGTTATGCACAGTTCAAAGGTTATACAATTTTAAATTTCTCATTTATTCTATACCTGGCTACTTACTATCCACCCAGTGCCCAAAGTCATACCTTTTACCTTTCAAAAGTCTAGAAATTTTATTTTGATATGTGAGTAGAATAAAGAAATGGCAGATTTTTTGTTTTCACTTCAGTGGGGGTCTGTCACTCTAGTGTGAAAAAACATATACTATAACAATTAAAATATGGGCAGCCATACACAACTCAGCATGTGTTTCCATCTCAGGGCTGAGATGACAGCATGGACCTCACAAGCATTGCTCTTGAGGTTCATATGCTGTCATCTCAACCCCTCAATGGAAACACAGCCTTGTTGTGTATGGTTGGCCATACATTATTTATTCTCTATATAATGGCATCCTTGCTAGCTCTATCAGTGTGGTTGTAGGTGTTTTTTCTTGTGTGGTGTCTCTCTTTAGTGCTTCTTCTAGACAGTATAGACCTTCTTCATGAGGTATGGATGTGTAAAGGTCTTTCACATCCATACTACATAATATAATGTCTCTCAGTTCTCCTTCTGCATTCAGATTTTCAAACATCTTAATTACATCCCCAGTGTCCTTCACATAGCTCTGCATTTCACTTACTAATGGTTGTGCATACATATAGTTGTTCTAATATTAAATCATTCCCTGAGACTATGGGACAGAACAGTGGATCAAATGGGTCTTTATGGACTTTTGGTAGTCCATAAAATACTGGTGTGCTAGGATGTTCTTTAATCAAGTATCATTTCCCATTATTTGAGGTGTTTAAGTTCACTTTCTATTTTCAGCATTTCAATGATGCTTGCCTTAATTCTGGGTAAGGGATTACTTGCTAATAGTGCATAATTGTTGCTGTAGTCTAACAATTTTCTACACATGTGAACATATTTGTCTCTGTCCATTATTTCTATTCCCCCCCTTGTCTGCGGGTTTGATCACCAGTGTTTCATCTTTTTCTAAACCTGTCAGTCCCTCATTTTCAGCATGTGTCAGGTTGTAACGAGGTAGGGGTTCATTCCCTTGGGAAAAAGGTTTTTACCTCATGGGATACTTGTTTAATAAATGCTTCCACATTGTTATTCCTACCTGTCGGAGGGCTGTAAGAGGACGTGATATTGAGTGCCTGTCTCACTTCCCTCATCTTTGGATCCTGTGGTGGGGCTGATTCAAATTGTTCTTTTAATCAAACTGTTCTAAAAAAGCATTGTAAATCTGATGTTAACTGAAAGGTATTCGGTGTTTTATATGGTGAAAAAGGAAGTCCCTTGCTAAGGACTGCCATTTCTACTGTGTTCAAGGTTTTACTACTGAAACTGAAGATAGATATGCTCTCTTCCCCATCCAGTTGCCTCCCATCTCCTCCTCTCCCTTTGTAGCCTCTGTCTCTCCCTCTGCCTCTGTATGTTTGATAAGTTGTATACTGTTGGTCATCTACCGAACCTTGTATCCTGGTGTGGTATCTCGGTCTCTCTTCTTGGCCTGTGTCTGTTGATGTTCCATCCCTCAATGTCTCTCTTGGTAAAAAAAAACCTCTGAGTGTCTTTACTGGGGTATTGTCTGCCACTGCACTGTGTATAGCTATCTGAACTATCATAGGCACTCTCTTCCCCCTGTATCTGTACGGCACGTTCACTTTCCTATTATGTACAGTATTTAACCTATAATCATTCATGTCTCTTTTAATTTTTTTTATTTTAGTTTTTTTCAAATCTTCTTCAAATTGTTCTGTTCTTCTTTTGACTAAGAAATACTGAATGCAATGGATAACTGAGAACCAGACAACATACTAGGTATGAATTACGATATTCAGCAGGTGCATGGGAATAACACCTATTTTTATTTACAATATGGATTGAATGACAGCATTGTTTCTATTAATATGTATTAAGCAATATGAGTAGTAAATTCCTCTAGAGAATTAGTAAGGTAAATATGAGTAAAACCTTTAGACTTTATAGGCTCCAAGCTGGAGCAATCACATGGGTACTTGATAGAAAGTAAAACATTTTGGACAATTGATCACACAAGCAGCTATAGGGGTCTAACATAGAGTGTGACATAACCCAGAATAAACATACAAATAGGGAGATGGCTAAGAGTGTGCATAAGACAAGTGTAAAATAAAGTACTTAAGACAGGAAAGTGTGCAATAAACTTGCAAATACGTAAAAAATTATGAACTATGGAATACGGTAATGTGAAAATGTGAAATAATTCCAAATATGATTATACACAGATCTTCTGCCCTGAGGAAGCCCCAAGGGTGAAACGTTGGATAACAATAATAATAATAATAAATTTTATTTCTAAAGTGCCTTTCAAATTTCCAAGGCGCTGTACAGGCATAATAAAACACAGATAAAACTTCAATCTCAGAATAATACATCACAATCAATAATCTAAAAAGGCAGACTGATACAAACAAGTTTTTAAATCCCTCTTAAACTGCTCCATGGAGGTGCACTGCTGCAACCGACGGGGTAGAGAATTCCAAAGAGTGGGAGCAGCATAAGAAAAGGCTCTGCTACCAGATGAATTTACGCTCACTCTTGGAATCTCTAGCAACCACTCATCAGCCGAGCGGAGAAATCGGCCCGGGCAGTAAGAAACCAGGAGATCTTTCAGATAAGCTGGACCCTGATCATGTAGGGCTTTAAAAGTCAATAAACAGACTTTAAAGGTGATCCGCCACCTAACAGGAAGCCAGTGCAGATCACGCAGCATCGGGGAGATGTGGCAAGACCTGCTTGTCCCAGTCAAAACCCATGCTGCTGCATTCTGCACTAGCTGGAGGCGATGGATTTCAACCCCAGAAAGCCCAAAATACAGGGCGTTGCAGTAGTCCAAGAATGAGGACACAAAGGCGTGGACCAACGTTGGTAATGAGTCAGACGGAACAAGGTGCTTCACTCTAGCGATGTTCCTAAGATGGTAAAAGGAAGTCTTGATGACAGCTGACACTTGTGACTGTAGTGTCAGCCTGTCATCCAAGATAACCCCTAGGTTACGCACCCGTTCAGAGGTTGGAAGTGATGCACCCCCAAGAAAAATTCCTGAGGGTGCACCAACAGGCGACCTCTCTATCCGACAACCCGGATCCACAACCAAAACCTCTGTCTTTTCTGAGTTCAACTTCAGCCAACTAGAATCCATCCAATCCTGGATTTCTTTCAGACAGTTGTTAAACACCGAGAGAGCTCCATCTTGGTCAGGAGCAAAAGACAGGTATAGCTGGGTATCATCTGCATAGCAGTGAAACCTCAGCTTATACCGTCTTATAATATCTCCGAGGGGCAGCATATACACCGCAAGTAACATGGGAGATAGCACAGAACCCTAGGCACCCCACACAACAAAGGAATTAGGCCAGAGGAAAAAATCCCCGACACAACTCTTTCTGATCTCCCAGTGAGGAATGAGGTGAACCATCCAAGGACGGTTCCCGATATTCCACAGATCTGCCTCAGGCGTGCTAACAACACCACGTGATCCACGGTGTCAAAAGCTGAAGAGAGATCAATAAGAACTAGAATAGAACATCTCTTCTAGTCTCTCGCCTTCAGGAGATCATTAAGCACCCAAACCAGCGCAGTCTCGGTGCTATGTCTTTTACGAAAACTGGATTGGAAGGGTTTGTATATGTCATGGATGGTTAAATGGTTCTCCAATTGGACCGCCACTACTTTCTCAATCACCTTCCCAATGAGGGGTAGGTTTGAGATAGGTCAGTAGTTTGCGAAACAGTCTGGGTCCAAGGTAGCTTTCTTCAAGAGCGGTGTCACCACCGCCTCTTTCAGGGAGCTAGGAAACTCACCCAAGTCCAGGGAGCACCAGACTATTTCCACAAGGATTGGGCCGATGATGTCACAGCAACCCAATATTAGGGAAGTCGATCCAGAATCCAAACTACAGCTTGTAGGATGCATAGCATGGATAATCCTCATGACATCCATGAAACCAGGTCTGCTGAAGGAACACCATGAAAATTGAGGCACTGTGAACTCACGCTGTTCTACCGCATCCCCTTTAGAAGCCGCAGGATGCAGATTCACCCTGAAGTCAGCCACCTTATTAGCGAAGAAGCTAGTGAGCTCCTCGCACTCTAATTGCGAAAAAGCTCTCCGAATTTGTAGACAGGCTGTTGACAGCCTGTCCACAGTTCGAAACAGCTGAGCCGGACAGTTCCTAGCAGCAGCAATCTCCCTAGACAGGAATTCTGCCTTCTTATGGGAGATTGCAGATTGATAGACAAAGTAATGGTCCATCAATTTAAGGCAGTCAGTATCACTGTCGAATCTGCGCCAACAGCGTTCTAATCTTCGCCCCTGTCTCCGCATCTCCCTCAAAGTCCCATCAAACCAGGGCACCTCGGGATGAAGGGAGAGGGGGCATACACGAACAGGCGCAATAGTATCCAGAGCTGAAGCAACTGCCCTATTATAGGCCATCGCTAAGGTCTCTGGACTACTGCTCGCCAACGCGGGTGACGATAGGTCAAGAACCGCCACAAGACCTTGGGAGTAATATCCCATAAAGGGTGGTATCTCACCATCTCCACAGGGGTAGGCCTTCTCAGGGGGGTATTAAAATTGAACCCCATGGTGCAGTGGTCTGACCATATGACTGGTTCCACCCCCAAATCAGTAATATCAATCCCAAGGAGAAAGACTAAGTCCAAGGAATGTCCAGATTTATGGGTAGCAGTGGAAAACACCTGTGTAAAGCCCAAAGAGGTCATTAATTGGAGGAAGTGATTACCAAATTGCGAGACTTCATCATCGACCCAGGCGTTAAAGTTGCCCAGAACCATCAATCTGGGCGACTCCAATGACATGTCAATGATGAAGTCTGCCACTTCCTGTAAGAACCGTTTCCCATCTCCTGGTGGATGGTAGATGAGTACAATTCCAATGGCAACACCCGCTACCACTGTACACTCAAAGGACTCAAGAGGATTCTGGTTTGAAAAATAAAAACAGAACTACTTTTATGACTTGTTTCGAGTGTTGCTGGTTTCTTCTACTATTTCTGCAGGTAGCAGTGTGCATGTAGCACTATAGATGCATGCACAACATGCACAACATCACCCAGGCATGTGGACCGGGACACAGCAGTGTGCAAGGTTGAGGGCAGCTATAACCATCAGCCATGTAATTCAAGCACGCAAGGTGCGGCAAGGAACGGCCATTGTGCACAACTCTGGGGCACAGCACCACCCAGCATGCAGGATGCAGTGCAACTCCCATCAGGGTGCTCAATGGTGGCCATGGCATATCGGCACCAGTGAATGGGCAGAACATCTGGCACAATATAGTGCAATAGACTGTAAAAGATTATGAAACCTACAGTATAGCACATCAATCAAAAACATCAGAGAGCACCACAGACAGCACTGTGGACACGGTGTGATGTCCAATCAGAGGTGCTAGCACCCATAGGTGGCCAACCCCCCCAACCCATGCACCAAGACATTGCCTCTGGAATGCAGGGAAGGGCAGTATAGAAGCAATGGTTCCACCCTATCGGGGACATGGCCACCAACACAGGTATGCAGATCATGTGTGGACCCAAAACAGAGCTAGTGCAGGCTGCCACCACATATGGTGAGCACTGTGAAGAACACAGAGACACCCCATGGCCCAGACATCTGCTCCACTGTGGGGACCACCAATGCATGCCAATGGTGTGAGCATGGCACATATCAAAAGGATGGATGAAGGGCAGTGCACCCCCTTGCAGCATACTCAGGCACCTCCCCCACAGGCAGCACCAGGTACAGTGGGCTCCCAGCAGAGATGTGTAATGCAGGGACCCACTTCACCCCCACCCCTGCCACAGATCCAGACAGTGAACACACACCACCACCCAGAATGATGAGAACACCAGTGTACATAGGAAAACATGTTTTTATTGTGTGTATAATAAAGCAGGAGCCCCACAGGCCAAACTACATCCCCAAGCCAAACATGCCCCTTCCTCAGTCTTCATTGTTTTCTGAATCCCCACTGGACCCAGTTGGCATGGTGGTGGTGTACCTCCTCATCTTAATAGTGGTCCACAGTACACCTGGAAGAGAAGAATGAGAGGACAGCCATGAGTGATGAGAACACAGAGGGACAAACCCATCCCCTTCAACCCTGGCACTAGTTCTAGCCCCTATCCCTGTCCTGACCTTCCCCACTCCTCCACCACCCACCCCATTCTACTTTAAGGCCATCTCCCTTAGGGACACCAACAAGCTCCTATGGGGCCTACCACATTGGGGCAGCTTAGGTGCTGATGGCCTTTCCCTATGCTTTCTAAAACTCATCTCCTCGGTCATCTCCAAATCACTTGCCTTCATATTTAAAATCTCTCTGTCCACCTCCTTCAAACCCCACTCCTGGAAGGTTATCAAGGTGGTCCCTATCTTTAAAGCCGGTGACCCCTACTCCCCCAACAACTATCAGCCAATATCTATTCTCCCCCACCTTAGTAAACTCCTTGAAAAGATCATCCACTGCCAGCTATCTGAATACCTCACCGAACATAACCTCCTATGTGCCTAACAACATGGCTTCCAAAAGTATCACAGCACCGTTCTGGCCTTGGCTCTCCTCACCAACCATATCCTCTCTAATATAGATCATGGCTGTGCCACTGGTGCCATCTTTGATGACCTATCTAAAGCCTTTGATCTTGTAAACCACACCCTCCTCCTCTCTAAATTGCAATCGATTGGCTGCTTGGCTGAGGCCACTGAATGGTTTCAGTGCTATCTCTCTAATCATTCTGTTTGTATCAGCTCACTCTCTTCTCCAGCCCCTCCAGTCACCACCGGGGTCCCCCAAGGGTCCATCCTGGGCCCCCTACTCTTTTTCATCTTCGTAAACACCCTCCCCTCTGATTGCCTCAACTGCAACATGCTCCTCTATGCTGATGACCTTGTTATCTTTCATAGTGACAAGTCTCTCCCCCATTTATCCTCTGCCCTCACCCAGAACTACAGCACTGCCCACAGCTGGTTCACTCCCAACTTACTGTTGGTAAATGTCAAAAAGACCAAGGCAATGCTATTTGCATCTAAACCAGTGCATGCTAAATACATTGCGGACAACTCCTCTCTCCAAATTCCCTTGCCAGATGGCCCTGCTCTTGAAAATGTCTCCACCTTTAAATACCTGGGAATTACGCTCGACCACTCTCTCTCCTTCACTGACCATGTTGAACTTGTTATCTGCAGGTATAACCAGAAATTAGATGAGCTCTTTAAATTCTGAAATGGTTCTCCTTTGTCTGACAAGACCCTGGTCTGGAGGCACACAAAAGAACTTCAGACATCTCGACTCCAGGACCTGGGCTCAACTTCTGAGCTATTCAAACACTAATGCATTTTCTTCTAGCCTTGCTAAGCCAATTAATCTCCTTCATTTTACACATGAATCTCCAGCTGAAACAGACACCTGGGCTGTAGTTTTTCTGTCCTTTTCTCATGATACCCTTATAAGCTGAACCTTATGTCATGGCCTTTTTTTGAAATTAAACATAAAGAAAATTACAGAGAAATATGACTGCAGTGGCCAATTTATCACATCCCCCCTCCTAAGACTGAACCTATGGGATTGCACCCCTTATTACAGCAGTGTTTTCACATTTGGTCACTGTTCTAATGTGCGAGATAGGCTATCCGCATTCACATTTGCAGATCAGGGCCTATGGATTACCTCAGTATCATATGCCTATAGGGCAATGCTCCATCTAAGGAGTATTCCATTTGTCATACCCATTTGGTTCAACCACACTAAATGGCTATGGTCTATCTGTACCTCAAAACATCATCCATAAAGATATGGCTCCAATTTTTCAGAGCCCATACCAAAGCAAGGCATTCTTTTTCCACCAAGGAATAGGCTTGTTCACGGGGAAGCAGCTTCTTCTTGAGGTATATTGTGGGGTGATCCTTCCCCTGATTGGATGTCTGGCTGAGGACTGCCCCTATTCCTACATCCGAGGTGTCCGTTAACACCACAAATGGCCTTGTTTAGTCTTGGCTGGCCAGCACTTGGGCACTACACAGCAAGATTTTCAGCTGAGTGAAGGCCCTGCCACAGGCCGGTTTCCATTTTAGCCTCTTAGGCTGCTTCTTTTTTAACAGCACAAATAAAGAAGCTGCCAGGTAGCTGTAGTTGGGTACAAATTTCCTATAGTACCTTGTGGTCCCAAGAAAGCTCCTAACTTGTTTCTGGGTCTCAGGCATGGGCCATGCCACAATTGCCTCTATTTTTGCCTGGTTTGGGTGGAGTTGGTCCAGCCCCGCTACATGTCCCAAATAAGTGACCTCTGCAATGGCCATCTGGCACTTTTCTGCTTTGATAGTCAGCCCTGTGGCCTGTTTTTTGCCAGACACGTCCCTCAAGTGTGTCAGGTGCTCCTCCCAACTATGGCTGAATATAGTGTAGTTATGTCATCTAGGTAGGCTAATGCAAAGTCCTCTGTACCCTGTAGCACCTGATTCACTAGCCGATAAAATGTGGCAGGGGCATTCTTCATCCCAAAGGGCATGACCTTAAACTCAAACAGGCCAATTGGGGTGATGAAAGCTGATCTTTCTCCAGCTCTGTCAGTGAGTTCCACCTGCTAGTACCATTTGGTCAGATCTATTGTGGTTAAGTATGTCACCCCTCCCAGTTTGTCCAGCAGTTCTTCTGTGTGGGACTTTGGGAGGGTGTCAGACTTTGTTAGGTGTTGAGTCCATGATAGTCTATGCAGAATCATGTAGTCCCAACCAGTTTGGGAACAAGGACTACAGGTGAGGCCTGGGGACTGTGCGATTTCTGGATCACCACTAGATCCAGCATCTCCCCCACCTCCCTCCTAATGTCCTTAAGGACTGTCTCAGACATCCAGTAGGCTGTCCTACGTATGGATGGGTGTGTCTCTGTGTCTACGTCATGCACTGCTAGTGGGCTCCGTCCTCGCTTGGATGAAAATAAAGGGGCAAATTCCCATAAAACTGCCCTAATTTTCTTGTCCTGTTCAAGTGTCAACTGCAGTGACAATGGAATGGTCTCCACAAATGACTCTTGCCTGCTTTCAGCTAACAAGCTGAGAAGGGGATCCTCCTCACCTACCTCCTCTCCAGGACTGCAAACCACAAGTACCATGACAGCTCTATTGAAATAGAGTTTCATCATGTTTACATGGTACATCCTGTAGGTGCATTTTCGGTCAGGTAACTCCACAATGTAGTTCACATCGTTTACCTGCCAGACTACCTGGTATGGTACCAACCACTCTGCATGCAGCTTGTCTTTCTGGTCTGAGATCAGAACCATTACCTCCTGTCCATCCTTGTAGGAGTGAGCTCTGGCTCCACAATCATACCAGGTCTTTTGTTTTTACTGGGCAGCTAAAAGGTTGCTCTCGGCCATGCCCATAAGCTCCTTCAGCTTCTCCCTAAATTTCAAAATGTAATCCACTTTGGGAGTTCCCTGGGTGGCATCATTACCTTCCCAGTCTTCTCAGAGCAAATCTAGGGGCCTCCTCGCCATCCATTCCTTTTTCCTTGCACAGCTGTCTTAGCTGTTCCCTATTGTAAGTGTTGTACTCTTGGAAGCCATTTTCTTTCCTTATTCTAACACTATCTGCTTGCTCAGCACAAAAAAAGAATTAAACAGGGTAGGGTACTATTGTCTGCAATCAGTGTTTCCCTCTTTTCCAAATTCTGCCCTGTACTGTGTGTGGTTTGTTCAGACAGTTTTAGTTCAGAAACTCCAGTAGTTGGCACCAAATCTGTCATGTGCTCACCCCTAGGCATGGACAGATCCCCTATTCCCAAGAGACCCCCGCCCTACCTTGATGAACCCTATAACTTTGACTGTCAAGAAGGAGAGCTTCCTCTCCTTCTATCCAAGGAGCCTTTTTTTAATATTCAATATCATAGACAGCAGCCTACTTATTTTGTTTCTTTGGTAGCGTTTTGGTCTTAGAGCACTTAGGCAGTCTGAACAAACCTTTTATCCCAAAATAACACACACAGCAATAGGCTGAGGCAGAGTTGTTGATAAAAATATGGTAAAAGTTTACTTAAAAAAAAGCATTACAATATTCTACAAGAAATGTAAGCATTGAGTTGCAGACAATAATTCTAAAATAAAGTGGATTTAACAGAAAAACGTACACTATTAGAATTCTAATAAAGTCTACCTGTGGTGTTCAGTGTCCAAGATATGCAAAGAGCAAGTTTGTTGAAAAATCTTCTTTTCCAAGTTCAGATGAAAATACCCAAAAGACAAGGTGATTTTTTTTTTTCTCTGATCTACTTTCCCAGTAGAACAGGGTTTTTCAGTTTCATGCAAGGGTTCTGGGTCTCTTCAAAGCAGCTAGCAAGTACCTTCTCATGTTTGGAAAATCTTTCCACACACACAGCAATTCTTTTCCATGTGTAATAGTCGGACTGGCCCACCTGGATACCTGGAAATGTCAAGGTGGGCCCCCCTCCGTCGGGTACCTGGCCACCTTCTAAACTCTGAAAATCTTTGCAATTATCATCTATTTTTCAATTAAATGAGGTAGTTGTGGCACTGTAAGCAAATGCAAGACAAACACAGAGCTAGTGTATCAAGTTTAGGTGGAATATTTATATGAGTATGTCACCCTGGGCCCTCCCCTGTTGATTTTCCAGGTCGGCCCCCTGTATCCTGGTCCAACCATTAGACTCAACACATAGGCAACTGCTAAATGTTCAACAAAATGGCAATTTTTTTATTTCTTCACAGAGGTTTTTATAGGGTCTGTGAGGTCAGTCCAGCCTTCCTCCTGATTGGCCGGTCTCTAAAAGCTTTAAGATTTAGATGTTCAGCTCTACGCCTGCAGGAGTCTCTCTCACTCTTTCCCAAATTTCCTAAAGTTTGAAAATGTAAAACAAATATCAGAAATGGGTTTTGCATACTGCACTAACTCCCTTGGTGATCAGGCTATAACAAGATTAACTTAGCATTTTACATAAAGATGAGCTCTTTAAATTCTGAAATGGTTCTCCTTTGTCTGACAAGACCCTGGTCTGGAGGCACACAAAAGAACTTCAGACACCTTAACTCCAGGACCTGGGCTCAAATTCTGAGCTATTCAAACACAAATTAATTTTCTTACGGCTTGCTAAACCAATTAATCCCCTTTGTTTTACACATAAATTTCCAGCTGAAACAGAGACCTGGGCTATAGTTTTTCTGTACTTTTCCCATGATACCCTTATGAGCTGAACCTTATGTCATGGCATTTTTTTGGAACTAAACATAAAGAAAATTACAGAGAAATATAACAGCAGTGGCCAGTTCACTACGAGGAGCACCTAACAGTGTAATTCAGCCACAAAAGGCTTTCACTATGATGCAGAGACAGACAGTGTAGTTGTATCACAGCAATAAATGACAAGGCTTGGGGCACCTAACAAACAGTGTACTACAGCCCTAAAAGGCTATCACTATGCTGCAGAGACAGACTGTGTAGCTATGTCACAGTAATATAATGACACAGCTCAGGGAACTTAACAAACAGTGTAACACAGCCGTAAAAGGATTTCAGTATGCTGCAGACACACAATGTAGCTGACTATGTCACACAGTATTAAATGACTGGGCTTGGGCCTTGGGGCACCTCATAAACAGTCTAATACAGCCACAAAAGGCTTTCATTATGCTGCAGAGACAGACCATGTAGCAATGTCACAGTAATAAATTACAGGGATCAGGGGCACCTAACAAACAGTGTAATACAGCTGTAAAAGCATTTCACTATGCTGCAGAGACAGTGTAGCTATGTCACAGGGCTAAGGGAACATAGGAAACAGTGTAATACAGCCATAAAAGGATTTGAATTTCACTATGCTGCAGAAACTCACAGAGTGGCTGATTATGTCACACAGTAATAAATGACAGGGCTCAGGCCTCAGGTGTACCTCAAAAACAGTGTACTACAGCCATGAAAGGCTTTCACTATGCGACAGAGACTATATAGCTATGTCACAGCAATAAAATGACAGGGCTTGGGGAACCTAGCAAACAGTGTAATACAGCCGTAAAAAGATTGCAGTATGTTGCAGGGACATACAGTGTAGCGGATTATGTCACCCAGTAATAAATGATAGGGCACAGGCCTCGGGGCACCTCACAAGATGTGTAATACAGCCACAAAAGGCTATCACTATGCTGCAGAGACAGACTGTGTAGCTCTGTCATAGTAAAAAATTACAAAGCTCAGGGGCACCTAACAAACAGTGTACTACAGCTGTAAAAGTATTTCACTATGTTGCAGAGACACACATTGTAGCTATGTCACATAGTAATAAATGACAGGGCCAAGGGGCACCTAACAGTGTAATAATTTCAAGTTTTCAACTTTTTTTTTATTTCAAACCAGCTGCCATTGGTTTTGTTTATTTTTCTTTTCCCCCACCTTGCTCCTCTGTTCTTTCACCAGCACCACCTCCTCAACTGAGGCTGATCCATCCTGCCCCTTCCCCTGAGATCATTTCACCCCTCCCCTAAAATTGTTTCAGTCCCCCACTATTTCTCCCTTAATTTTATTCCTGTATGACTCCTAGTTCATGAAGTGTAGGTTTTTCAACTGTTGCTTCAAAAATCAATTCAAAACACAAGTGAGTGCCCACAGAACTGCTTCCAGAGTGCTATCTGCACCAAGCAGGGTCACACCAAATGGAGCACAGCCCTTTAGACACCACTGACCAATCAGGTGTTAGGCTGGTGGCATGTGCTCCTGTTCTGCTGTAAGCTCTGTGAAGGACCCCACAGGCTGCCCTTTATTGCCTGTTTCCAGCCTATAAGTCCTTTACCCATTACCTGTGTCAAACTACCCAACCTGAGAATTACACTGTTATGTCAGGTAGGGTAGTACCCTACTCAAACTACCCTACCCAACCGAAAATAAGCAATACCCACAGTACCCAACCCAGCTACCTGTCGGGTAGCCCATGCCTAACATTTGAATGGTGGAATGGATAGTGGGTGTAACTGATACTCCTTGAAAAAGCACTTTGTGTGAAACTGATCGGGGTTTAGTGGTATCCTTATGGTGTCTCTTGGGCTTTCTGTACTGTGTGTCTTGTATTTTTGCACAAATACTTGCACGAAATAAATAACTGAGCAAGCTACTAAGTGAATTGTGCCCATTTTTGCTGCCTTCTATTTCTATCATTTGCCTACTTTGTACATTTTTTTGGTAACCAGGTAAAGCCCACTAAGCACAAATGCCTGTTTTCAGGGGTAAACCAGGAGCACTCAAGAGGTTAAGTGACTTGTACAGAGTTACCCAGTATGCAAGTGGAGGCTGCAGAAATCAAACACAGGTCTTCTAGTTATACCAAGCTAATTCACAGCTGGTTACTCTAACCTTATGGCTATACTGCTAGCCCATTTTAAGTGTCATTCATATACATCTTGCAGTGGGTGAGGGGATAAACACTGAATACAATGTTTGTTTATTTTTTACTAATGTGATCTTAAACTAAATGCTGTTGGGCCTGTGTGATCAAACACCCACTGAGTGCTGTATGACAACTGAACCATGCACTGATTAACCTGCTGTATGGATAAATGTGAGATATACAGAACAGTACTGAAGACTGATGTGGGCCTACTCTGTGTAAGTGTAATGCCCCCAAAGTGGTGGGGCTTACTTTAAGTCATCTCCCTGGGCACTGTGGTTGCCCTCCATCAGGCCATGTTCCAGGCTTGTGTTCTGCCATTTGAACCTGGCTAATATCCAGCACAGAGTGTAAATCCAATGTAAAGTAGTGCTGTATCCATAGCCCCTGCGCACATGTGCGAATTGATGCTGTTGCACTGTAGCTTTAAGAAGCTCAGCCCTGTATATGGTGTGTATAGCCTGTGCTGGGTCCAAGTGAAATGGAGCTCGTGACTGGCCAGGAAATGCTCCTTTAGTCTCCACTCTGCAGTCACTTAGTAGAGTAGAGAGCTCTCTTAAATGCTGTAAATATCCAAATCTGAAAACTAAACTGTTGTGTTTTAAAATTAACTTTAAAGTTGGACTGTTTTCATTCTGCCATCCAGCAGCCATGTTTGGTACTTTGACCCTGCTTTCTGCCCATTGGGAAATCAAAGGGTCATTGTAGGGTCCTTCTGCTATGCCTGCTGGGAGAATCAGTGAACTGTGTGCTTGGAGCCCATTTTAGACACTCAGAAGCTAGAATTGTAATGGACAACTCCAGCATCCAATTGGACTACAGGAATCAGTTTTCTTCCGTTAAGTGAGGGACAGTTGAAATGGACAGTTGCTAGAGGGCTTCCAGAGTGGAAGGAGGCTCTGTGTTCAGCTTTGAGAGAAAGTGGGGAGGCCTGCTTGCCTCTTCACCACCTAACCGCCCAAAAGGGAGTTGTTTTGAACTGCTAAAGCTGCAGATTGAATTCTTCAACTCCCAAGCTGGAAGAGAGTGTGGTCTCTGCCCAAAACTGTAATTTCTAACTGAACTGCATTAGAACCTGTGTTGGAGATATACAAGCTGAGCTGCTGCAAGGTAAAATATGTCCTCAGAGACTGCTGTTTAAAAGTGAAGCAGAGCAACAAAGTTTAGCACCAGCACTCTGTACCTCTTAAGCAAAGATGCAGGTCCAGGCAATAAAATCGTGATACAAAGATAATTTATTTCAACAATGCCAGACCAGAAGTCCACAGGAAAAGGAGCTTACTTGCCTCAGTGCTTTGACTTTGAATGAGTCTTCATCAGGTGGTGAAAATAACTGGTTACAGATGACCCTTTATACTGGGTCCAATTAAAGAAAATTCAAATCACGTGTTATACAAAACAAGAATCAAATAAACAGTTTCATTAAAATAAATCACAGTACCCCATTTAAGTCACTAGATGGAGCTGCTATAATGAGCGCTTAACCATTCAAGTAAGATCAGTAACATATGTAATAACTCACTCTACTAAACACAGAGAAAAATAGAGGTAAAACAGATCAAACCTTCAACTTGTCAAGGCATCATTATTATTAATAACCACAAGGCAAAACTGTTACAGGACCTCCGTGTAATTGAGGATCCTGGCTGAAGGTTTGACCTAACTAGAAATGAAAGAATTGCTTTATTTATTTACTTAGTTTTTATTGACCAGGTAAGTGCGCTAGACAAATCCTGCCTATTTTCAGACATGACCCGGGGGAGGGGGATACAGATGAATGCCAACTGACCTTGAACCAGATTAAACTGTTGGTGGTATTTTTCATGAATGGAGGAAATTTGCCCAGGGCACCCGAGAAATTCCCCTGCTCCTTTTGAGAAGTGCCATGGGATCTTTAACATCCACCTGAACTACCACCAGAACTGGCAGATGGGACCTCGGTTTAACGTCTCATCCAAAAGACGCCACCTCAGGAGTGCAGCACTCCCCTCATGCTGCACTACAGTGTCAGTATTGGGATATTAACCCAAGTGCCTGGTGTGGGGATGGAACCCACAGCCTACTGATCTCCCAGCCCCAGAGGCGAGTGTGATGGTTTTATCTTTAGATGGTCTATCTAAAAATGTGTCTGTTGTGATTAAATCAGCAGACAAAGGGGGAAATATTGTGATTTTGAATACTGACCACTACTGTGACATTGCTGTTAAACTTTTGCATGATGGAATTAATTATTGTAAACTACAAACTGACCCTACTCTAAAATTTAAGAAAGAACTATTTATCTTGCTAAAAAATGCAGATCTGGATAAACTAGCAAAATGGTCGGAAGAGTGGCAAATGGAGTTTAACGCAAAGAAGTGCAAGATCATGCACATTGGGAAGAGAAACCCTGAAGCCACCTATAGGCTGGGAGGGGAGTTGCTGGCAATCACAAGGGAAGAAAGAGACTTGGGCATCATCATCACAGATTACCTGAAATCATCCAAGCAGACCTCTAAAGCAGTAGGTAAGGCTAGAAGGATGTTGGGGTGTATTAGTAAGGGTATCACAAGTCAGAAGAGGGAGGTAATAATCCCTCTTTACAAGACGCTGGTTAGGCTTCTTCTAGAGTACTGCGTGCAGTACTGGAGGCCACACCTGCAAAAGGACATTAACAAAATGGAGGCAGTCCAGAGAAGGGAACCAAAATGGTGCAGGGACTGCATCAGAAAACATATGAGAACAGATTAATGGAGCTCAATATGTATACCCTAGAGCAAAGGAGGGAGAGAGGTGATATGATCAAAACATTCAAATATCTTAAGGGCATTAACAAGGTGAAAGAATCTAACATGTCTGAATATATGAAAAATAGCAGTACAAGAGGACACAGCATGAAATTAGAGGGAGGTCGATTGGGGGTAATGTGAGGAAGTTCTTTTTCACATAAAGGGTGGTGGATGCATGGAACAGGCTACCTCAGGAAGTGATGGCTATGAATACTGTTTAAGAAGCTCAGCCCTGTATATGGTGTGTATAGCCTGTGCTGGGTCTGAGTGAAATGGAGCCTGCGACATCTTACCTAAAATCTATAAAAACCTGGTGGATCCACCAGGCAGGCCCATTGTCTCTGGCTGTAACTCTATCACACAGAATGTTGGTAAACTTATTGATTTCTTCCTACAGTTTAAGGTTCTAGAACTTCCATCATATATTAAATATAGTCAGGATGTACTGAATATAGTAAAGGATCTAAAATGGAAAAAGCAACTTTCGATGGATTGGAATAGATG
Source organism: Neoceratodus forsteri (assembly GCA_016271365.2). Lineage (NCBI taxonomy): Eukaryota > Metazoa > Chordata > Ceratodontiformes > Ceratodontidae > Neoceratodus > Neoceratodus forsteri. The sequence continues at coordinate 825,090,862 of CM057449.1, forward strand.
TTGAGTCACTTTACACCTCCATTCAGCACTACATGAGCCTTGAAGCTGTAAAAGTCTGGTTGGAGGAACTCTCCAAGATGGATAAAATTCCACATGAACTTATCCTAGAAGCTATAGAATTCCTACTGACACGCAATTATTTTGAATTCAAGGAGACTTCTACTTACAAAAATGTGGTACAGGTATGGGTGCTGTGATGGCACCCAGTTATGCTAATTTGTTTCTTGGCCTTTGGAAAAAAAATGTGGTACTATCTGAAAATAACCCCTATCACAAGAATATGAAGCATTGGCACTGTTTCATTGACAATGTGCTGTGCATCTGGGAAAGAGATGACACAAGTGTTATAGATATTATAAGGTGGCTTAACATTAATGAACGTAACCTTAAGTTTACCTACATCATTGATCTGAATAGTATTACCTTCTTGGATCTTTCTCTTAAAGTCAACCAGAACAGGATTGAAACATCTTGCTTTAGAAAATCAACAGCCACTAATGCCCTATTACTTGCCTCAAGTGCCCACTCACACAGCCTCAAGAATTCCATACCATATGGACAATTCTTGAGACTCAGAAGGAATTGTAGCTCAGATGCTATGTTCGTAATAAACAAACTAAAGAATTAATGGCCAGGTTCGAGGAGAGGGGCTATACCAGGGAAATATTACTACAAAGTATGGAAAAAGTGTTCATTTTAAAAAGGGAGGTTCTACTTAGATGTGAAGAAACATATGCACAGGAAGAACAACCATGCACTTTGTTAACTGAATTCAGTCATGTTGCAGGCCAGATTGGAAAAATATTACACCACAACTATCCAATACTACTGGAAGACACTGAGGTAGACTTGTCTGTAGGGATCCAACCCAGAGTCACATTTAGTGGGGGAACAATCTATGAGATAAACTTGTTCACAGTAGGACCCCCAAACCTATGAGAACTAACACCATGTGGCTCCCACAAAGACTAAATGACTACTATAAGTGTAACCAATGCAATATTTGTAAATATGGCATGCCTATTAAGATGTTTACCCGCCCCAGATTTAAAGACACAGAAATTGAGATTAGGGAGCTCATTACCTGTGACACCCCATATGTCGTATATGTGTTGTGGTGTACTTGCAAACTTCTGTAAGTAGGCAATACAGTCAAACCTCTCAAACAGAGGATTCAAGAACATGTTCATTCTGTTCTGAATGACAAACAGGATACTCCAGTTGGGGTACATTTTACTCAAATGCCTGGATCGAGACCTGATGACCTCAGGTTTTTGGGGTTAGAACATGTTCCGCCACGTAAGAATGGGGGTGACAGACCCAATCTGTTGCTACAGAGGGAGAGTATGTGAATTTACATGCTCCAAATGTCAAGCCTATTGGTCTGAATGATAATTGGGACCGGAAACCCTTTCTAAACAAGCATTTGTCAATGTGGAATGTTTGCTTGCTGGCATTGGCATTGGTACTGCATGAGTTAGAGAGATGCATAATAGGAATGGCAGTGAAGTATTGAACTAATGCCAACCCCCACTCCCACCCTGCAGAGACTGACATGCATTGGGGTGTGCCTTTGGGTCATTGGCCATAACATTCATACCATTCCACCTCACCCCACCCTGCAGACACTGACAGGTGTCACGGTGTGCCTTGGGATCTTCGGTCCTTAAGCTCACCCCATTCCATAAGGAAATAAGCTGAGATGGGTGCAGTATAGGAGAATGGGGTGAACGTTAGGGCCAAAGACCCCAAGACATACCTTGATGTCCGTCAGTGGCTGCAGGGTGGGGTTGGGATGGTGTGGTTATTACAGCTGATGACCCCCAAGCCACACACCCCGAAGCCTGTAAGTCTGTACGGGGTGGGGCATTACAGCTGAAAACCCTAACACCCCAGGTGTTTGTTGGTATTTTTGCTCCAAATTTTCAACATGGGCTTTTTGGGACCCCACCTCATGAACAATGACACTATCATTTTGTTACTCAATCCTGAAAGGTGATTTCATACAGCAAATGGGCAGGATGTGAAAAATGACATCTGTACTTTTCATGAGGAGGTGTGAAAAAATGGCAATGTTGAAAATCTGGAAAGAAAATATGAAAAAGTGGCGAAGTTACAAGCATGCATAGAAATTGCATAACGCAGTAATTGTTTGGAATTTGTTCATCAAATTTTCAGCATTGCCTTTTTGGGACCTCCCCTCATGAACAGTAGCACTGTGATTTCAATAATCTGTCCCAAAAGTTGATTTCACACAGCAACTGTGCCATTCTGCACCAGAGGTGCAAAAACACATTTCAGGCAGGATACAAAAATGACAGCTGTACTGTTCATAAGGAGGTGTGAAAAAATGGCAATTTGGGAAATTTGGAGTGAAAATATTAAAAACTGGTGAAGTTACAAGCATGCGTACAAACTGCGCAACTCACGCTCATAATGCAGTCATTTATTTTGGATTTATGTCACCAAACCTGCAACATAGGCTTTTTGGGACCCCACCTCATAAACAGTGGCACTGTCATTTCACTAATCGGTACCAAAAGGTGATTCTGTAGCCACACAGTGACTGTGAAATCACCTTTCCGGACCGAGAAACCAAATGACAGTGCCAGTGATCAAGGGGTAGGGTCCTAAGAACCCCCTGTTGAAAATTTGGGGCCAAAACTCCAAACAAAGTCTGAGCTATAGACCTAAGTTGAAACCCCCTATTGATTGCCATTATAGGGCTTACCGTGACTTTCTTCAGTTTGTGGTCGGCTTTTGAAGAGTGCAAACGTGTTCCCAGTCTACAGAAATTCACAGCGTCAGACCTCTGGAGATAAGTATGGGTGAGGGGCAATGCGAGGAGGTGAGGTGCGCAGAGGGAGGGTGTGGGTTGGAGGAGGGGAGCTGGTGGGAATGACGAGGGACCATTTTCATTTTTTTCAGGTTTAAATAAAAAAATACGTAGTGGGACTGTTTTCTTTATTACAGGTGAAAACAAAATGGATTTTGGCTTACTGGGATGGGCTTCCAGTGTGCCAGACTAGTGGAGAGGAATCAATGCCGAAATGGGGATTGGGCACCTCGGGGGGTGAGAGATCTGCCACTGCAATCAGCAGCTTCCCTGTTGATTGGTGGCCAAGGGATGAGCCCCTGAAAGTGTTGGCTGTGCCACACCTCTACAATACTCTACTCTCCTCAAATCAAAATGTTTTTTGTGCACTGCGTGCACAAGCAACACAAAAAGCACAAGGACATATTGAAAAAACAAGGGGAGAACTGGAATCCTTGACTTTGGCTCCATCCACTCCCTTTCCTCTGCCTCCGAGGGGATGTGCTCCTCATCAGAGAGCAATTTTTTTAGGTCAGGATCTTCCCCTAGATACACCGACATCCACATCCTAGCATTCTAAGAAGTCAGGGTCTGCCTGAGCATCTCATTCTGCAGCCTTTCTTTGCTGCGATGTGCCTGGACATGCCTGGATGGGCCTCCAGTCTGGGGTCGGGTGTATCTGCTTGGATGTCCTGTGGATCATCAAGGCCCAAAAGCTCACCCAGGAGCAACAAAAATGATTTTTGCAATTCTGCTTTGCCACTGCCAGCAGAAGAACCAGGTGCCCCTCTCCCCAACTCAGAGGACTGGCTAGGGGGAATTGTTAGAAAAATATTATGCTGAACAACACAATGAGGGCAACAGGAAGCCATGGGGAGAGCCTCATCACCCTTTTGCAGATCTTACATCGTTTCATAATTAATGGTCTCCTATAAGCCATGGTGCCAGTAATGGAAAGTTTTCACAGAAAAATAGCCAGATAAAATATGTAAAATAACCACCAATTAGTTGTTAAGCTTTAAACTCTCCACAGAACAGCATACAAGGATTAGCATGCCAAAAAACACTAAATGGGTGCGCATGCTCACTAGCAGGTGTGTGCAGGATGTCGGCATGCTAGCACGGGTGTGCACGCACCAGTAAGTGTAATAATGCACTTTGCATAATGTAAACAATAGGAGATTGCACTGTCCAATTGCCTCTAGTGCAGCACAAATGCTCCTTGTGCTGTACAAAGCATGCACACCTCAGGCGCAAGCCTGGCAAGTGGCAGGAAAATGGCCAGATGGAGGAACATTTGCCCGGCCCTAATGGTGACCGCGCAAACAGAAAATACATATCTAGTAAGAAATAACACCCAAAACATAATTTAGCTGCAGAAATACCAAAAACACAGAAAACCTGAAATGAGGTGGGGGGGAGGAGAAAGGAACCGATACCAGAGCTGAAGGACCCCCTTCCCAGACCCTAACTTACAGAACAATAGAGTTGCTAGCCTTGCTTGTAGAGCATAAGCAGCTAACTAAAAGAAGCTACATTTTCTTATTAATTTAACACTTATTTCTTAGCAGGAGTCAGTGTCTGTTGAGATTACACAAACAGATACTTTATTAGAAGTAGAAGGGGTCTTATTTAGGGTTTAAAAAAAGAAAGAAAAGAAAGAAAGTCAGTGTGTGTTCTGTGCTGGGAAGGGTTCTGTATCAGTTTACTTTGCTAAACCAGTAGGAGGAGAGAGAGAGCTTAATTGGGGGTGTGACTTAGACACTATAAAAGCAGGTGACTCAAATTACAACTTCCTGTTGCTACCCTTTTTTCTTACTAATTGCCCTCCATCCCACCCTAAGCCAGTTCTACTTTTATAGCCACTGGATTTGACTGTCAATAGGAACTTCCTGTTTGGCAGTAGGAAGGGAAGGATCATAGAGAAACATTGGTTTTGTCAACTATAAAGGAAAAAAGTAGCTCACTAACCCCCCTAGCTGCTGGTGGTCTGACACTGAGCAAGGAAGAAGGAGGCGACTGAAGAATATAGGAAGTTACTGTCCCAGAACAGGAAGGGTGAGAGTTGGAGGAGAGGAGAGAGTAAGCATACAGAGAAACAGAAGAGGGGACACGAAATAAGACATGATAGGAGTGGTGCAGTGCAATGGCTGTGGGGCGGCAGTGTTCCGGGAGACATTCTGGAGGCTGCGATGTTGCCCTATTTGCAGGCACCTCTCTGGTCTGAGGGAGGAGGTTGCCCATCTCCAGGCTGACCTGGCTAGGATTTGTGAAACCTCCTCCCCCACCCAGGGACCACCAAGGCCAATGGACTACCTCATAGGTTGCCAAGAAAGAGGAGAGGCTGGACCAGGGTGGGCTCAGGGAGGGAAAGGGTGGTGGAACAGAGTTGCATCCCTCCAACTGTACCTCTCCACAATTCATTCGCTCTTCTGGTGGATAGTGGTTCCTCTACTGAGGCACCTGCAGTGGAGACCAAGGAGGATGCTGGGAACCTTCAAAAAGGAGACCCACAGGAGGGTGGCATGAGACCCCACAGGGGAAGGAAACAACTCCTGGTGGGGGACTCAATCATTAGGGGGGTACAAATGGGGGAGGAAGGGGAAAGGGAGGTAAGATGCCTGCCTGGCACCACGGCTTGGAGGGACAGGAAGCGAATCCTCAGGATAGTGGGAGCAGCTGCACAAGGGAGGGAGCTGGATGTCATTGTCCACCTAGGGACAAATGACCTGGCTAGGAATGGGATCAGAGCAGTACAAGAGGAGTTTGTAGAGTTGGGGAGGGGCCTTAGACAAGTAGTGCATACAGTAACCTTCTCGGAGGTGCTGCCTGTCTATGGCAAGGGTGACGGTAGGGTACTGCTCACCAGGGAATTCAATGAATGGTTGAAAAACTGGTGTGGAGCTCAGGGTTTTGGCTTCACTGGGGACTGGGGAGCCACCTGGAGGGATGCAGACCTATACTGGTGCAATGGTCTGCATCTTTCCGGGGGGGGGGGAACCAGGATCCTAGGTGAGAGGTTTAAATGCTTCATTGGCAAGCATTTAAACTAGCCAAGGGGGGAGGCACTGAAAAGGAGCAGGGAAATCCCAGCCTCCCCCCACAAACAACAGTAATTAGTGAGGTAAACACCAAGGTAGAGAAGTCATTAGGGAGCAGGACAGAAGTATATGTAAAAAAAGCAAAGGCAGTAAGACAGGAATGGGGTTAAAAGGGGTAAGGCCATCAAAAAGTGGAGGGTGATGAGTACCAATGCCCATAGTCTGTGTAACAAGCTCCCTGAACTAGTGGCCTTGATGGAAGAGGGTTGCCTGGATATTGTGGCAGTCACAGAAACATTGTACACAGAGAACCATGACTGGCATGTCAACATACCAGGATACACAATCTACAGGAGGGACAGGGAGGGTAAAAGAGGAGGAGGAGTAGCTCTTTATGTGAAAGAAGAGATCAAAGCAACAGAACTAAAGAGTAAACAGGGAGCAGATGAGACACTCTGGGTCACCCTGGAGACAGGAAATGGCACCACAATCCGCATGGGGGTTGTATACAGACCCCCATCTCGGGGGAAGGAATGGACAAGGAAATAATAGAAGGCGCCCTTAGAATGGCAGAAAAAGGGGAGATATTGTTGATGGGGGACCTTAATATGCCAGATGTTAATTGGAGCACCTTTACTGCAGGCACATCCAAGAGCAGGGTCATTCTTGATGCCCTACAGGGGGCATGCCTCAGACAGCTAGTATTGGAACCCACTCTGGAGGGAACAATCTTAGACCTGGTACTCTCAAATGGGGACGGAGAAAGAATCTCAGATTAAGAAGTGGGTAGCCATCTGGGAACAAGCGACCACCAAACAGTGTGGTTCACGATAAACACAGCCATACAATCAAGCCATACAAAAGCAAAAGTATTGGACTTTGGGAGGGCTGACTTTGGGAAAATGAGAGAGTGCCTCAGAAAAGCACTAGCAAACAGGCAAGAAGGACGGGTGGAGGAACAATGGGGAGTAATCAAAACAGCCATCACAGAAGCAACAAGCCTTTGTGTAAAGCAAATCAACAAAACACAACGAAGGAAAAAAACGCTATGGTTCTCAAAAGAGGTGGCAGGGAAGGTTAAGGAGAAAAGGATAGCATTCAGGAAATATAAGGAAACACACAAGGAGAAGGACAGAGAGCTTTATCAGTTAAAGCAGAAAGAGGCTGGGAAGGCAGTAAGAATAGCAAAGGCCCAAACCAAGGAAAGGATAGCCAACTCTGTTAAGAAAGGGGATAAGACCTTTTATAGATACATTAGGGAGTGAAGAAAGACCAAAGGAGGGATACTGAGGCTTAATAAAGGGGAAGAAAGGTGGGTAGAGGGTGACAATGAAAAAGCAGGAATACTAAATGAATATTTTTGCTCAGTATTCACAAAAGAAGAGGAGGGGGAGGTACCTAAACCAAACAAGAGAAACACTGTGAAGACGGGGGTCGATACCAGTCCATTTACAGAAGAAAGGGTTCTGAAAGAACTAATAAAATTGAAGGTGGACAAAGCAATGGGGTCTGATGGGATTCACCCAAGAATTCTAAAAGAACTAAGGGTAGAACTAATGACACCGCTGACTACTCTCTTTAACAAATCATGGGAGGATGGGGTGGTACCTGAGGGCTGGAGAAGGGTGGATGTGATTCCTCTTCACAAAAGTGGGAGCAGGACAGAGGCAGAAAACTACAGACCAGTTAGTTTGACCTCAGTGGTAGGGAAAATGATGGAATCACTTCTGAAGGAAAGAATTGTTGAGTACCTAGAGGCCAGTGGGGCACAGGACCCAAGGCAGCATGGATTCACGATGGGAAGGTCATGTCAGACTAATCTAATAGATTTCTTTGACTGAGTGACCAGCGTAGTAGACCAGGGAGGGGCTGTGGACGAGCTTACCTAGATTTTAGCAAGGCATTTGATACAGTCCCCACAAAGATTAATACACAGTTAGCCAGCCTTGGAGTGGGTCCCAAGGTGGTAGCCTGGATAAAAATTGGCTGAACTACAGGACGCAAAGGGTAGTAGCAAATGGAGTACACAGTGAAGAAAGGAGGGTTACTAGCGGGTACCGAGGGTTCAGTACTGGGACCGTCCTTTTAATGTCTGTATAAGGTGACATTGCAGAGGAACTGGAAGGAAAAGTATGTCTCTTTGCAGATGACTCAAAGATCTGCAACAGGGTTGATACACCAGATGGAGTGGAAAGGATGAGAAGGGACTTGGCAAGGTTGGAGGAATGGTCAAATGTATGGCAGCTCAGATTCAATGCAAAAAGTGCAAGGTAATGCACCTGGGAAACAAAAACCCAGGGCAAGAGTACACAATGGGGGGTGAGATACTGACAACAGTAAAAATGGAAAGGGACCTGGGGATAATTATATCAGATGACCTAAAGGTGGGCAATCAATGTGAGAAGGCAGTAAGGAAGGCTGGGGGGATGCTGGGATGCATAGGGAGAGGCATCAATAGTAGAAAACAGGAAGTTGTTATCCCTCTGTACAGACAGTTGGTGAGACCCCATCTGGAGTATTGTGTTCAGTTCTGGAGACTCCATCTCCGCAAAGACATAGACAGAGTGGAGGCTGTCCAGAGAAGGGCAACCAAAATGGTGCAGGGTCTGCACCAGAAGACATATTAAGAAAGACTAAAGGAGCTTAATATGTATACCCTTGAGGAAAGAAGGGAGAGAGGGGACATGATAGAAACTTTACAATGCTTACTGAGCGGCTCCCCCCCCCTTCCTTTCCCTACTAATTCCTCCTCCCCTATCTCTCTCCCTTCTACCCACCAGCTCTCCCCGACCATAAGTTTTGCACCTTTTGTTATCTTTTGCTTCGTTGGAGATTGTATTCTATTGTAACAAAATTGTAATTGAACTGTAACTTTTTGTTTGTAGTACTGTGTCCCTTGTACTACTGTTCTGATGTCCTCTTTGTGACGAGTATTTTGTAAATGAGCCTCTGGCTCAAAGGTTTCTAAACTGATGTTTAACTAAATAAATAAATAAATAAGTACCTCAAGGAATCAACAAAGTCCAAGAGGGGGGCATCTTTCAAAAAAAGAGATGTGCAAGAACAAGGGGGCACAATTTGAAGATAGAGGGGGGACGGCTAAGAGGTAATGTGAGGAAGTATTTTTTCACAGAGAGGGTTGTGGATGCATGGAACAGCCTCCCTGAGGTGGTTGTGGAGTCAAGAACAGTGGGGGAATTCAAGAATGCATGGGACAGACATAAGGCAGTCCTAGTGGGGGGGGGGGTAAGAGGAGGAAGTAAGCTGTTGGTTAATTAGGATCTGCAGCTTATCTGTTAGGTAGGAAAATGGGCAGACTAGGTGGGCCAAGCGGTCCTTATCTACCGTCAGATTCTGTGTTTCTATGTTTCTGCCTGTGGCACCTTGTTTTTTCCTTTATTATTTTTACTTTTTTTTTTTTTTTTTAAAGGAGATCATTAAACACCCTAACAAGCCAGAAGTGGCTCCCAATCCACACAGGGATGGGAAAAAAGGCAAGTTACTCAATTTGAAAGCAGCAGCTTAACAGGAACAATTTTAATTTCAGGGTGCTCCCTTGGAACAGGCAGCCCCAACCTGCTATGCAGAATTGCAGCCCCAGAAGAAGTCTTGAAATCTTGAAAATCTTCAGAGAAGATAAAAGTAGCTCTGTCCCCTTCAAATAGCACAGCTAAACTGGGAGTTGCTTGGGCTGTGCCATTCCTCTTGTGGGGTGCACTATATCCAGTTGTTATGATTACCCATTGACAATGTGGAGCACTACAGAAAGGGATTGCGCTGTTAGCACTTCATGGGCAATTTACGGTCCCTTTCCTTTCCTCAGGGGGGGTATTTATAAAACCTCTTTTTCCTAGAGAGGAGCTCCCACGAAAGTAAGGGAGCTTCCTCTTGTTTTTGTACAGCACCGAGAAAGGCACTCTTTAAGGAACTTGAAGGTCTCCATCATAGCTCCCTTCTGGTTTCCAGTGAATACATATTTAGTATTTTGAGGCGCTTTTCACAGGCCCTGCTGGCCCTGAATATAGAGGATTGTGTATGAGCACTCATACACAACAAGGTTATTTTCTGATCAAGTGGTTTCCATGGTGACAAGAGACCTTGAGAGCACATCTCAAGGGGTCTGGTTAGCAAGGAAACCACAGATCGAAAATAACAACAATATGAGTGCTCATGCATAATCTTTATAGTGTATGGGCACTCATTCCTGGCAAACACTGTCTCCAAAATAATTTTTAACTTTCTTACTGTGGCGCGTTGCTCCTGTCCTGGTAACTTCCGTTCATTCTCTCACCATTAGCCCCTTTACTGCGCATGTGCACCCACGTTCGATGTTGTTATGCTGCACTGGTGACATACTCAGTGCAGCATAATAACATCCATGACGTAGCCAAGATTGCAAACAGCGCTGTTCTGAGCATGGATTTCCATGCTCAACAGCGTTCCACTATACACTATAATTTTTTTCCTCTGTGCTGCACTGTTTCCAACTTATTCCTTCCCTTTCTGAGGTGAGGGCTCCAGAACTGGATGCAGTACTCCAGGTGAAGCCTCACCAGGGATCTGTGTATGGGAAGCATTACCTCTTTTCTTCTGCTATCAATACCCCTCCTGATACATCCTAACATCCTGTTAGCCTTGCTATAAGCCTTGTTGCACTGGCTTATTTGTTTAAGGGAGTTACTGATGATAACTCCTGGACCCCGGTCCTGTTCCTCCTCTGTAGTGCTAAGTCTCACCCTACCCATCCAGTACTCCGTTCTTGAGGTTCCTTTTCCCTAGGTGCATTATCTTGCATTTTCTGGCATTGAATTTTAACTGCCAGACTATCAACCACCCCTCTACTTTTGTAGGTTCCTCAATATACCACTTATTCCATCACTGTCCATTCTCCCACATAGTTTTGTCATCTGCGAAGAGACACAGTCTATCCTACAGTCCCTCAACAATGTTATTAATGAAAATGTTGAAGAGGACCCAGGACAGATCCCTGTGAAACCCCGCTCGTAGCCTCCCTTTCCTCTGATTTAACCCTGTTGACCACCACCCTTAGCTGCCTCCCTTCTAGCCAACTACCCACCCAGTACACTACGGTTTTAGCCACACCCAGATCATCCTGTGGTCATCATGTGGGTGGAAAGTGGGGAACAAAAGGGAAGAAAACATCAGACACAGTTAGTATGATGACCTCGGTACACCCGGATCCATTCCATAGATCCAGACACGAAGTAAGGATCCTAAGATGTTGGGGGGGACAGCAGGCAACTTCAGTAGAATGACCCTGATGATACTTGTGGGCCCCACTTCAAGAAGCCAGCTGCTGAGTATGGATTGTAAAGATGTGTCGGGGGGGCACCAGGCACCAACAGTAGGATGGCCCTGGTACACCTGGGACCCACGCCATGCAGCCAGCCGCTATGTACGGATCACAAGATGTCGAGGAGGGAACTAGACACCTTCAGTAGGATGGCTCTGGTACACTCAGGCCCTACTCCATGAGCCACCTGCCATGTATGGGCCCTAAGATGTCAGGAGGGGGGACACCAGGCACCTTTAGTAGGATGTCTCTGGTACCCTGAGGCCCCACTCCATGAGCCAGCTGTTGAGTATGGGCCCTAAGATGTCCGGGGGGGCCATCAGGCACCATCAGTGGGCTGGCCCTGCTACACACAGGAACCCTGCCATGAAGGCAGTTGCTGAGTACTAATCATCAGATGTTGGGAGGGGCAGTAGGCACCATCAGTACGATGGCCCTGGTACACTTGGGGCCCTATGCAATGGAGCCTGCTTCCCATTACAGATCCTAATATGTCAGGAAGGTGGACACCAGGCACCATCAGTAGGATGTGATGGCCCTGGTCCACTTGAATTCCATACCACGGAGCCAGGTGCCAAGTATGGCTCATAAGATTTGGAGGGGTGCAATCCCCCACAATGCCTGCAACAGAGGTCGAACCATGGGTGACTTGAAGCAGTGAGGTTAGTGGTGAAAAGGGCTGGGTGTTTGCATAATGTTTAAACCAAAAACAAAAAAATCTGCCCCACCCGGCTGAGTGTGCTAGTGAGAGCAAATCACCCACGATACACCAAAAACTCCAGCACCACTCACTGCAGTGAAAAAAACAAATAAGACCCAGAATGAAAATCACTCAACAGGCAAATTGCATGTTAACAAATAGTTTTAATATAGAAATTCTGTACTTACACACATTAAAAATAGTCAAAGAGACACACAATATGCCATCTAAAGAGAGGGGCTCAGATGGAATGCCTGTTGAGTGATTTTCATTCTGGGTCTTATTTGTTTTTTTCACTGCAGTGAGTGGTGCTGGAGTTTTTGGTGTATTGTGTTTGCATAATGTGTCATAGCTTGCAAGTGTCTCGTTGAAGTTCCACTCCCAGCCCACATCCCCAGTGCCGGGCCATCCCTGCAATGGCTTCATATAACCCTTGACCAGGATGGACCCTCTAATTTCAGATAGGCCACCAGGTAGTTGAGGCGGGCCCTCCCCGGTGGGGGGTGATCCGGGGGGCTGGAAAGTCCTGGTGGAGGGTGCCAGAGGGTGGATGGCCGCAGCGTGGCGTTGAGGTGGAGGGTCATGTGGGCACCTCTGAGAGATGCCTTGGTCCAACAGGTGAACAAACAGAATGTACAAAAAAAACATGTTATAACACCTTTGACTAATTTGTGAGTGTTTTAAGTGTGATAATCCACTCCTGCTGGGTGTCAGTGCTGTAAAAACCTGACTTCCTGGGTGGCTGAAAGCCCTTGGCTGTGCCTTTGGCCTTACAACCCAACCAGGTTGTTTAGTTATTACAAATCTACTGCAAACCCGACCGAGGATTATTCCTTACTTATTAGGTAACTGCAGGAAAATTATTTATTTCAAGAGTTTCCCCAAGAAAAACATACTGAGCTAACAGCTCATTGTCAGATGTCTCCTGAAGGGAAGGGGACGTGGAGAGCGCAGTAACAAGTCACATCAGCAATGTTACAATTATAAAACAATAATAATTGTAAAAAGTTTAAAGCAGTAGACAACTGAGAGGAAGCACAAGTAAGTACTGGAAATTGTAAGTCTAATTAATTATTCATGATGTCAGGTAGCATGCTGATTGGCTGCTGTGCTGGTCTGAAATCTCTTAGAAGTGGCCAGCAAGGCAGCCACTTAGCTGTTCTCATTACACACACTGTTTACTGCTACCGTGTTGTGAAGCAGAGAATCCTACAGAAATCCTGACAGAAACGTTCGAGTACACAAGTTCACAACAGTAACGGCATTAAATCTGGAAAAAAATGGCAGTATCTGACACAAATTTTGTCATGACTTTCATAATTAAGAGACCAAGTGGCGTACGTGCTGCCACAGAAACAGAACCACAAATGAATATTCATGAACTCGGTATTTCACCCCGCGCACTGCCAAAAAAACAAATTTTAAAAATAAAACAAAAAAGGCATTATTGTGATTAGACTTACAATCACAATAATGACCTCAGAGACAGTCACTTTCTCTCAATTAATAACCATCTGGGTGGGGGTGGCCCTTGGCGAATCCCCAGCTGGTCGTTAATCTCTAGGAAATGACCGGCTCTTCAGTCATTATTGCTTAAACATAGCACATTGACAGCAGCAGTTCCACAAAGGGCAACCAGCAACAAAATGTGGGAGGAAAGGCAGACTGTGAGTACAACAGGGGACTAGTCAAAAGGGAAAATGGGCCAATAAACCTGGGCAGTAGGGTGAGGGAATGTACAGGGGGAGGAGCAGTGGAATCAGTGGCAACTGCAGGAGTGAGTAGTGAAGTCACAGAGGAGGGATTTTATTGATATGGAAACAGAAACATAAAATTTGTTGGCATTAAAGTACTGTTAGAGCCAGTCTGGTGGAGCTGAGGGTTCCGGCGCTGGATGCCACACCTTGCACCATGCTGGCGACCCAGGTTTGGTGACAGACTTGGGTACCCAGAGGTTGGCCAGGGGGAGAAGGACTGAGCACCCAACTGCTGTTCTCCTTCTCCAGGGAGGGGTTGGATGTTGGCCCCGCTGATATACCGCCCCTCCTGGGGTGACCACAGGCAGTGCTGGTGCGGTTAGGGAAAGCAGATAGGCAAGGAGGAGCCGACGTCAGACAAGGACCAGAGACATGCCTCCATCTTATTGGTCCTCTTCAAGTGCTGATGTCAGCAGGTGGTGGACTAGAACAAAGGAAAAACACCCCACGACCAATCTAGATGAAGGGCTCTTGCACCGCTGCGACCATGGAGGAATCAGGAAGGAGCTTCAGTTGCATGTTCCACATGAGGATTCGGAGGATGTAGGAGGGACTCTTCCGTCCCACCCGGGGGATCAACTAGGTCTCTAGAGATGTACAGGAGTGGGGCACCTATAGGAGCATCCTCCCCATCCTCATGGCGTAGACTGGGTGCATTAGGATGCCTAGAGAGAGGGACTAGTGGCAGTGCAAGGGGGAGTAAAAAGAGATAGCGAAACAAAAGAAAAGGACTGTTGGGGCCATTTAGTCTGCCTTATTTTCCCTGCCTATTCCTACACCCTGGACCCCATTAGTTCACAAGTGTCCCCCCCACCTTTCCTCTACCTATTATGCTCATGTGTCTATCCCACACATGCTTGAAGATCCCCACTGTCTTTGCCCCCACTAGCTATTCTGACAGACTGTTCCAGGCGTCCACCACCCTTTCTGTGATGAAGCATTCCCTCACATGCCTCTTTAACTCCCCCCACCAAGTTTCACTGCATGCCCCCATGTTATGGTACTCCTCCTCTACTGAGAGAGACTTCCCTCTTGCACCTTGTTCACTCTGGAGAGGTGCTTATGGGTCACAATCATGTGCCCTCTCACTCTCCACTCCTTCAGGAAGTACATGCTGAGCTCCCTTAGCATTTCTTCATATGGTTTCTTGTGCAACCTCCGCACAATTTTGGTAACCCTCTTCTGGACCGCTTCCACCCTGTTCATGTCCTTGAAGAGGTGTGACCTCCAGAACTGGATGTAGTAGCCTAGGTGGGGTCTCACTACTGAACGATATAGTGACAACACTACCTCCCTTCTCCTGCTAGAAATCCCCCTCCTTATGGAACCCAGCATCTGTGCGCCTTGCTTAATGCCTTGTCGCACTGTTCTGCCATCTTGAGTCATCAGATACGATTACTCCAAGGTCCCTCTCTTGCTTGGTGGCTGTAAGTACCCATCTTATACGAAGCCCCCAGGTTTCACCTTCTCAGATGCATGACTTTGCACTTTTTGGTACTGAAACCCAGCTGCCACACACTAGATCACTCCTCAAATTCCCTAGATCCCTTTGCATTTTGTCTGTTGCACATATTTGTGTTATCTGCAAAGACACATCTCCCCCTTCAATTCCTCAGCAATGTCACCTATGAAGGCACTGAAGAGGACAGGACCCAGTACTGATCCCTGTGGCAACCCAATGGTTACTCTCCCATCTCCTGAGTGACTGCCATTTACCACCACCCTCTTCCTCCTATCCTTCAACCAGTTTGATATCCAGTTTACCACCTTTCCTCAAATCCCCAGGTTGCTAAGTTTCTTTATCAGCCTCCTGTGTGGCACACTGGTAAAGGGCTTACTGAAGTCCAGATAGGCCACATCCATTGCCTTCCCCTGATCCATCTCCCTAGTCACCTAGTCAAATAAATCTATGAGATTTGTTTGACATGATCTCCCCACTGTGGGACCATGCTGCTGATGGTCCTGCAGCCAATTTGCCTCCAGACACTCCATCAGCCTCTCCTTCAGCAGGGTCCCAATTAATTTCCCCACCACTGATTTAAAACTAACAGGCCTGCAATTGCTAGCCTCCTTCTTGCTGCCACTCATGTGCAGATGCACTACATCAGCCCTCCTCCAGTCCTCTGGAACTAACCCTGTCTCCAATGAGTTGCTGAACAGTGCTGCC
Organism: Neoceratodus forsteri; assembly: GCA_016271365.2. Taxonomy (NCBI): domain Eukaryota; kingdom Metazoa; phylum Chordata; order Ceratodontiformes; family Ceratodontidae; genus Neoceratodus; species Neoceratodus forsteri. Next base: position 825,106,656 of record CM057449.1, read on the forward strand.
AGAGGGGTGGTTAGCACCGTGGTCAGTTCTTTTAGTGTCCTTGGGTGGATCTCATCTGGCCCTATGGCCTTATTTTCCTACAGGACTTCCAATCCCCTTGAAACTCTCTCCTCTGAAAAGGAAGAGGGAGCAATACAAACAGCAACAAAGTGTGTGCTCCAAATTTTGGGAAGTGGAAGAAGAAAGCAACCTGACCAGCACAGGATTTAAAGAGCGAGAGAGCAGCTGTCAGTGCTGCGAAGGGACTAGGAGGTGTAATGAGGGGAGAAGAGTAGGGAGGAAAGGTGTGGAGGGAGATACATTTATCTTCCTACAGGGTTATTGTCCCTTAAAGCATGTCAGATAGAGCCTGCTACACTTGTTTCTGCACTGCTTTGCCACTAAATTTAGAGCTTTTGCTGCCGTCAACCACCGTAATCAGGTCATGGAACCACCTATATGCTGCTTGTGCATGCTCTAGGACCACCCACAGCTTCGATCAACAGTCTGTCAAATAACAGCTTAAAAGTTGGCCCACTGGCGAAGAGGCAGGGCATCAGTCTGCGACGTCGACGAACTGGGTTCGGAAACGGACTCGGGACATCGGAAGGCCGGCAGATGGGAGAAGGATTGAGTGTCCTAGAGACTGCTGTTTTTCTCCGGGGGGAAGGGGTTGAGGGTCCAGCACACCATGGACCTTTTGCGGAGGCTGAGGGGTTCTTTAGTGCCATCACCAAAGGGGGGCAGGGCAGACGTGGGTTGTCATTGCATGTCTCCTCCCCCAGGTGCTAGAAGAGAAAATATTGCCGATGCACGACCATGAAGTCCTCCCCCACCATGGATCCGATGCCCCCCCCACGCATCTGTGATAGAGATTCGTCAGGGATCTTGGGGGGGGGGCTCCAGTGGCTTTGCCCTGGGGGGGTAATCCAGGGAGCACTGCAATTGGGGGAGAGAGATCCACAATCTGGTGGCAGGTGGCTAAAAGGAAAAGTTAGCCACCGAAGATGCAAAAAGCACAGTAAGTAAAACAAAATAAATAAATAAATAACAGCTTAAAAACATAAATAAGACAAGCTGTCAGAAACAATTCCTTTGGCCATCAACCCAATGGCATAAACAAGACACTGCACGAGGCTCTTGTGTATAAGCTTTTTATTTCCTCTGCCATGTATTGTAGGCTACAATGCCCTCTTGCTTTCATTGCTGTGCCGTTTCGATGCAAGTGACAATCATTACCAAAATGCCAGAGGGAAATAAAAAGTTTACACACAAAAGCCCCTATTTATACAATGCAGGTGAGAGTCAAACCTTGCTGAATTCTAAATTAAAATAAATTATTAATCTTAATTTTGCTTGTATCATCAGCATTTTTCTCTACTTTAAACTGGTCACAATCAATTAACCAACAGGACAGCAGCTTGCACAGTGGTTGAAGACTTCACAATGGTCTGTACTGCTATTAAAACAGCGCAGTGAAACCAAACAGACACAGTAACATTTTCATAAAAAATAAATTATTTTAAAGCTTTTCAATTCAAAGTACACTGTATTGGACACACAATGGCCTGGCTCGGAATACGTCATTTATCTTCAAAAGTGAGGGGGTAGGACAATAAAATGAGTGAATAAGCCACGAATGAGTTACGCAAGTCCTGCAGCCTCACAAGTGGAGTATTTACAACAGAAATGTTGCCAGTGTACAAAGGCATGATGGTGTACATCAAATTACCACGCACTATTTGTTGATGATATCCACTCATTGATATGCTTCTTTCTCTACATGAAGGCAAAAGTTATAATAAACAAGCATTTGTCAATGCCGAATGTTTGCTTGCTGGCATTGGCAGTGGTAGTGCAGAAGTTACAGAGCTGCGTAATAGGAATGGCAGTGAAGTATTGAACTGAAGCCAACCCCACCACCACCCTGCAGAGAGTGACAGGCATTGGGGTGTGCCTTTGGGTCGTCAGGCATAACGGCCACGACATTTCACCACACTCCACCCTGTAGACACTGACAAGTGTCACGGTGTGCCTTGGGGTCTTTGGCCCTTATGCGCACCCCATTCCATCAGGAAATACGGTGAGATGGGTGTGGTATAGGAGAATGGGGTGAACTTTGGGGCCGAAGAGTCCAAGGCATACTTCGATGCCTCTCACTGGCTGCAGGGTGTGGAATGGTATGAGCATCACAGGCAAGAATCCCAAGTCACATCCCTGATGCCTGTCATTCTCTACAGGGCTGGGCGTTATGGTTGGAAACCCTAATACCTCAGGCATTCGTTGGTATTTTCACTCCAAATTTTCAACATGCTTTTTGTGACCCCACCTCATGAACAGTGGCAATATCAGTTTGTTAGCCGAAAACTGCTTATGCACAGCGACTACGGCATTTAGCACCACAGATGCAAAAACATTCCGAACAGGATGTAAAAAATGACAGCTGTGCTGTTCATGCGGAGGTGTAAAAAATGGCAGTGTTGCAAATCTGCAGTAAAATTATTTAAAAAACTGGTGAAGTCACGAGCGTGCATAGAAACTGTGCAACGCACACCCGTAATGTAATTAGTTTGGGGATTTTTTACAGCAGATTGTCAACACAGGCATTTTGGGACCTCCGATCAAGAACAATGTCACTGTGATTTTCTTTATCTGTCCCGAACAATGATTTCCCACAGCAACCACACATCTCTGCACTGAAAGTGTGAAAACACATTTCGGCCATGTTGTGAAAAATGACAGCTGTACTGTTCATAAGGAAGTGTGGAAAAATGCCACTGGTGAAAATCTGGACTGAAAATATTACAAAGTCATGAACTTACGAGGTGCGTGGAAACTGCGCAATGCTCACTCATAACACAGTCATTTTATGGACTTTTGTCACCAAATTTTCAACATAGCCATTTTAAGACCTCTGCTCATGAACAGTGTAACTGTGATTTTCTTAATCTGTCCCAAACATTGCTTTCGCACACCGACTGCACCATTGTGCGCTACATGTGCGAAAACACATTTTGGGCAACATGTGAAAAATGGCAGCTGTACTGTTCATAAGGAAGTGTAATAAAATGGCAATGTTGAAAATCTGGAGTGAAAATATTGAAAATTAGCAAACTTACGAGTGTGCGTAGGAACTGCTCACTGCACACTCGTAAAACAGTCATTTTTAGGAATTTTTTCACCAAATTTTCAACATAGCCATTTTAAGACCTCTGCTCATGAACAGCATCACTGTGATTTTCTTAATGTGTCCCATACATTGATTTCGCACACCAACTGCGCCATTGTGCGCTACATGGGCGGAAGCATGTTTTGGGCAAGATGTGACAAATGACAGCTGTACTGCTCATAAGGAAGTGTAATAAAATGATAATGTTGAAAATGTGGATTGAAAATATTGAAAATGTGTAACCTTACGAGCGTGTGTAGGAACTGCGCAACGCACGTTCGTAAAACAGTCATTTTTAGGGATTTTTTCACCAAATTCTTAACATAGCCATTTTAAGACCTCTGCTCATGAACAGTGTCTCTGTGATTTTCTTAATGTGTCCCATACATTGGTTTCGCACACCGACTGTGCCATTGTGCGCTACATGGGCGGAAACACATTTTGAGCAAGATGTGAAAAATGACAGCTGTGCTGCTCACAAGGAGGTGTGGTAAAATGGCAATGTTGAAAATCTGGAGTGACAATATTGAAAATTTGCAAACTTATGAGCGTCCGTAGGAACTGCGCAACGCACGCTCGTAAAACAGTCGTTTTTAGGAATTTTTTCACCAAATTTTCAACACAGCCATTTAAGATCTCTGCTCATGAACAGTGTCACTGTGATTTTCTTAATTGTCCCATACATTGATTTTCACACCAACTGCGCCATTGTGTGCTACACGGGTGGAAACACGTTTTGGGTGAGATGTGAAAAATGACAGCTGTACTACTCATAAGAAGGTGTGGAAAATGGCAGTGTTGAAAATCTGGAGTGAAAATATTGAAAATTCGTGAACTTACGAGTGTGCGTAGGAACTGCGCAATGCACACTCGTAAAACAGTCATTTTTTTGGAATTTTTCCACCAAATTTTCAAAATAGGCTTCTTGAGAGCCTACCTTATAAAGACTGGCAGTGTCGTTTCGTTAATCGGTCCCGAAAGGTGATTTCGCGCAGTGACTGCGAAATCACCCTTCGGGCCCGAATAACGCTATGACAGTGACAGCATTCATGAGAAGGGGTCCCAAAACCCCATGTTGAAAATTTGGTGCAAAAATTCCAAAAAATGCCTGAGATATACAGCAAAGTTGAAAAAAACCCTATTTATCTCATTATACAGCTTACCGGCATTTCCTCAGTTCGTGGTCGGCTTTGAAGAGTGCAGACGTGTTCCTGGTCCACCGAAGATCATCATGCCGAGGTCCGGAAGTAAGTATGGGGAGAGGGGGTGGGGAGGCAGGGTGTGCAGTGGGTGGGTGGGTGGAGTGCGAGTTGTGGGAGGGGGCAGGGAGAAGCACTGAGGGACAGTTTTTATTTGCAGGTTTCTTTTTATTTTAAATGATGATGCGGGATGTTTGCCACACTGGGGTGGGCTCCCAGCGTGGCACAAGGATGGCTGGTTGGGGCGTGGAGCCGATGGGAGATTGAGCACCCCGTCGGCCATAGCATCTGTTGCCATGCTGGGGTGGGCTCCCAGCGTGGCACCCTGTACTCTGGGGGGCAGTGGAGCCGACGGGGACTGGGCACCCCGTCGGCTATACATGAGTTGCCACACTGGGGTGGGCACCCAGCGGGCATGTAGAAGGCTTTTGGGGGGGAGCGCAGCACAGCCGATGGGGGAATTGGGCATCCCCGTTGGCTATACAGTGTGTGCATGGGGGGGGAGGCAGCCCGCAGTATGCATGCGTGTGTGTGTGTGTGTGTGTGTGTGTGTGTGTGTGTGTGTGTGTGTGTAGGGGGAGCGCGCATGAGCAGGCAATATCTTATCGCTGCTCACTGAAGCGTAGCGCCCCCTTTCAACTGTACTCCATTGCATTTTGGAGCTGTCATAGACAGCTCGAGCAGGCAATGGAGAGCAGCGGCCGCGCCTGCAAACACACTGCCTGAATTGGAAGAGGGCTGCTACACCTCCGAAAACTCGGATGATGGCATTATGTTTCTTGCACGTGTGTGCAAGCAAACATAAAAATGTTATTACAAACTGCCACATACAGTATGTTGAGCCTGTTTGGGGTACTGGGGCACAGAAAAAGAGGTAGGGGAGGAACATAGCATGCATGGACTAGAGTGTGAGAACCGCACGCGTACTCGGAGGTGGCATGAACTATGATCAAGGGTAAAAAAAATTTAAATCTACAAAATATATAAATCCCCTACACATGCTAGATTCCAGTGCAACTGTGTATTAGACAACACTCAGAGTGTGTCATGCACAGGAAAGTAGAGCGCTCAGATTGATCAGGAGTGCTTACCTGATCTATTTTTTTTTTTGACCATTGGCCAACCACCTTCAGTTTGCACTGCCACCCAGCCCCCATCTCCTGGGACTTACCTACCCTCTGGAGTGCACCCTACACCCCAGGGCAGGGCTGTTGGGGAGGGGCTTCTACTGAACGGAGACTGATTCATGATCTGGGGGAGTGCCTTGGTCAGCTGCATGGGGTCTGGCAGAGGGTGGACATCCTCATGCTCGGCCTATGATTTCTTTTGTAGATGCTGACCCCCAGGGAGGTGTGGCATGCAATGACGTGGTGGCGCATGAAGTGTCTCTACCAGGGGTCAGTTAAGCCAAGCGCCAGATGCTTCCTCACCCTCCTCCCAGAGGAGGAGAACTGTCCTATGGATGCATAATCCTCCAACCCCCAACCAGCCCTTCAACTCCCTAGGCTATTTTCCGAACCGGGATGTCAGCGTCACAAGCACAAATTCAACTGCTGTGCTGGGTGGCCAGTGCTTACCCAATCTATCAGAAAGATAATGCATTGCAGGTCTACCATGAATTATTTATTATTATAACCCTTTTGATCATTTTACAAATGTTGAAAGTGTAGTACTCCACTCTGGGTGTGCATCAATGCTGTAGTAACCTCACTTCCTGGGCCATTGAGGCCTTTGGCTGTACCTTGGGCCTCACAACCCAACCAGGTCATTCGGTTACTACAATACGGCAGCACACACGACCACGGATCATTCCTTACATAATTGAATACCACCTGTTATAAATGTTACAAAAAGAACAGGCTGTTCAGGAAACAAGCAACCCGTCCAAATTTAAAGAGCTGCCGACACGTTTTTGTGCTCCAGGCAGACAAGTCATACCATGTAGTTGCCTGCCTTAGGAGTTTTTTAAGCCATAAATGAATATTTTTTGCTGAGTGGTTTTAAAGTTATTTCACTCATAAAGCCCAGCTCATAACTTCCTGGCATGCGATGAGCGCTGCAGCCCCGTCATTAAAAATAGTGTAATTATGATACAAAATAGGTAACAAGGCTGCAGGCGGTCTATGGTGACTGCAATGGAATCAGGGAGGGGGGCTGCCTAAATGTACCAAGATTATCTTTGCTGGCATGTACTGTATACATGTATGGGGCTGCCAGCAAAGATAATCACAGGCAAGAATGGGGGAAGGGATTTTGGCAGAGACACAGACTTGTGGTGGGGGGATTCTAGCAATGGAGTTTGGGAAGAGGGGCATTTTGGCACAGCAACACCTGCACAATTCTACTCTAGCTGAAGCAAGGGCTTCAGAAAGCAATCCGGCACTGGTACGATACAGGATTGGGGGGAGAGTCTGGAGGAGCCATTCTGGTTCCAGATGTATTTCATTTTCACCCATACTCCATATAACAACGGAAAAGTACTTCCATAATCACAGCTTGCTGCTGTTTTGAGTACCACAGATTCATATTATTTCCTGCTTTAAAGTGACAGCAAAAAGGGTGAGTAAAAGCAATATGGGACATGCTTGCTTTCTAAAAGGTAAAATAAGGGATGCCCTTCTCATGTGGGATAGTGGTGTAAGCAGAAGTTAAACTGAGCAGGAACCTACCAATGCTCAATTTCCCCTCTTACAAAATGTGAGTTCTTACACACATCATCTTTCTCCACTGAATAAAGTTCCACAACTTAAAGAGATTATGGCTCCCCCATGTACAATCTAGAGATGACAGTGCCCCCCCACCTACAAATCTAGAGATGAAGTGACCCCCCAAACAGTGTAGGCCTTTATTGTGCTAGTTTTTTTTTTCTTGCCTGAAATTCAGCAACATCAAGCTGCCACAGAACTGTACCCTAGACAGAAAGCCAGCCTAAGTAAAATGTTGTCTCAGCCACTTAAGATTAGAGCCCAGTCAAACAAGCCTTGTCCCAGTTTCCTAGCCCACTCACTTGCACCTTACTCTGTGGAATCGATGTGCTGTGCCCCAGCATCATCCCCTCATATGGTGCTGTAAAAACCAGAGTTGGGATGCTGACCCAGTGGCATGGTGGGTTGAAGTGCTGGATGCCACACCTTGTGTCACGCTGGTGACCCAGGTTCGGGAACAACCTCAGGTCACTGGTTGCCAGCCGGGGGAGGGTTGGAGTGGGATTTCCATCCAGGGGTGGGCACCCTCTCTTCTGTAGTCCCACACCCATCGGGTGGAGGTCTGATGGGTGCGCAGGTGGCAGGAGCAGTGACATAAGTCTGGGGTGGAAGGGGTCACTGGATCCTGGTATGCACGTACGCCTCCACACATGCATACACATGTGTATGCCATGACCCCGGGAAGGGGAGAAAAAGGGAAAAGCAGAAACAACTGTAAATAGGGGGAAAAAAAGGCAGAAGTTGGGTTGAGACATCACAGGAGATGACAGCTGACCCCACGCCACCAGACCAGAATGAAAGATTGTCGGGTGATGTAATCGAGCGCCAGAAGTGAAGCTGGGGCTGCTGAGTGAAACAGGGCCTGACACAGTACTGGTTGCTCATCCGCGGGTGCACATCCTCCAGTACAGATCTGAGATCAATACGGCTCCTCGGGGAACTAGCAGATGCAATCGCTTCACCAAATTCCCCATGTTTTTAAATAAAGAGCACAATTTAACATCATGAAAGTCGTCGGCCGCTATATTTCCATTAGCTGGCTGGGTCACAGCATGACAGGAAATACAATGTGGGTCAGTGTCACCGGAAGGAAAACAGACCGTCACAGATACCACAGAACTAGAAATAAAAAGATTTTACAATAAACAGACAGTCAGAATCCATCCCAACAAAGATGTATCCTCTGGTCAGCTAAGGTGGGAGAGGGAGGATCACGTGAAGCAGAGCACCTAGCAGCAGCACTAGTCTGGAGCTCCTGCCTTCCACCTTCTACCACCACTTTTAACCACTTTATTGGGAGAGCTACGTTCTAAAATCTGATCAAACAAGACCTGCCTTCAGCGACCATTTTTTCATTTAGATGTGCATCGCATTTGGCTTCCTTGCCACGATGGATGTTGATGTGAGGCAGGCCCCGATCAAACAGACACCAGCTACTACCCCTAAGAGAATGCCTAAAAAACCAAGGGCTCAAGGAACGGCGACTACTAAACTGGGTCCCTCAACTTCTTCTGCGATCCCTCTAACAGAGGATTGCTTCCTTCAAGAACTCATGCCATTTAGAGAAATACTGGCTGACATCTCAACAAAGGTAAAACCATTAGAGGAGACCTTACGACCCTCAAGAGGAGAGTCGGAGATGGAGGTCTGCTCAGCATCTCTGGAACCATGGAGAGGGAAAATGGAGCAGAAATTGTGCAGCTTCGCCAACAAATACACAAGCTGCAGCTTAAAACTGAAGGCCTCGAGGGGAGAAGCTGATGAAATAATATTTTAATAATAGGGCTACCGGAGACTGAGGAAGTTTCAAACATCAATACCTTCTTGCAGATGTTCTTGCAGAAAATTGTGGGCCCATCTCCACTTAATCCTTCCTATCAAATTGAAAGGGCCCATCGATCTCTTAGACTTAGACCTCAATCAGGAGCCCCCCCACAGGCCAATCATCTTAGAGTTCCTCAGCTTTATAGAAAAACAACATGTCCTCTCGAAGGTAAAGGTGCTACAATCAATCACCTGGGGAAGTTCCAAACTCAGAATCACACAAGATTTACCCTTTGAAACTCACCAGAAATGTTCATCTATCCACCCCATAGTCAGCAAACTGATCGCGGCAGGCATCCCCTTCAAAATGCTGTACCCGGCGAAACTACAAATTTCCATCGAAGGCTCCTGGGTCTCCTACGGAACACGAAGCATCAACAGATCTTGCCATCAAGTTGCCTGAGCTATTTAAAAGTGGCTGAACATCCTGTGGGTACATTTGGGTTATAACTGTTACAAGGAGTTTTTTTTCCTAGCTGTTGATGTTCCTGGCTTTAAAGTATAGTTTACCTGGTTGTTGTAGTAATGTCTCTTCCCCATTTTAGCCTAGTAGAATCCCTGGTTGAGGAGGGCCGAAAAGGCCGTGTTGGGGGTGTGCAGGCCATAATTCCCGTCACAGTGGTCTTAAGGCACTCCTTGTTAAAAGGGGTAGGAACTATATTTCTATCATTGGTTTCAGGGTAACACCTTTGTGGTAGGACGTTTTTTAGTCCCACCATTACTCTCTTCCCCCTAACATTTCTCTTACCTCGTATTATTATTAGAATTTGAACAGTTAACCCTGCAATTCGTACATTATAAAATGCTACAGGAGTTAATTTATTCATTTTGTTGGGTTTGAGCAGGTTATCTTGCGGGGATGGCTGGAGAAGATATAAGTCTGACTACCAGGGCTATACAGAGGTGAGTTCCACGTTACATTAATACTTGGTCTTCCCTCCAGGGCCTCGGTTGCATATTCAAGCCAGGAATTATATAGTTTCAATTCGGAGTCCAACAATGAGAGAGCCAAAAAGGCGGCTGCACAATACGGTGATTAGATCTGGCTCACCGATCCCTAATGGTTCCAATTGACTGTATGGGATCTTACAGCTATTTTATTCTACTCCCTGAGGAGACATGGCCCTAAATGTCATTTTTTTGTCCTAATGTATATATCACACTAAGAACAGGTTACTGTGATGGGATGTAGGTGAGGGTGGTTGGGGGTGTGGGGGGGATCCTAGATGGCGCAGGCTCAAGGTAGGGCTGAATAGTGTACCGGTTCAGGGGTGGGATGGCTGTACTCTCTTGTTCCACATTGTTTTTGTGGGAATACGGTACAAAGTAATGCAGTTGTTAGTTTCAAGGTACTGGGTTTCAACAGCTACCATATCTCATATGCCCCAGTACTTTACATGGAGAAGTTTAGCCAATTGGGATTGACCTCCTGAGACCTTTCATTTTGTGTTAGAATTACAATTACTAACTAAGCGGAGGCCCGATGTATATAGTTGCTGGGATATGAGGGGGGAGGTGGGATAGGTCACGAAATGACTTGTTGCCCTCTTTATCAGTATGGTTTAAAGATGTCAGTTTTAAGATGAGGGTAATAGTCACAATACATGTATTAGTAGTTGTTATAGTTATTCTTAGAATGAAATTCTTCTTTGATGTTAAATCAGTCATTTTGGGGTGGGGGGCTGGAGTGTGTCTTCTAAGGTGTGGTCATTTTCTTGTTATTTATACTTGGTTATTACTCTTTTATGACGACAATGGCTAACAAACCACTAAAAATTGTTATGTGGAATGTTAGGGGAGTTAGAGACCCAATGAAAAGATATAAAGTTCTCAAACATTGTGCCTTACTTAATGGCGATATAATTTTACTCCAAGAAACCCATCTGTTAGCAAGTGAAGCAGTCTGGCTGTGATGGCAAAGCATCTCTCAATTTTTCGCAGCAGGTGAGTCATCATCGAGTCGGGGTGTGGATATTTTAATAAAAGGGCAACTGTCTTTCCAGGTAGAAGTGAATATTATAGACCCAAATGGTACATTTATTTTATAGATACATAGACAGTGTCGGCAGATAAGGGCCTATGGCCCACCCAGTCTGCCCATTTGAGCTTATAAGTTCAGTTTATGTTTTCTTAGAAGTCTGTTGCCCCTTACCCCAGACCTCCAGAATTCCTTTATGTCTATCCTATGCATTCTTAAATCCATGTTTCAGCCCCCACCACTTCCTCTGGCAGGGTGTTCCACTTGTCCACCACCCGTTCTGTGAAGAAATTCTACCTCAAGTTTCCTCTGAATCATCCTTCCTCCAACTTCATCCCATGCCCTCTAGTCCTGGTACATCTTTTTCACTTAAAAATAGTGTATTCCTGCACCCTGTTCCTCCCTGTGAGATACTTGTATGTCTCTATCATATCCCCTCTCTCCCTCCTCTCCTCCAGGGAGTACATGTTCAGTTCCTTCAACCTGTCTTCATAGGACTTGTGATGCAATCCATGCACCATCTTTGTTGCCCTCCTCTGAACCTTCTCTACCCTGTTTATGTCCCTTACGTAGGTATGGTCTCCAGAACTGTACACTGTACTCCAGATGGGGCCTCACTAGTGTCTTGTATAATGGAATTATGACCTCCCTTTTCCTGCTGGTGATGCCCCTGCCTATACATCCCAGCATCCTATTTGCTTTACCTGCTGCCTTGTCACACTGTTTCCCCTACCTTGAGGTCATCAGAGATGATAACCCCAAGATCCCTTTGCTGTTTGGTGCATGCTATATCCTCACCCCTCAACTGATATATTGTGCCAGGGTTTTTGTGCCCCATATGCATTATCTTGCACTTCTTTACATTGAATTTCAACTGCCAAACCCCTGACCATTCTTCAAGTTTCTGCTGGTCCCTTCTCATTCTGTCTACACCCTCTGGTGTGTCTACTCTGTTACACAGCTTTGTGTCATCAGCGAACAGTGAAATTCTGCCTTCTAGGTCCTGTGCAATGTCACTGATGAAGATGTTGAATAGGACTGGTCCCAGCACTGATCCCTGTGGTACCCCACTGGTCACTCTTCCCTCTGTGGAGTGACAGCCATTTACCACCACCCTCTGCATCCTGCCACCCAGCCAGTTACCTACCCACCACACTACTGTCCTGCCCACACCACATATTCCCCAGTTTGTGTAGTAGTCTTCTATGTGGCACAGTGTCAAAGGCCTTGCTGAAGTCCAGATAGATAGGCCATGTCCACTGCCCTCCCCTGATCCACCTCCCTAGTCACCCAGTCAAAAAATTCAATGAGGTTGGTCTGACATGATCTCCCCCTGGTGAAACCATGCTGCCTTGGGTCCTGTAGTCCATTGACAACCAGATGTTCCACCAATCTCTTCTTCAGTAGTGCTTCCATGATCTTCCCACTACCGAGGTGAGGCTGACTGGTCTGTAGTTCCCTGCTTCCTCTTTGTTCCGCTTTTGTATAAGGGACTACATCTGCTGTCCTCAGTCTTGGTACCTTCCCTGTTTCCAGTGATCGGCTAAACAGGATAATGAGAGGTTCATACAACCTCTCTTGGTTCTTTAAGGACCCTGAGGTGCACCCCATCTGGCCCCATTGCTTTATCAACTCTTATTACTTCCAGTTCCTTCAGGCCCTTTCTCGTGTAAAGGGACTTGTGTCCATTTCGGCAACATTCTCACCCCTTGTACTCCCTTCAGACCTATTATCCTCCTCTTTCTCAGTAAAGACTGAGCAGAAATACCTGTTCAATATGTCAGCTTTACTGTTGTCATCCTCCACGCAGTCCCCATCCTCCCCCTTCAGTCTCACTATCCCTCCCTTTGTCTTTCTTTTTTCACTAATGTACCTGTAAAAGGTTTTGTCCCCTCTAGCCACTGATTTTGCAACATGTTCTTCTGTCTGAGCTTTGGCTTCCCTTACTGACCTCCCTGCCTCCCTTTGCTTCTCTTGGTACTTCTCCCTATCCCCTCCTGCCTGTGTCTTTTTGTATTGCCTGAATGCAATCTTTTTGGCTTTCACTTTCTTTGCTACCTCTTTGGAAAACCATAATGGTATCCTCTTCCTTTTCCTCTTGCTAACCTGCTTAATGCATAATTTTGTTGTTCTTGTAATCCCCATTTTAAATACTGCTCACTGTTCCTCAACCCCTGATTCCTGTCCCATTCCCCTTAATGCCTCTTTCAAGTATCTCCCCATTTTCCTAAAGTCTGCCCCCCTAAAATCCAGGATACGTGTTTTTGTGTGGTTTGGTTCTGCTCTTTCTGTGATTTCAAACCACAATGACTGGTGGTCACTGTTCCCCAGGTGCTCCCCCACTGTTACCCCCATCACACTGTCCCAGTTTGTGAACACAAGGTCCAGTATTGCCTTCTGCTGAGTTGGTTCCATGACCAGTTGCTTGAGGAAGGCACCCTAGAGGGAGTGCAGGATAAATCTGCTCCTAGTTGAAGCTGCTGCTGGGATGCTCCAGTCCACGTATGGAATACTGAAGTCTCCAACCAATACTTCCTCACCCTTGTCTGCCATCCTTTCGATGGCTAGCATCAGCTCCCTATCTGTTTCTTTCTCCTGGGCTGGTAGTCTATAGACCACACCTGTGCAGACGGCTGTCTCCATTTTCCTTTCCAGCTTAACCCACAGTATCTCCGCCATTTTGTTCCTCCTGGATCTATGTGCCCTTTATGTCATTTTTCACATACAGTGCCACTCCTCCTCCCTTCCTGCCTGCTCTGTCTCTTCTGAATATGTTGTAGCCAGGTATGGCCATCTCCCGGTCATGGTTATCATTACACCAGGTTTCAGTGATGGCCACAATGTCCAGGTCTGACTGCACCATGACAGCCTCCAGATCTTCCATCTTGTTGCTAAGGCTCCTGGCATTTGTACACATGGCTTTCCATGATTTGACCTCCCTAGAATGCTTCGCTGTTCTACTCCAGCCCCTTCCTTGGTTGTCCTTTGTCCCTGGTTCTCCTTGCTGTCTGCTCTTCTGCTGAATTTTGCCCCTTTTCTGCCTATTCACCTCTTGGGCACTAATCTCCATCTTTTGCACACTGCTTTGAAGAGATAGCCACTCCTCTGGTTCACTTGTTCCACTGCTAGCTGTGGGGGGTTAGCAAGTAGGTACCCTCCTTGCTGGCCTGCCACACCCCTTTGCTAGTTTAAATGCTTGTCAATGTAGCATTTAAACTTATCATTGAGTGCTTGGATTCCCCTCCAGGATGGATGCAGGCCGTCAGGCTTGAACAAATCTCCATCCCTCCAGGTGGATCTCCAGTCACTAATGAATCCAAACCCTTCCTCACAGCACCAGTTCTTCAACCATGAGTTAAAGTTCCAGGTGCATGTACTCCTATGCTCTCCCTTGCCTCTCGCAGGTAGTACCTCTGAGAAAGTGACAGAATTAGCTACTTGCTTGAGACCCCTTCCCAATTTCCTAAACTCTTCCTTTACTTCCGTTGGCTCCCATTTTGCCAGGTCATTAGTACCTAGGTGGATAATGACATCTAGCTCACCTTCCCATCTTGCCTTCCCAGTGATCCCCCGGATTTTCCTTCCATCCCTCCATGCCGTGGCACCTCATAGGCACCTCACCTCCCTGTCCTCCCCCTCCTGTGTTCCTAGCTGGATCCCTCTTATGATGGAGTCCCCCACCAGGATTCACTTCCTCCTCCTCTGGAGTCCACTGCTTTCCCTGCTGAAGTCACCTCCTTGGCTAACCTTCACATCCTTTCCTTCCACTTCTCTCGGTACCTCTATTTGGTTGTCCTCGTTTGCCACTGTGGCATATGAGTTCTTGAGTGGAACAGGATCTGGGATGTGCCTCTGCCTGACTGCTCTAACCCTCCCTGAGCCCACTGTCATCCAAGTGCACTCCATTCTCGGCATCCTTTGAGGCAGTTGCATTGGACTGGGTGGTCTCTGGATAGGGGTGATGGTACTCCTGACCTAGTTTACTTCCGCTTTGAGTCTGGCTACCTCATCCCGCAGTCCAGAGAGATGTATGCAGACAGGGCAGCACCTCAGTGTCCAGAAGGTCTGCCTGAATATGGCTACCCCACAGCCACTGCATTGCACCACTCCCCACATTATACTGCAATTATACCGCTATTCCACTACATGTCTGCTACTGAAGCTCTCCCAGTTCCATTTTTATTAATTTACTGTCCTAAAAATCCTGCAACTGAACTTCAGATAATTTTCTTTAAAAAAAATTAAAATAAATAAGTAAATGAGTCAAAACACTTCTCAGGCTGAGGGTGGGCTTCTTCCACCTTATGCCCCTTCTACTTCACAGCCCTTACTATACCCTGTGATTAGCTCCTGTCAATCACATTTAACAAGGCATATAATAAGGAGATGTGGGAAGGGGAAGGAGGAGAAGGAGGGGGGCGAAAATTTTGCAGCAATTAAAGACAGCACATAATGACACCACTACTTTGTTTTAAATTTTCAACAACCCAAAAACAATTCTAAGTAAAGACAACAAAAAAGTACAGTGTCACTAAAAGCCCACAATCTAAGTTTAAAAGAAAAATAGCAATTACCAGTTACTCTAAAGCACTGAACTGAATATGTCTCCTTCCTTCCCCTTCTGGCTTCTTCTAAGAAAATAAAACTCTACTTGCTGCCTCAATTCTGACTAAGCCCCATCTCCAGTTATCACATAGCTGAGGTCAGAGGCCAGACAATTAACACCCTTCACACAATTACAGGGCACTCAGAAAAGCCAAGATAAAATTTGCAGCAATTAAAGATGGCACAGAACTACACCACCACCACATTTTAAATTTTCAACAGCCCAAAAACAATTCTAAGTAAAGACAACAAAGAAAGTACAGTGTCACTAAAGCCCACAATCTAAGATTAAAAGAAAAATAGCAATTACCAGTTACTTTAAAGCACTGAATTCAATATGTTTCCTTCCTTCCCCTTCTGGCTTCTTCTGAGAAAATAAAACTCAACTTGCTACCTCAACTCTGACAAAGCCCCATCTCCTGTTTTCACACAGCTGAGGTTAGAGGCCAGACAATTAACACCCTTCACCCAACTACAGGGCAGTAAGACAATCCAAGATAAAATTTTGCAGCAATTAAAGACAGGACAGAATTACATCACCACTACGTTTTCAATTTTCAACAGCCCAAAAACAATTCTAAGTAAAGACGACAAAGAAAGTAAAGTGTCACTAAAAGCTCACAATCTCAGTTTAAAAGAAAAATAGCAATTACCATTTACTCTAAAGCACTGAATTGAATACATTTGCTTCCTTCCCCCTCTGAGAAAATAAAACTCTACTTGCTACCTCAACTCTGACTAAGCCCCACCTCCAGTTATCACGTAGCTGAGGTCAGAGGCCAGACAATTAACACCCTTCACCCAACTACAGAGCAGTCAGACAAGCCAAGATAAAATTTGCAGCAATTAAAGATGGCACAGAATTACACCACCACTACATTTAAAATTTTCAACAGCCCAAAAACAATTCTAAGTAAAGACAACAAAGAAAGTACAGTGTCACTAAAAACCCACAATCTAAGTTTAAAAGAAAAATAGCAATCACCAGTTACTCTAAAGCACTAAATTGAATATGTTTCCTTCCTTCCCCTTCTGGCTTCTTCTGGGAAAATAAAATTCTACTTGCAATCTCAACTCTGACTAAGCCCCACCTCCAGTTATCACATAGCTGAGGTCAGACAATTAACACCCTTCACCCTACTACAGGGCAGTCAGACAAGCCAAGACAAATTTTGCAGCAATTAAATACAGCATAGAATTGCACCACCACTACGTTTTCAATTTTCAACAGCCCAAAAATAATTCTAACTAAAGACAACAAAGAAAGTACAGTGTAACTAAAAGCCCACAATCTAAGTTTAAAAGAAAAATAGCAATTACCAGTAACTCTAAAGCACTGAATTGAATATGTTTCATTCCTTCCCCTTCTGGCTTGTTCTGAGAAAATAAAATTATATTAGCTACCTCAACTCTGACTAAGCCCCACTTCCAGTTATCACATAGCTGAGGTCAGACAATTAACACCCTTCGCCCAACTACAGGGCAGTCAGACATGCCAAGATAATTTTTTGCAGCAATTAAAGACAGCACAGAATTACACCACCACTATGTTTTAAATTTTCAACACCCCAAAAACAATTCTAAGTAAAGACAACAAAGAAAGTACAGTGTCACTAAAAGCCCACAATCTAAGTTTAAAAGAAAAATAGCAATTACCAGTTACTCTACAGCACTAAATTGAATATGTTTCCTTCCTTCCCCTTCAGGCTTCTTCTGAGAAAAGAAAACTCTACCTGCTACCTCAAATCTGACTAAGCCCCACCTCCAGTTATCACATAGCTGAGGTCAGAGGCCAGACAATTAACACCCTTCACCCAACTACAGGGCAGTCAGACAAGCTAAGATACAATTTTGCAGCAATTAAAGACAGAACAGAATTATACCACCACAACGTTTTAAATTTTCAACAGCCCAAAAACAATTCTAAGTAAAGACAACAAAGAAAGTACAGTGTCTTTAAAAGCCCACAATCTAAGTTTAAAAGTAAAACAGCAATTACCAGTTACTCTAAAGCACTGAATTGGATATGTTCCCTTCCTTCCCCTTTTGGCTTCTTCTGAGAAAATAAAATTCTACTTGCTACCTCAACTCTGACTAAGCCCTACCTCCAGTTATCACATAGCTGAGGTCAGACAATTAACACCCTTCATCAACCACAGGGCAGTCAGACATGCAAAAATAAAATTTTGCAGCAATTAAAGACAGCACAGAATTACATCACCACTACATTTTAAATTTTCAACAGCCCAAAAACAATTCTAAGTAAAGACAACAAAGAAAGTACACTGTCACTAAAAGCCCACAATCTCAGTTTAAAAGTAAAACAGCAATTACCAGTTACTCTGAAGCACTGAATTGAATACGTTTCCTTCCTTCCCCATCTGAGAAAATAAAACTCTACTTGCTACCTCAACGCTGACTAAGTACCACCTCCAGTTATCACGTAGCTGAGGTCAGAGGCCAGACAATTAACACCCTTCACCCAACTACAGGGAAGTCAGACATGCCAGGATAAATTTTGCAGCAATTAAAGACAGCACAGAATTACACCACCACCGCATTTTACATTTTCAACAGCCCAAAAACAATTCTAAGTAAAGACAACAAAGAAAGTACAGTGTCACTAAAACCCACAATCTAAGTTTAAAAGAAAAATAGAAATTACCAGTTACTCTACAGCACTAAATTGAATATTTTTCCTTCCTTCTCCTTCAGGCTTCTTCTGAGAAAATAAAACTCTACCTGCTGCCTCAACTCTGACTAAGCCCCACCGCCAGTTATCACATAGCTGAGGTCAAAGGCCAGACAATTAACACCCTCCACCCAACTACAGGGCAGTCAGACAAGCCAAGATAAAATTTTGCAGCAATTAAAGACAGCATAGAATTACACCACCACTACGTTTTAAATTTTCAACAGCCCAAAAACAATTCTAAGACAACAAAGAAAGTACAGTATCACTAAAAGCCCACAATCTAAGTTTAAAAGTAAAATAGCAATTACCAGTTACTTTAAAGCACTAAATTGAATGTTTCCTTCCTTCCCATTCTGGTTTATTCTAAGAAAATAAAACTCTACTTAATACCTCAACTCTGACTAAGCCCCACCTCCAGTAATCACGCAGCTGAGGTCAGAGGCCAGATAATTAACACCCTTTACCCAACTACAGGGCAGTCTGAGAAGCCAGGATAAAATCTGCAGTAATTATAGACAGCACAGTATTACACCAACAGTACATTTTAAATTTTCAACAGCCCAAAAACTATTCTAAGTGAAGACAACAAAGAAAGTACAGTGTCACTAAAAGCCCACAATCTAAGTTTAAAAGAAAAATAGCAATTACCAGTTGCTCTAAAGCACTGAATTTAATATGTTTCCTTCCTTCCCCTTCAGGCTTCTTCTGAGAAAATAAAACTCTACTTGCTACCTCAACTCTGACTAAGCCCCAGCTCCAGTTATTACATAGCTGAGGTCAGAAGCCAGAAAATTAACACCCTTCATCCAAATACAGGGCAGTAAGACAAGCCAAGATAAAATTTTGCAGCAATTAAAGACTGCACAGAATTACACCACCACTAGGTTTTAAATTTTCATCAGCCCAAAAAGAATTCTAAGTAAAGACAATAAAGAAAGTACAGTGTCACTAAAAGCCCACAATCCAAGCTTAAAAGAAAAATAGCAATTACCAGTTACTCTAAAGCACTGAATTGAATATGTTTCCTTCCTTCCCCTTTTGAGAAAATAAAACTCGACTTGCTACCTCTACTCTGACTAAGCCCCACCTCCAGCTATCATGTAGCTGAGGTCAGAGGCCAGACAATTAACACCCTTCACCCAACTACAGGGCAGTCTGACAAGCCAAGATAAAATCTGCAGCAATTAAAGACAGCACAGAATTACACCACCAGTACATTTTAAATTTTCAACAGCCCGAAAACTATTCTAAGTAAAGACAACAAAGAAAGTACAGTGTCACTAAAAGCCCACAATCTAAGTTTAAAAGAAAAATAGCAATTACCAGTTACTCTAAAGCACTGAATGGAATATGTTTCCTCTTTCCCTTCTGGCTTCTTCTCAGAAAATAAAAGTCTAGCTCAACTCTGACTAAGCCCCACCTCCAGTTATCACATAGCTGAGGTCAGACAATTAACTCCCTTCTCCCAAATACAGGGCAGTCAGACATGCCAAGATAAATTTTTGCTGCAACTAAAGACAGCACAGAATTACACCACCACTAAGTTTTAAATTTTCAACACCCCAAAAACAATTCTAAGTAAAGGCAACAAAGAAAGTACAGTGTCATTAAAGGCCACAATCTAAGTTTAAAAGAAAAACAGCAATTACTAGTTACTCAAAAGCACTGAATTGAATATGTTTCCTTGCTCCCCTTCTGGCTTCTTCTGAGAAAATAAAACACTACTTGCTACCTCAACTCTGACTAAGCCCCTCCTCCAGTTATTAAATAGCTGCGATCAGAGGCCAGACAATTAACACCCTTCACCCAACCACAGGGCAGTCAGAAAAGCCAAGATAAAATTGTGCAGCAATAAAAGATAGCACAGAATTACACCACCACTACGTTTTCAATTTTCAACAGCCCAAAACAATTCTAAGACAACAAAGAAAGTACAGTGTAACTAAAAGCCCACAATATAAGTTTAAAAGAAAAATAGCAATTACCACTTACTCTAAAGCACTGAATTTAATAAGTTCCCTTCCTTCCCCTTCTGTGAAAATAAAACTCTACTTGCAACCTGAATTCTGACTACGCCCCACTTCCAGTTTTCACATAGCTGAGGTCAGACAATTAACACCCTTCACACAACTACAGGGCAGTCAGACAAGCCAAGATAAATTTTGCAGCAATTAAAGACAATTAACACCCTTCACCCAACCACAGGGCAGTCAGACATGCAAAAATAAAATTTTGCAGCAATTAAAGACAGCACAGAATTACACCACCACTACATTTTCAATTTCCAACAGCCAAAAACAATTCTAAGTAAAGATAACAAAGAAAGTACAGTGTCACTAAAAGCCCACAATCTAAGTTTAAAAGAAAAATAGCAATTACCAGTTACTCTAAAGCACTGAATTGAATATGGTTCCTTCCTTCCCCTTCTGGATTCTACTGAGAAAATAAAATTATATTTGCTACCTCCACTCTGAGTAAGCCCCACCTCCACTTATCACATAGCTGAGGTCATACAATTAACACCCTTCTCCCAACTACAGGACAGTCAGACAAGCCAAGAAAAATTTTTGCAGCAATTAAAGACAGCACTGAATTACACCACCACTAAGTTTTAAATTTTCAACACCCCCAAAACAATTCTAAGTAAAGACAACAAAGTAAGTACAGTGTCATTAAAGCCCACAATCTAAGTTTAAAAGAAAAATAGCAATTACCAATTACTCTAAAGCACTGAATTGAATATGTTTCCTTCCTCCCCTTCTGGCTTCTTCTGAGAAAATAAAACACTACTTGCTAACTGAACTTTGACTAAGCCACACCTCCAGTTATTACATAGCTGCGGTCAGAGGCCAGACAATTAACACCCTTCACCCAACTAAAGGGCAGTCAGACAAACCAAGATAAAATTTTGCAGCAATTAAAGATAGCACAGAATTACACCACCACTACTTTTTCAATTTTCAACAGTCCAAAACAATTCTAAGTAAAGACAACGAAGAAAGTACAGTGTAACTAAAAGCCCACAATCTAAGTTAAAAAGAAAAATAGCAATTACCACTTACTCTAAAGCACTGAATTGAATACGTTCCTTCCTTCCCCTTCTGTTAAAATAAAACTCTACTTGAACTTCAACTCTGACTAAGCCCCACCTCCAATTTTCACATAGATAAGGTCAGACAATTAACACCCATCGCACAACTACAGGGCAGTCAGACTAGCCTAGATAAATTTTGCAGCAATTAAAGACAGCACAGAATTACACCACCACTACATTTTAAATTTTCAACAGCCCACAAACAATTCTAAGTAAAGACAACAAAGAAAGTATAGTGTCTCTAAAAGCCCACAATCTAAGTTTAAAAGAAAAATAGCAATTACCAGTTACTCTAAAGCACTGAATTGAATACATTTCCTTCCTTCCCCATCTGAGAAAATAAAACTCTACTTGCTACCTCAACGCTGACTAAGTACCACCTCCAGTTATCACGTAGCAAAGGTCAGAGGCCAGACAATTAACACCCTTCACCCAACTACAGGGAAGTCAGACATGCCAGGATAATTTTTGGCAATTAAAGACAGCACAGAATTACACCACCACCGTGATTTTACATTTTCAAGCAGCCCAAAACAATTCTAAGTAAAGACAACAAAGAAAGTACAGTGTCACTAAAAGCCCACAATCTAAGTTTAAAAGAAAAATAGAAATTACCAGTTACTCTACAGCACTAAATTGAATATTTTTCCTTCCTTCTCATTCAGGCTTCTTCTGAGAAAATAAAACTCTACCTGTTGCCTCAACTCTGACTGGCTCTCCACCGCCAGTTATCACATAGCTGAAGTCAGAGGCCAGACAATTAACACCTCCACCCAACTACAGGGCAGTCAGACAAGCCAAGATAAAATTTGCAGCAATTAAAGACAGCATAGAATTACACCACCACTACGTTTTAAATTTTCAACAGCCCAAAAACAATTCTAAGACAACAAAGAAAGTACAGTATCACTAAAAGCCCACAATCTAAGTTTAAAAGTAAAATAGCAATTACCAGTTACTTTAAAGCACTGAATTGAATGTTTCCTTCCTTCCCATTCTGGTTTCTTCTGAAAAATAAAACTCTACCTAATACCTCAACTCTGACTATTCCGTACCTCCAGTAATCACGCTGAGGTCAGAGGCCAGATAATTAACACCCTTACCCAACTACAGGGCAGTCTGAGAAGCCAGGATAAAATCTGCAGCAATTATAAACAGCACAGTATTACACCAACAGTACATTTTAAATTTTCAACAGCCCAAAAACTATTCTAAGTGAAGACAACAAAGAAAGTACAGTATCACTAAAAGCCCACAATCTAAGTTTAAAAGAAAAATAGCAATTACCAGTTGCTCTAAAGCACTGAATTTAATATGTTTCCTTCCTTCCCCTTCAGGCTTCTTCTGAGAAAATAAAACTCTACTTGTTACCTCAACTCTGACTAAGCCCCAGCTCCAGTTATTACATAGCTGAGGTCAGAAGCCGAAAATTAACACCCTTCATCCAAATACAGGGCAGTAAGACAAGCCAAGATAAAATTTTGCAGCAATTAAAGACTGCACAGAATTCACCACCACTAGGTTTTAAATTTTCATCAGCCCAAAAGAATTCTAAGTAAAGACAACTAAAGAAAGTACAGTGTCACTAAAAGCCCACAATTTAAGCTTTAAAAAGAAAATAGCAATTACTAGTTACTCTAAAGCACTGAATTGAATATGTTTCCTTCCTTCCCCTTATGAGAAAATAAAACTCGACTTGCTACCTCTACTCTGACTAAGCCCCACCTCCAGTTATCATGTAGCTGAGGTCAGAGGCCAGACAATTAACACCCTTCACCCAACTACAGGGCAGTCTGACAAGCCAAGATAAAATCTGCAGCAATTAAAGACAGCACAGAATTACACCACCAGTACATTTTAAATTTTCAACAGCCCGAAAACTATTCTAAGTAAAGACAACAAAGAAAGTACAGTGTCACTAAAAGCCCACAATCTAAGTTTAAAAGAAAAATAGCAATTACCAGTTACTCTAAAGCACTGAATGGAATATATTTCCTCCTCCCCTTCTGGCTTCTTCCTCAGAAAATATAAAGTCTAGCTCAACTCCTGACTAAGCCCCACCTCCAGTTATCACATAGCTGAGGTCAGACAATTAACTCCCTTTCTCCCAAATACAGGGCAGTCAGACATGCTAAGATAAATTTTTGCTGCAACTAAAGACAGCACAGAATTACGCCACCACTAAGTTTTAAATTTTCAACACCCAAAAACAATTCTAAGTAAAGGCAAAAAGAAAGTACAGTGTCATTAAAGGCCACAATCTAAGTCTAAAAGAAAACAGCAATTACTAGTTACTCAAAAGCACTGAATTGAATATGTTTTGCTCCCCTTCTGGCTTCTTCTGAGAAAATAAAACACTACTTGCTACCTCAACTCCTGACTAAGCCCTCCTCCAGTTATTAAATAGCTGCGATCAGAGGCCAGACAATTAACACCCTTCACCCAACCACAGGACAGTCAGAAAAGCCAAGATAAAATTGTGCAGCATACAAGATAGCACAGAATTACACCTACCACTGTTTTCAATTTTCAACAGCCAAAAACAATTCTAAGACAACAAAGAAAGTACGATATAACTAAAAGCCCACAATATAAGTTTAAAGAAAATAGCAATTACTACTTACTCTAAAAGCACTGAATTCAATAAGTTCCCTTCCTTCCCTTCTGTCAGAAAATAAAACTCTACTTGTAACCTGAATTCTGACTACCTTCCACTTCCAGTTTTCACATAGCTGAGGTCAGACAATTAACACCCTTCACACAACTACAGGGCAGTCGACAAGCCAAGATAAATTTTGCAGCAATTAAAGACATATTAACACTCCCTTCACCCAACCACAGGGTAGGTCAGACATGCAAAACAAATTTTGCAGCAATTAAAGACAGCACAGAATTACACCACCACTACATTTTCAATTTCCAACAGCCAAAACAATTCTAAGTAAAGATAACAAAGAAAGTACAGTGTCACTAAAAGCCCACAATCTAAGTTTAAAAGAAAAATAGCAATTACCAGTTACTCTAAAGCACCGAATTGAATATGGTTCCTTCCTTCCCTTCTGATCTCTACTGAGAAAATAAAATTATATTTTCTACCTCCACTCTGAGTAAGCCCCACTCCACTTATCACATAGCTGAGGTCATACACTTAATACCCTTCTCCCAACTACAGGACTGTCAGACAAGCCAAGAAAAATTTTGCAGCAATTAAAGACAGCACTGAATTACACCACCACTAAGTTTTTAATTTTCAACACCCCCAAAACAATTCTAAGTAAAGACAACAAAGTAAGTACATTGTCATTAATGCCCACAATCTAAGTTTAAAAGAAAATAGCAATTACCAATTACTCTAAAGCACTGAATTGAATATGTTTCCTTCCTCCCCTTCTGACTTCTTCTGAGAAAATAAAACACTACTTGCTAACTGAACTTTGACTAAGCCACACCTCCAGTTATTACATAGCTGTGGTCAGAGGCCAGACAATTAACACCCTTCACCCAACTACAGGGCAGTCAGACAAACCAAGATAAAATTTTGCAGCAATTAAAGATAGCACAGAATTACACCACCACTACTTTTTCAATTTTCAACAGTCCAAAACAATTCTAAGTAAAGACAACGAAGAAAGTACAGTGTAACTAAAAGCCCACAATCTAATTTAAAAAGAAAAATAGCAATTACCACTTACTCTAAAGCACTGAATTGAATACGTTCCTTCCTTCCCCTTCTGTTAAAATAAAACTCTACTTGAACTTCAACTCTGACTAAGCCCCACCTCCAATTTTCACATAGATAAGGTCAGACAATTAACACCCTTCACACAACTACAGGGCAGTCTGACTAGCCTAGATAAATTTTGCAGCAATTAAAGACAGCACAGAATTACACCACCACTACATTTTAAATTTTCAACAGCCCACAAACAATTCTAAGTAAAGACAACAAAGAAAGTATAGTGTCTCTAAAAGCCCACAATCTAAGTTTAAAAGAAAAATAGCAATTACCATTTACTCTAAAGCACTGAATTGAATACGTTTCCTTCCTTCCCCTAATGAGAAAACAAAACTCTACTTTCTACCTCAACTCTGACTAAGTCCCACCTCCAGTTATCACGTAGCTGAGGTCAGAGGCCAGACAATTAACACCCTTCATCAAACTACAGGCAGTTAGACAAGCCAATACAAATTTTGCAGCAATCGAATACATCATAGAATTACACCACCACTACGTTTTCAATTTTCAACAGCCAAAAAACAATTCTAAGTAAAGACAACAAAGAAAGTACAGTGTCACTAAAAGCACACAATCTAAGTTTAAATGAAAAATAGCAATTACCAGTTACTCTAAAGCCCTGAAATGAATACGTTTCCTTCCTTCCCCTTCTGGCTTATTCTGAGAAAATAAAACACTACTTGCTACCTCAACTTTGATTAAGCCCAACCTCCACTTATTACATAGCTGCGGTCAGATGCAAGACAATTAACACCTTTCACCCAACTACAGGGCAGTCAGACAAGCCAAGATAACATTTTGCAGTTATTTAAGACAGCACAGAATTACACCACCACTACGTTTTCAATTTTCAACAGCCCAAAAATAATTCTAAGTAAAGACAACAAAGAAAGTACAGTGTCACTAAAAGCCCACAATCTAAGTTTAAAAGAAAAATAGCAATTACCAGTTACTCTAAAGCACTGAATTGAATACATTTCCTTTCTTCCCCTTCTGAGAAAATAAAACTCTACTTGCTACCTCAACTCTGACTAAGCTCCACCTCCAGTTATATTGTAGCTGAGGTCAGAGGCCAGACAATTAACACCCTTCTCCCTACTACAGGGCAGTCAGACAAGCCAAGATAAATTTTGCAGCAATTAAAGACAGCACAGAATTACACCACCACTACATTTTAAATTTTCAACAGCCCAAAAACAATTCTAAGTAAAGACAACAAAGAAAGTTTAGTGACATTAAAAGCCCACACTCTAAGTTTAAAAGAAAAATAGCAATTACCAGTTACTCTAAAGCACTGAATTGAATATGATTCCTTCCTTCCCCTTCTGGCATCTTCTAAGAAAATAAAACTCTACCTTCTACCTCAACTCTGACTTAGCTCCACCTCCAGTTATCTTGTAGCTGAGGTCAGAGGCCAGACAATTTACACCCTTCTCCCAATTACAGGGCAGTAAGACAAGCCAAGATACATTTTGCAGCAATTAAAGACAGCACTTAATTACACCACCACTACATTTTAAATTTTCAACAGCCCAAAAACAATTCTAAGTAAAGACAGCAAAGAAAGTTTAGTGTCACTAAAAGCCCACAATGTGAGTTTAAAAGAAAAATAGCAATTACCACTTTCAACAGCCCAAAAACAATTCTAGGTAAAGACAACAAAGAAAGTACAGTGTCACTAAAAGCATTAATCTAAGTTTAAAAGTAAAATAGCAATTACCAGTAACTCTAAAGCACTGAATTAAATGTTTCCTTCATTCCCCTTCCGGCTTCTTCTGAGAAATTAAAACCCTACTTGCTACCTCAACTGTGACTAAGCCCCTCCTCCAGTTATCACGTAGCTGAGGTCAGAGGCCAGGCAATTAACACCCTTCACCCAACTACAGAGCAGTCAGACAAGCCAGGATAAAATTTCCTGCAATTAAAAATGGTACAGAATTACAAGACCACTACGTTTTAAATTTTCAACAGCCCAAAAACAATTCTAAGTAAAGACAACAAAGAAAGTACAGTGTCTCTAAAAGCCCACAATCTAAGTTTAAAAGAAAAATAGCAATCACCAGTTACTCTAAAGCACTGAATTGAATATGTTTCCATCCTTCCCCTTCTGGCTTCTTCTGGGAAAGTAAAATTCGACTTGCAATCTCATCTCTGACTAAGCCCCACCTCCAGTTATCACATAGCAGAGGTCAGACAATTAACACCCTTCACCCAACTACAGGGCAGTCAGACAAGCCAAGACAAATTTTGCAGCAATTAAATACAGCATAGAATTACACCACCAGTATGTTTTCAATTTTCAACAGCCCACAAAGAATTCTAAGTAAAGACAACAAAGAAAGTACAGTGTCACTAAAAGCCCACAATCTAAGTTAAAAAGAAAAATAGCAATTACCAGTTACTCCAAACCACAGAATTGAATACGTTTCCTTCCTTCCCCTTCTGGCTTCTTCTGAGAAAATAAAACACTACTTGATACCTCAACTCTGATTAAGCCCAACCTCCATTTATTACATAGCAGAGGTCAGAGGCCAGACAATTAACACCATTCACCCATCTACAGGGCAGTCAGACAAGCCAAGATAAAATTTTGCAGTAATTTAAGACAGCACAGAATTACACCAGCACTACATTTTCAATTTTCAACAGCCCAAAAACAATTCAAAGTAAAGACAACAAAGAAAGTACAGTGTCACTAAAGGTCCACAATCTAAGTTTAAAAGTAAAACAGCAATTACCAGTTACTCTAATGAACTGAATTGAATATGTTTCCTTCCTTCCCCTTCTGGCTTCCTCTGAGAAAATAAAACTCTACTTGCTACCTCAACTCTGACTAAGCTCCACCTGCAGTTATCACGTAGCTGGGGTCAGAGGCCACACAATTAACACCCTTCACCCAACTACAGGGCAGTCTGACAAGCCAAGATAAAATTTTGCAGTTATTTAAGACAGCACAGAATTACACCACCACTACATTTTCAATTTTCAACAGCCCAAAAACAATTCTAAGTAAAGACAACAAAGAAAGTACAGTGTCACTAAAAGCCCACAAACTAAGTTTAAAAGAAAAATAGCAATTACCAGTTACTCTAAAGCACTGAATTGAATACGTTTCCTTCCTTCCCCTTCTGAGAAAATAAAACTCTACTTGCTACCTCAACGCTGACTAAGTCCCACCTCCAGTTATCACGTAGCTGAGGTCAGAGGCGAGACAATTAACTCCCTTCACCCAACTACAGGGCAGTCAGACAAGCCAAGATAAATTTTGCAGCAATTAGAGACAGCACAGAATTACACCACCACTACATTTTACATTTTCAACACCCCAAAAACAATTCTAAGTAAAGACAACAAAGACAGTACAGTGTCACTAAAAGCCAACAATATAAGTTTAAAAGACAAATAGCAATTACAAGTTATTCTACAGCACTAAACTGAATATGTTTCCTTCCTTCCCTTTCAGGCTTCTTCTGAGAAAATAAAACTTTACCTGCTACCTCAACTCTGATTAAGCCCCACCTCCAGTTATCACATAGCTGAGGTCAGAGGCCAGACAATTAATACCCTTCACCCAATTACAGGGCAGTCAGACAAGCAAAGATAAAATTTTGCAACAATTAAAGACAGCACAGAATTACACCACCACTACGTTTTAAATTTTCAACAGCCCAAAAACAATACTAAGTAAAGAAAAGAAAGAAAGTACAGTGTCACTAAAAGCCCACAATCTAAGTTTAAAAGTAAAATAGCAATTGCCAGTTACTCTAAAACACTGAATTGAATGTTTCCTTCCTTCCCCTTCTGGTTTCTTCTGAGAAAATAAAACTCTACTTGATACCTCAACTCTGACTAAGCCCCACCTCCAGTTATCATGTAGCTGAGGTCAGAGGCCAGACAATTAAAACCCTTCACCCAACTACAGGGCAGTCTGACAAGCCAAGATAAAATCTGCAGCAATTGAAGACAGCACAGAATTACACCACCAGTACGTCTTAAATTTTCAACAGCCCGAAAACTATTCTAAGTAAAGACAACAAAGAAAGTACAGTGTCACATAAAGCCCACAATCTAAGTTTAAAAGAAAAATAGCAATTACCAGATACTCTAAAGCACAGAATTGAATACGTTTCAATCCTTCCCCTTCTGGATTATTCTGAGAAAATAAAATTCTACATCCTACCTCAACTCTGACTAAGCCCCACCTCCAGTTATCACACAAGTGAAGTCAGACAATTAACACCCTTCGCCCAACCGCACGGCAGTCAGACATGCCAAGATAAAATTTTGCAGCAAATTAAAGACAGCACAGAATTACTCCACCACTACTTTTTAAAATTTCAACAGCCCCAAAACAATTATAAGTAAAGACAACAAAGAAAGTACAGTGTCACTAAAAGCCCACAATCTAAGTTTAAAAGAAAAATAGCAATTACCAGTTACTCTAAAGCACTGAATTGAATACGTTTCCTTCCTTCCCCTTCTGAGGAAATAAATCTCTACTTGCTACCTCAACTCTGACTAAGCTCCACCTCCAGTTATCATGTAGCTGAGGTCAGAGGCCAGACAATTAACACCCTTCACCCAACTACAGGGCAGTTAGACAAGCCAAGACACATTTTGCAGCAATTGAATACAGCATATAATTACACCACCACTACGTTTTCAATTTTCAACAGCCCAAAAAGAAGTCTAAGTAAAGACAACAAAGAAAGTACAGTGTCACTAAAAGCCTACAATCTAAGTTTAAAAGAAAAATAGCAATTACCAGTTACTCTAAAGCACTGAATTGAATACATTTCCTTCCTTCCCCTTCTGAGAAAATAAAACTCTACTTGCTAACTCAACTCTGACTAAGCTCCACCTGCAGTTATCAAGCAGCTGAGGTCAGAGGCCACACAAATAACACCCTTCACCCAACTACAGGGCAGTCAGACAAGCCAAGACGAATTTTACAGCAATTAAATACAGCATAGAATTACACCACCACTACGTTTTCACTTTTCAACAGCCCAAAAAGAATTCTAAGTAAAGACAACAAAGAAAGTACAGTGTCTCTAAAAGCCTACAATCTAAGTTTAAAAGAAAAATAGCAATTACCAGTTACTCTAAAGCACTGAATTGAATATGTTTCCTTCCTTCCCCTTCTGGCTTCTTCTGAGAAAATAAAACACTACTTGCAACCTCAACTTTGACTAAGCCCAAACCCCAGTTATTACATAGCTGCGGTCAGAGGCCAAACAATTAATACCTTTCACCCAGTTACAGGGCAGTCAGAAAAGCCAAGATAAAATTTTGCAGTTATTTAAGACAGCAGAGAATTACACCACCACTACGTTTTCAATTTTCAACAGCCCAAAAACAATTCTAAGTAAAGACAACAAAGAAAGTACAGTGTCACTAAAAGCCCACAATCTAAGTTTAAAAGAAAGATAGCAATTACTAGTTACTATAAAGCACTGAATTGAATATGTTTCCTTCCTTCCCCTTCTGGCTTCTTCTAAGAAAATAAAATTGTATTTGCTACCTCAACTCTGAGTAAGCCCCACCTCCAGTTATCACATAGCTGAGGTCAGACAATTAACACCCTTCTCCCAACTACAGGGCAGTCAGACATGCCAAGATAAATTGTTGCAGCAATGAAAGACAGCACAGAATTACACCACCACTAAGTTTTAAATTTTCAACACCCCAAAAACAATTCTAAGTAAAGACAACAAAGAAAGTACAGTGTCACTAAAAGCCCACAATCTAAGTTTAAAAGAAGAATAGCAATTACCAGTTACTCTAAAGCACTGACTTGAATATTTTTCCTTCCTCCCCTTCTGGCTTCTTCTGAGAAAATAAAACACTACTTGCTACCTCAACTTTGACTAAGCCCTACCTCCAGTTATTACATAGCTGCGGTCAGAGGCCAGACAATTAACACCCTTCACCCAACTACAGGGCAGTCAGACAAGCCAAGATAAAATTTTGCAGCAATTAAAGATAGCACAGAATTACACCACCACTATGTTTTCAATTTTCAACAGCCCAAAAACAATTCTAGGTAAAGACAACAAAGAAAGTACAGTGTCACTAAAAGCCCACAATCTAAGTTTAAAAGAAAAATAGCAATTACCAGTTACTCTAAAGCACTGAATCAAAAACGTTTCCTTCCTTCCCCTTCTGAGAAAATAAATCTCTACTTGCTACCTCAACTCTGACTAAGCCCCACCTCCAGTTTTCACATAGCTGAGGTCAGACAATTCACACTCTTCACACTACAGGGCAGTCAGACAAGCCAAGATAAATTTTGCAGCAATTAAAGACAGCATAGAATTACACCACCACTACATTTTAAATTTTCAACAGCCCAAAAACAATTCTAAGTAAAGACAACAAAGAAAGTATAGTGTCTCTAAAAGCCCACAATCTAAGTTTAAAAGAAAAATAGCATTTACCAGTTACTCTAAAGCACTGAATTGAATATGTTTCCTTCCTTCCCCTTCTGAGAAAATAAAACTCTACTTTCTACCTCAACTCTAAGTCCCACCTCCAGTTATCACGTAGCTGAGGTCAGAGGCCAGACAATTAACACCCTTCACCCAACTACAGGGGAGTTAGACAAGCCAAGACACATTTTGCAGCAATTAAATACAGCATAGAATTACACCACCACTATGTTTTAAATTTTCAACAGCCCAAAAAGAATTCTAAGTAAAGACAAAAAAGAAAGTACAGTATCACTAAAAGCCCACAATCCAAGTTTAAAAGAAAAATAGCAATTACCAGTTACTCTAAAGCTCTGAATTGAATATGTTTCCTTCCTACTTTCCACTTCTGAGGAAATAAAACTCTGCTTGCTACCTCAACTCTGACTAAGCTCCACCTCCAGTTATCATGAAGCTGAGGTCAGAGGCCAGACAATTAACGCCCTTCACCCAACTACAGGGCAGTCAGACAAGCCAAGATAATTTTGCAGCAATTAAAGACAGCACAGAATTACCACCACTACATTTTAAATTTTCAACAGCCCAAAAACAATTCTAAGTAAAGACAACAAAGAAGGTATAGTGTCACTAAAAGCCCACAATCTTAGTTTAAAAGAAAAGTAGCAATTACCAGTTACTCTAAAGCACTGAATTGAATACGTTTCCTTCCTTCCCCCTGCTGGCTTCTTCTGAGAAAATAAAACACTACTTGCTACCTCAGCTTTGATTAAGCTCCACCTCCAATTATTACATAGCTGAGGTCAGAGGCCAGACAATTAACACCTTTCATCCAACTACAGGGCAGTGAGACAAGCCAAGATAACATTTTGCAGTTATTCAAGACAGCACAGAATTACACCACCACTACGTTTTCAATTTTCAACAGCCCAAAAACAATTCTAAGTCAAGACAACAAAGAAAGTACAGTGTCACTAAAAGCCCACAATCTAAGTTTAAAAGGAAAATAGCATTTACCAGTTACTCTAAAGCACTGAATTGAATATGTTTCCTTCCTTCCCCTTCTGGCTTCTTCTGAGAAAATAAAATTCTATTTGCTACCTCAACTTTGACTAAGCCCCACCTCCAGTTATCACATAGCTGCAGTCAGAGGCCAGACAATTAACACCCTTCACCCAACTACAGGGCAGTCAGACAAGCCAAGATAAAATTTTGCAGCAGTTAAAGATAGCACAGAATTACACCACCACTATGTTTTCAATTTTCAACAGCCCAAAAACAATTCTAAGTAAAGACATGAAAGAAAGTACAGTGTCACTAAAAGCCCACAATCTAAGTTTAAAAGAAAAATAGCAATTACCAGTTACTCTAAAGCACTGAATTGAATACGTTTCCTTCCTTCCCTTTCTGAGAAAATAAATCTATACTTGCTACCTCAACTCTGACTAAGCCCCACCTCCAGTTTTCACACAGCTGAGGTCAGACAATTCACACCCTTCACCCAACTACAGGGCAGTCAGACAAGCCAAGATAAATTGTGCAGTAATTAAAGACAGCACAGAATTACACCACCACTACCTTTTAAATTTTCAACAGCCCAAAAACAATTCTAAGTAAAGACAACAAAGAAATTATAGTGTCTCTAAAAGCCCACAATCTAAGTTTAAAAGAAAAATAGCACTTACCAGTTACTCTAAAGCACTTAATTGAATATGTTTCCTTCCTTCGCCTTCTGAGAAAATAAAACTCTACTTTCTACTTCAACTCTGACTAAGTCCCACCTCCAGTTATCAAGCAGCTGAGGTCAGAGGCCAGACAATTAACACCCTTCACCCAACTACAGGGCAGTTAGACAAGCCAAGACACATTTTGCAGCAATTAAAAACAGTATAGAATTACACCACCACTACGTTTTCAATTTTCAACAGCCCAAAAAGAATTCTAAATAAAGACAACAAAGAAAGTACAGTGTCACTAAAAGCCTACAGTCTAAGTTTAAAAGAAAAATAGCAATTACCAGTTACTCTAAAGCACTGAATTGAATACGTTTCCTTCCTTCCCCTTCTGAGAAAATAAAACTCTACTTGCTACCTCAACTCTGACTAAGCTCCACCTGCAGTTATCACGTAGCTGAGGTCAGAGGCCACACAATTAACACCCTTCACCCAACTACAGGGCAGTCAGACAAGCTAAGATAAAATTTTGCAGTTATTTAAGACAGCACAGAATTACACCACCACTACGTTTTCAATTTTCAACAGCCCAAAAACAATTCTAAGTAAAGACAACAAAGCAAGTACAGTGTCACTAAAAGCCCACAATCTAAGTTTAAAAGAAAAATAGCAATTGCCAGTTACTCTAAAGCACTGAATTGAATATGTTTCCTTCCTTCCCCTTCTGGCTTCTTCTGAGAAAATAACATTCTATTTGCTACCTCAACTCTGAGTAAGCCCCACCTCCAGTTATCACATAGCTGAGGTCAGACAATTAACACCCTTCTCCCAAATACAGGGCAGTCAGACATGCCAAGATACATTTTTGCAGCAATTAAAGACTGCACAGAATTACACCACCACTAAGTTTTAAATTTTCAACACCCTAAAAACAATTCTAAGTAAAGCCAACAAAGAAAGTACAGTGTCACTAAAAGCCCACAGTCTAAGTTTAAAAGAAAAATAGCAATTACCAGTTACTCTAAAGCACTGAATTGAATATGTTTCCTTCCTCCCCTTCTGGCTTCTTCTGAGAAAATAAAACACTACTTGCTACCTCAGCTTTGATTAAGCTCCACCTCCAGTTATTACATAGCTGAGGTCAGAGGCCAGACAATTAACACCTTTCATCCAACTACAGGGCAGTGAGACAAGCCAAGATAACATTTTGCAGTTATTTAAGACAGCACAGAATTACACCACCACTACATTTTCAATTTTCAACAGCCCAAAAACAATTCTAAGTCAAGACAACAAAGAAAGTACAGTGTCACTAAAAGCCCACAATCTAAGTTTAAAAGAAAAAATAGCATTTACCAGTTACTCTAAAGCACTGAATTGAATATGTTTCCTTCCTTCCCCTTCTGGCTTCTTCTGAGAAAATAAAATTCTATTTGCTACCTCAACTTTGACTAAGCCCCACCTCCAGTTATTACATAGCTGCGGTCAAAGGCCAAACAATTAACACCCTTCACCCAACTACAGGGCAGTCAGACAAGCCAAGATAAAATTTTACAGCAATTAAAGACAGCACAGAATTACACCACCACTACATTTTAAATTTTCAACAGCCCAAAAACAATTCTAAGTATAGACAACAAAGAAAGTACAGTGTCGCTAAAAGTCCAAAATCTAAGTTTAAAAGAAAAATAGCAATTACCAGTTACTCTAAAGCACTGAATTGAATGTTTCCTCTTCCTCTCCCTTCTGGCTTCTTCTGAGAAAATAAAACTCTACTTGCTACCTCACTTCTGACTAAGCCCCACCTCCAGTTATCACGTAGCTGAGGTCAGAGGCCAGACAATTAACACCCTTCACCCAACTACTGGGCAGTCAGACAAGCCCAGATTAAATTTGCAGCAATTAAAGACAGCACAGAATTACACCACTGCTATGTTTTAAATTTTCAGCAGCCCGAAAACAATTCTAAGTAACGACAACAAAGAAAGTACAGTGTCACTAAAAGTCCACAATCTAAGTTTAAAAGAAAAATAGCAATTACCAGTTACTCTAAAGCACTGAATTGAATATGTTTCTTTCCTTCCCCTTCTGGCTTCTTCTGAGAAAATAAAACTCTACTTACTACCTCAACTCTGACTAAGCCCCACCTCCAGTTTTCACATAGCTGAGGTCAGAGGCCAGACAATTAACACCCTTCACCCAACTACAGGGCAGTCAGACAAGCCAAGATAACATTTTGCAGCAATTAAAGACAGCACAGAATTACACCACCACTACGTTTTAAATTTTCAACAGCCCAAAAACAATTTTAAGTAAAGACAACAACGAAAGTACAGTGTCACTAAAAGCCCACAATCTAAGTTTAAAAGAAAAATAGCAATTACCAGTTACTCTAAAGCACTGAATTGAATATGTTTCCTTCATTCCCCTTCTGGATTCTTCTGCAAAAATAAAAAGTTAGTTAAAAGGATTCTTAATAACACCAAAGTGGTTTTAGGATCAATATATGGCCCAGTAAGGGGAGACACAAGGTTCGTCTTGGACATATCCAATAAAATTGCTACCCTTTTACCCTCTCCCCTGATCTTGGGAGGTGACTGGAACATACCACCTACTCAGGATCTAGATATGTCTTATTTACCATTGAAGCCATCTTCCCCTTCTCAGAAAGCCTTATCTGGCTTTACCGATCTCCTTGGATTATGTGACCAATGGCGGATCCTTAACTCCTCTCATCACCTCTTCTCTTTCTACTTCAATGTACATCAATCATGGTCCAAACTAGACTATGTACTAATTAGCCTTCCTCTCTTGGCCGGTCTTTGCCAGGCTGGAATCAAGCCTATTGTCCTTTCTGACCACTGAGTAGCATGATTGATGTTGTCCCCTGCTCCGGACCTACAGAGAGATACATCTTGGACATTGAATACACAATTACTTAAGGAAAATGCCACTGTTTCTTATATAAAAGCGCTTATTCCCACCTTCATGGATTTTAACAAAGGTTCCACACAAAGGGAGAGCATGCTATGGTGTACTCTTACATGCTACCTCTGAGGTGAATTCATCAAGTTAGCATCCAGAAGAAAACGACAAAGGGAAGCTAGGGCTATATCTCTTTTAACTCAAATTAGAGAGGCCGAAAACTCTCTATCTTCAATCACCTCCTCTGCTTCTTTCGAAACGCTGTTAACATTATGGAATGAATTTGCAGATCTGTTAAGGAAAAAGGCAAAATTCGCCATCCTAAAGACAAAATTCAAATATGCAGAACAAGGTGAAAAAGCAAGCAGATTACTAGCCTTCCGGTTACATAAAATTGAAAGCTCTAGGCTAACCCCCTCCATACTAGCCCCAGATGGCTCCACCAAAACCTTGCCCCAGGACATTGCCCAAGTTTTTGAATCCTTCTACTGTACACTTTATGGCAAAGGCTCCTCCCCGTCATCACCCCAAACAATAGAGGCTTACTTAGACTATCTCGACCTTACCTGTTTACTGTCCCACCATCAGGTCTCCCTGTCATCTCCAATTACTCTCGCTGAAATAGAGGAGGCAATCAATGGCCTATCCCTAGATAAAGCACCAGGACCTGATGTATTTCCCATTAATTTCTATAAAACCTTTTCCAATGAACTCTCCCCATAGAAACATAGACTTTGACGGCAGATAAGGACCGCTTTGCCCACCTAGTCTGCCCATTTCCCTACCTAGAGGATAAGCTGAGCATCCTATTTAACCAACAGCCTATTTCTTCCTAACCTATACAGTTACATGTTTAAAGCTGACAGACTAGACCCCACATTATTGGAAGCCACAATAACTCTCCTGCTTAAACCCGGCAAACCCCACACAGACCCAGCCAGATATCGACCGACATCACTTCTAAATCGTGATATTAAAATACTAACCAAGATCTTTTCACTTCGGATTAAAAAAATTTGGTCCCATTTACTGAGTGCAGAACAAGTAGGATTTGTTCAAGCTCGCTCCTCTGCAGACCACCTCAGAACACTTAAACACATCTTTCAAGCTGCTTAAACCTCTCAGATCTCTATGGCACAGATCTCTTTAGACACCAAAAAGGCCTTTGATAGGGAAGACTGGGAATTTCTTTGGGCTACATTAAACAAAATAGGATTACCCTCCTCTTTTATTCATTGGATACAAATTGTTTACACTTCACCTTCAGCCAAAATTTATTGTAACAGTGTCTTCTTCTCCCGATTTTCTCTACATACAGGTACTAGACAGGGTTGTCCTCTCTCACCCTTTCTCTTCAATCTTTATTTGGAACCTCTCCTCCATCATTTTAAAAGTTCCCCCCAAATTCAAGGAATCTCAATATTTCATCAAACCCTAACTCTTTCAGTTTATGCAGACGACATTCTTCTTCATCTAGAAAATCCAGTAACATCCCTTAAACATTCTCTAGCAGTCATAGCTCAATTTGGTCACTTATCTAACTATAAGCGAAATCTCTCGAAAACAGAGATCTTCCCTTTGAATGGCTTCACTCATAAAGCAGAGTTTAGTCACCTCGGGATGAAATGGTCACCACATTCAATTAAATACCTGGGTATATTCCTAACCAATGACCCCACGAAATTCAAGAAGTTGAAACTTGATGACCTGGTGGTTACAATCCAACAGGATCTTCAGAGATGGGTAGCCCTTCCTTTTTCTCTATGGGGCCGTATAAACATCATTAAAATGAATGTTCTTCCCCGGCTCTTCTATCCCTTAAATATGCTGAATATCTGGCTTCCATTATCCTTTTTCCAACACATACATTCTATTATCTCTACATTCATTTGGCTAGGCAAAGACCCCAGACGCTCCTTCCTTAAACGTAGTCTTCCCAAAGAATTAGGAGGTCTCCGTCTCCCTAACTTCCTTTTATACTATTGGGCCAGCCATTTATCTAGACCTGAAAGATGGTTTTCCGCCATGGATAGTGTGCATTCTCCCATTTTGCTCCAAATAGAAGACCGACTTTTGAGAACACTTAATCTGAACTCTTCTATCATCTTCTATTTATCGAGATCAACACTTCCAGCTCCACTACAAAACTTGGTCATCAATACTTCCCTTAAGGTTCTCTCTCAATGCTGGGCCTACTTTAAGATCCCCCTTAAACGTGCTTTTGCTCAATCCTAACATAAAGATAGACGGAACATGTCTTTCTCCCAACTGATTTCCTCAACTACGGGGTGCCCTGGTGGAAAATCTTTTCTCCCAGGATTCCCTTCTTTCTTCTCCTGAAATCCTAACCAAATTCAAAATCCCTCGGAAATACATTTTCAAGATTTTCCAGTTGAGGCATCTACTTGGATCCTGTTTTGGAACCGTCCTCCGAACTTCCCAAGCTAGACCCATATTGGTCCAATTGCAAGAATACTCAGCCAAGCCCTGCTGTGTCTCCGTGATATACACCTTTCTTCTAATGTATAATTTCCCAGATCCTCTTCCAGGCTCCAAGGTCTGGAACTCCCTGCTACCTGACATAGCCCCTAATTGGGTCCAAATCTGGAAGGATCTTTATAAATACCACACCCAGGACAGAGTCTGACTCACCCAATATCATATTTTAAATAATGTGTACTATACTCCTGTCACACTTGCCAAATTGGGTAAACTCCCCGACTCTACTTGCACCAGGTGTGGTAAGGCAGAGGGGAACCTTGTGCATGTCTTCTGGCAATGTGAAAAGGTTGCCCCCACCTAATACAATCCAAACTGGACCCTATGTTAGGGTTAGAAGATCTGTTCACTGTTGAAATATGTATATTAGGTATGTTTTCCAATATTAGGGTTAAGGGATGTAAATTCTACATGGCAATAATATCAATAGTGGTCAAAAAATGGTTTGCTCAAGCATTGGATGGATCAACTGATTATATTGTATACTGAATGGCTGAATTATCTATCAGTATGTTTTACAACTGAACGTTTGATCGCTAGCTCTCATAATAACCTCAAGTCTTTTGACAGAAAGTGGGGCCAATTATATGCTTTATATCTACACTAGAGATAGCTAATGTCTATGTCTTTAACCCCCAGGGCTGTTACTATTGTTGTTGTATTCCTACTTCTACAATCTTTTAATAGGCACACTCCAGTGGGGGGGTACTGAACTGTGTTTAGGTTTTCTGGCTGTTGTTTAACCTCTTTTAATGCACCTGGTACTGTGTGTATGTTTATAAAATCAATAAATATTTTTAATTAAAAAAAAAAAGATGTATCCTCTGCAAGTCAGGCCAGTAATAAATGGGGAAAAGTACAGACTGATGACAGCTTTCCTTTAAGGCAAGGCAAGGGAAATTTTATTTTTCAGGCACCCAAACCCAGAGGCTCTAGGCACCGTACAATCAAAATACATTAAAAATAGTTAAAACATAACAATTAAAATATAAAACTTATAAATTAAAAATACTTAAATGCAGACCACTCAAAATGGGAGGCCTGACCTAGCAGCAGATTTCTGAAGGGGCTATTCTTCTAGAATGTCTCAGGAACAGTATCTAAAAGACAGTGTCTGGGAATGCCTGGCTGAATAAAAAGGTCTTGAGGTGGGCTTTAAATACCTCACCTGAAGGGGCCTCCCTTACTTATGGAGAGAGCGAATTCCACAGGATGGGGTGGGTAACACTAAAAGCTCTGTCACCGGCAGTTTTTAACCTCATCCTGGGAATCACAAGGAGGCCCCTAGTGGAGGACCGGGGGGAGCAGACCGAGGCAGCAGGTGTTAGAAGGTCCGACAGGTAGCCAGGCCCCAGTCCATGTCAATCAATCAATCAAAATCTTTATTTAACCAGGTGGACACCGTTAAGCAGAGCTCATTTTCGAGGTGGACCTGGGGTGTACAGTACAAGAAGAAAAATTCACATAAAAAGAACAACAACAGAATACAATGCAGGGACATAACAGCAAAAGGCATATGCAAAATACACATGCATATATAAGAGCAGCATAAAGTACAACAAACATTATACAGTCAAACAATATGTACAAAACAATCTGTGCTGAAGTTATGTACAAACAAACAGTGTTGCCAGTAATGGACAGGCTCAGGTAATTCCATCCAGTGTGACCAAAAAAACTGAACAACTGTGTTGCAGATATATACAAGCAACAGTGTTGCCGGTAAAGGCCAGGCCCAGGTAGTTACATTCAGAATCCCCCAGGGGGACAGAGCAGGAAGATGTAGTAAGTATGGGAGGGAGGGGGGGAGGAAGTGGATAGGAAGGGATAAAGGATGGGAACGAGAGGCCACAACGTACAAGATTGTGTAGTATAAACTAATTAGGGAGAATAAAATGGCAAGGGAAGGGAGTGGGGGAAGGCGGGTGCATGTAGGACCTTAAAGGTGAACAAGCCTAACCTAAAGAGAACCCTCCACCAAACTGGCAGCCAGTACTGTTCACGCAGCACTGGGGTGATGTGACGGTATTTTGGCTGTCAAATCAACAGCCTGGCAACTGCATTCTGCACTAGCTGCAGTCAGCGGAGGGTACCACCAGAGACCCCAAGGTAGAGTGCATTACAGTAGTCAAGCCTTGATATCACAAAGGCATGTACCAAGGTGGGGAGGTCCATGGGCGGAACTAAGTGTCTGATCATAGCGATATTCCTCAGATGGTAAAACTGGTCCAGACAATGGATGACACCTGAAATTCAAGTGTCAGTCCACTGTCAAAGATAACCCCAAGACTGCACACCCTAGAGGAGGCCTTCAATGGCGCAGACCCCAGAAACAGTTCAGTCTCTGCACCAAAGGCTATCCTATCATGCCTCCTGTTCGACTCCACCACCAGTACCTCCGTCTTATCGGGGTTCAGTCACAGCCAGCTAGAGGCCATCCAGTCATTTAATTTTGGCCAGGCAGTTGTTCTGTACATCCACCGCATTGGATGTCCTACGGACGAAGGGCAGATACAGCTGGGTAGCATCAGCATAGCAATGAAAATCCAGACTGTACTTCCTAATGATTTAACCTAGGGGCAGCATATACTTATCAAATAACATTGATGACAAGACCAAATCTTGAGGTTCTCCATAAGACAGAAGGCTAGGGTGTCACAGGGTGCTCCTGTGAAGGGTTTAGAGCCCTGAGTTGTTACTTATAGAAAGAGGAAGAAACCTGCAATTCAGGTCTGAATTTTGTCTGAAAGTGCTGTTATGATGCTTATTGTTCTTCAGTTAGGCTGTTCAGGTTGAAGCCTGGCTATTTCTAACCCCCATTAAAGCAAGAGATAGTCATTGCTTAGGGATATCGTTGGAATATATGCAATGAATAAAATGAATAATAAACGAAAGGATAGTTGCTAGATTAATGTTAAAAATATTTAATGTCACTTTTCTGAATAGAGAAACTAAAGTGGAAAGCTTCTGTGGCAGTCTGTCTAAATTCAGTTCTGTCCCGAAGTTAATCGTCATGTTGTTTAAAAATGCCTAGTTCTAGCTACTGTTATGTCCTTTATCTAAAAGGTGCCTAAAATTATGTTTTCCGATGTAAAAGTGCTTTGTAGCTTCAGCGCAACAGTATTTAAGTGAGCGGCTGTTTCTGCTCGACTGTGCGCATAATCGTGAAGGCATTTTAGTCTTTTAGTATTGGCTATATTTTAAAACCCCTTCTAAAAATTAATAGTGTTAGCTCAGTATGCCCTACGGAGTTGAAGTTAACTATTTTCGAGCTATTTTTGAGACTTTTACAAGTCGAGAGATCTTTTGTGTTCATAGACATTTCAGAGTTCCGAGTTTCAATTACAATGGCTGTGGCTCGCTATTATGAGGTGTCTGGCCACAATCTTTATTTTTATACCGCTACTGAAAGTGGCAAGAGACTTTTAAGAAGGGTCCCATATTTCTGTATGCTCTTCTTCTTCCTAATAGCCATTCTGTTCATTCGGTAAGCTGCCCTTTGTACTGAATTTGTTTGGTAGGCTTTTATTCAGTTTGGATAAAGTGGAACAAGCTAATGGTTCTGTTTAAAAGTAATATATTTTAGCCCTAGGCTATTACCAAATTGAATACCCATAAATTAGTGTTCTAAAGACACTCTGTATAACAGCTTTTTGTATCTATTGTTAAGCTTCTTTTCGATAGTAAGATTTTTCGCACTGTCGCAAAGATTTCTACTATTAAAACATTCTCTAAAAACGGAGTATATTAGCAAAGCAGGATTATTTTGAATTTAACAAACCTTCTAGAGATTAAGTGGGGAAGTTTGGTGTTTTTTCGAAACGATGGTGTTTCGCGGTGTTGGTAGCTTTCCGGGTTCGGATCCTGGTAGCGCTTTTTCTAGGAACGGCCGGCTTCATTTCCCCTACCTTTATCAGGTATAGGAAGGGGAGGTGCTTTGAATGATAAAATTAAGTTTAAAAAGAGTTGAAAATGCTCATAAAGATGAAAATGTTTTTCTTCTGACCATTTAAAAGGGTAATGCGTTTATAGATAAAATAAATATTTGCTAAATAAAGATTTAAAGTATAAAATAAGATACTGGGGTGGAGTTAAATGGTCACATGACCCTTTGTTGGGTATATATATGCAGACTCTTTGAGATGAAGAGAGATTGGATGTGAGAGTCAGATCATTCTGCTCGCAGTGCCAGAGAGTCAGATCATTCTGCTTACGGTGGAAAGTGTTCTATGGAGTTATAACGAACTGTACTATTGAAGTGTTCTATGGAGCTTATAATGAACTGTGGTATTTACTGTTACGAATGGAAGATTTTGAAATGCCAGAAGAATTTGTCTGCTATGAAGGTATTCAGTTCTGTGTTAAAACAGAGAATACACTGTTGAATTGATGCACTATAATGAGAATTGGGAATAAAATTGGGACTTTGTAAAAAGTACTACACGAGTCCTGTTCCTGATTTGCCCACATATACCCGAGCCCTACCACATAGGGGAGGAGGAGAAATTCCTCATCACAACCCTTTGCCTCCTGTTTGTCAGCTAGGACTCAAACCTGCAGATGACAGTGTCAGCGATTCCACAAAATTCCCTCAGGCAGTCAAGCAATACACAATGGTCCAAAAGCTGAGGAGAGCTCAAGGAGAATGAGAATTGTCCCCTCTCATTGATCTCTCACCCTGAGGAGAGCATTATGCACCCGAACTGGAGTGCAGTTGCAGCAGCCACTTCTAAGAGTGGGGTTATTCTGGATGCCCTACAGGGGGCATGCCTTAGACAACTAGTGTTGGAGCCCACTCGAGAGGGAGCAATCTTAGACCTGGTTCTCTCAAACGGAGATAAAGAGAGGATCACAGATGTAGAAGTGGGTAGCCATCTGGGAGCTAGCGACCATCGAACAGTATGGTTCACAATAAACACAGCAATAGAGTCAAGCCATACAAAGACAAAGGTACTGGATTTTAGGAGGGCTGACTTTGTCAAAATGGGTGAGTGCCTAAGGAATGCACTAGAAAATGGGCAGGAAGGAGGGGTGGAAGAACAATGGGGAATAATAAAAAGTGCCATCACAGAGGTAACAAACCTTTGTGTAAAGCAAATAAACAAAATGAAACAAGGTAAGAAACCACTATGGTTCTCAAAGGAAGTGGCAGTGAAGGTTCAAGAGAAAAACAAAGCATTCAGGAAGTACAAGGAATCACAGAAGGAACAGGATGGAGAACTGTATCAGTTAAAGCAAAAGGAAGCTGGAAAGGCAGTCAGAACAGCAAAGGCCCAAACCGAGGAAAAGATAGCCAACTCAGTTAAGAAGGGGGATAAAACCTTTTATAGGTACATCAGGGAGCAAAGGAAGACCAAGGGAGGGATAGTGAGGCTTAATAAAGGGGAGGGATGGTGGGCAGAGGGTGACTGTGAAAAGGCAGAGATACTAAACAAATATTTTTGCTCAGTATTTACAAAGGAAGAGGGGGAGGTACCTAAAACAAACAGTAGAAACACTCTGGATACAGAATTTGATACCAACCCATTTACAGAAGAAAGAGTTCTGAAAGAGCTCTTAAAACTGAAGGTAGACAAAGCAATGGGGCCTGATGGGATTCATCCCAGAATTCTAAAAGAACTAAGGATAGAACTAGTGACACCACTGACTGCCCTCTTTAACAAATCATGGGAGGATGGGGTGGTACCTGAGGACTGGAGGAGGGCAGATGTGATTCCCCTTCACAAAAGTGGGAGCAAGGCAGAAGCAGGAAACTACAGACCTGTTAGTTTAACCTCAGTGATAGGGAAAATCATGGAATCACTTCTGAAGGAAAGAATTGTTGTG
Organism: Neoceratodus forsteri; assembly: GCA_016271365.2. Classification (NCBI taxonomy): domain Eukaryota; kingdom Metazoa; phylum Chordata; order Ceratodontiformes; family Ceratodontidae; genus Neoceratodus; species Neoceratodus forsteri. The sequence goes on from CM057449.1 coordinate 825,150,991, forward strand.
TATCTAGAGGCCAGAGGGGCACAGGACCCAAGGCAGCATGGATTCACAGCGGGAAGGTCATGCCAGACAAATCTGATAGATTTCTTTGACTGGGTGACCAAAGTAGTAGATCAGGGAGGGGCTGTGGACATGGCCTACCTAGACTTTAGCAAGGCATTTGACACAGTCCCACACAAAAGATTAATAAACAAGTTAGCCAGCCTGGGAGTGGGTCCCAAGATGACAGCCTGGGTAAAGAATTGGCTGGAGAATAGGACACAGAGAGTAATAGTAAATGGAGTCCACTCTGAAAAAATGGGGGGTTAGCATGGGTACCCACAGGGTTCAGTATTAGACCGTCCTCTCAATGTCTTTATGTTTACATTGCAGAGGGACTGAAGGAAAAGTATGTCTCTTTGCAGATGACACAAAGATCTGCAACAGAGTTGATGCACAAGGGGTGTAAAGGATGAGAAAGGACTTGGCAAGGTTAGAGGAATGGTCAAATGTATGGCAGCTTAGATTCAATGCTAAGAAGTACAAGGTAATGCACCTGGGAAACAAAAACCCAGGGGAAGAGTACACAATGGGGGGTGAGATACTAACAACAACAAAATGGAAAGGGACCTGGGGGTAGTCATATCAGATGACCTAAAGGTGGGCAAGCAATGTGAGAGGGCAGCAAGGAGGGCTGGGGATACTGGGATGCATAGGGAGAGGCATCACCAGCAGAAAACAAGAAGTTATTATCCCTCTGTACAGATAGCTGGTGAGACCACATCTGGAGTGCTGCGTGCAGTTCTGGAGACCCAATCTCCGCAAAGACATAGACAGGATGGAAGCTGTCCAGAGGAGGGCAACTTAAATGGTGCAGGGGTCTGCACCGAAGACATATGAAGTGAGACTTAAGGAGCTTAATATGTATAGCCTCGAGGAAAGGAGGGAGAGGGGGGACATGATAGAAACTTTCAAGTACCTCAAGGGAATCAACAAAGTCCAAGAGGGTAGCATCTTTCAAAAAAAGAGGTGTGCAAGAACAAGGGGGCACAATTTGAAGATAGAAGGGGGCGGCTCAGAGGTAATTTAAGGAAGTATTTTTTCACAGAGAGGGTTGTGGATGCATGGAACAGCCTTCCAGAGGAGGTTGTGGAGTCAAAAACAGTGGTGGAATTCAAGCATGCATGGGACAGTCATAAGGCAATTCTAGGGGGTTGGGGTAGGAAGAAGTAGGCTGCTGGTTAACTAGGATCTGAAGCTTATCCATTAGGTAGGGAAATGGGCAGACTGGGTGGGCCAAGCGGTCCTTATCTGCCGTCAAATTCTATGTTTCTATGAACTAATGCAGTTTCCATACAATGCCCAGCACGAAACCCAGACTGGACAGACTCATAGATATCAAAGGCCATGAGGTGTTCCTCAAGCTGCTGTGCCACAATCTTCTCTATAACCTTTCCCAAAAATGGAAGGTTGGAGACAGGACAGTAATTCACCTTGACATCAGAGTCTAAAGATGGTTTCTTTAGAAAGGGTCTCACCAGTGCCTCCTTCAAGGCATCATGGAAGACCCCTCCGACAAAGAGCACTGGACAATCAAGGCAAACATCGGGCCTACAGAGTCAACACATCCCATTAAGAAATGAGTTGGCACTGGGTCCAGTTCGCAATATGTTTGCTTCAGCCTGGAAACAACTTCAATGACCTCAGCCACCTCCACAGGTTTAAACTACCCCCAACCAGGTGGAGTGCTCCTTGGACAATCGAGACAACCACTGTCGGCCACACTGTGGCTCACTGGCAGAATTCTCTGCCTAATAGCGGATATTGTCTGAGAAGACCTGAGTAAACTCATTGCATAAAGCATCTGAAAAGCTTTTTTTGGCTGTAGACAAGCTGGATGTAACAACCTGTCCACAGTCTGAAAAAGCATAGCTGGTCGGTTCTTCCCAGCAGCAATCTCCCTGGACAGGAACACTGCTTTCTTATGGTCGCTTGCCCCCTGGTACACAACAGTGTGCATCCAGCACCAATCTGTCCGCCTCCATCCTGGTACTCCGCCAGCAGCGTTCTATCCTCTGATCCTTGATCTTCATCGCCTTGAGCTCCCCATCAAACCAAGGAGATCTCAAGTGAGAGGATCTGAGTCATACACAGAAAGGTGCAAGGGAGTTGAGTGCCTCAGACATTGCCCTGTTATAGGCAGCGACTGCATCACCCACACCCCCTATGCATGCACTGCCCACACTAGATAGGTCAACTACTGCCAGAAAACCCTCCAAGGTCGAACCACTCAAAGGGCGGTATCTTACCATCTCTGCAGGGAGAGGACTCACATAGGGGTCCTGAGCAAGAACTCCACCGTGCAATGATCGGACCAAATGACCAGATCAGTCTTAAGATTATCAATCTCAAGCCCCAGTGAGAAGACCAAGTCCAACATGTGACCGGCCTGGTGGGTCATGGTAGAAACTCCTTGCAACAGGCCCAGAGATTACATCATCTGGAGGAGGTGATAACCCAGTCTAGACAATTCTTCGCCGGCCCAAACATTGAAGTCCCACAGAAATAAACACCTGGGGGCCTCCAGTGTTTCACCAACAACAAAGTTGACTACCTCCTGTAGGAAATCTCCTGCCACTTCAGGGGGGGCGGTAAATCAGGAGGATTCTGCAACCTGTGCCCGCACCACCACAGACAGACACACATTCAAACAAACTCGGTGCTCCCACTCGGTGCATGGTGAAGCCTAGCTCAGATCTAAAACAGATGGCCACACCCCTGCCCCTGCGTTTCACTCTGGGGCAGTGCACAACAGACTACCCGGGGAACAGCAGCCTCTAAAACCAGGCCAGCATCATCACCCACCCAGGTCTCCATAATGCATGCCAGATCAACCAACGAAACCAGACCTCCTATAATTGCGGTCTTATTTCTGATCTATCTGGCATTGCACAGCAATGCTCTCAGGGGATTGTTGGACAGTACAGCCCCTCTGGCTGCCTGCCCACTCGGTGTGGTGGGGACCCTGGTGATGGGAACCAAACATGTCTGGTTTCTCTTTAGGACCCATCAAAACCCAGGGTGCCTTCTACACTTAACCACCTCCATCCTGCCCCCTTCTGGTGTGCACGAGGTGCCCCGCCAAGACCGACCAATGTGGCACCTCCTCATCCCAACCTCCCAACAGTGACGTGTTGTGGTGTTGGAAACTGGGAGGTCAGTGAAGGGCCACAAGTCAAAAGCTGGGATGCCCCATACACAGTTCTTGCCCACCCCAGCTCCCCAGACACATGCCAACTGACTAAAGCCCCAAAGCAGTGTGGAAACTTTACTTTAAACAAATAAACATACACACACACACACAAACACACACACACACATATCAAACATACACTATACAATAAAACCTAGACCACACACACCATATACACAGCCATCAACTCCCAACGCCCCCTCCCCAACAACCCCCAACCCCCACACTAAAACAACAAAAATGTTAAAACCTCATGGTGTCAGCAAATTTGTTACAGGAGGAAGATAGAATGCAGAATTCACAAATGCTCCAAATGGAGCAAAGTCCGAAGTTAAATGACAGCCAGTTGTAGTAACATTCAGAAATCTTTGAAGTTCAGCAGCTGCCAGCACAGAGTTTGGCAAAACGCTTTCACCGGTTGCCGAATGTCCATATTGGGATGCCAGCTAAAACATTAGTAACGGGGATATTCAGGAGGGTCGCACATGTGGTGGGACTAACCCAGCAGGACAGTCACTCAAGCTGGAGCTTCTCACCCCCAAATTACAGTCAGGATGTAAAGGAGCAAAGATTCACTGGGGACAGTTCCAAAAGGCATGGACACTCCTCTCACCAGTGCTCGATGTCCATGGAGTTGCAGTAATTCAGGGGAAACCCCCCCAGACAGAAGCACAATGGTGCCTTTGGAGCATCTCTACCAAGAACAAAAAGGGCAGCTTTCCGGCAGTTACTACATGCAAGCAGGACTCTGGGTGCAATGTCCAACCACACTGAGGTCCCTGAGGAACATGGAAACCTGCACTATACCGCACAGGTTCCCCACAGCCAAACGGAATACACCAGGGATAAACCACGGCCACTGCTAGCAGTCCTCCACAGAAGAGATACAGAGGGAGTCAACTGAAGTCTATAGCAAGTTGGACCTGGCCACAACCGCCGGAGGCAGCAACACAGATGAACTGGCCAAGGAAGGCAGTCCCACCGGCTCCAGGTCAGTACTTCAGACACAGACAACCCCTCGTTGCTCCCTGTAAATCGCTTCTTGCACCTCCAGAACAGCCCTCCAAATGAAATGCAGCACTCGGTATGTAACCTCAAAACAAAAAAGCTAACTCCTTACACTAACTCACTTACCCACACTGACTAAACTCTAAAAACAACCCTATGCCTCTCCACTAAATATTAAAGCAAATTTTGGACTCTGGACAGCAAACAGTCACAGAAGTCACAGACCATCAAATTCCTCCTGTAATAGGATAAAGTATCACAACTGACACCTATAGCCGCATTAAAGATTGGCATTAAAATATTGAACAGCTTGATGCACAATTTAATACGCACCACTTCGCATAATACCGCAGTGCTCTGCCCATGCACCCCCGCATCACACATGATGCCCTATTTCAAAGTCTGCATCGGTTACCAAAAGCAATAATTTAAAGAGCAGGGGTTTCAGGAAATATGCATGTTTACATGGGCTTTTTTGCCATTAATAGATAGGCAAGCTGCCTGAAACCAATCTCTCTGCCTCCTGGTACACAAGCAGACGCATGAACACATGAAGTGAGCTCGTTTCTGCCTGCTTTACTCTTGTTCTGCCATTAGTCTAATAAATACATTTTGTATTGTTGCGGACTGTTGTTACGATACCATATCGAAGCAGATATTAATGTTGGGAATATAAAAGGATTGTTCTATGATAGGATGGGACATTTTCTGTGCCCACAAACTGCATTCTTTCCTTTAGACCCCGGAGTCAGTTGAATAACTAATTATAATAAATAATAAAACAATAAAACTTTATTTATACCGCGCCTTTCTTAAAACCAAGGTGCCTTTACAGCAATTACATAAAACAGTAAAACAAGCACAAACCCAATAACAACCGAATTTATAAAATACAATAAAATCATCATCGGGGTAAGCCTTTGACCATAAATGGGTTTTTAAGGCCTTTTTAAATTCCTCCATGGACGCACACTGCTGAAGCAGATGGGGTAGAGAATTCCAGAGGGCAGGGGCCACGTACATAAAAGCACGGGCCCCCGAAGATTTTAAGGAAACCCTCAGAATCTCAAGCAACCCCTCATCTGCCAAGCAGAGTGATTGCCTAGGGCAGTAAGGTACCAGGAGCTCTTTCAAGTACTCTGGGATCAGTCTGTGTAGGGTTTTATAAGTCAGAAGACCAACTTTAAAGGTGATCCACCACTGTATTTGCAGCCAGTGCAGATCGCACAGAACCAGAGAAATATGACAGGCACGAGAAGTACCTGTCAATAACCGGGCCGCAGTGTTCTGCATGAGCTGCAAGTGGCGGGTATCAACCCCTGGTAGCCCTAGATACAGGGAGTTGCAGTAATCAAGGTGCAAGGTCACAAAGGCGTGGACCAACGTGGACAGATCACCAGACGGAACTGGGTGCTTAATCCTGGTGATGTTCCTCAGATGGTAAAAGGATGATTTGACAACTGCCGACACCTGCAATCACAGTGTCAGCCTGTCATCAAAAATAAACCCCCAGGTTCTGCACCCATTCAGAGGTAGGAAGCTGGATGCCACCCAGAAAAAGTCATGAGGGCAAACCAGCTCCCATCCCCTCTATCTGGCAACCCAGGTCCACAACCATCACCTCTGTCTTCTCCGAGTTCAACCTCAGCCAGCTAGAATTCATCCAGTACTGGATTTCAGTGAGGCAGTTGTTAAATACCAAGAGAGCTCTATCCTGGTCGGGTGCAAAAGAAAGGTAGAGCTGGGTATCATCAGCATAGCAGTGGAACCTCAGGCAATACCTTCTTACAATGTCTCTGAGGGATAGCACATACACTGCGAACAACATGGGGGACAACACCGAACCCTGAGGAACCCCACAGGACAGATAGACTGGGCCAGAGGAATTAATCCCTGACACCACCCTCTGAGTTCTGCCTGTGAGGAAAGATCTAAACCACCCGAGGACTGTACTAGACAGGACACAGATGAACCTCAGGTGTTCGAGAAGTACCCCATGGTCCACAGTGTCAAATGCTGAAGCGAGATCGAGAAGAACCAAGATGGAGCAGCTCTTTCGATCTCTTGCCATCAAGAGATCATTGAGCACCAGAACCAGTGCCGTCTCGGTACTATACCTCTTTCAAAAACTAGACTGGAATGGTTCATAAATGTCATGGACAGTCAAATGGTTCTCCAGTTGCATGGCCACTACTTTTTCAATCACCTTCCCCACAAAGGGGGGGTTAGAGATTGGTCTGTAGCTAACATGGCAGTCTGGGTCCAGAGAAGCTTTCTTCAGGAGGGGCGTTACCACCGCCTCCTTCAGGAAGCTAGGGAACTCACCCATCTCCAAGGAGCACCAGACTATCTGTGCTAGGACTAGGCTGATAATATCACAACAACCCTTTATCAGGGAAGTTGTGCCCAGATCCAAACTACAGCATGTAGGGTGCACACCCTGGACAATCTGCATGACATCATTGAAACCTGGCCAGTCAAGGAAACTCCAGGAGAGCCTAGGGACCATGACCAGGCGCTGATCCACAGCTTCTCCATTGAGGATGTAGGCTGGAGTGCTGCCCTGATGTCAGCCACCTTAGCCACAAAGAAGCAAGCAAGCTCTTCACACTCAACTTGAGAAAAGGCTCTTCAAACCTGCAGACAGGCTGGGTTGCACAGTCTGTCTACAGTTTGAAAGAGCTGAGCTGGTCGGTTCTGAGCAGCCGCAATTTCCCCGGACAGGAACTCTGCCTTCTTATGGGAGACTGCGGAATGCTAGACTCGGTAATGTTCCATCAGTCTAAGATGGTCGGCATCAAGGGCGGATCTCCACCAGCAGTGCTCTAATCTTCGTCCATTTCGCCATATCTCCCTCAAAGTCCCATCAAACCATGGGGACCGAGGGCAAAGGGGGACAGGACGAACACAGATGGGAGCAATTAAATACAGAGCCAAGGAGATGGCTTTATTATAGGCCAAAACCAAGACATCTGGATCATTGCCCACTCTAGAAAGCTCTGATAGGTCAAGCACCGCTGCTAGGCCCTCAGAGCTTACATCTCGCAAAGAGCGGTACCTGACCATCTCCACAGGGGTAGGCCTACAAAGGAGGGCACAAAAACTGAACTCCACAGTGTAATGATCGGACCATCTGACAGGTTCCACACCCAAATCGAAGGCTTCGATCCCCAGGAAGAATACTAAATCCCTAGAGTGACCACCTTTATGAGTGGCAGAAGTAACAACTTGTGTAAGGCCCAAAGATGTCATCAATTGGAGGAAGTGAGGTCCAAATTGTGAGACTTCATCAAAGACTCAGGCGTTGAAGTCACCCAGGACCATCAGCCTAGGCGCACCAAACACCATGTCGATCACGAAATCTGTTAGTTCCTGCAGAAACCGCTTCTCATCACCTGATGGACGGTAGATGACAGCGATTCTGCAACCCACACCTGCCACTGCAGTACACTCAAATGACTCAGCCCCTCAACTGGTACACTTGTGAGGCCCAGTTCAGTCTTAAAACAGACCGCAATCCCCCTCCACCACTCCAACCTCGGGTGGTGTAACACCGAGTACCTGGCCGGTATAGTGGCCTCTAATATAGGGCCTGCATTCTCATCCAGCCAGGTCTCGGTAATGCAATCCAGGTCCACCGACCCAACAAGATCTGCAGTAACTTTAGTCTTGTTTTTAATGGATCTAGCATTGCACAACACCGCTCAGGTAGGACGGGCCTCTGGAGCCGCACAGACTGCTTGCCCACCAATACTGGTGGGGCCCATGGGTATGGAAACCAGATAGGAAGGACCCCATTCCAGATTCAATTTTGCCTCAGCGCATCTTCTGGATCTCACTACCCCAATATGATGGCCTCACTCATTCGACCTCCACTGTTCACACCCCCAACTCCCCTCTACCTTCTACGAACAATACCCAACGCTCTTCAGCATTGGTATGTCGATAGCTGTAATAGAGATGGGGAGAAAGGGCAGAAGGCATGAAGAGCGGAAGATGAACAGTACACGACCGTGGGGACAGGCCTTCTACACATACTAAGACCCAATAATATCAAAACATCCCTGAACAAATCCCCAATTAAATAACTAATTAAACTCCAAAATAAATTCCCAAATTAAAACAAACCCCAACCCACTCAAACAATAAACTATAATAAGTTAAAATTTATAAATAGGCACTCAAAAATTTGGGCTGCCAGGCCAGTCACCAGAGTACCAATAAAGACAGATCTGCTTAAGGAGTTCAAGTCACAGGAAAAAAAAATGTACTTGTGCAGACTGTAACTAAGACCAGTTCCAATGTAGAAAATAAGATTATAAATGCACCTCCTCTCACTAAGGTGCAAACATCAAATGATAAAAAAGATGGCAAATGTCTTCAGGCCCCCACAGGCTTTCTCACTGCCTGGGGGATCGAAAAGAAACAGGCACTCTCACTGCCTGATAACCAAAAAATATAAATTACCAAAGTAAATAAAATTTGAGATCTGACCGTTTTCACAGACAAATGTCCTTTGGAAAGAAATCCTCCCAATGATGTTCAGGGTCTACTAGGCAAGGTGCAGACGGGCTTGAAAAAACCCATCCATAGGGGCCGTAGCCAGAAATGTTCACCACCACAACCTAGATTCTCCACCAGCACCAGCTCACCAGCTGCCCCCCCCCCCCGAGGACCTGAGAGAGTTACAGGCCCGTTAGTCAGTGACCCAGCCAATCCAAAGTCCCAGTCCCCTGTGCGGCAATGAACTCCAGCCACAGGCCCCCGATGGTAATGGATCCTCCCGCTGCACCAGCGCCAATCTGGCAAATAAAACCCAGTCAATGTTGGTGCAACCTCCTGTACCTGCTGGAAACTCTATTGCAGGATAATTGAAAAGGCCAGCAAAAATGGTCACACAAATGCACAGAACCTCAGGTGAATCCTCTCAGGCTCCACACCAGCATCACAAATCCCTCTTGTCCCGGTAACTCACTTCCTCTCCTTAGCTTCTTCTCCCCAGCTACAGCCAAATCAGGAAAATTTAACAATTCTAGCTTGGGCAAGAGGTGCACAAGCTGCAGAAACTAAAAATAAGTCATTTTTAGCCAGGGTAGAATTGGGACCGATCAAGCGGCCCCAGTGCACACTACAAGGATGATTGTCCTCCAGGCGAAAGTTCTGCGAGGTTCACCAGCCAGTACATGTAGACACTATTCCAGTTTCCACACCTCCTCTGGTGGCATTCCCCCCACACCTCCTCAAAAAGATCCCAACACCATTTGCCACTCACCACTCGGTGCTTGATGTTCCACAACAGTGTCCAGAGACACTGGCAATTCCACAACGATGTCCACAGGTTGATCGGTAGGCAGATTTTTATTAGAGTTGTGAACAAGTTTTAAAAGTGGCTTAATTTGAACTGCTACATGGAAGGGCAGACTTGTACTGCAACATTATGCGCCATTCAGCAAAAATCTTATTCTAAACTATCTAACCCGAAACGCTAAATGATAACTACCTCACTCGGGTCCCTGTCTCACTAATTTACTACCTAAACTAATCAAATGAAAAAATAATATAAACGGAATAAAATAAAACAACAAAATTTCACAATAGGCAGTAAATAAAAACATAACAACTCAAAATCTTAAAATAAATTAAAACAGCAAAAACTCTAGAAACTGCAGTTGCTGACGGCTAGCCCAGCTGACTTACAACACATTATGTTTGATTTTTTCAACTAGTTTAAAAGGCTTATTAAAACTGTGACTCAGTAAAAAAAATCCAACCACTTTTTTCAGCTTCCACCATTGTGGAATTTTGTTATGTACTAGCAAATTGCACTTTTTGAGTGCAGTTAGTGGAAAAAAATTGATATATACAAATCCATCAGTATGTCTTTCTTAATTTTGTAGTTTTATATTCAAATGCCTGTCATACCACATGGTCCCACCCACAATCCAGGTAATGTGACTTTAAGACAAGTACAGTGCTGTACAGGTTTAAGTATATTTAAACATTCATAAAAGTGCCCATAAACCATGATATTTAAACTCTATTAACGTTATGTTACCACAAACCGACCCACATTCTGGCCATCCTTGGTGAGCATCCTGTTAGAAAGCTGTGAACTGAATGGTAAGTTTTAAATACAAACTTATGCTTTAAACTTATTTATGTTGTTACTTTTTAATTCATTAAACTTACCTGTTTATCTTTTTTATTCTACTCCAAGTATCCGATTCTACAGTGCCTTGCCTAGAGCTTGTATTTAAAACATACCATGCATTTTACATCTTTTTAATGGGACGCTCACCAAGGATGGCCGCCACTGGGGTGAGTTCATGTTAAAGTAACATTCATAGATTTGATATATTATGGTTTGTGGACACTTTTTTTGTGTTTCAATATATTGAAACCAGTACAGCAGTAAACTTGTCTTAAAAGTCACAGTAGGTTGTGGGACCAAATGGTGGGATAGGGATTTGAATACACAAGTGTAAAATTCAGAAAGGCATATTGATTGATCTATATACAGCATACTGAACAATGTTCTAATGTTACAGTTTTTCAGTCATATCATGTCTGTCCTGATGAAGTGGTCTTAGTGTGTAGGACCATGTAAAGTTGATTTGAATCTGCGTAACATGCCAATGGCTGGTGCTGATGTCATGCAAATAAAATAAACTAAACAAGCCTTATACCAGAGAATATGTCATTTTCTCCACTGTGTTTGACTGTATTTAAGGGTTTGTTGAGTAGATCCCTCCCATTGTTGTTCTTTATGCCCTAGGTGCCCAGAGGGGCCACACTGCTACAGTTGTTTGACGCCACTGGTGAAGAACACATCCCCAGTGTTCCAGCAAGGAGGCCCCCCACAACAATACACACACACTAGAACCAGTGACAAGGTACGAGACTAAATTACATGTACCAAGGACTACTGATTTGTAGTAAAAGTGACTCTTTGGTATTACTGAAAAGGACTAACCTAGTTTCTCATGTAGCCTGCAGGTTTCCCTCTGTGCACTTCCAGTATTGCAGCATTGTATCAATTTACATGACTGAGCTGGCAGTATAACCTAGAGGTTAGAGTAATGAGCTACGAATGAGCTTGGTACATCCAGCAGACCTGGGACTGAGTCTCACAACCTCCACTTGCATACTGTGTGACTCTGAGCAAGTCACTTAACCTCACCAGTGCTCCCAGGTTGCCCTTGAAAACAGGTACTTGTGCCTAGTGGGCCTTACCCAGTTACCAAAGACTAAAATGAAAATAAATATATTATATTAGTAAAAAGGGATTCAGATAGATTTTGGGTTCTGTGTTAAAATGTAAAAAAATTCACTTAGAAAATGGTCAAGTGTAGAAATGTGTTCTGATTGGTTAAACTCACCAATCACCCGGTCCAGTATGAGACAACAGAGACTGGGAAATAACTAGTCCCAGTCTCTGTTGCCTCATTTAGTTCTGATAACAGTGTGCCAGTAGAACATTCAAAGAAGCAACTGCCACTATGTTGGTTGCCTCACTAATGGAGCCCTGAGCAGTCAGCCAGTTTCCCCCTTGGCCCTTTCAGTAGCACATATACAAATCAAGAAGCACAAACACTGTTGCAGCCAAAATATATGTGGGCTAATAAATGAGTGGAGTAATGGCACAACTGTGTATAGCAGTGGTATTTTCTTCATAATCCGGGTATGGAGAACTAAAAAAGTATTGCTCCTCTGGCACTCCAGCTAGCGCTGTCTCTCTCTCTCTCTCTCTCTCTCTCTCTCTCTCGCCAAAGTCAGCGATTCTCAAGATGCATGGAAACATCCAGTTAGGGAGTAAAAGAAAGCTAGGCTGCAAAATCCTAAATTGACTTTATTGACTGTCAGTTGGCAACTGTAGCTCCAACAGTGACACTGTGTATCTGTACCACAGATGGATGTCCATCTACAGTATGGAAAACAAAGAAAATATCGATCCTCTCACACAAGTCATGGTACCAAATCTAGTGGTCTCCCTCTCTCTCTCTCAAACCAGTGTGGGATTTCTCAGCCAAGAATATTTTTTTGTGCCAAAATAGTAACATCTGCCAGTTTATCTCTAGACTGCACAACCACTCCCTAACTTGGTATCTTAATGTTTGTCCTTCTCCCATCCTCTACTATTTTTGAACTCAGCTCCCTGCACCAAACTTGTGAGTTTCACCTGCGGGAGGGCGGGAAGCAGGAGGGGTAATCTCTCTGATGTGAAGGGGATATAAAAAAATGAAATGCTAGCCTCAACTGAATATTACAATAAAGAAATAAAGTAAATGTTCCTAAGGCTATTCCAGCATACAAAACGAAGTGTACCTCTAGTTACCAAGCAACTCATTTAAAATATGAGGATGGAGATGCGATGGAGAGTCTCGCATTCAAAATAATAGCTACACCTTCTACAATCTCAAAGTCTTACTTTTAAATTTGAAATCAGTGACTCCTCCACAGCTCAGTAGTGCAGCAGGCCCTCATTAGCACTTTTTTTTGTTAAACACAGAGTCTCTAGTAGAACAAAAGTCCCAAACTAAAAAAAACAAAACAAAACACATCCTAATGCAGGCGGAGGAACTATTTTATTACAAAACTTACTTTAAACTAATTTTTCATTACCATTTTTAATTTAACTAATTTTTTTTACGATTCCCATTTTCTAAGTGCAATAATACCCTTCAGGGTTGGCGGTATTGTGCTATACCAGACCTTCCAGTGGTTATAAGGCCCTCGCCTGTGGCGTTGGGCCTCATTACACCCCTCGGTGGCCCAGTAAAGCACACTACTGCCTACCCTGTCAGGTATTATTGCTTATTTGTTTAAGACAGTGAATGGAATGGATAGCTCAGAAGTGTTGACAGATGCAGCTGATGAAAGAGCCATACCTAAGATAAATAAAAACAGAGGAGGACAGAATTCTACACGGTATCCTTACCAAGAAAAACATTTCAGGTGAACTGCACACAGACATACATAACTATAAACAAGTAAAACAGAAGGAATTAAGATTAGAATATGACACTTTGACTCCTGCCGAATACTTTAAACAAAAAAAATTTAAATGGGCCCAAGGGTCCTAGTCAATACCAAACAGATATACAATGAAATGGGAAGGGGTGTGCAACAAGTCTTCCCCAACTTCCCCCAACCTTATGTTGTTATTAGTTGAAGTCCTGATAACTAGAAAATGGGAATGGTAAAATAAAGTGATCACATAGAACTACAAAACACAGCCAGTCAAGAATTTTTGAATAAAATTAACAAAGATCCAGAAGACTATGAAGATAATATCAGAATCAGTTATTAAAGCAGAAAAATCTCCAGTGAGCAGGCATTAGGCAACTGAGCATTCAGCAACTTGCAGCTAGGAAGTACCACTGAAGTACCACTGTTAACATTCAAAAGCAAACTATTACTTCCTCTAGAGTCCAGGCTTGTTTGGACCATCTCAACTTTCTTTCTGGCCTGCTGGGAGCCTTCTCAGTCCGGCTACCGAATGCCTCCACAATGCTGCCCATGCGTGACCCATCTGTCCATGCCCACCCCACCCAGTCCCATCCACTCCCAGCTCAAAAAAGGGTGTGCCCAGACTTCTCCTGCAAGTGTGCCCACAGGCCACAGCCAGATGGTTGAGACTTGCATCGTTACTCAGCCAGTTAATGTAACTTTGGCAATTTTTCCGGCTGCTCTGTCCTACCCTGGGCTGCCCAGTATGGTACTACCATGCTACAGCCTGCTGGTTGCATGATGGTCAATGAGTCATTGATGAAGTTGATTCCTTCCCCTCACTTGCTACACACACACCTGTACTTTGGGTTTCTGTCTTCCTCCCTGCGGCCACCAATGATGACTCTGAGTCTGAGGGAGTCTCTATCTCTCTCTCTCTCTTTCTCTACCCTGCTGGGCCTACTCTAACCCCTCTGAGTCTAGGCCCAGGCCCGAACACCCTCCATCCACTCTCTACTTTCTTCTGTGACCGTCTTGGTGCTGCCTGGGTTACCGTCTCCTCCTCCCCCACTCCTCCGCTCACTCTCGAGTCTCTACTGACCAACCGGACAGTCAGACACCCAAAAGGCCACAAAATAAACTTTTATTTTTTAAATTGTAGCCCGAGCACTCCAAGTTTCTAGACTAAACTTTGCTGCCCAAGAACTGTTGTCTCTCTCACCTCGTGGCTCCTGGCAGCAGCAGGGCGCACAACTCCTGACTCCTCCCTCTCTCTCACAACAAATTGGAGGGTTGGTGCCAAGGAGCAAAGGGTACAGATTTGGTTGGATGACTGAAGACAGTAAGTACACCCCCACACAAAATAAAAAAAAGGGACAAGGGTTTGGAGTTTGGATCTGAGATGCTAAGTGTGCTGTCAGTCAGGGCAAGCAAGCTTCGGAATAATCAACTTCAGGCAAATGCAACTCCATTTAATTATGGCTGCATTTCAAGGCAATTGCAACTAAATGCAACTGCATTGAATTGCAGTCCACATTTCCAATGACCAACAGCGGCTCCGGGGTATACTTTCCTTACTGTGTGCACGAGGGCAGAATTACATTATGCCACACAATACTGCAACACTAAGGGACCGGCCGGCTGCAACAATCAGGGATCACTCAGCATTGCAGTGTCATTTCTTATCTGCATGGAAACTATTCAGATCCAAAGGAGAGGTGGATGGCTGATGTTGCAATAACGAAGCACTCCCTGATTGCGGCGGCCAAATCGTTTCAAGTTGGTGGCACGCTTGCAAAGTAGTGTCACCACCAGCGTGCGCTTGCATTGGTGACACACGGCCAAGCCCACAAAAGCAGTGGCGGCACTGGCCACAACAGTGCTGCACCTCCACAACCAGCTTCTCTCCTAAGCTGCCACAACATGTTTCCTGTGCATGCCCGGAATCAAACATAAAAAGAAATGACTCTAAAAGTAAAGAAATTATTTTGAAAAATTATTTTCAATTCAAATTATGACTTAATATTGCTAGTATGAAGCTGCTTTTGTACTATATTAATACTAAATCATTTATTTGCCTTTTCATTTTCTCTCTACACTCTCTTACAGGTCTCTCCACTTCACCAGATTCAAACCTTCACCTTGGATCCTCAGTTACATGGAGGTCCTGTAACCATTTTGCCTTGAGGTTATTAATAATAATGATGCCTTGACAAGTTGAAGGTTTGATCTGTTTTACCCCTATTTTTCTCTATGTGTTTAACAGAGTGAGTTATTATTACATATGTTACTGATCTTACTTGAATGTTTAAGCGCTCACTATAACAGCTCCTTCTAGTGACTTAAATGGGGTACTGCGATTTATTTTAATGAAACTGATTGATTCTTATTTTGTATAACACGTGACTTGAATTTTCTTTACTTGGACCCAGTATAAAGGGTCATCTGTAACCAGTTATTTTCACCACCTGATGAAAACTCATTCTAAGTCAAAGCGCTGGGCAAATAAGCTCCTTTTCCTGTGGACCTCTGGTCTGGCATTTTTTTAAATAAATTATTTTTGGATCACAATTTTATTGCCTGGACCTGCATCTTTGCTTAAGAGATATAGAGTGCTGGTGCTAAACTTTGTTGCTCTGCTTTACGTGTGGGCTTGCTGCCCTTCTACACTAGTACCACCTTATTTCGCCGATCACAGAACTACCCTTTTTTGCCTTGTTTAAAAGTGAAACCTGTGGCTACAGAGTTGTCTTTGCCTAGCTGTATTTTGGAGGAGATTGGAAGATAATTGTGCCAGCTCACTGCCAGAGACTACCATCTGCCAAGTGAATAAGCTGTGTGGCCTATTTGAAACTGCATCAGAGACTGAACTGGTTATGCAAAGCTCCAGAATTTAGAAGCCTAAGAGACTGTTGCTGCCATCTGAAGTTGAACTGTCTGAAGACCAGATCGGACAGTCAGCTCCTACTGCAATGTTCGGTGTGGGTTGTGGCCACCCTTGTGAGGGATGCGGGGACGTGGGGGTGAGTCTTGTTAGCCCTGGTCCCTGTATGCTGGTCCTGTTTCCAGATAGACAGAAGATTGTGGCCTGTAGCCTAGAGCCCGATGCTCGAATACTGTTCCAGAACAAATCAGCCTGACACCATTGCCAGCTCAAGAAGCCACAGTACCATGAGTAAATTCAGGGCCCGTCCCTGCAACCAAAGTCAAAGTTGTTTTGCCAAGCGTGTTTTGTTCTTCAGTTGCCAGTTTGCTAACTGTTGTGTAGGCCGCCGGGGCCTGGGAATTACAATTGTTTGTGGTTTAAAGGTTCTGCTCCTGAATCTACCAAAAGGGTTAAAAGAGATTAAGAAACATCTATTGGTTTAAGGGCATTATCACTGGCCAACCAGCTGCAATGCTGGTCAACCAGCTACAACGCACCAGGCCTGCAACTGCTAAGTTCTGGGTACCCAGTAACCTTAACTGGACAGTCCACAGGGACTTAAATATGTTATCTGTATGTCATACCAAACCAAAATAATGCCCTCTAAATCTGCTTGATTTGCATCTCCTTCCCCTTTGTTCAAATCCCCAAATAAATAAGATTTGCTGTTTGAATGTTAACACTGTCCATGAGCATATTATTACCAAGTGCCAGTTTATTGTAGGAAGCTAAAAGGTGTGTTTTTGCTGTTGAAAATCCTTCCTTACAGGTACACAGGGTGTGTTCCAAAAGTCCAGACCCTGTTGGTAAGTGGGGTCACTGTGACCATATTTTTAGTACTTTATGCTAATCCATGTGTGGGACCACTGGCTGGGGCAGTGAGTAGGTACAACATCCCAGAGGGTTGTACTAGCTTGTCATCAAACCTGTCATCAAGGCACAGGTGAGGAAGCATAGGGAAAACCAGGAGCAGTTTCAAAATTCGCAAATAGAATTTTATTTTTCTCAATAGCAGTAAAATAAAAATAAAAATTGCTCAGTATAACTATTTACAAAGGCAGTTCAAACAGAGAAAACTGTCATCCTTCTGAGTGTTTCTTCTCAGTTTCAAATATATGTCTCTCTCTCTCTCTCTCTCTCTCTCTCTTGCAAAACATTGCTGCTCTTTTTATAACAAGTCTTTACAGCGAGCTCATTAAGAGAGCCTGCTTCTCACAGAATGTTTTTGTAATTTTACAGAATATTCTTGTAAATTTCATTCCTTGGCAAGTGCAACAAAACAGTACATGGTGACCCAGAACTGACATCTTGTTCACAGCTCTGCATTGGGCTTAAAACTGTATCTCAGATTAACCCGTTTAGTTCCAAATAGATTTTTTTGCAATTATTTCAACAATATACCTATATACAGTTTTAAACAAAGGGATCCCAGTATCAGTTGCATTTCCACCTAAAGAATCACATATATTTTTTATAACCACAGATATGCAATGGGGGAGAAAAAAAAGAAATAGCAAGAGAAGGCAGAGAGATAGTGAGAGGTGGAGAATTGTGAAACCATCAGAGTGATCAGTTCCTAGGTCTCACAAGAAAATTTTGTTGCGCAACCAGAAAGAGAAGAAACAGAAAAGGAGAGGACAGAACAGACCTTTGCATCTTTTCTGCATAACAAATGGGGCAGGGCCTTATTCAACCCTGTCACATACCCCGCTGTTTAAGAGGAAACCTGTTTTACAAAAACAGGTTTCTAAAATATTCTATTAAATTCCCATCTAACATTAGCTTATAACCTTTACAGTTCAATGCATATGCAGCATAGCAAAAAGAGAAGTTTTAACTCACATTTTTTTTTACCATTCTCAATTAATGATCCATATCTTGACAGAAAATCAGCATTGACATTCTCTTTCCCAGATTTATGCATCACTTTAAATTTAAATGTCTGTAGTGCCAGGTACCACTGTGTGATTCTGGAATTTTTATCCTTCATTTGGTTAAGCCAACAGAGAGGACTGTGATCTGTTACAAGTACAAAGTCAGTTCCTAGTAAGTAAAACTTAAGGGACTCCGTAGCCCACTTTGCCACAAGGCATTCCTTTTCAATGATGGAGTATCTTTTCTCTCTGTCATGCAATTTCCTACTGATATATAGAATAGGATGTTCTTTCCCATCTATATTTTGACTCAGGACTACACCAAGGCCTACCTCTGATGCATCTGTCTGTAACAAACATGGTTTCTCAAAGTCTGGGCTTCTTATAACATGGGCTGAACATAATGCAGCCTTAATGGCCCAAAAAGCCTTGTCACACTCTGAGGTCCATTTCACAGCATTTGGGAACTGTTTCTTTGTGAGTTCAGTGAGAGGAGTAACTACCTCAGCAAAGCAGGGAATAAACCTCCAATAATAACCAGTTAGCTCTTAAAATGACCTGACATGTTTCTTGGTTTTGGGGACAGGGCTGTTAGCTACAGCTTCCATCTTGGAAACCTCTGGCTTGACTTCTCCATTTCCCAAAACAAAGCCCAAATATCTGGTTTCCTGCATGCCCAATGCACACTTGGCAGGATTAATTGTCAGACCTGCCAATTTAATCGATTGGATAACTGCTCATAGGTTTTCCAGGTGACTTTTCCAGTCAGGACTGTACACCACAGCATCATCCAGGTATGCAGCACAATAACCAGTGTGAGGAGATAAAATTACATCCATGTACCTCTGGAATGTAATGGGCATGCCATGTAAACCAAATGGCATAGTGATGAACCGACAGAAACCAACAGGAGTGGCAAATGCAGTTTTGTCTCTGGATTCTTTAGCTAGGGGGATTTGCCAGAAACCCATGGTGACATCGAGGATGCTGATATACTTGGCACTCCCCAGTCTGTCCACCAAGTCATCTATTCTGGGCACTGGATAACTGTCAAATTCTGACACCTAAGTTTACTAAAAGCAAGGCAAATTCTTACACCCCCCTTCTTTTTTTTTGTTTTCAATTACTATTGGTGAAGACCAAGCACTTCTTGGGACTTCTATGATACCTAATTCTTTCATTTTTTGTATTTCCATAACCACGTCAGCTCTTAACCACTCTGGTAATCTGTATATCTTTTGTCTAATAGGGTGAACATTCCTTGTCACTATTACGTGCTCAACCCCTTTTGCTAAGCCTGGTACTGTGGCAAAAGTACTGTTAAATGTCTTTAGCAAGTTACAAATTTCTACAGTTTGTTCAGAGGTTAAGGAAACATTCACCTTTACAGCATCAGCAGTTACAATTTGTTTCAATCTATCATAAGCTACATCAATATCTTCTTTAGCAGTATCTCGTAAAACTAGCAAAACAACTTTTGGTGTTTTTTGAACCCATTTCTTGAGGAGGTTAGCATAATATATCTTAGTAGGATTTTTTTTCCTATCAGGGGTCTCATTCTCATAGTTAACTGTGCTAGTACGTCTAAGCACTTTATAAAGCCCTTGCCACTTCATTAACAGTTTATGTTCTGTAGTGGGTAACAGTAGCAAGACCTTTTCACCTGGCTCAAATTTTTTTCTTTTACCCCATGGTCATAATACACCTTATGCTGGTTTTGGGCCTCTTCCTGATTACTATGGGAGATTTCAATATATTTTGCAAGCTTCTTTCTCAGGGCACACATATAAGACATAATAGATTGTTTCTGATTGGGGTTATCTTTCCATGTTTCTTTTACTACATCTAGTTGCCCTCTAGGTTGTCTAGCATACAGCATTTCAAATGGTGAAAAACCTGTTGATGCCTGTGGTATTTCTCTGTAAGCAAAAAGCAGGTAAAGGTTATAGGCTTTCTCTTCCCCCTTTAAAAACTTTTTTAACATGCTTTTTAGGGTTTGATTAAAATGCTCAAGAAGACCATCTGTCTGAGGGTGATAAGAGGAGGTTCTAATTGCATAGATACATAGTAGTCTGTACAGCTCCTTCAGTAATGCAGCATCAAAATTACTACTCTGATCAGTAATAATCTTTTTTAGGTATGCTCACCCTGCTGAAAATTGTGGCTAGCTCTGCTGCCACTTTTGGGGCTGTATGCATTGAAACTGCCTCTGGGTATCGAGTAGCATAGTCACATACTACCAAAATGAATCAATTACCCATTTTACTTTTGTCTAAGTGGCCAATCACATCCATTGCAATTCTCTCAAAAGGCACATCTATCACGTGTAAGGGCACCGGGGCACCTTGTCTTTTTTAGTCACCGGGGCTACTTTCTGACACTCAGCACAAGAACTGCAATAGGTAGCAACATCTTTAGGAATTCCAGGCCAGTAAAATCTGTACAGCAATCTGGCAAGGGTGCGATCCATCCCCGAGTGACCAGCCATAGGACTATCATGTGCTATCTGTAACGACTCAGATCTATACTTTGGTAGTATAACCAATTGTTTTATCTGGTCCTGTGTCTGAGGTTTAACCCAAACTCTCTACAGTAGCCCATTACATTTTTTTAAACATAGGTTCACCCTATTTTGGTTTCACCCCCAGCTACTTAAAATAACCCTGGAGAGAAACATTGTTAGCTTGTTCTAAAAGAAAATCACAATCAGTGATCAGTTTAGTTTCAGTATTTTCATATGTTAACCCCTTATGTCCATCAGTCTTTTGTTGCCACTGTTTGTTCAGGCGTTGTCTTTCTTTCCTGGACTTCTGGATCTTGGAGTTGTGCTCTAACAAGTCCAAATCAAAGTCAGTGAAGGGAAAAGAGTCCCCACCATCTGAGATTTTCTTTGCCTGAATTCTTGTCACCACAGCTGCTGAAGCATCAGGATTAACTCCCTCTTTGAATAACTCAGTAAATCCTGGAAAGTCATTTCCAATAATCACAGTTACAGATAACTTAGGTACTACCCCCACTTTCATTTAGTGCGACACCCCATTAATAGTCAGAGTCACTTAGCTGGTGGGATGGTATTGAGTGTCCCTGTGGATGCAGAGGACACCAGTTCCTGGTCCTTTTGGATGTTGTTTTCCCAGCACTTCAATATGCATTAGGGTTTGTCTACTTCCCGAATCTATAACTCCCTTCACAGTCTTATCTCCCACCTTCACATCTGTTAAATACTTGCCACAGTTTGCTAAGGACAAATCTGCTCCAGTGTCACTCTTCATACTATGGTAATTTCTTGCAGTATAACCTGGCTCATCACAGTTATAGCAAATAAAGTCTTTGGGTGCAGATTTGTTACCTCCACCAGAGTTCTTATCAGACTTGGAGTTTAAATGGGAAAAAGAGTATCTTACCAGTGCTTGGCTGTTACCTCACTGCTATGGCATCCGTCTGGCCATTTGGTAGTCTTCAGCCAAAAAAACAGCCTTTTCTCCACTTTCTGGTCAGTGTTCTTTCACTCACACTTGTACATCTGTGGGTAGGATGTTGATGAACTGCTCCATTACAAATGCTTTGATGATCTGTGGGAGTATTTTGCCCTCTGGTTGGAGCCATTTCATAAGGAGTTCTTTGAGTCGGGTGAAGGCTTCTCAAGGTCTGTCGACTGAGTTGTACTTCAGAGACCGAAATCTCTGCCTATAGGTCTCTCCTGAGATGTCATACCTTTTCAGGATTTCGCTTTTCAGCAGGTCATAGTTTTCTGATTGTGCAGTGTCCATATTGCTGTAGGCAAGTTGGGCTTTCCCCTATCAGGTAAGGTACCAGCCTGATTGCCCATTGCTGCTTTGGCCACTGGCAAGCTGCGGCAACTCTTGCAAAAGTTGTCAGGTATGCTTCAATATCATGCGAGGGACCCAACCTTGCAAGTTTCATGTATTTTAAGTTGTTTGTGCCTTGTTGCTCTGCTGGATCAGTGCCAGATCCTCCAGGATATTTTGCAAGGCATCCATCCATTGCTGCTCATGTTGCTGCATCTCTTCTCTTCTCTTCTGCCCCTGTCACTGCATCTCCTCTCCACTGCTCCTCTTCTTTTTTCTGCTGCTCCTGTCACTGCATCTCTTATTTTCTCTGTTTCTCCATCTCTTGTTTGAACTTTGACTGCTTAATTAATTTGTTTTGTTTTAGATGTTATTATAATATCAGAGCTCATTATTCATTAGTGACAGAATACTGGACTAATCAGATTTATTTCAGCCCAAGATATTGAATTGTTTATATTCTATCTTCTTTTAGTATTTTATGTATGGGAGGGTTTACTGAAGAGTATCAATGTTGTGATGGGGATAGGTGTTTTGGGTTATCTAATTTTAATCAAGAGTTGTGGGTTTATATATTGTGGTGTTTTTGTTATTTTGTTTTATTTAATTTTGTTTTGTTTTGATAATTAGCTAAGTGAGAGTCATCTGATAAAGTGCTTGCTAGAATGTGTTGGAGGCCTGCCCCCATGGTCATGTGCTATTTGCCCTCTGCCCTCCGCACTCTCTGTTCCTTCTTTCCTCCACCACTGCAGTTTACAATGTACCAGCACTGTAGGGCGCTAGGTATCACTCGCAAGGGAAGGAGGGGGGCATGAACAGTGGAGGGTGAATGAGCGGGGTCATCATATCAGGATTGTGAGATCCAGGACATGCCCTGGAGTGAAACGGAACCAAGAACATGGTTCACCATGTCTGGTTTCCATACCCAAGGGCACTACCAATATTGGTGGGCAGGAGGTTCACCCAACTCGGGCAGTATTATGCAATGCCAGGTCCATTAAAAACTAGACTGCTATTATTGCAGATCTTGTAGGAATGGTGGATCTGGCCTGCATCACCGAGACCTGGCTGGATGAGAGCTCTGGCCTCATCTTGGAGGCTCTAACTCCAGCCAGGTACTCGGTGATCCACCGCCCAAGATTGGATCGCAAGGGGGTTGCAGTCTGTTTCAACACCGAACTTAACCTTGCGAGTGTACCAGTTGAGAAGACTGAGTCATTCGAGTATACCATGGCAGCAGCTGTAGGTTGTAGGACCACTCTCATCTACTGTCCACCCAGAGATGAGAAGTGTTTCCTTCAGGAAATGGCAGACTTTGTCATTGACATGGCATTCGAGTCACCCAGACTGATGGTTCTGGGTGACTTCAACACCTGGGTTGATAATAAACTCTCACCGTTTGGACAACACTTCCTCCAGTTAATGTCATCTCTGGGCCTTACACAGATAGTTACCACTGCTACCCATAAACATGGTCAATCTCTTGACATAGTCTTCCTCCTGGGGATCGAGGCCTCTGACTAGGGGGTGAAACCAGTTGGATTTTCCAACCACTACACTGTGGGGTTTAGTTTTAGCACCCCCTTCATAGGCCTACCCCTGTGGAGATGGTCAGGTATTGCCCTTTACGAGATATTAGCTCTGAAGGCCTGGCAGCGGTACTTGACCTATCGTCCTTTCCAGTAGCAAACAGCAACCCAGAGGCCCTTGTGGTAGCCTATAATACAGCTATATTGGCAGCCCTGGATGACATTGCTCCTGTTGATGGGACCTTGAGGGAGATGCGGTGACTAGGATGAAGGTCAGAGCATTGCTGGCAGAGATTCTCCCTTGATGCTGACCACAGACATCAGCTACCCCCATTTATCTAAACCGATGTGGTTTTCATAATATTACAATATCTTATATTTCTCAGGCTATAAAAAAATTGAACAAAAACACCAGTTCCAGTCCTGATGACATTCATTCTTGGTTTTTGACTGAAATTTCTCAGGCTATCTCCAAACCCTTATCACTTATTTTTAATAAATCCTTACAAGAAAGTTCCATACCCAATGAGTGGTGCCCAGTGACTGTTACCCCGATATTTAAAAAAGGCAACAGAGGCAGTGTTCAGAACTATTGCCCCATTAGCCTGACCTCTGTAGTAGGTAAATTAATGGAAAGGGTTATTAAGATGAAGATTGAAGAAGAGTGTACTAGACTAGGGATTCCAGACTCTTCACAGCATGGGTTTACATTAAAGCATTCATGCACAAGTAATTTGATATCCTTCTATGATAATATTAGTGCATTATTAGATGTTGGTATTCCCACTGACATAGTACTACTTGATTTCAGTTGGGCGTTTGATAACATTCCACACAATAAACTCATAAATTTCAAACTGTGAGTAGCTGTACAATAGCCCAAGCTGGTAACTGACCTGTGAGATAGCCAAAAGCTGTGCGACAGGCAACAGTTACAGGAGAGGGCAGAAAACTAATTTGAAATCCTACGAAGGCAAAGAGTGTAGAGAATCTAGCTGTAATATCAGTACTGAGAGCTAGTCCTTTTAAGGGCTATTCTCACTGACTGAGCAGGCTGAGCTGTAGTGCATCAGTAATGGAGAGTTCTGTGACTTCACAAGGATTGGGGCTAAACTCATTTCAGCTTCTTTATTTCCTGGTTTAGATGTTTGTAGTCAGGGATGCCTGGTTACTAGTCATGTGACCTGTGACTCCAGGGTCCCGACTACAAAATGCTCTTGATAGTGAGCAGAGTGAGCATCCACGGGTGAGTGCACAGAGATGCATGCAGAGAGACATGTGTCCTGCACGCGTGTCAAGCGTGTCTAGCAGGGATAGCAGGATATCAGGTTAGTCCTTTATTAGTAGTGTGGCAAGGTGGTATATACTCAGTTACAGTTTGCAGTATAAGGTGCATCTATTAGACGTGTAATTGTAAAAGATGAATACAGTTATTTCACAGACTGAAATGTACACTCTTTATACAGGACACATCTTATTAGTGTGTTCTACTTGTAGGCATGTGATATGTAATAAGCCTGATATTACTTACTTACCTACCACTACAAGTTGTTCTAATTGTTTAGAATTGGATACTATGAAAAAAGATATAGCAGTTCTAACAAGAGAACTACAAGCTGCCAAAGAGATTAAAGAGCTTGAAAACTTTTTGGACAACATGGTTAGAAGTCTCCCTAGCTCACACCTAGCTCAGGACTCTGTTCAAGTTATAAACAATTTAGAAACAACTGATGTCAGTAATGATACTAATTCCTGAACCCTGGATGGGACTAGGCTTACCAGCAAATTCTAACAGGAATGACGTACCACAGTTTGATAATGGATCATCTATGGCATCCTAGGTATATTGTTCTTCAAAATCATTAGCTTCCAATAAAAGAAACAGAGATTCATTTTCTGATTCACAAGATGTAAAATGGGAAGAAGTTCCTAAATGAAAATATAAAAAGGGGAGACGAGTGACTTTTATCCATTCTATACCATTAGAATACTCCCCTAATGTAAATTTAAGAAAACAGGATTGTTTAACAAATAATAGGTATGCCAATCTATTGCATGAATAAATTGATCCAGTACCATCTGCTGTGACTCAAACAGCTAATCTTCCTACCATTATTATTGGTGACTCAATAATGAAATACTTGAATTCCTATATCTCCAATTCTGATAATAAAGTTTCTGTTTTCTGTTTTTCGGGTGCCAGAATTGAAGACATTGCACTTGGGGTGGACTCTCTTATTACTGGCCATCTAATGTAATTAATCATGTGGGTACAAACAATGTGGGTTGCGTACATGAGAAAGATATCTGTTTCGAGCTAATTCAGTTAGGTAAGAGGATTAAATCCATGGACTGTAATGTCTTCATTTCTGGCATTCTTCCCATTCCTAGGGCTAGGATTGAGAAGAATCACACTATTGAGAGAATTAATGCCAGACTGCCTAACTGGTGTTCTTCAAGTAAATTAGTTTTTCTTGATCACTGGAAACATTTCACATGTAAACCTGCAGAATTTGCTGAAGATAGTTGCACTTAAATCGGCAAGGTGCAATCAGCCTGTGTAAAATGTTTTACACCTGGGTACCCTCAATTAATTTAAACTAGTTAAAAAGGGGGAAACAATAACAAGTGCCTCTTCACTACCTCCTTTGCCCAACTTAAATATTAACCAGGAAAAAAAAACATGAGATAAAGTTCCTGTTGCTGAATGCCCGTAGTTTGGGCAATAAAATGAATGAATGAGTGTTAAGAGCAAGTACTAATAAACCTGACATCATAGGCATCACAGAAACTTCGTGGTCCAGTGAACAGATCTGGGAAGAGTGTATCTCTGGTTACTCACTATTTTATCACAGTAGGTTAAATCGCATGGGAGGTGGTGTTGCTTTCTTTATTTCCTCATCTCTTACAGTATTTGATATTTCTAACAAGATTAAAAACAATTCCTCTTCAGTAGAATCAGTATGGCTACATATTAAGCACCATAATAAAATAAATTTAGTTCTGGGACTGTGCTACATGTCACCTGATTCTAAATCAGTGATATTAAACGATATAATCTCAGAGATGACTTCAGCTGCTGATTTAGGGAACATTCTTTTTATGGGCAATCTTAACCTAGGAGATAGCGATTGGACAAATAAACCTGCTAGGATTAGTTTGTCCAAAGACTTCCTGAATATTTGTGTAGAGTTGAACCTAATTCAACATGTAACATTTCCAACTCGTGTTTCCAATATTTTGGACATTGTTTTGGGAAGTGAATAAATTAATATCAATGAATATCTGGCAATGGATCCCTTGGGTAACAGTGACCACTACATTATTAGTTTCAAATCTTATAATACCTATTTGAAATCGGATAATGTAACAGAAGTATTTGCTTTCCAGAAAACAGACTTTATTGCACTTAATAACCATCTGGCACATATTGATTGGTCCACTCATTTAAATCAGGACAATATTGATGAAGCACGGAAATCTTTAACCACTCTTATTTTGGATGCTGCAAACAAATTCATACCTAAAGTATATAAAAGGAAATTACATTCTCAACCTAAATGGCTTAACTTCAAACTACCGAAGTTAGTCAAAAAGGAAAATAAATATTACAGGAAATACTTTGCAAATAAATGTGAAAGAACTTTTTTTGCATTTAGAAGAATACAGAGACTTTGTAAAACAGAGATTAAAAAGGCAAAAATTAAAATGGAGAGATTGCTGGCTGTACAAGCACAGAAAGGAAACTGCAAATCGATGTTTAGTTACATTAACTCCTTAAAAAAACAAGAATGCAGGGTTGGTTCAATTATTACTGATGATTTGGTATTGAATAATCCAAGAGATATGGCTGAATTTTTCAATACACAGTTTTGTAAAGCTTTTTAATTCTGATAATAATGATCATAGTAATAATGATTTAGTCAATCAGTATATTCATAATGTAGATATTCCTCTTGAAATTATTAAAACTAAATTAAAGCTTATAAAAAAAGGCGCCTCTGCAGGTCCTGATGGCATTTCTGGGGACTTGATCACTTTAATGAAGGACCATCTCTGTGAGCCATTTAAAATACTTTTTGATAAGAGCTTAAACTCAGGCATTATTCCATCTGGATGGAAACATGCAAATGTGATTCCCCTGTTTAAAAAGGGAGCTAAAAGCATACTGGACAATTATCGTCCCATTAGTCTAACACCTATCCTTTGTAAAATACTGCAACAGATTATTAAAGATGATTTAACTCCAACAGTTTCAGGATTTGATCAAACCCAGCATGGGTTTATGAAAGGCCATTCTTGTACAATAAATTTAGTGAGCTTTTATAACTTTATTAGTGAAACATTTGGATAGAGGTAATCCCTGTGATGTTATTCTTCTGGATTTCAAAAAGGTCTTTGATTCTGCACCACACTGGGCCTTGATCCAGAAGTTACAGCTCTACAATATTGAGCCGATATGTAACAGATGGATTACAAATCGGTTGCCTAATAGGAAGCAAAGAGTTATAATAGATGGCCATGCTTCTACTTGGAAAGATGTGAAAAGCAGCGTACCGCAGGGATCTGTTCTGGCACCACTAATTTTCCAGGTTTTTATATCAGATTTATCTATGAACATTCAAAGTAAGATTATTAAATATGCAGATGATTGCAAAATTGCTAACATCTGCAAGAATGCAGCTGATTACATGGTTATTCAGAAAAATTTGAAGACGTTACAGTCCTGGTCCATAAAATGGAATTTATATTTTAATATTTCTAAGTGCAGCGTCCTGCATTTTGGGAAAACAATCCTAATAATCAATATTATCTATATGAAAGTATCTTAGCAATTAAGGATAGTGAAAGAGATTGAGGGATCACCATTGACATATGTTTGACATTCGATTCCCATATCACAAACACTATTAGTAAAGCTAATAAGATATGGTGGGCAATTTGCTACAATATAACATAAAAAAACACAGTTATCCTAATACCTCTGTATAGAGCATATGTGAGACCTCACTTTGATTTTGTTTCACAGTTATGGAGTCCATACAAAAAGAAAGATATAGCTAGAATTGAGAAAGTTCAGAGAAGGGTTACGAAATATATTGAGTCCTCCAAATCTCCGTCATACCCTGACAGCCATTCCAAATTTGATTTGATGTCCCTAGAAGATAGGAGACTAAGGGGTGACCTCCTGTTTACATGGGACATCATTTATGATCAACACTTATCAGCAGAATGTGGATTGGATTTAAAGCACATCAGGGTCAACACCAGAGGTCATCCACTGCAACTTGATAGGAACAAGTGCACTACAAAGAAAAGGGCCTACTTTTTTCACAAAGGGTTATAAAGCCTTGGAATATGTTGCTCTTGAATGTCATTGTTAGTGACAACAAGGATATCTTTAAAAATAGACTTGATAGCTACAGTGGCGTGAAAAAGTATTTGCCCCCTTCCTGATTTTCTCTATTATTGCATATTTGTCACACTGGATGTTTTCAGGTCTTTAGACAAAATATAATATTAGATAAAGGGAACCTGAGTGGACAAATAACACCTTTTTTTTTACTTATTTCATTTATTTAATGAAAAAGTTAACCAACACCAACTGGCACTGTGTGAAAAGTAATTGCCCCTAGTTAAATCAGCCCAATTAAAGGGATAATTAGAGTCAGCTGATTGAACACAGCCAGGCTTGATTACAGCCAGCCCTGCTCAATATAAACCTCACTTATTTTGGCCCTTACCATCAGAGTCACATTGCCAGCACAAAGATTAAACAAGCACATTATGCCATGATCAAAGGAAGTTCCTGAAAAGATCAGAAAACATTTTGTTGCCCTCTATCAGTCTGGAAAGGGTTACAAAGCTATTTCTAAGGCTCTGGGACTCCATCAAACCACAGTGAGAGCCATAATCTCCAAATGGAGAACACTTGGAACAGTAGTGACCCTTCCCAGGAGTGGGCGGCCTGCCAAAATTACTCCAAGGGCAGTGTAAAATCATCCAAGAAGTCTCAAAGGATCCTAAAACAACATCCAAAGAACTGCAGGCTTCTCTTGCCTCAGCTAAGGTCAGTGTTCATGACTCCACAATCAGAAAGAGACTGGACAAAATGGGCTTCATGTGAGAGTAGAGGGAAACCACTGCTAACCAAGAAGAACATAAATGCCCTGCTCTCATTTGCCAAGAAGCACCTGGATGATCCACAAGCCTTTTGGGAAAATGTTCTATGGACAGATGAGTCCAAAGTGGAACTTTTGAACAACATGGATCCCATAATGTCTCAAGAAGCAAACACAGCATTCCACAGTAAGAACACCATACCAACAGTCAAACATGGTGGTGGTAGTGTGATGGTGTGGGATGCTTTTGCTGCCTAAGGACCTGGATGACTTGCCATAATTAAAGGAACCATGAATTCTGCTCTGTACCAGAAAAATTCTTAAGGAGAATGTCCAGTCATCCTTCCATCAGCTGAAGCTGAAGCGTAGTTGGGTCATGCAGCAAGACAATGATCCAAAACACAAAAGCAAGTCCACATCAGAATGGCTAAAAGAAGTAAAATTAAAGTTTTAGAGTGGCCTAGTCAAAGTCCAGACTTAAACCCAATAGAGATGCTGTGGCAGGACCTGAAACGAGCAGTTCATGCTCGAAAACCTACCAAATGTTACTGAATTAAAGCAGTTCTGCGAGGAAGAGTGGGTTAAAATTCCTCCACAGCGATGTGAAAGACTGATATTGAATTATAGGAAGTGTTTGGTTGCAGTCATTGCAGCTAAATGTATGTAACCAGTTATTAAGTGTAAGGGGCAATTACTTTTTCACACAGTGCCAATTGGTGTTGGTTAACTTTTTTTCATTAAATAAGTGAAATAAAAAAAAAAAACAAGTGTTATTTGTTCACTCAGGTTCCCTTTATCTAATATTACATTCTGTCTAAAGACCTGAAAACATCCAGTGTGACAAATATGCAATAATAGAGAAAATCAGGAAGGGGGCAAATACTTTTTCACGCCACTGTACATGAAACCTAGTAAGTTGTTAAAATACTATATGAAGATCTGAAGCGTTATGGGCCTCTAAGCCTTCTGCTTCCTATTGTTTCTTAGTATGATTCTTAGTATAACCAAAATGTTTAATTTGGGTTCATCCCCTGAAATTGTAAACTGGGCATCAGATCGGTTAACGAGCAGAACTCAGAGAGTTAGGATTAATGATGTGCTGTCTGACTGGGGCACAGTGTCGAGTGGAGTCCCCAGGGATTAGTTTTGGACCCACGTTGTTTAATCTTTTTGTGATTTACAGCCAGGACTCAACAATTACATGTCAAAATTCACAGATGATGCAAAACTAGGGGGTAGGGTTAATAATCCTGATAACATAGTATCATTAGAATCAACTTGGAGAAAGTTGAACAATGGGCCAAACATAATGATATGCATTTTAACCAGGATAAATGTGCGGTCATACTCTTTGGTAAAAACAACCCGAACAATGTATCTTATCTAAGCAAGTTGCCACTTAAAACATCTAATTGTGAGAAAGATCTGGGCATATTTGTCAATAACACACTTACATCAAGGGATCACTGTACTAAAATTTCCAACATGGCAAATAGACTCTTGAGGCAAATTAAGCAAACTTTTATAAATCACTCAGAACAATGCCTCATCCCCCTGTTTAGGGGTTATATTAGACCTTTCCTTGACTGCAGGTCCCCCTTTTGGAATCCAAGTCTTAAAAGAGATATAGCCCAGCTGGAACAAGTCAAAAGGAGAGCCACCAAAATGGTACCTAGACTAGCACATCTTGACTGTCCCTCTAGACTTACAGCTACTGGACTCTTTTCACTTCAAAATAGAAGAATAAGAGGTGACATGCTCTTAGTGTGCAACTTGCTTCAGTTATCTGACCTTATGAGACAGTGTGGACTATCATATTCAAATAGAAAATTAGTCCAGAGGTTATATAATAGGCAACTTAAGGTTAAGAGTTATAAAACCAATAAAAGGGGTAACTTTTTTACTCTTACGGCTTCCAGAATATGGAAAACTCTACCGCAGGATTTAACTGAATTAGAAAATATTACCAACCTTAAAAATAAATTAGATACATGCATTGGGGAAAACTATTCATAATGTCCCACACTGTGTGGGGAAGAGTCTTGATGGGCTTTTCCTTCTTATGTTCAATTAAACTAAGTTCAACCAAGTTAAACTGATTGAGTATTATCAAGCCTTTCAATCTACAATCTCCCTTAAGAAAGCAGAATTCCTGTCCAGGAAGACTGCTGTTGCTCAGAATTGACCAGTTTCATGCCAAGACTGCAGTCAGACTGTGCAACCTAGCCTGCCTACAAGTGCGAAAAGCCTTTTTGCAAGTAGAGTGCAATGAACTTGCTTGATTCTTTGTAAGTAAGGTGGCTGACATCAGGATGGCACTCTATTCAGCACACTGTAAGGGTGTTGCTGTGGACCAGCATGTGGCTGCTGCTCCTCAGCTTTCCTGGAGTATCTTCGACTGACCGGAGTTCATGGATGTCATGTGGATCGTCCAGAGTATGTGCTCTACATGATGTAATTTGGATCCTGGACCAACTTCCCTGATTTTGGGTCGTATTGATTCTATCAGTCCAGTCCTCACACAGATATTCAGGTGCTCCTTGGAAACAGGTGAGTTTCCTAGCTCCCTGAAGGAGGCGGTGGTAACACCCCTCTTGAAGAAAGCTTCTTTGGACCCCAACTGCCATGCGAACTACAGACCAATCTCAAATCTTCCATTTTTAGGGAAGATGATTGAGTAAGTAGTGACCATACACCTGGAGAACCATTTGACCATCTATGACATCTACTGTATGAACCCTTCCAGTCCAGTTTTCAAAAGAAGCATAGTACTGAGACAGCACTGGTTCGGGTGCTCAGTGATCTCCTGATGGCTAGAGATTGGAAGAGCCGTTCCATCTTGGTTCTCCTAGATCTCTCATCAGCATTTGATACTGTGGACCATGGGGTACTGCTTAATCATCTGAGGTTCATCTGTGGATTATCTGGCATAGTCCTCAGGTGGTTTACATCTTACCGCACTGGAAGAACACAATGAGTGGTGTCTGGGGTTTATTCCTCAGAACCAGTTTCTCTGTCTTGTGGGGTTCCTCAGAATTCAGTATTGTCCTCCATGTTGTTCGCAGTGTACAAGCTGCCCCACGGAGACATTGTAAGAAGGCATGGGCTGATGTTTCACTGCTATGCTGATGATACCCAGCTCTACCTTTCTTTTGCACTTGACCAGGATGGAGCTGTCTCAGTCTTTAACAACTGCCTCTCAGAAAACCAGGAGTGGATGGATCTGAGCTGGCTGAAGTTGAACTTGGATAAGACTAAGGTGCTAGTTGCTGATCCAGCGCACCGAATAGGGGGGTTGGAGGTTGGTTTGCCCTCAGGGTTATACCTTGGGGGCCTATCACTCCTGACCTCTGAACAGGTGTGGAACCTGGGGGCAATTTTTGATGAAGGACTTACTCTGCATTCACTGCTGTCTACTGTTGTCAGATCCTCTTTACATCATCTGAGGAATATCTCCAGGATTAACCACATTATTCCGTTCAGCGATCTTCCTACGCTGGTCCACGCCTTTGTGTCCACGCGCTTGGATTATTGCAATACCCTTTACGTAGGGCTACCTAGAGTGGAAATCCACCACTTGCAGCTGGTGTACAACGCAGTGGCCCGGCTTTTGACAGGAACCTCTCGGTCCAGTCATTTTTTTGCCGATGCTGCGTGGACTGCACTGGCTGCCAGTACAGTGGCAGATCACCTTTAAAGTCAGTCTTCTGACTTTTAAAGCCCTACATGGACAGGGACCAGACTACCTGAAAGAGCTCCTGGTTCCTTACTGCCCTGGATGATCGCTCTGCTCAGCTGATGAGGGGTTGCTAGAGATCCCGAAGGTGTGTTTAAAATTTTCTGGGGCCCATGCATTTATGTTTGCGGCCCCTATCCTCTGGAATTCTCTACCCTGTCAGTTATGGGAGTGCCCGACCATGGATGGATTTAAACAGGCCTTGAAAACTTATTTATGGAGGCAAGTGTTAGGTGGTTAATGTCTTTTTCTGACTGTATTAGTTGTTTTGTTGCTGTTTTATATTTTTAAGGACACTGAGTTATATGACGCGTTTCAAACTTTGTTCGGTGCTTTAGCTTTTGAAAGATGCCATAAAAATAAAACTTATTATTATTATTGTATTATCTTGTTGTTATATAGGCCACCATTTGATAAAGGCAGTCAGGTTTTCAGGTTCTGTCACTGCCTGCTCTTTTTCTTTCCATGACTGAGGCTGGCTGTATAGTCTACATAGAAACATAGAAGTTGATGGCAGATAAGGACTGCAAGGCCCATCCAATCTGCCCATTTCTTTTTCTACCTTATGAATGTGCCATCGACCTTTGCTCTGTCAATGGCCTATCCATTCATACTCATCTGTATTGTTCCCTTATGCCTATCCCATGCCTGTTTGAAGCCCTGCACTGTATTCATATCCATCACTTCCTGAGGTAGGCCATTCCATGCATCCACCACCCTTTCTGTGAAAAAGAACTTCCTCACATTGCCCCTTAATTGGCCTCCCTCTAATCTCATGCTGTGTCCTCTTGTCCTGCTATTTTTCTTATATTGAAACATGTTAGACTCTTTCACCTTGTTAATGCCCTTAGGGTGTTTGAATGTTTTGCTCATATCACCTCTCTCCCTCCCTCCTTTACTCTAGGGTATACATATTGAGCTCCATTAATCTGTCCTCATATGTTTTCTGATGCAGTCCCTGCACCATTTTGGTTGCCCTTCTTTGGACTGCCTCAATTTGGTTAATATCCCTGTGAAGGTGTGACCTCCAGTACTGCATGCAGTACTCCAGATGGGGCCTAACCAGTGTCTTGTAAAGAGGGATTATTACCTCCCTCTTCTGACTTGTGATACCCCTATTAATACACCCCAACATCCACCTAGCCTTATCTACTGCTTTAGTAGTCTGCTTGGGTGATTTCAGGTCATCGGTGATGATGATAATGCCCAAGTCTCTTTCTTCCTTTGTGACTGCCAGCAACTCCCCTCCAAGCCTATAGGTGGCTTTAGGATTTCTCTTCCCTATGTGCATGATCTTGCACTTCTTTGCATTAAACCCCAGTTGACACTCTTTCGACCATTTTGCTGGTTTATCCAGATCTCTTCTCATTCTGCCCACCCCATCTGGCTCATCTACTCTGTTGCAGATCTTGGTGTCATCTGCAAACAGACAAACCTTACCCTCCAGTCCATCTGCAATGTCACTGATGAAAATATTGAAGAGGACTGGCCTCAGGACTGATCCCTCAGGTACCCCACTTGTGACTTGCATCACTTCTGATGGTATACCGTTTACCACCACTCTCTGTTTTCTGCCCGTCAACCAGTTTGCCACATAGTTGACCAGCTTCTGACCCACCCCAAGCCTACCCAGCTTATTAATCAATCTTCTATGTGGAACAGTATCAAAAGTTTTGCTAAAGTCAAGGTAGGTGACATCAACTGCTCCTCCTTGGTCTACCACACTGGTTACTCAGTCAAAGAAATCTATGAGATTAGTTTGACAGGACCTTCCTTTTGTAAACCCATGCTGTCTTGGATCCTGTGCTCCTATGGATTCCAGGTGTTACACTATCCTTTCCTTAAGGAATGCCTCCATAATGTTGCCCACTACTGAGGTAAGACTGACTGGTCTGCAGTTCCCTGCCTCCTCCCTGCTACCACTCTTTTGAAGTGGGATCACATGAGCCCTTCTCCAGTCTTCTGTGCCCTCTCCTGTGGTCAGAGACTCACTGAACAGTTCTGATAATGGCTCTGCTAGTTCCACCCTTAGCTCCTTTAGTACCCTGGGATGTATGCCATCAGGTCCCATTGTCTTGTCCACCCTGAGCTTATCGAGCTGTTGTAGGACCCTTTCTTTGTGAAGGGACTAGTGCACATCTCCCTCTGCCTTGTGTCCATGGTGCTGAGCTGTGGGCCCTGCCCTACCTTCTCTTCAGTAAATACTGAGCAGCAGTATCTATTTAGGATAGATGCTATTACATGGTCCTCCTCCTCACATGCTGTCTTATCCCCTTCAATCTTAGCAATACCCCCTCTGGACTTTCTCCTTTCACTAATGTATCTATAGAAAGTCTTGTCACCTTATTTTACTGTTTGTGCTAGTGTTTCCTCAGTTTGGACCTTTGCCTGTCTTACTGCCTTCCCTGCTTCCCTTAAGTAAGTTTGGTATGCCTCCCTATCTTCATTCTGCTGCATTCCTCTATATTTCCTGAAGGTCAGCCTTTTGGCTTTGACCTTTACTGCTACTGTTTTTGAGAACCAAAGTGGTTTCTTCTTCTTTTGCACTTCCTTTTCTCTCTAACACAATAGGAAGTTGCTTCAGGTATTGCATCCTTAATGCTTACTCACTTTGCCTGTGCTCCCTTACCTGTATTTCTTTTTGCCAGGGCTAGCTTAACCTGTTGGCCATCTTATCAAAGTCAGCTCCTCTGAGGTCCCATATTTTTGCCTTGGAATGGGATGATTTAGTTCTAGTGGCCAACTTGAACCATACCATGTGATGGGCACTGGCCCATAGGTGACCTTCAACCTGGAGATCTGTGATCCTTTCCCCATTTGTCAGTACTAGATCTAGGAAAGCCCTGTCTCTTGTGGGTTGTTGTACCAGTTGTTTGAGACCCTCACCCTCCAGGGAATCCACCACGTGTCTAGTTCTGGCAGATGTTCCTGCTGGTATTGACCAATCTGTATCTGGCATGTTGAAGCCTCCCATTATCAGAACCTCCCCTTTAGCTGTCATGTTTTGTATATCTTCTAACATCAATGTGTCTATGTCCTCCCCTTGGTCTGGAGGCCTGTGCACAACCCCATTGTGTATGGCTGTCCCATTTCCTGTTTCCAGGGCGACTCACAGTTCTTCTGGCTTCTTATGCATATTCTGAATTTCTGTAGCTTTGATATTTTCATTGACATAAAGGGCCACTTCACCCCCCCTTTTTTGTACCTTGGTCTCTTCTGAACAGTTCATAGCCAGGTACTGATGTCACCCAAGTGTGGTTACTGTAAACCATGTCTCGCTAATGGCTACTATGTCCAGTTTAGCCTCTGTCATTATAGCCTGCAGGTCTGGGATCTTGTTTCCCAGACTGCAAGCATTTGTGTACAAGATTTTCCATTGGCCAGATTTCGGTGTGTTCGTTTTTGGGCAATGCAAATGAACTACAAATATGCTGAGCTCCTGTTTGACCACTAGCTGAGGAGGGAGGGGTGTTCTTCCCATTCGATGTATGGGGTACTGCACCCCTCTCCCCATTTGCTAGTTTAAATATTCTGCAAAGATATATCAAAGTTCTGCCCCAATGCACTGACCCCCTCCTTAGTCAGATGCATCCATCAAATTTAAAGAACTTTCGCTCCCAAAACTGTTGTCAGTTCCATACAAATTTGTGTCCTTTTTCCTGCCACCAGCCCTTGAGCCACATGTTTAGCTCCCGTCTCCCCTTCTCTGACCTTCCATCCATCTGCCCCCCTCTCCTAGACTGGCAGGATCTCAGAGAAGGAGATGCCGGATGAAATGGATGATAGTTTGTCACCCAGCCTGGACAGGTGTTCCTTGGTCTCCACAACTGACTGGCTGGTGAGATCATTAGTCCCTATGTATACCAGGACGTCAATGTTTTCTCCTGCTTCCTGAACAATTTTAGCAATGCGGTCAGTGTCTCTCCACACTGATGTACCTGGAGACATCTGACCATTACCCCTGGCTGGAGATAGGTATGAACTCCCCGAATCATGGAGTCTCCTATGATCAGAAGTTTTTTGAATTTCCTTCTTGCTTTTTTGTTTTGGTTCCTGTTTTGGGTGAGTTTTGTTGTGCTAGCTCCTTTACTGCAGTCTTCTGCTCTGCAGCGCCCTCTGCCCTTTTGTTTGATTTTGGAGATAGAAGCAGATACCTGTTTGTAGTTTTTATATGATTTGCGGTGGTGATATGTTGGACAGCACTGAGTGATGGGGCACCCAATTTGCCCCTTCTAACCACCTGCGAACCTCCTGGACCAACTACCCTCTGTGGCTGAGGTGCTTCTGTTGGAAGTTGAGGAAATGGCAGGCAGTTCTTATAATATATTTCCTCTTGAATATGCAACATGAGGTGGGCAATCTCTGCCCATGCTACCTGGAGCTGAGCCTTTAGATCTCCAAAGGCCTAGCATGTAGGACAGTGTCCTAAATCCTGTAAAACTGCCCTTCTGAAAAGTGTTCTGCAGTACCTGCAGTCAATGATATCCATTCCAGATAAGTTGCTGGGTTTATAACCTGGTCAGAGTAATTAGACAGAAGAAAATGAAAGGAAAAGTTTGATTTTGTGTTTTGTTTGTTTGTTTTTGTGTAACTTGTTATAAAAAGTTAAATTATTAGTGCCTCTGTAAATGAGGTCACTGTGTGGATACCCCTCTGATCTGCTGCTTCCTGCTTTGCTACAGGAAATGTCATGACTGTGCTACCGTGTAAAAGGAGCGTATTGTGGGGTGGTTGGGGATAGGGGTGCATGGCTGGGCCCTTCCCCTGCCGAAAAAGAAGAACCATAGATGAAAGAAATAAGGAGGTAAGAGCAGAAACAATCAGTCAGCAACAAATGCAGTAGCCCTGAATGCTTATCGTAATGTTAGATAAAACTGTAAAACCTATAAAGCACCACCTGTAATAATTTCACAGAAGATATACCCTGTAAGAAGCAC
Source organism: Neoceratodus forsteri (assembly GCA_016271365.2). Taxonomy (NCBI): domain Eukaryota; kingdom Metazoa; phylum Chordata; order Ceratodontiformes; family Ceratodontidae; genus Neoceratodus; species Neoceratodus forsteri. The sequence goes on from CM057449.1 coordinate 825,189,110, forward strand.
TTTGCTACAGTGAAAAATAAAGCAGTAACAGAAGATATACCTTGCAAAAGACAATATGAATCAGAAGATTACAGCAGTAATCTGTAAGCACACCTGTAGGCACACCCTATAATAATGCAGCAGAAGGTATAACAAGCAACAATAATATGAATCAGAGAAAAATAAAGCAATAAAATGTTAGCAACAGTAACAATTCCTGTGAGTACAAAATAAAAATAACAACACACAGGAAATATGCCTAGCCAAAAGAAGCCTTAATCCTTTTTCTTGCTCTGGTAAGGTTCTTTTCTCTGTCCTTTCAAGCAACCTAAAAGAAACAAGCTCAGGCGAAGCTAGGTGCCTTGGCCAGCAAACCTAGTCTTCCACCTCCAACATATCAGTTAAACTGACCTTTTAACCCTCCTTCTGTTGGAAATTACTGGCAGTTTGTCAACTCCACCCCCCAGATACACACCTAATCCCATGGAAGAGCTGTGTGAGGAAAGCAATTAGCTCCTTCAATGTGAGAAGGAGACTGCAACACCTCTGAGACAAACAAAAAACTGTCCAGCAAAAAAAAAAAATAAAATACTGTAAAATAGTGGCAAACAGTAATTTTGCTTAGCCTAATGATAAAAAGTCACAGAAATGTAAGCACCGCCTGTAATAATTTCACAGAAGATATATCCTGTAAGACACACTTTGCTGCAGAAAAAAATAAAGCAGTAACAGAAGATATACCTTGCAAAAGACAATTTGAATCAGAAGATTACAGCAGTAATCTGTAAATACACACCTGTAGGCACACCCTGTAATAATGCAGCAGAAGGTATACCCAGCAACAACAATTTGAATCAGAGAAAAATAAAGCTATAAAATGTTTGCAACAAACAGTAACAATCCCTGTGAGTACAAAATAAAAATAACACACAGTAAATCTGCCTAGCCAAAAGAAGCCTTAATCCTTTTTCTTGCTCTGGTAAGGTTCTTTGCTCTGTCCTTTCAAGCAACCTAGAAGAAAAGAGCTCAGGTGAAGCTAAGTGCATTGGCCAGCAAACCTAGTCTCAGTTTGGACTTTTTTTCCTGCTTCTAGTTTGGCTGCCATTCTTCTGGTAATCACTCCTGGACTTGCTGCTGCAGAATCCATACCTTTCTGTTATGCTTCCCTGGTACTAGGTCTAGCACCCACACACAAAGCCCCTGGCTTAGAGTATGCACAGCATAAATTCCACTTAGGCTGACACCGTCTATCATTGAGGCACAGGTCAGGAAGCATAGGAAAACCAGGAGCAGTTTCAAAATTCACAAATAGCATTTTATTTTTCTCAATAACAGCAAAATAAAAAAATATAAATTGCTCAGTATAACTATTTACAAAGGCAGTTCAAACAGAGAAAACATTCTTCCTTCTGGATGTTTCTTCTCAGTTTCAAATCTCAGTCTCTCTGTCTTGCAAAACATTGCTGCTCTTTTTATAACAAGTCTTCACAGGGAGCTCATTAAGAGAGTCTGCTTCTCACAGAATGTTCTTGTAAGCTTACAGAATGTTTTTGTAAGTTTCATTCTTTGCAGGTGCAGCAAATCAGTACATGGTGACCCAGAACTGACTTCTTGTTCACAGCTCTAAAGAGGGCTTAAAAACTGTTTCTCTGGTTAATCTCTTGAGTTCCAAAAATCTTTTTGCAATCATTTCAACAGTATAACTATATACAGTGTTCAACAAATGATCCCAGTATCAGTTGCATATAAACCTAAAGTTTCACATGTATTTTTTATAACCACAGATATGCAATGTTGGTAGAAAAGACAGAAATAGCAAAGGAAGGCAGAGAGATAGTGAGAAGTGGAGAATTGTGAAACTGTTGGAGTGATTTGCTCCTAGGTCTCACAAGAAAATTTGGTTGTGCAACCAGACAGAGAAGAGGCAGAAAAGGAGAGGATAGAACAGACCCTTATATTTAAACTCTTTCTGCATATCAAATGGAGCAGGACCTTATTCAGCCCTGTCACAAAACCCACTTAAAAGTAACTCTTGGTGGAGGCACTATGCAAATAGTTTTACTATTGGGATTAAGGCCCTTTTTACATCCAAACCAGAACCCAGGCCCCTCGACCTGCAGTCTGGGCAGCAGGCAGGGGTTGTAGCCCACTGAGACATGGCACCCGGGTTTCATCTTTGGAGGCACTGCTTGGATCTCCTGTTTACCAGTTGGGCCCCAAATGGAGTCCACTGCCTGCACGGGCAACCACCTGGATTTACGTACCAGTATGGATAGTGTTTCTGAGCCCAGTTCTGAATCTTCCTCCAGCAAAATGTCTGTATGTTATTTGCTTGATTGGTGTAGAGCAGAAGAGGTTGGCCCTCAACATGCCCACTTACTCCAGGATATATCCCTGGGCATTGATAAAGATACTATTGAGGAAGCCTTCTCAAAAGTAAAATGCGTTGGGTGAGCTGTTGTAAAAACCAAAATGCTGATTTGATGACACAAACTTAAACTGCTTTGGTGGAATGTAGCAACCCTGTGGATGCCACTAGAGTACCAGGGGCCATTGTTGCCAAGGGGTCCCCAGTAGCATGGACTGTAGTAACCAAGGACGGTGTGGCTCCCACAGAGCCTGGGCATCCACCCATGTCTGGAAGTTTTGAAGAGGAACTTACTAAGTTGTTACAGGCTGAGGATCAAACCCTCGAGGACTTGAAAAAATTGTTTGAGACCTCTGGGGGGACCGGCACCTATTTATGTACCTCCGGTCAGTCATGACTCTTACCGCAGATTGCAAGTGTTTTCTGGCACCCTTCCCATACCTAATGGGGAGGATGATCTGGAAACACGGATGGACTATGCCTCACCTCTTGTGCAGGAGTGGCAGTGTACAGAGGCGGAGAAAAGAAAAAGGTTAAGTGAAAGCCTTCAAGGTCCAACTCTGGGTACTATTCACTCAGTGCGAGCCGATAACCCAGCGGCATCTTTGGAAAACTATTTGGCCACATTGGAAAATGTGTTTGGGAGCCCAGAATCAGGCGAGAAACTTCTGTGAAGGTTTAAAGCAACACAACAATGTCAGGGAGAGCTCTTGTCTATGTATTTACCTCAGTTTGAGAAAGCCCTGCAGAAATGCTTTAGGAAAGGAGGTGTGGCCCTGGGTGAACTGAACTGGATCAGGTTGGATCAGATACTTAAGTCTGCCCCATATTCTGATTTACTGTTGCTCAAGTTGTGGTTGCCAGGCTGAAGGATTCATCCCCCTCCTATAGCTTGTTGATGAAGGAAGTACAGGAGGTCAAACAAAAAGGGGCACAATGGGGGCCCCATCATGCATCTGCGGCTGTCACCCAAGTCACTGATAGTGTCCTGTCAGTTAAAATTCAGGAGCAGAAAATGGGTGTGACCACTAAGACCTCCATGGATAAAGGTCAGGATATCCATCAGAACCTGTCTGCCATGGGGTGGGAGTGCATGCCAAGGCACCACCTATGCATGGTGGTTTAGAAACCTGAATCAATGAGTTGACTGACCTGGTGAAGGAATTGATGGGGCATAGTATGCAGCATTAGGCTTGGCCAGGAGGAAGGGAGACCAAACAAGGACCCTCTGCTATCACTGCCTCTGACCAAGTTTGACTATGTATTCTTTGCAACCTCCTAGCCATGAATGGAGACCTACTTTCGATGTATCATCATAGCCAAAGCAGCCCAGAGAAGGTGTGTTCTGTACAAGTGTGGGAAGGATGGTCATGTTAAGAGGGAATGCCAATCACGAGAGGACCCAGCCCTGGTAATAGACTGCTTGCAGAGAAGCACTCAAAGCAGGGAAATTCCAGAGGGGCCCTGGCCCAGTCCCACTCCAGCTATTTGTTGCAAAGTCATCTGCTAAAACTCCTGCAAATACCGCTCTGGACTGGTCAGAGTTCGTAGGCCCCTCCATGGAAACTACTGTGCATATAGAAGGAATTCCTGCTAGAGCAGTGTTAGGTAGTGGTTTGTAGGTTACCATAATTTTAAAAGATTAGAATGATTAGCATTTATCTAACTATCCATTGCAGCCTTTTGATGGTTTACATGTGTGGGGTTGAGTGACAAATCTTACTCATACCTTGGTTACCTCAAAGTGTGGCTTTCTTTTCTGTCATCTGTTGCAGGTGTTGGAGGTCCTATAGAGATTCTTGCTCTGGTATGCCCTCCTTCTGGAATGTATGATGGCACATCCATGTTGACTGGCACCAATGCCCACATGTTTGGTCGCTTAGCCCAGTTATGCCAAGACAGACAGCATAAAATGAGTGGTAGAGCATTACACATCCATGGCATGGTGAAGAAAACCTATGAGCTGCAAATGCACCACAAAGAGGAAGAAAAGGATGAACCCATAGGAGATGGATAGAAAAAGAACCATCTACTATTGTGCATCCTCCAAATGCAGAATGTAGCATCAGTGGGAAGGTTCAGCTAAAGAAAGATGTGACTAACCAGATACTAATGCTAGATGCTCCTGATGAGGGTAACCTACTCAAAGGACTATTGGTGAAGCCAAGTGTGCTCCCTGTGTGTGCCCATGCTTATGCTCAGTGAGTGGTGGTTCAAGTAAAAAATGTTACTGAGAGAGACACTGAAGTCCCTAGAAGATGTTCCCTGGCCAAGTTTTTTTGTGCAGACACTGCCATGCAGCCTTCTGGAAAGAAGAGAGTAGAAGATGGTGAAGTGTCTGCAGATATGTTTTATTTTGAGGATTCACCCTTTCTGGATGGTTGGAAAGCCCAGATCAGCAGGAAGCTGGCTTACAAAAACTACAGTATTCTCCCTTAAAGAGTGGGATGTAGGATGTGTTGAGGGTGCCGAGCATCATATCCGACTGATATCCAGTGAACAAGGCAACTGCAACTGCGACTCATTTATGGTGCCTGTTCAGGGCTACTTGGCAAGGTAGCGACCGGATACCTGGGTAGATGAGGTAGGGCGATGGGAAGTACACGGTATATGTACACACACACATGCTTGGGGGAGAGGAAGGGGAGAGAAGGTACGTGAGAGGAGGTGTGGGAGGCAGCTGCTGAGCTGGTCTGCTAGAATGGTGATGAGGGTGGTCGGATAGGGAGGTGCAGGGTTCAGGTCCAGCGCAGCATGGTTCTTTTTTTGTCAGCTGGTGGCTTTTTTTTTTTTTTAATATTTCACACACCCCCAACATGCACCCCTTGGAGTTGATGCATTGAAAGGAAACCCATAGATCTTAGATGCCTACTTCCCATTCGTCGCGAGTGTGCATCACTGAAATTCATTTTCAGCGATGTACACTCACCCTAATGGCAATTGCTATGCTGCAATCACCATTATCACATAGAATCCATCTAACTACACAATGAACACCCATTCCATGAGAGATACCGAAGGCAAACACCTGCTGACATAGATGATGTGAGGCTTCCCTTGCAAGAGATGCTAGCTGCAAGAATAATTCAAGAGTCCTGAAATCCTTACACATCCCCAATCATGGTAGTAAGGAATAAAAATGTAACAGTAAGAATGTGCATGGACTTCAGAACACTAAATAAAAGAACCATCCCAGAGCAGTACACTATGCCACGCATACAAGAAGCATTGAACTGGTTGAATGGGAGAAAGTGGTTTTCTGTCCTAGATTTATGAAGTGGGTACTGTTAAATCCCAATAGCCCCTGAAGATAGGGTGATGACTGCTTTTATTTGTCCTTTGGGGTTTTCTGAGACTCTTAGAATGCCAAAAGGAATCTCAGGTGCTCCTACAATATTTCAGAGTCTCATGGAATGAGCAGTGGGGGACATGAATGCCTTGTGTACCTTGATGACATCATAGTCTTCGGTAAGACACTAGAAGAGCATGAAGCTCGCCTCCTTAAAGTACTTGACCAGCTGGAAGAATTCGGCCTTAAGCTGTCAATAGACAAATGTCAGTTTTTCCAGAGTTAAAGTATGTGGGTCATAGTTTGTCTTCCCAAGGCATCCAGATAGACCCTAGCAAAATGGAAGCCTTAACTGACTGGCCAAAACCCAACAATCTTAAAGAACTACAGAGATTTCTGGGATTTTGCGGTTACTACCGAAGATTTGTTAAGGACTATATCAAGGTACTGCACCCTTTTCTGAATCTGTCTCAAGGGTTCCCACCCACTCATAAAATATTTAAGAAAGGTACTGATAAAGAGACTGGAAAAACCTATTTCAAACCTCATGAACCTTTTGGCCATAGCTGGTCAACTGAATGTGATGCTGCCTTTGAAGAAATTATATTCTGGCTGACCCATGCTCCTGTGTTGGCACATGAAGATCCTTCCAAACCATATGTGCTTCACACAGATGCCAGCCTAAGTGGCTTGGGGGGCTGTGTTTTATTAAGAGTACTCTGAGGGGTTGTGCCCAGTTACTTTTGCCAGCAGAAGTTTGTCACTTTCAGAGAAGAACTACCCAGCATACAAACTATAATTTGTAGCACTCTAGTGGGCCATAGTAGGGCAATTCCATGAATGCTTACTGTATATGAGCTAAAATCCTAGTATAAACTGACAACAACCCATTAACATACGTACAAACCTCGGCCAAGTTAGATGCCACAGGACACAGATGTCTTTCAGCGCTATCCACTTATGACTATGCAGTAGAATATCACCCAGGCTTGAACCATATTGATGCAGATGCCCTTTCTCATAGATCTGCCTCTGATCCAAAATGGGTATGCATTCCTGAACAGTCAGTAAAAGTTTTGTGCCAAAAGTTTGAGGAAGATCAGCCCTCACCAGAGGAGAATTTTAACTGCCTAGTGGATTGTCTTGGACCACCTGAAACCTGTGTACCAATAGCCTACTGAAACCTAGCTGCTCTAGATCTAAGTTATTTGCCACAGTTGACTGAAGCTGACATACAAAGAGAATAAAGTTGTGATCCAATGTTAAAAAGAATTATTACAGCTGGGAGAACGGAGATGATAGTTTAGTTTAGTTTAGTTTAGTTTATTGTTCTAGGAATTACTACCTTTGAGCCAGAGGCTCTTTGACAAAGGTTCCACGTCAATTAGGTACAGTACAAAAGGTTACATAGATAACACAACAATTTGTGTTGTGTCAAGAGCAAGAAAACATATACAAATACATATCAAATCACTTGTGCAAAAGGACATGAGATATCAATAATCACATTATTATTACAAGAAAGAGGTCATGCCAGATTAGGAGAAACAAATAGGGAAAAAGTCCAGAGCAGAGAGGTTAAGTGAAAGGTGTGGGAGCAGACAATAGCAGGAGAAAAGGTTTCCCAAACATGTCTTTGTCAAATAACGGAACAGGGTGGGTAGTGAGAAAATAGGAGGTTTAATCAGGGCAGTCACAGGAGCTGGAGGTGGCAAGGTGAGAGAAAAGCCTTGATTTGAAAATACCCAGAGAGGTGGAGGCAGTAATATGAGTGCTGAGGGCATTTAGCCAGCTGGGGGCATGATGTCTCTAAACTGTGGTCCACTGACCCTAATACTAGCTTATTGTTGCCAGAATGGCCTAAACTTAAGTTGCGTGAACAACTGCTGTATAGAGAACTAATTGATAATCAGGGAGAGATTGTTGAGACAATTAGAGCTGCCATCCAAATTCAAAATTGTTGTGTTAAAAGCCTTACATAATGATATGGGACATTTGGGGAGTGAGAGAACTCTGGTCTTGGCCCAATCACATTTTTATTGGCTTAAGATGAGCATAGATATTGAACAGTGTTGCAAAGCTTACATCAGATGCATACAAAGAAAGGGCCAGTCTCAAAAAGGCGCTCCTTTGGTTAGCATAGTAATTAGTGCTCCAATGGAACTTGTTTGCATAGACTTTCTTAGCCTGGAGCTGGATTCAAAAAACACTTCAAATGTCTTGGTGGTCACTGATCATTTTACAGGATATGCTCAGGCTTATTCTACTAAGGACCAAAGGGCATCCACAGTCACAAACGTTTTGGAAAAATTATTTTTGCATTATGGTGCTCCAAAACATATTCACTCTGACTAGGGCAGATATTTTGAAAGCAAACTAATTAAAGAACTGTTATCTCTTTGGGGAGTCAGAAAATCCAGAACTTCCCCATACCGTCCACAAGGTGATCCCCAACCAGAGAGATTTAATCGCACCTTACTTGATATGCTGGGCACACTTGATCCACTGATCAACCCGACCCAAAACAGCCACCAGGAGAGAATGAGTTAACTGGGTGCTCCACAGCAGGGACCCATAATCCAGATAAGGTCTTACATATGTCCTGTACAAGGATAATATAAATGATGCTGATCTACTTACAAAGGATCTTTTGATATTTCTAATCATGTAATTTGATTTAATAATAATGCTCGTCCGATGAACTGAGAAGTCTAAATGCTGATCAAAAATAATTCCACAGTCCTGTTCTGTTTCCACTTTCTTAATTTTTTCAGCATTAAGTGAATATTCCTGTTGTTGTTTAGTTTGCCCATATGTACAACAGAACATTTATCCATTCTAAAATACATTTCATTCACCCTAGCCCATTCTTCCATCTTTTTGTAAATCTAGTGTCAGTTGTTCAAGCCCTTCTGCTGTATTCACTGGTCCTCCTATTTTCACATCGTCAGCAAACTTAACAAGCCAACTTTTTGTATTTATGTGTAAATCACTAATATAAAGTGAAAACAATACAGGTCCCAGGACTGACCTCTGGGGCACTCCTCTGGTCACCACCCTGCAATCAGATATACATCTCCTAATTCTAACCCTGTGCTTCCTATCACTCAACCAATTCCTAATCCACAACACCAATCTCCTGTCAGTCCCTACAGTTGATAATTTGGCTAATAACAAATCATGCTGCACCTTGTTGAAGGCCTTTTGAAAATCAGGGAATATTGTATCTATTGCCATATTATCACTTATACATTTATTTACCTTGTTATAAAAAACTAATCTGATTCGTTGTACATGACCTGTTCTGCCTAAATCTGTGTTGTGTACTGTCACAATAATCGATGGCTCTTAAATTCTCCTCTAGTTAATTTTTTAGAAAAGTTTCAGCTAATTTACAAATAATCAAGGTCAGACCGATGGGTCTGTAATTTGAACACTCTGATATACTTCCCTTCTTGAACAGTAGCATTTCTCCAATCCTCTGGTACTTGACCAGTCCTAAAGGATAAATTAAGCAGGTAGGTCAGAGGTTCTGCAATAGTGTGGATTGTCCCTTTTATAGTCTTGGATGTACTGAATCTGGCCCAATTACTTTTTTATCTTTTATTTTATTAACCAGCTCTACCACTTCCTTAGAACAACTCATCTCTAAGTCTAGTACTACTCTGTCATCTACTACTGGATTAATCAATCCATATCTTTTAGTAGAGAACACGAAGCAAAAAAGTCATTAAAAATATTGGCCATGCCTATAGGATTCATTACATCCTGCCCTTTGTGTATCAATGGGCCCACATTAGTATCAGCTTTATTATGGCTATTGATGTTAGTGTAGAAATTTTTCCCCTCATCTTTTCTATGTGCAATATTGAACTAAATTCTAACCCGTTCTTTTCTAATTATTTTCTTTCGTTTTTTAACTTCTAATTTGTACTTGTCTAATGCTGCAGTAGTTTGATACCTTTTCATTAACACATAGGCCTTTTTCTTCTTACTAATCTGTCTTAAGACCTTTTTCATGCACCAGGAGGGCAGTTTTCCCATTTTATTATATAACTTTTGATTAGGAACATATTTGTCTTCTACTTCCTTTAACTTATTTTTGAATATATGCCATACTTCACTAGTATTCTTATTCTGAAAATCACATTTCCATTTCCAAGTTTTTAATTCGTTGTTCATTTTGTTAAAGTTGGCTCTAAAGTAATTATTTATAACTGTCCTTCCCTGTTTTTTCCACTTCCTGTTTGTATATACATTGTATTAACTTATGATCACTTGGCACCCATTTTAGCCAATCAGAATGCTAGCATTGTGATGGACAGCGCCAGCATCCAGTCGGATTACAGGAATCAATTTTCTTCAGTTATGGGAGGGACAGTTGAACTCGATAGTTGCTAGAGGGCTTCCAGAGTTGAAGGAGGCTCTCTGTTTGGCTCTGAGAGAAAGTGGGGAGGCCTGCTTGCCTCTTCACCACCTAACAGCTCAAAACGTTGCTGTTTTGAACTGTTAAAGCTACAGATTGAATTCTTCAGTCTTCCAAGTTGGAAGGGAATGTGGTATTTGCCCGAAACTGTGATTTCTGACTGAACTGCATCACTGCCTGCATTGGAGATAGACAAGATGAGCTGCAGCAAGGTAAAATGTTGCCCCAGAGACTGCTGTTTAAAAGTGAAGCCTGTGGCTACAGACTTGTCTCCTGCCTAGCTGTGTTTTGGAGGAGACTGGAAGATAATTATGCTAGCTCACTGCCACAGACTACCATTTGCAAAGTGAATAAGTTGTGTGGCCTGTTTGAAACTGTGTCACAGACTGAATTGGTTATGCAGAACTCCTGAATTTAGAAGCCTAAGAGACTGATGCTGCAATTTGAATTTGAATTGTCTGAACACCAGATTGAGGAATCATCTCCTACTGCAACATTCAGCGTGGGTTGCGCCTAACTTTTTGAGGGAAGCTGGGACATCAGGGTGAGTCATGTTAGCCCTGGCCCCTATTTGTTGGTCCTATTTCCAGACAGGACAGAAAACTGTGGCCTGCAGCTGAGAGTCAGAGGGTCAAATCTTGTTCCAGCACAAATCAGCCTGACACCATTGCCAGCTCGAGAAGCCACAGTACCATGAGTAAATTCAGGGCCCGTCCCTGCAACCAAAGTCAAAGTTGTTTTGCCAAGCTTGTTTTGTTCTTCAGCTGCAAGTTTGCTGTTTAACTGTTGTGTAGACCATCTGACCTGGGAATTACAATTGTTTGTGGATTAAAAGTTCTGCTCCTGAATCTACCAAAAGGGTTAAAAGAGATAAACAAAAATCTATTGGTTTAAGGACCCCAGCACTGGCCAATCAGCTGCAATGCCAGCCAACCAGTTGCAACACACCAGACCTGCAACTGCTAAGTTCTGGGTACACAGTGACTTTAACTGGACTGTTCACGGGGACTTAAATGTGTTATTTGAATGTCATGCCAAACCAAAAGAGTGCTCTCTAAATCTGCTTGATTTGCATCCCCTTCCCCTTTGTTCAAAACCCCAAATAAATAAGATTTGTTGTTTGAATGTTAACGCTGTCCATAAGCATATTGTTGCCAAGTGGCAGATTATTGTGGGAAGCTAAGAGGTGTATTGTTGTTGTGGAAAATCCTTCCTCACAGGTGCAAAGAGTGTATTCCAGAAGTCTAGACCCTGTTGGTAAGGGTGGTCACCGTAAGCATACTATTGGCACTCACTAATAATTATATGATTGAATGCAAAGTAAAGTGTTTTATGCTAATCCATTTGTGGGACCACTGGTTGGGCCAATGCGTAGGTACAACATCCCAGAGGGTTGTACTAGCTTGTCATCAAGCCCATTTAAAAGTTACTTTTGGTGGAGGCACTGCACAAATACTTGATTGAGACACTTTTTACATCCAAACCAGAATCCTCAACCTGCAGTCTGGGCAGCAGGCAGGGGTAGTAGCCTATTGGGACACAGTCCCTGAGTTACATAAGCCCTCCCCTCACATGACTAGGAGCATCCAGGTGGTACAGGTGGGAGGGGTCACTATACAACTAAGAACACACAGTCCAGAATAAAACAGGAAAACAGTACTTGAATTCCCACAAGTGTTGCAGGTGATGGATTAGTTCCATCAGGGTGCCCCCAGGCCGCTAGACACTGCAGAGATGGTACACTGCTGGGATGATGCAGACCTTCACCTGCCTGGCCTTGCCAACTTTGCCCTCAGGCCTTTGTAGACAGTCTTCGCCAGGCAGGCCTCTCGATGTCCTCCTAATGGTGCGAAAGTTTTCTGGGATCAACCCTGGAACACACTGGTGGCTGGCTGTGGAGGCAAACTTCTTCAACAGTAAAACAGCTTCTCCAACAAACGAGGCAAACAACAAAACTTCAGAAAAACAGGGAATCCCATTCAATGAAAAGCTAATAAGCAGAAACTGTCACTTAATGGAGCATGAAGGTAACGATACACTGTAGGGTTACTTTACAGGTAGGCACCTTTCCTGCCTCCACAGGCTGCCCAACATGGGTGTCCCAACACTGTAGCAGCCACCAACCAGGGGAAAGGGGTAGTGCTGCCACCAATTGCTATAAACTGTGTGCTAGTGCTGGAAGTAGTTTTCCCAGCCCAAATCGGACTGAATCTGTGCTGCCTTACGCAGATAGGCCCTGCCATGAGGGTCTTGCCTCACTACCTCGCTGCACAGAAAGATCCATCATCGAAGGGTCCTGCTTCCTCTGGCAATCCAGAGAGATCATCCATCAGCCCTCCTGTGTTTAGCCTGGATATCATGAGTAATTATCAGTGTAGCTCCCTGCAACTTTTAATAATCAAAGTGTGTCATCTGATTTGTTTATGCTTTTCTATCCACAAACTGAGCCATCCGGCTCCGGATTACAAATTGGGTGTGCATGTTTTTTTTCCATCACAGGGCCCCAACCAGCTGCATCGGACCTGGCCAGTCCCCATCTCCATCCTGTGTACCCAGAGAGAGTGTGACTATATGACACTCTAAGTGCATGCACAGTACTGTGATTATTATAGTGTTTAAGTTAATTAACCTGATTTTCCCCCTTCCTTGTTACAGCCCCTGAATAAATCAAATCTGTTTGTTTCTGCAATTTACGTCAACTGTGGTGTCAGTTTATGCTGAAAGTATTATATTGTGGCTATTGTACTGCATCACCTTATTTTACAGGGGGTCCCCAGAGTCAAGCTGAAGGAACCAGTCCTGGGGGTAAGTGCTAAGAACATGTGCATGTGGTTTTCATATCTGGGGTACTGGGAAAGTTACTGTTATGTACCGTGTGGGCCACTAGTGGGAAAAAAGGGGTGTCCCAGAGGGCTGTGACCTGGTTAGACTAGCCACAACCAACCCAGACCTTTGGGTGGAGGCACTCATTTTAGAACTCAGGCCCCTTAATCTATTAGTAGCCAAGCAGGCAGGGGTAGTAGCCCAAAGGATAGCGCCACCTAGGGGTTATACTTTCATTTTCTGCAACCAAGAACATTTATAATGCTACGGAAATGCATAGCACTTAAAAAAAAACACATTTGTTTTCTTTTTTTTCAACTGGTCTATGGCAATTAGTTAACCATTCACCCGCAGATTCACACTCAACCACACATATCTTTCAACTAATCATACTCACCCCATTCATACCAGCTGAACATATCTTCCATTATACATTAAAGCAGCATTACTGTAACATCTGATCACTTTAAGACATCCTATCAAAACTATTAAAGCTAGGAAAAACAATTTAACTGACTGGCACCATTTTCACTCAGTACACTTCTTCAAATTCCTCTAAATAAAATCCCCCCAGAACAATAAAATACAGTTTAAACATGAGCACTATTCTTAGTATGAGATTTCAAAAGTCCAACTATTAAACCATTAACATCTACCATGCCAACAGTGCATAAACATTTAGTGACACATTTTGTTTTCTCTTTTTGCAAATAAGGTACAATTTTCCCCCAAAAGCCCATTGTTCATGCAAATAGATTTTAAGTCTCTGCTAGGGGCTGCTTTTCAGTCAAATCCTTGCAGCTCGGAGTAAACAGGGGCAAACAACCCACTAGACTTAGGCCATAGATCAAACAGGGCATCCCCAGAGTATAGTCTTTGGATGAAAACTGAATTTTCAGTTTACATTCGTGGGGTGCTGAATTTTCATTGGGAAACCTCCCCATACCTAGAACACCACCCTCAAGGCTAACACGTAAAGCTGGCAAGGAAGTAAAAGAGGCAATGTCTACGATACAGACTCTGCTCCTACTAAGCCCCATCCTTGCTTCAGTCCTGGCCAGTTACAGTAACAAGGCTCTTACAGTTTTCACAGAAAAGGGTGTAAAATTTCCCCAGTCCCATGTGCTATTTTGGTTGCGCAATAAATAGTCCAGCAAATGAGGACTTCCACAGCTTATCCAGTATCACAAGTTTTCAGTCCACCACAGCCAGGGCACCCCAAAATCACATCCCTTCTACACCCCCATATTGTAAGCCCCCCCCCTCCCATGTCTAGGGGTATTCAGGTGGTAAAGATGGGAGGGGGCACTATATAACTAAGAATACACAGTCCAGAATAAAACAGGAAAACAGTACCTGAATTCCCACGGGTGTTGCAGGTGATGGATTAGTTCCATCAGGGTGCCCCCAGGCCACTAGATGCTGCAGAGATGGTACACTGCTGGGATGATACAGACCTTCACCTGCCTGGCCTTGCCAACTTTGCCCTCAGGCCTTTGTAGACAGTCTTCGCCAGGCAGGCCTCTCGATGTCCTCCTTGATGGTGTGAAAGCTTTCTGGGAACAACCCTGGAACACACTGGTGGCTGGCTATGGAGGCAAACTTCTTCAACAGTAAAATAGTTTCTCCAACAAACAAGGCAAACAACAAAACTGCAGAAAAACAGGGAATCCCATTCAATGAAAAGTTGTTAAGCAGAAATAGTCACTTCATGGAGCGTGGGGGAATGAAACACAGTAGGGTTACTTTATAGGTAGGCACCTGACTTTTGTTCTGCAACAGTCTCCTTTGCCAACAGACTGATTTATTTCATGCAGAAATTCCCTCGAGCGAAAAGGCTACATTTCTGCATTTCTGACAGTAGTAATACGGTGGACCCAACCATGCCACACTTAGAGGTCACTTGTACTTAGCAGCACTTCCATCTTATTTCCCTTCCTTTCAATCCAAATCCTTACACAGGCACTTGCTTGCTTTCCCTTCTCTAATCCTCAACACTAAACATTCACTGAGGACTATGACAGCACGAGACATTTCTACTGTCCCAATCCCATTTCCAACTTGCCCTTTAACTTTCTGCAACTGGGGGGGGGGTACCTTGCAATTCATGGAGCAGTCTCTTTACTTTAAAGTCTTACACAGTCAAATAGGTGTTCTATAGCAAGAACCGAACCACTAAACATCTTCCGGACAGCCAGTTACTGACGCCATGTCCCTAGAATGACTTCCCAATGAATTTTGCATCTTGATCTGGAAACCAATAGCACCTCTGCTCCTGCAGAGATTCCAGTTTCTGGACTGCCTTCACCCAAGGGACTGCTGCTTGTGCCACATGGAGCACCCAGGCAGCTTGCCACCCTGCCAGGGTCCCAAACAACCATTCCCCACATAGACATTTCCCTGCCTCCACAGGCTGCACAACATGGGTGTCCCAACACTGTAGCAGTCACCAAGCAGGGGAAAGGGGCAGTGCTGTCACCTCCATGCCCACAACAGTCCAGGCTGCCACTTCTGGACCATGCCCCAGGCCCAATTTGCCAGAACAGGCCCACTCATAGGACACACACTGACACCATGAGCCACACATGCCCACGGGCGAGACTACTTTCATTCAAACAGGCCCCATCGGGGCTTAAACTACCAAGGTGCCAGATTTCACTTGGTGGGTCTCCACAATTCTTTCTTTTCCCCAAGTTTTGGCTCCCAAATGCACCGACAGGCCCTGTACTTTCTGCTCCACTAGCTCCCCTTCACTTTCATGGCCTGAAACTGCCACACTTCTCATATGCCTATATTTGAGGGAGAAGGACCAGGGTGGCAAGCGGCCTACCCCGGCCCCACTTCGACCCTCCAGCAGAACTTGCGGGCTGATCCCCCCCATCTCTTCTCTCACAGGATCTCTCTCTCACAAACCTCCAGAAAAATAATTTCTCTCCTATTTATACCCTCTGAGATGGGCCCCACCTGCAGTCAGCAAGCAAGCCCACATTCCAGATATAATGGCACCACAGCTCTTCCTGCCTAGCTACACTTAGCAACCAGCCTAACTGCACTTACAACGAAGTTAACTAGTAAACTCCCAGTGGGTGCTTACATTTTTTCCCCCACTGAAAATGTTCGCCCCCTAGTGAACACCTGCCAGGCCACACCACCAACCCCCCAGAGGAAAGATATGGCCATCTCTCCCCCCCCCCCACCAAGGGTCAGAGCACCATACTGGCTGCAACGGCAAGACAGTGGAAATTCATATACTTTACACAGAACCTTAACTTATCCTACAGTATAACATTTCACTGGGGCATACTGGCGACCCACCCACTGTTTCCCACGGTCACCTGCCAGGTAACATTTTTGCACCACTTAACTTCCAAGTTAATAGAAGTAGTGCTGCTGCCAGGAATAGGTACTGAAGATGCACACCCTAAACTGCTGAAGCACCCCAAAACATTAATAACAACAATAACACAATTTGTGAACTCTCATTTTCTACAACCAAGAACATTTATACTGCTACGGAAATGCATAGCACTTAAAAACACACTTTTTTTTTTTTTTCCCAACAGGTCTATGGCAATTAGTTAACCATTCCCCCGCAGATTCATGCTCAACCACACATATCTTTCAACTAACCATACTCACCCCACTCATACTAGCCGAACATATCTTCCATTCTACATTAAAGCAGCATTGTTGGAACATCTGATCACTTTAAGACATCCTATCGAAACTATTAAAGCATGGAAAAACAATTTAACTGACTGGCACCCATTTTCACTCAGCACACTTCCTTCAAATTACCCTGAATAAAATCCCCCCAGAACAATAAAATACAGTTTAAACATGAGCACTATTCTTAGTATGAGATTTCAAAAGTCCAACTATTAAACCATTAACATCTACCATGCCAACAGTGCATAAACATTTAGCAACACATTTTGTTTTCTCTTTTTGCAAATAAGGTACAATTTCCCCCAAAAGCCCACTGTTCATGCAAATAGATTTTAAGTCTCTGCTAGGGGCTGTTTTTCAGTCCAAATCCTTGCAGCTCAGAGTAACCAGGGGCTAGCAAACCACTAGACCTAGGCCCAAGAGCAAACGGGGCATCCCCAGAGTATAGTCTTTGGATGAGAACTGCATTTTTGATTCATATTTGTAGGGTGTAGAATTTTCGTTGTGCAAATCCCCCCATACCTAGAACATTGTCCTCAAGGCCATCAGGTTAAGCTGGCAAGGAGGTAAAAGAGGCAATACCCACGATACAGTCTCTGCTCTTACTATGTCCATCCTTGCTTCAGTCCTGGACAGTAACCGCAACAAGGTTCTTACAGTTTTCACAGAAAAGGGTGTGAATTGTCCCAGTCACATGTGACATTTTTACTGGCCCAGTCACATTTCTAACTTGCCCTTTAACTTTCTGCAATGGTGGGGGGAGTATCTTACAATTCATGGAGCACTCTCTTTACTTTAAAGTCTTACACAGTCAAATAGGTGTTCTATAGCAAGAACCGAACCACTGAACACCTTCCATATATCTAGTCACTGACACCACATCCCTAGAATGGCTTCCCTATGAATTATGCATCTTGATTCTGGAAACCAACAGCACCTCCGCTCCTGCAGTGATTCCAATTCCGGGACTGTCTTCATCCAGAGGACTGCTGCTTGTGCTACACTGAGCACCCGGAGAGTCTGCCACCCTGCCGGGGTCCCAACCAACCATTCCTCGCCTCCACAGGCTGCACAACATGGGTGTCCCAACACTATAGCAGCCACCGACCAAGGGAGAGGGGCAGTGCTGCCACCACCATGCCCACAACAGTCCAGGCTACCACCTCTGGACCATGCCCCAGGCCCAATTTGCCAGAGCTGGCCCACTCACAGGACACACACCGACTTCACGAGCCACACTCACCCATGGGCAAGGCTACTTTAATTGAAACAGGCCCCACTGGTGCTTACCCTACCAAGGTGCCGAAATTCACTTGTTGGGCCTCCATAATTCTTTCTTCTCCCCGGGCTTTGGCTTCCAAATACACTGACAGGCCCTGACCGTTCTGTTCCACTGGCTCCCCTTCACTTTCATACCCTGAAACCACCACACTTCTCATACACGGATATTCAAGGGAGGAGGGCCGGGTTGGTAAGTGGCCCACCCCAACCCTGCCACAGCCCTATTTCTGAACTTGCAGGCAGAACTCTCCAACTTGTCTCTCCTCGGGTCTCTCTGTCAGAATGCTCTAGAAAAATAATCTCTCTCCTATTTATATCCTCTGAGATGGACCCCACCTGCAGTGAGCAAGCAAACTGACATTCCAGACATAACAGCTCCACAGTTCTTCCTGCCTAGCTACACTTAGCAACCAGCCTACTTGCATTTAGCAATCGAAGATAACTAGTAAGCTCCCAGAGGGTGCTTACATCTGTGAGGGGCTTCTAAAATGAATTGTCTGCCACAACCACCACCTCCAGCACCATCATGTACCCTTTAATAATTACTGGTGACCCCCTTTATCAACCTGAATTCAGTCACCCATCAAACACTGTAATAACCCGAAATCGGGTTATTATGGCATTTAGCAAAAAAAGTCACTGTCACTATACTCAAGCAGGTCTCACGTGCTTGACACAATTCAAGCGCTAACTTACAGCCTTTCTCTCACAAAGCGCCACTCCTCAGCACTGCCATGCTTCGGTTACAAGTCCCTCCATCAGCACAATATCAAATACTTTTTAAAAATGAGCTAGCACCACTAATAAAATGGTCAAGAACTCCATAATTTGCAGAAACTCCCTTACATTTTTTTTTTATCTCCCACACTAGTCTCCCCAGCAACCGGATGACCTTTGTCACCATAGGGACACTTCCTGTTCGTCGAGCTGCAAATGGACAGCAAGATTTCAGCAATGTTATAAATGTTTCAACTTTTTAGTAATTTAAAAAAAATCTTCAAAGTTAGATTGCTTTTTGCCTTGTTTGCCATTTATCCGATCTCGAGCAGACTACAACAACCATCTGCATTCGGCTTCTGCAACAGGACTTTGACTTTCTGGTATTTAAACATTTCACAGTTCGCATTTAAAGAAAAAAAAAGTAGTCTCTTCAAGTGTTCTCTGCTTATCCCAACTTCAGCTCACTAAATCCTGTTGTGTTGAATAAATATCAATAAATGTAATTCTGCTTTAAACACAGTATTTTTTTCTATATATCTAAATTGCTGGCAATGACTCTGTACCAGTAATTATAAAAAATTAAAGATAGGCAAGTGTGTGCCTATGAATATTTTTTTCACACCCTCAGTGTGTGATGACCACATAAACCTCTCGAGCTTCGCTCTCAAGGTTCTGGTCATCACACACCTGGGGTGCAAAAAAAATATTTATAACACACACTTGCCTATTCATTATTCTCTATATAATTACTGGTGACCCCCTTTATCAACCTGAATTCAGTCACTCATCAAACGCCGTAATAACCCGAAATCAGGTTATTACAGCGTTTGGCAAAAAAAGTCACTGTCACTATACTCAAGCAGGTTTCATGCGCTTGACACAATTCAAGCACTAACTTATAGCCTTTCTCTCACAAAGCGCCGCTGTTCATAAAAATAATCGTTTGGTTTTTTAATGTGATTTCCTTATTTGACAATATGAGCATGCACACACTTAAACAATTTTAATCACACACAAGATGGCATGTTACTTTTTTGTGGGTTTCTTAATTGTTCTTTAATTCTTCCCCTTTCCTAATTATATACAGTAGGTCCCACATCAAAATGCCTTCTCACACATGAAGCACCTTGTATTTAATGTTCCTTTTTCTCTCAGCTACAGTCCCAGTTCACATTTTATTTATTTATTAAAATTTTGGATAGCACCTTTGAGCAACTAGGCTCTTTTACAAAGGTTCCACATCATGGACACTGCACAATTTAAGACAAGAACGGTCAAACAAGCATTTGTTAATGCCGAATGTTTGCTTGCTGACATTGGCATTGGTAGTGTAGCAGTTAGAGAGTTCTTCAACAGGTCCCTGGAGTCTGGAGTGGTACCTGAGGACTGGAGGCAAGCAAATGTGGTCCATCTGCATAAGGGGGGAGGGAGAGAGGAGGTGGGAAATTACAGGCCCATGAGCTTGACATCAGTGCCAGGCAAGCTCATGGAGAAATTAATAAAAGTCAGGATCACCAATTACTTAGAGGATAGCAGCCTGATGAATCCAAGGCAACATGGCTTTACCAGGGGTAGATCCTGTCAAACAAACTTGATAGAGTCTTTTGACGCGGTCACCAAGGAACTTGATCAGGGAATGCAGTAGATGTCACGTATCTTAATTTCAAGAAGGCATTTGGCTCCATGACATATAGGAGACTGCTAAATAAGCTGTCATGCCTTGGGCTGGGGCAGAAGGTGGTTCAATGGATGGGAAACTGGCTGGAGGGCAGGAGGCAGATGGTCATTATAAATGGGGTGGCATCTGGAGAGGGCATGGTCACAAATGGAGTCCCTCACGAGTCGGTGTTAGGGCCTCTACTGTTCAATCTATTCATAGGGAACGTCATGGAGGGCATTGAGGGTGGTGTGGGTCTGTTTGCAGACAATATTAAAGTCTGCAATAAGGTGGACATTCCGGAAGGGGTGAAAAGAATGTGGAGAGATTTGGGGAGGCTCGAGGCATGGTCAAAGAGGTGGCAGCTTTCATTCAACATGGGCAAGTATAAAATCATGCATCTTGGATACAGGAACCAGAGGAAAGGGTACTGTATAGGGGGCAGAGACCTGGAGGTAATAGAACAGGAAAAGGACCTAGGCATCACTATATCAAGGGACCTGAAGGTGGAAAGGCACTGCGAGGGAACAATGGCTAGGGGCAACAGAATGCTGGGCTGCATCAGAAGGGGGATTATCAGTAGAAAAAAAGGAGGTCATAGTACCCTTGTACATCCATCTAGTTAGACCGCATCTGGAGTATGGGGTCCAGTTCTGGAGGCCATACCTCAAAAAGGATGTGGGGAGGCTGGAGCGAGTTCAGAGGAGGGTAACGAAGATGGTAAAGGGGCTCAGCTACCTGTCCTATGAGGAGAGGTTGGGAGAATTGAACATGAACTCCCTGGAACAGAGGAGGGAAAGGGGGGACATGACTGAGACCTTCAAATACCTTAAGGGTATAAACCAGGTGCCAGTGGAAAGCATCTTCCAGCTGAAAGGGAATCAGAGGATGAGGGGGCATGGGTTACAGTTTGAGGGGGGACAGTTCAAGTGTACATTTGGAAGTACTATTTCACAGACAGGGTGATGATAAGTGGAATAGGCTCCTGGAGGAGTTGGTTGGAGAAGCAACAGTGGAAGGCTTCAAAAAGGCATGGGACAGACACAGGGGAGTATCGGGGGCATGTGCTAGCAGATAGCTAGGCAAATGGGCACACTAGGTGAGCCTGTCGGTCCTTTTCTGCTGTCACACTTCTGTGTTTCTATGTAATTAATAATGAGTAAACATTACAGTATGGTTACAATACAAGGAGCCACCAAAGGCTTTGTCAAGGATCAATATGTGAATTAAATAAGAGATGCAGTTGAAACAAAACACCATTCATTGTACACAGTATGCCTGGGGCAGTTACATGAGAGTTGGAGATCTTGCAAGTGCCAAAAGAGGGGCAGAGATAGCTTTGGGTGTGAACTCAGAAGCAGGAAATAAAGCAGTGATCGGGGGGAAGAGGGAAAGGAGGTTTGGAGATGAAAGGAGGGAGTAAAGGATTAGGTGTGAGGCAGAGAGGGGGAGGAAAGTGATAGGAGGGTGGAGGGGAAAGGAGAGGGAAACAGCAGGAAAAATGGGGAGAGAGGAGAGGAAAAATAAAACTAGAATGGGGTCAGGGATTTTGGAGGGGAAGGAGCTTAATGGAGTGAAGGGATGCAGTGTGAGGTGGGATGATACAGGCAAGGGAGTGGCTAGGGAAGGCTGTCAAAGGATATGGAAAAGAGATAATATGAAGTGAGAGAGGTGTGGAGGGGCATACATTGGTGTGAGGGGAGGCCAGCAGAGTAGGCAGAGTAGTTTAAGTGAAGCAGTCGCAGTAGGCACTGGCCATCAAATGCTGTTGAAATTTGCACTTAAAGGAGCTGAGATTTGAAGTGTTTGTGGTTTCCACTGGAAGGGAGTTGAACCAGTTAGATGCCCTTACTTTGTAAGAGCACTGTCCATGTGTCATCTGGCAGTGGGGAACAGAGATGGCTAGACTTTCTGAGCTCCTGGTTAGGTTGGTGGCACAGTGAGGGGTCAGTATAGACTGAATCCCCAGGGGCAGGAGGCCCAGCGAAGTCTTCTTTGCAAGGATACAGGTCTGATACTTTAGTCTGCCAGACAGCTGCAGCCAGTTAGACTGTTTGTAGATATCACATGTGTGTGTGAGAGTCAAGCGACTGAGGTGAGGAGCTGACATGCCTTACTAAGGGCTAGTGCTATGTGCTGGAGGGCAATGTCAGTGGCAGATCCATAAACTACAAGACCATAGTCAATTAATGAGGTAACTGAGCTCTGGATAGCAAGATTTAAGGCTTCGTCTGTCAAACAGTGCCTATGACTGTAGAGCAGCCCTATGCAGGAATTCACAGCTTTAGCAATGCTATGAATATGTGTGGTGTATAATAGAGTGCATTCAAGGGTCACACCCAGGTATTTGAACTGGTCAACCTGTTCCAACACAGTGCCTCCGTTATTGTTGATTAGAAGTTGTTGGTCATTGTGTTTGTTGTGGGTACCATGGAACAATATTGTTTTGGTTTTTAAGTAATTAAGGATGAGCTTGTGTAATCTGAACCAACTTTCAACTTCTGCAAAACTTCACTACAGTTGCAGCTGAGGGGTCAAAGTGGCTCATGAAAATGACTGTGTCGTCCGCATATAGGAGAATTTTGTCATGGCACGAAGCACAGTAGTCATTCAAAAAAGATGCTAAATGGTAAGGGGCCAAGGATAGAACCTTGGTGGACACCCGACTAGACTGGAAGGGAGGTCAAGAGGGATTCGCTGATTCTGACCTGCTGGGATCACATGGTGACCACATGTAACATACTGCACCAAGGGTACTAACTATTTGAAAACTAATGCAGCAAGGTGATCAGTCTTACCCCTTCCAAGTTAAAGAACTTCAGGTCTTTGCTGTCACTTACAGTCACAAATTCTGTCAGGGATGGGGCCAGCTCCATAACAACTCCGAAGTGTCAACCAATGGGCTTGTAGTGTCTACTATATTTTATTTTATTTTTTATTTTTATTTATTTAGTTTTCGTTGAACGAGTAAGTGCACTAGTCAAATCCTGCCTATTTTAAGGCACAACCCGGGGGAAGGGATACAGATGAATGCCAACTGACCTTGAACCAGATTAAGCTGTTTGTGGTATTTTTAGTGAATGAAGGAAATTTGGCCTGGACACCAGGGAAATTCCCTTACTCGTCAGAGGGGGAACCTCTGTCCAAGATGGCGGATGCACCCTTGCCTTCTGAGGAGGGAGCTATGGAGGTGGGAGATTTGGTCTCTGCTCCTACCTCTGATCAAATGGAGACCACGATGCCAACAACTGATGTTTTGCCTGTTGCTGTTCCTACTACAACTTTAAGTTATGCTGCTCATACCAAGGATGCTATACATAGCCCTCTGCTTACTTCTTATGGAACTGACTTGCTAACTTGCATGCCTACAGTCGACTTACCAGAGGAGTTTACTTCAGCTGATTCTGAAAACCACTGTTTGACAGCACAAGAGATCCGGGAGCGTTTTGCAATGGCGGAGCGTCGTTTTGCTAGTGCAAAACTGAAAATGCACATAGATATGCAACGCCTGAGAGCCGACAGCACAGATGCATCTTCCACTTGGGTGGAAGCTCTTGAAAATTTACCTGACTTGTCTCCTTTACTGCCTGTTGTTGTGACAGGCTCTGACCCAACCTGTGCGTCGGTAGCTGAAGCCCTACTGCCTGCTCCCCTGCCACCTGCAGTACAAACGGATTTGGTTTTCCTTTTCACAACCTGCTTTCATTACACCACAGAGTTCCTCACATGTACAAGACTTATCTACAGTAACTGCTCCCCTGCCACCTGCAGCACAAACAGATTCGGTTTCCTTTTCACTACCTGCTTCTATTTCATCACAAAGCTCCCTACATATACAAGAATCATCTACAGTAAACATTAATAAAGCGCCTACCTGGACTGTTGAATCGGCGCTGAAAGGTGAAGGCTGGGTTCAGGGTACTGTCCCAGGAAGTTGGAAGTCTGGTCCGTCTCCAATTCGGTCCCCCCACTCTGAAGATTTTCCAGAGCTACAGAGCAAGATAGGTGCTTCAAAAAGTTACTACTGACCCCTTGTGTCTCCCTCATGAACTGGAGCTTACACAGAACCCAGTGTTGGATTATCTGAAGGTTTCTCCACCTCAGGCTCCTCTTTCTACTACTTCTATAGAGGCTCTGGCTCCCCCACCACCACAGCCCCCCCCCCCAAAAAAAATATCGGGACCAAGCCATTCATATTCTTCATTCTTTAAATTTCCAATCCAGCCTGCTAAGAGACACAACGCTGTTCGCTTGGCATACCGGGGGGGGGGTTACCTGAGCCACCTGATCGGGTCTATGTGGCACGTACGCTTATAAAGGATTCTTTAAAATTATTTTCCCGTGAAATATATGCGTTAATTCATATCTCTGGAGAAACCACATTTGACATCAGTTTCCAAACATCTAGGGGTTTGGAGCGTTTTTGATCAAAGTATAATTCTCTGCAGACTACTGCATTATGGACCCCATTTCAGGCTATTCCTCTTCCCAAAACCTACTTTTAAGACAATTACTATTCTGTTTCGTAATGAGGGAGTTGAGGTGGAGGATGTTGTGTATTGGCTGAAACAGTATTGTGACATCCAGGGACAGCCTGAAGCTATTTTGGATACCGAGAACATTTGGAGCTGGGGCTGGAAGTTTAAAGTCTTGTTACAGTCTAATGATTCTGGGGTTGTACATCTGCCTAACTCTTTTTTTATAGGCCAAGATAGGGGGGTCTTGTTCTACCCAGGTCAGCCGAAGGCTTGCTATCGATGTGGTGACCCTGCACATCTTAGTAATGTATGTGATAACATGAAATGCAACGTCTGTGGGGAATAGGGCCACGTAGAGGCACACTGTTTGAATGAATGTAGATGTAACCTCTGTGACGAACAGGGGCACACCTTTCAGAATTGTAAATGGGCTGCGCATAATCAGGAATTTCATGATGGTGGAGTGGACCAGCGCTTTATTATTACACAGGCTCAGAAGGCCCGTCTCCGGACCACCTTGACTGTACCTCCTCCTAAGGCAGCCCAGCCCTTACTGCAGGCTTCAGTGCCTGTTGTATCCTCTGAGGTTGTACCTCAGATAGTTTCCTTCATGGATGACCCCTTGCTTGAGATTTCTCCTCTCCCCCCGATCCTGCCCAGTCTAATTTTCCTGTTCAGGACCCGGTCCCAGGTCCAAGTACCATGCCCCCTTCCCCACCCTGAGTGCTCACAAGTGTTATACATAGAAGGTCACTGAGAAATAACCCTCGGGTTGCACCATCTCCTGTGAGTGGTTTGGACTCCCCCCCCCGTGCCCTTATCTAATTCTTTTGAACTTCTCCAACCTCTTTCTGATGACGCTGGAGGTGAGTCAGACTCTTTCTCCATAGCTTCTTCTCTCCCTGACGGTACCACTGACTCCGAGTTGCAACTTGGTACTGGCCTGTCTCAGAAGCGAAAGGCCAGAGTAAAACTTAAACGGAAGAAGGTGGTTGGGAAAAGGAAATTGTAAAATGTATTTTTTGTCGGTTTTCCTTTTTTTGGTGCTATGTTTCACTTTGTTTGCCATACTATTAATGTAAACAGTATGAAACGTATGGTTAAAAGGAGATTGATTTTCTTCCTTTCTACGGCTTTTGCCTTTGGGTTTAATTTTATTACAGGATACAAGACTTCATACTACACATGAGATCCGACAAGCACAACAGGACAGGTTACTGGGTCCTTCTTTTTGGTCAATTGGTCAGGACTCTTGTTCGGGACTGGGAATTTTAATTAATATCCCAGACTTCCATTTGCTAAAATTGGTTGATGTAGCCCCTGGTAGGGCACTTATTATAGATTTTGTCATTGGGTCTTGTCCCTACTGTGTGATAAACATTTATGCCCCTCAAATCAAAACTGAACGCATAGCTTTATTTACTTTGCTTTGTCCTTATTTGCACACTTCCTTTCAGGTATTGTTTGCTGGTGACTTTAATTGTGGCCTGAGTCTTCAAGATTAGAGCTCCTTTGCTGCTACAAAGAAATTGTTTCGCGATTCCCACGAACTGGGTAAATTGGTTCGAGTCGCCCACTTAACGGACTCCTATCTCTCCTTTACTACACAACATATCCCTACCTTCCAAAAGGGTAAACTAGCCACACATATAGATTATGTGTTTTCCTCTCCTACAGTACCAATTATTTCTGCCAAAGTTCAAGCGGTTGAGTTTTCTGATCATATGCTGCTTTCTGTTGGTTTTGGTTCTGTTGTCTCTTCCCGTAAAGGTCCAGGTATTTGGAAATTCAACACATCTTTGTTGCAGATTCCGATGTTTATGCAGTCCCTTCTGTCCTTCATATAAGCCCGTAAATCTGTTTTTATTTGTTATGAAGATCCTGTTCAGTGGTGGTTAGACACGAAATGTGATCTGGTCACTTTTTTAAAAACTTACAGTCATTTAAAATGTAAGAGGGAATACCTAGACTATTTGCAGAAGAGGGTACATTTTCAGTCATTATTAACCATAGCGTACATGACAGGGCAAGACCTTACTCAGCAAATAAAAGTCCTACAGAATGACATGTTGACTTTCCAATTACGGCAATCACAACAACTTTTTTACCAAGATAAATTCTGTACTGTTAGAACATGTGATGTTATTTGTCCTTTTGAATCTAATTCCCGTCAGACCACCCGTAAAAATATGACATGTCTTCTAAATTCAGATGGGACCTTATGCTCCTCACAAACTGAGATTTGTCATATTGTAACAAAGTATACTACAGCCCTTTTTTCTCCCCTCCCTGCTGTGGCTGGTGCCAGTGCGACTTTGTATAGAGGCCTTGATATCCCAGCTCCCTCACAGCTATGTCAGGACCAGGCTTGTTCTCCTATCACAGAGCAGAATTTGACATTGGCTATTTCTTCATTACCTATACAGAGAACTCCTGGTCCGGATGGTCTCCCTGCTGGCTTATATAAGGTGCTGGATGACCATTTGGCCCCAGAACTTACATCCGTGTTTAATTCTCTGTTAACATGTGAATCTCTCCCTTTGGAATTTACTAAGGGTACTTTGATTTACATTTATAAACAGAAAGGTGATATCCATTCTCTAGAGAATTGGCGACCTTTATGTATGTTGAACACCGACGTTAAGCTCTTAACGAAATGATTGTGAAGCGTTTGGTGAGGATAGCAGAGTGGTTTTGTATCCTGCCCAATCCTGTTCTGTGCCTCAAGGAGAATTTTGATCATTTGATCCTCTACGAGAATTATTTTCTCATGGCTATGCAGGTCTGGCTTCGGACTTGTTATCTCCGGAGATCAGAAGGCTGCTTTTGATTCGGTTAGGCATGATTTTTTATGGGAAGCACTTCGTTTTCTGCATGTACCTGATGTTATGGTATGCTGGATTCGTGCTTTCTATAGAACGGCTACTGTTGTACCTGTAGTGAATGGTTGGATAGGACCCATGATCCCCATAAAAAGGGGGGTTCATCAGGGCTGTCCTTTAAGCTCGTTGTTATATGTATTTTTTCATGATGTTTTGCTCCATCGGTTGAATACTAATTCTCAGATTCAGGCTATTTCTAGTTGTGCCTTATGCATGCCTTACAAGGCTATTGCATACGCAGATGATGTTTGTTTTCTTGTAGCTGATGCAGAGTCAGTGGTTCATTCTCTCCATGAGTGCTCTATTTTTGGAAACTTCTCTGGCGCTGTTTTAAATTAAACTAAAAGTCTGGTTATTCGGGTCAGTTCAGTAACCTCCCCCTCGGACCGTATTGGCCCATTACGTTTAGTTGAGGGCCCTATTTGCATTTTGGGAATTTTTTGGGGACACAGGACTCAGATTTTTTTAACTGGAATGTTAAACTGCAACAAGGTAAACTTCAGGTGGCCTCCTGGAACCGGGGGCAGATAGGGAAAAAGAAACGTGTTTTCTTAATTAAAAACTATTTGATCTCTACTTTCCTTTTTTTAAGTTATGTATTCCCTATTCCACGACAGATAGAAACTGCTGTCTTTAGCCTGTTTTTTCAGGCTCTTTGGGGTAGTAGGTTAAACCCGATAAAACATAATATCATTTATTTACCTATCCCTGAGGGTGGCGTTTGTATGGTTAACCCTTTGTTATTTTTTTCTTATATTTTTTTCACTGCAAACCTTAGGCCTTTGTTGATTCATGCCCAAAGGGGGTGGGAACCTTGGTTTTATGACTCTTGCAGGATTTGGTTTCATCAATGGGAAACTAATTCCTTAACTGTGTTATGACAAACTGTTGGTATACCAGCTTACATAAACATATGTTTTTATGTCTCAAACAATGGAAGGTGTCTGTTCAGATGTTATTAAACCATTCACATAAAGTTTTATATAAGAAATTACTCCTGACGGTTTGTGCTGTATCAGTACCCTTTGATAAGTGCCCTGGTCAACACCTCCCTTCCCTTTTGTTATTGTGGAGATGTAAGAGGGTTCCAGCCAAAATGTGGGATTTTCATTGGCTTTCATGCCATGAAAAGATTAATGTCAAATCAAATCATAAACATAAGCAGTCCCAAGATAGAATGTGTTCTCACTTATTATGTATTACAGAACTTGAAACTATCCCTCATTTATTTTTTGACTGTTCCTTTATCAAACATTGGTGGTCCTTTTTGGCACAGGCATGGGATACCCCCTTGCTTCAGTCGGTTACTTATGTGAATCTTGTATACGGGTTTTTTCCTCCCCAGTGGTCAAAATGGCACCAGAACACTTTGAACCTTGTTTTTGTCTGCATTAAATGGAATATTTGGATGGTACGTTGCATGTTTTCTTTACAGCAAAAGGACTGCTCCTATTTGGAGCTCGAAAAAAAGATTGCACAAGATTTAAAAGAAATTTATGAGCATGAATGTACTCTATACTCAGATATGACACTTTTGGAACTTTGGAAAACTCTTCCTTGGATAACTGACTCTGATTTTGCAGTTACCTGAATGATTGTATCATACTTATCCTGTTTTTCCTTTTTTGTATTATGCTTTGTGTATTATTGTACGATTTTTGTCTCAATAAAACTTTCCCCTACTCTTTTTGATAAGTGCCATGGGATCTTTAACATCCACCTGAACTACCACCAATCCAGGCAGATGGGACCTCAGTTTAACATCTCATCCGAAAGATGGCACCTCAGAAGTGCAGCACCCCTCTCATGCTGCACTACAGTGTCAGTACTGAGATATTAACCCAAGTGCCAGATGTGGGAACTGAATCCACAGCCCTCTGATACCCCAGCCTCAGAGGTGAGTGTGCTACCTACTGAGCCACTGACACTGTAAACTGTCATTGACAGTTCAGTCAGCGGGCAGCCATGGAGTGAGAGGAGGACTGTGCTGCTTACCGACTAACGGGCTATGCTGGGGTGGAGGAGTGGGGTGGGATACAGTTACTGGAGTGGGTGGGGTGTTGGGGGACCACTAAACTATGGAAAATATGTTAGTGCAGTATGGGTGGGACATCAGGGTCCAGGGAGTGGGATAGGACTCTATACTATGGAAAAAGGAGAATTTATTTGTATGATAACAGTGATCGGAAAACAAGGAAGAGATGGGACCCTATATTATGGAAAAGTGAAATTTTATATTGTGATAATGGTGATCAGGTAACAGGGAGGGATGGAACCCTATACTACAGAAAAGGGGCATTTTATCTGATGATAATGACGATTGGGTAATGGAGAGGGGGGAGGGACCACTATACTATGGAAAGGGTATATATTTGATATCGGGTGGGTGATCAGCCAGTGGGGGGACTCCACTACAGCAAAGTTTTCTTTATTACCAGGTGGGTAATCTGGCGAACAGGGACTAGGGTGGGACCCTGCACTATGGAAACATGTCTTTTTTTTTTACAGTCAGGTCTGCTATTGGGGTAGGAGAGGGCACCATTACCTCTGGGGGAATGTGGCTGCATAAGGCTTGGGCTGGTGGGGGAGTTGCATACTGCCACACTAATGGCATGCAAATCAGCCCCTAATGGGCATGCTAATGGTCACTAGCACCTTGCATGCCCAATGGGCTCATTTGCATGCCTCCTTTGGTGAATAGCTCTTTAGCACCTGAGCACTGTTGACTGTGGGGCCATTGTCCTGGCTAGCTGTAGAGGCAGCGCTACTGGTTATAACACTGCTTTTTCTGGGTTAATGCTGCCCCCCTCTGGCCCCTATTCACAGTTGGATTGCCCGCTGGGCTATCTGACTGTGAATAGCTCCATTGCCTACCAGCACAGCAAGGAAATGCAGCACAAACTTTTGTGTCCACTGTGTGCTACCTTTGTGAATCCTGCCCCAGAACTTCACTGTCTGAGAACAGCAGCTGTGTGTGTATGAGCAGGATGAAGAGGTTCTCAATGCTGGTGATTTTAAAGGTATGTACAGCTTCATATCCAGCTTTTGCTCATATTGTGAATTATGCACATGGAACTCAGAAAAAAATGTTCTTCCCCACAAGGACAATTAGATCTTATTTGAACTGTTACTTACCTCATGAAACTGCCCTTATTGCTTGAGGACTGGTGCAAATAGAGGCAGATAAGAACCTTGGGCTAGATTCTCAGAGAGGGCTGAGATTGGCACAAGCTGCAGCAAACAGCAGCTTGCACCGAAGCCTGGTGCGCCAGGGACCCTGCACCAGATTCTGGTACAGGAAGGGTCCTGGTGCCTAAGTCCCCACACTTGCCGCAACCTCTCCCATACAATAAACACATGGAGCTTGGGAGGGGTTTGCCGCAGGTTCTGTGTGGAAAAGGCTAGCAGTCCCCCCATCCTAGATCCCCAATTCCCTGATAAAATAAAGCAAGTGCCACCCCTGGTGGTCTAATGGTCCCCAATCCACAATGTCACCTGTTATGATAATAATAAATACATCCCCTTCCCTGGTGGTCTAGTTGCCCCCCTTCCCTGATCCCCGATGTCACCCATTATGATTACATACCCCATCCCTGGTGGTCTAGTGGCTACCCAACCCATCACCCCAGCAGGTAGTGCCCAGCACCCACTCCCCCTCATCTGATACAGAGCCGGCGACTGACACAGCCCACCTCTCACCCCTGCAGCTGGTCGCCAACTAAACAGTCACTGATGCACTCATTGATGTTGATCAATGAGAGCGTACACTATACAGTATGCATTTAGTGATAGTTTATTCGGTGGCTGGCTGTGGGGGTGAGAGGTGGACTGCACCAGTAGCCAGATCTGTTTCAGAATGGGGGAGCAGGGTGATGGGTAGTACCTGCTGGGGTGGGGGGGCCACTAGACCACCAGGGACAGGGGATGTATTTGTTATCATAACAGGTGACATCGGGGAGGGGGGACACTAGACCACAAGGGACGGGGATGTATTACATATTATCATAATGGGCAACATCGGGGATCGGGTAGGGGCCGCTTAGATCACTCAGGGCTATTTACTGTATTATAAGGGGGGAACAGGCTTGGAGTGGGGGGCTGTGGCACATTTCCTCGGTGCTACACTCTCCCAGAAGGATATGCCTAAGTACCTTTATATCAGCCCTGACTGGTCTAAGGGTACTTAGAAATTCTCCCTCTGGGGTACTTTTGTGAATCCCACTTTGGGGATATGGCAGCCTGTGTCTGCCACAAGTAGCACCATGCCACATCCCATTTTGTGGAGCAAGTCCCCTTTGGTGCATGCAGCCTGTGTTTGAGGCAGGCTGCATTTGTGAATAGCTCATGGCTCATTTTTGGAAACAAGGTGCCACTTGCACCATTTATGTTTGACGCAGGCACCTTGCTTTAATTTGTGGGCTTTTAGAATGGAGCCCCTTACGTTACAGAATGCTTTCAAATTAGAAGGCAAGATATTTTTAAGTTCCAGCAAACAAACACTTTCAGGAATGCTAGGAAATTGGGGTCCATGTGATAATGGTGAACACCTAAAGGTGATCACCATTATCGCTCAGTCAGAATGCCGAACACATTTTCGGCACTCTGACAACCCCGGCGCATCAGCACAATGGTGCCAGGACATATTTTTACTGCTTTCTGTGGGGGGGGTGCTGTGCCCATCCACACCCCCCTCGGGGGCGCTTCACCCCCTGCACCCCGCACTTAAGGATTCTCAACCCAGGGGGTGCATGTTGGGGGGGTGAAAGCAGTAAAAATAAAAAGGTCTGGGCCAGGCTCAATGAAAATCACACCAGCGCCTGGACCTGAACCCGGTACCTCAGCCACCCCAGCCACTAGCCAATCCCCGACACCACGATGCAGCTCGACTGGCAACTGCAGCGCTACCCCCTACAGCCTCTTCACCCCCTCCCAGCCCACGCTCACCGTGCTCGCTCCCACCCACCCGCCTGTGCACGATATATAGCGACGCCCGTCACCTAGTTCGCCCACCCTCATCCGTCACCCTACCTTTCCATTGCCGTGAGTGGATTGCACCGGAAAGGTGTCACCGTAAC
This sequence comes from Neoceratodus forsteri, assembly GCA_016271365.2. Taxonomy (NCBI): domain Eukaryota; kingdom Metazoa; phylum Chordata; order Ceratodontiformes; family Ceratodontidae; genus Neoceratodus; species Neoceratodus forsteri. The sequence goes on from CM057449.1 coordinate 825,221,757, forward strand.
AGACGGCGCCCTTCCTCATGCGCTCACTTCACGGGTTACCAGGAAATTGTGGGTAGCAATCAACTCCCCACCTCACCCAATACCTTCGCTATACTTCTATCCTTTGGATACTGTGCCAGACACTCTATTATTATCAGCTTCCACTATTCTGCTTTGATTGCCTACCTCTCCCATTATAAGACAGGAGTTGCACTTATTCCGACTTGTCGAACCATGTATCCCTTGCACTTGTACCATATGCCCCTTTTTATTCCCTCGCAATGCTCTCCAACCATACCACCCCTAAACTAATCCTTCTCCCTCTTACCTACCTCCTTTTTGGCCCCAACTGGTACCCCCACCCCTACCTGAATTTCTCTAGCCTTGCTGGACTTGCTCTGGCTTGTTGTGTATATATTGTTACCATCGACTGAAATATGTTGAAGTTGTACTTATGTTAACTTCACACTGGTTTATTGTATGTATATTGTCCTCATCTACTGAAATGACTTGTACTTGCTATGTATGTTTCCTATGCTACTGCTTTTTGCTATTCACTCTGAATTCTGTAATTATTGTGAACCTTTTGTAAATGTGTCATACACTGACTTTGTATCCTACCCAGGCCCATCTTGAAAATGAGTTTTGTTCAATGGTGCTCGCATGGTTAAATAAAGATTTTGATGGACTGATTGATTGAACTCTTTGATAATCCCAGTATCTAAGCAGCAAATTGGCATCATACAGCAGCTAAAACAACTTCAGCAACCTTATTGGCTGAGAGGCATTGGGCATCCCAGCACATACCTACACAAAAATAAATCCCAGAGAACAGGAATTCGCACAGACATACAATTAGTCTTTCCAACTGCCCATACTTTGGCTATAAATCATACAGATGCCATAAACTCATTTTATTACTCAGCATCCTGCCAGTCATCACAGCATCATTGTCTCATTCACACCTGCTCACACTCTCACAACCCCACTCGATCCCAACCACCATTAGTACAACACAGCCTACCCTACTTACTCCTGTTACCAAGATATCATCAAAACAGCCACTCCAACAACATAATGTAGCCCTGCCCACCCACTGGTACCACAACTTGTAATTCCACAGCTTTAGTGACTACTGCCACTCATTGCACCATTACTCACTCAGACTGCAACCACGAGTGTAAAATCCCAAACCACACATTTCAGATTTGTCTACTCCAGCCCACACCTCCCCACAGTATCTCTCCTCCCAGTGTTATGTGGCTGTGCTTTACTTTCCCTCACTTTAGAACTGCACAACACCGAATGTCTCTTTTCAAGCCCAAACTTCTCCACAACACTTCTGCCTGGATCAACACTTCCCCACTGTGCCATAATGCCAATTATTGCCTATAAAACTTATTTAGAACAATATTTTTTTAGTAACATGTCACAAAATTTATTAAAAAGGAATCTTAACATTCCTGGTATTGTATAATAGGAAGACTTTAGTCCTGAGTGTGGTATATCATGGGATATTGCCACTTCATGGGTGCATGAGTCACTGGGCCTATGACCTTATGACTCATGATGCACCCAAGACATGACAGTATCCCATGACATACTGTACTATACTCTGACATGTATTGTTCTCTACATACACTATGGCTAATAATATAATCTGTGACCCTGAGCCTGTGGCTAATACTTTTAAAATTAAATTTACTGATCATTCTAATGACAAAACATTTCCTTACCAATAAAGGAAATTTATTAGTCACTTTACTTCTACACCAACAGCTACCAGCTACTGAATAGCATGCCATGGTCGGGGTGTCCCAGGGGAAGGTAAACCAAGCAACATTAACTGCGGGGATGGGAGCACTAGTGACCCTGGCATATTAACCCTGGAGCATGCTCCAAAAATGTTGGAGATCCAGGCAGGACCAAAGGATGGGATATAAGTCACCCCCTTGACTGCTGCAGCTACAACAGTTGTCATGGGGCAACAAGCCTGGGAAGTGTAGTTGGGCCAGAATATGGTACCGTGTTTGCAGGATTTTATTGTGAATTAAAAGACTGATGATTTGGGCAGGACTGGTGTTCAGACTGGGGCTGGCAGTATAGCCTAAAGGTTAGAATAATGAGCTGTGAATGACATTGGGACACCCAGCAGAATTGGATTTGACTCCCACAGCCTCCACTTGCATACTGTGTGACTCTGAGCAAGTCACTTAACCTCCCCAGTGCTCTTGGGTTGCTGTTGAAAACAGGCATGTGTGCCTAGTGGGCCTTACCCTTGACCAAATAATAAACCAAATAATAGTAAAAGGAAAGTTAATCAGCATATTCTCTAATCCTGATCTATAATGGTTATGATGTGTTTTTCCCAGCACTGGTGGGCATTAATAGTTTGATCAAGAAACTGCATCTGTAATTTAACTATAAACCATGCTGACTTGGCCCCTCTGTGCATGATATCAATCAGAAAGACAGGAGGCTGGCTTTAATGAAATTGGAGTGGGACCATACCCCAGTCTGGGAGACAATAAGTTATGGAGGGGGAGAAACTTCCAGAAGTTGGCTTGGGGTACTTAGAAACAATGTCTAGTTCCTTCAAATGAGTCTAGGTGAGTGATATCTCATTGGAAGAAATGACACACTAGGGTAATACCCCTGTTTTCCAGGTATAACAGGCTATGAGATGTTTGCCAATTCAGAGCATTATGTATCCCCAAGAGGGAACCATTTGGCATGAGTGAGAATGCCATTAACCAGTCTACCAAGTTTCAGCCATGCTGTCACTGATACAAATGTGGTGGTCCAGCTTTTCAGGCTTGATGGCAATGGGGAAAATAAATATATTGCTGGGGAGTGCTCACTGCAGATTGTGGATTCCATCAAGACCCACAAAAGAAGGTTAGATGTGGACGATGAAAACTATTTACAGATTTGGACTCAAGAAAGGTTAAGTAATAGCTGTAGAACAATGGGAGGTTCCACCCCCCAGGCACGTAGAGGAGAAACACTAATGAACCTATGAGGCTGAAGCTTGTCCTGGCTATATCTAGTGGGTTTTGCCTCCCAGAGAAGATTCCCTACCAAAGCATCTATATTTGCCAACCAATGCATGAGAACCGTGATGGGGAGGTGGCAGAGGCAGTGCTGATCTTGGGGGCAGTAACCATTTTAAGTGCATTAACTTTCCCTGCCATGGACACATTTAGAGGTTTCCATATTTCATACTAACATACTAACATACTAAAATGCCAGCAGAATAGGCCTAACGGTCTTTCGTGTCTGCTCGTTTGGTCAGTCCCCAACCTTGGTGCTGACCTTGCTGTCCCCCTCACCTTCTCTGGCTTCTCCCTTCCCAGTTCCGGATATTCTTGCTGCATTGGATTTTGCTTCCAGAACCCTTCCCCTGTACCTGTCCCACCCCCTCTTGAACCCCCTCCACTGTCTCTGCCTCCACCAGCCCCCTAGGCAGTGCATTCCATGGCTCCACCACCCTCTCAGTGAAGAAGCACCTCCTCCTTTCTCCCCTGAATCTTCCCCCCTCCAGCTTCCAGTCATGCCCTCTAGTGGCCCCTTCCTCCTTCCTTCGAAGCACCCCGACTGTTCCTCCCCTATTTACCCTCTTCATGTACCTAAAGACCTCTATCATGTCCCTCCGGTCCTTTCTCTCTTCCAATGTGTACATATTTAGCTCTTCGAGCCTCTCCTCATAGGTCCTGTCCCCCAAGCCCCAAATCATTTTGGTTGCCCTCCTCTGGACCCTCTCCAGGAGGTTAATGTCCCTCTTTAAGTGTGGCCTCCAAAACTGCACGCAGTACTCAAGGTGCGGCCTCACCTAGCAGTTATACAGAGGGAGTATCACTTCCCTCCTTCTGGAGGTGATCCCCCTAGCGATGCATCCCAGCATCCTGTTGGCCTTGGCTGCTGCCCTCCTACAAGTCTCAGAGTTGTTCATCTTGACATCCACCACCACCCCCAGGTCCCTCTCAGCCATCGAGACTTGTAGCATTCCCCCAGGTGTACACTTGACCTGGGTTTCTGGCCCCCAGGTGGAGTACCTTGCATTTCCCTGCATTGAACCTCAGCTTCCACTTTCTAGACCATCTTTCCAGAGCCTCCAGGTCCCCCTGTAGGGCCACCCTCCCTCCTCCCCATCCACCACCACCCCCAGTTTCGAGTCATCTGCAAAGAGACTCATCTCACTCCTGATTCCTGTCCTTATGTCAGATACATAGGCGTTGAACAGAAGGGGCCCAAGGACTGATCCCTGTGGGACCCCACTAATGACCCTCCTTGGGGATGAGACTATCCCACCAACTACGACCCTCTGGGTCCGGTCCTGGAGCCAATTGCCTATCCATCTGATCATCTGGTTCCCCACCCCCATTTCTCCCAGCTTATCCAACAGGCCCACGTGGAGGAACAGAGTCAAATGCCTTGCTGAAGTCCAGAAAGAGGACATCCACTGGTCTACCCAGGTCCAAGGCACTTGTCACCCAGTCATAGAACTCCACCAGGTTTGTCTGACACGATTTCCCTGGGATGAATCCATGCTGTCTATCGTCCAGGCACCCTGACTTATCCAGGTCCCCCCCCCAGCCTCTCCTTGACAATGCCCTCCATCACTTTGTCCACCACCGAGGTCAGGCTGACAGGCCTGTAGTTCCCTGCCACCTCCCTTGATCCCCCCTTGTGGCTAGGCACTATATGCGCCACCTTCCAGTCTTGGGGCACCCACCCTGTCCTCAGAGAGATGGTGAAAAGCTCTGCCAGGGGTTTTGCCAGGACATCTGCAAGTTCCTTCAGCACTCTGGGATGTAATTTATCCGGCCCCAGTGCTTTCTCCATCTTAAGGGAGCTGAGGGCTTCCTCACTCTCTCAGCTGTGATTTCCACTTCCGTACCCTTCTCCCTGCTTAGCCCTCCCCCACCTGCCAGTGATGCCTCCTCTCCCCAGACCTGCCGATCGGTAGGGTCCCCCTCCTCAGTATCTCTGTCTCCTCCCATGTATGATGCAGCACCCCATTTTCCTGGTGAAACTGAGGTGAAGTACTCATTTAGTACCTCAGCCTGCTCCCCGGGTCTTGTGCCCATCTCTCCCTGATTTAATCCTGCTAATCTGCCCTTCACCCTCGTTTTTCCCCAATGTATCTAAAGAACCCCTTGTTCCCTCTCCTAATTTCCTGGCCAGGTTCTGCTCCTTCCTTGCCTTAGCCACCCTCACCACTCTAGTGGCCCTTCTAGCCATCAGCTCGTACTCCCCTCGATCCCTTTCACTCCTTGAGCACTTGAATTGATTATAGGCTGCTTTCTTTCCCCGCACCACCTCCTGGACCTCCCTGGTCCACCAACAGGGTTTTGGGGCCCTACCGCATTTTCGTCTTACTCTTGCACAGGTGCTGGTAGCATCCTGCACCCTCTCCTGATGATTTCCTACCTACTATCAGCATCCATGTCTGACCCAATCCCATCCAAATGCTCCTTAAGGATCCTTCCCATTTCCTTAAAATCCGCCCCCCTGAAGTCGGTTACTTCCGTCTTTGTGCAGCCTTCTACCCCTCCTAGGTCCAGGCAGAACCAGACCGTGGCATGGTCACTCCCCGCCAATGGGTCCCTTACCTCCAGGCCCCCAATCTGGTCACTGTCTGCCAGGACCACATCCAGTACCCTGCCTCCCTGGTCGGTTCCCCTCACCTGCTGAGTTAGGAACGCGTCTTGAAAGACATCCAACAACCTCTGTTCCCTGGTCACAGAGGATGTCATAGTCTCCCAGTCTGTTCCTGGCATGTTTAAGTCCCCCAACACCACCATCATTCCTCTGCCCAGTCTGCAGTGTCTCCAACATCTGCCACCAGACTGTCCTCCAGCTCCTCCGCCAGGGCAGGGGGTCTATACACCACTACTATTTTTACTCTCTTGCCCCCCCTTGTTATCAAGGTGACCCAAATTGCCTCCACGGTTCCCTCCGCCTCCTCTACTCCCCCTATGCCAATGCAGTTTTTGACTATCATTGCTACCCCTCCTCCCCTTCCCTCCCCCCTGTCCTTCCTGAACATAGTGTAACCCTCCAGGTTCAGGTCCCAGTCATGTCTTGCAGTGGCCCAAGTCTCAGTGACCGCTGCCACATCCACTGCTCCCTCAGTTAACATCGCCTGAGCTCAGGCATTTTATTGCCCAAGTCCTGGCATTTAGCAGGACTACCTTCCACCCTTTCCCATAGTTCCATTTCCCTGCTCATATTCCCATGGGATTCTGTTTTCCCTGGTCTGCATTTTGCCAGTTGGCCTTTTCCTGCAATCCTCCTGGTCCCCAGGGGTGGAGACAGAGTCCTCCTTTATCGGCACCCCTTGACAGCCTTTTCTCCCATCCCACCCCTTCACAAGTTTAAACCCCACTTTTCACCAATGAACCCCTCTATTTTCAACTTAAGGATTCCCCTTCCCTCCAAATTGAGATGTAGTCTATCTCTAGCATACAGCTCCTTATCCTCCCAGGTCTCCCCCCATTTCCCCATCAACCCATACCCTCTGGCCTCACACCACTCCCTGAGCCACTGGTTTATCTCCCTAATTTTCCTTTTGTGTTGCCCACTAGCCCTTGGTACTGGCAGAATTTCTGAGAAGGAAACTGTGCATCCTATGTCATGACAGACCCTGGCGAGCTCCCTGAATCTTGCCTGTATCTCTAGCTCGCTATTTCCCTCAATGTCATTTGTACCCAGGTGGACCAGTATGTCTGGGGAACCCCCACAATCCTTTGCCAGCTGATATACCTTGTGCTTAGCCCTGTGCACTGTTAGTCCAGGGAAGCATCTTGTTCTAACTGGCCAGGCTTCTCCCTCCCTATCCCATTTGATACCCCTGATCATAGAATCCCCCAGCAGGAGCACTCTGACCACTCCTTTTCCTCCATCCCCCTTCCATGTCCCTCATCCTTTCTACAGGCCCTCCACCCAGCTGGCTCTGTGTTCCTCCCCTTTCTGGGTGCCACATGCCCCCTCCTCTCCAATCCTATGCCTCTCTCCTCCTGAGTATCCTTCTGTTCCTTGCTAATTCCCCTCACTGCTCGCAACTGGTCCTTCTCCCCATCTGCTAAACTAGCCTGGCTCATCCTCCTTCCTTCCTGTCTCCATTTAGTTCCTCCTGCTAGTCGTGCTCCCCTGGCCTAAACCCTCAGCTCCCTTACTGAATCCTCCTTGTACTTCTGGTCCTTCTCCTTACCTTTCCTCCCAACTGGTCCTTCTCCTTGTGCTTTCCTCCCTCTTCCCCCTGCCCCTCCTGCTCTGATTCACTGCTCCCCCCATTCTCCTGCATTCCAGGTCCCCCCCTGTTCTTCCTGCTATCTGGCCCCTGCCTCCTGCCTCCCACTCTCTTTCCATCTCTAACTACCCCTGACATGGCTACATCACCCCCCTCATCCTTGAGCAGAAGAAGAGAATTGAAGCGGTTACTGAGTGTAAGGTCTGATCCACTTCCCTGCCTTGTTTCCTTCTGTCCAGCCCTGGCCATCTGCCTACTTCCCTGAGAATGTTGTCCCTCCGTCCCCCCTTTGTGAGGGCTCCCAGTCACCTGCCTGCTTCCTTGGTAGTGTCCTTTTGGACCCCCTCTGCCAGGTTCCCTATGTGACCCCTGAGTATTCTCCTGCACTCCTTTCCCTATGCCCCCACCCCCAGTGCTTGGTGCAACCCTGTGGGAGATTCCCAGCCCCCTTCCCCAACCATACCACCCCCCTTTCCCCAGCTTTCTCCTAATCCTCAAACCTCCTCCCTAAGCTGTGCTAGCTGGTAGCACACTGGGCAACCACCGAACTTCAAGCCCAGTCCAGTATCATGGCTGCTCCACACCCTGTGCACCCCACCACCTCCCAAAGATGCCGGCCCTAATGATGTGTGGTTCCATCCCCTTCCAAATAGGTTTCCTTGGGTGAGCCACCAGGTTCCCCCCTAGTCCAAGATACCCCTACTGCCTAATCAGGTCACCCACTAATCTTACAGACAGTCCCACTGTACACCAGCAACCCTGTTACTGGGTGCATTACAACACATTAAACTTATAAGGGAAATGAACTACTCCCAAAGCTCCTCTCTCCCAGCCTGTAAATCCTACCCCCAGTGGCTAGAACTACATGAGCTGCACCTGCAGCCTTTTCCTCCAATTACAGGGCAGGTGTTCCCCTATAAATTTGCAGACTTCTGGGAGGGAGGGGTGGGGAGGGTGGGTATTGGGCAGACACCTGACTCGAGAGAGTGTATTAGCCCTGTGTCTTCCCTCCAAGCCCAGCAGCCAAAGAACTAGGCCCAAGCAAATTCCACCAAATAGGTTTTAAATCAGAAGAAATAGGCCTCTACCAGCGCAGCCTGTTACACAGTGAAACATCCGAAAAATTTGCCCCACTTACAGCCACCAAATCAGTTTACAAACATCCAACAGCACCCAAAACAATACCCTGCTAGCCCCTTAGAAGTAAGAAAGAAAAGGACTAACCTACCAAGTAAAATCCACAAGAACACATTTCCACATTTCACATTCATCACACAGTTTTGCAAGTAGTGGGGACAGATTAGTGGTGCACAAATGAAAGAGACTGGGGGTTAACAATATCTCAAGAAATTTTATAGATGGGAGTACCATTTATGGCCCAAGATTGTAAAGGTAAACTCAGGGCACTGATTATTTAAAGGAAGAATTTCAGTTTTAGTAGGGTTAACCTTAAGGCCTTAGATCTGTGCAAAGGAGTGGAGAAGGTTTAGCAATGGGTGGATACTGAAGAGTAAATCCAAGAGGAGCACTAGGAAGTCATCTGCGTCTAAATTGGTTTTGCACTGTGAGGCTTCTAAGTAGATACCAACAATGCCCTTGACCTCCTGTACTGCAATTGCTAGAGTTTTGATTGCCAGGATGAACAGCATAATAGGAAGGGGGCAGCCCTGGCGGTTACCTTTGTGTATAGGGAATAGGGAGGAGAGCAGGTTATTTGTGAGTACCTTGGCCATGGGAAGGGTGTTAAGTATTTGAAGCCAGGAAGAAAAGGAAGACCTGAATCCCATTTTGCACAGGAAATACTGGAGGTAATTTCACTCCACCGAGTCAAGTGCCTTTTCAAAATCAGCTCTGACTGCTGCTACCAGAGTGGAGGCAGAGCTTGCAGCGTGGATAAAATGTGATCAAGGACCAGAAATGGTCAGAACTCAATCTACCTTTAACAAATACCACCTCAGATGGGTGTATAAAGGAAAGGAGGATCATATAAAACTGGAGAGCCAGCCTTTGCTAGAACATTGGCATCTGTATTAATGAGGGGAAATAGAGTGATAGCCAACTGGTGAGAAAGGATCCTTTCCTTTCTTGGGGAGGACCATTATAGCAGCTTCCCAAAGGATAGATGGGAGCTGTGTAACAAGGTGATCTTCTTAACATACTGTTTGGAGTATAGGGCATATTATTGGGCAATGTTGCTGGTACAGAGCAGCGGGGAGCCTGTCTGTCCATAGGAACTGAGGGAGGAGATTGCACATTCTAATTCAGACACAGAAAGAGGGGCTTCCAAGAGATTTTCTATGCTCATCAGACTGCTGCAGAGGGTCAGAGTAGAGAGGAATCTGTCTATCTAGGAAGAGTTTGTCTGTCCTTCAGACAAATACAGGGATACAAAAAAGGCTTTCAGTGGCTCATTTATACACTCAGAGCAGGACTGAAGCTGGTCTGTCTCATCCCACAGTGCGGCAATGTGACATATAGCCTGCTATTATTGAAGCCTGCATGGCAAAAACTTCCCAGCCTTCTCCCCTCCATCCCAACATCCATGCCTAGTTTTTAACAGAGGCAGTTCCACCTTTCAGGACAGCAGTGGGTTGAGTTGCATTCACAACCCTGCTATAGAAGCTAGTAGGGTTATACAGATGGGACAGCAGGGCTTCATTTGTATTTGTATTTCTTCTATTTAAACTTAACCTCTAGCATCTTAGACATTGCATCTCTCTCCTTCTAGCACCTGGCCATGTAACCTATAATATTACCCCTTAGGGTAGTTCTAAATGCCTCCCACAGGGTAGCCACAGAGACATCCCCAGTATCATTGGTCCAAAGTAGGTGACAGCCTCATCTCAGACCTATTGCAGGAAATTGTCATTCACTGCTAAAGGAGGTCTAATGTCCATGAGGATGAATGCAGCACAAGTGGTCCCCAGAACTTGGTAAGAGAGACAAGGGCATGGTCCAACATAATGGGTGGTTCAATAGTGGAGGCCAGTCCTGAGATATTCTGATGATGCCAGCCAGAAATCCAGACAGCTTCAGATACTATGCAAGGTGTAGAAGCAGGAGAAATATTTTTCTGGGGGTGAATGAGCCACCAAACATCTGAGAGTTCTGCCATAGGTGACAACAGCAATGGCAGCTCTGTGATAAGCCCCGGGTTAGGCTTGAGTAACTATCCAGACAGGTTCCAGAAGGAGACTAAAATGTCTGCCAAGTAGGACCAGTACCCCACCTACAGCTATTTCTGCCAGTACCTGACAGAGGCCATAAAAAAAATTCTGGGATGTCCGAGTTGGGAGAATACAGGCTGCCCAACATATAAAAGAATCCACCTACATTCAATGTCAGAAATTTTGTGTTCAACTGATGATATTAGACATTACTTTAGTAGGATGGATACCTCCCTTTTGGTGGTCTTAGCATAGCTGTGTGGCTCAAAATCTATCCACTGCCTACAGAGTTCCATGGCCTCCAAGGCAACCAATATCATCTCCTGAAGAAGGACACCTGAGTTAGCAAGGTTTGAGGCAGTATTCTCTTTCTTCTAATGAGGGAACTAAGGACACTTACATGTCATATTACACAGTGGACATTGCCCATGTGGATGGCATCTTAAGGATGCAGACAACTGGATGAGTTGATTGACCCATTGTCTCCATAGTAGGGGCTAGGATCTCTCCAAACCAGCACCTTACCCAAGAACAGCACACCCTTTGAGCTTGCAGCAGGACAAGATAAACTGCATATACAATAGAACAAACCAAACTATAGCATAACGGTAAAAATTTAACTAGTTGGAATGCCCATGTAGGTAAGCAGGACCTTTGTGCATAGAGCATTATCACTCTGGATGTAATAAACCTAACAAACTAAGAAACTGTTGACAAAAGAACCAGTAGACACTATACATGATCAGACATCACTAACTAACTAACTAACCAGGTGAAATATATCACCCAAGGAACATTGAAATATGAGCAGGGGATCTGACATTTATCCCTTAAGAGATGTCCCCATCCTTTGCCCTGCCCACCCTACTTCACAACATGTGAAAATAGTGACAGGAATTGGACATGGGGGCATATCCCCAATTAACAAGGCAGAAGTAGAGGGTGGTGACCATAGATCTCTGCATCCAGGGCCAAGGAAGGAGGAATGATAACCAACAACAAGTTCAGGAGGGACCCAAGGGAGCTCATGAACACTAGGTGGGTAACCCCTATGAATTGTGGTCCCCTCATCTTCTAGACAGATATACTGGAGGTCCAAAGCAGAGGTATATACAGTAGTCAAAACTTAAACTATTGGATTAGGATCCTTGGAGCATTCTGGAGGTAACAGAAGAGAGAAGCCTGAGTCATTATTCATCTGTGGGGCTAGGAGGACACAAAATATATGGTCTGCCCCTACAGAGGGGTGAAATAACCCAAGCACAGATTAGTTGCTGCTACTCTAGTCTTGGACATTGTTAGGAGGTTTAAACCTCACTTTCAGATTTTTGATGATATTGGGAATGCAAGTAATCACAGACATGTTGCATTAGAGTAATAAACAAGTTTATTACTGCCAAAAGGATAAATCACAGTTGCCCTAAGCAGTTCTTACCAATACAAACCGGGAGCCAGTGCTAAGCGTTTCCTACACCTCGAGGTTTCTCTGTGTCTCTTGGGGTCTCTCAGGTCTCCGAGGTATAAGGCTTGTGCATTACATTATATACCTACGATAATTACTATGGTTACTGTAAGACAGAAACATTTCTAGTTACAGAGATGAGCCCTATTGGCTAAATTAGAGGTGGCTCCATGGTCCAAGATAACATTATACAATTCTGTAAAGTCATCAGTTTGAGAACAAAAGAGTTCTTATACAGAGTCTTACATAAGTCAGTGTAGTGGTACAAATCACCAAAAGGTGGCAATGCCGACTTATATATTATAATTACTCCAAGGACTCAGGCGTCTTGGCATCTTACAAGTAAGAAATACACAGAAAATACATGACAGAATATATGTATTAGCAAACAAAGTGTATTACAACAATATGCATTTATATCCTGACATCTACTCTTGTACGGTAGATGCCCTTTGCCCTATATGTTAGTATAACATGTACTTAAGTGCTAGCTGTCTGTGGTGTACCTCTGAGGGTACCAATTAGGGTGCAGGGTTTATTAGTGGGTGGTAACACAGAGAGGTACATGGCTGCAGAAGCCATGTGGTGTATAGCACAAAGTTTTTGAGCAGAATTTTTTGACAAAGAATTACAGTAAGAAGGATTAATTAAGGCAGTTATGTTGTACAAACCAGAATATTTTAATGCAGTTTGTAACAAGGACAGAGAACCATTTGGGAATAATTTAGCATTGGGCCGACCTTGGAAAGTTTTTTTGGAGAGTTTGGCCACAGGGATAATTTGTTTTTGTGATGTGGTTTGCCACTCAATTTGAATGGTAGATTTATTAGGAGCAACAACCGAGGCAGTGAGGTAAGCATTGGAACCTTTTTGGACAGTGATTATACTATTTGGTATGTTGATGGATACTCTCTCTGGAGGAGGTGCTGGAGGATTGAGGTGTTGTAGGAGGTTTGATACCGTGTTTTGGATGCAGGGGATAACTCCTGAGAGGAGGAGATAATGGAACAAGATAGCTATCTTGTTAGTGTATTTGAAAAGGAAGATTAAAGATTAGTATGTTAGTACTAATCTGCCCAATGGGGTGAGGAAAAGTAATTTAAGCTCCTTTATACAGTTTTAGCTGGTTTGCATGTAACTATTTGTTAGTTAACTTGTTGTTATGCAGGAGTCTAACTTGATAGACTGCTGGACTGAGCTTGTTGACAATGGGGTATGGGCCTTCCCACTTGTTGGAGAAGGAGTGGGTGGGATGTGCAAACTGAAGTACTATTACCTGATTTTCAACTTGCCAATCCACTTTTTGTGCATGTTTGTTAAATTGTATTTTGGATTGTTGCTGGGCCTTGCCCATGCAGTTAGCAGCATACAAATATGTGTGTATGAGTTTTTTTTTAGTTTTTTTACATATTGGTTTACAGACACACGGTTTGCAGTGGGGGTATGCAGGTTAAACAACAGGTGTTTAGGTAATTTTATTTATTTGCTAGTTATTACCACAAAATGTGTAAGCTGGGTGGTGCTGAGGGTGTACCCCTAATTGCCATAAGGAGTAACGGCAATAGGGAATCCCAAGTTTTGGGATTGTCCTCAATGAATTTGGAAAGCATTTGCTTAATCCGTCTGTTGGCTCTCTCTACTTGACCTGAAGATTGAGGGTGGTAGGGTATGTGGAACTTCTGCTGAACTTCAAGGAGTTCAAGGGATTCTTTTATCAACTCACCTGTAAAACTGGTTCCTTTTTGTGAGAGTCTACTTTTAGAGGTAGACCCCACCTGGAGAAAATTTGTTCCACCAGGATTTTGGCTGTAGTTTTCGCAGTGCGTGTCTTAATGGGGAAAGCTTCTACCCACTTAGAGAAAAGATCAATTACCACAAGAGCATACTTACTATTTCTGCTGGTGTTAGTCAGAGGATCAATTAAATCAATTTGTATGGCATGCCAAGGGCCAGAATGTCATTGTGGTAAGAGTTTGACATTTTTTTTGGTAGGGATTGGGTTGTTTTGCGCACAAATGAGACAGTTGTCTATGTATTGTTTAACATCTTAGGTGATACCAGGCCACCAGGCAGTGGTCTTGAGTCGTTGGAGAGTATTTTTTGCTCCTTGATGTCCACCTGTGGGGGTGTCATGCACTTGGTGCAAGAATGCAGATCGTAAGTGTCTGGGGACCACCCACAACTTGGTGGTGGAGTCATTTGGTTGGAACCAGATGAGATTGTCATCTAGTGACAAGCATAACTTACCTTCATGCCTCTGATAGGGGTTATATGTGGGAAGTTTCTCTTCAGTACCTTTGTCAAGGAATCTGAACACCTCTTTAAGTTCAGTGTCAAAATGCTGGGCTGCGGAGAGGTCCAAGGGGGAAAAAGGTTCAGGTTTCTTCCTGAGTGCTGCAATGCGTACAGCTGCATTAGCCTCTGGATGGTCCATCATCCAGACATCCTTGCCCCCAGGCACCTTCCTTAGCAAGGGTGTTTGCTGTGTCATTGAAGGCATGGTAGGGGTCATGGAGAGAGTGAGCTTTGACTTTGTGTACATAGAGTTTGTGTGCAAATTTTTGTGCCAGTGAATGTATGTATATTACCAATTCCTTGTGTTTCACTGTGCTGCCATCAGAGGAGAGGAAGGAGTTCTTCTGCCAGAAGGGAAGAAATTTTGTAAGAGAACAACAAACTCAGTTAGAGTTTGTAAAAATGATGGTATCCTCAGTTCCATGCTGGATGAACTCGAGGGCACAGGCCACCGCTGCCATCTCTGCATATTGTGATGATGCTGTACTACAGCGCTTAGATATTTTGACAGTGCTCCCATAAGGGTAGATCACTAGAATGCCCATCCCTGCAATTTGTTCTCCTTGATAGTAGGATGCTGAACCATCAAAGACACGGCACAAAGAAATGTTGTCAAGTGTTTGTGGCGTGGCAGGGAGGAAAGGACCTGGATCTGGAAGATCAGGTGACTGTAGCGTACAGTCATGGGGTTCTCCCTGGAAAAGGAGGCCATGAGCTAACATAGATGGAACTTTAGTCAGTTGTACCTGTATGTCTCTATCCTGGAGAAGAAGTGACCAGTGTGTCAGTCTGGTGTTAGAGACTGACCCATCCTTTACTCTATCTGAGAGCAGAAAGGTAGTTGGGGTGTGGTTGGTGTTGATGATTAGTGGTAAGCAATAATATACAGGAAGTGCTTGACAGCCCAGTAGGTGACCAGAAGGTTCCTTTCACAAAGGCTGTACTTCTGTTCCACTGGGGTCAAGAGCTGTGAGGCATATGCAATGGGTCTCAAGGTGCCATGCACCTTCTGGGCCAGTACTGCTGACATGGCAATGTCAGAGATGGCACATTCCAGATGGAATGGTAGTGCTGGATTGGGGTTGACCAGAGCTGGGGCGGAGGCCAAGACCTGCTTCAATGACATCACAGGCTGGGTGTGTATAGGGCCCCAAGTCCATGGTTAGTCCTTTTTGAGTAACTCATACAGAGGAGCAGCTTTCTGAGCAAAATCACAATTAAATTTCTTGAATAATTCACCATACCTAGAAACCTTCGAAGAGTTGCCACACTGGTGGGTAATGGCAAGTCTTGCAATCCCTGTACCTTCTTCCAGGTAGGGCTTTGACCTTGGTCAGTTATCTTTAGACCCAGAAAGAGTACTTCTTTCTGACATAATTGTGCTTTTGCTTGGTTACATTTTAGGCCTGCTGTCTAAATGAGAGTCAGTAGTTCGTTCAAGAGATCCAAATGTTGTTCCTGTGTGGCTGTTGCCAGCAACAGGTCATCCACATATTGTAAGAGACATTGGGGAGTAGAAAACCTCTCGAGGGCGTCCATCATGAGGAGATGGAACAGGGATGGACTGTTATGAAATCCTTGTGGCAAGCAAGTCCACGTGTACTGTCTTCCTTCAAAGGTGAAGGCAAACTTATATTGACTCTTAAGGGCCAATGGCAATGACCAGAAACCATTGGAGATGTCAAGGGCACTGAACCATTTCAGATCAGGGGTTAGAAGTCATAGCACATTTGGTGCTGATGCCACAGTTGGAGAACAACTGGGGGTGACCTGATTCAGTTTCCTGTACTCAATAGTAAGTCTCCAGGTGCCTGTAGGTTTCTTTATGGGCCACATTGGGGAGTTGGTAGTGGAAACACAAGTTCTGATTACTCCTTGCTTGAGGAGTGACTTGATTGTTTCTCTGAGGGAAGGCAAGGCCTCAGTTGGGAAAGGATATTGCCTTTGCCTCTCATGTGCTGGGCCTGGCACTTCGACGACAGTGTGCATTCTACCACAGTCATGCTTGTTGATTGCAAACGCTTTCAAGTGTCGTTGCAAAATAGGGAGGAGCTTTGGGAAGAGTTAATGGTTCTTGAACAAATCTATGACGTCATACTCTGTCATTGACAGATATAGTTGCCACAACGTGTGAATCAATAATCAAAATGGTATGATATTGACCCTGAATCTGTATCAGTAGCATGTTAGCTAGGTCCACCACACAGCCGTGTGGTGCAAGGAAGTCAATCCCTATGATACTAGGATGATCATGCAGTACCATTAGTTGAAAAGTGTGTGAGACCTTTAGATGGCCTAGCTCTACTGGTAGGGGTAGAGAACGGTATGCAGGTAGCTTAGTATCATCAACTCCTGATATGTTGGTCCTCTGTCAAGTGGACCAAGGGTATGTGTTCAGGTGTTTATCATGTAGCACAGATACTGCGGCACTTGTATCTAACAAAACTACTAGTAGGCAGCCCCCGACCTCGGCCTCGTTTGCAGGGCTTTCCGTTTGTATCCAAGACTAGCTTGTTTACAATCCAGACTGGGGCCTGTAATTGTCAATCTGTACTGCCAGAAGCATGTAGAGGTTGGGCCTGACTCATGTGAATCACTTCACCATGCTGCACTGATGCTATATAGGGAGAAGCTTCTGGGTTCAGTCCTGAATGGGCCTGAGGACCTGTACCGCCAGTGTCCCCATGACCATTTAGGGCCTGGGTTGCCAGTTGTACTGCCGCAAGGGCCTGTGAGGGAACAACATCTGCCACAGAGCGTACTTGTCACAGGAGCTCTCAGAATTTCCGATTCTCTTCAACTATCTCCCTATATGAAGGGCCTGTTCTTTGCTGTTGTGGTTTACCTCTACTCTTATGCTTCCTATTCTTATGACAATTCCAGTTCCCACCCCATGGTAGCTGTTGATAAGCCAGTTGGGGGTGTTGATTATCAGCTGGAGGGGCATGCTGATGTTGGGCCTGTTGACGTTGGGCCTGCCCTTCCACTGAGTAGTGCATCATGGTCTCCGGAGTGGACTCCACGGTGGTTAGTTTTTTGGAACTGGAGCCCAGATCAGGGATATAGAGTTGGTACACTCTTTCGGTTTTCCGAAGGATGTTGGCAAACCTATCCATATTGGGGTAGGCAGTTGGCTCTACCTTTTCTCTCACTGCTGGACTCATGTTCCTAAGGAACAAGGTCTTATACTCAATAAGATCTACATCCACAGCTTCTTTGGCAAGTGCTTTCCTGCTCAGTAGGCCATCCAGAGTCACTAGTGGTAAGGCGCTGGACTTTCCTTTGCATTCTGCTTCACAGAATATGCAAGAATTACTCCTACTACACCTGGGCTATGAGCAGAAATGAGCTCAGCTGCAACCTCGTCAAAGGTAGTGTTCCCATCCTGGTGAACAGCATTGGGGAGTTTGGCCCACAAACCAGGATCGAAGGTCTGGCGTAGTATTTGAACCTGATATTCAGCAGCGAGGCTAAGCATCTCACATTTAGAACGCACCTTTTCCAACTGACAGCTGAGGTTGTCAGACGGGTTCATCTGACCGATGCTATCAGCAATTTGCTGAACAGAGTAGGCCATTTGTAGGGGATTACTGGGTCGATCAGGCAAAGGTACATTGTCTCGAGCCCAGTCCAGGGCAGCCCAAGCTGCAGCTTTGGCCACAGTGTGGACAATATCTTCCTGAGTGCCAGCCTCTTGAAGAAGCTGCCTAATCTGGGTTTTAATGGCCCGTTTACTCCTCTCAGGAAGAGGTACATTGCCTATCGCAGTTTTAATCATGGTTTCTATCTCCTGCCTGTCTTCCACATTAATAACGTGGAAGACAGGTCACCTGCACATGGTTGCCAATTTGTTAGGAGGTTTAAACCTCACTTTCAGATTCTTGACGATATTGGGAATGCAAGTAATCACAGACACGTTGCATTAGAGTAATAAACTAGTTTATTTCTACCAAAAGGATAAATCACAGTTGCCCTAAGCAGTTCTTACCAATACAAACCGGGAGCCAGTGCTAAGCATTCCCTATTCCTCATGGTTTCTCTGTGTCTCTTGGGGTCTCTCAGGTCTCCGAGGTATAAGGTTTGTGCATTACATTATATACCTATGATAATTACTATGGTTACCGTAAGAAAGAAACATTTCTAGTTTCAGAGATGTGCCCTATTGGCTAAATTAGAGGTGGCTCCATGGTCCAAGATAACATTATACAGTTTTGTAAAGTCATCAGTTTGAGAACAAAAGAGTTCTTATACAGAGTCTTACATAAGTCAGTGTAGTAGAACAAATCACCAAAAGGTGGTAATGCCTTCTTACATATTATAATTACTCCAAGAACACAGGTGTCTTGGCATCTTACAAGTAAGAAATACACAGAAAAATACAAGCAGAATATATGTATTAGCAAGCAAAGTGTATTACAACAATATGCATTTATATCCTGACATCAACTCTTGTACGGTAGATGCCCTTAGCCCCATATGTTAGTATAACATATACTTAAGTGCTAGATGTCTGCTGTGTACCTCTGAGGGTACCAATTAGGGTGTAGGGACCTTGTGTAACAACATAGACAGAGCCCATTGAAGCTAGGGTGTTTTACAGCTCATAGGACTCTCAGGTGAGGTTGCAGACCCCGTAAGGGTAAGGTGCTGGCTGCACAAAGGGATGCCTCTGGCACATGCCCATCACATAAGGGGCATCTCCTACTGATCCACCACCTCTCTTATGTTTTATACCATGCTAGTAAGGGAGTCCAGATTAAGGGGATATGCCTGTCTGACCTAGGATGCCACGCACCCAGCTTCCCTAGGTACCTAGTGCTCCTGGAATAAGTGACAGTGCACTTCTGCCATAATAATTCTGTGAAGGAGAGACTGGGAGTTTCCTCACTTTGCCAGCCACCATACTGTACCCAAAAGCAAGACACAGAGGTGTAATTATTGGAAGTAGCTAGGAGGGTTTCAGATCAGAAAAAGGGAGGAAGGGTCATGCAGGCAGCTTCATACCATTAAAGCACTGGCTAGAAGGTGAGGTCAGAGTCACATGTAGAAAAATACTGTGAGAAGGCTAGAGAATCCATGTTAAAGGATGAGAATGTATTTTCCCACACTCCCCAGAGCAGGAGTGCTAGTTCCCCAACTAAACAGGTATTAGCTAATATGTCCACAAGGGAAGGAAGGAAGTGGGATGACTTGATAAGAAAATTGAGTGATCTGTGGGGGCATTAAATTAACTGTGAAGCAGAGTGCAGAGTGATGGGTGGGAGGCATTAAACAAAGTCCTTAGAGGAGCTGTACTACAAAGAGCAGAATCAGCAGCAACAAAGGGTTTCTTGAAATCGGTGGCCACATTGACGTCTAGGGAGTGAGGACAAGGGTGCATCCAGTCACATCAGTGGCATCCAAGCATTTCCTGGACTTCTGCAGAGTGGTCTGTGAGCCAGTCAAGGCCAAGGGTGGGATTTCAGTGGCGTGGGTGGACCTTAAAAGCTGAGAGCCCAGCCGCTGAATCTGTCTCCAGAGAAGCCGTACTACAAAGAACTGCATCGGCGGCAACACAGGGGTTCTAGAAATCAGCAGCTGCATTGGCAGCTAGGGAGCAAAGAGGAGGAGGATACATCCAGTCACATCGGCGGCATCCAAGCATTTCCTGGACTTCTGCAGAGTGGCCCGTGAGCCAATCAGGGCTATGGGTGAGAGTCTATAAGAATAATTAAGATCTTCTTCCAAAGATCAAAAAAGAGGCATAAGAGACACAACTGGGCTACAGATCAATATAGAATACAGGGAAAATACAAGCTTTCAAGAGAAACCAGGCATTAAGGGGCATAAAAGAGTCTTGTGCAAGGCAGGGAATTAGGGGGTGGATCTGCATATAATAGGGACAAGCTGGTTGTACACTGTTTTTCAATCTCTAGAAGATAGTCCTATGCTGCATTGTCTTCACTTGGTTTAACTAATCCTTCCATGCATCAAGGCAATCTCTAGGCAACAGTCATTACCCTTGTGTTACTTTGCTGTTTCTCATTGTCCATACTGCATTGCTTTAGCTGGTTTTTGGTTTCTACTTATTTCATGCAGCAGGGACATTTCTTGTCAAGGAGTCAGTAATTTATGCATTAGGTAAAAGTCTTCTGAGGTGTTCTTTAAAGGGCACTAAGCAACAGGCATTGGAGAGTAAAGTCACTCATAGCTGCTGCTGTGCTGAAACATCTGGGGCTATATTAGAGCTAGGAAAAATGGAGGAGCAACTGGTTTGGAAGGGCAAATGGAGTGGAACAGGAACAGAGCTGAGGCATGGTCCCCAGACTGCAAGGGTAGGGGGCATCTTTGGAAGGGGGGGTAAGGTGTACTTGCTGTGGGTCGGCCATAGTACTGATGATGGCATGGAGGATAGGAGCTACATGGTATGTAGGCAGCTGGCACAACTAAGAGAGGAGGTCAGGTGGTTGAGATGGACACTAGGATGAGCAGGGGGATGTGGTAGTTGGGAGGAAAGGAGGAGATCAGCTGAGAGAGTAAGATGGGAGAAGAGCAGAAGAGTGAGAAATGGTGGAGATGTAGGGGGCTTAGAGCAAAAGTAGAAAGAGGCAGGTGTAGTCAGGAGGTGGATTGGAAGTGCACAAAGAGGTATGTAAGCAGGGAAGGAGAAGTAGGGGTGGGCATAAGGGGGGCTTCTGGGGGCTCAGGTAGAGGCAGTACAGGAGTGGGCAACATAAGAGGGGCTTCTGGGGGCTCAGATAGAAGCAGTACTGGACATGAGAAGGACCAAGGGGCATGGGAAGAGATAAGGTACAAAAGTCCGAAGCCTGCACAAAAGAGAAGGCAGCCCCATCCAGAGGGGATATAGTCTGTGGGCATACAGCACAAAAACAGATTTGCACCACTAACGCCTCAAAATGGGGATGAGAATAAGAAAATTGGAGTTCTGGCGGACTCAGGGAAAACAGGAGAGACAAACACGAATGAAGGCTCAGTAGACAGGGGGAGTGGGGATATCCCCTTTCAGAGGATGGGGGGGCAAAAGTAAGGACAAGGATGCAGGGGTGAGCTCACCTCAAAGAGGGCAAACCTTCAAGACAGGGGAGACAGCAACCGCAGATTTAGAGGGGCTAAAACAGGATGGATATGGGGAAGCAACCCAATCACTGGAAACTTCAGACAGGCCAAAGGAAAGGGAAGGGTAAAAGGGGGAGATAAAGCACATGGATAGTGGGGCAGGAAAGGGTGGTTTTGCAGAAAATGCCTTTGAGGGTGGGAGTGCATAGAAGGAAGGGGGACATTTTTACTCAAAGGGATATAAGGGGTAAAGAGGGCAGCAGGAATAGGGTAGTTAATGGAATGCAAGGGAATGGGAAAACACCCAAAGAGAAATGCAAGCAGAAGGTTATGGACTTACCAGAGACTCAATAATTAAAGGAATTCATTGGGGGAAGGGGGGAAGGCAGTACAATATGGGTTGAGTGCCTGCCAGGTATGACAGCGGCAGAGGTCATTCACTAAATCTCCTCCAAAGGGAAACAACAGGATGGGAAAACACACCTGATATTCCACTTAGGGAACAATGATCTGGTGGGACATAGCTTGTTGCAAGTGCAGGCAAGATTTAGAGCACTTGCTACGTACTGTAGCAGCCTGGGGTTCAAATCTTCAACTTTTTCAGAGGTGCTACCAATACCAAGCACAGAGAGGAGACTGAGGATTGAGGGACCTCCAATAGTGCCATATGAAGTCCAAACTATTCATTATTCACCTGACACAAAATGGCTGCTCAGGAGGTAATGAATTAATAAATGGCTTTTGCGAGGGTGTATACAGATGGGGGATGGGTTAGTAGGGGACTGGGGGAAAACATGGGGGGTTGAGAGCCTATTTGCCCCAGGCAGACTGCACCTGAATAAGGAAGGTACGGCAGTGCTAAGGAGCTAGTTAGGAGAGTTCGTAGAGCAGAACTATAATTTAAACTAAATTGGGGGGTTGGGAGAAAATCCACACCATGGGACAAGAGAAATGGGGGGCTACCAGCCTACCCCAGGACCGAAACAACCAGGGTAGAGGAGAGGAGAAGGAACCATGCACCAGGGGACAAAAAAGTGGGCCAGCATGTGGAGAACTATGTACACTAACATCAGGAGCCTAGGAAACAAGATCCCAGATTTAACAGGGGTCATGGCTGAGGTGGACCTGGACATCATGGGAATCACAGAGACATGGGGTCATGATGGCCAGGATTGGGACATTGCAATACTGGAGTATGTACTTTATAGGAAAGACAGAGTAGGAAGGAGAGAGGGGTTGCCCTATATGTGAAGAAACACATTAAGGCCACAGAATTGCAGGGTAGGTGGGGGGAGGCAAGGCATTATGGGTATCACTGGACACAGGGAAGGGAGAAGTCATGTGTACCAGGGTGGTATATAGGCCACCAGCGCAGCAGGATGAGGTGGATAAGGCAATGATGGAAGAGATCCAGAGGATGGCAAGAGATCCAGAGGATGGCAAACATAGGGGAGGCGCTGCTGATGGGGGACTTCAACTTGCTGGATGTGGAGTGGGGCACCCCATCAGCAGCATCTGCCAGTAGCAGGGAAATCATGGACTCTCTACAGGGAGCTCTCATGAAGCAGCTGGTAAGAGAACCGACTAGGGAAGGGACAATCCTAGACTTGATTCTAACAAATGGGGAATGGGTGGGAGAGGTATCTGTAGGGGGGAACCTTGACATGAGTGACTACAGCACCATTTGGTTCATGGTAAAAACGACGGCTGACGTTCATCGGCCCAGAGCAAAGGTTCTAGATGTCAGGCATGTGGACCTTAAGAAAATGGGGGAATGCGTTCAACAATCATTGGCAGAGGTTGGGGAACTTGGGGGATGGAGGAAATGTGGGGCACAATAAAGGGGGGAATTGTGGAGGCCACTAGCCTCTGCGTCAGGAGGGTAAATTAAAATAGGAAGAAGAGGAAGCCTCTTTGGTTTGATAGAGAAGTGGTGGAGAAGGTCAGGGCAAAGAGAAAGGCATTTAGGAGGTATAAAATGACACAGAGGGGGGAGGATAGGCCTGTATACCAGGAGAAGCAGAGGGAAGCAGGTTTGGAGGTCAGGAAAGCAAAGGCAAGAACAGAGGAGAGAATAGCCAACACAGTCAAGGAGGGTGATAACACCTTCCTCCAGTATGTGAGCGAGAGGAGAAAGTCAAAGGAGGGGATAGTCAGGCTAAAAAATGAAGAAGGGAGGTGGGTGGAAGATGACAATGAGAAGGCGGAAATACTCAACAGCTATTACTGCAAGGTGTTCACGGTACAGAAGGATGGGGAGATTAGGAAAATCAGGGAAAATGAGGTGGGGGGTTTGATTCCAATCTGGTCCAGGTGGAGGAGGTCCTGAGGGAGCTAGAGGAGTTGAAGTTGGATAAGGCGATGGGGCCAGATGGGGTGCACCCCAGGGTACTGAGGGAGCTTAATGAAGTACTAGTAGTATCTCTGACCAGCCTCTTCAATAAATTCTTGGATTCGGGGAGGGGTCCCTGATGACTGGAGAAGGGTGGATGTGGTCCCCCTTCATAAGGGGAGGACAAGGAGGAGGCAGGCAATTATAGACCGGTGAGCTTAACATCGATGGTAGGCAGTCTCATGGAGAAACTGCTGAAGAGGAAGAATCACTAGCTACCTAGAAACCAATGGCCTACAGGACTGGCAGCAACACGGGTTTATTGAGGGAAGGACATGTCAAATGAACTTGATTGAGTTCTTTGACTTGGTCACTAGGGTACTGGATCAGGGGGGCCTGTAAACGTTGCATACCTTGTCTTCAAGAAGGTGTATAATTCAGTGCCACACAGGAAACTACTGCATAAAATGAGATGTTTTGGGCTGGGGCCGGTAGTGATTAGGTGGGTGGAGATCTGACTGGGGGCAGAAGGCGGAGGGTAGTTGTTAATTGGGTACCTTCAAAGGAGGGTGTGGTCACCAGTGGGGTACCTCAGAGGTTGGTGCTGAAGACACTCCTTTTTAATGTATTTATAGGGGACATAGCGGAGGGGCTAGAGGGAAGCATATGTCTATTCGTGGACAACATGAAGGTCTGCAATACACCTGAGGGGGTTGAGAGTATGCACAGGTATCTGGAGAAACTGGAGAAATGGTCCAAGGAGTGGCAATTGTCCAATACAAGAAAGTGCAAGATCATGCACTTAGGCAAGAAAAAACAGGGTGCGAAATATCGGATGGGGGGGGGCACGTCCTAGAGGTTACCAAGCTGGAAAGGGACCTTGGTATAATCTTTTCATGGGACCTGAAGGTGACAAGGCAATGTGAGAAGGCGGTGGCAAGGGCCAACAGGATGCTGGGTTGTATCGGTAGAGGAATAACTAGCAGGAAGAGGGACATATAGCTTAACATCAGGTGCACTTGTGTATAAGCTTGTGTCCCAGGCATAATAACTCATTTTATGCAACCAGCAGAAGCAGCAGCACCTGGAGGAAAATGACATCACCAGCAGGCACACTGTGGTATTGGCTATCCAGACACCGCCCCTTGTCACTCACTCAGCATAAAATTAGTCATTATGCCGGGGACACAAACTTATATGCAAGTGCACCATATGCTAAGGAGCTTTCTAGCAAGGTAAAGTATTTTAAAAACATGTACAAATGTAGTGCAATCCTTTAAAGATATATGCGGAACCATAAGCTATAATGTCAGAGCACTGACTAATGAAAAGTTGTTGTTAACATCTCCAGTGTAAGAAATACCCTGTGAAAAGGGAGAATGAAAGGCCATTGCCTCAAGTAATAACTTGAAGGCATGAATGGCCATCAGTCACGCTAACTTTATCTAAAACTATAACTGTAAGTGAGATATTGAGATTACTAACATAATAGATGTAATGATATGCGACGTTGATTTAAAGGGTATCAAGATAGATAACGAGTAAATGAGAACATAAACTGCCAAGAGAGCAGTAGGTATAGTTTAAAAGAATTGAAACAGACAATGCTAACCCAGAATGTACTGCCTGCCTGTTTCTTTCTACGGACTTGTCCGATCATATAGTTGTTTATTTTCTAAGTTCCCTACCTGGCGGGGTGTTTCTCCTCAGTTGGAGTCGGATCTGGAGCAAAGTGTAGCAGTTGAAGTGGGCCAAAGTTCAGGATCAGCATTTGGGTGATTGTTGGTGACTGCTTCGTATTGTGCACTGGGACCATCCCATCTTGGCCTGTTACTGCCCCTGCACACCCAGTCTGCCGGGCCACTGCTTCCACTCCTTTGAACTCTGGGGGGGAGGGCCGCTACAGTTGGGTGTCCTGGTTTGAATTCCTAGTTGTGGATTTATTGATGCTGGTGTTTCTGATTCTCTGTGCAGCTAAGACTGCCAACAAAGTTTTTGGGAGACTACACTATCATTAGGAGCAGGGACAGCAGAGAAGGGAATTTGGACCTTTTCAAGAGAAGATCTTGGATTATTTGGCAGAGGCTTATATTCTGATTATCGCCAGTTGGTGTGAATTCATTAGGATCAGTGAGTACACAAAGTTCAGCTTGATTTGTAGCATGGAGTTGGTTCCCTGATCCTGAGGGTGGGCTGACTGCGGCATGCGTCTGAGCAGGGGTCCTGGTCCTATTTTGCTGGGTAGAAGGTGATTTCGGCCAGTGTCCCATTAGGTTTTCTCCATTGGACCTGCAAGTAAGTGGGCCTGGGCGAGGACCTGTAGCAGTGGCTTCGGGCGTGCAGTTCAGCCTCCTAGCAGGATGTTTCAGAGCCCGCTCTGGTTCCAGAGCACTTAACACCTGAAGCAGACTATTCTGGACCTGTCTCTTTCAAATACAGTCAGACCTATCTATATTTTTCATTTGTAATCTGGTTAGAGGCAGTGAGAGGGCCTCTTTTCTTTTGCTCTTGGTACAGGGAGAGTGAACCATGTTAACAAAAGTGTCTGTACATACTTTCAGTAATCCATCTCCCCGCTGTAGTGAGAGTACTTTGGGGGCTGAGGAAATTATCAAGACTTTGTTACATCCACTGGTCCCTTCTGGTGGTGTAAGGACCATTGGGGGCTGGAAATCTCGAGATTCCCAGTAATCTGACTGACATATGCTCTGTAATTTTCAGTTATAACTGAAGGTTTTGACTGGTCATGTTTAGTCCTTGATCATCTTAAACCTGCTGGCCTGGACTGAACAATTATGACATTTTATTTATTTTATTATTAATTGTATATAAGGGTTTTGGGGTTGGGTTTAGTGCTTGTTTTGTTGATTGTATATTTTTGTTCTTAAGCTCACGATGATTTATTTGATTATACATTTTGTTTAATTCCCCAAGTGAGAGTTGAGGGACTTATATTCTAGTTAAGTATTGTTAAGTTTAATTTTGTTTTACGAGTACATTTAGTTGAATTACGTGATTAGGGTTGTTTGTAATTTTGTTTTATTTCCTATTTCACAGATTGGCATAGTTATATTGCGGTCATCAAAATGTGCTGGAGGCCTGCCCCCACAGTCGTGTGCTATTCACCCTCTACCCTACGAGCTCTCTGCCCCTTTATCTCTCACCCATTGCAGTTTACAACTTACCAGCGCTTTTGAGTGCTTGGGATAGCCCGCCGGGGGGGGGCAGGTTGGGGGGTGCGAACAGGGGAGGATGAATGAGTGGGCCACCTCATTGGGGTCGTAAGATCCAGAAGATGCCCTGGGGTGAATTGGAACTCAGATCGTGGCCCACCATGTCTGGTTTCCATACCCAAGGGCACTACCAATTTTGGCGGGCAGGTTGTTCGGGTGGCCCTGGAGCTCATCCAACTCGAGCAGTGCTATGCAATGCCAGGTCATTAAAAACAAGTTTGCAATTATTGCAGATCTTGTGGGAACAGTTGACCTGGCTTGCATCACTGAGACCTGGCTGGATAAGAACTCTGGCCCCATATTGGAGGCTGCAACTCCAGCTGGGTACTCAGTGATTCACTGCTCGAGACTGGATTGCAGGGGTTGGGGTTGCGGTCTGTTTCAAGACTAAACTGGGCCTCACGAGTGTACCAGTTGATTAGACTGAGTCATCTGAGTGTACTGTGGTAGCAGGTGTAGGCTGTAGGATCGCCCTCATCTACCGCCCACCCGGGGATGAGAAGCGGCTCCTTCAGGAAGTGGCGGACTTCGTGATCGACATGGCATTTGAGTCGCCCAGGCTGATGGTCCTGGGCGACTTTAACGCCTGGGTTGATGACGAACTCTCACAATCTGGACAGCACTTCCTTCAGTTAATGACATCTCTGGGCCTTACACAGACTGTTAACACTGCTGCCCATAAATATGGTCACTCTCTTAACCTAGTCTTCCACCTGGGGATTGAAGTCTCAGATTTGGGGGTGAAACCAGTCGGATGGTCCGATCACTACACCGTGGGGTTCAGTTTCTGCATCCCACTTCCTAGGCCTACCCCTGTGGAGATGGTCAGGTATCGCCCTTTACGAGATGTAAGCTCTGAAGGCGTAGCGGCAGCGCTTGACCTATCAGTCCTTCCATTGTCAAACAGCAACCCAGAGGCCCTAGTGATGGCCTATAATAAGGCCATTTCTGCAGCCCTGGATGTTGTTGCTCCTGTCTGAATTTGTTCTCTTCCCTTTCACCCTCAGTCCCCTTGGTTTGATGGGACTTTGAGGGAGATGCGGCGATTAGGATAAAGGTTAGAGCATTGCTGGCGGAAATCCACCCTGGATGCAGACCACCTTAGCTTGGTGGACCATTATCAAGCCTATCAATATGCAATCACCCTTAAGAAGGCAGAGTTCCTGTAAGGGAGATTGCGGCCACTCAGAATCTACCAGCTCTGCTTTTTGAACTGTGGACAGACTATGCAACCCAGCCTGTCTGCACGTTCAAAAAGTTTTTTTGCAAGTAGAGTGCGATTAGATTGCTCGATCCTTTGTGACAAAGGTGGCTGACATCAGGGTGGCGCTCCAGCCAGCACACTCTACGGGTCTTTCTTTGGATCAGCACTCGGTGGCTACCCTTCAATGTTCCTGGAGTACCTTCGACGGGCCAGAGTTCATGGATGTCATGTGGATTGTCCACGGTATGCACTCTACGTGCCTTAGTATGGACCCAGGTCCAAATACCCTGATTATGGGTTGTAGTGACGTCATTGGTCTGGTCCTAGCACAGATATTCTGGTGCTCCTTGGAAACAGGTGAGTTTCCTAGGTCTCTGAAGTAGGCAGTGGTAACACCCCTCTTGAAGAAAGCTTCTTTGGACCCAGACTGCCATGCAAACCACAGACCAATTTCAAACCTTCCCTTTATAGGGAAGGTGATTGAGAAAGTAGTGGCCGTACAACTGGAGAATCATTAGCCATCCGTGAAATCTATGAACCTCACCAGTCTGGTTTCAAAAGAGGCACAGCACTGAGATGGCACTGGTTCGGGTGCTCAGTGATCTCCTGATGGCAAGAGATTGGATAAACTGCTCCATCTTGGTTCTTCTTGATCTCTCTTCAGCATTTGAGACTGTGGAACATGGGGTTCTGCTCGGTCGCTGAGGTTCATCTGTGGCCTGTTAGGTACAGTCCTCTGGTGGTTTACATCTTTCCTCACTGGAAGAACTCAGAGGGTGGTATTGAGGATTTGTTCCTCTGACCCAGTTCCTCTGTCATGTGGGGTCCCTCAGGGATCGGTGTTGTCCCCCATGTTGTTCATAGTGTACATGCTACCCCTTAGAGACATTGTAGGAAGGCATGGGCTGAGGTTTCACTATTATGCTGATGATAGCCAGCTCTACTTTCTTTTGCACCTGACCAGGATAGAGCTATCTCAGTCTTTAATAACTGCCTCACAGAAATCCAGGATTGGATGAATTTGAGCTGGTTGAGGTTGAACTCGGAAAAGACTGAGGTGTTGGTTGTGGACCGGGGCGCTGGACAAGGGGGCCGAGGGTAGGATCACCTTTGGGACTTTGTCTTGGGAGCTTGCCACTCCCGACCTCTGAATGAGTGCAAAACCTGGGGGTAATTTTTGATGAAGGGCTAACACTATGTTCGCAGGTGTTGGCCATCTTCAAATCCTCCTTCTACCATCTGAGGAATATCTCCAGGGTTAAGCATCTCATTCTGTCTGGCGATCTTCCCATGTTGGTCCATGCCTTTGTGTCCTCATGCCTGGATTATTGCAACTCCCTTTACCTAGGGCTACTTGGGGTGGATATCTGCCTCTTGCAGCTGGTGCAGAATGCGGCGGCCTGGTTATTGGCGGGAACCCCTCGGTCCTGTCATATTTTCCTGGTGCTGCGCAGACTGCACTGGCTGACAGTACAGTGGCAGATCACCTTTAAAGTCAGACTTCTGACTTATAAAGCCCTACATGGACAGGGTCTGGACTACCTGAAAGAGCTTCTGGTCCCTAAGTGCCCTGGGCACTCACTCTGCTCGGCTGATGAGGGGTTGCTAGAGGTTCCAAGGGTGTGTTTAAAATCTTCTGAGGCCCGGCCATTTATACATGCGGCCCCTACCCTTTGGAATTCTCTACCCCATCAGTTACAGGAGTGCTCAACCATGGAGGGACTTAAACAGGATCTTAAAACTCATTTGTAGAACCAAGCAAATAGTGATTGATTTAAACCATGTTTTATTCACATTATCTGCATTTTATACTATTTATGATGTTTTATTCTATTACTTAATTGTTTTAATTGTTTGTTAGGTGCCTTGGTTGTAGAAAGGCACCATATAAATAAAGAATTATTATTATTATAATGTTAGAATTCTATTCTATGGGCATCTGCTCAAACCCAACTTGAAATTCCCAGATATCTCACACAAAAAGGAGAACGATCCTTTGCCATATCTGCCCCCCGCTTCTGGAACTCCATTCCCTCCCACATCAAACTCTCCAAATCCCACAAGGCCTTTAAGCTGAGTCTTCGGGCACACCTATTAGAATCAGACTGCTGCTCTTGTGCTGTAACTTGAGCTTCTCTCCTAGCATTTTCTCCTCCCTATGGCACTTACTGATTTCCTACTGGTCTCCAAACTCTGAAAGTTTCCCACATCCAGCAGAAATCCTATTGTTATAATGCTACTTCATTTAAGTTTTGTTTGCTGTTTGTCGTTTCAATTTAGTCATTGATGTATCATCAGATGAAAATAATTAATGTAATGTTATCTGTTTCTCTTTGTCATTACTGATAATGACTGTACCTGGCTGTATACTGTTCAAATGTTTGTTCTCACCTCATGCTGCGTCATGAAATACTCTTTAATGTTGACTCTGGTCTCCCCTGTCTGTACTCTCCCGGGTTGTGCCTGAATATAGGCAACATTGTTGTCTAGTGTACTTACCCGGTAAACAAAAACCAAATAAATAAATAGAATGTCAGGGAGAATGCATTTGTTTATCTTACCTAATGAAATACATTGTAAGTATTAGAATGAGGTTGTATAAGATGAATGAATTAAATTACCAAAAAAGTGTAGGAAATGTGACATCTATTGTAAGTTAGCTTAAAAGAATAAAATGATATTGAGCTTGGAGTTTATCATTTTTAAAGTTTATGAGTAAAATAAGGAAGTTCAAGTGAGTGAGAGAATACATTATAAAGTGGATACTATAACATCAGATGTGAAGTATAAAATTTATTTAGAACATGATATATCAAGTTTAATAATCTACTGAATGTTTATATTAACAGAATGAGAACATGAAAAATATAGATAGTTTTTTGAATGTGATACAAATAGAAGTACTGGACACAAGGTAAAAGACAATGTTTATTGTAGAAATGAATTCAGTTTATAAATAAGTTGAATGGTGACAGTTTTTGAAGTAAAAAGTAAATATATAATTTGGCAGCCATTTTTTGAATCCAGTCAAAAAAGGAAAAAAAAGTTTCTTACAGTTAATAATTGTTTTAGTAAAAGACAATGGCCCAGATAGTCAAAGCATTGTGCAGCGTACAAACCATTAGCACGAGAATAGCGTCAGGTTTGCGTGGATCCACAATATTCAAAGGAGTGGCTAGTGTGTGCAAACCGCAATAGCGTGGGACAAACCCATAAAGTATGCAAGGGTCAAAGTGAGAGGGCAGAAATGAGCATACATGCGCAATGGTATATTCAGAGCGTCAGCACCGCGCAAGGCCGCATTGCGCAACACATAGAGCGCTGCTAGTTACCGCCTATAAAAGGCAGGTCTTATCCCAGAGCAAACCACAGAGGGGGAGGGACCCCACCAGGAAGTCAACATGGCGCTAGGCCCCAATACAGTGTTGCTGCACCTAATGGCAGCAGTAGTGGAGGAGGAAGAAATGGATCAGTCCCAACATGTCCCACAATGCAGGACAAGGAGAAAATATGCTGTACACAGGTGGTACCGGCCCAGAGTCTCCGTCAAGACCCTGCCAGATGAGCACATCACTGGCCGGTACAGGATGAACAGGGGAATGCTGAGGCAGCTATGTGAACTCCTGCATGAGCAGCTGCAGCCCAACACCAGACGCAGCCATGCCATAACAGTTGAGGAGAAGGTGACAGAAGCAATGTGCTTCCTAGCCACAGGGACATTTCAATGATGAACGGGGGACACCATAAGGGTGTGGCAGTCTGCCACCTCACGCCTCCTGACCCAGTTCCCAGATGCTTTCCTGCCACATGCTGGTGAATTCATAGTATTCCACCATACAGCAGCAGAACACAGAGAAACCATGCAGCATTTCTATTGAGTTGCGCACCTACCAGCGGTACTTGGTGCCATTGACTGCACCCATGTCCCCCTCAGTGCACCACCTGGTGATGGCATTGAAGTGTGTGTGAACAGGAAGGGGTACCACTCCATCAATTGCCACGTGGTGTGCGATGCAACAGGGCGCATCAGCAATATCTTTAAACAGTACCCCGGCAGTGCCCACAATGCCTTCATCTGGTACCAGTCCTGGCTGTGCCATGCCTTTGAGGAGGGAAGGATACCCA
The DNA here is from genome assembly GCA_016271365.2 of Neoceratodus forsteri. Classification (NCBI taxonomy): domain Eukaryota; kingdom Metazoa; phylum Chordata; order Ceratodontiformes; family Ceratodontidae; genus Neoceratodus; species Neoceratodus forsteri. The sequence continues at coordinate 825,253,865 of CM057449.1, forward strand.
GTGGGCACCTAGTCAGTGAGTATCAACAGGCAAGGCATGCACACACCACAGTGGGGGTGGGGACAGACAGGGGTATGCAAGGAAGGGGGTGGGGACAGCAACACAAGTGGTGCACCACAGCAAGGGGCAGACAGCAAAACAGCAACACTAACAGGTGCACATTTCTCAACAGAGGACAGTGTCTATCCCCTGTGACCCTGGCTGCTGACACCCATACCCCGGTCGGCAACATTTGCTGAGAAGAGGTACAATGAGGCACACGCCGCCATTAAGAACATCATAGAGAGGGTCGTTGGCATGCTAAAGATGTGCTTCCACTGCTTAGACCAGTCAGGTGGTGCCCTACAGTATAGGCCTCAGAAGGTATGCCATATCATCCTAGCCTGTTGTATGCTACACATGGCAATGAACTGTGGGATACAGGCACCTGAACCTGAGGAACAGGCCGACAGTGATGCAGAGCTGGAGGTAAGGGGGATAGTAAAGCAACTCGAGAGGAGAGATCCTTGACTGGCACGCAGGGCCCTGGAGCACTGGAGTGGCATCATCAGGACACTGTCACAGACAGGACAGTGAGTAAACACAATACAGCAAACATACAGTACAAGGACATAGACTTTAATATGTGCAGACTACCACGATGGTGATGACAATGAATAAAGCATGTGCACAACATAGTGCAAGTGATAGTACGTGACATGGATATATGTGCCATGTGTAGTGCAGGACACGCATGTGATCAAGGTAGACAGCCATGGCATTAGTAAGCAGGGTGTGGTGGGAGGTGCCTGGGATGAGGTGTCAGTGTGGGAAATGGACCATGGCTGTGCATGTGTGTGTGTGTGTGTGTGTGTGTGGTTGTGGGCTTGAATGTGTGTGTGTGTGTGCACATGGGTGTTGTGTGAGTGTGAGTGTGCATGGCAGCTCTGCCTATCTGAGGTGGCTACCACCATGCACATGACATGCACCATGCATGTGGGACACAGAGCTAGGAGTTCTCTGTGTTGATGAAATATTCGAGGAGGACTGAGGTGAAGCTGGGAGGGTGGAACGCCTGTGTCCCTGTTGACCTGCAGACCCAGTCAGGGTGGGTGGTCAGCCACGACACCGTGTGGTGCTGGTCGATGCCTGCGATGCAGCAGTGCTGGAGCCCGTACCTGCCCTGCAACCACTAGAGGCCTGCCTGTGGAAATGCGTGCCGCGTCCTCATTGTCCTGCACACACACCCTGCTGACCACCGTGCACCTCACACAGCACAGTGGCAAGATCACCCACAGTGGTGGTGAGACCTGCTAAGCCACAGTCAAGCATGGCTAGAACACGCTCCATACTGTCCTCCACCCGCTGCTCTACACGGGCAAAACCCATGCCCACAGTTTCCCGCAGCTGTGAGAGCTCATGCCACACCTCCTGCCAAAAGGTATGCAGGTCCAACTGGGCCTCCTGCTGGGACATCAGGGCAGTCTGGAACAGAGGCCGGGACCCCTGACCATCCCGCACCATGGGTTAGCAACGCCATTGTTGACTAGGGGTTGTACCTGCCACTGGGCATGGTGGGGACACTGTGCGGGTGGTGGCTGCTGTTGTTCCTGGGGCTGCACAGTCCCTGTGGTGTGTTGTGACCACTCCCCATGGACAGCACCACATGTCCAGCAGCACACACACCTCGCCCACCTGGCCCACATCCTGATGTTCCATTATACCACTGGCGGCTTGGCCCTCCACCCCCATGGTACCTGTGTGTTGTACCCCAGCAGGTTCCACCCCATGTCTCCACTCACAGTCCCCTCCACAGGCAGGTAGCACTCCTGCTCCGATCCTATGGATCCATGGTCACTAGTGACCATCAGGATAACCACCTGCCCACCACTTAGATCCTCCATCTGGGCATCTTTAAGCATGACACCGGCCTCCAGTTCCCCAGCATCCTGATCTGAGGAGTCATCCTCTCCCACAGACAGGTGCAACCCATGTCCTGCGGCCTGCCACAGGTGTGCTGTTGAAGATGGTCCACACAGGGCACCCAGTCCTGAGGTCGATGGCAAATTAGCATCGTCTTCCTCCTCCTGTACCATGGCTGCTGTCCCAGCCACTTGTTGGCCCACTGCATGCTGTGTACCCACTGCTGCGAAACAAGAAAGGACAGTGTCATTGACCAGTAACACGCACACTAGGCCAGAACCACCACTAGTACATGCACACTCTAGGTTGTGTGACACATGCACAGACATGCAACCCACACAGTGCAGTCCCTACTGATGTAGATTATGTCCCCATGCATGCACCCCCTCACACAGTGCATGTGCAGCAGGATTAATGCAGAGGTGAATGCCCTGCACAGGAAATGGAAGCACACCATAGTGAATCATGCGTACAGTGTGCACAATGTAATACCACCATGGGTGCATAGTGCATGCCACAAATCGGTATTATGATGTTCCTCGGCACCAGTGCAAGCATGCCTTGTAGGGTGGATGCAGGCAGCATCATACCTGTCCTAGGTGAGATGAGTGGCATCTCACACCCACTGCCAATGGCACCACCAACTGCCACAGGCCACAGTGTAGAGGCTACCAGGATCATGAGTGGGTCCTCCTCACGCTGTTGCATGGTCTGTGGCCCTCCTTCAGTCTGTAGGCATTTGCGGATCCATAGTGCTTTCTCCTCCTTGGCCTGTCGTAGCACATCATTCCATCATTTCCTGATGGTATCCGTGGTATGTTCCCAGCCTTCCACAGCATTCACTTCCACTGTTAAAGCATCCCACATCTGTCTCACAACAGAATCTGTGGCCTTGTGGCTATATAGCACCTGCTCCTGCTCCTTGACCCTGTGTACCAAGGCTTTCAGCTCATCTCTGGGAGAACTTGTAGCACCGGATCCGTTCCTGTTGAGCAGCAGCACCACCTATGAGGGACATGTAGAAAGACTTAGGTCACACTCTGTGATGTGACTGCAGTGAATGGCACAATCAGATCACGCTGTGTATGTCACCCTACATGCCTACCATGCACATGCTGTAGCAGCACAGCGCAGGCCCTGATAATGCCACACGCAACACAGCATGATAGGATACAGTTCACAATGCAACCGTGTGACATGGCTACTCCTGTGTGCATGGTGCAGACATTTCCTCTGGCCCCGCACTGTGGCCATGATCCCCTTGTGCCATGGACACATGCCATGATGGACACTGCAGTCATATCGTGATCACCTACCCTCACACAGCCACAGCACATGCATTGCCGCACACAGCCAGGGGCAATTGCAGGCCACTGTGTGTCCCCATGCCCCCCCATTCCCCCCGGTGCATAGAACCCACACTGTACAGACCAGCCACTCATAGCAGAGTGTGCTCAAGCTGACACAGGTGTCACACTTGGGATGTTCCATCCAGCTGTCTGACAAGCACATTACCCATGTACACCACTGACAGAGCAGTATCGTGCTGACATGGGGGCCTGCAGGCATGTGTTCTGTCCCATGCGTGTTCAGTGGCCGTACACATGTGTGTACAATGCAGGGCAGGGCCTACACACATCTCTGTACCGTACATCCATGTGCTCTAGCTGGTATACAGACCTGCCTGTTGCTGCTCTGCCTCCTGAGACATACACCTCTGTGTAAAGCTGTTTCAGCTCTGACACCTGCTGAGTATTGCAGTACCTATGGACAACACAGGTGGAGCACTGTTTGCCCTTAAATAGCACTGCTGGGCTATCATGCCTGTTAGGCATGCAAATGAGCCAGTAACGATATGCTAATCACCCTGTTTGCCCCCTGCATACCCAAGTAACCTCATTTACATAGGCCGTTTGAATATGTGCCGTGTTAGCACCGGGCAATGCACATAGCGCCGGGCAAACCGGTGCTACCAGGCTATATGGGTATCCTGCATGGTGCTGTCATGTTTGCACAGCACAATATGACATAGCATGACAACAGCGCATGCGTGTGTGGTCATAGGTCGGTGCAAACACCCCAGCACTGAGTGTCGTAGCACTGCGCTATGGCGTCTTGCGTGGTGCCACATGCATGCACGCTATGGCTGTACTGGGGTCGTGGTGGGGTCATGCATGCGCATTGCACATACATCTGGGTTGTACGGCCCTATGCCATGTGACTGCGTAGTGCTATTGCTCAGGTTGCAAGCGGGCCCAGGGTGTGTCACAGTCAGGGGCAGTGATCAGCACATCTGTGTGGTCCTCCTGTGTACAACTCATTAGGAATAGTAACATCTGTGGATTATTATGTCAGGGAGACATAGGCAGCGCATGGAGGTGCACATGTACAGGTGCTGGGGGGAGGTGGAGACAGCGAACCTCATTCAGCTGGTTCAGAAGAGGCACCGATTCCTGTTTGGGGAGGTCAGCGAGGGTGACCTCCCATGATGCCAGGTGTGGGCATCAATGGCATGCCATCTGTCAGAACAGACAGGCATCCCACAGGACACCGAGAAGTGTAGACACCACTACACCTATCTGTGTCACAGGCAACGGCAGCAGCTGAAATGGTATGGGAGGATGGTGCGTGATGGAATAGTGCCAGTGCCAGGTAGGTGTTGCCACACAGTGCACGCATGCGTTACATGTACATCTGTCTGCTGGTGTGTGTGAGAGTGTGTGTGTGTGTGTGTGTGTGTGTGTGTGTGTGTGTAACCAGGTATGCTGTTGTGCTGGGTGATATGCCTGGGCAGGGCACTTCTTCCCCCGACCCATGTTGCTCAGGTGGGGGCTGACGATGTGGGCCTCTTGGGTGGGACAGTGCATACAGGGTGTCTTGGGGGGGAGGCACAGTAGCCAGGCATCATCCACGGTTGTCACAGTGCTTGTCACTGCATGGTACATGTTGCTTTGTCCATGGAGATTGCAATGCAGTCATGCTGTGCGCAACCGTGACACATGACCACGGTGAACACCGCAGGTCTGGTGCATGCAGGCAGGGGACCTGCCATGGGACTGTCCTGCAGTCAACACCAGTGTGGTGCAGGGGACTGTTTCCTGGGAACATGGTCTGACAACACAGCAGTGTGTGCATGATGTCACTGTGCGCCTGCATGTGGTGAAGGCGCACTGTAGTGTCACCGTGCCTACATGCCCTGTGCAACCGGCACACGTGCAGTGGGCCATGGTGGTCATACGTGGCCATGGTATGGCATGCCTGTGGGGGGCCACTGTGTGGCTGCATCATGTGTTTGGACACTGCCTCTGGGCTGTGCCATGTCATTTTTGTTTTGGGGGTGAGGGTGCATCTTGCTCTGGCTAACATGGCCACTGCTGTGTCTTGCGCCAACACTGCTGTTACCTCGTTCCACTGCAGAGTGAATAATGCAGCACAGCCCAGGGAGAGAAGGCCAGAAGGGGTCCCAGCCACCCGCCTGAGGCAGCCCTAGGGTGCCAGCCATGCCACAGCAGGCAGAGGAGAGCAGCGTTGAGGCCAGGGGCCTATTGTGTGAGTACTTTTCTGTTTTATTTAGTGCTGTGCTTCTGAATTGTGTGGTCACTTTAATGGTCTGCCATTAACAGTGTTGCTGGGTGCATGGCCAAGTGCATGGTACTATGGTGGGTGCACCATTGTACTGTGTTGCCCACCCATGTGGCAGAGTACTGCCAGTGTATGGGTGGGTGATTGCTGTACACTGTAGCTGGGGGGGTTGTGCTGTATGGGCCTGTGTCAGCACGCACAGATGGCATTGCCGTTCATTTTCCATGGCCATTGTCCATGTTCTGCCATTCACATGGCATGTCCAGTTTCTGGGTGCACTTCTCTGTGGTGCACACATTGCAGTACTTGGTTAGTGCGTGGTGGCATCCGTCAGCCTACCCCTGCCGGTGTGTGTGCCCTGTGGTATTGCTGCTGCTGTGTGATGATTTGTCCTTGGCACATGCAGTTCAGTGGCCGGATGCCATGCCTGCATTGTGATGCTTTTGTGCCCATGTTGGTTGTTGTTGCGCTTCTCCTTGTGCTACGTTGTTATGTGACTATGGGCAGCTTGTCCTGATGTGTGTCCTCCCATGTGCTTGTTGTTGCATGGCCCACTTCCACCAGCATCTCGGGAACTGCCTGTCTAGAGCACTGCAGTGCTGGATTGGGTGGTGTCAACTGTGCCATGGTGTTGTCAGGCCTGACACGCATCTCCGTGTCCATTGGGTTTTTGGTTGTTGCCTGTGTCATCCAGGCCTGCCCTATCAACACCTGTCAGTTGTGCCTTCCATTGTGTTCCTCAGTGCCGCAAGGGCATGGCTGTCGTTTCATGTTGTCCATCCCTGTGTCACCACCTGTGGCTGCAGTATGCTTTCTTTCTGGTTTGCCATCCTCACATGCACCCCCATCTCCCTGTAGGTCTGTGTGGATCATCCTTGTGGGTGACCAGGCCTGAGGAGTCAGAGGGGAGTGAAGACCTCCTGTGCTGGCTTGTCTGCCAGCAGAGGACTATCAACGAGCAGCAGGCAGTGCTGATTTCAGAGATGAGGAGGGTGGCCGCTGTGCTGGAGGTAAGACTGCATTTTGTTTATATGTTTCATTCAGGTCTTACATGTAATTGTAGCAGCAATAGTTTCCAAAGCTGTAGCTGTAGTTGTCGTAGTTTAGGGTGTAGCACTGTTAGTTTTAGTAGTTGTAGTCATAGTATTAGTGGTAGTATTAGGTGCAGTAGCAGTAGTAGTCATAGTGTAGTAGTAGTAGTTGTAGTATTAGTAGTAGTAGCAGTAGTTGTTGTCATAGGGTTTGTAGTTTTTTTTGTATTGATGTTGTTCATTCAGTTTGTTGTATATATTGTTGTTCTTGTTGCTGCCCTGTTTGTTTGCTATTGCCTTTCTTTTGTCATTTTCCATTAATACATTACACTTTCATGACCTTATTGTGTCAAGTAATATTTCTGGGTGCATGGGGTTTGCATGGGTTTCTCCTGTGCTTTGGTTTCCATTCAGGGGTCCTGGGTGTTACTCTGCCTTGCCATGCCTGGGTGTCTGACATATTCTGGGTTCCGCACCACTGTCGGCTCTTGGGGTCCCTTTCATGGCTGTTCTTCCTTGCATGTGCTCCAGACTCCAGAGCACAGCAGGCTCACCTCTGTACTGTATTCCTTTTGGTGTTTGCACTGCCTGTCAGGTTGCTATATTCAGTGCTGTCTTCTTTGCTATATTTGGTGCTGTCTTATTCCCGGGCTATTTTTGCCCTGCACTCCAAGACCTGTTTGCCCGGCTTCCTTAGCATGCTATATTCAGCAGGATTAGCACTGGGCTATTCCTTTTGAATATCATGGGCTCTTTGGTCCAGGCAACTTTTGCAAGCTGGGCAGTGCTAATTTAGCCCTGGGGCAAAGTTTTTAATATCTGGCCCAATATTTATTGTAGAAATGAATTTCGGTTTATACAGAATTTAAATAATGACAGTTTCTGAAGTAAAAAGTAAAATACACGATTTGGTGGCCATTTTGTAAATCCAGCCAAAAAAGAAAACATTTTCTTACAGTTGATAATTGTTTCAATAATGCATAAACTGTATGACTGAGGTTCCACAATGACTGTAGCAATAGAGATATAAAGTGATAGAGTTGCTTGAGGTCAGATATGGGCCATAACATTATATAGACACTAAAAATGAAAATAATATTAATAATTGATGTCAAGTACATATTCTGAAAACTATTGTTGTATATTTACATAGATCCTTGCCGCTGAAGAAGCCCAAGGTGGAGGAAACATTGGGCACACCAGGGGATTGTTGTGGTCATTGAAAAAAAGAAAATAAAACTTCAAATTTTAGAAAACAAGGAGGTGTGGATATTTGGCTCAAATACTTTGCTTCCTGATTAACATTGTCCATATTACCAGCCCTGAATAAGAAAATGGAAATACTGGTTTAGAAAAGGGTACCCACTCTACACTCGTCTGCTTCTTAAATTCGAACTGCAGCATCAATGTCTTTGTAAGGTCTAGGAGAAGAAAGTTCAGCAGTAGCAAACTGGAGTCTCTGAAAGTAGCAGTTACTCCACTAAGTTACACAGACCCCACCTCCTCAAGCCTGAGGAGATGAAAAATTAGTAAAGCTCACTTACCACCAGTCAGAGGCAAAAGAACTTACTGCTCTGCAAGCTGAAGTCAACCAGTGCCAGGTTGCATGGGCCGCTGTTTTACTGGTAATCAAGTGACATCATCTGGGCCTGATGAAAAGCTTTGTCAATCAATCAATCAATCAAATCTGTATTTATCCAGGTGAACACCATTAAGCATAGCTCATTTATAAGATGGACCTGGTTAGCACTGGAACACAGGATATACAATATATGAACAGTCACAACATAACACCTCAGTAATATTATACAATAGTTAAACGTAGTCATAAGTGGAAAACAGTTTGGAAACAGTGGCTCAGTTCCTTCGTGGTATATAATGAGTCTAGTAACAGTAGCTGGAAGTACTGAAGAGGACAATTGTTAGGTAATGGAATATTACATACAATGCCATAAGAAACAAGACATACAGTGAGTTAAAAATAGGAAAAAACAAACAGTGTAACAGGGTAGAAGGGGGGTGGTAGGCGAGGCGAGATAGGGTACAGGCAGAGTGGTAGGGGATAGATGAGGGACAGATGAAGCCTCAGAGAGGACACAGGACAGGCGGACTGGGAGCACAATTAAGTATTAGAAAAATGTGAAGGAAAGCCACAAGGTCAGGCATAGAGGAGAAGACAACACCATCATGGTACGCTATAAGTGCATGGAAGTTTAGGATCGGGGGAAGCAGTTGCAAATTTCCTTGACCGAATGCTCATATAGTGTCTTGAAGGAAGATAGACTGACCAGGATACTAAGCTTTAGTGATTTTTGTATTTTGTTCCATAGAGACCGCAGCGCAAAGCTTATAGCCATTCTCCCAAAGTATGTTTTTAGCTTAGGTACCTTTAAGGAAATAAAGGAGTAGCTTCTCAGTGCATAGTTCCCAAGCTGGCATAGCAGAAGACAATCAGAGATATATAGGGGTAGTTTTTTGCTAACAGCTTTGAATGTCCAGAGTACAGCATTTCTGTTTCTCCTGTTCTGAAGGGAGGGCCACCCCACGGCAGCATAAAGGGCACAATGATGAGTGGAAAAAGGTAGGCCAGTAATGAAGCTCAGAGCCCTGTGATACAACATATCCAATTTAGCAAGATGAGAGACAGGGCAGTGACTATAAAGTCAGCATAGTCAACCAAGGAAAGAGACATTGTTTGTAGCAACCGCTGCTTGGCATCGCTAATAAGGAAGTTATTAATCCTGAAAAAGAGTCCAAGCCTCTGCCTCAATTTCTTTAGCAGATCTTTGATATGGTCCATAAAGTAAAGTCTATGGTCGAGCCACACTCCCAAGTACTTGAATTTATTGACAGACTTCTAGGTTTTCTCCCAGGATTGTTGTGATCTGTGGAATGGAGCCAGCACTGGCCAGGTTTGCAGCATGGAAAAGTGGTAAAAATAGCATTGCTTTAGTTTTTTTGGTGTTTAATAGGAGCTTTTTGTTTAGGAGTTGGCTCTGAAGTAGACTGAATTCAGATTGTAGGTCTCCATAGGCAGCTTCTGCTGAAGGACGATTTAAATAAAGAACCATGTTGTCTGCGAACAGATGGATATTGGCCTTAGTTATGTTGGTGTCAATATTGTTTATGTAAATTGCAAACAGTAGGGGACCAACTATCAATCCCTGAGGGGCCTCTCTTTGCAGAGGTTTAAGTGGAGAAAGTTCACCTTCTGCCTTGACTTGCTGCACCGGTCAGAGAGGTAGTCAGCAAACCAATGCAAGGATAGCAAGTCCAGTCCTATCGCCCTCAGGGAGGAAAGGAGCAGGCCATGATTGACGGTGTTGAAAGCCTTACCTAAGTCTAAGGACACTGCACAGACGAAGTTTCAATTCTCCAGGTCTCGCTGCCAATCATTGGTCACTTTGGCTAGGGCCATAATGGTGATATGCTGTGCTCTAAAGCCAGATTGCACTGGGTTTAGAAGATTCATAGTTTCTACATAGGTTCTCAACTGCTTGCTTACAATTTTTTCCAACAGTTTGGACAGTATAGGGAGTACAGAAATCGGTCTGTAGTTGTTAAGATCACAGGGATCCCCACATTTAAACAGAGGGATAACATGAGCTGTTTTCCATAAGGGTGGGAGGATTGCGATGGACAGTGAGAGACTGAATAGGAAGGTAATTGGCACAGCTAAAGCATGGTAGGCGACCTTTAGAAAGTAAGGGTCTAGAGAGTCAGCACCCACACTTTTTTTGGTATCAAACTGTAATAGAAGTTCTTCGACCTCTTTCAGTGAAGTAGGCTGGAGAGAAAAGACTGAGTTGGTAAGAAGAGGTTCAGGGTTTTGTGCACCCAAATGGGAACATAAAGAAAATGCAGGGGAGTTGTCAAATGCCAGCCCTGCAGTGGCTAAGTGGTTGTTAAATGCATCCAGGGTCACCATTTTGTCACAGATGGTGGCACTGCCAACGGTAATCTTTGCAGGCAGGGAGTTCCCCGGGGTATGTCCAGACATATCCTTAATGGACTTCTAAATTTAGAGGAGCTCCTGGCAGCAGAATCCAGTTCTGAACGATAAAAGGAGGCCTTAGTATCTCTTATCATCTTGGTGCATGTATTCCTGGCTTTTCTGAAGTGACACCAGTCCATCAGGACCTTAGTTGTTTGTATTTTTTCCAAAGCTTGTCCCTGTCCAGCAGTGCTGTTTGGAGTTCTGAAGAGAACCAGCGACAGGTTCTACTCCTTACCCTAACTTTTACAAGAGGGGCATATTTATTTAATGCCCAGTCACAATTTCAGAAAAGATGTCCTGCCAAGGCAGCGAGTATTTTAACTCATCAAGGTAGGCAGACTGATCAAAGTTATGTCTGGACCTCTTAGTAGAGAACCCTGATGAGGACAGTGGATTCTGGACTGATCTTACGCCGGCGATGATGCTATGGTCACTAACATCAGAGAAGAAGGTTCCTGCATAGGAGAACAGGTGCAGTTTACTTACTAAGATGACATCAAGCAGTGTTCTATTAGTAGGGTTCTTCTTATTGGGACACGTAAGCTCACCAATAAGTTGTATCAGCCCATGAGCATCACAGAACTCCTTACGTGGTGCAGCGGCCTTGGACATCCAATCAAGGTTAAGATCCCCAAGGATAACTGTTTCAAGGGAGTCATGCCTCATAATAGTAGTTAGATGGGTGAGGATTTGAGAGCCAGCAGACGGAGGTCTATAGCAACCTATGACACAAAGCACAGTAGAGGAGGATAGCTCAACCTTTAGTGACAGGCATTCAAATTGGTTTGCAACGGATAATGAGTCTAGGCATGAAACCGAGTATTTATCCTTGATATAGATGGCCACTCCTCCACCTCTAGTGAGCCTGTCAGCTCTAAATAATGAATAGTCTGGGATGTTAATTTTCCTGTCAGGTGTAGAACGTCTAAGCCATGATTCGGAGATCACCAAAACATCCGGTGTGGTATGATTGACCCAGGCCTGGATCAAGGTAAGCTTTTTTAACAGGCTGCATGCATTCATATGCATAAAGCACATTCCTTTAAGTTTTGCTGGATTCGATGGGGAAGTAAGAACTTTAGCTGGGCCAGGGTTAAGCTCAATGTCTCCTGAGCACAACAGAAGGAAAAGTAAGAGCTTCCTTAGTGCAGCAAAGGTAATTTTGTAATCCCTTGCCTGTGTTCGTCTACAATGGGTGTCGGGCCGAGTATATAGAACCCCGTATTTAGATCTGGTCTGTCCTAAGACAGCAATTACCAAGACCCTAGCTGTGAGATGTAAAGAGAGGTAAGTGCACAGTAGAGTGATGGATATGCCCTGTGGGGGCAGTTCAGCCCAGGTCCCACCACTAATAATAGTTTGAACAGAGGGCTGCAGGTGGGGGAATCTAAGAGAACAAAGATAATTATAGGATGAGTTACAGTGCACATGACAGCCCATCGGAAGGCTATGTTCCCCCTGGCTAGAAGATTGGGAGAGCTTATGTACTGTGCATGGCACAAGAAAAAGAAGGAACAGAAAATGGAGTCAGTGGGGCACCCACATGGTGATGCCTTGCATAAAGCAGACACAGTTGATCTGTCTGGTCCTTGGAGCCTATAGATTGAATTAGCAACCTACGCAAAGGCAAAGGTGCCAGCTATTGGGATGGATTGGCTGTGACTGGGTATGTTACCATAGGCAGTGGAAGTGTAAGAACTGAAAGGGTATACAGTCGAATTAGGGTGAGATCCCTAACAATAGGGCAAGTTAGAGCAGTAATTGAAAGTAGTTAACTGGAGTGGCTGGAGAAAAATTTGAATGCAAATCTGTGACCCTGTGGGTGAGACTGCTCTAAAAAGGGGCAGTAAGAAGTGGGCTGAGTCAGGTATTGAAGACAGGGAGGCCAATAGCATAAGAATGTGCAGCAGTGGAATGACTAATCAGCTGTTAGGCTGAGGAAAGGGGCGGGGCAAGAGTCTATTTAATACTGTGAGGAGGTGAGGGGGTGGGCGAAAAAAATTCAGTCCAGAACACAGCACAGAAAGAGAGTTCCCTGCAATCAGAGAAAGAAACTGCCAATCAGTGCCTGTCTGCTCCACTGGGTATCCAGTCAAAACAGCAGCATTCAAAACCACGGGTTTCGGAGGTCCGGTGCGTACCTGAATCTGTCTGAGGGTCAGTCAGGCAGTCTGTGAGCTGCGGACTGCTCGGAGAGAGCCAGGGCCACAGAAGCAGCTTGGGAAGCCCGCAGATGGGCTGTCTGTGGAACAAGCAAGGAAAGACAGAGGATTAAATACAGCTAGAGTACAATAGCAAGCTCAGTGGGGGGGCAGGCAATGGGAAGGACAAAGCATGAGGTAAGGAGGTGGCAAATGCAGGGCAATTATTTAGAGATAGAAGAGGAGCTAACGGAGGGGGTCTGTGCTTTGGCACCGGACGTCTCTGGAGGACAGCAGCAGCGGGAGCTGTAAGGGAAGGGTTTGTAGGTAAGGCAGAGAAGAAATTAAGCTATTTAGAGAGACAGCATTACAAGTGGGGCAGAGAAATTAATAATTAGCTAGGTCTAAGCAGTCAAACATTGCTACTATACAATACAGTTTGTCCAGCACTAGTCACTCAGCAGCAAGTAACACCAAAAGGCTAGACTAGAGGCTTGTAATAGACTAGCTAAAGTGGCAGGTAAAGTAAGACCAATTGATGCATGATATAAGTAATTAAATTAACAAAAATTCAGTCCAGAATACAGCACAGAAAAAGATTTCCCTGCAGTCAGGGAAAGAAACTGCCAATCAGAGGTCCGGTGTGTACCTGAATCTGTCTGGGGGTCATTCGGGTGGTCTGTAAGCTGCAGCCTGCTTGGAGTGAGCCAGGGCCACAGAAGCAGCTTGGGAAGCCTGCAGATAGGCTGTCTGAATCTGTCCGGGGGTCAGTCGAGTGGTCTGTTAGCTGCAGCCTGCTTGGAGAGCCAGGGCCACAGAAGCAGCTTGGGAAGCCCACAGATGGGCTGTCTGAATCTGTCTGGAGGTCAGTCAGGTGGTCTGTTAGCTGCGGCCTGCTCAGAGAAAGCCAGGGACACAGAAGCAGCTTGAGAAGCCTGCAGATGGGCTGTCTGAATCTGTCCAGGGGTCAGTCATGTGGTCTGTTAGCTGCAGCCTGCTTGGAGTGAGCCAGGGCCACAGAAGCAGTTTGGGAAGCCCACAGATGGGCTGTCTTTGTGGCAGGGGCATTGATGCCACACCCGCAGCCCAGAAGGTGGCAGAAGCTGGTTGTCTCAACTGCTGATGGCTTGTACCTGGGCTGTTGCAGCTAATGGAGAGGCCAGGCAAAGAGTGGTATACCTATTTTGAATTAAAATGACGCTAATGCTACCAGAGGATTCCAGGGAGGATCAGCATTTGCTCCTATTATGAGAGCAGACAAAGAGGGTAGCTGGATCCTTCTTTTGTTGATTCATGTTTCAGCAGTGTCCAGGGCTCCATCTGACAGGCATCCTGGGGTCTTCAGTCAAGTTGTTCATTCCGCAGTCAATGGGGCCTCAATGCTGGGGTCTAGCACTGGCATCAGGTCCATTGGTTGGGGTAGATGGCTGGTGATGGGATTTCATTGGGGTGCTAGAAAAAAAGTAGTGCTGATTCGCCCAGTTCAGCTGGATTAAGTGACCAACCACCTCTGACAAGTTGAAATACTGTGGCACCTAATTGTGCAAAACCTTCAGCTGAGCTGGATAATGCATTTAGGCCCCATATTCAGAGACGACAAATAGCACCATGCTATCAGCAGCATTGCGAGGCACTAAGCACATGGCCAGCTCTGAGCAATATTCAGACACTTAACACTTTCCAGTGGAGCACACAGTCTGAATATGGGGCCATGCCAGCACAGCACAAAATAATTATGTGTTGCACTGACATGGGTCAAGACTGAATATGGCCCAGGGGAGGGCAGGAGATAGTGCTGCCCAAAATGGGATTTCGCCAAGACACTTGTGGGCCATATTCATCCCTAGCATGCATGTCACTAAGGGACCATGTGCATGCCAATTATGGACTCATTTGTATGTGCAAAGCCCCTTAGCCCTAATGCCAGACTCAGGAAATAGGGACTTCCTGGTAGTCAAGAGGTCCCCACCCAATCACCCCTGGATTATAGGAATTATATTTCCCTGGTAGTCTAGAGTACCCCTTCCCCTGATTGCCACTGTATATACGATGTCCAGCAGAGGGCAATTGGGGACATTCATCAGTATAGGGATGGTACTGTATGCTGTAGGAATCCAATCATGTCTGGCCCTCATCACCCCCTGGGAGCTCTGTAAAACAAATATTATTCCTCTGTTGGCAGCAGTGGCGTTAACATGATTGGTTTAATGGGAGAATCTCCAGTTTTGACCAATTAATTTTGAAACCTAATACAATGGACAAACTGTCCAACATGTTAACTAGAATATGGATGGAAGAATGGAGATTTTTGAAGTTGAGCAGAATACCATCTTCACAAACAAACATTCAATACTCCAGGTGCCTATGTTAATTCCCTAAAGAAGGAGGGGTTGAGGAGAAGAAGAATCAGCTCAAGGGCTAAAAGGAATAGATATGGGAAGAGTGATCACCCCTTTCTAGTTAAATGATAAAGGAGAAAATCTGGGGAGGAGATACCACTGGTCCCAGTGAAAATGGAAGTAGTATTATAAATCATGTGGATGCAGATTCTTAAGTAATTACCAAAACCCATATTTAACGAGGCCTCATGGAGATAATCTCACTCAGTGGAATCAAACACTTCTTGGCATCTAGACAGTTGTCCAGACTTCCAGATTTCTGACATTAACCTTCTCACATTTCCAGTGCCCGGTATATCAATTACTAAACTATTAAAAAAAGAGTTTGAGCTCTCCCATCCCCCACAGACACAGGATTGTCAGAAACCAACCCAGGTCCATATATATAATTAAAGAATTAGAAGATTATGAGGAGTGCAGTTACCCATGGCAACAGCAAACTTTGCTTATGTCAGAAACTACTAGGAAGATGAAAAGGATTAATATAAGAGAATCCAGAACAAAAATTTATATTAAAAAGGAAGTGAGCAAGCAAATAAATAGTAATAAGCTATCATAAATGTAAGACTCTTATCACAAGTACTAACTAATGTGAACCAAAAAAAAAAGAAAGAAGAAAAAAGGAAATTAGACCACACACCTAACACTAAACATATCTGCATTATTTAAGCAATGAGCCACGAGGGGATGTGGGTTATCGGGGGAATTACCATGGCTGGAGTGGTTTGCCCAGTGAGGTGCAGCTGAGTGGGTAAATCCTCGCCAGCCGTGGTAAATCCCCCGATAACCCAGATCCTCCGAGTGGCTTATTGCAATTATACCAAGGTTCATTTTTTTACTATAATAAAATACAACTTTTAAAGAGGTTGCTTTGTTTGTTTCATTTTATCGTATTTATTCCTGTGCTGCAGAGGATTAGGGATTTAGATGACCACTATTACCATTATTATTTGCTCATCAACCAGAGGTTATCAAAGGATTTACACCGGTGGTAAACTGCCAGTCTGACCATTTACTTGGCTGTTCACTTATATCCATGGTATAAACAAATTCATTTATTTATTTATTCAGTCTCAGATTACAATACCTTTGAGCGCAAGGCACTCATTTACAAAGGTTCCACGTCAGTGGGGAGGGCTGAATAAACATACAGAGGCGGTAATACAAAGACTAGGTTTAAAAAACAGTAAAGTA
This sequence comes from Neoceratodus forsteri, assembly GCA_016271365.2. Taxonomy (NCBI): domain Eukaryota; kingdom Metazoa; phylum Chordata; order Ceratodontiformes; family Ceratodontidae; genus Neoceratodus; species Neoceratodus forsteri. The sequence continues at coordinate 825,270,111 of CM057449.1, forward strand.
CATACTTTAATTATCTAGAATTAATAACTTTAGTAGTGGAGAAGAAAGGAGCAGGAGGGGTAATAAGGGAGAAGACGAAGAGCGGTAAGCAGCCAGAAGGCCTTGTCAGTAGGAGTAGAAAGAGTGGCAGGTGCAGGTAGTAGGTGGGTAGGGAGGGGAGGTGATGGGGGTGGGAGAGTGGGGGGAGGGTAGGAGGATATAGCAAGGATTGGAAAGGTAAAGCTTTGGTGTGGAAAAGAGGGAACTGGAGTGTGCACAGGTGGTAGTATCATTAGGTGAAGCAGTCACAGGAACTATTTGTCATAAGATGCTGACGGAGCCTGTGCTTGAAAGAACCAAATGTTGGTATGGATAGGATTTCATTGGGAAGTGCATTGAACCTGAGTGGGGCTCTGTAAGCAAATGATCACTGCCCTTCAGATGTCCTGCACCTAGGAATCTTCAGAGATTGATGGGCTGAGCTTCGAGTGTGCTGGGAGCTGGAGTGAGGGCTAAGGAGGTTTGCAGTTCCAGGGGGCAAAAGGCTGAGAAGTGCTTTCTTAGCTAACAGGCATGTTTGGTACTGTATCCTTCCACTTAGTTGAAGCCACCCAGATTGGGCGTATAGGTTGCATGTGTGGGTAAGGCATGCAGCACCGTGCGGGGTCTGCACACCTTATTTAGTGAAATGGACATTCTACGGAGTGCAAAAGTAGTAGTGGCACCATAGATAACCAAGCCATAGTCAACAGTAGGCAAGACAGAGCTGATAATTGCAGCTTTGAGAGCTCCGGGTGTCAAGCAGTGTTTATGTCTGTAGAACAGACCAGTGTTGATGTTGACAGCCTGGGCAACGTTGTTGATGTGCTGAGCATAAGAAAGTGAGCTGTCTAGGGTTACTCCCAGATACTTAAAGTGTAGGATTTGTTCCAGAGGTACTCCCATGCAGTTTCAGATTGTAAGTGGTTGAGATTTGTGCTTGCTATGGGTGCCACTGAACAGCATAACTTTAGTTTTTTTGTAGTTCAAGATCAATTTGTGAGCATTGAACCAGTCGTCAGCTTCGACAAAACTATGCTGTAGTTGACATTCCAGTTGCTGTGGGTCAGGGTTACTAGTAAAGATGACAGCATATAACAAAATAAAGAGAAATTATTGCTCATGGGCTGAGGTATGATCTGGAAGATTTATTATTGCATGTTTCAAATGTAAAAATGTTGACTTAAAAACTATATCACCACAAATTAAGGAGACATGATCCTATCTTTAATAAGCACATGAAAACATTTGCTAACAGAGTCAGTAACTTTTGAACAAAATCAAATGCGTTTTAGCAAACCAATAAAGATAAAATAACTGCCCCCACCTCCATAAGTACCGAGACTTTTAACATATTCATTAGCTAATAACATTAGTCCATCTTTTATATACATAAAAATTAGAAAAAAAACAGAGATAGTAAACTATAATGGAAGCAGAGCTTGCAGAAGCTATTAATTCTGAAATACTCTTCAACCAAGTGTTACACCAGCACTATTTCAGGAAATATTCACACTGTCAAGTGTCTTTCAGAAGTATGCCAAAATGAAAGAGGTTTCCTTTGGCAATGGAAAACAAGAAGGCCACCCCTATAAATTTGTCAGGTACAATTGTAATGCCCCAGAGTTGGGGCACCACAAAAAATAAAGAATTGAAAAGTGCTCAGTTGATAGGTGACTCAGTACAGTAATAAGGTGCCCAATAAATGCCCAGGTGCCCAGTTTTAAATACCAACATCAAACCCTGTTACAAAGCCACAAAATTATTGTAAATATCTCAGAAATAATGCACAAATTAAGCCTTTATGCCATGCTGCAGCAAATGAAATGTTAAGTGAGCTGACAGAATACTCACTGTGTGGCATCTGCCATGCCTTCCAGAACCAGAATACAGAGTGCTGCAGTTTCAAAAATAAGTTTCTGTTAGGGAGAATCATGGTGACTGTGGAGGAGTGAGGACACAGAAAGTGAGGAGGGATGAGAAGGGCTTGCCAGGAGACTTGAAGCTGTTCCTGAGGGCTTTGCTGTGTGCCTCCTCCTGCCTCCAGTCACTGAAGAGTACGGCCTACCATCAAGTGTTCGGTCCGCGGTGCCACTTTGAGCCACCAGTGAAGTCAAGAGATGTCCTGCTGTATCCCAGGAGGGCTTGGTGCCCTGTTTTGTTGTTTTTCATTTTAAAAGTCAGTTTTGGTCCCTTGGAGGTGGCCATTGCACTGCCGCATCGTTCGTGCTGCCCCAGGACATTTCGTGAGATCCCCAGTCATCCTGTGCCTGCCTGAAGCTCCCTCCCTCTCCAAACAGTACCTCCCACCTCCCGTCTGCATCCTCTGCTACCTGATGGTGTGGTGAGTCGGCAACAGCACACTGCTACATGCTGCTCACCCTGGAACTGTGTAAAAAGTGTACTTAATTGTTTTAAACAGTTTGCGCTAGGCACAAGAGAACGGCAGAGCACCGTGAAGGGGCAGGCCAGGGGCTCCTTATTTAAATAATTCCAGCCTGCAGGGCATAGTAACGCCCACAAGGGAGGGGTCAGCCACAGAAAGGCCTTAGTGGGTCATAGATATTCATTAGAGAGGTGGGGTTATACAGAGAGAGATACTGTCAGTTAAGCCCCAGCCAAGCCAGTGTCTTAAAGAGGCCCAGTCAAGCAGGCTCTGTGATTTAAAAAGGGCTCAGTTCAGAAAAGCCCAGAGTGTTTGCAGGGGCAGAACCAAAGGGTGGCCCAATACTAAAAGGGGCCCTGTTCAGGAAGGGGGTTATACAGAGAGGACCAATGATTTGGGAGGGGCACAAAGGTTTATTTGAAAGGGGCTCACCCAGGAGAAGCCCAGTGATCAGAAAGGGACCCCAGAGTATTTGAAAAGGGCAAGTTAGGCCCACACTAGTTAAACAGGGCAAGTCAGGTCCACCAGCTCTTAATAGGGCAAGTTAGGCCCATGGTAGTTAAAGAGGCCAAGTCAGGCCCACCAGTTCTTAAAAGGGCAAGTTAGGCCCACGCTAGTGAAAGAGGGCAAGTCAGGCCCGCCAGTTCCTAAAGGGGCAAGTTAGGCCCACAGACACATTGCACTCCTATTTAAAAAGGGCAAGTTAGGCCCACTGCTAGCCATTTAGATTCCCCAGGTGTTATAGGGGTCCAGCAGCATTAGTGACCCCAGATGTTAAGGGGACTAGCTAGCCATACAGAATCTCAGTAACAGGAAGAACCCGATCTAGTCAGAGGGACCTCTGTTAGTTAGGTCCACCAGTGTTAGGGCTCAATCAGAAAAGTGAATTGCCTGTATATTTACTGTGATTTGGACATTAAGACTGAATAAGTGACCACTGCAACAAGAACTAAGACTTTATTTGCATGCTATGATTGCTACAAGCAGTGAATGTGCCAGAAAGTATTCTTTTTTTGGCCAGTCTTCCAAGTTACAAGGTGTTCAAATCAGTCTTCCGAAGTTTTCCAGCACCTCTTCACCATTGGTATCCAGATCAATCTTCTTCATTGTACTCAAGAAGTTGTTTCCAGTGCATCTTTAAAGCAGCCAGCAGCAGATCTTCAAGGAACCGTGACGCAGTAATTTGCAACATCCTTTTTATTGTTTTCCACTCTTCAAGTTTCCCCAAAGTACGGCCTGGCCTGGTGCAAGGGTACCATCTGTTTTCTTGTTTTGTCATTCGTATCGAACTATTATCCAGATCTTCTGCTGCAGTATCTTGCATCAATGTCCTGTTTCTTATTTTACGTAATCCTTGGCTTGTCCGGCCTTAGGGTCCGGAACCTCATTGTTGCTCAAGATTCACAGACTTCCTTTCTTCAGAATCTTCTTTGTGTCCTGTCAGTCCAGTTGTTGCTCTTCTTCTTCTTCTTCTCCTTCTCTTTCTTCTCCTTCTTCTTCTTCTCCTTTTTCTCCTTCTTCTCCTCCTTCTTCTCCTTCTTCTTCTTCTTCTTCAGAGAACTTTGGGCTGGTTGGTCAGCATCTTCTTCTCCTTCATGTCCCGGCAGTCCAGAAGAGGACTTTGGGCCAGTTGGTTAGCATCTCCTTCTCCTTCTTTGTGTCCCAGCAGTCCAGAAGAGGACTTTGGGCCAATTGGTCAGCATCTTCTTCTTCTTCTTTGTGTCCTGGCAGTCCAGATGTGGGCTGTGGCCAGGTTTGTTGTGCTTCAATTCCAGCAGCTCTCAGTGGGTTCTGAGCTGAGAGAATCTTTGCTTTGTTTCTGAAAAGTTCGGCAACCCTAGAGAGTTGGGGTGTGGTCGAGAGACTCATGGCCTGTACAAAATCCTCTCTGCAGTCCTTTAATTGTTAACCCAGTCAGCTAAGTGTTACCCTTTTGTTTTATCCTGCAACTCAATTTCTTCCCGATGACAGAGAAAGTTCATCCGTACATGAACTGCCTTTTTTCATGACTAATATAGAGTGTTACAGTAATACGTTTTAGAGTTCCTTGCAGTGGAGTACTCCAAGTAATAGGCCCTAGGTAGAGGTGCACCTCAGGGTAGTATTGGAAAGCTTGCACAGTGATTTGCTGAGTATAGAGTGTACACCACTCATAAAGTGGAGCTGTTACATTCATTGCATTTAGAGTCCTTCTCGTATAGGAAGTAAGGATAATAAGTGTTCCCTGTGACCATGTTTCCCCTCCCTGGTTTGGTACGAGTAAAAATCCTGAGAAGTATTTGCAACCTATTTCTGACTCTCACTGCTCTTTGCCTGGTGCCATCATCCACCCATTTGGCACCTGTGTTAGTAATTTGTGTGCAAGTTACTGGTGTCATTGACACAGTTGCTTTATTTACCCCTTTTATTATTGATGTGGAAACCCAGCACACGTTAACATCCATCTTACCACCTTCGAGGCACCACACAATGCTAGGAGAAGGCCAAGACACACTCCAAAATTATTTTAAATTTGTAATCATTAAAATGTTGTTTTATATGTTCAGCTATGAGTAATAACCACTAGGGGGAGGTCAAATCAAACTGTTAGAACATTCCCTGTCTAATCCTCAGGTCTTGGTTTCAAAGTGAAGTGTTTTGAGGACAATGAATGCAGATAATCAGTCGTGTGTGTGTGTGTGTCTGTGTGTGTGTGTGTGTGTGTTGCCTCAGGACTATTATAATGGGCACCACCCTACTGAGACAACCTTATACTCTAGGGTCAGACCTGTCAAGTCCTTGAATTTGTTTGTCATTAAGACACATGCACTGATATCAGGCTTGTACTGCCCTAACATACATGTGAAACATGCAATAATAAACCTGCCAGATCATACCTCAGTTACATGTGCAATAACTTCTCTTTATTTTGTAATATAAGCAGGAAACCAAGAGAGGATACTAAAAATGACTCCCCCTGGCTCTCTTCTTCTGCAGCATACATACACATGCTGGCCATACAGTTACTTTTACATCTGGGTAGACTGTCTCCTGCATTGAGGAGCCTCTGCAAATGGACTTCTCTATACTTCAAAAATGGTTTTAGGATGCCCTATTAGTCATAATGAACCAGAAGAAACCTGTCTCCATGCTGTTCAGATCTAGTCACTGGCTAAGTGCCACCCCAAACTCACTAAACCTATGCTCCTTCCATGCTGAACATCTCCACTCCATTCAGTCATGCACATATCTAGTCCTCCACCTGGAACAACACCTCAACTACTTTAGTCATATCTCCCAAGTAACAGCCAAGTGTAATGTCAAACATGGCACCTTTTATAGGCTTAAGAGCTGTTTCCAGCCCCAAAAGAAACTGGTGGTTGAACATTCCATCTTTCCTTTCTTGGACTGTAAGCAGATTGCATATGCTAGCAGTAACTCTTCCACCCTGACCAAAATCATCCCCCTTTTCAATGCCTTGTGCTGATTTATTCTTGCTTCTCCCCCAAGAACCCACCATTGCACCACATACAACAAGCTTGGGTGGGCACCTAACTCAGAGAGACACCTATTGCACACTGACCTAATGGTGATTAAGCACTGGTCAGGCAAACTCCCAACCTACCTCTCAAACCTTTTCACACTGGTTACAAACTGCACCTACTCCCTCAGGTCCGAGGATGACTGCCATTTCCAAATTCCATGCTTCAGGAGAAACCTAGGGCAAGCCTCCATCACCTACAGCTTCCCTCCATATTGTATAACCTTCCTACCAAAATCAGCACATCTCCTATTTATCATATAAAAGGCTAATTAGGTCTCATCACTCATATGTGATCACATCACCCAGCCACCCAGCCTCCTTTCTTCTGCCAGCAACTGACATAGACTTGCTACTGCTCCTCTGGGTGACTGCATTATGATAACCCTAGGCTCCCCTTTTAAATGCAAGAGCCTTGATGCAACTGTTCTGCCTACTGACATGACTTTTATCTATTACAACCAAGTATATGTGCACAGTGCTTTTTGTGCGTAATGTACCCTGTAGATAAACAAGGGTTTGTATTGTAACTCCATTAACATCACTCTTTGCTTGCACCTTGTCCTTTACATTGAATGCTACTTGATTTTTTTGTTTGTTTTTGTGCTGTTTCTGTGTTGTATGTATGTGTGGTTTAATGTAATCTTCCCTGTGTTCATCCTTATCACCTCTAGGTCACAACTGGAAACAAGTCCTCAGGAGGCTCTTCTTGCTTACCTGGTAAAATATGTTTAAATTGAATAAATGACAACAACCCATGGTAAAACACCTAAAACAGAAGATTAAAAAAACAACAAACTCTGGTTAGAGCCAAAATTGCTGCTAATGCATTAATCTGACATGGTTATAGCAATAATGTGTGACTTTATTTATTTAGTTTTTGTCTAACAAAAGAGAAGGGCTAGACAATACTATTTTCAGCTATTGCTGGACATGGGGGAGAGTGATATCAGTGCAAACCAAGTGAATTAAGCTTGTATTGTTGTGATATGATAACTGGTGACCCCCTATAATGACTGGATATCCAGTCTTGACAAAATGCCATAATAATCTATTGAATTCCATAATAACTCAATAGTGGGTTATTATGGCCTTTTCCTCCTCAAGCTCTCACTTCACTAAAGCATGAAAGAAAGCACACTATAGTTGCATGAACACAGCAGGTGCTCAGGGACATGCTTGCACAAATACTGTTTTTCTGTCTGTTGAAACCTTGCACCAGTTATCATAAAAAATATTGCCTGTGCAAAGTTTGTTTTATGAGGATTCCTCACACACCCATGGTTTGAGATAATCTCATAAACCCCTCGAGCATCTATGGATTATAACACACCTCGAGTTTGTGAAAAATCCTCATAACACACACCTGCACAGGCATTATAATCTATGTAAATATGCCACATTGGCATACAGACAAACACAAAGCCACACACCTACAAATGCTCACAAGAAACACAGATACATGTAGACACACATACACACGCACACACTCACACACACACCATTGCAATAGTTGCACCCACACAAAGGGCCTGGTACGATTATCAGGATAGGCTAGGTGAGATATGGTATGTTGTTTTCAGTTGAGCCCTGCTTTTACACATTTTTACAATAAATCTACCCAGGTTAACATACAGTAACTAAGATGTAATATCATGTTTTGCCAATGTATTTTCCCCGGATAGAGTAACTGAGATGCAAAATATCATTTTCAATTGGGTCCTGTGTTTACTTGTATTTAACAATTTATTTACCATGGATAATCCAGATAGATGTAATATCTCTTTTTCAGTAGTGTCCCGCTTATGCCCATTTTTCAGTGCATTTAACCAGGACAGTCAAGCTAAGATGCAGTATGTGGTGTTCGGTGGGTTCCTGGTTGTACCAATTTTTACAGTGTAGTTTCCCATTACAGCTCAGCCGAGATACAATAGCTCATTTTCCATTGCTTTTGGCTAATACATAATTTGACATTTCACTAACAGGATGGGAATTTATGATGTCAGCATGAGAACACACTGACCAGATTTTGTCTAAAATAGTCCCAGGTGGGCACCAGACATTTTCAACAATCTGAGCACCTTAAATGTGTGGGATAGAGGAGTGCTGAGTAGAAATGTAATGAGAACTATGCATTGCTTGTTCATCTCATTCTTTGATTGACAATGGGTGGGACTGCTTTCTACTATACTGACCATAAAAATGGGCAGTTTCATTAATGGGACACTGTCAACTTTTATTGTTTTTTTTCTTGTTTGTTTGTTTTGTTTTACTATTTTACTAGATAATAAAAAAGTGTACTCAGATTGTTTCCGTTGCTTAACATAAAAGTACACACAGTAGTAGTAAACGTTGTTCATTTCATTTCATTGCCACATTCAATTTAATTGGATAAATCATCATATGGAGCTGAACTTGTTCTGTTATGTAAAAAGCATTGGGTCAGAGACAGCCTAAAGCAGTGTTACTTTTCCTAATATCAGGCATTGTGACTTCAATAAATTTATGTCTATATTCCAATTATTATCTTCAGATATCAACATGATATTGCAACGGTCTGCGACAAATGTGACACAGATACGTTACAGTGTTTTATGCTCATTTATTTTTTGTTTTCCTTTATTCTTGTATGGCTTATTTGCGTCTTACAAAATTACTCAGAACAGACTTGTGATTTAAACTGCTGTCTTCAGTGTTGCTAATTATACATTTTTTGTAATAAAAAATGCTGCATCATAGCAAGTATACATAGCAAGTACTTTCACTTTGGAATCTAAAATCGTGTCACAGAGCATGCATACTAATGCCACACAGTGTGCATACCCTGTCTCACGGCTTCAGATTTCAAAGTCCATTTTCACTACCTTTTTATGCTCATTTTGGCTCCACAAGTCATTTTATTATATTCAAGTAACAGCTCACTGCAGATACATTTACTCAGTATTGCTTAAAACTGAAGTACTCATGCATGCAGGAGATTACTGGTGCAAAAGTGCCATTGTGAGCCAAGAACATGCATAGCAATGCAGTTTAGCTGCGGGGGCAGCTTAAGGTCAGGACACTAAAAGTGTAACTTTTGCAATTTTTAAATAAACAGGGCCAGATATTCAAAATTTTGTGCAGGGCAAAAACCATTTGAGCAGGTTTAGCGTGGGATTAGTGCAGGTCTGCTATATTCAAAAGGCCGAATAGCGTGGGCAAACTGCATTAGCACTGGGCAAAATCATGATGTATGCAAGGGGCAAACTGACATGAATACAGGCGCAATGCTATATTCAGCAACTAGTGCTGCACAAAGTGGTTTTGCATGACTTAGTGCGACACTTAGCGCGGTGCACATTACCGCCCAGGAAAAGCTTATCTTAACCCTGGACAATCAGCTTTGTGCGACACTATGGCTTTGCGTGGTGTTTGCGTGGGTTTTGCGCAGGTTTTGCACGACCCTAACAAATAAATATGACACATAGACAAAGCCAAGCATAGCGGAAGCATGCTGCTAACTGATGGCATCACAATGATGCCATCGTCTAACACCAGTCCCAGCCATGCCAGACAGTAAGTGGTGACCCTGCCACCAGTGGACAGCATGGCAGTGTGGCCTCACAGCACACACCTGTGGACCACACTTCTGTGGACACCAACAGACACCAGCACACACATGCAGCACTGTGGGCATGGAGGATGTTGAGGGGAGAGTGTATGGGTGGCCAGGCTGTGCCACAGACCAGGTGTGGCCACAAGGCTGGGACACATCATGCAGTGCACATGGGCCAGTATTGGGAATACCCCAACACCAGTGTGCCTTTCGGATGATATGTGTCCTCCGGCCACATACCGCACAGCTGTACAACTGCTACAGCACAAAGCCGGACATGTATATGTCACTGTGAGCATCCCATGCCAGAGGACCAGCATCTGTGGGTCACACAACAGCATAACAGTAATGTCCACTGTCAATGAAACACCTGCAGGTTGGGCCTTTCACTGTGTATAGTGCAGTCATCATCACTGCCCTACACACCATAGGCATTGCTGTGTCCACACACTACTGGCCCCCTTGCTACTGCAGTGTCTGCTGTGCACTGTAGCATGACCTACAGTGTGACAGTTGCATGCAGCACCACCACCATCTGTGCCTATGCTGTGTTGTCCTGGTACAGCTGCAGGCAGAAGCGCATGTGAAAGTAATGTTTAAAACTGTATAATAGTCCCCAAGCTGTTTGTGCGGCACATTTTCGCAGGTTTAGCGCAGGGCTAAACAGTTATCCTGGTGCAAATTGCATGCAAATCAGGGCACAACGAGATGCTAATCTGGATGTTTGCCCACAGACTACCTAAGTAGGCTCATTTGCATGTCACTTTTGAATATGGCAAAGTTTAGCGCTGGGCAAACATGTCTGCACCGGGCTAACAGTTTAGCCCTGTGCTAAACCCACGCAAACGTGTTAGCACTGCGCAAACAGTTCGGGGAATATTATACAGTTTGGCACACTGTACTTTCACATATGCTGCTGCCTGCAGCTATACTGGGTCCACGCATTTGCTGACACACACATTGGCTACATAGTTCAACTCTACCTACCTTCACATCGCTGTGCACTGTTGCTGTTGTGGTTTGCACTTCCTGGTTGCCATATTCACAGCTGTCTTATTCCAGGGCTAAGTCTTCCCTGCACTCCCAGCCCAGTTTGCCCAACCTCATTTCCATGCTATATTCAGAGGCTGTTTGCCCTGGGCTATTCCTTTTGAATATGGCTTGCTTTGTGCTCCGGGCTAAGTTTGCCCACCGGGCAGTGCTAATTTAGCCCCGGGGTAAAGTTTTGAATATCTGTCCAACAGTCTCTTATTCTAAACATCAAGGCACAGTAATCATTCAGTAAAGAAAATGCTGGCAGCATGTACTATTATCACATGGCTTATAAAAATGGCCCTGAAAACCGACAGTGTCCCTTTAAGAAGGGTGATGGGTATGACAGGATTGAGACATTTGTTTCAGAAAACTGGAGCTCCTATTTTTGTCAGATATTGAACTGTTTTACTTCATTTCTCTTTGGCCATTGTTGACATTACTCAAGACTGGAAAAACTGCCTTTGTTACCCTTAGTTTTAAATGGTGTGATATTTCTGACCCATATTGTCACCAACCAGTATCAATATTGCCATTAATAATTTTCAAAAAACTCTAACCAACTTTTTTCATGCTTGTAAAACTCCGGCTTAATTTCTGACCGTCATATGAACATGTGACATATGACAAAGTCAGCAGAATAAGGCCATTAGGTCTATCTAGTCTGCTTGTAGTATATCGTCCTCAGCATGAGCTACTACCCTGCCTCCCTTCCCCAATCTGCCTTTCCCCTCCATCTGCCCCTTCCTTAATCCTTATTTCTTAACTGCCTCCCAGCCTCTCTAGAACCTGCCCACCATTTTCAGTGAAACCACCTCTTGTTGAAGCACATTCCAAACCACCACCACCCTCTCTGTGAAACAGTGGCTCCTAGCCTTTCTCCTAACCCCCCCCCCCAACTTGAGACTGTGTCCCCTCATGTTTTGGTTCCCACTAAGCTTTAAGAGGCCCTCCTGATCCACCTTATTTATTCCTTTCAAATACCTGAAGGTCTCAATCATGTTCCCTCGCTCTCTCCCCTCTCCTCCAGGGAGTACATGTTCAGGGCCTCTAACCACTCCTCGTATGACCAACCCTGATGGCCCATGATCATCTTCATTGCCCGGCTTTGGACTGTCTTCAGTAGGTTAATGTACCTTTTAAGGTATGGGCACCAATACTGCACGCTGTAATCCAGTTTCAGCCACACTAATGACATGCACAAGGGTAGTATTACCTCCTCTTGCCTGCTGATGATCCCTCTGATGATGCAGCCCAACATTTTATTTGCCTTTGCTTTTTCTTTCCTACATTGCATGGAGTGTTTTAGATCGCTACTGATCACCAATACCAGATCCATCTTCTCCTCTGATGCAGATACTTAGACCCCCTCCCAGGCTGTATTCAGTCCTCTGATTTTTGGCTTCAATTTGCATAAGTTTAAAGGTCACAATACTATACATATTGCATCCAGAGTTCATTATTTCGGGCACAACTTGATTATGTGAATTTTATCTATAGAAAAGCCACCACCGTTTTGCTTGACACATTAAATCTTCTTTATCATAGCTCAATTAGATTTATCACCGGTCTGCTGTAGAGAATCCATCATTGCATATTATATTCTCATAGAAACATAGACAATGACAGCAGAAAAAGACCAATGGTCTATACATTCTACCTGAGTTCCCTATTTAGCCCTGGGACCTACTGTCCCTCTAGGGTTCTAGCCCTCCCCCATCCTCCCCACAATTTACCTCATAGTTAATGCCACCGCTAGCAGCCATTGCAATAAACATATGAACATACGAATGTGCCAGCAGAAATAGACCTCCTGGTCCACCAACATCTGCTCGAGTGTGCAACCAGCTCCCCTAAGTTGCAGCTGCCCCACCCCCTCCCCATTTGTCCACCCTCTGCCTTTCTCAGTCTCCAGCACCCGTACTCTCCCCTGTTCTCTGTCCTATGACCTTTTAAAGCTACCCACAGTTTTGCATGATATCACCTTATCTGGCAGGGCATTACACTTTGACACCTCTCTCTCTCTCTGTGAAGTAATGCCTCCTCATCTCCCTCCTAAATCTTCCCCCCCTCTATTCTTAGTACATGGCCTCTAGTGCCCCTTCCCTTCCTCAGTTTAAAAACCCCATCTGCTCCACTCCTGTTGATTCCCCTCAGATACTTGAAAGTTCCAATCATGTCCCCCCCCATCCCTCCTGTCCTCCAGGGTGTGCATATTCAGTTCCCCCAGCCTGTTCTCGTACTCTCTCCCCCTCCGTTCCTTGTATCATCCTTATTGCCCTCCACTGCACTCCCTCCAGTAGATTGAAATCTTGCCTCAGGTATGGCCCCCAGAACTGCACACAGTGCTCCAAGTGCAGCCTAACCAGTGACCTGTAGTGGAGCAAGATCACCTCCCTCTGCCTGGATGTGAACCCCTTCACTATACACCCCAGCATCTTGTTCACCTTCACTGCCACTTTCCTGCATTGGGCAGAATTGTTCTTGCTCCCTGTTACCATCACCCCAGGTCCTCCCCCTCCTCAGCATCCCCAGCTTCACCCCCCAACTAGTATTCTCTCCTTGGGTTCTTTACCCCAAAGTGCATAACCTTACACTTCTTCACATTGAACCCCAGCTGCCACCTCTCTGACCACTCCTCCAGTTTGGTTAGGTCTCCCTGCAGTTGCTTCCATCCCTCCTCCTTGTCCACTACTGCGCCCATTTTGGTATCATCTGTGAACAGACTTACCCTACTCACCACTCCATTGTGTGATGTCAGAGATCAAGAGCCCTACTAGCACTGGGCCCAGCACCGAGCCCTGCGGCACCCCACTCATCACTGGTCTAGGTGTTGAGAATTCTCCCCCCTCCACCACCCATTGTAGCCTCCCTCACAGCCAGTTTGTAATCCAGTTTGCCACCTTCACCCCCACTCCCACACCAGTTAGCTTCCCCCCAAGCCGCCCATGAGGCATTGAATTGAAGGCCTTGCTGAAATCAAAGTAGAGGACATCCACTGCATGGCCCCTATCCAGCAATCTTGTTACCCAGTCGTAATATTGTATTAGGTTAGTCTGACAGGACTTTCCCAATACAAACCCATGCTGCCTCACATCCTGAAGGAGATTGTCCTCTAGAAATGACATCAGCCTCTCCTTCAGTATCATCTCCATAAGCTTGCCCACTATAGAAGTGAGACTGACCAACCGGTAATTGGCCCGTTCATCCCTTGGGCCACTCTTGTGTATCAACATCACATGGGCCATCCTCCAGTCCTGAGGCACACATCCTGTATCCAGGGAGGTGCTGAACAGATCTGCCAGTGGTTCCGCCAGCACCTCCGCCATCTTCCTCAGCAGCCTGGGGTGAATACCATCCGGTCCTGATGCCTTGTCCACTTTTAGTGCCCTCAGTCCCTCTAATACTCTACTTCCCTCAATCATTCCATGCATCACCTCTCCCCCACCCTCCCAGTCCAAGCTGGTAGTGGTCCCCCCTTCTCCTGCGTGAACACTGAGCAAAAGTATTCATTTACTGCTTCCGCTTGTTCCTCTCCCTTTTCCACCCACACCCACTCCCCACCCCTCTTCATCCTCGTTTTGTTATCTCTGCACTTTCTTTTCTCTCTGTGCATCTGAAAAAGCCCCCCTTAATTCCCTGTGCTGGCTTTAGCTTTCCTCACCCTCTTGGTCACTTCTTTGGACCATTTTGCATACTTCTCCTGTCTTCTTCCTTCCCAGTCATTCTGAACCTCTGGTACACAGCTCTCTTTGCCCTCACCATCTCCCTCACCTCGCTGTTTAATCAGCATAGTTTCCTTGCTCTGCTCCTCTTATTCTGTAACTTGGTGCAAGCTTACATTGCCTCTGTAATCCCCATTTAATAATGTCCCATTTCTGTTCCACCTCCATCCCAGGCCCTACGCCCTCAAGTTTCCCTTTCAGTATCATCCTCCCAAAGTCTGCCCTCCTGAAGTCCGCCACCTTTGGTAGTGAGACCCCTGACTCCCTGCTCATCGTGACAGTAAACCACAATGTTTGATGATCACTATCAGCTAGTGGGTGCGCCACCCTTAATTCCCTCACTGCCTCACCATTCGACAGTACCAGATCTAGTGTGTTACTTAGCCTAGTAGCTCCAGTGACCATCTGTATCAGGAGTACCTCCTGGATTGCATCCAGCAGCACCTGCTCCCTAGCACTGGAGGTGACCGAAGTGCTCCAGTCAACCCCTGGCAGATTGAAGTCCCCCATGATGACAACGTTTCCCTTCCTACATGCCCTCCTGAAATGTTCTGCTAACTTCCTATCCAGCTCCTCTGCCTGGGATGGTGGCCTGTACACTACCCGAACCTCAGCTTCCTACCCTTGGAGTCCAGGAGCTGCATTCAAATTACCTCTGTTCTCTGTTCCTCCCCATCTTTCTTTGTACATTTGATCCCATCCCTCACATAGATTGCCACCCACCTCCCCACCCCACGGTTCTTCTTGTACCATTTATACCCTGGGATTGCCAGATCCCAGACCCGGTACTCAGAGGCCTACATTTCCGTGATGGCCACAATATCCAATCTCCTCACTGCTAAGAGCGCCTGTAACTCAGCTGATTTGTTAGCTAAGCTTCTCACATTCAGTGAGACCACCCTCCATCTTGTCCCCTTCCCTTCCTTTCGATGCTTCTTCTCCCTCCTATTCCCACCATGCAACTTCCCCAAATTCTTCCCTGCTAGCCTTGTTTGTAGAGCAGAAAGCAGCTAACTAAAAGAAGCTACCATTTTCTTATTAATTTAACACTTCTATCTCAACAGGAGTCAGTGTCTGTTGAGGTTAAGCAGACAGATACTTTATTAGAAGTGGAAGAGGTCTTATTTAGAGTTAAAAAAGAAAAGAAAGAAAGTCAGTGTGTGTTCTGTGCTTGGAAGGATACTGTATCAACTTACTTTGCTAAATCAGTAGGAGCAGAGAGAGCTTAATTGGGGGTGTGCCTTAGACAGTATAAAAGCAGGTGACTCAAATTACAACTTCCTGTTGCTAGCCTTGTTTGTAGAGCAGAAAGCAGCTCACTAAAAGAAGCTACCGTTTTCTTATTAATTTAACACTTCTATCTCAATGGGAGTCAGTGTCTGTTGAGATTAAGCAGGCAGATACTTTATTAGAAGTAGAAGGGGTCTTATTTAGAGTTTAAAAAAAGAAAAGAAAGAAAGTCAGTGTGTGTTCTGTGCTTGGAAGGGTACTGTATCAACTTATTTTGCTAAATCAGTAGGACGAGAGAGAGCTTAATTGAAGGTGTCGCTTAGACAGTATGAAAGCAGGTGACTCAAATTACAGCTTCATGTTGCTCGCCTTGTCTGTAGAGCAGAAAGCAGCTAACTAAAAGAAGCTACCATTTTCTTATTAATTTAACACTTCTATCTAAACAGGAGTCAGTGTCTGTTGAGATTAAGCAGACAGATACTTTATTAGAAGTAGAAGGGGTCTTATTTAGAGTTAAAAAAGAAAAGAAAGAAAGTCAGGGTGTCATCTGTGCTTGGAAGTGTACTGTATTGACTTACTTTGCTAAATCAGTAGGAGGAGAGAGAGCTTAATTGGGGGTGTGGCTTAGACAGTGTAAAAGCAGGTGACTCAAATTAAAACTTCCTGTTGCTAGGCTTGTTTGTAGAGCAGAAAGCAGCTCACTAAAAGAAGCTACCATTTTCTTATTAACACTTCTATCTCAACAGGAGTCAGAGTCTGTTGAGATTAGGCAGACAGATACTTTATTAGAAGTAGAAGGGGTCTTATTTAGAGTTAAAAAAAGGAAAGAAAGAAAGTCAATGTGTGTTCTGTGCTTGGAAGGGTACTGAATCAACTTACTTTGCTAAATCAGTAGGAGGAGAGAGAGTTTAATTGGGGTGTGGCTTAGATAGAATAAAAGCAGGTGACTCAAATTACAACTTTCTGTTGTTAGCCTTGTTTGTAGAGCAGAAAGCAGCTAACTGAAAGAAACTACCATTAATTTAACACTTCTGTCTCAACAGGAGTCAGTGTCTGTTGAGATTAAACAGACATATACTTTATTAGAAGTAGAAGGGGTCTTATTTAGAGTTAAAAAAGAAAAGAAAGAAAGTCAGTGTGTGTTCTGTGCTTGGAAGGGTATTGTATCAACTTACTTTGCTAAATCAGTAGGAGGAGAGAGATCTTAATTGGGGGTGTGGCTTAGACAGTATAAAAGCAAGTGACTCAAATTACAACTTCCTGTTGCTAGCCTTGTTTGTAGAGCAGAAAGCAGCTAACTAAAAGAGGCTACCATTTTCTTATTAATTTAACACTTCTACCTCAACAGGAGTCAGTGTCTGTTGAGATTAAGTAGACAGATATTTTATTAGAAGTAGAAGGGGTCTTATTAGAGTTAAAAAAAGAAAAGAAAGAAAGTATATGTTCAGTGCTTGGAAGGGTATTGTATCAACTTACTTTGCTAAATCAGTAGGAGGAGAGAGATCTTAATTGGGGGTGTGGCGTAGACAGTATACAAGCAGGTGACTCAAATTACAACTTCCTATTGCTAGCCTTGTTTGCAGAGCAGAAAGCAGCTAACTGAGAGAAACTACCATTTTCTTATTAATTTAACACTTCTTTCTCAACAGGAGTCAGTGTCTGTTGAGATTAAGCAGACAGATACTTTATTAGAAGTAGAATGGGTCTTATTTAGAGTTAAAAAAGAAAGAAAAGAAAGAAAGTCAGTATGTGTTCTGTGCTTGGAAGGGTACTGTATCAACTTACTTTGCTAAATCAGTAGGAGGAGAGAGAGCTTAATTGGGGTGTGGCTTAGACAGTATAAAAGCAGGTGACTCATATTACAACTTCCTGTTGCTAGCCTTTTTTCATACTAATTGCCCTCCATCCCACCCACCCTATGTCAGTTCTACTTTTATAGCCACTGGAATTGACCGAGAACAAGAACTTCCTGTTTGGCAGTAGGAAGGGAAGGGAAGGGAAGGATCATAGAGAAACATTGGTTTTGTCAACCCTAAAGGAAAAAGTAGCTCACCCCCCCCCCAGCTGCTGGTGGTCTGACACTGAGCAAGGAAGAAGGAGGCTACTGAAGAATATATGAAGTTGCTGTCCCAGAACAGGAAGGGTGAGAGTTGTAAGGAGAGGAGAGAGTAAGCATACAGAGAAACTAGAAAGGGGACACAAAATAAGACATGATAAGAGTGGTGCAGTGCAATGGCTGTGGGGCGTCAATGTTCCGGGAGACATTCTGGAGGCTGCGATGCTGCACTATTTGCAGGCACCTCTCTGGTCTGAGGGAGGAGGTTGCCCATCTCCAGGCTGACCTGGCTAGGATTCATGAAACCTCCTTCTCCACCCAGGGACCACCAGGGCCAATGCCACTACCTCAGAGGTTGCAAAAAAAGAGGAGAGGCCGTACTAGGGTGGGCTCAGGGAAGGAGAGGGTAGTGGAACAGAGTTGCATCCCTCCAGCTGTACCTCTCCACAATTCATATGCTCTTCTGGTGGATAGTGGTTCCTCTATGGAGGCACCTGCTGTGGAGACCAAGGAGGATGCTGGGAACCTTCATAAAGGAGACCCACAGGAGGGTGGCATGGGACCCCAGAGTGGAAGGAAACAACTCCTGGTGGAGGACTCAATCATTAAGGGGGTAGAAATGGGGGAGGAAGGGGAGAGGGAGGTAAAGTGCCTGCCTGGTGCAATGGCTTGGAGGGACAGGAAGCGTATCCTCAGGATCATGGGAGAAGTTGCATGAGGGAGGGAGCTGGATGTCATTGTCCACCTAGGGACAAATGACCTGGCTAGGAATGGGACCAGAGCAGTGCAAGAAGAGTTTGTAGAGTTGGTGAGGGGTCTTAGATAAGTAGTGCATAAGGTAACCTTCTCGGAGGTGCTGCCTGTCTATGGCAAGGGTGATGCTAGGGTACTCCTCACCAGGGAATGCAATGAATGGTTGAAAAACTAGTGTGGAGCTCAGGGTTTTGGCTTCATTGGGGACTGGGGAGCCACCTGGAGGGATGCAGACCTATACTGGCGTGATGGTATACATCTGTCCGGGGTAGAACCAGGATCCTAGGTGAGAGGTTTAAATGCTTCATTGGCAAGCATTTAAACCAGCCAAGGAGGGAGGCACTGAAAAGGAAAAGTGAAATCCCAGCCTCCCCCTACAAAACATGGTAATTAGTGAGGTAAACACCAAGGTAGATAAGCCATTAGGGAGCAGGACAGAGGTAAATGTAAAAAAAGGCAAAGGCAGTAAGGACAGGAATGGGGCTAAAAGGGGTATGGCCATCAAAAAGTGGAGGGTGATGAGTACCAATGCCCATAGTCTGTGTAACAAGCTCCTTGAACTAGTGGCCTTGATGGAAGAGGGTTGCCTGGATATTGTGGCAGTCACAGAATCATGGTACACAGAGAACCATGACTGGGATGTCAACATACCAGGATACACAATCTACAGAAGGGACAGAAAGGGTAAAGAGGAGGAGGAGTAGATCTCTATGTAAAGGAAAGGATCAAAGCAACAGAACTAAAGAGTAAACAGGGAGCAGATGAGGCACTCTGGGTCACCCTGGAGACAGGAAATGGCACTACAATCTGCATGGGGGTTGTATACAGACACCCATCTCAGGGGGAAGGAATGGACAAGGAAATGACAGAAGGCATCCTTAGGATGGCAGAAAAAGGGGAGATATTGTTGATGGGGACCTGAATATGCCAGATGTTAATGGGAGCACCTTTGCTGCAGGTATATCCAAGAGCAGGGTCATTCTTAATGCCCTACAAGGGGCATGCCTCAGACAGCTAGCATTGGAACCCACTCGAGAGGGAGCAATCTTAGACCTGGTGCTCTCAAATGGGGACGGAGAAAGAATCTCAGATTTAGAAGTGGGTAGCCATCTGGGAACAAGTGACCACCAAACAGTGTGGTTCACAATAAACACAGCCATACAATCAAGCCATACAAAAGCAAGAGTATTGGACTTTAGGATGGCTGACTTTGGGAAAATGAGAGAGTGCCTCAGAAAAGCACTAGCAAACAGGCAAGAAGGAGGGGCGGAGGAACAATCAGGAGTAATCAAAACAGCCATCACAGAGGCAACAAACCTTTGTGTAAAGCAAATCAACAAAACACAGTGAAGGGAAAAACTGCTATGGTTCTCAAAAGGCTTGGCAGGGAAGGCTAAGGAGAAAAGGATAGCATTCAGGAAATATAAAGAAACACAGAAGGAGCAGGACAGAGAACTTTATTAGTTAAAGCAGAAAGAGGCTGAGAAGGCAGTCCGAATAGCAAAGGCCCAAACCAAGGAAAGGATAGCCAACTCTGCTAGGAAGGGGGATAAGACCTTTTATAGGTATATTAGGGAGTGAAGAAAGACCAAAGGAGGGATACTGAGGCTTAATAAAGGGGAGGGGATGTGGGTAGAGGGTGACAATGAAAAAGCAGGGATGCTGAACGAATATTTCTTCTCAGTATTCACAAAGGAAGAGGAGGGGGAGGTACCTAAACCAAACAAGAGAAACACTCGGAAGACGGGGGTCTATACCAATCCATTTACAGAAGAAAGGGTTCTGAAAGAACTAATAAAATTGAAAGTGGACAAAGCTATGGGGCCTGATGGGATTCACTAAAGAATTCTAAAAGAACTAAGGGTAGAACTAGTGACACCACTGACTACTCTCTTTAACAAATCATGGGAAGATGGGGTGGTACCTGAGGACTGGAGGAGGGCGGATGTGATTCCTCTTCACAAAAGTGGGAGCAGGACAGAGGCAGGATACTACAGACCAGTTAGTTTGACCTTAGTGGTAGGGAAAATGATGGAATCACTTCTGAAGGGAAGAACTGTTGAGTACCTAGAGGCCAGTGGGGCACAGGACCCAAGGCAGCATGGATTCACAATGGGAAGGCCGTGTCAGATGAATCTAATAGATTTCTTTGACTGGGTTACCAAAGTAGTACACCAGGAAGGGACTGTGGACATGCCTACCTAGATTTTAGCAAGGCATCTGATACAGTCCCACACAAAAGATTAATACACAAGGTAGCCAGCCTTGAAGTGGGTCCCAAGATGGTAGCCTGGATAAAAAATTGGCTAGACATCAGGACGCAAAGGGTAGTAGTAAATGGAGTCCACAGTGAAGAAAGGAGGGTTACTAGCGGGGAACCGCAGAGTTCAGTACTGGGACCGGTCCTTTTTAATTTCTTTATAAGTGACATTGCAGAGGAACTGGAAGGAAAAGTATGTCTCTTTGCAGATGACACAAAGATCTGCAACAGGGTTGATACACAAGATGGAGTGGGAATGATGTGAAGGGACTTGGCAAGGTTGCAGGAATGGTCAAATGTATGGCAGCTTAGGTTCAATGCAAAGAAGTGCAAGGTAATGCACCTGGGAAACAAAAACTCAAGGGAAAAGTACACAATTGGGGGTGAGATACTGACAGCAGTAAAAATGGAAAGGGACCTGGGGGTAATTATATCAGATGACCTAAAGGTGGGCAAGCAATGTGAGAAGGCAGTAAGGAAGGCTGAGGGGATACTGGGATGCATAGGGAGAGGCATCAATAGTAGAAAACAGGAAGTTGTTATCCCTCTGTACAGACAGTTGGTGAGACCCCACCTGGAATACTGTGTGCAGTTCTGGAGACCCCATCTCCGCAAAGACATAAACAGAGTGGAGGTGTCCAGAGGAGGGCAACCAAAATGGTGCAGGGTCTGTACCAGAAGACAGATGAAGAAAGACTAAAGGAGCTTAATGTGTATACCCTTGAGGAAAGAAGGGAGAGAGGGGACATAATAGAAACTTTCAAGTACCTCAAGGGAATCAACAAAGTCCAAGAGGGTAGCATCTTTCAGAAAAAGACATGTGCAAGAACAAGGAGGCACAATTTGAAGATAGAGGGGGGACAGCTCAGAGGTAATGTGAGGAAGTATTTTTTCAAGGAGAGGGTTGTGGATGCATGGAACAGTGGAGTCGAGAACAGTGGGGGAATTCAAGAATGCATGGGACAGACATAAATAAGGCAGTCCTAGTTGGGGGTAGGAGGAAGTAAGCTCTTGGTTAACAGGCTCTGCAGCTTATCTGTTAGGTAGGAAAATGGGCAGACTAGGTGGGCCAAGCGGTCCTTATCTGCTGTCAAATTCTATGTTTTTATGTTGTGGGGTAAGTTCATCTGGCTCTTCTCATCGGGATCCCTGCCTACCAGCCTACCAGCTGTCCACTAGCCACCCCCTACCTAGTTTAAATCCACCTTTGTCACTATATACCCTTCTAACTGCTGCTTTAATAAAGGTTCCTGCTGGCTCCTGCCATGAAGCTGCCCAACTGATCCAAGCTGCCAGAAGGTACTGACCCACCCCAGCTACAGAAAAAAGCTGCACAGCTACTTTAACTTTAAACTGAGTGCCATATTGGCTTCTCCCTATTGGCTCCTAATACTGTTTCGAATTTAGTCTTTGGCTACTAAAGCCACTTACTGTTTTTTACTGAGGTAGAATAATGCCTGATTTCTAATTTTATCCATTACTGCTAAACTGTTTTTGCTTAGTAACATACTGTACTTGCTCCTTTTAGTGTCTAAACCCCTGTTTCATTAGCCTTTCTGCTCACATTCTGTTACCGGACACTCTGCTCCACTTCTGGCCCAGCCTTCACTCCCTATCCCTCCCAGTTTTTGCTCTCTATTTTCTTTTCTCCTTTGTCTTTTAAATTTTTAGCCCTCTCCCTTGTAGACAGCCTTCCCTCCCCCAATGTTCCAGACTTCACTTAATCTGTTGGTTTGTCCCTTCTTCCCTCAGGTGCCTCTTCAGCCCTGATTGGGCTAATTGGACTTGAAACCACGTTCCATAGTTTCTGTAGCCTGCCCTGAAGCTGCCCGCCCTGTTGGCACTAAAGGCTCCTGCCGGCTCCTGCCATGAAGCTGCCTGCCCGATCCAAGCTGCCACAAGGTACTGACCCGCCAGCTATGGGAAAATGCTGCATGGCTACATGGGACAGACATAAGGCAATTCTTGTGGGGGGTAGAAAGAAATAGGCTGTTGGTTAACTAGGATCTGCAACTTATCCTGTAGGTAGGGAAATGGGCAGACTAGGTGAGCCAAGCAGTCCTTATCTGCCATCAAAGTCTATGTTTCTATGTTAACTTTAAACTGAGCGCTATCCTGCTGGCACAACGCTCCGGCTCCCCATCCACCCACCCACCTCTCTCCTGCCCTCCCAGTCTAGGCTGTTTGCATTATACCTACACCTGGTCACATGACCTAGAAATTATAAGTGTCTGCATTTCCATTTGCTCCTTATTCTGTCTGCCCTCAAGGTGGCTCCATAAGCTGTGCTTTGTGTTTGTTCCTTGGCTGTAACAGTTCAAATATATTTTGGTCTCTGTACTTCCCTATCTCTGATCACAGTAGCTACTCGTTCTCCTTGACCTCATAGCCTTGCTGTCTTGTGCTACAGCCTATTGTACATACTCACTCACTATATTTGCTGTTGCACCTCCTCTTTCCATCTAACTCATGCCAATGGCTCCTGTTAGGGCAATACTCATGGCCTCCTGCCTAACCAGTTACTTTATGCTCTGGTTTGCCTTGACTCCCTACTCTCCTTCCCCTGTGGCCTCCCCTTCTAATCCTTCCAACTTTACATTTTCGAATCTGCTAATCTTACTGATCTGACCCCGAGCTCCTACTCCTCTTCTCTTCCCCAAACTCTTTCTCCACCTTGAAGCCTTTACCTCAAAGAAATGTCTTCACTACCATGGTGTCTCACTACTTCCATTTTTCCACTGTAAATTGTAGTGTCTTCTCCTCATTGCACTCATATTTATCTTATCAGGTGAAGTTGAGTCCAGTCCTGGCCCCGCTACCCTTTTCTCACACAATGAGGTATCCTGGATTGACTCTATAGGGCTTTGCGTCATCCACCTAAATATTAGGAGTTTACTGTGCCACCTAGCCAAGCTGGAAGCATGGGTTGGACTTTACCACCATGATATCATCTGCCTATCCGAGACCTGGCTCAAGCCTTCTGTACCAGATACTGTCTGCTTGTTACCCAATTACAATCTTATCAGGTTGGATAGGCTCTCCTCTAGAAGGTGAGGGGGTTGTCATTTAATTTAAATCTCTCCTAAACATCTCTACCCTGCCCTCCCCTGCTCTCACCCACTGTGAATCCCTTCATGCTACTCTACTCCTAGGTACAAAGAAATTACACATAGTGTGTGCCTACAATCCTCCCCAAGGTAGGCTCTCAGGACTCATGGAACTATTTGACCAAGTTACCCTATCTGTTGGTCAGAATGAAGTCCTTACCTTAGGTGACTTAAACTTAAACTGGCTTGGCAAGGCCAATGAGTCTATTCTGTCAGGGGTGTACAGGGGTATAACTTTCATCAACTCATTAAGGACTCCACCAGGGTTGTGTCTTGCTCTAAAGCTAGCTCATTAATTGACTGGATTCTATCTAATTGTATTGACAGAATTTCTGCATCCGGAATACTGGCAGCTACCTTAAACAATCACTCACCTATTTACTGTGTCTGGCACTCTATTCCAGTCCAGGCTCCTCCTCACAAGTACATTACCTAGCCAAACTATATCAAGTTCAATTCCTAAATGACATCTCTTTTCTTGATTGGTCCCCCATCCACCATGCCCATGACTCTGAGACTACCCTAAACTATTTTATAGTCCAATTTAGTGCACTACAGGACAAAACACCCCCTACTGTACGTGTAGAGGCCGGGGTCCTCAAACAAGGTGGTTACACAAAGATCTATTAATGCAGCTTAGAACCAGGGATAAAAGTTTGAGGTGATTCAAAATATCTGGTCTTCCCTCTGATTATAACACCTATAGAACCCAGAGAAATGCTTGTAAAAGAAACACCCATCTTGCAAAAAGTTTCTACTGTAAAGGGCTCTTGATAGTTCCTGCTGGGGACTCATGTAAATTCTGGGCTCATATAAAAACCTTTCTTGGGGCCAATTGCTCCCGCTCGACCAATGAGATGATTATTAATGGTACCCATTGTAACAATCCTAGTACTATTGTTAACCACTTTAACCTCCACTTTTCAGATCTGTCAAAATATACCTCCTCTTTCACACCCATCTCATCCACTGCACTCCATTTTAAATATGACTCCACTCCTTCTCTTCCTACTTTCTACTTCAAATCTATAACCAGGGCTGTTGTCTTTAAATTTTTAAATACCATCTCTGATAGTACTAGTGTGGGCTCTGATGGACTTCGGCCTAGGCTTCTGAAACTTGCTTCACCCCTCATTGCTTCCCCATTGACCAAGATCTTTAATATATCACTCTGACATAGCTTAGTTGTATTTGGAAAATACCCAGAATCACCCACCTCTTCAAAAAAGGGGACCCTAAGGACATCTCTAACTATCGCCCTATAGCCATACTTTCTGTTCTGGGTAAAATTCTTGAGAAACTGGTAACAACACAAACCATATCATTCCTCCTAGAAAACAATCTCCTCTCTGACAGACAACAGGGTTTCTGTAAAGGTCACAGTACCACTACCACCCTCCTCAAATTTACAAATGATGTCTATACTGCCAGGGACAAGGGCCTCCTCACAGAAGCTGTTTTCACTGATCTAACAAAAGCATTTGATCTTATCGACCACCCCCTTCTCCTTACTAAATTGCTATCCCTGGTTTCTCATCACAAGTAGTTGGCTGGCTTAAAAGCTACCTATCAAACTGGAAACAGCTTGTGAAATTTAACGTTGCCCTGTCTAATCTGGCTGTTATAAATATAGGAGTTCCACAAGTGTCTATCTTGGCCCTCCCCTATTCACCATCTTTATCAATAAGATCTCTCTGTACTCCCAGTTGTGCTCATACCTACTGTATGCAGATAACCTGGTTCTATATTACCATTCCAGGAGCACGCTTGCCTCTGAGGCCGGGAGATCAGAAGGCTGTGGGTTCTATCCCCATACCAGGCACTTGGGTTAATATAACAATACTGAAACTGTAGTGCAGTATGAGGGGGGTGCTGCACTCCTGAGGAGTCGTCTTTCAGATGAGGCATTAAACCGAGGTCCTGTCTGCCTGTTCGGCTGGTTGTTCAGGTGGATGTTAAAGATCCCATGGCACTTCTTGATAAAAGAATTGGGGAATTTCCTCGGTGTCCTGGCCAAATTTCCTCCATTCACTAGAAATACCACCAACAGCTTAATCTGGTTCAGTTTCAGTTGGTTGCCATCAGTATCCCCACCCCCGGGTCACCCCTGAAAAGAGGACTTCTAGTCTCAGTGGGCTTACCCGGTCAACAAAATTCAATAAATAAATAAATCTCTGACATTAACCACACCCTTTCATCTGATTTCATGTCCATTTAGTCCTGTCTCTCTGATAACAAGCTCATCTTAAATGTTAGCAAAACACAAGATATGCTGTTTGGTACAGATCCCAAGCTAAAAAGCAACTCTAATGAATTAAAAATCTACCATACTAACAGTACGCTGATAGACACTGTCAGCTCATTTAAATACTTAGGTGTGCTGCTAGACAGACCCTTGAACTTCAATCAACACATCTCCTCTACCTGCAAATCTGTCGATGTTAAAATAGGCATCACTTATAAAACAAGTTATGCTCTCACACTTTCTGCTGGGTTGGCTGTTGCCCATGGTGTCCTCCTTCCAGCCCTCAACTATGGTGCTGTCACCTACTTAAGTGACCCTAAAACCACCCTCCATAGGTGGGACATAACATACAATAACATCTGTCGATATGCATCTGCCACTTCTCATCGGAGACACCGCTATCAGCTGTATTCTGACCTCAACTGGCCTTCCCCATGCACTTATAGGCTCCTCTCTTTTGGCTCACTGACTGACAGCATCCTCAGATCTGGAACCCCAGTGTCGTTAGATTCTTTGCTGTCCTGGCAAGTCTCCTTTCATGGTCTTAGGTTGGCAGACCAAACTCTCCTGCACATATCAAGGATTAAAACAGCTAAGCATGTCCATACTTTCTCCCATGCTGCCCCTCGCTATTGGAACACTATTCCTTTAGATGTCCAGCTGTCCGCTAGTCATAATCTCTTTAAAAAGCAACATCTTGACCACCTTACCAGCTTAGCTCCTTGTACATGCTTTAACCCACGTTAAGCCCCCTTTTACAACTAACTGTTGGCTACACTACCCCTCTTCCTTCATCATCTACCTTGTCTCCACCTCTTGTCTCCAAATCTGTCCTTGCACCTCACTGACAATCTTTTGTATCCTAGTTTTTTCACCCTAACTTCTCCTTGGCTCTCCTGCTCCTGTTTGCTATTTTGCCCTACTTGCTCTATGCTACGGTTTCTTTATACAATGATGGCACTTACCATTTGTCTATAATTCTGCATTTGAGTGTTATTTATTTTGCCCTTGTTGTACATTGTTTTAATGACTGTATGTTATTTGTTATTGTACCTGCTGTAATCTTTCTGGGTGATATTTCATTGCCCTTGTTGTTATTTATTTTACTGACTGTATTTTATCTGCTAATGTAGCCTATTCAAGCCAATGCTGTATTGTCTATTCCCTCTTTGTTTTGTTCTTGCTCTGTTGTACCCTCCCGGGTCATGCTTAAAAATAGGTATCTCTATGTCTAGTACACCTCACCCGGTTACCAAAAACAAATAAATAAATAAATTATACCCTTCATTTTGTCCCAAACATGCTTGAAAGCACAAACGGTTTTAGCACCCACTGCCTCAGCTGACAGACTGATCCAAGGCTCCACCACCCTTTCTGTAAAATAATACTTCCTCATGTGCCTTCCGAGTTCTGAGTCTCCCCACTATCAATTTCCATTCATGCCCACATGATTGCAAGCTAGTATGCAAGTTAATAAGTTCCACACAGTTCACCTTGTTAATTCCTTTTTGGAACTTGAAGGTTTCTATCATATCTTTCCTCTCCGTTCTGGTCTCAAGCGAGTACGTGTTCAGTCCATTGAGATGCTCCTCATAGTCAAACAAACAGCTCGGCTTCCCAGTCACCACAGACAGTCAGAAGGCACTCCATTATTGCAAAGTTCATTTCACTTATTTTGAAAAAATTGTTAAAACTCCAAACTTCTGTGGCGTTCAAGGTGCAGCAGGTACACAGATCCACCCCTCCCTCTGAAATCAACCAAACGTTTTTGCACTTCTCACACTTTGTCAAGGTTAAGTGGGTGTTAGTAAAGGTGCACTATAAAAAGCCAGTGTTTAAAGTGAAGTGCATATGCAAATACATCAGCACATATTGTTTACATAAACAAGCATTTGTCAATGCTGAATGTTTGCTTGCTGGCATTGGCAGTGGTAGTGTAGAAGTTACAGAGCTGCGTAATAGGAATGGCAGTGAAGTATTGAACTGAAGCCAACCCCACCACCACCCTGCAGAGAGTAACAGGCATTGGGGTGTGCCTTTGGGTCATCAGGCATAATGGCCACGCCATTTCACCACACCCCACCCTGTAGACACTGGCAAGTGTCACGGTGTTCCTTGGGGTCTTTGGCCCTTATGCACACCCCATTCCATTAGGAAATACAGTGAGATGGGTGCGATATAGGAGAATGGGGTGAACTTTGGGGCCGAAGAGTCCAAGGCATACCTCGATCCCTCTCACTGGCTGCAGGGTGTGGAATGGTATGAGCATTACAGGCAAGAATCCCAAGTCACACCCCTGATGCCTGTCATTCTCTACAGGGTTAGGCGTTATAGTTTCAAACCTAATACCTCAGGCATTCGTTGGTGTTTCACTCCAATTTTCCAACATGGTTTTTGTGAGCCCACCATGAACAGTGGCAATATCAGTTTGTTATCCGAAAGCTGCTTATGCACAGTGACTGCGGCATTTAGCACCACAGGTGCAAAAACATTCTGAACAGGATGTAAAAAATGACAGCTGTACTCTTCATGGGGAGGTGTAAAAATGGCAATGTTGCAAATCTGCAGTAAAAATATTAAAAAAACTGGTGAAGTCACGAACATACACAGAAACTGTGCAACGCACACCCATAATATAATTAGGTTGGGGAATTTTTACAGCAGATTGTCAACTCAGGCATTTGGTGCCTCCGATCATGAACAAGCGTCACTGTGATTTCAACATATCTGTCCCAAATGATTTCCCAGCGACCGACGATCTCAGCGCTGAAAGTGTGAAAACACACTTTGGCCATGTTGTGAAAAATGACAGCTGTACTGTTCATAAGGAAGTGTGGAAAAATGCCACTGGTGAAAATCTGGACTGAAAATATTACAAAGACATGAACTTATGAGGGTGCGTGGAAACTGCACAATGCTCACTCATAACACAGTCATTTTATGGACTTTTGTCACCAAATTTTTAACATAGCCATTTTAAGACCTCTGCTCATGAACAGTGCAACTGTGATTTTCGTAATCTGTCCCAAACATTGCTTTCGCACACCAACAGCACCATTGTGCGCTACATGTAAAAACACATTTTGGGTGACATATGAAAAATGGCAGCTGTACTGTTCATAAGGAAGTGTAATAAAATGGCAATGTTGAAAATCTGGAGTGAAAATATTAAATTCATAAACTTACGACATGCATAGGAACTGCAGCATGCTAACGTAAAACAGTCATTTTAGGAATTTTTCACCAAATTTTCAACATAGCCATTTTAAGACCTCTGTTCATGAACAGTGTCACTGTGATTTTCTTAATGTGTCCCATATATTGATTTCGTTCATCGACTGAGCCATAATGTAGCTACATGATGAAACACATTTTGGGCAAGATGTGAAAAATGACAGCTATACTGCTCATAAAGAGGTGTGGTAAAATGACAATGTTGAAAATCTGGAGTGAAAATATTGAAAATTCACGAACTTACAAGCGTGCGTAGGAACTGCGCAACGCACGCTCATAAAACAGTTATTTTTGGAATTTTTCCACCAAATTTTCAAAATAGGCTTCTTGAGGCCCACCTTATGAGCAGCTAGCAGTGTCATTTCATTGTCGGTCCCGAAAGGTGATTTCGTGCAGTGACTGCGAAATCACCCTTCGGGCCCGGTCAACGCCATGACAGTGACAGCATTCATGAGAAGGAGTCCCAAACCCATGTTGAAATTTGTGCAAAATTCAAAAATGCCTGAATATGCAACAAAGTTGAAAAACCCTATCTATCCCATTATACAGCTTACTGGCATTTCCTCAGTTAGCGGTCGGCTCTGAAGAGTGCAGACATGTTCCGGTCCACCGAAGATGGTCGCCCAGCCTCCGGAGAGTAGTATGGGGGTGGGGGGTGTGGGGAGGCAGGGTGCGCGGGTGGGTGCGGTTGTGGGGGCAGGAGACTGCGTGGGACCATTTTTTCTTTACAGGTTGTTTTTTTTTTTAAATGACGACGCTGGACATTTGCCACCCTGGGGTGGGCTCCCAGCATGGCACAAGGATGGCTGGTTGGGAGGATGTGGAGCCAATGGGGGATTGGGCACCCCCATCGGCCATAGCATCTATTGTCACGCTGGGGTGGGCTCCCAGCGTGGCACCCTGTACTCTGGGGGGGAGGACAGTGGAGCTAATGGGGGATTGGGCACCCCCGTCGGCTATACCATGAGTTGCCATGCTGGGGTGGGCACCCAGCGTGGCATGTGGAAGGCTTTGGGGGGGGAGCGCAGCACAGCCAATGGGGGATTGGGCACCCCCGCCGGCTATACAGTGTGTGCGTGGGGGGGCAGCACGCAGTATGCGTGCGTGTGTTTGTGTGTGTGTGTGTAGGGGGAGCTGCGCATGAGCAGGCGATATCTGATCGCTGCTCACTTAAGCATAGCTCCCCCTTTCAACTGTAAGCCATTGCATTTTGGAGCTGTCATTGACAGCTCCAGCATGCATTGGAGGACTGGGCCGCGCCTGCCAACACACTGACTGAATTGGAAGAGGGGGTGACACACCTCCGAAAACTCGGATGATGGCACTATGTTTCTTGCACATACGTGCAAGTAAACATAAAAAGGGCACTCATACAAATGATCTACGCCCATAAAAGCAGGCTTTGAAAAAAAAAAAGACATATACACAAAAAGCATTCAAAGATTAAAGTTAGTAATGTAATGTGGACTATAAATAGATAAACTATTCTATACTATTCTAGTAGTTTCTCATTTCATTTTTAGAGCTACAGTAATATCCATTTTAAAGACGTAGCAACATATTTTAACAATATTATTTATATTATTTAACCACATTATTTGGGATGTTATTCTACAGCATTATTTGTTGGTTCAAGGATAAGAGAATCAAGCTGATATAAATAATAAATAGGAACCTCCTATATAATCAACATAAAAACTAAACTGATCCTATTTTCCTTCATTAGTTACCTTAAGTGCCTATATGTTATTTTAACAAACATAAGTATACAATATATAGTGAGGAGATGCAGAGACAAAATGTATAAGCTATATATTACAAATAGAATAATAGATAGCTTCTGGTGTATTACAACGTAGTAATTCCATCGAGAGGTTCTGGGGACACAGAAAACCTTGAGTGCGAAGCTCGAGAGGTTTCATGTGTCCCCAGAATTCGAGACGAATACTACCTTATAATGCGAACCTATTTGTTATTTTTAATATATGGATACGAGGTGAATTGACTCACCTCCGTTTGACCACTGGAGTTAGTGAGTGGATGTGCGTGCTGGCAGGGTTCCCCAGTCCTGTGTGGATGAGCGGCTGCTGTGGGTTTCATTTAGCCGTGTTTTTTTTTTTTTGTCAGTGGCGGTACCGAGCGAGCAGAGGAGCCCTGGAGAGAGTCCGATTGTTAATAGTATAACACAAATGGTTTTCAAAGTAAAAAAAAACGGTTGCTGCAGGGAAAATTGTCTCGCTAAGCGAGCGAGCAAGCCGCCATGTTTTCAGACTCGTTCTGCCCGCCCACAGAGGAAAAGCGGCCAATCAGAAGGCACGCCGTTTAACACGTCGGGGATAGACTTGCACATGCGCTCTTCAGCTTTGTTAATAATACTATAGTTCGGGTGCCAAACGATAGTATTATGGCACCCCAACGATGGTATTATCACTCAGGAAGAGTAGTATTATCGCTCCAGGAGCGATGGTATTACCAGGAAATTTTTGTATGCATTTCAAGCATATTATTTTAAAAATCCATATATTAAAAATAAGATGCAAGTTGGTAAGCTTACTTAAGCCCAGAAAAATGCTAAGATTGTAATTTGTGCTGCCAAAAAGTTTTTCCTTAAGGCAATGTTTTGTCCATGTCTCTGCCCCTTAAGGACAGAGAAACTCTCTCTATTATTTGGAACAAAAAAGGATGCTATTTGCCTCTATTTAGCACATGTTGTGAAAAAGCACTTATATCATATTCCTTCCGAATGCTTCTCACATGCTGTCCAATCCGTTCAATGATATACGTGCATTATCACAACATGTGCTAAATAGGGGCAAAGAACATACTTTTTGTTCCAAATAATAGAGAGAGTTTCTCTGTTCAAGAGGGGAGGAAATCTGGATAAAAAATTGAATAGACCTACCAGGGGTTCAGTCAGTTCTGCTGCAAAATCCCTAAGCAATCTCAGATGCAACCCATCTGGTCCTGGGGCCTTATCTGTCTATAGGGCTTCCAGCCCTTTCTGGACCATTTTGCTTGAAACTATTGTCTGCCTCATCTCCAGGACCCACTTAGTGGCTGCTTTGTTGCCACTTTCTGGCTGGGGCCCATTGTCCTCCCTGGTAGAAACTGAACAAAAGTAAGTAAATGGGGAAATGGGACAGCCATAAGAACTGGGGTTGTCTACAGGCCCCCAGACCAGAGGGAGGACATAGACACATTACTGTTAGAAGATATACAAAACATGACAGCTAAAGGGGAGGTTCTGATAATGGGAGACTTCAACATGCCAGATACAGATTGGTCAATACCAGCAGGAACATCTGCCAGAACTAGACTCATAGTAGATTCCCTGCAGGAGGGCCTCAAACAACTGGTACAGCAACCCACAAGAGACAGGGCTATCCTAGATCTAGTACTGACTAACAAAGAAGGGATCACAGATCTCCAGGTAGAAGGTCACCTGGGGCCAGTGACCATCACATGGTATGGTTCAATTTGGCTACTACATCTAAATCATCCCATTCCAAGGCAAAATATGGGACTTCAGAGGAGCTGACTTTGATAAGATGGCCAACAGAGTTAAGCTAGCCCTGGCAAAAGAAACACAGGTGAGGAGGTACAGGCAAAGTGGGCAAGCATTAAGGATACAATACTTGAAGCAACATCCCATTGTGTTAGACAGAAAAGGAAGTGCAAAGAAGAAGGAAACCACTTTGGTTCTCAAATACAGTAGCAGAAAAGGTCAGAGCCAAAAGGCTGGCCTTCAGGAAATATAAGGGAACACAGCGGGATGAAGATAGGGAGGTATACCAAACTGCCCTAAGGGAAGCAGGTAAGGCAGTAAGGCAGGCAAAGTCCCAAACTGAGGAAACACTAGCACGAACAGTAAAAGAAGGTGACAAGACATTCGTGAAAGGAGAAAGTCCAGAGGGGGTATTGCTAAGCTTAATGGAGAAAAGGGAGCATGTGAGGAGGAGGACCCTATAAAGGCATCTATCCTAAATAGATACTTTTGCTCAGTATTTACTGAAGAGAAGGTAGGGCAGGGCCCACAGCTCAGCATCATGGACACAGGAGGAGGGAGGTGAGCACTACTCCTTCACAAAGAAAGGGTCCTACAAGAGCTTGCTAAGCTCAGGGTGGATAAGGCAATGGGACCTGATGGCATACATCCCAGGGTACTTAAGGAGCTAAAGGAGGAACTAGCGCCATTAGCAGAATTGTTTAGTGAGTCTCTGAGCACAGGAGAGGTCCCAGAGACTGGAGAAGGGCTCATGTGATCCCGCTCCACAAGAGTGGTAGCAGGGAGGAGGGGAACTACAGACCAGTCAGTCTTACCTCAGTAGTGGGCAAGATTATGGAGGCACTCCTTAAGGAAAGGATAGTGCAACACCTGGAATCCATAGGGGCACAGGATCCAAGACAGCATGGGTTTACAAAGGAAGGTCCTGTCAAACTAATCTCATAGATTTCTTTGACTGGGTAACCAGAGTGGTGGACCAGGGGAGCAGTTGATGTCGCCTCTTGACTTCAGCAAAGCTTTTGACACTGTTCCACATAGAAGATTGATAAATAAGCTAGGTAGGCTCGGAGTGGGTCAGAAGTTGGTCAACTGGGTGGCAAACTGGTTGACGGGCAGAAAACAGAGAGTGGTGGTAAATGGTATACAGTCAGAAGAGATGCAAGTCACAAGTAGGGTACCTCGGGGATCAGTCCTGGGGCCAGTCCTCTTCAACATCTTCATTAGTGACCTTGCAGATGGACTAGAGGGTAAGGCTTGTCTGTTTGCAGATGACACCAAGATCTGCAACAGAGTAGATGATCCAGATGGGGTGGGCAGAATGAGAAGAGATCTGGATAAACTAGCAAAATGGTCAGAAGAGTGGCAACTGGGATTTAATGCAAAGAAGTGCAAAATCATGCACTAGGAAGAAAACCCTGAAGCCACTTATAGGCTGGGAGGAGTTGCTAGCAGTCACAAAGGAAGAAAGAGACTTGGGCATCATCATCACTGATGACCTAAAATCATCAAGCAGACCTCTAAAGCAGTAGGTAAGGCTAGGGGGTGTTAGGTGTATTAGTAGGGGTATCACAAGTCGAAGAGGGAGTGCACAATCCTCTGTACAAGACATTGGTTAGGCCCCATCTGGAGTACTCATGCAGTATTGGAGGCCACACCTTCACAAGGACATTAACCAAATTGAGGCAGTCCAGAGAAGGGCAACCAAAATGGTGCAGGGACTGCATCAGAAGACATATGAGGACAGATTAACAGGAGCTCAATATGTATACCCTTGAGCAAAGGAGGAGAGAGGTGATATGATCGAGACATTTAAACACCTTAAGGGCATAAACAAGGTGAAAGAGTCTAACATGTTTAAATATAAGAAAAATAGCAGGACAAGAGGACACAGCATGAGATTAGAGGGAGGCCGATTAAGGGGAATGTGAGGAAATTCTTTTCACAGAAAGGGTGGTAGATGCATGGAATAGCTTACCACAAGAAGTGGTGGCTATGAATACAGTGCAGGGCTTCAAACAGGCATGGGATAAGCATAAGGGAGCAATACAAATGACTATGAATAGATAGGTCACTGACAGAGCAAAGGCCGATGGCACATTTATAAGGTAGAAAAAGAAATGGGCAGACTGGATGGGCCTTGAGGTCCTTATCTGCCATCAGCTTCTATGTTTCTATGTTTCTATGTTTCTATATTTCTAAGTAATAACCCACAACAGGGTGTGCAGTTATTGAGGATTAACGCACACCCAGGTATGTTGTGAGGCATGAGGCTACAGGCCAAGTGCCCTCAATGCAACCAGGTGTGCTTTAATCCCCAATAATCATATACCCCAGAGTGGGGTTTTGCACTAAAACATGTGATATTAACCCCAGTGTTATCAAACAAATGCAAGTTATATAAAATGATAAAAAAAATCTGGATTTAGGGATGTATCCTTCCCCCAGACAAAGTAGTCCCACTTCTACCACACTGTGATGCACACCCCGCTCTCTCCCCAGTACTCAGTATTACAGGGACTCACTGCAGAAATGACAGGAACATTGGAGAATGTGGCTAACACTTGTCATTAGGAAGGAAAACATGCCATATCACAGTGGAGGGTCTCTCTCTCTCTGATTACTGTCTCGCTAACACAGAGAGAGACAGAAAGAGACAGACACACATAACTAAGGTGCAACAATTCTGACTGAAACACTGACCACTGTCCCTCTCTCTCTCTCTATCTCTCTGCTGCTCACCACTTGTTTCTTTCTGTCTCTCTCTTATTCCTTCAGAGAGAGTGCTTTACACCCACAGGAGATGGGACAGTTGCTGCGATCAAGCCTACTACTATATCTGAGCCACAGCCATGGGAAACATAATTTCAGACATCACATGTGGTGGCTCGATCTCACCTTGCTCTCTCTCCCTGACTGTGCCACAGCCGACAGTAACCAAATTCTGTGATTCTCTCTTTCTCCATATCTCTGCCACAGTGGCTGTATACCAGGTGGTCTCTCTCTCTCTCTCTCTCTCTCTCTCTGTGAGGTCTGTCAGTCACAGACTGGGCTTGCATTGTGGTGGACAGAATCTGTGCGAGACTGAAACAAAACACAACCAGATTGCCGCATGGCTAGAATTACATCTGCTGCTCCCCATTTGTGTCTCTCTACACTGTGTCCTGCTAAAGGTGGACCAGAGACTTTTACCATGGGTTGAGCTGGCTGGCAGCTCGCACTGTGCAGTGGGGTGGGGGCTCTACACAGCTTGTTCTCTCAGAGGGTATGGCAGTATAGGAAAACTGTGCAGTAATTGTAAATGGAGTCCACTCTGAAGAAAGGTAATTGTAAATGGAGTCCACTCTGAAGAAAGAGGGGTTACTAGTGGGGTACCGCAGGGTTCAGTATTGGGTCCAGTCCTTTTTAATGTCTTTATCAGTGACATTGCAGAGGGACTGGAAGGAAAAGTATGCCTTTTTGCAGATGACACAAAGATCTGCAACAGGGTTGATACACAAGGAGGCATGGAAAGGATGAAAAGGGACTTGGCAAGGTTGGAGGAATGATCAGAAGTATGACAGCTAGGATTCAATGCAAAGAAATGCAAAATAATGCACCTGGGAAACAAGAACCCAGGGGAAGAATACACAGTGGGTGGGGAGGTAGTAACAACAACAAAAAATGGAAAGGGACCTGGGGGTAATCATATCAGATGACCTTAAGGTTAGCAAGCAATGTGAGAAGGCAGTAGGGAGGGCTGGGGTATACTGGGATGTATAGGGAGACATCAGCAGCAGAAAACAGGAAGTTGTTATCCCTCTGTACAGACAGTTGGTGAGACTCCATCTGAGTACTGTGTCCAGTTCTGGAGACCCCATCTCCGCAAGGACATAGACAGGATAGAGGCAGTCCAGAGAAGGCAACTAAAATGGTGCAGGGTCTGCAAGAGAAGCCGTATGAGGAGAGACTAAAGGAGCTTAATATGTATACCCTTGAGGAAAGAAGGAGGGGGGGGACATGATAAAAACTTTTAAGTACCTCAGTGGAATCAACAAAGTCCAAGAGGGTAGCATCTTTCAGAAAAAGAGACGTGCAAGAACAAGGGGACACAATTTAAAGATAGAAGGAGGGCAGTTCAGGAGCAATGTGAGGAAGTATTATTTCACAGAGAGGGTTGTGGGTGCATGGAACAGCCTTTCTGAGGAGGTTGTGGGGTCTAAAACTGTGGGAGAATTCAAGAATGCATGGGACAGACATCAGGCAATTCTTGTGGGGGGGTAGGAAGAAATAGGCTGTTGGTTAACTAGGATCTGCGGCCTATCCTGTAGGTAGGGAAATGGGCAGACTAGATGGGCCAAACGGTCCTTATCTGCCATAAAAGTCTATGTTTCTATGACTACAGGTGCTGTTTGGTCAGTCACTGGACTTACTGTCCTGCATGGAGAACAGTCTCTTAAACACTCTCATCGGGGGCAGGGGGACGGCAGCTTCTCCCTGTCTCTCTGGAGCAGCACTGCAAGACAACTTGCAATACAGACAGTGGGAGAACAGAGAATACTGCCACATGGTACAACTTTTTGCTCTGTGTCTCCATCTTTTTCTCTCTCCACAGAATACTGAAGCACCAGGGTGCTGACAACTGCTGCTGCACAGGACAGAAAGGCTGCAGAACAGGGGGGCATGACATACGCTAAGGGGAACGGAGGTGAATAGCTGCGGAATGGAGGGGAGCAGAGATTGTCAGTGCAGGTTGCAGCAATGAACAGAGCCATGCAGGGAATCACACCTGTCAGTGTCTGCCTTCACTAATGATCCCCTCCTACATGGCTTTGAACCTCAGCACATATGAAGACAGTCAGCTACATTTTTGGGGGTACAGTATGCAGTGGGTCCCTGGAGGTCCACAGGGTGGGAGGGTGGGAAGAGACAGAATTGCCACAAAGCTCAGTGTCTTGAAATATGGCATGTACAACTCTGTTACAAGCTTTGTGGTAATGAGCGGTGCTGTGCTGGACATCACAACTCGGACTGGCCGACATCTGTCTTGGTCTGCTGCAAGTGACTGCTGTATATGGATGGCTTCTATACAGTGAGTGATATACTTGGGACCACATGAAGCACTATGTAGGTGGAGGTCCATGGGGCAGATGGATGTGTATCCACATTGCGGGGAGGGCAAACTTCTGATACAGAGAGATCCACACTTGGAGCAAATATGCTGCATGGTGTCTAATGGTATTTACACTGCCTTGTAGTGGATGCAAGGTCACATAGTTGCAGGGGAATATGTTTGGGAAACAACACACACTGGGCACATAGCTGCAGCTGTCTCTCGCTTAGTGAGAGATTCACATGGCTGCCTTTCAGGAAGGCATTCACTCCAGAATAATGACAGCAGCTCTGCCCCCGATCTGCCAAATGTGCCTGAGCACTGCAAACTGTGCGGGTAACAGAGATTAACGTATTTTCAGCTGATGACTGTCTTCTAATTAGCTGACTGCCATATTGGTCCCCATGTTATAATAATAATTAAGGCTGGTGCCTTTTGCCCATCCTCCTCTATCAACCAACCACCCTCCACTACCCTTATAACTCTCTTTCTTTCTTTCTTTCTTTCTCTCTGTCCTTCTTTCTTTTTCCCCAATATATCTGAAGAACTGTTTTTCTCTGCTCTTGACCCCCTTCGAAATATACCACTCCGTGTCTGCTTTTGCCTCCTTAACCACCCTCTTTGCCTCCCTATCTTTCAATAAATATTCTCCCTATTCTTCCTGCTCCTGCTTTTCTTTATATTTGTAGAAGGCCTTTATATTGGCCTTCACCACTTCCCTGACTTTTGCCAAGAACCATAACGGTCTCTTCAACCTGTTCTTTTTGATTACTTTTCTCATGCATAACTTAGATACTTTGAGACTGGCCCCCTTGATTGCCCCATCTCTCTAACAGCTCACCTAATTTGTCCACCCTGAATAACTTATCCCTGACAAGCTCCTCAGCCTGTTGAACTCTGCCCTTCTAACATCAAGATCTTCAACTCTCGATCTGTGTTTTCTGGACCCAAGGGCCAGTTCAAACCAAATGGAGTTATGGTCACTGTTCCCCAGTGGGTACCTATTCTCACAGCTCTTACCACCTCCTTTTGGTTGGGTGTCACTGACACTAAGGAAACTCCAACACTGGTATTTATTTGCTCATAAAGCGCTCTTGGGCAGAGTACTTGTTTACTTCACAACCCTTTTATTGTATAAGACTTCTGCTATGACTGGTTTAAGCAGTGACAGTTTGTTCAGGTACTATGCCCCAAGGGCATGAACTAAAGCTGAAACATTCACATTGTCAACAGCAATATAGTTCTCCCTCACTATAACAAATGAATCGGGAGTCATTAAGCGCATTTGTTATACTAGTGTGCTCATTACACCAAGGGAGTGGCTATCCGTGTTGCTCAGTTAGAAACAAACCAACAGTAAAAACGGTATCAGTTATTAAACAAAGTTTAATGTGCTAAAACTGTACTAAGAATTTTAAAATGCATTGATAACATAGTTTGGTTTAATCTGGTTTTAAAATATGTGTTAAAAATGCAACAATGTGCAAAAATGTGCTACATGGCATAGAGGCATAAATGGAGAAAGCAGAATCATAACAGCATGCTAGCAAAGAGTCTGTGTCAATGGCTTGTCACAGTAACAGTACATTTACTAATAATTAACTTTCAAAAAGTCTGTAATGCTTTTCTGCTTGTTTTGTTTTTGTCAGGCCAAATCCCGTGAATATGACAACAGCTGTCTGAGTTGCGGTACCTTAAGTGGGTCCGCCTTCTGAGCCTGTAGCCACTCTGGAGCTGTTTCCAGTCCAACAACTGCAATATAACTTGGTGGAACTGCAACAGTTGCTTCACCCTCTTCTTCTGAATCTTCTGAATCTCCAATTTCATCAGCCTCCTCCTGCCCCTGTTCCTGCTCCATTCCCATTACTACATTCACTATCTCTTCCTTGATCAGCTGATCATTGGTTGGGATCATTTCATCCTTACAGCGGCAGTGTTTAACACTGAAATGTGAACCCTGAACTGAGTGTGTGTCTTATTGGGAAACTGGTTTGGTTAATTGATTATTTGATAGAATGATTGCATTAAAGGGGTATTCAATTTATTTGTTTAATTGATGGGAGAAATTGAGTGCAGCACTGTGTTTAGTGCAGACACGCATACAGCGCTGTGATGGTAATGTTTTGGACAAGTGCTGAATTCATGGGAGCTAAGTGAGTCATTCATTACAACCAATAATTCGCTATTTCAGTTCAGTTCAGTTCAGCTTTATTGCTCGGTGAATACACCATTACAATGTACTAAAAACATTACAATTTCTAATAAATCATCCCATATTTAAAAACACAATACATAATGTATAAAAAGAGTTGAAGTGCGTAATCAGTTTTTAAAGAGAAAAAATAAAATGCAAAAAAGGAAAAATACTTAACAAATTTTTCCTGTCTGACCTATATTTTTTCCTGACAGCTATAGAGCCGCTAGTTATAACACTTTTTCAATTTCCATCCCCAAATTAATTCTGAGAGGCAGGGAGATGTTTTTCTTTGTACTTCATCACTTGATAAAAAAATGTTGAGGCCATCTTAGCCTCCTTTAATGTATGAGGATATAAAAATATGAATAAAGGATCATATTTTGCATTTACGTATTTAATGAGAAAATCATTTAACAAATTAAACTGCAAGGTTTTATACAAAGGACATTGTACTGTAATATGATAAAGATTTTCTTCAACACCCCTATTACAATTACATAATTCCAGACCTGAATTGGGTAAAGTTTTTCTATTGAAAAATATATGTTTAGAACAAATAATTCCCATCCTTGCCCAGGTAATCATTTTCCTGTCTAGAGGGGTCAAAGGTAGAATTAGATAATTCTCTAAAAGTGCATCAATTTTATTTTGTGCTAACCAGCTAGCCTGGTGTTGGGCTCTAAGAAGATCCATTTGTTTTTCTTTAGCAAACCTGAGTATTCTCTTTCTAACAGATTCCTTAAATAAGGGATATATTATAATTGATTTCTCCCACACTCTAACCAGAGATGAAACATAGCAACTCTTCCCAGGATACTCTGAATATTTTTGACCCAAGATGACCTAAAGTCTTGTTTTTTGCCAGGAAATCTTTTCTTTCAGGCACAGTAAAGGCAAACAATTGGCCAGCTGATTGATAATTTTTAACCAATAACCCATGGAACATGTATCAGTTATTGTGGCGATGGGAACTCTACCCAATTCATCCCTAACTATGACATTGGATGTAGATAATGGGACCTGTAGTAAAGATTTATAATAAAAGGAAAGTGGAGTTTCCAACCATAAAGGAACGTTATTATTCCAAACCTCTGCTCCATATGTGAGAATAGGATTGATCTTTGCTTCACCAGCAACTAATGCTGGTGAGACCGAATGGCCTGCATATTTTATGCTAAAGCCTAGCAAAGCTTTAGCAATCAATTTTGCCCTTATCACTTGTTCCCTCCAATGCTCTATCTAGTTTTCATTTGAGACAAACTTCACCCCCAGATATTTATAAGAAGTTACCCCCTCTATAGGTTCATTATTTAAATAAAACCTTGATTTAATTCTTTGTCCCTGATGTGGGGCAAAGATCATAAACTTTGTTTTTTTTTCATATTTATTGTTAGATCCAGGTGTTTACATTTAATATAATGTTGATCTATTTTATTTTGCAAACCTTGAGTGGATAAAGCAAAAATAATTAAATCGTCTGCATAGGCGAGACTATGAACTAGCATATTCTTAATTTTAGGGGAATCAAGACTAGATACATCCCTATAGGTCAAAAGAGAGTCAATATACAAACTAAATAAAAAGGGGCCAAAAGGCATCCCTGTTTGACTCCTGAAGTTGTACTAAAATAATCAGTAATATTACCCCTATTGTCATATATAATGGCCAAAGTTGTATGTGAATATAACATATAGATTGGGACCAACAAGTTTAAAGGTACATGTCTATCTATTAATATCTCCCATAATTTGACTCTGTTGACAGAGTAAAATGCTGCTGAAAAATCAACAAACAAAGCATACAGCTTAATTCTACGAAATGACCTATATTTTTCTATCAGATGGGCAAGAATATAAATATTATCTATTGTAGAAAAATCCTTGCAGAAACCCGCTTGAAACATAGATAAAAGAGAGTTTGCAGATGACCAATCTTGTAATTTGTGTAATAATATTTTAGCAAAGATTTTTCCACTAATATCAATGAGGCTAATTGGGCTGTAATTAGATGGAGATTGAAACTGTCCTTTTTTATGGATTGGTGCTATTATGTTTCTTGTCCAGGAGGTGGTATGAATCTCTCTCTTAAACATATATTAAAAAAAATTGTAAAAAAAACTACCCAATAATTCAAATACATTTTATAAACTTCCCCCGCTATCAAATCAGGCCCAGGTGCTTTATTATTTGGGAGGTTCACAATAGTATTTTCTACCTCCCCAAAAGTAAACACTAAAGGTATATATTCCCCCAGTACTAAAATTGTCTAACGCATCCCCCCCCCCACTATTAGGGTGTTTATTAAGTAATAAATTATAATATGTTATACAAGTTTCTTTAGGAATATATATAGGTGGTCTTAGATTCTGATTAGTAACCCCCTTAGATACTAGGACCAAAAAAAGCCTAGTATCACCCTCCTTAATGACTTGATACATTACTTCCCCCTGTTATGCTCATCTCGAACTTTACTTAAATTTGAGATCGCCCTCTTAGTTGGGTTTTTTTTTGGTCTGCCTAATAAGCCTCGCTAAATCCCTTTTCTCTCTCCTACAATGGCCATCCAACCAAGATACTAACTGAGGCTTAGTAATATTAGTAGAATAAATCACTGTATTAATTTGTTGATACCCTAAATTCAGTAGCTGACTAATCTGTTCACTTTTAAGGTCAGTCTGTACTTTGTGATATAAGTGAATGAAAGTGGAGGAGTATATAAGATTTGAAACTCCATTCATGGTCTTATTATTCAATCTTAACCTCTTTTTCCCACAAATCTAGAGCTCTTCCATAGGCTTCTTTAGAGAAGCGATATTACTATCAGAATTCCTAAAATCCAGCAAAATTGCTGCATGATCACTTTCTGTTCTCATAACCACCTCCAATCTCTTAAAAAAATGATAACTGAGGGGGAAGCATAAAATAAAATCAATCACACTCTTATCTACTGGAGAAAAAAAAGTACTTTCTCCATGTCGATCTCCTTCTAATCTCCCATTAAGAATCAAAAAATTATTATCCGTGATGAAAGTTCAAAAACAGCTCCCTGCCTCATTAACAGTCATATCAGTTGTATTTCTTTGTTCCAAATCTGACATATATAATAATTCTTGCAACACTGATAAGTTGGCAAAGTTTGCTATCAGCATTAAAATCACCTGCTAAAAGAACAGTATCTACCTTATTTGATTGTGTTATTAAGTCTATTTCCACTGACAGTTTGGACCAGAAATCATATGTTGGGTTGGTGTGAAAACTTGGTGGAATATATATATTTACAATCAGGACTATACATAAATCCCAATTAACAACTACCATAAGTATTTCAGGAGTGGGTGAATAACTTTTTATTACCCTTAATCCATCCCAAATTTTAATCATGTTAACCAGGCCTCCTTTATTTCTCCCATACATTTTTCCCTTAATTGTGGGAACAAAATTAGATTCATAGCCTTTCCAATAAGGGGGTGTTAAGACCCATGTCCCTTGAAAAATAATGGCTTTATAACTAGAAATAAAGGTAACCCACTGTGGGTCTGCAAACTTATTGTAAAGTCCCGATATATTCCAATTAAGAACATTATAACTAAAATTGCTTTCTGACCCCCAATCCTGCTCTAATAAGGTATCATTATTTTGAGTTTCTGCTGAGTATAGTTAAGATTAAGCAATTCTAGATTGTGCTAGTATATCCCACTCATTTAATTCCACCAAGTAAATACCCACCTCATCCAACATATGTCTAGTCTCAAAAGATAATGCCAATAATTGTGCAGAACAAATAAGGCAATTTATCTGAGTACCCTCTTTACCCTGCCAAACTATTTTCACCTGCACTAATTCTTCAGGAAGTATATGGGTTTTAATAATGGTTGAAAGAATCATCCTCAAAAGGGTAGATAAATTAGCAACAGTTTCTCCCTCCAGTGTTTCTAACCCAAAGATGGAAAACATCGAAAATTCAGAGGAAACTCCAAACTTCTAATTCAGTAATGCAAGAGTGGACTTAAATTTATCATATGTTGGTGTTTTTCCTGTTTTTAACCCTTTATAACTATTTTTCCAAATTGTTGTCCAAGTAACTGGCGTTGATAACAACAGTACCAATGAATTTACCAGGCCTTGTTTAGCCCAGACTTGTTTTGCAATGTCCATATTGGGAAGCATAAAATAAACTGAATTGGAAGAATTGGATGTATCCCTAGTTACCATATTGAGTGCCTCCACAACAACTGGTAACCCCAGTTCAGCTCTTAACATATGTGCTAGCATGTTAGTCAGTGATACATTAGCTTCATAATCTTTAAAATGCATCTTATCTATTTTAAAGACTACTTCCTTGCCTGTGCATATTATATTATATGCTTCAGAATCTTTCCCATCAAGATTACTATCCTCCATAACTAACAATGGGTTTAAATGAGGGTCTTTATTAAACTTATCTCCCTTAGTTGAGTTCTCTGTGGAGATTGTCCTTTGTTCGGCAATGAGATTACCCATCCCCTTTCCCTGTTATTTTGTGGGTATCAGCTCCTCAACTATAGACTTATTTTTTACTTCAGAATTCTTTCTATTCAATGTATAATAATTTTCTTTGTCTATCTGTATCTCTCCTATAGTAACATGG
The DNA here is from genome assembly GCA_016271365.2 of Neoceratodus forsteri. Lineage (NCBI taxonomy): Eukaryota > Metazoa > Chordata > Ceratodontiformes > Ceratodontidae > Neoceratodus > Neoceratodus forsteri. The sequence goes on from CM057449.1 coordinate 825,314,689, forward strand.
CCTTCAATCGCTACCTTATTTAATGATTCCACTTTAATATTTTCATCATTAATGTTTGTTTTATGGTTCTGTTTTCTTGGTTTATTGATCTTAGTAAGTCCATCAGCTTTAATCTCCTTTCCCCACTTTTTTCTTGTTTAATACCTCCCTCTTTTTATCTTTTTTATCTTTTGGGGGCTCAGAAAAATTTAAGGAAGGGAATGACAAATTATGCTTTGATTTATAAACCTCCTTTTCTTCAGATAACTGTAACATTTGTTGTTCAAATGAGGCAAATCTCTCTGCACAAAAGTGTGAGAGGTTTTCCAATGTTGTTTTAATGCCATTGTATGCCTCCAATAGGACAACCTTGGACATCACCGGATGAGCAAGGGCCTTAATAGTATATTTCAATATGATATCAGGACATTAAACAAAAAAATCTTGATCTAACAGAATGTTCTGGACCTCTCTATCCATTCTTTCAAATAGCTCATCCGGAGAGCCATCCAAAATTACATGCAATGGGTCTTTAGGGTGAATTATAGAACTCCAAGCCTCACTTGATATCTCCAATGGACTAAATAAATTCATGCCAGATGAAAAACATGAAATGCCGTCATCCTTATTTACATAGCCCTCTTGATTTACCACATAATTTTGATGACTGGATTCTAGCTCGCCTACCCAATCATCATAAATAGACACCCCTGGGTAATCCATTGTATTTGCTTGCTCCCTCATGGGGGTGCTAGCTTGACCACCTATACAATGTAAAAAATGTGGACTGTTAATTTTTATGGCTTCCTGAGATTTATTAAGGTTTTTTTTAAAAAAAATCTGTAATTTTATCTTGACAAACTGATTTCAAGCAAATAAATGAGCTTCTGGTGACTTCCAATTCAGAAGTTGTGAGTTTGCTTTCAATAGTAATTAGTTGTTTTTCTTCCAACATTTCCTTTGAATTATTTTCACCTTCACTATAATGATTCTCCAATAATTTTACCATAGTATCTTGATTTATGTTATTCAAACTATCCAGGGCCATCTTATCCTGATTCTTATCAATCTTTTTTACAAAATTTTGCTTTCTGCAATTAAGCTCTGGATTATATCCACATGAATCTAATCTAGAATCATAAGCAAATTGCTCCTTTAAAAGGGAAGGTGAATGAGATAATGGAATGACTCCTATTGATTCCTTAAGGGTCGAAGCCATAATGACCAGTTCCTGAGTATATACAAAGCAATTACTTTTTGTACTCTTATTAACATTTGGAGATTGTTTCCCTTTGTTCTTTCTCTTGGTGGTCTTATTCGCCACCTTACCACTACGAGTATACATGGCATTTATTAGGGTAATTAACAATCAGGATCCAGACAAAAAAAAAAAGGTCTCTCACTCTGATTGATGATTTAGACTAACCCGTTCAATCAGTTTAAACTGTCTTTGAGCTCTATATCTTCCCTACAAAATCTACACAGGTAACATGTAAGTGAAATATGTGGTATGTAATAGATATAAAAATTGTATACTGTATAATAATACACAAGCTCAGACTCAAATTCTGGCTCAAACTCAAATGTTAGGGAATAACAAATATATATGAACTGGTTTAATTCAATTTCACATTACCTAGCTAGTAATCAGAATTCACTAGACTCCACCCATATATAACCAGCACATAGCCAGAGAGTTGTCAATGCATAACCAGAAAAAAAAAAAATACAAGTTTATCTCAGCCCTTTATGAGGACAAAAGAAGCTCAGTTACATAAGCTGTTCACAAAAACTGCATAAACTTTGTCCAAAACCACTCCCCCCGAAGCTCCAGAAAAAAGCAAGAAAGGACCTCCTTAGGGTCTCCTTAAAACATCTCTTTCAATTTTTATCAATGTCTCTTCATAAATGCAGATCTTTAACTCTAAACTCCATAATAAGGGTCCATCCAGGAACTCTTCTGAGTGCTCCAGCACCACTATAATCTCTGTGGGTATTAAAAGATGCAAAGGGAAGCTGGGTACCCTAAATAAAATAACACAAAGATGCTTTTAAAAAGAGATCTTATAATATCATATAAAATACCTCAAATAACTAAAATAACAATCCTTTTCAGAAAATCGCCTAATAAAAAGGTCCCCAATAAGGGACTAATATAACATTAATTTAAAATTTAACATACTTAGCCATCCTTGCCACAAAAAAAGTCAGCATGTAGTGAATCTCACAAATACAACTTTTCTTAGACTCCTGGGGTGAAAAGATAGGGAATATGCCTCTGCTACCAGCAAATTTTAAATCACGGGGTACAAACACTAAAAGAAGAGATAAACATAAGGGACTAAGTTAAACAAACCTCTAACACAACTCAAAATGATAAAGATAACCACAAAAATCAAAATCAATAAAGATTTAGAATCTAATACCTTGCACAATTAAAAGTTGGAAGACTCTTCCCCAGACCGTGTTTAAAGCAGAAGTTTAAAAACACGAGACAACAATCGCCAGGTACGCTCCTCTCCTAGAGGTAAACCTTCTTCAACTACTATCATACTAATCCACACATGTGCCTTAAATCCTCTGCAAGCATGTGAGGTGAACTGCCAATCCCTTTCTTACTATATGCAAGCGGCGCAAAAACACCCCCAAAAAAAGGAAATATAAAGACAAGCACAGAAAATAAATAAAATAAAAAAATAAAACAAAACAAACTAAATCATTCCCCCCTCAATCCCACACAAAGTCTTTTTACATAATTTTCGAGCACAACTCTTTCATTTATCCATACAGAGTCTCATCTCAAAATTTTCAGGCTTTGTTCTCTCTTTTTCTCTCACAGGAAAATCTGTTCTTGCTTTTCACAGCAGATTCAGTCTGCTCTCTCAATTCTCCAATCATACCCAGTGACCAAACAGTAACCGAGAACAGTATGGCTCCTCAAACTTCAGGCCTTTCCAAATAGCCCCCTTTTTCTCCCATAATCCATCTGCCACCGAATGCATTCCTCCTACAGGGAGACAAGGAACAGCCTGAGGCCACACACCAACTGAGAAGACATAAGAAACTCTGGAAAGATGTGCTGCTATAAAAACAGTGGCATACCTTACATAAATTAAATATAGACTTAAAGCACGTCCTGCTCTGAGGCCTCTCCTCAATACCCACAGCATGCAGTCTCCTCTCTTCCTCTCCTCTCAGCTCCAGTCAGTCTGTCTCTGTCCATGTGCAGTTGGAGGGCGATGACACAGTACTTTATCTACAGTAAGTCTTCCAACTCCAAAAGCACATAATTCGCTATAATGAGGTTCGTTATAGCGAGGGAGCACTGTACCTTATTTATGATTGCAAGTAGAAAAATTGCCCAAAATCAACTAGTACTGTATCTGTTTCATGATTCAAAGCCTTAATTACTGGACTGTAGTACAGTCACTGTGATTGGTATCATTGATCAGATTGTTGTCCGTCTATACACTTTAACCCAAATAAGCATTGTCTGTATATAATGCTTTGTATTGTATGTAATTTATTCTACATATACTGTATTGTGTCTTTTATACTCTTTCTACTATATAGTTGCAAATAAAAAAGAGATTTTTCCTCAGTCTACTCACCAATAAATAGACTGGTTGATGATTTATTTATTTAGTCCTTGTTAACTGGGTAAGGCCCACTAGGCACAACTGCCTGTTTTCAGGGGCAACCCGGGAGCGTTGGGCTGGTTAAGTGACTTGCTCAGAGTCACAGTGTGCAAGTGGAGGTTGTGGGAATCAAACCCAGGTCTGCAGGTAACAAGCTCATTCACGGCTCATTACTCTAACCTTTAGGCTATACTGTCATCTTATTAATTGACTGAGTCTTCCTCTGACCAATTCAGATATCACAGTGTGCCCTGTTTGTCAAATGTGGGGATCATGTCCATCGACTTACTGACATTATCATGCTGCTCTGGTATTACAGCAGACAACATGTTGGTAGTCTGACCCCAAGTTGGTGGCACTCCTAACAACAAAGTGTTGTGCTGCTGGCTGTAATACCAGTCTACACACTGGCCTCAAATCACAGTGTCCAAACTCAAATTTCTATTACCTTCATTAAAACCAGGTTAATGATTTGTGCTAAATCTGCAGAAACAAAAGGAAAATGTATATTTAAACTTTATCTTATATACTGCACTTGACCCTACTCCTGTATCTTCCTGGTAGCACTCCTACAGGGGTAAATTAGAGTTGCACCTCTGTCACAGTGTAATTATATGAAATTTTATTTATATACTGTAATATCTATTTATAGATTAGCTTTTGACTAATCTATAGGTCTTTTATCTGTCCTCTTTTAAGTTCCTATTTTATAGATGCCAAATACCTAATGGTAAAGGTTCTAATGGAAAAAAGATAATACAGAAGTATAATTCCACTGACATTGGTAATAACTGAGACTGCACTACTATGCAAAGGGGAGAGATACATTATTAATCAAAAGATGGACACCCAGTTGATTTTCTTGTTAAGTCCATACCTTTTATTTGTGCTGTCTGTGAATCTTATGATTCAGTTAAGTATCCCAAATTTAAAACTTGTTGTCCCAGTCACCTCCTCTAGGGGGAGCAACCACTCTTTACTCAAAAAAAAACCTTAGCAATGGAATTATATGCATTTTCATTTTAAACAACTTACCAAGGAGGCGAGTACGTGTTCTCACCTTAAGGCACTCTTGTGTTCCGTGATGTGGATTCTCAGATGTCTTTTTTGCTTTACCTATATACACCAGTTCATTTGAGCATGTAATCCAGTACACCATAAAGAAACAGAGAACACGCTGGCAAAATAAGGACCATTGATCCATCCAGTCTGATCTGTTTTACAGGTTACATAATGTTTCAAAACAATTTCCTCATCCTCTGCAGTACTAACAATGTTTTTCAGCTACATGTTCACAAAGTTGCTGTGATTTTTAAATTCAAGCATAAAATTGCCACTTTGCTGCTTCAGAACTGTAGGTACAGAAGTTGCAAAGTCTACCCATCAAGATGCTTAGATGTTATCAGCGGCTTTTCCTGAAAAATTATCCTACCATGTATTGTGGACTGTAGAATTTACCAGTTCCTGTAAATGCAATTTTTTGTTGTCCAAAATGTTCACTAAAGGTGTGGGCAGTACCACTCTATCATTCTCTGTACTACTTGCTTTCATTTGGTCCATTCTTCCTAACTGTTGACTTCTCTCCCTGGCTTTGGACACCATTTGAGCACTGAACCTTCTGTCTAGGAAATGTTTTACAAAGTCATTGGCAGTTTTAATGTGAACCAATTCCAAGGAGCACTTTCTGCTGGCTCTGATGAATTGCCTGGTTCCTCTCCCATTATGGTCCTCCCCCCCCTCCCCATGCATTTGGTGGCCAGGCAGCTGGGTTGTTTTTCTTGGTTACTTTTGGTACTACCACCTCCCCATGCTGTGCATTGGAAAACTGCACTACAGGCAGACATTTGTGAGTCTCCCTGAGAGATTTGAATCAGGTGCCGTCCTGCCTGAGGATAGAAAGCACTGATGAGTGGAAGCAAGTTTGCAGCAGAAGATTCTGCTGGAACCCATTCCTTGGGTGTTTTGGATGAAAAATGAAAAAGCCTTGCTGGGCTATGTTTCAAAGTAAAAGCCCTTCCTATGCTAGTTTGTTAAAATAAAGCCCTCCTGGGCTTGCTGAGGCACACCTGGTTCTCAGGTGGCCTCTGCTGTCTGCTCCTGTCTTCCCTGCAGTACTGATAGAGGCACTGCTTAAGCTTTGGCTGACAAGGGTCACTTTAAAAATGTAATGACTTGCACTGTATGTAAAATAAAGCATGTACTTTCTTTTTAAATAAAGCAATGACAACACTAACTCCCAACAGGTGTACAGAAATTAAAACGGGAGCAAACCAAAATAAAAGAAGTGAGAAAGCAGAAATGGGGACAAACACAACCATTGTAAAAATGATACGAAGCCAGATAAAAGCATGTTTGCAGCAGCCCCTCTTCCTCTTTCTTCCTGAGCTGCTAGGGAAGCAATGAGAGGGCTGTATGAAAAAGAAAGCAGACTCTGTTAGCACATGGTGTCTCTCTCGCTCTCTCTCTCTGCCAATTATATCTGTACAGTAACTGGGTTAGTGTACATTCATGGCCTATATACCTTACCATTGGTATATCATGAACCAAGTGCTTCAATTCTGCCCTAAACCTGGTTGGAATCACTAGTCATTCAGTACTCACAGATGTTTGAGAATTTATGCGTACTCTGTACAATATATTGTTTCTCACAATAAATTCAGGTTTTCCCTTTTCAACCTTTACTCCCACACATTTATACAAATGGTTAAATGGACATATCATTACTTTGTTCTTTTATCATGTCACATTTACCCATAGACACAGTCTCAGATAAAGAGTCAGTTTCTGATGATATACTGTATCTGGCAAAGTCTTTTGATTACACTGTCTCTTTACTCATTTCTGTTCTTTCCTAGTTTTGCAGATTTTATTGGTGGTATCAAACAAGTAAGAGTCAAGAAAAGGAAAGACATCACCATAAGTTAGTTCTTGCTTAGTCTGAGATCTGGTGACCAAGGCAGCAGAAAGAGAGACTGGCGCCTCTCTTTTCAATGGAGTCTGAAACAGAGGCTAATCATGTATAATGATGACTGGTATAGGCAGTGTTGGTACTACATACCTCAATCATTCTGTAGTAAGTACCCCATCAACAGACATAGTCACAGGTGTGGTAGGGTAATACTTTGTGTTACCGTGAATGCAAATTACTCCAATCACAGACCCCATCTTATAGTTTCCAACAAGATCTGAATGAATTAAAGTTTCTTGACTTCCTGAGTCAATCCACCACAAAACTATAGTTGTTCTCACAGTCACTTCAGTGAGATACTCCCCCCAATTGGCTAAGTATAGTTGGGCACCTTTTTCATCCTTGTTCTTAGGGCATTTATGAGCAATATGGCTTTGTTTATTACAATGAAAATAAAGTCTGTGGACATCAGACCACCCCCACCAGCATTTGAATCAAGCCTGCTTAAAGGCTTAATCTCACAAAAATTAGGCCTTACTGCACTCCGGTGAAATATGTGTATTATTGATTGCCTCACCATCTGGTGGTCCTCAGCTAGTGCAATGGCTCGTTCCTCAGAATCTGGATGGGGCTTCAATATGCAAAGCTGGACATCACTGGGCAAAACCTTGATGAACTGCTCCATCACAAAAATCTTAAGCACCTGGACAACTGTCTTCCCACCTGGCTGTATCCATTTTGTGCACAGCCCCTTCAAACAAGTGTAGATCTGTCTGGGTGTGTCTGACATGTTATATTTCCAATTCCAGATGCATTCACCAATGCTAGGGCTTGTTGGAAATCTCATAGTGAGTCACCAGTTCCCTCTTGACAATGTCATAACTGTAGGCATTTGCAGAATCAGTATGACTGTAGGCAAACTGCACTTTACCAGTTAGGTTAGGGACCAGTCTGATGACCCATTGATATCGGGGTCATTGGCAAGATGTAGCCACATATTCAAAAGAAGTCAGATAAGCTTGTATCTCATCTGCAGATCTCAGTTCAGTTAAATTAATGTCCTTTGCAGTGTCTTCAGGCATGGTCTGGCTTGTTGTAGCCTCTACTGTCAGTGCCTGCAAAGATTCAGCCAAACACTTTTTTCATTATTTTACAATAAAACAACACTGCACTAGCTGCACTGCATCCTAACTATAACCTTTTGTGCCTGACCTTCATCGCCTGCATCTCCATCACACTTGCTGTTCAAGTTCAAGTTTGTTTATTGGTCAACAAGTTATGTCTTTGTCAATGAAAACTATGAAATAAAATCACACACACAATATTTTACAATTATCAATATATGTTTTGAGTATCAGTCTTTGGACATATTTTAGCAACAGCAGTGTATTTTCCTCACTGTATTCATAAATACTCCTACCTCATTAAATACAATAAATATAATTATTCTTCAGACAGGACATTTACTTTCTGTTAAACAGATTTTTCCCTAAATGCATACCTGAGTAATTATAATATGCATCACAAAAAATGGGAATTACCATCAGGTATCTATACAACATATTCTATACCGCTTATATCTCATTCTTGATGTACAATTTTTTTCCTTTCAATGATCTTTATAAATGAAATAACAGCTTCCAAGACCTCCAGTGATGTAGATTTAAGAAGGTGAGTGGCTAAATGTCATGCTTCAAATTCTAATCTGACTAAGATTTCCCCCAGTAATGTTTGCCTTGACTCATTATACAGTGGGCACAGAATTAACAAATGTACTATATGATCCTCCCACTTTTGGCATTTACAAATTGCTCTTGTTGGATTTTTGTTATATATGCATCTTGATTGCTATTGTGATATTCAAAATGGAATTTTGTAAAGAGTTCCCTTCATTGTGTGTGTTTTAAAATATGCAGGTAAGTTTCAAATCTGCCATCTCTTTTGTTTTGTGTTAACCATTTACTTAATGTATATTGTCTGCATATACGTAACTCTGTTTGTTTGAAAGCTGATTGCATTCTGTCTTTTATTAAAGCTTGAATCTCCTTATATGGTTTAGTATAAATTTCAGATAAACATTGTAACAATCCATGTGGTTTCACAACTTTTTCCTATTACCTGCATACTTGGAAATATTATCTTAAGGACCAGATATTTTAAGGTTTCTCCTATGTACATATTAGGTAATCTATTTTCTTTCATGGCATAAGATTAAGCCAGTAACTAATCTTTATTTCCTGTATAAGGCATTCCGGGGGGAGTTGTCCCACTTCACCTCTCACAAGAGTTCACAAAAAGCTCCTTGTGGGATGCCTAGCAATTTCTTATAGTACATATTTATTGTACTTTCCATTGAAACCTCATATGTTACTCCCCATATTTCTGCTCTATATAATGTTTGGCTCTTGATTGTGGCATTCATTCATCTAATGCATCCTTTTATGGAGTGTCCCCCATATCTATATGCAAAGCTCATGACTACCTGAATAGACTTTTTGTTTTTTATTTCTAACTCCCTCCTAGGCTTGCGTGCTTCCTGACTTTGATCTCATTAGGCAAGATCGGCCTGGGAAAAGTGTGGGGTGGCATCTTGGTCTACTACAAGAGTCACCTAAACCTGTCTGTTGTATCCCACCAACAGCCCTTACTGTCTTCTTGTGAGCTACTTCACACAGTCCTATTACTTGGGAACACTAAGAAGCTGCACATCATCTGTACATACAATCCCCCCAAGGATGGTCTGTCGGGGTTATCCTACCTCCTTGATACTGTTGGTGCTAAGACTGGGGATAATGAGCTAATGATCTTGGGAGATCTTAATTTAAACTGGCTTGGAGGAAACACCAAGCTGTATGAACCTCTGCTTGCTGGCCTCTCCTTATCTCAATTTTTTCAGGAGTCCACTAAGTGGTCTACCACTAGCGGTACTAGCTCCCTTCTGGACTAGGTCCTGTCCAATAGACCTGAGAGGATCAGTTCCTCTGGTACCCTTCATGACTCTATCTCCAACCACACCCCTGTGTACTGCACATGGAAGATCTCATCACAGAATATTCCTCACAAAATCATCCAAGTAAGGGATTTCTCCAGGTTTGACCTGGGGTCCTTCCATGAGGATCTGAGGCTTACGGACTGGTCTGTGGTGTTAAATGCTCAGGACTCTTCCACTGCTGTTAGTCATTTTCTTAGCACCTTCAGGGCACTGCAGGACAAGCATGCCCCTCTTATCAGGTGGAGGGTAAGGGGATCTGCCACTAAGTGGCTGCATGGGAGCCTCCTAGCCTGCATAAGGGCTAGAGACAAGTGCTAGGCCAACTCAAGGTCGTGATGGACCAGGCCACATTTCAGCAATATAGGAGGCTCAGGAATGAATGCAAAAAAGCAATCAGGGCTGCCAAAAGTGAATACTGCAAATCTGCCTTACTAAACTCAGCTAAGGACCCTAGGAATTTCTGAAGGAACATTACAAATATAGTAAGTGGTTCCTCCAACTGTGGGGTCTCTGACATGCTTATAGATAGATCTAATTGTAACAATCCACTAACCATCACTAATGCATTCAACTCCCACTTCTCGGATCTGTCTACATTCACCTCCCTATTTTCCACTGGTGGGAGTGATAGTCATGTCCCGGCCTCTGCCCCACAGTCGGGCCCTATCTCCCATCCATTACTCTGCTTCAGGGCTGTGATGGCACAGGAGATGCAGAAACTTCTCTCTGGTCTCTCCCTCTCACTCTAGTGCTGACCACGATAGCATGTAACCTAAGCTCTTCCATCCTGGTGCCTCTTATATTGCCTCCCCAGTGGCCCATATCTTCAACATGTCCCTAGCCTCTGGCGTTATCCCCAACCTCTGGAAGGTGGTGAGGATTGTCCCTGTTCTCAAACAGGGCAACCCAAAGATCTTCGACAACTATCAACCGATAGCCATCTTGTCAGCTATCAGTAAACTTCTGGAGAAAGTTGTGGCTGGGCAACTCACAGAGTATATTCAGGCCCATAAGCTACTGTCTCCTGTGCAGCATGGCTTTCACAAAGGGCACAGTACATCTTCTACCCTTGTCACTGTCTCCTCTGGGATCAGGGCAGCTATTGACCAGGGTAAGCTCTCAGGTGCCATCTTCATCGACCTATCTAAAGCCTTCAACCTGGTTGACCATGTCGTACTTTGCTCTCAACTTTGGTCCCTTGGTCTGTACCCACCTGTCCTAAGATGGTTCACTAATTACCTCCAGGGCAGACAGCAACTTACTAAATTCAGTAAGGTCCTCTCGGCCACCACTCCTGTGACCTCTGGTGTCCCCCAGGGTTCAGTCCTAGGGCCCCTTCTCTTCTCTATCTTTGTCAATAATCTGCCCTCTACTTCTTCCAACTGTTGCTCTATCCTATATGCGGATGACCTGGTTATCCTCACCCATTCCCATGACATTGGGGTCATGAACGACCAACTGAGTGAGGATTTCAGGAATATCCAGTCCTGGATAACAACCCACAAGCTGGTCCTCAACCTTAAAAAACTCAGGCCATGCTTTTTGGGTCACTGGCCAAGATAAAGGCCTCCCCTGCCCCACTGAGTATTACTGGTATTGATGGTACTCCTGTACTAATCACTGACTCCATCAAATACCTTGGGGTGACACTTGACCCCCAGCTTGACCTTGGCCATCATATCCAAAATGTATGCAGAGCTGTCAACTGCAAACTGGGTCTGGCCTACAGAGCAAAGAACAATCTTACTTCTGCTGCTCGACTTGCACTGGCCAGAGATGTGTTTCTCCCTTCTGTCTGCTATGGACTCATCCTGTTTGCATGCACCCCCAAAGTTCACCTCTCTAGGTGGAACATAGCCTATAATAACATTTGCTGCTTTACACTTGCTGCCCCTTGCCTCACCCACCACTGTGACCTGTATAACAAACTTGACTACCTTTCCCCACCCAACCATGTGAATTTTGTCTTGGGCAGCTTCACGGGCAAAGTTATCAGAACTGGCACTCCCCTCAGGACTGGCTGAGCTCCTCAAACCTGCTGCCTCTTCTTCTTACTCCCTTAGGTCATTGGGCCCTGCTGTTCTCAAAGTTCCTGCCACTCAAATGCAAATGGGGGACAGGGATTTTGCTTCATGTGCCCCAAGAGTATAGAACTCCTTTCCCACCAGAGGTCCACTCCTCACCCTCCCACTCATGCCTTCGGAGCTCCCTGTGGAATTACTTGAAGCTATCCTCTGTGTGTGGTTGTCCTAAACTGCCATAACTAACCTTGGTCCCCTGCACTGGACTTACATGTCCTTCTTTTGGTACCCTTGTGCAGGGCCTGCTGATGCATCCTGCCTGCTTGGGTTCTGCTCTGTATAAAATGTGTTTACTCTCTATTTCAGGTGATGCTTTGACTGTGGCTCTGCTTTTGGGGCTCTGAGCTGTATAGAATTGTATAATGCAGTGTTCATAGCCTTGGTGACTCTATGTATATATTTTGTTCCTATTCTAACTGTGTTTACTGACTGTTTGTGTTATGTTCATCTGGTTCTACCTGATTCTGTGTAATGCCTTACTTGTACATGTTGTCCTCTGTATGAACTTGTATTTCATTGTACTCTTCCAGGTCATACCAGAAAATAGGCAAATGTCTTGTCTAGTGTACTTACCTGGTTAACAAATGCTAAATAAATAAATATTCTGCCAAATTCTTCTTAAATGTGAGCCCCAGATAACAGAAATTATTTACTGTTTCTATTTTTGTATTATTTGTTCTAATTTTATATTTCCTTTTATTTTTAATCCCCAAAATCATAAATTTATTTTTATTATAGTTTATTTGTAACTCGACTTTTACATATTCCTCCTGGAATTTTTGAAACATCCTTTTAATTCCTAGGAAACTGGTAGAAATCAATATTACATTGTCAGTATATGCCAACTAAGGGGCAACTTTAGGCAAATGGTATTCTGTACTGTAAAGTTTGCAAAGGATATGATTAAAAAAAAGATTAAATGGGACAGGGGAAAGAACACAGCTCTGCTCAACTCGTCTTTTTATTTTAAATTTAGATTTTTTGTCACTTCTTGTATTATATCTAATTTGTGCTGTGTTTTTGTTATACAGAGAGGGCAGGATATTCAGACTGTGCCAGGCTGTAGCACAAGCCTGGGCGCAGTGCAACTACTACGCGCAGGGGCGTGGACAGGGTGATAGTCAATGGAGCTGCACCATGGCACAGCATCGCTGAATAGCGCCTCTTGGCCAGTGCAAGTGACCAAAGTGGAGCAGGGGGATGCACTAGTGCAAGTGCTGTTGCGATATGTGCGACTACCGTGATATTCAAAAGTGCACTTGCAAATAGGGCCATAATGTGTTACCCTCATTGTAAAGGTTTTTGTCCTGAACAACTTTGCTGCTGGTCATTTGTGTGTAGCTTGTAAAGTTTCCAAGATATTTAGGTTTGTTTTGCATGTGTGCAGATGCAGTTGCAAACAGCAGACACTTTTTTTTCTCTCAGAGTGAACACTCTAGTAGACATGCCAAACAAATGTAAATATCTTGAAAACCATACAATATACACATACATAACCAGTATCACAGTTGTTCACAACAAACAGACCTTTACAAAGAAGGTAGTCACCAAGCTGAACTCTGTATAGTTTTAAAAATATAGTCATCTTGGTGATGCCTCTTAGCTAGCAGCTGCATACCCATCTCGCTCTCCCCTCCTGCCTAATACCAGCAATTTTTGTTATATTCCCCCATTGTTGTTTTACAGGAAAGTGGCACTAACCTTCGGCCATTATCCAGTTATTTATTTGTCCTGGTTACCACTTTAGTCTGCCTGGGATGGACACTGAGATGAAGCAGGCCCTTCTACCTCACACGCCACCTGTGATGTCGGAGAAGAATAACAAGAAGGCCAAATCCCACGGGGCCTCTTCCAGCCATGCTGCCACTACTACTACTACACTGCCTTCTCCTCTCTCTGAAGAGTATTGTCTGGCCGAGATGGAACCCCTTAGAGAATTTATGCAATCTCTCTCTGTGGAGCTTAAAACGTTGCGAGTGGATCAAAACTCGACCAGGAGGAGGGTAGGGGATGCAGAGGCACAGATCACCTCCATGGATGGGTGGAAAGACAGGGTAGACCCACAGATTACCTCATTGTGACAAAAGCTGGCAAAAGTAGAGTGGAAGTTAGAGGACTTAGAGAGAAGAAGCAGGCACAACAACCTTCTTATTTTTGGTCTGCCTTAAGATGCAGAGGTTTCTGCTCCAGTTTTATTCACTCAAAAGCTTCTGGAAAAAATAGTGGATCCCTCCCCTAATCATTCTTGTTACATCATGGAGCAGGCACATCGCTCTTTATGAGCCAGGCCACAGCCAGGAGCTCCCCATCATACGTTCATAATAAAGCGCCTGAATTTTTTGGATAAGCAACACATTTTGCAAAAGTGTAGCGAATTAAAGGAAATATCCTGGGAGGGTCAGCGCTCATGTATCTCACAGGATCTACCAGCCACTGTGAGGCAGAAGAGGGCTACCTTTCGTCCTCTCATGGTTAAATTACTGTCTGCTACCATCAAATTTAAGATCCATTACCCTGCAAAACTTCAGGTTTACTGCAAGGATGCCTAGTATTCATTCGAGAGCCTAGAACAAGCAACCGGAGAACTGCAGCGATTACTCCCTGAGCTTTTTAGTGCTCCATGAACTGATCCCTTCTGGTTTGTTACTTCATATGTGTTTGGTGGATGCTGCACTGGGTGCTACAGAGCCATTATTTTGGACTGCAAGTTTTTGTTCATGATTGCCTTCTAGGCTTTGAAGGGGACCTGTTATGACACTTTTGTTTTTATCATCAGGTAGTTGGACTACAAAATTCCTACTTGAACAGTCGGAATCTTCTCCTAGCCAGATGGCTAAGATCTCTGGTTTGGTTGAACTCATTGTGAGAAGTAATTGCAAGGGAGTCCTATGCTCTTTAATTGTTTGAACTTATTGAACTCAGCTTGAGGCACTTTTCATTCTTTTTACACATGGGGACATTCTTCAGCATTTTTCTATATAATTGGGGTCTTAGCAATGGTTGGCTGTGAGATAAACTCTCAGTTTAGCTCTTTCTCTTGGTTTTAGAATCTCCAGCCCCCTCAGAGTTCTGGAGCTGCCAGATTGGGGTTGGGGGGGTGAGTCTAGGGGTGCCAAGCTGGTTTGCAAATGGGACTGACATGAGCTATAATCATGGGGATAATTTCTCTCCTGTCATTGTTGCACTCTTTAAGCCTGATTATACTATGTATCATGTGGGGGAGATTTGTTTTGGAGGGTTTGGAATTTGGGGGACTTTGTTTTTTGGGCCTTAATGGGATTAATGTGGGATATGGGATAAGGGGAGGGGGGAGGGTTGGGATCAGTGGAACTCTCAGAATATTTTTGGGATAGACAATTAATGTCTCTGGGTTTGGCATGGAACTAGCTAAGATAACATTATGGCCAATCCCCTGAAAGTTGCCTCATAGAATGTTAAAGGAGCAAGGTCACCTCTTAAGAGACACAAAATCCTTAAGCATCTACAGCAGCTCTGCTGCCAGGTCACTTTCCTACAGAAGACTCATCTCCTAGCAAAGGAGGCTAGTCTGCTTCATAGGCAATTTGTTGGACAAGTGTACGTGGCTGGCTGTGCAACCGCAAGTAGAGGGGTGGCTATAGTAATATCTTGACAGAGCCCCTTTCAAAGCCACCAAACATTTGTTAATCCCAATGGTAGATATATCTTTGTGAAAGGGGTGTTAGAGTGCACAGAAATTATTTGAGGGTGTGTGCATGGCCCTAATCAAGTGGACCCTTCCTTCTTCATGGATCTAACTAATCAAATCTCTAAATTCTCCTCTGTCCCCTTAATTATGGGTGGGAATTGGAATGTTACCCCATCTCCCGATTTAGACAGGTCTTGAGAGAGGCATTTGGGGCTATCTCCCGATCAATGTTTGCTGTGAGACATGATTCAGACTTTGGGGTTATGTGATCCATGGCAGCTCTTGCACCTGCAGGATCAGGCATACACCTATTATTCCTCGGCACATGCTTCCCACTCCAGGTTGGACTATGTTCTCATAAGTAATCCCCTCTTTTATGGGGTAATAGAGGTGGAAATAGGGCCTAGGTCCTCTCCGATCATTCCAAGGTCTGGCTTACACTTGTCCTTAATTCTAACCTGGAAAAGGATACTATTTGGAAACTTAACAATCAGCTTCTCACTGATAAATTCCTGGTTGATCAGATCAAGGACCAAATTTCTCAGTTTGACCAATAAAATTCAGGTTCTGTGAGTAGGGCTGACCTGGAGTTGGCTGCCTGTAAATGCTTCATTACAGAGGAGCTCATCTGGTTGGCATCCAAGCACAAAACAATCCATGCATTAACCACGGATGACCTCCTTCAACAGATTACCACCATTATGAATAACCTTCCTCTCATTCATCACAGGCTGTCTGGCAGAATCTGATGATTTTTTGGGATAAGTATGCTGATCTAGCAAAGGAAAAGGCTGAATATGCACTTTTAAAGACTAAGGCGAAGTACATTGACTAGGGGATAAAGCAGGTAGATTACTGGCTCTCAGATTGCATCAGGTGGAATCTTCTAGGCTGATAACTGCCATCAAGGTCAAAGATGGTTCTCTGCTATCCCACCCCAGGGAAATTGCCCAGGAATTTGCCTTGTTTTATGCAGAGCTGTATGGCTCCAGACCCTCTCATATATCCCAATCTGAGCTTTCATCTTATCTCCAAAAGTATGCCATTCCATGTCTAACACCAGAGCAACAGACCATTCTAGTTCAACCCATGTCTGAATCAGAAATCTGGCAAGCTATCTCAAGTCTGACACCAGACAAATCACCAGGCCCAGATGTATTTACCCCTAATTTCTATAAGACATTCCTAGAACAATTGCTGCCCCTTCTCTCCCATTTTTTCACCTATGTCCATGAGCATGGCATATCCAACCCTACACACCTTGAAGCTCTTATTGTTGTACTTCTTAAACCCGATAAATTCCCAGACACCATTGTTAATTATAGGACCATTTCACTGATAAACTGTGATATAAAAGTTCTTGCTAAAATATTACCTACGAGGGTGCTTCAAGTATGGGAAGGCCTTCTTACTCATGAACAAGTGGGATTTGTTCCTAACCGATCTTCCATGGATCACCTCAGAAAACTGTCCCACATCTTCTCCGCATCCAGGAAATCAAGCATTCCTATTACCTTGGTCTCTTTGGATGTGGAGAAGGCTTTCGACAGAGTGGACTGGACCTTACTGTTCTCAACTCTCGAGGCCTTTGGCTTCCCACAGTCCTTCAAATGTTGGGTGCAGATACTATATTATTTCCCATCCATGAGAGTTTATTGTAATGGGGTGTTTTCAACCCCCATTCCCCTTGGGTCCAGTATGAGGCAGAGTTGTCCTTTCTCCCCTCCTTTTTAATTTATACTTGGAACCCTTACTTCGTAGACTTCATATGTCCTCAGAGGTCACTGTTATTCTGGTTGGGTCAGACATCTTCTTGATGTCAGTCTATGCAGATGATATTCTGCTTCATCTCACTCATCCAGCCACCACTCTCCCAGCTACCATGTGGATCATTGAGGAGTTTGGGGCCTTCTCCAACTATAAGCTTAATCTTAATAAAACTGAAGTTCTGCCCCTTACGGTAATGGTTAACGAACAGGATGTGGTGTCTCTGGGTATGACCTGGTCCCCTCAGTCACTTAAATATTTGGGACTGTATCTGGCTATAGACCCCTCTCTCATGCATAAACTTAATTTGGAAGATCTGGTGCAAGGGGTTCAGCAAGACCTGCACTGCTGGCAAGCTCTTCCTTTCACTTAATGGGGCCGTATTTCAATTATTAAAATGAATGTCCTGCCCCGGGTGTTTCATCCTCTCCATATGTTGAATTTCTGGCTTCCACTGAAGTGGCTCAAGAAAGTGTATCAGATAGTTACTAGATTTATTTGGCAAGATAAAGCTCCTAGGAGGGCATACAAGAAGTTGGCAGCACTGAAATACTTGGGAGCTATTAAACTTCCTCACTTTTTGTTTTACTATTTCTCTAGCCATTTTAGTATGCTACTCCTGTGGTTTCTCCCTTCATCTTTGGGTCCTCCTTCTGGATACAGGCCTCCTTGGCTTGACCTAGAAATATGACTGTTACAACACAGTGGCCTCGCTTTATCCTCTCTGCCTTATCTCCCATGGTCTAGCCTTCACCCTGGAGTGAAAGATTCTGCTATAGGTATTTCCCTGCAGGTATATTCCCAGTTCTGAACCTTGGTAAAATCTCCGCGCTCTCAAGATATTTCCCAGCCCATTGTCCAAAACTTGAATTTTAAAATTAGAGGGCAGGCCCTTAAAGTGGATTGGCTTCCTCAGCCGGATGCATTAAGGGTTCGAGACCTGTTGGATGATAAGGTTTTAAGATCCTTGGCCAATATATTAAGGCAGCTTGGTATAGACCGTAAAAACATTTTCAAGGTTTTTCAACTAAGACATGTACTGATCCAATGGTTTGGTCGAGGCTCGTGGACTACAGATTTTTCCGGGTTCCTTTTTTCCCTTTTTCCCCTGGCCTCCCAGAAACATGCTGTCTCCTCTCTTTATGGGGTGTTATTTTCCTGATTTGTCCTAGAATTCAATGGAACTTCCCCTTATTGGGACCAGTTGTTTTCCATTTCTCCCCAATAGTGGCTAGGTATTTGGAAGGGCACCTACTGTACAGTTACATAGCCCAAGATAAATTAAGGCTCAGCAATTTCAATATACTAAATCATCTTTTTTTTACATCCCACAGAAGTTGGCTCACATGGGGTGACTGCAGTCATCTAGCTGAACTAGGTGTGGCCAGGATGAGGGCTCCCTATTACATATTTTTTGGACTTGCCCCAAAGTGGCCCCCTCTCTGGAAGTTAATTGAGGATAGAGCTGCTCCCTTATTGGGCCTGCAGGGGCTATTCTGACTGGAGATATGTATTCTTGGGATATGGCCTTCATCCCAGTCTTAGAACATAAATATTTTATGTAACTAATTTCTCTTTCCTTGAAAAAAGTGGTCCTTAAACACTGGTTGGATTAATCCTCGATTTCCTGCAATGAGTGGCTGCAATAGTTGCTGTACAATCTCCACATGGAACGCATGATTGCTCGGTTACAACATAATCCTCAGGGCTTTGATAAAAAATTGGGGAAACTGTATACACTATACGCAGTGGGTAATCTGAATGTATAGTTTTATTGACATGGCCATTTGTATACCCAGAGTGGCTCTGATTGAATATTGAAGTCCACCCATTATGCTAACACTTTCTTATAGGGTTCTTGCTCCACTTGGGCTGGGGGGAGGAGGGAGGGAGGGAGAGAGGGGAGGGGAGGGCCTGCATGCCTCTGGGGGAAGGGCATCCCAACATTGATGCTGTTTCCTGTTTCTGTTTACTGAAAGTTAATTCTTTATAATCAATAAAGCTTATTAAATAAAAAAAAATATATAGCCATCTCAACTGTTGTGAACTAATTGTAAAGCAGTGCTTGCTGCTGAATCTATGTTCCTGGCTACATCATTGTCACATGAGACAAGACGCATTGTAGGAACATGAGGAAAGCAATAAACTTAGCTGAGATGGAGATCCCCAGGGGTTGTAAAACTACCATAAAACTAGCAGACTAATTTAGGAAAAACTTATAATAGCAGACAGAGGGAAGGACACACTAGGACTTCACATGCAAATCAAAAAACTCTGCACAACAAATGTTTTAGCAAATTCTGGGTGTACTACTCCTTTAATTTCTTTCTGGGTAAACTCATTATTTATAGGGTGCCATTCTCTTTTTGATAAATAGTCCTCATTATAACAGATTTAGGGTAAAAAAATTATCTTTGAAATGGTTAACCCATTATTTAGGTTCTATATAGGCATCTAGATCTTCTGTATAGTCCCCTAGACCTTTTGTCACAAATCTCCAGAATATTTTGTTGTTTTTGCCCTATACTGCTTTATCAAATTCTTTCCATTTGTTTGATCTGTGCCTCTCCCATTGTACTTTTATGATCCTGGTGTAATTCTTCCTTAATTTATTCAATAATTTCTTACTTTCCTTAGATGGCTGCCTTTTACTTGTCTTAATTGTTTATTCAATCCATTTTTTGCTGTTTTGCACTCTCCATTAAACCATCTTGTCCCTCATTCCTTCGTTATATTTTTACTTCCTTACATACAGTCTCAGCAAAATTATTTATAATGTTTTCAAACATCTTTAAACACTGTACACTATCATGTATATCTCCCAGCTCCTTTATTTTTTCTTTCAACCCTCTTTGTTCAATAACTGCCCTTAATTGTTTACTATTTATTGTTTCCAATTAATACACTTTTTGTTTCTATACAGACATGTGAGGTTTGTTTTAACCTCATAATCTTTTTTTGTAAGTCTCGATGTTTGGTTACAAGGGCAAGTGGGGGCTATCAGCCTTGTTTCCCACATTCCTATCCAGGGTGTCTGCGATTATATTCATATTTACCCAGGATAGGTCAATTATCGATGACTCATCAGTGCTTATATATGTGAAATTTCCTTGATTGTCTGAGGGTAATCTTCCATTCAGTAAAAGTAAATTCTTGTTATCTAGTGCTTCACATAATATCCTGTCTTTCTCATTCATGTGTTTATCCTGTGTATCTCTGGAAAATAAAATGTGCTAACTATTTCCTTCTGCTGAAAATTCTGCTATGTCTTCTGGGGGCTCCGCATAATGTCCTATTCTTGCATTAAAATCTCCAATGACCACAATTCTGGGGCTAGCTGTATCTGCCGAGCATTGATCTACTATTTTTCCTATTGCTATTATACTGGTTGATGTAACTTCTTTATTTTTATTTGATGGTAAATATATATGTTTACAATAAGTGTTTCATGTTTATTTACCACCGTTTTCATTCCCATAATATTTTCATTTTTAATCGTTATTCCCTTTATTCTCTTTGTATGAACTCCATCTCTAATATCTCTAATATCAGTACACCCCCATTTCTCCCAAATCTTTTTTTTGTGGGGGCTGGAAACGGTACTTATTTTTTAGGGGCCTCTATTGAGAAATACCTGCCTACTTAGCTCTGCGTCCTAGCCAGTGAGAGTGCCAGGATTTAGTTGCCCATTTTCTAAATGTTCAATAAAATAAAAATAAACTCCAAAAATGACTTAAAGGCATTTAATTTTATTCCTGATGTACTCTGCAACGTGCATATATTTTTTCCTATGGGGAAACTGTAGATTATTTCCATACTTGGGGGAGGCACAAGAACTTGTGGAAGCTCACTATGACAAAGTCTGAGAACTATTGTTATAGTGTACTGTGAACTTTAACAGGAAATCAATGCCAAGTACAGTACTTTAAAGAGAGTTAGATCCATCTTATAAAATCCTCCGGGATGTGTAAAATCTACAGACATTAGCACTGTTCGCTATGACTACAACTTGGATTATTTGAAATGACTGAAACGAATTAATCCTGGTTTTGTGTTTGACTACAAACTCTGTGGTCATCCTACATAAAATCAATCTTTAAAGCACTGATGGGGCATAACTTCTTGTACTCCCATCTCTACAATGTCTGCAGTAAACATTGCTTCCGTTGTTGCTATAGTAAATTGAAACCAGTCTCTAGAGTATGTATTCACTTCTAGAGGGAGAAAGTGTTTGACAACAATAATAGGTAAGGTATATGTTTTTCTATTTTCCTGGTACCACTTACAGTACCTAATGAGTTCCTCCAGATTAAACGGAGACACTTATTATGTGTTTGCAAGAATACTGTACAAACTAGATGGTCAGAAAAATATTGCTCATACTGTATAATTGCTTTGTCAAGAAAATGCTACCATCCAGTGATATTCTATGCACAAAAAATATATAATCTGTTAAAACATTATTAGCACCGCTTTAGAAAGTTAAATTGTGGCTTTCCATCACAACTACCACAATATTTTGTAGAGCCAGAAAATGCAGTCTTTAGAAGCCCTTTTCCCCACCCCATCTCCCCCTCCCATGCCTGTGTGCAACTGTGCATTAAAAGAGCACAGTGGTCAAATCTCTTGAGACATTTTATAAAATGCCCAACAAAGCCTAATTCTACTAATCATATCTGATGGTGGTTATCACTGTTTCTGACCTTTTGCATGAAAAAAAAATCATATTGCTGTTTTCCCTGCCTGTAAAATACCATTCCAGCTACTTTATTTCTGCAGACTTCTGACCCTGTATCCCAGGATGCAATGTTTCTGGTGCTGCATCAGTATTACTCTGCAGCACCAGGGATCCTCTTTGAGTGTGGTTATGGAGGACAGGCATCTCTCACTGTGGCAGAGCTGTCACTTTTAGCACTGGTAAACCATGTCTAGCAGAAAGTGTGGCTGAGCTGCCTCTGAATTTGCTGGCCCATCCTCCTCTTCCACCTTAACTTCTGAGTGTCTGTTGTCCACTGTTTCTCTCCAGTCTCCACAATAAACTATATGGGTTTTCCAAGCTTTCTTACGTCTACTTATCATTTGCAGAGTACAGCTTTTTCTAGTTTATTCACCCAAGACAGCCTGGCTAAGAAGCAACATCATATAGAGAATACTGGACGGACAACTATGCATAACCAGTGTGTTCTGCCACAGAAGGGTTCTGATTCCCTCTGACCTCGAGAGCGAGGCTCAAGCGGTCCATGAACATCAGAACCCTGAGGTGGCAGAATACACTGGTTGTGCATAAAGTTCCTTATCCTATATTTTTTATAGTGAATAGTATGTGAAATGTGAGTGCAGTGTTTTTTTTCACTTTCAGAACAAAACTGACTTGTGCAGCGTGTAGAGATTTCAAAATGCTGTTGCACCACAGAAGGGTACAATCACATTCCATGGCCTTTGAGCTGTGGTACAGCAGCATTCTGAAAGGGATGGAATTCTATACAAAACCATGCTCTACTATACATTATATCTTGTTTCCAGTGAGGTCCTGCATCTACCCATCAGTTAAGTGGACTGGAGTACTGAGAGGTTAAGTGACTTACCCAAATTGATCCCAGGGATCATCACTGTTTCTCAACTGAGAAAGTGACCAGGTACATCACAGACATTAGGACCAGAGCTGGAATGGTAACGGCTGTTAATTTCCCTCTGCAAGAAACTCAACTGGAAGCCTGAAATACTAGAAACTCCACAAAAAGGTAGATTAAAGAGAGTGCACTATAGAATGACACGTGATTTAGAATCTGATGTACTGTATCACTTTCAGTATATACTGATAATGTACATATCTGACTGGCATCATCATAGATGACTCCAAGTCACAAATCTTAAACAGAAAAAGTCTGAAATGTTTTCTTTAGTCTTAATAGTGTTCTTTAAGGAATGGGGCACAGTGTCATTTAGCATCACTTGGCATTAGTTTTACACATTAATTGTTACAAATTGTGTGTGCTACAACCTCTGACAGGCATATTCAATTGGTTGCTAAGGAGTGCTCGGCTTTCTGAATCATTTATTGTCACACAGCTTGAGAAGAACACAGTGGCCATGCAAATACAACAGTGAAATCCTCTACACTTTGTAGCTGGCATTACTGTCTCGCCATCCTCACTTCTGCAACTTTAAAGATGCCACTGCTTTTCACCCAAACAGCAAGAACTCTCTTATGCAGTATATTTAAACATCTAAGAACTGTTTCAATTGTATGTTGTACTGCTGTAAGTGATTAATTAACATAGCACCCTGTTTTCTTTTTATTTAAAAGTGATATTCTCAAGCACCAGGCACAACCGCAGTCCTCCTCTCAGCACCAGACAGTCTCAAACCCCCCAAGCACCAGACACAGGTCTATGGACCCCACCCCACCCCGGAGCACCTCATAGGTTAAAATCCCCCAAAGGCTAGAAACACAAGTCTTACCCCCCCCCACCACCACCATTGCCATCACTACATCAGACAGAGATTTCCCCAGCACCACACTCTGGTTGAACCCTGCCTCATGCACCAGACACAGTCACAAAACACACACACACACACCACACACACACACCACCACACACCACACACTGGACACACAGACGCAACCTCTCAAAAGTGCTGAATGTACAGTCTTCAACCCTCCCACCCAGCACCAGATTCAAGTTCAACCCCATCAGCACCAAACATGGTTAAAACCCCTCTACCCCCACACCAGACACACAGTGACATCCTGCCCCCACAAGTGCCGGACCTGCAGTGTCAACCCATCAACACCCATACCACCCCCAAGCACTGGACTCAGGTTACACTCAGACTCAGTCACAACCCACCTCCCACCCCCAAACACATGGACACACATTCAGTTAACAACATCATTGCTGATTTGTATTTTTTTATTTATAATTACTAGGGAGCATTTTCTCTCATAGGAAAACCTGGTTATAATTTGCCATTACAACCTGTGGGTTATAATGGCGAACATGTGCTGGGTTTCCCTCACTCCAAGCATGTGCCAGCAGCAGTCTTCCCATTGCTGAGTGAGCCCGTGGACCACAGCTGCACTTCCCCTCTTCTCCCACTTGGACTCCAGTCAGAAACTCATACTTTCTCACTGTAACTTTTTGTTTTACTTGGGGGAATCACTAAAAAAAAGTAACAGTTTATACCAAAGCTTCAACCTGACCACGGACTGGGGCACAGACCACGCTTCAACCCAACCATGGTTGAACAGCGATGTACTTTTATTTTATATAATTGCTGTGGTGACCAAATGCTCCCCAGCAATTATATAAAATAAAACATATGGTAGTGTGTAAAACTCGAATTTTGCACACACCCTCGTGTTGGATGCTTAAATAAACCCCGAAAGCTATGTAGCATCCAACACCTTAGGTGTGTCTAAAATTCTTGTTAAACACACCATCCCATGCATTATTCTATATGAAATTTCTCCAACAGGATAACCCAGTGACATGCAGCATCTCATTTTCATGGTTGTCCTAGGGAGGCTAGCAGCAGCCAGCAAGTTAACACAGTCCAGAAGGAATAGTTATTTACAGGCAAAAATATACCCGGGAAAGATAAATTATAAAGGTAACTACATCAAAACAGTAATCAAAGCAAGCTAACAAAGTGGAGTCATAGCAAACAAAGCATTAACAGTGCTATGCAACTATGTTTCGTAATTCAATATGTTCAATAATTGCTGGACAGAGTAGGCTATCCTCCTGGCCGCACTAATTGCCCATTGATGACCAAACTGGCAGACTCAAAATGCTGTTTCCACCTGACTCATCACTCCCACTGCCTGACTCTCTGCTGCTGCCTGATTAAACTCAGGCTGTCCGCTGCAGCCAATTTGCAGAATTGCAAGCCAAAAGACCACACTGTTGCAGGGGTGTAGCCAGGAATTTCAGATCTGCACACCAAGTGGACTCACTGCTACCCCTGCTTGTTAGGGTGAGCTCCCCCCCCCCCGGGTGTAGCCACACAATATACAAATGTACACCAGGACCATGTTTGTTGCCTCATTTGGCACAATAAATACAACTTTTGTATCTCATGACAGTGGTTGTTGCCATACATGGGTAAATACAAATGCCATGCATTGTTCCCTAAGACACCCACATACCAGCCCTGAGCCTGTAAAGTTGTATTGTCCTTGGGATGCAAAGATGCAAAGAGAGTATTAGTGATCAGTCCTTCTAGTTTTGACTCCTATGAATAAAATTACAGAAAGGTTCAGTATTTTCTTTTAGTTTTCATGGAAAAAGAAAACAGTTCAGAGCCTATTTGCTACCCCCCTTAAATAAAATTGCACACCATGGAGTGCTTGGAGTATGCCTGCCTACACCCGTGCACTGTTGTACCCCTCGATTATACTGAAACTCCAGCACTGCTCCATTGCTGTCTTTGCCTAACCAAGATACTGCTCCAGTGCGGATCTAAGATGAGGATCCAAGATGGCACACAACACTGCTCCCACTACTCTTCTTGTGAGCAGCCCGCCACTCCGCTCAGACTTCCAACAAGCCAATACAAATAAAGCACACTACATACTGACTGCAGCACAAAGCCAATCATTCTAACTCTCACTGATGTCATGCCCTCTCTATGTACATAGCCCAGCCAGAAGAAACAAATTAAGGGGCAGGCAGCATATACCATATAGGGAACTATAGTGCATGTTGGAAATTTTGAGCAGATGCTGTGGCCAAAATACCTAACCAAAAATGGTACCCAAAAATAAATGCACATGGTAATGCACACTATGTACGCCTACTGATGCCCTTGGGTCACACAGTAAGTTCTTGGCTCTAGCAGGGTTTGAACCTGCAGTCTCCCAGTTCCCAAGTGCAGGCCCCTTGAGAGGAATTCCAGGCCCTGTGGAAAGTTCAGACTCTGGGGCCCCTACCAGCTCACAGACCCTTTCCTGCATACAGTATGCTGGGTGACCTGGGCCCCACTTGGCACTGGGCCCCAGGAATTATCCCCTGCTCCCCCAGCCTCTCAAGACCCCTGCCCAAGTGGGTGTTCTACACTCTAGAACACACTGTCTCAGGCTTGTGACATATACACTCTACTTCAGAAAAAGCTAACTGACTGACCAAGCAGGAGTCTTAGAGGGCTAAGCCAGTTCATGCCTGGGTACCAGCACATCACACATACAGTATGCAGCTACAAGGTTGTGTAAGATCTTAGCGGCAAGAACAGAATCTGAAAATGGCACACTGCATCTGGAGGTAGTTGGCACAATTGAGGAACAAAAACAAATTCAGAAAGTTAACTTACTGGTTCTGGATCCAGTATGCTGTCAGATAGGAGCCTATTGAAAAATATTTTTTCTGGTAGTGGGCTACCTATACACAGAAGAAGGAAATTATGCCAAATGTACATCTTGTAGGAAGTAGGGGTGTGTTTTCAATTTGAATCAGTCATCGAAAAACTCAAGTACTAGGCATATTTGATGAATATCAAAATATTAGGATATATCTGAGGTATCTGACAGAGACATTGTCAGATTTTGCTGCTACATATTCATTGCTATTTTTACAGCTGCATAGCCCAAAGCTATGCTGATGTATTGTGAACAGAAGAAGAAAAGTAAAGGGTCTGACCAGAATTCCTAATGCAGCACAGCTGTGTTGTTACAGCTGAGTGGAGTTGAAGCACATCTTCCTGCAAATCTGTCTGTATTCTCCCCATTCACTAAAATGTGTTTCCTTCATCTCCCAATCCTCCCTCCCCCGGTGCACTAATTTATTGCGTTAAAGGGACACTGTCTTCTGCACAGGCGCTGCAGCCTTAGGGCAAGGGGGGGCACTCACCCCATCACTTTTTTTATCCTAAAGAATATTGCCCTTTCAGTTATTAATAACTGTATAAGTTAATGAGCATCACAGTGTCCTTGCTCTTTGAAGTGCTGTCCTGCCTCCAAGCTGACACACAAAACATAAGAGTTTGTCACGTAACAGAAGTTAAGTTCCTGCCAGCCCTTACCTTAAAGGGGCACTATCAGCTTTGCCTCTTTGTTTTGTAAGTAATATGAGCAATGTGCCTCTTGGTACACATCTAGTATACATGCACTACATAATGCCCCTACATGTATGAACTTACAGCCTTTTGGCCAGTTTTCTATATTTTTGCCAAAATATTCAGGCACGCTGTCTGACAAAAACTCACCCACATGCGGAAGCACAACGAGTTGAGGAACACACATCTCTGCTTTGAGCTGTCCCAAAAGAGTGATTTTTTCTGAAAGAAACTGAGATAGAACATAAGCCTGCTCTTCATCTCAAAATATAATGTTGCTGGTATTTCCAGGAAAAAGCAGGCGCTGTGAGGTGTAAATTTTGAATTTCATGGTGTTGCTGAAATCCCGCACTTGCGCTTCAGAGGCGCACTCTTGCACATGCACGGGATCTTTGTTCATGCCTCTGAAGCACATGGGTGGGATTTCGGCAACACCATGAAATTCAAAATTGTACATCACACAGCACTCGGTTTTTCCTGGGAGATACCAGCAATGTTATATTTTAAGAAGAAGAGCAGGCTTATTATCCTATCTTAGTTTCCTTCAGAAAAAAATCACTCTTCAGGACAGTGCTCATGCCAGAGACGTGTTCCTGACCTCGTTGTGCTTCTGGGATGTGGGTGAGTTTTTGTCAGACCGAGTGTCCGAATATTTTTGCAAAAATATAGAAAAGCAGCCAAAAGGCTGTAAGTTCATACATGTAGGGGCACTGTGGAGTGCATGTGAGATAGGTGTGTGCCAAGAGGCACACTGCTCACTTTACTTATAAAACAAAGGGGCAATCCTGACAGTGCCCCTTTAAGTTCTCAACTCTTAAATACTCTTTAATGACGCCTTAACAGCTTTACTCCAGACTCCCTACTGTGAAAAAGCAGATCGCTTTCCACCTTTTAATAACAGTTAATCTTTTTATTGAAATCTTTGCAGTTTATAAACATCACACATTAAACACATATGTAGCATAACAGTGCATAGACAGTTGGGCACAAATGAGTAACAGGAAATCATGACTGGAAACATAACAGGTCCAATAAGCTAACAATGTATTGGATAAGAACTACTGGAATATTATGTTTGGGTTAATGTTAATAATGACACTTAGTTCAGCTGATATTGTGTCTAGAAAGGGGTATAGGGTCCAAACCACCTTTAGTTTAGTCTGATCAATAAAGATGTTTCCTCTTCCAGTAATTTTCCTAGTGGGCAGATAATGGCGGGTGCCACACTCTGGAAGAGGAGGTGTTCACTGAGGGCTGAGTATGTCGGGAGACATATTAAAGGTACAGACTCCACAAGGACTGGAACTTGCCCAATTGGCCCTTAGACTGAGAAGATAATCTGGTATTCATTGCCAGGGTTTCTATCAAGCTGTGCCACTCTTGGATAGTCGGGATAGATTATGATCTCCATTTAGTAAGTATTAGTCTCTTGGCTTCCACTGAGGCTGCTATCAGCCATTTCATATTTGACATGGACAGGGGTAAGACCAGAGACTGACAGCTGAGCACCATAGTATGGGGGATCATTGGGATGGGCACTCCTAGGATAGCGAAGCATTGCTTAACCACCATGGTCCAAAGTAGCACAATGACAGAGCAAGACCAGATTATGTGCAACAGGTCAACACCTAGAGCAGCACATCTCCAGCAAAAGTCCTGAGATAGCACCCCTAGTCTCTTAAGTTGGGCTGGAGTTCTATACCATTGGTGAAAGATCTTTTTTTGTATTAAGCAGCTCTTTTGATCCATACATGCTTGTTGTGCCAGTTTACAGCATGCAAGCCATTCCTCATCAGTGATGGGAGCTTGGAGGGTGGACTGCCATTTGGCTTTGGTCCCTGCAGGAGGGTCTGGCTGTGAGTCTCTCATCATCTGGTAGATGGCTCCCACTTTGACCCTGTGGGGTTTGAGCCACTTGGCCCATGGTATTTGGGAAGCTGGTAGGGGTCTGGCTATTTTACAGGCCTTACATTGGCATGGGGCTTTTGATCACTTGTTGTATACTGACCTGATCTGCAGGTATCTCCAAAAGTCCTGTTTTGGCAACTCAAATTTCTCCTGGAGAGTTTGAAAGGTTTCAATATGTCTCATGTCAGGGGTCAGCAAGTTGCATATCCTGTGTATGGATATTTCCTCCCATGTATCCCATTGAATTGATTTACCTTTAATGAACAGTTCTGGGTTCCCCCAGAGGTACACAGGGTGGCCTATCTTAAAGCAGCATTTAGAGATACTTGTCACAAGCAACCAAGTCTTACGAGCTGAGGCTATAGTTTCCCAAAGCGTAGCCCCTGTCTTGAGAGGCCCAGTTAGACAGAGGGAGGGATGGATGTACAACTCCCAGAAGGTTTTGTTCTTTGTGGCACCATGGGGGAAGTGGGGGGTCTGTGGAATGAAGAGTTTACAAAAACCTAACAGTAATAAAGGCAAACATATAATGCTGAAAATTTGGCAGGTTCCAGCCCCCTTGTTTCCAGTGGCCTCTGAGTTTGGCTCTATTGAATCTCGGTGGGGAAGTGCCCCAAAAGAAGTGTCTAATCAGAGAGTCCAAATTCTGGAACCACTTGTCTTGTAAGATGGTGAGGAGGTGGGCAAGAATATAGTACATTCTGGGAGCTGACATCATCTTAATGGATTCAGTTTTACCTGGAAGTGACAGGTTCAGATGTTGCCATCTGTTTAGTTCTGTCTGAAAGCTGTGTATTAAAGGTAGCAGGTTCAGAGGCCCCAACTTGTGTAGCTCTGGAGACAGAGTAACCCCTAAGTATTTGATGTGTGAGCCTGCCCAGACAAGGCCAGAGTGTAGGCCCATGTGTTTTGTTGTGTGTTTATTAATGGGAAGGATATCAGATTTAGTTCTGTTAATCTTTAGACCTACCAGTTGTTCAAACTGTGCAAAAGTATCCAGGATGTGATCCAGACTTAGTGAAATGTCACTGGTCAGAATAAGGCAGTCATCAGCATATAGCTTGGTTTTAAATTCCTCCTATCCCACAGTTATGTCTGGTATGAGTCTGTGGTTGCGAATGGCCACAGCCACTGGTTCAATGGCCAGAAAAAAGAGTAGGGGGACAGTGGGCAGCCTTGTCTTATGCCTCTTTGGAAGATGAAAGGGTCAGACAAGAGGCCATTTGTGAGAACCCTAGCCACAGGATCTTTATAACACAGAAACATAGAAACATAGACTTTGACGGCAGATAAGGACCACTTGGCCCACCCAGTCTGCCCATTTCCCTTCCTATTGGATAAGCTGCAGATTCTAGTTAACCAACAGCCTACTTCCTGCAACCCCCCACTACAATTGCCTTATGTCTGACCCATGCATGTTTGAATTCCCCCACTGTTTTAGACCCAACAACCTCCCCAGGAAGGCAGTTCCATGCATCCACCACATTCTCCGTGAAAAAAAATGTCTTCACATTACTCCTGAGCCATCCCCCCTCTATCTTTAAATTGTGCCCCCTTGTTCTTACACATCTCATTTTTTAAAAGATGCTACCCTCCTGGACTTTGTTGATTCCCTTGAGGTACTTGAAAGTTTATATCATGTCCCCCTGTCCCTCCTTTCATCAAGGGTATACCTATTAAGCTCTCTCAGTCTCTCTTCACATGGTTTCTGATGCAGACCCTGCACCATTTTAGTTGCCCTCCTTTGGACTGCTTCCATCCTGTCTATGTCCTTGCATAGATGGGGTCTGCAAAACTGCACACAGTATTCCAGATGGGGTCTCACCAACTGTCTATACAGAGGGATAACCACTTCCCTTTTTCTACTTGTGATGCCCCTTCCTATGCATCCCAGTATCCCCGGCTCTCCTTACTGACTTCTCACATTGCTTATCCACTTTTAAGTCATCTGATATCACTAATCCCCAAGTCCCTTTGCATTTCTGTTGTTGTTAGTACCTCCCCTGCTATTGTGTACTCTTCTCCTGGGTTTTTGTTTCCCAGGTGCATTACTTTGCACTTCTTTGCATTGAATCTAAGTTGCCATATGTCTGACCATTCCTCCAACCTTGCCAAGTCCCTTCTCATCCTTTCTACCCACCCCTTGTGTATCAACTCTGTTACAGATC
Organism: Neoceratodus forsteri; assembly: GCA_016271365.2. Taxonomy (NCBI): domain Eukaryota; kingdom Metazoa; phylum Chordata; order Ceratodontiformes; family Ceratodontidae; genus Neoceratodus; species Neoceratodus forsteri. The sequence continues at coordinate 825,345,850 of CM057449.1, forward strand.
TTTGTGTCATCTGTAATGAGGAGTGCCTTTCTCTCCAGACCCTCTGCAATGTCACCTATAAAGATGTTAAAGAGGACTGGACCCAGTACTGAGCCCTGAGGTACTCCACTAGTAACCCCCCTTTCTTCGGAATGTGTTCCATCCACTATTACCTTCTGTGTCCTGTTGTGCAGCCAGTTTCTACCCAGGCTACCACACTGGAACCCACTCCCAGGCTGGCTAACTTGATTATTAGTCTTTTGTGTGGGACTGTGTCAAATGCCTTGCCAAAGTCTAGGAAGGCCATATCCACAGCCCCTCCCTGGTCTATTACTTTGGTCACCCAGTCAAATAAATCAATTAGATTCATCTAACATGACTTTCCTGCTGTAAATGCATGCTGCTTTGGGTCATGTGCCCCTCTGGCCTCTAGGTACTCAACAATTCTTTCTTTCAGAAGTGATTCCATCATTTTTCCTACCACTGAGGTCAATCTTACAGGTCTATAGTTTCCTGCTTCTGCCTTGCTCCCACTTTTGTGAAGGGGAATCACATCGGCCCTCCTCCAGTCCTCAGGTACCACCCCATCCTCCCATGATTTGTTAAAAAGTGTGGTCAGTGGTGTCACTAGGTCCTCCCTTAGTTCTTTTAGGATTCATGGGTGAATCTCATCAGACCCCATTGCTTTGTCCACCTTTGAGTTTTAGGGAGTTCTTTCAGGACTCTTTCTTCTTCTAAATGGACTGGTGTCAATCCCCCTACAGAGTGCTTGTATTGTTTGGTTTAGAAGCTCCTCATCTTCTTTTGTGAATACTGAGCAAAAGTATTCATTCAGTACCTCTGCCTTTTCACTGTCTCCCTCTGCCCACCTCCCCTCTCCTTTATTAATCTTCACTATTCCTCCCTTAACCTTTCTTTGCTCCCTAATGAACCTATAAAATGTTTTATCCCTCTTCTTAACTGAGTTGTCTATTTTTTCCTCGGGTTGGGCCTTTGCTATTCTGACTGCCTTACCCACTTTTTTCTGCTTTAATTGATACAGTTCCCTGTCGTGCTCCTTCTGTGATTGCTTACACTTTTTGAATGCAGTCTTTTTCTCCTTAACCTTCCCTGCCACCTCTTTTGAGAACCATAGTGGTTTTTTATTGTGCTTTGTTTTGTTTATTTGTGTCACACAAAGGCTTGTTGCCTCTATGATAGCAGTTTTGATTTTTCTCCATTGTTCTTCCACCTCTCCTTTTTGGCCATTTGCTAGTGCATTCCTCAGGTATTCACCCTTTTTGCCAAAGTCAGCCCTTCTAAGTTCAGTATCCTTGTTTTTGTATGGCTTGTCTCCATGGTTGTGCTTATTGGGAAGCACACTATGCAGTGGTCACTTGTTCCCAGATGTCTACTGACTTCTAAATTTGTGATCCTCTCTCCATTTGAGAGTACCAGGTCTAGTATTGCTCCCTTCCAAGTGGGTTCCAATACTAGCTGTCCAAGGCCTTCCCCTGCAGGGCATCGAGAATGACCATGCTCTTGGATGTGGCTGCAGTACATGTCATCCATTGATCATCTGGCATATTCAGATCCCCCATCAACAGTATCTCCTTTTTCAGCCATTTTGAGAATGTCCTCTATCATTTTCTTGTCTGTTTCCTCCTCTTGAGACGAGGGTCTGTATACAACCCCTGTGCGGATTGTGATGCCATTCCCTGTGTCCAAGGTGACCCAGAGTGCCTCTTGTCCTCCCCTTTACTTTTTAGTTCTGTATCTTTGATCCCTTCCTTTTTATATAGAGCTACTCCACCTCCTCTTTTATCCTCCCTGTCCCTTCTGTAGACTGTGTACCCCGGTATGTTGACATCCCAGTCATGGTTCTCTGTGTACCATGTTTCCGTGACTGCCAGAATATCCAATTGCTCATCTTCCATCGGGGCTACTAGCTCAGGAAGCTTGTTTCCCAGACTATGGGCATTGGTACTCATTGCCCTCCATTTAATGTTGGCTTTATCCTTTTTCCCTCATCCCTGCTCTAATTGCACTTGTCTATTCTTCCATTTACCCTGTCCTGCCCTCTGTTGAGTTCTGTACCTCGGTGTTTACCTTACTACCCTCCATGTTTTGTGGTGGAAGGCTTGAAATTTCCTGCCTCTTATCAGCACCTAGCCCCTTGGCTAGTTTAAAAGCTTGGCAAGGAAGCATTTAAACCTGTCACTTAGGAGCTTGGTTCCCTTCATGGACAGACGTAGATGCAGACCATCGTGCCAGTATAGACCTTCATCTCTCCAGGTGTACCCCAAGTCCCCAATGAAGCCAAAGCCCTGTGCTCTGCACCTGTTTTGCAACCATTCATTAAACTGCATGGTGTGCAGTACCCTAGCCTCACCCCTGCCATGGACTGGCAGCACCTCTGAGAAGGTAACCATGCTTTCTACCTATCTGAGGCCCCTCCCCAACTCCATAAATTCATCCTGCACTGCACTGATTCCATGCTTAGCTAGGTCATTTGTCCCAAGGTGGCTAATTATATCTAGTTCCCTTTCCTGTGATGCTGCTTCTGCAATCCTGAGGATCTGCTTCTAGTCCCTCCAAGCCATGGCACCAGGCAGGCACCTTACTTCCCTTTCCTCTCCCTTCCCCAGTTCTACCTCCCTAACAATTGAGTCCCCTATCAGAAGATAATGTTGACCCACCTGCTGAAAATAGGTCCTATGCTAAAATGGGTCAGAACAGCCAGAGATAGCCCCATTTGAACGAGTCAAAAGCTTTCTCAAAGTAAATGGTAATGCTTGCTGCAGGGGAGGGCAGGGTAGAGACCTTCTGGAACAAGGTAACTAAGGCTCTCAAGTGGTCTTCACTCAAGTGGCCTTTCACAAAGCTCACTTGTGATTCATGAATTAGTGTTGGGAGTATCTTCTCCAATCTAGTAGCAAGTACTTTGGCCAATATTTTGGTGTTGGCATTAATCAAGGATATGGGCCTATAACTGGCAGGGAGAGTGGGATCCTTCCCTTCTTTGGGGAGAACTGTTATCACCGCTTCCTTCAAGGTGCTCAGAAATTTTCCTTTTGCATGCCCGTTCTCAGCATATGGAGCATGGGCTTACAAATGACTACTTTGTTGAGTCGGTAGAAGTCAGCCAGGAATCCATCACTCCCTGGGGACTTTTGTGGAGCCATCCCCTCCATAGCCTTGATGAGTTCCAGTTCCTGGATCGGGGCATCCAGGGAGCTCCCCTGTGTCTCAGATAGGGAGGGAGGAAGGAAAATGGGCCATGACAGTGTTGAAGTTGATAGTATGGAATGGGTTCTGGGTTTTATATAGGGTCTGATAGAAATCTGCCATGACCTTGTTAATTTCCTTAGGGGAGTGTTATATCCCCCCGCTTTATCTTTAAGCTTCTCTATATGTCTCTCTGCCAGTTGTTTCCGAAGGCTATATGCGAGGAACTTTCCTGCTCTTCCCCCTTGATCCCAGTATTTGTGTCTCAGTCTTGCCATCTGCAGCTCAGCTTGTCTAGTGGCTAATGTGTTAAGTTTAATTCTGAGAGTAGTACGTTCAAGTCTAAGAGTTTGGTTTTGTAGCATGTTTGGATCCTTTTTATACTCTGTCTCTTTTTGTTTGAGCTGTATTTCTAGCTGCATGGCTTCCGCCTCTCTTAGTTTCCTCCTATGGGCTGCGTAGGATATGATCCTGCCACATATTGTGGTTTTAAAAGCTTTCCATATGATGTGGGGGGGGCACAGGTCTCTGGGTTGTCATGAATATAATTGTCTACTTCCAGCTTAACAGCCACTTTTGGAACTGTTGATCCACCAGGAGAAAAGGGTCCATCTACCAGGATGCTAATCTCTCTTTCCCAGGAAGCAAATAAACCTGCAATTGCATCGGGGTGTGGTCGGAGATATATAGTGGGGCAATGGTGACCTCAGGAATGACTGGATTCAAGGTGGTCAAAGTGAACCAGTAGTTAATTCTTCTGGCCATGGCTCGGGGCTCAGAATAGAAGGTGTAGTCCTTCATAGAGGGATGGAAGGTACGCCAAGTATCAGTCAGACGGTGTATTGACAATAGCTCAGACAGGCTGATCAGGGCGTTGCTATGCGGCTAGGGCTTGGCATCGGATTTATCCAGCAGATGGTCCAAAGCCAGGTCAAAATTCCCCCCAAGATGATGTCCGGTTGGTCCCCCACCATATCCAGGAGAGCTTGAGACAGCTTGTTAAAGAACTCAGGCTGATCTACATTAGGGGCATATATATTTCCTAGTATAATAGGGCCCCTCTCAGATGAAACTTTGGCCAGGATCCACCTTCCTTCTTTATCCCCCATTGCTCAATTATAGACCATTTAAGTTGCTTGTGACAGAGTATGGATACCCCTTTTGTGGCAGTGTGGGAGGAGCTATGCATTTCCCAACCCACCCATTCCCGAACCAGTTTCTTTGCTTCCCCATGTTTTATTTTAGTCTCATGAAGGAAGGCAACCTGTGTTTTAAGCTTCTTTAATCTAGCCATCACTTTTTTCCTTTTAATCGGGTTGTTCAAGCCTCGCACATTCCAAGATGTAAACGTTACCAGTAACGTGGGATCCATAATGATTCAGTATAAATACCTTTTATCCTTTTATCTCCCTCTGCTTTGTTTCCAGGTGGCTAGCAGCTGGAAAAGGACCAATCCCCCCATTTGCTGTCCTCCAGGATTCTCAACCATCACATGTCCCTGAACATAGGTGTGTAAGTCCAGTGCACTTGTATAGTCACCCCCAATGCCACCACAAATATTTCCCATTTTCCCTGGGACAGCAAGTGTTCAAATCCCTTAACAGCAATTATGAAAATACTCTTCTGCACCTGGGGTCCGGGATGAACACTTATAGTATTTTCCCCATTGAAGTGCAACAATTTGGAGGCCATTTGAGGTCAACACCTCAGTTATAGGTGGGAGAGACCCATGGGTCTCCCTCTGATGTTAGAGACTGAGCCCCTAAAACTGCCCAGAGCAGCAGGACATGTACTCCTCTAATGGCTAAGGGGGCCCTCTCAGGAGCACCATCCAGTAACAGTAACCTTAATAACGTGACTGCTACATAGTATAAACACAACATTTCAAACACAAAAATATGAGGGGGGGGGAGACCACCTCGGGGCCTGAATTCAACTGGGGCCCTGCGACTCTATATCTGGGATTTGCACCAGCTGTACTCCCTACAAGGAGTGATTCTTAAATCCTCCATCTTTAGTTTAGTTTGGTCATTTGAGACCAACATTAGTGTGTGGTCCAGGATCCCACTAACTTTGAATGAGACTACTATTGACCTGAGTTATTAAATGCACTGGGGGGACAGAACAAAAAAAAAAAAAGGCCAGCCACGGGCTGCATTTTACTGTCCATTGGACCTCCCATCATATCTCATGGCGTATAGCAGACAGAGATATGTTAGAAGTTACTCATCTTGTAAAGAATGAAAGGCCTCTGTCTGTCTCCCTATGTCTAAGTCCCACAAAAGTGTATGTGCCTAATGGTGGCTGGCGCTAAACTTGTATTTTCCCCTTTGTAGTGCAGGGCGAGCACCCGGTCACTAACTAAGCCAGGCAGAGACCCCCATAGTGCAGGGGAAATTGCAACAAAAGAATAGGGAGCCATACCTCATCCCTCACTCCTTAGAAAGTCAGGATGGCCAGAGATATCCATACCGGTGTGATCCTCATTACAGGAGACAAGGCATCAGCCGCTTTTTGGCAAGAATTGTGAGACTTGGGATTTTCGGCCATCAGGAGGAAATTTCTCCACCTCCGACATCCATGGGGGGGGTTGAAATAAAGGGAGACAGAAGAACAATGGGGGTGTCATTTTGTACCCTGAACAGAGTTGCAGGAGCATTTCCGTTGAGCGATCTCATTTCTAATTAGCTTAATGCTCGCATTTGGTCCGTCTCAAGGGCATGCTGCTAAGTAGCTGGAAAAATGCTACTACCCTCTGCAAAGTGACTTACTGCTCATGTAACCCAAGAAGACATCCCCCACACTCACACCCTCTCCCCCTTGGTAAAAGACAACTGTAATTATCTGCCAGTGACTGTGGAGCAACATGTCAGAAAGAATACCAGGTCCACCTTAGGCAGGGAGGTACATGTTATCTGAAGCAGATAAAAGTTTGGACAGTTTTTCCAGTGAATCGACTCCTACTGCTGCATCCTCTGGTGTACAGTTAGCTCAGTCTTCAGGTAAGGGGGACCAGTCTCCACTCTCTTTGAACCCCCCTGCCACCTACAGTGTCTCTCTGTTTTCTGCCTTCGACAGATCCAGTGCTGAAGGCAAGAGATCCCACAATGGCTCATACCTGTTCAATGTCTTAACTGGTGTAAGTCCTGGTGAGCAGCTGCTGGCATCTGACAGCAAAAACTTTGGTTGTCGGCTGTAGGATCTCTGTTGCCTGGCAGATTGTGAGGACCCTTGCCCGACTTTTCCCTGGTTTTTTGGACATCCTCTAGTGGCTGTTTGCCATGCTGGGCTCGTAGTCACAGTCCCTCATTCCACACGGTGCTCACGCCTGTCATCTGGGCGTGTGACCTCCATTTTGGATTCCTTCTTGCCACAAGGTGTGCCCAGTGGTCTGTTCTGCTGCAATCTTGTTTCCTGGTACTCCCTCACATATTCCTGTGCCTCAGCATGGGTCTCAAATGTAATGAATTCACCACTCACTTGAAGTCTCAGAAGGGCTGGGTATTGGAGAAAAGTAGGAATAGGGATGTGCTAGCATTGCTGTTTCACATTGGCATATCCCCGCCTACAATTTGACAGCTCAAAAGAAAAGTCTTGGAACATTTGAATCCTGTTGCCCTGCCATTGGAATGCCCCTTGTTCCCTGGTCAGCTTTAAATAAAATTCCTTCTCCGGATATTTGAGAAACTTACACAGACTCGGTCTAGGTCTCTTTCCTGGTTGAGGACAAGGGGCCAGAGATCTGTGAGCCCTCTCGATGTCAGGGGGAGCCCTGTTGTTAGCTTTTGTGAGGGAAGGCAAAACGTTTCTCAGAAAATGTGTCATGTCCCAGCCCTCTGCCCCTTCAGGAATGCCAATTATTCTAATATTTTTTCTTCTGGCACGGTTCTCCAGATCATCAACTTTATTTAGTAGATATTGTAGTTTTTGTTGATGATCGTGGAGTGTGCCCTGCTGGAACTGCATATTAGCAGCAGTGTCTTCAAGAACTTGATCTGTGGTTGTTACACAGGCTTCAAGGAGGACTAAGTCATTATTTGCTTTTTGGGCAGCAAGTTTTAGATCCGCAGTGTCCGTGAGGATCTTGTCTAGTTTTTCTATCATAAGAGACATCCCCAATGTTTGCTGGACTGTTTGTGATAGTATCATTGTGTGGGCATAGGTGGAAGAGGCCATTGTAACACCCAGGAAGGTGGATCTCATTGGAATTTTCATGCGGACAAAGTAGAAATAGAGCCTACCCACTGGGCTGACCTGTCACCACTTGGGATGAGATTGTCCTCACAGTTAAACACAGAATACAAGATCTGGATACAAACCAAATATTTTCTAAATTGGCTCAGCTAAAATTGCATAATGATTATAAATGATTTAAAAGTCTTTGGGGCTTTGAGCTGTACTTATCACATTTAACTTGCCCCAAAATTAGGAGAGCTTACTCAAGATATAGAACTGAAAGCTACAATGCGCAGTTCATTTTATACAGACAAAAAAGAAATAATGTTTTGTTTCCTTTTTGCAAATGTGGCAAACCTTCTAAAGATGATTTAAAACATGTTGTCTTATTATGCCCTCTCTTTGAGCAAAACAGAAGAAAATGGTTGGGTTCCATACTCAGAGGCCTTAATCTCCCATCAGATGAGATCATTTGAATACCTCTTTACTTGTCCTGAGAGAATTGCACTACACAAGTTTTTGTTAACAATATTCTTTTAAAATCTGAATAAATTGTTAAATGAAAGGTTTTTTGTAATACTAGATTTTTACAAATAATGTCCACAAGCAGACAATTGTTTGATTATGGAATGCTTTGTTTTAACTTGATTTGTGATTAAAATTAGTATATTATAATAACTTTGTTGAACAATAAAGAAAGATTGATTGATTGATTATTCACTCCGGTGATAAATTTAGGACTCTGCAGCTGGTGCTTCTGACAGATGGATGGAACACTTTTCCCTGGTAATCTTTCTTAGTCAATTACACTGCCACCATGCTTGATGGCAAGCTCCGCCCTCGCTTTTCACCAGAAGGTGTAGACAGAATGAGAAGGGACCTGCAGAAACTTGAAGAATGGTCAGGGGTTTGGCAGTTGAAATTCAATGCAAGGAAGTGCAAGATAATGCATATGGGGCACAAAAACCCTGGCACAATATATCAGTTGGGGGGTGAGGATATAGCATGCACCAAGCAGGAAAGGGATCTTGGGATTATCATCTCTGATGACCTCAAGGTAGGAAACAGTGTGACAAGGCAGCAGGTAAAGCAAATAGGATGCTGGGATGTATAGGCAGGGGCATCACCAGCAGGAAAAGGGAGGTCATAATTCCGCTATACAAGACACTAGTGAGGCCCCACCTGGAGTACAGTGTACAGTTCTGGAGACCATACCTACGTAAGGACATAGACAGGGTAGAGAAGGGTCAGAGGAGGGCAATGAAGATGGTGCATGGATTGCATCACAAGTCCTATGAAGACAGGTTGAAGGAACTGAACATGTACTCCCTGAAGGAGAGGAGGGAGAGAGAGGATATGTTAGAGACATATAAGTATCTTACAGGGAGGAACAGGGTGCAGGAATACACTATTTTTAAGTGAAAAAGATGTTCCAGGACTAGAGGGCATGGGATGAAGTTGAAGGGAGGACAATTCAGAGGAAACATGAGGAAGAATTTCTTCACAGAATGGGTGGTGGACAAGTGGAACACCCTGCCAGAGGAAGTGGTGGGGGCTGAAACAATCACGGGATTTAAGAATGCATGGGATAGACATAAAGGAATTCTGGACGGTCAGGGGTAAGGGGCAACAGACTTCTAGGAAAACATAAACTGAACTTAGAAGCTCAAATAGGCAGACTGGGTGGGCCATAGGCCCTTATCTGCCGACACTGTCTATGTATCTATGTATCTATGTTTTAATGGCAGTGGGTGAACATTGGCACCTACAAATAGCAGCTGTCTGCTGCAAACAATGGGGAAACTAGGAGAAGCCAGCCAAGCCAGGTATAAAAGTAGGCTCTCACACAGCTGTTGCTTCTGGATACAACCTGACTTTTTGTTTGGCTGGTTGTGTCTCTGTCAGACTCTGAGCTGTCTCAGACTTCACATTATACTAGAACTTGACTTTGCAGCCTGCCCACTCACTATGCCACTGTTTGCTTGCTACTACATGCACATCATCAAAGGAATGCAAGCTTGCTTCCAAATTTCACTTTCTTTTTGTACACTGCTGTGCCATTGGTAAGTACAAACAAAAAAGTGTCTTGGAAGTTGTTGGTGGTAGCGGGCTACTGGGGGCTGCAGTGCTCTTCTGGGACCATTGGATTCAGTGGCTGGGGCTGGCATTAGGTAAACTTCTCTGATTGATCCCCTTCCCTATTCCACCCCCCAGCCACCAGAATCTCCTCTTGTCTGGGACAGTCAGTGCTGCTGTTAGTCAAATTCCTCCCCATGCGGGGCTGCTTCCTTCCTCCCTCCCTCTCTCCACCTGGTCTCTGTCTGGATGAGTGAAACTGCCAGTTGGATGCAAACCCCCCCCTTCCCCAACATACTGACCACCAACTTGAACTGATAACTTAAAATTTAAGCTATTTAAGTTGGACATGTTTTATAAAAAGAGAGTCCAGCTGTATTGGTCCTTGGAAAACAGGAGATGATGGAAGGTTTGATGCCTTTTATTGGAGTGACAAGTATCTTGTACAAAGATTGAACTATACACAAGCTTTCGGGCCTCACAGGTCCCTTTCTCAGGTGAATAGCAAAACTGAGCAATATAAGCAGTATTTATATCTACAGGAGCAATTTAAAGAAATAGCAGGAAGTGAAGTAAGAAAGTGATAAAAGAAGCCTTCAGATGAAAGTCTATATAAGATGCAAAGTAAAAAAAATGATGTGTGAGAAGAAATTGGAGGGGGACTTAGGGGCGGAGGAATAGCCAGTGCAGCCGGTGCAGTGGCACAGGGGCCCGACACATGTAGGGGCCCATTGTAAAAATGACTGATTTCAGCAGCAGTCGGATTGGATCGATCGCGTTCGTTTTTGTTATGTTAAACTAATAAATTCCAATCCTTCAATCACTAATTTGTCAGTCTCTGAGTTGACTCTCTTAATGACACGTGATGCTGACTACTTGTCTCAGACTCACTCTCACTCTGCTGTAGTCTCAGCTGACACCCCAGTCAAATACAATTAAAACATACAAATCCCTTCCATTCCCCGATCCCACTCCTGGGACATGCCGTGCTAACGTGCTTGCTGCTGCCACCACCCCCTGACTGCAGAGAGATGGCAGCACTGTGACTGAGCCACTGACCAGTCTCACTCTGCTAAGGGAAGGAAAGGGGCCAGGCAGGGCAGGGCAATTTGGGCAAGTCAAAAAAAAACAAGCAAAGCAATGCATGCATCGATCTGAAATCGATCCTTATTACTTCCTTGACTGCTTGAACCACCTTCCCATCTGATCCTCTGAGTCTGTCTGACGGTTCTGACCACCTGATCCTTGATCCCCCCCAGTCGTCCACTCTCTCTAGCCTCTCTGGCTTGGCTCCCCTCCAGCTGAGCTCACCTCCTGACTCCGTCCTCGGTGGTCCTCCTCTCCAGTCAGACATACTTCACACACAGAAGAGCCGGCAGCGCATCAGACTCAGCAGTGTGCCAATTGCCAGCAGCAACAACAACATTACAGCATGCATCACTGCCATGGTCGGTACCATCGGTTCAAACTTTTTCCTTTGCTTGCATACAACAACAACAGTAGTACTACTTGTCAGAATGTCAGACTTTCTGTGTGTAGACTGAGTCAGTAGTCTGTTCGGGTATAGGTAACGGGTTGGGTTGGGTTTGGGTACAGTGTGTACTACTGTCTACGGGGGGGGCCAAGCTGACCGCCGGGCCGCTGCTGCTGACTGTGCTGCCCTGGGGGGGGACCGGGGCCCGGCCGGGGGTCGGGGGATTAAAAATAATTTAAAATCGGATTCTTGGAATCCTTTCTTTCCAATTCAACGGATTCTCTGTTTCTCTAGCTGTCGACTCAGGCTAGCAGCCTGCAGCACTCACACTGCACTGCTCAACACCTTTGCTTTGTTTTGCGGCTTTGCCCGCTCCGGCACAGTCAGGCATGAGCATGATTGATTGGCAGCATGGGCGGGCGGGTGATCCAGGTTGAGATTGGGGGGGGGTTCTAACCAATACCAAGCTCGTCGATATGCCTGCACCACATGACTGACTGACATGTCCTGCTGAATGATTGGATATGGACACTGTCAGTCATTCTGTGGTAGGCAGGGCTGTGTGGGCTGAGCGGGCTAAATGAACCATTGCAGGAGGAGCTGGTCACGTGTTTGTTAGATCACGCACTACAATAGACAGTATGTGGTGTGGTAGTGGCTTGGAGTGACTCAGACTGCTGTGCTCTCTCTGTCTGTGTGGACAGACACATCTCTTTTGAATCGTCGTTGATGATTAATTGTTATTCTTCCTTCTCAATTGTGACTGACTACTTGACTGTTTTTTTTTTTTTGTGTGATAACTGATGAGACGGACTTATTAGCGGTGTAGTACTGGAGGATGAGGAGGATGTCTAGCATAGCAGCAGGCAGGCTGTTGGTGGCTAGGGGGCTGTAGGTCAGGGAGGTGGCAGGTGCTTAAGCTTAACCTGCTGCTCAGCTGCTCCTGGGTGGGTTTCTCCGATTTTTTTCTGTGCTGCTTTTGCCTTATTTAACTGAATTTGTTGTTCTGGTGTTGGGGGTGCCTCCTGGGCCTGGCTATTTTTGGAATTTGGAGGCAGGGGCACAGCCACAAGTTCCACAACTTATAAGGCCAAAGCACTGCAGCATAACAGCAGGGTATAGCTTAGCTGGAGGTTAAGGTTTTCTTTTTTTTTTTGTGACTGTGTACCTGTGGTTGGGAGCCAGGGAGCCGCGGAGGTCAGGAGTCCCTTGTCCCTGGGGGATCACTGAAGTCTCAGTGTGAGACTGTGTGTGAGCAAGTATTTCTAAATCTTGAATGTTATGTGACTGACTGTGTTTAGGCAGGACTACCACTGACTGATTATTTTACTGGATGACTTGCTACTAAGGATTTTCTAACTGAAAGAATTAGAAAGAAGACTTGGGCCTTGGACCTAGCTTGCTTGCTGCTGCCTGGGCTGGGCGGCTGGCAGTGGGCACAGTGCTGCCTGCTGCCTGGGCACTAGCTGGGCCTGCTAACACTAGGCTACTAGTAGCTAGCAGGACTGACTGCAGAGAACACAGCTGAACAGCCAGTTACTAGTATTCTTTACTAAAAACAAGGAAAAAAAACTTACTGGGCAGGCAGAGTGCTGTTCAATCCTTGTCCTTCCAATCCTGTTTGAGCTGGGGAATGCATTTATAGCATAGTAGTAGCAGGATAATACACCTTAGCCCCTAGCTGGGTAGTAGGGAGGGTTTTTGCTGCAAATAAGGAAATTAAAAAAAAGGAAACCTAATTGAGCAGTAAGACAGCCGAGTGTTGTCAGGAGTGTATAGGGTAGGGTATAGGCAGCAGCCACTTTAGCCCCCAGCTGCCTGAGTTGGGTTTTTGTGTTTTGCAAACAACAAGGACATTATCATTATAAAAAATAAAAGTTATTGGGCAGCACAGCAGTGCTGAAGGCTAGCTGTGTTCCTGTTTATCTGAGCTAGTTGGGCGTGTGTAGGGACTGGACTCTGCTACATATAGCAGCATTTAGCATAGCAGCAGTCACTTTAGCCTCCAGCAAACAAATAATAATACTGTGATACAAATAATGTTGTACTACTAGTACTTGTTGTTGCTTGCCAGTCTGCTGGCTGGCCTAAACCCAGTAAAGTCTTTCTCTCTCGGTGACTATCAATCGTCTTTTTTTAGTCTACAACAGCTGTTACATTAGTGAGTAGTACTGTTATGTACTCATAGTGAAAGTGAGTCTGTAGTAGTTTCACTGTGTTTGCCTTGCAGTAGCAGTGTGTGAGACTATTGAGAGGAGGAGGCCTGTTGCCTGTGACATTTTTTCCTGTGCCTCTCCAGCCTGCCAGGCAGTGGCGAGTGGCCAGCCTGTATCTTGCTTTGTGTGCTCTTCTGCTGTCTTGTGTGTCTTGACTTGAGCCTGTATTGCTTTGCTCTTGTCATTAGCTGCCTAGCTACTCCAGATTGAAGCAAACAAAAATAACTATTTCAGTAAATATAAGGGTTTTTTTGTTAAGCTAGTGGTGTGTGAGTTCAAAGCAACAGCTTGTAGAAAGCAACTGGTGGGGCACTTCACTGGGAATCATGTGTGTACTGTACCAGTTAGTTCAGTTGTGCTGAAGTTTAAAAGAGTCTGCGGTAGAAGTTCAGGTACACATCACAGCGCAACAAGGCAGCAGTTGTTCAGTGAGTGGAGAATAATTTCATATTGTGATTTACATTTACAGCACTGTATGTTGTAAATACAATACTGTAGATAAGATTATAATTATAAATACAGTTTATTGTTAGTAAAAGATGCCTCCTAAATACAAAAGTGGTGCACAAAAGCGTAAACAGAGGAAGGAAGAATTGCTGTTGGCTGCAAAGCTTCCTAAAATCAGTGCTTTTTTCCAAACTGCGACTGATTCTATTTCTGACACACCTGATAAGACTGAAACTGAAATTTGTGAAAATGACACAGACACAGAGAAAGGCAGTGGACCTAGTGCTTTGACTGAGATGGCCTGTGCTGATCATGTTGATCCTGAAACTAACTTTGCTAAACAATCTGAACAAGAACCAGACATTAAAAGTGTATTGGAGAAAGAACTTGACAAAACAGCCAGTGCTGCTTTTAACAGTGGAGAAGAACCTGCTTTTCCAAGTGTTTCTCCTGTTAATGACAAAAACCCCACAGACAGAGGTCATTTTCCTTTAGATATTAAGGATAGCCAAATAAAAAGGTACATCATCTCACAAGGTTCGTGTAAATCCGACGGACCATTTCCATGAGACAAAAATCAAGATAGGCGCTGTTTCTCCAGAAGCTATTACAATATTACAACAAAGGCAGGAGTTACATTACCACATACTTGGCTTTGTTCCTCCCCTAAATTAGACTGTGCATATTGTGAGCCATGTTGGCTGTTTGCTGATCGTAGTGCACCTGCTTATAATGTTGCATGGGTTAAAGGAACTTGAGACTGGCGTCACCTAAGCAGCAAAATTGAATATCATGAAACATCAACAATTCATCTGGAATCTTGCTTAGTGTATGAGCAGTGGCGTTTACATGGCACAATCGATGAAGATTTTGAAACTCAAATACAAAAGGAGAAAAACTTCTGGAGACATGTTTTGGAGCATCTGATCAATGTGACTCTTACATTAGCTATGTGCAATTTACCTTTCAGGGGACACAGAGAGGTTTTAGGGCAAGTAAATAGTGAGAATTTTCTTTCAGTCGTGGAACTGTTGGCCAAGTATGATCCCGTGTTAAAGCAACTCATTTCCATGCCCAGTGGATCAATTCGCTATCTTAGTCATACTACACAGGATGAACTCATTGAAGTTTTGTCAAAGCATATTGAGCAAGATATTACTGATGAAATAAAAGCTGCACCTCTTTTCTCTGTAATAATGGACACCACCCAAGACATTGCGAAGACTGACCAATTGAGTCAAATTTTTCGGCATGTCACAGTAGAAAGGGATGAAAGGTACATGGCAACAGAGGTGAAAATCAATGCATCTTTCCTTGGCTTTCAGGAAATTAGTGATCAGTCTGCTAGTGGACTTGAGAACATAATAATTGGTTGCATCGAACAGAAAGGTTTAGAGTTGTCTAAATGTTGCGGTCAGGGGTATGATGGGGCCTCTAATATGAGCGGTGTGTACTCTGGTGTGCAAGCAAGAATATCCCAGAAGGAACCGAATGCTGCCTACGTTCACTGTGCTGCTCACAACTTAAATCTCACACTGAATGATTCCGTTAGAGGAATACCATAACTAAAAAATTTTTATGATGTGATTGAAAGACTATACACTTTTTTTGGCCACAGTATAAAACGCTGGGCCATGTTATCTTCATTTGCTTCCACAGCAGAGCTTTCCAGCAACATTACTTTGAAAAGGCTTTGCCTACCGATGGTCATCCGCTATGAATCACTCCTTGCTCTGAGGTTCGGTATTTAGATATTATGAAGGCACTCACAAAATAGTTCTTCAGAGCAAAAATGAAGATGAGTGCAATGAGGCTTTGGCATTAAAGAAATTATTGGAATATTTTAGTTTCATTTTCTTGTTGTGCTCCAAACAAAGACTCTGAAACAGTTAATGCTGTGTCAAAACTGCTACAGTCTAAAGACACAGACCTTTGCAAAGCAGCAAACTTACTTCACAAAGCCAATGAAGACCTGCTCACATTTGAAATGAGTTTGATGAAGCCAAAATTCAACAACTGCATTATCAGAAAAATGGGGTGTACAAGCAAAGTTTGAAGAAAAAGCATGAGAAAGGTCAAGCCATTTTGGTGAGCTATGTGAAGATGAAAGACTTGCCGACTCAGAACAATTTTTCAAAGTGAATGTGTTTTACAGGTGCCTTGATATAATAACTGCACAGCTTTCAAATCGATTTCAAAGCTTGCAGGCAATCACTGATAGATTCAGCATAATCTAGCCAAGCACCCTGATTTCTGCAAGTGATGATGATCTGCATAAAGGAGCTGAAAAACTGGCCCATCATTTCAACAAAAGACATTTCACTTGCTTTCCTGGACAGTTGCTTGCATTCAGATCTTGTTTGAAATCTGAAATCTCCAAACAATCATCAGTGAAAGATTTGGCAAAACTGTTCATTGTTGACAAAAGAGTATTAGCATCCAGTTTTCTAGAAGTCTGTACTGTGCTTCTGCTGTTTCTCACCATCCCAGTAACAGTAGCAAGTGCTGAACGCTCATTTTCAAAACTTAAACTTATAAAGAACTACTTGAGGAGTAGTATGGGACAAGAGAGACTTTGTTGGTTGGGACTCTTATCTATTGAAAATGAACAAGCAAGAAAAATTAACCTACAGCAGATAACTGATGAGTTTGCAGAACGAAAGGCGCGCAAAAGGCGATTCAAATAGATGAGTAGAACATATTACACTGTTATGTATTACCGCGTATTCCTTGATATGTGAGTGAGAGAGGAAGTGGGTGAAAAGTGTGTAAAATAAACAGGTAAAAAAAAACCTTGGGGGGCGGGTGGTTGATATGCTGTGGTGGGGGTTGGGGGCCCAAAATTACAACCTGCACTGGGGCCCATCTTTCTCTTCCTCCGCCACTGGGGGGACTAAGTAGGAACAGATCAGTAGGAGATAAAAGGAAGCTTGAAAGGGAAAACAAAGGACCAGACAGGAACACAGATAAGAAAGATGTGAGATCAGAGGTAGGCTGTAAGGGTAGAATAGACAGGAGATGCCTAAGAAATGCGTGGAAGTCAAGAAATTAGAATTTGCATGTTTTGCAAACTAAAAAAAAACCTACGTTGGTATAGGCTGGTCAGGTAAGGCTATGTGGCATCTCCTGTTCTCTTGGCTCCCACCCACCCTCATACTCACCCAGGCCAGCAGTAGTTCTTTTTCCTTGCTTCATGCACACACACAGGCACAAACAATAAAACAAAAATATAGCTAGCTAGCTAGATAGATAGATAGATAGATAGATAGATAGATAGATAGATAGATAGATAGATAGATAGATAGATAGATAGATAGATAGATACAAATATGCATACAGTAAATAATCACCTCAAGAGTGGTTAGTATGGGCTATACTGGAACTTCCAGGGGCTATAAGGCCCTCTGACTGCAGTGTCAGACATTATTATGCCCTAGTTGATCTGTTATAGCCTAATACTGCCCACTCTGTCAGAGGTGTAATGCACAAAAGTTGGTTACACATTATGCAATTTTCCAGTATTACAGTTCACTCCCTATTATGAGTTACTTTTAGTGCAGATTCTGTTTCTAGCCTTGATTTTTACTGTGACCTCCATTATTTATATCAGAAAAAAATTGTTTTTGTCAAAGAGGTCAACTAGTCAAACCATCTCTTTTCAGTAACAGTTCACAGGGCATGGCAATATTATTTGGAAGGGAATAAGTATGTACTTTCATAAATATGATGTTTCACATATTGCCATATTGCAGTTTACTTGAGAATACATTTTTTTCAATGTTCCTCTCCTAGGTTTATAATGCAGCTTGGTAGTCCATCTCAAAAGTCTGTATTTAAAGCATTTGACTCTCCCCAGTTAACCATACAGTGCACATGATGAAGGGTTATGGACAAATGGGTTATGTGGTGAATTTTGGATACGAATCTACAAAATTATCAGCAGAAACAAGCCTCATAGTCTATTGAGTCTGCCCGAGTGTGTAGCTAGCACCTAATCTCGCAGCTGCTCCCCCACCCTCCTCTTTCCAAGCATGGTAGACGAATGTAAATTACCCATAAATGGCCCTGAGAAATGTGAACATGAGGCATCCCTTAGTGGTTGAATCAATCCATTGCAAACCCAAGGTAGTGCAGACAAGACCTGAGGAAATGAAGCTGCAAATCTTTTTCCTGTCCACTCTGGCCCTATGGTGTGGTGTACAGTATTTTGATCTCTTGAGTGCTCCCCGCTATGCTGGACATGGGTAGAGGGCAGTAAGTTGCAATTCCTCCTTGCAGGAGCACTAGAAAGACTTGAGACCCTATCCCTTCCTTTAATGTCTATGATGAAGTCCTTTGCAGGGGACTGCAGGGATCTACCGGGGGGGGGGCATGTAACCCCTTGTCAGCCCCATGTCTGTTCAAGCTTGGTTATCAACAGGTTAATGTGTGAGTCAGAGGTCCTGAGTCCAGGAACGTTCCAGGCTGTTCTTCCCTCTAATCCTTGATAGGCTTTTGCATCTTGCTCATGCCCACACCTGTGAAGTTTATACAAATGCTGGGGAGCTGCTTGCCACTCCCACTTCATATAGAAACAACCTGCACTAGATACAGAGATGCTCCTAAGTTAGTTTGTACAGCTCAGATGAGTGCAGAGATCCTAGACTGATGCAAAAGAGCAAATCTAGCAGCTTCATCATGCTTTCTGAAGATAGCAAGAAATCTGGAACGGAGAGGGAAGGAGAAATACAAGATCTAGAGAATCGGAATGAGAAGAAGGTGGAAAACAGAGACTGAAAGAGCGTGATAGTGATAGAGATACAGTAGGAGTCCCAGCCTGAAAGACTGTGGTGGTTGGAGGAAAATAAAAAGAACTGAGAAGTAAAGAGAACTGAAAATCCAGAGGCCCCACAGTATCAAATGAAGAACAGATGTACTGGTGGAGAGGTGGTTGGCTTCCCACAACGGAGTCACCCAGAGCTCATGAGAACCCCCTCAGATTCATGGTGGTAGAGGAAGGCATCCTAGACTATAAGACTAAGACATGGGGGAGTCAAGAAGAAATCTTTCAGCAGCAGTCATTGAGATCACTTTGATTGTGGGTGTCACACATGTGTGCTGAGCATGGCCCATCAGACACGTGTCTGTGCTCCAGGAAGTTCAAGAAAGTTTGCACCATAATGAGCATGTGCTGAGAGTAGAGTATGTGGAAGCAGTGGAAGAGTTATCCCATTAATTAAGGTCTT
This sequence comes from Neoceratodus forsteri, assembly GCA_016271365.2. NCBI lineage: Eukaryota > Metazoa > Chordata > Ceratodontiformes > Ceratodontidae > Neoceratodus > Neoceratodus forsteri. Next base: position 825,364,650 of record CM057449.1, read on the forward strand.
CTAGGGGAAAGTATGCAGCTACCATACAGCACCAAAAAAGTGATGATTGTCCTTTGGCCAGTTCCTTGTCATGCAGAGTGGGGCCTGTTAGTACTGAATGCCCATGGGGCAGGACACAAACACAATTATCAACTATTGTAGTATCAATAGGGGACTTAGACCCAAGATTAATTATGTTCCAAAAAGAGGTTTAGAAGGCTTTTGAGACTTGTAAATGGTTCTGCTGGTTCTTTTTATAATAATTAGACAAAGTGCCTTTCTGCAGTTTTTTGTATGAGTTACAAACTGGACTGTAAGCTTGATAAGTGTGGGAACTTCTGTTACACTGATGCACTTACCAAAGTGACTCCCTTTTTCTCATACTCTGTCATTTTGAGCTTTCTTTTTGACAAATAATTCTTGTTTATTACAAACATTTGTAAAGAACAGGTTGATAGTTTTCTCCTACATTCTGTATGTTTGAAACATTATCAATGTGTAATTAATCCATTGATATTAAAAACTGTTTGAATTGGCTCTCCTCAAATTTGCCATAAATCTCTAATATTTATATATGCTTGCAATTTCTTTATGTTTTTGCATGTAGTATACTGGGCATAGTCTGAAATATTGTTTTACACTGATCAACTATCAGGTCCATGGAATGTGCCTATATTTAGTCCATAACAGTATGTATTCTTGTGTCAGGACTGTACCTCTTTGAGACTGTGACTAATTGGGTTAGATTGAATTTTGAGAGTTTAAAACTAATTTTAGGCTGCAGTTTAGATTCTTGCCACTTTAAATTGAAATCTCCATCATTACAGTGCCCCTTCACTAACAGGTTAGCTTTTGTTAGTTCCTCCAGCATATGTAGTGTGGTAGAGTCTTGTTTTTTGGGGGGGCAGGACAAGAACACACAACATATATAGAGGTGCCTGGATGCCAGTTTACCCAAGATAATGTTTTTCTCTGATAAAATTAGTTGTGTTGTTAAAATGACCAGATGTCATCATCAAGACATTCGGGATGTTTTTACATAGATCACCACACCTTCCTCCCCCCACCTTTTTGTCAGATTGGTACAGTCAAAGTTATTAAGCCTATCAATTGCAATACAATTGTCAAGAGTGTTAGGTTTAAATCATTAATTTGCTTGGGAACAGACTATCAAGTGGTTCAGTCTGCAGCCAAGCTTTAACTTCATTTAGATGTGCCAGGAGGCTTCTGACATCGAGGTCAATGATTTTCAGGCTATTTGATTTAGTTTTAGACATGTTGGGTAAAATATCAATCAATCAATCTTAATTTAACCAGGCAATTACATCATTGAGCCAGCTCATTTTCAAGATGGTCCTGGACTCAGACGACACTTTTACTTACAGTAGACAACACTTCATACAAAAGTAGACATCGGTACAGGCAGTTACAATATACAAAGTTAGTACTTGGATGAATCAGACATGTAAAGCAAGTGTAAATATAGGCATTTAAAGTGCAGCATATACAGGTTGTAGCTTATAGAGCACAATTGAGAAGAGGAAGGTGGGACACAGAGAAGGGCAGTGGGAAGGAAGGGTATCAGACACATAGTAGAGAGGGAAAATGGGGCAGCCTAACAGAATGAGGCCCCCTGTGAAGCAAATTGATGAGAAGGGGGAGGTAGGAGGGGGAAGGAGACAATATTAGTTGGCACGGGCCATAATTATGAGCTAAATGCTAGAAAAATCCTTTTTTAAGCTGCCAGTGGGTAGAGGTTTTTGATTTTTACTTCAGATTGCTACGTAATTCAAGGAATCATTTTGTGAGAAGTTGGAGAGTACTCCATTCCAACTGATAGGATTACAAGTACTAATGTGAATTAACCTTGTTTACTTTGTAAAGCTAAATTTGAGCCACTTACAAGTGATTTTATAATGTGAAAGGTTAATTAGACAGGTAGTGACGGAGACCACCCAAGAGAGAGCGACTTTGGATGTAGTACTTTCCAAGGGGGAAAGAATTACAGATGTAAAAGTGGGGAGCCATCTGGGATCAAGTGATCACAGTATGGTATGATTCAATGTGAGAACAGCAGAAGAGTCAAACCACACAAAAGCAAGGGTCCTGGATTTCAGGCAAGCCGACTTTGCAAAGATGGGGGAATGTCTTAGGAAATCACTGCCTGGGAAGGAGAAAAGGGGGGTTCATGAAGGAACAATGGGAGAATCTTAAGGGAGCAATAGTGTAGGCTACAAGCCATTTCATTAGACAAATAAGCAAATCAAAGAGAGAGAAAAAAAACATCTATGGTTCTCGAAGTGGCCAAGAAGGTAAGGACAAAAAGGATGCTATTAAAGAGGTACAAGGAAACACAAAAGAAAGAAGACAGGAAACTATATCGGGAAAAGAAGAAAGAGGTGGGGAAAGCAGTCAGGAGTGCAAAGGCACAAAAACAAGAAAAAATAGTCCAGGCAATCACAAAAGTGGAGAATAACTTTTTCAGGTTTATTAGGGAAAGGAAAAAAAAACTAAGGGTGGGATTGTGATACTAAAAAGGGAAGGAGGAAACTGTGCAGAGGGGAGCCAAGAAAAAGCAAAAATCTTGAGCAAATATTTTAGTTCAGTAGTCATAGAAGAAGGGGAAGGACCATAATTAGGTGATGGAAGCACCACTGGGAGGGAGGTGTACACCAGTCCATTTAAGTAGGAGAGAGTCTTAAAGGAGCTCTCTAATCTGAAATTGGACAAGGCAATGGAACTGGACAGGATATGTCCCAGAGTATTGAGAGAACTCAGTGAGGTGCTGGCAGAAACACTGACAGCCCTGTTCAACTGTTCTCTGGAAACAGGCATGGTACCAAAGGAGTGGAGGAGGGTAAATGTAGTCTCTCTCCACAAAAGTGGCAGCAGCAAGGAGAATGGAAATTACAGGCCAATCAGCCTGATCTCGGTGGTGAGGAAACTTATGGAATCACTACTATTTCATTTTCATTTTATTGTTTATACTGGAAAGCCATGTGAGCAAAATTGTCCATTTTAACACTTGTCCAGTGACAAAATTTGGTACAACAAAACATACTGGTAAAATTACATAGTTTAGAATGAAAGTGCATACAAAATGGGTACAGTAATTGGAAAGCTAGGCTTGCAGTTCAATGAATAAGCAGCCAGCCACTCCCACTTCCTGAGCTATATAAGCAGTTCCTCTCAGCCTCATTGTGAAGCCCTTTTTTTTCAATCAGAGGCTCTGTTGGTTTGTCCTCTGAGCTGGCTGGGGTCTACCTCCCCCACACCCTGCTCACCTGCTGTTTCTACGTGTCTGTTCTGGACTTCTGTGTTTGTTTTCCAGCTTATAGTTTGTATGTTTCCTCCAGCTGTGTGCTTCCCTGTGTTTTGTGTCTTTTGTTTTGGGGCATTATTCCCTGTTTTCTGTTTTGCTGTGTTTTGGTTTTGTGTTTTTTGGGGGGCTATGTTTCTAAGCTCCTAGCATACTGCTACTCAGAGCTCATACTACTGCTTTCAGTTACCTACAACTGCAGCCACTGCTACTGTTTACTCCAATTACTATTGTACCCAGTGCTTGTGTTTTTACACTGTCGCTCACCATGCTCAAACTACTGCAATGCAACTGTAATCATTATCTGTGTGTTTCAGCTAAACCATAGCTGCTCCATTTTGCATACTCAATTCTTTTCACCTGACACAGGTTTGCTCTGACCCTAGCTGTGCTGCTCATTCATGCTTTCATTCTGCTTGCAGCTTCATTGCACTGCCTGGCTACACCTGATTTCAGAGCATCATCTCCATGTTTTATTGCAGTTACAACTCTGAGGTCAGTCACCTAAGCTCCTGCTGAGGCTGTTAATATAGCTTTATTATTATTAAATCCTGCCTCACTGCTGAAAATCCTCAGAGTAATTGTCACCTTGATTTGGCTATTCATGTCTGGCTGGCTTGACCCCATTCAGTGCTATTTCATTGCTACATGTTATGCAGACCTTCGTGCAGGTCCACCTATCACCACTAGTGTTTATTGACCTACGTACAGGTCCACACTTGCTTATGCTATCATTGCTCATTACTTATGCAGATCATTGTTTCTTGCCTACTGCCATCCCCTCAGCTTCAGCCTCTGGGATTCTGCTGCACTCAATTCTGCATTCGACCTTGCAAGGTCTCAGCACTCAATGCTCATTTCAGTCTCAGCACACTGTATTCATTCAGCTCACCATCTTTTCAGCTGTCAATCAATTTTGGGGACGCCAGCCATTTTATTCTGGTGCAGGGTTCCTGCAGCCAGTGGTCTCGCTCTGCATTTAGTCCGCATCTTGAGCGTGTCCAACTTGGGGTGGGATCCTTCTCACCTGGACCATAGCTGGGAATGTCCTCACCCCGGGCTTGGCTTTAGCTGCCTGCTATGTGACAGCAGCTCCTGGTGTAGAATTTAAGGCTAGTGGTGAAGGGTGGAAAAAGTTACCTCCTTTGTCTGTAGTGTTCCACTATAACGGTTATCCATTGACTTTAGTGGTTTCCCTAGCAAGGCACTTTCACCGCATTCTCCCTAAGACTGTCTGTGGTTCACCTGGTTTGAGTTTAGGGCAGGTAGGCCAGGTGAGTGCCTTAGCAGTTGTTGCTCTCCTCCTGTGCCTTGGATGCATGTATTTTTGCAGAGTTTTCTCACAACCTTCCACTGTGTTCCTGCTAGAGGGTTTGAGTGACAGCCTTCCTCCAAATTGGAATATTTTCCACCTCCCTTTAATTGGGTTTTCAAAATTGCAGCTGCAGAGCCGTTACTAAATAAACTATCCCAAGCCTGGAAGGAAGGTGACCTAGGCTTTGGATCCTCAGAGATTTCCTCCTCCTAGGGATTTTTTTTCTCTTCTCCATTGCCTCAGGTCATAACTGTTAGTTAGCATAGTAGTGTCCCCTAGTTTCTTTAGGTAGGTTCTGCTGATGGATGGAGGTGGAGGATGTCCTGCCATTCCCTCTCTCTTTAGAGGATCCCCTAATTCTCACAGCAAACTATTAGTATCATGCTATGCAAACCTGGGCATTTCATTACATTATCAAACTGAGCATCTCATTACATTATCCAACTACTATGCTTTACTACTATGTCACAGTTACTGCTAGTACATCATAGTTATTGCTTGCTCATATGCTTCATGTTGCCTCGTTCTTCTAGGGTATGTTTGTACTACATTTCTTTTGGAGATTCCTAAGGCACCTTTAGCCATGGGACTCATCCCGTGGCACCTGTGGGGTGGAACACTCTCTGAGGGTTCCTTGCCTTTCGTACCCCTACAGGGTGGTAATTCCTCTGGAATAGAGAGTGCGAACAGCCAGAACCAAACTAACACAGTTGCTCAAGCATAACACTATACTGGCTGTGCAAGACTTTGAATTGGAAGGCTAGGCCTGTAGTTCAATGAACAAGTAGCCAGTCACTCCCACTTCCTGAGTTATATAAGCAGTTCCTCTAAGCCTCACTGTGAAGCACTTTTTCTTTGCCCCACCATCCTCCCCTCCTCCTCCAGTGGCAGCACTTCTCTGCTTAGGGGATTCCTAAGGTACCTTTAACCACGAGAATCATCCCATGGCAACTCTAGGGGTGGAACTCTCTCCATGAGTTCCTTGCATTTTGTACCCCTACAGGGTGGTAATTTCTCTGGAATAGAGAGTGCGAACAGCCAAAACCAAACTAACACAGTTGCACAAGCATAACACTATACTGGCTGTGCAGGACATTGAAGACATATTGGTGAACATTACATCAGCAGGAATAACAGTCATACAGAGGGGACAGAACATAATAGGGAAGGTACTGTTAAAGATAACATAACTATATACTGTAATAATTTTAAAGAGAAAGGCAAAAAACTATGCCAGATGAGAAGTGCAGGAAACTGAAAAGAAGAGACTGGAGCTGAAAGCGTGAGTCGGGGCAGCTGCATTGGTAAACAAGTAGGATTTCAATTACTTTTTGAATGATGTAAGTGTGTTGCACAGGAGCAAGGATGAGGGAAAGTCGTTAAAAAGTTTGGCACCTTTGTAGGAGAGGGAGTGTTGCCGCTGGGTGGTATGACAGCAAGGAATCACAAAGAAAAGTGTGTGATATATCTCAAATCTAACAGAGCATATCAGAAGCTGCACGGGTTCACAGCAGGAAGATCTTGTCAAACAAATCTGATAGATTTCTTTGACCGGGTGACTAGGGAGGTGGATCAGGGAGGGGAAATGGATGTGGTCTACCTGGATTTTAGCATGGCCTTCAACACCGTCCCATATAGGAGACTAATAAACAAGCTGGGCAGCCAAGGAGTGGGTCCCAGGGTGGTAAATCTGGTCAAAAATTGGCAGTGTGATAGGCCACTTTCGGGTAATGGTGAAAGGAGTTCAAGCCAAAAAGAGGGGTGTGACCAGTGGGGTCCTGCAGGGATTAGTTCTTGGACCAGTTCTCTTTAATGTTTTCATAAGCAACATTGCAGGGCAGCTAGAAGGGAAGGTGTGTCTCTTTGTAGATGACACTTAAGGTGCTTTTACACACAGGGTTTAGAAACGGAGCGAGTGTTACCTGTGTAGTGCCGTTGTACTTTATTGCGTTCAGTGTTCCCTTTACACTTCGCGGGTATTCCGGCAACCCGGCCTCCATTTGTTTCGGCTCTCCCACAGAGTTTGCCTCTCTATAGGCTGTTTGTGCAGTGCTACCAGAATGGCTGTTTTACACAGCCAGACAAAATGGAACACATCGGTGCAAACTGCAAAAAGCAGAGATTGCGGTTTGCACGAACGTTCATGAAGGGAACGGAACAGATGCACTTTACACACAAGGGATGTAACGGAATACTGTTTCCGTAACAGTTATTCCGTTACAGAAACCTGTGTGTAAAAGTGCCTTTAGATTTGCAACAGGGTTGACACTCCAGGAGGGGTAGAGAAAATGAAAATGGACCTAATCAAGCTTGAGGAGTGGTCAAGGGTGTGGCAGCTAAGAATCGATGCAAAGAAGTGAAAGATCATGCACTTGGAGCACAGAAATGCAAGGGAGGAGTACATGCTGGGAGGGAGGTACTGACGGCCACCAAATAAAAAAGGGACCTGGGAGTAATCATATCTGATGATCTAAAGGTTACCAAACAATGTGAGAAGGCTGTGAAGAGAGCCAGTGGAATGCTGGGGAGAATAAGAAAAGGTATTTCCAGCATAAGGAAGGAGGTGGTGATGCCACTTTATAAAACATTAGCAATACCTCATCTAGAGCACTGTGTCCGGTTCTGGAGGCCGCATCTCCTGAAGGACATAAACAGTGTAGAAGCAGTTCAGAGAAGGGCAACAAAAATGGTACAGGGGCTGTACCAATAGTCATATGAGGGGAGACTGGAGGATCTCAATATGTATTCCCTGGAAGAGAGGAGAGAAAGGGGGATATGATAGAGACTTTCAAATACCTCAAGGGTGTAAATAAGGTACAAGAGGGTAGCATCTTTCAAAAAAAAAAATGTTTAAGAACAAGGGACTATGATATGACAGTAGTGGGGGGTAGACTTAGGGGTAATGTGAGAAAGTATTTTTTCATGGAAAGGGTGGTGGATCCATGGAATAGCCTCCCAGCAGAGATAGTAGGGTTAAAAATGTCAGGGAAACTCAAAAACACATGGGACAGACATAAAGGAACTCCAGCAATAGGAAAGAGAGTGTAAGCCATAGATCATTTAAGATCTGTGGTATACGAAACAGGTAGGGAAAATGGTCAGACTAGGTGGGCCAAGCAGTCCTTATTGGCTGTCAAATTCTATGTTTCTATTCGATATAGAGTAACAAGCTTTGATCTAAACCTTTGTTTGGGATTTGGTGTGTGAACAGGACTAATATGCTTCCAAGCAAAGCTGCAATAGACAGCTTGAGTACGTTGATTTTGAGCATTGGGGCAATAGTGATGCATAAGGGCTGTTACTACTGCAGTACTTTGCTCTTATAAGAGCAGGATTACCAGTGGGATATCCAAATTAACTAAAGATAAGTTTAGTTACACTTCATTAGGAACATTAGTATACAAAAAAAAAGCTAGTATAGTACCTTTAGCTATAATCTTACATACTTGAGGTTTAAAAAAATAACAAGAAAAAATCATGTGCTTTGATTGGCCAGAGCCCTCCTTCAACAGTGATGTTATTTCAATACAAAATCACTAATGAAGGTTAAACATACAGTATGTGATCATATGAAAGAAAGTACAGTCACATCTGGCATGTCCAAGCTGCCCACACTTGCCATGTCTAACCATACATGCATGCATGAGACAGAGTTAGGCACTTAGTAGTTACTCAGTTGGGTAGTGGTAAGGCAGGAGGCAAAAACCCTGTCTAGACAGTAGGCCTCACGTAGGATGGGGTATAATAGGGCAGACTGGATGGACCATGGTCTTTTTCTGTTGACATTAGGCCTGATATTCAAAGGTTATTTCACATGTTAACATGGTTAGCGCATGCACTAGCCTGGGTTTCTGCAAGTACTTCAGATCAACCCATATTCAGATACCCTGAGAGTGTCCCACAAACCCAGCAACACCAAAGTGTTAAAATACTGCTCCGTCTATGCCAATTAGGGGGTCCCATCATGCATACTGACATAGCGGTATATTCAAGCTTTGCAGTGGTGGTGAAAAGCCCACCAAACAGCACTGTTCACCACCACTGCAAACCACCTCTTAACTGGGCTCTAAGCTCACACCCCCACACCCCTGAAGGCAGAGTGCTGTACTGAAGCTGTGTGACCCCAATCACCCATTCTACCATATAAAATCAATCCATGGTGTCCAGTGGTACCCACCCAATCACCCATTCTACCACATAATATAACTCTCTTTTTGTCCAGTGGTACCTCCACCCCTCCATTGCTCCTTGGAGCTGTTATTCATTTACTCTGCTGGTCCAGTGTTGCCCCCCAACCCCTGATCTCCTGTTCTAATATATGTAGTCATTACCCGGTGTCTAGTGGTTCCCCCAACCCTGGAGAACCCCATGTAATTGCAGAAGACATACCCTGGTGGTCCAGTGGTCCCCAAAACAGCCCACCACCCAACCCACCAGCTGACATCCCACCTCTCCACAACCCCTCACTCTGGTGTCCAGCACTCCTAATACAGTGACCAGCACAGTACTCCGCTGACCTCTTTGGCAGGCCACCATATGAGGTGTCAGTGAGCATACATACAGTTGAAATGTTTTTACTGTATGCACGCTCACTGACAGGCTCACACAGCAGCTGGCCACAGAGGTGAAAGGAGGGCTATGCCAGTCACTGTATAGCGATATTAGGAGTGCCAGACACTGAGGTAGAGGGGCGAGGAGGTGGGATGTCAGTGAGCTGGTCAGGTAGGGGGGTTGTTTGGGGGGACCACTAGAGCACCTGGGAATGTCTTCTGTGCTTACAAAGGGTGCTTAGATGGTGGTGTGTACCACTAGACACCAGGAAATGGCTGTATACATTAGAATGGGAGCTCAGGAAGCTGAGAGTACCTCTGGACTGCCTGAGTAAATGAACAGTAGCTCCAAGGAGTGATTGGGGGGTGAAGGGTACCACTGGATGACTAGAGTAAGTAAATAAATAACAGCTCCTAGGAGTAATTGGAGGGTGGAGGGTACCACTGGACCACCAAGGTAAAGGAATAATAACTCCATGGAGTGATGGTGGGTACCACAGGACCACCAGAGTAAATGAATAACAGCTTAGAAGAGCAATCGGGGGTTGGGGTACCACTGGATCACCAGGGTAAATTAATAACAGCTCTGAGCAGTCAGAGCGTATGGGTACCACTGGACCACCAGGGTAAATGAATAACAGCTTCAAGAAGTGACTGGAAGGTAGGGGTACCACTGGATCACCAAGATAAATAACAGCTCAGAGGAGCAATCGGAGGGGGTGTGAGTACCACTGGATGACCAGGGTAAATGAATAACAGCTCCAAGGAGTGATCGGGGGTGGCAGAACTACTGGACTACCAGAGGTCTCCTTGTTTCATGTGTAAGGGGTGCTAAGGGGCTGCTGTGCCCCAGGCAAATGATCCCATAATTGGTATGCAAATAGCCCTTTTGTGCCTTGCATGCCCAATGGGCTCATGTGCACGTTCAGGTTGAATATAGCCCACAGAGGTCTTGATGCAATCCCACTTCAGGCAGTGCTATTCTCTTTGGGCTACATACAGCCCAAGTCCATGTGAGGGCAATGCAGCTGCGCTTAGCACTCTGCTGACATGGGATGATATTCAGTCAGATAGTGCTACTCATTATCTAATTGAATAAAGCAGCACCTGGGGTGGGCACAAATGCAGTGCAAACATTTGCACAGTGCTTACTCATTTGTCTGAATATCTAGACCACTTTTATGTTTCTAACTATGAAAGTATGTGACACATATTTAAAATAAGCAATTCCTCCCTCCCTCCCACTGTGGCAGAAACAATCAAAAGATATCCATAAAAAATCTAACACTTTCAACCAAAGGAAAATACACCAATTCATCAGTCTTGTGTCTTTGTTTTCAATTAAAGAGGCAAAAAGATGGAAACCGTCAGTGCAAGCGACTTCACTGTGCTATGCCTGGCACTGGGAATATAAACAATGCATGCGCAACTGAAAACCACAGCATGTGATCAGGATTCCACTTAACTTACCAATCAGTCTCTTTACTCCCAGTCTCACTCACAATTGTCATTTTGAAAACAATCTTTGACCTAAACTACAAGTCACAACTGCAGCATTCGCTTCTTGAAGGAGGATGGTATCTTAAAGATGGAAAGAGAAGAGAGATGGAGGGAACTGGAGAGAGCTGGGGGAAGGGAAGAATCACTTTCACTACAGCAGCATGCAGCAAGACTACCCACTCAGCAAAACAAAAAATAAGAAACTTTATTTTCTATATATACCTACCTATTGAAACATCAACAGAAAATCTGTTTGAAAAATTTACTTTTTAAACTTTTTTCTGTTTTAAATCAATAATTTTATAATCATAATAATGTTCTCCGGTGTTTGTGGCATACTGGATTATGCCACGTCTTCGGGATAGATGCACTTGGCCTGCAGCCTTATGCCCAGCCACCTTAGGCATGGCATTATTTCAGCATGACACATCTTGTCATGCATTTTTGTTTAAGAATATCAAGGTGAACAATGATGGATGATGGATTTATAAAGTATTAGTATTATAAACTATACATACTTATTTACAAGAACAGCAAGTATTATTGCCAGAGGTGATATACATTACTTACTTTGATACACATTACTTACATTGCAACACTCTTGCACTGTAGCTGACAAGCAGAACCTTGGCCCCAGGTGCTTGTGTCCTCTATGTGGAGAAGCACAAGGGGCATACTTGGCAGAGGGGTAGTCATAGCCAAATGCATACTCCAAAGCTGATGTCTCGAAGTGTGATGACTTCTTGCTGGTTACTGCTATGCTTTGGACATGAGCCTTAAGAAGGTGGAGGGTGCTTGAATCTTCAGCCTTGGCTCTGTCTGCTTGGTTGGCCAAGGTCATATCACTGCCTTAAATAATGTCAGCACCAAGAAAGGTGTGAAATGTAAACATTTTTTTTACCTTCAATAACAGTTTTATCTGACTTCCAGTGACATAGTACCCAAGATGGTATCTTAACTCTGTAACTGCGGCAGTCAGTGACTCTCCCTCTTCAGTAAATCACATTTAATTTAACAGAATTACCTTGCTAGCTTGGGGACTTCTTACCAGAACAGATGGCAGCATTGGGAGCTTGGGAGCTCAAAATTCCAACTCAGATGGAGCAGATGGAAGCAGATTAGGGAGGGTAGCTCGGACAGTGAGGGTTTGCTAGTTTTAGCAGTGTCACCCCACTGTAGTTGCTTGAAAACAGTCTCCAAGAACAAAACTAAAACCCCTTCAATCAAACAGGTCAACAAGAAAATGGATCTCCTTATAGCTGAGCTCTGTGATTTTCATCTGGACGTCCAAAATACCACTACAGCCCTGTGCACAGACATATTAAAATTAAAAAAGCAGACAGAGGAGCATGAATTATAGCTCACCCACATGGATCAATGGGTAGACACTACAGAGTCTGCTATTATACAGATCCGTGCCACAATCCAACTCATAGAAGAGTGCCTGTAGGATTCTGAGAGCTGCAAATGGAGGAGCAATCTGCAGCTTCATGACATGCTGGGTGGGGGAGGGGGTGGAAGGACATAACATGACAGTTGTTTTGCAAACCTTCCTGCATACTGTCCCAGACTGTCCACAGAATGCTCACTGGAAATAGAGTGGGCTCACAGGGCACTGGGCCCCAAACCCACTGGTCCGGATGTTCAGCCACCCTCTATAGTTGTCAAATTTCTCAGGCTTGGCAGTCCAAGGATGCCTGCTACCAGGATGCCAAAATTTACTTTGATGATGATTATCCCACATCACTGCAGACTAAAAGGAGAATTTGTGCCCTTCTAATGAAGGTTTTGCACTCTAAGATTTTCACTCCCTACCCCACCAAACTAGTTGTTCATTTCCTGGAGGAGCAAGTCTATTATACATCTGCTGAACAGGCTAGAGAGAACTTCACAGCTCAGGAATTGCTAGTGGACCTGCGGGGAGAAAAGCCACCTCAGCAAACCATTGCCTTGAAGCTAGCACACCAAGCCTAGAAGAAGATGGATGCCAGGCACAGACAGTCAGCAGAAAACATGCAACACATTTTTCAACCCCTGAGGGTGAACTGTGATGTCCCCCCAGGCTCCTTGGCCAGACTTTAGCAAGGCTTGTTATGGGCACCATCTCCAGGCATCCAATCATGTGGAGGTACTTCAGCGGTCCAGGTAAGCTCCTATCTTTCTCCAGTAGTGTGCCCTCCTCTTTTTTTGTTTTGCTGAGCACTCCTGTCTTCCTCACTCTAGGCATGACTCCTGGCCCCTGTGGGGTGTGGCTCCTCCTTGGTGGTCTGGGCCTGGCCAGAGCACTCATATAAAGTTAATTAAGTCTTTAACCAGCTCTTGCTTGTGCACCCCCCCCCCGCACCTGCTATTGTCAGTCTTCTATTCTTAACTGTAGTACCCTGCTGACTGTTCATTACTGAGAGGGGAGATCCTCCTTGTGGCTGCCTCTCAGGGACCAGGCTCAGGCTGGCTGGCCTGGGGGCCACTGGGGGTGCTGTCTCCCCATGATAAGCTTAAAGGACTGCATTTCAACCACTAGATGTTTGGATTGCTTTCCCTGCCTGGACTGGACCAGGGGAAAAGTACCCACTCATTTGGCAAGTGCAGTTCTTCTGTAGAAGGGTGCATTGTATTTTCTTCACTGGGTTGTACTTTATCAAGGAAAGAAGTGATGCAGTAGACTTTTTCTCAGATGTGGGCTCTGGAAGGCCAGTTTGCTGGGGAGTTGTGCCTCCTGAGGGGAGCACCGGGTGGGGCAAGTGGATTGAGACTGCTGGGGGGCAGGCTGTTGGGGGCTCCCTGTGGTCATGCTGAGGCTATACACATGCTGTCCCAACTTTGGCGAAGACCGCAGCTCAGGGGCCTGAGATCTGACACACTCACTATTGTTTTTCAAGGTCCACATCATAATGGCACTGCTTACTTTCATTAGAGTTTTGGATCTGTATTGCTCCCTTCAACATATGATGCTGTAGGTTTGCAGGATCTCATACAAGGTGATTTTCCCTGGACATGCTGACTACTTCCTTTCCATGATTACTGACCTGGAGAGAGACTTATTATGCCACCCTCTGATGACTGTTACACATTACCTTTTGCAGTTTGCAGCCTCCAGCTGGCACAGACATTTGCCAAAGGATTGCCCTCGGCACCTATTTCTTTGTCTGAGGCAACACTTCTGGACTCTATTTGATTGTTAACTTTATTGTCTCAGAGTTGTATTATACTGTAAGTATCAAGGGGCCTTACACCCCTTTCCTTGTTCTTATCTCCTGTGCTCCATTAAAGGATGTTCTATAGCTCCTGCAATTCTGGGCATTACTAAGCCCCATACACCGAGGTCCACAGACTTGCTCAATGGTGGATCCTCCCTTTGATGCCATCCCTCTGTGATCCAAGGTATGGCTGCACCAGAGGGGTGCAGTCAACCAGCAGCTGTGTGATGTCCACACTCTCTAATTCCTGATCCTAGGATAGCATTCTGCTGTCCAAGGCCCCTCTTATTCAGGATGGTCAACCCACAGCCATTGATCCTCCACTGGCACAGGGCTCCCATTGAAACCATTATCTTGGAAGCCCAGTTCACCATTAGTTGGACTGGATTGTTCATTGGCACTCCTTCCTGTTAATTTTATTTCCATTACTTATGCCCTGATGCCCACGTTGGGTGCCCAGTTGGCACCGCCTGTAGTTTCTTACTTCAGCCCTGGTTTTTAGAAAGGGTATTTCCTTTTGGCACCCTTATTTCTGCATTTTTTATGATGCAGTGTTTTGCTATGGCAGGGGGTGTGGGTGGGGTCATCGCACTTTGGTTTTATTATAGGTAGTAATGAATTATGGTACTTTTTGAACATAAGGGGGCTACACAATCCCATGAAGAGGGAAAAGGTCATATCTGGGATTAAAAAGGCATGTCCAGCACTCATTTATTTACAGGAGATGCACCTGAGTGCTCCAGAACATGAGAAGCTCCATGTTTGGGTTCTAGGCAGCTTATAGCTTGCAGATGCCACAGGACAAATGTAGGGGTTGCTGTGCTAATTCGCACTTCACAGTATTCCAGGAGACAGTTGTGGTTAAGGACCTGGAGATCTATTTAGTGACTGTCCAGGGGGAACTGTATCAGGTCCCTGTCACTGTGGTCAACCTATACATTCCAATGGGCTCCAATTCAGCAATGGTGCACAAACTTCTATATTTAATGTGACCCTGGTGCCGTTATATCAAGGACTACTACCCCTGCCTTGGTGGCCACTAACAAGGCTGAGGGGCCTGGGTTCCTGACAATAATGTTAAACTGGTTCTTTCCCAAAGATAATGAAATTGTGCAGTGCCTCCACCCAGAGTATTCTTTTCTGGTGCCTAGCTAACACCTGATACAACTGGGATGCTGTACCTACCCACATTACAAGTTTGCCACCCCAAGCATGACCCAATAACCAAAACCCCACATTTATGACATCTTGTAATTATTGGCTCAGTACTAATAATATGCTCACAAGACAGGTATATGCAAAAGCATCAAACAACAATGTATTTACTTGGGGAGGGGTTAGGATGGGTGACTTGGAGCAGAGGGCAAGATTTTTACAAATGGCATTAGTTTGATTGGTTTAGATTGGTATTAAATCACTAGAATTTTTTGGCATGTTACCTTTGGGCATCAGTCACAGTAGCACCTATCAACCTCAGCAGTAGTCAGATCCTGGCTATCTAGCTGACTAGCTGCAATAAAGGCAGACCACAATTGCCCACACTGGTATCAGTTCCCAGAGCCATACAGAACCCTGCAATCCCATATACCAAACCTGGATATCCAGTAATTAGAGTTCTTAAGGTTGTAGACCTGCTTTACAGTGCAGCTGCTGTTGGCCGGCTGTTGGGGCCCTTGAGGAAACAAGGGAAAATTAAACATATGCAACACTTTTGTATAACTCAAAAGGAACAGTATCCATGGCTGGATGGCCCAGTCTATTTAAACACTTTAACTATGTACATGCCCCCTCTAGTTAGCAGGACATGGACCCTGCATACTAACAAATCAGAAGTCATCATTGGTTAGTCATGGTCAAGCTGTAGAAAAAGGATTAAGGTGATTACAGCAGGCGGACTCTGACTCCAGAGGTAATGAGGCTGGCAAAGGCTTACAGTCAGGTACCCCATTTCTGACTGCATGATGTTGTAGCTTTTGCAGGGGGAAACACAACACTCTTTGCTTCTTTTGGCAGTGCCCCCTCTCTGGGCTGGAATCACTCACTGGACAGGCCAGGATGGGACCAGGGTCTGCACATTTCAACTCCATGTCTGGGCTATACCTCTCAGGGGAAACGCATATGGCAGTGTCCTAGGTGGCACACTACCAGGCTGTGTCCCAAGCCTAATCCAAGCCGGATACATTGCATTCAGCACATTTATTTCAGTTACTTCCCCCATGGGCCAGCGTGACTGCCATGGTCCTCTTAACTTTCAGACACTTTGTGGAGGGATTGTGGGATAAGAGATGGACCAGACACTGAACTTCATGTTCAACACACAATCTCTGTGTGATGTTTATTTTAAACACAGGTGATAACTTTAAGCAATGGTATATCCCTTCTTCAATACATCAGTCTGCAGCAACAGACTATGCATGTCCTTTCTCTGCACTTAGTCAGCACCTACTGAGCTACACGACCTATCTCTTTAGCGAAAATTATTTAATTCCTATGTTGGTCTTGTGTGTTTGGGTAATAAGGGACTCAAAAAAAAGGAAAATGCAAAAACAAGGTAAAGACAAAGAACATCAGTGCAGAAGCACTGAAGCAAGTGTTACCACAAAGGGCACTGGCAATAAAGCCAAGTTTCAAAGAAACACAACATTACACATACCCAAAATGCAATGGGATCTATATGCAAATCACCATGAAATTTTAGGCTTATTCAGCTTAAAGCAGGAATGCATGGTACCAATGGGCCTCTCAAACAATTTGTAATTTACATGCATTTTAAATAACACAACTAACTTAAGTTTTATAATACAGTCCCCTAGTAACTTTTTACATTTATCAAAAACACCTGTGCTGTGGTATTTTCAACAGTTATAGATTTCATATACATAAGCCTCATACATCAAGGTATTTTATGATATAGTGCTACTGCATACTAAATCCAACAATGAGAAACACAGCCTGTTGTTTTACATCAGCTCAGAGGTCATCACAATAATCTCCCTGTACGAGGACCTGAGAGGGAAAAGGAAAATTAAAGACAACACTATATCATAGTCAAGAAAGGGGAGGGGGTGCTCACAGGTGGTCAACCTTATGGACTAGAAATTGTACAAGATAGATTAGGCTAAGAAATAGAAGAACTGTTGCAACAGATTTTAGAAAAG
This sequence comes from Neoceratodus forsteri, assembly GCA_016271365.2. Lineage (NCBI taxonomy): Eukaryota > Metazoa > Chordata > Ceratodontiformes > Ceratodontidae > Neoceratodus > Neoceratodus forsteri. The sequence continues at coordinate 825,381,668 of CM057449.1, forward strand.
GTCAGTCCTCAGGAGTGGCAGGATCTCATCCCACTTGGATGGGTGCTTGCTCCCTAAGGCTAGGGTGACCTGATTACTCAGAGTCCATATCAAACTAATTTTCTTTTGCAACACTGTATCCTGACTTGGCAATCCAAAACAGTTACTGCCACTTCTCTCAAGCATATTTCACAAGGTCTCAGTACCGTGTGGCTTTGCTAGAGTTCACAGCTGCCACTGGACAACACAACCATTAACAAAATCCCTCTTGGCAGTGCTGTCTTTAGCAGCTCCAATTTAGACATCTTAAACACTTGAACAGTCCCTTTTGGCTTGCACTGGCATTTGCAGCTCTCCAACGGACATTTAGAACATCACTAGTCCTCCCAGGCACTATCTGGAAGAGCCCTGGCTTTGAGTACTCCCATTCCAGTCCTGCAGGTGCTTAACAAATCAGTCACATTTATGTACTTAAACTGGCCCCCTCTCTGGTCACTAAGCAGATGTCCACCCTTTCTGTGCTTTTGGTTAACCGCAGAGTGCAGACAGTCACAATTAGTTTGCTCTGGGCTTCACTGCCCCTCAAAAAGTCCTTACATATAAGAACTGGGATTCCACCTGCAACAGTGCTTTTTTTGTGGTTGCATTTCAATTTCCGGGACTGAACACTTTTTCTAGATGCCCTCATGGGAAATCTTATTAGTTTCTTATGTCTCAATGTCTCTGATAATTGCTGTGCTGATCTTTGATGAGAGTATCATACATTCAGTAAGCCTGTATTTTTACATATGAAAACTGTACCACCAATGTAATCTTCTTAAATAAATAAAACTGAAGTTAAAAAATTCCTTACACTTGCACTTGTCAGAAGCAGATTACTTACTCAGACCACTTGCAGAAATGGCTTTCTTTTCTCTGCGGTTTCAGGCTTTCTTCAGCAGTCTCACTGCTGAGGTAGGACACATGTGCAGCTCTCTCACAGCTGAAGGTTTAGGTTCAGCCACATTTTCCCAAAAATGTGGAAAGGCACTGGCCAGCCCTGGAGGACAATTTCTGGCAACCCCCAGGCTAGCGACTCCTGTTGCCAGAAGCCACTTGTCTCTTTGGCAGAAGAAAGTCCCCTCTTCTGTGGAGGGGCTTGCACTGGATCACTAAGCCCATGGAGCAAAAGGCCTGAGCCCCCAACCCTGTGGGGGGACTCCCACTCGAACACACTGCTCAGCCTGGCAAAACATTGTCTTTTATGGAGTCCTTCTGTGGCTTCCGATTGGCTGAATCCACTTGTTGCTCCCACAATAATTGGCTAAAAGCATCTGCCAGTCCACAAAAAGAATATTCATTTGACTCACTTGATGCACCAGTCTCCCTGTTTTGGCATCTGAATTAGGTCCCTGTAACTTTCCCATAAGCACTTTGCAATGTCCCAGAAGTCCCTGGCATAGTCCCAGCACTCCTTGCCTGAAATCCTGGCTTTCCAATTGGCTGTGGCTGCACTATAATGGCTGCTGAACACACAGTCCCTTTGAAGATTAAACACAGTCCCAAATAAAAGTCCTGGCACAGCCAGAATATTTACTTTATTAAATTGCTAGCCCCACAGTTCAGTAGCTGCTTCAGTGTCCTGGAGAATGCTGCTCAGATTAAACATTCTCCCGCAGTCCTTAGCCTGTCACCTCTGCTGATATTTTAAAGCCAACTTTTGCAGCAGGCAAGCTTCTAGCTGAGTCCCAGCATTAACAGATCTGGTACAGCCAGACAACGGTACTTTACTTTAGTATTTCCCTTTTTGCTTAGTAGCCCCTTTGGTGATTTGGCAGCTGCTGCTATTATGATACATTTATTTATAATCAGAGCGATGCAGCCGCTAAAAACTAGTAGTCCCCAAACACAATGCAGACCTGCTCATGAATATTAATGAGGGCTCATTAGTATGAATGAGCCCTTGATCTTTGGCGCTTCATGGCGCTCCTTATTTATTTAAGTTAGCAACTCCCTCCAGGCCACCAGTATGACTGGCCCACTATACCAGCCTATCCAGTGGCTGGGATCACCAGAGGAGCCATCTGATTGACGGCCAGTGCTGTCAGAAAAGACGAAGAGCTCACTACCACAATCATGAATGCCAGCCTGCCCAAAATGCTGGCAGCTTATGATCCTGCTTTGTGAGCCCAAGGAGGGCTGAAGAAGCACAGGGACTGAACAGGGAACCTGGAGGACACATGGCTAGCCTGGGGCTGTGGTGGTGATACCAGGGACACATTCGAGAAAACACTCGCAAGCATAAGTAGTGTGGTGCTCCAGGAGTGGGAGCAGAATGGGAAAACAGGCAATAAGGTAAGCCCCCATCTGGGGGAAGGGCATCACACTGTCCCCTGCCTGAAAAGCTTGGCATCTGTGCCAAACCTGTTCCAAACATGGAACCCATTAAGTGACATTCAAGCATTTTACCCATGTCAACAAAACATCTAACAAGTCTAACTAGACACATGGCTTCCTATTCTAGAACTGATCACCACACATCCTGCCTAGACAAATACAATCTAGCTACTGTAAACAGCAATAACATTTGCACAACAATTGTGAGCATTGGCAGATGTTACATTTTCCCTGTGGGCCCTTACAGTAACAGATTTTAAAATGGAATAAATATTTGGTGCAATTCCACTTTTGACCACTAGGGGATGTGCTTTCCACATTAGCACTCACTGACCAGCAGCGAACAGCCTACAGCAAGATTTGGCACCAAAACACCTCCCTGTTACTTTACATAGGTGGCCGCCAATTTAAGGGTCCTAAAGCATAGCAGCTCGGGGGGGAAGGGTCCATGCTGTGCGTGACATGGCATACAGGAGATCCCAGAGATGCCTCCAATTGTGTAACCTTGGCACCATTATCCATGGGGCAGGCAAGGTGTGATGGTGATGAACTAAAGCCATTCCTCCTCCTCAGGGTTCTTTAGCCTCAGCTGTAGCTCCTTCTGCCACTCCCTGCACCTGTTTCCTGTAGGAGGTTCCCCCTAGCTATTTTTGGTAGCTCAAGTTTTTGGGTCCCTTAGTCCTTTACTGATCACTGGTACACTGCATTGCTTGCCTCTGCACCGCTTTGTTGTTGACTTCCCAGTTTTCCACCTGTACATGTATTTGCACAGCATATGCTTGTACTTTAGTTTGTTCCATGTTTGTATCAAAAAAGTGTAAATGTTTTGCTCTGTGTCTGCACTTGCATTCTGTTCCATGCAATATACTGTACTGTGTTTTTCTGTTTCCTCCAATCCCAGGGTCGCACCTGGAAATGAGCCTCAGGTCAGTGTGCCTCTCCCAGTTACTGAGTTTCAAATAAATAAATAAAATAAAGAAATAAATAAAGAAAGCCAATCATAACTAAAAGTCCCGCAGTGGGTACCAAGTCAGACTAGCAATGCAGTGAGACCAGATTTACTCAGACTCTTCTGCAAGAGGTCTGAGGTAAATTAGAGATTAACTGGAATAGTATATCCCCTTAACTTGCAACAATAATATGGGTGAAAAAAAAATGGAGATGTATATGAACTGGTCATATCTCACAGTCTCTTCAGCCCTGAATACCCTTGCTGATGTATTTCCAGGAGAATGAAATCTGAACTTGAGGAGGCACTGTCATAATCTGACTGCTGTGAGCAGTTACTCTAATATTTGTGAAGTGGCACTGCTTACAGTTTTGGTGAAACTTAATACTAGTGATCAGCTTGTGATCAGTTTCACAATAGCTAGTGTTTGATTCCCAGTGTGCACAGAGCATTTGTGCACCTCTCTAAGTTTTTAAAACATGCCATTCTGGATCTATTTTGCTTGAGCACTGATCTCAATACTGATTGTGAAGAATCAACTGATAATAGGTTGTGACATGTTATGATATCTCAGTGTTTTTAAAGTTTTCTCAGAAAACCGTTTTTAAGTTTGATGCGAAAGCAACGGAACATTTTGGGATGAGTACAAGGGGATTTGGAAGGTGTGTCACTGCCAAGCCCTTTGCAGTTCACATTACCAGGGGTTCGGCAGTCTACACCAATGACCCCGCACTGTGTGGTCTGATGCAGCTCTCGGCTTTGTGGGCAGAAACTTCTTGTACTTCAAAGGACCGAAGCTGCTCCAATCAGAGAGGGCTTCAGTCCTTTGATCTGCATGAAGCCACATCAGCAAACAGCTGAGCAGATTTCAATGTCAGGAGCCGGTGTTTGGATCCATGACTCTGGCATGTACATTAACATCCATGCTAATGAGCATGTCCAAAGTCACGGAAATTCCTTGCATTCCAACAACAAAGAAAACCATCTATCGATGTCTGTTGCTGGCGCTCCATAACTGTTCTTCCCCCAACCTGCTCTCCCTCTCAGTACCCACCACCCCACTCCCCAAAAAAAAATAACACCGACACTGTGGGTGCAACCCCGTGTCTTTTTAATATATATGGCCTGTAATAAAGAAACCCATCCATCGATGTCTGTTGCTGGCACAAGATAACTGTTCTCCCCCTCACATGACCCTCCTTCTCAGCACCCACCACCCTCCTCAACAAACATCTGGGGGTGCCCAATTTCCCCATGTCAAACCCTGAAATAAAGAAAACCTTCCCTCTGCATTTTTTTAAATACCCTGCAAAAAAAAAAAAACAGTCCATCAATGTCTGTTGCAGCTGCCACCATAACTTTAACCCCCCCGCCTCCTATTTTATTTTTTTAAAATACTTGCAAAAAAGAAAAAGGTCCATCAATATCTATTGCAGCAGCCACAGTCCCCCAGCCATTTATAATGCTGACACTGGGATGCTTAATCCCCGTGCCCACTGCAGGCATAACAGTCACCTCCACCCAACCCTCCCACTCAGCACCCCAGCCCCCCAAACATAACACTGACACTGGGGTGCCCAATCCCCCACAGTCAAAATCTGAAGTAAAGAAAACCTTCCCTCTGAGTTTTTTATTTTTTTTTCTTTTTTTTAAAGCCTGTAAAAAAGAAAACATCCCATCAACATCTGTTGCAGTCTATCGCACCCCCCAATGCCTATAACACTGATGCTGGGGGTGCCCAATCCCCCAGTGTACACTGCTAGCACCCTTGTAATTGCCACCCCACCTGATTCTCCCACTCAGCACCCACCACCCTACACACCCCAAACATAACACTGACACTGGGAGTACCCAGTCCCCCAGTGTCTACACCTGGCACCCCTGTAATTGTCTCCCCCACCCAACCTTCCCACTCAGCACCCACCACCGCACCCCCCCAAACATAACACTGACACTGGGGCTGCCTAATCCCCCAGTGTCAAAACCTGAAATAAAGAAAACCTTCCCTCTGCGTTTCATTTTTTCCTTTTATTTTCTTTTCTTAAGCCTGTAAAAAAGAAAATGGTCCATCAATGTTACGCTGTTAGTTCACCCCGACCTGACCTTCCCACTCAGCAACTGCCCCCCACTCCTCAAGCCCTTACTTACCCACTGGGAGTATGACGCCATTATCTTCTCTGGTTCATGGACACATCTTCAGTCTTTATTTTTTTATTAGATCATCGGTTTACAGACCTTTGAGTCATAGACTCATTTACAAAGGCACCTCGTCAAGACAGCAAACAGTACAGTACAGTACAGTACATAATGCTTAGATTAAAAAAGCAACCATTGTTACAGGCATTCACTGGTGGTACATGCTTGGTAATAGGTAGATCACAGTAGTCATAATATAGGTACACGAATACCACATCAGATAGCAACCGTCTTCAATGCAGGACCACAAACTGAGGGAATCAGGTATGCAGTTCAATGTATTTCAATGGGGTTTTGCACTTAGTGGCATAACTTGGCAATTTGTTGATATTTTTGCCTTTAATTTTCAACTTACTTTTTTGGGGACACCACCTCAATAACAATGCAAGTGATGTTAGGTAAATCTGTCCCAAAAGGTGATTTTGCAGTTGCTGTGCAAAATCACCTTTTGGGCAAGAATTGAACATTTTCTCTGCCCTTGTTCATGAGGTGAGGTCAAAAGAAGGCTATGTTGAAAATTTGGGGCAAAAATATTGACAAGCAATAAAGTTATGCACCTACGTTTAAATTTGCAAATGCAGGCTCGTAACTCTGGTAATTTTCAATATTTTGACCCCAAATTTTCAACATAGTAATTTCATTATAGCACCTCATGAATGTGACAGCTATTATTTTTCAAATCCTGGCCAAAATGTGTTTTTGGACCCCCAGAAGGTGATTTTGCAGTCGTTGCATGAAATCACCTTCAGCAGGAGTTTAATATTTTTCTGCAATTGTTCATGACGTGTGATCATAAGAACGCTATGTTGAAAATTTGGGGCACAAAGATTAAAAAACAATAAAGTTATGAGTCTACATTGAACTTTATGAACAGAGGCTTGTAACTGGTAATTTTCAATATTTTGACCCCAGATTTTAAACACAGCCATTTCTTCACAGCACCTCATGAATATGGCAGCTATCATTTGTCAAATCCTGTCCAAAATGTGTTTTTGTACCTGTGGTGTGGAACGACGTTTTGGTGGGATTTGAAAATGTTTACCTACTGGATTCTTTAAAGGGGAACTGTCATCAACAGGATTTCTTAATGTCTGAAAGCCCATAAAAAGCTAATTTGATTGAGCTATTGTGTTGCTCAATGAATCTTCGCACTCCAGAGTTATTCATATGTAAATCTCCCTGTAATTAAGGGCTGGAGGCAGCCATATGTTTTGGGCTCCTGACAGAAAATGATGTCACCGAGGGTCTAGGTTCTCCTTTGACTGTATTTAATCCAACAGGTTAAATAGGAAATAGACTGTTTTATTAAGTGTGTTTTAAGGTGTTATTACAACACTTCCAGCATCTATAATAATTGTTTTGTATGTGCATTGAAACTAATGAGTTATCACCTTTGCATTTCAAACTGTTAAAAATAATCCATCTTCAGAATTGCTTTAATCTGTAGGCTATACTGCCAGTGTCAGCTGATCATCAAAAATGACACATCTCAAGGCTGGCTCTGTGGTGCCAACAGGTACTGGGGCCCCATATCAGGATTTCTAAACCCTAGCTGTGTTCATGTCAGTACAGAGTTCTGGGACTGTCACAGCACCAACCTCTGTCTTTTTCCATTCTCTCTCTTGTAGCCTTTTCTCTTACAATTGCAGGTGTGAATTCAGGGCTACAAGATGCAAATGTGGCTACGTATCTACTGGCCTGGCATCATGGGGCCAACCTTGAAATGTGTAGCTTTTGATTCAAACAACATGAAGTCGTGCTGTATTCTGACTTGATGCAGTTAGCCCCAGCACTTGAACTGCCCCGGAGAATAAGGAGTTAAACTCTATGCAGGAGCATAAAACATTGAGCTCAAGCTCAGTTTTCAAACCTCTGTCTGTGGTACTTCCCAGTATAACCATCAGATTCTTTACTCCGCCTAACAGTGAAGTCGTTCCAGAGATTCCTCTGCTCAGTTTGATAAAAAGTAAACCATTTGGTTTTCAACCATTCTATTTGTTATTTTTTCCGATTTCCAGCCTCTGTCTACAGTACAGGTAGTGTTTTAGATAGGTAGTGACTGTTTTATTTTGTAAAAGTGTGTGGAAATTATTTTTTTCCTGTTTCTTTTCAGTCGGTCCAGTTAGGAACCGACCTTGTGTTTCGTCTGTTTTTCTGAGAAAAATTTTATGGGATTAGAATGGTGTTCTGGTATCGATCAGTTTCAAAAGAATCGGGCCTTTTCTGGTTCTTTTTCAAAACCCATGACATGGTTTGTAACCGATCGGTTATTTTATTACCTGGCTTGAAAGCTGCTATAGGGTAATTTAGCAGGTTGGCCATGTCTGACAAACCCAAAAAGAAAACCGGTCCCACTGGGTTTCAGCACTGTACTGAGTGTGGGGAGGCCTTTGCCAAGGCCGACCCCCACCTCATCTGTGTTTATTGTCTGTGGTTTGACCATCTCAAGTCAGACTGCCAAATTTGTAAACACATTGCTAAATCCACTCTAGATAAGAGACTGAGTAGGCTGAAGAAAAGGGAGGCTGAGAAGTCCGTAGATCCGGATGGCCAGCCTGGTTCGGTTGCGGCCGAGCCTGAGGAGGTGCCTACTGACCTAGGCAATACCTCCTCGGGAAAAAGGAGAGCTGACCCTGAGGGTCCGGTTCTGTCAAAGAGAAAACATAAGTCCACTGGTCCGGATCCTGTACCGCATTCTGCAACCACGGACAAAATAGCCAAAGTGATTACCATTGTTCAATCGCTTAGACTGGTTCCATCCAAACCAGTACCGCTGGTTAGGCGGTCAGTTTGGTCGGATCCGTGTCCTTCGGATTATGATCCAGATGCTTATTATGAGGAGTGGGAGGGAGATGAAGACTATCCCAGTGATGATGATGATGATGACCAAGGAGGTCTGGATGTGCCCATTGAACCGGACATCTCCTCAGACAGGCCCTCGGGTGTTTCTCCTCCCAGGCTGTCTGAGTCCCCTTCACACTTTTTGTTTTACAAAAAGGTGGCCGAAACCCTTCAGCTTCCCTTGGTTGAAGCTGCAGAGAAGCAAGAAGAGCCTGATTTTGTGGAAATGATGGACATCCCAGAGTCCAAAAGGCTGTCTATCTCTCTTCATAAGTCCTTGGAGAAACAGACACACAAAATTTTACAAACTCCTAATTCAGTACCTCCTGTGGACAAGAGAATGGACAGGAGGTATATGTTATCAGGCTTAGTTACGGAGTTCCTTTATAATCATAGCAGCCATGTTGGAGTAGTGCAGGCGCAGCTTGTGACAGGGTTAACATTCCTTTGGCTTCACACCCCCAGGATAAGGACTCCAGGAAAGTGGATGCCATGGCCAAAAAACAGTATTTGGCATCCTCTTTGGGACTCAGGCAGGTCAATTATATGGCCTACACAGCCAGGTACCAGAAATCCAGATGGGATACGGTTCTGGAACTGGCTAAACAGGCCTACCCCCAGCTAGCCAAAGAGCTGGAGGAGGTAGCTGCAGATGGAATTGAGGCATCGAAAATGCAATTTCATGCTGCTGTGGGCTCCAATGATGTGGCATCTAGAGTCATGGCTACATCTGTGTCTCTCAGAAGACATGCTTGACTCAGATGTACTAGCCTTTCACAGGCTACCCAGACTAAGGCTATGGATTTTCATGTAGTGGGTAACTCTCTGTTTGGGGAGCAAACAGAGGCTTACATGAAGAAAATGGATGAATACAGGACCACATACAGGAGTGCACAGGCCAAGGAAAGGCAAGCCACTCCACAAAAGCAGCAGTCTAGGTGCAGAGGCAGACCTTTTCACAGGCCTTTTTACCAAGCTCAGGCCTCCTCTCCCTTCCCACACAGGGGGTTCTTCTGAGGGAGGGGCAGGAGGGGGATGAGCAGGGCTGCTCCCTCCTCCTCCTCCCAATCTAAGGCTCCTGCCAAGCAGACACCCTAATATGTCAGCCCAGGTCGACTCCCCAATTCCAGTATGAGGTAGGCTGGCTTACTACTTCCAGGCTTGGAAGTCTGTGACCTCGGAAAACTGGGTCCTGGAAGTAGTAAGCCAGGGACTGGCCCTCAGCTTCAAAAAGTTTCCAAAAAGAGGGCCAAGTCTTTCCCACCTGCATCAATCTCAGAAACCCTTGCCCTAGAGGCAGAGGTTTCCTCTCTTCTAGCTCTCAGAGCTATAGAGAAGGTTCCTATTCAGCACAAGGGAAAATAACTGTACTCCAGGTACTTCCTTACCCCAAAGAAAACAGGGGAGTGGTGACCCATCCTAGACCTAAGGTATTTGAACAAACATATTTCAAAGCTCAAATAAATGGTAACTCTGGGAATAATCCTTCCCTCTCTAAGGCCAGGAGATTGGTTAGCATCTCTGTACCTCAAGGATGCCTACTTCCATATCTCTATCAGGTGCTCACACAGAAAATACCTCAGGTTCGAGTTGCCTTCAGGCCATTACCAATTCAGAGCCATGCCATTCGGCCTAACATCAGCTCCAAGGGTGTTCACAAAGTGCCTTACAGTGGTGGTGGCTTACCTCTGAAGACAGGGTATCACCATCTTCCCATATCTGGACGACTGGCTCATTGTGGGTCAGTTATCTCTACAGGTCAAGTCAGCTCTGCAAACTACCCAGGACCTACTCAGTTCCCTGGGTTTTCTTTTCAATCTTCTTAAGTCTGTCCTCGAACCAGTTCAACTTCTCACCTTTATAGGAATAGATTTGGACACTGTACAAGCAACAGCTTTCCTTCCCCTGGCAAGAGTGAAGGCCATAGTGGATCTTGCTTCATCTTTTCGACCTCAGATCTCTCGCCCAGCAAGGCAGTTCCTCCAGCTTCTGGGCCACATGGCAGCTTCCACTGCAGTGGTGCAGGGAGCAAGATTCCAGATGAGGGACATTCAGTTTCACCTAAGGTCCATCTGATCTCAGAAAAAGGACTCTCTTACCAAACTGATTCCAATGACTCAGACTCTGGTCCAGGCTCTCCAGTGGTGGCTGAATAAGGACAACCTCAGACAAGGAGTTCCATTTCTCCCGCAAACTCCTTCAATAGTTCTGACTACGGATGCTTCTCTCCTAGGTTGGGGAGCCCACATGGGGGCCCTGACAGCCCAAGGGGTCGGTCTCCGCAGGAGTCTCTCCTTCACATCAGCCTTCTGGAACTCAGGGCAGTGTTCCTGGCCCTTCAGTGCTTCTCAGATTTGGTCAAGGGCAAGGTGGTCCAAGTCAGAACAGACAACACGACCACAATGTGGTATATCAACAAACAAGGAGGCACTCAGTCCTCAGCCTTGTGCATGGAAGCCATGAAACTGTGGTCTCTGGCCTATTCTCTTCAGACTTCCCTAGTATCAGTTCACCTTCCAGGGAAGGACAATGTACTGGCAGATGCTCTGAGCAGAATATCCCAGGGACATCACAAATGGTCCCTGAATCCTCTCATCCTGCAGATCATCTTCTCCAGATGGGGCACTCCAGAGATAGATCTCTTTGCAGCCCCAGACAATCACCAATGCCCTCTGTTCTGTTGCAGACCTCCACTCCTTGGGACTGTACCCCAGGATGCTCTGATCTTGGATTGGAAGGGCAGGTTCATCTATGCCTTCCCTTCATTCCCTCTGCTGCTCAGAGTCCTGATCAAGATCAGAACTCAACCTTGCACAGTGATCCTAATGGATCCAGACTGGGCCAGGCAGTCTTGGTATCCTCTGCTCCTGTCCCTGGCAGTGTCTCGTCCCCTGTCCCTTCCCAAGAGACACAATCGTTTGTCCTCCTCCCAGGGGAGGATCTGGTATCCCGATCTCCAGTCTCTCAATCTCAAGGCCTGGCTCTTGAAGAGCTAGAATATGCAGACCTGCATCTTTCTCAGGCAGTCCTGGATATCCTGAAGATTTCCAGGAAGCCATCTGCTAGAAAGACTTATGATTCCAAATGGAAGAGGTTTACTATTTGGTGTTCTCAGAAAGGCATTGTCCCTGATTCTGCAAGCATCTCCACAGCCTTAGATTATCTGGTTCACTCAAATGGTCTAGGCCTTAGGCCTGCAACTCTAAAGGTTCACCTAGCAGCAGTTTCTGCTTTCCTTTCAGCAGGAAAGGGCTCTTCCCTGGCCTCTCATCATGTGTTTAAAAAGGTTTTCAAGGGTCTGGTTCAAACAAACCCTCCATTTAGAGAACCGACTCCTGCTTGGGATCTTAATGTCTGCATTGCACAGCTCATGCAGCCCCCCCCCGTTTGAACACATGGCTTCGGCTGAGCTGAAATACTTGACCCGGAAGACTGTGTTCCTGGTAGCCATTACTTCTGCCAGGAGGATCAGTGAATTACAGGCCTCGTCAGTTGAATCTGATTTCATATCCTTACATAGGGATAAAGTGGTTGTAAGAACCAGTAAGAGGTTCTTACCCAAAGTGGTATCAGATTTTCATCTGAACCAGTTTATGTCTCTTCCTGTGTTTTTCACTGACCACTCCTCTTCAGGTGAAGGAAGGCTATACAGCTTGGATGTTAAAAGAGCTCTTGGCTATTACATAGAGCACACTAAGGCTCACAGGAATGAATGTCTTCAGTTGTTTCTCACCTATGGTGAGGTGGGGAAAGGTACGCCTGCCACTAAAAGAACTATTGCCAGGTGGATTGTTTCTTGCATACAATTCTGCTATGATAAATTGGGTAAAGGCCCCCCCAGGCCTGAGGACTTACTCTATTAGGGGTACAGCTGCTACTCTGGTGGCAGCCAGAGATATACCCTTGTTAGAGATCTGTAAAGCAGCCACCTGGAAAACAGTACATACATTCACCAAGCATTACTCTCTGGATATCCAGGCTAGGAGTGATGCTAGGTTTGGCACAGCATTACTGCAGAGCCTATTCCGAAAGTAGGTTCTGCATTCCATCCTTCATAGGGAACTGCTTGGTAGTCTGCATTAAGTCAGATTACAGCAAGACTTCATATTGTTTGAAGAAAAATTACTCACCATAGTAATGTTGTTTCTTCTAATGGAGTCTTGCTGTATTCTGACCTCCCCCCACCTCCCCTCTCAGAACCTAGTTTTTGGGAAGTGGGCTGGCAGGTACAGTGTTGCACCTCAGGGGTGTACCTTGCATCCCCCCATCTTGTGTGGGTTAATTGTTAATTCTGTTTGTGTTATAAATCTGTTTAGTGTTGTCAAAACCTTTTTCTTTTTGGGTTTTTGACTTGAGTCTTCTGGGCCCAAATTGTTGCCTTTTGGCTTATACTAAAACAATTTCCACACACACTTATATATATATATATATTATACATAGACTCAGCTAGTAAGTTGCTCATAAGACTCTGATGGTTACTCTGGGAAGTACCACAGACAGAGGTTTGAAAGCCGAGCTCGAGCTCAACATTCTATGTGTGACGTGGACAACCAGTTCTGAGTGCTGTATGATCATTTTTGTAATAAATAAAAAAATGGGTTATGGACTGTCTCCCATGAGAAATGCTAAAACAGCATGTGAGATCACACACACACAGGTTTTAGACACAAGATTACCTGGAAGGCCTGATGCTAATTATAGAGTAGAACAGACCTTGATCAAGGATCTCCTGTTTTATCTAAAGTTAATTACAGGCTGGAAGAGGCTTGAGTCGATCATATCTATTTTATGACATTTCAAGAGGAGGAAACCAGGTTTAGTAAACTGGTGTGAAATCATAAATTCTTTTAAGTCTGTGTAAGAAAAGGATGCATGCAGCTAAAGATCAAAGAGAGTCATTTGCAGAACATGAGTTATGTCGAGGTTACATAATTTAATACTTTGAAAAGACATCCTGTTTTTGTATAGATATATTTTTTTAGATATTCTGACAGAGAAGGAGCTAGGTGACCTCACCAAGGGGTTGGCAAATACAGTTTTCTTTAAGGAATATTCTGTTTTCCTTCAGACACTTTTATCTAGACTCTGACAAAGAAACATCTGTGAGCACTTTAAGCAGGTATTTAGAGACTAAGTACTGTAGTAGGAATTGCACTGTTTAAAACGTTGTTATTTTAAAAGATTTGTATGCCTTGTGAATAATAGTTCTGTACTGTATGTTTTACATATCATTATCTATTTTAGTAAAAACTCTAATTTTAGAGCATACTTGGTCTGTCTTTAATTTCTTTACTTTACAAGTAGAGTATATATGGTTACAGCAGACTCTGTGCATAAGTTTGAATGGTGATACCAAACTGGAAAAAGGTGAAAATAATCTGAGGTCTTTATTAAAGTTTAAGGGTTCATTTTTGTACACCTGGTTAGCTGCCCATAGGCAAAGATATCTGGCCCCCCAAAGACAGATATATCTGAGCTTGTGCATTGGGTACACTAGCAAGAAGTTCACAGTTTGAATCCCTCCAAGACTTGAGACCAAAGGTTGATCCGAACTCAAAAAACAGACAAGAGGGTTACCTTGTTCTGTTAAACTGTTCACAGGGCTGTGCTTGGAGGTTGGCACTTTGGGAGTAGAGGGATCTGCTGAGTGGGTTTGTGACACTATGCTCCTGCATAAAGTTTAACTCCTTACTCTCTGGAGCAGTTCAACTGCTGGGGCTAACTGCATTAAGTCAGAATACAGCAAGACTCCATTAGAAGAAACAACATTACTATGGTGAGTAATTTTTTCTTATCAGCTGACAGTATAGCTGTGAACAAGCTTTGTTCATCCATCAGAATGGGGGGTTGAGCATGTGTTAAGATTCTAAAAATACTATACTCTTTCTATCCAGATTTGACTTGAAAAGAAAAAATAGGACACAGTTACTTGTTTATTAATGGCAAAAACACATAGATGGACAACATTGTTAAAACATGTATAACCTGAAATGCATTATTAAAAAATAGAATAATATATGGGTGGGTGGGTGTACCCAGAATTTTATACAAACCCAAGGCTGGCGACCTAGAACAAGACAGTGGCCTTCTCGGACTGTAGACTCAGCAGGAGCTAGTCCCCCAGAGGGGAAAGTCTGTGGTGGAACCAGGAAAAAACCCTCTCCAAACTTGCCTTCACTCTGTAGTTTTGTTTAAAACTGCTGCTTTTCTTCACTCAAACAATTTCACTGGGATCTCAGACTCTCCAGGTCTGCCAGGCCTGCTGTGCCTGGACAGACAGTAGTACACCGAACCCAATTCAACACACAGTCATTCACTTGGCCGCTTGAGTGAACTGGCCTAAATCCCTGGGAACAGCTTTTTTTATAGTGTATGAAACCCGATGCCTGATTGATCAGCTCTGTTCCCGGGCAAAAATTTCTTGGGACATTAATCCGGCCATGGTGGGCCTGCACACAGGCTTTCTCCTGGGCTCAAAGAACAAAAAATCAGCTGCTGCTCTTGTACCTGCTCCTGTCTCAGCCCAAGAGCAGTACTGAGGGTCTGAGAGTAGGGGGAGCTAGGTGATGATCGCCGTGACAATCTCATATAGAGCCCTGGCTCGGATCCCGCCAGGGCTCCTGGATTCCCTTGAAGTTGCCCTGCTGTTTCCCCCTTCTGCAGTCCAAGGGAACAGGAGGGTGAAGCAGCCACCTGTGGTGCTGGAGGATGCAACAGGTAAGCTCTCAGATTTGGGAGGGGCTTACAAAAAAATAGGCAGGGAGGAGGAAGGGTCACTGGAGACCAGTTAGGGTCAGCGGAGACAGATAATTCAGGGTACATCTGCTGGATTGACTGGGTGGACCAAGAAGTCCCTTTCTGCTGACAGATTCCGTTCCTATATTTCCTAGACCCCCACTGGGGCTACAAATGTGAGTATGTCTAGATCTCTTCCAGTCTGAGAAGTGACTGGAAGGAAGGTATTTCCGGGTCAGTATAAAAAGAGGTAGACAGGTGGAGAGCAGTTTTGCAGTGTTTTTTGTTTGTTTTTTAACTTATCTTTTATAGCATTTATGTAAAACTCACATTACATGAATTTGCCTACAGCAGGCAATCTATAATTCATAGCTTAAAATAAATCATTTACATTTGAGGAGTAGTGGATATTGTTTCAAATCACCCCTGTATTTTGTTATATAACTTGAGGGGATAAATATGTTGTTACAAAATTTATAAACAGCTAAGGTATCACTGAATGACTGTAAGCTGAATAGCTTAGAATGTTGTCTGCAAAAAAGACCAAGTACAGCTTTGAGCAGGGATGCCTAAAATATGGAAACAGACATCTTTCACCCTAAATACCAGGTTTATTATCGCCACTAAACAAACATGGTTTTTAATAAATAAATGGCCTGTGCGTTACCACCGAATAGCATATGATACTGAATTCAAGAACATTATTGATTAACCCTTAGGAGTTTGTAAATCATGAGGCAGCCGATGAACCAATGTGTGTACATGAATACCTGTATGATAAAGGAAAAAAAAAACCCAGCAGCATATAAATCAGAACAGGTAGTTTGTGTGTGCCAATTAGTTCAAAAGAATCCAGTCCGAGCAGAACCCCGATGTTGCCATCTACCACCTTGCAAGATGGTGTTTTAGCATGAAACAAGAGTTTGTGATGGAATAAGAAGTAGGGGGAAAAGAAGGAACTCCATGAGAGGCAATATCTACTACATCAAACCACGTTATTTCAGAAAGCCATATTGTGTGATTTAAAGTCCTGAAATAACACATATTTAAGAACATAAGAATATGTCAGCAGATGGGAGCCATGTGGCCCATCAAGTCTGCCGATTTGACTACCCCCACCCTGGTAGATTTCTTATTTCAGGGTACTGCAATGTTTATCCAAAGACAACTTGAATCCCATGACTGTCTGCTCCCACCACTTCCTGTGGCAGTTTGTTCCAATGATCAGTCACCCTATCGGTGAAGAAGTATTTCCTGATGTTAGTCCAAAATGTTCTTTCCTTTCAGCATCTGCTGTGGCCTCTAGTTTGTATTTCTTTATTTTCTTGGAAGAGGCTCTGTTTCTGCACTGAATTGATTTCTTTTAGGTATTTAGATGTTTCTATCATGTCTCCCCTGTTCCTTCTCTGTTCCAGTGAGTACATGTTTAATTCCTTGATTCTTTGTTTATAGGGTTCCTGGTGAAGGTCTCAAACCACCTTTGTGGTTCTTTTTTGCACTGTCTCCACTGGCTTTAGCGACAGAACTCAGAATGTAATGGTAAATGGCACTCTGTCACAGGAGGGAAGGGTGACTAGTGGTGTCCCACTTTTACTAAGGCAAAGTCCTCCTCTATTTGTTCAGTAATAAATCAGAATACATTTTCAGATACAATAATATTTGTAAAGCTGCCTATTTCCTCATTGCCACTCTCCTCCCATCACATTTACCTCTGGTAAATCTGTATAGTCACTTTAAGCCTCCTCATAATCATTTGAACTGGAATCCTCATCCCTTACCAAAAACTGTTTCTCTATTTCTGATAGTAGTTTGGCAGCTTCAGCTGCATCCGAGAACTGAAACACCTTACCTCCATAGACCACCCACAGACTGGCAGGCATAAGAAGCACATGGTGCACCCCCAGAGTAAGAAGATGGGACCTGACACCATTAAAAACTTTTTCCGGCATCTGAGGGGCATAGCTCAGGTCTGGGAATAAATGAATCCTGGTGTCATTCCACCGCAAGAGGCTTAAATTTGTTTGCATGCTTAAGGAACATATCTCTCTCTGACAAGGTGCAGAGCTGAAGCAAAAGGGTTCTTGGCAAGGGTCCTCCCATAGCAGGTTGAGCTGTACCGCCATGTGGTGAAATTCTATAAACTTTTGCTAAGGCAAAGATAGCATTTAGGAACTATAAGGAAACATAGATGGAGCAGGACTGAAAATTGTACCAGTTAAAGCAGAAGGAAACAGGGAGGGTAGTCAGAATAGCAAAGGCCCAAACTGAGGAGAAGATAGCCAACTCAGTTAGAAAGGGGGATAAAACCTTTTATAGGTACATCAGGGAGCATAGAAAGACAAAATGAGGGATAGTGAGGCTGAATAGAATGAATGGTTGGCGGGCAGAGAGGGACAGTGAGAAAGCAGAGATACTGAACGAATACTTCTGCTCAGTATTCACAAAAGAGGAGGAAGGGTAGGTGCCTAATCCAATTAACAGAAGCACTCTGGATATGGGGGGCTGATCCCAGTCCTTTCACAGAAGAAAGGGTTCTGAAAGAACTCCTAAAACTGAAGGTGGACAAAGCAATGGCGCCAGATGGAATTCACCCCAGAATTCTAAAAGAATTAAGGGGAGAACTAGTGACACCACTGACTACCCTTTTTAACAAATCATGGGAGGATGGTGTGGTACCTGAGGACTGGAAGAAGGCAGATGTGATTCCCTTTCACAAAAGTGGGAGCAAGACAGAGGCAGGAAACTACAGACCTGTCAGTTTGACCTCTGTGGTAGGGAAAGTGATGGAATCACTTCTGAAGGAAAGAATTGTTGAGTACCTAGAGACCGGTGGGGCACAGGACCCAAGACAGCATTGGTTCACAGCGGGAAGGTCATGTCAGATGAATCTAATTGATTTCTTTGACTGGATGACCAAAGTAGTAGACCAGGGAGGGGTTGTGGACATGGACTACCTAGACTTTAGTAAGGCATTTGATACAGTCCCACACAAAAGATTAATAGTCAAATTAACCAGCCTGGGAGTGGGCCCCAGGGTGGTAGCCTGGGTAAAACATTGGCTGGACAACAGGACACAGAAGGTAATCATAAATGGAGTCCACTCTGAAGAAAGAGGGGTTACTATTGGGGTACCGCAGGGTTCAGTACTGGGTCCAGTCCTTTTTATTGTCTTTATAAGTGACATTGCAGAGGGACTGGAAGGAAAAGTATGCCTCTTTGCAGATGACACAAAGATCTGCAACAGGGTGGATACACAAGGAGGCATGGAAAGGATGAGAAGGGACTTGGCAAGGTTGGAGGAATGGTCAGAAGTATGGCAGCTTGGTATCAATGCAAAGAAGTGCAAAATAATGCACCTGGAAATAAAAACCCAGGGGAAGATTACACAATGGGGGAGGAGGTAGTAACAACAACAAAAATGGAAACAGACCTGGGCGTAATCATATCAGATGACCTTAAGGTTAGCAAGCAATGTGAGAAGGCAGTAGGGAGGGCTGGGGGATACTGGGATGTATAGGGAGAGGCATCACCAGCAGAAAAAAGTGAGTTGTTATCCCTCTGTACAGATAGTTGGTGAGACCCCATCTGGAGTACTGCATCCAGTTCTGGAGACCCCATCTCCACTAGGACATAGACAGGATGGAGGCAGTCCAGAGGAGGGCAACTAAAATGGTGCAGGGTCTGCAAGAGAAGCCATATGAGGACAGACTAAAGAAGCTTAATATGTATACCCTTGAGGATATGAGGGAGAGGGGGACATGATTGAAACTTTTAAGTACCTCAGTGGAATCAACAAAGTCCAAGAGGGTAGTATCTTTCAGAAAAAGAAATGTGCAAGAACAAGGGAACACAATTTGGAGATAGAGGGGGACGGCTCGGGGCAATGTGAGGAAGTATTTTTTCACACAGAGGATGGTGGACGCATAGAATAGCCTTCCTGAGGAGGTTGTGAGGTCTAAAACTGTGGGAGAATTCAAGAATGCATGGGACAGACATAAGGCAATTCTTGTGGGGGGTAGATAGAAATAGACTGTTGGTTAACTAGGATCTGCAGCTTATCCTGTAGGTAGGGAAATGGGCAGACTAGGTGGGCCAAGCGTTCCTTATCTGCCATCAAAGTCTATGTTTCTATGATTATATTCATGAGTTCATTTATCCAATCCTGCAGGAATGCTAATGGATTCTCTTCTTCTGTCCACTCTGGTACACCCAACAAATGGACATTAGTGGATCAGGTGGAGTTTTCAAGATTTTCTAGCCATCTCTGTAGCTGGTCATTTTCTTAGTTAGCTCACTCAGCTCTAGAATGGAATCTTGACAGAGTCACGTGATGCAGTGGTGCTGATTAGCAGCTTGTTGTGGAGCTCCCGCTCTTCTCCTCCTAAAATAGTTTTCTTTCGTCTCCAAATCCATGCTACTTACCTTGAGGCGAGCTAAGAAGACTTCCTACCACGGCAGGGCCCCCTGAGGATCGCGATCGGCGACCCAACAGCTTCTAATTTAAAATTGCGATGGCTGATACAGAAATGAAGGGCGCGGGAGTCAAACACACTCCCCCAACCTCACCAGAGAAGGCCTCAAAAAAGGCAAGAAATACAAGTGCCACCTCAGTTCCACATCTAAACAGCATTCCGGTTGGGCAGCAACCTCTACACAGGGCACTGTACTAACTGAAGAGCGCTTCCTAGAAGAGCTGTCCCCTTTCAAAGAAACCCTCCAGGAAATCTCAAAAGAGATCAGGTCGCTAAGGATGGACTTCACTGATCTCTCGAGGAGAGTCAGCGATTCAGAGGCCAGGATCGCTTCAATTGAGCAATGGGAACATAGAATGGATCCTGAGATCGTCAAACTGAGACAGCAGATCCAGAAACTTCAGGCTAAAACAGAAGACCTGGAGGGGAGGAGCCGGCGGAATAATGTGCTCATCCTAGGCCTCCCGGAGTCTGAGGAGGGAGGTGACACCTTACACTTTGTCCAGCAGCTCTTTAACAAAATCATGGGCCCTTCACCTATTCACCAAAATATCACATCGAGGGCCTAACATCTTCAAACCTAAGCCGCCTCGGTGCCCCCAGGCCCATCATTGTGAGACTCTTGTTACCTGGAGCGCCAACACATCCTCGAGAAGGTAAAACAACTGGACTCTGTTCTCTGGGGTAACAGCAGACTCAGAATCACCCAGGATCTTCCCTACGAGGTCCGACAGAGAAGAGCTGCCTTCCTTCAAGTCGTTAAGAAGCTCATCGCGGCCGGGAGACCCTTCAGGATGGTGTACCCTGCTAAGCTGCTGGTTCAAGTGGAAGGCACCTGGCGCACTTATGAGAAGCCGGAGGAGGCGCTAACTGGCCTTAAGAACCTGTTGCCGGACTTATTTAAATGATTTTCCTTGCACTCGGGGTAGCTGGGCCTTTCTTTCAATAGGCCCTCTGTTAAAGTTCAACCTATACTTAAAGTTAGTTAGCCTGTTTAATTGGTGTCCCTTAATCGGTCCCCGCTAGTGTGCTTTCCTCGTACTTTTTAAGCTTAGTTGAGTACCTGGTTGTTTCTCTCCAGAGAGGTCTTCAGTCCGGGGATCCGTGCTGGAATAGGCCTCAGGGGGTAGTAGGCCGCTAGGCCTTTCCGTCCTGCGTTCGATCGTCGAAGCGCCTGGTCCTCTCAGCTGCATATTGGGTACTGCTGAGCAGGGGTATTGTTTCTGGGGGACGCCTTTCGCGGCCAGACCGTTTGGTCCGTCAGCGGAGCTTGCCCTATGTCTCCTTCCTCCTGCATTTCCGGATGGGCCCTGAGCAGCTTTGGAGATGGGATGTGAGCCTTTCCTTGCTGGGATTTCTCCCAGGGACCAACTTTCTTCCCCTCAGTTACCGGGCATGCAGCTCCCAGGTACTGTAATGTTTACTTCTTTGGCTCGCCGAAAGGGGGGGGGCAGGGAGCTCGAGTGGATTAGTTGCCTCAGAGCCCTGCCTTGCGACCTGATCGGGATTTGGTGGGTACCTGTAGTGGCTCATTTAATTGGGTTTTTTTCTCGCACCAGAGCACAATTACTTCATGTTTTGGTCTGGTGGATGTTATGTATTATATTCAATTTTGATGCTCAGGGATCTTTCGCGGTACCCATGGGTGGGGGTGGTGGATTTGTTAATTCCTTTCCTTTTGTTGGTCTGATTCTATGGAATTGGGTTGGTTAATATGGAGGTCAATGTTAACTGTTGTAAGCATCTGTTGTATCTGGGGGTTGTGGAAGGGTATTGTTATGGGAGGGATAGCCACCAGTAGTCGTCTTCCTCTGAAGTTGTGGGGTTTTATATCTGCATCATTTCTGTTGCAATGGAGTGGTGTTTCTATGTTGTTCTCATGGAAAGCTGTTTTTGTTTTGTTACAGTGGCGGCTGTATGGGGGTGGTGGGGGGAGGGGGTATGAGAGGGTGTCACCACTGATGGGCTCAAGTTGGGGGATTTCCAAGCAGCTCAGCCTTATTATATTACTGTCTCTTGAAGATGGCCTTGAATTATGTTAAATTAGCCTACTGGAATGTAAGGGGCATCAGGGAGACTAATAAAAGATCCTGTATACTGCTTAACTGTTCCCTGTTGGGAGTCGATATATTGCTCTTACAGGAGACACATATAACAGTGGCGGATATTAGAATGTTAAAGGTTAAAGGATTCTCTCAAGTCTTTGTTGCTGGTGTGTCCTCCGAAGCTAAGGGGGTGGCAATCATGATTAAGAAAAATATACCTTTTATTCCAGAGAAAGTTACCCAAGATCCCGAGGGCAGATATATTTTTGTGCAGGGCTCCCTCTCTAGCTCCGCTATAATTCTCGGCTCAGTCTATGGTCCGGTGGGAGGAGACGCTGGTTTTTTAATGCATTTAATAGATAAATTAGGTGGGTATTTGCCAACACCCCTTATTCTAGGAGGGATTGGAATATTGCCCCATCACAAGAGCTAGATAAAACCTATAGGCCGTTGAAGCCCCCATCTTCAGCTAACTAAGCGTTAGAGACCTAATTAGAATGCTAGGACTGGTGGATCCTTGGAGGACTCTGTATCCTTTTAATAGGAGTTATACCTTTTTCCCCTTCATAACTCCTGGTCCAGGTTGGATTATTTTTGTAAGCACCTCCCTTATGGCAAACATTACCCAAGTAGGCATTGAGCCTATTGTAATTTCTGACCATGCTTTAACATGGCTTCAACTCAACCCCTCCCCTTTGGTGCAGCGTGACACAATATGGAAGCTAAATACTCAGGTTTTGAAGGATGAGCACTCCCATGCTCAGATTAAGTCCCTAATCAAAGAATACCTGGACATTAACCAGGGATCAGTGGCCAGGGTTGACATCCTATGGTGCTCTTTAAAATGCTTTTTGAGGGGGGAGCTCATTAAAATCTCCACTAGGAGGAAGAAACTCAGGACTCAAAGGTTTCTTCTCTTAGCTGGTCAGATTAAGGCGGCAGAAGACTCCCTTGCTTCCTCTAGGTCCCTAACAAGTTTGGAACACCTACAGAAACTTAAAAATGAATATGAAGGACTAGTCGGGGAAAAAACTGAATTCGCATTACTGAAATCCAAAGTCAAATACTTAGATCAAGGGGAGAAGCCAAGTAGGCTTTTGGCCCTAAAACTCAAGGTTGAAAACAGTGTCCAGCTATGCGGCACAGGACGCTCCATCAAGACAGGGCCCAGAGACATTGTCGAGATTTTTAGACTATTTTACCAAAATCTTTATGGGGCTATCTCAGTCCCTCCCTCCTCCCGCTATTGAGGCCTTCTTTACACAATTTCCCATCTTGCCTCTCCGATGACCAAGCATCTTTCCTTTCTGCTCCTCTATCCCTGAAAGAGATTGAGGATGTCATTCACAATCTTCAGTCAGATAAAGCCCCGGCCCAGATGGCTTACCCTCCAATTTTTACAAGGTCTTTTACAAAGAATTGGCTCCGACACTTCTGGTTTTTATAACTACCTTCTCGCCTCGGCCCAATGGACACACCCTGTTAGAAGCCATCATAATTCTGATTCCCAAAATGGAGAAACCTCTCTGGATCCGACTAACTACAGACCCATTTCACTGCTCAATTGTGACATCAAAATCTTGTCTAAAATTCTGGCCTTGCACATTAAACAGGTTTGGCAATCACTTTTGAGCAGAGAACAGGTAGGTTTGTGCAGGGTAAGTCAGCTGCGGACCATATGAGAGTTCTTTCCTATGTTTTCCATCGGCCCAGGCCTCTCAGGTTCCCATGGCACTGGTGGCTTTTGATGCTGAGAAGGCATTTGACCGTGTCATGGGATTTCTTATGGAGTGCTTTGGCCAGATTTGGGTTCCCGGAGAAATTCGTCCAGTGGATAAAGGTTTTGTACAAAGATCCCTCAGCTAAAATTTACTGTAATGGGTTTTTCTCATCCGTGTTGACTTTTTTCTGGCTGCGTCAGGGCTGCCCTCTCCTTATCTTTTCAACCTTTACCTAGAGCCCCTGCTGCTCAATCTTAAGGCTGCTCCCGGGGTCCAAGGCTGTGCAATTTCTCGACAAACCTCCACAATATCTGTCTTTGCAGATGATATTCTGTTACAGCTGGCTTACCCGGCAAACTCTCTACGAGTAGCCCTAAATATAATAGAGCAATTTAGTGCTGTATCCAACTATAAACTTAATCTGGCCAAGTCAGAAATTTTCCCCCTTAATGTCCACACCTCTCAATCTAGTATGTCTCACTTTGGTATGAAGTGGGCATCATCTCATCTCAAATATCTAGGTATTTATTTGGCCTGTGATCCAAACCTGATCAGGAAATTAAACCTAGATGATCTAATGGACAAAATTCACTCCGATCTGCAAAGATGGGACAAGCTTCCACTATCAGTAGGGGCCCGAATCAGTATAATCAAAATGAATATATTGCCTCGTTTGTTTTATCCCCTGAGTCTCTTGGATATTTGGCTACCAAAACCTTCTTTAAGAGAGTCCACTCAATCCTGACTCGTTTCATCTGGAATTACAAATCTCCCAGGCAGGCCTTCCATAAACTTTGCCTACCTAAAGATATGGGAGGCCTCCGTCTCCCTAACTGAATATTACTACTGGGCTAGCCATCTAGTTAAAGCTGGTAAGTGGCTGGGGAGTAGGGAGGTGGAATCCTCACCTCTATGGTTAAGTTTTGATTTAGACCTTCTTAAGCAATGCAACATAGACCCCTCCAGCCTGTTTTACTGCCATTTTTCATCTCTGCCCCAATGTCTTCAGGACTCGGCAGTGGGCGTTTCTGTGAGGGTGCTGAACCAATTTTATACAACTGCCAAAATCCGACAAGCAAAGGATCCTGGGCAACCGCTGCTTTCCAATCCTAATATTAAAATAGGTACTAAATTGTTACCTCCGAAGTGGCTGCCCCAAATTCAGGGACTTTCAGTGGAAGATTTGTACGTACAAAGGGGCCCTGGGTTAATAGATGACCTCCTTCTAGTCTTAAGGATCCCCCCGGTTTGATTTTTAAGCTACACCAGTTGAAACACCTTGTCAATAAGGAATTTGGCAACACTGTGTCTGTCTCGGTTGTCAAGCCCCTTCTCAGAAGTGGTTAAGGATTATGCGGCCAGACCTCATGGGATATCTAAATTATATCTACATCTTGAAGGTCAATTTCCCGACCCTTGGCTGGTTCCAAATCTTGGACTCCACTCCCCTCAGACCCCTCTTTACATGGAACCAGGTTTGGCAGAATTTGCACAAATATAATCTCTGGATAAGAATAGGCTTATTCAATATTTTATAGTCAATAACATGTATATCGCCTGTTAAAAATCGAATCGCTCACTCCAGCTCCCTAACTGTCTCAGATGCGGTGAGGACCTGGGTAGTACCCTCATATTTTATGGTATTGTTCCAAAGTAGCCCCACTTTGGAAGGCTATTAGGACAACTTAGACCCCATTTAGGCCTGCAAGATTTATTTACATTAGAGATCTGTATTCTGGGCATTTATTCTGGCATTTCTGTCAGAGAGAGGAGATATCATATTGCTCTCATCTCTATGGCGGTTAAGAGATTAGTGCTTCGCCACTGGTCAGACAATCTAGAACTCTCGTACATGGACTGGCTTGAAGAAATGTCTTTGTGTTTCAA
Organism: Neoceratodus forsteri; assembly: GCA_016271365.2. Lineage (NCBI taxonomy): Eukaryota > Metazoa > Chordata > Ceratodontiformes > Ceratodontidae > Neoceratodus > Neoceratodus forsteri. The sequence continues at coordinate 825,406,869 of CM057449.1, forward strand.
AGTTGAGAAGTTGATCGCCAGCTCCAGACTCTCTCCCTCATCCTTCCAGAAAAAGTGGGGTAAACTCTATGCCCTATACTTACACTGATTGGTAGAGTTAGGCTTACTGGCGTTATTTGATGCCTGAGGACCCTTCCTCTATGATCCCCCTGATGCACCCTTTATTCATTCATGAATCAACTGTCAACGATGCCGCTTTTTTTTTTTTCCTCTGGACTTGTAGGCCAGATTGAATTCTAATTCTCTCTCTCAGGTTTGAACGTCTCCATTCCTCACCTATACACCTTCTAGGTTTCCCTTGTCCTTCTCAGTGGTGACACCTTCTAGGGGTGGAGGGACGAGGGTTTTTTTTTGTTTATCCCATGTTTACCATGTCATGATCTATTCTTGGTCATTGTTACAGTTTTGTATCATTCCTGTTGTCTGATAGTCTGATGTTACTGTTATTGTTTTTTGAAACTAAATAAAAATGAGAATTTCAAAAAATAGAATGGAATCTTGAGTGAGTGCTGTATTCCTGTGTAAAAATGGCTGTTTTCCTGAGCAGTTAGAATGTTCGTAACTAAAATGGTAACACTACAATTTGGAGTATAAATAACTGAAAAAGTATAACTCCTATCACAAAACTTACAGCACGAAGTTTGTTTACAATAAAAAAATCTTTAAAATGAGGGGTCACGCATGTTAGTAGCATTAACTTTTTTTTTTTTTTTACAGAGCATGCAACAATGAAAATTGACATTTTTTTCTTGTTTTTTAAAGAAAAAAATCAAAAAAACACATTAGAAGTGGCAAATGTCTGTTATATGATGGTTTTCCATCACACCAACATCTATGCATTACACTGCCACAGTTTAGAGTATTTCTGAGCTGTTTTACATAATAAAACAGACCATAAACTAAGGCATGTGCCAACACATAATGCCAGTAAACCAACTGAATTCAGAAAAATGCTCTGCACAACTGCCCACATGATGTACAAACCAGGACAACTGAACAAATATGCCATCTAGCCCCTAGACACCTGCTTGGAAAATGTTCACAATAACAAGAGCTTTAAAATGATGGGTCACTCATGTCAGTGGCATTTGCAGATATTGTTTTACAGTTCCTGAAATGATAAAAAAAGAGCAGTTTTTTTACATTTTGTTTCCAAATAAAAACCTACATCATAAAAAGTACACATCCTAGACCCGAGACACCAGCATGATAATTGTCCACATTAAAGAGACCTTTCAAAAGATGGGTCACACACGTTTCTAGCATTTAAAGTTTGTTTTTTTTACAGTACCTGAAACGGAGGAAAATCACATTGTTTCACTTTTTTTATCCCAAAAAAACTAAAACAAAAAGGTACACCTCCTAGCTCTCAGACACTATCATACTAATTTTTCACAGTGAAAAGAGCTTTCAAATCAGGGATCACACGTTTCTAGTAATGGAGAAAAAATTGCATTTTCTTCACTTTTTAACCCAAATTAAAACCTAAAAAAGTAATTTACTTTATTTAACTCAATGGTGACCCCTATCTTAAAGTCAGTATTCTGGTAGGTAGGAATGTTTCCTACCGACCTGCACTTTCCAGTAACCTTATCCCTGATTGGTTGATACAAAAAGTGCATAAGAAGTGCAGGATGCACATATGTGCTCTGGGGATGAGAAGAAGTGAATACTTGATGCACATATGCGCTATGAGGACTAGAGGAATTTTCCTGATGACACACATATGTGCTATGGGACTGAGTGAGTTAGAGTCGCAGTAACTGCTAGGACGTTATCTGCCGTTTTAGTTGCTCCCCTTGTATCTTCAGTTAACTATCCCACCTTTGCATCAAGTAGCTTCAGCTGTGTGGAAAAATCCTCCACTTTCCAGTCTAATACCTGGATTGCTCTGAGCAGTGCCGCATTTTTGGGCTGAGATAAGCCAAGATCATCAGCCTCGACCTGTGAGTTTTTACTAATGCCCAGTTTGGATTCTTTTGGTAGGGCCCCCTCAGCACCAGCTCCTGCCTCGTTTCTGCTCACCATTATTGATTCCTATTTGTTAGCATTGACAATTATTTGAAATCTTCAGGCAGCACTCAATGAGATTTATCAGATGTAGTAATTTTGCTGTCAAAATTCCAATAAGTTAAAGTTATTTTTTTCAGAAATTCACTGTAAGATGTGGAGCTGCTCTGAAATGCTGTTCACAGCTTGGCTGTTGGCCACACACCCCACAATTATGCAGTTCAAAGGAATTTGGTGAAGGATAAGCTGGAAGCTCATCTGGGTAGGACTTCAATTTCGGCAACAGAAATATGAATGGGTACAGGAAACAGTACAGTAACTGAGGGAAGCTCTGAGTGCACATGGTATGGTGTCCCTGTTGCCACTGACAGTGGTCCTTCCATCAACAGTAGCAGAGTTGCCCAGAATCATTACACCTTTTGGTCATTAAACATTTTATAAGAAAATTCATATGATACAGACATAGTAACAAATAGCCACCTCAGACAATATTGGTGAATCCTACGAGAAGGAATTTTCTGGAGGTACACAACAATAATCCATCACAGAGCAACAAGGTACTGTAATGCGTGCCACAAAAAGACAGTAACAACAACTACATTCAGCAATGTTCTGTTCCTAAGTAACTGCCTTAATACAGTGTGCTGAAGGATGCATCAAAACTTGCCCAACAACTCAGAGGGAGGCTCACATAGTAGGATACCTTCCAGGGGAGGAAGGAGGAAAAAGATCACTTCCATGACCTCCAGAGAGGCACAAGTTGCCCAAACCTGTAGTTTGCTGGAGTTAATAAACCCCATCTGCCCAGCACCACATAGTTCCCCTATGGGGGTGCCTGGCCCTGTGCTGGCCCTCTAAATAAGGGAGATGGGGACCCTCTGTTGATTGGGAAATTGGAAGAGGGTTGCTCTATGGACACCATAAGACCTAGGGTCTGGGAGGGGACTTGAGAGGGGCTGTAATGGAACTGGACAGCAAGGTGGTTGACCTAGGGAGGAACAGTTGAGCAAGATGAGGAACAGGGTCCATATAGAGTAGTAGAAGTCCAAACCCTGCGATGTTACATGTGACAATCTTTCAAAGCTGGCAACCTACACCAATGAGGTTTGTAGCTTCATTGCCATAGGTATATCCAAAGTATGCCTCTTTTGAAGGATAAATCGCTTGGCTTTGATGCTGACCATCATCAATCCTCTCAGCTGTGAAGTGAAGAGATGAGACATCCCTTTCGATATCCCCAGTAGCAAAAATGTGGGGGAAAGTTTAGGGAGGCTTTGAGGACCTTGCAGCAGAAGTTGCAAACTCTTTGCCAGAAGGATGCCAGAGCAAGACATGCCCAGAGTATGAGAGGGAAGTCCCCACCTGCAGAGGTGTTACCCAACCCCAAAGGTGAGGATTACCTGTCGAGCCCTCACAGGCTCGAGGTGGGTACCACTGTGGTGCCTGCATCCTCCAGCTGGAATTGGTACTGCACACCAGGAGCAGAAGTTTTGTTGCTGTTGTCCTTTTGATTTTTATTGTACACCATCGACAAAAGGCATGCCACGTACCTGAAGACAAACCAAAAAGATTGCTGATGTCATGGCTGGTAAACTGGACTGTAATCTCAGATGGATTAAGTATTGTACAAAGTTAAAGTAGTAGCCAGCAGCAATAAACACTGTGTGAAACAGCAGCCAGGCATACAACAAAATGTAAACAGATACACATCACAGTCTTGTGACCCTTGACCCCCGTGATCGACCAAATGGAAAGCAAGGGGTCCTGGTGGGGATACAAGCCTTGAGAGGAAAAGCAGCTGAGTGCTTGGCACCCTTTTGCAGCCACTGGCAGAGCCAAATTCAGAGTGACAAGCTGGACAACCAATAAGACTGAAAGAGGAGGTGGCTACCCTTCCCCCAGCCTAGGAGGAATTTGGGGGCAGTCCTCCCTGAGCTGTTAGACAGGAGAAAAGTATTGAGGAGAGATGAGGTAGTGATAGTTAGGAGGTGCTGAGTCAGTCCTCAGAGCCAGAGATCATGGTGTGAGATAATCGGGTTGCTGAAAGTTCCATCTGAGCTAAGAAGAAGCGCCCTGACACCTGAAAAGCAGTGAAAGACTGAATGTCCTGAAACCATCTGCAACTGCTGTATTCAGAAGTGAGATCAAGCCATTTTACACTGTCTGGTAGGCCAAGGGAAGAGGTGGTCAGGAGATTCTCTTCAGGATACTTGTATCCTTGATTGAGTGAGCACCCACTGGAGTGAGGCAGGATAGCTCGTCTATCTCGGCCCTTTGAACTTGCCACATTGCCATGTGCTGATCAAAAAGAAAGAAAGCTGCAATGCAGTGATCAGGCCTAGCTTGGGCCTGCATCCACCATCTGTCTGCTTCTGCAACACTGCCATACAGAAGTGTCTGAGACTGCTTTCCAGTGGTACAGAACACATGAGTAATGATCTGCCAGCCAGAAACTACTGCTGCTGAATTTTCCCATGCTGGTTTTATAGTTTTGTGCCAGTTTCCCTGTTGTATTAAAATTGTTCTGCTGTAAAAAAAAAAAAAAATGCCAGCCAAAAGTCGGATAAAACCAAGCAAGTGCACCAATACAACACCCCAGGAATAACATCAGACCTGCAACAGTGTTTAATTTACCTGGGTAACCAGTAGTTAGAACAGGACTGCAGTTCAAAACAAAGCTGATTGCTGGGAAAATTGTTTGAAACTGTGGGGCTCTGCTGCGGAGGGTAGTGGGAGGCCCTACAACACAGTAGACCTGACTGGAAATCTTGTTTGAGGGTGTTGGGAGGTCTAATGCACCATCTCAGCAGAGAGGCCTGGACATCTGAGAGTACATTGTTTGGGGTGACGCACTTTATTTATTTTTTTTAAACTTGCAAAGCAATGCGATACAGATTACACCACTAGTGATATTACAAATTACCAGCTGTAACAACCAAGATGATTGTACACTTAATTGACATTGCTATGAGATGTACATTTTCACAACCCCTTTGCTACTTAATTCTATAGTGCAACCAGTCCAAGACTGAGGATTTATATAGCAAGATTTGAGTCCATTGTCCAAGGTGCCATCTGCTGCATAGAGCAAGCTTGTTGAAACAAATGTCTTTTAAGTATCACCCTTATTTCCATATGTGCCGTTTAAAAATAAACATGGAACTTTTTAATAAAAATAAAGCAAACACAACATTGTGCTCTGCCTTTCATTTCATATTGACTAATCATACCAGGATTTACCGATTATGACAGACAACTAAATGTGCTTATACTAGTAGCTGTTCTAGCACTGAGATATTTTCAAGTTCTTCTATGTAATAGAATGGAAGTATGGAAGCCATCTAGTATTCTATCTATCCTGCTGCAACTGCAGCACAGCAGTGAGGGGGTGACACACTTTAAAAATATTGAAAGTAAGTAATCGTGTTGCTATTGCCTGAATCATTGCTACAACCATTTTGAATAACCCATATTCCCTTCACAGGACCTGTGCTAGTGACGAGTAAAGTCCAGTTGCTGGTTTATAAAATTTGGTATGTTAGCGTTATATTAGAGAGCCACCCTAATTTGTAAAAACATGTTTGAAATTGCAATTGAAGTGTGGGTACTGGTGCAGACTGGTTTTCAGGTGGTATCTAATAGCTATTGGGGAGGTGGATTGGTACTGCATTCCAGGGGGCAGTATTCTACTAGTTATCAGGCCCACTATTTCCTTCTCTGGGTACAGGTACTGTGCTATTTCCCTTATTTCCCTTCCAAACCAACCCTAGGTAGAGATACATTGCTATTCCCCTTGTTCTCCATCTGAACCCCCCTTCGTTAGAAGTTTAATGAGCCCAGGCCATCAACCTTACTTGGCCCCCACAGGTGCTAGACAGGGATAGTAACTAAGAATGTAACTCCTGTAACATCTACACATGATCAGGTTACAGAGGCACACCCAGCAAGCAACTGTGAGAAGACATTTTAGGGAATGGAGAACTGCTGTGGCTTGATACCAACAGTGGAGATTTTATTTTGAATTAACTGACTACAATTATACTTACAGGCTGTTTGGGCTGGTAGATTGCTGTTCATCCATAATCTGTATTTGCAGTACTTTAATTGACTTTCCTTTGGTGAATATAGCATCATTAGGATATAATCGCAAATGGATTGATCAATTCTCCCAGCACACTCTATTTTTAAAGGTATCCAGGGTCTGATTGGTGACTGTGTAACATAGAAACAGATAATTTCATGTCAGAAAAGGACCCCTTGGCCCACCTAGTCTTCCCATTTTTCCCTACCTACTGTATCACCGCAGACCCTACTTGATCTCTGACTTATCCCAACCCTTGACTTATCACTAAGGTTCCTTTATGCCTATCCCATGCTCTCTTGAACCTCGTTACAGTTTTTGCTTGTACCACCTCCTCTGGGAGGCTGATACAGGCATCCACCACCCTCTCTGTGAAGTGCTTCCTCACATCTCCCCTGAGTCTACACCTCCAGCTTCATGGCATGACCCCTTGTCCTTGAGCATCATTTTTTCTGAACGATGCTTCCCTCTTGAACCTTATTTATACCTGCAAGGTATTCAAAAGTTTCTGTCATATCCCCCCTTTCCCTTAGCTCCTCCAGTGTATACATATTAAGGTCCTTCAGTCTTTCCTCACAAGGCTTTTGATGCAGACCCTGCACCATTTTAGTTGCCCTCCTCTAGACCACAATCCACTCTTTATATGTCCTTCCAGAGACGAGGTCTCCAGAACTGGAAACAGTATTCCAGGTGAGGTTTTACCAGTAATCTATACAGGGGTTACACCATCTCCCTCTTTCTGCTGGTGATCCTCCTCCCTATGCACCCTAGCATCCATCTAGCTCTCCCAACTGCCTTGTCACACTGCCTAGCCATCTTTAGGTCATTAGATATGATAACTCCCAGGTCTCTTTCCTGCTTGGTGAACGTCAATACCTCTCCTACCATTTTGTACTCCTCCCCTGGGTTTCTGTGCCCTAAGTGCAGGATTTTGCACTTTTTTTGCATTGAGGCCCAATTGCCATACCCTTGACCACTCCTCTAACCTTTTCAGATCCCCTCTCATCCCTCCCTCCCCGGAATGCAGATTTTAGCATCATCCATGAACAGGCAGACCTTCCCCTCCAGCCACTCTGCAATGTTGCTAATAAAGACATTAAAGAGGACTGGTCCCAGTACAGATCCCTGAGGTACCCCACTGGTCACCCTCCCTTCCTCGGATTGAATTGTGCAGACTGGCTGGCTTTCTTTTAAGAAATGAGGTAATGGTGCTTCTCAACTGGAGGTATCACCAAATGTCCTGTTTGGGGAGATGGTTGTGGGCCTGTAGCCTGAAGGAGGACACTATACTTTTTTGTTCAGGCATAGGGATATCTTTCATTGTTCAGATCCCTTTACTTTCCCAAGAACTCTAGGAAAGCATTTCGCATCCTGTTCAAAACTCAGAGTTCCTCCAAAGTGGGGCAAATTCCAGGAGGCACAAGTCATACTGAATGCATTTTCCAAGTTTATTCCACAATGCAACTGAGTTCAATATCATAGCGTGTGATCATGTGCTTCTAGACATAGGCAGATATGGAAAGATTGCTGGTGAGCCTCCCTCCATCTCAGCTGCCTCCACCTGGACCCACTGTAAGGATGGTGTCCACCCTGTCATGAGTCAATGAATTATTTGAGAACTCCAATATGCCCAGTAGTAACCCGGTAACCATGGCAATCCCCACCCCCCCATGCAAATGTCAGTGGAGTTTGTTCTTACTATAGCGGGGTGGTCCCTTCCCATAAAAAAGTTGCCAATCAGGAGTCATTTTTTGTGAACTAGCTTAGGAAAATATTGAGAGGGATATAGGAAATTACATGAAAAAGTTTAGGAACAGTAACCAATTTCAAAGCCATTACCTTCCCTGCTAGAGATAGCTATAGATGTTTCCAGCTCTCACATATGAGCTTATGTTCTTCTAATAGGGGTGTCAAGTTAGTCTCACACAACAGGGCTAAGTTGGGAGTCCCCTTACTGCCTTTCTGGTGCCCCTTTGAGACCTGCATACAAAAGCCCTGTGTTTTGACATAGTGAAGTAAGTCGCAGTGCTTCTGTCTTAGACTGATTTACTTTCAAGCATGACTCTTGAGAAAAGGCATGAAGAACCTGCATAACAGGGTAGGGATGGGAGCATTCCCCAGCAGGATAAGCAGTTTGTCCGTGTACAGCATGGTCCTGTATTCTTGAGGACTAATGGATATATCTTGCAGTACTTTTTCATGTTGGTGAATTGTCTTAGCTGTTGGCTCAATGGCCAGAAAGAAAGGGAGAGGTGAGGGGTGCATCCCTGTCTGGTGCCCTTAGCAAGCCCAAAGGTAGGGGAAAACATTGATTGTGTGAGACTTCTAACAGAGGGGTGAGAGGACAAAGTGGTTACCCAGGAGAAAACTCTGTGGCCAAACTCCATAAAATGCAGAACTCCATATAGGTACCTCCATTCCACTGAGTCAAAGACCTTTTAGAAATCGATGGTTGTAGAGTGGCTGGAGTGTAGGTGGTTTTAGCCCTGTGGGTAATATTGACAAGAGATCTCATGTGATCCAAACTGAGTCTACCTAGATAAATCCCACTTGTGATGAGTGGGCCAGCTCTGGAAGGAAGGATTCTAGGCACATGGCGAGGGCTTTGGCAAGGATCTTAACATCTGCATTGATTAACAAGATGGGCATGTAATGAGCTGGCTGAGTGGGATCTTTGCCCTTCTTTGGCGGGACCATTATGGTCTCTTCACATATGGTAGAAGGGAGAATGTGAGCAACTTTAGACATTTTGGACAATATACTATAAATGCCGTATGTCATATTTATTGGGGGAGTTATAAAATAACTATCTTTAAAATGTGGGTGTCAAAATTTAAAAAAGAGATTATAATTATTAAGAAACTTTGTATGTACTGCCAGTCTTCACCCCAGTGTGTATGTTTTTTGATCCTGTGCTGGTGACGTGAGTTTGGGGGTGAGCTCAATGACCCAGCTACATAGGCTGAGCGTGGTGGGATGGCACTGTTATGCAACACCCCCACCAGCCAGGGAATGAAAGCTGCTGGGTTGCCCATATGGTACTGGGTACCATATAGTGAAGACAGCTGTTCTGTTGGCATTGGGCCCTGCACCTCTGCATCTGTGGGTGTCAGAGGGTCCCGAGCACTGGCTGACAGTTGGACTCTTTGCCCTGTGTGTCTGTATCTCCAGCTACATGAACTATAGGGACCAGAGGGCCCTGTGCCTCTGCAGCCCACCAGACAGTCCCATGAATTCTTTACATCCATTTCTGCATGGAACTACAGAGCCTGCAAGGGCCGTGTACTTCCATAGATGGACTGAGTCTTCCCTTGGTGCAGGGCCCAAAGGACCCTATGCATCTTCATCTGTTCATGCAGGTCCCCAATGAGGATATGAGTCCACTATCTCAAAAAGAAAGGAAATTCTTTGCAAAAAACTTTGTTAATACGCCAATTAGGGTTTAAGTTAATGCCATACAAGTAGGGAAATGTGGTGTTCAGGTTTTCAACCCTAACTCCCCACCCCTACCTCCAAGTAGCAAAAGGAAAAAATATCAGAGTTTTGGGTCTACGGAGTCTTGGCGAATCAGTGGTGGGGTCTTCTTTGAGTTTTTCAACCCTAATGCCCACCATGTTCCTTGACCAAACAACATCAGATGTTGTCTTATTTCTTCTCAAAGCCCCGTATTGCCCTGCGTGAAGAAAGCTACAACAGATTGGGTTGGCAACATTTGGTGAGACATACTTCTCTACCTCTGAAGAGCGTATGACTATGAGACACTGGCTTGGAGCTGTACCTTCTGCTTCAGACAGGAGTCTACGGGCTGGGGGGGAAGGGATGAGCATTAGGGTTGGCATCCCCAATGAGAGCCCCACCACTGATTCTGTGACTCCAAACACCCAAAACCCTAATGTTTTTCCTTTGCTGCTTATTGGTGGGGGTGTGGGGGTGGGAGGTTGGAAACCCTAAAGTCACATTTCTCTACTTTTGTGGCATTAACTTGAACCCTAACTGGTGCATTAATGAAGTTTTTTGCAAAAACAATAAAAAGTTAAATACATTTTAGATCCACCCCATCTGCTGTGAGAGGGTAGGCTGAGCAGGCAACTTGTAGCATCAAGTCTCTTACCTCCAAATGGGTAGTATGTAAGTTTTGTTCATGACTGCTTTGAGGTACTGTAGTGACTGATCTTTGGCTTACCCAGTACACTTTTTTTTAAATCAGACTGTATAAAGTTCACCAGTAAGGATGGGTCTGTGACAATCCATCATTTGAAATATTCCAGGTTTATTCCCTACACCCTCTCTGGGAGACCCACCAGCTTCTGATTCATCAATCTTGCCTGTTTTTCTAATGTTTCCAGCGATCCTCTGATCTGACCCTTTTCTTGAGTGAGTTTGGCTACTGTAGCAAACATGGCCATGGATTGGTTCTCCATCTCCATTACTGTGCCTTGCAATGTTTTGCATTGTGCATCCTGGGACTCAAGGTTTTTTTGGGGGGCTATCATCCAGATAGACTCTAGTTTGTCAAAGCATCTCTTTGCCAGACACATCAGATTTTCTGACTCCGATGCTAATAAAGGCCCCAAGGGCCAACTGCTGGCTCTACGGAAGTTGTTTTGTGCTGCTTCCCTGTTTTCCATTCTGTCTGACAGTTGCAAAAAGGTATTATTGTGTTCCTCTTACTTTCTAAAAGACAACTTTCACTAAAGCTGCTTACAGAATTGGCAATTCTGTGATTTTTTTGCAGTTTAGTGCATCATGAGGTGAGAGTGATACAACTGTCCTGTTCATATGATACTCTCTAGCACTCCCTCCACGCTCATTCTTATCTTTGCCATTGGCAAGAAGTCTATTAATATAGGTAAAAACTTCTTCCAAGGCAGAACCACAGATAAAATATTTCCTGAGCACTTTTTATGTCAAACACATTCTAAAGTACTTGTATTTCCTGAATAGAGAATTATATGTGGTCAGATATAAGGATTCCTCTGTACATGGAATTTGCCAGCATCCACATATGGTATTGAGTACTGAAATACAGAGCCCACACTAGTTTGCATGTTTGCAGTGCACAAATCAAATCCTGTTAAAGATCTGAAATCTGGCCACAGATTGCTTAAATACTGGAGTTATTAAAGACAACTAAGCAATTAATATTTAAATGGATGATGGAAGAGATTTGGGCTAGAATCTCAGAATATCACTTTGGAAACCATGCTGTGTGCTCTGCCTCTCACCTCTTAATAAAATAGTTTCATGTGTAGCGCCCTCTTAAAAGAGGGCTTACTTGTTGTGCCCTTCTGGAGCCACTGCTGCTCTTCATTCTTGGTCCTCTCCCGGACTGCAGTCCCAGAGTTAAAGGCAGCACCAGAGCACCATCATCTTCTCTCTTTGGCTTGGGGATTGCCATTAACTCTGCAGCACTTGCCACACACAATTTATCTGTTCACCCACAGCCCATAGACTATAGCAGCAAGCCTATGGCACACACACACCAGAAGCTATTCTTCTTTGGTGCAGCAGTGCAGTGGACACTGGTGGCAAAAGCCACGGAGGGCATTACTTTCCTAATCCCATAGACTGCAACCTGGGTTGGGGAGCACACAGAAGAACCAGCAACATTCTTCTGTGCCTTTCAAAGTCACAGCCCACAGCAGCTCTCTACATTAAGCACAACTTCAGTAGTACCCAACAGAACTCCTCTGCACCAATGCACCCTCTAATCCCATTGAATAGTAGCAGGGACAAGAAGGTACTGATCTTGATGGCTGAAAGTCACTCAGAGGGACAGATTATCTTTATAAATAAAAGAGACAAAAAGGACTGTAAGGTGGCTACCATATTTGTTTTGCTTCTCACCTTAGGACTGCTGGGTAGGGTTCATAGGACAGCAGTACAATGATGGAACCACATCCAGGGACTGGTAGTGCCTGGACAAAATTGAGTACAAGCGGCAAGTAGAAAGTTGGTGGATGGCAACTACCATAGACAGTTTAGATAAGAATAGTAAAGCCTTTCACAAAGTGCCATTGCACAAAACAGGTCAGGCATGATGTGACACAATGTAACAACCAGAAAGTGAGAGGGGGTTCATTCAACACTCCATGAGGGAGCTCCTTTTACCTGTTGCAGTGTTTCATTCTGTGCCAATGATTTCAAGTTTGCTGTTCTCATCTAAGTTAGGAGGCTGTCTGCATTTCTGAATGTAAACCCCCTCTGGGAGCTTACTAAATTTGTTCCTGCCAGGAAGCCTTACTGGTCTCCATGTGTCCCCTGCTGGCCAGGGGGTATAAAAAAGGGGAGTTGGAATGTTAGTGCAAGAGAGTAGCCAGAGTAGAAGAGGAGAGCAGGTGGTGGCCTGTTTTCGACTGTGAGGGCCGAGGTTATAGGCTGGGGTGAAGCGTTTTGCACCCCAGCCCACTGCCCTTGAAGACCAGCAGAGTTAGTGGAGCATTCGGGGGGGGCCATGTTTGTTGGGGGGAGCTGGAGCCTGGGTAGCTGCTAAACCATGTGAGAGCTGGAGCCTGGAGATCAAGAAGAGGGTCCCATCTCTTGAACTCCAGCACCAGGGTGGGATGGCACAGTGGAGCCCAGTGAGTGTACCTGCAGCTGGGCCTGATATGGCAGAGTGAGTCCAGTGCGCAGTCCAGAGGTGGCAGCCTGGATCATGGTGGGATAGTGGTGGCAGTACTATCCCACAGTCACCCTCTGGTGGTGCAGGGCCATGTAGATTCAAGCTGGAGTGGCTGGGGATGGCTAGGAGGTTGCAACAGAGCCCAGATGTGAGCCTCTTCAAGCAGCCCTGTGTGTGGTAGTCCTAGGCCTCTGTCCGGTGCACCTGGCATGTCATCCAGCTCAGGTGCTGAATCTAGTGGACTGTGCTTACAGCCCCTGTAGTGTTGGTAGGTTCCTAACCCCCCCACCTGTGGATTTACTGTGCCTCAGGGATATAGCTAGGCTCGAGGTTCATAGACTGGAGACTGCCAGGGAGGGAGCTGCTCTGGTTTGGTGCTCCTCCATGGGGAGCTCTCGGTGTGTGCTGTATCCAAAATGTGCCTGTTGGAGAGTTCAGATGAGTAGCAGGAGTGAAAAGATATATTTCTGCAAGGAAGTGCAGCAGCAGCATACAGTTCATTAGATAGAATATGTTGCTGCCATCACCAAATAGAACCTGTTTTGGCTCCATTTGGAACTATCCTTCAAAGAGCCTTATTCAGCTCCTGGAGATCAGCTGTAAAGACCCCAGCAGAGTTTAATGCTGCTAGAGGTGGTCCTGGCTGCCCTGAAATTTGTCTATTGCAATCAAATATATGAGCCCAGTTAACTCCATGGAGCTGTTGTTTTAACCTGTTGAATCAAATTAAATCTGTTTTTGCACTTTATTTTCGAGTGGACAATGGACTGATTCCATCTCTGCTGTGATTCTGGTAAGCATTTTTTGCCCCACAGCTGCATCCCCCAAAGTGAATGAACTGCCTGCATTCCCCTTGTACCATTCAGTGGAACCCAGCTATAAGTTTTATTCCAGTGACTGCTGTTCCTGGCTGCAAGTACCCCCTTCCCCTTCAAGAACCATCTGTATTCCTCTAGACAACGAAAGGGGGAGCTTACAACATTGGGGCTCATCTGGGATCTGGGAGTGCAAGTGTAATCCCCCTGTTACCCGGGATTACTAGAATCCCAGTAAGACCTAGTGGTAGGCAGGGAAGGCAGCTTGTGAAACTCCAGTTAAATGGATTTCACACTGTCTCACTCTGTTCTCAGTCTCAGCTGAGACTGAGGGATGACATCATCTTAGAACTTTCGCAGCTGCATAAGCCACACTGAAATGTTGCAGTTGGAGGTTAGTGTAGAATGTTGGGTATTTTGAATTCAGTCTGTGTGCAGTCTGAGTGAGAGACAGTAGCACAGCTGAGTGTGTGCAGGCTCTCAGAGCTTTAAGCTCTGTTTTAGAGCTACTTTTGGAAGGTATGTGTTTCCACCTGAAGAGGAACACAGGAACTGGTAACTGAAGTGGTGGAGACCACTTTCAATGGTTCAAGAACCCCATCCCTGAGGGGATGGCGGAAGGTTTTTGCCTGTTTTCCAGAGGCAACCCTCCTGTGTCCAGCTAAGGGAAAGAAGCTGCCTATTCAAGTTGTGCTGAGGCACCAGAAGCTCTGGGAGAGAAATTCCTTGTGGAGGAATCACCTGTGGGGCACCTGCAACCAAAGGGTGAGTTTGCTCTGAAAAAGGGCCAAGTGTTTTTTCACCTGAACAGTTGGAAAGTGGGGATTGGACTGCTTAACTCAGTGGGGGTCTAGAGAAATGGACACTGCCACTTAAAAGTATCTTCAGGTCCAGCACAAATGGGAAGCAAGACAAGTAGATGGAATGTGATATACATTTAGTAAGAATCTACATTGCAAAGCTTTACAGGATGAGGTGCTTACTGTCCAGAGAAATGGCTGGGTAGGAGTTGTGGGAGCAAGAGGTGGGAGACTCCCCCATCAGTAGTAACCAAATTCACTTCTACGTATTTTGCTCTGAGACACTTTTTACTTTCTCTCAGGTACTTGGCCAGTGCCAGAGGAAAGTACCCAGACGTGGGATTAAGAGGAAGAATTCCCTGATGGAGCTGAGGTGCTCTTAGGTGGTTTAGGGAGCCACCAGAAAATGTTTCCATGAAGTATGGAAGGTGTCCAAGTGGCTGGCAAGGGAGCCGAGCCAGGAAAAACCCAGAACAGTGTACAAATTCAGGCTGTGTAACCCAAAGCAGCGTGCAAGTCCGGGCTATGTGCCCGGAGGTTCAGAGCCTGAGGGCTAAAGTTTTGAGGAAGTGTTCTTGTTTCTTTTAATTTGCATTACCAGGAGAGTAGCCCCCATGGGGGTCCATCTATGCTTTGTTTATTCTGTTTGGATGTGAATAAAAAGCCACACTTTAGAATCCCACTTCTGGTATTGGACAGTACAGTTATTGCTTCCTGTGTTTGGAATTACTTGGGTGCCCCTGTGCAGAGTAGCCAAACCTAGCCTTTGTGCCGAGTGACCTGTTCCTCCCCGAACCCAGCCCACCTGGTATGGCTGTCAGATTCAAATGGCATACCAGCCTGGGGTTACACAAGAATAATTTCCTGGACTGTGATTGTGGGTGCTGCAGCGTGGGAGATTCGGAGGTCTAGCATCTCTAAAGACATTCTTTTTCATGAGGATACCATCTTTGGTTGTGAGTTTTTTACACCTTAGGAACTGGCACCATGTGGCATACTGGACCTGCTTTGCCTACTGATAATGTATGTAGAACATTGGGGAGCAGGTTCCATTGGTTGGGAGAAAGCTGAGAGAGGGCACAGGTTGCAGAGCACCAGTAAGGTACACTATTTTGTGATCTGGGATAGTGGGAACTGTGCCACAGTCAGAGCGAGACAGTAGAAACTTGTGGACTACCATAAAACAGTCATACTAGGGGCCATGTGAAAGTTTTGCCTGTATGCCTGACTTGTGCCAGCAGTGGAGCACCTCCTCCGAGCCAGCCAGTGCCTCCCTACCAGCCTGCGTGGAGTTGGACCACCACCTCAGTATTGGTGAGCACCGATACATCAAGCATGGAAAACTGGGAGGTGGTAGGAACCACTGCAAGTGAGGTGATTCCTGGGGAGATGGGCACTGGCTGTCTGCCCAGTCCTTCTCCCCCACTGCTACCTGACCTTTCCTCTGGCAGAGAGAGAGGCTGTGGGATGACAGGTAAGCCCAAGCCCAGTGGGCCTCCTGCCTATTCTACACTCCCCGCAGAGGCAAGGACCAAGAAGACTGCACCCGGACCTCCCCCCATGCTGTGAGAGCTGGGAAGCCAGATGTGGAGCTAGAAGAGGTTCTCTCAGAGGGAGATTCCAGCAGTACTATGAAGGAAATGGAGGGGATGGATGCTGTATTCCCTGCTCCTGGTGTCTGCCCCAAGTCCTTTATGTTTAATGACCCGCTCTGGGAGTGAGATATCCCCAGGCTATATCACTTCCTAGCCTGAAGTATCTAGAGACTGTCCCCAGGTTGCATCAGGTCTGCCAGAAAAGGAGAAAGGACATGGACACCCTCAGGCCCTATGACCACCACTACTATCAGCAGACCTCGGGGAATTGGTTGTTGAAGGGTACTGCACCCTGGACCAGTGTGATGAGCATGAATGGTCACAGGCCGAATGCTGGGTGAGGAAATGGCTTCAGAAAGAATACCCAGGGAGCCATACACCTATCTAAGCGAATGCATCTGGGACAGTACAGAAGAAAGAAGAGAGGACCAGGTATTTCAGGGAGCATTAGACAAAGTGAAACAGCAGAGCAAAGGAAGTGCACTGAACATGGGAGGACTCCAGCAGTAAACCATCCGGAAGGCCAAGCAGATGTGCATCTCCATGTTGTGGACAGATTTGACACTTTTCAAGACATTTGCCATGGTCCAAGATGGAGCAGGACAGTGAACCAAGTATTACATTAGCTGCGAAGACTGCTTTGGTGAGAAGTCACAAAACCTGACCCGAAGCCCTGTATTTTGCCTCGGAGTCACAGAAGAAGTGAGGCTCTAGACCCTCAGAGGCTGCCACCGAGTAGAGCTGCTGTCTGGACTGTTCTGGACTGTCCCCCACCAAGAGTAATGCCAGGTCCCCCTGTTCAAGTTGCTATGTAAAAGTGACTGTTGCTGTTTGATGTTGCATTGTGTTCCACTGTTGGGTTGCCTTGCTATTTAGGTGGTTTCTTATTGTTGCCTATGAACTGCACTTGGGACTTCTCTTTTCCCCATTTCTACAGACTGTCTTGAGGCTGACTGAAACCTTTAGCCTAAAAACAAATAATAATATTCTGTGGCTTTAGTGTTAAGCAGGAGTGTGAGTATGTGAGGCCTGTGTGTGAGTGGAGTGCTGTGGAGAATGTGGTTGGCTGTGTGTGTGTGTGTGTGTGTGTGTGTGTGTGTGTGTGTGTGTGTGTATCTGTGTGTGTGTGTGTGTGTGTGTATCTGTGTGTGTGTGTGTGCGTGGAATAAGACAGCAGGGAAAATATATGTTTAGCTTGTACGCAGCCATAGTAAAGTAATTGCTTTACGTTAGAACTGTGTCACCCTTGTTGTATACCCATGTTGTTGGTCATACATTTGTGCAAGTTGAGTGCCTTTATGTGGTAAGCTCTGTGGTGGCAGCAGCATAGTGTAGGGCAACTAGTTAGAGTGGGGGGGGACACCACCTCCTTAGTGCCTGGCAAGCCATCCAAGGGAAAGCAGTGGGTGGGTCGTCTGGGCCCTTAGGTAGTTAGTGTAGTAGTATGTAGTGCCCTGGGTTATGTGTGGGTTTCTTCACTGCTGCAGTGGTGTGCCAGCACTGTTCAGTGGGTGGTGGGTGGTGGGGGGAGAGTGCATATATCTTCCTCCATTTGCCTGATGGGGTAACAGGTGTTCATGGGGGGGTGAACGTTTGTGTGGGGATAAAGTGTAAGCCTCCTCTGGGAGCTTACTAAATTTGTTCCTGCCAGGATGCCTTACTGGTCTCCATGTGTCCTCTGCTGGCCAGGAGCTGCAGGGGCCGGGGGGTATAAAAAGGGGAGGCTGGAGTTTTGGCAGGAGAGAGGAGCCTGAGTGGAAGAGGACAGCAGTTTACAGCCAGTTTTGGGCTATAAAGGCTGAGGTTCGGGACCAGGGTGGGGCATTTTCCACCCCACCCACCGCTCTTGAAGACCAGCAGTGTTGGCGGAGCATTCGGGGAGCTGCATTTGTGGGAGGGAGCTGGAGCCTGAGAAGCTGCTGTGCCATTTAGGAGCTGGAACCTGGGGAGCAAGAAGATGGTCCCATCTCGTGAACTCCAGCACCGGGGTGGGACAGTGCAGTGGAGCCCAGTGAGTGTGCCTGCAGCTGGGCCCAATATGGCAGAGTGAGTCTGGTGAGTGGTCCAGTGACGGCTGCCTGGATCGTGGTTGGATAGTGGTGGCAGTACTATACCACGGTCACCATCAGGTGGTGCAGTGCCTTGTAGAGTCAAGCTGGAGCAGCTGGGGAGGGGAAGGAGATTGCAACTGAGCCTGGGCATCAGCTCTTTGAGCAGTCCTATGTGTTGTAGTCCTTGGCCCCTGCCCAGTGTGCCCAGCATTTCATCTGGCTCAGGTGTTGGCGCCCGTGATCAGGTGCAGCCTCTGCAGTGTTGGTAGGTTCCCGAAGCCCCCCACCCAGCAGTGGATTATTGTGCCTCAGGGATGCAACTAGGCCCAAGGTTCATAGACTGGAGACCACCAGAGAGAGCTGCTCAGATTGGGTGCTCCTCCATGAGGTCCTCTCAGTGTGTGTGCTGCTTCCAAAATGTGCCTGTTGGAGAGTTCAGATGAGTAGAAGGAGTGGGAAGATATGTTGCTGCAAGGAAGTGCAGTAGTGTACAGTTCATTAGAGAGAATATGTTGTTACCATCACCAAATGGAACCTGTTTTGGCTCCATTTGGAACTATCCTTCAAAGAGCCTTATTCAGCTCCTGAAGATCTGTTGTAAACACCCAAGCAGAGTTTAATGCTGCTAGAGGCTGTCCTGGCTGCCCTGAAATGTGCCTACTGCAATCAAATATATGAGCCCAGTTAACTCCATGGAGCTGTTGTTTTAACCTGTTGAATCAAATTAAATCTGTTTTTGCACTTTATTTCTCGAATGGACAATGGACTGATTCCATCTCTGCTGTGATTCTGGTAACTAAGTTTTGGCCTACAGCTGCCTGCACCCCCCCCCAAAGTGGATGTACTGCCTGCACTCCCCTTGTACCATTCAGTAGAACCCAGGTATGAGTTTTATTCCTGTGACTGCTGTTTCTGGCTGCAAGTAACCCCCCTCCCTCCAAAAGCCATCTGGGTAGCATGTCAAAAAGGCGAAGACATAACGGCGACTACAATTACAGTGACAGCAAATCGGTGAGAGTCAATACAGCGAACAGAATTTACAACAACCGCAGGTATGACAACATTTGCTCCCCCCCCCAAAGTGTTACAACCTTATAGTTAGATATATAAGTAAGGGGGGTGCAGGTGGCGCCGTAACTGTGGTCACCATAAATTGTGGTTGCCATATTCACTCTCACTGATTTGCCATTGCCATAATTGTTCTCGCCATTATTTCTTCGCCATTTTGACGTGGAGCCACCATCTGTATACCCCTAGACAACGGGGCTTACATGAATATATGTGAAGGCTTGTTTAAATCAGCACATATTCTGCACCAATAAAAAGGAACATAAGATGAATTACAGGTGCCTGTTTGGTTTTCCTTTATAAACATGTGATGCGTTAAATAAATTAAGTGACTAAATTGTCTATGGTATGTGCCAGCCACAAACTTTCTACTTGCCTTCAGAGGACAGTACATGCAGCTCAAGGAGATCAGCCATTCATGAGCTCAGCTTTATTTGCAGAGCAGCAAGCTGCAAGCTGGCTCAGGTTACAGTGGACTTTGTGTATGTTTTCCCTGTGAATCTGGCAGCCACTAAGTGGATGTCCAAAACGGACACTGAGAATGCTGCAACTTGTGGAATTTGTGCGTTTGGATCTGCCTTGGAGAGAGGAGCCAGATGTGTTTGTAATTCAGTCTTCAGTCATCTGGTTGAGGAAAGCCTTTTTTAAACTTCTGCATGGGCATTTTTGTTCAGAAATTGAGTGAAATCAAACTGCCTTTGCAGTGCTTTGGTGTACAGGAGCTTTGTTTGAGTTCCAATGTTTCTGGATCAAGGGTCATGTTTTAGCTCCAGACCTTGAGGAGTGGAAAGCCACCACTCTTCCAGATTGCTGTCAGGATAGTTTAAATGCCAGCGTTCCTCAAGGACTAGGGGATGGCAAGTCACCCCTAGAGGTGAAGAAGATAAGGACAGTGAAGATCTTCATGACTCACACCCTTCACCACCCAGAAGCTTGTCTGGCCCACTGTACCTTTAGTTCAGCAAGGATCTGCCCTATCCAGCGTAAGATGTCCTGATGAAACTGGCTTGCATCAAAGATTGTTAGAGATTGTGAGTACTGGGCCATACCCCACCATTTGCACATATTAGTTAGGGGACATTAGAAAACAAGTGGACATTCCTGTATGATTTAAACACTGCTCAAAGAGAGACTGTAAAGAAAGGTGCAACTTAAATCTTCTGTTGTAAATATAATGTTTGGGATCCCTACCATGAGCCTTCACATGGTATCACACTGAGGAAAACCATTAGACCTTCAACTGCTAACTGCTGTGTACACTCAGTATAGACTGTGTGGGAGTGCCCAAGGAACTGTGGGGTACCTTGTGTACCAGAGAGGCATACAGCAGATACTGTGGGTACTCACCAGAGGGATGGGGACTTTGTTGGCAATATTCAGTACTGCTGTCTGCTTTGGAATTCATCTCTTTCTTTTCTCACATCCAGAGTTTGTTTGGGTCCCCTAATAAATTTATTTTTGGTTTTGAATTACTTTTTCTGTGTACATTGCTCTTATTGTGTTGTTGTTAATTTGCATGTTTAGAGTGATAAGTTGGAGAGGTGAGCTATTATTTGGGGTCTCCATCACTGAGGGTGGGGGATGCATTTATTTCCTGTGGGGCAGCAACCTGGCAATATTTTGTCAAAATGATCCCCATGCATGATTCATGAAGGCACCATGCCATATTCCATTATACATCAAACCTGTAGAACCCAGGCACCAATATCAACCCAGTGGTATAGAAGGCTGAGGCACTGTTGCCTTACCTTGTACCATGCAGGTGATCTGGGTTCAGGAATGTGGTCGGCCGTGATGGGAGAAGATCAAGCATATGAGGGACTGCTCTCCTCTGCTGGGTGGAGAAGCAAGTCAGCCTTACCTACGACTGCCTCTAAGTGGAGGCCTGGTGGCGCTGCAGCATGGATGTCAAGAATGGGAGGAGCCAAGGTTATGTCGGGTGTGTGCCTCCACACATGTCCTCCACGCATGTACACAGCATCTATGGCAGGGGATGAGAGAGAAGAGGAAAGGATGTCAGGGGTTCTGTGAAACCCTGCCTTCTCCTCCCTAATTGACACCACTACCTGAGAACTCACCTGTGTTATGCACTGGATTCGGGTACCAGGGTAGGAGGACAGCCCTGCCATGAGGGCATGATTTGTGGGAGTACATTGACTGCTGGTAAGTCCTGGTGAAGATGGTAGCCAGCTCAGGGTATGCAGGAAGAAGGCTGATGAGCCATTCTTGGATGTAGAGGATAAAAACCTTTATGGCAAAAAGAACAAACATTTGTCAATGCCGAATGTTTACTTGCTGGTATTAGCACTCGAAATGCAGGAGTTAGATAGATGCAGAACAGAAATGGCAGTGAAGTATTGAACTTCACACCAACCCCACCTCCACCCTGCAGAGATGGACAGGTACTGGCGTATGTGTTTGGGTCATCGCCCATAACGTTCATGCCATTTCACTTCACCCTATGCTATAGACACCGACACGTGTTGAGGTGTGCCTTGGGATGTTCGGCTTTACAGTCACCCCAATTCATAAGGACATATGCTGAAATGGGTGCAGTATAGGAGAATAGGGTGAACTCTGGGGGCGAAGAGTCCAAGACACACCTTGATGCCTGTCACTGGCTGCAGGGTGGTGGAGTGGAGGTGGAATGGCATGAGTATTACAATTGGGAATCCAAAGGCACACCCCTGATGCCTGTCAGTCTGTATGGGGTGGGACGTTATGGTTAGAAACCCTAACGCCCCGGGCGTTTGTTGGTATTTGCACTACAAATTTTCAACATGGTCTTTTTGTGACCCCCACCTCATGAAAGCATTTGGGACCTCTTCTCATAAACAGTGGCACTGTGATTTTGTTAATGTGTCCCGAACTTTGAGTTCCCACAGTGACCGTGCCATTCTGTGCCAGATGTATGACAACACAGATTGGGCAGGATGTGAAGAATGACAGCTGTACCATTCATAGGGAGGTGTGAAGAGGTGGCAATGCTGAAAATCTGTAGTGAAAATATTAAAAATACTCGAACTTCCGGGCTTACATGGAAACTACACAACGCATGCGTGTAACACAGTCATTTAGTGGAATTTTTCACCAAATTTTCAACATAGGCATTTTGTGACCTCTGCTCATGAACAGTGTCACTGTGATTTTCCTAATCTGTCCTGAACATTGATTTCCCATAGCGACTGTGCTATTCTGCTCCGGAAGTGCGAAAACACATTTTGGCCAGGATATGAAAAATGACAGCTGTGCTATTCATAAGGAGGTGTGGAAAAATGCCAGTGTTGAAAATCTGGAGTGAAAATATTACAAATTCGTGACCTTATGAGAGCGAATGGAAACTGCACAACGCACGCTCATAAAACAGTCATTTTTTGAATTTTTTCACCAAATTTGCAACATAGACTTTTTGAGATCCCAACTCATGAACACTGGCACTGGCATTTCGTTAATCAGTCCCGAAAGGTGATTCTGTGCAGTGACCATGAAATCACCTTTTGGGACCGAATAATGCCATGACAGTGGCTGAATTCATAAGGAGGGGTCCCAATAACCCCATGTTGAAAATTTGGTGCCTAAATTCCCAAAAATGCCTGAGATATGCACCTAAGTTGAAAAACCCTATTTATGCCATTATACAGCTTACCGGCATTTCTTCAGTTTGCAGTCGGCTCTGAAGAGTGCATACATGTTCCTGGTCCACCGAAGATCGTCACGCAAGGCTCTGGAGGTAAGTATTGGGTGAGGGTGTGTGGGGAGGTAGGGTGTGCAGTGGGTGGGTCTGTGGGTTGGGAGGGGCGGCGACCAATGTGGGACTGTTTCCTTTCTTTCAGGAGAAAAAAAAACGTGGGAAGTTTTTTTTTTTTTCAGGCTGCTTTCAGCACACTGGGGTGGGCTCCCAGTGTGCCACCTGCCTTTTGGGGTGAGAGACTTAAGCTGATGAGTTGGGCCACCCGTTGGCAAAGAATGACTGTTTGGGGGACATGATGCTGAGGGGGGATTGGACACCTCCACGGCACACAACAAATGGGGGAGGGGGTTACATTATGCCGACGGGGAGTGGGCTCCCCTGCTGGCAAATGAATTGGGTCGGGGGCATGCCGATAGGGGGATTGGCCACCCCCATCAGCTTTCATGGGGCTGTGAGGCAGTGGCAAGCCACCACATTTACAAAACATGTTACACTAGGCAAGGTACCACCCTGCAATGACGGTCACTCCCTCATTGCAGTGGAATGGCTGACGCTGCAGTGATGAGGTGGCCCCTCATTGCAGTGGTCAAATTGTTTCAACTTGGTGGCACTTTTGGAAACAAATGTCATCAGCACAGTGTGCCTGCATTGGCCCACCAGTGCCAAGCCCCCAAAAGCAGTGCCGCCGTTGGCTGCCACAGTGCCACACCTCCATAGCCCGCTTCTCTCCTAAGCTGCTGTGTAATGTTTCTTGTGCATGCATGCAAGCAAACATAAAAAAAGAGCCCACACACCATTGGCCCAAAATCCTAATATACTTTGCCCAGAGACCATTGTGCAGGCTTAGTCTCCCTCCTCACAAGTGGGGGTGTTTACACATGATTTACATATTGCAGCAGATGAGGGTAAAGACTCAGATGTTGCACTGACTGATTTCATTACAGCTTTTCATCAGATTGATCACAATGTTCTGATTCAGGTGCAGCTACTGGATAGTCAAGAACAGGGTCGCTATGCCCAAAGAGTCTGGAGGGGGCAAATGGCACACCAAATTTCCAATAAAAGTATTGCTTTTTGAATGGAGGAAGGGCAGCAAAAGTAGAACTTTGTGCCCTGCTTTGATTAAATTCTAATCGTGTCCCCCAGTAATTTCCTTGGCATGATGTCTGTGGTCATGAAGCCCTGATTTGATGGGTCATGGCTTTTCTTATAGGAAGAATCTAACATGTCAAGATAAATAATCTGTCATCTGTCCCCATCTTCATTGGTGTTTTCCATGACTCACCCAAAATCTTGCCTACCTCACTGATTGACTTGCTCTCCAACATCACCTCATGTTCGTTAACAGGTGAACTCATCCTCCTTGGGGACTTCAACATAAATTGGCTCTCCCAATTTTCCAAATAGACCATCCACAGGACTGAGTCCCTGAATCTTTCCCAGATTATCTCTGAACTCACCCTGTCAATCCCCACTCCTCTAACTTCATTCTCTTGGACTGGGTTCCCTCCTTCAATCCCCCCTGCATTGTTGCAGCTAGTACATCACCAGATTCTTTTGGTGACCACTGCATGATGGTCTGCATCAGGAAAATCTTGTGTCTCCACTCTTCACCAAGATACATCTGAACAGGTGCTTCTGGTTCCTGAACATCAATGCTCTGCTGAGTGACCTCACTGTATCAAACTCGTCAGCCATCCTCTCAGCCCCCAACATCGATGTGATTCTCTTTCTATTTCACTCCCAAATTCTCCTCTGTCTGGGACCTGCATGCCTCCCTCAAGAAATTCAGTGTCAAATCTTCCCATGTCCCCTGGCTTTCTCCCAAAATCATCAATCCGTAGACATCCCAAGGTCTCGACAGGCCTAGTATAAATTATGTCATTCACTTCCTGACCTCGTCTCCTACAGGGTCCTGAGAAACAATTGCAGTAACACTGTCTGAGCTGCAAAATCATAATGTTTCAAGGCTTACCTCCAGAACAACCTTAACTCCTCAGCTAAATTCTGGAAGATAATCCATTTCCTTTTTAGCCCCCTTCACCCTGTTTGCTCACACAGTTCTTATGGTTAATGGTTCACCTGTGTCTGACCCTCCCTATGTTGCTGCTCACTTCAATTAGTTCTTCATCACTTGTGCCCACCTCCCCCCTCTTCAGGCCCCCCTTCTCTTCCTGCACCCCCTTCCTCTCCCCCCACTCCTACTTGGGTTTACATTCTCCCCATCACTATACAGGAAACCCTGCACACCCTTTCATCCTTCAACCTGGCCAAGTCTAGCCATGACGGACTTGATACAAAACTCCTCCACTTCTTGCCTCCTGCCATTGCAACTCACCTTACCTGCTCAACATATTATTCTCCATCTGCTCTGTTCCTCAGTCCTGGAAGATTGCTAAAATTCTTCCACTTCACAAATGGGGCAACTCTTCCTCCCCTCACAGTTTCTGTCCTCCTTCCCTCCCTTGCAAAGCTGCAAAAGAAGCTACTCTATTCCAGACTTTTAAACTACCTATCATTCTACAATTTCCCCTTCCCCTTCCAGTCTGGTTTCCAAAAGCACCATTCCACAGTCTCCTCTCTGCTTCGTGTCAATTACTCCATCTTCTCCAGGACTGATCAAGGGCACATCATAGCTGCCATTTTCATCACTCTGGCCAAAACTTCAACTCAGTGACCCACACACTCGTCCTGGATGAGCCAAGACCTGCTGGCCTCTCAGCTCTTACTGTTGACTGACTCCATTCCAACCTCACTGGGCAACAGCAGTCAATACAGGTTAGAGGCATCTTGTCACCACCCCTTCCCATCCAGGCTGGGGTCCTGCAGGGCTCCATCCTGGGCCCCACCCTTTTTTCCATCTTTCTGAATGACCTCCGTTCCACCTGTGTCAACTTGCATAGTCACATGTATGCAGATGACACAGTCATCTTTTCCTCCAGTCCCTCCACTGCAACTGTGGAAGACATGCCACTGCAGGATTTCCACAACATCCTACATTGGTTCCAATCCAACTATCTATAGGTCAACACCAAAAAAATGATGTCTATGACCTTTGGCACAAGCCAGAAACTGCAGGCTCTCAATACTTCCATTTTTCTGCACTCTGGATGGCTCCCCACTTGAAGCAGTGTAGTCATTCAAGTATCTCAGTTGTGTGACTTGACATGAGCTTGACTTCTCATACCACACTGATGACATTCATGTGAAGCTCCACCTAAAGCTAGGTGCCCTGTACTACAATACAGACTGCTTACCCCCGCTAGTGTGCCGGGAGCTGGTCACCAAAATGATAATCCCAGTTTTCAACTATGCTGATGGGGTCTATGGCACTGCCCCCTCCACTTTCTCAGCAGAATGGACATCTTCTACAATGCCTTTTGTTGCTTGCTACAAATTCCACTCCCCCTTCATACTCACCACTGCTCCCTCTACTCCTCCCTATCCATCCTCCCCCTTCCTTCACTTTGCCAGTCATACAGTAGTTCCTTCTCCTCCAAATACTGATTTGGGTCCCTTCCCTCTTACCTCTCTACACTCCTATCTCCAGTACTCCCTGCTCCATGTTACCTGCACTCCAGGGATGATCAAACTTTCTCAACTCCACATCCCTACTCTTCCACTGGACAATCTGCCTTCTCTTATCAACTTCCCACACTGTAGAACCTGCTTCCCTCTTCCCTCCACCATTCCACCTCCACAGGCTCTCTCAGGCATCAGCTCAAATTCCTCCCATCCCCAACCTGCTCCTGCTTCCCAAAGGTGGCACTCCCTGGTGGCACAGGTGGCACACGAGGGAGGCACTCCCTCACCAATCAGATCTTTGGTGCACTATTGTTCTTGTCTTTTGAAGTAGCACTTTTGCACCAGTTTGTTTTTTGGGGTGGGCATGCTTTGCTGTAACTGCACTTTACTTTGTACTAAGTTGTGTACCAAGTTTTGTGACTCTGTGGCATTCATTATTGTAATGTGTCTGCACTTTATTTTGTACCAAAAATGTGCCTGTGTTGTGCTCACTATTTCTCACGTGCCCCTTCCCCTGAGCCACACCTGGAAACAAGCCTTAACTCATTGTGCCTTTCCAGATTGCCAATTTTCAAATAAATAATTAAATCATGTTTAGCACATTCCTGAGAAAACTGTAGCCACCCTTTCAAGTATTTCTTTAACACATGGCATGACAACAGAAAAGCTGTTCTCCCACTGCCAGCCACAGCTGATCTCTGTGCCCAGGTGACAATGCCCTAGAGGGGTACCACTGATGCAAGGGGAGAACATGGTGCAAAGGTCACAGAGAAGTTGCAAGTGATGTGGCAGATGTGCCGTTGGGTGATTTATTACCCTTTTTTGCATAGCCAGCTCCATGCTGCCCTTATACAGTCATTCTGCAGCTGTAGTCCCACTGTGGGTCGGGTGCTAAATAATTAGGTTTCTCTTTAAATGGGTCATTTAAAACAGCAGAACTGTTCAGAAAGTAGGAAGTCATTACAATAAATCTGTATTTGAGCCCACTTCCTATCCTCCCATAAATAATTCCTGAGTTGTACAGAATACCAGCACTTGCCTTACTTTCAACCTTCTGTATTCCCTATGCAAACAAAGGAGCAACCCTAAATGCTTGTAGCCCTCATCTCTTTACCTGCATATAAGTAATTGTCCTCTGCTGTTACTATGAATGGTCTTGTTCTCTTTTAATAATTTGCATGTGCGCATCATTTTGAAACTAGTTCAGGTGCATCCTATTGTATTGCCCTATAAAGTAAGCACTTTTGTAATCTGTTGTGCCAAGGGACTCCAATGGAAATGATTGACTTTATCTCCTGGGGCCATCATGCCATCTGTCAAATGCCAATTACAAAGAAACAAAGTATCATAATAAAAATGTTCCTCCCAAATCCCCCTAGCAAACAATGCACCCATCCACCACAGGCTCAGCAGATTCTTCTGTTAAGAGAGTTTTTGTTCTAATAACGTCAGTATGTTAAAATGTTAACATGTAAATTAGGATTCCAAGCAAGGATGTGTCCTAATGTTTTCTGCTGGGAAAAAAAGAAATAAGCATATTTAATACAGCGGCATGCCTCAGAGACTTTACACTATAAGTATAAACATTCACTTCTTTGGCACACAACAATTTATACACCTAATAAGGTGACTCTCATACATATACTTAAATATTATCCCCAGAAATATAATAAAGCATACAATAAACATGTTCCGGTAGAACAAATTTAAGTGCCCTTATGTTAGACTAACAACTCATACAAACATCTTACATTTTAATAAGTTCTCGCTTCAAAACTTTCATATAGAGTAGTTACAATTATTCTGTATCTAATGGTCCATAATCACATATTTACTGTAATCAAATGTGCCACTTGTTAGCCCATTTTAAATGTAACTATTCAAACATTCAGAAGGAGCTATGGACAACAACTTCATCAAGTACCTGCAGTATATAGGAGGAGGAGGAGCAGGAGAAGGAGAAGAAGAAGAGATCAATTATTAGCATTTATGTAATGCTTTTCATACACATAGTATCCCAAAGCACTTTACAAACAGTAAGAGATTGGTATGGTTTTTACAGTAAGTGAAAATGTGCATTTACAACCATTTCGTACAACTACATCCACACACAGGCTTGGATAATTGCATGAACCAGTTTTATGGGAATGGGAATGTTGTCCAGGACACCAGGGAAAAATCTCCTACTCTTGAGAAATGTGCCTTGGATTCTTATACTTCCATCTGGACATCCAGCAGGACAACACCAGAGATGGGCAGAAGGGACCTCAGTTTAACATCTAATCTCAAGGAAGGCACACCCTGACAATACAGCACCCCCAGTACTGCACTTGGGTGCCAGCAATTAAGGTATCATCCCAACCCAATTGTGGGACCAGAATCCAAGACTTTCTGGCCCAAAGGATGATGTCCTACCAACTAAGCCATGCAAATGCCTTGGAGGAGGAAGAGGAAAGTGAAGAATAGGAGTGAACCACAAAATGGAGGGAGAAGAACCTGTGAGAGACTCAGGGACAAGGGCTGAGAGGCTCAATGAAAACTTCAATTCTGTGTTCATTTTTATTCACGAGAGTGTGGTTGATTTACAAGGGTAAGGAGGAACTGGTAGATTTCCTGGAGGAAAATGGGCTACAAGACCCCAGACAACATGGGTTTATGATGGAAAAGTCTTATCAGACAGATCTGGCCGACTGGGTCACCATGACAGAAAATAGGGGTCAGGCAGTAGATGTGGTATACTTGGATTTCAGCAAGGCCTTTGACTCATTCCCATACTGGAGGCTGATCAAGAAGATAAGGGACTTAGGGGCTTGGGAAAAATTGACTACTTGAATGAAAAATTGGTTGAGGGAAGAAAATAAAGGGTAGTAGTTAATGGGGAGCTTTCAGAGGTAAGGGAAGTAACAACCTCATGGGTCGGTGTCAGGTCTTGCCCTTTTCAATGTATTCATTTGTGACATAAGGGACAGCATCAGATGCAAGATATGTCTCTTTACAGATGACATGAAGATTTGTGCATGGGTGGACATGGAGGAAGGGATAAGCGAACCCATGGAAGATCTGGGTAGGTTGGAGAGCTGGTCACAGATCTGGCAGCTGGGCTTCAATGCAAAAAAGTATACAGTGATGCACATTTGGAGGAGGAACCCAAGAGTGCAATATGAAACAGGGGGAGTGGTGCTGTAAAGCACCACAAAGGAAAAACATCTAGAGGTCATGATACTGGAGAGCCTAAAAACAACAGCATACTGTAACATAGCTGTGAGCAAGATAAGCAGGATGCTGGCTTGCATAGGGAGGGGGATAAGCAGTAGAAATCAGGAGGTGATCCTCCCATTGCACATGTCACTAGTGTGACCACATCTGGAATACTGGAGTCCACATATGAGGAGAGACTGTGACAAGGTGGAAGCTGTACAGCTCAGGGCAACCAAGATGGTTTATGGACTGGGGGCAAGGCATACAAGGCAAAGCTGCACAACCTCAACATGTACGCCCTTGAGAAAAAGAGGGAAAGGGGTAAGGTAAGGCAAGGCATGTTTATTTATACAGTGCCCAATTCTGGGGCTCTGGGTGCCTTACATAAAAGCAGGTAGGGAAATACAAAACTACAAAAAACACATACAACATACATTAAGACATTAAAACAATAGATATGATGATATGGTATCTAAAATTAAATCAGCTCTAAAACTTAAATCAGCTCTGATCAATCAGGTTAATCAGGGAAGGCCAAATGAAATAAATAAGCCTTTAGACCCCTTTTAAACATCTCGACCATGGGAGCCTCCCTCACAGAAGCTGAAAGAGAGTTTCAAAGGGCCGGTCCGGTGACATCAAAGACCTCCAACCACCCAAGAAGTGCATTAATGCCCCTGTACACCCATAGCCTGGAATGAGTCATTACACTTATAAAATGGGTTATTTGTTTTAAAATTAAAATAAGTAACAGTGATTGTTATCCTGCCGTATTGAAAAGTACTTTGCAACAGCATATGACAATCTAATTAGTTTTATAATAAATGTTATTGCAAAAGTAATGTAACAAACTGATCTGTGAAGTTCGTTTTAAAACAAAAGTGTTCCAAACTCTCTTTTTCTGGTGTTTGCATTTGTTGGCATCATGAATCATTGAGCTGCAAAGTGCAAAGTAGAGCAAGCAGGAGAAACAGTTAAAATGCAAAACAAAGACTTTTTTAACTACTCTTCATGCTTCTGAATTGTGTGATACCAGGGGATCATTTTTTATCCAATGCTAAATCCATTCCTTACCTGCAGTCAGTGTCACTGATCCCTGCTGTCCCACAACCGCCTCTCTCCCTCTCTCTCTCTCTGTCTTTCTCTCCTTACCAGCAATCATGTCCAATGGGTACTGCTCCCTCTCTTTTGAGCTCTGATGGAAATGCTCAAACCGTGAGGATCCAGCAACCAGCCGGGCTGCCACATTCTGCACCAGCTAGAGGTGGCACATCAGCTTTGCGGATAAACCAATGTAAAGAGCATTACAATAATCTAACCTCAATGTGACTAAGGCATGCACCAGCATTGCCAGATCAGACAGTTCAAGATAGGGCTTGATCCAAGTGATGTTTAGGAGATGACAGAAGCCACTGTGACAACACTCAGCACCTGGTATTCTAATGTCAGCTTGGAATCCACAGTGATCCCCAGATTCCTCACCCTATCTGCAGCTCGAAGAGCCATGCCATCCAACAAAGGAAGGACGATGCTACTACTTGTTGCCACTGAACTTAACCAACATGGCTCTACCAGTAATACCTCCATCTTCAAAGGATTCATCTTAAGCCAGCTGGCTGTCATCCAGTCTTGAATTTCCTTAAGGCACTTGCTCACTTGTGAAACAGCCGCAACATCATCAGGGGCACAAGACACATACAGCTGAGTATCATCAGTATAACAATGAAAACCCAAACCACAGCATCTAATGATCTCCCCCAGCAGCAACATGTACACGGTGAATAACATAGGGGCAAGAATCGGCCCCTGGGCCATGCCACAACAGAGTGCAGCACTGCTTGATGTACAAAAGCTGTGCCCCACCCACTGCTCCCTGCCATACAAGTCAGACTTACACCACCGCAATACCATTTCTGAAAGCCTTGCACAGTGCCCCAGATAAGCCAAGAGTACCCCATGATCAACTGTGTCAAAAGCCAAAGAGAGGCCTAGAAGCACAAGAATGGAGCACCGTCTGCCATCCTTTGCTAGAAGAAGATCATGGTGCACCCTGACTAGCGCAGTGTCCATACCATGGAGAGAACAGAAGCTGGACTGGAACAGCTCATAGATGTCATATTTTCCCAGGTGTTGCTCCAGCTGCACTGCCTCTGCCTTCTCAATCAACTTCCTTAAGAAGGGAAGGTTTCGAGATGGGGCTGTATTCAGTATCCAAGGTCTAAGTTACAGCTGTCAGACAGTAAAGCTACAGAACATAGGTGCAAAAACTTATTGCCATTGGAAGCAAGTTTTTTTTTTTTGTTAAGGAGTGCGGTGGCAGATTGATTTTATAATTGAACTGAGGCCATTACTAGCTGGAATAGGACACTGTGTTTAGTATCTGTGTGTTTACTAGGCATTAATGAGCAGTCAGGTAAGTGATTTTAACCAATGGAATTTATGGGATTTCAATACCCATTATATAAGCTGCAGTGGAAGCCCTCACTGTACAGAGATCAGTTCAAGCCTGAGAAGTCACTAAAAGAAGTGGGGAAGGGACACTAGGGGGTTAACTAAATGGTTGCAAGTATGTTGTCTACGTGTGGGGAAACTTAAAATTGCTATGTCTGAGGAACAAGTAAACACCTATAAATGCCATGGATGTCGGGGCTGCCCAGTGAAAATAATAATATTAATAATCTTTATTTTTATTGCACCTTTCAAAATACCAAGGCGCCTAACAGAATTAAGATAACAGATAAAACGTCCAGAATCATAAACAGAATAAAAACAATTAATCCAGTTACTTAAATCATTCACCAAAAGCTCAGTACCACAAATATGTTTTTAAATCAGGAACTTCACAATGCAAAAACACCAAGGTGCACTGGAACAGAGACGTATCACCTGACAAACAATGGTATACAAAGGTGGGAGAAAGATGAACAAGAAATGAAAAGTCAAAAGGCTAAGCAAATGCAGGCATGTTGTTTATCTGAGCACAGTTTAACAAAAAGGGACTAACTGACAAACTCCAGCACTTGCAACTCCTGCAGGTTTTTGGGGGGGGCAGGCACTTGTGCTGGTGTTCATTTAAGTATGATCCAGTTACAGTGGTAGTGCACAATAACTGCAGCAGTAGCCAGGAGAGGCATTACTGCATAGAAACAAGAGGTGCATTAAGTGATATACAACAACAAAAATCAAACACTGATAAAGCTGGGGGTACCAAAATAGCTAGACTGCAAAAAACTAATAATGCATTTAAAAGTATGCGAAATATAAGAATCAATAGTCTAACAGGTAAAGATAGAATGCAGTCCACCAAAGAAACAGGCTAAATGGGTAAAAGCATACAAATAAAAGTACTAGACATTGCAAAGAGATCTATAATAAATTAACAGTTAAAGGAATGGTATGATATCCCAATCTTCGTTTAGACCTAGCAGAATAAGGGTACCAAAAGAGAAAATCAGTTTCCTCTCCCTTTTTCGTAGGTGAGTCCTCAGCCTATTGCCTCCTCATTGGTGAGGCTTTACATGGTCAATGTCCATGAACCTGAAGGAGCTGAGATCTGAATTGTGTGTTTGGTGCCAATGAATGCCATCAGGTGTGTTACATTTGCCAGTGGTGACCGAGTGAACGTTTTCCTGTATCTTTCCTTTGAGAGGACATACATCCTGCCAATCTACAGGGAGAGGCAGTTACACCATAGGGCATACACCACATACGGTGTTCAACAGGTGATGAGCTACAGAACTTCATAATGGGAGCCATAGATAAGGCTGGTAAAAGAAGTACCAGTAGTAAACAATCAATCAGAGTTTATTTATAGATCGCATTTCTCAAAAGCTTCAAACTGCTTTATATACAATGACAAATATTAAAACTATAAAATACATATCAAACCCCATAAAATATATAGTAAACCCAATTATACTAAATTGTTATCATTATTTAAATTATAGAAACAATCCCAAAGGTAAGGTGGGAAATGAACCTTATTAAATCGCACACTGCGTCTCCGGTTCCCAAGGTGCCATCAAATGTCCACAAACAATAATGTTTAGGAACCCAAAAATAACTTCTTCAGAGTCCAAAATTTCTTTGTAGTGATTTTTCTTTTTATTTCTGTTTATACTGCCCCCTACATAACAAGAAGTAAGCAGCAGGAAAGCGAAATATAGGAAGACAGTAGCTGTGAGCTGGGTAAATTTATTTGAGTGTATAATCACTTCAAGAATTTCACAATGCTTTAACTTAACACAGTGACATAACATAAAAAATGGAGGCAAATGATTTTTGTTCATGAATTGTTATACTAAAACATGGTTTATTATTATTTTTTCTAACAGATATACCCCATGAACAAGCTCTTATACAGAGCGAAATGTAGGGGGCAGTATAAACAGAAATAAAAACAAAAAAATTACAAAGAAATTTTGAACTCTGAAGAAGTTATTTTTGGGTTCCTAAACATTATCGTTTGTGGACATTATTTAAATTATCTCTGGAAATGCCTGGCTAAATAAAAATTTTTAAACTCTGTTTTAAACTGGTCGGTGGTCTGGCACTCTATAATCTGACGAGGTAGAGAATTCCACAGCACTGGGGTCGAGAAAGCAAATGTCTGGGTCCCAGATGTCTTTAATCCTACCTTGGGAATCTCTAGTAATCACTCATCAGTGGATCAGAGTGGGCAAATGGGACAGTAGAGGCACAGAAGATCTTGCAGGTAGCCAGGTCTCTGGCTGTGTAGGGCTTTACAGGTCAGTAGCCCAACCTTGAAGGCGATCTGCCACTTTGCCAGCAGCCAGTGCAGATAGCAGAGCACAGGCATGATATGGTCGGATCTCAACAAGCCAGTCAACAACCTGGCTGCTGCATTCTGCACTAGCTGCAGTCTGTGAAGATCAACCCCCCTGATATCCATAGTTATAGGGCACTGCAGTTATCAAGGTGCAAGGTTACAAAGACATGAACCAATGTTCACCAGGGGAAATCAGGCATTTAATCTGGATGATGTTTCTCAGATGATAAAACTAGGTCTTGACCATGGCTGACACCTGAGGTTTCACTGCAGCCAAAAACAATGCCCAGATTTCTCGCGTGATCTGAGGTGAGCAGCTC
Organism: Neoceratodus forsteri; assembly: GCA_016271365.2. Classification (NCBI taxonomy): domain Eukaryota; kingdom Metazoa; phylum Chordata; order Ceratodontiformes; family Ceratodontidae; genus Neoceratodus; species Neoceratodus forsteri. The sequence goes on from CM057449.1 coordinate 825,441,434, forward strand.
AGAGTCTCTGAGCCGAAGTCCAGAGATCTGATCAGCTTGCCCCCTCACACCCTGGTGACCAGGTTCAAATACCAACACTTCAGTTTTGTTTGGATTCAACTTCAACCAGTTAGCACTCATCCAACCTCGGGTCTTAGCCAGGCAGTTGTTAAATTCTGAAACCGTATTCCCCTGCTCAGGCACAAAAGACATGTAGAGCTGAGTATCATCTGCATAACAGTGAAACTCAGCACATACCATCTAATGATATCTCCTAACGGCAGAATATATGCTGCGAACAACATGGGGGATAAGACTGAGCCCTCCACTCCACAGGACAGGGGTAGAGGTGTTTAGGAATAAATTCCTGATACTACTCTCTGCGTCCTTCCCATGAGAAAAGATTTGAACCTGCTGAGGACCATACCAGCCAGTCCACAGCAAACCTGCAGACTCTCCAACACCCCATGATCCACAGTGTCAAATGCTGCAGAGAGATCAAGGAGAACCAAGATGGAACAATTCCCTCAACCCCTCACCGTCAGGAGATCATTCAGTACCCGAACAAGGGAAGTCTCAATACTATGCCTCTTTCTGAATCCAGACTGGAGAGAATCATAGATGTTATGCACTGTTAAATGATCATCCAGTTGAGAAGCCACTACCTTCTCAATAACCGTGCCCACAAAGGGCAGGTTAAAGACTAGTCTGTAGTTTGCTAGGCAGTCTGGATCTGACAAAGGTTTTTTTCAGTAGTGGTTTAACAGCCGCCTCCTTCAGGGACTCTGGAAAGACCCCTGGTGCTAGTGAACATCGGACTATCCTGGCAAGGACCAGGTCGATGACCTCAACACACCCTATTGATAAGTATGTTGGTCCCGGATCCAGACAGCAGCAGGTGGGGCACAACCCCTGGATGACCTGCACCACATCCATGATTGCCAACTGGTGAAAGCTGGACCAGACTGGCTGAGTGCTTGCAACCTCTTGCCCATCACTAGAGGGCCCATTTGGGGGTGCAGATAGGATCTCTGATCTGATGGTGGCAATCTTATTGGCAAAGAACTGAGCAAACTCGTCACACCTAGAGACTGTGAAAAAGCTCCCCGAGACTGAAGACAGGTTGGATTGCACAACCTTTCGACAGTCTGGAAAAGCTGAGCTGGTCTGTTAGTTGCCGCAGCGATCTCCTTGGACAGGAACTCTGCCTTCTTACAGGAGATCGAAGATTGATAGTCTCTATAATAGACTATCAATCTAGGTGTGTCCTCAGCCAGACTAGACTTTGTCCAGTGTCGCTCCAAACTTTGACCTCTCTTCCTCATCTCCTTCATCGTCCCCTCATACCACAGGGACTTCTAGCAAAGGGTGAGGGGGCGAACACGGACAGGTGCTACCAAGTTGAGGGCCTCGGTAACAGCCCTATTATAGTCTAGCAGCAGTTCCCCCGGCTCCTCGCATGCACTCATTGTACCTCATAGGTCCAGTATCTCCATCAGACCATGCAGGGTCAAACCTCTTAAAGGACAATACTGGACCATCTCCATCAGGCAGATTCATTAGGGGGTGCCTCGAACCTGAATCTTATAGTATGTTGATCTGACCACCCAACCAGTTCCACCATCAGGTCAGAGACCTCCATACCTAGCAGGAAGACCAGGTCCAGTGAATGACCACGAATATGAGTTGCAGAGGAAACAACCTGTGACAGGCCCAACAAACTCATCAATTGGAGGAAGTCTTGACCAAATTGTGAGAATTCATCATCGACCCAAGCATTGAAATCCCCCAAAATAAATCCATCTGGGGACTCCAATGCTAGGTCGATGATGAAGTCTGTGATTTCCTGCAGGAATTTTTTCCCATCACCAGGTGGTCAGTAAATGCAGCTATGACATATTCAAAGGATCTGGTCTCTCCTACCAGGATGGCTACAAGGCCCATGTCCGATTTAAAACAAATGGCTACTCCCCCACCCCTATGATCCTTTCTAGGAGGGTGTATCATTGAGTACCCAGTCGAAACTGCTGCTTCCAAAACCAGACCTGCATTTTCATCCAACCAGATCTTGGTGATGCAAGCCAGATCAGTTGTTGCAACAAGATTGGCAATAATTGCTGTCTTGTTCTGAATGGATCTGGCATTGCACAACACTGCCCATGTTAGTGGTAAAATGACATACACTGCCATTTCCGCTGTGCTGTGCCACAAGGGTGTGGGGTATAGAGGATCAGTGCTTTGGGTGTTAGCAGTGAAATGTCTGTTAACTCCTTGATCCCTTATACAGTACTACTTCCTTCTTATAGACCACCCTTGAAAATCACCCATGGTATCCTTAAGATCCTGGTCTGCATGTAGGATATTCCAAAATCGTTTTAGTGTCACAGCTATTTTGGGGGGTGTCTGTGTTGTATTCGGTAACAAAATTAATATGGCTATCCACCATTGCATCTGTATATTTGGGAGTCACTATGATTCCTACGGAGAACATAGTTATTTGCTTCTATTAGAAACTGTGGGTCATAGACTTTGTTTAAGAAGTGATTATTCAGGTCATCAGCTTGATGCAGGTATGTGGCTTTGCTGGAACAGTTTCTCCATACACAAAGGAATTGTCCCTTGGGGATAACCTTGAGAAGGTGTGGAGGATGAGAACTGCCATAACACAGCAAGATATTCTCAGCTATGGGTTTTCATTAATTCTTGGTGACTATATGGCCATCATTACTGACACTCAACTGGCGATCCAGAAATGTCACTGATTTCGAATCAATGGTACACGTAAAGTCTGAATACCAATCACTATTGTTTAACATGTTAACAAATTCTAGAGCTTCATTTACAGTACCACTCCAAAGGTACAGAATGTCATTAATATAGAGGCCCCATGGGGGGGGCGCTGTTAAGCAGCTAACTGGCCAGACGTGCCTGATTACAGCTCTGCATATCCTGAGGCTAAAATTATTTAAAAGCACTCAACAAATGGGGTAAAAATGATTGGAAGTTCCAGATTTGAAAGGGCTAAAGCATCTGGAGTCCACAGATACCAAACTCACCCATGGGTTGGAATCAGAAAACGACTGGAAGTGGAGCGAAAACTCCGGCGGCTGCACCAGACCAGGCCGCAACTACCTCATCGATATTGGGACTGGAGCCCCCTTGGAAAGCTCTATAGTCAGCTATGCAGGCTATTGACTTGAAAGTGGAGTCAATACTCCAGTGATTCATAGAGCAAGATGCTAAGATTGAGGTGATTTCTAATACCGCGATGATGACGGAGAAATCGGCTACCCAAGCTTTCGCCATGTCTTCTAAATTAGTCCAGGAGAATGCCCAATTATGTTACAGGCTAGAGGCCTTAGAGAACTTTCACTCTCTCCTGATGCCAGTCAGGCTCCGGATCTATTACGGAGGGTGCACATTCCAGTTTAGTGACCCGGCTGAAGCTGGGAAGAAGAAGATTGAGGCTATAGCTCGAAAATTTCAAGCTTCGGAGGGCAACGGACCAAAGATTCGGAAGAGGAGACTTGAGCTGGAGTTGGTTTGGACTTTCATACCTCATTTGAACTTAAGTACCTTTTAAACATGTTGCTTCTAGTAAAATAAAAATGGGACAGAGTATTTCTGGGCCACGTGGTATCCTATAAATAATATTTTTGCTGAGAGACTTTAAGTTTTTAAAGCTAACGATATAGAACCATATGCCCAGATTGTTTTGTTAATTTCCCTGTTTCTTGTTGTAAATTGTTTAATGATGGAATATGTAGGCAGTATTTTCTAGGCACTAAATGTGCAAAGGTAACCATTTTGGACTTGGGGACATATCAACACTGGCTGCTGAGTTTTTAACATTATAGACGGAAATATTTTGGACTTGTGCCCCAAAAGCCTTAGATGGCTGTAGCCATTTTGTTTTTCCTAATGATCTTGATAAACCTTATTTTGTTTTACCCCACTCTCCCTAATACAATTCTATATAGGTTTACCAGTCCTAGATACATTGGATGTATCTGTATCTCTTTTTTTAATTGTGATGCCTTACAGACGATTGTACTCTATGTCATTGCCTTTGTCAAATGCAATAAACAAAAAGTAAAAAAAAAAAATAGAGGCCCCATTACCTGATTCTGTCATAAAAACGATTATTTCTGGGGTTATAGATGGCCACCTCCTCCCACAACTCAAAAATACATTGGTGTAGGAGGGGGCCAATGCAGATCCCATGGCAGTGACACAAATTTATAAAAAGAATTTAGAGTTGAAAGTGAAGAAGTTACTTGCAGGATCATATCTAGGGCTTCGAAGATAAAGTCAGGATAAATAATATCATGATTTTAAACAAATTCATGAAAAACTATATGGCATAAAGTCCCAAGTGATGCTTGATGGAGGTAGACCGTGATGCAACATCAGTCATGAGCCACAACCATCATCGAATTGAACATGCTCAAGGGCCTAAGGTGAGAAGAGAGAGAGAGAGATAACCATTTGGAGAAAAGTATTTACAAACCTAGATGGAGTCTCAGTCAGAGAACCTATACTAAAATTAATGGGAGGACTAGGCAGCCGTTGCTTGGTGTGACATCACTATATTCCTCCATCAAACATCACTAGGGACTTAATGCAACCACCAAGAGAATGAGGCTATGGAAGGGGAGTGTGGGTGTGTAGTATATTACTGCAAACTGCAAGAACCCTTTCTGCAAGGGCTTGATGAGCAGTCCCATAAGATGTGGAAAATATTTGCATTATCCTGATTGTATATCCTGCAATGGTACTGTGAGTTGAGAATCCAAAATCAAACAGTGCCTTGAGGGGATGATACCAGTGATGTAAAGTTTTATTTTGTATTGACCAGCCTCGGGTAGCTCAACAGGCAATGTGTGCAAATTTCATGCATGACTCCCAGACCAGGGAAGGGAAGCAGGAAATGCCCAAGCCAGGTGACTCTGCTCTATAGGGTGGGTTCTAGATTTCCATATGCTCTAATATATCTGTTGGCTATTCCTCTATGTAGTCAGGGTTTAATAAAGCTAAAGGAATGTTGGTTAGATGGTAAAGACAAATGGATGCACAAGGATTGAGTTGCCACCATAATCTGTAAATACCTCCACGAGTCAGTAACTAGAAGGTGGTAATGTGTGGTGAATTATTGAATGGATATCATAATCTCTGAGCCAGATGAGAGGAGATTGCCAAGGAAATGAATTCCTCAGTTAAGCCAAGATCTCCATAAGAGGGTCTTTCTAATTGAAATTGCCAGGTTATGCCATAGATAGACCCAACTAATAGGTGGAGCACAGTACCCTGGGGTTTCCAGCACAATGCACATGCTTGCCTCTCCAACCAGGTGCATAAATAAGATTATGGGGGGATGTCCATCCAAAGATCTGTTGGCAAGTGGACACCTGGTAGAGAGCTGAGGCATGGACTGCAGCTGAGTATGCTCTCTATGGACAGCCATGGGAGAAAGTAAACAGGGGGAACAACATTTGGTGGCCTGTCGGACTTAATATGCCATGTACTAATCTTCAAAGCATAGGGTCACACATCTCTCTTTACTCCAATGAGCTTGCAGTTTTTTTATTTAGTCAAGGGTTTTAACTTTTCCATAAAACCGGCCAATAAGTTGATGTCTGTGTTGTAACAGTTTATCTTCAATGTACAAAGGCAAGTGACTGAAACAGTTAGCAAATTTAGACAGGAAACAAATTTAACAATTTTTGCATTTATTTTTAATGTCAGATGCATTTTGAGCCAGCAATAGCAATCAGCCTCCAGGTCCTCTCTGAGGAGAAGCAAGTTGGTTGATGATACAGCAGACCAACTAGAGCTGATTTTGATACTCAGATAATTAATACAGTTCCCTCTCACGTTATCTGCATATTTGCACAGCTAACCAGGGTACAGAGACAGTTCATAGAGAGCATAACTGTCTTAGACTAACTTCAAGGCTTAAAAGCTGGGTAAATTGGTGGAGGGTAGCCATGAGGAGTAGGAGAGTGGTTGTGGATTAAGAGATAGTTGAAGCAGGTCATCTGTGTATAGGTTAACAGGAAAATGTTTGTCACCCATCCTAACACCCTGTATCGCTATGGAGCAGGGACAGCAGTAACATGCACCAAAAGGGCAAAAGACAATATATTTGATCATCTGAGGGCTATATGGTGGTAATTGATGCTGTCCAGGAGGTCTTTGACCTTCTTAGGTGTAAGAATATTAAAGGCCTCTGTGATTGTCAAAGCATACCACAGTCTCCATTGGCCTCTTTCCCACTCTCCGGCCTTTGTCATTGAGACCATCTAGACCAGTGTCACTGCTGTCAAGGTCCCATATTTATCAAGAGTGCAGATCCCAGTACTCTGTTAACCCTTTTCTGACACCTTCTACCCTTTAGACTCCTCGTAGTGAGGGTTTCGGCTCTAGGTAGGACACACTGTACTCTCTCAGACTTTTGCCATGCACCCCTTTATCAAGGCACCCTTCCCTCAGAGATGCAGTCACAAAAAACAAGTTGCTCCAGTCTATAGAAAAATACAGTAGAAGCCACTTAATTGGGATGGCTTGGTGGGAGCCCTTTTGTCCTGATTAAGGGGCCATCCCAATTATCAGACGTTAAAGTTTTCATTCAGTGTAATGGCTTGACTGTTTTTCTAGGTGTCTAACTGCAGACTGTGTGTACGTTCTGCCCCTAAATTTACTGTGAGAGGTGGAGTAGGAAGAAAATACCTGGTACAGTACATTAAAATAAAGACTACTTTTACTGTACCTTTTTGAATCTCTTATCTGCCATGACATAAGTCTCTTAGCCACGTGTCTGATTCTCTCTTATGTGCGAGTGTGGCTGAAGTCGGGGTGTTGGATTAAGTAGTTTAAACCACCAAAGGGTGTGCTGACATATTGTGTATGTGTGAATATGTGTATATGTGTATGTGTGTGTGTGTGTGTGTGTGTGTGTGTGTATAATGGTAGCATGGTAGTGCTACCATTGTTAGGGTTGAGAAGCACTTTTAAGGTTAAAGGGTGAAATTTTGCACCTTAATAACTTTACCACTGTTCAACGGATGTGCCTGAAATTTTGTATGCATGGTTGGGCATTGTAGATCTTGGGATCTGCCAACTTTTGTACCAGTTGGATATACAGCTGCGGAGTTATTAAGGGACATCCGAATGCGCAATTACGCTTTTTTGAGCATTCTTTGCTCATGCCTACAGGTCACACGGTTTGTGTGACCAGTCCAAAAACTTCCGGGAACATGCGGCCAGGGTCCCCAATGTATCTTTTGAAAATTTCTTGAAAAATATTGAATGGTTCAAAAGTTATTCAAAAAACAAGTTCCCATTATAAGTCAATTGGAAAAGTTAACAAAAAGTTCAACAGTTTAGCAAATGCACTTTTTAGTGTCACAAATGGTCCTAGTAGTGTCGTAAATCTGCCATTTTTTTTTCAGTTACTGATCAGAAAAATGCTTGGCATTTAAAACTGGAATCCTCTAGGAACACAATTCTTTTTGTGTTCACCTAGTCGGACCCTCAGAATGCTAGCCATGTCTTTATTTGTGGGTTAAACACCCCAGAAATATGTTTTTCAAACTTCTGGAAAAAGTAATGTCACAAAGTAGTGTTGCACCTGCGACACTTTCACAAAATTTTGTGAAAGCTTTCACAAATTGCAACACTACTTTTCCAGACTATGGCCAAAATGACAGGAGTTCTTTGCCACCCTGCTGCAAAAGAACGGTTTGGTCTTTTGAGCTGAAATTTGGAAAGAAGGCAGCCAAAATCTCTCAGATGTGACTTTTGGTGGTTTGGTGACAAAATATTGCACAGATGCCAAGGTATGGTACTCCGAAGTTGATATTTTTTTCCCATAGACTAACATGGTGGCGTTTGCCGCACATTTCGGGTCTTGTATCTCGGAAACGGTGCAAAATACGGAATTTTCGTTGTGACAATGTGTAACCCTATGGGCCATGCATTCAGCAAAAACCTAGTCAGGAAACTCATGAATCATGTGAAATTTACATTTTTTTCTATGTCGCACGGTTCCTAAGATATAAGCAATTTAGTATTCCAACAGCTCATTTTCTGCTCCCAGCCCCATTATTATGCATACAGTCTTTGTGCACGCTGTGTTTCTCTATGCAGCTGTTGGGCAAAAACAGGGTGTGCACTTCCATTACTGTAACAGTTAGCATTTCCACTTGCATTTCCGTACCCGTTTGCGTTACCATTCCCATGTACGCCTCTGTGTGTGTTACCGTCTGAGTTCTCGTTTGCGCTTGTGGTTGCGTTACTGTTACCATTAGCATTTCCATGACTGTTTCTGTTTGTGTTTCTGTTTGCGTTTCCAGCACCCCTTTCGTTTGCGTTAGCATTTCTCTTTCGGTTTGCGTCTTCGTTGCTGTTACTGTTACCATTTGCGTTTCCAATTGCGTTACTGTGCCCGTGCGCATTACAGTTCGCATTTCCGTACATGCTTCCATTTGCTTTTGCATTTCTGTTTCCTTTGGCATTATTGTTGCTGTTACCATTACCATTTGCGTTTACAACTCTTGATAGCGTGACCGTCGCGGCGTTCTGTTGCGTTCGTCACGTTATCCATTCCGTTTCCGTTTCTGTTTCCTTTGGCATTATTGTTCATGTTAACTTTACCATTTGTGTTTACAATTACAGTACTGTGACCGTGTGCATTACGGTTTGCGTTTCTGTGTGTGCTTGCGTTCGCATTTCCATTTTGGTTCCCTTTGGCATTATTTATGCTGTTAACATTACCATTTGCATTTCTAATTGCTGTATCATGACTGTGCTCATCACAGTTTGCGATTCCTTATGCGGATGCATCTCCCTTTTGCATCACTGTTCAGTTTGGTGTCACTTTGCGCTTGTGTTTCTATTAACGTTTGCTTTACCATTTATGTTTTTGTCACCATGTGTGCAACCATTAGCGCTTGAGTTTCCCTTGCACTTATCATTACTATGTCAGAAAACATCACGTGGTGGGAGCATGGGGCCCTTTATTCACTACTTCTACTGCACATTCTCAAAAAGAAGGGAAATTAGAGGCAAAAACTCAGTTTAATGCATCAGTTAGGGTTGTTCCACAGTGACAAAAGCGAGGAAATTTGATGTTAGGGTTGAAAACCCTCTCTTGCACCCAACCCCTGCCCCCCCAGCTGGCATCGGGGTGTGCGTTGAGGTCGTTGGTCCTAACTCTCACCCCATTCTGCTATAGTTCACCATCTCAGCTTCTTTACACATGTGGGTAGGAAACTGGCTACAGGGCAGGAAACAGAGAGTGGTAGTAACTGGGGTGAGGTCAGGGGAGGGAGAGGGAGAGGTCACTAGTGATGTACCACAGGGACTGGCCCTGGGTCCGGTCCTATTTAATATATTCGTAAGTGACATCAGTGAAGGAATTTAAGGAAAGCTAGCCATATTCACAGATGACACCAAGCTAGGCAGTAAGGTGGACAGCACATAGGCAGTTAGGGACATTCAAAGGGACCCTCAGAGGCTCAAAAGATATCAAATGTCTGTCAGCTGAAGTTCAATGCAAAGAAGTGCAAGGTGATGAACATGGGGAGGGTAACCCCAAGACAGAATACTGGCTAAAATGGAGTCCAGCTCTGTACATCACATGAAGAAAGGGACCTAGGGGTTATCATCTTAGACACCCTTAAGCAATCCAGCCAATGCAACAGAGCTTACAGCAAGGCCAGCAAAATGTTGGGATGTATCAGGAGGGAATTTGACAGTAGGAGCAAGAAGGTGATCCTCCTATTCTGCAGGACCCTGGTGAGACCGCACCTGGAGTAATGTGTCCAGTTCTGGAGTTGACACCTTAAGAAGGACAGGGATAAGCTGGAAGCCATACAGAGAAGAGTGACCAAGATGATACAAGGGCTCAAGGAGCTCTTGTATGGAGATCACTTGAAGGCACTGGACATGTACTCATTGGAGACTAGGAGAGAGGGGGATGTGATTGAGATGTTCAAGTTCATGAGAGGCATAAACAAGATGCCCTACTCGGAACATTTCAACAGGATATCAGACTCAAACACAAGAGGACACAAATGGAAACTGTGAGGAGGTCACTTCAAAAGGAAATAAAGAAAACGAAATTACATTACAGAAAGAGTGGTGGAGCCATAGAACAGGTTGCCTACCGTGGTGGTGGTGGTGGGAGCTAGGTCCATAGCAACATTCAAATATGGATGGTACAGAGTGAGAGCTACCTTAGATTCTGCAGGGCAGGGAAGAGTGTAAAACTCAGTCGGGGGGAGGCTAGGTCCCGTGAACGCTAGAGGTCTCAGAAACAATTGGATGGACTAGATGGACCCCTGTTCTCCTTCTGCCATCCTTTCTGTTTCTGTGTTTCTTAATAGTTCAAAAACCTTTAACATCACGCAACTAGCTCTGGATCAATCAGAAGCCAGAATTTTTTTTAAAGGTTTTAAAAAAATAGATGTATAAATGGAAAAGGTTTTAGAAAGATAGATAGATAGATAGATAGATAGATAGATAGATAGATAGATAGATAGATAGATAGATAGATAGATATTGTGCCACTTTAAAAGCTTATAGTTAAAGCTTCTTTGAAAATGTTGAAGCTAATGATAAATGTTTCAAAAGTGGCAGAATATAAGATAGACAGACAGACAGACACACAGACAGATAGATCGATAGATAGATAGATAGATAGATAGATAGATAGATAGATAGATAGATAGAGGGTGGGTCATGATTGCATGTGGTGGCTGTCCAAAGACATCTGTGAATGGAATACATTTCTCCCTGTACTGTCTCTGTTCACAGGAGTGGAGGACCATCCTATCTCTCTGAATGTCTAGATGTAGAGGCATAGCAAATGATTAGAAGCTGTGGCTGGGTGGCTCAGGAGAGATGGCATATTATGTTTTGACTTACACATTGTACACTGAGCTAAGAGATAAATGAATTAACCATCTTATTAAAAATTTCCAATGTCCAAATTCTGATGCTCTGATTGCATTTTTTTTTCTTGTATTACTATATGATATACCAGGCATATTTGTTTATATGATGAAAAGCTTTGAAAAAATTTTAAAATGTAATCAGAAAATATAATATACATGATTACCTGTAAGATACAGATTTAGTTTGCCAGAAACCTGCCCTACAGCTAGCCAGGATGGAGGAATGAGCAATAGAGGCTGTTTAGTGAGAAATAATAAGACCTCATACTTTGTATATTGAAAGATGTAAGTGCTTTAGATTGCCACTAATAGAAGATAAGGAAAAGAAAGGGGAAATTGTTTAACCAGGAAAGACACATTAAGCCAGAGTTTGCTTACAGGTGTGACCTGGGAGCATTAGGAGGTTAAGTGACTTGCTCAGGGTCACACAGTACACAAGTGGGGGCTGATGGGATTCAAACCCAGGTCTCCAGCTCAGTGCACTAAACCTCTATGCTATACTGCCTCCAGGTGAAGTACTGGTTCTGTTTAATAAATCAGTTTTAGGGCTGTGCAGAATGTGAAATTACACCCATGGAATCTGTGTGAAATGACAATAGCACATCCAAAATGCTTGCCAGAATTTTTGTGTAAAATCCTACCAAATTCCGAAAAGGATTTCTGTGTAAGCCATGGAATCATTTTCCACAGATTGCAGAAAAAGAATCTGCAGTTTATGTATGCTGTGCATTATTAATCAGTGAAAACCATTTCACTTGCAAAATGTCAGACTTCTCCTAACAATGAAATTCAGGAATTCCATTCCATCGAAATCTGAACTTTGCGCACAGTGCTAGTCATTTTGTAAGTTTAAAAAAAAATTTATTTAAAAGGAATCCGATTTTTAAGGAAAACTACAACAATGCAGTATGAGTAAATTGAACTCCTGTTTGTCGTATTCGAATACTGATTGCTAAGATTGTATATTGTAAAACTGAAAGGTAAGCAAACATTTGAACTGATCTTCCCAGGGACAGGAACTTGGGAGACTTGTGTCAGGCTTCAGATTCAGGACCCATACTGCCACCCTTCTGAGTCTAGCAAGTCCCACCAGTGAGTCATAGACAGAGCCAGAGCCATGGCCAGGGTTGAACCCCAGAGGAATCACCAAGGATGCCCCACTTCCTTTCTTGTGGGCACTCTAGATCCTGAAACCCCAATACCACTCCTGCCAAGGGCTTTTATCTCCCCTGGACCCCATCAAGTCCTGGACAGGCCCAGCTGCAGGGAGCCTAATAGATGTTGACAATAACTTCACCCCAGGGTGGGGTTACATCTGTAATCAAGCCATAGTAGTGAAGGGGTAAGGATAAGGAAATAGAGTCCTCCTTGTAAAAATACTTTAAATTTACTTTCAAGCTGGCTGTGTGTGTGTGTGTGTGTGTGTGTGTGTGTGTGTGTGTGTGTGTGCGTCCGAGCATGACATTAAATACATACACTACTAAATTTGGTAGCACACAGTCATTACTAGCCATATCTAACTTCCAGCTTTTTTAAGTATTTTCAGATATATTTTATGTATGAAAGGAGCTAAATTATATTCTTCATTGAACATATCTGAAGTCACATTTGTACACCTTTTAGATGTATTTAGGAAGTGTTTTTCAAAACTCCAATCAACTAAAATGTCAAAAAGTCAAGCAGAAAAAATTAGCTTGTGTCCACACACCTGGGGTTAATTGCTTAATAAAAATTATTTACAATATATACTGTCATCATAATTATTGATGTTTTATATGAGTATTTATGAGTTCTATCCTCAGACAGGAAAACTAACTGTCAAAACTCAGGGAAAAAACTAATAACTAGCTTCCTTTTAGCAATAGCAGAGTTAGTTTTAAGCCAGACTAGCATTCCAGTTCCAGAGAAGTTCAATTCTTTACGACCCTCTGGAGGACTGAACTACTGTGTTTTGGACCAACCACAATTTCTCAAGCTCCAGTGCTGTGATAACATTGATGGAGCACTTAATCCAACATAAAGTACAGTAGCTGCCAAGCTGGCTATTTTAGGAGGTGGCAGCTGCGACAGATGAAGGTCACCAACAAAACAAACTTAAACATATGTGAAAGAACAGCAAATGAAAAAAGATTAACTATAGGACCAAATATAATGACAGGAGAAATGCACTCCCCCCTCTCTGTATGGCTTTCTACCAAAAAACATTTTTTAATGAACCAACTTAAATGAGGCTACATACTATATCAACACCCACTACCTGCGCATTTAGTTGTATTACAATACTCATCATATTCACCTTCCAGTAGCCATAAGCAAACTGTTTACTGGTCTGTTGTCTAGGTTCAAGAGACATCTTAAGTTGTAATTCTATTAGCAACTGTTAGAATTCCCAAATGTAAAATAGATAACTTAACATTCCTGCAAGAGACAAGTTAAACAGACATTGTTTCATTTTTTTTGTATCTATCTATTTATCTATCTATCTATCTATCTATCTATCTATCTATCTATCTATCTATCTATATATAAAATGGGATGACACTAAATATGCAATTTATTTTCAGGTGTGTAAGGCTGGAACCAGAACTTACGTGGGTGGCAGGGCCACAAATGAGTTGTAAAAGTCCTGCCCCCTCACAAGGATGATAAACTGCATATTTTCAGTCACACCATTGTATAGTCTATAAATACAATGCCAGTTTACTTGTTTAACTTTTAAATCTGCTGTTTGAGGATTTTACTATTTCTCTTTGATTTCAACTGCTGGCATCACTGCTGCATTAGGCAATTGTGATGTCGCCAGCTTTGTGAAAGCTGCTCTCTGACTGGTTTAGCATTCCATTGCGACAACAGTAACAGCAATACATTTATGATATTTTGGTGCTACTGTTGTCACCAGCCAAGATATCATTATTCTGAACACCATTCACTGAAGCCATTGCCTTCTGAGCCTGTACAGGTGTGAGAGAGCACCTGAGTTGTAAATTCATGCTTTCACCTGGCATCGAGCTACTGTGCTGAGACCAAGGTTTTCACCAACAAGCTGCTTGGTTTGCAAGGTTTACCAGGGCACCAATCAGCGGCCAGCTCTACATAAAGTCGCTCCTCCTCTACTACTGTCAGTCAATGTAAGTGGCTGCCGGCACTCCTACGGGCATCCAAAGCCTGCTAACCGGTTATAAATACCTAGTCGACTTTAGTCCTGCTTCACTGAAGCCACCACCTTCTGAGCCTGCACAGGGGTGAGAGCATGCCTGAGCCATAAATTCATGTTCTCCCCCAATGTTGAGCTACTGCTCAAGGACCAAGGTTTGCTGACAATCCACTCTTCTGGGGTTTACCAGGGCACCAATCAGCCGACAGTTCTACACAAACCTGTTCCTCCTCTACTTGAGTCAGCTAATCCCTTGTGGTCACTACCACTGCTGAAGACATCCAGGACCTGCTGACTGGGCATAAATACCTAGTCGACTATAGTCCTGCTTCATTGAAGCTGCTGCCATCTGAGAATGCATGGGAGTGAGAGCACGCCTGAGCTGTAAATTCATGTTCTCCCTCCACATTGAGCCTCTGCACCAGGACCAAGGTTTTTTGCTGAGAAGCCACTCTTCTGGGGTTTACTAGGGTACCAGTCACCTGGCAGCTCTACACAAAGCCCCTCCTCCTCTACCTGAGGCAGCCAATCCTGGGTGGCTGCCAGCACTCTTAAAGACATCCAGAGCTCAAAAGTACTAGCTCCTCTAGCAGGCTGGAGTACTGCGGACTGCAGCACCAAGGACTGCAAAGCAAAGGGTGTCAGCAGGGTCTGCCAATGAGTGAGGGAGAGAAGGTTGTCAGCAGCCAGGAACTCTGCCCATCTCATCCCAGGTGAAACTGTATATGATATAGGGCTAGCATGTGATAAAGGGGATTTAGTTGTGGTAGGTGATTTTAATGCTGCAGGAGTTGATTAGCCCACCCTTACTGGCTCTAATGAGTTTGAAAGGGACTTGATTGACACATTATTGTCACATGGTTATGAGCAACTTGTTTTGGAAACAACACAAGAATCTAAAATCCTTGGCTTAATCATCACTAACGCTGAAAACACAATAATGCACCCAAAAATAGTAAACCATCTTGGTACTAGTGATGATTCCATGGTCCAGTGCACAATCCTAAATAACACTAATACAAACAGGAACCAACTATCTTACAATAACTATAGAGCAGCAAACTGGGACAAGTTAATTTGGAAATAATTGGTGCAATTAATTGGAGCTCTAGGCTTGAAACATTGGACACCGAACAGAGCTGGCATCTGATTAAGCAGACTATCCCTGATGCTAAGAAACTGCATGTTCCATCAAAATTAAGATCCAGTAATAAAGGTACCATTCCCCCATGGTTTACCAATTCTAGTAAAAAAACAGATCAGAAAAAAGAAAAAAACATTTGGTAAATTTAAAATTAGCCAATCATTATCAAACAGAATGGCTTACAAGACAGAACAATCAAAGCTTAAGAATATGGTCAGGAGAGCTAAATTAAATCTGGAATTTAGATTTTCTCATGGTAAAGATCCTAAAAGTTTCTATGCATATATCAATTCAAATAAATACACAATAAATAAGATGTCTTCAATATTCAACACTGGTGAACTATTAACTCACGACAATGAAATAGCTAATTGTTTTAACACTTACTTTTGTTCAGTATTTAATAATAACTCTGATTCAGAAACTAATATAAACAGCAGTTTTTCTGATCCTATACAATTCAATACATCAGAAGTGGTAGGAGAGCTATTAAGTCTAAAAACAAAAAGCTCCCCAGGACCAGATGGCATTCATCCTATTATATTGAAGGAACTAGCACACTTTCTGGCCCTACCTCTGACTATTCTATTTAATAAATCTTTGCAATCCAGATATGTTCTGGCTGAGTGGAAAAGGACTATTTTAATTCCTATCTTTAAAAAGGGAAATAGAAGTGATGTTTCCAACCACCGTCCGATAAGTCTTACATCACTTTGTTGTAAAATAATGGAAAAATTACTATAAAGGGAAATTGAAAACAAAATAAAAAGATTAGAACTTGAAGATACCTCTCAGCACAGTTTTCAAAAGTGCTTACCCTGTACACTAATTTGATTTGCTTTTATAATAAAGTAAGCGAGAGGATTGACTCTGGGAAACATGTGGATGTCATATTACTAGATTTAGGAAAAGCCTCTGATAAAGTACCTCATGATTTACTTGTTAAAACATTAATCACTAAGGGATTTAACCTCTTCATTGTTAATTGGATTAAGAGCTGGTTAACACAACGATCTCAGATAGTAAGAACTAATGACTGTCTTTTGGACCAGGGACACGTGACTAGCGAGGTCCCACAGGGGTCTGTGTTGGGCCCTGTGCTCTTTGGTCCGTTTATCAGTGACATGGGTGTTGACATTAAGAATACTATAGCTAAGATTGCAGATGATACTAAAATAAGAGGGGAGGTGGACTCGTACGAGAAACGCCTCACTTTTAGTGGACCACATACCACTAAAGTAGGAGGTAATGCTATAGGGATGTTGGGGTGTATTAGTAGGGGTATCACAAGTCAGAAGAGGGAGGCAATAACCCCTCTTTACAAGACACTGGTTAGGCCCCATCTGGAGTACTGCATGCGGTACTGGAGGCCACACCTTCACAAGGGAAATTAACCAAACTAAGGCAGTCCAGAGAAGGGCAACCAAAATGGTGCAGGGACTGCGTCAGAAAACATATGAGGACAGATTAACTGAGCTTAATATGTATACCCTAGACTAGCAAAGGAGGGAGAGAGGTGATATGATTGAAACATTCAAACATCTTAAGGGCATTAACAAGGTGAAAGAGTCTAACATGTTTCAATGTAAGAAAAATAGCAGGACAAGAGGATACAGCATGAGATTAGAGGGAGGCCGATTAAGGGGGCAATGTGAGGAAGTTCTTTTTCACAGAAAGGGTGGTGGATGCATGGAATGGCCTACCTTAGGAAGTGGTGGCTATAAATATAGTGCAGGGCTTCAAACAGGCATGGGATAGGCATAAGGGAGCAATACAGATGAGTATGAATGGATAGGCCATTGACAGAGCAAAGGCCAATGGCACATTCATAAGGTAGAAAAATAAATGGGCAGACTGGATGGGCCTTGCGGTCCTTATCTGCCATCAACTTCTACGTTTCTATGTTTCTATTTAAGCAAAATGTACAGTATGAATGGGCCAATACAACAAATTGAAATATAACTCCACCAAATGTACTGTCCTCCACTTCAGGAACAATAATCCCAAATATATTTATAAACTAGGAGGCGAGAGTTTAAAAAGTTCTGCTACTGAAAGAGATTTGGGCATACTTATATATTTGCAACCTAAATTCTACAAATCATTGCCAATACATAACAAGAACAGCTAATAGATTGATATACTCCATAAAAAAATATTTCTTAAGCAGGAACAGATATTGTATAATGAGGCTTTATAAATCATACGTCATTCCCCATCTGGATAATGGATCTCTGATTTGGAACCCATATCTGAAAAGAGATGTCAACTTAACTGAAAAGATTCAAAGGAGAGTAACAAAATCTATCCATAGTTTATCTGATAAAAATTATGAGGACTGACTCTGACATCTTGACCTGTTTAGCCTGGAGACAAGGAGGAAGATGGAACTTACTCTTATTATTTAATATTATAAATAATCAGACAGTCATGGACAAGTGTGGTCTAAAGTTTAGCATAGGACTGCCCAACCAAGGTCCCATAACAAACAATTGCTTGTCCCACATGCTAATACCGTTAAAAGGCATCACTTTTTTACCATGAGAGCTGCTCGGTTATGGAATTCACTTTCTAAGGAAGTGGTCAATGCTAGCACTCTAGAATCATTTAAGCATGGTATTGTAAGTATCTATTGGCTTCTGGACTTTAAATTCACCCACATGAAGTGGGAGACAATTAATTGGGCCTGTGGCCTGCTTTGTCTAAATTTTCCGAGTAATTCCGAGTATATGAACATATAACTGGGTTGGTAGTATAGCCTAGAGGTTAGAGTAATGAGCTATGAACAAGCTTGGTACATCCAGCAGACCAGACCACGGTTTGATTCTCACAACCTCCACTTGCATTCTGTGTGACTCTGAACAAGTCACTTAACCACCCAGTGCTCCCAGGTCACCCCTGAAAACAGGCAGTTGTGCCTAGTGGGCCTTACCCGGTTACCAAAGACTAAAATAAAATAAATAAAAATAACTAACTGTATTGTTTGTGGGAGTGTTGTTTGAGCAGCATACTGCCACTAAGTACTAGCTGTAATCTATGTACTAAAGGTTAATGGAGTAGCAGTGTTGGAGTTACAGGGGGCCTTACTAAAGCTTGCCCCCTCTACCTCTGAAGTGATCCCCAGTTGCTCATGCATCACTGCCATTGACTTATAATAAGAAGGGAGCTCAATTTAAAGATAGCACCCTTATTGCCCCCCTAGCTCCTAAAGCTCATAAAGTGTAATTCCAACACTGTCAGGAGCAGGCTGCAACATCTACAGTTAATACTCATTGCTTATATAAAGTTTCACACCTGTGTTCTGTCCAATATCTAGTGTAGCTTTCATTTCCCAGATTATTTTGTACTATGGTTAAATCTTCAGCTTCACCTTACTTGTGTGAGCCCTGCAGAGTAGTTTTCATTCCTGTTTTCTGGCTATAACAAAGCCTGCAGCTACAACCTATCTGGGTGAGTATTACAAACTAATTATCATTCCTCTTTTCATTGCTATAGCTAAGCTTACAGCTACACTCTATCTGGGTGAGCACTATGAGGTCGTTCTTATTCCTGTTTTCTGTGTTATAGCTAAGCCTACAGCTATACCTGTAGTGATCCTGAGAAATTCGGGGCACCACAAAAAATAGGGGCTACCTAGAGACATTTGGGGTCCAGCAGCCATGGGGATCCTGGCGGCTTAGTGGGGAACCCTGTAAAAGCTTAGAGGACCCTAGGAAGCATAGGACTGCCCCACCCCAGTAGACAGAACAATTTTGAAAGATTGGCATTATTCCTCCATTCATTCTCCCTTCCCCCTCCAGCCATGGCCCAAGAAAGCTCTGGCCCAAACCAGCTTAGCCACATTCCTGTCCTACCAGGGGAGCAGGAGACCAGACCAAGCTCTCTCAGCCAATCCCCTGGGCTTGTTTAAATTCAAACTTGGAGCCTTTTTGGCAACGGATGGTCCCAGGCCTCAGGCCATCCCACCGGGCAGGTCTAAGGCCAATGACCCAACCTCAGGACTTTGACCCTTGGAAAAAGGGCCCAATCTCTTGGCAAGTAGCCAGGACTGCCCCCAGCCTAGAAATGGCAATGCACAGGCAGCCTGAGGAGAGAATGTGGTCAGTGAATGTGGAGAACACAGGGCAAGGGTGGACATCGGCTTACCTGTAAAAGGTTGAAGCAAGTCCTTTGGCCCCATCAGGATAACTTCCCTCCAAAAGATCTCCAGAAGCACCCTTTGTCAGTCCACAGCAGTAATCCATCTAGTTGGGTCCTTCAGTGTGGTGAGTAAGTCCCTGCAGTCAGGTAACAGCCCCAGTGAGCCCTCAGTGCAGCAGTCTAACAGAAGAGGTTTTATCCTTCCTTTGTGGTTTGGCAGTCCCCAGTGTACAGGGAATCCCAGATGAGCTCCAGAAGCAGTTCAGAGGTGAATAGGCTTAGTGCCCAGCATTCCTTATATAATTTGCCAGTCATGCTCCAACCAGAGGGAGACATTTGTTCAGCTAGACCTTCTTCGGGCAGGGGGGAGTTGTTTGCTCTGTCCACTTTTACTGGGAGAGAGGGGAGGGGAATTCGATGAGGTAGAAGCTAGGAGGGGTGAAACATAATTTTGAAAGGAAAAATAAAGGTGCTTGGAAACTCAGCTTACGAAGGGATCTCTGTTAGTTTAACCAAGCAAAGGGAGACACTGGGGGAGGAGAGACAGTTACTGATTTACAGGCAGTCTGTGCTCAAAGCAGAGACTGCTGTACTCACTCTCATAACAGAAAGCCATGGACTGCTAGCTGTAGCCAGATCAGGGCACTGTCTATGGGGAAGGGAAGGAACTCTTCACCCTGCATCCTTAGCTATCTGGCTGCAACCTGGGCTGATTCTTGAAATGCAGTGGGAAAGGGAAAGGGGAAATTGTTTAACCAGGAAAAGCACACTAAGCTGGAGTTTGTTTACAGGTGTGGCCTGGGAGCACAAGGAAATTAAGTGACTTGCTCAGGGTCATATAGTACGTAAGTGGAACTGATGGGATTCAAACCTAGCTCTTCAGGTTTGCAGCTCAGTGCCCTTAACCACTACACTATACTGCCTCCATGAAACTTGTTACTTGCTTGCTTAAGACTAGCTCATTGATGTGGAATTGTGCAGTGATATACTGAATTTTCCTTTCCCCCTCTCATTTTGACCCACTGTTCTAAAATCTTTCTTCCCTAACAACCTTGCTCTTTCAAATTTCCCCCGCCTGGCTAAACTTTACTACCTAGCCTATCCCCCTTAACTATTGCCCTCAAGGGCTACCCCTTCTTCTAACCCTGCTAGCCTTCCTGGCGCCATTGCACTCAACCCCCCCCTCCCCAAAGCTCCGGCGTATTTTAATTCTTTTTCTTTTTAATTGTGTTCAAACCACTGGCACCTAAGCACCCAAACAGCCCTGTAACTCTATCCCCTACGTACCCCACCCTCCTTAGCTATTTAACTGCTCTGCCTAACACCTTTGTCTACCCTATTGTAATCCCTCCCCCCCAATTTAGATATCACAGCTCTCTCTGTGACTCCTTTATCTGGTTCTAATCCTGCCACTTCTCTCCCCTTAGGAATTCGCCCTTGACCAGCCACTTGCCACCTAAGGCTCCAGGGCAATGCGGCTTTGCCATCAGTGGCCGCCACTCACGTCTCCTCAGCTGGCTCCTCCAGCAAGGTACCAAGCTCTGTACAGCTACATAGATACATAGACAGTGTTGGCAGATAAGGGCCTACGGCCCACCCAGTCCGCCCATTTGAGCTTGTAAGTTTACTTTATGTTTTCCTAGAAGTCTGTTGCCCCTTAACCCTGACCTCCAGAATTCCTTTATATCTATCCCATGTATTTTTAAATCCTGTGATTGTTTCAGCCCCCACCACTTCCTCTGGCAGGGTGTTCCACTTGTCCACCACCCATTCTGTGAAGAAATTCTTCCTCACATTTCCTTTGAATCGTCCTCCCTCCAACTTCATCCCATGCCCTCTAGTCCTGGAACATCTTTTTGACTTAAAAATAGTGTATTCCTGCATCCTGTTCCTCCCTGTAAGATACTTGTATGTCTCTATCATATCCCCTCTCTCCCTCCTCTCCTCCAGGGAGCACATATTCAGTTCCTTCAACCTGTCCTCATAGGACTTGTGATGCAATCCATGTACCATCTTTGTTGCCCTCCTCTGAACCTTCTTTACCTTGTCTATGTCCTTACATAAGTAAGGTCTCCAGAACTGTACACTGTACTCCAGGTGGGGCCTCACTAGTGTCTTGTATAGTGGAATTATGACCTCCCTTTTCCTGCTGGTGATGCCCCTGCTATGCATCCCAGCATTCTATTTGCTTTACCTGCTGCCTTGTCACACTGTTTCCCTACCTTGAGGTCATCAGAGATGATAACCCCAAGATCCCTTTCCTGTTTGGTGCATGCTATATCCTCACCCTCAACTGATATATTGTGCCAGGGTTTTTGTGCCCCATATGCATTATCTTGCACTTCTTTGCATTGAATTTCAACTGCCAAACACCTGACCATTCTTCAAGTTTCTGCAGGTCCCTTCTCATTCTGTCTACACCCTCTGGTGTGTCTACTCTGTTACAGAGCTTTGTGTCATCAGCAACAGGGAAATTCTGCCTTCTAGGTCCTGTGCAATGTCACTGATGAAGATGTTGAATAGGACCGGTCCCAGCACTGATCCCTGTGGTACCCCACTGGTCACTGTTCCCTCTGTGGAGTGACAGCCATTTACCACCAACCTCTGTGTCCTGCCGCCCAGCCAGTTACCTACCCACACCCATATTCCCCAGTTTGTGTAATAGTCTTCTATGTGGCACAGTGTCAAAGGCCTTGCTGAAGTCCAGATAGGCCATGTCCACTGCCCTCCCCTGATCCACCTCCCTAGTCACCCAGTCAAAAAATTCAACAAGGTTGGTCTGACATGACCTCCCCTGGTGAAACCATGCTGCCTTAGGTCCTGTATTCCATTGACAACCAAATGTTCCACCAATCTCTCCTTCAGTAGTGCTTCTATGATCTTCCCCACTACCGAGGTGAGGCTGACTGGTCAGTAGTTCCCCGTTTCCTCTTTGTTCCCACTTTTGTATAAGGGGACTATATCTGCTGTCCTCCAGTCTTTGAGTACCTCCCCTGTTTCCAGTGATCGACCAAACAGGATTGCCAGAGGTTCAGCCACCACCTCTCTTAGTTCTTTAAGGATCATGGGGTGCACCCCATCTGGCCCCATTGCTTTATCAACTCTTATTACTTCCAGTTCCTTCATAACCCTTTCTCGTGTAAAGGGACTTGTGTCCATTTCTGCACCATTCCCAACCCTTGTACTCCCAACTACCTCCTGATTGGGCACTCCTCAGTTTTTGGACCTTGTGACTGGCTGAGCACAGCAGGACTGCTTCTACCACTGGCTGCCTGCTCGCCCAAGCCAAATCCGAGTCAAAAAGCATAGCTAATTTCTAGGAAGCTCCTCTCTGCACTAATTCTCTGTGAATTTTCTCCCACCCCTGACACTCTTTAAATACACCTCCTCCCTCACAGCCTGCATCTCCATTTGCTGCTGTCAGTATCTACCAATTAAAGTAAAACCCTCCCAATTCTAGGGGTACAGACATCTAAACTCTGGTATGATGAGTGCACTGTGGCACCTGTATACTTTGGCCCTTCTTCTCTTGACCTCTCTGACTGGGGTAAATGAGGGAATGAGTGTGCCCCCCCCCCCCAGTGAACTGCTAGTACACCATTGGGAACACACTTATTGTTCTGCTACAATGGAGTTCCAGGCTGCTGACGCACATGACCTTTGCTTGAGCCACCTCCATCTCTATCTGTCCCATCCAGCTCCCATCACATCATACCTAGTCAAAGCCCTAATGGGCACCTACTCCTCTAGCAAAGGACTTTCTATGCCAAGCCCTGTAGCTGCAGACATGCCTGTACTCTTAGATCCAGGTGGAAGCGTTATATCACTAAGATAATTTTCATCCTTCTGCTAATATCTGAGAGTGTCCATCCAAAGCCTGGCCTGGCAACACACATAACCCCACACATCAAGGGCTAATAAAAATTGCATCTATAAACATTGGCAGCCTCCTGCCCAAGTTATCCCAACTCCAGGCCTGGGTCACACTACACAAGCCAGACATTATATCACTAACGGAACGTGGCTTTCATCTAAGATCCCAGATACCTCTATCTCCCTAGAGGGTTATACTACCTTCCATCTGGACAGACTGGCCAAATGAGGGGGAGGATGCCTCATATATTTGAGTAATAACATCTGTGGGCAACTGATGCCCTATAATACAAATGCCAGTGAAGTTCAAATAATGTCCATTAAACTCTCAATAGAGCAACAAAGTAAAGTGCTGTTATTGACTACAGTATACATACCCCCAGGTAAGCAAAGGCTGGGACTTGAGCTATTTTATGACCATTACAGTAAAGCGAAACAAGGATGGGAACAGATTATCCTAGGGGACTTTAACATGAACTGGATGGCTCAGGACACAACGGTTGTAAGAGATAAAATACACGGCCTGTGCCTCACACAGATTGTCAATCAGCCCACTAGAATGAGCTATCGCACAGGAACCAGCACCCTGATAGACGGGCTACTTGCCACCCCCCCTCATATAAAAAATGGCTCTGTTCTACCGGACACCTTGAGCGACCACTCCCCAATAGTTTGCTCTTAGACTAACAAGACCCCAAAAGACCCCCCTCAGCTCATTAAAAAACATTCACTGAGGAAAGGGCAACTATCACACTTCAAAATGTAGCTGAAGAAAGAGGATTGGTCCCCCAGATGATTTTGATTATGCTAATAAGGCCTTGGATCATATTATCACAATTTTTACTAAGGCCTGTGACTTATTTGGCCCTTTAGAACTTCCAAAATGAAAGGAGCTACCAACCTTTAGCTCAATGGCACCCTCATAAAGCTGATGAAGTATAGAGACAACCTCTGGCATAAAGCAAGAGCGACCGACTCATAGGCTGATTTCACAGTATATAAGACTGCCAGGAATAAATGCACCCATTTAGTCAGGGAAGCAAAGGCTGCCTTTTACAGAAAGCAATTAGGAAAAAGCTGGGGAAACAGGAAAGACTTTTGGCACAACATTAAAACCCTAACTGGGAAGGAGTCAAGAATGCCCCCAGACCTAGTAATTACCCCCTCAGGCCAACTTCAACATCCTAAAGACCTAGCAAATGGCTTCAATCAAGCTTTTACGGAACTAAGCTCAGTTCTGCCACCGGATTACCTTGAAACCAACTCTAGCAGGAAGACCTTCAGTACCAATCACCCATCCACACTGAACGCCACTCAACCCCTCTTCTACTTCAAACAGATCACCCAGTCTGACACAATCAAATACATCAGAAGAGTCCTAGGCAAAACTAGAGTGGATAGTGACACGCTAGACACGAAGCTAATCACTCTCACATTGGACGAATTAGTCTATCCAATCACAAAGTTATTTAACATCTCCCTTTGGTCCAGTATTTTTCCTGATAGATGGAAAACCACTCTTGTCACTCCAGTCTTCAAAAATGGCAAAATAACTAATCTGGGTAACTACCAGCCAATCTCCATTCTACCACCCCTCTCAAAAGCCCTGGAAAGAATTGTATTCGGACCAACTCATGGAATACCTGAACAAACATAATCTTCTCTGCCTGCAGCAGCAAGAGTTCAGAAAATCCCACAGCACTATTACTGCACTCATTGACTTTACCTCACACTTATATGATGCCCTCAACTCCGGAAAGACAGTTAGGCCTATCTTTATAGACCTAACCAAACCATTTGACACTGTCAATCACCAAGTCTTGCCTGGCAACCTCATGACTATGGGCCTATCCTCTGATACAGTCTCCTGGTTCTCAAGCTATATTTCACATAGGAATCAGTGTTTCAGGATAAAAGGAGTATCCTCAGAACCATGGAATGTTACACTGGGGGTTCCCCAGAGATCAATATTAGGGCCCCTACTCTTCAGTCTATTTATCAACTCTCTCCCCAGTGCCTGCCCTGCAAAGATGCTGCTCTATGCAGACAATGCAGTGATCTCTGTTCCTGGTTATCAACTGTCTGCAATAACAGCAGCCCTCCAAGACAGCTTTTCCAAACTTGAATCCTGGTTTTCGCACTACAGACTCCTCTTAAACTACAGAAAAAAAAAATCTATGCACTTTTCTCTTCTACGGTCTAAAAAGAATGCAGACCCTCTGATCCTCCATAGCCACAAAGGTGACATCATTGAACCGGTCTCTACTTTCAAATATCTGGGCATCAACCTAGATGATGCCCCCACCTTTACCTCTCATATTGATCACGTGATCAAATCTGCTAATATTAGATTGGAGGCCCTTTACCATCACAGAAAAGCCATGCCCCCAGAGGCTCTCAGTCTTGTCACACAGAGCTCCATTCTCACAATTATTGAGTATGGCCTAATCATGTATGGTGCTGCCTCTGACACTGCACTAAATTGTATAAAATTACTCCTCAATAATGCCTGTTAGCTTGTACTAGTTGCTGACCACCTTACTCACATGTGTAGCCTCTATTCCTCCATTGAGTGACTCCCCCTACACCGTAGGACTAAGTATCATGCCTGTTTAATTGGTAAAAAAACCCTCTTAGGACTAACACCTGAATCTGCAGCAACATTATTCCAACATAACTTAACCTCTAAAGCTACCAGAAGCTTGACTAAGGGCGTATTACAAGTCCCGTTTAAATGAACATCCTTTGCTCAGCAGTCCCTCTCCTATCGAAGCCCCCAATGGATGAATGACCTGCTCCCCACCCTCTTACTACACAAAAAAATTGGCACATTTAAAAAAGACCTTCGTACCCTTCTGGGCAGAGCCAATCACTGTGACTGTGTCACTTAATCACTGGTCACGTCTCCCATGCACATGGCTTACTATCACAGTCTTCCCCCTCTCCCTCTCTTCCTCCCTCCCTTGCTCCCTATCCTGCTTTCTCCACTTTATGCCTCTGGACAATCCTTCCCACTCCACCCCCCCCCTTCTTCATATGACCATCCTGATTCTCCACACTTGGATCACTATAACCCTACCCCCTCACCCCTTGCCATTTGCACTCTTCTATGACAATGCCACCTCTGGCTGCTACCTCACACCACCCCCTTATACCAACTCCACTTACCCCTACCCACCTCCCCCTGACAATGCTGCTGATGGCTGCTACTTCCTCTCCAACTGCACATAGCAATGTAACAATTTGACAACTGCAAATTACTGCTATATGACTACCTGTTTTGTGTGATTTCCTGTTTGAAACAAAGTGTATTTGATGATATTGTGTAATTTGTATCAATACGTGTTGTACTACTTCTCTCACTCAGAGGGTTATTAATGCCATCCTGTTGAATCTCCTAACTGTATGTCATCTGCATTGTAATGTTCCTGTTCTTTGACTTGGAGCCTTTGTAAAAGAGCCTTTGGCTCAAATGTTGTAATTCCACAACTGAAATCAATAAATAAACACAAAGGTGAAATGTTAACTGCATTACTCTCCAGAAATTCCATTGTATTCCAGTTCATAGTGTTCTTTGTGCCTCCTCTGCTTAGGGAAAGGGGGTAGGACTTGGCCCCTTATCAATATTTGGTAGAGGAGGAGGGCAGCCCACTACTGGAAAAAAGGATTTAGGCCATCAACCCTCACTAATATTCAGTGAAGGTGGGCTAAGGGAAGCAGAGGGACCAAGGCTAATTAATATTAACAAAGGGTGATGGGCTTTTCCCAGGGTAGTGTAAAGGCACTCAAGCCCAAACAATTATTTAAAGGCCCAGCACATATTCAGGATTCTTCACTACAAGATTATTTTAGTGCCCACTCAATGAACTACATGTTGGTACCCCAAGATTTGCTTGACCTGCCAAGCCTTTAATCCAATCTAGTGTGCCTATTCTTATCTCATTTTGCTTTAACCAACTACTTAAGCCTGCTTATAACATGGGACAGGGAAAAGTCAGCAAGTGATTGAATGAACAGCACCATATGACTGTGCGTTAATGCATGTTAACAGCACAGTAGCTGAGATGCACCTCTGAGGGAGATCCCTGGGCAGACACAGACCTGCACTTGTTGTGTAGGGAAAATAATTTTGTAAAAGCAGCCATTTACAGTCCTCGCTGAGCAACTCCCACTATTACTCCACAAGACAGAGGTGCCTTTGCAAACTTATTGTCCCCTATACAGGAGCTGCAGGAATCACAGAGAAGGAGATCTGTCTTCCCCTGTCGTGTCACTTACTCTGTATTTCTGTTGTCCTCCCCACCCACCTGCCCTATGGATTACCGGGTACTGCACACTGACTGGGGAGAGGGAGTTCTAAGGGAGAGCGAGTGCTCCTAGAGAGAGAGAGAGAGACAGAGAGAGACAGAGACAGAAACAGTGAGACAGAGAGAAAGAGAAAGAGAGGAGAGAGCGGGGAGCGTTACTGCATGAATCGGCACTGTCCTGTGTGTGCGTTTCTGTGTCTGTCTGTCTCTCTCTCTCTCTCTACTGTGTCATTGAATTCAAACATTCAGTGCTGTCTGTCTCTGTCAGGCATACAATAATTAAGAAACACAGTCCTTGCCCCTGCAGTCTGCAACAGTCATATGGCACAGTATCATGGCTCCCCATCCACACGCCCCGCAGATTTCCAGGAACCGAGTGAAACACTGAAGTCCCCACTGTTTTGGTTAATCTATACCAGTAACACTGAGTGACACACTGAAGTGACTAGTGTTTTTCCCTGCCCTCCCATTCTGACCCGCAGTCTCCTGTTACTCAGTGTCTACACACAGAAGGAACAGTGTAGGTAAGAGAAAGAGAGTGGAACAGAGCGGGTGGCCATCTGACAGTGCAACCACAACATTTCATTACATTTAATTTATTCATGCTGCAACCCCTGTGCCGACAGTCTCTGCCCCTCCTTGAGGTTTCGCGCACTGTCCCGTATCTGTATTCCCAGAATGTGTCCAACCCCCAAGGTTCTGCGGTGCAGTATGTCCTCCTGCGTGAATTTGAGCAAGAGAGGGCAAGAGACAGTTCAGGGATGTGCTGCATTTCCCCACTCCTCCGCTGTCTGGACACACTGACCGCCAGTAAGAGACAGACAGTGTTGCAAGAGAGACACACACCGAGACTGTGTGACATTGCAAGTTGATGCACTGTTCTCTGTCTATGTGTGTCTGTCTCTCTCTCTGTATGACAGAGAATGACCAAGGAGGGGTCCAGGGAGATGCAGAGAGAGAGAGAACTGATGTCTGCCACTCACACAGACTCCACAGAAATATCTGCCACCCGGTAAGACAATCTCAGCTCCCCAACGATCTTGGCTCACCCAGACCACCAGTCACTGTAAAGCCGTGTTGCGTATGTTACTGTTACATAAAGTATAACCATACACTAACAGTGCCCACAGTCGTCATTGACAGAGAAAGAGAGTGGGAGTCTTACACGGCCAGCAGTACTCTCTGTGTGTTTTTGTCCTGGGGTGCAAGTAGTGACAGGCAGCGGGTCCAACAACAGCGCAGGTCACAGCATGCAGGCAGCTGCAGACAGATAGAGTAAGATAGAAAGAGTGACTTATAGCCAGCACTGGAGGGAGACACAGCATAAGTGGCTGAATTGCCACATCCTCACTTGTGCTTCAGCAAGAATCATCCAGGGCTTGAATTGCTGGACTTCCATGTGACATTAGTTGAGCTGGTTGTTGGTCCCTGTAATATTTTTTCTGTCTTTCTCTTGTGTAATTGTGATAGTGGTCAAGAAAACTAAGCTCTTTTGCTGTGTGTTCCAATTAGTTGTAATTAATCTTGCATCTTGGCTCTACAGTACATTCCTGCCTCTCCTTACAGAGTCATCTGGTATCACCCTAAGCCATAGGAATACAAACCACCACAGCTCATCCACCACACCCCCTATCTGGGTGAGCACTATAAGGTAGTTTTAATTCCTGTTTTCTGTGCTATAGCTGATCCTTATGGCTACATCCCATCTGGGTGAGCACTACGAGTTAAATTAGTCATCTGTTTAGTACAACTGGGTATGGGGATGGGATTCAGAGGGGAAGAAGTCATTTGTGGTGGCAGTGGGTGCTCTTCTGTATGGATATGCTATAGAGGAGGGGGCACTGTCCCATATGCAGGCCCATGGCTGAGCTCCTGGCTCAGCTGGTGGCAGCAAGGGTAAAAATAATTCAGCTGCATCACCCACTCAACAGCCCCCACCCACATCCCCCACTCCCCCAGAGACCCACTTGTTCGGGGGGGTGGAGAGTGGTGGAGAGGGAGAGGGGGGGCAGGGCTAGCCATAAGGAGACTGCCCAGCCCTCACCATTGAGGCGACAAATTGATTCACACCTCTAGAGGAGGCTCATGTACCTGACTCCACTGGTGGGGGTCTCTGACTCAATCGATTGGAAAGGGCAGCACAACTTGATGGCACCCAAAGGGAGCAGTTTTACCAGAAGAGTGTTAGTGGTTGGGGACTCATAATTAGGGGGGTACTGAGGGTGGCGGGGGGGGCCGAATGGGTAAAAATGGCCCAGTGCCTTCCTGGGGCACCG
Source organism: Neoceratodus forsteri (assembly GCA_016271365.2). NCBI lineage: Eukaryota > Metazoa > Chordata > Ceratodontiformes > Ceratodontidae > Neoceratodus > Neoceratodus forsteri. The sequence goes on from CM057449.1 coordinate 825,471,265, forward strand.
GCCATCCTTGATTTAGACAGGATATGGAAGATGGTGGAAAGGGAGCTGGGGGGAGCCAAGGGTGCTATTACACCTGAGTAGCAATGATCTGGTGAACCAGTTGGTTGAAATGGTGAAATGGAACTTCCATAGACCGGGGGACAGATTGGCAGTACACTCAGCCTCCCTAGCCTTTTCCAAAGTCCTCCTTGTGTGGAGTAGGGAGGGGAAGCAGGCTGGAGAAGGAATGATTATCCTATGCAAGCAATAATACCCAACAGGGTGGGTGGTATTGGGCAATACCGGACCACCCATGGGTGTAATGAGGCCAGACACTGTAGGCAGAGGGTCTTATAGCCCCTGGGTGGTCTGGTATTGCCCAATACCGCCCACCCTGGAGGGTAATATTGCACTTAGAATATGGGCACTGTGAGAAAAAAATTGTTTAATAAAAAAATGTTTTTTTCAAAATGAGTTTAAAATTAGTTGAGTAATAAAATAGTTCCTCCACCTTTTACTTGGTTCTCATGGTTATTCTCACACACACACACACACACACACACACACACACACACAGGCACAGATCATGATTCCTGCTTCTCTGAAGAAAGTTGAATGCCCCCTAACACACAGACTCATAGACAAATGATATACAGGCTGTGATTTTTTTTTTGTATTCTGACATTGGGCTGTTGTGTGCACCCCCTGTGTGTGTTGAATCTCATTCAAGTGGCACGATGGAGTGCTGGTGATCATCCACCCCCATCCAGCAGAACAAACACTTTCAGGAGCTTCATTTTAGCTTTCTTCTTAATTTATTTTTTACCCTACAGGTTTAACAGTGGGCGGTTACATGGTGGTAGGTGGGCGCGAGACATCAAAGGGCTTGCAAGACTTGCGCAGCAGCCATCACACTTCACGGAAATGCAGGATTGTTTTATGAACAGAGCGGGAGAGATGCTGGCAATGCCCACTACACTTCTATGGCGGTTTTGATTTTTTTTTGTAAAAAAGTGAATCCCTAGGAAATTTAAGTAGCAGTCAAACACCAACAGAGAGGGGAGCAGAGACGGAGATGAGCCATGACTGAGCAGGCAACCAGGCAGGACAAAAAGGATGTGCTCAGGAGGTAGTTTCAACATTTTATCCTAAAAAAAAAAAGTTAAGTGTTTTGTTTTCGGCCAGGTGAAGCTGCAGTCAGGATGAGAGGAGTGTCTCAGAGTAGCAGTGAGCACGTGACGTGCTACCGCTACTATCTGAATGCAGAAACTTGTTTTAAAAAATAGCTTCAGTATAGGTTTGGGAAAAAAATGAATGGAGCAACTGAATGCTGCATGGGGAGTGGGGTGATGTCAAATTAAGTGACAGGAAAGGAGTGTCATATGTCTCGCTAACCAAAACAAAAACATGGCGACAGTTTAAAATTCAACATTCTGTGACGTAAGCATTTTAGAACGAAATCAGGCAACAGAGACTAGGACTCATTATTTCCTGGTCTCTACTGCCTGATTCCAGACCGGGTGGCTGTTGGCATTATCCAGTCAAAAACATGAATTTTCCCTACCCATTTTCTAATGTCACTTAGAATGTTCAGGTACCCTCTGCCTGCTGCTAGAACACCTGTGTTCCTGAAGGGGTTCTAGTTTAGCAGCATTCATACAAACACACTATGCTTAAACCTACATATCTTAAAAACCATACATCCAATTTTAAAACTGTAATAAGAAAAGTTTTTCAGGACAGAAAGTTTTTGAAAATGAGTGAGGTTTGGTAATGTCTGTTTAACTGGATTTAGTGTTGTGTAAGGTTGTTTTCTCATATTTTCATAAATTCTAATGATTTTATCTAAAAATAATCATGCTCTGTTTACTTAGTTATACAAAAATAATAAATTTCTGTAAAACTGTTAGTTAAAATTGTTAAAAATATACAATAAACATCTGTCATTGTCCAAATATAAATTTTGCAAGGTTTTTACTATTTTATTTGTCAAAAATCAGTGTTTGAATCTCTTGTTATTACAGCTTGAGTTTTTTGTTCAACTCCATTGGTTGGAATTTTTGCAGTGTTTAAGTCTTCTTACCTACTGATTTTAGTTAATGAATCTGATTATCATTTTTTTTTGTTTTTTCCCCTAGTTTAGTAGGGACATATTTACACATTACCTTAGAAGGACATATCAGGAAGTGATGCAGGAAGGAAGGAAGTGCTTTGTGAGGTCAAGTGGTGTAAATAGGAAGAACACTTTGAGTGTAGGTCAGCGAGCTGACACAGGAAATGGATACATTTTTTAGTGCTTCACTGTTCACTACAGTTTGGTCCTCAACTGATGCATGATAAGGAGATAGATCTTACAAGTGGCTGTGGAGGGATTTGAACCTGAAGACTACTTTACAGTGGTAAGAGATTGAGGCTGAACTGATGTCATATGAATTGATGGACTACACCAGTAGATGTGGAGGTTTTGAACATGAAATGAACTTCACAGTGCATTGTGGGATTGGTCTGGACTGATGCATGGTAATTCGATGGACAGAACCATCAACTGTGGAGGGATCTGAACCTGAAATGCACTTCCCTGTTCACTACAGTTTGGGACTTGACTGATGCATGGTAAGGAGCTAGATCTTACCAGTGGCTGTGGAGGGATTTTAACCTGAAGAGCACTTTACAGTGCATGAGAGGTTGGGTCTGGACTGACATCGTACGAGTCGATGGACAACACCAGTGACTGTGGCAGGATTCCCTGTTGCTTCAACAATTAAGGCTTCATCAGGGGGATGGTGTCTGCATCTAAGACAATCCCTTTATACCAATTAAATTCAGAACTAATGATGTCAGAAAAAATGACCAATCACAGAGCTCGGTTTTTAACTGCAGGAATATTCAGTTCACTTAGTGGTATAAATAGACTAATAGTTGTAACAATCATGATATCAGTGGCAACAAGTTACTGTAGAAAAATACCCCAAAAGACAAAAAAAATACACCAAAAGTGGTGAGAGCCAATCAGATTGCTCAAATACAAAAAATATAAGTTATGAAATTAATTACAGTGTCAACCTGATCAGCTTAACATGCTACACTAAAACAAGATGATTTGTTGTTACAAGACAAACTAATGGCAGAATGAGCATAATAAACATTTTTCACAGCACATGGAAAAAATAGTAAATGTATTTATTTATTAAGGCATATTTTCTCAAAAATAGCAATGGGAACGCATATTATAATAGGCAAAATCTGTAAGGGTACGATGTCCCCTATTGGGTGGTACAACTCAATTCATCAAATGTAAACAAATGCTCGAGCTGCACCAAGAGAAAGACATGGACACCAGTCGGCGTCATCAGGCAATACAGCACATAATTTAGGATGCCATACGGTGTCATCAGGAAAAAGAGGTATGTTTTTTATGACGTCATATGGCCTCATCAGGACGTAATGAGTTTCAATAGAAGAGTTTAACAGATGGCTTAAGGAATGGTGTCAGGAGAAGGGTACCACTTTGTGGCAGATTGGGAGGACTTCTAGGACAGGAAACTCTTCAAGGGTGATGGACTTCACCCAACAAGAGAGGGGGCCTGTGCGCTTGGACAGAAGTTTGACGACTACTGAATATCAGACATTTAAACTGATTGCAGGAGAAATTGGGCCTAAGGGAACCATGGTGGCAGGTGAGAGGAAGTGGATCCTAGCTAGTACATACCCACATCTGGGAACTTGTTGCAGCACAGTGGGTAGAAAGAGAGAGAGGTTTGGTCCTAACTGGACTAAGTGAAGGAACATTAGAGAGGGTGAACACGAAGGGTGCAAACATGAGAAAAAACAAGGGGATGAGGGATAAGGAAAGCACAAGGGTAGTAGCAAAGTAGGATCAGGAGTCAGATGAAAGGGGATGTGCCTTAATGCCAGAAGCCTGTAGGTAACAAAATCTGCGCGCTCTAGGTACTGATGGCAGACACTGAGGTGGACCTTGTGGCCATCATGGATATGCCGGCTTCAGAAAATAATGACTGAGAAATGGTGGTCTCTGGGTACTCAGTGTTCAGGAGGGATAAAGGAACAGCTAGAGGGGGAGGAGTAGGCCTTTATGTCAAGGATGGCATTGAGGTGGCAGAAGGTGGGTGCATCAGGGGCGGTAACGGGGAGACAGAGTCGCTACGGGTGCAACTAGCAGCAGCCTCAGGCAAGAAACTACACTTGACCTATAGATCTGTGGTAGAGTGGGAGGAAAGGGACAGAGAGCTCAGGGAAGAACTTGAAAGAGAGGTAGCAAAGGGGGGAGTAGTGGTGATGGGTGATCTGAAGCTGCTGTACACTGATTGGGATGTTCTAGTGGCCAGGTCACCAGAATACAGGCCTTGCTGGACACATTCCACAACTGTCTATTGGTACAGCTAGTTAAGGAACCCAGCAGGCAGACCATTATTCTTGATGTGGTGCTCATCAATTTGGAGGTGGTAGGAGCAATGGGAGTAGGGGAGCCACTGGGGAACATCAATCATAATTCTGTTGAGTTTGAACCGACCTTCTTGTCTAGTAAACCATACTCGAGAGCTGAAGTCCTTGATTTTAGAAGAAGGGACTTCGATAGGCTGCAGGAACTGTCCAAGGAAAAGTTAATAGCAGTGGATAACATAGGTGGGGTGGAAGAGAGATGGGGCAATTAAGAGGGCAATTCTCTAGGCATCTAAGGTATCCATAAGAACCGTAACCAAAAAGAACAGGTTCAAGAGATTGTTATGGTTCTCAGTAAGGATCAGGAAAGCAGTGAGGGCCAAGAAAAAGTCATTTTACAAGTATAAAGAAAAGCAGGGGGGAAAAGAATGGGGAGAAAATTTACTAAAAAACAGGGAGGCAAAGAAGGTGGTTAGGGAGGCAAGTGCAGACATAGAGCTGTGTATTGCAGAGGGGGTCAAGAGCAGAGAAAAACAGTCTTATAGATGTATTTGGAAAAAAAGGAAGGAAGGAGGAGGAATTGTAAGGTTAGCAGAAGGGGGGGTAGGGCTTTAGAGGAGGATAGGAAAAAGACTGCCATCCTTAATGACTAATATTGCTCATTTTTCACTAGGGAGGATGGTGGGCCATTGCCAGAGAGTGGTACTACCAAAACTGTCTCTAAGGAGTCCCAGAGATGAGGCAAATAATATTTACATGCGAAAGAGACCTGAATGGGCTGGCATCCCTAAAGATATATAAGGCCCTGGGACCAGATAGGATGCATCTGAAGATACTCAGGGAATCGTCAGCAGAACTGGCTGATATCTTGGTAGGTCTGTTCAACAGCTCTCTAAGGATGGGGTAGTTCCGAAGAACTGGAGGGTGACAGACATAGTTCTGCTCCATAAGGTGAGAGACAAGGAACAAGAAGGAAACTACAGGACAGTCAGTCTTGCCTCCATTGTAGAGAAGCTGAGGGAGTCACTGATCAAAGGGGACCTTGTGGACTACTTGGACAGCAGTAGTCTCCAGGATAGTAAACAGCATGGATTTGTGGCAGGGAGGACTTTCTAGACTAACCTGACAGTTTTCTTTGGCTGATAATGAGGGAATTAGATAGGGGCCATGCTGTGGATTTTCAGTACTTCGACTTCAGCAAGACATTTGACTCGGTGCCTCATAGATTCTTGCTGGAGAAGATGGAGGATTTGGGTGCAACTAAGGTCATACTAAACTGAGGGGTGTACAGCACAAGGTTGTAACCAACAAGGCTAAATCAGAAGAGAGCGAGGTCACAAGTAGGCTACCACAGGGATTTGTCATAGGTCTGATCCTCTTCAATATGTTCATCAGTAAAACTGGTGAGATAATCTGAGGCAGATTGTGCCTCTTTGCAGATGACACTACTCTCTGTGGGAGGATGGACAGCAACGAGGGAGTAGAGGAAATACAGAGAGACCTACAAAAGCTAGAAGAGTGTTTAAGGTTTGTCAGTTGAAATTAATTTCCAAAAAGTGCAAGGTAATACATCTAGGGAACAAGAACCCCAGGATGGAGTACTGGATGGGTGGGGTGGGACTTAGCCCTATGGCTGAGGGATAAGACCTTGAAGTTATCATCAGTGACTACCTAAAGAAATTGGGTCAGTGCAACAAGGCATATAGCAAGGCAAGTAGGATACTGAGATGTACTGGGTGGGGTACTGATTGCAGAAGGGAAGAGGTAATACTTCCCCTATATAGATCCTTGTTGAGGCCACACCTGGAGTACTGCACACAGTTCTGGAGTCCTCACCTCAGAAAGGGCAGGACTAGGCTGGAGATTGTGCAGTGCAGGGTAACAAAAATGATTCAAGGCCAACAGGGCAGGTCCTATGAGGAGCGCATCAGGGCACTGAAGATGTACTTGGTGGAGACCAGAAGGGAGAGGGGAGATAGATACCGTCAAGCTCCTAAAATGAATTAAGGTGAACTATGGGGAACTATTTTGCTTGAATACCAGCTCAGTGGTCATATGGACATGAGTGGAATCTAACAATAAGGAGGTTCAGGAGGGACATGAGAAAGTACTATTTTACAGAAAGGGTGGTGGATCCATGGAACAGTCTGTCAGTCAAGGTGGTGGGTGCGAAATGCATTGGTGGTTTCAAGCACAGTTGGGACAGAATGAAAGATATAATGGTTGCTCGGGGTGGCAAAATCAGGGAGCATAATGGGGAGAGGGGGAGGTTGGGGAGGGCTAGGACCCTGGAGGGACAGTAGGTCACAGGTCTAAATAGGGAACTCAAGCAGAGTGGATGGACCATTGGTCTTTCTGCTATCATTGTCTATATTTCTTTTATTTTTGCAAATAAATATACTTTATTGAAGAAATATCAACAAGTAAAATACAAAACCAACAACAAACACTAAGAACCATAACATATCTAACCAAGAACAATAAAAAAACATCAAAAGACAGACAAACAGAAGAAAAGGGCCAACCCTGACAAGTCACTCCCTCCCAAGAGCCGCATCTATATGACCTAAAACCAAGAGCGAAAAAGGCCCAGGTGATAGATACTGCAAATAATCGTCCACGAGGAGAGACTAAAGCAGCTTACTATGTATACCCTTGAGGAAAGGAGGGAGAGGGGAGACATGATAGAAACTTTCAAGTATCTCAAGGGAATTAGCAAGGTACAAGAGGATAGTATCTTTCAGAAGAAAAGATGTGCAAGAACAAGGGGGGCACAATTTGAAGATAGAGGGGGGACAGCTCAGAGGAAATGTTAGAAAGTATTTTTTCACAGAGAGAGAGTTGTGGATGCATGGAACAGCCTTCCTGAGGAGGTTGTGGAGTCAGGAACAGGGGGAGAATTCAAGGATGCATGGCACAGACATAAGGCAATTCTAGTGGGCGGCAGGAGGAAGTAAACTGTTGATTAACTTGAATCTGCAGCGTATCCATCAGGTAGGGAAATGGGCTGACTAGGTGGGCCAAGCAGTCCTTATCTGCCGTCAAATTCTATGTTTCTATGTTCCTATGTCCGTGTTTCTATTATCTTGTCATTTATTTATTCATTATTACATCGGAATTACAACCCTTTAAGTCAGAGACTCATTTCCAAAGGCTCGACGTCAGGGTACAGAGTATAACATGATGATGCAAGCAGATATGGCATGTAACAACATGCAGTAATCAGTGTTCCTATATACAAATAATCAATGTTCCTATACAGAGTGGTAGCTAAAACAAATTATAACAGTGTGCAAGACAAAAGCAAAAAATAAGTAATAGCAGTCTTAGGTATTAGACGTTGTCGGATGAGGACCCTAAGGCACAGGCAGGGCAGACGCAGTAAGGAGACACTGTAAATGATGGCAAATCACTGCAGAGGGCAGTTACAACAGTGGGCGGAGAAACTGTGATTCCTGAGGGCAGTGGTGACCATGGCACGGAGAGAGTTGTACCAAGATGGGGCCCTGTACAGGAAGGACCTTTGGGCTAGAGAGGTCCTAACTCTCGGTACCAGGAAGGAGGGCTTGGAGGAGCTGTGAGTGGGGAGAGTGGGAGTTGAAAGGTGGAGTGATGCTGCTACCCCAGTGGGGGGGGGTCAGACCTAGTTGAATTTTGTTGGCCATGAGGCAGGATTGATAGTGGAGCCTCTCGTCAAAGTTAAGCATGTTTGCAAGTGAGTAAAGCGTGCAGGTGTGAGTGAGCTGATCAGCACCAGTCAGGAGCCTACAGGCCTTGTTAATGGACAATTTGATTTTTCTGAGGGCAGTGTTGTCAGCAGCTGCATAGACCAGTAGGCCATAATCAACTAAGGAGAGGACAGAGAGGTTATAGCCAGTCTAAGGGCCTCAGACGGTAGGCAGTCCTTGTGGCGGTAGAGAAGGCCGATTTGTGAGTTGACGGTAAACGAGAGAGAGCAGATGTGGAAGTGAAAAGTGAGGGCTGGATCAGAGGTGATGCCCAGGTATTTTTTTTTTTTATTTAGTTGTTTAACCAGGAGTAGCACACTAAGCTGAAAGCTTTTTTACAGGAGCAACCTGGGAGCACAGGGAAGTTGAGTTACTTGCTCAGGGTCACACAGTATGCAAGTGGAAGCTGTAGGATTCAAACCCAGGTCTGGTCTGCTGGATGTCACCAGATTTGCAGCTCAGAGCCTTAAACCACTGCACTATACTGCCTTCCCTGTATAAGGGTATTTGTATGTATAGACTTGTTCAAGGGGGTGGAGAATGTTGGAGATAACCTGCAGGGGGGAGTCTTTGTGCTTGCTTTGGTTATGAGAGAAGAGCATAGCTTTAGTTTTTTCAGGTTTATGACCAGACTGCGGTCAGTAAACCAGTATTCAGTCAGATTGAAAGAGTCTTTTAGGGCATTCTAGAGAATGGCAGGGTTTGTATGGGATGCAAATGGGACCACATCATCAACATAGAGGAGAACCTTACCTGAGCAGGAACTGGGGAGGACATTAAGATACAGACTGAAAAGCAGAGGTTCCAGGAAAGATCCCTGTGGAACCCCTGAGCAGACAGAGTGGCTACTAGAGAGAGTGCTGTTAATTTTAACGTGTTGTGACTGAGATGAAAGGTAGCTGGTGAACCAGAACAGGGGGCTCAGGAGAGGCCTAGTTGAAGAAAAGTGTCTTACAGATGAGAGAGTGGCTGACAGTATCAAAGGCCTTGGAAAGGTTGATGAAAACTGTGCCAGCAAGATGACCTTTATCAAGAGTGGAATGTAGAAAGTTAGGGAATTCTAGGAGTGCAGTGATGGTGCTATGGCCTGAAAGGAAGCCATGCTGCTCCTTGCAGAGCAGGTTGTGAGCAGAGAAGTAGTCCGTAAGTTGGTCTGCCGCTATATTTTTCAGAGCTTTAGAGAGTGCGGGGAGGATGGATATTGGTTGATAATTTCCAGGGGCAGTACTGTCCCCATCTTTACGTATAGGTGTGATGACTGCAGTCTTACAGGTGAGGGGAAACTGCCCAAGGCAAAGAGAATGATTGAGCAGGTTTGTGAACGGGAGGGGCACCACATCCAGGACTAGGCGAAGGAGCCTTAGGTGCAGCAGGTCATTACTGTAATTGGAACCATTTAGGAATTTAGCCAAATATGGTTTGGCTTCACGAGGTGTGAGGGTGTGAAGGTAGAAAGGGGAATGAGGGAGGGTGGGTGGCTTGGAAGCAACTATTGGGTCAAAGAAATTATTGGGGATTGCCAAGCTAAGGTCCGTGAAGGCAGCGTTGAGGCTGTCAGCAATGCATTGTGTGTCAGTGGAGATGGAGCCACTGATGTTAAGTTGTGATGGGAGGAGGATAGTGTTTTACCATTAAGCTCTTTTATGTTATCCCAGAACTTATGGGGAGGCAAGCGCAGATCTATAAAAATCCACTTTGGCCTTACGGTTGGCCCATGTGCATTTGTTACATGCTGCACTGAAGGCCTGTCTGTCTGCAGGCTTACCTGAGCCGCTAGCTCTATGTCACAAGTTGTCCCTGTGTCTCAATTGCATGATAAGAGATGTGTGATTGTAACAGGAGGTCCCGTTTTGAAGGCTAAAGCTGACACAGAGAAGATGCAATAACCCCCACTCCCCGCCTTTTTGGCTTCTGCTTTCACTCTATACTGTCTTCTTCTGCTTATTCGTATCTATCCTAATTTTCTTGTCAGGGTGGCCAACCTGGCAATTTTCTACTTTGCCTTTACTGTCACTTCTTTGCTCTTGTATTAAAAAACTTGCATCTTGTTATAATATATGTAAAGAAGGAGCTGTGTCACTTAAAAGAAGCCCCAAAATGAGTAGAGGGCTTGGTTGTGGGAAAAAGCCTTCAGCTACAATTTAATTAGTGAGTAGGAAGCTGAGACTGTAAAATTGCTGCAAACAGTGGGAAAAATGTTTTAGGAACACAAACAAAGTACAGGTTTGCAGGAAAGTGCTATAGAACCTGTACAATTACTGTATGAGTTTAATACCCCTGTATCCAAACACTTAAGTTTAAAATTAGGAGGAAATCAAAGCAACTGTTTTTGGTTGCTATGGTGCAGATTCTAATAAGCCCCAAAGCAATGAGAAATGTACCCTTGTTTTTAAAACACTAGAAAGTGGGCTAAAGTAAGAGTATAATTAAAACACTACAGGCAGATTAATTGGAGTTCTGTAAGTGTCACAAAAATTCATTCAAAAGGGAGTTGTAATTATTGAAGTTAAGCCTTCTGTGTTTTAGAAGACTGCGTTTATCAGATAAGCTGTTTGCTGAAAGTGCAGTAGCCAGATAAGCTGTTTGAGAAAAATAATAAAAGGTTCTGGAAATATAAAACAAGGGTTTGGGAAGAAAATATGCATGACCAAAGATTAGAGTACCATATTATGTGAAACAAAATATAGATGCTACAGTGGTTCACTTATGTGTGTTTTCCTTATATGAACAAAAAGATAGATTGGTCAGAAGGGTTCTGACCAAGGTGAGAGAAGGATCTCAGCAAGGAGATAATGTGCAGACTTTCACATTAACTGAGGAAGGAGGGAACACAGGAATTTCTTTATAGCATCTGAAGCAAGAAATATTTCCTGATGTTTGAACTGATGTGAAGAAATATCATCATATTTTCCCTTTCTGTAAATACTGGATTTTTTTCCTTTTTGGTTTTGTGTTTTTCTAAAATATAATGATAAATGCAGAATTATGCATTTTTTATGCAACATAATCTGGTTGTATGATCTGTTTATTGAGACCCACACGTTTACAACTGGTGTTAGCAGTGGGATTTGAACCTCTGGTGTGCCAGAAGGTACTCCAGAGTGGGTGTTGTGCTGAAAATACCCTGACCGATGCAACAATCAGAAGCGGAGGATTTGGATGCATTACATTTGACCAGGTCTGTATGATTGAAGACTGGTGTTCAGTTGTTACCAGGAATTGAACCTGTAACCAGACCAAGAAGGATGGAAGAAGGAGCCACAGCTGCAGCTGGTGATCCTGAGAAGGAGGAAGGCCAGATGACCCCAGCACCAGAGGATCCAAGTGAATTACTGAAATGGATCTGTTTACGTCAGCTAGAGATGGAGCGCCAGAGAGAAGAGGACCAGAGACAGAGGGATGAAGACCAGAGGATACAGGCGGAAGAAAGAAGACAAGATGAGAAATGGACAGCAATGTTGAAAGCTATCCAGGACATGACCTGGGGCAGATGGAAAGGTCAGTGCCTAGAGACATTAAGTTAAATAAATTGACTGAAGTGGATGATATTGAGGCCTATTTGACTACTATTGAGAGGGTGGCACAAACTTGTAACTGGCCCAGGAATCAATGGATGATTCATTTGATCCCCCACCTCTCTGGCTGAACCCAAATAGTTTACAGCCAACTAAGTGGGGCTGATAGTTCTAATTATAACAGAGTGAAAGAGGAAATTCTGAGGAGGTATAATATCAATACAGAAACCTACAGGTAAAGATTCCATTGCCAGAAGATGTCCAGCAAAGATACATCAAGGGAAACCTATGCCCGTTTAAAGGACTACTGTGGAAAATGGTTACAGCCCACCACCAAAACTGTAGACCAAATTATGGAACTCATAATAATTGAACAATTCATACAGATCTTACCTATGGATGTGCAATTGTGGGTGAAAGAACATAAATTCGAAACAGCAGAAGATACTATCAAGCTGGCAGAAGATTATCTGGCTGCATGGAGCACTCGAGCCAGAAGTAATCCAGGCAATTCAGGACCATCTAATACACTGGTAAGACCACCGTTTAATACTTCCTCTAATCAGAGACAGTTCTATCGTAGGGAGAGAGAGGTGGGAGAGTCCCATACACAGACATAATATGCCACGGTTGTCTTGGGAAAGGGCATATTGTCAGACACTGCCCCAATAAAAGGTTTGACCTTGCACATCTTGCCCTAACCAATTTTGGTTACGTGACCTCTATGGGTATTGGGGACAAACAAACTTTGGGTTTACTGGACTCTGGCAATATACATACCTTAATCAGAGCTGATCAAGCCCCCAATCTACCCCATAGTGACTCAGATACAACTGTTCAGTGTGTACATGGGGATATACACTGTTACCCTACCACATGTCTTAATATAACTGCAAATAATGAATGTCATGGCATGCTGGTAGGCCTTGTTCCGTGACTCCCTGTACCTGTCATTGTTGTACAAGACTTTCCTCATTTTGATCTTTTACTGCAACAGCCGAAAAAGACTTCAGGAACTGTTAATGTGGTGACTAGGTCTCAGATGAAAACTCAGGAGTTACAAAACATTTTTATTTTTGAGACTGATTATTTTGAGACTGTTAGTAAGATCAAAAAGTCTAAAGGAACTAGAAGAGAAGAAAAGAAGAACTGGAATTATAAGCATCAGGCTATGGGCCCACTTCATACTCCAGAGACTTTAGTAAAAGATATTGGACAAGAGCAAAAATGTGATGAGTCACTAACCCCTTTATACTTACAGTCAACAAGGTTGGACCCCCGGGTCAATCATGATTCATTGAAAGAAATAATATTTTATACAGAGTTACTGTTGAACCTGGTACTAATGAAGAACTTGAACAGCTAGTTGTGCCTAAAAAGTATAGAGAACAAATCATGCATTTGGCTCATGATATCCCCATGGCTGATCATGAAGGGAGAGACCAGACAGTCCAACGAATTCTATCTCATTTTAGTTGGCCAGGGGTCCATCAGGATGTGGCAGCCTATTGTAGGTCCTGTCCACAATGCCAGCTAGTTGCCAAGGGAGGGAAAAAAGATAGTGTACCCCTGCAACCTATACCGTATGTGACTACTACATTTGATAGGGTTGCAATGGATGTGGTGGGACCCTTGTTAAAGAGTTCTAAGGGGAATCAGTATATCGTAGTCATTTGTGATTATACCACCAGGTACCCTGAGGCAATACCAATGAGGACGGTTACTGCCCCTCGTATTGCAGAGGAACTGTCAAAGGTCTTTAGCAGGATGGGAATACCTAAGGTTATCCTGACTGACCATTGGAGTAATTTTATATCCATCATGTTACAAGAACTGTACAAATTACTAGGGGTATCTGCTGTTAGAACATCACCATACCATCCTCAAACTGATGGGTTAGTAGAACATTTTAATAAGACCATGAAATGTATGCTGCAGAAGTATGTGCAGGAGAAAGGTCGGGAGTGGGACAAGTACCTACCTTACCTGTTATTTGCGTATAGAGAGGTACCTCAGGCTACTACAGGGTTATCACCCTTTACCATGCTATATAGGAGTAACCCTAGGGGTCCCTTAGATGTAGTAAAGGAGAATTGGGAACAGGGGTCTAATGTAGCCTGCAAAAATATATTGGAATATATGACTGCTCTGAGAAAAAGGTTGGTAAAGTATGTGACTATCACTCATCAAAATATTGACCAGAAACAACTTAAACAAAAAGAACGCTATGACCTAGGTCTGAAATATAAAACATTTTCTCCAGGTGAAAAGTGTTACTATTGTTACCTTCCATGGAAAATAAATTGCTTAGGCAGTGGCAAGGGCCATATGTAGTCTTACACCAGGTAGGCACAGTAAACTATGCCATTGAGATGCCAGGGCATAGACCAGTGAAGAAAGCATATCATGCCAACCTGCTGAGAAAATGAATAGAAAAAACAGATTCACCAATACTGTTTGTTCAAACAAATCCTGATACAGCAGAACTAGACATAGCTTATGACAGGATTGATAAAGCTATTAATGACACGGAGGTACATATCAATCCTGATTGACCCCTGAATTGAGATTAGAAATTGATCACCTTCTGAAATATTTTTCAGGCACATTCATGAAGGAATCTGGGTGGGCTAAGGGTGTAGGTCATGAAATCAGGGTTACACAAAATAAGCCCATTCACCAGAAGCCATACAGACTACCTGAAAAGATCAGGCCAGAAGTAGTGGCTGAAATAAAACACATGGAACAGGCTGGAGTGATAATTCCTTCACACAGTCATTGGTCCTCTCCACTGGTAGTTGTGCATAAGAAAGAAGGGGGCATTAGGTTATACTTAGATTTTAGAAAAATAAACGAAGTGTCTGAGTTTGATGGGTATCTGATGCCACGTATAGATGATCTCCTGGACCAAATTGGGTCTGCCAAATACATTAGTACCCTGGATTTAACAAAACAGTATTGGCAGATTCCCTTGGCCCCTAAAACTCAGGAATTAACTGCTTTTTGTACCCCAATTGGCCTATACCAGTTTGCCACAATGCCGTTTGGGCTGCATGGAGCTCCGGCTACATTCCAATGGTATATGGATTTTGTGCTAAGACCTCACAAAAGTTACAGTGCTGCTTATTTGGATGACGTTGTTATCTACAGCTCTCACTGGGAGACTCATTTTGTTCATCCTAGAGCTGTAATACAGAGCATCCAGACTGCAGGAATGACCATAAACCCCTTCAAAGTGTGCTATAGCTAAAACAGAAACATGCTATTTGGGTTTTATTATTGGACATGGGAGAATCAAGCCTGAAGTAGACAAAATTGAAGCAGTGGCTAATAGTCTCATACCAACGACAAAGCGCCATGTTAGGTCTTTCATTGGTTTGGCAAGCTACTATAGACGCTTCATTCTGGAGTTTTCTGCCATAGCTACCCCTCTTACAGATTTAACAAAAAAACAATTTCCAAATAAAGTAAAGTGGACTCCAGCCTGTCATGAGGCATTTCATAAAATCAAAGTCATCTTGTGCTCAGACCTGGTGTTATGTAGCCCTGATTTTTCTAAGCCGTTTGAATTACAGACCGATGCCTCTCACACAGGCTTTAGGGCAGTATTGACTCAAAATAGCCAGGGAGAGGAACATCCCATTTTATACCTTAGCAGGAAATTACATGAAAGAGAGAGAGAAGGTATTCAACAGTTAAAAAGAGTGTCTGGCCATCAAATGGGCAGTGGAGGCCCTAAAATATTATCTTTGGGGAAACCAATTTACAGTTGTGACAGATCATAACCCTTTATGTTGGCTGCATTTAATGAAGGACAAGAATGCTCGCATATTACAATGGTATCTAGCCCTACAGCCATATAAATTTACTGTGCGCCATGGAGCTGGTTCTCATCATCAGAACATGGATTTTTTATCACGCTTTGGTGCTGATCCTGTCAGTGATTCTGCTGTAAAGTTGGATGATGGCATTATAAAGTGCCTTGATGGCACAACCCCAAGGAAATAGAATGACATATAAACAGTATTGTCTGTTTTTGAATGGATGTTTTGAATACTGTTTATCTTAAGGGTCCCTGGGGGGGAACTTCTGGAGTGGGTGGGCAGAAGTTCTAACCCTTCACAGGGTGAGGGGTCTCAGTCAACACAACAAATAGTATGTTGACTTCTTGTGGTGGGAGGAGTGTAACAGGAGGTCCCATTTTTAAGGATAAAGCTGACACAGAGAAGATGCAATAACCCCCCCAACCCGCCTTTTTGGTTTCTGCTTTCACTCTATCCTGGCTTCTTCTGCTTATTCGTATCTATCCTAATTTTCTTTTCAGGGTGGCCAACCTGGCAATTTTCTACTTTGCCTTTACTGTCACTTTTTTGCTCTGGTATTAAAAAACTTGCATCTTGTTATAATATATGTAAAGAAGGAGCTGTGTCACTTAAAAGAAGCCCTAAAATGAGTAGAGGGCTTGGTTGTGGGAAAAAGCCTTCAGCTACAATTCAGTTAGTGAGTAAGTAAAGCTGATACTGTAAAATTGCTGCAAACAGTGGGAAAAATGTTTTAGGCAACACAAACAAAGTACAGGTTTGCAGGAAAGTGCTATAGAACCTGTACAATTACTGTATGAGTTTAATACCCCTGTATCCAAACACTTAAGTTTAAAATTAGGAGGAAATCAAAGCAACTGTTTTTGGTTACTATGGTGCAGATTCTAATAAGCCCCAAAGCAATGAGAAATGTACCCTTGTTTTTAAAACACTAGAACATGGGCTAAAGTAAGAGTATAATTAAAACACTACAGGCAGATTAATTGGAGTTTTGTAAGTGTCACAAAAAATAATTCAAAAGGGAGTTGTAATTATTGAAGTTAAGCCTTCTGTGTTATAGAAGGCTGTGTTTATCAGATAAGCTGTTTGCTGAAAGTGCAGTAGCCAGATAAGCTGTTTGAGAAAAATAATAAAAGGTTCTGGAAATATAAAACAAGGGATTTGGGAAGAAAATATGCATGACCAAAGATTAGAGTACCATATTATGTGAAACAAAATATAGATGCTACAGTGGTTCACTTATGTGTGTTTTCCTCATATGAACAAAAAGATAGGTTGGTCAGAAGGGTTCTGACCAAGGTGAGAGAAGGATCTCAGCAAGGAGATAATGTGCAGGCTTTCACATTAACCGAGGAAAGAGGGAACACAGGAATTTCTTTATAGCATCTGAAGCAAGAAATATTTCCTGATGTTTGAACTGATGTGAAGAAATATCATCATATTTTTCCTTTCCGTAAATATTGGATTATTTATTTATTTATTTTGGTTTTGTGTTTTTCTAATAAAATGATAAATGCAGAAGTATGCATTTTTTATGCATCATAATCTGGTTGTACGATCTGTTTATTGAGACCAACACATTTACAAAGATCCAGGGAGCATCATGTTTTTTAATATGGGACTTAGAGGGAGGAGCAAAAATGTCATAGACTGAGTTGAAAGAGTGTGTAAAGTAGTCCAGAGCAACGTCGATATTAGGGGCATGATTTATAGATGTCCAGTCCCAGTGGGCAAGATGCTGGCTGAGTTTAGTGAGGTTACCAGGATGAAGGCGTCGCTGGATGATCACTTTGGGCCGTGGTTTTGGTATCTGACAGGACCAAGAGAAGATTATAGGGGAGTGGTCACTTAGGGCATTCTGGAGGACAGAGATGTCCAGGATTTTGTGGGGTCTTTTGGAGAGGACAATGTCCAGCAGGGTGTGAGTACCATTAGTTGGATTGTACCTGGTGGGTTGAGTAACTACTTGGGTTAGGTCGAGGGTTGTGAAGGTATCCTTGGCATGAGAGGTGGAGCTAGCAAGCCAGCATGTGTTGCGGTCACCCAGTATAATCTGCTCAACCCTATGGGGAAGGTTGGAGAGATATTCAGAGAGTAACAGAAGGGCTGGTGTTTGGTGCTGTGGGGGGATATAGGCAGCCGTAATTATGAGGGGGGCCCTGGAGGTACCAGGTATGATTTTGAGTGAGATGGCCTGGGCACCGTGATCCGACTGTGGAAGCAGGAGAGCATAACCCAGGAGGGAATCACGTATGTAATTGGTGCAGCCACCACCCTTTTTTCCCACTCTGTCCATTCTGAAAAGCATGTACCCAGGAAAGCCCACAAAGGAGTCAGGGGTGGATTTAGACAGCCATGTTTCAACAAGTGCTAGTATGTCCAGTTGGTGCTGTGTAATCCAGCATTTTTACCCCACTCTTGATGTGTGTGCTCACACTTGCATGCACGCATATGTGTGTGTGTGTGTGTGTGTGTGTGTGTGTGTGTGTGTGTGTGTGTGTGTGTGTAGTTGTAATACCTGGATAGGGATTTGTTTACCATAGCACAAACTATCATCTGTGTCTGTGTTTGTAATACCTGGATAGGGATTTTTCACCACAACACCAACTATCATGTATTGTATTTCCCAGTATATTTCACCAATTAAAACTAATTTCAAAACAATTAAAGCTATATACCTCCACATCAAAACCTGCATACCATGAAGAAAACAACACCCACAGAGCAACAACAGACAACTTAATGATCAATTAAACCAATTAACAAATCAATTAACATCCACACCAACCAACAATAAACCCCGTGCTCATTAACACATCCAAAAGGCCCCGTTTCAGTAACCTGCAAAAAAGCCTACATCGCATACAAATACACTGCCTGAAACCTAGAAAAAGCCTAAAAAAAGACAATAGCTAAACTAAGAATACAATGAGAAATCCATCAATACTCCTCAGCACTCTGACACCATACTTTCTGCAATGCAGCAGCCAGTATTTCCAGACAGTGCCTTCCTTACCATACTGTTGACAGGCTGCACCCAAATGCTAACTGCTGCTCCTCCAAATGACATTACTACCAAATGCATACTCCACCACTTGCCACTCCCAACTGCAAATGCCACTCCTAATCATACTATCAAGCCGCACACCACATGCCACCAATGAACTAAAGGAAGACTGGCCAAAGACATGCCCTCTTAAATAGAGGTCCCCTAAACTACGAAAAAGCACAAAGGCCAAAAGAGTGCCCAGAACTAAATCACCACCACAGTACAAAAACACATTTAGGCACAATACAGCAAAGCAAACCACAAAATGGCACCAACCATGGTAGATCCCAGGAAAGTAAGCTGGCTTCATTTAAAAGATAATATATCCAAACATCCTAATTTATTATATCAAGCAAATGATGGTAGTTCTGTATACTAGGAAATGTAACCATCTTGGGGTCTTATCAGATGATAAACCCACTCACCCTTTGAGCTTGTGGCCTTATCATCTGATTAGCCTACTCAATGGGTATATTTCCTTATAGTGTATGGTGGAACGTCGTTCTTCACTGAAATCGATCATTTTCAAAACCTTGTAGTCACACACTAGTGATGTTCGCAGTGCAACAGAATGATGTTTTCTACTGTACTGCGAATGTCACACTGTGTCCTCACGCAGCATTTGACAGTTAGGGCTCACTCCATAGACAGGACACATGGCGAAAGCAGTAATATCGGGGGCAGTATTAATGGTTAGTGTGAAAAGGTTCAGAATGTAAATTCTTTTTTCCTTCTGGTAACTGTTTTTTTCCCCAAAACCACGTTCCACCATACACTATAAAGAAAAGTGCATGGGGAACAGTTGACAGCAAGGGGCATCTTTCACCTGGGTGGCACTATGACGGATTACCTCTCGAGCTGCGCTCTCGAGGTAATCCGTCATCATAGTGCCAACTCGGTGAAAGAATAGCCCTGTTGTCAACCATTCCCCATACACTATCCTATATGTATTCCATACTTACTTGGAAGTTCTTCTGCTGATGTTGTTTTTAAGAAATTATATAGCGCTCTGAGCCTCTGGAAAGGGGCACTATATAAATAAAGTATCTATCTATCTTTCTATCTTTCTATCTTTCTATCTATCTATCTATCTAACTATCTATCTATAATTTATTACATGGATGTGACCCAAATACAATTAAGAAGACCATCATTTTTTCCCCATATACAACACCACTCAAAGTAACATATGCTGGCAATTAAACTCACAAACCACAGCAATGAAATTCATTGCCGTTTCAGCAGCTCAGTAGATAGCACACTCGCCTCTGAGGCTGGGAGATCAGAGGGCTGTGGGTTTAGTTCCCACATCTGGCACTTGAGTTAATATCCCAGTACTGACACTGTAATGCAGCATGAGAGGGGTGCTGCACTTCTGAGATGCCTTCTTTTGGATGAGACGTTAAACCGAGATCCCATCTGCCTGGATGGGTGGTAGTTCAGGTGGATGTTAAAGATCCCATGGCACTTATCGAAAAGTGTAGGGGAAGTTTCTATTGAACATCAACTGAACAGAAAAGAAAAATGAAAATGATGCAGAGAAAAATATAAAACACAAAATAATTCAGTGACAAGAAAATCAGAATCAGTTATCCAAGGTAATAGTGTCCATAATTCCAACAGAGAGTCAGACGGCAAATGCTCTGCCTCTGAAAAATATATGGCCTTCAAATCATGTTCGATCCTTCGAATAATGGTAAGAAGAGGCACATCCTGATTCTGTAAATTAAACAGACAACGAGCATTCCACACATGCCATTTGATTATTACAAAAATCAAATTTAATGTATTAATATTCCAATGAGACCAAGTGAGGGGGAAAAACATACATCAAATTGTCATAAGTAATGAGAGCAAACAAGGGTTCACGCCATCTGGCAGCTAATAGAGTCCAAAAAGAAACAATAAATGTACATGAAAAAAAAGGTGTGAAATAGTTTCTTCTTGTTGCTGACATTCAGGTGTGGAACAAAATCTGTCCTGTAGTGATTTGTGTTTATGGTTACATTTGATGTTGATACGTTCATGGCAGCTAAGCCAATGCAAGTCCCACATCTTTTGGGGAACCCTAGAATTACGAAGTAAAGTGAGCAAAGCAGGGAGATGTTGCGTAGGACATTTGGGAAAAACAACAATCTCCAAACATATACTGTCCACTAAATACTTATACAATGATTTTTCTGGAGACAGTTATTAGCATATGGCTAGTAATCTGCCAGTGTTTCAAACGAAAAAAACTATCCCTAACATAAGCAGAAATCTGGGGGGAATGTGTTAAAACCATCAATTTGTTAAGTTCCCATTTATGAAACCAAGGACCACAGGATTCAAGAAACCAAGGTTCCAAACCTCGATCTAGGTTAACCAGCAGGGGTCTAATATTATAAAACAAGAAAAAACTAGTATAAAAAAAAACAGGTTGGACCATAGCTAGGCCTCCATCTCGAATAGGGAAATAGGTGATCTGACGTTTAATGGGGTTCAGCAGCTACCCCATAGGGCTCGAAAAGAGACTAAGCAATCTGGTTTCAAATTGCGGGGAATATAAGCCAGAAAGAGAAAAGGGAAGCAGAAAGGTTTTAATCATGTAAATCCTCTTTTCTTACTCATCTGCCATGAATTCCAACATGCAACCATAGTCTGAGCATAATCTAATTTGGGAGTCCAGTTAAGGACATCTAAAGGACTAGTACTGTATAAAATGCCCAAAATCCTAATAGGGTCATCACAAAGTCTAATGTCAACAGAAGACTCATCTATAAAAGGGGAACCTAATCTACGGCCTACACATTTATCAAGATTAAGAGCCGCACCAGAAACAGCCCCAAACTTGGAACAATGCCATAATGCAGAACGCACGGAGGCAACATTAGCCACCATGAGACTCATATCGTCTGCATAGGCCAACACGGAATATGGGGCTGAGGGAAGTGGCATAATTGTTGGGGCCGAATTAATAGAACGAAGTAAGGGATCCAAAAAAAAAACATATAAAAGTGGACTAAGGGGACAGACCTGTCTAACTCCTCTATGTAGAGGAAGCATAGGGCCCTTCCATCCATTGACCAGTGGGACAACAGTTGTAGACCGATATAGCAACCGGAGTCTAGTCAGGGTATAATCAGGTACTTTATAATATCGAAGAGTAGACCATAAAAAATCATGATGTACAGAATCAAAAGCCTGCCTTTGGTCCAGTGAGAATATGAAACCATGTAAAACATTAGAATTTCCACGTTCAATCATTTCTCTAAGTAAAATTAAATGGTCCTGAATACATCTCCCAGGGACACTGCAAGATTGTGCGGTAGAAATCACATATATGGCCAATTTAGAAAGTCTGAGGGCCAAAATTTTGTTCAATATTTTAAAATCAGTATTTAAGAGGCATAAAGGTCTCCAATTGGACAGCAATCTTCTATCCCCTTTTTTATGTAAGTAAAATAAACAATCCATGTTAAAGTCTAAAGGAAGATGTTCGCACTGTAGAATAGAATTATAAACTGTAGCCAATTCAGAACTCAGGTCAGCAGAAAACAATCTATACAGCTCACTGGAGAGACCATCCAGGCCGTGTGTCACTCTTGGGACGTAAAGACTTGATTACTGCTTCAATTTCATGTGCTTGTATCTCAGTATCTAACATATCTACAACAGAAGAAGGTACATCAGGAAGTTGTAAAAAGGAAAAGTAGTCCCTTATGGATGCAGATGGGGGGGGGCATGGGACCAAACAGTTTTTGTGTATAACAGGTAACACAGTGCCTGATATCCAAAATATCAGTGAGCTCGGTGAAACTGTCATCAAACAGCGTAGTAAAGGTTTTACTCTCTACTGTTCGCCGAATAGAAGCATATGGACATACTATGTCACGGGTACCAGAGGTCCCAAAACGCTGTTGATGCTGAACAGAAGTAACCTTCAAAAGGTGATAATCCATCATGCGCTCCTTAAGAGTACTTATTTGGGTGGAAAAATCATGGCCAGTTTCATGAGATAAAGTAAGTAATTTTTGAAGTTGTTGTCTGTTGGTGTGATAAAGGAAATACAATGAATCATGATGATGTTTACTAAAATTTTTAAATAAAGTTCAGAGTCCAGATTTCATATCCCGCCATCAATCCCAGGGGGCATCGTATAAAAAAATACAGTCTTTCGATTATGAATATACTCAGTTAAGTGACTTAACAAATGTGAATCAGATAACAGGGAAGCATTCAGTTTCCAAATGCCAGGGCCAAAACGAGATGTCAAGGAAGGGCCTAAAGAAATAGATAATAAATTATGATCCAGAAATTCCGCAATTTGAATTACAGCATCAGAAAGTTGGAGGTGGGAAGAAAGAAAAAAAAATCAATACAGGTTGCAAGGGGGCCTTTGTGAAAAGTAGGAGTATGCCGACCCGTAAAAGATAAATATGCATCCTGTAAACCTGTGGAATGGAGCAATTGTTTCAGAAAATTTGTGTCACAAAACAACTTAGTAGTCTTTGAAGTAGAAGGCTTATCTTTAGTGGATAACCCACAGTTGAAATCACCCCCAAAAATCACATGCATTGATGTGTATAAATAGGGTTGAATCAGTTTCAGTAGTTCAGTTCTGTGGGATTTCAATTGAGGGGCGTAAATATTAATAATCCGGAAAGGGACAGAAGAAATCAAAATATCCAACAACAGAAGCCAACCCAGGTAGACATCCAACAATTTAACAAGGTAACATCAGGTATACTAAATAAAATACCCAAACCAGAACAAGAGTTCTGTCCAAAGGACCAAAAAGAGAGCCCAGAGGTCCAGGCATGAGTGGCCCTGGAAATTTCTGGAAGAGCATGAAGCATTACATCTTGCAAAAAGATGAGACCAGCTGTCAAGCCAGATAAAAAGGGAAAAACTGCATCTCTTAGCATGCTTCTTTATACTGTTAACATTAACAGTATGCACTGAGAAAGCAGAAGACATGAAATGGGAAAGTGAAAACAAAAACACAAAAGTCACCTTAGCCTACCTTTCCTAGGGGTACCTTCCCTATGTTTCAGTTTTGCCTTAGCTTTCCTTTTTTGAGAACCAATATTATCGATGGGTACTTCAGTGTCCATAGTCACATCAGGGTGGGAGGAAAGAACAGAGGACGATCAGAGTCCGTAGTGTCCTGAGGTGTCGTGAAACCTCAAATTTATTCATATGAGTCACAGTAGAGGATTTCAGGGCCTTAGAAGAGGAGTCCCTTCTTAGATCCTCGTAACTCTAACAAAGGTTCGGGGTCCATGGAAGACCCAGAAATACTAGGCAAGACATGAATAGGGACCCTTCTGAGGTAGAAATAGCAAGATCAGAGGAAGGGGGAGGAGCTGTAGTAAAGGTCTGTGGTTCCTAAACAGGAGCAGACCGTTGTGTAAAGTAGAAGAGGGGTCAACAGCAGGTACAACAGGGTGAGGGAGAGTGCAGCGTGAGGTCTAGAAAGAGTGTCAGATAAGCGAAACGTTGTGCGACAGTAATAATCAAACATTGTTCTTCCCATCAACAAGAGTCGGGAGTTGTGAGCTGCCCAAGTACAAGTCTGGAAAGTGTGCCCCAATTGCCACAAAGGACGCAAAGAGGTTCATCCACACTTGGGAACCTGCATGGCCAATGTTACCACAAACAGAGCATTTAATCTTGTCACAGACACTACTGATATGATTCTGAGAGCCACATCTGTAGCAAGCTTTAGGCTGGCTGGGGTTAAAAAGAACTCCCCTGTCTTTCCCAAGCATAAAGCTGTTTGGGAGATGCTGTATTCGAACCTCCGAAGTGCGAAGCATAACCCTCGCTCTCCACCCACCTGTCCAGATATTCTCAGAATCAAAGATAGCCTCTGGGTCAGAAAGGACAGTACATCTTTGCTTTAACCAGACAGTAATATCATTAAGATTGACACCTTCGTTACGAAACAATATAGTAACAGTTTTCTGAGTAGGTTTAGTTAAGGGAATGGCATTAAATGGTGACCATAAAGGAGAAGTTTTAAGATCCTGATATTTTCTCCAAAACTTTTCTAAACCAGTGATAGTTTTAAAACTAATATCAAAATGAGACTCTGAAGAAACATGAATTAAGGCATGAATCTCAAAAGCAGCAAATTGCATAGAATCCTTCAAAAGAGTGCGACCAACAAAACAAGCATTTGTCAATGCCGAATGTTTGCTTGCTGGCATTGGCAGTGGTAGTGTAGAAGTTACAGAGCTGCGTAATAGGAATGGCAGTGAAGTACTGAACTGAAGCCAACCCCACCACCACCCTGCAGAGAGTGACAGGCATTGGGGTGTGCGTTTGGGTCATCAGGCATAGCGACTCGCCATTTCACCACACCCCACTCTGCAGAGACTGACAAGTGTCACGTGTTCCTTGGGGTCTTTGGCCTTATGCGCACCCCATTTCATTAGGAAATACGGTGAGATGGGTGCGATATAGGAGAATGGGGTGAAGTTTGGGGCCAAAGAGTCCAAGGCATACCTCGATGCCTCTCAGTGACTGCAGGGTGTGGAATGGTATGAGCATCACAGGCAAGAATCCCAAGTCACACCCTGATTCCTGTCATTCTCTATAGGGTTAGGCGATTTAGTTGAAAAGCCTAATACCTCAGGCATTAGTTGGTATGTTAACTCAAATTTTCAACATGTTTGTTTTGTGACCCCACCTCATGAACAGGGGAATATCAGTTTGGTAGCCAAAAGCTGCTTATGCACAGTGACTACGGCATTTAGCACCACAGGTGCAAAAATATTCGAACAGGATGTAAAAATGACAGCTGTACTCTTTCATGGGAGTGTAAAATGGCTATGTTGCAAATGTATAGTAAAATATTTATAAAATGGTGAAGTCACGAAGACATAGAAACTGTGCAACGACACCCGCTATATAATTAGGTTGGGGATTTTTATAGCAGATTGTCAACTCAGGCATTTTGGTGCTCCAATCATGAACAGTGTCACTGTGATTTTCTTTATCTGTGCCGAACAATGATTTCCCAGCGCACCATGCATCTCTGCACTGAAAGTGTAAACACACTTGGTCATGTTGTGAAAAATGGCAGCTGTACTGTTCATAAGGAAGTGTTGAAAAATGCCACTAGTGAAAATCTGGACTGAAAATATTACAAAGTCATGAACTAAATGAGGATGTGTGGAAACTGCACAATGCTCACTCATACCACAGTCATTTTATGGACTTTTGTCACCAAATTTTCAACATAGCCATTTTAAGACCTCTGCTCATGAACAGTGTAACTGTGATTTTCTTAATCTGTCCTAAACATTGCTTTCGCACACCAACAGCACCATCGTGTGCTACATGGGCGGAAACACGTTTTGGGCAGGATGTGAAAAATGACAGCTGTACTGCTCATAAGGAGGTGTGGAAAAATGGCAATGTTGGAAATCTGGAGTGGAAATATTGAAAATTCGCAAACCTACGAGCGTGCGTGGGAACTGTGCAACGCACACTCGTAAAACAGTCATTTTTAGGAATTCTGTCACCAAATTTTCAACATTGCCATTTTAAGATCTCTGCTCATGAACAGTGACACTGTGATTTTCTTAATGTGTCCCATACACTGAGTTCGCACAACGACTGCACCATTGTGCGCTACATGGGCGGAAACACGTTTTGGGTGAGATGTGAAAAATGACAGCTGTACTACTCATAAGAAGGTGTGGAAAAATGGCAATGTTGAAAATTTGGAGTGGAAATATTGAAAATTCGCCAAACCTATGGCGTCGCGTAGGAACTACTTAATGCGCTCATTAAAACAGTCATTTTAGGTTTTTTCACAAATTTTCAACATAGCCATTTCAAGACCTCTGCTCATGAACAGTGTCACTGTGATTTTCTTAATTTGTCCCGACATTGATTTCGCCACTGACCGCGCCATTCTGCGCTATAGGTGGAAACACATTGTGGGTGAGATGTGAAAATGACAGCTGTACTACTCATAAGAAGGTGTGGTGAAATGGCAATGTTGAAAATCTGGAGTGAAAATATTGAAATTTCGCGAACTTATGAGCCTGCGTAGGAACTGCTAATGCACGCTGTTAAACCAGTCATTTTTTGGAATTTTGGCACCAAATTTTCAACATGGGGTTTGGGCCCCTTCTCATGAATGATGTCACTGTCATGGCGGTATTCAGGCCCGAAGGGTGATTTTCAAGACACTGCACAGTCACTGCGCAAATCACCCTTCGCCCAAATAACGCCATGACAGTGACATAATTCATGAGAAGGGGTCCAAAACCCCATGTTGAAAATTTGGTGAAAAATTCCAAAATGGCTGAGATATGCATAGTTGAAACCCCTATCTAGCCCATTATATAGCTTACCGCATTTCCTCAGTTCGCGGTCGGTTTGAAGAGTGCAGATGTGTTCCAGGTCCACCAAGATCATCGCACCAGAGTCTGAAGGTAAGTATGGGGTGGGGGTGGGGAGGCTGGGTGCGCAGTGGTTGGGTGCGGGTTGTGGGGGTCGCGAGACACCTGCTGGACCGTTTTTCTTACAGGTTAAAAAAAAAAGGCGTCGTGGACGTTTGCCACGCTGGGGTGGGCCTCAGCGGGCACAAGGACTTTGGTCGGGCTGCCGACGGGGATTGGGCACTCTGTCACAAAAAACAAAAAACGTGGGACTGTTTGCCACGCTGGGGTGGGCTCCAGCGGGCACAAGGACTTTGGGGAGGTGGGCGTTCAGCTGACGGGGATTGGGCACCCCCATCGGCAACATGATGGATTGCCACGCTGGGTGGGCTCCGGCGTGGCATCAACTACTGGGAGGGAGGGAGGAGACAGATGCAGTTCAGCCCGGCGGGGATTGGGCACCCGTCGGCTATACACTGCGTGCAAGGCACGCCACGCCTGCGGACTGGGAGGGAGCTGTGCATGAGCAGCTTCTTATCGCTGCTCACTCAAGCGTAGCCCCCTTTCAACTGTGGGGAGCGTTACTGCATTTGAGCGTGGTTACAGACAGCTCCAAATGCATTGGCTTACAGGCCGCGCCTGCAAGCACACTGCCTGAATTGGAGGAGGAGGTGACACACCTCCGAAATCTCCGATGATGGCACTATGTTTCTTGCACATGGGTGCAAGCAAACATAAAAATCAGTCAGGAAAGTCAGGTAAGACCCCCAAATAATGCAGCCAAACAGCGTTGTCTTTTAGGTTGATGTACAGGGGGTTGAAAGCATGCAGCATAAGTTTTAGGGGACGAAGCAGTAGAAGTAGCAGGAACTGGATGAGGCACAGGGTCCCGAAGAGTCTGTTGTTCTTGAGGCATCAAGGAAGCAGGACCAAATTGCAAAGTTGGGTTCTGAGTCAAAAGAAGTTCAGTTGGCAAAGAAAGATCAAGAGAAGCAGCAGAGTCTTTCAAAACAGGAGAGGCCAGCAGTTTGTCAGTGTCAGGTGGTCTAGTACAGCTCGGGGAAGAACCAGAATGCCAAGTCCCAATGGTAGGATCCTTCTTCCACCCAGCCTGTTCCAGGGCCGACTCAACAGACCAGTCCGTCGTGTGCAAGGGATCAGGGAGAGCAGAAGCAGGCACCTGTACAGATGAAATTTCTGGAGAAAGCTGAGCAAGAGGTGCAGTCAGTACAGGCGGTAGAGAGTGAGGAGGGTCCGTAGCAACAGGCAAAGAATGCGGAAGTGTCAGAATCGGCGAAGAGATAGTAAAACAATCTTTCCCAGACGGTGAGTCAGTAGCGGCAGGTATAAAACCAGACTGAGGCTTAAGGGCTAACAAATGCTGTCTAGCAGTGAAATAACGCTGTTCCTCGATTTTAAGTAACACATCTACATCCATAGAAACAGGAGGAGAAGACTCACGTATATCCATAGTAGCAGGGTAGAAGACGTTGTAAGCACAGTTTGAGGAATAAATGAAGGATCCACAGGCAAACACTGCACACAAGTATCCACAACAGCAGCAGGGGAAGTATCCAAAGGCACAGAAGAACCATATTCAGAAGATTGCAGCACAATAGGTATAGAAGATGGGGTCTCTCTCAGAACAGAGACAGGGGAAGAGACCAGCTCCACTGCCTCTAACACCTCCATGTCCTCCACAGCATGTCCAGTGGCAGCCATCTTGGTCCCACATAAAAATGGGACCCCTCTGCATACAGGAAACAGAGAAGGGGATTTTCCCTGGTGTCCTGGCCAAATTTCCCTCATTCACTAAAAATACCACCAACAGCTTAATCTGGTTCAAGGTCAGTTGGCATTCATCTGTATCCCCCTCCCCCGGGTTGTGCCTGAAAATAGGCAGGATTTGTCTAGTGCACTTACCCGGTCAGCAAAAACTAAATAAATAAATAAATGTATTACAACTACAACCTCACCAAACACACAAACATTTCATACACCAAATGTAAAACACCTACTTCCAATCAACACCAAGCAACCAAAACCATTAACCAATCAATCCCTATAAAAGACCTACAATACCCAAACAGCTTACATTAGTTACAAACTGGAAGCAAAATGGCTAACGTTACATTGATCAAGACTGCTTAGAATTTAAAAAACAGCAAGAGAATAAAAATAAAATTAAAAAAATAAACACTTTGACATCAAAATAATTAAAGCCTACCTTGCAAACTATGGAGAAAAGACACCAACTTTAAAAGACAACAAGACAGATTTCCTTTTTACGTCTAATGTCTGTGTGGCTCTTTAAGGCTAAGAACCTTTTCCTTGGTTGCTGTAAACTCTTGTCTTGGTGAGATTCACTCAGCTTTCTCTCCACCAGTTCAAAACTCAACCTGAGAATACTTCTGCTTCACACAGCACCTTCATACTGTTTCTCTCTCTCTCTCTCTCTCTCACTCTATGGAACTTCTCTGGAACTAATCTCATCTGGGACTGATTTGATCTAATCTAACTAACTCTCTAGGCTGACCAGGTCCATCGCCATGGCACTAGCACAAGCTGCAGGTGAGTGAGTTGAAATTGCAGAAGCCATGCACTGAAACAGTTTCACCTTTCATTTGCCTTTAGTTACCCTTCTCTTTTAAAAGTGTCTCAGGAGAACCAGACCATTCAAAAAGGTGAGCTAACCGTGTAACATAAAACATTTTAACTGTTCTTTTGTAGCTATTTCCATGCTGATTTTAATTTAGGCTAAAACTAAAGGGATGTTAATGTGTGTAACCTGCAGGTGTACTGAAATGAGGCACCTCCATTTGTAAAAGCAGGATTCAGACTTTAGCACATTCAAATTAGACTAGCATGCTTTTTAAATCTCTTTATTTCTGATTCTCTTTTTGTATGCTCATATGGTCAAGGTGGAATATGGAAAGGAAAAGTGGATTGAAGGTACAAGGAAGAAAAATGAAAAAAGGGCAGATATATATGAAGGGGAGAACAGTTTTCAGGGTGATCAAATCCTGGGTCATAGAAAATACTTTTGCAACGGCCTGGATAGAAAAGTAAAAGGATAGATACAGATAGAAAGATATTTATATTTATTTCTTAGAGCATACTATTCATGGCATTCCCATGGCCAGCGTCACGATAGGACTCACCTTGTCATATATATGTCAAACATCATAGATACAAAGACACTGTCAGCAGATAAGGGCCCACAACCCAGCCAGTCTGCCCATTTCAGCTTGTAAGTTTAGTTTGTTTTCCTAGAAGCCTGTTGCCCCTTACCCTTGACCTCCAGAATTCCCTTGTGTCTATCCCATGCATTGTTAAATCCTGTGATTGTTTCAGTCTCCATTACTTCCTCTGGCAGGGTGTTCCACTTATCCACCACCCATTCTGTGAAACATAGAAATATAGAATTTGCCCATTTTCCTACCTTACAGATAAGCTGCAGATCCTAGTTAACCAACAGCTTACTTCCTCCTACCCCCCAACTAGGACTGCCTTATTTATATCTGTCCCATGTACAGTATTCTTGAATTCCCCCACTGTTCTTGACTCCACGACCTCCTCAGGAAGACTGTTTCATGCATCCACAACCCTCTCTGTGAAAAAATACTTCCTCACATTACCTGTGAGCCGTCCGCCTCTATCTTCAAAATGTGCCCCCTTGTTCTTGCACATCTCTTTTTCTGAAAGATGCTACCCTCTTGGACTTTTTTGATTCCCTTGAGGTACTTGAAAGTTTCTATCGTGTCCCTTCTCTCCCTTCTTTCCTCAAGGGTATACATATTAAGCTCCTTTAGTCTTTCTTCATATGTCTTCTGGTGCAGACCCTGTACCATTTTGGTTGCCCTCCTCTGGACAGCCTCCACTCTGTCTATGTCTTTTGTGGAGATGGGGGTCTCAGAACTGCACACAGTACTCCAGATGGGGTCTCACCAGCTGTCTGTACAGAGGATAACAACTTCCTGTTTTCTACTATTGATGCCTCTCCTATGCACATAGTATCCTCCCAGCCTTCCTTACTGCCTTCTCACATTGCTTGCCCACCTTTAGGTCATCTGATATAATTACCCCAGGTCCCTTTCCATTTTACTGTTGTCAGCATCTCACCCCACTGTGTACTCTTCCCTGGGTTTTGTAACCCAGGTGCATTACCTATGCACTTCTTTGCATTGAATTTGAGCTGCCATACATTTGACCATTCCTCCAACCTTGCCAAGTCCCTTCTCATCCTTTCCACTCCATCTTGTGTATCAACCCTGTTGCAGATCTTTGTGTCATCTGCAAAGAGACATACTGTACTTTTCCTTCCAGTTCCTCTGCAATGTCACTTATAAAGACATTAAAAAGGACCGGTTCCAGTACTGAACTCTGCAGTACCCTGCTAGTAACCCTTCTTTCTTCACTACTTCCTACTACTACCCTTTGCATCCTGTTGTCTAGCCAATTTTTTATCCAGGCTACCACCTTGGGACTCACTCCAAGGCTCGCTAACTTTTGTATTAATCTTTTGTGTGGGACTGTCTCAAATGTCTTGCTAAAATCTAGGTAGGCCATGTCCATAGCCCCTCCCTGGTCTACTACTTTGGTCACCCAGTCAAAGAAACCTCTTAGATTCATCTGACATGACCTTCCCATCGTGAATCCATGCTGCCTTGGGTCCTGTGCCCCACTAGTCTCTAGGTACTCAACAATTCTTTCTTTCAGAAGTGATTCCATCGTTTTCCCTACCACTGAGGTCAAACTAACTGGTCTGTAGTTTTCTGCCTCTGTCCAGCTCCCACTTTTGTGAAGAGGAATCACATCTACCCTCCTCTAGTCTTCAGGTACCACCCCATCCTCCCATGATTTGTTAAAGAGAGTAGTCAGCAGCATCACTAGTTCTACCCTTAGTTTTTTTAGAATTCTTGGGTGAATCCCATCAGGCCCCATTGCTTTGGCCACCATCAATTTTATTAGTTCTTTCACAACCCTTTCTTCTATAAATGGACTGGTATTGACCCCTGTCTTCAGAGTGTTTCTCTTGTTTGGTTTACGTACCTCCCCCTCCTCTTCCTTTGTGAATACTGAGCAGAAATATTAATTCAGTATCCCTGCTTTTTCACTGTCACTGTCTACCCATATTCCCTTCCCTTTATTAAGCCTCAGTATCCCTCCTTTGATCTTTCTTCGCTCCCTAATGTACCTATAAAAGGTCTTATCCACCTTCTTAACAGAGATGGCTATCCTTTCCTCCGTTTGGGCCTTTGCTATTCTGACTGCCTCCCCAGCCTCTTTCTGCTTTAACTGATAAAGTTCTCTGTCCTGCTCCCTCTGTGTTTCCTTATATTTCCTGACTGCTATTCTTTTCTCCTTAACCTTCCCTGCCACCTCTTTTGAGAACCATAGCATTTTTTTCCTTTGTGTTTTGTTGATTTGCTTTACACAAAGGCTTGTTGCCTCTGTGATAGCTGTTTTGATTACTCCCCATTGTTCCTCCACCCCTCCTTCTTGCCTGTTTGCTAGTGCTTTTCTGAGGCACTCTCTCATTTTCCCAAAGTCAGCCCTCCTAAAGTCCAATACTCTTGCTTTTGTATGGCTTGACTGTGTGGCTGTGTTTATCGTGAACCACACTGTTTGGTGGTTGCTTGTTCCCAGATGGCTACCCACTTCTAAATCTGAGATTCTTTCTCCATCCCCATTTGAGAGTACCAGGTCTAAGATTGCCCCCTCCCAAGTGGGTTCCAATACTAGCTGTCTGAGGCATGCCCCTTGTAGGGCATCAAGAATGACCCTGCTCTAGGATATGCCTGCAGTAAAGGTGCTCCAGTTAACATCTGGCATATTCAGGTCCCCCATCAACAATATCTCCCCTTTCTCTGCCATTCTAAGGAAGTCTTCTATCGTTTTCTTGTCCATTCCCTCCCCCTGTGATGGGGGTCTGTATACAACCCCCATGCGGATTGTGGTGCCATTTCCTGTCTCCAGAGTGACCCAGAGTGCCTCATCTGCTCCCTGTTTACTCTTTAGTTCTGTTGCTTTGATCCCTTCTTTTACATAGAGAGCTCCTCCTCCTCCTCCTCTTTTACCCTCCCTGTCCCTCCTGTAGATTGTGTATCCTGGTATGTTGACATCCCAGTCATGGTTCTCTGTGTACTATGTTTCTGTGACTGCCACAATATCCAGGCAACCCTCTTCCATCAAGGCCACTAGTTCAGGGAGCTTGTTACACAGGCTATGGTCATTGGTACTCATCATCCTCCACTTTTTGATGGCCTTACCCCTTTCGGCCCCGTTTCTGTCCTTACTGCCTTTGCCTTTTTTACATTTACCTCTGTCTTGCTCCCTAAGTAATGACTTCTCTACCTTGGTGTTTACCTCACTAATTACTATGCTTTTTGGGGGGAGGCTAGGACTTTCCTGCTCCTTTTCAGTGTTTCCCCCCTTGGTTAGTTTAAATGCTTGCCAATGAAGCATTTAAACCTCTCACCTAGGATCCTGGTTCCCCCCCTGGACAGATGCAGACCATCACACCAGTATAGGTCTGCATCCCTCCAGGTGGCTCTCCAGTCCCCAATTAAGTCAAAACCCTGAGCTCCATACCAGTTTTTCAACCATTAATTGAATTCCCTGGTGAGAAGTACCCTAGCATCACCTTTGCCATAGACAGACAGCACCTCCGAGAAGGTTACCATATACACTACTTGTCTAAGGCCCCTCCCCAACTCCACAAACTCCTCTTGCACTGCTCTGATCCCATTCATAGCCAGGTCATTTGTCCTTAGATGGTCAAAGACATCCAGCTCCCTTCCTCGGGCAGCTGTTCCTGTAATTCTGAGGATTCGATTCCTGTCCCTCTAAGCCATGGCGCCAGGAAGGCACCTTACCTCCTTCTCCCCTTCCTCCCCCATTTCTACCCCCCCAATGATTGAGCCCCCCACCAGGAGTTGCTTTCTTCCCCTGTGGGGTTCCATGCCACCGTCCTGTGGGTCTCCTTTGTGAAGGTTCCCAGCATCCTCCTTGGTCTCCAATGCAGGTGCCTCCATAGAGGAACCACTATCCAGCAGAAGAGCAAATGAATTGTGGAGAGGTACAGCTGGAGGGATGCAACTCTGTTCCACCACCCTCTCTCAAATTCTTCCTTATGTTTCCTTTGAATCGCCCTCCTTCCAACTTCATCCCATGACATCTAGTCCTGGAACATCTTTTTCATTGAAAAAAGTGTATTCCTGCACTCTGTTCCTCTCTGTAAGATACTTGTATGTCTCTATCATATCCCCTCTCTTCCTCCTCCTCTCCTCCAGGGAGTACATATTCAAGTCCTTCAACCTGTCCTTATTGGACTTGTGATGCAATCCATGTACCATCTTAGTTGCTCTCCTCTGAACCTTATCTACCCTGTCTATGTCCTTATGTAGGTAAGGTCTCCAGAACTGTACACTGTACTCAAGGTGGGGCCTCACTAGTGTCTTGTATACTGGAATTATAACCTCCCTTTTCCTGCTAGTGATGCCCCTGTCTATGCATCCCAGCATCCTATTTGATATATGACATCGGTGGTGGGCAAGGTGATGGAGGGCATTGTCAAGGAGAGGCTGGGGGGGACCTGGATAAGTCAGGGTGCCTGGACGATAGACAGCATGGATTCATCCCAAGGAAATCGTGTCAGACAAACCTGGTGGAGTTCTATGACTGGGTGACAAGTGCCTTGGACCTGGGTAGACCAGTGGATGTCCTCTTTCTAGACTTCAGCAAGGCATTTGACTCTGTTCCTCCACGTGGGCCTGTTGGATAAGCTGGGAGAAATGGGGTGGGAACCAGATGATCAGATGGATGAGGCAATTGGCTCAGGACCGGACCCAGAGGGTCGTAGTTGGTGGGATAGTCTCATCCCCAAGGAGGGTCATTAGTGGGGTCCCACAGGGATCAGTCCTTGGGCCCTTCTGTTCAACACCTACATATCTGACATAAGGACAGGAATCAGGAGTGAGATGAGTCTCTTTGCAGATGACTCGAAACTGAGGTGGTGGATGGGGAGGGGAGGGAGGTGGCCCTGGGGGGACCTGGAGGCTCTGGAAGATGGTCTAGAAGTGGAAGCTGAGGTTCAATGCAGGGAAATGCAAGGTACTCCACCTGTGCCAGAAACCCAGGCCAAGTGTACACCCTGGGGAATGCTACAAGTCTTGATGGCTGAGAGGGACCTGGGGTGGTGGTGGATGTCAAGATGAACAACTCTGAGACTTGTAGGAGGGCAGCAGCCAAGGCCAACAGGATGCTGGGATGCATCACTAGGGGATCACCTCAGAAGGAGGAAGTGATACTCCCTCTGTATAACTGCTTGGTGAGGCGCACCTTGAGTACTGCGCCAGTTTGGAGCCACACACTTAAGGGGACATTAACCTCCTGGAGAGGGTCCAGAGGAGGGCAACCAAAATGATTTGGGGCTTGGGGACAGGACCTATGAGGAGAGGCTCAAGAGCTAAATATGTACACATTGGAAGAGAGAAGGGACGGGGGACATGATAGAGGTCTTCAGGTACATGAAGAGGGTAAATAGGGGAGGAACAGTCAGGGTGCTTGAAGGAAGGAGGAAGGGGCCACTAGAGGCATGGGTGGAAGCTGGAGGGGAAGATTCAGGGAGAAAGAAGGGTGCTACTTCACTGAGGGGTGGTGGAGCCATGGAATGCACTGCCTAGGGGCTGGTGGAGGCAGAGACAGTGGAGGGGTTCAAGAGGGGTGGGACAGGTACAGGGGAAGGGTTCTGGAAGCAAAATCCAATGCAGCAAGAATATCCAGAACTGGGAAGGGAGAAGCCAGAGAAGGCGATGGGGACAGCAAGGTCAGCACCTGGAGTGGGGGCTGACCAAACGAGCAGACACGAAAGACCATTAGGCCTATTCTGCTGGCATTTTAGTATGTTAGTATTTGCTTTACCTGCTGCCTTATCGCACTGTTTTCCTACCTTGAGGACATCATAGATGATAACTCCATGATCCTTTTCCTGCTTGGTGCATGCTGTATCCTCAACCCCAACTGATATGTTGTTCCAGGGTTTTTGTGCCCCATATGCATTATCTTGCACTTCGTTGCATTGAATTTCAACTGCCAAACCACTGACCATTCTTCAAGTTTCTGCAGGTCCCTCCTCATTCTGTCTACACCCTCTGGTTTGTCCACCTGTTTCAGAGCTTTGTGTCATCAGTGAACAGGGAAATTCTGCCTTCTAGGTCCTGCACAATGTCACTGATGAAGACGTTGAATAGGATCGGTTCCAGCACTGATCCATATGGTACCCCACTGGTCACTCTTCCCTCTGTGGAGTGACAGCCATTTACCACCACCGTCTGTGTCCTGCCGCCCAGCCAGTTACCTACCCACTGCCCACACCCATATTCCCTAGTTTGTTTAATAACCTTCTGAGTGGCACAGCATCAAAGGCCTTGCTGCATTTCAGATAGGACACATCCACTGCCCTCCCCGATCCACCTTCCTTGTCTCCCAGTCAAAAAATTCAATGAGGTTGGTTTGTCATGTCCTCCCTCTGGTGAAACCATGCTGCCTTGGGT
The DNA here is from genome assembly GCA_016271365.2 of Neoceratodus forsteri. Classification (NCBI taxonomy): domain Eukaryota; kingdom Metazoa; phylum Chordata; order Ceratodontiformes; family Ceratodontidae; genus Neoceratodus; species Neoceratodus forsteri. Next base: position 825,507,696 of record CM057449.1, read on the forward strand.
CCTGTAGTCTGTTGGCAACCAGATGTTCAACAAATCTATCCTTCAGTAGTGCTTGCATGACCTTTCCCACTACTGAGGTGAGGCTGACTGGTCTGTAGTACCCTGCTTCCTCTTTGTTCCCACTTTTGTATAAGGGGACCACATCTGCTGTCCTCCAATCTTTGAGTACCTCCCCTCTTTCCGGTGATCAGCTAAACAGGATTGCCAGAGGCTCAGGCACCACCTCTCTTAGTTCTTTTAGTAGCCTGGGGTGCACCCCATCTGGCCCCATTGCTTTATCAATTCTTATTCCTTCTAGTTCCTTCAGGACCCTTTCTCATGTAAAGGGACTTGTGTCAATTTCTGTGCCATTTCCATCCCTTGTACTCCCTTCAGGCCCATTACCCTCATCTTCCTCAGTAAAGACTGAGCAGAAATACCTGTTCAATATGTCAGCTTTACTGTTGTCATCCTCCATGCAGTCTCCATCCTCCCCCTTCAGTCTCACTATCCCTCCCTTTGCCTTTCTTTTTTCACTTATGTACCTGTATACGTTTTTGTCCCCTCTACCAACTGATTTTGCAATGCACTCTTCTGTCTAAGCTTTGGCTTCCCTTACAGGCCTCCCTGCCTCCCTTTGCTTCTCCTGGGATTTCTTCTCCTGGCATTTCTCCCTTTCCCCTTCTGCCTGCATCTTTTTGTATTGCCTGAATGCAGTCTTTTTGGCTTTCACTTTCTCTGTTCTCCTTGGAAAACCATAATGGCCTCTTCTTCCTTTTCCACTTGCTAACTTGCTTAACGCATAATTCTGTTGTTCTTGTAATCCCCTTTTTAAGTGCTGGCCACTGTTCCTCAACCCTGATTCCCTTCCCATTCCCATTAATGCTTCTTTCAAGCATCTCCCCAATTTCCCAAAGTCTGCCCCCCTAAAATCCAGGATATGTGGTTTTGTACGGCTTGGTTCTGCTCATTCTGTGATGTCAAACCACAGTGACTGGTGGTCACTGTTCCCCAGGTGCTCCCCCACTGTTATCCCATCACACTGTCCCTGTTTCTGAGCATGAGGTCCAGTATTGCCTTCTGCTGAGTTGGTTCCATGACCAGTTGCTTGAGGAAGGCACCTTAAATGGAGTCCAGGATAAATCTGCTCCTGGTTTATGCTGCTGCTGGGAGGCTCCAGTCCACGTCTGGAATATTGAGATCTCCAACGAGCACCACCTCACCCTTGTCTTCCATCCTTTGGATGGTTAGCATCAGCTCCCTGTCTGTTTCTTCCTCCTGGGCTGGTGGTCTATAGACCCCTGGACCCATTTTCCTTTCCAGCTTAACCCACAGTATCTCTCCCCCATTTTGTGCTGCCTGAATCTCTGTGGCCTTTATGCCATCTTTCACGTAAAGTGCTACTCCTCCTCTCTTTCTACCTGCCCTATCCCTTCTGAATATGCTGTAGCCAGGTATGGCCATCTCCCAGTCATGGTTATCATTACACAAGGTCTCTGTGATGGCCACAATGTCCAGGTTTGACTGCACCATGACAGCCTCCAGATTGTCCATCTTGTTACTAAGTCTCCTTGTACTGGCACACATGGCTTTCCATGATTTGAACTCCCTGGACTGTTTAGCCATTCTACTCCAGCCCCCTGACTGGGTATCCTTTATCCCTGGTTCTCCCTGCTGTCTGCCCTTCTGTTGAATTTTGCCACCTTTCTACCAATCCACCTCTTGGGTACTTATTTCCATCTTTTGCACACTGCTTCGTAGAGCTATCCACTCCTCCTGTTCACTGGTTCCACTGCCAGTTTGGGGGGTGGGCAATTAGGTACCATCCTTGCTGGCCTGCCACCCCCTGGGATAGTTTAAATGCTTGTCCATGTAGCATTTAAACTTATCATTGAGTGCTTGGATTCCCTTCCAGGATGGATGCAGGCCATCAGGCTTGAACAAGCCTCCATCCCTCCAGGTGGGTCCCCAGTCACCAATGAATCCAAACCCTTCCTCACAGCACCAGTTCTTCAACTATGAGTTAAAGTTCCTGGTGCATGCTCCCCTATGCTCTCCCATGCCTCTCACAGGTAGTACTTCCAAGAAGGTGACAGAAGTAGCTACTTCTGAGACTGGACTGGCTCTGCAGGGGATCACTGACTAGATTCTGCTGCTTCACCGGGGCTCCGGGGATCCTTAGTGATCCTAGGGTGCTCCTAGACCCCCAGGATGGGCTAATGTGTGGCTTTGTTCTGGGTGTTGTGGTGGTGCAGCGGAATATTTCTGGTTGGGGTCCTCTAGGTGCAGAGTTTGGTAGGCCTGTGTTGCTGCTGATCATTCACTGGATTCTTCTTGGCTGGACCCATCCTGGCTTTGACTTATTTGTTGGATTTACTGCACGTTCTGTATGTATCTAATCTTATCGGCTGGATTTATTCCAGACTGGATTTACTTGTTGGATTAACCCACACCTTTGGATGATTTCCCTCCTTGATTATTTTATTTCAACTGTTCTGTGGTCTCCCCAGTGGTGAGAGGACCTGGGCATCCACATTTTATTTATTTATTTATTTATTTTAATGTTGTGTTTATGTTTACTTTATTTGTATTTGATTTATTTATTTTATTCTGGGCAGTGAGAGTGCCTGGAACTCCCCTATTCCTTGGCTGTGAGAGGGTCTGGGGGTGAATTTTTTATGTGTGTTTTACATCCTGTGAGAGGGGATTGTAATAGCTTCTGGGATTGATATTGTCCAAATAGTGGGGAGCAGGGTGGTATTTTATATATATTTTTAGTGGGTGGGTATTGTTGTTTAATTTTATTGTTTTTCTTTTGCGGGTCTTTTTAGATTGGGTGCCTGGATGCTTTGTATATTGTTATTCATTTTTATTGTGAAATGTGTAGGTTCCCCTCCGGTCGTGCGCTATTTGTCCTCCACTCACCGTGCCCTCCACCCCCTCCCTCCCTTTGTCATTGTCAACTGATCTGGCTTGCATCACCGAGACCTGGTTGGATGAAAATGCTGGCCCCATTTTGGATGCTGTAATTCCAACTGGGTGCTCGGTGATACACCGCTCGAGACTGGATCGCTGTGGGGGGTAGCAGTCTGTTTTAAGACTGAGTTGGGCCTCATGAATGTACCAGTTGAGTAAGTCGAATCATTTGAGTGTACTGTGGTGGCTGGTGTAGGTTGCAGGTTAGCTCTCGTCTACCATCCACCCGGGGATGAGATGCGATTCCTGCAGGAAACGGAGGACTTCATCACCGACATGGCATTGGAGCCCCCAGGTTGATGGTTCTTGGAGACTTCAATGCTTGGGTCGATAACGGTCTCTCACATTTTGGACAACACTACCTCCAACTTATGACATCTCTGGGCCTTACACAGGTTATTACCTCTGCCACCCATAAAGACGGTCACTCTCTTGATCTGATTTTCCTCCTGGGGATCAAGACCTCTGACCTGGAGGTGGAACCAGTTGGTTGGTCTGATCATTACACTATGAGGTTCAACTTTTGTGCCCCCTTTCAGAGGCCTGCACTGTGGAGATGGTCAGTTACTGCCCTTTATGGGAAGTGAGTCCTAAAGGCCTAGCAGTGATGATTGATCTCTCAGAGTTTCCTGTGACCAGCTTGAGTCCAGAGACTTTAGTGGTGGCCTATAATAAGGCCATCTCGTCAGCTCTTGACTTGATTGCTCCCATCTATGTTCATCCTCTCCCCCTTCTCCCTCAGGTCCCTTGGTTTGATGGGCCTTTGAGGGAGTTGTGGCAAGTAGGACGTAGGTTAGAGCAGCATTGGTGGAAATCCACCCTGGTTGATGACCACGTTAGATTGGTTGAACATTATAAGGTTTACCAATCAACTATCTTCCGTAAGAAGGCAGAATTCCTGTCTAGTGAGATTGCTGCCGCTCAAAATCGACCAGCCCAGCTCTTCTAAACTGTTGACAGGTTGTGCAACCCAACCTGTCTGCAGCTCTGAAGATCTTTTTCACAAGTAGAGTGCGATGAGCTTGCTCAGTTCTTTGCGGATAAGGTGGCCGACATCAGATCGGAAGTTCATTCAACTCACTCTATGGGGGTTGCTGATGATCGTTGCCTGGTCACCTCACCTTGAGCTTCCTGGAGTACCTTTGTCTTGCCTGAGCTCATGGATGTCATGCGGATTGTCCAGGGCATGCACCCTACGTGCTGTAGTTTGGATCCGGGCCCAACTTCCTTGATTATGGGTTGTTGGGATATGATTGGCCCGGTCCTGGCTCAGATTGTCCAGTGCTCCTTGGAATCTGGTGAGTTTCCAAGCTCCCTGAATGAAGCAGTGGTAATCCCCCTCCTGAAGAAAGCTTCTTTGGACCGGACTCTCTGGCCAACTACAAACCGATCTCAGACCTTCCCTTTATAGGGAAGGTGATTGAGAAAGTAGTGGCAACACAGTTGGATGACCACTTGACCATCCATAACATCTACTAACCTCTCCAGTCTGGTTTTCATAAGAGGCATAGTACTGAGACAGCGCTGGTCCGGGTGCTCAATGATTTCCTGATGGCGAGGGATTGGAGGAACCGTTCTGTCTTAGTACTCCTTGATCTCTCCTCAGATTTTGAACTGTAGACCATGGGGTGCTGCTTGGACGTCTGAGGTCCATCTGTGGACTGTCAGGTACGGTCCGTAGGTGGTTTACATCTTTTCTCACTGGCCGGAGTCAGAGAGTAGTGTCTGGGATTTTTTCCTTGGACCCTTTCTCCCTGCCATGTGGGGTCCCTCAGGGTTCAATGCTGTCCCCCATGTTGTTTGCAGTGTATATGCTTCCTCTTGGAGACATTGTAAGATGGTATGGGCTGAGGTTTCATTGCTATACTGATGACACCCAGCTCTACCTGCCTTTTGGCCCCGACCAGGATAGAGTTGTCTGTACTTAATACCTGCCTCACTGAAATCCAGGACTGGAAGAACTTGAGCTGATTAAAGTTGAACTCCGGAAAGATGTAGGTGATGATAGTGGACCCGGGTCACCGGATAGAGGGGTTTAGGGTTGATCAGGCCTCCAGAATTTTTCTTCGGGGCTCTCAGATCCTATCCTCTGAATGGGTGCGAAACCCGGGGGTAGCTCTTGATGATGGGCTGACTTTACAATCTCAGGTGTCAGCCATTGTCAAGTCATCCTTTTATCATCTTTGGAATATCTCCAGGATTAAGCACCTGGTTTCATCCAGGGATTTGCCTACTTTAGTCCATGCCTTTGTGACCTTGCACCTTGATTATTGTAATTCCCTGTACTTAGGGCTTTCTGGGGTTGAAATCCGCTGCCTCCAGCTCGTGCAGAATGCAGCAGCATGATTGTTAACTGGGGCTTCTCGAGCATCCCATATTACTCCCATGCTGTGCAATCTGCACTGGCTGCCGATTAGGTGGTGGATCACCTTTAAAGTTGGTTTATTGACTTACAAAGCCCTACACGGACTGGGCCTCGACTACTTGAAAGAGTTTCTTGTGCCTTACCACCCAGTGCGATAGTTGCATACGACTGACGAGGGGTTGCTAGAGATTTTGAGGGTGTCCTTGAAATCTTCTGGGGACCGTGAATTTATGCACGTGGCCCCAACCCTTTGGAATTCTCTACCCTGTCAGCTTCTGGACTGCGCAACTGTGGAGGAGTTTAAACAGGCATTGAAAACCTTTCTATGGAGCCTCACTTATGATGGATCCATATAATTCGGATCCCCTGTTATTTATTTTATTTATATGTTACTTATTTATTATGTATATTGTTTTATATGACTGTTTTTATCTTTCTGTAAAGCGCCTTGATGGCCCAAAAGGTGCATATGCAAAATAACATTTATTATTATTATTATTATTACTTGCTTGAGACCCCTCCTCAATTTCCTAAACTCTTCCTGAACTTCCTTGGGCTCCCCATTTGCCAGGTCATTAGTACCTTGGTGCATAATGACATCCAGCTCCCCTTCCCATTGTGTCTTCCCAGCAATTCCCAGGATCTTCCTCCCATCTCTCCATGCCGTGGCACCTTGTTGGCACCTCACCTCCCTGCCCTCTCCCTCCTGTGTTCCTAACTGGATCCCTCTTATGATAGAGTCCCCCACCAGGATTCGCTTCCTCCTCCTCCTCTGGGGTCCACTGTCCTCCCCAAAGAGGTCAATCCTTGGTTGACCACCACATCCTTCCCTTCCACTTCTCTGGGTATCTCTGTTTGGTTGTCCCTATTTGCCAGTGCGGCATATGAGTTCTGGAGTGGAATAGGATCTGGGATGTGCCTCTGCCTGACCACCCTAATCCTCCCCAAGCCCACCGTTATCCATGTCCTCCTCATTTTTGGCATACTTTGAGGCAGCAGCATTGAATTGGGTGGTCTCTGGTTAGGGTGAAGGTACTCCTGACCCAGTTTACCTCCACTCTAAGTCTGGCTACCTCGTCCCGCAGTCCAGACAGATGTCTGCAGATAGGGCAGCACGTCAGCATCCAGAAGGTCTGCCCGAATATGGCTGCCCCACAGCCACTGCATTGCACCACTCCCCACATTACACTGCACTTATACTGCTATTCCAGTACTTGTCTGTTACTGAAGCTCCACTGGTTCCCTTTTTATTAATTTACTGTCCTAAAAATCCTGCCACTGATCCTCAGATACGTTTCTTTAAAGAAGGAAAACAAACAAATAAAACAAGCATTTGTCAATGCCGAATGTTTGCTTGCTGGCATTGGCATTGGTAGTGTAGAAGTTACAGAGCTGCATAATAGGAATGGCAGTGAAGTACTGGACTGAAGCCAACCCCACCACCACTCTGCAAAGAGTGACAGGCATTGGAGTGTGCCTTTGGGTCGTCAGGCATAACGACCACACCGTTTCACCACACCCTACCCTGCAGACACTGACAAGTGTCACGGTGTGCTAGGGTCTTTGGTTCTTATGCGCACCCTTCTATTCCATCAGGAAACACGTGAGATGGGTGCGGCATAGGAGAATGGGGTGAAGTTTCTATCAAGAGTCCGAGGCACACCTTGATGCCTCTCACTGGCTGCAGGCTGTGGGTGGGGGTGGAATGGCATGAGCATTACAGGCAAGAATCCCAAGTCACACCCCTGATGCCTGTCATTCTCTACAGGGTGGGGCGTTATGGTCGGAAACCATAATGCCTCAGGCATTCGCTGGTATTTTCACTCCAAATGTTCAACTTTTTTTTTTGTGGCCCCCACCTCATGAACAGTGGCAATATCAGTTTTTTAGCCAAAAACTGCTTTTGCACAGCGACTACGGCATTTGGCACCACAGGCGCAAAAACACATTCCGAACAGGATGTGAAAAATGACAGCGTACTGTGCATGGGGAGGTGTAAAAATGGCAATGTTGAAAATCTGCTGTGAAAATCTAAAAAAAACTGGTGAAGTCACGAGCGTGCGTAGAAACTGTGCAACACACACCCATAATGTAACTAGTTTGGGGATTTTTTTACAGCAGATTATTAACACAGACATTTTGGGACCTCCGATCATGAACAGTGTCAGTGTGATTTTCTTTATCTGTCCCGAACAATGATTTCCCACAGTGACCGCGAATTTCTGTGCTGAAAGTGTGAAAACACATTTTGACCATGCTGAGGAAAATGACAGCTGTACTGTTCATAAGGAGGTGTGGAAAAATGCCACTGGTGAAAATCTGGACTGAAAATATTACAAATTCATGAACTTACAGTGCGTGGAAACTGCAATGCTCACTATGGCATGATCATTTATGGGTTTGTCACCAAATTTTCCAACATAGCCATTTTAAGACCTCTGCTCATGACCAGTGTCACTGTGATTTTCTTAATCTGTCCCAAACATTGTTTTAGCACACCGACTGTACCATTGTGCACTACATGTGCGGAAACACATTTTGGGCAAGATGTGAAAATGGTAGCTGTACTGCTCATAAGGAAGTGCGGTAAAATGGCACTGTTGAAAATCTGGTGTGCAGATATTATAAATTTGCAACCTGACAACGGCAGGTAGGAACTTTCAAACATGCGCTCTTAAAACAGTAATTTTTGGGAATTTTTTCACAAAATTATCAACATAGCCATTTTAACACCTCTGCTGATGACCAGTGTCACTGTGATTTTCTTAATGTGTCCCATACATTGATTTCACACACCGACTGTGCCATTGTGCGCTACAAGGGCGGAAACACGTTTTGGGCGAGATGTGAAAAATGACAGCTGCACTGCTCATAAGGAGGTGTGGTAAAATGGCAATGTTGAAAATCTGGAGTGAAAACATTGAAAATTTGCGAACTTACGAGCTGTGAGAACTCTGCAACACACGCTTGTAAAACAGTCATTTTTAGGAATTTTTCCAGCAAATTTTCAACATAGCCATTTTAATACCTCTGCTCATGAACAGTGCCACTGTGATTTTCTTAATGTGTCCCGTACATTGATTTTGCACACCGACTGTGCCATTCTGCGCTACATGGGCAGAAACACGTTTTGAGTGAGATGTGAAAAATAACAGCTGTACTGCTCATAAGAAGGTGTGGTAGAATGGCAGTGTTGAAAATTCTGGAGTGAAAATATTGAAAATTCGCAAAATTATGAGTGTGCATAGTGACTGCGCAACGCATGCTCGTAAAACAGTCATTTTTAGGAATTTTTCCACCAAATTTTCAAAATAGGCTTTTTGAGAGCCCACCTTATGAACACTGGCAGTGTCATTTCATTAATCAGTCCTGAAAGGTGATTTCGCACAGTGACTGCGAAATCAACCTTCGGGCCCAATTAACGCCATGACAGTGACAACATTCATGAGAAGAGGTCCCAAAAACCCCATGTTGAAAATTTGGTGCAAAAATTTAAAAAAAATGCCAGAGATATGCAACAAAGTTGAAAAAACCCTATCTAGTACATTATACAGCTTACCAGCATTTCCTCAGTTCACGGTCGGCTTTGAAGAGTGCAGACGTGTTCCCGGTCCACCGAAGATCGTCGCGCCGAACTCTGGAGGTAAGTATGGGATGAGGGGTGTGGGGAGGCAGGGTGCGCAGTGGGTGGAGTGCGGGTGGGGACAGGGAGACTGCAAGGACTGTTTTTTAATTTACAGGTTTTTTTTTATTATTATTACGACGACGCGGGACGTTTGCCATGCTGGGGTGGGCTCCCAGCATGGCAGCTGGAAAGGCTGTTTGGGGAGACTGCAGCCGATGGGGGATTGGGCACCCCTGTGGGTCATACGGGCTTGTGCCACACTGAGGTGGGCTCTCAGCGTGGCAACTGTAAGTCTGTTTGAGGGGGGGCTGGAGTCGATGGGGGATTGGGCACCCCCGTCGGCTATACAATATGTGCGTGGGGGGAGGAGCGCGTCAGCACGCAATATGCGTGCGTGTTGGGGGGGAGCTCTGCTCACTGAAGCGGAGCTCTCCCTTTCAACTGTATGCCACTGTATTTTCAACTGCTGTCATAGACAGCTGGAGCAGTGATTGGTGCACTGCGACCGTGCCTGCAAATACACTGACTGAATTGGAAGAGGCTGACACTCCTCTGGAAAACTCGGATGATGGCACTATGTTTCTTGCACATGCGTGCAAGCAAACATAAAAATGAGTCAAAACACTTGTGCTGAGGGTGGTCTTCCTCCCCCTTATGCCCCTCCTACTCCACAACCCCTGCTATTCCCTGTGCTTAGCTCCTGTCAATCAGATTTAACAGGGCATATAATTAAGAGTGGGGGCAGGGGAGTGAGGGTGGGTGGAAATTTGCAGGAATTAAAGACAGCAAAGGAATACACCACCACTATAAGCACTCCAAACTAGGTTTTACATTTTCAAGAGCCCAAAAACAATTCTAAGTAAAGACAGCAAGACATTGCATTGCCACTAAAATCCCACAATCTAAGTTTAAAACAAAAACAGCAATGAGCAGTTACTGCAAAGCATTGAAATTAATCTGGATCCTTCCTCTTCTGGCTTCTTCTGAGAAAACAAAAAAGGTACAAAGAAGGAAAATAAAAGAAATATGTATTATATAATGTAACCTCCCCCCCCACACACACACACACAAATGGTTGCCCTTTGCCTGGCCATGTTCCAGCCTTGTGTTCTGCCTTTTGAAACTGGCTAATATCCAGCAGAGAGTGTAAATCCAATCTAAAGTATTGCTGTATCCTTGGTTCCTGTTTGAACATGCAAATGAATACCATTGCACTGCAGCTTTAAGAGGCTCGGCCCTGCATATAGTATGCATAGACTATGCTGGGTCCAAGCAAAATGAAGCTCGCAACTGGCCAAGGAATGCCCTTCAGACTCCACTCTGAAGTTGCTTGACAGTGCAGAGGGAGCCCTTCCAAATGCTGTAACTATTTATGTCTAAAACTAAACTGTTGTATTTAAAACTAACTTAAAAGTTTGGACTGTTTACATTCCATACTGCAGCAGCCATGTTTGGTACTTTGACCCTGCTTTCTGGCCAATGGGAACTCAAGGGGTCCTAAACAGGTCCTTCTGCTGTGGTTGCTGGGAGAAATAAGGAACTGTGTTCTTGTTGCCCATTTTAGCCAATCAAAATGCTAGAATTGTGATGGACAGCCTCAGCAGCCAATCAGGTGACAGGACTCTGTTTTCTTCAGTTTAGTGGGACAGTTGAATTGGGGCAGTTGCTAGAGGGCTTCCAACAGGGAAAGAGGCTTTGTGTTTGGCTCTAGGAGAAAGTGGAGAGGTCTGCTTGCTTCTCGACTGCCTTACAGCCCAAAGTGGTTTTTTGAACTGCAAAATCTGCAGAAAAATCTTCAAAACTACCAAAGCCAAAAGGGAGTGTGGTTTCTGCCCCAAACTGCAATTTCTGACTAAACTGCATCAGAGCCTGTGTTGGAGATAGACAAACTAGGTTTCTGCAAAGTAAAATATTGCCTCAGAGACTGCTGTTTAAAAGTGAACCTGTGGCTACAGAGTTGTCTCCTGCTTAGCTGTGTTTTGAGGAGACTGGAAGATAACTGTGCCAGCTTACCACCAGAGAGTACCATTTGCCAAGTGAGTAAGCTGTATGGTCTGGTTGAACTGTGTCAGAGACTAAACCATGTATGTTTAGTCTATATGCTACAGAAGACTGAAAGACTATTGCTGCACAGTAAATTTGAATTGCTACAGCCTAAAGACCAGATCGGGGAGTCAGCTCCCATTGCAACATTCAGTGTGGGTTTGTGGCCTCCTTGGGGGATATGCCTACAAGTGGGCGTGAATCATGTTAGCCCTGGTCCCTGTATGTTGGTACTGTTCCACAAGGACAGAAGATCTACAGCCTGCAGCCAAGAACCGGAGGGTCGAGTCCCAATCCAGCACAAATCAGCCTGACACCATTTCCAGCTCAAGAAGCCACAGTACCATGAGCAAATTCAGGGCCTGTCCCTGCAACCAAGGTAAAGTAATTTTGCCAAGCTTGTTTTGTTCTTTGATTGCCAAGTGCTGTTTAAACTGTTGTGCAGGCCTTCAGACCTGGGAATTACAAATACCAGTTATTTACAAGTTTCTGCTTATGGTTTCACCGAAAGCTTACAGAATTAAGTTAAAATTTATTTGGTTAAAGGCCCCAATGCGGGCCAACCAGCTGCAATGCTGGCCAATTGCCTGCCACATGACAGGTCTGCAACAGCTAAATTCTGGGTAGCCAGTGAATTTTACTGGACTGTCCATGGGGACTTAAATGTGTTATCTGAATGTCATGCTAAACCAAAAAAGTGCCCTCTAAATCTGCTTGATTGCATCCCCTTTCCCTTTGTTCAAAACCCTAAATAAATAAGATTCGTTGTTTGAGTGTTAATGCTGTCCATGAGCATATTATTGCCAAGTGCCAGTTTACTGTGGGAAGCTAAAAGGTGCATTGTTGTTGTTGTTGAAAATCCTTCCTTACAGGTGCACAGGGTGTATTCCAAAAGTCCAGCCCCTGTTGGTAACTGTGGTCACTGTGAGCATATTATTAACACTCACCAATAATTGTACTATTGAATGCAAAGTAAAGTTTTGTATGCTATTCCATGTGTGGGACCACTGGTTGGGGCAGTGGGTAGGTATAGCATCCCAGAGGGTTGTACTAGCTTGTCATCAGGTCCACTTAAAAGTTACCCTGGGTGGAGGGACTGCACAAGTAGTTTAACTGTTGGAATTAAACCCCTTTTAACACCCAAAATAGAACCCAGGCCCCTCAACTTGCATTTTGAGCAGCAGGCAGGGGTAGTAGCCCACTGGGACATGACATCCAAGTTACAGTAAAACAGATGCTAGGAAAGCCCCTCGGCCCACAGAGCTCCCTGTAGCACTACACAAGGCTGTTAGCTCCTCACAATCCTCCCCTCAGCCCAGAGAGCTCCCTGCAAAACTACACAAGGTAACTAAAGCCAACATCTGTGAACTGTGATAGCCCATTGCCACTTATACTGCCCCACCCGCCCTGGGCAAGCTCTACCTTTATAAGTAGCCTAGGTCACATGACATGTTCCCTCCTGAACCAGTCTCCCTAGTTTCCATATTGTTTATTATACTGCATGACCACTAGGAGTCACCGCTGAGCCCCTAAACACCTAGTATCCTTAGCATAATTTAACTCTATTCTTGCTATTCCTGAGCCCTTCACTAGGATACCCTACTTTTCAGCCATATCCCTAATGAACTTTATTTACCTCTTCCTTGAGTCCATCACCGGGATTCAAACCTCTGACCCATCACACTATAGTCGGAGAACTCTAAGCTCTAAGCTATCCCATCAGCCACACTTTTGTCTAACTTTTTCCACTCCTTATACCTTATCTTAACCACACCTCATTTCATTTTCAGATCCCCCCCCCCAAGTACCTGATGGCTGCCTGAACGCCCCAGCTACTGAGCTAACCCACCTCTTGATCTCTTTTGACACACCACAGAATTATGTTCCTGACCCTCCTACTTCCCCTTTTCTTTCCCAATCCTCTCTATACCGCATTCTCACTCCATCTCTCCCTTATTCCCATGGCACAAAACATTAACCTTGCTTCGTACCTTCTGATGGCAGCCATCCTACTATGCTCTTTGCTCATTACTGATTTCAGTGCCTCTGCACTTGCCCCTGACCAAGAATGTCTACTCTCTTGCACTCATGTCCTCAGATCTGTCCTCCCTCCATCACCATAAACAGGTGGGAACTTACTCCAATGGGCTCCCTATTCTATGTGTGCCTATCAAACCTTGAGCATCACCAACTTGTTTTTTTCCTGTCCTGCCTTGCACTTGATCCCTCCTCACTACTCTGCCACTACAACCTGGCCTGTTCTCTGCTGCTGCTAGCAGGGGATATAAAGAGCAACCCAGGTCCCACTGACTTACCTGTGCCCTACTCCATCAATAAATGGCACAATCCCACTGGTCTGAAAATTGCCCATATTAATCTGTAGCCTCCCATCTAAATTTCCTGACCTAGAGTACTGGAGTACTGTGTGCAGTTTTGGGGACCTCATCTACGCAAGGACATAGACAGGATGGAAGCAATCTAGAAAAGGGCAACTAAAATGGTGCAGGGTCTGCAGCAGAAACTATATGAAGAAAAACTGAGAGAGCTTAATATGTACACCATTGATGAAAGGAGGGATGGGGGGACATGATAGAAATGTTCAAGTACCTCAAGGGAATCAACAAAGTCCAGGAGGGTAGCATCTTTCAGAAAAAGAGATGTGTAAGAACAAGGGGGCACAATTTAAAGATAGAGGGGGGAATTTTTCATGGAGAGAGTGGTGGATACATGGAACAGACTTTCTGAGGAGGTCGTTGGGTCTAAAACAGTGGGGGAATTCAAATATGCATGGAACAGACACAAGGCAATTATAGTGGGGGGTTGCAGGAAGTAGGCTATTGGTTAACTAGAATCTGCAGCTTATCCAGTAGGTAGGGAAATGGGCAGACTGGGTGGGCCAAGTGGTCCTTATCTGCCGTCAAAGTCTATGTTTCTATGTTTCTATGTTTCTATGTAGACGCCTGGGTAGCACTCCATAAGCCCCATGTCCTCGGTCTTTCAGAAACGTGGTTAAAACCTCATATCCTTAATAGTACCTACCACCTCCTGGGATACTTATTGCTGCACCAGGACAGACTGGGAGAAAAAAAAAGGTGGGGGTTGGCACTTTATTACAATGAACCCCTATTTGCCTCCTCTGTACACTACTCTGACCCTACATCCACCAGTGAATGGCTGATAGCCGAACTGACCCTGGGTTCTGTAAAAAAGATGTGTGTGGGTTGCTTCTACAACCCTCCAACATTAGGCATTCCTGGTCTTGTCAACCACCTGTTTGGCCTAGGCAACCACTCCCCTCCCAGGGACACAGTCCTCCTTGGGGATTTTAACCTTAATTGGTTGAGTTCCTTTGGTACCGACTACTCTAACCTGCTAAAATAGCACAATCTGGTCTAGGTTATCTCTGTCCCTGCCAGACACAACTCTCAGACCTGAAATCATTCTGTCCTAAACTGGGTGATCACAAACAGAGAGGAAAAGTGATCCAGTCAGCAATCCTGCCTGACTCAATCAGTAATCACTCCCCCATGTATATCACCTGGGCCACCAAATCAAAATGCCCCTCTCCCCCGCCAAACAAATCTCCTTCTGAAATTTTACTTGCCCTGATACCTCCTCCCTCCTTAAGGATGTAATGGTAGTAAACTGGGCAGCTCTATATGCCCTCGCAGATATATCTGAGGCCATGGATTTTTTCACCAGTGCACTCCTTCAGATACAAGACATTTTCCTCTCACCACCAGGAAAGTACGAGGGGGCTGCACCCGCTGGATCTCCCAGAAACTCTTACCCTTGATGAAGCTGAGGGACAAATCACGGGCCACCTACATAAATGCCTCCTTCCCTACCCTCTGGAATGAATTCAGGTGCTGAATAAATCAGTGCAAACAAACTGCCAGGGTCCAGAACTGCAATTCCCTCTGTACTCGGCAGAGGGATAGACTTGGGGACCTGCACTGCTTCTGGAATGCTATTGGTTCCCTACTCAGCCCATGTACCCATAACTTTAAAATTCATCTTAGCTCACCCACTGGCACCCTAACTGATCCTGCAGAAGTCATCAAAGCATCCAACTTAAAGTTTATGGACCTTGAAGCTCACTTAAGCAAGTTTCCCCCACAGCCTCCTGCTGGTCCTGTTTCTGGTCCGACTGATCAGTACCCCACCACCACCACCACCACCACCACCAGCAGCAGCACCCCCCGTTCTAGTTTAGGATGGTCTCAATCAAAGACACTGCTAAGCTCCCTAAAAGTCTTCCCAATCGTGGCAGCCCTGGCAGTGATGGCCTCTTCCCTTCGATGCTTAAACTGATCTCCCCTACCATCTCCACACCACTCACTTTATTTTTAATCTGGCGCTGACCACATCCACCATGCCAGTGTCTTGGACGCATGCCAAGGTGGTTCCCATTTTTAAAGCTGGGGACCCCCTCTCATCTGACAATTATAGATCAATCTCCCTGCTCCCCCACCTGAGCAAGCTCCTTGAGAAGATAGTCCATCGTCAACTGTCTGATCACATTGAGAAACATAACCTGCTGTGTGGCCAGCAACGCGGCTTCTGGAAGTCCCACAGCACCTCATCTGCTCTGGCCCAGTTTACGAATCATGTTCTTAGAAACATGAATGTGGGCAAAGCCATGGGCGCTGTTTTTGTGGACCTGACCAAGGCCTTTGACCTGGTCAGCCACCCCCTGCTACACAACACTTTCTGCAACTTGGCTGCTCCTTGGGGACCTAACAGTGGTTTAGGAGCTACCTATCTGACCGATCCCAGTCCGTATATATCGGAGCTGCCTTCCCCGACATACCTGTCTCACAGGCATCCCCCAGGGCTTCATCCTGAGCCCACTATTATTCTCTATCTTTATTAATTCCCTCCCCACTGACTGCCTTACCTGTGAAGCACTTCTATATGCTGATGATATCATCCTCTTTCGCAGTGACAAGTCACTCACTAACATATCTGCTACCCTCTCACAGAACTATGGCTCGGCCTATAACTGGTTCCTGTGACACAGGCTCCTGGTTAATGTTAAAAAAACAAAGGCAACGCTTCTTAGGTCCAAGCTATACCTGGCCGACATAGTCAATTCCAGCTCCTCTCTTTCAGTGCTCACACCAGATGGACCCTTACTAGAAAATGACCCGCATTTTAAATACCTGGGTGTAACATCTGACCCTTCCCTCTCTTTCATGAAGCACATGAATTCTATTGTACGATGGGTTAACCAAAAGCTTGGGACCGCATATTGGCTGAAAGAGTTCCTGACCAGAGAGGCCCACCTAGCAATAGCCCAAGATAACCTGCTCCCTATCCTAGACTACTGCTCCCTCATTTACACCCATATGTCCTCTGCCCTTTGCTTGCATATAACCTCTGTCTATAACAATATATGTCAATTTGCACTACTGGCACCCAACTCCACCCACCACGGTAACCTGCACCAGGATCTTGGCTGGCTCCCACTCTCTGGCTATCATGATTATGCATTAGGCTGCATCGTTGACAACGCCCTAAGAGGTGGCAACACATCCCCATACATGTCCCTCCTAAACAAGAACAGCTCCCAGGTGCCTACATGTGTCTTTGGTCCCCTCCTTTGGAAATACCTAAAATTTCCACTGTTATAGGTGGCAAAGTGCTATCGGTTACAGCTCCCTTCCTATGGAGCAGTTTTCCTGTGTCACTCTGATCTGCTTGCACCCCACTGCACCTTCAAAGTGCTGACAGATGCACCTCAATGGAAGAATACCTGAGTCCTAAGTCTGATAAACATAGAAGATACTCCAGCACTGACTCCACCGGACAGGTGAAAGGGTCTAAAGAATGAGGGAATGCCTACAAACAGAAGTGTTTCCACTTCATGGTGTACAAGGATCTGGTTGAGGGTTTTCTCACTGCCATTAGCACCTCTGCCACCCAATCAGACACTCCATATCTGTCCCTGACTAAGTCTGCAGGAGTCATGTATGCAGATGCAGAGACCAAAGACTGGGGTGTATAAGGGTTCCCCGCTCCTGGGAGAGCAAGCAAGATGAGACAGGCAGAGGGACTGGTGGTTCCGATGCCAGCTGCTGAAGCAACAGAAACCATATTTGTCGAGGCCAGGAGGGAGCTATGAGAATCATGACTGCACCCTCTGCCTACAACTTGGGTAGTACTCTCTGCTGAAGCAGGAAAGGGGAAAAGACATATAGAAACCTCAATGCCCAAGAGAGGGACAATGTGTCTTACCAGAAAACACCAGGTCCTGGATCTAGCGAGCAAAAATTGGGCATTTTGGCATTGAGTGGGGATGCAAAAAAGTCCAAGTCTGGGCAACCCCACCTTTCGAAAGGGTCATCTATAACATCCTGTGACAGCTCCCATTCATGAGCCTGAGACTGAGAGTGGCTCTGGCTGTTGGCTAGGTCATTGTGAATCCCTGGAACGTGAACCACTGTGAGATCCAGGTTGTGCTCCACTGCCCAGTATCAGACTCTCTTGGCCTCTCTGCACAGGGAATATGAATGAGTGCCCCCCTGTTTGTAAATGTAGAAGACCACTGGAATGTTGTTGGACTGGACCAGAAGAGGACCTGTTTAGGAGAACTGTCTGAAATGCTGACAAAGCATAAAGAACGGCCCTTATCTCCAAAACTTTGATATGGAGACTGCATTCCACGGAGGTCCAAGTTCCCCTTGTTTGCTGGGATCCCAAGTGTGCTCCCCAACCTAGACCTGAGGCATCAGTCATCAGGACTAGGTGAGGGCTGGAAATTCAAAGGAGAGCCCCAGTTTCTAGTCGTGAATGGGTGAGCCACCACTCCAGAGTCTGGTGCACCACCTTAGAGATCCTGACCTGCTGGTTGAGATTGTCCGAGTTTTGATCCCACTGAACCCGGAGGTTACACTGAAGGACCCTCATATATAAATGGGCTATGGGAACTGTAACAATCACTGATGCCATGTGACTCAACAGCTGCAGCACCACTCTGGCTGGGACCAGATTCTCTGAGACAACTCTTCGAGCCAGTGCCCTTAACATGCTTGCCCTGTTGGAGGGAAGAAAGTCTCTTCCTTGGACAGTGATCAAGACCACCCCTATGTACTACAACCTCTGGGTTGGCCACGGGGATAATTTGGGGAGGTTCAGAGTAATCCACGACCTTTGAAAGAGGCTGAAATTCTGCTGTAAGGAGTGGCCCAACTGATCCTCTATAGGAGTCATCAGAAGCCATTCATCGACATAGGGGTAGACATAGTGCCCCTGCCCCTGAGACCCACTGCCACTATTGTCAGGCACTTGGTGAACACCCGTGGTACCAAAGAAAGGCTGAATGGCAATGCTCTGAACTGATAGTGCTCTCCCCGGAAGGCAAAGTATAGATACTTCCAGTGGGATGGCAGAATCTTTATGTGCATGTGGGCATCCTGCATGTCCAGAGAGCAGAGCCAGTCCCCTTGGAGAAGCATTGGTAGCAATCCCTGCAGAGTCACCATCCTGAATCTTTTGTATTCGATGAAGTTGTTTAGGTTACTGAAGTCCAGGATAGGACAAAAGTCTCTGGTCTTTTTTGGTACAAGAAAGAAGTGGGAGTAAAACCCCCTTACCCTCTGTGATGGTGGCACTACCTGGATTGCTTTCTTTTCCAAAAGGGACTGGATTTCTGCCCTGATGAGGGTCACAAGGGATGGGGAGCAATGCGAGAAAACGGGAGGGTTGTCTGGTGGAACCTGAGTGAACTCCAAGGTGTAGCCTCTTTCTATGATCTGAAGCACCTACTGATCAGTGGTGATACTGGACCAGTTGTTGTGGTAAAGGGAGAATCTCCCACCGACCACCTCCCCTTGCACTTTCACCGGAGGAAGGGGACAGGCAAGGAGTCATGCTGAGGCTGACAGAGTGAGCAAGGGAGCCCTAGCACTTTTGATGGTCTTGGGCCTTGCGTTCCAGAGGACAAAAGGGTACCTTTTCCCTTGAACCCCCTCTCTGTTGCTGGCATCGTCCTTGCTGACCTTGCTGTCTGTGAAAGGAACGGTGACCTCTAGGAGCTGCTGGTACTGATTTATACATTCTACGGACATCAGACACAGCTTTGCCTGAGTCCTGTAGACCAGTAATCAATTTCTCTGTTTCCTGACTGAATAACACTGGTCCTTGGAAAGGGGTATCCAGGATTGCATCCTGTAAGTCCTGCCTGAGCCAGAGACCCGCAGCCTGGCATGGCATTGCAGGCATACCCCTGTGTCAGCTACCCTTGCTGCAGTGTCAGCCGAATCATATGAGCACCTCAAGACGTGTTTACCCATATCTGCTCCGGACTGCATAATTGCCATAAGCTCAGACTTATTGTTGGAGTCCGGTTGTGCCTGAGCCTGATCCATGGCTTTATTCCATAGTGACTTCTGATACATCACCATGTCAGCCAGGAAGTTAAGTGACCTGACTGTACAGGTGGTCGAAGAATATACCTTACAGCCCATCTGGTCCAACTTTTTGGACTCTGTCCGGTGGCTGGGAGCTTATATGTTTCAACTGTTGGTCTGTCCCCTGAGCAGTCGTCAGCATCATCAAGTCCGCCTTTGGCTGCTCGCTTCAGTGTGGCTCTCCTCTCAGAGTCCTGTATAGGTGATCTGCCTTTTTGGGGACAGACAATGTCATGGAGGGGCACTTCCAAGTGACTCTAGTTACATCTTGGAAGGGCTTCATGAATGGTGGGACCACCGAGGGCTTAGTGTAACTTGCCCCCAAGAATTCCACCAAATGGTGACATTCAGGATCCAGCTCCTCTGTCTCCCACTGATTTAAAATCTGGGTGTGTCTCATCACTACTAGAAATGATAGATCATCATGATGGGATTTTGGAGAATCCTTCCTGGGATCCAGTGAGGGAAGAGAAAGGTCCTCGTCTGAGGAATCATAAGAGGAGGAGTCCCCAGAGGATCCTTCCGAAGAGCAATCTGGGTGCACCCTGGAGGAGGATCTGGACAATGGGTGGCGACCGTGCCATCTAGGAATTGGAGACCCATGCCCATCTTCCCCTGATGATGAGCAAACCAGGGTCAGAGGAGGAGGAGGAGGTAAGGGAACGGGCTTCTGTGGAGCAGCCGAATCTGGGACCCCGGTGGGGATCAGGGCTGGGGTCTCCTTCAATGGTATTCCACCAGCTGTTGAATAATGCCCCAACCTCAGCTAGGGGGAACAACAAGGCCTGACTGAGGAACTGACTATGGGGTAAGGGCATTAGGAGTCCCTGGCATTAGCCCTTCTGGGGTGACCCCCCCTCTGGTGGCAGATTCGTTGTATCAGGCATTAGTGGAGCCACATCCTCTGGTGTTGGGGGGCCCTGATGCTTGGTCATCAGGCTCTTTAGGCAGAGTTGAGGGTGGTGGAGCTGGATCCCGGTCCTGAGGTCCTTGGGGGTGGGCAACAGGTCACCTAACGCATGGCCTGTCACCAGGTCATCTGTCAGATACGGCTTAACAGGTATTGGCTTTGGGGGTGGCATTTGGTCCAGCTATGTGTGGGAGTCTGAAGCCATAGCCAAAGCCTTGGCTGATGTCTTGGGAGGAGGTGAGTAATGCCTCTTGTCCAACGTCTTGGGAGGAGGCGAACAGTGCTTCTTGTGGCGTTCATGTTCCTGGAGCCTGATGGTGTCGTCCGCCCCCTTGGCCTTGTCAGACAACCCTGAGGCTGCGGCCTTGCCAACGACAGGTTCCGACCTGTCACCCAATGAGGCAGACGCCTGCCCAACTGACTTAGACCCTAGTGCCAGTTTGAGGGGTCATAGAGCCAGGGACATGGGGGCTTCAAACAGCCCAACCTCAGTGGCATCCCCTCCACATGACCGGGAAGAGGCGGGAGGCTTCTTGGGGGGGCACCTTGGGAAAAGCTAAGGAAACCTAAGGGGTTGAACCCGACCTGGCGTCGGAGGTCGAGGCCTTAGAAGATTTATGTGGTGATCTAGGATGCAATTCTGGCCTGCCACTGTCCTTGTCCCTGTGATGGTGTTTCCTGCTCAATTTCTTCTCTCTGGGGGAGGAATCCCTGGTTGAAGAGGAAGATGAGCTATGTCCTGAATGGGATTTTTGCATGTTGACTACTTGTTGTTTGAAGAGGAACATCTTGAGAGTCTTCAAGTGGCTGATTCTGGTCCTCCTGTTGAATTTTTGGCAGTGCGGGCAGTCGTCCAAGTTGTGATCTGGACCTAAGCAGATCACACAGGCCAAGTGGCTGCCCCAGGCTGGGATCTGCTTACCACATGCACATTTGAATTTCCTCTGCTGAGATGATGACGGTGGAGAAGACATGCATGGGGTAACGAATCAATTGCTGGTAAACTCAACCAAGAGACTGTGCGAAGCACAAAAAATGATGGACTACTAGGGAAAGAGGCATCCACGGAGCCAAAATGCACAGGCCGACAGCGGGAAAAGAACTGAGGTGGTGCTGGGGCACCACCTCCTTTATACCATATGTGACATCGGGGCAGGGATGGCATTGGGGGCAGTCCCTCACCTTGGACTGCTAGCTAGAAATTTTTCTGGGGGGTCCTAGTGCCTGGCAGCATAGTCCTAATGGTGTTACCTGCTGCAAGAGCTCCACCTTGAAGTAAGACCATCTCTTATTCTGAAAGATGTATTTGAAGGTCCCTGTCATAACCCCCCTCTCCATCCTCTCCTCCATGGGATACATATCGAGATCCTCCAGTCTCTCTTCTCATATGACTTTTGGTGCAGACCCTGCTCCATTTTTATTGCCCTTCTCTGAAATGCCTCTACCCTGTCTATGTCCTTATGGAGATACGGCCTCCAGAACTGGACACAGAACTCCAGGTGGGGTCTCACCAATGATTTGTACAGTGGCATCACCACCTCCTTTCTTCTGCTGGTGATACTTCTTCCTATGCACGCCAGTAAACCACTGGCTCTCCCCACAGCTTTGGCATATTGTTTGGCCACCTTTGGATCATCTGACATGATTACCCCCAGATCCCTTTCCTGTTTGGTGGCCATCAGTGTCTCCCCCCCCCAATCATATAAGCCTCCTATGGGTTCCTGTGCCCCAAATGCATGATTTTTCACTTCTTTGCATTAAATCTTAGCTGCCACACTTTTGACCCTTCCTCTAGTTTACCTGGGTCCCTCCTCATTTTGTTCACCCCTCCCAGAGCATCTACCTTGTTGTAAATCTTTGTCATCTGCAAAGAGGCATATCTTTCCTTCCAGGTCCTTCGCAATGTCACTTGTTAAGACATTAAATAGGACTGGCCTCAGAACTGATCCCTGTGGCACCCCACTGGTCACCCTCCTTTCCTTGGATTGAGCTCCATTTACCACCACCCTCTGTGTTCTATCCCTCAACCAATTTCTAACCCAGTTTATCATCTTGGGACCCATTCCCAGGCTGCCTAGCTTGTTTACAAGCCTCTTATGTGGAACAGTGTTGAAGGTCTTGCTGAAGTCCAGGTAGACCACATCCACCGCTCCCGCTGACCAACTTCCTAGATCACCCAGTCAAAGAAATCTATCAGATTTGTTTGACATGACCTTCTCACTGTGAATCCATGCTGCTTCAGATCCGGTGCTCCACTGGATTCAAGATGTTCCACAGTCCCTTCTTTTAACAGTGATTCCATCACTTTCCCCACCGAGGTCAGGCTGACGGTCTATAGTTTCCAGCCTCCTCCCTGCTCCCACTTTTGTGTTGAGGGACTACATCTGCTCTTCTCCAGTCCTCTGGAATCACTTCCATTTCCAGCGATTCATTGAACTGGGCTGCTAGTGTTGCTGCCAGCACCTCCTAATCTCCTTTAATATTCTAGGATGCATCCCATCTGGTTCCATTGTCTTGTCCACTTTCAGTTTTGCGAGTCCCTTTAAAACTCTGTCCTCTATAAATCGACTGGTGTCCACCTTCTTCCTCTTATTGCTCCTGTCACTTAATTGTGGTCCCTCACCTTCCTCCTCTTCTATGAATACTGAACAAAACTATTTGTTCAGGATTGCTGCTTTTTTCAAGTCCCCTTCTGCACACTCCCTTCTTTCCCTTAAGCCTTACAATCCCACCCCTTGTCTTTCTCCTTTCACTAATGT
This sequence comes from Neoceratodus forsteri, assembly GCA_016271365.2. Classification (NCBI taxonomy): domain Eukaryota; kingdom Metazoa; phylum Chordata; order Ceratodontiformes; family Ceratodontidae; genus Neoceratodus; species Neoceratodus forsteri. The sequence goes on from CM057449.1 coordinate 825,530,767, forward strand.
ACCTATAAAAAGTATTGTCCCCATTCTAGCCCCCCTTGATGGCATTATATCCTAATATACCACACTTTCCTAGCATTTATTCCCCCCTCTCTGTCTATATATACTGTATATATATATATATATATATATATATATATATATATATATATATATATATATATCCCTGTGTACCTTTCACTGTATACACAATAGCAATTAACACAGTAACCATCCATGATCCAAATGTATTTTATTAAATAAAAGAAGGGTAACTCTGCTGTTTTCAGAATTAAACAAATAGAGCGGGTTATCCTGATTATAAAGCCACTCACCCTTTGGCTTGTGACATTATGATCTGGTTAACCCCCTGTATGAGTTAATTTCCTTGTATGTTACACTTACTCATCATATACTATATATATTTATAAATTAGTTGTAAAACAACTCCATTAATGTTCAGTTAGGGTTAAAGTGACAAAAGTAAGGAAATGTGGTGTTAGGGTTTCCAACCCTAACTCCCAACCCCACCCTGCACACATCAATAGGCATCAGTGGTGTGCCTTGGGGTCGTCAGCCCTAACACTCACCCCATTCTATAAGTAAATGAGCTGAGATGGGTACAGTATAGGAGAATTATAGAAGATCATTTTGCAAAACAGGATTCTAAATGGGGATAATCCCATTGTAGTGAATAGAAATGCACCGTAAAGGATCATGTTTCATGCCAATCCCATTTAAAGTAATGTTCAGAATCTCCCTGGTAGTGTAGTAGTCCCCCACCCTTCCCCGTTGTCCAGTTGCTATCTCTTACAAGAAAAATAAATGTCCCTGGTAGTCTAGTGGTCCCTCCCCCTTCCCCAATGTCCAATCACTATTCCCGTATGTAAAAAAACAGCTCCTGGTAGTCAAATGGTACCTTCCCCTGATGTCTGATGTCTGATCGCAATCCCAGGCAAAGACAATGACCCTGGTAGTCTAGTGGACCCTCCCCTTATATCTGTTCACCATTCTGGTATTAAAAAATAGAGTAATTTTGTGTGAAAAAGACTCTCAACCCTACAATACAATAAATTATTCTTTATTAATGCTTGAAAGCTTTTTTTCATCAATTTCTTTTTCCAAAACATACATCCACTTTTCTCATAAATTCAGCACATTAGTTCCATGTTACTGTTTCTTTAAAAGGTTTAGCACTTGAGTTTCCCAATATATACATCCATTTTTCTCATAAATGAACACAAGATAACTTGTGTTTTTTAACAACTTTCTTTACTTTTTACAAGACATCACAGTGCCTATCATTTCCTTGTCTTGGGCAGACAGGGTGGATTGAGAGCAGATTATCATAGGGGTACAATACGTTTTTGAGGACAATCTTCAGTCTTTCAAGACATTTAAGGGGACAGTATCACTGAGAGGAGAAAGAGAAAAGAATGTATGAGCTGGTTCTCATTTATTTATTTTAGCACTAACACAGAAGGTTAAAAACCAGCACTGAGAACATTCTGATGAAGGGACAGGATTGTCTTAAAATTTTAATGTTTGGCTAAATGAAACTCAAGTGCTAAACCTTTAAAAGAAACAGTAAATGTCTGGCTAAATGAAACTCTAGTGCTGAACCTTTTAAAGAAACAGTAACATGGCACTAATGTGCTGAATTTATGGCAAAAATGGAAGTATGCATTGAAAAAAGAAATTGATGAAAAAAGCTTTCAAGCATTAGTAAGGAATAATTTATAAGCAAGAATAGTGTGGAGTTGAGCATCTTTTTCACACAAAATTATTATTCATATTATTGGATTTGAAGACACTCCCCTTTGTTTCTATTGGAGTTTTAAAAAATACTATAAAAGGGAACCAAGGGACGTTTTCTCACAACAAGGAACATTAAAAAAATAAATATGTGGTAGTCTAGAGGTCTCTCCCCTTCCCCGATGTCTGATCAGCATTTCTTTATGAAAAAAAAATCCTGGTCATCTAGTGGTCCCTCCCCAATGTTCAATCGCCATCCCGAGTAAAAACAATGACCCTGGTAGTCAAGTGAACCCTCCCCTGATGTCAGATCACCATTCTGGTATTAAAAATATAAATATCTGTGTAACCCCTCACCCCTGCCTTTTTGCCAAAATGACAGGTGGCATGCTCTTGAAGCTAACAGCAGTACCTGGTGGAGACTGGGTTCGGGGAGAATGAGGTTACTCGGCACAGGGGGCCTAGGTTTGGCTACTCTGCACAGGGGAACCCAAGTAAATCTGAACACAGGAAGCAATAACTGTAATGTCCAGAATCAGGAATGGGATTCTACAGTGTGGCTTTTATTCACATCCAAGCTGAACAAACAAAGCAAAGACGGACCCCCAAGGGGCTACATTCCTGGTAATGCAGATTAGAGACAACAGAACACTTCATCACTATTTCCAGCCCTCAGGCTCTGAACCTACCAGGCACACAGCCCGGACTTGCACGCAGCTTTAGGTACACAGCTCAACTTGTATACTACTTGGGTTTTCCCCACTGGCCCGGTTCCCCGCCGGCCACTTGATCTGTGGTCCATTTTGGGAAATGAACCAATCATCCTGTTGTGGCTCCCCAAACCACCTTAGAGCCTTCGACTCCTAGAGGGAATTTGCCTTCCAATCCCATGTCTGGGTACTTCCTTCATCACTGGCCAAGTGCATGAGGCAAAGTAGAAATCCACAGAGCAAATCCATAGAGGTGGACCTGGTCACTAAAGATGGGGAGGTCTCCCACCTCCAGCTCCCACAGTCCATACCCGGCCATTTCTCTGGAAACTAAACAACTCTTTTACTGAAAGCTTGGCAATGTAGATTCCTGGGTAGACATATGTCACATCTCCTCTACAAGTCTTTTGACTTCCCAATAAGCTCTGGACTTGAACATACTTTTACTTTTTTGATTAGCCTATTACTCTAGGCCTCCCACTATTTCAGTAGTCCAATCCCCACATGTCACACAAGTCCCAGGGTGAAAAACATAGGCCCTTTCAGGAAGAGCAGACACTCACCCTTCGGATGCAGGTGCCCCACAGGTGATTCACAAATCTTCATGTTTCCCATAGACTCTTGAACAAATAAGGCAGCTTCTCCACTAGTAGCAAAACCAGGGGGTTGCCCCTGGAATATGCAGGAAAATCTTTCCTGCCCCCATCCCTGAGGGAAGGGGCACTGAGACCCAAAACAGCGGTCTCCACCACTTACAGGCTGCTTTTGTGTCTCTCTTAAGGTGGAAACACACCTATTTCCTAAATGTAGCCCTATGTCAGGGCTGAGGCTCCAAGAGCCTACCCAGAGCTGCTGTGCTGCTCCCTCAGCAAGCTCCAAACACCAACTGACCTACAGACTACTGTTCAAACCTCCCAACATTCTACTCCAACTCGCTGCTGCAGATTCCATTGTGGCTCATGCAGCTGCAATAGTTCTATGGTGATGTCATCCCTCAGTCTCAGCTGAGACTGAGAACAGAGTGAGACAGTGTGAAATCCATTTAACTGGAGTTTCACAAGCTACCTTCCCTGCCTACCACTAGGTCTTACTGGGATTCTAGTAACCCTGGGTAACAAGGGGGTTACACCTGGTAGTCTAGTGGTCCCTCCCCATTCCCCTCCCATAATAAAGTAGATTGATCCTTGGTGGTTTAGTAGACACTTGCCTCAGAAGTAGTCATCACCACCCTTCCCCTTCCACTTCTGTTCAGTGACCAGCACAGCCCTCTTCTCACCTCCATGGCTGGCTGCCGATTAAGCTATGATTGAGCTCCTACTGTATTAGGTGCTTATTCATAGCTCAGTCAGCGGCCAGCCATGGTGGTGAGAGAAGGGCTGTGATGGTCACCAAACGGGAGTCAGAAGGGGTAGTGGGGTGGTGGGAGACTACTTCTGAGGGTGCGGGGTGGGGAGTCCACTAGGCCACCAAGGATTTCTGTAAAGTTTCACAGGAGAGGGATCAGGGAGGGACCACTAGACTACCAGGTATGTTTTTTTTAATACCAGAATGCGATCAGACATCAAAGAGTGGTTGAGGGTCCACTAGACTACCAGGCTGATTTTTGTTTTAACGGGGACAGTGATCGAATATCGGGGGGAGTGACCACTAGACTACCAGTTTTTTTTTTCATACAGGGATGGTTATCAAACATCTGGGGAGGAGGGAGGGACCACTAGACTACCAGTGGCATATTTGCTGGATATGGGAACAGTAATCAGACAACAGAGGAGGGAATAAAAAAATTAAGGGGGATGGCAATTGATGCATGGAGGGTGCCACTAGACACCAGAGACAGGCAATGGGGTGGGGAGGCAGCAAACACCACATAAACAGTGGCTCACATATCATGCTGCAGCCAACAGCAGGAGCTCAGCTGAAGCTGCAGAAGTCAAGAAATTCCCACTGTTTTCATACAGGGAAGTGCTCCACTCGCTAAGCTGGGCACCATGGATTTTGGGTGCCCAGAAAAGGTATTTTTTGCCATCATTTTAAAAAACAAACATCAGAATGTAGCTAAATGGGTCCATTTTAGTTAGGTTCTGATGTTTGTTTTTTCAAATCCATTCAGTTTTATGTCTTTTGTTTCTCTCGATAACTGCCAAACAAAGTGTCGGTAGCTCGAAAAAGAATTTCCCACCTGCGAAAGGAGATTACCTGCCTGTGACAAAGGATTCTTTTTTCATGCTGAACATCTATGATTTCCCATTGAAAATGATGGGAACATCAACATTTAATAACTTTGGAATGGATTAATATTTTTTCACCAAACCCTCAGAAGGCACATCTGTGAGGCAAAGGCTTTCTACCCTGAAATTTTCAAATCACAATTTAAAACAGTATCTGAGATACAGGTGCACAAAGAAGCAGTAAAAACACGTACATTTAAGAGTTTTCCAGACCATGTATCTCAGAAATCACACAACAGATTCAAACAAAATTTGTCACATCAACAGACTTATACCATGAGATTATGCATTCAAAATTTCATGCAAGTATTTTGAACCATTATGAAGCTATTAAAGTACAAAAAATGGGCTTTAACAATGAAGTCATCCCGAAACCCTAACTATATGGGTGCTACCGGGCCAGTATAATAATATCTGGTGAACCCATTTATTGACCGGACTGATGCCACTTTCTAACGCCACAATGACTGGGTTCCATTCCACAATTACCAACCAGTTATTACAGTGTTGCTGTCAGCCAGTCACTAGCAGAAAGGAAACATTAATAACTGAATAGATCAAACAGCAGCATTTACTGATTGTATTGATCACCAGCATGTGTGCAACAATACTATCTTCTTTGAGGATATCTCCTCCATTAGGCCACACCTTTGGAATGATAAGCCATCAGTGTCTGGACCACTCTGTAACTTTCTGCTAACCAGGGGCTGCCCACAATGACGTGCGGTGTCTATGCATACATGACATGGGTGGACCCATCACTCCTCAGTTCTTGCTCCTGCCATCAATCATCCACATTGGATCTGCTGAAGGAAATGCCATCAGTATAGCCATTGCTGTTCATTTTACTTTCTTGGTGTTCTGTCATCGTCTCTGTATGCCTCCAAAGTTGAAAGAGCCTTTACTTAAGTATTTTAAGAGCAGAGATTAGATTTATAAAGAGGGCACACATGCAGTTTGTGTGTGCTCTTTGGGCCTGTCTCACAACATGAGGACTTCTGAGATTTGCCAGAGCTTCAACTAGGTTACAAGGTGACACCACAAGAAAGCTCTAAATAGTTTTCATCTATTAAAGACATTGAAAGTCATGGAGAAGGAAAGGGTTCAAAATCTGATTCTTCCTCTCCATTGGCTAAAAAGCGGCCATCAAAGTCCAATAATAAGGACAAGGAACAGTCATCATCACGGGCCATAAACATAGAGAAAAGGACAAGTCTGCTTCATCGGTAAGATCTCTGTCTCCATCAAAAAAAGGTATGTCCTGTTCAACACCTGCACAGATAGCATCAACTACAGCCCTGCCGACTGTCACCAAGACACCAAGGTCAGGGCTTGGCTTATGCGCTGCTGTGCCTACTATGGATGACATGATGCCATCATCATTGGGCCAAGGCCAGGCAACACAGGTAGTCCTGGACCCTTTGCAAGGTGCCCTCAACTCCCAGGCTGTGCTGGCAATGTTTTCTGAAATGATTCAATGCATTCTGCCAGGGTTGCCGGTATAGGTAGTTATTCTACCAACAATGTCTTTTGACACTTAGCCCCCATTGATGGATTCCATTAGCATGGCCGAGATTTCTGCGTCTCAGTCGCTGATGGCATCTTGGTCCATTCTGCAGCTCTTATCTTCGACCAGGCTGATGACAACAAAGTGGAACATGATTCTGATCCCATGGACTTAGAGGAGGATTTAGAGGAGGAATATGAGGGAGACACATTTCTGTAGGGTCTCCCTTGCTCTAGTTCTACTGTAGTAAGACTCTGTAGTTTATACCTCAAGGTCTCCTCCTGAGGACCCATCTTTCCAAGCCATGATGGAGCAAATGCAGTCTGCCATGGGTTTTGCTGTAGAAGAGGGAAAATTCCACTAAAAGGAATCTCATGGAAGTTTTGGAGGCACCCTGCTCCACCTTCATTATCATTCTACCTACATATCCAGCATTAGAGGATGCTACTTTTCCTGCATGGAAGAGACCAAATGCACTACATACACTTCCTTGGAAAGCTGACAAGCAGTATCCTGCACTATCTCCTAAGTCTTATTATGCTGACCAGCCAGAAAAATTGACTCTGTGGTCACCACGGCTGCTCATGATAAGTCTCAAGCCCCTAGACATATGAGTACTTTGCCTCTTGATAAGGAATCTATGAGGCTGGATGTGATGGGCAAACGTACTTATCGCTCTGCATTATTGGGCCTTAGGATTGCAAACTACCAGGCCCACATGATCAAGCATTAGACCAGCCTGCAAAAAAAAGGTAGTCATACTGCTGCTCAGGCTTTGCCTGATGACTCTGCCAAGACTGAATTGCTTAAAACATTGTCTGCTGGTACTGGGTTTGGCAAATATTTACTATGCTCAGCTTATGATGTCTCTGATACTTTTGCCAGGGCTGCAGCTGCTGACATTTGCACTGAGAGATAGTCATGGCTTAGAGTTGCTGGCTTTGACAATGATGTGCAACAGGCAGTTTTGAATGCTCTCTTTAAAGGGTCAAAACTGTTTGACAATGATGTTGTGGAGATCCTACATGGCCTATAAACTTAAAAAAATAACTTGAAGGTCTGTAAAGTTGCTGTATCCCACTCCTGTTAGAGGTCATGGTCGGGGCTTCTTTCATCCACCTACTGCCCAAGGTAATCGTGCTTACTGTTAGCAAGGCTATGGCAAAGGAGGAGGCCCCCTTCCAGGTCCACTCCCCCCTGATGCCCATGCAAAAGCACCTAAAGGAATTGGTTCCAGTGTCCCTGCTGCCATGGTTCCAGCTGACTCTCTTCCATCTCTACCCCCACCTCAGCTGTTACCTCCAGGGGTGAATGTGTGGGGCAGGATCTCCCTGCATCTGAAACAATGGTAGGAGATCACTACAGACAAGTGGGTTCTGGATATAATTGCAAGGGGGTCATGCTCTATAGTTGTTACAAATCCCTCCAGATCATCCTCCGCCCCCTTCCTTTTATCCTCTAGCCATTTGACCCTTCCAGAGGAAGTTCAGTCATTATTCAAAAAATGTGCCATAGAACCAGTTCCTCCTTAGGACAGACACACAGGGTTCTATTTTAGGCTCTTCCTAGTCCTGAAATGGACAGGGGATCTGTATCTTGTGTTGGATCCCAGGGATCTCAACCTGTAGATTGAATACAAATAGTTTTGCATGGTATCCCTGCAAGCTCTAATTCCCCTTCTGCAAACGGGGATTAGCTCTATTCTCTGGACATGAAGGATGCATACCTTCATGTAAAGATCAGGAAATCCACAGACAATATTTCCACTTTATCCTGGAGAAAGAACACTATCAGTTCAAAGTACTGCCCTTTGACTTGTCTTCTGCACCATGGCCCATGGATCATTACCAAATGTTTGGCAGTACTTGCAGCAGCCCTTCAGAGGGAAGGTCTGTATGTTTTCCACTCTCTGGATGACTGGTTCCTGAAGGCCAACTCCAGGAAAGCTCTGCTACACACCTTGTCTCGGACACATCAGTTGTTTGACAACCTGGGGGTCACAGTGAATGTGCCAAAGTCTGTGTTGTTTCTGTGCTAAACATTGTAATACACAGGGGAAGTCTTGGACACAAAGGACAGATGTGCTCTTCTGCCACAGGACAGAGCAGACACTTTGGTTGCTCAGGCACACTTCATAAACCAGAGCCACTACGCCTCTATGAGAACAGTGTTACATCTCCTGGGTCTCATGATTGTGGTCATAGTGACTGTCACTGATGCATCTTTATATGAGAATCCTTCAGACGATACTCAGGGTCCAGTGGATCAGTTGGCGGATGAGCTGGACCAAATGGTCCGTGTCACATCTCCTCTTCACAGAGAGTTGTTGTGGTGAATAGACTGCAACAACCTACTGAAAGGTGTTCCACTCCTTGTACCAGCTCCTGTGCAGATCCTCACTATGGATGCCTTGGGCTCCAGCTTTGGTGCTCATCTCAACATTTACCAGATACAGGGGTCATGACCAAGGTGAAGACTGAGTTGCTCATAAATATCCTGGGAATGTGGGCTGCCCTGTATGGCATCCATGCCTTTCAGAATCATCCATGCCTTTCAGAATCATCTCTGCCCCAGTCCTCTGCTAATCCAGATGGATAATGACAGTGTGATGCATTACATCGACCTCCCTTCCTCCTCTTTCTCATTAAGCCTAATTTACGTCTTGTAGTTGCTCACAAGTCATTTTTTTTTGTGCGGCAGTATCTGACTGGAACTCTCTACCCCATTATGTCCTGTCCTGTTCTACCCTTCCACAGTTCCAAGCAGAACTACTTACCTCTCTCTCTCTGCCTCTATGACCTACTCCTGCTTCTGTTAATTCCCTTTGCTGCTCCTCTGTTGCTCTCCAGCTTGCCTACTCTTCTTCTCTTCCGTCTCTTCCCTGACCCCGCCTTATCCTTTTGTACTGCCTTTTCATACATCCCCCTCCCACTTTCCTCCTCTCTCTCATGTCACTCTTCTACTGGAGTATTGTACTCTCACCTGGCTCTGCCATCTTACCATATTTCTGCAAATGTGTATATATTGTATCTCATTATCTGCTGTAAATATTGTATCATACTAGTATTTTATTTTATTTCAACCTTATTGTGATGTATGTCCTTCTCCTATTGCTATTATTTTTACTTCAGGTGTATACACATTATTACGTCTCTAATTTGTATTGTAACCCTATGGCTGTATGCTCTGGGTCGACCCTGAAAAAGGGACTGTAATTGTCTCAGTGGACTTTCCCGGTTACCAAAATTCAATAAATAAGTAAATCAACAAACAAGGTGGCGCTCACTCCCATCCCCTATGTGGGAAAGTAATGAGGTTATGGTACTGGGCTCTGTTTCACAGCCTTCATCTATCAGCCATGCTTCTCCATGGTCTCCAAAATGTCTTGGCAGACAGGTTAAGCAGGTCTCAGTCAATGGTTCACAGATGGGAACTGCTGACCTCTATGGTAAATGACCTCTTCACAAGATGAGGTTGTCCAGTTCTGGTCCTTCCTGCATCCCCACGCATTGAAAAACTGCATGCATTTCTGCTTGCACACTCCAGGGCCTGGAATTTTTTGGCGAGATGTGTTGTCTGTCTCCTGGAAAGGGAAATTCCTATACATATTTCCCCCAATTTCTCTAATACAGAGGGTTTTGCTCAAGCTTCGGGTGGAGTGTGCCACTTTCATCCTCAGTGCTCCATTCTGGTCTTGCTAGATATGGGTTCCACTCCTTTTCATCTGGCAGTAGAGCCTCCTGTCCCTCTGCCTCTGTGTTGGGGTCTGTTGCAACAGAAAAGAATCCCTGATCCATCTGGACCTCAAGACCCTGCACCTACATGCATAGCTCCTGAAAACATAGCCACTGCATGATTTGGAGTATCCCTAAGGTTGCTGATGTCCTGCTTGCAGCTAGGAAGCCTTTTACCAGACATACCTATTCCCTGAACTGGAAGTGGTTCACTTTCGGGGCTACTTCCAGAATATGGATCTTTTTACATGTCATGTGAATGCTGTGCTGGAATACTTGCTTTCCCTGTCTGACTCTGGCCTGCAGTATTCCTCTCTTACGGTCCATTTGGCTGCTATATTAGCTTTCCATTCCCATATTGATGGTCGCATGGTTGCCCAATTAGAGGTGTCCCATATGTTTCTGAGAGATATTCTTATGAAACCTCCTATCCGTAATTCAGTCCCACCTTGGGGATTGAACTTTGTTCTTGAGAAATTGATGTTAGCTACTTTTGAGCCTGCTGCAAGTTGTGTCTTACATTTCCATTCATGAAAGACATTGTTTTCAGTTGCTATGACATCTGCTCAAAGGATTTCCAAGCTTCGGGTTCTAATGTGTGAGAATCCTTATTTGTTTTTTTTACAAAGGCAGAGTCTCTTTGCATATGAATCCTAAGTTTCTGCCAAAGGTATTATCTAAATTTACTCTGAATCAAATGATACACCTGCCTGTATATTATCCTGAGCATGCCAACTAAGGTGAGGCACTGCTCCATGCTTTAGTTGTACACAGAATGCTAAGTTACTATATTGCTCACACTAAGGACTGGAGAAAGTCCTCTCGGCTTTTTGTTTCTTTCATCCCTGGGAAAGAGGGTACTCCTTTGTCTAAACATGCCTGCCCAAATGGCTGGCATATTGCATTGCTTTCTGCTATAAGAAGTATGGTAAGCAACTTCCTGGTGTTGCTCATGGTCACTCCAGAAGGCTATGGCCATTCCTGTTGCTTATTTCAAAAATGTCTGTGCTGCAGACATATGTGTTGCAGCCACATGGAGCACTGTTCACAGTTTCCGTGAACATTACAGTCTGGACATCATCTCTCGTAGATGTGCTGTTTTGGGGCTTGCTGTACTGCATGGCCTTGTTGTGATTACAAATCAGACTGAACCATCCTCCCAGTTTATTCTGTACTACGTGGAAGTCATATCAAAGGTATGGCCTAATGTAGCGGATATTCTCAAAGAAGACAGATCAGTTATGTAACAACTTACCATAACAGTAACTCTTCAAGAGAATTTCCTCCGTTAGGCCATGCTGTACCTTCCCTTCTCCCCGCTTTTTGCTTTCAGTGATGGTCATATCAGAATCTGTGCCTATGACCCTATTCCATTCATACTGTCTCCAGCCCCATGCCTGTTCCTGCATGCTTGATGCTGGTCTTATCTCCTGGTTCCTCACAACTGGAGGTCCTCCAAGGTTAATCCCCAGTGGCAAACTGAGGAGTGATGGGACCGCCCACGTTGTATACACATCATTGTGGGTGGCCCCCAGTTAGCAAAAAGTTTCAAGTGATCCTGACGCTGATGATTTATAGTTTCAAAGGTGTGGCCTAATGGAGGAGAGTCTCTCAAAGATCTACTGTGATAATAAGTTCATACAATAACTGTTTTTTCTTTCTCCCACTGTCAGTCATCCTCATTGGAGCTACTGAATAAAATGCTGTCAATTAGCCATTGCCATTTGTTATTTCACTTTTCTTAGTGCTCTGTCATTGTTCCTGTATGCTTCCAAAGTTGAAAGTACCTTTATTTTAGGATTGTGAGGAGATAAGATTTATAAAGAGGACACACACATGGTTTGCATGTGCTGTTTGGGCCTGTCTCACAGCATCAAAATTGTAAGATTTGCCAGAGCTTCAATCAGGCTATAAGGTGACACTGTAAGAAAACTCTAGAAACTTTTCTTCTGTTAAAGACACTGTAAGGCATGGAGAAGGAAAAACTATTCTTAATCTGCTTCCCCCTCACCATCAGCCAAAAAGCAGCCATTGAAGTTTAAGCATAGGGACAAGGAACAGTTGTTATCATGGGCCTCCTCATCATCCAACCATAGCACAGACATAAAGAAAAGGACAAATGTGCTTTATCTTTGAGGTCCCGGTTGCCATTGAGAAAACATATGCCCTCACCCATGCCCACTCCAGCAGTGTCGACTACAGCCCAGTGGCTGTCATTGAGACACCAAGGCTGAGACTTAGCTTAGGCACTGCTGCACATACTTGGACATTATGATGCCATCATCATTGGGTCAAGGCCCATCAATGCAGGTAGCCCTGGCCCCTTTGTAAGGTGCCAGCAACTCCAAGACTATGCTGGCATCATTTTCTGGAAAATTTGATGCATTCTGCAGAAGTTGCCAGTACAGGCAGTTATTCCGCTCATGGATCCTTCTGGTACTCAGCCCCCATCAACTGGTTCCTGTAGAATACCGCAGCTTCCAGCCTCTCAGCCACTGCCGGCATCACTGGTCCAATCGGTGGTCCAATCTGTGGCTCCCACCATGGATTGTGCTGATGCCGATGTCCATTTCATATTGTTATTTGTCATATGGTATGTTGTCATGTTTTGTACTGTCATTATCTGTTGAATGCAATTGTAAAAGAGTTCACTCTCAATTTGTTTTCCAATAAACTGAACTGAATTGAATTGATGATGATGAAATGGAATAAAATCCTGACCTCATGGACTTAGAGCAGGATTTAGAGGAGAAACATGAGGAAGAATAATTTCTGGAGGGTCCTCCTCACTCAAGTTTTTTCCTCTCATCCTGTAGTGAAGACTCAGTGGTTTATACCCTGAGTTCTCCTCCTGAGGATCCATCTTTCCAAGCTATGATGTAGCAAATGCAGTCTGGCATGGGTCTGGCTATAGAGGCAGAAGATTCCACTAGAAAAAATCTCATGAATTTTTTATAAGTGCCCAGCTCACCCTCCATTATCATTCTACCTACATATTCGGAATTAGAGGATGTTACTTTTGCTGCATGGTACAGACCAAACTCACTGTCTGCACTGCCTTGGAAGGCTGATAAGCAGTATCCTTCATCATCGGCTAAGCCTTATAATGCTAACCAGTGACAAACTGACTCTGTGGTCATCATGGCAACTCTTGATAGGTCTAGAGCCCTTAAATGTATAAGTACTTTGCCTACTAATAGGAATGTATGAAGCTGGTTGTGATGGGCAAACACACCTATGCCTCTGCATCATTGGGCCTTAGGATGGCAAACTACTAGGATCATATGAATGCCCTTGCATGGAGCAAATACTTTGGGACTGGGACATCACCATTATGCAGATCTCCTGCCCCTCATTTGCATTGCGGTACCATCCACACTTCCTCCCAGTGCAAACCCAGTTTCTGCACACAAACCAGGCTTTTGTAAATACCACTTCGGTACAACACTTGCTTTGCGCTGCACAAACCGGGTTTGCACCAGGGCAAAATTTTGGAATCTGGCCCCAGAAGAGTAAACAAGTTAATTCTAAAGAAGTACAGTGTGACCTGATGCCAGAGGAAAACAAAATGAATGTTTCTGAGGTTCCACAAAGAATAGTACAGCAAGTGAACCAGTACATTCAGTTCTCATAAACCAGGCAAACCCCTGTTTAAATACAAATACAGGGAATAGTGTATCTGGGGAGGAAATACTAGTTAAGTTTCCAGTACTTTCAAAAATGATTATGTAACTGACATCACATTACAGAACTAATGACATCTTTTGGAAAAGTAACTAGGTCTTAAAGACACAGTGGAAAATCTTGGTATCACATTTAGAACTGTACAGGAACCTGAACAGCAAGTATACTTAGCACTAATATAGCCTTTGATAAGAATGTATGGTTTAAAATGCCTGTGTTGGAAAAGCTGGGCATTAAAATATGCTCACCAATAACTCTTAGGGCACTGTTTTCTCCTTCCTTTTTTGTATTTAAGTCAACTGGATAATATTCAAGGCTTACAGAGTAATGTGATTAACGTGACTGAGAAAATTATGTCACTTGTCACTTTTGGGAATAAAGTAAAACCCTTAGTATCTAATAGATTCAATAAAGCTTCTGTGTAGAAGCCATGTACTGTACACAACAAGCTCCGCAGTCCATTTGCCTTTTAGTTTGAGTTGTGGGCATGAGGAAAGGTAATAAGCAGCAAAATCCAAAGAAATTGAAACAAAAAGAAAAACCTCTTCCTCCTCTTCTGAATTGAGTACATCTAAGGGTAAACAAAGACCATTTGACAAATTTCTAATTACTGCTCAGTGAGATCCGGAATTCACCATAGAATCCGGGAGCCCGAGATGGTGAGTAGTTTGAAGGCACAGCCCCTGAACACAGAGTCGCCTCTCACAGCCAGCTTGATGGCTGAAGTATTTCCTATGTATGAACCGGAGAGACCACTGGCAAAACCAAGTCCTGATCGGCAAAAATTGAAAATCAACATTACAGCCCAGAAGTAAATGCTGAGTAAAAGTCAGCTGCAAACTGTTCCTCCACAGTCTCCTGTTTTATCTAAGTGTGTACCAAAAGCTCAAAAAGCTGAACTTACCACAAATAAAACAAATCCAAGCCCACTTGCAGACCCGAAATCACAAAGTTCAATTCAAACCAAACTGCAAAAGACACACTTGGCTTCAAAACCTCTGACTGAACCTGCTATTACTGCTATTTCGACTGATACACCAGCAATGAACAAAGGTAAACTAGATATAAACAGTTTCAATGAACTAAATGGTGTAATGAAGAGTTTATTTGAAATGTTTTAGAAGTTAAAGAATAAAAGGGATGCATTCATTCAAAGAGTAACTCTCCTAGAACTGAAAGAGTTTATATGAAAGTGAGCAAAAGTTCACCAAATTAGAGGAGCAAGAAATGGCTACACAAAAAACAAACTGAAGAATGGAAATTTGACATAGAAGTGGATCTTCTTCAGTTTTTTAGACACCTACAACTTAAAGAGTTTTTCAGTGATACAAATTCTAATATAACTGACAACACCCATGACTGGCTCCTTTTACTTGTGAAATCCCTGATTTTCAGAAACCCTCTTCCTTTGAGTTAGTAGAGATGTTAAACATCTGGTCCAGGACAACAATGTCAATTACAGGCAAAACATCCTGCAGCTGAATGAGAAGCTGTAAGAGAGCTTAGTGAGATGACTGAAAGAGTTATCAGATGAGCTGATAAAGGCAGAACACTGTTGTCTGGAGAATGCATTGACTGTATAGCAGAAGCAATATGCAGTTGTCAAACCCATTATCTTACAGTAAACTCACATGTGATCCTGTTGAACAAACATCTAATAGGGTTAAGCAACCGGTTGATAGGGACTAAATCTGAATTGGATCACTAAAACTGAATCTGTATTTCTCACTGCAAAATCTCCCAGAAGACTACCTTTTTTTATTTTCTCCTCAAAGTCCAAACGGGCAGTTCCCTTGTCCCTGGACATCACATTGTATCATCTATTGGCTCTGTAACCAAGTCTATATCCAAATTTGTTGACTTTTTTATTAAGAAACTGGTCCAGCATTATGCTCCTATATACAACATACAAATGATGCTTTGAGGGTATGAAAGGATTTGAATGTTACAGCGGAGGATTGGCTTGTCATGATACATGTTGAGAGCCTCTATTCCAACATCCTCATAGAAACATAGAAACATAGAAGTTGACAGCAGAAGGAGACCGCTAGGTCCATCTAGTCTGCCCATCTGTTTTAGACCTATTTGAAACTCTAGTTGCCCCTTGTAGTCAGAGCTCCCTTGTGACTATCCCATGCATTCTTGAATCTCCCCCAGTGTTGACCCCCACAACCTCTTGGGGCAGGCTGTTTCAGGCATCCACCACTCGTTCTGTGAAGAAAAACTTCATGGTGTTGGTAGAGAACCTCCCTCCTTGCAACCTGAGGTCATGTCCCCTGGTCCTGCAGCCCTTCCTGAAGTGAAAAAGTTCATGTGCCTGTATCTTGTTAATGCCTTTTATGTACTTGAATGTCTCAATCATGTTCTCTTTCTCTCTTCTCTGCTTCAGGGAGTACATATTCAGTTCCCTAAGTCTTTCCTCGTAGGACATGTATTGCAGACCCTGAATCATTTTTCTCACCTTTCTTTGTATTGTTTCCACCCAATCAATGTCCTTTCTGAGGTGAGGCCTCCAGAATTGGACTCCGTATTCCAGGTGAGGTCTGACCAGCGATCTATACAATGGTAGTACCACCTCTCTCCGCCTGCTCGTGATTCCCCTCCCAATGCAGCCCAACATTCTGTTGGCTTTCACTGTTGCTTTCTCACACTGCTTACTAACCTTCAAGTCATCTGAGATTATGATTCCGAGATCTCGTTCCTGGTTTGAGGACGCCAATCTTTTGCCTCCTAGATAATACTCCTTTCTTGGATTCTTCTTTCCTATGCGCATGACCTTGCACTTTTTGGCATTAAATCTCAGCTGCCACACTCCAGACCATTCTTCTAGTTTCTTGAGGTCAGCTTCCATCTTGCTCACTCCTTCTGAGGTGTCCACCCTATTACATATCTTGGTGTCATCTGCAAAAGGGACACACCTTCCCTTCCAGTCCATCAGTGATGTCTACTATAAAAACATTGAAGAGCAGAGGCCCCAGCACTAAGCCCTGGGGCACCCCACGAGTCACCCTGCCTTCTGTCGATTGTGTTCCATTAACCTGTACCCTCTGGATTCTGCCTTGTAACCAGTTTTGTATCCATGACTACTTCTGGACCAGCCCCTGGGTCAAGTTTCTTTACTAGCCTTCTGTGTGGAACCAAGTCAAAGACCTTACTAAAGTCTAAGTAGACCACATCTACTCCCCACCATCATCCACTATTTTTGTAGCGTAGTCAAAATACTAGAGCAAATTTGTCTGGCATGACCTAACTGCATTGGAGGGTTAGAGGTTTTACAACCAGGCATTGTTGAATAGAATAAATGTTCTTCCCCCTATGCGCTATATCACAGACTTGGCCTGTTTTTTTTTGGAAGCCAATTATTTTATGTTCGTAGGTTCCTTTTATGTGCACCACAAAGGAGCAGCAATGGGCATGACATTTGCCCCAAATCTTGCTAATCTGTGTATTAGAGCATGGGAAAATATGTTTATATTTGACAGAAACCAAAACAATTTTGTGCCTCATATAAAATTATGGAAGGACTATATCAATGATTGCCTGATGATCTGGGACGGTGACTTTGAGATGCTTCAGATGTTTCTTGTATACATTAATTCCACCTGTTCACACCTCAGATTTATACATGAAGATGATCAAAATGAGATTTCCTTTCTGGATATTTAAATTTTTAAAGAAAATGGTAAATTAGAAACTAAGTTATACAGAAAACCACTGTACAGAAATACACAAATTAGAATGGAAAACTGTCATCCGCCAAACATTGTTAGAAATATTGTATAACAGCTTATTTTAGCACCCTCTTTATTTAGCGTGAAGAAGGGTGCAGTACTGTACTATTTAGCACCAGATTAAATTAGCACATCAGCTACATGTCCAGTTACAGCACTATGCTTCCTGTAATATTAGCGATCAGTTTATTTTAGCGCATTTGTCAGTTAAGCTGATATAGTGAAAATAAACTGAAAGTGAATATTTCCTGCTGTACAGTATCTCCAAAGAGCAGTTTACACGTGCCAGAAGAGTATGTTCAACAGACAGTGGCTTTATTCAAGCTAGCAGGAATATGACTTCAAGATTCCTTGAGACAGGGTGTCCAGCACTCCTGTTATCCGATGCCTTGTCCAGTGCTAGGAATATGGATAGAGAGATACAGTATTACGTTATGACAGAGACAACAATGCAGCTGAGGGCATACCAACCTTTGTTATTCAATGTAACCCAATGGTATCTACAACTGGACTGGTGATAAGAGAAATCATTAGAATATACTTTGTTTGAACCCTAGACTAGAATCTATTTACAAACATGTACCACATATAACTTTTTAATGTGGGAGGAACTTTGAGAATCTTTTGGTGCACTCAACTCTGCCCACTATTTATAGCCACTCCACCTGGCTACCTAAATCACCCACAGGAAATTTTTGTTGTGAACACTGTGTGCACTGCTTTAATACTTTCAGCATCCACTCTCTTACATATCCTCACTCAAGATGTCATTTAGAAATTTGGCAGTTTATAAACTGCAGTTCTACAGGTGTTATATACCTTCTTACCTGCCCCTGCAGCCTGGGGTATGTCAGGTCATACTAAAAGAGCCCGGAAAACAAGCGTGGGTGAACATAAAACTGCCATTAGGAATAGCAATACTGAATATGGCATGGCATGACACTGTTTAGCTACAGGCCATTGTTCAGCCACCTCCCTAAGGTTTTTGGGATTGGAGTAAGAGGTGGAGACTTGGTTCGGAAGCATCACCAGTGGGAGGTATTCTGGATCACAACATTAAACACATTGATACCTCAATGACTTGATGATGATATCCCTGTGCACTATTATTTATAATTTCAACAAGATTAACTGTCTTTGCTGCTTGATCAGTCTTCAGTCATTTTATAGATAGTATAACTTGTGTGCAATTCCATTTCAGTATTGACTGTTGTAAACTTGTTGTTTATACATGTCTTTGTGTATATCTCTGTGTTTTCCTGCATACCTACATGTGGATGGGTGTGGGTAGTCAGGATAACAAAATCATGGCAGACTTAGATTTCAGTGCATAAAAAATGCCAGAAGGCATTTATCATCTTATTCTCCATAAAAGGCAATAATACTTACAAAAATAAGAAAAATGAGTTAGATAATTCACTCAAAAAATAAAAACTATAAAAGAACACTGCTTTGTCTTTGCAGACTCCAAGGCTTCGCTTCTGCCTTGCCGAGATGGCTGGTGTGAGCACACACCCCCAGGAGGTCTTGCTCTTACCTCGGTCAGTCTCCTACTGACACCCTATCGTCTATCTAACGCCATGCCCCTAGTGGCAGGCTTTTATATTTTCTAGGTGGGGGTCACCTGACTAGACCCTTAACTAACATACAGAAATAAAGACTATATGGGTTAGTCTACAATCACTGTGTGACCCACCGTACATTTTTACAAAGTATTCTTCTTGATTTGACAGAAATGTCATTTCTACACTGTTTATCACAGGGCTATAATAGCCCAAAATATGCTTAATTGCATAGCAACCATTTTAGAACCCTCCTTAGATACCTTGAGTGGCAGGGGGAGTGGTATAAGAAGGGGACAGTAGAGGGCGCTGCTTGCATAGAGAAGACATCTCATTACAAGACTGCAGTCTGGGTAAGCCAGCAGGCCCTTTTTCTTTACCTGGCTATTTTGCAGTGCATTTAGAAGCTTCTTAGCTCTTTGGATACACCAGGATTGAGTTACACACAGCCTTGTGTCACACTGCCTTGTTTCAGTAAAGTGGGGGGGTCTGGTTACCAGAGCTCTTGCTCATGCTTTATTTTAATTCCTTTTTCTTTCAGGAGTTTCTGAGTTAGCCAGGGGAATGGGAAACTGAGGGCACGCTCCTCATTTCCCTTCTTCTGCCAGCTCAGCAAGCCTTCACGACACAGAAGGGGATATTTTTTATGTTTAGGCAAGGGGATCGATAGGGCAGCAAGGGGGAGAGGCACAGTCAGATATGGGTGGAGTCCATACCAGGATTAAAGGCAGACAAGGCAGGACAGGCAATCCTAAAATGCGTAAGGAGGGGTAGGAGGAAACCACACATTGTGGTACATGTGGGAACAAATTACCTAGCAGGAGAAACAGTAGAGGTGACAAAGGAGAGGATTGAGGAAGTGGGTAGGCTGTGTGAGGAGACTTGGGAGTCTGTGGCATTCTCTGAAGTGCTTCCAGTACCCTGCACAAGCACAGTGAGAAAGGCGAGGATTAGGGAGTTGAACACATGGTTGGTAGAATGGTGTCGAACTAAGGGATATGGGGTTGTGGGTGGCTGGGGCAGTACCTGGGATAATAACAATCTGTTTGCAAGGGATAGGCTGCACCTGAGTGGGGAGGAGAAGGAGGTATTAAAGCAAAGACTGGGGAGATATACTGTGACAAAGGTGGATTTAAACTAGATGGGGGGTGGCAAGTGGACAGCAGGTAGGCAGGGATCTGATAGAGTGGCACCTACCCCCCAGGCTAACAGGGAAGGACTTGGGGTGGCTGAAAAAGGAGGGACTAAAAGGAAGGAAATGGAGGCTAATGAAGGGAAGGGGACAGGATGGAGGGTGGTCTCGCTGAATGCAAGAAGCTTAGGCAACAAATCCGTTGAGCTACAGGCACTCTTAGCAGTATGGAGGGTGGATATTATAGCTGTCACAGAAACATGGGCAACTGAGCACTGGGACTGGGATCTGGCAATCACAGGATACAAAATATACAGGAAGGACTGTAAGGAAGGGAGGGGCAGAGGGGTGGCAGTCTATGTGAGGGACGGGATCAAATGCACAAGGGACGAGGGGGAGGAAAGGAGAATAGAGGCAATCTGGCTGCAATTCCTAGTCTCAAGGGGTAGGAAACTGAGGTTTGGGGTGGTATACAGGCCACTGTCCCAGTCTGAAGAGCTTGGCAGGGAATTAGCAGGACAAATCAGAATGGTATGTAGAAAAGGGAAGGTGGTCATCGTGGGGAATTTCAAAATGCCGGGGGTTGACCGGAGCATTCCAGTCACCTCCAGTGCTAGGGAGCAAGTGTTCCTGGATGCAGTCCAGGATGGTCTCCTGACACAGTTGGTTAGTGTGCCTACTAGTCTAAAGAACACTTTAGATCTGGTGTTGTTGAATGGGGAGGCAGTAAGGGAAATAACAGTGGAGGACCCACTAGCCGACAGCAATCACCAAACGGTGTGGTTTAATATCACAATGTGCAGGGTGCCAGACAAATCAGTTACTGAGGTAGTAAACTTCAGGGGGGGCAGACTTTGGGAGGATGCAGGAAGTACTGAAAGGGAAACTAGAGGGCATAAGGCAGGAGATGGGTGCAGAGCAGAAATGGGATATTATTAAAAGGGGGATCACAGAGGCAACAGAAGCCTTCACCAAGACAGAGTAAGAGGAGCAGAGCAAGAAAACCATGCTGGTTGAACAGCGAGATAGTGGAGGTGGTGAGAGCAAAATGAGAGGCACGCCAGAGGTATAGAAGGACAGGGAAGGAAATGGACAGGGAGGAGTACGCAAGACGGTCCGGGGAGGTGACCAGAAAAGTGATAGAATCCAAGGCCCAGAGGTAGCTGATATTAGCGCAGGGAATTAACGGGGGGAGAAAAACCTTTTCAAATACATCAGGGAGAAAAGCAAGTGCAAGAAAACAATAGTGAGGATAAAAAGGGGTGGGGAGTGGATGGAAAAGGGTGAGGAGCAGGCAGAAGCACTGAATGAATACTTTTGTCAGTGTTCATGGAAGAAAAGGGGGGACCACTACCACCATGGGCTGGTAGGGTGGGGACAGGGGAAGAGGAGGCAACAGATGGAAGAATTGAGGCAAGTAGAGTCCTAAAGGGACTGATGGCACTGAAGGTAGACAAGGCACCAGGGCCAGATGGTATACACTCCAAGGTGCTGAGAGAGATGGTGGAGGTGTTGGCAGAACCGCTGGTGGATCTGTACAGCATCTCACTGGCATCAGGATGTGTGCCACTGGACTGGAGGATGGCACATGTAGTACCATTACACAAAAGTGGACCAAGGGATGAACCGGGTAATTATCGCCCTGTAAGTCTCACCTCCATAGTGTCCAAACTCATGGAGACAATACTAAAGGAAAGACTTGTGTTGTACCTGGAGGACAATGGCCTCCAGGATGTGAGGCAGCATGGGTTTGTTTCAGGGAAGTCTTGTCAAACCAACCTGATACAATATTATGACTGGGTGACAGGTGAGCTGGATAAGGGTCATGTGGTGGATGTTCTTTACTTGGACTTCAGCAAGGCCTTTGATTCTGTGCCTCATGGGCAGCTTGGGGGAAGCTAACTGGTGTAGGGGTAGGGGTAAAAATGATGAACTGGATTACAAGCTGGCTGAGTGGGAGCCTGCAACAGGTGGTGGTGAGAGGGGAGCTCTCAATTCCAAGGCCAGTGATGAGTGGGGTGCCACAGGGCTCTGTGTTGGGGCCAGTATTGTTCAGGCTCTTCATATCAAACATTGCACATGGGGTGGTGAGCAAGATAAGTCTGTTCACTGACAACACCAAAATCGGAGCAGTGGTGAATGGAGAAGAGGGATTGAAGCAGCTGCAGGGGGACCTAAGCAAGCTAGAGGAGTGGTCAGAGAGGTGGCAGCTGACGTTCAATGCAAAGAAGTGTAAGGTTATGCACTTTGGGGTGAAGAACCCAAGGAGAGAATACTGGCTGGGAGGAGTTAAGCTTGGGATCACTGAGAAGGAGAAGGACCTAGGGGTAATGATAACAGGGACCATGGACAACACTGCCCAGTGTAGGAGAGCGGCTGCAAAAGTGAACAAAATGCTGAGGTGCATAGTGAGAGGGTTTTCATCCAGGAAAAGAGAGGTGATCTTGCCTCTCTACAGGTTGCTGGTAAGGCCACACTTAGAGTACTGTGTGCAGTTTTGGAGGCCATACCTAAAGCGTGATATCAGGCTACTGGAGGGGGTGCAGAGGAGGGCAACAAAGATGGTATGTGGAATGAAAGGGACAGACTATGACAGCAGGCTGAGAGACCTGAATATTTACACCCTGGAGGACAGAAGGGACAGGAGTGACATGATAGGGACGTTCAAGTATCTGACGGGAATAAATAAGGATGGGGTAGATGGGGTCTTCAAGTTAAGGAGGGGGAGGTTCACTAGGGAGCATGTGCTAAGAATAGAGGGGGGAAGATTTAGGAAGGAAATGAGGAGACACTATTTCACAGAGAGGGTGGTAGCAAAATGGAATGTCCTACCAGAATGGGTGATATCATGTAAATCTGTGAACAGTTTCAAAAGGGCATGGGACAGGGAACAGGGGAGAGTGAGGGTGGGGGAGGTGGAGGTGGCAGTGGGATGAGAAAAGGGAGGGGGTGGGGCAGCTGCAAACTAGGGGTGCTAGCTGCACACTCGAGCAGACTTAGATAGGCCGGGTGGTCTGTTTCTGCTGGCACATTCGTATGTTTGTAAGTTCATAGAACTCAGAGGGTGGTGGTAAATGGAGTTCACTCGGAGGAAGGTAAGGTAACCAGCAGGGTGCCACGGGGTCAGTACTGGGACCAGTCCTCTTCAATGTCCTTATTAGCAACACTGCAGAGGGGCTGGAAGGAAAGTTATGCATATTAGAGGATGATACAAAAATCTGCAATACAGTGGACACACCAGGGGGGTAAAGAAAATGAAGCAAGATCTACAAAAACTGGAAGACTGGTCAAGGGTTTGGCAACTGGGCTTTAACGCCAAAAAATGTGAAATTATGCACATGGGGCACAGAAACCCAAGGGCAACATATCATTGGGGGGGCTTAACAACAAAACAGGAAAGGGATTGGGTGGGGTCATCGTATCTGATGACCTGAAGGTAGTAAAGCAGTGTGACAAGGCAGTAGGAAAGGCTATTGAGGTGCTGGGGTGCAGAGGGAGCGGTATCATCAGCAGAAAAAGGGAGGCAGTGTTACCACTATATAGATCAATGGTGAGGCCACACCTGGAGTACTGTGTCCAGTTCTGGAGGCCCCATCTCAGGAAGGACATAGACTGGGTGGAGGCGGTCCAGAGAAGGGCAACCAAAATGGTGCATGGCCTGCATCGGAAGCCCTACGAGGAAAGACTCAGAGAATTAAATATGTACTCACTGGAAGAAAGCAGAGAAAGGGGAGACATGATAGAAACATTTAAATACCTCAAGGGTATCAATAAGGTACAGGAGGGTGGCATATTGCACAGAAAGAGATGCTCAAGGATGAGGTGGCATGATATGAAGCTGAAAGGGGGGAAGACTTAGAGGGAATGTGAGGAAATATTTCTTCATGGAAAAGGGTGGTGGATGCCTGGAACAGCCTCCCAGCAGAGGTGCTGGGTACTGAAAACATAGAAACATAGATTTTGACGGCAGATAAGGACCGCTTGGCCCACCCAGTCTGCCCATTTCCCTACCTAATGGATAAGCTGCAGATCCTAGTTAACCAGCAGCCTACTTCTTCCTACCCCCACCCTCTAGAATTGCCTTATGACTGTCCCATGCATGCTTGAATTCCACCACTGTTTTGACTCCATAACCTCCTCCGGAGGCGTTCCATGCATCCACAACCTCTCTGTGAAAATACTTCCTTAAATTACCTCTGAGCCAGCCCCTTCTATCTTCAAATTGTGCTCTTTGTTCTTGCAACACCTCTTTTGAAAGATGCTACCCTCTTGGACTTTGTTGATTCCCTTGAGATACTTGAAAGTTTCTATCATGTCCCCTCTCCTCCTTTCCTCGAGGCTATACATATTCAGCTCCTTAAGTCTCTTCAATGCCTTCTGGTGCAGACCCTGCACCATTTTAGTTGCCCTCTGGACAGCCTCCATCCTGTCTATGTCCTTGCGGAGACTGGGTCTCAGAACTGCACACAGTACTCCAGATGGGGTCTCACCAACTGTCTGTACAGAGGGATAATAACTTCCTGTTTTCTACTGGTGATGCCTCTCCTATGCATCCCAGTATCCCCCAGCCCTCCTTACTGCCCTCTCACATTGCTTGCCCACCTTTAGGTCATCTGATATGACTACCCCAGGTCCCTTTCCATTTTTGTTGTTGTTAGTATCTCACCCCCATTGTGTACTCTTTCCCTGGGTTTTTGTTTCCCAGGTGCATTACCTTGCACTTCTTAACATTGAATCTAAGCTGCCATACATTTGACCATTCCTCTAAACTTGCCAAGTCCCTTCTCATCCTTTCCACCCCCGTGCATCAACTCTGTTGCAGATCTTTGTGTCATCTGCAAAGAGACATCTTTTCCTTCCAGTCCCTCTGCAATGTAGCTATAAAGACATTGAAGAGGACCGTCCTAATACTGAACCCTGCGTACCCCACTAGTAACCCCCTTTCTTCAAGAGTGACTCCATTTACTATTACTCTCTGTGTCCATTCTCCAGCCAATTCTTTACCCAGGCTGTCATCTTGGGACCTACTCCCAGGCTGGCTAACTCTATATTAATCTTTTGTGTGGGACTGTGTCAAATGCCTTGCTAAAGTCTAGGTAGGCCATGTCCACAGCCCCTCCCTGATCTACTACTTTGGTCACCCAGTCAAAGAAATCTATCAGATTTGTCTGGCATGACCTTCCCGCTGTGAATCCATGCTGCCTTGGGTCCTTGGGAAAAGGTAACAGGTTTCAAACATGCATGGGATAGAAACAGGGGACCTTAGTATTTATTTATTTGTCTGTTTGTTTACTGGGTGAGTGCACTGATCCAGAGGCCCCTTTTCAGGCACAGCCCAGGCCATGGAGATGGCACATGAGAGTACAATACAATTTGCATGATATAAAGAAGGTAGGTGTCAATACATAGCAATGGGGCTGGGGGGTAAGGCTGCAAATCAAGTAGGATCTATAGTAGCACAGTAGGTAGGTAGGGACTTTAGGGAAGGCTAGGTCAGCCAAGAGGTTCTTTTCTGCTGATGGCTTCTATGTGGAGGCTCATATTTGTCTGATTTTTGATTATGCAGATTTACTGTAGGAACATGCTGCCATTGACCACCTCCGCAATCCAGATATATTGTATAATCATGTAGCAAGATTAATCCTTGGATAGACTTATGAATTCCATCATTGTGACCTCTATAAGAGGTCGGGATTGACTTCACTGGTAAATAGAAGGAAACGTCACAAATTTAAATGTGTACATAAATATGTTTTGGGTCAGGCTCAGGATTATTTGGTGGAGCATATTAATTTTAGAAAGGTTAACTGTTCCTTATGTAATGTTCACCTTTGTGAGGTTGTTAATCCTGGTGCTGAGACCATTAGGTCTAAGTATTTTTTCATCCATTTTGTTGCCTTGATCTGAAACTCCCTCCCAGTCCAGTTTTATTTAATTATTTATTTATTCAATCTTGGATTACAATACCTTTGAGCGGGAGACCACTCTTTTACAAAGGTTCCACGTCGTAAAGGGTGGGTATACATAGATTGTGGGTTTAGGAGTATCTAGCTAGGTGAGTAAACAGACAAAAATACATTGTAAATAGAAAACAGAGATGGTTTTAACACTAGGATAATTCAGGTAACAGTAGCATCCTAGGTGGCATTGTCAGGTAAAATACAGTAAGCAGCTATCCAGAAAGGAGAGTAGGAGGCACTGAGTGTGGGGGGGGGGCATGATGACTATATAGGGGGAGGTGGGAGAGGAGAGTGCAGGATATTACAGGGCAAAAATGGGGACAATTCAGGGTAGAAGGACAAAGTAGGAGTAGCGAGGAGATGGTAATAACCTGAAAGGTGAATAAGACCGGGGTCAGAAATGGGTGTGTGTAGAGTAATTGGAAAGTACAGTCACAGGAGCTTTTCTTCAGTAGGTGTTGTCTTAGCTTGGTCTTGAAAAGCCCCAATCTCTGCTTGGTGTTACGTTCAGTGCCAAGGTTATTGAGCCAAAGTGGTGCCCGGTAGGCATGTGACCTCTGCCCTTGGGAGGTTCTGCAGCGAGGGATGGTGAGAACCTGGTGTGGTGTGGGCCTGTGAATAAGCTTAATAGGCTTGTGACTCCAGTAGGCTGAAGTCCGAGTAGTGATTTTTTAGCTAAGAGGCAGGGTTGGTATTGTATCCCATTTTCAAGTTGTAGCCACCCGGCTTGCTCATAAAGGTCACATGTGTGCGTTAGTCAGGGGGAATTGGTGAGCAGTCTGCAGGCTTTGTTTAGGGCTACTGCTATTCTACGTTGTGAAGTGGTAGTGACTGAGCTGTATATGACCAATCCATAGTCAATGACGAAGACAACTGTGCTATGGATTGCGGTTTGGAGTGCTTCAGGTGTTAGGAATTTCTTGTGCCTGTGCAGGAGCCCAATTCTTATGTTGACTGTTTTGGCTACATTCTCAATGTGTTCTGCATGGGAGAGGGAACAGTCAATTTCAACAGTCAAAAGTTTCATTTAGTGGATGCTAAAAGTCCCTCGATGTCTGCTTTAAAGTCTAGGTTTCCTTCCTCTCTGGATAACTGTAACTGTTTTCTCCTAACTGACATTACCTGAGTAATGCTGTCTTGATGTAATTAATATGTATGAATTTATTGCGTACAATGTATTTATTTATTTTTATATGCTTAGTATTTATGCGTGGTTTATGTGTAATATGTACTGTTTACGCATAATAGGTCCCATTGCAAATGAGCTGTAGCTCAATGGGTTTAACCTTTAAATAAAGTGAAATAAAATAAAATTTAAATCTATTTTAGATAACCCACTGTATTAAGTCATTAATAAAATAATACTAAACAAAAATGAAACATTAAGAGTAGGCGGTAATAAATTTTCATACTGATGTTCTATGAATATTATATAGAAAATTGGTCTATTGCTCTATATCTACAACATATGAAAATAATATTGAGTAGAATATTGATGTTTGATATGTATTTCGCTGGGTGTAATAAATGGTTCAGAAAGTAATAAATATACAGTGCTCCCTGTACTGAAGTAAAACTGTACCATGCTTGTGGTGCTACACAACATTAATATTAAATGTATCAAACGCTATAGTTTACTTATAGGCCTGTTGCATCTCCCACTATAATGTTAGAACAGACTTTCTGTAATAATTTAATATATTTTTCATATTATTTTTGTTTATGTCTGTCAGTAGGAAGTGTTTGTGATTAACATCCTACAGTAATGTCAAATAGCTATGAATTAATGCACTGTAAATGAAAGGAAACGCAATAAAATAAAATGATAAAAAAAACTTAGTATCTCCTAGGCACTCTAAGTCATTTTGCAAAGAGACCATAATATCTATTCATGGCAAGGCAAGGCAATTTTATTTATATAGCACCCAATCCCAATGGCTCTGGTTCCTTACAATATGCGCAGATTAAATAAAAAAAATAAATAAATAAAACTTTAAAGCATGAGATCATGAAGCCAGGCCTAAGCTTAAAGTAAAAAAGTGAGTTTTTAGAGAATTTTTAAAAATGGCCAGTGAAGAGGCACCTCTCACCTCCCAGGGAAGGGCATTCCAAAGGATCAGAGCCACAACACCAAATGCCCTATCACGTAACACCCAAAGATTTTAACCTAGATCTTGGAATGATCAAGAGATTCTCCTCCATCAACTGGAGGGCTTGGTCTGAAGCGTATGGTACCAGGAGGGCTTTCTGGTAGCCCAGACCCAGACTGTGCAGGGCCTTGTAAGTCAACTAGCAAACCTTGAAGTTAATGCACCATGTTACTGGCAGCCAGTAGAGAGTGCAGAGAACCAACATGATGTGCTTGAACTGAGAGGTCCCTGCAATCAGATGGGCTG
This sequence comes from Neoceratodus forsteri, assembly GCA_016271365.2. Classification (NCBI taxonomy): domain Eukaryota; kingdom Metazoa; phylum Chordata; order Ceratodontiformes; family Ceratodontidae; genus Neoceratodus; species Neoceratodus forsteri. The sequence continues at coordinate 825,559,142 of CM057449.1, forward strand.
CTGCATTCTGAATGAGCTGCAAGTGGCACAACAACCTCGCAGATAACCCAAGGTAAAGAACATTGCAGTAATCCAATCCAGACATGTCTAAGGCAGTGTTGCCAGATCAGTCAGTTTAACTCATTATTACCTGGGAAACCCTGCTGTGCCAGAGAAACAGTGGATAGTCTGGACTTCATACAAATCTATTGGAAGTAATGTAGGGCTTGATTCAGGTGATGTTATGGAGATGATAAAAGTCAATGTCGACAATAGTTGACCCTTGATATTCTTAAGTCAGCTTGGAGTCCACAATGACTTCCAGGTTCCTCACCCTATCTGCAGCTTGAAGAGCCATGTCATCCAACAAAGGAAGGGCAGCCCTACTACTTGTTGACGCTGAATGCAACCAACTCAGTTCCACCACTAACGCCTCCGTCTTCAAGGGATTAAGCCTAAGCCAGCTGGCTGCCATCCAATGATGGATTTCTCTAAGGCACTCACTCAGTTTGGAAACAGCTGCAGCATCATCAGGGGCACAAGACACATACAACCAGGTGTCATTGGCATAGCAATGAAATACCAAGCCGTATATCTAATGATCTTCCCCAGTGGCAACATGTACACAGCAAATAACAGGGGCTAGAATCATGCCATGAGGCACACCACAACAGACTGCAGCACTGCTCAATATAAATGAGCTTAGTACCACCTGCTGCACCCTTCCAGACTGTACTGTGGGACACAAACCACTGCAGCACTGTTCTGGAGAGATCCATATAGTGCCTCAGATGAGCCATCAGCACCCCATGATCCACTGTGTCAAAGGCCGAAGAGAGGTCTAGCAGAACAAGAATGGAATGGTGTCCACTATCCTGTGCTACAAGGAGATCATGCTGCACACCGACTAACACAATCTCTGTACTATGGCAAGTCCAGAAATCAGACTGGAATGGCTCATAGATGTCACATGTTTCCAGGTGTTGTTCTGGCTGTCCTGCCACCACCTTCTCAATCAGCTTCCCTAGAAAGGGAAGATTCAAGACAGGCCTGTAGTTGGAGAGATCATCAGGGTCCAAGGAAGATTTCTTGAGTAGGGGCCTCATTAACTTCTTTTTAAAGAGGACAGGAAATTATTTCTAATTAGCAGCTGTTTACATTGTTCCTAATTTCAGAAATGATATTCTTACCCCTAAATAGGTATCTGTATCTAAATAAAACGTGATGTGAAAAATTTTATTTCCCATTGTTTTGTTTTTATGGGCAGCATTCTGTTACGGTTCCCTTCATAGAATCAGTCATCTGGAATTTTAACTATATCATGGTTTGAGCTTAGAACCCTGAACAAAGTTCTGATAGGACAATAGCTCATACTTAGCATTCTGTACACAAACCATGACATAGTAAAGACTCCAAATTACTAACTCCATGAAGAGAACTGTAACAGAATGCTGTCCATAAAAAGGAAACAATTGAAAAGTCAGTTTTTCACATTGGTACCTATTCAGTTGTAGTTAAATATGGATCATTTGGAGATGTGAATTTAATTTCTGTAAATATGAGCTTTACTAACTGCTGCCAATAAGCACACATATCCTGTCCCCTTTAAATGACAGTTAGGAAAACCTCCTCCACAAAGGAATACATAACAATCTCCACTACAACTGGACTGAGTGTATCCCAGCATTCAAAGAGAAGCCAGGTCAGCCCAGGGTCCAATGCACAGGAGGTGGGACACTGTCCAGAAACCACCCAGAAAATATCATCTGCCAAAACCAGCTCAAACTTAGCCTACAAAAATGAAATGCCTTGACCCAGTAAAGTTTGGACACTGTCAGCCAATGAAAGGTTACTTGGGAATATCCCAGTGTAGATGGCAAACACCTTGTTTAGAAAGAACCAGCTGAACTCACACTTATTGAAAGAAAAAACTCTACAGGACTACAGACATACTGGATTTTAATAGGCTGTTCACAGTGTTGAAGAGCTGAGCAGATCGGTTCCTTCCAGCAGCAATCACTCATGACAGGAATGCTGGCTTTTTCAGAGTGATTGTCCATGGCTTATACAAACCCAAGAATGAAAAAATCAGGTTTTGAATAAACAAAGTATGCATCTTGATTAGGTCAATTCTGAATGTTTAATTAGGACACAGTGAAGTGGTAACTATAACTAGACATAAGGACATTGGTGGGGGTGGTAAGGTGAATTGTTTATTGTGTGATCACAATTTAGGAGGAGAAATATTGTCTGGATCACTTAGGAATTCTTGTTCAAAATGACTGTGATTTAAGGGATGAAAGTGTGTTATTATGAATGGACTGGATGCCGTCAAGAGCTGAAGGGGATGAGAGGGTAGGAGCCACTGACTCTACCTTACCATTTCTCTGTATTTATAATTGAATTTACTATGTAACTGTAAATATTCTTGTCTAATTGTTTGTATATTGTGCAGGAAGGGTCACCATTTCAAATGAAAGGCCTTGCTCAATGGCTATAACTCTGCAAAAATGAAATTAAATGAAATTTCCCCCAATTATTGCCTCTTTCAGACACCAGGGTCCCTTGGAACAAGCCTTCTCCATCCAGAGCTCCCAGCCAATCAGAAGCAAGCACAGACTTGTGGGCAGGACTACCACTAGCTTGTGCTTTATTTGAATTCCTGAGTGATGAGCCTTTCCTCCTCAGAATGGACCAGACACCATCAGGAGCTGCAGGGGTAGACAGGGTAATAGCTATTGATTCTACTTTACTATCCCCCGATCGCCTCTGCTGCCAACCATCAGATCCCTTGGAGCAAGCCTTTCCCCTCCAGATCTCCCAGCCAATTGGAAACGAGCATGGACTTTTGGGCAGGACTACAAGCAGCCTGCACTTTTTTTTTTGAATTGCTGAATGCTGAGCCTTCCATCCTTCTCAGAACAGACTGGATGTCCTTAAGAGCTGCAGGGGTTGAGAGGGTTAGAGCCACTGACTCTACCTTACCCTCCCCCACACAATCACTTCTACCAGCCTCTGGGGTTCCTTGCAGCAAATTTTCTTCCTCCAGAGCTACCATCCAATCAGGAAGAAGCACAGACTTGTGTCATGATTACAAGCAGCCAGTGTCTTATTTTGAATTCCTGAGCTTTGAGCCTTCTCTCCTCAGAATGGATCCAGAATGGATCAGACACTGTTGGGAGCTGCAGGGGTCAAGAGGGTAAGAGTCACTGACTCTAATTTATCCTCCTCCACAACAATCACTTCTATCACTACGAGGATCCCTTGGAGCAAGCCTTCTCCCTCCACAGATCCCAGACAATTGGGAGGAAGCACAAGACTTGTGGCATGGCTACAAGCAGCCAATGACTTATTTTGAATTCCTGAACCTTGAGCCTTCTCTCCTTAGCTTAGACTGGATCAGACACTGTTAGGAGCTGCAGGGGTCAAGAGGGTAACAGCCACTGACTGTACCTTACCCTACCCCCCCAACAGTCATGTCCACCAGACACCAGGGTCCCTTGGAACAAGCCCACTCTCTCCAGAGCTCCCAGCCCACTGGAAGCAAGCAAGGACCTGTGGGTGGGGCTACAAGCAGCCCATGCTTTTTTGAATTGCCAAGCACTGAACCTTCTCTGCTCAGAATGGACTGGATGGCATTGGGAGCTGCAGAGGTCATGAGAATAAGATCCACTGACTCTACCTTAGCCTCTCCCCCAATAATTGCCTCTACCAGCAGCCAGGATCCCTTGGAGCAAACCATCTCTCTCCAGAGCTCCCAGCCAATCTGGAGCAAACACAGACTTGTGAGTGGAGCTACAAGCAGCATGCTCATTTTTGTGAATCCCTGAGTTCTGGGCCTTCTCTCCTCAGAACGGACTGGATGCAGTGCAGAGCAACCAGGGTCAACAGAGTAAGAGCCATTGACTCTACCTTACCCTCTCCTGCAGCGATCACCTCTACCAGCCACCTGGGTCCCTTGGAGCAAGCGTTCTGCTCCAGAGCTTGTACCTCCAAACAAGCTGCACTCCAAAACAAACACAGCAGTTGCAACAAAATACTGCTTCAACAATTTTATTAGTCACTAAGACTATGTGGTGATACAAGTTGCAAAAAATCCATAGCCAGTCACCCTGGGAAGTCAATAGCCCCTGTGCTTTGCCTGTAAGGGCTTCATCAGGGGTGTAGCTCTGTTTGCTGTTTTGGAGTGCATCTTGTTTGGAGGTACAGTGTTGGTTATATATGGGTTAGACATCCCCCCAAGCTGCACAACCCTGGAATCCACTTGAGCGCAATTGTTTTCCTGTTGTATAGTCCCTTTTGAACTCCCAGCCAGTTGGGAGCAAGCTTGGATAACTCAGCAGGGCTACAAGCAACCAGCACCATTTTGAATTCCTGAGTGATGAGCCTTCCCCCTCAGAATGGTCTGGATGCCATTAAAAGCTGCAGGGGTCAAGAGGGTAAGAGCCAATGATTCTAACCTACCCTCCCCCCAATGATTTCCTCTACCAGCCACCAGGGTTCCTTGGAGCAAGCTGTCTCCCTCCACTGTTCCCAGCCAATCAGGAGTGGGCACAGATTTGTGGGCAGGGCTTCAAGTCCCTTGATAAACATTACCTAGCCAATGGTCCTTAATGCTAATGGCCACAGCACAAATGGCATCATTTGCTGGCATCTACCATGGGTGTCAGCCATGCAGGCAGCCACCCAAGCTGCTTCTGTCTCTCCAGAAAATCTGCTACTTGTTCTTAACCCATGCAGTCAGGTACTGAGAGAACTGTTCTTTGGTCATTGCTGCCTTATAACTATCTTGTGTAAGTATGCACTCTACATCATTTATTGTATCCATGGGCTGTGCATTTATTCTATATCCTACTAATCTAAGATTGCTGTGTTTGCTAAGTAACTGCCCTGCTACTTGCTAGCTTGGTTATCTCATATATGAGCTCTAAATATGTATGTAGCCTGTTTAGCTTAGCATCTTTTGCAAATGTTCAGAAAGTCCTTATAACTGTTAATCCCAGGTATACTATGCAGCTGGGTACTGATTATTTTTTAATAGCTAGCCCTCCCCTGTAACGTGTTGGTTAGTCCATTATCAGGTGACCTTCCCTATCTTGGTGTCCCCTCTGTTTCACATCTGGGTGGTCCTCCCTATCTCAGTGACCCTCACATTTGTATTGGGGAGGTCCTCCCTTTCAGGATGTCATTTTCATTGTTGTTCAGGGTACTGTAACTGGGTTTAAGTGTTCATCTGAGGCATACTGTCCTGCTGGCTGCTGATCATTATGGCTTTGGGTGGAGACTACAGCCATCCTGCTTCAGCTTGAAAAAAGGGCTTTCCATGGAATACATTTTTTAGTACTTTTCAGTGTATTTTTCTATAACTGCAAATCCCTATGGCAGTTAAAAAATACTCCCTTCTTTCTTAGCTGACTTTCTCTGAGAGCAAATGTGCACACCTTCCAAACAAATTTAAATATCTTTGAAACTATTCAAGGTGCACAAAAACAACCCATGTGAATGTTGTTCAGGAAAAAAAAAAGACCTTTCACATGAGGGTAGTCATTAATTTGAATTCTTTATATTTTGTAAAATACGGTCTTCCAACCAACCTCATTTTTTCTCTCTCTGAGTGAGCACAGTAGGAGTCATGCCAAAAAAATGTAAATATCTCGGAAAGTGTAGAAGTTACCAATATACAACCAATATGAAAGTTGTTCAGGACAAAACAACCTTTCATTAGATTTTTTTAAATACAGTCATCTGAAAGGTGAAAATTGTGAAGAATAATTAGAATTCAGGGAATCAGATGGCCACAGTTTAAAAAATATAATTAGTGCAGCTTAATAAATAGGCTCATTAGAAAGGTATTTTTGTCCTGAACAACTTTCATACTGATGGTCTATGAGTAACATGTATACATTTAGAGATAGTTACATTTGCTTGGCATAACTCCTATGAAAAATTAAAGCTAAGATAATCAGAAGGCCATAGTTTAAAAAATATATTTAGTGCAGCTTAATGAATAGCCTCATTTGAAAGGCATTTTTGTCCTGAACAATTTTCATAAGGTTTATTATCTGTAACTTATATACTTTTAGAGATGTTTACATTTGTTTGGCATAACCCCTATTGCACTCCCAAACAGCCTCAGCTTTGCAAATTACTACGCCAGTTAAGTGAAATTCTAAACAAGACAGCATAAGTTCCATCAAAAGAAAGCTATCCCAAGGTCAAATTTCACTGACTTGAAAGTTCACTCCCTCAGAAAAGCTATAAACCAACTGAAGCTTCATTTTAAAACCATCTCTGTGTGTTTGTGCTAGCATTAGTAAATGACAATGATTAAAAACACAAGGAAAAATAAGCTTAATGAGCAGCTGACACATTCAGGAGAACTTCAACAAAACATAATATTTAGATAAAGTTCAGCTTGTATTTCACATTAGTTCTTTATTCCTCCTCCCCATTATTTATTGCTGAGGTAATTTGCATGAAAACAGAATTTTTGATCTGAAGAGTTCATCTATTTCTGTTGCTGTCACCCTACCTGAGGTCATAATGCACTGCTTGTGACATCATCGTTACTCTCATGGCAACAGATTGGGATGTCACAACAGAGCATTATGACTTGAACTAGGCAGTAAGTACTGTTTTCCACAAAAACATCTCTGTCTCTCTTCCAAATTGTATATCTATGGAATGTGCCCCACACTTTAAACATTTTCCACATATTTCCATTTCCAAAGTGTATATCTGTGGGATGTGCCACACACTTTAAAATCCTCATGGTCCTGGGCTGGCAGTATAGCCTAGAGGTTAGAGGAATGAAGTGTGAATAAGTTTGATACATCCAGCAGACCAGACCTGAGTTTGATTCTCACAACCTCCACTTGCATACTGTGTGACTCTGAGCAGGTTGCCACTGAAAACAGGAACTTGTGCCTAGTGGGCCTTATCCGGTTACCAAAGACTAAAATAAATAAAAATGGTCTTTGCCCAGGGAACACTGGTGCCCATCCATGAACCACTTAGCCCTGCCTGAATTCCAGATGGCATTCCTCCCACCCGTTGCCCAAACAGCCTCTGCCATTCCTTCAGGATTATACCAAATGAGTCTCCAATCTCCAATGAATTGCTAAAGACTCCCAATTTTAACTTAAAAGTCAGCACAGTTGTGGTGAAAGGGGCCCTGACCAGTGTGATCTAGCCTTATCTAGGGCACAGACACCCAACAACTCCTTCAGAGAACAGTCTCAAGTTCTGTACTCATAGATTAGTTGTTCCTTTCTCCCAGTCATGAAAAGAACAAAAGGCACCTTTCTTTCTCTGGTAGCTGTCAGATTCTACTCATTGTTCCTCCTTAAAGCAGCTGTGAACTTCAGGAACATCAGGGGATTGCCCCTTGGATCCGCAAGAACTGCATTCCCTCTCACTCCCCCTGGAGTGAAACTAAAGAGTCCTGCAGGCAAACTGAAGATTTTACCAAACTAGAGTGAGAAATAACAGGGCTCCCCTTGACAAAGCCCCAATGGCAGACCTCCTGCCACTCTGACTGCCACATTTGAACTTATTGACGACCATTCAAACTCCCCAAGAGCAGCTGACTCTAAAATGGTTATGCTGCTATGAGAGTTCAAAATGACATAATCATCCTTCTCTCAGGCTAGCTGAGTAAACAATGATATCATTATGTAGAAAGCCCCTAAAGAGCTCCCCACCAGCTGCCTTTCCCTACCTGCCTCAGACTAATACTAATGCGATTCTAGTAACCCGAGGGGACTGAGTTGTTACACATAGTTATGTCAGCAACGCCATGTTGCGCAAAGCTGACTCTGGGGCAAACTGCACATGTGCATGTATCACACATGTGCAGTACCATAATCACTGCAGTATTATGGCTGACTCCTGTGCAGCAAGAGCACAGCATAATCTGTTCACCACTCTTGCTGCTCCTAAAATCCCTCCACAGCCACATTGGCTCTGACCAGAGTTTGTTTTGTTATAGCTAACTGTGACAGGGTGCCCCCTGTCATGAGTAGGGGCACTGATATTCTTACCACCCCATTTCTGACTTAGGATTATGTTAAGTAAAGTGCATAGGGAGAATGTAGAATGCATCTATGCCTTTGATTGCTGTATTGTAGTAATGAAATTCATTAAAGAAAGTACATTACAAGTGGTTTACTGCCTTTGGCTGTGTGTAGGTACACAGTAAAACACTACTGTTGATATGCTTGAGGAAGAAGGCACGTGAGTGCTTTCACAGCAGCTATGAAGTGTAAAAAATGCAATGTAATAAATGAATAGCAACTCCTCCTTATTACTGCCCCCTTTCCCTGCTGTTTCTTGGCTCTAAGAGAAAATGGACAAGCCTCTAGGAAAAGCCTTCAGCAGCCTTTGCTGCCTTCGTTTCTACTGTACCCCGAATTAAGAGAAACATCACATATTGCACTAAGGGCAAACACCCAGAGTGGGGACTTGAACAGACAATGCGAGTGGTGCTTTGGTTATGCTGGTGCCCATGTGGGGAATGAAACTCCAAGAGTAAAAGAGGAACAAGGTGAGGGAGAAAAAAAGGATTAGTTTTAAAAGAGAAGTGCGCTGGCTCCAGAAGCACCCTGGCTCTTGGTTGCACTGCAACATGTGGAGTGAAGCGGGTGGTTGGCAGGATGCCAATGTTTAGTTCAGCCACCCGAGGGTATTCATAATTAGGAAAGTTGCTGTAGGAACTGTCCGCAGCAAATCATGAAGTATACAGATAGCATACAGTGGCGGTAAGGGGGCTGTCTGCCCTTTAAAGCAGGAGGATCCAATGAAAGAAGAAAGCTGTTAGGCTGCAATTTCAGCCACCACTTCAACTTTAGATATTATAGAGCTGTTGGCTAAAGAGTAATAGCACTCTGGTTCTTTATTTGCTTGCTTTCCCTCCTGAGACACTAAAATAAATAAATAATCAAAAGAAGGAAATCGAAGCGCTTGGGTTTACAGTTCCCTGAGTGAACCAAGCATTTACTAGAATGGCACTTTGCCCTTCTAATGCTCCAAGAGGCTTTAAAGCAAGGAAGGAGCATGCTTTCTCTGCTCATTGTCTTTTTCAGTGAAACTGTTTCCATACACTTTCCCTTTCACTTCCCCAGTTCTTAAGATAGCGCTTGACACTCTGAGAAGCGAGCACTTTTTGAAATGAAGAGGAGTGAAGCCTCAAATAATGGTATCCTCATAAAAAGGAAAAGACTAAATGCAAAAGGTGGTAAATGGCAACAAGAGGCCAACATGAAATATAAGTTGATGGGCTGAAATGCCAGCCATCAGGAAAAGAAAATGGGACATGCTTAACTTTAATACTAGAAAGCTAGGGCTTTACAAAGCCTAAACAGTAGATATACATGGAATTACCTTCGTTTTACTGTAAGCTCTTTTCTGTGGACATAAAATTTAAAACACATGCAGTCTGACCTGCTTGTAAGAAGGTTCATAAAGTATGATTGTTCCTATAGGGAGACAACGGCCCCATATAGCCTGTTTTATGCTAAAAGAAAGGAGGAGGTCACTATTCAAAGGAGGAGCTACAGATAATTAAGCTCCTAAAAAGTAATAAATGTACTGTATATATCCAAACAAGAGAGTTAGTATTTGTTATACATGCTGATCCCTCTGTTTATAAAGGTTTAGAAATAACCCATTTAGTTCTGCATAGGCTGGGTTATGAGCCTCAGGGGGATACATTTACCTTAGGAGGCTTATTGTGGGCGGGTCCTAGAGAAGTGATGTCATTCATTTTACAATATGAAAGCCTCCGCTAAGAGTGATCTATTGAGAGGCAGTCAGTTTAAAGCTGGCTGTGAGAGGTGTAAGACCTTAAGATGAGAGAGCATGTGTCTACACCCTAGAAAGCATTATGTGTTGCTGAACTAACAACAACTTTCATATTTGCTGTTTCATCTGATTATCATTTTATGCTGAGATAATAAAATGATAAATGCCAATCTGGCATTTTTTATGCACTAAGTTGGTATGTCTGCCTGGTTTTTTGGTATCCTGAAATCCCAACCCCGCTACACGAACCCTTTCCTCCAGTGTTTTTGTTAGTCCATGAACAGATGATCATTCCTTTTGTCCCCTTTATTTTGTGTCCAGGTGGTCCTCCCTTTGAAAGTGTCACCTTCATTGTTGATCAGGGTGCTCTAACTGCATATTGGCAATTTTCTAATCTGCAGACAACCCCCCCCCCCATTTAAGTTAATCTCTGTAGGGCTCTTCTGACAATACCCACTGGATTCATATATTATTCCTCCCCTGCCTATCTCATCATTTTACAAGCTCTCTCTTTCCCTTTGTGGAGTGGCTCCTTGTATCCATCATCTACCTGGTTGAATCCATCACTTCCCTTCTAGATACTTGGGTCCGCTACTTGCGACACCCCAGTCGCTCTGTTACAAAGCGCCCACCCCTCCATGTCCTTGAGATCTGAGGACCCATCCACCCTCTTTATTATCAAATGTGCCACCACAACGGGTGAACAAGTCTTCTCTTCCTTTGCCCCTAGGCTCTGAAATTCCTTTCCTATCACCATACATAATCACCCAACTAAATTCTCCTACAAAAGGGTACTGTGGAACCATTTGCTTTTACAATCTGTCTGCAACTGCACTTAGCCCAGACCCTGACCTAAATGGTTGTCTTTGTATCAACTAGCTGTTTTGATTCCACTGCTTAGTTCATTGTCTTTACTGCATTGTGCTCTTCTGTTTGTTATACTTTACCTTAATGTAATCATGTTGTTGCCCTAATTGTGATATTTTGCACATACTTGCTACATTAGTACAACTGTTATTTTGTCAATTGTTGTTACCGTTAATCATGCCTTCTGGAATAACTGTTGCTACGAATTGTGCATTGTCTTCTGCTGTAATTTCCTGGGTCATACCTGAAAATGGGCATTCATCTGCCTTATGTACTTTACCTGCTCAACAAAAAACAAATATTAAATTACAGAATGCAATCCCAATCTCGGTCAGTAGTGGTATAAATGTATCTTATGATAATAGTTTACCTGTGCAGAATTCTACTGGGTTGTTGTCAAATTCTGCTATGCAAACAAGTGATTTACAAAGACTTCATCTCTCTTAATATGTTTACTGTGTACATTAAATCAAAATTGACCCAGTACTGTATACATAATACTTCAGCCCTATCTGATCGAACTCTGGTTGTTCGGAAGTTACCCCTAAGAATTCATTATCTATTATATCCTGGAATAGTGCTGGAATGTTTTTTAAAACTGTGGACAATGTTTGTTTATACTACATATCAAGATTTGACATAGTTGCATTGCAAGAAACTTTGGCCTATTAGGAACATAGTTATAAATGGCTGTGCATCACTGAAAGCAACCACTCAAGAGAAACAAAAATGTGAACACAATATGGAAGATTAATGTTTTTTAGTTAAAGTCTGTTCATATGTACACCATCTAAAAGTGATAACATCAAGTAAAACTTTTTGATAATTGAAACTTAAGTAAAAAATGAACACATAAACATTCTTTTAATTAATATACATTCACATTCTAGCAGTACAAAAACTTATTGTGAGGAAGTCTGGTGTGAATCTGAAAACTTGTTGTCCACTGTACTCTCAGAAAATTGTGATAAGATGTTTATTATCATGGGATACTTTAGTATTCACATAAGTAACTTTGATGGCTTAGATAGGGAACTTATTTGTATTGATAGTGACATTATCTCAGAACGTTTATCTAAAGATAAGAAAGTGAACACTCATAGAAACATAGAAGTTGATGGCAGATAAGGACCACAAGGCCCATCCAGTCTGCCCATTTTTTCTACCTTATGAATGTGCCATAGGCCTGTACTCTGTCAATGGCCTATCTATTCATACTCGTCTGTATTGCTCTCTTATGCCTATCCCATGCCTGTTTAAAGCCCTGCACTGTATTCATATCCACCACTTCCTGAGGTAGGCCATTCCATAAATCCACCACCCTTTCTGTGAAAAAGAACTTCCTCACATTACCCCTTAATTGGCCTCCCTCTAATCTCCTGCTATGTCCTTTTGTCCTGCTATTTTTCTTTTATTGAAACATGTTAGACTCTTTCACCTTGTTAATGCCCTAAAGATGTTTGAATGTTTCGATCATATCACTTCTCTCCCTCCTTTGCTCCAAGGTATACATATTGAGCTCCGTTAATCTGTCCTCATATGTTTTCTGATGCAGTCCCCGCACCATTTTGGTTGTCCTTCTCTGGACTGCCTCCATTTTGTTAATGTCCTTGTGCAGGTGTGGCCTCTAGTACTGCATGCAGTACTCTAGATGAGGCCTAACCAGTATCTTGTAAAGAGGGATTATTACCTCCCTCTTACGACTTGCAATATCCCTACTAATACACCCCAACATCCCTCTAGCCTTGCCTACTGCTTTAGTGGTTTTCAGGTCATCTGTGATGATAATGCCCAAGTCTCTTTCTTCCCTTGTGATTGCCAGCAACTCCCCTCTCAACCTATGGGTGGCTTCAGGGTTTCTCTTCCCTATGTGCATGATCTTGCACTTCTTTGCGTTAAACCCCAGTTGTCACTCTTCCGACCATTTTGCCAGTTTATCTAGATCTCTTGTCATTCTGTCCAACCCATCTGGATCATCTACTCTGTTGTAGATCTCAGTGTCATCTGCAAACAGATAAACCTCACCCTCCAGTCCATCTGTAATGTCACTGATGAAGATATTGAAGAGGACTGTCCCCCAGGACTGATCCTTGAGGTACCCCACCTGTGACTTGCATCTCTTCTGACTGTATACCGTTTTTGACCACTTTCTGGTTTCTGCCTGCCAACCAATTTGCCACCCAGTTGACTAACTTCTAACCCACCCAGAGCCTACCCATCTTATTAATCAATCTTCTATGTGAAAAGCTTTGCTGAAGTCAAGGTAGGCGGCGACATCAACTGCACCCCTTGGTCTACCACTCTGGCTACCCAGTCAAAGAAATCTATGAGATTAGTTTGACAGGACCTTCTTGTTGTAAACCCATGCTGCCTTGGATCCTGTGCTCCTGTGGATTCCAGGTGTTGCACTATCCTTTCCTTAAGGAGTGCCTCCATAAGGTAAGACTGACTGGTCTGTAGTTCCCTGCCTGCTCCCTGTTGCCACTTTTGTGAAGTGGGATCCCATGAGCTCTTCTCCAGTCTTCTGGGACCTCTCCTGTGCTCAGTTTATTATGTTAATAAACACCATGCAAATCATAATTTAATAGCTCTAAATGGTAGGTTTTCAGGTGATAGGAATGGGGAATTCACGCTCATACTGTATCTCACTTGTAGTCTAGTACTGCTGATTACTTCCTATGTTCATCTTTTGTTACTGGCAAATTTTGTGACCTAAACATTCTACCTAGATCTGACAGTGATCATTTTCCAATCACACAGTTTAAGAATATTAAAAATAAACAACAGTATGCTGAAACTAAAAACAGTAATAATAATATTAACAATCCATCATTAGAGGTTTGGCATAACAAGAGGTTAAAATGGAAAGGTGCTTTAGAAGATAAAATCATAAATCTACTAATACATAATCAGAAGTTTATTTCACTTCTGGAAGAAGAGGTACAAGATCCAGAAAATCTCTGTGTAACAAACAATTGTCAATGCCAAATGTTCACCGCTAGTATTGCTGTTGTACCGGGTCTTGCTTGTACACATTTTTACTATATATTTACCAAGGATAGAGTAGATTTTTTTTATTTATTTATTTGAGATGCAATCGTAAGGAGGGGGGTGGAGTGGCAGTCTATGTGAGGGACGGGATCAAATGTGCAAGGGACGAGGTAGAAGAAAGAAAACAGAGGCAATCTGGCTGCAGCTCCTAGACTCAAGGGGTAGGAAACTAAGGTTTGGGGTGGCATACAGGCCACTGTCCCAGTCTGAGAAGCTTGACAGGGAGCTAGCAGGACAAATCAAAAAGGTATGTAAAAAAGGGAAAGTGGACATTGTGTGGAATTTCAACTTGCCGGTGGTTGACTGGAGCATTCCAGTCACCTCCAGTGCTAGGGAGCAAGTGCTCCTGGATGCGATCCAGGAGGGTCTCCTGACACAGTTGGTTACTGTACCTACTAGGCTAAAGAACACTTTAGATCTGGTATTGTTGAATGGGGAGGCAGTGAGGGAAATAAAGGTAGAGGACCCACTATCCGACAGCAATCACCAAATGGTATGGTTTAATATCACGATGTGTGGGGAGCCAGAAAAATCAGTTACTCAGGTGGTAAACTTCATGGGGGTGGACTTTGGGAGGATGCAGGAAGTACTGAAAGAGAAACTGGAGGGCATAAGGTGTGAGATGGACGTGGAGCTGAAATGGGATATTATTAAACAGGGGGTTACAGAGGCAACAGAAGCCTGCATCAAGGCACTGAGTAAGAGAAGCAGAGCAAGAAAACCATGCTGGTTGAACAGCGAGGTTGTGGAGGTGATGAGGGCAAAACAAGTGGCTCACCAGAGGTTTAGGAGGACAGGGAAGGAAGTGGACAGGGAGGAATACGCAAGATGGTCCAGGGAGGTGACAAGAAAAGTGAGAGAAGCCAAGGCCTAGAGGGAGCTGAGATTAGCACAGGGAATTAATGGGGGGGAGATTTCTTCAGATACATTAGGGAGAAAAGAAAGCGCAAGGAGACAATAGTGAGGATGAAAAGGGGTGGGGAGTGGACGGAAAAGGGGGAGGAGTAGGCAGAATCACTGAATGAATACTTTTGCTCCATCTTCACTGAAGAAAAGGGGGGACCGCTACCAGCATGGGCTGGGAGAGTGGGGACAGGAGGAGAGGAGGCAGCAGATGGAAGAATTGAGGCAAGTAGAGTCCTAGGGGGACTGTGGGCATTGAAGGTAGACAAGGCACCAGGGCCGGATGGTATCCACCCCAGGGTGCTGAGGGAAATGGCAGAGATGTTGGCGGAGCCGCTGGCAGATCTGTACAGCACCTCACTGGAGTCGGGATGTGTGCCACTGGACTGGAGGATGGCACATGTAGTGTGCACAAGAGCAGGCCAAGGGATGCACCGGGTAATTATTGTCCAGTAAGTCTCACATCCATAGTATGCAAACTCATGGAAACGATACTAAAGGAAAGACTGGTGTCATTCCTGGAGGACAATGGCCTCCAGGATGTGAGGCAGCATGGGTTTGTTTCAGGGAAGTCTTGTCAAACCAACCTGATACAATATTATGACTGGGTGTCAGGTGAACTGGATAAGGGTCATGCGGTGGATTTTCTTTACTTGGACTTCAGCAAGGCCTTCGATTCGGTGCCTCATGGGTGGCTTGAAGGGAAGCTAACTGGTGTAGGGGTAGGGGCAAAAATGATGAACTGGATTACAAGCTGGCTGAGTGGGAGGCTGCAATGGGTGGTTGTGAGAGGGGAGCTCTCATCTCCAAGGCTGGTGACAAGTGGGGTGTCACAGGGCTCTGTGTTGGGGCCAGCATTGTTGGGCTCTTCATATCAGACATTGGACATTGGGTGGTAAGCAAGGTAAGTCTGTTTGCTGACAACACCAAAATCGAAGCAGTGGTGGATAGAGAGGAGGAGTGGAAGCAGCTGCAGGGGGACCTAAGCAAGCTAAAAGAGTGGTCAGATAGGTGGCAGCTGGGGTTCAATGCGAAGAAGTGTAAGGTTATGCACTTTGGGGTGAAGAACCCAAGGAGAGAATACTGGCTGGGAGGGGGGTTAAGCTGGGGACCACTGAGGAGGAGAAAGACCTTGGGGTAATGATAACGAGGACCATGAACAACACTGCCCAGTGCTGGAGAGTGGCTGCAAAAGTGAACAAAATGATGGGGTGCATAGTGAGGGGGTTTTCATCCAGGCAAAGTGGGGTGATCTTGCCCCTCTACAGATCGCTGGTATGGCCGTACTTAGAGTATTGTGTGCAGTTTTGGAGGCCATACCTAAAGCGTGATATCAGGCTGCTGGAGAGGATGCAGAGGAAGGCAACAAAGATGATATGTGGAATGGAGGGGAGAGACTGTGACAGCAGGCTCGGAGACCTCAATATGTACACCCTGGAGGATAGAAGAGACAAGGGGGACATGATAGAGACATTCAAGTATCTGAGGGGAATCAATAAGGATGGGGCAGATGGGGTCTTAAAGTTAAGGAGGGGGAGGGTCACCAGGGGGCACAGGCTAAGAATGGAGGGGAGAAGTTTTAGGAAGGAAATGAGGAGACACTATTTCACAAAGAGGGTGGTAGCAAAATGGAATGCCCTCCCAGAATGGGTGGTATCATGTAAATCTGTGAACAGCTTCAAAAGGGCATGGGACAAGGAACAGGACAGAGTGAGGGTGGGGGTGGCAGTGGGATGACAAAAGGGATGGGGGATGGGGCAGCTGCAAACTAGGGTTGTTGGCTGCACACTCAAGCAGACTTAGATAGACTGGGTGGTCTGTTTCTGCTGGCACATACGTATGTTCTTATGAGACACAGTATCTAATTTTCAATGGTGTCCTGCTTTGACACATTGTTAGGCTATAATTACCCAGGACAGGGCAGCTTAAAGGCAATATCTACTTCTAAGTGGGCTCCAACATTTTGACCCCAAGTGTCCAACAGTCTTTTTATGACCTGATGTTATGACCTAGCCAGGTGGAATTTCTAAAATCCCATCCAAAAGGTGATTTTGCTGTGCAACTATGGGAACAAGTTTCATAGGGGATTTGAGAAATGACACCTGCCATGTTCAGGAGGTGGGGTAACATAAGGAATATGTTGAACATTAGGGGCCAAAATCTGAATAAAATAAAGTTATGAATAAATGTTGAAACAATTTGTTTCCTCATAACTTAGTTGGTTTTTCACATTTTTACCCCACATTTTCAACATATTCTATTTATGACCACTCCTTCTGAGCAGGATAGGTGTCATTTATAAGGCATGACAGGTGTCATTTATAGGCATGAGCCCTACAGGGTTCAGGCCTAAGGCAACTAGTGACAGACCCAACAAGGAGGGAAGCTGTCCTAGACCTGTTACTCACCAATGGTGAGAATATCTCAACAGTAGAAGTTGAGAGTTACCTGGGATCCAGCAACCACTGTATGCTGTGGTTCCAGGTATCTGCAGTTACTGAAACTAGACACTCAAAAACTAAAGTACTAGACTTTAGATGGGCAGATTTTGCTAAAATGAATGAGTACCTCAAAAACAACCTGGCCAACAATACAAGAGAAGGGGGAACTTAACACTGCTGGGCACATCTAAAGAGGGCCATAACGAAAGCCTCTAATCAGTGTCTCAAAAAAGTGAGCAAAGCAAGGAAGAGAACAAAACCACTCTGGTTTTCTAGGGAGGTAGCCACCAGGATAACAGAAAAAAAGTTGCTTTCAAACAATACGAGGAGACTGGATGTGACAAAGACAGAGACATGTACAGGGTGAAACTGAGAGAAGCAGGCAAGACCATTAAGGCTGCAAAGACATCCACAGAGGAAAGGATAGCTAGGGAAGTCAAGAAGGGGACAAGACCTTCTTTAGGTCTAAATGAGAAAAGAGGAAGATGAGTGGGGGTATAGTCAGAATTACAAGGGATAAATGGGGCAAGCAAAGCATGACAAGGAAAAAGGGGAGATCCTCAATGGCTACTTCTACTCCATTTTTACAAAGGAAGAGGAAGGTTGTGGACCAACACTGAGTGGAGGAATTATAGGCAACTGTAAAGTCAGCTCACAACCATTCAATAGGGAAAGGGTTCTAGAAGAACTAGCAAAATTTCAGGTGCACAAGGTAATGGGGCCAGACAAAATCACCCTAGGATTCTAAAGGAGCTTAGAGAGGAGCTTTCAGCAACACTGGCTGAACTATTTAACTTATCACTCAAACTGGGTGAGGTCCAGAGTGATTGAAGAAGGGCTAATGTTGTCCCTCTCCACAAAAATAGGAGTAGGGAAGTAGCAGGCAACTACTGACTGGTTAGCCTCACCTCGATTGTGGGCAAAACAATAGAAGCCCTGCTCAAAGAGAGAATTATAACCTATCTAGAGGGGAGCAGAAATTTGGACCCAAAGCAGCATGGTTTTACTGCAGGAAGACCATGCATGACAAACCTAGTAGACTTTTTCAACTGGGTTACCAAAGTGTGGATCAAGGAGGCACGATGGATGTAGTATATCTGGACTTCAACAAAGCCTTTGACTCCGTACCACATAGAAGGTTGCTAAACAAGCTCAAAAGCATAGTAGTATGTCAGAAAGTGGTGAAGTGGATTAGAAGCTGGTTGAATGGGAGGACCCAGAGGGTACTTGTAAATGGCACCCTGCCAGAGGAAAGGGAGGTGACTAGTGGTGTGCCACAGGGGTCGGTGTTAGGTCCCATACTCTTTAATGTTTTTATTAAAGATATAGCAGAAGGCTTGGATGGTAAGGTCAGCCTGTTTGCTGACAATACAAAGATATGTAATAGAGTAGACACCCCGGGGGGGGTGGAAAAGATGAAGGCAGACCTCAAAAAGTTGGAATTGTGGTCAAAAACATGGCAGCTGAAATTCAATGCCAAGAAGTGCAAAGTTACACACCTAGGGAAAGGCAACCCAGAAGAAGAATACCACATGGGGGGGGGCGTGAAACTAGAGACCACCAAGCAAGAGAAAGATCTTGGAGTGATTATGTCAGATGACCTGAAAAAGACAAAGCAGTGCAAAAAGGGTGGCACTCAGGGCAAATGGAATGCTGGGATGCATTGGAAGGGGAATAACCGGTAGAAAAAGGGAAGCTATACTGCCACTCTATAGATTACTAATAAGGCCACACCTGGAGACCACATCTCAGAAAGGATGTGGATAGATTGGAGACCGTGCAAAGGAGGGCTACTAAGATGATGCAGGGCCTGCACCAGAAACCATATGAGGAGAGGCTAAGGGATCTCAACATGTATTCCTTGGAACAAAGGAGGGAGAGGGGAAACATGATTGAAATCTTCAAATACATGAAGGGGCTAAATATGGTACAGATACAGGACCTCTTTCAGGTAAAGAACCATATGAGAACTAGGGGACGAGGTATGAAATTGGTGGGGGGAAGTTCAGGGGGAACACCCATAAGTTCTTTTTCACCGAGAGGGTGGTTGATGCATGGAACAGCCTCCCTCAAGGAGTGGTGGAGGCTAAGATGGTTGATGTATTCAAGAAAGCTTGGGATAGATACAAAGGCATAATAACACTGAGTAGTAGTTAATGGTGGGTGGTAGTCTCATGGGCAGACTAGATGGATCATACGGACCCCTTCTTCTGTCAATTTCTATGTTTCTATGTGTCTATAAAACAATGGTTGAAACTTCATTTGTGCCACAGGTGTTAAAAACACATATGATCTGAGAAATAACAGTTGTTACATTTATGAGGTGGTGTGAAAAAATGACTGTATTGAAAAGTTGAGGTCAAAATATTGAAAATGACTGCAGTTATGAGCATGCATTGAAAAATTGCAGTGTAGACTCAATTTTGTTGTTTTCTCATTGTTTACCCCAAATTTTCAACATAGCCTTCTTATGAGCCCACCTCATGAATAAAGATGGAGAACATTATCAAATCCTGCCCAAAAGGTTATTTCACACCACAATTGCGATAACATATTTTGGCTAGGATATGAAAAATGACAGCTGTCACATTCATGTGGTGCTATGAAGAAATGGCTATGTTGAAAATTTGAGGTCAAAATATTGAAAATTACCAAAGTTATGAGCCTACATTCATAAATTTCAATGTAGGCTCATAACTTTTTATTTTTTTAATTTTACCCCAGATTTTCATTATAGCTGTCTTATTTATTTTTTTTGACTGGGAAAGGAAGGCCAGACAATTCTGCCTATTTTCAGCCTTGTCCCGGGGAGGGAGGGAGATACAGATGATAACCAACTGAAATTGAACCAGATTAAGCTGTTGGTGGTATTTTTACTGAATGGGTGAAATTTGGCCAGGACACTGGGGAAATTCCCCTACTGGACTGCAGAGGGAGCTCTGGTCATTGAAGGATGGCTGACTCAGTCTCTGTTCAGGCTGGGCTGGAGCAGGATGTGCGGATGGTCGAGGAGACGGTCTTCTCGCCAACAGAAATAATCACTGAGACCGAATAATACTTTGATGCTGCAGGACTCCCAGAGAAAATCTTATTGGAACAAGAAGAGTTCATATCTTGGGAAAATGGTGTAGCAGAGCAAATGGACATTAATGTTGAAACTGGAACAAAAGGAAATTAAGTAGTAAGTCAGCACAAAATATCTACCTTGCAAGAATTGTTAAAAGCGGAGCAGGAGAAATTTTTAAAGTTGAAACAGGAGCTATGTAAAGAATATGCAATGCATACTGTAAATACTGAAAGTGAGGCCCCCCCATAGCAAAAGCACTGCAGTTGGAGCGGGATGCGGGAAATCCATTGACACTGACACAGCAGTTTTGGTTAGGGAGCTGGAACACAGGACTATCTATGAAACATCAATGGAGGAAAAAAGCACTGCAATGTTTTTTTCCTTCACTGCAAGAATGAAGGAAAAATAGGACAGAACAATTAAAAAGCCACTCCCTGCAAAGAAAACTTGGGCAGATTTGGCAGAACTAGGTACTACACTGTGGACAGTTGAAAATTCTTTGAGAGTGGCTGGATGGGTGAGAGAACCAGAGAAAGGTAATTGGATATCAGGTTTTTCTCCCATATGGATCCCTGTGGTAAGCATGACACCGCAACCTTTTTTTACATGAAAAGAAACAATAGCATCACGTGATGAGGATCCTGGAAGTCCTAGGAATAGAGGCAACACAGAGACACTACAAGGTGAAGAGACACTACAGGGTGAAGAGATGGAATTACCGCCAGAACTCTACCTCACGCAGCACCCCAAATTAAGTATGCTCGAGCAAACTTTGAATGGAGGACAAGACTGTCCTACTGTTCAAAGCATTATAGGTGACAAAAACAGAGAAACTGTTAGTGAATTGTCAGACATATCAGATATTGCTGATAAAGTCCCTGAACAAATTAGGACCACAACAACAAATGAGCACTCCAGCAATCCCCATGGGACAACTACAGACAGTGTTGGGTAATTTACTTTTTCTATTACTTTTTATTACTTTTGAAAACATGTTCCAGAAAGCTCTGTGCAGTCACTAGCATTGATGGAGAAGTACTGGAAAAGATAATACACCTTACAGTTACAATTACTTATGTCTTTTTATACAAAAGAAATACGTAACTGTAACTGATTACATCTATTTGAAAGTAACTAGTAACTAACCTATTACTTTCAAAAATTGTAATCTGTTAGTTATTTATTATTTTTGTATTGATTTTGTATAAAAAGAAACAAGTAACTATAATTGTAAGGTGTATTATTTTTTCTAGTACTTCTCCATCCTTGCTACTTGCTAGTGACTGCACAGAGCTTGCTGAAACAAGTTTCCAAACGTAATAGAACACAATAGAAAAAGTAACTTATCAAACACTGACTACAGGTCAACAGTCAAGACACTATGCTTCCTTATTTAAACAACCAGTTTGTTCGGTGAGATGCCATAATGCAGTTAGGATTATATATAAAGAAGGCTTGGAACATTTTCCAGTTAGTATTTATGTGGGAAAGACTTTGTTAAAAGAAAATTTACAATTTAATGTCACAGAATTGTACACTTTAATTCACATATTGGGGGAATCTACCTTCGATATAAGTTTTAAACTGAGCAGAGGTTTGGAAAAATTTTAGGAAAGGTACCAAAAAGTTAGGACTACTCCATTGTGGACACCATTTGAGGTAATACCATTAACCCAGCCAGCACATAAAGTAATAACTGTGCTGTTTAGAATTGAAGGGGTGAGTGTTACTGACTTCATTTACTGGTTAAAGCAAAAACGCACTGTGGTAGGTAATCCTGAAGTGATCTTTGATTCTGAGAGCATTTGGACAGGGGGTAGAGGATTAGGGTGATTCTGCGGTCCACTGACCAGGGCCTTCAGCATCTTCCTAATTCCTTCTTCTTAGGAAGAGGCACAGAGGTGCTATTTTATCAGGGTCACCCCTCGACCTGTTATAAATGTGGGGCCCCAGGACATATCAGTAGTAATTGAGACCATCTGTGTGCACCTTGTGTAATGCACTGGGACATACTAGTGGGCAGTATAAGGAGGTAGCGATGTGTAATTTATGTGGGACAAGAGGACATTCCTATGCAAAATGCCCTAAGGCTGCACATAGTGCTTCTGACTCCACTAATCATGAACACCAGAGGTTAACAGTAACTTTGGCTCAGAGAGCACATAGCAATAGTACCGGTTTAAGGGGCTTGACCACTCCTATTCAGCAAACCAAGAAGATTCCTCTCTAGCAGGACAACTAGATACATCCCTTACTACCATAAGCTCCGAACCTGTTATAGATAGGGGGACACCCCCTTCTTCGGGTATGGAAGTGGCATCAGAAAACGTAAGATCAGAGGTAGGAAAGAGGGACCACAGGGGGAACTAGAGGAACCTATCCCAATTAGTGTAAGAAAGAATTTAGACACTGTCACTATGCCTCCTCCCCCACCCCCACCACCTCAAAAAAACAGAGTCCACAAAAATGAGTACAAGAAAGAGACAAGCTGGGCTGCAACCAGCCTCTAAGGTATCTAGATTTCCAGTCACTCCAGTTTCAAACAGATTTCAAGCTTTAGCAGAGCATAATGATGGGTCAGATAATGACTCAGGTGGTTCCTCCATGGAGCCAGTGTTCTCAGAAGGGCGCTCAGGGTCAGAAATGAATGAATCAGAAACAATCACAGAAACTAAAAAATTTAGCAAATCTATACATGCTAAAAGATCTCTAGGGGTTAAGGCAGAAAATAGGAAAGGGAAACCACCGTGATGGGTAGGTGGTTAAGAGTGTATGTTCTTTTTTCTTAAACAGATAATGCTGCCTTCTTTAAAAATGCTCACCATTAATGTGAATAGCATTAAGAATCATGTTAAATGGGGATGTATTCATTCACATTTACGGTTAAATAATGCAAACGTTATTTTTTGGCAGGACACAAGGTTACATACTGTAATAGAAACTTCAAAAGCTATGAAAGAATGGTACAATGGTGTGTCTTACTGCTCTATGTGTCTTGAAAATTATTTTGGAGTGGGTATCTTGTTTCATAAGACAGATGTTACGGTAGTGAAACTTATTGATTTAATTCCAGGATGGGTTTTAATTTTGGATATCAAAGTTTGTAACGCCTATTACAGCTTAATCAATTTATATGCACCTGAACTAAGGAAGATAGGATAGCTACTTTCTTACAGATTAGGGCATATTTGTATACTTCACAAAATATTGTATGAGGTGGGGATTTTGATTGTGGCTTAACACGGAGGGATAGGGGAACAGCTACTACTACAAACAAGATTTTTTGTGACATGAGCTACTTACATACAACTGTACAAACAGCCTCATTAGCAGATGTATACTACCAAAAAGCTAATAGGACAGATCCTACTTTTCAAAGAGGAAATTCAGCAATGAGGATAGACTTCCTTTTTATAAATAAAACATTACAGATACAAGAGGCCTTAATGCATACTGTAGAATACTCAGATTATAAAGAATTGCATATTAGGGTAGGGCCTCCTAGGCAAGCTCATGGCCCAGGTATCTGGAAGTTTAATTCATCTTTATTAACACAACAGACCATTAGACAACAGATTATATATTTTATCATTAGCAAAAAACCTTTATTTGACATTTATGAGAACCCCTCTCTATGGTGGGAAGATATCAAAATGGAACTCAGAACATTACTTATTACCCTTAGTAAGACTAATGGAGGTAATGAGTATCTGCAATATCAGAAAAATAGATAGCAGTTACAATCCCTTATGAGTCTGGCACAAACTACAAGGCATAATTATACAGCACAAATACAAATGATCAAAACCAGATTGCAGGAATATCATCATAAGCAGGTGAATACTTTAATTATGCAACAGACTTAAGGTACCCAAGGTAAAACAAATATTATATGTCCCTTTATAAGCTGTAAAAAAAACTATAGAGGCTATCTTTGATAGTGAAAATAACTAACACACTATAAACCCAGAAATCCTACAAGTAGTCTCTGATTAAGCAAATTCTCTTTTTCAATCAACTACTTTTGACACTGAAGCAGTGACAGCTTTTTTTACTCAAATAGATGTACGAACCTGTACATTAGATATGGTGAATGCTATGATAACTCCTGTAATGCCCATGGAATTAGAAATGGCAATTACATCCTTAAATACTGGAAAAGCTTCAGGAAAAGATGGCCTTATGGCTGAACTTTACAAATTTATAGGTCCTGAATTATACCAGGAATTGGCTAAGGTATTTAATTTTTTTTTTATTAAATCACTCCGGGTTGCCCTTTACTATGTCTATGGGGGTATTAACCTTTCTATACAAAAAAGGCGATAAAAGGGTTATGTCCAATTGGAAGCCCATTAGTTTACTTAATACAGATTTTAAGATGTTAACAAACATTTTGAATTAAAGATTACTAGTGGTATCCCCTAATTTAATTACATTAGCACAGTCTTGTTCTGTACCAGAAAGATCAATTAGTACTGTTAAGGGATATTATTCAAATGGATAATGCTAAGGGCTTGGAAGGGTTTGTTCTGTCTCTGGACCAGCAGAGGGCTTTTGACTCGGTAAGCCATAGTTTTTCACGGTATATGTTAAAAATATATGGGATACCAGATTTATTCATTACATGGCTGAAAATCATTTACCACAATGCAGTGGTAGTTCCACAAGTTAATGGATTCTGTGGACCCATGGTAACCATCAAGAAAGGTATGTGACAGGGCTGCCCCATCAGTCATCTGTTGTCAGTGTGGCTCAGTTGGTAGCACAGCCGCCTCTGGACCAGAAGGTCATGGGTCCTCGTCCCACACCAGGATTGGACTTACACCTAAAAATCACTGGCATCCGAGTGCAGTATTGGGGGGTGCTGTACTGCTGGGGTGTGCCGTCCTTCAGATGAGATGTTAAAATGAGGTCCCTTCTGCCCATCCTGGTGTTGTCCTGGTGGGTGTCTAGGTGGAAGTAAAAGAACCCAGGGCACTCCTTGCAAAGAGCAGGGAGCATTCCCGGTGTCCTGGCCAACATTCCCCTTCCCATAAACTGGTTTATGCAATTATCCAGGTTGTTTGTGTGTGATGATGTGCGAAATGGCTGCCACCACACATTCAGTCACTTCACTACCAGTCTTGCATTGCTTGTAAAGCGCTTTGGGATACTGTGTATGAAAAGCGCTATATAAATGCTGATTCTTCTTCTTCTTCTTTTGTATGTTTTTACTATAGACCCTCTCTTAAGTCTATTAAATAGGCATTTATAAATTGTACCTGTACAAGTACAACAGCAGGTGGTGTCCTTTAAAGCTATAGCTTATGCGGATTATATCTGTGTATTAGTTAAAAATCAGTCATCTGCAGAAACAGCTATAGATTTATGTCAGCGGTATGGGAAAGTGTCTGGAGCTACACTAAATTTGAATAAGTGTGTAGGGAAGGAATTAGGAAAGAAAGAGTACTTTCAAGCAAATATACAGTAGCTAGAATAAATTTGACAAGGTAAAATATTAAAATCTTGGGAATAGAATATGGAACTGGTCCATTAGACATTATAAATTGGGATAATAAAATACAAATAAGAACTCAGATGGTGAAGAAATGGAATAGCTGGAACATGAGTAAAGGTAAAAGAATATATTTAATTAAAACCTGTCTTCTGCCATTATTTCTTTTTATTAGCGATATATTTCCTCCACCTAGAGCCAGGGAAACAACCATTTTGAGTATTTGTTTTCAGTCTTTTTGGGAAGTCGTCTCAACACGATTAAAATAAATATTTTATACTTACCACTGAGTCGAAGGGGACAGAACATGGTAATTTCGCTTCTTTTTTTCTATTGCCAATTTTTATATAACAATTTTAGGCATTTGTTGATCTTTTCACAGAACGTTTGGAAGGAAAACATTTTGTATACCACATCAGCTTGGTTCCATGCATGGAAGGCAGGAAACTTAAGAATTAATAAACAAAATCCAACTGTTCTGGAATGCTTACGGGATATTTTTGTGAAAATGAAAACATAGAACATTACTAGTACACTCAGCACAAAAACAAAGAAACAGGTCTACACACAAATCATCAATACTCACTTTACAGAACTAGATATGTTTCCTAAATGTCCACCTGAATGCCTTACAAACTTTGATTCAAGACACCAGACTACCAAACAAGTTTAGAGATGTTCAATGGTTATGTTGCCATAAAAGTTTAAATGTGAAGACTATTCAAAAGCATAAGTGGTTTGAAGAAAGGGTCTGTTCAAGGCCAAATTTTGTTAATGAACCAGAAACTATGGAACATTTGTTTTTTTCTTGGTCGTATGTTGAAGGTTTTGGGGATTTGGGAGCAGAAGAGTGGAATGAAAGCATATTTGCAAAAACAGACTATAGGAATATTATATATGAAAAGTATCCTTTGGGGTGGGGGGGAATAGGAAAGGAGTACTTTAAACATTA
Source organism: Neoceratodus forsteri (assembly GCA_016271365.2). Lineage (NCBI taxonomy): Eukaryota > Metazoa > Chordata > Ceratodontiformes > Ceratodontidae > Neoceratodus > Neoceratodus forsteri. The sequence goes on from CM057449.1 coordinate 825,585,697, forward strand.
TTTTTGCAGTCATCAAGTGGTATATATGAAATATGAGATGTATATTTACTTTACAGCACAAACATATTTCTTCTACAGAATTGTTTCTGAAAATAACAAATGAAGTCAAAATTATTTATTATAGTGAAATAAAAAAAGGAACAAATGGTATATGGAACAAATGTGGATAAACCTTCCTTGGATTATGAACAGTGATGTTCTGATTACTTAATAATATATAAACTGTTTTTTTTGGGGGGTACTTTCAGAAAATATGGCAACATGTTTGGGATGAGTGTTTCTGTATTCTGTATGTGTATGTATTTATATGATTTTCAATAAAAACAAATTACCCTATTCTTTTCAAGAAGTACCATACGATCTTTAACGTCACCTGAACAACCACCAGAACAGGTAGAATTGACCCTGGTTTAACATCTCATCCAAAAGACGGCACCTCAGGAGTGCAGCATCCCTTTCATGATGTACTACAGTGTCAGTACTGGAATTTTACCCCAAGTGCCTGGTGTGGACCCCACCTCATGAGCTAGGGTGGAGAAAATGTTTAAGTCCTGCCCAAAAGTTGATTTTGTGCAGTGACCATGAAATCACCTTAAAGGACATGAAAAAAAACATTTTGGCCATGATTTCAAAAATGACAGTTGTTACATTCATGAGGTGCTGTGAAGTAATGGCTATGTTAAAAATCTGGGGTCAAAATATTGAAAATTACCAAAGTTACAAGCCTGTGTTCGAAAATTTCAATGTAGCCTCAAAACTTTTATGTTTTTTTAATATTTTTACCCAAAATTTTCAACATAGCCTTCTTATAACCCCACCTCATGAGTAAGGGCAGAGAAAATGTTCAGCTTCTGTCCAAAAGGTGATTTCACACTGTGACCATAAAATCACTTTTTGGGACAAATTTTCCTAATTTCGTTGCCATTGTTCATGAAGTGGGGTTCCAAAAAAGGCATGTTGAAAATTTGGGATCAGCCCAGTGGTGCAGAGGGTTGAGGCACTGGACGCCACACCTCGCACCACACTGACGACACAGGATCAGGAGCGACCGCAGGTGTCAGAGGGTTGGCCAGGGAGGAAGATTGAGAGTCCCAGGGACTGCTCTCCTCCTCTGGGGAGGGGTGGGATTACTGCTGCTGTGCTGGCTTCTGGTGTTGACTGGGGGTCAGTGCAGGCAGATGACTCACTGAGGGGGATGGCATGGAAGGCATCGGGCGTGCAGTGTGCGGAAGCATGCACGGCAGCATCATTGATGCCTTGCACATCCATGCCCTGGGGTGGGGATCCAAACTCTGCAGAAAAATCCTCCAGCATGCATCATGATGTCTGGTTCATCAGCACTGCACCACTCCAACTCAGAATAGCTCCTCCTGGATCAGGACCCTCGGCTTCCATGGTGGTGAGGTACATACCCACCATGCAGCAGCCAGTAAGAGGAAAGGAGGAGGGGGTCAAGCTCAGGAACTGGGAGTGGCATTGGGCCATGCATCCAGACTGACAGGGGGAACCATAGGTAGCACCCCCCAGCGGAGGAGGGAATAAAAGAAACTAACAGAAAAAAAAGAAAATTTGGGCAAAAATATTAAAAAATGTCCAAGTTATGCCACTAAGTTCAAAACTCCATTGAAATACATTGAGCTGCATACCTGATTTCCTCAGTTTGCAGTCTGACATTGAAGAGTGAAGATGTATGGTCCAGAGAGGATTATGGTCTGTGACCCCCTGTGGGTTAGTAAGGGCTTGGGTGGGTGTGGAGTGGTGGGTGCTGATGGGAGGGTAAGGAGTGGGGACAGTAATGGTGCAACAGACATCAATGCACAGTTTTCTTTTTTACAGACTTTGTTTAGCAAAACAATTACGAGGGACATTTTTCTTTATTTCAGCTCATGACACTAGGGGATTGGCAACCCCCCCCCCAATCAGTGTTATATTTGTGAGAGGGTTTAGGGTAGTGGGTGTTGAGTGGGAGAGTCAGGTGAGGGGACTAATGGCACCACATTTTTCTTTTTTATAGGGTACAGTTCAAAAAAACTACTAGGGATGGTTTTATTTCAGGTGGCAATACTGGGGGATTTGGTACCCCCCGTGTCAGCGTTATGTCTCCCCCAGTGCTGCATAAGTCCTCCACTTTTTTCTTTATACTGAGACAGGGACTGGAGGGTGGGGGTGGGACAGCACACAGAGGGAAGGAGTGGGAGGGTTTTCTTCTATGTACCGGGACTGAGAATGGAGGGTGGGTCTGGGATAGCACACAGAGGGAGGGAAGGTGGGGACACTGGGGGACTGGGTACCCCCAGTGTCAGTGTTATGTTTGTGAGGGTTGTGGGGTGGTGGGAGCTGAGTGGGAGGGTTGGGAGAAACTGTAAGGGTGGGGCAGCAACAGACATCAATGGACGATTTTCTTTGTTACAGGGTGTAATTCCTCAGCAAGCTGATCATGACAGATTAGCTGTGCTTGCTGAGCAGCATAGATCAAAGGAAAAAGCCAACCTATGATTGAGTCAACTCTTTCCTTTGAAATATATGAAGTTTCTGCCAAGCAAGCCAGAATACTGTCATGATCAGCGTGGCTGATAATTGGTGTGACACTGATGAACCCCTTGCAGACCACTCTGCATTGAACTGACAGTGTCACACCACTCAAAATCCACTCTCCTAACAAAATGTTTGCTGCATGTGTACACACAGCGAACATAAAAATTAAACAGCTTGCTAACCAAAATATCCAAATCACTGTACAAATCCCCAGAATTATCTATGAACGAATCTACTTGGTTTAATGAAAATTGTAGAGAAGTGAGTCTAAATTGTTAAAATTAATCAACTTTGTGAGAAAATATTCAACTAGAGAAAATATTCAACTAAAGAAAATAAAAGAAACAACTAAATAAAAATAAGAAACAGTAAGAATTATTCTAAAAATTACAGAAAAATGCATATAAAAATGTGCTTTGGAACTAGATGCTCAGAGTTATTAATAATAACAACCAAAAATAATTTTGGTCATTAGTTGCTCGTGGTACAAACAATCAGAAATTTAGTGTCAATGTACATATTAGTCCAGAAGGCTGGTTAAGTCATTTTAATGGGATCTTTTATGAACCAGATTACTTAGCAGAATGAAAATGTTTTTTAGTGAGCCCAGAAGAAAATGAATTGTTTGCAGTGAAAGACGTTATTACAGTAATTAACTCATTTAAAGTTCAAAAAGCACCTGGCCAGGATAAAGTTCAAACAGAGTAATATGGGTGCACTGTTTTGGAATGGGCCCTAATACTATATAAATGTTCCAGTTCCTGTATTCTTCATAAATTCATACTGATACAGTGGAAAGAAAGTATGATTGTACCCATAACATAAAAAGGTAAGTACAACCGCTCCTGAAAATTATAAACCAATCATGTTCATAAATTATACTGCTAAAGATTTTTTTTTAATTGATCTTGGATAGGTTACAGAGTTATAAAATAAAAGACACAATGGGATGTTGGTTGTGCTGCAACAACCACATACCCAGGAGTGCAGTAAGGCACAAGGCTGCAGGTTGAGTGTCTTTAGCCCCGAAAGCATGGTGTGACAATGTAACTAACATCCCAGAGCATCTTATTGCACTTATAAAATGGGTTCTGTGTTAAAAAGTGAGCAAATTAAAAATGCAAATTTAAAATGTATAAAAATGTGTGGGTTTGTGTGAAATAGTTGAAATAGTCCCTCTACAGATGGGCTGTCACTACTGGGTGCTAACCTGAATTGCACTGTGTGAGCAACTATGGTGTGTGTGTGTTTTTGTGTAAATTGTCCTTTGAAGTCACCTCCACCCCAGTTTTGTTGCCCTTTTATTTCTTTAAGCTGAAAAAAAAACATCATATTGTTTTAACTTGCAAACTTGAATTGGAAATGATTGGCTTCACATTCAGTTCAGTTCAGAGGCTGTGTAGACCTGCAAGGTAGTAATGTGGCTGAAAGTGAAAACCAGAATTAGGGATTGCAGCATTAAGGAGCGGCACACTGATATTTTTAGTAATTGTGCAACATTGGTATTGGGACTTTTATATACCCATTGGTTGTCCTGTCACAATCCAATGGGTAGGAACAGGTTTCAGCCAATCAGGATGCAGGATTCTTAGTTTCCATTTTACAAAACTCAATATAACATTTTCTGCTTCTGGTAAATGGAATAATCACTAGCAAAATTCTAAAAAGAAGGCCTAAATAATGACACAAACTTGGTTAAGATTTTACTTTGGATGTGGTGGTGGGGAGTCTATATAGCCAAATTTAAAAGCAACAGGCAGGGGCACAGTTGACACAACTTCTTATTTATGGTGCAGAAATTTGGGGTTCAAACTATGATGTTAAGTTTGAAAAACTGCTATTAGTCATATAAAACAAATTGCTAGGTGTGGGAGGCAGTACCCAATCCTCCTTTGTAAAAACTGGTCAAACAAAATTAACAGTGAATATCTTGGGGAACTACTGGGCTACTAGATTACACTGACCTTGTTATCTTTTGTGAGAGTCCCAGTAATATGTTTCAAAGAAAAATTAGTTTATGCAACTAAAGATTTTAATTCAGAATGGGTAGAGACAGTCATATCCACTTTACAAATTATTGGCTTAATTCATCTTTTGAATTATCATCTTAAAAGGGGTGTTATTAATAATAACCAATATACCAAAGAGATCAAAAGGTATCTAGGTGACATTGACAGACAAACAGAAATGGTAAACGTATAGAACAATAACATTTCAAATTGGTTCCCGAGTATTAAAGGAGCACATAGCCTAGAATATACCTACAGATGTAGGAAGACTCCAAACATAAATCTTTGATCACAAAATATTGTATGGAACTTTTTCCACATAAACTTACAGAACTTAGATATGGAGCCAACAAAATCAGGACTATAGAATGTGACTGGGGTTTAATTAAGTAATAAACCATGAGGGGGTGTGGGTTATAGGGGGATTTACCACTGCTGGTGTGGTTTGGCCATGAGGCGCAGCCGAGTGGTCAAATCCTCACCAGCCATGATAAATCCACCCCAACCCACACCCTCAAGTGGGTTATTGCGATTATACCTTGTTTTTTTATATAGAAAAAAAAAGTAGTTTGTTAGGTTTTCCATTTAATTTTCATTTAATTTTACAGTATTTCTTAGACTGCTAAAAAAAAAAAAAATAGTTCCCGTAATGTGTTGCCATCATACAGCTTCCGGGTTAGTGTTTGTATATAAAAATGGATTTGGGGAATTTTTTGCAGTTGGGGGAATTTCTTTACTGTTTTATTTTCTTTTTTCTGCTGCAGTTGACACAGCAAGGGCAGGGATTTAAAAACAAGAGAGGAACTGTAGGGGAGAGAGTGAGAGGGACTGTACCAGCAATGGAACGGAGCTGAGACGAACGAAGAGAAAAAAATGATTTAGAGGTGAGCCGGGTGCAAGTTGTTGAGAGGAGACAGTTAAATAAACCTGTTTATCATTAGTTATTCAGGCTTACACACTGTTTTATTTGCATTTTTGTGATGTATGGAGGTGTTGTTTCATGATCTCTGCTTAGCGGGGAAACAAGATGGCGGTTGCAGTTCCATGATTTGAGGGTCGGATTGTTTGTTTGTTTAATATGCAGCTGACTAGCACCTTTTGTGTTGGTTATCAGGGGATTTGCCATGGCTACAAGGTGCCAGTCAGCTAATGAAAATACTGGATTTAGTGTTTTGTTTTATGTCCATGGTATAATTCAGTTTAAAGATCTAAAACATACATTGCTATTTCATAGATGGTATGAGGCCAGTATGAAAAATTAATTGCCTAAATTGAGAAACTTTTCAGGTATATGGAGTGATGATTTAACCATTATTCTAATGTCAACTAAAGATTATTACACATTGGTTATGTATCAAAATTTCTTCATGCATGTTATGCATAAAAGAAAATCAGCACCTAAAAATTATACTTGAACTGATGTCTGACTGTTTTAAAGAAACTATTTCTGTGTTTTTTTTATTAATTTCATAAACTTGTGCTGACTTACATAAAGTCAGTCAATAAAATTGAACTGAACTGAAGTACAAGAGCAAGGGTAAAGGGCAGAGAGTAGCCCTCCATAACAGGAGGAGAATAGAGTCTACGAAGGAAGGGACAATCAAGAAGGATAGAGGGGGAGTGAAGACCATCTAGGTACAGCTGACTAAAGCTGTTGGAAAAAAGTTTAGACTGGGAGTGGGCTGTAGACAGTTGGGGAAAAAGAAACATAGAAACATAGAATTTGTCGGCAGAAGAGGACCACTTGGCCCATATAATCTACCATGATGTTCCATGCCTAATCTATCTCCGCAGACCTAACTGGTTCCCGGAGACCTTCCTTCCTCCCAATCTGTTTTTTAATACACCCCCTATCTCTATTTCATGTATGCTTAAAGCTCCCCACTGTTTTCACCCCCATCACTTCTGCTGGCAGTCTGTTCCAGGCATCTACCACCCTTTCAGTGAAGAAATATTTCTTCACATCTATTTTAAACTTCCCCCCAACTCCAGCTTCCTTGCATGTCTGCTAAGCCAGGTGCTTCTTCTCATTTGAAAGAGATTCCCCTCCTGCACCCTTTTTACCCCTGTGAGGTATGTGTAGGTCTGTATTATGTCACCTCTCACCCTCCTCTCTTCCAGGGTGTACATACTGAAATTCCTCAGTCTCTCCACATAGGGCTTTTTGTGCAACCACTGCACCATTTTATTTGCCCTCCTTCAGACTGCCTCCAGTCTGTCTATATCATTGAGGTGCAGCCTCCAAAACTGGACATAGTACTCCAGGTGGGGTCTCACCGGTGAACAATACAGTGGCAGCACCACTTCCTTCTGCCTGCTGGAGATACCCCTCCCATTCACCACAGCATTCCACTAGCCCTACCCACTGCTTTGTCACACTGACCTGCCACTTTGAGTTCATCAGATATGATAACCCCAAGGTCCCTTTCCTGTTTAATGACTGTCAGTACCTCCTTTTCTCCACTCTATACTCAGATCCTGGGTTCCTATGCCCTAGGTGCATGATTTTGCCCTTTTACCATTGAACCCAACTGCCATGCTCTTGACCATTCCTCAGGTCCCAAGATCCCTGCACATGCTCTCCAACTCCTCCTGAATGTCCACCCCATTGCAGATTTTGGAATCATCTGCAGAAAGGCATGCCTTCCCTTCCAGATCTTCTGCAATGTCACTTACAGTATGAAGAAGTTGTAGAGGATCTGTCCCAACACTGAGCCCTGTGGCACCCCACTCGTCACTCTACCATCATTAGAGTGAGTGCTGTTTACCACCACCCACTGCCTCCTATCCATTAACCAGTTTCTAGCCTGATGCACCACTTTGGATCCCAACCTAGGCTGCTCAGTTTTTTTATCAGCCTACTTTATGGCACAGTGTCAAAGACCTTGCTTAGTCCAGATAAGCCATGTCCACTGCCCTCCCCTGTTCTACTTCCCTGGTCACCCAGCAAACGAAATCTATCATATTCATTTGAATCCATGCTGCCTCCTGTGTTTCAGCTCACTGGATTCAAGACACTGTACCAGTCTTTCCTCTAGCAGAGTTTCTATTTATTTCCCTGCCACTGAAGCAAACCTGACCATCCAGTAGTTGCTAGCCTCCTCCTTGCTGCCGCTGTTATGTAGAGGGACCACATCAGCGCTTCTCCAGTCCTTCAAAACCTATGCCTCTTTCCAGTGAGTTGTTGAATATGGCTGTCAGTAGGGCAGCTAGCAACTCTTTGAGTTCTATAAGAACTCTTGGGTGCACCCCATCTGTTCTCATAGCTTTGTCCACCTTCAAAGCTGTGGGTCCCTTCCAGATTGGCAAGTGGGGCAGCAAGAATCTTACAAAATTCTTTTCGTATCTTGTCCAGTTCCCTCATAGCCTTGTCCACCTTAAGATTTGCAAGTCTTTTCAGCACTTTGTCCTCTGAAAATGGACTTGTGTCCACCCTCTCCCCATCCTATCTTTGTTTCTCCCCAGTGGTCTGTCCACTCCACCCGCCAATGTGAAGGCTAAGCAGACATACCTGTTTTAAATGTTAGCTTTTTCTTGTTCTCTTTCTACAGTCCTTCTCTTCTGCCCTTCTAATTCTTACTATCCACCCCCTTGATTTCCTCTTCTCACATATCTTCCTGAAAAAAGTCTTATTCCTCTGTAGGTACCCCTTGGGCAATCTTTTCCTCTGACTGCATCTTTTCACCCCTCACTGCCTTGTCTGCTTCCTTCTGTTTTACTAGGTATACCTCTTTATCCCCCTCTCCTTCTGTTTCCTTATACCTTTTGAACACAACCTTTTTTCTTTTGCCACCTTTGGCACATCCTTGGACAACCATGATGGCCTCCTTTTTCTTTTGTTTTTACTTCCTTCCTTCATGAATAGATTGGTTGCTTTATTAATCCCCCACCTTATATTTACCCACTGTGCCTCTACCCCTCCCTGGCAGTCCTCCACCTGACTTTGGCAGCTTAAGACAGTCACCCATTTCTTTAAAATCTGCTCTCTTAATGTTCAGAACTCTCCTTCTTGTATGGTTCGACTGTGCTTCTCTCTTTACATTCAACAATACTGTACGGTGATCATTGATGCCAGTGTGACTACTCACTGTGGCGTCTTCAATGCCGTCCCTGTTTGTAAGCACTAGGTCAAGCACTGCACCATCCTTAGTGGACTCACTAACTAACTGCCTTAGAAAAGCCCCTTGGAAGGAATCAAGGATGGCCCTGCTCTTTGCAGAAGCTGCAGTTGGAAGACTCCACTCCATGTCTGGCAGATTGAAATCACCAACTTGTAGCACTACCCTTTACTTACTATTCTGCATATGGCTTCTCCAAGTCCCTTATGGAGGAGTCCATAGAGGAAGCTGGGAATTTAAACTTGAAGTGGGGGGTGGCAAGGAGGAAAGAGACATGCAGAGACCACAGCTTGGGAAACCATATGAGCGAACCCCCCATAACAGTGACAAAGGACAAATGGCAAGTACTATTGGTGATGCTAGTAAAGGAGGGCAGGATGGGGGGAAGGGTGGAAGGTGGTTACCCTTAATGCTAGGAGCCTTGGGAGGAAAACTGCAGAGTTACAGGTGCTCACAGCAGAGGGAGAGGTGGACATTGCAGCCATCACAGAAACATGGGCCACCCAATACAATGACTGGGACCTGTCTGTACCAGGGTACAGGTTATTTCGTAGGGACAGGGTGATTGGGAAAGGAGGGGGGTGGCACTATATGTGAAGGAAGGACTGAAGTGTGTGAGGGAGGAAGGGGAGGAGGGTAGTACGGAGTCACTTTGGATGCAAATTCAGGATTCCAAGAATAGGATTCTCAGAATGGGAGTGGTGTACAGGCCACCCACTCAGACGGAGGAGTTAGACAGGGAACTAGCGGGGCAGACCAGGAGGACCTGTGAGAAGGGTAGTGTGGTGATTGTGGGGGACTTCAACATGCCAGGAGTGGACCGGAGTACCCCAACAACCAGGAATAGAAGGGAGCAGGTACTGCTGGATGCCTTCCTGGACAGCTTCCTGCTGCAAATGGTCCGTGAACCAACCAGGTTATGGAATACCCTCGACCTTGTGCTGGCAAATGGGGAGTTTGTGAGAGAACTTACAATGGAAGAACCACTGTCAGGGAGTGACCACCACCACTCAGTATGGCTCACATTGGATATGGGCAAGGAAGGAGTGGAATCTAGCACAAGAGTGCTGGACTTCAGGATGGTCAACTTTGGGAGGATAGGGGAAGTGGTAAAATGGTACCTGGCTAGAATTCAACCTAGTATGGGCACTAACCGGAGATGGAAGCTCATAAAGCTGGGGATAGTGGAGGCAACCAAAACCTGCTGCAAGGCCCAGTGCAAGAAGACTAGGGCTAAGAAACCGAGCAGGTTGAGCAACGAGGTCATGGAAAAGGTAAGGAGTAAAAGAGCTGCCTTTAGGAGGTACAAGAAAACAGGGAGTGGGGAGGACAGAGAGGAGTACCTGATGGAATCGAAGGAGGTGACATGGGCAGTAAGAGGAGCCAAGGCATCTACGGAGCTCAGGCTGGCACAAGGCATTAAGAAGGGGAAGAAGGACTTCTTTAGGTACATCAGGGAGAAATGGAGCTGTAAGAACCACATAGTAAGGATTAGGAAGGAGGGGGTTGGGTGGGAGCAGGGTGCGATAAGGCAGAAGCGCTAAATGATTACTTCTGCTTGGTATTTACTATGGAGAAGAGGGGGTGATACCCAAGGGGGGAGGAATGGCAGAAACAGGCGGGGGAGGAGAAGACAGATGGGGAAATCGTGGAGGGCAGATTTCAGGAGGGTTTGAAGGCACTGAGGGTCGACAAGGCACCACACCCAGATGGCATCCACCCCAGGGTACTGAAGGAGCTGGCAGAGGTCCTTGTGGGACCTTTGGCAGACCTATTTAATGCCTCACTACACTCAGGGTATATACCTCAGGATTGGAGGATGGTTCATGTGGTTCCCCTCCACAAGAGTGGCCCCAAGGATGAACTGGGGAACTACAGACCGGTGAGCCTCACATCTATCGTGGGTAAGCTAATGGAGACTATCCTGAAGGAGAGGCTGGTGGCCCTCCTAGAGGCCAAAGGACTACAGGACAGCAGACAGCATGGCTTCATACATGGCAGATCCTGCCAAACCAACCTGGTGGAGTGCTATGACTGGGTAACTAGGCAACTGGACATAGGCCATGCAGTGGCTGTCCTGTATCTGGACTTCAGTAAGGCATTCGACTCTGTGCCACATGGGAGGCTGGGAAGTAAGTTGGAAGGCACAGGGGTGGGTGTAAAGCTGGTGAGATGGGTAGGGAACTGGCTTCAGGGAAGACAACAGAGGGTGGTGGTGGGTGGGGAACTCTCACACCCAAGGATAGTGACGAGCGGTGTTCCACAGGGCTCGGTGTTGGGACCAGTGTTGTTTGGGATATTCATTGCAGAAATATCATTGGACATCAAGAGCTAGATCAGTCTGTTTGCTGATGATACCAAGTTGGGATCGGTGGTAGATGATCTGGCAAAGCTTGAAACTTGGTCAGACACCTGGCAACTGGGGTTTAATGACCTGCCTGGAGGATCTACTATATCTTTGTGGATTTTTGGCAATGAATAAAAAACTGGGGTTCTTGGAAATTCATTAATCAACAATTATTTTTCCCAGGGTTGTAACCAACCCAGGGAAATATATTCCTCCAACAGGTCTATAATTTTTTGTTGGATACTTGTAGTTGGATCTGTCTTCAAAAGTTTATAATTCTCTGTATCCTGGAGCAATTTTAGACACATATTACGATATTTATCGATATCCATTAGGACGATCGCTCCCCCTTTGTCTGCTGGTTTAATAAGTAACTTGGTGTCATATTCTATGTTACGTAATATTGCTCTTTGATGTTTTGTGAGATTACTACTATGGGAATTATAACTCAGTGTTTCTTGAGAAAGCATATATGACACATCTTTATGTATTAAACCTATATAGGTTTCAACATCATGATTACAGCCTACAGTGGGCATAAAGGTTGATTTCATTCCCATAGCCAATTTTAAATTCATCCTCTTTGGATTTTGTGGTGGAGTTAAAGCAAACTGAGCTTTTAATCTGATATTTCTGAAAAATCTCTGTAGATCAGTCTCAAGTTGAAACTTATTAAGAGTTGTACTGATTGAGAACGAGAGTCCTAAAGAAAGAGTATCAATTTCCATCTGGGTTAGAATCCTATGGCTCAAGTTGAAAACAGCTACTTCCCTCTGTAGCCTCTGTTCATTCCTCTGGTGCCTCACCCTATTTGTCCTCCGTCTCCCTCGTCTCCCCCAGCTAAAAAGCAAGATAATGAACTACTTGGTCATTCTATTTTACACGTGCATGGTTGTATTATGCTATTAATGTTGACCTGTAATTTATAGTTATTTGTTTGGATATTTTTAGAATATGCATTTTTTTCATTTCCAGCCACAGAGCGTTGTTTTATATACGTAAAGTGACAGCACACATACAGAAGATTATTTTGAAAGGTAGACTCCATTTCAAAAACCTTTTTTGTTATATTTTTCTTTGGTTGTTGATAATAAGGAGTATCTCTTCTGTACACATTTCAGAAGGTTTAGATTACTTGGGCAGCATGAGTAACTTGCAATCAGCCGTTAACAGTAGGTAGTCTTTGGCACACTTGGAGTCTTGTTCGAAATGACACCAGCATATTTGACTTTTGGTTTACATTTATAATATTAACAGTATTTCCAATTCATATGGGCAGATATGCTATTTACATTTTAATTTGAAAATGCTTTTGAGTCATTACTAGGCTTGTATGATATATATGGAACTTATACATCTTTTATTTCTATACTCTTTTTGAAACAGCACCCCAGAAGAAGCCATATTCTGGTGAAACATTGGGACAGGGCGATACCAATAAAAAACTGTAAATACTATTATTTACCAAGAAGTCATGTTTTCTGAGCGGGTGTTCTTCATTTTGATCTGGAATTACGCATCTTTACACCATTGGCTCCATGCATAAGACTCATACAAACGTTTGGATTACCCTTGGATACCTTACTCTTTGGATAACTGGGGTTTAATGCCAAAAAGTGCAAGGTGCTACATTTTGGGGTGAAGAACCCAAGGAGGAGTTAACAGCTGGGGGGAGTGCAGCTAGCCCAGACAGAGGAGGAGGAGAAGGATCTGGGGGTGCTCATTACAAGGTCAATGAACAACTCAGCACAATGTAGAAAGGCAGCTGCAAAGGTCAACAAAATGCTGGGTTGCACTGCAAGGGGTATATCCTCGAGGAGAGAGGAGGTGATTCTTCCATGGTATAGGTCATTAGTTAGACCACACCTGGAGTACTGCATGCAGTACTGGTGCCTGTATCTGAAGAATGACATTAAGTTACTGGAGGGGGTGTAGTGCAGGGCAACAAAGATGATCAAGGGGCTGGAGGACTTATCATACGAGAGCAGGCTGAGGGAGTTGAGCATGTACTCACTGGAGGAGAGGCAGGACGGGGGGACATGATTGAAACCTTTAAGTACATGAAAGGAATAAACAAGACAGGTACAGAGGAGCTGTTCAAAGTAAGGGAGGGGAGGGACACCAGGGGTCATAATATGAGACTGGAGGAAGGAAGGTTCAGGAGGGAGATGAGGAGACACTTTTTTACAGAGAGGGTGGTAGCTGGGTGGAATGCGTTACCTGCAGAAGTGGTATCCAGTAGAACAGTGGACTGCTTTAAAAGGGGATGGGACAGGACAAGGGGGAGGGTCAATGGAGGAGGGTTCTATTACAGGGTAACTAGGCAACTGGACAGGGGCCATGCAGTGGCAGAAAAGAAAGAGTGGTGGTAAATGGTATACAATCAGAAGAGATGCAAGTCACAGGTTGGGTACCTCAGGAGCACGTCAGAAACGGGGGGGGTGACAGATGGGGAAATCATGGAGGGCAGATTCGGGAGGTACCTCAGGGATCAGTCCTGGGGCCAGTCCTCTTCAATATCTTCATTAGTGACATTGCAGATGGACTGGAGGGTAAGGTTTGTCTGTTTGCAGATGACACCAAGATCTGCAACAGAGTAGATGATCCAGATGCGGTGGGCAGAATGAGAAGAGATCTGGATAAACTAGCAAAATGGTCGAAAGAGTGGCAACTGGGGTTTAACGCAAAGAAGTGCAAGATCATGCACATAGGGAAGAGAAACCCTGAACCCATGTATAGGCTGGGAGGAGAGCTGCTGACAGTCACAAGGGAAGAAAAAGACTTGGGTGTCATCATCGCCGATGACCTGAAATCATCCAAGCAGACCACTAAAGCAGTAGGTAAGGCTAGAGGGATGTTGGAGTGTATTAGTAGAGGTATCACAAGTTGGAAGAGGGAAGTAATAATCCCTCTTTACAAGACACTGTTTAGGCCCCATCTGGAGTACTGCGTGTAGTACTGGAGGCCACACCTTCACAAGGACATTAACCAAATTGAGGCAGTCCAGAGAAAGGCAACCAAAATGGTGCAGGGACTGCATCAGAAAACATATGAAGACAGATTAACTGAGCTCAATATGTATACCCTAGAGCAAAGGAGGGAGAGAGGTGATATGATTGAAACATCCAAACACCTTAAAAGCATTAACAAGGTGAAATAGTCTAACATGTTTCAATATAAGACAAATAGCAAGACAAGAGGGCACAGCATGAGATTAGAGGGAGGCCGATTAAGGGGTAATGTGAGGAAGTTCTTTTCCACAGAAAGGGTGGTGGATGCATGGAACGGCCTACCTCAGGAAGTGGTGGATATGAATACAGTGAAGACCTTCAAACAGGCATTCGATAGGCATAAGGGAGCAATACAGATGAGTATGAATAGATAGGCCATTAACAGAGCAAAGGCCAATGGCACATTCATAAGGTAGGAAAAGAAATGAGCAGACTGGATGTGCCTTGCGGTCCTTATCTGCCGTCAACTTCTATGTTTCTATGGAAGGGTGGAAGGGAGGGGCAGCTGCAGAATAAGGGGTGCTAGCTGCACATTCGAGCAGACTTGATAGACCTCCAGGCCTTTATCTACTGGCAAATTTTTCATGTTCGTTTGTTTGGATCCAACTCTTTGCTCTGTGATGTGGGGCTGTACACTACTCCAGTATAGACAGTGTACCTAGAGTCTGTCAACAGATTGACCCATTGTAATTCTAGCCCCTCGTTTTTCCTCTTTGTACCTCTGTCCCTCTGTAGTCTTGGCACCCTCCTTCACATGTAATACAACCCCTCTTCCTCCTTTCCTCCCCTTTCTGTGTCTCCTGAATAGAGTGTATCCTGGTGTTTATTGGCATATTCATTTCCCATTTATGGTGCTCAGTACACCACAATTCTGTTATAGTATCTAGGTCCATTGTGACTTCCAGGTCTGGAATTTTCTTTCCAAGGCTGCTTACGTTAGTGCACATTGCTTGCCAAATCTTTCTTCCCCATTGTCTATTACCCTGCCTCCTCCTTTTACTCCTTCCTGACTTGCATACGGTCTTACCCCTCAAGTGACCCTTTTCCTCATTACTTCCACCTTCTCTGGACTACTTTAATATTATATCCTTCCCTACCTGCTTTATATGTCCATTTTATTCTTTCCTGCTTCAGTGTGCATGCTATTTGCTTAAGACCCCTCCCTGGTTCCCTAAAACTTTCCTTTACTACATCTACCTTCTCTTGTACTATACCATTCATCCCAATATGGATGATGATATCCAGCTCCCACTACCCTCGCAATCCTGTGGAACCTCTCTATCACTTCTAACAGAGACCCCCCTTAAAGAGCTAGTGGAGCCAAAACAGGCAGACAGGAAAATAATACAAATTTTAAGTAGTAGTCAATTGTAACTTTTTATTTCTCCTTTTGCTCATCAGGAAGTATTCTATGTGATAATACTGTGCTGGATGTGTGGAACAGCTCTTAGCCTGGTGGCTGACATATCTAACTCTACTGCCCCACACTACATCTTCAGCATTATGATTTCATTGACTGTGACATCACAGGTGAATGACCTGGTAGTCAATCACTTGCTGTTCCTAAGTAGCAGTGATGTCACAGTCAGTGAGGTCACAATGCTGATGATGCAGTGTGAGGCAAAACAGCAAGATATGTCAGCTGCCAGGCTAAGAGCTGTTCCACACATTGCACCTACTAACATCAGGTAAACAATCTTTTAATTAAATAAATGGAGAAGAAAAAGTACCTCAGATATAAAAGGAAATGGCTGGCTGCTTTAAAAATATAATATTAGTTTTAGGCAGTACACTAGCTCTTTAAGAAATTCACCTCCCTCACCCCCCCCCCCACCATCTCCCAGTTTCATCTCCTTTACAGCTGAGTCCCCTACCAATACCAGCTTCCTCCTTGGTTGTGTGATTCCCCTTGCTGAGGGGGAAGGGTACTAGAAGATGATGAGCAGAAGGCATGTGTACTATGCAATTACGTCAGCTCAGTATTTACAGTTTGGGAGAATGGGCCTCTACCAGATGGTGGGGTTGGGGCAGCCACAATGGGGTGCAGTAAATCTGGAGGTTGGTGATCATGGTCCAACAGTTAACAAAAATAAAGGTCTGGAGGCCCTCAGGGTGGATAAAGCCACAAGGCTGGGATGACCTGCATGTGAGGATACTTAGGGAACTGGCCTCGGAACTGGTGAAGCTCTTGACCCACTTACTTAATGGCTTAGTAGAGTCTAGAGTAGTGCCAGGGGATGGGAGGACTGCAGACGTAGTCCCATTCCATAAGTTGGAGGACATAGAGGATCTAGGCAACTACTGGCCAGTCAGTCGTATCTCCATTGTAGGTAAGCAGATGAAGACCATACTTAAAGAAAGTCTGGAGGCCTACTTAGAAGACAATGGGCTGCAGGACAGCAAGCATCATGGGTCTGTGAAAGGAAAGGCTTGCCAGACCAACCTGATACTTGTTAGGCAGGTCCCAATCTGTCAGAATTGGAAATTCCATGTCTACCTCCCCAGTCACCACTGACGTCCTCCAAGGCTCAGTCCTCAGCCTGCTCCTTTTCTCCACCTTCCTAAATGACCTGCCCACTGCCTGCCCACACACATCCATCCACATGTATGCAAATGATATGGTACTGTATACATCAGGCCCCTCAACCACTGATGTGACGACCAGGCTACAGCAGGACTTTAATGATGTTCGGCTCTGGTTTCACACAAATCATCTTTTTCTAACTGCCAAGAAGTTGGTCTCAATGACCTTCGACATGAGGCAGAGACTCTCTCGGCTCCCCACCACCCCCTCCTTCCACACCCTGGTCAGGACTACTCTGGAGGCTTGCTCGTCCTTTAGATACCTCAGGGTCTGGCTCGACCAGCACCTCAACTTTTCTGTACGTGTCGATGACATCCACAAAAAGCTCCACCCCAAGTTGGGTGCCCTATTTCGCAACCATGGTTG
This sequence comes from Neoceratodus forsteri, assembly GCA_016271365.2. NCBI lineage: Eukaryota > Metazoa > Chordata > Ceratodontiformes > Ceratodontidae > Neoceratodus > Neoceratodus forsteri. The sequence continues at coordinate 825,602,667 of CM057449.1, forward strand.
CATCCCACTGCCAGCCCGCCACACACTTGTACAGAAAATGATTCTCCCTATCTTCGATTATGGTAATGTAGTCTACAGTGCCACTCCTAAGTCCATTTTAGCCAGACTAGACACCCTCTTTCACTCTTTCTGCCATTTTGCTCTTGATTGCCCTCCCTCTACATAGCACTGCACTCTCTACCGGACTCTCAACCTCCCCTCGCTTCAGGATCATAGACATCCCACTGCACAAGTCTCATGGCCAAGTTCTGGTACCAATCCTAGCCACCTTATCTTGCCTTTTCCCTAACTGCCCAGACCCCTCCAGCATACCTCCTCAGAAACTTTGACACCAGTCTCCTGGTTGTGCTGTGCATGTCCTCCTCTGCTGGTCAGGCAGCCTTCAGACATCGTATGCCTAAACTGTGGAATTCCCTCCCTGCTGCCATCTGGCTTACACCCCCAACTCAGCACCTCAACCCTCTCATCAAAGCACATTTCTCCACTACCTGTGTCTGTGGCAAATGACTGTGCTGAATATATGCCAGACTCTGCTAAGTTTGTGTTATGTATAAGTGCCTAGTCCACTATCTTGATGCATGATTTGATTTATGTTTGTTATTTTGCCTATCTGTTGCCTTAATATCCTTGTATTACTGATGTACTGAACTTAATTGTTCTGTTCTTGTATTATCGTCCTGACTGTATATTGTATACATCTATTTTATCTCCACTGTGCCCCTCCCCCAGGATGCACCTGGAATCGAGCAGTACTCCGCTCAGTGTGCCTTCCTGGTAGAACTTTTAAATAAATAAATAAATAATACTGTTTTCCAACAACTGGGTCACTGGGATGAAAGCTAAATAGAGGGCAGGCAGTAGACTTCCCCTGCTTCGACTTCAGCAAAATCTTCCATTTGGTACCATGGAGGAGGCTGATGAAAAACCTGAAGGACAGGAAAGGATAAAGTCTAGTGGGTGGAAAACTAACTGGGGTCGTCAGAGGATAATAAACAGAGCCAAATCTGAGGATGGGGAGTCAAAAGCAGCATGCTGCAAGAATAAGTGCTGGGACCTGTCCTATTCAAGGGTGAGGGAACTTCAGAAAGACATAGGAAAGCTGGACAAGTGATCAAAGTTCTAGCAGTTGAAAGTTAATGCAAAGAAATGCAAGGTGATGCATTTACAGAAAAAGAACCCATGCACAGTGTCTTGGATGGGAGAGGTTAGGTTGACCACTACATCAGAAGAGAGGGATCTGGGGGTCATCATCAGTGGCCCCCTCAAATAAACCATCTAGTACAATACAGTGTACAGTATGCCATTGAAGATGCAGGACTGTATTGGAAGGGTTTTTGATAGCAGAAGATGCAAAGTGATATTGCCCCATGCATATCACTGGTAAGACCTTGCTTGTCAAGCTATGCCCAGTTCTGGTGCCCTCACCGGAGAAAGGACATAGAGAGGCTAGAGTCAGTGCAGAGAAGGGTCACCAAAATGATACATGGCCAGTGAGGCAGATCCTATAAGCAACGGATGGTGGCCCTGAATATGTGCTCACTGGATTCCAGACTTGAGAGGGAGACAAGATAGGGGCATATACATTTCTGAGGGGCATAAACATGGTAAATAAAGACCTGTTTGTTAGAAATAGGGACACGGTCACAAAATGGGATGATTGGAGGTTGTTAGAAGTTAAATTCAAGAGGAATGTGAGGAAGATCTACTTCACTGAAAGGGTAGTAGAGCTGTGGAACAGATTATCAACTGATATGGTAAGAGCAAGTACCCTGGAATGGTTCAAGAATGGCTGGGACAAAGCAAGTAGAGTTGTAGTCCCTCAGGAGAATACCTAGCGGGTAAAAGAAGTAGGTGGCCAGGTGGGTGGGTGGAAGGGGAAACTCCCAGGACACTGGATCTGGAGGGTGAGATAGTGTGCTTTAGGCAGACTCGATGAACCATCAGTCTCTTTCTGCCAACATATTCTCTATGTTTCTCTCACGCTCTCCTTCTCGTGATCTGATGCCTTTTCCTTTCATATCCTTTGCTGTAAATCCATAGCAAGCCAGTCTGCTTTCTCTGTCTGCTTCCCAACACTGTGAAACATCCTCCCTCTCCCTGTCCCTCTCTCGTCCTCCCTGTACTTCCGCAAACCACTCTTACTAGAACATTTCTCAAAAGTATGCACCTGCAGTTACAGTAGCAATCTGCTTCTCTTCTCTATCATTACAAGAATTCATGCCCTGTTCACCTCTCAACCATTTATCCCCTGCCCTATTGCATAGCTTAAAATTCAGTATATTCTGTAATTTTGAGTTTTTACCCCATAAGGTTTTGTTAAAAGATACTTCCTTTCATAGACTTCGCACTGTCCTAGTTATTGTCTTTAGTATCCCTGTAACTTACGTATTTTGCACATTTGTTGCACTGCACATGCACCTTTCATATTATCCTTCCTGCACATGCATCCATTGTTAACACTGTAATTGTTACTGTACTATCACTCCCTCTTGCAACCCCCCCAACCCTTGGCTAACACCTGGTAACAAGCTCCAGCTCAGTGCCTATTCCTGTCACCAAATTGTAAATATCTTTTTTGGAAGATGGCGGGATGGTCATCCTTAAGAGTATCCCCACATGAAAGAGTTGGGCATTAAGGCATGGGGTGCCTCCAAAGTGCAGCTCCCCTCCTGTGTCAGGGTCAATGCTCAACAGAAGTACAATGGCAGCCAATGACAATATGCGCAATATATCTAGCAATATGTCTACCTAAAAGTGTGCTGTGTGAACTTCCAGTTTGTGTGCTGGCCCAGTCTTCCAGTGGAAAGTCATGAAGTGTGGAAGCCCTTAACTATCACTAATCATGATGTGTGAGGACAATGGACATTATGCTGTAAATAAGTGTGCTGCCATCCCTGTCTGCTCCAACTCCCCCTACTGTCTTTTTTTCACTGAGTTTAACAAAAGTACCCGACTGGCATCCTCATGATTTGGGAAATTTCCTCCTTACCAAGGTCCCCAGGCACTACACCAAATAAGAATAAAATGACTGGTGATCTAAAAAGTCCCTCATATTAGTAAAAAATCTAGTCATGGTAGGTCCCTCTACTACTTAGGCAACAACAGAGCTAAATATCACCACCAAATGCATGAATGAACAGTACCAGGAGGCTATACTTGTAAGTATATAGGGGGCTATTCTCCAAGGTGCAGAGTGGCTATGCACCACATATCTGCAGTGCATAGACACTCCATGGTCGCTGCACCCCCTGCACCCAACGCACCATAGTGGCACCGGGCAGACATGCACCAGATCCCCCGGCCAGCTGGTGAGATCCATGATGGGGTGGTCTGGGGGGCAGTGCAGGGGGCATACTAATGCTCCAAGCTATTCACGAAAGTTCAATGGGCCGGGCAAGGGAAGGTGCAGGCTACATGTTCCAGGGCAGCCATAGTCACTGTGCATCCCTTCTCCGACAGTATGCCACCAGCAGCAGCAAACACCATAGGGCCCCACCGACATGCTGCCCCAGCCCTCCTGGACCACTGTGAGGTCGGGGGCAGCCACCTGTGCACTTGCATGGTGTTGGTGTGTGCAGAATAAAAGTACAAAATGTAAGCACTCCACTGGATTTCTGGAAATGAAGTGGTCCCCAAGGAATACTTCAAACAAAAGGTTCAAGGTAGCAGGTTTAATTACCAAGGTTCAACTGTAGTTTCATTGCCACTCTACATTTCTATGACTCCCTGAGGTAGCTCGAATGAGCAAAGTGCAGGAGTGAGTGAGAGAGAGTGTAGATCTTGGCTGGTACTGACATGTAAAGCGGAAACAAAACTGAAGTTGAACCTTGGTAATTATAACCTGCTAACATGAATACCTTTTGTTTGAATTATTCCTTGGGAACCACTTCATTTCTGGAAATCCGGTGATGTGCTTAAGTGTTTGTACATTCATTCTACATTGGGGTGGCAGCCCCATTTTAGCACCCATTCCAACTCCATTGAGGCACAGCACTTTTTGTGTGTGTCTTGGTGTGTGCAGGCTCGCCAACCATCCCTGCAGCCATGGTGCCATGTGGCGCATTGATCCAGTGGTGAACCAGGTCCAGGCATCCCACTAGATACCCACTCATGTTTGCTGGATAGCCAACATGCACCAGCATACTAGGAGCAGGGCCATGGAAGGGAGCTGCGCGGTGGCCAATGGCTGTGAATATGGCCATCACACATTGTTCCATCAGGTGCAGAACTACACAGGTGCTATACGTGCCTCTGGCATGTACTTCCTGCCCCTTGGAGAATCGCCCACCATAATGAATTTATTTCTACTTACAGGCTGTGCCCAGGAACTATAAACATGTTTACCCCTCACTAGAAACACTGGCAGAGAACACCAGAAAACAAAAGGAGTGTCTGCCGGCATTCCTAGGAAAAGGCTAACATGTTTATACTGCCTAGCTACAACCTGTAAGTAGAAATAAATTCATTATAAGCTTACTAGTATACAGCCTCCTTGTACTGTTTGTTTATTTATTCAGTGGTGGTGCTTAGCTCTAGTGCTTCCTCACTGATTTTTTTTTTGTCAAGCACACCATGCAGTGTTGTAGGCCTCCTGTTTCTCTCTACTAGTTAGTAGTGGTACCCTTTATGGATTCCCGAGGCTGACTGTCTCGACACTGACCTGCCTGGGCACTATTGCCCAACAGGTTCAGTAGCCAGACAGTGTGCAGCCCAACAGTGCGGAAACCCAATGGACAGTACAGGGATAAGGTAGCAGATGCGACACCTTGCTGTCTCACCCCTGTACATGCACTTGAAATAGTGCAGGAATCGGAAGGCTGGCCGAGCTGCCCCAGTGGTGTTGAGGGCTAAACCAATGGCAGCTCGGCCAGCATGTTCTAGGAGGTGCAGGTTCTATCCCGTGTTGCACCCTGTACATTTTGCAGTGTTGGACCCCTGTAACTGTTTTTTACTAACTCCGAGATGCACTCCCCCTCAGAGTTAGATATTTTAGTTACGGGGGGTGTGGGGGTCGTAGCCCCCCACATGGGGGGTTTGGGGGTGAAGCTCTCTGAATTGCTCTGTAAATATTACAATCAGATGCCTGAAATAGTATTTTTGGGCATCTGTTTGTTTCAGCAGAATGACTTTCAGGCGACAAGGGTCGGTATCCCCGAGACTCAGGAAATTGAGTTTAGGGATATCATAGTATGTCCTTAGCAGCTGCAGTATTTGGACTCATGTGTGTTTTCAATTGATTTTACAAGAACTCTGTAAAAATCCACCATCAGTATGTCAGCACTGGAAAGTTTTTAGTCAGGGCACCATCTAAACTCTTTGTTAGGCTAGCAATACATCACTATAATTACTTTTTAGTGGGGGTACACTTCCCCTACAGTCATAGGATCAGAGGCCCTGCATATATGCCATAAAGTTTTAGCCATAAGCTTTTAGTCAGTTGACCTTCCACTTTATTAAACCTCATGAAGGAAATTATAGCATTGTTTGGGGGGGGGGGGTCTGCACAACCAAACCATGATTCAACTGCTTGTCTCCCATCCTCTGTAATCCAGTAATAGTTGACAGTGAAAGCTAAAATCACACACTTTTCCCACACAATCCATGTATGCATGATCCTGCTGTGCATGGACAACTATCACTATGTTGTGGGGAGTGGGGGGGGACAAGGGTTATAGTTTGATAAGACATAGTTCTATGACTGGGTAACTAGGCAACTAGACAGGGGACATGCAGTGGATGTCCTGTATCTTGACTTCAGTAAGGCATTCAACTCAGTGCCGCATAGAAGGCTGGGAAGTAAGTTAGTGGGCACAGGGGCAGGTGCAAAGCTGGTGAGATGGGTAGGGAACTGGCTTCAGGGAAGGCAACAGGGGGGTTGTGGTGGGTGGGGAGCTCTCACACCCAAGGGTAGTGATGAGCGGTGTTCCACAGGGCTCGGTGTTGGGACCAGTGTTGTTTGGGATATTAATTGCAGACATATCATTGGACATCAAGAGCAAGATCAGTCTGTTTGCTGATGATACCAAGGTAGGAGCGGTGGTGGATGACCTGGGGAGGTGGCAGGGGTTGCAGAATAATCTGACAAAGCTTGAAACCTGGTCAGACACCTGGCAACTGGGGTTTAATAACAAAAAGTGCAAGGTGCTGCATTTTGGGGTGAAGAACCCAAGGAGGAGTTACCAGCTGGGGGAGTGCAGCTAGCCAAGACAGAGGAGGAGAAGGATCTGGGGGTACTCATTACAGGGTCAATGAACAACTTGGTACAGTGTAGGAAGGCAGCTGCAAAGGCCAACAAAATGCTGGGTTGTATTGCAAGGGGTATATCCTCGAGGAGGGAGGAGGTGATTCTGCCACTGTATAGGTCATTAGTTAGACCACACCTGGAGTACTGCTGCAGTACTGGTGCCTGTACCTGAAGAGGGACATTAAATTACTGGAGGGGGTGCAGCACAGGGTGACAAAGATGATCAAGGAGCTGGGGGACTTATCATACGAGAGGAGGCTGAGTGAGTTGAACATGTACTCACTGGAGGAGAGAAGGGACAGGGGGGACATGATTGAAACCTTTAAGTACATGAAAGGAATAAACAAGACAGGTACAGAGGAGCTGTTCAAAGTAAGGGAGGGGAGGGGAGGGACACCAGGTGCCATGATATGAGACTGGAGGGAGGAAGGTTCAGGATGGAGATGAGGAGACACTTTTTCACAGAGATGATGGTGGCTGGGTGGAATGCATTACCTGCAAAAGTGGTATCCAGTAGAACAGTGGACTGCTTCAAAAGGGGATGGGACAGGACAAGGGGGAGGGTCAATGAAGGGGAAGGGTGGAAGGGAGGGGCAGCTGCAGAATAAGGGGTGCTAGCTGCACATTTGAGCAGACTTGATAGACCTGTAGGCCTTTATCTGCTGGCAAGTTTCGAATGTTCATAAGTGGTTGAAACAGGATGTACTTGTGAAGATTTCCCCTTCCAAATGCCGGTAGCATTTTACCATTTCCTGTATTCCCTCTGCTACTACTGAGGAGAGGATGGTATGCCATGGGTTATGGGGTGAACAGAGGTCGGAGCATTCTTCACATAAGCTTCCTTACAACTTATGATAAGCGATCATGAGCACTGACAGTTTAAATTTACAGTAAACAAAACCTGACAGGCAACTTAAAATGAGATATGGTCATCAAAAGATCATGCTGCCAACAACATGAAGAGCATGAACAAATTACCAGTTGACTTTCCATGGTTCCAGGTGGTGGCATCCAAAGTGTCAGCTGAAGTGCTCTGTCTGTCTCAGCTTCTCAAAAGGATGTCACTGAGAAGAGTGTTGGCACCAAAATAAAAATGCACTGAGACGGTAAGCAGAGCCAGTTTCATAGAAACATAGACAATGATAGCAGAAAAAAGATCATTGGTCTATCCAGTCTGCCAATATAACCCTAATAAAACCCAGGACCTAGTTTTCATACAGGGTTCTAACCCACGCTATCCACTTCCATGCTCTCCGCCCTGCTGTTATCACCCTGAGCAACCACTGAGCCCCTCACTCTGTCCCATCCATGTTTGAAACACCTGGTAATTTTGGCACCCACCACATTGGCTGGCAGATTGTTCCATGTCTCCACCACCCTTTCTGTAAAATAAAACTGTCCCACTTCCCTCTTAAACATCCCCCCATCACTTTCCACTTATGCCCCCATGTTCTTCATCCACTACTTATGCAAAATAGTTCCTCTCAGTTAACTTTCAGGAACTTGAAGATCTCTATCATATCTCCCTCTCTCATTTGGCATTCAGCAAGTATGTGTTCAGTGTCTAGAACCAGTCCTCATAAGAACTGCCCTGCTAGCCCCAAATACTTTTTGTCATGCTTCATTGCATTGTCTCTATCTTGTCCTAATCTTTCCTAAGATGAGGACTCCAGAACTGTGCACAGAACTCCAGGTGGGACCTCACCAGTGATTTATAGAGAGGTAGTAATACCTCATTCCATCTGCTGTCAGTACCCCTTCCTATATACCCCAGCATCTTGTTTGCCTTACTGTAAGCTTTGTTAAATTGGTTTAATTGTTTTAGGGAGTCACTGACAATAACCCCTAGTTCATAAATGTGCCAACTGCCCATCAAGCTTTTTTTTTATGCAGGAACATGAACATGCATGTTTGCAGCTTGGCACCTAATAGCAAGAATGACAGGGCTACAGTGTTGAAAAACACAAACATTTTTATTTATTTTATAAAGTCAGAGATCTGCCATGGAATGCTCACAAGAGACACATGAGGGACTCCTAAACTGATCAGCACAAGAAAAGGGCAAGTAAGTACACCAAAACAACCCAAAATGCTGACAGTGCCCCTTTAAAATAATCACAAGACTCCAAGATCCTACAAGCAGGAAGAAAAACAAAACTTTTTACTTTAACTCATTGGTTCTCCTGTCTGGTGTGCTCAGAATTTAAAGAGGTAGGTGTTTTACTGGTTTTCTCTACCTTGTCTAATTAACTAATTTTTTCTCCAGTTAGAATTTTTCAACATAGCCACCTTTGTATGCCATTAATGAGGAGAAGCAGCTGTCAGATACAGAAATCAGGTACCCAAAAGGGTTTATTTTGCCATATTATCCCTATCTCTCACGGAGCACTAAGGCACACCCTTGCTTAAGCAGCCATCTTGGATTGTGTCCTCTGTCCTCCTTAATTGCATTGTGCAAGGAGTTCTAGAGATAAATAAAACTCTGGGAGTTTGAACAATTATGGCTACATTTTCCTGGAGGCAATCCAAATGTTATACTTTCCTCATTTTGTGAACCTACCAGTCTTTAAAAAGATCCAATTAGCCCGTGGAACTGAACAGGCTGGATCAGAGGTCATATGTACCACATGGTAAAATGTTCCCACCAACAGAATAAACAACTGGTGATCTTAAAAAGTCCCTCAGACTGGTGAAAATCAAATCAAAACATATTTCACTACTGGTTAGTAGTGATGCTACTTGGATTTAATTATACGAGTTTCCAAATGTTTTATGAGAATTCTGTTTAAATCCCCCATCAGTTTGCACCGATGCCAGCACTGGGACATTTTGTGTCAAGGCACCATCTGAATTCTTTGTAAGGCAATCAGTACATGATTGTTTATTACTTTTGGAGGTGGCACACTTCCTCTATAATTAAGGGAATGAAGGCCTGGGTAAACATTATATAATGTGCAATGTTGTAGCCACATACTAAATCAGTTCATTAAACCTTATGAAGGGAATTATATTTAAGAAGCAATAATAACAAAATATAAATTATAGGTCAAACAAAGAAGAGCTTTATTATTTTTCTTATATTATCCACTGAAAGTTGCCCTCAGCTAAGGAGGCCTTTCCTGGTAAAACTGTAAATGCTTTAGGACTATGAACCTCTTGAAGGGTCATGGGAAAAAAGGATTACAATTGCTAGTAAGCATCCTTTGTGTTTGTAATGATGTTTCCCATGTTATATAATTATTTTCTTTGAGAAGTCTATTCTTGAGTAATGAAAAACATTCCTAACAGACACTGTTTTAAAATTGCTTGTTTTTATTATCTTCTTGTATCACACGCATACCCTAGTTAGTACAATAATCTTCATCATGAATCACTTGACTAATGCCAGAGGATTATTAGCTGGCATGGAATTTAGTAATAATAAAACATCTAAAAGTCATTCCAGGAGTCTTTGGTCCTATAGACAACAAATGCATAAGATGGTTAAGTTCAGCACCACATCAATGCAAGTCATCAGCTGCAACCTAACTCTCCCTGTCCAACATCCTTCTACTCAAAAAAAAAAATAAAAAACACACAGATATGTTCTAAATTTTAATTGCTCAAGCAAGAGCCACTAGGCTTCTCCCACATGTTAAGTTTTCCAGGTGACTTATTAGAAGTTAAATTAGCCAGTTACAATGTACCTATGAAACCCTGTCCTTTGAAAATCACCCAATTTTATTTTAGGCAGTCTTGATAAAATTTACCAAATTGACAAAAGTATATCCTTTTAATAGTGTGGCTAAGAATAACATTAAAATAACCTAGAGGCCAGTTAAGGGGAATATTTGGAAAAGCGTTCAAGATACATTTTTTTCTTCCCTTACCGTCTAGTCATACAAATGAGATGGCTTCTTGCAGTATCAAAGAGGTTAAGGAAAGATGCCAGGCCCGAGGTAGTCAGTTGAAGGTAGTCACAGATGTGGCAATCTTTTCAGAAATGCCACAAATGCTAGATGAGATGTCAATGCAAAATAAGGGAATTAACATGTAGTTAAAGGGATGGCATGGCAAAGAGGGATTTGGCTATTCTAGGGACTTGAGGTCCTTATGTGTTAACCACTGGCTGTTTGCAAACAGCAGGCCACCTCAATAGGTGAGCCATCAGTGCAGTGGGACAGAAGTTGGACATAGCATTTAGGAAGCTTTAAACTATGTCAGAGGAAGAGCGGAGATGGTGTGTGCAGGAACATTTAGTGTCTTAAGACTCAGAGAGAACCAAGGTGGCTCTTCTCCACATTTCATAGGATTAGGAACTGAGGGAATGAAGAGAAAACTTTAGGAATGAAGGGAGAAGGGCAACAAAGATGATAATGGGACTACATGATCTGCCATATGAGGAGCACCTGAAAGAGCTGAAGTTATTCTCACGGGAGGCTAGACGAGAGGGGGGGCATGCTTGAGACATTTAAGTATCTGAAAGGCATTAACAAAGTGCCATACTCAAAATGGTTTACTAAGTCTCACAACTCTAATACTAGAAGGCACAACTGGAAACTCAAAGGGAGGAGGTTTAGATGTGATGTCAGGAAGTTATTTTTCTCTGAGAGGGTGGTGGCACCTTGGAACAGTTTACCCCCGAGGTAGTGGAGGCCAAAACATTTACCTCCTTCAAGCTTGGTTGGGACAGGACATACATGCAACACATGGTCTAGGGTGGGGACTCATCTTGAGTAAGAATTCAGTGCTAGAAGACGTGTCCCAGCAGGGTCCATGCAAACAAATGGGTAGATTAAATGGACCTTTGGTCTCCTTCTGCCATTACCTTTCTATGTTTCTATGTTTCTAAGGAAGCCCAGCAGTAAATAAAAAGAGAAAACCTGGTGGGAATTGAAGGGCAGATCCAAACCTAGGGGATTCAGGAGGGGGAAAAGGAAATTTGGATGATGTTATGTACAAATGCCAGAAGCTTGGGCAACAAAATGAAGGAACTGCAGGCATTAATAGTACCAGCTATGTTGGATATTGTAGTCATAAAACATAGCAATAAAGAATAACAGCTGATAACTCACAAATCCAGGCTATGCCCTGCTCAGAATGGATAAAGACACTACTAGGAGGAGGTGGTGAGGTTGTGTATGTTAGGAATTCTGTCTGGGTGGTAGAGGGCAAAACCATAACAAAAAGGAGAAGTAGAGTCTAAGTGAAAGAGATAGGACTGTTAAAGTCTAAGAATGAAAGTGCTCAATAGACCACCTATCCAATCATTGGAGGTGGATGAGCTGCTGGAGGGAGAAATAGGGAAAGCAGTGAATTTAAGCAGGACATTGCTCATCATGTATTTCAGTCTCCCAGATGTAGATTGTGATGCTCTGGTAGCTGAAACCCAGAGAAGACAGAAAGTTATAGAGACATTGCAGTACTTCTTTCAGAGCCAATGAGCAAGGGAGGCTACTAAGGGAAATGCATTTCAGGATCTTGTATTGTCTCATCAGGATATTATAAGTGGCAGAAAGGTAGAGGACCCATTAGGCCAGAGGGTACCATGTGATAAGATAACCTGTTCTCCTCCCCTTCCCTATTATGTATTATAGGCACTAGCACTTTTTTTATTCTTGGTTGTTTTTTGCTTTTATGTTTCATGTTTGTTGATACTGAAAACATTGTTGTTCTGATGCCAATTGTAAAGCTCTCTAATTACTGCCTAGTCACTTAGCTTGCCCTCGCTCCTGAGCTGTTTTCCCCACCTTCATTCCTTATCCTGCACCCTCTGTTCCTGTAACACTTACTTTCCCAGCCCCGCTCTCTTCCCTTCCCACTTAGCCATTTCTCCAGTACCCCGTCATTACCCCCTCCCTTTTTCCTGCCCCTCCCCTCTCCTGCTCTTTGCCACCTCACTCCCCCTCTAACCGCCCTCCACTCCCCTCTCTGCCGTCTTTCGGTTCCACCGGCCCGTAACAGGTTGCTACCTTGTACCGCTAATGCCGTAACTTGACGCCACCCTTCCTACCTTTCTTTCACCTTTCTGCCCCTCTCCCTGCCAGCTTTCCCCTCCTTCTTTTATTCTTCCCTCTTCTCCCTATGCTCAGTCCTCACCCCCTTCCCTCTCCTATTTTATCCCGCCTCCCACCAGTTTGAGTGACTCCCCTCTCTCTCCTGCCGTCTCGTAGTTCCACCGGCTCGGCCGCAGGTTACTACTCTACCCCGCCAATGCCATTTTCACCACCTCGCCTCTTGTCCTCCTCCCTTCTTCTGCTCTGCTGTGCTCTTACTAGGTGCACTCTATCTCCCTACCCCCACTCATTTCCCTATCTGTTCCATGCCCTTCATCCCTTTTCCCCCTATACCCTGCCCTTCCCACCCTACCCTTCCCCTCCCCATTCCTTTAGTTCAAATCCCTCCTCACCCTTGCACCTAGTCCTCCCACCACCATCCCCTGCACATCACCCTCTCTCCCTCTCTGTTTTTGCACCCATAGCTTCACTGTCCTGTTCCCGACCTCCGTCTCTCTTGCCGACTCCCGGTTCCACCGTCCGGCCACAGGTGGTAACCTTCTCCCACTAATACGCATGGCGCCTTAACCTCCCTCCTGTCCTCCCTTTTTGCTATTCGCTTCACCACCCCTGTCTCCGTCTCTCCTGCCCTACCCCCTTACACCCTGTCCCCTACCACTCTCCCCTAGTTCTCAACAACTGAATACATGTAATTTTATCCTTATTGCTATGCTTGACTACACTGTGTGACTTTGTCCTTTGCAAATGTATCCTGCTCTGTGTAATTTCTTATGTATCCTGCAAATGTATCCTGCTTTGTGTAATCTCTTATGTATCACTGTGTTCTGTAACTGTACCTCCCGGGTCGTGCCTGAAAATAGCCACTTGTTGGCTAGCGCACTTACCCGGTCAACAAAAACTAAATAAAGAGTGCCAGTATATCGGCACCAAGTAAAACAGCTACTGCATATCACTAAAAACAAATACAGTGATATGCACAATAACGCCACACAGAAAGAGCTACAATAACTTGCAGTTGCCCAAATATAGCAGGTATTGCACCCACCTTTGTAGGGGGCTTTGCCCCCCACACCTCCCAATCTTTTAATAATCAACTCCAGAGGAGGGTTGATAATGGGGGAGAGCGGCAAGCTCATGATGGGCGCTACATCAGGGAACAAACACATTGGGGGCAACCTACAGGTGGGGTGGATGAAGGACAGTGGAGGTACAGTACTCAATATGAAAAAAATAAATAAATTACACTAGCACTGCAAACAAATGCAAAAGTAATACCTTGATCATGGTCAGACCTGAACCTGGGTTGCATGGCTGGAAGGTGGTGATGTTCCCCAGCACACCCAATGGCCAGCTCAAAAGCAGCCCCATCATCAAACCTACACATACTCATCTACATAACTAGAGAAGGTATGTGCTGTAATTACAATGTGCTCTTAATGGCTATCTCTATTAAGAACACATCACTCATTTATCTTTCGCTAATCTGACGTTACTCATTTTTACTTGCTCAAAAGGAGTTGCTCTATTAACTTGTTACCAGGCCAGAGTAACCATAGTACTGTGAGGCCTGAGCTGCCATGGCACCGTGGAGTTCAGCATTATTCTACAAGTTCAGTGAATAAAACCAAGGGTCATGGTTCCAAATATTAGGTCTATGGACTTCAACAGGATGTTGGATATATACTCAAATGGAGTGTCCAAAATTCAAGAAAGCTTGGCTCACAGAAAGGATAAGGAAAATCCAACTATTTGGAAAAGATTAAAACATTTATTCAATGTTAAAATACAACAAGCAGCTACCAGCCGGCACCTACATCCATCTCACATAAAGTGCTTTTTCAAGGCGAATTGCATTGAGAGAACTATACTCAAATAGAGGCTGAAGGACATTAAGAAGGAAGAGGAGATGGACAATAAGTGAGCACAAATTAAGAATGCTTTAGTAGAGGCAACACAGGAGTGTATAAAATATGTTAAAAAGGGGAATATGTGAAGGAAGCCCATCTGGGTCAATGGCTAGTTGAGCGCAGAAATTAAGTGTAAGAAGAAGGCCTTTAGGATTTGTAAGGGATGCACAAAAGTGAACAGTGAAGAATACAAAATAAAATTAGAGACTGTCAAGAAACTAGCCAGAAAAAAAAACAAGGATAACACAAAACTTTGGAAAGCAGAGGGTGTTAAAGATAATGATTAGGCCTGTTTTTAGGTACGTCAGATAGAAAAGGCAAAAGCATTGTGAGAATGAAGGAAAATGATGTTAATGTGGATGTTCTGGTCAAAAATGTCAGTTGTTTTTTATGGTAGAGGCATTAGGCTGTAACAAAAACAATTTTAAGTGTCTCTACTGAGTTGTGCACTGTAACCCTGGAGGGGAAATATAATATCAGGGAAAAAAATGTTACTGGCTTGTGTAATCCACACCATATATTTGATCTTAAGTGAATACGTCTATTTTAGTGTGTTATATGAAATTTATTTCATACCTTTCATTCCATTTTCACTCAATTTTGTGCAAATAATTGCCTTTTTCCTTATACAATCAATGACCTACAGCATTTGTTTTTCAATCTCTTTACATTGCATATATTTTCTGATTTCTATCCCAAGTAAATTGTGGCTTAAAAGAATAGTAAAGTGCTTGAATGCTTCTGTGCTTTACAAAAGTACTAAAGTGCTTTCCGGCTTCTGTGCTTTATTGATATTCAAAGTAGCAGCTTCAAATGTCCCATAGGCTCTTTTGTGCTGATGACTCCACTGGTAAACACAGGTCCTATTTGTAGCCCAAGCAGTCATGAACCGATGCACACTAGTACATTACCAGACCATGTTGTATTTAAATTTGAAAAAGATTTATTTCAAAATTGCATGTAAAACATGGAGGTAGAGCAAAAATTAGCTACAATCACCAAACACCCTAGCGCTTCGACAAAAGTCTTCTTCAGAGGCCAGGCTTGTGGTGATAACTCCCACCTTATATATCTAGATGCTATGGTCACTACATATTGGGTGGACCATTTACAATTGATAGATGTACCAAGGCAAGGTGGGATTTGAACCGATATGACACCTAAGTGACACACTTGCAAAGTGTAAAAAACACACATCAGTCAAACAGGCAAAAGCTTATAAGCATATCAAAAATACAATATAAATAGACATATGTTTCAAGAACATTTTTTACATATTAAAACAAATTGCGTTCTTACTGCACCAAGTAGTCACATTTCATAAATTTCATTTAAATGTTATTTAACACTTAATAACATCCACTAGGTGCAGGCTTCACACAATTGCAAGCAAAATTCAAACACGTTGTGCTCTCACTGCACTTAGTACTAACGTTTCTTTGTTACATGCTTTTTAAACTTAGACACATCCACTGGGTGCAGGC
This sequence comes from Neoceratodus forsteri, assembly GCA_016271365.2. Classification (NCBI taxonomy): domain Eukaryota; kingdom Metazoa; phylum Chordata; order Ceratodontiformes; family Ceratodontidae; genus Neoceratodus; species Neoceratodus forsteri. The sequence continues at coordinate 825,618,298 of CM057449.1, forward strand.
TTCATGTGGTTGCAAAAAGGAAGGACTTTAGCAAATGCAGTAAGATTCCATAATCATAATATTTTACACAGATAATGTAACAGTATAAAATTATGAAGAGTTTACAAATATGGTTTTAAATCCAATTCCCAAATGAGACCCTTCGGCGAGCGTGTACCTAAATGGAAAATACAATAACTTTTCACTGAAGCAATTTCTTTTGTCTATCCCCCCCAATGGAGTCCACCCCATCATTAAATATGTTGAGAACTCTGCATCCAAAGTACAAAGCAAAGTGAAGCCAGGAAGTATCAACTTTAGTACATGCATATATGATGCAGCTGGTTATTCTCCATATTTCTTGATGCTTGGGTGAGACGCTCGGTTGCCAGCGGACATCACTTTTGCAGTACTAGCTGATGAGGCCCAACCAAAGACTTACCTGCAGTATGTCCAAAGACTGAAGGAACAACTGGACACAAATTATAAACTGGCAACATATGACTCAGAAGTCAAAGAGCAAAGTGTGATGCCCGGAGACTGAGTACTCATAATAAATCTTGACTGTCATGCAAACACAAATTTGCTGACAGGAGGGGAAATACTTCCTATGTAGTGATAGAGCAAATGTATGAAATTCCTGTCTACAGGTTAAAACCTGAGAAAGGCACTGGAGGATGTAAAACCATGCACAGGAATCACATTTTACCCATAAGTCAGATGGAAATTGCACCTGAAAATTACGAGATGACAGAGAAAGCATCTAAAATTCAAACCAAGTCTAATGGACACAAGCCAATAAACAGAATTGAAGCAAACTTTCAAATCTGCCTTGTACCTCACAAGAGCATCAGTAAAAAAAAAGAGTGTGAATTCCCCTACAGCAGAGGGTGACAATGAGTCCTCGGATGAGGAATAGGTTGCAGAAAGGTTCTTTTCATCAGTATATGTCCCCCGGATGTGTGAAATGGAAATGCCTGGACCATCGGAGGGTCAACCAGAAAGAGATATGGCAGCAGGGGAAGTGAGAGAGGATGTTTTGGAAACAGATCAACATGACATGGACTTAAGAGCTGAAGAGACCTCTGTTTTAATAGAAACTACACCATCGCTGGACAAGGAACTGGGAGTCATGGCCCCAGCAGCTGACAAAGAGACAGAAGAACCTTTAAGGTGCTCCCAACAGATCATTAGACCAATCTTTAAACTAACATATGATGCCCCGGTACCTCCTCAGATTTCCCCATGTATGCAGCACACAGAGGTATTTATGTGATACCCAGATCACTGCCCTGCATTCCTTTTCAAGTGCTCCTGGATGACAGTGTTCTACATATATGTGGGAACAGCTGATACAAGTGTACTGAGCATTATAGGCTGTACACTGTTGAAAAAGTGTTTAAAATATAATGTAATGGTAAATGTGGTTGACCAACCAATTCAAGGGTCCCCTTCTTATGTATATAGTTGCAGGCCTGCCAATATGTTCCAGTTTGAATGTTATGTGTATGCTAGTTAGGAATCTGCTCAAATGGTTCAATTTATAGTATGGGGACTTGCTGTAACATTGTTGAATGGTAATGTGAATACTGCTAACCCAATATTTTATTTCTAGCACCCACGAGGGCATGGGTTTCCTCTGGGCAGGGGAAAGTGTAGCCCCCCCGATAAATTGGGGCTGACTTCTGCCATGTTTCGGGAGGACTTGTGGACTGCTGCTGAAGTTTTGGGCCAAGTGTTTCCCCTAACAGACTAGGAGCAGCCATGGCAGTAACCTTTGGCCTCCCTGTCCACCAATCGATAACCTGCAGTTTTGGCTCCTTTTTTCAGGCAATATGGGTCACATTTCAGCCAATTAGGATGCCCCTGGATGGTACCCAGTGAGGATAGTGACTGAATATGAGCAACCATCAAAACGGCGACTCATAAACAGTGCTATCCTCATGGGCTACCCTACAAGGATCAGATAACCTAATATTCTTCAGGTGAAGCTACCTCTGGCTGGAAGCTGCAACACTGGACTTAGGATTTGCAAGAAAGCGAGTTGTGCTCACAACAGAGGGAGGTGAACCACACAATTTACAATTGTCTTTGGTTTGAAGCAGATTCCTTAGGAAAGTTAATATTCTTCGGGTAGAGGACACTTCTAACTGAAGAGTGAAATAAGTAACTTAGAATTATCAGAAAAGGCAGTCTTACAATCAACAGAGGGAGGTGGACCTTGCTTTACTTTTGTTACAATTGTTAAGATTTTCAGTGCAGGAAGAATTTAAACCCACAGGAACTGAATACTGTTTACTGTGTCTGTCCTTGTGCACAGCTGACGTGTTTTGGGGCTGACTGCTTTCAGAGCACAAGTCACCAGGCTGTGTTGGGGCTGGGGAGGTTTACCTGTGTCTGACTTGGATGTTTGGATTTTTCTCTCTTTGATTAGCATGGTATTTTCTCTGTCAAATTGTCGTGTAGGGCATCTTGCTGACAAGAAGGCACTCATCGCAGCGGTAGGTCAGAGCTTTTAGCTGATTGTTTTGTGAGGGCACAGTTTAGCCCAAACCCTTCCACCACCCCTGGAAATAGTTCCTTTATACCTGGGGTTCTGACATCATTTCCTCAAGAGGGCAAGATGCATATCACTGTCATGTCCTCTCTAGCACACTGCACTGACAATATAAGCATACACATTATATAATATATATATTTCTATATAACAAACCAATCACACACCCAAAAAAAAAAATAAACAAGGTAGACAGACATGTGGGGAGTAGTGCGATGTAATGGCTGTGGGGTAGCAGTCTTCCAGGGGTCTTTCTGGAGGCTGAGATGCTGCCCTGTTTGCAGACAACTCTGTTCCTGGAGGGAGGAAGTTGCCCGTCTTCAGGTCGCACTGGACAGTAGTAAGGGAACCTCCCCCATCCAGGGAGCACCAGAGCCACCACCACTACCTCAGAGGTTGTGAAGAAAGCACAGCAGTTGGACCACAGTGGGCTTAGGGAGGGTAAGGGTGGTGGAATAGAGGCACACCCAGTCAGTTGTTCCACTCCACAATCCATACACCATTCTGGGGGAGCATAGTTCACCTATGGATGCACCTGCAGAGGAGACTAAGGAGGTTGCAGACAATTGTCACAAGGGAGGCCCTCAAGAAGGAGGCAGAGGGCACCACAGGGAAAGGAAGCAACTCCTGGTGGGGGACTCAATTATTAGGGGGATAGAACTGGGAGAAGCAGGGAAAACTGAAGTAAGGTGCCTGCCTGGTGCCATGGCTTGGAGGGGCAGGAAGCACATCCTTAGGATCACAAGAACAGTTGCGCAGGAGTCTGAGTTCAACGTCATTGTCCACCTAGGGACAAATGACTTGGCTCATCATGAGTTTAGAGCAGTGCAGAAGTACTTTGTAGAGTTGGGGAGGGGCCTAAGACAAGTAGCACACCCAGTATCCTTCTCAGAGGTGCTGCCTGTCAGTGGCATGGGTGAGGCGAGGGTACTTTGCACCATGCAGTTTAATGAATGGTTGAAAAAATGGTGTGGAGCACAGGGGTTTTACTTCATTGGGAACTGGGGTTCCACCTGGAGGGACACCAGCCTATACCGGCAGGATGGTCTGCATCTGTCCAGGAAGGAACAAGTCTTTTGGGCAATCGGTTTAAATGCTTCATTGGCAAGCTTTTAAACTAGTCAAGGGAGGCACTGATAAGCAGCAGGAAAATCCCAGCCTCCCTGTAAAACAAGGTACTAAATGAGAAAAAGACCAAGGTAGAAAGGTCAGTAGGGGATGCTGCTACAGAAGGTAAAGCCATCAAAAATGGAGAGCAATGAGTACCAATGCCCATAATCTGGTAACAAGCTTCCTGAATGTGGCCTTGATGGAGGAACATCTGGATATCGTGGCAGTCACAGAAACATGGTACACACAGAACCATGACTGGGACGTAAACATACCAGGATACACTATCTACAGGAGGGACAGGGAGGGTAAAGAGGAGGAGGAGGAGCTCTCTACATAAGGAAGAAATCAAGCAACAGAACAAAAGGGTAAACAGGGGAGATGAAGCACTGTGGGTCAATTTGGAGGCAGGCAATGACACCATAATCCGCACAGGGGTTGTATACGAACCCCTCCTCTCAGGGGGAAGAAATGGACAAGGAAATGATAGAAAGTATACTTAGAATGGCAGATAAAGGGGAGATATTGCTGATGGGTGATCTGAATATGCCAGATGTTAACTGGAGTGCAGTTGCAGCAGCCACTTCTAAAAGTGGGGTTATTCTAGATGCCCTATGGGGGCATGCCTTAGACAACTAGCATTGGAACCCACTCGAGAGGGAGTAATCTTAGACCTGGTTCTCTCAAATGGAGATGGAGAAACAATCACAGATGTAGAAGTGGGTAGCCATCTGGTAACTAGCGACCATCGAACAGTATGGTTCACAATAAACACAGCAATAGAGTCAAGCCATACAAAGGCAAAAGTACTGGACTTCAGGAGGGCTGACTTTGCCAAAATGGGTGAGTGCCTAAGGAATGCACTAGCAAATGGGCAGGAAGGAGGGGTGGAAGAACAATGGGGAATAATAAAAACTGCCATCACAGAGGTAACAAGCCTTTGTGTGAAGCAAATAAACAAAACAAAACGATGTAAGAAACCACTATGGTTCTCAAAGGAGGTGGCAGTGAAGGTTCAAGAGAAAAAGAAAGCATTCAGGAAGTACAAGGAATCACAGAAGGAGCAGGACAGAGAATTGTATCAGTTAAAGCAAAAGGAAGCTGGGAAGGCAGTCAGAACAGCAAAGGCCCGAACCGAGGAAAAGATAGCCAACTCAGTTAAGAAGGGGATAAAACCTTTTTTAGGTACATCAAGGAGCGAAGGAAGACTAAGGGAGGGATAGTGAGGCTTAATAAAGGGAGGGGTGGGCAGAGGGTGACGGTGAAAAGGCAGAGATACTAAACAAATATTTTTGCTCAGTATTTACAAATGAAGAGGGGGGTACCTAAAACAAACAATAGAAACACTCTGGATACAGAAGTTGATACCAGCCCATTTACAGAAGAAAGGGTTCTGAAAGAACTCTTAAAACTGAAGGTGGACAAAGCAATGGGGCCTGATGGGATTCATCCCAGAATTCTAAAAGAACTAAGGGTAGAACTAGTGACACCACTGACTACCCTCTTTAATAAATCATGGGAGGATGGGGTGGTACCTGAGGACTGGAGGAGGGCAGATGTGATTCCCCTTCACAAAAGTGGGAGCAGGGCAGAAGCAGGAAACTACAGACCTGTTAGTTTAACCTCAGTGAAAGGGAAAATGATGGAATTACTTCTGAAGGAAAGAATTATCGAGTACCTAGAAGCCAGAGGGGCACAGGACCCAAGGCAGCATGAATTCACAGCAGGAAGGTATGCCAGACGAATCTAATAGATTTCTTTGACTGGGTGACTAAAGTAGTAGATCAGGGAGGGGCTGTGGACATGGCCTACCAAGACTTTAGCAAGGCATTTGACTCAGTCCCACACAAAAGATTAATATACAAGTTAGCCAGCCTGGGAGTGGGTCCCAAGATGACAGCCTGGGTAAAGAATTGGCTGGAGAATAGGACACAGAGGTAATAGTAAATGGAGTCCACTCTGAAGAAAGGGGGTTACTAGTGGGGTACCAGGAGGTTCAGTATAGGACCAGTCCTCTTCAATGTCTTTATAAGTGACATTGCAGAGGGACTGGAAGAAAAATATGTCTCTTTGCAGATGACACAAAGATCTGCAACAGAGTTGATACACAAGGTGGGGTAGAAAGGATGAGAAGGGACTTGGCAAGGTTAGAGGAATGGTCAAATGTATGGCAGCTTAGATTCAATGCTAAGAAGTGCAAGGTAATGCACCTGGGAAACAAAAACTCAGGGGAAGAGTACACAATGGGGGGTGAGATACTAACAACAACAAAAATGAAAAGGACCTGGGGTAGTCATATCAGATGACTTAAAGGTGGACAAGCAATGTGAGAGGGCAGTAAGGAGGGCTGGGGGGATACTGGGATGCATAGGGAGAGGCATCACCAGTAGAAAACAGGAAGTTGTTATCCCTCTGTACAGACAGCTGGTGAGACCCCATCTGGAGTACTGTGTGCAGTTCTGGAGACCCAATCTCTGCAAGGACATAGACAAGATGGAAGCTGTCCAGAGGAGGGCAACTAAAATGGTGCAGGGTCTGCACCAGAAGACATATGAGAGAGACTAAAGGAGCTTAATATGTATAGCCTTGAGGAAAGGAGGGAGGGACATGATAGAAATGTTCAAGTACCTCCAGGGAATCAACAAAGTCCAAGAGGGTAGCATCTTTCAAAAAGAGGTGTTCAAGAACAAGGGGCACAATTTAAAGATAGGGGTTAATGTAAGAAGTATTTTTCACAGAGGATTGTGGATGCATGGAACAGCCTTCTGAGGAGGTTGTAGAGTCAAAAACAGTGGTTGAATTCAAGCATGCATGGGACAGTCATAAGGCAATTCTAGGGGGTTGGGGTAGGAAGAAGTAGGCTGCTGGTTAACTAGGATCTGCAGCTTATCCATTAGGTAGGGAAATGGGCAGACTGGGTGGGCCAAGCGGTCCTTATCTGCCGTCAAATTCTATGTTTCTCTGTAACCCTATGTGAAAGCGACCGTAGGGGAGAGCGACCAGAAGGGGAGAATAACAAGGTGAAGGGGAGGTATAGGGAAAAGGATTTTTCAGGGGGTAGTGTGCCTGCTGTAGCCGAGCTAGCCATGTTGTGTGGTGGTGAGGGTGGCTAGCTCCAGCTCAGCAGATACTGGGTTTTGGGCTGGGGAACCAGAGGAAAAATGTTGCCACTGGCTGCTACTGCTGTTTTTTGTTTTCTTCTATCTGGAGTGTCACCCCCTCCCCAACATGTACCACCCTGGAGTTAGTAATCCTTAGGCAGGGAGGTGCAGGGGACAAAGCCCCCCACAAGGGTGGGCATGGGGGCATAGCCCCCTCACATAAACACTTAGTGTAGCTGATGGATGTTTGGTTGCCGACATGTGTATATCACCGATTTGCTTTTTGGCGATATACACTTACCATAATAGCGATCGCTGTTTTGCGATCACTATTATGGCATGGAACCCCCCCGGACCCTGACAGTAAAAGGAACTGTACTGGAACTTCAGTGTGCTTCTTGGGCAGACAGAGAGAGTGACTGGAAGAGAGAGGCAAGAGCTGCACACTGCTGTGTACTTTCCTGCTAGGCCATACACTGCAAACCAGACAGGCAGGAACTCCCACCAAGTGAGACTCAGTGTGAAGTAAGACTAGCTTAGGGGAGAGTTCAGCATTTTGGCAAGCATCCTTGAGAGCCTGAATTTTCCTGGAAAGACACTGACTGCAGAGACTGTGATAGCACCCATTCTGATAACTGTATTGTTTAATATTTTGGCTATGAGTTGTGGTATAGAGCAGGCAAGTTTCAGTTGCAAGTTGCATCAGAGCACCAGAAGAAAGTGTAAACCCAAGAACTGTATATCTGTTCATCTGCACCAGGAAGAATTTTCCTGCCAGCTTGCATTCTTCTGTTCTCATGCAACCAGGAATCCAAGGAGACTGCCCAGACATTACTTCCCTGCAGAAGACCATCACTTTCAGCACTGGAAGAGGATCGAATCACAGTTGGGGTGTGGACAATGAATTACAACAGCTAAGTCCATCACTTTAAATTGCATTCTTGTCAGCCTTTATTTTAAAGCAATCAAACATTAGTAACTTTACTTTTCTGGTGGATTACAATTTGGTGTTTTACAGTTGTGCATGTGTGCAAACCCATGGCTTGGTTGGGGGGTTTATTTAACTAAAGCCGACCAACTTGAACTCAAACTCAGCTTCCCAGGCAATGACATCAGGGCTGCACCAGACCACGTATTGTAAGGGGTACCCCAGGTTTACCTACAGTGACTGGTTACAACTATTATATTATGGGGCATATGCTGTTTGGAGGGGAGCAGACCCTGGAAGAGCTTTGTATTGACTTGTGCTGTGCTAACTACATATTTCCCCCACACGTACTGCAGCTGCTGGTTATTAAACCTGTGTTCCATGATACAACTGGTGTAATTATTGACTGCCACAGTGTTTAAATAATTTAAGCATGGATTGTCTACACACCACATAGCTGAGGCAAGTAGTCAATCCTATGTTGGAATGCTGCACAGCATGGGTCCGGTGGAGCCCCAGCGGCATTCACGACAGAATCCAATCCCACAGCTATGTGCTGCGGGTGATCAGGGGACATTCTGAGGAGCATCTAGGGAGTGTGCTCATGTAGCGCAGCATGCATAATGGCACTGTGCGCCATGCCAAGGTGGTAAGTGGTAAGCATGGGCGTGACCCTGCTGTAAGTATTTACCCTTAATGGTTACCGGTTGGGGATCCCCCGGCACACATCCACCCCAGTACAATAGGCTGCCTGTGAAGGCTGGAGGCGACCTGTCAGGAAAACACCTGCCATTTGTTCATGGTCAATAATTCTACAGTGCCCTAATAATTTTAGCTGGCATGGCTTTCTATTTTCAAAGTTTTTTAAATATTTTTCACCTTGTCAGGGGTTGCTCTTATGTTTGTAGAGATGTATGGGATGAATATACTGCAATTTTTTATATTATCTGTGATGTGATATTGTTGAGAACTGTTGCAATTATCACACCTAATAGCACTGTCTCTTTAAGAACTCCCTATTTAAGAGAGACATATTGTTATACACATCAGTCTTTGATAAAGCATCAATGTACGGAACATGTCAGGTGACATCAGAGGGTGTTTCCCTTATTCTGAACTTTGCTGCTCCATGAACTTGGGCCAGCTGTTAGCTGGGCTTGCTGGATTTTACTTGTATGATTCATGGACTTAAAAAGGATTATGCTGACAGTGCATGTACTGTGAGTGCTTTCTTGATGTTGTTTGCACAAGAAACAAAGTAGTGCACATATTTTGGAGCAACCTTTTGTCCGTGAACTTTGTTCTTGGAGCTACACTATACAGTGTCCCATTAGCAGGTGCTGGTTTCAACCGCTCCTTGTACATTGTTAAATATAATAGTCCATAGGTGGGCAAGCTTAAAAGTGGGTGCTGGGTGGGAAATGCATTCCAGGGGGCAGAACCGAAATCACCATCTAGCCCACAATGTACTCTGGATGGAGGCACTAAAACCATATTCCCCATATACCCCAGTGAGGTTTGTGCCCAGGCAAGCCCCACGCACCCAGGGGGCCCTCAACCTTGGAGCCCAGGAAACAGGCACAGGGCAGGGAGGTGTGACTCACACTGTATATATCATCATGTGCCAGAGCCAAACAGGGGGTCACACATTAAATACTTTTAGTAGAAAGATCAAAGTGCTACATGCTGTGCAATGTCAAGTGCAGGCTGTTATTATTTAAAGCACTCTCACTCTGCACTTCTAACTGAGTTAACAAGCATTTGTCAATGCCGAATGTTTGCTTGCTAGCATTGGCATTGGTAGTGTAGAAGTTACAGAGCTGCGTAATAGGAATGGCAGTGAAGTACTAAACTGAAGCCAACCCCACCACCACCCTGCAGAGAGTGACAGGCATAGGGGTGTGCATTTGGGTCGTCAAGCGTAACGGCTACGCCATTTCACTACACCCCACCCTGCAGACACTGACAAGTGTCACAGTGTTCCTTGGGGTCTTTGGCCCTTGTGCGCACCACATTTCATTAGGAAATACAGTGAGATGGGTGCAATATAGGAGAATGGGGTGAACTTTGGGGCCGAAGAGACCAAGGCATACCTCGATGCCTCTCACTGGCTGCAGGGTGTGGAATGGTATGAGCATTACAGGCAAGAATCCCAAGTCACACCCCTGATGCCTGTCATTCTCTACAGGGTTGGGCGTTATGGTTGGAAACCCTAATACCTCAGGCATTCATTGGTATTTTCCTCCAAATTTTCAACATGTTTTTGTGACCCACCTCATGAACAGGGGAATATCAGTCTGTTAATAAAGCTGCTTATGCACAGCGACTACGACATTTGCACCACAGGTGCAAAAACATTCCGAACAGGATGTAAAAAATGACAGCTGTACTGTTCATGGGGAGGTGTAAAAAATTGCAATGTTGCAAATCTGCAGTAAAAATATTTAAAAAGATGGTGAAGTCACGAACGTACATAGAAACTGTGCAACGCACACCCGTAAGGTTGGGGATTTTTTACAGCAGATTGTCAACTCAGGCATTTTGGTGCCTCCGATCATGAACAATGTCACTGTGATTTTCTTTATCTGTGCCGAACAATGATTTCCCACAGCGACCACGCATCTCTGCGCTGAAAGTGTGAAAACACACTTCAGCCATATTGCGAAAAATGACAGCTGTACTGTTCATAAGGAAGTGTAGAAAAATGCCACTGGTGAAAATCTGGACTGAAAATATTACGAAGTCATGAACTTACGAGGGTGTGTGGAAACTGCACAATGCTCACTCATAACACAGTCATTTTATGGGCTTTTGTCACCAAATTTTCAATATAGCCATTTAAGACCTCTGCTCATGAACAGTGTAACTGTGATTTTCTTAATCTGTCCTAAACATTGCTTTGCACACCAACAGCACCATTATTAGCTACATGTGCAACACACTTGGGTGACATATGAAAAATGGCAGCTGTACTGTTATGAGGAAGTGTAATAAAATGGCGATGTTGAAAATCTGGAGTGAAAATATTAAATTCGCAAACTTACGAGCATGCATAGGAACTGCGCAACGCACGCTCGTAAAACAGTCATTTTTGGAATTTTTTCACCAAATTTTCAACATAGCCATTTTAAGACCTTTGCTCATGAACAGTGTCACTGTGATTTTCTTAATTTGTCCTGTACATTGATTTGGCACACCGACTGCGCCATTGTGCGCTACATGGGTGGAAACACGTTTTGGGTAAGATGTGAAAAATGAAAGCTGTACTGCTCATAAGAAGGTGTGGTAAAATGGCAATGTTGAAAATCTGAAGTGAAAGTATTGAAAATTTGCGAACTTACGAGCATGCGTAGGAACTGTACAACACATGCTCGTAAAACAGTCACTTTTTGAAATTTTTTCACCAAATTTTCAACATAGCCATTTTAAGACCTCTGCTCATGAACAGTGTCACTGTGATTTTCTTAATTTGCCCTGTACATTAATTTTGCACACCGACTGCGCTATTGTGCGCTACATGGGCGGAAACACATTTTGGGTGAGATGTGAAAAATGCCAGCTGCACTACTCATAAGAAGGTGTGGTAAAATGGCAATGTTGAAAATCTGGAGTGAAAATATTGAAAAATTAAATGAACTTACGAGCCTGCGTAGGAACTGCTCAATGCACGCTCGTAAAACAGTCATTTTTTGGAATTTTTGCACCAAATTTTCAACATGGGGTTTTTGGGACCCCTTCTCATAAATGATGTCATTGTCATGGTGTTATTTGGGCCTGAAAGGTGATTTCGTGCAGTGACTGCGAAATCACCCTTCGGGCCCGAATAACGCCATGACAGTGACATCATTCATGAGAAGGGATCCCAAAAACCCCATGTTGAAAATTTGGTGCAAAAATTCCAAAAAATGCCTGAGATATACAACAAAGTTGAAAAAACCCTATCTAGCCCATTATACAGCTTACCAGCATTTCCTCAGTTCGCGGTCGGCTTTGAAGAGTGCAGATGTGTTCCTGGTCCACCGCAGATCATCGCGCCGAGCTCCGGAGGTAAGTATGGGGTGGGGGTGTGTGGGGAGGCTGGGTGCACAGTGGGTGGGTGTAGGTTGTGGGGAGGGGGGCAGGAAGACTGCGTGACACTGTTTTTTCTTTACAGAGCTTTAAAAAAAAAAAAGGCGACATGGGACGATTGCCACGCTGGGGTGGGCTCCCAGCGTGGCACAAGGATGGCTAGGGGGGCCGTGCAGCCAACAGGGGATTGGGCACCCCCGTCAGCCATATGATCAGTTGCCATGCTGGGGTGGGCTCCCAGCGTGGCATCCAGTATTCGGGGGGGGGTGAGGACAGTGGAGCCAATGGGGGATTGGGCACCCCCATCAGCAATTCTATGAGTTGCCACACTGGGGTGGGCACCCAGCATGGCATATGGAAAGCTTTGAGGGGGGGCAGCACAAACCGATGGGGATTGGGCACCCCTGTCGGCTATACTTGTGTGCGGGGGGGGGAGGGCAGCATGCACTGTGCGTGCATTTTTCTGTGTGTGTGTGTGTAGGGGGAGCTGCACATGAGCAGGCAATATCTTATCGCTGCTCACTGAAGCGTAGCTCCCCCTTTCAACTGTATGCCACTGCATTTTGGAGCTTGTCATAGACAGCTCCAGCATGCATTGGCAGACAGGGACTGCGCCTGCCAACACACTGACTGAATTGAAAGAGGGGGTGACACACCTCCGAAATCTCGGATGATGACACTATGTTTCTTGCACATGCATGCAAGCAAACATAAAAAGCACAGCAAATTCAGTGTTATACACAGCACCAGCTTTCAGTGTCCCTTAGGACTTTCAGTGCAACAGATCTCCACCAGGAAATACTGATCTCTTTTTTATTACTTTCAGAAAAAAGTGCTATGTGCTGTGCAAAGTTTAGTTCCAAACAGTCATTATTTTTCAATCTATTTAACCAGCACAATAAATTCAGCATTTCTCAGTGTGTCAATACTTATTAAGGGTCACACATTGCTCTGTGACCTGTACTCCTTGGTCCTTGCTGTGCCTCCAGTTGGCTGTTTCTGTTTCACTCTGTGTAGCCCATGTGCCTATGTCCATCATGTATGTACTAACGTTTCAGTGTTAGTGACACGCCTTCATCAGAGTCCTTCATCCTTAGTATGTATGGGATGGATGTAGGTACTTAGGCTACACATGAGAATCAGTTTGTTCTTTTTGTGGTTATAATTATGTTTAAGAGTCAGCTTCAGCAATTTCAATGCATAAATTATTTCAGCATTCAGAGTAAGCCAGTAACTGTTTTTTTCCCCCGATAAGGCTGTAGCAGTCAAGACGATTAATAAACTGAGTGCTAGACCAACAGCCTGCAGCAGAACCTGACACTGCTGTGATTATTCATTACCAGGGATGTTTTTTTTAATGTACAAAATCTCATTACCAAGGCAGTACAAGCTTCAGACATCTTAATGTTTGTTTGTTGTTTTTTTTGTAATTCAGATCTAGTTTTGATCTACAAGGTGACAATGTTATTTACTTATCCATCACATTCTGGACAACAGATAGAATATATAAGGAAAATGTTTAAACTAAAATTAGAACCAAACAAGCATTTTTGTTTTATTAAACAAAACTATCTAATCTAATAAAATTTTGCAGATGTACTTTAAGATAACTCATTGAGCATGTTTAAATATCTTCTTTGAGGATATCTACCTACATAGGACCACTCATATTGAATTGTAAGCCTTCAGTGTCAGAACCACTTAGAAACTTTTGCTTGTCTGGCGCTGCCCATGATGACATATGCTGGCTGTGCCTAAATAACATGGGTGACCCCATACCACCTCAGTTTCTTTTCCCCTGACATCAATTACTTGTCAGACCAAGGAAAGGCCTTTTTTTATTTCTGTCACTAAAGTGCTTTGAAGTTTTGTTACCATACTAACATTGTTCTGTGCTGTTGTTGGTCCTGTTAAAGTCATCACTTTTTTGTCTCTGCCAGTGCAGAGTTAAGATTTTTCAAGATACCATTCATGAATTGTGTGTTCATTGCCTGAGACTTTTGCATGACATGAGGTCCTCTCTGGCAAGTTTTCTTTTTTTTTTAATTCAGCTTTATTGGTGTACGTTAACATAATAAACACAGCCAATGTGTAACGTGTGCGACTACTTGTCTTTCCACTTTATTGCATCTTTATAGCTAGATTGCACAGCTACACAATGCCACATCTTCATGACTTCATGTTATACAAGAGGAGTACACCATGTCCTAGAAGGACAGGTCAAGGAGGAAAGGCAGAGGGGTTGTTTTATATGTGAAGGAGTGTTTAAGACTACTGAGCTACAGGGGAAAAATGGGGACAAAGAAGGATTGGAGGTACTATGGATCAGCCTAGAGACAGGGTTGGGGGCTGTTATTTTTATGGGAGTAGTGCACAGGCCTCTGACACAGGGGAGGATTTATGCAGAGCCCTGTGGGAAGTCATTGACACAATAGCCAGCAACTAGGACTTTTCGATAATGGGGGGACTTTAATTTGCCAAAAGTAGATTGGGGCATTCTCACCACAGCTACATCAAGAGGTAGGGTTATCCTCGACTCCATATGAGAGGCATTTCTCAGGTAGCTGGTTTTGGAACCCATTAGGGATGGGGCAGTGCTGGGCCTGATACTTACAAATAGAGACAGCATTGCTGACATCACAGAGGGTAGTCCCCAGTGTACAAGTGATCACTATACATTGTGGTTTGGCATAGGGATAGGACAGGAAAAAAAACACAGTAAGATGAGGGTGCTAGACTTCAGGAGGGCAGATTTTAAACAAATGGGAAACTTCCTAAGAAAATGCCTCAAAGGGGGGGAAGGCAGAGGGGGAGTGGAGACTTAATGGAGAAAAATTAAGGAGGGTATAGCCTAGGCAATGGCATGCTGTTTGAAGGAAGTGAGCAAGGGAAAGAGGAGGAAGGGGCCGCTATGTTTCTCTAATGAGGTGGCAAAGGTAGTGTAGAGGAAGAAAACAGCATTTAGGAAGTACAAGGAGACACAGGTGGATAAAGACAAAGTATATCTGGCATTGCAAAGGGGGCAGGAAGGACGGTGAGGGCAGCTAAACCAGTAACAGAGGAAAGGACTGCTAAGGATGTCACATAGGGGACAAGGCCTTCTTCAGGTATGGGAGAGAAGAGGAAGACAAGGGGAGGGATAGTGAGAATCAGGAGGGCAGGGCTGGACTGGACTGTGCAGAGGAAGATCAAGAGAAAGCAGAAATACTGAACAATTCTGCTCAGTTTTCATGGTAGAAGGTGGTTGGAATAGATTAGCATGCTGCAGTAAGCAACAGGGGGAGTGGGAGTGGACACAAGCATATTCTCAGTGGAGAAGGTTAATAAGGGATTGGAGGCCCTAAAGGAGAATAAGGCATTGGTGCCGGATGGGGTTCATCCAAGGGTCCTAAAGGAATGGAGCGTGGTGGTGGACACCCTTCTTGCAGCATTTTCTAGTTTCTCACTGGAGATGGGGGAAGGTCCAGATAACTGGTGGAGGGTCGATGTCCCTCAGCACAAAAGTGGTAGTTGGAAGGATGCTAGTAACCATAGGCCAATCAGTCTGACATCAGTGGTGGGGAAGTTAATGGAGACACTACTCAAGGAGAGGTTGATGGAGCACATGGAGAAGAGAAGGGCTGCAGGACCACCAGCAGCATGGTTTCAAAGGACAGAGATCATGTCAAACTAATTTCATAGATTTCTTTGGCTGGGTTACCAAGGAGGTGGATCAAGGGAGAATAGTGGACATGGCCAATCTGGACATCAGTAACGCTTTCGACATTGTGCCATACAGGAGGTTAATTAAGAAACTAAGCAGTCTGGGGATGGGGGAGAAAGTGACAAGCTGGGTATCAAACTGGTTAAGGAATAGGAGGCAAAGAATGGTAGTAAACGGTAGCCACCTAGGCAATAAGATAGTGACTAGTAGGATGCCACAGGGTTCGGTGCTGTGACTGGTCCTGTTTAATGTCTTCATATGTGACATTGTGGAGGAGCTTGGGGGTTAAGTGTGTCTCTTTGCAGAGGTTACAAAAATCTGCAACAGGATTGACATTCAGGAATGGGTGGAGGGGAAAGCAAAGGGATCTAACAAAACTAGAGTAATGGCCTAGGGTTGACAGCTGGGTTTCAATGCCAAAAAGTGCAAGATTAGGCACTTAGGGCTGCAGAACCCAGGGATGTGTGTAAGATAGGGGAGTGGAACTTACAGTTATAAAGCAAGAAAGAGGCCTAGGGGTCATCATATCTGATGACCTCAGGGTAGCTGGGCAGTGGGAAAAGACGGTGGGAAAAGCTAGCGGAATGCTGGGGTGCATTGGGGAGGGATTTCTATCAGGAGGAGGAGGGGGAGGCCCCACCCAGAGTACTGTGACCAGTTCTGGAGGTCACACCTCTGAAAGGACATTGAAAGAGTGAAAGTGGTACAGAGGAGGGCAACCAGAATGGTGAGGGGGTTGCACGAGAGGCCATACGAGGAAAGGCTGCAGGAACTCAACATGTACTGAAAAATAACAGGAATACTCGCACAGCAACCAAGATCAGGTGGGATGCAAGCAAAGGCAGCCAACCACTCATAAATGAAAGTCCACGTAGCTGCACTCCAAACAAGAGAGACTCACAGAGACCAATTTCTTCAAAATGAAGTTCTTTGTTCCAAACTGGAAAGTAATGCAAGAACATACAAACAACCTCAGTTCAGACTGAGGTTCTTTGCCTGTTCTCGCATTACTTTCCAGTTTAAAATTAACTTAATTTTTCTGAAATTGGTCTCTGCAAGTCTCTTTCATTTGGAGTGAGGCTCTTTGAACTTTAACTCAACATGTACTCCCTGGAAGACAGGAAAGTGAGAGGGAACATAAGTGAAACCTACAAGTACTTCACAGGAATGAGCAAGGTGGAAGTGGATGGTCTATATGAGAGAAAGGAAGGCACTAGAACAAGGGGGCATGCAATGAAGGTAAGAGAAGGAAAGTTTAGGAGAGATGTGTGGAAATACTTCTTCACAGAAAGAGCAGTGAAAGACTGGAACAACCTGCCAGAGGACGTAGTGGGGGCAAAGATTGTGTGGAGCTTCAAGCATGTGTGAGATAGGCACAGGGGCATATTTGTAGAGCAACAGAGAGGGAGTGGCACTTATGACAAACTAGGGTAGGTGGTGAAAGAATAAGCAAGGATAAGGGGCAAATTGGATGGGCCTAAAAGTCTTTTTCCAACAAAATCTGTGTTTCTGTGTTAAAGAATAGAGTCACCAAGTTACCTTGCACCATGGGTTTCCCTTTTGGCCCTGCCACTCATCTTCACTCTCTCCAAATCCCCTTCCAGATGCCTTTATATGTCTCTCATCTGGTGGTATCATGAAGTGTCAGCAAGCATCAGCTTTCATTTGGTATGCATGGGCCTTCCTCTCCCTCAGTCACAAATCAGTCTTGTCTGTTATTTTGGTTCTCATAGAGGTTCCATCTCTGCCAGGTTTCTGTATGTTTCTCCGGGGTTAGTCTTGGTGTGACTAAGAGCTGTCCCATTCCATGGAGCTCTCGGAGCTTCCATTTCCAGGTCTCCACTGATGGTGGGCTGTTTGTCAGCCAAGTAAGAGTCGCCCTTTTTCATTGCTACCACACATAGGGCTAGAAGGAGCATCTACTGGAGTGTGTGGCCCACCTGTTGGACCCTCTTGCCCTGTATGAGATGTTCAAACTTAAAGGAGATATTAGTACCTCAGATGCCATCCAAGTCCTCATAGATCTTAGCTTCTTATGGTTGCATTGCAGAGCAGCCCTAAAAGATATGGTAATGTGTTCCCACCTGATCACATCCTCTCCAATGCAGTTCTGAACCAGCTCTTCCAATGAAATGTTTCATGATGGTTGGTTTATGAAAGAAGCAGATCAGACATTTCCAGCTGAAATCTCTTCAAGTTGGGGAGGCTGAAGTATGCCAGCCCTGTTCTCATATTGTATTCCACTCTTCTTCCCCATTTACCACTTGAGCCTCTCTTTCCTAGGTTTACTTTATCTCCCAAAACTCAGGATTTTCAGAGCCTTGTAATGCCTTATAAGCCCAGGAGACATTCCCACTTCTGCCTACTAACATAGCAGCCCAGTACAGGAAGTCCTCAAACCCAGTGGGTTCTCTGCTAATTTTGGCCAGCTTTCCCTCAGTAGTGAGGCAGTGCCAGACCTGTAAAGAACTGGAAGAAATCATATCTCAGCCTTTTTTCCCCCCTCTGGTTATCCTTCTTCCCCCCACCCCAGCGCTACGCTTCTTTGGAAGATACCTGTGAACCACTCCACAGCTTGCCTTACCTGAATCCCTGGGGGTTCCCCCATGGAGCTGTGGCTGTAGCCCCAGGCAGGTACGGGGCAGGTCCCAGATGCCCCAATATCTTCTATATTTCATTGGGTCCCCTGGTGGTCAGGCAGCCCGTAATGAGGGTCAGTACTGGTGCTCCATCTACCCGTGCACCGGCATTTTCCTCCCATTTTCTCCCCTTGTGTGGTGTGTGCCCTGACGTCAAGGCACTATGTGCTGACATCCACCACACAGCTCCTACCAGCCCCTCCTGCAATTGCAGGACTCCTCCATCTGGGGTCAGGGAACTGCAGACCTTGGTCCCCTCCCTCCCCCTGGAGAAGGCAAGCAGTCATGGGACACTCAAGTCTTTTCCTCTGGCCGGCCCTCCAGCGACCCGAGTTCACTACCAAACCTGGGTCACTGGTGCCGCAAGTGGAAATCCAACCACTGCGCCGACAGGCCAGCCTTACCATGCTTGACTGCAGAGAAATTATCTTTATCTCCTACCCAACCTTAAGCCTATCTAAACTGGACATACTCTATCACCGTGCTCTTTGCTTCATTACTAACTCTGCGTACAGGACCCACCACTGTGATCTTTATGCAGCAGTTGGATGGACCTCTCTTGCCACCAGACACCTCCTGCATGCTGGCATTTGGACCCTCAAATTACTACTCTACAAACTGCCTGTCTATTTAACGTCTCTCATACACATCTCGCATAGCGCCTACTCCCTACGGAAATCCAACCTTATCCTACTAGATGTTCCCAGGACAGGTACCACAGCTGGCCAAAGAGCTGTCTCATATGCCCTCCCAAACATTTGGAACCAACTACAAGCCATGCTAAAGCTAACCAGCATTGTATCAATTGACTCCTACAAAACACTAGCTATCTCTAAATTAAAAGACATATGTAGGTGCTACTAGGCCCCCCAACGCCAAGTCAACTTCCTAGGTACCAACTGGCCCTCTACTTATTAAGCTGAAATGTGTTGCATAATTTAGGGCAAGGTTGAAGCTGGAATGTACTGCATATATAGCATAAGGACTTCTATTGTGTATACCTCTTGTATTATATATATTTTTTTCTTTGTTGTTCTACATTTTATATTTCCTGTCTATGTAATTGCGAACTGTATGTGTATGTGCCTCAGGACCTCCTTGTGAATGAGCTTGCTCAACCGAGTCTTTCCTGCAATAAACTTGAACTTGAACTTACCTCTACATTTTTGCCTCTGCTGGAGATCTGCAAAGAAAGTGCACTATCTGCTAAGTCTGAAGTGCCTGAATCTAGTGAATGACTGGTGATTCCATCACCAATAACCCCTATGCTCTTGCATTGAGGAAGTCTGGGTCTCCAATAATGACTGGTAATGGGCCTACATCATCAGGGGTGTTCATTATCGTCCTACCTTTCAGGAGCATTCTGGGAGTGTGTTGTGTCCATGGGTCTTTATTGCCCAAAATATGGCCGACGTGAAGCCCACATGAGGAAGGGCAAAAAAAGGCACTGGAAGGCTGAAGTCTGCTTCCAGGTCTAGCCACCCTGAGTTTGTATGTTATTTGGCCCAGGTCATTATCAGAGGAAGCTGTGCCACCAAGTACAGTAGTACATTCTGAAATTGACCATTGCCATTCCCTTCTTTCTCTTAGAAGTGTCATAGAAACATAGAAACATAGAATTTGATGGCAGATAAGGACCGCTAGGCCCACCTTGTCTGCCCATTTTCCTACCTAACAGATAAGCTGCAGATCCTAGTTAACCAACAGCTTACTTTCTCCTACCCCCCACTAGGACTGCCTTATGTCTGTCCCATGCATTCTTGAATTCCCCCACTGTTCTTGACTCCATAACCTCCTCAGGGAGGCTGTTCCATGAATCCACAACCCTCTCCATGAAAAAATACTTCCTCACATTACCTCTGAGCTGTCCCCTCTCTATCTTCAAATTGTGCCCCCTTGTTCTTGCACATCTCTTTTTCTAAAAGATGCTACCCTCTTGGACTTTGTTGATTCCCTTAAGGTACTTGAAAGTTTCTATCATGTCCCCTCTCTCCCTTCTTTCCTCAAGGGTATACATATTAAGCTCCTTTAGTCTTTCTTCGTATGTCTTCTGGTACAGACCCTGCATCATTTTGGTTGCCCTCCTCTGGACAGCCTCCACTCTGTCTATGTCTTTCGGAGATGGGGTCTCCAAACTGCACACAGTACTCTAGATGGGGTCTCACCAACTGTCTGTACAGAGGGATAACAACTTCCTGTTTTCTACTATTGATGCCTCTTCCTATGCATCCCAGTATTCCCCAACCTTCCTTACTGCCTTCTCACATTGCTTGCCCACCTTTAGATCATCTGATATAATTACCCCCAGGTCCCTTTCCATTTTTACTGTTGTCAATATCTCACCCCCAATTGTGTACTCTTCCCCTGGGTTTTTGTTTCCCATGTGCATAACCTTGCACTTCTTTGCATTGAATCTGAGCTGCCATACGTTTGACCATTCCTCCAACCTTGCCAAGTCCCTTCTCATCCTTTCCACTCCATTTTGTGTATCAACCCTATTGCAGATTTTTGTGTCGTCTGCAAAGAGACATACTTTTTCTTCCAGTTCCTCTGCAATGTCACTTATAAAGACATTAAAAAGGACCAGTCCCAGTGCTGAACCCTGCGGTACCCCACTAGTAACCCTCCTTTCTTCACTGTGTACTCCATTTACTACTACCCTTTGCATCCTGTTGTCTAGCCAATTTTTATCCAGGCTACCACCTTGGGGCCCACTCCAAGGCTGGCTAACTTGTGTATTAATCTTTTGTGTGGGACTGTATCAAATGCCTTGCTAAAATCTAGGTAGGCCATGTCCACAGCTCCTCCCTGGTCTACTACTTTGGTCACCCAGTCAAAGAAATCTATTAGATTAATCTGACATGACCTTCCCATCGAGAATCCATGCTGCCTTGGGTCCTGTGCCCCACTGGTCTCTAGGTACTCAACAATTCTTTCCTTCAGAAGTGATTCCATCATTTTCCCTACCACTGAGGTCAAACTAACTAGTGTGTAGTTTCCTGCCTCTGTCCTGCTCCCACTTTTGTGAAGAGGAATCACATCTGCCCTCCTCCAGTCCTCAGGTACCACCCCATCCTCCCATGATTTGTTAAAGAGAGTAGTCAGTGGTGTCACTAGTTCTACCCTTAGTTCTTTTAGAATTCTTGGGTGAATCCCATCAGGCCCCATTGCTTTGTCCACCTTCAATTTTATTAGTTCTTTCAGAACCCTTTCTTCTGTAAATGGATTGGTATCAACCCCCGTCTTCAGAGTGTTTCTCTTATTTGGTTTAGATACCTCCCCCTCCCCTTCCTTTGTGAATACTGAGCAGAAATATTTGTTCAGTATCCCTGCTTTTTCATTGTCCCCCTCTACCCACACTCCCTCCCCTTTATTAAGCCTCATTATCCCTCCTTTGGTCTTTCTTCACTCCCTAATGTACCTATGAAAGGTTTTATCCCCCTTCTTAACAGAACTGGCTAACCTTTCCTCGGTTTGGGCCTTTACTATTCTGACTGCCTACCCAGCCTCTTTCTGCTTCAACTGATAAAGTTATCTGTCCTGCTCCTTCTGTGTTTCCTTATATTTCCTGAATGCTATCCTTTTCTCCTTAACCTTCCCTGCCACCTCTTTTGAGAACCATAGCGTTTTTTTTCCTTCATTGTGTTTTATTGATTTGCTTTACACAAAGGTTTCTTGCCTCTGTGATGGTTGTTTTGATCACTCCCCATTGTTCCTCCACCCCTCCTTCTTGGCTGTTTGCTAGTGCTTTTCTAAGGCACTCTCTCATTTTCTCAAAGTCAGCCCTCCTAAAGTCCAATATTTTTGCTTTTGTATGGCTTGATTGTATGGCTGTGTTTATCGTGAACCACACTGTTTGGTGGTCGCTTGTTCCCAGATGGTTACCCACCTCTAAATCTGAGATTCTTTCTCCATCCCCATTTGAGAGTACCAGGTCTAAGACTGCTCCCTCCTGAGTGGGTTCCAATACTAGCTGTCTGAGGCATGCCCCCTGTAGGGCATCAAGAATGACCCTGCTCTTGGATGTGCCTGCAGCCAAGGTGCTCCAGTTAACATCTGGCATATTCAGGTCCCCCATCAACAATATCTCCCCTTTTTCTGCCATTCTAAGGAAGCCTTCTATCATTTCCTTGTCCATTCCCTCCCCCTGAGATGGGGGTCTATATACAATCCCAGTGCAGATTGTGGTGCCATTTTCTGTCTCCAGGATGACCCAGAATGCCTCATCTGCTCGCTGTTTACTCTTTAGTTCTGTTGCTTTGATCCCTTCCTTTACATAGAGAGCTATTCCTCCTCCTCTTTTACCCTCCCAAGACTCTTTTATTGATTCTGTGCTTGTGAGTTGCTCAAACAAAGGATAACCATGTTTTCTGGATATGTTTTCAGAATTCTTACAGAATGCTAATGGGGGGGGGAGGGCTGAAACAGGAATTCAAATCTTGCTAAAATATTCATTTTGAGGGAGCAATCTTACCTCCCAACTTGAGAAGCAAGAGGTTCTAACATGATCAGCTTTAATTTCTCCCATGAGTTTCTCATTGTTCAGCCTGAATGGTAAGCAGCATCTGGGAGAGATACAGATGCCCAGATATCTGACTACATTTCGGGCTGCCCATTCAATTGGGAGTCCCTCTGGTAGTTGTGGGTGACAACCTCCACTCATCTTGAGGGTCTTAGATTTTTGATAATTTATCTTGGAACCTGAGATGGTCCCATACTCCCACAGTTCTGTTAGCAGAGTGGGTACTGATGTCTCTGGCTTAGAAATAACTATAATCCATCTACATGCAATGAGATTTTATGATCTCTGTCCCTCCCAGTGATTAAAGTGAGAGGGAACTCTTGGAGACTAGTCCCCCCGTGCCCCTTCATGGTACACATTATTTATTTGCTTTTGTTAACCGGGTAAGCACACTAGACACCAGGTGCCTATTTTCAGGTGCGACCCAGGAGAGTTACAGGTGAGAACTTCATACATAAACAGTAGAGGATACAAAATACATAGTAGGGATAGGCATTTCGGGGCAAGCATTCCCTGGAAGAGATTGCAGGTGAGAACTTCATACGTAAGCAGTAGAGGGTACAAAAATTAAAGAAGAGATAGGCAGTTCAGGGCAGGCATAGTACCGGGAGAGTTAGGTAGGAACTTTGTACATAGGCAGTTGAGGGTTCAAAAATACATAGGAGAGACAGGCATGAAGGTGGTCCAAATGTTACATGCAGCGAGCAATTTGGGGTTATAGGGGGATGCACATGGGGTGTAAACAGGGTAGGGCAATTCTAGTGGCAGTGCATGGTTGGGAGGAGTTCACTCATAAACTGTTGAGGAGGAAGGTAGACAAAACCCCTAACTAGTGAGGCATTTCACCCTGGCTTTTGGATGGAGGAGCGTGCGAAGCAAAACAGAAGGGGAGGTAGTAAGTGCCAACGAAGGGGAGGGGGGCCCCATTACGGGGGTCAGGGCAGAGATTTCTGGGTGGGGAAGGGGAAGAAGTGCAGGTGGGGCATAGTAGTATATAGTATATAGGGTATAGTAGTAGGGGTAGCATTCCTCCTGTTATAAATGTCTGCTTTAACCACTGGTCCCTCCCTTGGATTCCAATGATCTTAGGGTTCCTGCAAACTGCCTGTGTTAGTGGCTCAACACATAGTGCAAAGCGACTAGGTGAACCAAGTGGTCCTTATCTGTCATCAAATTCTATGTTTCTAAGAGGAGTGATGAAAGGGGTATCCCTGCCAGGTACCCCTGGTGAGAAGAAAAACTGTGTGAGACGGTTACATTCACCTGCAAAATGGCTTGTGTTGAAGCATACAGTTTCCTTATGCAGGTTACAAAGGTGTCACCCACCCCCCATCTTTGTTAATGTTCTGCACAGGAATCATCAGTTCACTTGGCCAAATGCCTTCTCTGTGACGATAATAATGCCATAACCAATGCCCTTCTGCATTGTTTTCAAATCATTAAACTGTGCAAGTGTCTGTTGTTATTGTTTATTTAACTACTATTTATAAAACCTGTTTGGTCCAGGTGAAGTAGAGATCCCTCACAGTTCTATAGGCTGGAGGCTAGAATTGTAGTGCAGATCTTCACATTTATTAAGTATTCATGAATAGCACCAGCTCTCAAATTAGGAAAGGTGCTCACACTTCAGTTGTGTTTGCAGGATAAATTTTATATTTTATTCCAACATGTTGCAGAGACACTCTCCCCTCCATCTGAAAGCCAATCATTTTCATGCCAGACTAGGCACTTTCTCAAGGCTTGATGTTACTGTTACCAATATCACTTAAAAAGCATGCATTTAAAGACATAGTACCACATTTGTGCTAGGCAGTAGCAATACTAGTTCATAACGTACAACGAAGAAACACACACCATATGTATATATGTATATATTCATGGCAAAAAAAATCCATTTAATGCATAAGTTAGGGTTGTTCCACAGTGACAAAAGTGAAGAAATTTGGTGTTAGGGTTGCCACCCCTTGCACCCCATGCCCACACCACCCCCACCAACAGGCATCAGGGTGTGCAGTGGGGTCATCGGTCCTAACTCTCACCACAGTAACAAAAGCGAGGAAATTCAGTGTTAGGGTTGAAAGGGAAAAAAAACACCAACTTTGGAGTACCATAACTTGGCATCTGTGCAATATTTTGTCACCAAACCATGAAAAGGCACATCTGTGAGATGCTAGCTGCTTTCCTTCCAAACTTTAGCCCAAAAGTCCAAACCGTTCTTTCACAGCAGGGTGGCAAAGAATTCCTGTCATTTTGTCCATAGTCTGGAAAAGTAGTTTCACAATTTGCAACACCTTTCGCAAACATTTTCGAAAGTGTCATAAATGCGACACTACTTTGCGACACTACTATTTCCAGAAATTTGAAAAATATATTTCTGGGGTGTTAAACCCCAAAATAAAGACATGGCTAGCATCCTCAGGGTCCGACTAGGTGAACACAGAAAGAATTGTGTCCCTAGACGGTCCCAATTTAAAATGCCAAAACATTTTCTGATTCGTAACTGAAAACAAAATGGTGGATTTGCGACACTACTTGGGTCATTTGTGACACTAAAAAGTGCATTTGCAACGCTTTTGAACTTTTTGTTAATTTTTCCCATTGACTTATAATGGGAGCTTGTTTTCTGAATACCTTTTGAACCGTTCAATATTTTTTTACAAAATCATCTAAAGGCACATCGGGGACCCCAGCCACACGTTCCCTGAAGTTTTCAGACCAGTCACACAAACTGTGCAACCTGTAGGCAAGAGCAAAGAATTTTCAAAAAAAATGTAATTGCGCATTTGGATGTCACTTAATAACTTTGTAGCTGTATATACGAAAGTTGGCAAATCCCAAGATCTACCATGCCTGCCAAATTTCAGGCAAATCCATTGAACGGTGGCAAAGTTATTAAGGTGCAAAGTTTCACCCTTTAACCTTAAAAGGGCTACTCAACCCTAACTATGGTAGCACTACCGTGCTACCATAATATATATATATATATATATATATATATATATATATATATACACACACACACACACATATGTTATAGTGGGGCAGTCGTGCCACTATATTTACAGTTGATTAGGGTGTTCAGTGTTAAACCCCAAATTATGCACTTTAATAACTTTGCAACTGTTCAACAGATTTGCACAAAATTTTGGATACGTGGTCTTGTGGGATAAATCTCGGGATGTGCAAAGTTTTATTCTGATTGAATATGTGGATTCCAAGAGAGAGATAGTAAAAAAGTTATGTATTTATTTTTTGTTTTGTTTTCTTTGTCAACTTATGCCATAAGTGCCCAGATAGTTTGGAAATTTGGACTGACATTTTCAGGCTCAAAAGGGCTTGGCCCGCAGATGTGCCTTTTGCTGGTTTAGTGAAAAAATATAAATCTGTTCCAAAGTTAATCATTTTTAAAATTTCAATTTTCAGCATGCTTAGGCACTTTCAAGATAGCGGCATTGAATAAAAAAAAAAGGATTGAGTCACATGAAAAAGGATCCTTTTCTATATGGGTGAATCTCTTTTCATAAGAAAAAAAATCATTTTTTCTATGCCACCATCTTGTTTTCTATTTTTGTGAAAAAAAACTTCAAAACCCTCAAAAATGACATGCAGCAGAAAGAACACATGTATCCTGCTTATCAGGACGTCATTAGCTGGATTCTGACTTTACTATTGTTATAGTTACCCCCAAGTGTGCTTTATTTTTTTTTATTTTTTGCATCCTTTTTCATGACTTGCGTCTGCTTGTTTCATATGGCCAATGAGAAAATAATTTGGCCATACAGAAAATGATCCCTTTGGATATATTGTTACTTGCCTTGTGAGTTTCAGGGAGAAGCTAGCAAATTTAATTCAATTTGACTACACTGCTTCTACTTTTCATTTTTAAGTTGTTTGCCATTTTTAAATTGTTCAGGAGTGCACGGGGAAATTCTTATTTTACACATCTAGTGTTATCCTACATTTTTTCTCTGCATATGAGTCCAATTGCTGTAGTCTGTCAGCCTGTCTGCTTGCTAGCCTCAAAGGATATATCACCCATTCACCTGTACTGTCAGGAGATGAGCGAAGTGGAGTAGAATCGCAGCAGAATCGGAACTTTGCCCCGACGGAGCTCTGAGCAGTACAGTATGCTGCCGGAGAATGCTTTCTACTTCACTCCCATATTAGTTCCTCCAGTCTGAGACATTATTTGACTGTGTTGTGCTGGACAGTGATTGAGGGTCCTGAGCTTTGTTTACTATTTCGGACTTCAGAGCTATCAGCTGTCTTAAGTCTATTTTGTGGGTCTGAACTGAAAGCGGGGACATTTTGTTACTGCAAGCATTTGAGGCTGTTCTGTGCTGAGCTGTGACTAAGGATCTCGAGCTTTGTTTACTGTCTAGAACTACATCCTGTTAGCTGTTTTAAATGCTTTTTGTGGACTAAACCGAGAGTGGGGATTCTCCTGCCAAAGCAAGTATTGCTATAATCTTCAGCTGGTCTGTTGTTAGTTGATGGTCTGCCCAGAATTCTGGATCCCTTAGAAGGGAACTACAACCCCTATAACTTGCAACAGGCTACATTGATTTGCAGACATATGCAGGTATTTTTGAAGACTTTTATCAGCATTGCTTTGTGTGGATTTAAATATTATTTGCTCAGTGATGCAGTTTGAGCAATCTGGTTCTGGGCAGGCTGTGGGATGAGAGAGAGCAAAGCCTGTGCCAGTATTGTATGATTCTGTTTTGTGGCCCCTTGGTGAGAGCAGGGTCAGTCATATTACTCAGTTTCTGTTAATTCATTTTAGTTTATGGTCACCAATGCGCTTAGCCTGGATATCTGTTTTTTGGACTGCTAATGGATTTATGGGATTCCATAGTTTAGGTTTGCCACTTTTGTTTTGTTCTTAACTTTTATTGTTTTGTGGGGGTTGGGGGGTGGTCTGTGGTGTTTTTTTTGGGATATGTGTGTGGTTAGGTTTTACGCTGGTAAATTTATTTTAAGTGAGTATGCTGTTTGTGGATATGTGTAGGCTAGTATGAGCACTGGAAAGGGATGGTTTTATGTTTTGACGGACATTGTGTTATTTATTGAATGGGCCTACCTGAACCTTTAGGCAGGATCACTTATTCCTAATTTCAGCTGTTTGCTCTGCACCCCTTCTGGGATGTCCCCATCTCTGCAGAAATGTATATCATTGCAGGAGGCTGGTGATTTCCAAGAGAAATTGCAGGAGGATTAAGCCAGATGAGAAGAGGTGGGTTGATGGAGGGACAATTGGGATAATGCAGTCCAGGAGACTGCCCAGGGTGAGATAGGGACCTGAAAGGGGTCAGATGATAGAACTTTGGTCCCTGAGTATCCACTGGCCTGTGTGGACAGGCAACAAAAGGGAATGGCTGCCAGTGCTCTGCAACACCAAGTCAATGAGGAACAAGACTGCGATTATAGCAGATTTTGTTTCCTGTTCCTCAGTCAAACTGGTGTGTTCTGTGGAGACCTGGCTCAATGATTATGCTGGCCCAGTCCTGGAGGCAGTGGTACAGGCTGGTTTCTCTGCAGTGCACAACCCGAGGAAGGATCACAGAAGGAGGGGTTGCTAGCCTGTTTAATATGATCTTGGACTGGTGGTGTACCCTGTGGGGGACATCTCAACTTTCAAGTGGGCGTCCATCTATAGTGGACCAGGAGCTAGGTGCAGAGTCCTCCTCATTTACTTTCCACCTGGACATGAGGGGAACTTTCTGCAAGTGATTGTGGAGTTCGTCGACGACCGACTAGTTGAGTCATCAAGGTGGATTATCCTCAGTGAGTGCAATGCATGGATCAGTGACAAACTATCACATTTTGGATAGGAGTTCCTCTACAGCATGCTTGCTCTGGGTCTGGCACAAGCGGTTGCTGCGGGTAGCCAACAACGTAGACACACGCTGGACCAAGTGTTCCACACAGGGCTTGAGGTTGAGAACCTCAAGATTGCCCCAATCTGCTGGTCAGATTATTGTGCAATCTGCTTTGAGTTCAGGGCACCCTTCTGCATGCATCTATGGAGGGATGGAAGCACAGGGCCCTCTGGGCCCTGCGCTGCCACAGGCAAATGAGGGTATAATTATACTATCTCCAAAAATAAGGAAGTTCTTTGCAAAAAACTGTGTCCATGCAACAATTAGAGTTCAGCCTAAAGTGACAAAAGTAGGGAAATGTGGTTTTAGGGTTTCCAACTCTAAAACCCCACCCCAACCCTGAAGCATATCGGGGGGTGCAGTCTTCCTTGGGGTTGTGAACCCTAAAGCTCATCCCACTGCAGTAGCAAGAAGTTCAGATGTGATGGATGCAGGTGTATATGTTTCATGAGTATATAGAATGGGGTGAGCTTTAGGGTGGTGTGTACACAACAGGGTATGGCAGAGTACACTGGTGGCACAGAGGCAGTCGTGCCCTGCACAGTTCCACAGACCCATGGACAGGGTAATCTAAACTATGTAGGCACTGACCCTGTACTGGAATCCCTAGTGCTACCAGCCCTGCCAGCTGTCCCAGATCATGCAAACTCCCTGACATGCATAGACAGTCCATGGCTGCATGGCATAAGATACAGTTGTTGGAGAGGGGTGTACCCCAGGCAGCACGACATGCACTGATGCGCAGCTCTCTGTGGGTTGGCATATTGCTGCTACAAGTGCCATAGTAGCTGCAGCAGCTGGGTCAGCCACCCCAATAGGCAAGTGCCATAATAAGGCTCTGATAGATGGCATGAAAAGGACCTGAAACATAGAAGTTGATGGCAGATAAGGACCGCAAGGCCCATCCAGTCTGCCCATTTCTTTTTCTACCTTATGAATGTGCCATCGGCCTTTGCTCTGTCAATGGCCTATCTATTCATACTCATCTGTATTGCTCCCTTATGCCTATCCCATGCCTGTTTGAAGCCCTGCACTTTATTCATATCCTTCACTTCCTGAGGTAGGCCATTCCATGCTTCCACTACCCTTTCTGTGAAAAAGAACTTCCTCACATTACCCCTTAATCAGCCTCCCTCTAATCTCATGCTGTGTCCCATTGTCCTGCTAGTTTTCTTACATTGAAACATGTTAGACTCTTTCATGTTGTTAATATCCTTAAGGTGTTTGAATGTTTTGATCATATCACCTCTCTCCCTCCTTTGCTCTAGGGTATTCATATTGAGCTCAATTAATCTGTCCTCATATGTTTTCTGATGCAGTCCCTGCACCATTTTGGTTGCCCTTCTCTGGACTGCCTCAATTTGGTTAATGTCCTTGTGAAGGTGTGGCCTGCAGTACTGCATGCAGTACTCCAGATGGGGCCTAACCAGTATCTTGTAAAGTAGGATTATTACCTCCCTCTTACGACTTGTGATACCCCTAGTAATACACCCCAATATCTCCCTAGCCTTACCTACTGCTTTAGTGGTCTGCTTGGATGATTTCAGGTCATCTGTGATGATGATGCCCAAGTCTCTTTCCTCTCTTGTGACTGCCAGTAACTTCCCTCCCAGCCTATAGGTGGCTTCAGGGTTTCTCTTCCCTATGTGCATGATCTTACTCTTCTTTGCGTTAACCCCCAGTTGCCACTCTTCTGACCATTTTGCCAGTTTATACAAATCTCTTCTCATTCTGCCCACCCCATCTGGATCATCTACTCTGTTGCAGATCTTGGTGTCATCTGCAAACAGACAAACTTTACTCTTCAGTCCATCTACAATGTCACTGATGAAAATATTGAAGAGGACTGGCCCCAGGACTGATCCCTGAGGTACCCCACTTGTGACTTGCATCTCTTCTGACTGTATACCGTTTACCACCTCTCTCTGTTTTCTGCCCGTCAACCAGTTTGCCACCCACTTGACCAAATTCTGACCCACTCTGAGCCTACCCAGCTCATTAATCAAGCTTCTGTGTGGAACAGTATTGAAAGCTTTGCTGAAATCAAGGTAGGTGACATCAACTGCTCCCCCTTGGTCCACCACTCTGGTTATCCAGTCAAAGAAATCTATGAGTATAGTTTGACAGGATCTTCCCATTGTAAACCCATGCTGTCTTGGATCCTGTGCTCTTATGGATTCCAGGTGTTGCACTATCCTTTCCTTAAGGAGTGCCTCCATAATCGTGTCCACTACTGAGGTAAGACTGACTAGTCTGTAGTTCCCTGCCTCCTCCCTGCTACCACTCTTGTGGAGCGGGATCACATGAGCCCTTCTCCAGTCTTCTGGGACCTCTCCTGTGCTCAGAGACTCATTAAACAGTTCTGATAATGGCCCTGCTAGTTCCACCCTTAGCTCCTTTAGTACCCTGGGATGTATGCCATCAGGTCCCATTGCCTTGTCCACCCTGAGCTTATGGAGCTCTTGTAGGACCCTTTCTTTTGTGAAGGGACTAGTGCACACCTCTCTCCCCCCGTGTCATGGTGCTGAGCTGTGGGTCCTGCTCTACCTTCTCTTCCATAAATACTGAGCAGAAGTATCTATTTAAGATAGATGCTTTTACATGGTCCTCCTACTCACATGCCCCTTATCTCCTTTGATCTGAGCAATACCCCACTCTGGACTTTCTCCTTTCAGTAGTATATCTATAGAAAGTCTTGTCACCTTTTACTGTTTGTGCTAGTGTTTCCTCGGTTTGGGCCTTTGCCTGCCTTACTGCCTTCCTTGCTTCCCTTAAGGAAGTTTGGTATGCCTCCCTATCTTCATCCCACTATGTTCCCTTATATTTCCTGAAGGCCAGCCTTTTGGCTCTGACCTTTTCTGTTACTGTTTGTGAGAACCAAAGTGGTTTCCTTCTTTTGCACTTCCTTTTCTCTCTAACACAATGGGATGTTGCTTCAAGTATTGCATCCTTAATGCTTGCCCACTTTGCCTGTTCCCCCTCACCTGTATTTCTTTTTTCCAGGGCTAGCTTAACTCTGTTGGCCATCTTATCAAAGTCAGCTCCTCTGAAGTCCCATATTTTTGCCTTGGAATGGGATTATTTAGTTCTAGTGGCCAATTGAACCATACCATGTGATGGTCATTGGCCCCCTAGTGACCTTCTACCTGGAGATCTGTGATTCTTTCCCTGTTAGTCAGCACTAGATCTAGGATAGCCCTGTCTCTTGTGGGTTGTTGTACCAGTTGTTTGAGGCCCTCCCCCTGCAGGGAATCCACTATGTGTCTAGTTCTGGCAGATGTTCCTGCTGGTATTGGTATTGACCAATCTGTATCTAGCATGTTGAAGTCTCCCATTATTAGAACTCCCCTTTAGCTGTCATGTTTTGTATATCTTCTAACAGTAATGTGTCTATGTTCTCCCCCTGGTCTGGAGGCCTGTAGACAACTCTAGTTCATATTTCCTGTTTCCAGGGTGACTCACAGTTCTTCTGGCTTCATATGTGTAGTCTGAATTCCTGTAGTTTTGATATTTTCATTGACATAAAGTGCCACTCCACCCCAACCCCATGCTGCTAACCCCTATGCTCCCCCTCCACTCTCCAGTCCCCTCCTACTGGTATGTACTATGTACCATAAACAAAACAGCTCTCTGTGGGCTGGCATACTGCTGCTACAGGTGCCATAATAGGACCTGCTACCACATATACTAATGTGAGAAAGCTCCGTCCCTGTCACTGTACCCTACCATGGTGAAACAGTACAGGCAGATCCATGCAGATGCTCTACTAAACTGTCTGGGACTGTCACCATCAGATACATGGGTGCTGCACAGTAAGCCCCTACCTGACATTTCAGTAACACTGTTCCACCACAACAGGGTATGATGGAAGGGATGGACCTTCTCCACTCTGGTATATGTGGTAGCAGGTCCTTTTCATGCAATCTGTCAGACTCCATTATTACACTTGCTATTAAGGTGCTCTACCCTTCTGCTGTAGATACTATGGAACCTGTAGCAGCAGTATGACAGCCCACAGAGAGTTATTTTGTTTATGGTACATGGTACATACCAGTAGGAGGGGATTGGAGGGTGGAGGGGGAGCATAGGGGTTAGCAGCATGGGGTTGGGGGGCACAAGTGACTGGGAGAAATGAAAAAGGCAGATGGGAGGGAAGGGAGGGAAGCTCAGATTCTAGATGGAAGGTGGTGTCCCTGAACACATTAAGTCTTGGAAAAAAAGATGTATGACCTGCAGGAATTGGTGGCAGACAGGAGAGTGGACATTGCGATAGTCACTGAGACATGAGCCACACCTAATCATGACTGGGACCTCTCAGTACCTGGGTATAAATTATACAGGGACAGGGAGGGAGGGAGGTGGTAGGAAAGGAGGAGGAGTGGTGTTTTACATCAGGAAGCATATAATGTGTATGAGCGAAGGAGCTGGAAGAGGGGATGGTGGAAGCAATGTGGATTCAGTTACTGTCTAATAGCGGGAGGAAGGTGAGGATGGGGGTGGTTTACAGACCCCCCCAACAAAGAGGAGGAAAGAGACAGGGAATTGAACTTGCAAGTATTGACTACTGCAGGGAAAAAAAGGTGATAATAGTGGGAGACTTCAATCTGCCCAAGGTGGATTGGAGGTTAATGGCCATGACCTGAGCCAGAAGTCAGGTAATCCTGGATGCACTGCAAAGTAGATTACTGTCTCAGGGCATAATGGAACCCACCAGGGAAGGGGCAATCCTTGATCTGTAGTAACAAATGGGGATCAAATCAAGGATATAAAGATCGAGGAGCCCCTTGGTGGGAGTGACCATTGCCAGTGCCGTTTTTATCATTAGGCTAAGTAGGCTGCAACCTAGGGACACCAGCTGTTAGGGGGTGCCTGAGAAATCAGAAATCAAATACGAAAATGAGAAAAAAAAAATTTAACTGAGCTTGAGCTGACTTATGGCATTCCCCCGAACTCAATGTCATCTGCCCCCCACTGTCTGTCTCTGAGTTTCGTCAGTCGCCCCCAGGAACTTGACTGCCTGTCTCACTCTCTCATCGCTCCCAAACAGAACAGAGCACAGACTAGTCCAATCAGCGGACAACACGTGCAGCACGCACACATTGTTATGATTTTTAAATCCTCCAGAAGACCACTACGCTTGTGTGCACCCAACTGGGAAGTGGGATGCGTAAAAAAGGTGCAGCACATGCGGAGCTGCAGCACTAGTGTGCAGCAAAAGTTGGACTCCTGACTGAGGAGTCACACTGACACAGACGGACGTTGTTGTCATCGACTCAATAAGGAGGTGATCCGGGACGGCCGCTGGCGCTGTCCCACTGACTAACTTGGAGAGAGCATAGGTGAGCCAGTATAGGCTGAGCCATGTGGTAGAGAGATAGAGTATGTTATCGCTCATTCTCTCTCTCATCAATCTCTCATCCACCCGCTGCTGCTGCTGAATCCGGTGGTCTGATTAAGTCTTCAGCTAGTGTTCAGTTTTACTTCACAGACATAGAGTGACCGGCCTGCTGCCCTTCTCGGCCCGGCCAGTGCCATGCCCCCTCAGCTCGTCTTCTTGCCCTCAGACCAGATGGTCGATCAGTCATATCGCTCAGTGTGGTGATAGAAGGTGAGTCAATCAAGACAAAACAACTAAGTAAGTTGTCAGTTGTTGTGTACAGTGTTGCTTGTGTGAGATAACAGATTTTGTTGATTGATCATATCTGTGATCATGCACAGTGGTCACACGGACCATTAAAGTTCAGGCATGAATAATCATGAATCATTATCATTCATGTCTGAACTCTAATGGTCTGTGTGACCACTGTCCCAGACATAGACGCACTAGTGTGTCCAGTGTGTCCCAGTGTCCAAGTCCACCACAGTCAAGTGAAACAGTGACAGTGAGTCCACTCAAAAATGAAACATTGCCTTCCAGCCTGCCTAAAGAGGAATGTATACATTATTGTCTTGTCTATTTCCTGATTGTTGGGGGTTGGATAGCCGTGGAAATGTGGAAAAATAATATACCAAAAAAAAAATATATAATGAAATTTGATTTCACAGTCACATCACGTGATGCAACAGAGCCTTCCATCCTGGCTCTTCTCCAAAGTTTGGTGAAAAAGGGGTATAGGTAATGTAATGTCCTGGTCTGTCATGTGACTTATGATCAGTAGTGAATTGGTTGGTATTGTGAGGCAGTTCATATGCTGGCCTGGCCCCTTCCTGGCCATGGTGCATGGGGGGGTCAGTTCACATGCCCAGGCCCCTCCTTGACATTCAGTGGGACTGTGGGACATGTTATGGTCCACTGAAGCAGTCCATGTCCTGGTCCCTCATTGACATTAGATGGTGATCTGCTGTGGCCCACCCACAGAGGGGCAGTTCATACCCGAGCCCTCCCTGACAATTGGCGGGAATTGATATGGACTGGTTCTCTTATGGGGCAATCATGTCCTGGTCCTTACCTGATGTTTCATGGGGGATTGATATGGTCCACAAGGGAGGAATTGTTTTGTTGTTCTTCTGTGAATGTGTTGTTGCCATGAACTGAGCCTTGTTTCGCATGGGAGGGCACCTGAAGTTTCCAGCCTATGAGGGCCATGTAAGTTAATATGGCACCGACCATTGTACAGTGTGGTTCCGGTTGGCCATGGGCAGGGAAAAGGCCACCACTAAGACTAAAATCCTGAATTTTAGAAAGGTGGACTTCAGAAAAATGGGCGAGTTGCTAAGGAGTCACTTGGCAAGCGTCCGAGAGGATATGGGGGTGAACCAAAGGTGTTTTATCATCAAGGAGAGAATAATGGTTGTCACAGGGGAGTGTATTAAACTCAAAGGAAAGAATTCGAGGGCCAAAGCACCCACCTGGTTTAGTACTGAGGTTTCTCAGGCAGTAAAAGATAAGAGGTCAGCCTGCAAGAAATTCAGGAGGACCCAGAGGGAGGAAGACAGGAAGGATTACTTAATGATGACTGGTGCAGCAGGTAAGGTAGTCCAGCAGGTTAAAACTCAGAAGGAACTGCAGCTAGCTGAGGAAATTAAGAAGGGGGGAAAGGGTCTTTTTTTACTGTATTACTGAGAAAAGGGACACAAAGTCAGGATTGTTAGGCTTAGGGAAGGGGAGAAGAATAGGGGCAAGCAGAGGTACTGAACAAGTACTTCTGTTTAGTCTTCACCAGGGAGAGAGACAGACCAGTGGCACTAGGGGGAAGGAGTGGGGGGGGGGCAAGGGGCACAGATGTTTTGATAGAGGTGGATAGGGTGAGAACAGAGCTACTAGCATTGCGGGTGGGTAAATCCCCAGGCCCAGACAGCATACACCTAAGGATGCAGAGGGAACTGGTGGAGGAGCGTGCAGATCCTTTGGCTGGCCTGTTCAATAGGTCACTGGAGTCAGGCATTTTATTGCAGGACTGGAGAATGGCACATGTAGTTCCCCTCCATTACAGTGGTCCCAAGGACAGCCCAGAGAATTACAAACCAATCGGTCTGACCTCAATAGTGTGCAAGCTCATGGAGATCATACTTAAAGAAAGGTTAGTGCAGTATACGGATGAGCATGGTCTCCGGGATGAAAGACAACATGGATTTATGGGAGGAAGGTCATGTCAAACAAATCTGATTGACTTCTTTGACTGGGTCTCTAAAACACTGAATAGGGGCCAAGAAGTGGACATCCTTTACCTGGACTTCAGTAAGACCTTTCAGTCTGTATCCCACAAGAGGTTGATAAGGAAGTTGACGGATCTCAGGTTTGAAGAGAAGTTGACCAGATGGGTGGAAAACTGGCTGAGGGGCAGGACCAGAGCAAGGTTGTATGGGTGACCTCTCTAGCACCAAGGAGGTCACCACTGGGGTACCACAGGACTTAGTGCTCAGACTAATGCTGTCTTCATCAGCAATATTGGAGATGGCATTAGAGGCAAATTTGTCTATTCACAGATGACACCAGGCTCTGTGGGAGAATGGACATGGTAGAAGAAGGGATACAAGACTTAAAGGAGGATCTGGAAAAAACAGAGGTGGTCTGGGATTTGGCTTCAATGCAAAGAAATGCAAAGTTATGTATATTGGAACCAATAACCTGAGGACTAATTACAGCTTGAGAGGGGTCCAGGTATCTGCATCAGAGGAGAAGGACTGGGAGTGATGATCACTAGTGATCTGAAGCACTCCAAGCAATTTAGGAAAGCACCAGCAAAGGCAAATAAACTGTTGTGCTGCATTGTCAGAGGAATCAGCAGCAGGCAAGAGAAGTTAATACTGCCCTTTTACAGGTCATTAGTGAGTTCACATCTGAAGTACAGTGTGCAGTACAGGTGCTCATACCTTTAAAAGGATATTAACCTGCCGGAGACAGTCCAAAAGGAGGGCAGTGAAGATGATCATGGACCAGCAGGATAAGACATACAAGGAGAGGTTGGACGACATGTACTCCATGGAGGAGAGGAGAGAGAAAGGGAACATGATTGAGGCCTTCCAGTATTTGAAAGGAATAAATAGGGTAGATAAGAGACTCTCTTCTAGCTTAGTGGGAGCCAAAACACAAGGGGACACAGTCTCAAGATGGGTGGGGGAGGTTTAGGAGAGAGACTAGGAGGTACTTCTTCACTGAGAGGGTGGGGTAGATTGGAATGTCATTTGGAAAGAGGTGATTTAATTGAAAACGGTAAGCAGCTTTAAGAGAAGCTGGGATAGGGCTAAGGGGAAAGGGTCAAGGGAAGGTTGGAGTGAAAGGAAGGGTGGATTGGGGGGCAAAGGTAGTAGCTTATGCTGAGGACCCTGCACAATCAGTGGACTAGATATACCTAATGATCTTATTCTGCTGTCTTTGTCATTTGTTCATATGCTGGTTCTGAAGTAATGACTGCCTTAGACACCACATCACAAATGCTCAATTACCCCATATACATAAATTAAGTACAGTACTGTGCACTATTAAAATATAAAATGTATGTACTCTACTGTCAAGCTGCCTCACACCCGCCAGTCCCTCCTGTCTCACGTATTGTATTAAAACGCTCACCATCACATTGAAAACTGCATTGAAAGTCTTACATCTGTACACTTACAGTGGCATTAAGAAACTGAAAGTTCTGCTATTAAAAACTGCATTACCCTTTTCATTGTTATTAATATCCCAGATAAATTATTATGTTCACTATCACATTGATGGTGGACCCTACCAGTCCTTCCTGAGCTATCCTTCTGGTCTGACTGGCATCAGACCTGAACTCCCTGGTGCTGTCTTGCATGACTGTCTGGTGCTGGTGAATGTGGAAAAACTTTTTGTCCACACAACCAACTTGAACGGTACTTTTCTTGTGATGCCATGAGTCAGTAGACCATGCTGCCTATGGGTACCAACATCTGTGGAAAAAAAATGTATGCTCACTCCTGTGCTGTCCTTCTGGTATGTCTGCTGATGTCCTGAAGAGGTTGAAGGCTGAAGGTTGAGTGCTGCACTCCAGAAACCAGTTGATTGTGTTGTGGGAGAGAAACTTGTGTAGGAATACGGTGCATAAACTGTGTGGGCTGTTGGAGAAACCTGTGTGTGCTGATAAGAAGTACTGAAAACTGTGCTGTGCATAAACTGTACTGTCAGAGAGATTGTGGTGTGTCTTACGGTCCTGAAATGGAAAAAAGGAGCAATGGAATTTTAGTTAATAAATATATGTGAGCATGTGGTATGGTGTCACATTGTGTCATGGCTTATTTACTGTACAGGGAAAGCCTACCCTCTATTATCAGCTACCCTCTTTTATCCACAAAAATTGTTCTGCGCCATAGTTGGCAGATAAAAGATGGTATACTGTATATGTAAATAACCATAAAAGAATGTAGACTGGTTCTGCTTTAAGCAGGGGTGACTAATGGTACCATAATTGTACAAGCTAAGTTTTGAAATCTGTAGCTAAAGTATTTAAATCACATTACATAAAAACCTCATTTCCTCTTTAGGTCAGTCCAAAATATTCCAATGCTTTTGCAAGCTATACCACACCATGGACTGTTGGAAAAGCTGAGGAGCTTGGGATTGGGGGAGAAGATACTAGGGTGGACTGGGAATTGATTAATGGATACGTATCAGAGGGTGTTGGTTGGGGGTGAGATCATGTCTCCCAGAAGGGTCGTTAATGGGGTCCCCCAAGGGTCAGTGTTGGGGCTGGTCTAGTTTAAAGCATTTATCTCAGACATCAGGGTTGGAGTTAGGAGCAGTCTGAGTCTGTTCGTGGATGACTCCAAACTGGGAGCAGCGGTAAACAAGGAAGAGGGGAGTAGGATGCTGCACGAGGACTTGGAGACACTTGAAAGGTGGTCACACACTTGATAGCTGAGGTTCAACACCAATAAGTGTAGTGTACTCCACTTGGGGGCCAGGAACCCTGGGTATGACTACAGTCTCAGAGGGGAAAGGCTGGTGGTCTCCAGGGAAGAAAAGGATCTCGGGTGGCAATAGATGCCAAAATAAATAATTCTGAGCAGTGTAGGAGGGCAGCTGTGAAGGCGAATAGGATACTGGGGTGCATAGCCATAGGGTAACATCAAGGAGGAGAGAGGTTCTACCACCCCTGTACAACTGCCTGGTTAGGCCGCACCTGGAGTACTGTGTGCAGTCTTGGTGCCCATACTTGAGGAGGGATTTTACCCTTCTTGAGAGGATGATTCATGATCTGAAGGACCTGTCCTATGAGGAGAGACTACTGGATTTGAACATGTATTCCCTGGAGGAGAGGAGGGATAGGGGATATGACAGAGGTCTTTAAATATTTGAAGGGGATTAACTGAGTCAGCTCTGATGGACTGCTTCAGTTGAGGAAGGATGGAGCCATGAGGGGGCATAGCCTGAGATTGGTGGGGGCTGAGGTTTAAGGGTGAGACAAGGTGTCACTACTTCACTGAGAGGGAGGTGGTGCCCTGGAACTCATTGTCATCAGAGCTGGTGGGGATGGAGACAGTGGGGGGATTCAAGAGAGGGTGGGACAGACACAGGGGTGTAGTTCAGGTGGGGGGGAGCGGGATATGTAAAGGGCCACAGGGGTCACAAAAGGGGAGGGGGGGCAGCTGCAGTGAGTGGACTGTAGGCTGTTACTCGAGAAGACTCATTAGTATGCTAATATACACCTGTGAAAGCATCAGAAGATAATAATTTTGAAAAAAAAAAAAAGTTTCATAAATGAAAAAAATGCATAATCAAAATAACTTTATTTGGCTATTACACAGGCAAAGCAAATTTTGATATCTAAACAGAAATAGTAATGTTTTACTCAGAAAATTATACTTTCCATAATTTAATGCAATAAATATAGAATAATGTACATGTGGGTGTGTGTAACCAGAATTTGACACACACCCGAGATGTGGGATGCTACATAAACCCCGATGGCAAAGCCCGAGGGGTCTAAACAAGCATCCCACGCCCATGGTATGTGTAAAATTCTGGATTACACACACCCACACATACACTATTTTATTTCATTAATGGGCAGCATTTTTTTCACAGCGTGTTTTTGTTTTCTTGTTCGGAGATTAAGTCTTTCTGGCTAGGTATGTCTATGAGGTCGAATCAAGATTACATAGTTCTTTTCTTTTTTTCTTTACAGAATGTCAGTTTTATTTTCTTTGTTTTGATGTGATTCTCTGAGGTGTTCTAACGTTTTCTGGCTGAGTACTTTTCCATGTGAGGAAGACCGTTTAGGCGATTGAGAGCGGGTTACTTAGCTGGCGCTGAGGTTAGCGTGAGCTGGATTGACAGGCACTGATTACAACCTCCCACTTATAATCAAAACTATTAACTGGGAGGTTGTAATGCAGAATAAAAGTGTTATCTGTGCATAAAAAATGCTGGCCATTAATGAAATATTTTTTTATACACAGTCATGTATAAATTACAAGGTATTTCATATGACTGATATTATCAGCTCCATTTGAATATAAATTGGAGATCTATAATTGTTGTTGTCCCGAAAACCCTAATACATAGATACATAGACACTGTCAGCAGATAAGGGCCTATGGCCCACCCAGTCTGTCCATTTGAGCTTGTAAGTTTCCTTTACATTTTTCTAGAAGTCTGTTGCCCCTTACCCCTGACCTCCAGAATTCCCTTATATCTATCTATCCCATGCATTCTTAAATCCCGTGATTGTTTCAGCCCCCACCACTTCCTCTGGCAGAGTGTTCCACTTGTCCACCACCCTTTCTGTGAAGAAATTCTTCCTCACGTTTCCTCTGAATTGCCCTCCCTCCAACTTCATCCATGCCCTCTAGTGCTGGAACATCTTTTACACTGGAAAATAGTGTATTCCTGCACCCTGTTCCTCCCTGTAAGGTACTTGTATACCTCTATCATATCCCCTCTCTCCTTCCTCTCCTTCAGGGAGTACATATTCAGTTCCTTCAACCTGTCCTCATAGGACTTGTGATGCAATCCATGTACCATCTTTGTTGCCCTCCTCTGAACCCTCTCTACCCTGTCTATGTCCTTATGTAGGTAAGGTCTCCAAAACTGTACACTGTACTCCAGGTGGGGCCTCACTAGTGTCTTGTACAGTGGAATTATGACCTTCCTTTTCCTGCTGGTGATGCCCCGCCTATGCATCCCAATATCCTATTTGCTTTACCTGCTGCCTTGTCACACTGTTTCCCTACCTTGAGGTCATCAGAGATGAGATGATAACCCCAAGGTCCCTTTCCTGCTTGGTGCATGCTTTATCCTCACCCTCCAACTGACATGTTGTTCCAGGGTTTTTGTGCCCCATATGTTTTATCTTGCACTTTTTTGTGTTGAATTTCAACTGCCAAACCCTTGACCATTCTTCAAGCTTCTGCAGGTCCCTCCTCATTCTGTTTACACCCTCTAGCGTGTCCACTCTGTTACAGAGCTTCATGTCATCAGTGAACAGGGAAATTCTGCCTTCTAGGTCCTGCACAATGTCACTGATGAAGACGTTGAATAGGACCGGTCCCAGCACTGATCCCTGTGGTACCACACTGGTCACTCTTCCCTCTGTGGAGTGACAGTCATTTTCCACCAACCTCTGTATTCAGCCACCAGCCAATTACCCACACCACACTACTGTCCTGCCCACTCCCATATTCCCCAGTTTGTTTAATAGCTTTCTGTATGGCACAGTGTCAAAGGCCTTGCTGAAGTCCAGATAGGCCATGACCACTGCCCTCCCCTGATCCACCTCCCTTGTCACCCAGTCGAAAGATTCAATGAGGTTGGTCTGGCATGATCTCCCTCCCAGTGAAACCATGCTGTCTCCATCTCTCCTTCAGTAGTGCTTCCATGATCTTTCCCACTACCGAGGTCAGGCTGACTGGTCTGTAGCTCCCTGCTTCCTCTTTGTTCCCGCGTTTGTATAAAGGGACTATATCTGCTGTCCTCCAGTCTTTTGGTACCTCCCCTGTTTCCAGTGCTTGGCTCAACAGGATTGCCAGAGGTTCAGCCACCACCTGTCTTAGTTCCTTTATGACCCTGAGGTACACCCCATCTGGCCCTATTGCTTTATCAACTCTTATTCCTTCCAGGTCCTTTAGGACCCTTTCCCAAGCAAAGGGACTTGTGTCCATTTCTGCGCCATTCCCACTCCTTGTACTCCCTTCAGGCCAATTACCCTCCTCTTCCTCAGTAAAGACTGAGCACAGATATCTGTTCAGTATGCCAGCTTTAATGTTGTCATCCTCCATGTGGCCTCCCTTCCTCCCCCTTCAGTCTCACTATCCCTCCCTTTGCCCTTATTTTTCCACTTATGTACCCGTAAAAGGTTTTGTCCCCTCTACCCACTGATTTTGCGATGCGCTCTTCTGTCTGAGCTTTGGCTTCCCTTACTGACCTCCCTGCCTCCCTTTGCTTCTACTGGTACTTCTCCCTATCCCCTTCTGCCTGTGTCTTTTTGTATTGCTGGAATGCAATGTTTTTGGCTTTCACTTTCTCCGCTACTTCCTTGGAAAAAAACATAATGGCTTCCTCTTGCTTTTCCCCTTGCAAACCTGCTTAATGTATAATTCTGTTGCTCTTGTAATCCCTGTTTTAAATATTGCCTACTGTTCCTCCACCCCTGATTCTCTCCTCATTCCCATTAGTGCCTGTTTCAAGCATGTTCCCATTTTCCCAAAGTATGCCCTCCTAAAATCCAGGATACGTGCTTTTGCGTGGTTTGGTTCTGTTCTTCTGTGATTTCAAACCACAGTGACCAGTGGTCACTGTTCCCCAGGTGCTCCCCCACTGTTACCCCTACCACATTGTCATCGTTTGTAAGCA
Source organism: Neoceratodus forsteri (assembly GCA_016271365.2). Lineage (NCBI taxonomy): Eukaryota > Metazoa > Chordata > Ceratodontiformes > Ceratodontidae > Neoceratodus > Neoceratodus forsteri. Next base: position 825,661,041 of record CM057449.1, read on the forward strand.
TGAGGTCCAGGATTGTCTTCTGCCGAGTTGGTTCTATGACCAGTTGCTTAAGGAAGGCACCTTGAAGGGAGTCCAGGATAAATCTGCTCCTGGTTGATGCTGCTGCTGGGAGGCTCCAGTTCATGTCTGGGATATTGAAGTCTCCAACCAGCACCACCCCCCCTTGTCTGCCATCCTTTGACTGGCTAGCATCAACTCCCTATCTGTTTCTTCCTTCTGGGTTGGTGATCTGTAGACCACCCCTGCGCGGATGGCTGTGAGGTGACAATTTTTGGCACAGGGACCGGTAAATTGGCATTCTCATACATAGAAACATAGAAACATAGGCTTTGATGGCAGATAAGGACCACTTGGCCCACCCAGTCTGCCCATTTCCCTACCCATTGGATAAGCTGCAGATCCTAGTTAACCAACAGCCTACTTCTTCCTAACCCCCAACCAGAATTGCCTTATCTCTGTCCCATGCATTCTTGAACTCCCCCACTGTTTTTGACCCCACGACCTTCTCTGGAAGCCTGTTCTATGTGTCCACCACCCACTCCATGAAAAATACTTCCTCACATTGCCCCTGAGCCGTCTCCCCATCTTCAAATTGTGCCTCCTTGTTCTTGCACATCTCTTTTTCTGAAAGATGCTGCCCTCTTGGACTTTGTTGATTCCCTTGAGGTACTTGAAAATTTCTATCATGTCCCCCCCTCTCCCTCCTTTCCTCGAGGGTATACATATTAAGCTTCTTTAACCTCTCTTCATATGGCTTCTGGTGTAGACCCTGCACCATTTTAGTTGCCCTCCTCTGGACTGCCACCATCCTGTCTATGTCCTTGTGAAGATGAGGTCTAAAGAACTGCATGCAGTACTCCAGATGGGATTTACCAACTGTCTGTACAGAGGGATAACAACTTCTTGTTTTCTACTGGTGATGCCTCTCCCTATACATCCCAGTATCCCCCCAGCCCTCCTTCTCACATTGCTTGCTTACCTTTAGGTCATCTGATATGACTACCCCCAGGTCCCTTTCCATTTTTGTTGTTGTTAGTACTCCCCCCCCCCATTGTGTACTCTTCCCCTGAGTTTTTGTTTCCCAGGTGAATTACTTTGCACTTCTTAAACTGCCATACTTTTGACCATTCCTCCAGCCTTGCCAAGTCCCTTCTCATCCTTCCCCCCCCTTGTGTATCAACCCTGTTGCAGATCTTTGTGTCGTCTGCAAAAAGGCATACTTTTCCTTCTAATCCCTCTGCAATGTCACTTATAAAGACATTAAAAAGGACTGTTCCCAGTACTGAACCCTGCGGTACCCTGCTGGTAACCCCCCTTTCTTTGGAGTGGACTCCGTTTACTATTACCCTCTGTGTTCTGTTGTCTAGCCAATTTTTTACCCAGCCTACCACCCTGGGACCCACTCCCAGACTGGCTAACTTGTTTATTAATCTTTTGTGTGGAACTGTGTCCAATGCCTTGCTAAAAGTCTAGGTAGGCCACATCCACAGTCCCTCTCTGGTCTGTTGCTTTGGTCACCCAGTCAAAGAAATCTATTAGATTCATCTGACATGACCTTTCCACTCTGAATCCATGCTGCCTTGGGTTCTGTGCCCCGCTGGCCTCTAGGTACTCAACAGTTATTTCTTTTAGAAGTGTTTCCATCATTTACTTTATATTATGATCTGGAGAGCCTGAAAATCCCTTCCCAAACTATGAAATGGCTTCCATTTGAATCCTGATACTTTGGGCTTCATTAGATTATGTACCAATGTAGCTACAGTGCTGTTTAATGAAAAGTTTTAAATTAAAGATGTTATAAACAAATCACAAAAAGCCTTGTATGCATGGATCAAACAAATACATCTCTTTTTCATAAGGTGTTTTTAAGCTCCACTGCTAAAACTGCGGTTGCACAGCAGGTGGCACCTAAAATCCATGGTCCCATCTCAAAAGTAGAATGTAAAAATGTTTTTGCATATTTTTGAATACATTTTTTGGATCTCTGTTTTGCAATCAGAAAAAAGGTGGTTAAAAATAGAAATTAAAAACAGGTATCTTGGGTTTGGGAGTAACACCATTCGTATGCACCTGCCAAGTAATGATGATCAGCGACAAGATTATAACTTGTCATTCATGTCTATGTTAATTTGAATGAAATTAGAAATGAGATGACCATTCATGATGTGCACATTTGATATATGAAGAATATGCCATGGCCCTATTTTTCCCAAGTGCAGTTTGACCTTATGACATCTTGAGTGGCAAAGCCATGAGTGCTGTCAAAATGTCAACTGCATGAGAGGAAATCTCTGTGATATTTTTATTAGGGCCATGGTATATTGGATTTATGCTATGTCTTTTATTAAACAATGACAGGATAAAAAAAGCATTCTGGTTGTTCATTGTCTACCTTTGAACATACATATGAACATACAAACATGCCAGCAGATAATCCATACATACAGTCAATCTAGTCTGCTTGATTGTGTAGCTGTCTATGTACAGTATTTACAAAGGGAACTGCTGCCCCCATTTCCCTTTTGACCTCCCTCAAGTTCCCAGTTCCAGGTCAATTTACTGCTGCAAGAATAGCGTGGCAAGAACTGCGCTGTGCGTAACCCCTAGGTGGCACTATCCTATGGGCTACTACCCCTGCCTGTATGGCTATGCACAGGTTGAGGGGCCTGAGTTCTGTGAACGGGTGCCTCCACCCAGAGGAAGGGTATTGGGGTAGCTTCACTGCTTTGGTATAGCCCTCTGGGATGCTATAACCATCCACCAACACTTCTAGTGGCCTAAACAGTAACACCATAGAACATTCACATTCACTGAATAACAGCAATAATATGCTCATGCCCCTTGCACTTACCACCAGCTGGATCTGCTACAACCACCCTGGAGACCCCCTAGAAAATAAGGTCAGCAATGCAACAATACAATATTACCACTGTAACCCAACAAATAACATGCACACTAGCCAAGTTAAAGGTGAAACAAGATAATCTGGTTTATTCAGGGGGAGTGAACAAGGGAAGGGTGTGAATCTAATAGAATGATTGACAGTTTGATTTAGCCTAGGTTGGTTCAGCACCACACTGTAAGTCCCTTTGAAACAGTCCCACAACCATGGGTACCCAGTGCGTTATGCAGGCTAGCCTGAAGTGTTGCCTGGGGTGGCCGACGTTGCAGCAGTTGTTGGGGCCCTTAGGAAGGGAAAAGAGTTAATATATGCACAACCCAAATATTTGTAATCCCGAGCTGAATGACTCAGTCTGTTTGCAATAACCCAGAACAAAAACAATCAGATGGCACACAATGATTTGCAGCTGTTGTTGCAGGGAGCTACCCTGATTTGTACTCACACTACCCAGACTAGGATGTAGGACAGGCTAGATGAAGATCTCAGGATGTCTGGAGGGCCAGAAGAAGCAGGGTCTACATGACTCACCTCCTGGTGGTCACTACCTGTTCGATGGTGTTGAACAGGGGGCCGAATCCCCAAGTGGGTCTTTCGCCGAGATCATCTCTGAAATGGGGGCAGTGGCTAAGGCTGAGATGGCAAGGCCCAAGCAGGATGAACAGTTCTGAAACAGTTTGCGAATCTTCTGCTGGAAGAGTCTCCAGCAGGCGTAACAGAATTAATCATGGGGAACCAAATTGTGACCTACGAAACTCATTCAACACACTTAAATCAATTATTTCTCTAAGTCACAGTTCAGATACAGTCCGGTTGTTAATTACAGCTTCACTGCGCAAAGCTTCCATTCCGAGGCTATTTTCTCTCATCAGGCAGGCCGATCGCTTCTGGAGCAAGTCTTCGGCCCAAAACACAAGTCGCAACAACAATTCTCTTCTTTCTTCTGCTGCAGATTTAAGCCAGCAAATGGAAAGGTCTGACTTCTGCAATGGACAGTTCAAAGGCAGGAGAACGTAGCAGACAGGCCAGCAGAGCCTTCCCGTCGATTCTCCTACGCTCCTCCTAGGAGCAGCTGCTCGACATCTCAAGCTGTTCACTCTTCAACCTCCAACTCTTGACTGACTACTGCTTCAGGCAGTTCTCGGTATTTCCCGGTAATCCAATGGTTCGGTTGGCTGAGGGAACTGTCTGTCACAGAAAGGGCTCCTCCTCCAGGTCCATTTAGGCACCAAACACTTAAAACTACAAAAACTACAGAATTTCCTTGCTACAAGACCCCTGGGGACAGTCTCCATTTTAGGTCCCCCAGAGGTTCGATTGGTCCAACACTGGAAGTCCAGAACCAAAATGGTGGCTCCTATTCAAATGCTCAAGCTGCAATTGAAAGCAGGTTAGTCAAACATCTCTATCATTATCGTTATAACAGATAAACAGCAAATAATCACACTTCTTAACAGGGCTCCCTCTGCACATATAGCAACTGCAGAATGGGGCAATATAAAAGACGGTCTGACCGGTCACAAGCCTTAATTACTTGGACTTAGCACAGACTGATTTCCAAACACAGAATAGGCACTCCCTTAAAGAGACTGGCTAACGCCATTCTCATGCAGACAAATAGAACTACTGCAGACAGGACACAAGCCTGGCAGTGGGCATTAGGGAGCCCAAGTAGACTATATAGTGAACCTCAGTCTGTAGGAGGGTTAAACTCTTCCCTGCCTGGAAAAACTTGGCGTCTGCGTCAAGTCTACACATACTACAAGTTCTATTGAAAAACATTATGTGAGAATACATGCATGTTTCATTTAGTATACCCCAAAATAAAGCTGATGCATCAGTAAAATGAACTAGTCATAAGCACTGATAACAGTTCCACAGTAACACATTTTCACACACTTTCATAAACATATTAGCAGATTTAAACAGTTAAACTCATCACTCTCATAACTCTAGTTTGTATCACCTCCTGTACTCTAACCCACATGGCGTGGGGCCTAGCCTTATCAGCTACACTAGGGCTGCATGGGGCAAGGACATTGGTACACTGATTTGAGGGTTTAACTATCAACTTAAAAGTAGCAGAATAACTCAGTTTTGAAAGAATGCTTTAAGAAATATACACCCCCTTGTGAACAACATGTAATGGAAGATCTACAGGCCTTCCTGGGGAGTCATAACTAAGGTGTATCACTGGTATGGTGGCTCTTCTAGACTTTCGGGGAGGGACAGGCACAGGTTCAGTTCTTTCAGCATTTGCATTGAGGTTTCTCAGTCCCAGCTCATTGATCATCAACAAGTCTGCTTCTGTAGACAGGGTTGCTTCTGCACTGGTTTTCTGTTCTGTATTGGAAGCACTTTCAGCTCCCGACTCTGTTTGTTTTCAACAACATTACTGTCTATACTTGGCTCTGAAGAAATTTCAGGTTCGTCATTAAGAGAAAATTCCATGGTATTTAAATCTTGCAACACTTGACTAATACTCTCAACATCATTTTCCATAACACTGTCAGATTAATTATTTTCAAACAGTTATGTATTTACTGGTATGTCACCAGTGGTGCTTTCTGTCTCTTTTTCTCATTCTTGGAGTTCAGCTGGTTCTACCAGACACAAATAATCAGCTATATCAGAAGTCACACTTTGCACCTCACTTTCAGGGGGCACCAGTTCAGTGGAGAAGGCTGGAGAGTTAGACAGTCCTGAAGGTGCAGCTTCTTCTCCAAAATTGTACATGGGGTTACCTTGAAACAACTGACTCAGTTCATAAGATGGGTAATAGGGTGCTTCACACTCACTGTCATCAGATTCAGACTGGCAATCAATGTCATTTTGGGTCTGACTGAGGGAAGGCCTTGAATCCTTGACAACTGAAGAGGGGGTTGACTATTTCTTTTTAGCTGCAGCTCTGGTTACAAGCCCGGAAGGGGCCTTGTCTTGGAGTGCAGAATTGATGATGATTTGACCAATGGACAGCAAATGATTCCTGTACATTGTCTTGACAGCTCATGGGTCATTTTCTGGATGCACTTTATAGACTGGTAGATCCTCCAGCTTGCTGACAACAATGTAGGGGGTGTGATGCTACCTATAAGCAATTTTATGTTTTCCATGCAGTCCCAAATTTTGTAACAGAACTCTGTCTCCAGGTTGCAGTTCTTGGGCTTTGACATGCTTGTCATGTCTTTCTTTATTGGTTAAGTTCCTCTTTGCTGCCATGGTGCATGCTAGTTGGTAGGCATGGTTTAACTGAGCCTTTAACTTCTGAACATATTGAAAGTGATTTTCAGTTCTGACTCTATCAGGGGCACTCTGAAACAGATGTCTACTGGCAACTGGAATTCCCAACCAAACATCAGGCAGTAGGGGTAGAACCCAGTGGCATCACGTTTGGTTCAGTTATAGGCATGTACCAAGGCACTTATCTGCTGCCTCCATTTAGACTTGTCCCAAGGATGAAGGGTGCCCAGCATATCTAGAAAAGTTTGGTTAAACCTTTCGGGCTGTGGATCCCCCTGAGTGTGATGGGGGTAGTTCTGGACTTTCGCACTTCCCAGAGTGAGAGCATTTCCTTGATCAAGCAGCTTTCAAAGTCTCTCCCTTGATCAGAGTGAATTCTCTGAGGGGCACCATAATGGACAAAGAACTTTTCAATGAGGACCTTTGCCACTGTAGATGCTTTCTGGTCCTTAGTTGGATATGCCTGGGCGTAATGAGTAAAATGATCTGTAACCACTAGCACATTGCCAATATTCTTTTGAACTAGTTTGAGAAGCAAGAAGTCAATACACACAAGCTCCGTGGGTGGACTAATAGAGATACTAACTAAGGGGGCAGCCCTCTGGGGTTGGGCTTTCCTCTGTAGACACCGACTGCAAGTTTTAATGTGAGTTTCTATGTCAGCTCCCATCTTCAGTCAGTAGAAGTGAGCAAGGGCCAAGTCAGTAGTTCGATCACAGCCTAGATGCCCCAATTTGATCATGAAGGGCATGTAGCATCACCCATTTGAAAGCTGTAGGTAACATTAATTGCTGCTTTATGATTTGCCCTTGTCAATCTGTGGTCTCTATAAAGTAATTGGTTACGCAACTTTAGTCTGGGCTCCTCCCTTAACAACAAGACAGTTTGTGAATCTGAAGAATGAAGTTTGGACACATTTTTTCCAGCATGAATGCCATTCATCACTGGTTTAATCATGGAGTCTTGAGCTTGAGCCCACTGTATATTATCAGGGGAGAGCTGGGGCAGCTTGCTGAGATCCAAGGCTGCCATGTGACAGTAGACCGCAGGAACACAAGTGTCAGGAGGACCTAAGCAGTGTACCAGGCAGTCAACTGTTTCAGGAGAGGGGTGCTCAACTTTGTCAAATTTTTTACAGAGGGCTTTGACAGACTGTTCAGACATTCTCACCCAATTTGCATTATAGTCAGGTCTTCTGGCGAGGGCGTCAGCATCAGTGTGGTTCAGGACCAGTCTATATTCTACTGAATAATCATAAGTGGAAAGTGCAGATAACCAGCCATGCCCAGTGACATCCAACTTAGCTGAAGTTTGGACATAGGTGAGGGGATTGTTGTCAGTTTTCACTAGAATGTTTGCGCCATAAAGATATTCATGAAATTGGTTTACCACGACCAACTTCAATGCAAGGAATTCAAATTTATGCACTGGGTAGTTCTTCTCAGATGGGGTTAGATTCCAACTAGCAAACACCACTGGGCACAACCCTTCTTCATATTCTTGATATAGAACAGCACCAAGTCCCTTTAAACTGGCATCAGTGTGCAACACATAGGGTCTAGCGGGATCTGCATATGCAAGCACAGGAGCATGGGTGAGTTGATGAATGATATCATAGAAAGCCCCCTCACACTCAGAAGTCCACCTGGCTCCAAAGGGTTCATTTGTCCAAAAGTAAACCTTTTCCTCCTCTTTAACTGCACTTTTCTTATATTTCTTGTTTGTAGGTAGGTAACTTTGAGTTAAATTGAGCAAAGGGAAGATGACTTTGGTGTAATCTTTTATGAACCAGCGGTAATAACCGTAGAACTCCCAAGAATCTTTGCAGTTCCTTAAGATTGTTAGGCTGAGGCCAGGTGGTCAAAGACTCCACTTTGCTTGGGTCTGTCTGAATCCCATCAGCTGAAACTATGTGACCAACATATTTGACAGATGTTTGGAAGAATTGACACTTGTTTATCAATACTTTTAGTCCAATGTCCTCTAATCCATCAAGAACCTTAAACAGACAAGCTTCATGTTCCTCAAGGGTCCTGCCAAACACAATGTCATCATCCAGATAGACCAGGCATTCTAGTAAGTTCAAGTCCCCCATGGCTCACTCCATCAACCACTGGAAAGTGACGGGCGCTCCCGAAATACCTTGAGGCATGCATAGAAACTCATTAAAAATCTGGGAACAAATGAAGACTGCTTCTCTCTGTCTTTCAGGGCCAATGGGATTCGAGAAAACCCTCTCCGAAGGTTGAGTACAGAGAACCACTGGATTCTGTTGAGGCAGTTGAGGGCATCCTGAATATGGGGCATGGTGTATTGGTCCCGGACAGTTCTTCAACTTAACATCTGGTAGTCCACACACATCCTCACCAATTCATTTTTCTTCTGGACTACCACAATTGGGGAGGCATATGGGCTTCGAGACACTTGAATGATTCCTGCTGCCAGCATTTCCCCAAGATGGCGTTGAACATCGTCAGTGTCAGCAGGTGCAAGGCAACAGGACCGCTCTATGAACGGCCTCCCATCATGAAGTCTAATTCAGTGTTCGGCCCCTGTGATAGAACCTACATCCTATTCTTTCAAGGAGAACACATGGCTTCTCTGAGCCAACTTCTGGCTGATCTTAGCTTTCCATTCTGAGGGAAGGGGGGGCTCTTTAAGCTATCTGCAGCTCCTTCTGTGCCTTAGCTTGCTGGACCTCCTTACTTTGCCTTACTAGCCAACCTTAGATAATTTTCCTTATCCACCTCACTCTTTGTCTTTCTGAATTTTCTGTAGGCCAACCTCTTTCCCCTTACTGTCTGGGCGACCCCAGAACTGAACCAGCTGGGCACTTTGGCCCTTGTGTTCTTCCCCCTGAGCCTAATGCATGAATAGTTGTTACATTTGTAATTGTATTCATATTTAACACAGACATGCAAGCTGCCGTGCCAGCTGGTATGGAAGGAAAGCAGAATTATGTGCAGATGGTGTTCCAAGTCTGACCAAATCCCCCTGGGTTTGAAGACTGTGATAATGTGCACTCCACCCTAGTAAATAGAGAACACAGGAGGGGCAACTATGCAGAACCAGTGGGTTCTGACACAGAGGGATTCTGATTCCCTCCGACCTCGAGAGCGAAGCTCGAGAGGCCCATGGGAATCAGAATCCCGAGGTGGCAAAACACACTGGTTCTGCATAGAGTTGCTCATCCTGTATTTTTTGTAGTGTATAGTACTGTGTGAAAAATGTGTTTTGTGAGTTCTTTTGCTTTCAAAATGAAACTGACTCATGCAGTCTCTAGAGGTTCTGGAATGCTGTTCAGCCCCAGAAGGGTAGAACAGAGTTGATAACGCGCAATGGGGCCAGATGGGGTGCACCCCAGGGTCCTTAAAGAACTAAGAGAGGTGGTGGCTGAACCTCTGGCTATCCTGTTTAGCTGATCACTGGAAACAGGGGAGGTACCCAAAGACTGGAGGACATGCAGTGTAGTCCTTAGCAAAGTGGAACAAAGAGAGCGGGAACTACAGACCAGTCAGCCTCACCCTCGGTAGTGGGGAAGATCATGGAAGCACTACTGAAGGAGAGACTGGTGAAATATCTGGTTGTCAATGGACCACAGGACCCAAGGCAGCATGGTTTCACCAGGGAAGGCCATGTCAGACCAACCTCATTGAATTTTTGACTGGGTGACTAGGAGGTGGATCAGGGGAGGGCAGTGGACATGGCCTATCTGGACTTCAGCAAGGCCTTGACACTGTGCCACATAGAAGACTATTACACAAACTGGGAATATGGTGTGGGCAGGACAGTAGTGTGGTGGGTAGGTAACTGGCTGGGCGGCAGGACACAGAGGGTGGTGGTAAATGGCTGTCACTCCACAGAGGGAAGAGTGACCAGTGGGGTACCACAGGGATCAGTGCTGGGACCGGTCCTATTCAACATCTTCATCAGTGACATTGCGCAGGGCCTAGAAGGCAGATTTTCACTGTTCGCTGATGACACAAAGCTCTGTAACAGAGTAGACACACCAGAGGGTGTAGACAGAATGAGAAGGAACCTGCAGAAACTTGAAGAATGGTCAGGGGTTTGGCAGTTGAAATTCAATGCAAAGAAGTACAAGATAATGCATATGGGGCACAAAAACCCTGGCACAATATATCAGTTGGGGGGTGAGGATGTAGCATGCACCAAGCAGGAAAGGAATCTTGAGGTTATCATCTATGATGACCTCAAGGTAGGGAAACAGTGTGACAAGGCAGCAGGTAAAGCAAATAGGATGCTGGGGTGCATAGGCCGGGCATCACCAGCAGGAAAAGGGAGGTCATAATTCCACTATACAAGACACTAGTGAGGCCCCACCTGGAGTACAGTGTACAGTTCTGGAGACCTTACCTACGGAAGGACATATACAGGGTGGAGAAGGTTCAGAGGAGGGCAACAAGGATGGTACATGGATTGCATCACAAGTCCTATGAGGACAGGTTGAAGGAACTGAATATGTACTCCCTGGAGGAGAGGAGGGAGAGAGGGGATATGATAGAGACATACAAGTATCTTACAGGGAGGAACAGGGTGCAGGAATACACTATTTTTAAGTGAAAAAGATGTTCCAGGACTAGAGGGCATGGGATGAAGTTGGAGGAGGACGATTCAGAGGAAACGTGAGGAAGAATTTCTTCACAGAATGGGTGATGGACAAGTGGAACACCCTGCCAGAGGAAGTGGTGGGGGCTGAAACAATCACAGGATTTAAGAATGCATGGGATAGACATAAAGGAATTCTGGAGGTCAGGGGTAAGGGCAACAGACTTCTAGAAAAACATAAACTAAACTTACAAGCTCAAATGGGCAGACTGGGTGGGCAAGAGGCCCTTATCTGCCGACACTGTCTATGTATCTATGACATTGGAACTGTGGTAGAACAGCATTTTGAAAGGGATGGAATTCTATACAGACATTCCACTATACACTATGAAGGTATATGTGGTGAGTCACCTGTAGCTCTGCGGGGAGAAAGGAAAGCCTTGAATAACATTCTCCTTTGTGTACCCCCACAAGAGGTAGCAGGTCAAAGGCTTCTCCAAAGTATTGGGTGGTTCAGAGGGTAAGATGCTTGAGACCATTGCATGCTGACCATCAGCTGAGACATTCTCATGTGCAGACACAAGCTGTAATCATAAAACTGTCCACACTACTAGGCAGGTGCTCACAAATAATATGACTCTAAAACCCAAGACACCTGTTGTTAAGTTGTTTTTGTAATCATGCTTATGTTATCATAATTTGCGATACCATACAAATAGAACAGATCATTATCACAAATATGCATAAATTATGAACGGTTGTCACATTTCTAATTTTATTCATAATTAAAACAGACATGAATGACAAATTGTAATCGTGGAATTGACCATCATTACTAGGCTGGTGCTCAAGAATGATGCACCTGCCTAACTCAAGACATGTGATTTCAAATTCTTTTTGCTGTATGTTTTTGCAATCACATTTTTCATCACCATAAAACTTGAATAGATGAGCAATAAGATGCTACCAGGGGTTACATTAACTGTCTGCCAATCACCCCCAGTGGTGTAATGTGGCATGAGGTGCCACCATACCCCTAGGGGGTGATTAACTGACAGTTAATGTAATCCCCTGGGACTATCTTCTTGCTTTTATAGCAATGTCTAAAATTTTTCAGTATTTATCTATTTTATTGTTTGTCCTTTTTTTTTAAAGTTTACTTTTTTTTTTAAAGTTTACCTTGTTGTTGATGCAAAATAGTCCATTCACTGTCTGATGCTATGAACGCAAGCCAGCATTCATGTTCCAAGCATGGAATTCTATGCCCTAAGCAAAATGGTTTTATGTATCTTGATGGTAAGCTGTCACAGTGATCGGTGGTCATCTCACAATCCTGATGTTTAATCTACTGGAGATTTTATTATAGTGTATGAGAGAGTGCTGTTGTGTATAGAAATCGATGACTGGAATCAGTCTGTTGTGTGTTAGTAGTGACGTCAAATTCCTGTTTTGCTTCACTGAAGACGTCACTACTAACACACAACATCGAATCAGTGCTTGCGCTGAAATCTCCTCAGTCATGCCGACCGTTGCCAGAGCTGTCGTCTAGTAAGCAGACCTCCAAGTGGATGCCCTGAAAACAGCAACAGATAAGACCATTTTATGTCTCTCTCTCTCCCTAGGCTACTTGTTTATTTGAAAAAAAAAATAAGCATTCCGCTAATCACAATGCCGCTGTATGTGAGTGCCTTCTCATACACTATAAAAGATTGTGTATGAGCAGGCATACACAGACAAGGGTATGCTTGAAATCTCAAGGTTTTCTTGGTGACAGGAAACCTCTTGAGCTGCACTCTCGAGGTCTACTGTCACCAAGGAAACCTCTCGATGCAAGCATACCCTTGTTGTGTATGCCTGCTCATACACAATCCTCTATGTGAAGTTGGACAGACTCATAAACATTTTGGAAAAGTAGAGGGTTCCCCTTGTCTCCATTTTTTGTACATATCAATGCCAGCTGCAGCGATGACACTTCCATGCTCCAGCACAGGTCAGGTACACCTTTTGCACAAAACTCTGCAAAAAGTACCATTTAGGTTAGATTTTTTAAAATGTTTGTTAATTCCTGAGGGTGATACTGTGATTTGGTATAGAGAATTTGTTTTCCTTATGGGCTTACAATCGGGACTCAGTGTAGGTTCTCAGTACCCTTAAATAACATTGTCAAATCTTTATATATTATCTTGTGCTGCTGTTTTTTAACTGTGCATTTCTGTAAATGTGAATTTCTGTACTCTTTTGAGGTCTGTGGCTTTCAGTGTAGACTTCCCTAGCAGTTGTCATGACAGTGGCTGTGAGCATTAAGGAAAGCACAGCTTTGCCATGACAACATTGCAGTATGAAAGGAATAAAAAACAGGGGATTCTGGGTTGCCTTTGAACTATTTTTTAAAATATTTTAATCTGCTTTAAAAAGAAAAGTGTAGTTTGAATGGTGCTGCTTTTTTTCACTTTTTGAAAAACTGTGAGTACCATGTTGTGTAATGCCAAAATCAGCTTGTCAGATACTATAAGGGCACTAGCAAAGTGGGCAGAACAATAGCAGTTACCAAAAACTGTAATGGAACACTAAAACACAATAAAATCTAACATTCCATGATGAACTAGATATAGGAAATCATGCCGCTGGTGATGAGGCTGTACATGGCTACTAGTTAAAGATGAATATAACCTTAAGGTACTGCTCTTACTAATCAAATTGCAGGACTGTAAACTGCATTGCTATTAGGGCTGTGCAGGGGCTGAATATTATTTCCCAAGTACTACGAATAGTAGGGCTTCCAAATATTTGGAGACCTTTCCTGAATAGCGGACTATTTGTATTCGGGAAACAATATTCAGCTAGCTACAAAATTAAAGAAAAAATAAATTAAAAAAAACAACTTCCCAACCCAAAACACAGTAAAATAAATATAAATCCCATCTCCCCACCTTTTCAGCAACCCGATGCCACCTTCCTCCCCCCAAGCACCAACATTACATTTATTTTTATTAATCTGAAGAGTGTCAATAAAATAATCCCTCAGTAGATGATGGGCACAACCAACCCACCTTCAGCCATTGTCTTTCTTAGCACTCATTTGTGTCTAAAAACTATTAGAGTTCTGACCCCTTACCCCACGACAGCACCATGACCCCGCCAGCACCAGCAGCCAGTTCTCTTAATATTGAGAAGGTGACTGGCACAGACCCACCCTCCTCCATGGCCAAAGCGCTTGTGCGCAGGAGTGCTTCCATTCATGAGAAGGTAGTTGGCTGTGGAGATGGGCAGATTGTACCGGTCACCTTCTCTGTATTAAGAGAATTGGGTGCTGGTGCTGGCAGTGTCAGGGTGCTGCCAGTGGGGGGAGGAGACACAACTCTAATACCTTTTAGACACAAATGAGTGCTAAGAAAGACAGCAGCTGGACGTGGGGGTGGGCTGGTTGGGTTGGTCATCCACCGGGAGATATTTTACTTTACACTGTTCAAATTAATAAAAATAAATATAGTTGTTGGTACTTGGGGAGAGGAGGAGGGTGGCACTGATCTGCTGAGAGAGAGGTTGGAGGGATGGGGGTTATGTAATTCTACTGGGTTTTGGACTGGGAAGGGGCAGGAGCTGTTTTTTTAATTTTGTTTTACATGGGCTAGCTGAGTACCGAATACCTAAATATTTGGCTGCTGGATACTGAATATTCGTAAGAAGGTGTTCGCACAGCCCTAATTGCAATAAATCAATGTATGCCATACCTGTGAGGATACAAAATGGCATATAACAATGATATTTTTTGCCACTATGGGCCAAAGTCTGTAGTGGCAGTGTAGGTACGGTGATGATAGTTACTGCTTCCCTTCATAAAGTGATGCTGTACTGGGATAACATCACTGTTGAAGGTTCAAAGGATGTCATTAGGCGAGGTGAAGTGAGTGGAGGCTTGAGCAGATAAGTACTCTTCCTTGTTTCAGTGTGGGGGGCTGAGTCCTGTATTGTTCACAAATTTTGGGCTGCATATATGTTTTAAGTTGCTGTTGAGAGCTGTAAGTTGGGTTTGGGAGGAGTGGGGAGGTGCCAGAGGGTGGGCTGAGTGAGGGTGAACAGCAGCTGAATTCTGGGGCCATTGGCAGTTCCAGTGAACCATGGGACTACAGCCAGCCAATAGGGTGGCTGTAGTTCACTTAGACAAAATGAGGCCATCTGTAGTCCACTGCCCCAGTTTGGAGGATGCCATCAGGTGAAGTGGAGTGAGTGGAGGTCTGAGCAGATAAGTGCCTTTACTTGGTTGGATGTGGGGGGTTGAGTCCTGTATTGTTCACAAATTTAGGGCTGCATTTATGTTTTAAGTTGTTGTTGGGAGCTATGTGTGGGATTTGGGATGGGGGATGCACCAGAGGGCAGCTAAGGGAGGGTGATCAGCATCTGAATTCTGGTGCCATTGGCTGTTCCAATGAACCACGTGACTACAGCCAGCCAATCAGGTGTCTGCAGTTCACTTAGACAAAAAGAGGCCATCTGTAATCCACTCCCCCAGTTCAGAGGATACCATCTGTTAGGAGCAGTTAGTAATGCTCCTAGTAAGAGAAATTATAAACTTGCCTCCAGATGAACCACATTTAACTATACGTTGATAAACACTGATCTGAAAATCTGTGTTTTCAATTGTTTTCTTTTTATGAACAACATTCTGAACAGTTCTCTTCATTGAATCAGTAATTTGGAGTGTTTACTATGTCATGGTTTGAGTACAGAATGCTAAACATGAGCTATTGTCCTATCAGAACCTTGCTTAGAGTTCTTTGCTCAAACCATGACATAGCTAAAACTCCAGATCACTGGTTCCATGAAGAGAACTGCAACAAAATGCTGCCCATAAAAACAAAACAATGCAAAATACAGTTTTTCACATCACTTTTTACTGAAGCACAGTTACATATAAATAGTTTAGGCTTATGGATATTGTTTCTGTAAATGAGAACATTATAAACAGCTACCAATTAGAAATCATCTTCTGTCCTCTTTAAGGAATTAAGAAGAGGGAGAAGGCCTTATTTTGCTATGTAAGTGAGAAAAGAGACAAGAAGGATGAGATTATTAGACTTAAGAAAGTGGAGGAGTGGATGGAAGATAATGGGGGAAAAGCAGAGATACTAAATGAATGCTTCTGTTCCGTCTTTACCAGGGAGAAGAATGGACCAGTGCTTTCAGGAGGGAGAAGAGGAGCAGAGTGGGAAGGGAACACAGATGTAGTGATAGAGGAGGACAGAGTGAGGGAGGAGCTGCTAGCATTGAAGGTGGACAAATCACCAGGCCTAGACTGAGTACATCCAAGGGTACTAAGGGAACTGACTGAGGAACTGACAGGGCCACTGGCAGGCCTATTTAATAGTTCACTAGAGTCATGCATGGTTCTGCAGGACTGGAGAACAGCACATTTGGTGCCCCTCCACAGAAGCTGTCCCAAGGATGACCCAGGGAATTACAGACCAGTCAGTCTGACCTCAATTGTGTGCAAGCTCCTGGAGACCATACTTAAGGAAAGGTTGGTAGAATATCTAGAGGAGCATGGTCTCCAGAATGCAAGACAGCATGGGTTCATGGAAGGGGGAGATCCTGTCAAACGAATCTGATTGACTTCTTTAATTCGGTCACTAAGACAGTATAAAGGGGACAAGCAGTAGACATCCTCTATCTGGATTTCAACAAGGTCTTTGACTTTGTGCCCCACAAAAGGTTTATCAGGAAGTTGGTGGATCTCAAGGTTTGGGATAAGTTTGCCAGATGGGTGGAAAACTGGCAGTGGGACAGAACCCAGAGAGTGGTTGTGAGGGGAGAGTTATCTGGTACCGGAGAAGTCACCAGTGGTGTCCCGCAGGGCTTGGTGCTGGGGCAGGTGTTGTTCAGTGTCTTCATCAATCACATTGGGGATGGCATTAAGGGTAAAATGTGCCTATTCATGAGTGATACCAAGTTCTGTGGGTGCTAGGGAGGTGGTCTGGGATCTGGCGGCTTGGCTTCAATGCCAAGAAATGCAAAGTTATGTACATTGGAGCCAAGAATCCTAGGATGGAGTATTACCTGGGTGGAGTCCAGGTGTCTACATCAGAGGAGGAGAAGTACCTGGGAGTGATGATCACTAGTGACCTGAAGCACTCCGCACATTGCAAGAAAGCAGCAGCAAGGGCAAACAAGATGCTGGGATGCATCGCTAGGGTGATCAATAGTAGGAGAGAGGAGGATATACTACCCTTGTAAGGTCAATGGTGAGGTCACATATAGAGTATGGAGTTCAGTACTGGTACCCATACCTCAAAAAGACATTAACCTACTGTGGAAGGTCCAGAGGAGGGCTACAAAGATAATAGCATGTCAGCAGGAGAAGGCATATGAGGGAAAGTTGAGGGCACTGAACATGTACTCCCTGGAGGATAGGAGAGAAAGAGGGGATATCATTGGGATGTTCAAGTACTTGAAAGGGATAAATAAGGTGGCTAAGGAGGGTCTCTTTATGCTGAGTGGCAACCATAACATGAGGGGGCACAGTCTTAAGCTGAAGGAGGGAGGTTTAGGAGGGAGGTCAGGAAGCACTTCTTCACAGAAAGGTTAGTAGACACTTGGAAAGTGCTGCCAGAAGAAGTGGTCTCATTGAAGACAGTGGGCAGCTTCAAGAGATGCTGGGATAGGCATAGTGGGAAGGTAAGGATCATGGGTAGGGAGTATGTGAGGAGTGGGGGGGCAGGGACAGTAGCTCAAGCTGTGGACCCTGCAACATGAGCAGACTAGATAGATCAAATTGCCTTCTTCTGCTGGCTTCTTTGGATGTTCGTATAGGTACATATTTACAATACAGATTAATCTTATTTTTGTGATGTTGCAAAAATATGATAGCAAAAACATATGGCAGAGAGGCAGGATAAGGAATGGGAGCCACCGAACACCAGGGACTGCTTGGAACAAGGTATGGGTGAAAAATGGGATTATTGAACACCAGGGACTGCTGGACTCAGGGACCTGATGAGAGATAGGATGTCACTAAACACAAGGGACTGCTTGGAACTAGAGCAGGGTGAGGAAGGACATGTCACTTGATGCCAGAGATTTCTTGGCATTGGGGCATGGTTAAGGGGTACCACTGGACATCAGGGAATGCTTAAAGTGGGTCAGAATGAGGGAGAGGATCACACTGGACACCAAGGATTATTTGCTGGGGAGGGTGAAGAGAGGGAGTGCCACTGAAAACTAGGGTCTGCATGCCCTTAAATATATTGGCAATGCTGGAAAAAGGCTGGCATTGTCAATACAAAGTGGAGTGCATCTGCTAATATCCTTTTAAAAAGAAAGGAAATATGTAACCCCATTTCTAGTCTAGTGATACTTGACTCTTGAGGAGGGAAGCATGCCAGAAATGCACTTATTTATAGTTCAGATAAAACTCTGGGGAATAAGGGCTGCAGGGAACCTGATACCGTAGTTGCACTACCAATTCCAAACTTAATTGCCTACACCATCTGCAGGGTCTATATGTGCCTTTATTTCACACAGACAGTTATCAGCTGATGGAAATCATAGTGGACAGTGTCTTCCAAGTTATGAGCTATAGATGACCAAGTCTTGCATCATACGGTACCTGGTATGTAAGAACCTCCCTCTAAGGAACATACCATGTGATGATGAAGCATTTTGACAAACAGTTTGAAATATATATATATATATATATATATATATATATATCCTGCAGGACACTGTTGACATGGTGTCCACCTTAGCTAGTTAGGCACCACACAGCTAGAAAGTAGAGCTCAGCAGTCACAGCTAGTAACTGAAGTAATTGCATATAGTAGGCAATTAGGAATTGGGCTGTGCGACTTCACCATGCCCGCAAGCATGTGAAGCAATGGATTGGTCAACCGGGCACCAGCATTTAACACCTCAGTGCTCTATCTCCACTACAGGAGAGCAGAACTTGTGGGTAATATGCCAAAGAGAGAGTGAGCACCTGACCCTGCAGGCAAAGAAAAAACTCTCCTGACACTATCCATGGCAGCGGCCAAGGATCCCTACTGTAGTGACCCATATCACTTCATATCTACATCACAGTTTTTTGATGAGGTAATGCAAAAATAGTCTCCAACAGCAGCAGCAGCAGTCAATGAGCAAATGTGGTTCCTCTTCTTGTAGAACACAGTTTAGCAGTAATAAAGACAATTAATGTTCTTCAGTTTGTGCAGGGACACATTTTGGCAGAATGTTAGTATTACGCTAGCATCAGTAAATATGTTACTCCACATCTTGGTGATGGATGAGGACAGAAGTAAACAGCAGTTCCCAATCTTACATTATATGCAATGCATGGTTATAGTACAGACTCCCAAAAGGCACATGTTCAAGCTGGTCACAGCCACAGCTGATGGTTAGACCTCACAGTGAAGACACTCAATGACTGGACAATTAAAGGCGTCTGCCACTTCACTGAAATTTCCAAAGTGCTTGCAGGCAGCATTAGGGGAATTAAGGTGAGGGGACCTGTTTTGCAGCTCTGGCACAGGTGACCTTCCTTCAAACTCCCGTTAAACTGAAACTAGAACTAAAATCCAAATTGACGCTCCTCTAATCAATCAATCAATCAAGCAATACTTTATTTATAAAAGGCGCCTTTCTAAAAACCAAGGCGCCTGTACACCACTTGATAAAACAGTATTAATAAACAATAAATTAACCACACTAATAAAATGTTAAAAATCATTATATGATTGTTTAAAAAGATATGTTTTAAGTGCTCCCTTAAAAAGTTTCCTGACGGTCGGCTATCTGTGACTTGGACGAGGCAGAGAATTCCACAGGGTCGGGGCCACAAAACTGAATGATCTGGCCCCAGAAGTCTTCAAACGAACCCTGGGAATCTCTAGCAATCCCTCGTCAGTGGATCTGAGGGAGCGGGGGGGGGACAGTAGGGATGAAGGAGATCTTTCAGGTAGCTAGGTCCCTGATCATTATAGGTCAGCAAACCGACCTTGAAGGTGATACGCCAGCATATTGACAGCCAGTGCAGTCCGTGAAGCACAGGCGTTATATGACTGGTCCTAGAAGAACCTGCCAATAGCCTGGCTGCCGTGTTCTGCACTAGCTGCAGGCAGCGAATATCAACCCCCGTAGCCCAAGATACAGGGAATTGCAGTAGTCAAGACGGGAAGTAACGAAAGCGTGGACCAAAGTAGAAAGATCATCAGGAGGAACCAAGTGCTTCACCCGGGCAATGTTCCTCAAATGGTAAAAAGAGGCTTTGACAACTGCCAACACCTGTGATTTAAGTGTCAAACAGCTGTCAAAAACAACGCCCAGATTTCGCACCTGATCTGAGGTAGTTAGCTGGACACCCCCAAGCCATAAGCCTGAGGGAGATCCAGCCAACAAACCCGCCTCCCGGCGACCTGGGTCCACGACCAACACCTCAGTTTTTCTTGGATTCAACCGCAGCCAACTCACATTCATCCAGTCCTGGATTTCGGCAAGCAGTAATTATACAGAATACTAGATCTCTGCTGCACATGCACCAAGGCACATGGCAGTAACAGCTCTCAAACCTTAGCCCTGCAGGTATTAGTGGGCAACTTTAATGATTTTAGCAACCTATGGTATTTCCTGGGGTTACACATTTACTGCAAAAAGTTACATTTCAGCCTTGGATATGAATGAAGTACAACCCCCAGAAATTAGGGAAATGTGAATTTAGGGTAAAAAACATCCACTGACATCTGGTGACTATGTAGGGTGATAATCTGTGAAGATTAAATGAATGCTCACACCCTCTCTCAATGCATTGGCATGTGAAAAATTAATAATTGCTTAGTGCACTGTGGGAGTATATTTGTGTGTCCTGGAATCCAGTGCCAAGGTTAGTCCTACAGAACATATGGCAAGGCCATCACAGGAAGGAAAGGACTTATACCTTCTACACAGAGCTTCACATTATATATACTACAATAGATTATTCCTTATTGGCAAAGATTGCTTTTATTGTGCTACATGCTGTCACATTGTAGATATTGGAATTTCAAGTCATGACCCATCATTTTAATTTGAAATAATAATATGGCAATACATTTAGGCAGGATTTGCAAAAGCCTCTTACATGGGCATAACTCTCATATTTGGCGTTTGTGTCCAGAAATAACTGTCTGATGTTTCAAAACTGAATATAACTAAAGTCAGAGTATAATGTCAGACTGCAGCATGGTGGCCCCAGCTGTAAATGTCTCTCATGTGGTCCAGATGCCAGTGATTCACAGTCCAGTGCGTACGGATCTATGGAGAAGATATCTGCGAAGAAGAACTGGGCATAACTGTGTTTTAGCTTTGAAAATGTGACATGGAAGCAGTTTGCTCTTATGTCCAAAACTGCATCTAGACATAGACATTGAAAATCCCCTTGACTCTAGCATAATACAAACTTAGAGCAAATCCTCAAAATAAATTGTAAAGAAGGAATTGTACCGGTAACTCTCTGGGGTGCTTACAATCTATAATTGGTGAAAGGGTTTTTATATGCATCCAACAAGAACAATTAAATGCATTACATGAAAGGGAGACTGAAATGGAAATAAAACATATATGGCAGAATATAAAAATGAGCAGTCTAGCCTCCATGAGGGCTTTAATAGGAGATAGAACACAGCTGAATACCTTCCTCAAAGATAAAATAGAAGGCAAACTTAGAATTTAAAAACAACAGCACTATGTTTTCAGTCCCGCAATTGAAAAACTACTAGGTTAAAGGCGAAAAGCATACTTGTTGTCAGCAGTACATGAGGTGAGATATTCCCATACTCAAGCACTTTGAACAGATCATTAACATACTGTACAGTACAGTGGATAATTGTATCACTTTTTAGGAGATTCACTAGTCTGAAACTTGACTCTGCCATAGGCACCTGAAGCAAAAAAGTATATTCTGTGTGTGATTATTGCAGAAGGTGAGAATCAGGACATCATTAAACACTGTAAAATTATAAATGCCTATCATAGATGGGTATCTGCATTCTATATGTAAGCAATAACCCACGATGGGATGTGGGTTTACAGGCATGTAATGCATGCCTGGGGTAAAAATGGATATATATGTTTCTCCCATCTTCAAGAATGTGGCAAAGTGAGTAAATTCCAAAATTGTGCTCAGAAATTGAAAAATAAATTGAGGAGTTGAGCACCAGAATGTTGTGCTTTATTTCAGCTCCAACAGACCACAGTTTCAAAGTTTATTTTTAATAAGGAATCAAACAAAGTTTGGAACCTGTTGTCATTGGTGTGACTATTTTGTGTCTCAGATTTTCTGACGTGGTATGTGTAGGGAATTATTCCCTATTGAAACCCCCAGCAGAAAATCGATCATGTGATTTGCCCAAGTTTGCTCCATTGACTTTGCATGGAGCTGTACTTGCACAGTGATATCTCTGGTATTGACTGGTCTTTTTTCTGTGTTGCTCTGGCAGTAGCACATATTTGGAGCATGCAGCACCTTTGGGCATCACTCAGCCCCGCAATGCTTCCCTCTCTGCCCTCTGGACCACGCAGTCAACATCTAACAATTTAATATTCAACCCTTCATAAAAGAAGGCCCCTTTGCAGTTTATGTAAGAGTCAACGTTTGTACAGTTACAGGGAAAGGTACAATGTACAGGTCTTTGACACACTTACTAGAGAGACTGGTGAAAACACAAGGTGTTGTTGGCAAATCAAGAAAATGAGCAAGACCACAACATTTGTAAACATGGTTAGCTGCAACTAAAACCATGATGCATTTAATTTCATTTTGAAGAGAAGGCGTCTGAAAATCTAGAGAGAAACCTCACAAAATGTGATGTGTTTGTCTTTCCAAACAAGCCCAGAGGCAGGACTGCAAGATGCAATCTCTTACTGAGCAAGAGACAGTTGCATGTATTTTGAATTTCTTTCAATGAGACATAAAAACACATCAGACTTGATTCTCAAACACGCAGGTTGCCAGTGCATCAGGGACCCTGTGCCTGATTCTCTATTGGGTAGATTCCTGGCAGCAAAGTCCTGCAGCTTGTGGCAACTGCGGCCGTGTGCCAAACAGTCAGTGCCTCTAGAGGGTATGCTGCAGGCTGCAGGGCAGCCGTGCACCACTCTAGGATGTCCCTGGTGGCTAGAGGGACCTCCCCCACCCTGATCCCCATTTATTAAACTTAAACACATCCTTGGTGGTCTACTGAACCCCCAGCTCAGTCCCTTTTAGTAAATTAAACACACATCCTGGTGGTCCAGCGGACCCCAGTCAGTCTGCCCATATGATAATAGATGTCATTCCATGGTGATCTAGGTACCCCCCCCACCCCCACCCTGGCAGGCAGTGCCCCATTACCTCGCTCCCCACCCCATCCCTGGGCTGACAACCAGCACAGCCCTCCACTCTCCACCATGACCAGCCACTGACTGAGCTGTCAATGAGTGCATACTGTAATACAGTTCATACTCACTTTTTGACAGTGAATTTCACTCAGTGAACAGTACCTGCTCACTGATAGCTCAGTAGGCAGATGGCTGAGATGTAGAGCTGAGGGCTGTGTTGGTCGCTGGCTCGGGTGGAATGGGGGTAGAGTGGGGTGGTGGGACACTGCCTGCCGGGGTTGGGGGTGGGGTCCACTAGACCACCATGGAATGATATCAATTATCATATGGGCAGATCGAGACTGTAGGGGTCTGCTGCACCACCAGGGATGTGTTTCATTTTAATAAAATGGGATCAGGGCTGGGAGGGTCCACTAGACCATCAGGGACATGTTTTATTTTAATAAAAAGGGACTGGGCCCAGCGGGGATAAGCTAGACCACCAGGGACATGATCAATTTCAATAAAAGGGGATCAGGGATGAGGGGGGCCACAGCACATGTTCCATCCTGCCCAGGGAGGGCTCTGAGAGTGGTACAAGTGCTGTAACCCTCCCAGAGGGTGAAATTCTAAGTACCCTTAGACCAGCCCTGGCTGGTCTAAGGGTAGTTGGAATTTCACCCTCTGGGAGGGCTTAGAGAAACCCAGATTAGGGGATATGGCAACTTGCATCTGCCGCATTCCACCTAGCTTCATGCTGCAGCCCATTTTGTGCTGCAAGGATGGCAGATGCCCCCCTTTGGTGCACACAGGCTGCATTTGAGAATCACTCCCCATGCATCTTTTGTTGCAAGTGGCACTTTGCACCATTCCTTGTGGCGCAAGCCTCTTGCACCATTCTGGGAGGTTTGATAATCAGGCCATCAGGTATAAAGTTACACCGATAAATTACATGACAATATACAGTAGTATCATAAATATTGGAAAAATAAAATCATATGCTGTATCTGCATTAAACACACCCAAGTCTGAGGTACATATTTCACTGGTATGAGAGAGACGACCCAAAAAAAAAAAAACACAGTGTCTCACTGCACTGGGGGTCTGATATTAAAGAATGCAATGTTTTTTTTCCATGTGTACTCCTGGCTGTCACATTATTATTCTGATGGCACAAATCAATGACAAGATCATAACCCATTACTACAAACATCGATATATAGTTCCTGCTTTTAGAAATATCTCGGGTCTCCTTACCCACTCCAGTCTGTTGGATTTCTTTTTTTTTATTTTCTTTATTAAAAGGACATCAATAGCATTACAAACTTTATGAGATGGTGTTGACATCAGAATAGCACAGATATATACTTTTTTGCCCTATGTAACTATACCTTTATGGAATAACGTAAGAACAAATCAAAAGTTCTGCTAAAACCTCAAAAATGTTTGTGACAGCAATTAAACAAGAACTAGCTGTTCATTGCATGTGTCCTTAAAATAGGCCTTGTAATGACTCTGAACTTAAGTATTATGTGTTGTGTCTACTCATAAGATATGTGTCCTATGCGTAAACTGTGTTTTTACATTTTTAATGTTAGTTTTTAGTTAGATAGGGCAAGTAGGTTGTATAGTTTCCAGATATGGAACATTTGTTTTAATCTTAGTTATATGACTGTCAGGGCAAGAAAATCAGGGCAAGCCAATCACACAGTTTCCAATACAGGCCTAGTCATGTCTTTGTACATAAGTATTATTTGTTTATTTACTAAACTAGTGTCCCATAAGTAACTTGTCGTTCTATAAATTTTAATATATTTAAACTGTTAACAGGACCACCTGGAAAATAGGACCCTGGTCCTAATGGTGTGATTGTACCATCTCATTCCTGTATAAAACTACATAGTTTTACTGCTACTATCACTAGCGGTACAGTCTGAGGTGATGCTGTAAACATGTACAAAGTGTACATTTTTAGAACAGTATTATATTAAAAAAAAGGGGAAAAAAAACAATATCTGATAACAGAAAAATGGAAGTATGGAGTCCCAAGGTTTTGCTATACAAATTAACCCAAATTGTGGGTCCCCTGGTGTGAGGGGAAGATTTCATTACTTTAAGTCTGCCATGCATTTCTGTTCATCAGTATAGATGTGGGGAGTTAACATCCCTTCACCTGACTTCACCCACCCCTTGCTGTGGGGGTACCTACATACATTGCATCTTGCCAGCTATTCTATAGACTATCTGCAGGGGCCTCTATCTCATCCCTGAGGTCTGCAGGTCCTGGACCCATGCACTCTTGGATCTCTAGATTGTCTCCCTTGGTTTGTGTTACTTCTCACCTGGTCCAGCAGTTAATAAATTGTTCCTCCCTCACCAGCACCCTGCATGTCAATCACTCCATTTCGGATATTCTTGCTCATAACTGTTTTCCCATCTTGAACTGTCAGAGGTTCAGCTTGTAACCATGTATGAGTTACGGCTTTTGTAGCAGCAGCTACACATACATTCCAGAGAGATATATGGCCTCCTTCCCCTTTATGTGGGGTGATTTGAGCCTTAACCAGGCCGGTGGAGGTGTCTGAAGTGACTGGGGTGATCTTGGAGCTGAAGCACACAAACTGTGAAGTGAACCCAGTCCGACGTGTTTCTTAATGGGATGTGCCAAGGTTGTCAGCCTGGTGTTCATCAGGATTGCCAGCTGCTTGATGGTGGAAGGAGTATTCCCAGTGGCTTTGAAAGAAGCGTTGGTGAGGCTCCTTCTTAAGAAACCTTCCCTCAACCCTGACATCCTGGAGAATTACCGTCCAATCTCCCACCTGTCATTTTCGGGCAAAGTTGTTGAGAAATTAGTGGCACAGCAGCTCGAGGACCACCATGTCTCCTTTGACATCTATGAGACATTTCAGTCAGGTTTTCAAGCTAGATACAGCACAGAAACAGCTCTAGTTAGGGTGCATAATGATCTACTCAGGTCTATAGACAAAGGAGGCAGGTCAGCTCTTGTGCTCCTCGACCTCTCATCATTTGACACTGTGGACCACGTCGTGCTTCTTGATCAGCTCTGTGAGTTTTGTGGATTTGCCAGTACTGTCATCAGATGGTTTGAGTCCTATGTCTCTGATAGGGAGCAGCGGGTAGTGATAGGGAATTTCTCCTCCCCCCCCAATGCCCCTGTCATGTTTTATTCTGTTTTATTTTTATTTAAACATTTGGTGGCTGGGAAAAGCACACTGAGCCAAGGCTTGTTTCCAGGTGCAACCCGGTGTCTGGGAGCATGAGATTAAAATAAAACAAGAACAATAGTTTACACAAGTATACAGTTATACATTTCACGATGACTAATACAGCAAAACAGGCTATTCAAATGTTGACAGAGCATTGTACTGCAGGGCTCGAACCTGTCACCGATGCTGTTCGCAGTGTACATGGTTCCCCAGGGTGAGATCATTCTGCAATACAGCGTGGAGTTTCACTGCTATGTGGATGATTCCCAGCTGTATTTGTTATTTGCAACCAGAACATCCAGGGCTGTTGATGTGCTTAACAGCTGTCTGGCTAAAATCATTGATAGGATGGCTTCCAGCTGGTTGAGACATAACCCAGATAAAACAAAGGTGCTGGTGTTCGAGCCAGGTCACGGGCATGATGGGTTGTCATCTGGAGTGAACACAGGGCTTTTCCTGGGTTCTGCTCTTCTGGTGGCTTCCTCGAGGGTGTGCAATCTAGGTGTGATCCTGGACTGCAGGCTGACCTTTAAAGATCAGGTATCGTCTGTAGTGAAGAGTGGTTTTTACCATCTTCAGAACATCACCAGGATCAAGCTCCTCGTTCCACCCGAGGATCTGCCGACCCTGATACATGCCTTTGTAACCTCCAGGCTCGACTACTGTAGCTCTCTGTACTTCAGGGTCATAGGAGGGACCCTCCACAGACTGTAGCTGGTGCAGAATGTGGTGGCCCAGTTGCTGACAGGCCAATCCAAGTCCTGTCATTTGACACCAGTCCCGCGTGCTCTGCACTGCTGCCGGTCAGGTGGAGAGTCCTTTCCAAGGTGGGCTTGCTCACCTATAAGGCCCTATACAGACTGGGTCCTGGCTACCTGTCAGAGCTCTGGCTACCTGTGACCTCTGCTCGCTCCCTTCGCTCCTCTTCGAGGGGCCTCCTGGACGTTCCCTGGGTTCAGCTCAAGACTTTGGGTTACCGGGCTTTTAACGCCTCTGAGCTGGTCCTGTAGAACTCACTTCTATCCGCAGTATGGGAGGCCCCCTCGATTAGTGTTTTCAAATTAAGGCTGAAGACCCACCTCTTTAGCCTGGCCTTTACAGAGTGATCTTCCAGACCTACCATTTTAGCTAGCAGTTATGGTTCTTAAATAAGCTGTCTTTCTGATTTCATTATTTCAGAATTTTATAGTGCTGTTTTATGGTTATGTTTGTTAGGCGCCCAGAGTCTCAGGAATTGGGCACCCTAGAAATAAAATTTGCCTTGCCTTGCCTTAATATGAAACTGACACAGGTCGGTAGGTCCCAGGCTGCTGGACTGACACTCTCGAGTCCAAATGCAAACCTTGTGAAGACCGAATATATTCGTCTAATGCAATAGTTCTCAGACTTTGTCACAGTGAGCCTCCCCAAATCCATGGAAAAGATTTTGAGCCTCCCCCAAAAAACTGAAATAATCTTGGGCCTCCCCAAAGAAAAACAACATACTGTACTTTGCGCAGTACACCATGAATAAATTGAAACCCTTTTGAGTACTTGGCTCACATTCAGTTATTTGTCTTATACTGACATGGAACCTTTGAAAAAGAGCTCTTGTGCTCAAAGGTGTTATCTGAATAACAAAAAAAATTAAAAATAAACAAACATTATTCAGCTTATTGTAACACCCCCCCATACACACACACACACAGGCCCACCTACATACTCTGCTATTTTCATCCTTGAACCCTTGTTACTCCTTGTTGCAGTACCTTCATGGGTCAGACTACTTTCTCTGTTTCCTCTCTATGTGAAATAATCTTCCTACACACGTTGCCTCTTCCCATCCTTCCCTGCTCCTAAGCAACTTCTCAGGGATTACTTTGCTCCTTCCTGCTATTGCTGTTAGCACTTCTTTGCTCAACCCTTGTATTTGGGCTGTTCTGCCATCAGGCTACAAATTGATCAATTACCACCCCTCATTATTAGTTCATTGTTCATATTTGTTTGCACCATTGGTTATTGTGTATTTCTTGATCTGTTTTACAGTTGTCTTTTTGCAATATATTCACTCCCTACCCTTGCCCGGGTACACCCAAAATTAGCCTTTATTCAGTTTTCCTGGTCACCCATTAGTAAATAAATCATTAAATTCACCTACTATTATCCTCTTTCAGTTTGCATCATCTCTTCAAACAAAATATATAAAACTCAAAATTTAAATACAGTACTTTTTCAGACTTGCTTGAGCCTCCCCTGGAACAGGTTGGGGCCTCCCCAGGGAGGCTGGCCTCACCATTTGAGATCCCCTGGTCTAATGGAACTGTCAAACATAAGGCAAGCAAACAAAACTTCTGAAGTGCTGTTACCACACTTAAGTCAATTATTTTTATCTATCTATCTATCTATCTATCTATCTATCTATCTATCTATCTATCTATCTATCTGTTGCTAGCATCTAGTTACTCCATTATTTTATGTTCCTATAAAAGTGTATTTGAAGTTATGCACCACAGTTCCAGAGAGCAACCCCAACGTTCCTCCTTTAAGTACTATTTTGAGCTGGTTTGCTTCCAGCACTTGGCACTTTTGGGGAGTCTTTTTGTACACTGTTTTTTAATTGTTAATGAAGCTCAAGAATATGCTGGATGGATCCATTGTGAAGCAATGCTTTTTTGGTACAATTTGTCCACGTGAGTGGTGGTGTAGTGTTAAATAATTCACACATCAGATTTGAATTATTCAACACTGCACCAGTCATTCATTCACTGCTTATGAAAACTATTTTACTCATTCTGTGAGACTTTAGTAAGCGGGATTGTTCAGGCTGGAAGTTCTGCATCAATAAAGCAAAGGGGTGTGGAGTTGCATAGTAGAAGCCCAGCCCGGACAAAATTAAGTTTGTAGGCTGTTTGGTTGTTCAGACCTTTTTTTTTATTTCACAGTTTGGTTGCTGTTTATCTGAAAGGCCCCCAGACTCTGTTGCTTGGTTCCTTGTACAAGACGACAGCTGGATGTAATCATGTTTTATCTATTTACAGGGACAGTTATCTATTATCTGCTGCTGTTACACTGTTTTATTTTCCATTCTGGGCTGCACATTTTTGTGTTATATTTGGTTTGTTTTATGTAAGTAAGCCCTCCCCCATCTGCATTTTCAGGGGGAGTAATAAGTTCTCTGGATTGAGTGCTATATCAAAGAAGGTGCTGTTAGCTTTGCAGTTAAGTTGACCGCCCAGCTATAAGCAATCATTTTTAATTTTTTTGGCAAGCCATTTTGGATTGTGGAGGTCAATCTTACCACCAGTTGTAACTCCTCATTGTGTTTGGATTATGTGTGCTGCCTGTTGGATGGGGCAGGGAGGGGGTATTGCGGACAGGAGATATGGTTCACTGGGATACTGTATGGGATTCTGTAAGTGGTAGGTTTGTGGTGGGTCTGTATTACCGCACACTGAGTTTCAAAGCTTTCTTTTTTTCCATCTTGCTTTTTTCCCGGTGGTCCGGCAGACAGCTATGCCGCCCCCCCAGGTGGTTTGGAACTCCTTCACGGCTTCGCTTCCCCAGCTCCTGGGCTCTGCCCTGTACTCCCTCACAGATTTCCCCCCATGGCAGGGCTGGAGGGGGAAGGCCATCCTCCCCCCAAAGCACAATCCAGATCTGGGGTCACCCGAGGCTAGGTGAGGCGCCGCAAATTCAAGAAGCTTACCAGACTCTTTTCCCTTGTTTTTCTTCCCTTATGCCCCCTTCCGTTGTGGCGTGAACATGCATGTGTGGAGGCACACACATGCCACATTTCTACACTCTTGTCTCCCAGACTCCGACACTGCCCTCTGGCCTCCATAGGGGGCAGCCAATGAGCGGGACAACAATGCTCCCCTCCCTGGAAGAGGAGAGCAGACCCTTGAATGCTCAATCTTCTCCCTTCCCTACTGACCCCTGGCAACCCGAGGTTGCTTCCAACCCCAGGTCACCAGCATGGCGCGAGGTGAGGCGTCCAGTGCCTCAACCCTCAGTGCCACCAGGCCAGCAAGTTTCAAAGCTTTCAAATGCAGCATAGTGATGCATAACATTTTCTTTCAGTTTTCCATCAGAATTCTGATCCAGATGAGTATATGTTATTTGGGATCATTTTTATTGAAGTAGATTACGGTGGATGATTTCTGTGTACTTTTGGGGACTGTCAAGAGCCTTAAGCAACTAAAAAAGGAATAAATAAATAAAAACATGACTTCTTCATACAAGAGACCCTTGTGACCAGTGAAATGGTGGAAAGACTAGGGAAGTGTTTGGCGGGGAGGTGATTATATATGATTTGTTTTAATACCAAAGCCAGGGGGGATTCATTCATTCATTCATTCATTCATTAATTTAGTTTGAAAATTGGTAACCAGGAGAAGCACACTGAGCTAAAGCTCATTTCGAGGTGTGATCAGCAGGAGAGGAACAGAGGAAGAAACAGCACCACAATGCATAAATGTAAAACTGTGGACATTTGACAAAAAGTTTGTACAAAATAAAATAAGTTAGCAATAACCCACAACAGAGTGTGGGGTTATAGGCATTTAATCCACGCCTGGGGTGCATTGTGAGACATGAGGCCAAAGGCCAAATGTCCTCACAGCACCCCAGGCATAGATTAAATGCCTATAACCCCACACCCTGTAGTGGGTTATTGCGCTTATGACATGGGATGCATGAAGGACACAAATAATGTTCAGAAAGAGTGATTTTAAGGCTGGAAAAGACAATTTTTACTGTGTTTCCTTCCATCTGAAAAAAATAGTTCCACATGCAAACTGAGGATAAACATTTTATGGTACAGGTACACCTTTCTGTAAAGTGCAAAAGCAATGCAGACACATTTATACTAATGATCACATGTAATCCAAGTGAAACACTATATGTTGGATTGCTGCTTCATTTTTGGGACAAATCTTCTGCCCTCATGCCCATGTCCACCCCCATCTGCCGATCTTTATTAAATACATCTCCTTCCCCACAGAACACCGCCCCTCTGCTCCTCTTTTACCAGTGATAATCCTTAACAGTCACTCCTCTTAAAGGAACCTGCCCTTTTACATGTATCTCTAGACGTGTCACCCTATGACTGCTGGCTCCTCTTAGCAGCTACTGCCACTATTATGAACAACCCCCCACTATGCAAAGTAGTATCTATTCCCATACACAAAAATGGATGTCCCGGTTCTACATCTGTCCAGGCTATCCCCTTGTTCTCTTGAAGTCAATGCCACTGTAACTGGCTACTATCTACAAATGACACCATATATCCCCTCCATTGCTAGATTGATCCCCATGACTGGAAATCCTACGAAGCGGTTCGCTACTCACTACTGGCATGTGTGCACCCTGAAACAAATTAAATTATATGCTCTCAGAATGTTCATGATACTTCTTCTTCTATCTGGCAATATATACCCCAACCCTGGCTCCAGAACCACTGATCATAGCCCAGAAGACAATCCTGGCAAAATCTCAATTGCGACCATCAATATATGCAGCCTCTTACCAAAACTAGATACCCTGCAAGCCTGGGTGGTGCAGCATAATCCTGACATCATCTCAGTGGTAGAAACCTGGCTCACACCAAGGAAAACTGATAGTGAAATCCAACTATCCGGCTATACCTCTTTCCACATGGACAAGCTAGGAAAAAGAGGCAGTAAGCATGTGCTCTATATAAAGGACCACCTAAAGGGAAGAATCCTGCTGCATATTACCACTGGGAAGAATATCTAAATCCTAGCTGTTAAACTGATCATTGGGTCCCAGGGTAAAGGGTTAACCATCATTATGGTTTACCTTCTGCCAAACGAACAAAAGGAGGTCTTCAAATTGCTTGCTGAATACCTCGCTAGCCTACATGCCAACACTGAGCGTCGAGTGCTGGGGGACATCAACATAAATTGACTGTCCCCTGGTGCAGCACCCTACATAGATACAATCACCACCCAAAATCTACACCAATTGGTTGACTCACCCACATGTACCAACTATTGATCAGAGAATAGCACACTAATAGACTGGATTCTCACAAATTGCCCTGAGAGGATCACCCATACTAATGTACTGCCAGATTCCTGAGTGATCATTCCCCGGTAATATGTTCCTAGACAAATAAGGCCCCTAAACCCCAGAAAAATGTTGTGACAGGTAGAGTATTAAGGAAAGGTCAATTAGGAAATCACAAAGTGTGACTCCAGCAGCAGAGCAGGTTAGACATCTTATTGGCAACAGATGTAAAGGCTGCACTGGAAATTTTCACTAAAATCTTTAACAACGTCTGTGTTGCCTTTGCTCCAGTCATCAGGTGTAAGGTTAAAGGCTCCCATAAATCATGGGTCACTCCACAACTTCTAAGCCAGCTTCAGACCAGAGATCACCTGTGGCACATTGCTCATAGCACAAGGACCAGCTCTGACACCCAAAGGTATAAGGCTGCCCATAATAAGTGCACTCAGGCCATCCACCAGGCGAAAGCACAATATTTCAGGGCCGAGTTAAACAACACCTGGAGTGATAGCCGAAACTTTTGGCGGAGTATAAAAGCTGTAACCGGTGTCACTGAAAGAACAACCCCAACAATGCTCAGCCTAAATGGGAACATAACCCAGGACCCTAAAACAATTGCATATGTATTCAACAATGCATTCACAGATCTGTCTGGTGTCCTTCCCCCTGACTTCCTAAAACCAACACAATCTGAACTACTTCACCCCCCTAAAACCCCAGCAACAAACTCCATCCCCTCCTGCTACCTTAGAGTAATTATAAAATCAGAAGCAAAAAAATACCTCACAAAAGTGCTGGGGAAGACCAGGCATAGCAGTGATGGACTTGACCTGAAGCTAATATCTCTTGCCCTCGATGAAATTCTGGCCCTGCTGACTAGTATAATAAACCTCTCCCTCATATCTGGTAGCTTTCCAGCTATCTGGAAAGCAGCAGTGGTAACCCCCTTTTTCAAAAGCGGGGACAAGCTACTGCACACCAACTACAGGCCTATTTCTATTTTAACACCCATCTCCAAAGCGCTGGAGTGAGTAGTCTATGACCAACTGATTGACTACTTAGACAAGCACCAACTACAGTGTGTTCAGCAACATGGATTTTACAAACAGCATAGCACTACAGCAGCTCTGCTTGAATACATGGGCTATATACATGATGCACTGGATCAAGGGCACTTGGTGGGCGCAATATACGTTGACCTCACCAAGGCCTTTGATACAGTCAACCATTACCTCCTCCTTACACAGTTGAGCAGTATTGACGTACCTGCTGATGCCCTGCCATGGTTTGGAGGGAGCAAAAGGTAAAAATAGGTAAAACTCTCTCCAATAGCCAAAAAGTCACAACCAGAGTACCACAGGGCTCCATCCTAGGGCCTCTGCTCTTTAGTTTATTTCTGAATCAACTCCCCCAAGTATCTAGTGAAAAAATCCTCCTGTATGCTGATGATGCGGTCCTCTATATAAGTCACCATGACCCCAGCATCATTGAACAGCAAATACAGTTGCAATTCAGAAAGATAGAAGAATGGTTCCAGGATACAAAGTTGTTGCTAAATCACAAAAAAAACAAGACCATGTTATTTTCCTCCACGCACAGCAAACACAAAACTGCAACACTGATAATAACAAATAAACATCAGGAACCACTTGAGATGGTCACACACTTTAGATACTTAGGCATCACACTGGATAGCATGCTTTCCTACTCCCACCATGTCGACCAAATTGCAAAAGATGCAAACAGGAAAATTGGACAACTCTATAGGCATCGTCACTGCCTTAATGACACTGCCCTAAACCTAGCAATTAATAGCTCGGTCTTCTCATCCATCAACAATGGATTTGTCGCATACAGTACAACCTCCGATACTACCCTAAAAAGACTTATCATCATGTTAAATAAGGTGTGCAGACTTAGGCTTGGACTCCCTAAACTAACTCATACCTGTGACCTTTACTCACAGATGGGGTGGCTGAACCTAAATGATCGGATTCTTTAACAGACATACCTCCAGACCAAAAAAGCAATCCTTAGTCTAACCCTGAGCGGCACTCAGAACATGCTCTACACAGCTACAACATCCAGAATAACCAGAGCTACCAATAGAGTCACCTTCAGAATCACTTTCCGTAAAGACACACAGGGCCAGAGATCCTTTAGATACTGGGCCCCTCTCACCCTGAACTCTCTACCCTTGGACTTACTAGAGACTCCCAACATAGGCCCATTTAAGGTAAAACTCTGCTCCCACATAATCAGCCAAAGGAAGTGCACCTGGTTCACTTTAGCCAGCAACTGATCCAAAGGCCTATCCCTACCCCCAACCTGCTCTTAATTACAGCTCCTCAATTCTGCTATTTATCATTACAAATTCCTTGCCTTCCCAGTACCCTACCTCTCTCGGATCAATCCTACCACCTCTGCTCCTCCTCCTATCCACTGTTCCATACTGCTTCCCACCTCCCCCCCCCACCGCCATCGCAAACCCCCTCTGGATCAATGCAGACAGTCCCAACTTTTCCTCCCCCTCTTCCACAGCCTGTAATCCCACCATACCCTTGCCCTCCCCCAGTGTTACCTAGCCATCTCATCCTGCTCATTCCTTGGCCCCTGGTATAATCCCCCAACCTCCTAAGACTATAAGTGTTTTTTCCTACTACTTAATTTCAAATGATGGAACTCCAAAACTGACTCTACTATTGGTTACTTGCTCAGCTGTTCACAAGTGTTTTTCCTACTACTTAATTTTGAATAATGGAACTCCAAAACTGACTCTACTATTGGTTACTTGTTCAGCTGTTCACAATTGTTGTCTTTCTTGATCACCTTTTGTTAAATCTGAACTGTTCAATGTACGTAACCAAATCGCCGGAATGTTAAAACATGTAATGTCCATGCTACCAATTGCTGGCATACTGCTGATGCTGAACCCATACGTAAACTAATGTATGTATTGTTCTATGTACTTTGACATGGAGCCTATGTAAATAATCTATAAACTCACAGGTTGTAATCTGAGACTTTAATAAATAAATAAAATGTGGACAAAAAAAGTGTGCACAGGCAAACTTGCTGTGGACTGCACAGTTCTGTGGAAATTTGTTCAGTTTTTAGTCTATAGCACTATAACACTTTTCATAACATGTTAGCTTGCTTCCTGGAGTATATGAGTAGAGTGTTCTTTATTTCTATTGTAATGACCTACATACTTTAATACATTGTTTTTGTGTTCAGAACACAGGAGCGCAAAGTAGCACAGCTCCTTTCCTAAAGTAATCAATAAAAACATGTTACAATATATGTTTTCCTTGCTTTTTACCATGTATGAGCATACATTACTTCCATGAGTTGCAAGTATTGCATTATGGGTATGTACATAATTTGTATTATACAGTAGCTCTGTCATTCTGAGAAATACACTTCTGAACAGTTGATCCTGACAGTAAGTTAAGAAAAAATTATTATATGTAAAGCTAATATGTATAGAATTACTTATAAAAAAAACTTCTCACATCTAAACCAAGTGTTGAAAATACAGCCAAGCACTAGCAAGCTTGCTGTGAACTGTACAGTTCGGGAGAATTTGTTCTATTTTTTTCTTTTCTATTCAATTCAATTCAATTCTAAACATCAACAGAATACCTGTATAACACTTTTTCTTACATAGTCATTTACTTATTATTTATTTATTGAATTTTGCTGACCGGGTGAGCCCGCTGGGCCCCTGAGGTCCCTTTTTCAGGGGCGACCCGGAGGAAAGTTACATACAAGTCAACGGAACAGTACAAGTTATAAAGTGACATGATTTTAGACAAATAAATATCCATAGGGTTACAATCGGGTAGGAGGCAAGGGAACATACTTCCTAGAGTATATCAGTAAACTGTTGTTTATTTATATTGTAATGACATAAATACTTTACTACTTCTTTTTAGTGTTCAAAACACAGGACAGCAAAGTAGCACAGCTCTTTTCCTATAGTAATCACTACAACATGTTAGAACATCTGTTTTACTTGCTTTTTACCATATATGAGTATACATTACTTCCATGAGTTGCAAACACTGCATTATGGGTATGTCAATAGCCTTGCCAGTAGAGAGTTTCTGACTTCATAATACAAGGATTTAACTGGATTCTTTTTAACTAGCAGTTGGCAAAATACAAGATAAGTTAAAAAAAAACATTGTAGACATATTGCTGCTAATCATCACGTGTAAATATGTAGAGAATTACTTGCTGAAAATCTTTCCATTTCTACTCCCACATCAGCAAAATTTTCTGTGTCACCACTATACTGCATCTGTGGGGTAGGGATATGATTTTGGGGGGATAATCACAACCCTTGCTTTGAGGGAAGAAGTGCAGGTCACCCAAGTGTGGATTAAAAAGGGAACTTAAGCCATGGTCACTTAATGCTGTCTGACCAATTGGCTGCTCTCCTTCATGCAACCCATGTTATAAATACAACAATAACATGTGCAGAGAATACACTGTGGTACAGCTCAAAAACAAACACCCAACAAGTGCACATTTAGAAGTGGCAGCAGTACACAGTGAACAAGAACAATGTTGACAGCAGGCGATTAACCTTAAAGGCGAGTTATTGCCTGGCCTCATAATGGAGAGAGAAGACTGTAGTGGCATGGTAATAAAAGTTAGGCAGAAGTGGGGGCTTACCGTGATGGTTAAGGCTTGGCCCGGGTGCTGTCAGGAGGAAAGGTAACAAGAACAGGTGGGGAAGGGTTGGAATGTCAACTGGTGATTGAGAGAGTCAGGGGATGGAGAGAGCCAGAGGGAAGAGGGGAACTGGTTCCAGAGTGAGAGAAGTCGATAGGAGAAGGCAGAGTTGCATAGCTGCAGATATGTCTACATTGGGTAGGGGAGATTTACTCTGGGCTTCATTTTTTGGACTTTACATAGAAGATATGTTCCCCATCAGCTTGCACATGAATTAATTCAGCATTATGGGCCTTCAGCTGCTGGGGGGAGATTTTTTGTCTTTCGGATGATGTGCTGGACAGGTCCCCCCTTTAAGTCTCTGTTCCTTGTACCCTAGTGGTCATTTACTGTATTAAGTTTATTTTTATTTATGCATGCAGTCACTTTACTGCTGTACAGCTTTTGTTTTTGGGTTGTTGCTCCCATCACCCCCTCACCCCGGATGTGTCTGGAAATTAGCTGCAACCAGCTTAGTAAGTCTTTCCTGGTAAAACCTTTCAAATTAATAACTATCTTTAATTAATACTCAGTGTACATCTTTAAGAGCCATCAATATTGGGAGCTCAAAATTATATACAATGCTGCAAGTTTATGCCTCACCCCACTACTGCATTTGTAGAGCTTTCAGTAACCTAACATATCTTGTTTCAGTTCAGCCAGTATTGTAGATCCTCACCTCACTACTGCATTTGTATAGCTTTCAATAACCTAACATATCTTGTTTCATTTCTGCCAGTATTGTAGATCCTCACCTCACTACTGCATTTGTATAGCTTTCAATAACCTAACATATCTTGTTTCATTTCTGCCAGTATTGTAGATCCTCACCCCACTACTGCATTTGTGCAGCTTTCAATAACCTAACGTATCTTGTTTCAGTTCAGCCAGTATTGTAGATCCTCACCCCACTACTTCATTTGTAGAGCTTTCAATAACCTAACGTATCTTGTTTCAGTTCAGCCAGTATTGTAGATCCTCACCCCACTACTGCATTTGTACAGCTTCCAATAACCGAACATATCTTGTTTCAGTTCGGCCAGTATTGTAGATCCTTTCCCCACTACTGCATTTGTAGACTAGAGCTTTCAATAACCTAACATATCTTGATTCAGTTCAGCCAGTATTGTAGAGCCTCACCCCATTACTGCATTTTTAGAGCTTTCAATAATCCAACATATCTTATTTAAATTTAGTCAGTACTGTAGATCCTCAGCCCAGTACTGCATCTGTAGTGCTTTCAGAAGCCTAATGAATCTTAGTTCAGTTCAGTGCCAACTTTACTGACAATCATCCCCATTCATACAAGAGTTTTGCCATAAAAACAGAACAAGAGAAACTGTTATGGGAATAGGGTCCAATGAGCTTAAGAGGCTCTGATCGCAAATAACTTTGTCAGCACATCTGATTTGAATGGTCATGCAGCTATTTTGCTTTTGTGCTGAGAGGTTTAAGGATTTGAAACCAGTTTGTATCAGAAGCCTTCACCCACAAACCCACACAGGACAGCAAAAAAAAAAACTATCCAGTGTTTACAAAATAAAAAGAATAACAACCTCCAACCTTTATAGTACAGAAAAAATTGTTTTCACATCAAGGTTAATTCTGATGGGCTAACTTAGATATGGGACTAAAACTCTTTTGTGCCACTCTGCTGATGTTTTCTTCACTTGTAATATACTGAAAAATGTAAACAAATCTGTTTTCTATCAATACCCAGTAGGGTTTCATACATAGAGATAAAATATATTAAAAAACGCCTGGTGGGGTCATTAAAAAAATCTCCAGACCTTCACCCCATGCCATGGTGCACTACCACCCTGCCATCTCAGAGTGGCTAGAAAGAGGGGATGGGGTTGAAATTCCTCACTCTTTCTACAGTTCGGATATATCCAGGTTTGGTAATATATGCAGATAAGCAGATTTTTGTCTTATGCACTGCAAGTAAAATATTAAAAGTATATTTAAGCAATGGTCTAATTCATGAGTTAGTATTTGAAATGTTTAGTATAATGTATTGCAGCACAGTAAGTAATCTGGGCCCCAGTTGACTGCTTCCAGTGTGCAGTATGACAGTATCAGTAAGGAGATATTGAAAACATAACTGCTATAGTACTTTCCCCATATACCTGTACAGTAGCATCTAGTGATGTGTAGCACCTGTGGTCATCTCACATCACATGTCCTTTTCCAGTTTGTAATCCACTACTTCATCTGTCCCAGGACACCATCCCTCTAGACTCGTGACTGAGTTTCCCTGTCCTGACATATCACTGTCCCTCTCTGTCCTGTTTGCTGCCCCTACTGTGCTGTTTATTGTTTTACCATCTATCCCAGTCCCTGTAATGCCTGGCAACCCTCTCTGCTTTATTACCTTTCATTCTGTTCCCATCAGTCTTATCTGTCTTGTTATCTGTACTGGATGTGCCTCCCCGATCCTGTCAGCGGCCTATCATAAATGCAGCTGCTTAGACACAGGTTTATTACAGTGATGGAACAGTATTCCACCAGTGTAACACATTTGATTTTTCACAGATTTAGAAAAAAAGGTCCATATTTTTTAACTAAACACAGTATTTATAGTAATTCAAATGTGTCACTGTTACAAAAGTGTTGTACAGTATTGGAGAGATAGTTAGTTAAGCAACAGAGGTCACTGGGGATGCCAAGACATGGGGGAACAAATCAATAAGCAGAAAGCAGAGTCAGGTATGAAGGAAAACACAAAGCTGATAGTTGTATAGGAAGGCACTAGTGTCTTGCATTACAAGACAAAGATAGTGTTAGACACAGGGGGTGTAAAGTGTAGGGAGGCAATGACTCAAGATTGGTGTAACCTGGATAAATAAGTAGTGACCAGAACTGGAATTATTACTTTGATATAAAAGAAGACGTGGGAGTTACTTAACCCTCTGTAGACCTAAGGATCAGGGTGGCCCAAGCACTCCTTGACTTGTACCTGTATTATGACGCCATACAGTTACAACTATTAGTGCATTGGCTCAGAAATTATCCCATTCTATAGTGGGCACAACTTGAAAGAGCAGTCCTACCCACGTCCTCACCAGTAATAGATATACTATATTACCGTCAGACTGATTCCTTAAACTGTACAGTAGCTCACCCTTTGTTTTTAACCCACTTTGAGTCTGGAAAAGGTGGCTTCAGAGAGCAGGACTTTGAGAACAGATGCTCACGTTACTCCCGCTACACCTCCAAAAAGATATTTTACCAGCCAGGGTGGATGCTGGATATTGGGGATGGTATACTAGGGCCTACAATATCCTTATCAATTATTAGAGGGAGATAAGGTGAAATATTTTCAGGCAGTTAAGCAAAGCTTAAGTATCCCTCAAAAAGACTTATTTCGGTATCTTCAGATTAGGACATTCCTTTCTTCCTGGATCTGACAAGGCCCCTTGATAGACTCACAGAATCCACTGGTAAGAATAACATTATCTGCTGTGCAAGGAAACATCCTGCTTCACCTGATCTCCTGCTTATATTTGACCCTCAACCAACTCAAGGCCCTTCCCCCCATCCCAATATTAGATAAATAGAACAGGGAACTTGTGACACCCCTCTCTCCAGATCAGTGGTGGATGGCCTGCACAAATTCCCATAAAATCATACCGTTGGTAATATGGCAAGAGTTTACCTAGAAATGTTTCGTCCATTTGTTTTTCCACTCTAGTACAGCAGGTCCACCATAACACTGGCACCCATCCTCGCTGTTGGAGGCAATGTGGGTTGGAGCGAGTGGACACCATGCTTTCTGGGCCTGTCCCCATTTGACTCCCTTTCTCAATTCTGTAGAGGGGGCCTTGCAAGAGATCTTTGGCCCACAACTGCACCTACTGTAACTGAACATTCATGCTTGTTTACTTTATACCCAAGAGGGCTGAATGATGCAGCTACTAGATACTTGCTGGGCATTCTTACCCTAATGGTGAAGAAATGTGTCACAAAACATTGGCTAATGGTGGTAATACCAATCATAGAAGAGTGGATAACTTTGGTTAACTCCATATATACTATGAATGATATGACATATACTATCCGACAGCAGGAGGAAAAGGCGAAGAATAGGTGGACCCACTGGCTTCTGTTTGTCATGGCCAGGGACCCTACTTTTGTGCCTTGAATGGGACAACATACCCAAAGCTTATTCTGTAGGAGGCTTTTACTATATGCTGGGACCTTTGAGTTCTGTACTTTGAGCCTGCACACTGTACTTTTGAAAACTTTCGAAATTCTGAAAATTAGATTATTTGATATTTACCTTTTTTCTTTACATATTACTTACAGATATTATGAGA
Source organism: Neoceratodus forsteri (assembly GCA_016271365.2). Taxonomy (NCBI): domain Eukaryota; kingdom Metazoa; phylum Chordata; order Ceratodontiformes; family Ceratodontidae; genus Neoceratodus; species Neoceratodus forsteri. The sequence continues at coordinate 825,702,344 of CM057449.1, forward strand.
GTGCAATATGTATTTCTTTGTTCTATTAACTGTCTTAGAAACTGTGTATTTTTTGTTGTGTTTAATGTTATACTTGTGTTTTTATATTGAAAATTCAATTCATTTTGCTTATAATAAAAAAGAAGGGGAAGAAGCACATGGAACAAAGATGACTATAAGCATGGTTGTCCAACAAACAGGACAAGTCATGAACATTTATAAATAAAGACATTAAGACAAAGACTGAGAAAAGGTGGAATACATGAGACAAGTAAAAGAAAGCATAAAAAGAGTAGGTACCCTGTATGATCTTTACAAGAAAATGATATACTGTATTTCAAGTGCTAAGTGACCAGCGGTTCTGATGGTTTCCCAAGCTTGTGCTCTACCGAGGAGACCACACTACCTACATTGGTAAAGTGTACACTGTAACATACAGTATGAATCTACTGTATGTGTGAATTTGTAGCCAGCATAACTATTCGTGTAAGTGCTACTGAATATCAGGGTGTACTGAAAACAACAATCACAAACAGTGTAGATCAGGAGGAATAACCGTTCATTCCGGCATAGTGCTTCTGTTTCACAAGACATGATTAAACTGGGACATCATGCATGTGGCTAGTAGTACTGGGGCATGAACGGAATCAGGAAGAAAAGAGGCTGAGCATTTCAATAGCATACATCTACTCTGTATAGTGAACTTTTGTTGTATGAGGAAGTCAGACAAATAGATGGAGTTTGTTGCTTATTTTAAAAACATGCAGTGTAGTCCTCTATGTTGTTCTGCTACACACATCCTTTACAGACCATTTTGTCCCTGTAATTATGTATTCTGGTGTTTGGAAGCTATCATGTTTCTGGGATAAAGGCCTGGCTCTGCTTATGAGGCATTCTGTGTGTGTGTGTGTGTGTGTGTGTGTGTGTGTGTGTGTGTACATTCTAGGGTTTAGTTTCTGATACTTCTAGGCTCTGCACCTTTAGATGTTCTGGTCTGTATTATGAGGTTCTGGTCCTGCTTCAGTATCAAGGCTAACTTCTAGTTTTGTATAATTTAGATTTCCCTTTCCCTCTCCATTCACCTCTTCATATGGCTCAGGTTCTAAATGTTATGTTACAGGTTATATAATCCCTGTTCCCTCCCACTGCCGGGCATTTTCACCCATGCATCCCCTCACATTAGACAGGAAATCTATGACACAAGGAATTCAATTAGCAAGAAGGTGCTGAGAATTATAGCCTAGAGGTTAGAGTAACAAGCTGTGAATGAACTTGGTACATCTAGCAGACCTGGGTTTGATTCCCACAACTTCCACTTGCATACTGTGTGACTCTGAGCAAGTCACCTAACCTCCTCAATGCTCCCAGGTCACCACTGAAAACAGGCACTTGTGCCTAGTGGGCCTTCCCTGGTTACCAAAGACTAAAATAAAAAAAAATGAATAAGAATTCCATTACAATAACAGTGCTGTCTGACTGCATTACATAGTAGGACAATACAGTCAATGAACAATTCCACTGTGCTACAAAGGGAATGGTTGTAAGACTGGCATTTAAACACAGTTTGAGTTTGTTAACTGCATGACATCTGTCAATATGATTTGGCTATAATGCAAGACAAACACGGAAATTGAAGGTGGATCAAATTTACTTGGATAATAGCCACAGACATTGTTTCTCACTGAGATGGAAATAGAAGGCCTGCTGGACATTAGGCTGCATACCCCAAGTGTTTCTTATATTAGATGGTTTCACATGGGGACCCAAACAGTGGAACCAAAAAGGACCTGCCTCTACAGAATCATTGCAGAGGTTTCCAGATGGCACCTATATACAGAGTCCTTCGATGGGAAGATTGCTAAAATGTCCCTGCCACTGGAATCGGGCCATTTTGTTATTTTAAAATCTCCTGGTTATAACCAGTCTTTCCTGTTGCTGTCTCTTTATTTTCTAGTCCAGAAGGCGGGCCACCTTCGGGCAAACAGTCCCTCTCTCCTGCGCTATCCCTTTTCTGTTTTCTTATATCCTCTTTGGTCCAGCTACAAAGGGAGGTCCAGTGTATATAACCTCCAAGGCCTTTGAAGGCACCAACAAAAAGCAGGCACATTAAGTGTATAAGGTTACCTAGTGTAGCCTGATGAATACAAATAGAAAAACAGCCTTTGAGGCTGTAAAAACTAGAGTGTCCCCCTGTTTGTATATTTTCCCTTTATATGTGCACTGATGTTTGGGATGTAGTATATCCGAGTAATGGACAGGGGCAGCAATCCCTTTTCCTTTTTGTTTCTTAACCCCTGCTGCTCTGGGTCCTAAATGGAGGCTCTCAGAATGTATAGAAGAGCCTAGTAGAAAAGCCTAGTATGACTATTATTATTTTGGTAGTGTTGTAACCACTAAAATATAGGGTCCAGTTAAGTACAGAGAACCCCCTGTGTTAAGCAGCTTTTTGCCACAGTATGTCCGAGAAATAGAAAGTGATACTGCTTCTGGGGCTGAGCCATGATTTTAGCAACTTATCTTGACTGAAATGCAGCCCACTGCTCGCCCCTGTACGTTGGTGGCTCAAGTGTATAGGCCTGAGTGTTTTTCAAAAAGTGGAATGGAGATGAGAGGTGAATTGGCTTTGCACTATGGAAAGTGTTCCTCTCTCTCTCCCATTCCTTCAAAAGATACACTTTGCGTCTTTCTTTTATTGAGGAGCTGCCGCACTGGGGCTGAGCTGATATGGCAAAATGTGACTATTTTTACTGCTGCTTTCAGCTCATCCTATGGTTTCAGTGTGGCTCCTTCAAATCAAGTCCTTGAATGGCTGTTGCTGCAACATAACCAGCCCTACACCCGAGAGGAAAAAGGAAAAAAGTGAAATGGGAAGGACAGGAGCAGAAAAAGTAGTAAATGTATTGCTCCCTCGCTCTCCTGTTCCTCAAGGTGCAGCCTCTGGTCTTCCTAGGCAGCCTGGCACCCCTGTCTTAAAGAAAAAGCCAGACTGCCACTATTAAAATAAGGGAAGGCTTTTCTGGGGCTAGACAGACTCCCTCCTGCTCCTGAGGCTAAAAGGGGTGGTTGACTGTGTGCAAGGAAAAATGATTTTTGGCACAAAGCCAAAGTGAAAATATAGCCAACAGCTGAACTTCGCAGCCCTCACCAGAAATAAAAACAGTGTCACTGCAGCACTCCCCTTTTATTAACAGCTTAAACTAGATATGAGCTGTGCCCTTCTTCACTCTTAAGACAACCAAAATGGACACTTTATAATCTTTTGTTAATAAAAAGGAGAAAAAAATGGCATATAACTCTGGAGAGCCAAATGAAGCCAGTCTTACCTGAGCAGAGAGACTTGGTGAAGTGCCAGTCCAGGTGTCCTTTAGGCCAGCAGCTGCCCCTTGTGACCAGCTTTATAGGTGGTAACTGTCAATCACAGTGAGTGGAAAATTCCCACTTTCCTCCTCATTATTTAATCCTGCCCTGAGTTACTTTATTTACTTATAATTTAAGGACTATGTTAGCATCATACTTAGAAAGCTCTCAACATATGTATAACTTAAAAAGAGGGCTTAAAAAAGTAAAATTATGTTTGCGTGACTGTAATGCTAGAGTCACCTGACTACAAGGGGGAAGGGGCGTGTATAAAAAGCCCTCCTGTGCTCCCAGCAGCTAGATAGGGTCAGTTACTGCTAATCAAGCGTAGGCTAAGGACTGCATGGGTCTATTGCTACACTAGCAAAACAGTAGTGGAAACAGTGTTGGTTTGCCACATAATTCACTGTAGTATTTGATTTACAGTTTATTTTTCTTTCTGTAGACAGTATTGGATTTTCTTATTTTTGAAAAAAATATATAATAGTAAACATCACATCATGAAAACGGCGTCTTAAACTTAAAAATGTTGTTGTTGAGTCTGTCTGTTATCCTACACCTTAACATGCTTATTTATCAAAACTGGGAATTTCTACTTACTGTAGAATGCTGTTGTTCTGAATAGACAACTTATTCACAGGCAAGTGCAACTTAGTAAGTTTCTGCAGTGAGATCAATTTTTAAATAAACTCCACTTCCACAAGTTGCCATTTGTTGTTGATTCACTAAATAAAATATTTTTGATTAAGCAGTGGTGTATAACCTCCAACTGATCACTTTGTGATCACCCTCTTTTTCAGTTGTGTGCCCCTTGAGGTTTTATAGAAGCAGAATTATCGACTTTTCTAGAAAACGCAGCTTACCAAACTAACATGTGCACTACTTTCAATATGAATAGTTTGGTGCCTTTCAGCACTTCTGGTAGTTTGATTAGTTTTTAACAAAGTTTTTGGAATTTATTTGACAGACTTGTAAATAGCCTGTGTTCCCACACAAGCAGATTCCAAATTTGAGCCATTTGTCACCCTAAAGAGGTGCTGGAGGATATGGGCTAGAATCTCAGCAACAGCAGTAGGCCCCACCAGAAACTTTGAGGAGTGCAGCAGCCAGCAACACCAAAGTGGTCAGAAAAGAATCGTCCCTAAAGGCAGTAAGGGACATGGACAGGAAGACTGAGAAAAAAAACTGGACTGTATGAGCATTCAGGACACCAAAATAGAGACTGCTACAACTGCAGCCAAGAAGGCAGCCAATCGCTCAGTATGCATGTCTATATAACTATGTACACAGAACTGCATCTTTTATTGTATTAAGTTGCAATTTTTCAGCAGACACACTAAGCTGTGATAGCTTGTCTCTTAACATCGTTACTGTTCTAATCATTCTCTACACAGAGACTGCTATTTCTTAGGTGCAAGCAAATAAGCACAGGCAGATATCCAGGATGTGAAATGTACTGAAGTTCCAAGCCTCCTTAAGCTGGAGAGAACATTCTGATAAAAAATTACAATTACTTTTATAACCTTATGCTATACCTGCCTGCTTTTATATTCTATATTAACCTTAGTGTTTTGTTTTGTTTTGAATTCTGTGTTCATGCCCCCATACAAACCATTCCACAAACTCCCTCTAGAATTCCCAGGATCCTGGCTCCACTGGGCACTGTCCCTCATGCAGCCATGCTGCCTTGGATGTGCCCCCCCCAGGTTGGGGCGAGGGGATGCGCCCTTCAGACTGCATTGTCTTCATCAGGAGGCTAGCTGCGGGGTCCATGACCAGTCCTTTTTAGTCCACTGAGGTCTGTCATCCTTTGGGTATTGAAGACATTTTCTGTTGTTTCCCCCATCCCCATAGGTGCAGACATGCTTGGGAGATCCTAAAGCGCATACGTGTCGAGTGCTGCCACACTGAACCCCTGGCCTGCATCCATCCTTCTCTGCACTGCCGCCTGTGGTTCCCCAGGTGGCAGCACTTTAGGAGGACAGTGAACCATTCTTCCCAGAAGAGGAGAGCATCCTCGGGGATGCTCAGCTCTCCCCCCCAGTCAGCCCCTGCCTACCAAGATTCATTCCCAAACCTGGGTCATTGGCATTGCCAGTGGTAGAGTTACCACTGCACTGATGATCTGGCCTGTATTAGCCTTAGGTTTAATCAAAGATGAACTGGTGCTAACCCATCTGTTTAAGAACAATTCTGATCGACATTACCCAGCAGCATAATACAATGTACTTTGATAACTGAATAAGAAATGTGTTGTACAATCGTGTCATGTAGATTAGAAGGTCCTTGAGTCTGGTCCGAAACTTGTTTTAAATTTTGAACCAGTCTCTCAAAAGTTCAGTTAGATGTGGGTTGGTATGGGGTATTTTAGTAAGCTTGACCACATTTAGTTATAAAAATATCTGAAGCACCCCAGAACTAGAATAATTATCAGAAACCATTTTCTCCAGAAGTCACGTGCAGCAAATACATTTTGCAAGGCCTGTATTATTTTTCTGTTGTCATGCTTGACATCGGTACCACTTCAGGCCATACTGAGTATACATAATTTAGTACTAGTAATATTTGTCTTCCTTTTATATATACTGTATATATATAATATACTGTCTGACACGGCATGCAGTCATCTTCCATAAGTGAAGAGGCACTGTCGCCAGTATGCTACGGTTATTGTGATGAACTGCATACTAGATTGTGATTTTCATGCAGCTCATCCAGCAGCCGAAAGATACATTCCCTGACGAAGAGTCATGCCTTGGACTCGAAGCGCTGGGTAGTAGCAGTGGGCTCTGACTGTTTAAACTTACCAACTTGGTTCTTTCTCGTTTGTGTTCTGAGAGTGCCACTTGCGTTGTGTCTTTTGGCTTGTATCATTTAGCTGCACCGATCTCTCCATTGACACTCCTTATACCTGTGTTTACACCCAGCAGCTGAGCTTGGAAAATTAGTGGCGCTATTGTTCTAAAACTGTACACTATGCAATCATTTTCTGTTGTGAGTTCACATTTTCTGGTTACAAAAGTTTTTAACTTCATACCTAATACATATGTAGGCCACGCAGTAGTTGCACTGTGCTTAACACTTTTTAACCCTGGACATTTCTCACTTTTGCTAGCTATGTCAGCTGCAGTGATCTCCATGCAAACAGTCTCTAGCTCAGTGTGCGCTCCACCGGCTGTGTGTTGATGAAACCCAGCTGGTTTGCCACATCACCTAGCTCTGTATGCCAGGCACCAATCTCACCAACCTCACATTACATATGGTGCAGTGCCAATTGGCTAGGCTTTCCTTGAAATAGCCTCTGATGTTCCATCAGACATGCCTCAGGGTAAATCCCCTACTAGGCCTTCCTCATGTTGGCAGTGGGTGCGGCCATGGTCCTAGATGGTCCCTAAAGTGCATTACTGCTGTCACTTCATGTTGATATTTCTCAGACTGTGCCCTGTGCTGACTAGGTTGACACAGTAGGAGGCTAGGATGATGTGTATTGTAGGGTGTGCCTGTCAGTGGCAAGGGGGCAGGGACAGGGGTTGGCAGAGTACTACGTGTGTGTGCCTCATGTGGTGTGTTTTATATGTTTGTGGTGAATGTGGGGATTGTGTCCTCAGTCCACCTGGTGTTACATGTGCTGTTGTCATTCTTCAGCAGTGTCTGGGTCACGGGTGTTCTCAGAATGGTCCCAGTGTGACTGTTCTTTCTAGGAGCTGTTGGCAGAATGGTGTTCCTGCTGAGATGTGTGTCCCTTCTAGCACATGTTGTTCCATCACCTGGAGCTGCAGATATAACATATAGGATAAAGTATAGGTCTGGGTGTGTGTAAATTCAAGTTTACACACCAAGACCCATGTTTTATTTTATATAATTGCTGGGTTTTCCTTTTTTCACCTCAGCAATTGTATAAATTAAAATATAGCTGTGCAGCCGGGGTTCGGTGAAGGTGAAGTGCGTGGCCGCAGTCGGCAGTTTGATTTTCTAATTTCATTTATTTTTTTTTATCTTGTGCACAGCACTGAGGCAGATTTTGTTTTTGTTTTTTTTTGTACTTACCGCCTAGTCCAGGTGGCGGTTTGCTGTCCGTTAGTGGTCCCCCGAGTAGGCACGGTGGTGAAGCGAGGAAGTGCGGCAGGCACATGCGCACAGTGAGGGAAATCGTGCGCATGTTTGCTGTAATGAACACTCCTTTATTATGAACAATTACACCACGGTTTCCCTATGGGAAAAAAGGGAAACCGGTTATTATATATGTATAATGACATTGCCTGTATGTTGGTGGTTACTGTTGCACAGCTTAGTGTGTGCCTCCCATATACGTTAGCTACTCACTGGAAGACTTAGCAATGGGTACCCACTTTGTCCTAGCTGTATGTCTGGCTGTAGTAGGGACTGGTTGTCATCCTCATCAATATGTTTATCCTAATTAGGTCTACCTAACAAGTCTCACAGACATAATGGAAAAAGCAAACTGCTGTGGGGTTTATTGAGATGTTCACGTTTATATACAGTACAAAATGAGAAAGACAGAAGTGTATATCTTTGATAGGCCACTGCTGCCCACTGAGAACAGGTTTTACCTACTGAAAGGTCAAGAAGCCCATGACATGCCAGATAAGGTAAACCCAGCTGTTCCAAGCAGGACAAACCAAAGGAAGACAATGTTTGTGGGTAGAGATGCAGCGTATTTAAATTCCACTGGCGAAGTGAACGCGAAGTGGGCACTTCATGTTGCCACTCCACTACGCGGAGTGGGCAATGCAAAGTGCTCACTCCACCTTGTCAGTAGCACATCGTGTTAAGGCAGAATGGCAATGCGAGGTAAGGCAAAGTCATTGTTTTTAATGGACTTCGCGTTCCTCATTATGATTCCAAGTGATCCACTTGGTGTTTCAGATTTGGCAGCCTCCCCCTTCCACACACATTACATGGCTTACAGTACTGAAAGTCACGTGCTTATTAGCTAGGCAAGAAGAAAGTGAGTCATACAAGCAGACACTTTTACTTTCTCCTGTGCAGACAGAGAGAGAGTAGTGTGTTTTGTGACTGCTGATACTTTTAGATCAGAGCGAGGAGATTTAAACTTTGATTTGGACCCTACAGCTTTTTTTAAAAGCTGCATTTTTTTGTCTTTTCTGTACTCTTTTTTACTTAATTTGTTCTTTCCGTAATTTTTTTTCTACCTTTATAAGTAGTTAGTTGTTTGTCTGTGTGACTGTGTGTGTGTGTGTTGTGTGACAGTGTGAGTAGTGATTGCTCAGACTGAGGGAGCTCAGCAGGAGAGATGGACCAGGGTTAGGGAATGTGTGGGGCAGGGGCAGCTCTGGCAGAGCATGGTAGTGGTAAGTGTTGTACCACACGCATGTGTGGAGGGCATGGGTGCCCATTCCTGTTGGACCGCTCAAAACTTGTGAGTGCCACCCCCCCCACAGAAGCAGGACCAGCACCGCCTCCTGTCCTGACTCTGAGGCAGTTGAACCAGCACCACTACCAAGTCCAGCACCAGATCCTCTGGAGCAGGATGTGCCTGTTACCCCAGGCCCAGGTGTGGATCCCATCCCTGTTCAGCATCATGACCAGCCGGCTGCCAGTTCATCTGGCCATCCCCTGCCTGTGCCTGGTCCTCCCCACACCTCTGTTGTTTGGCAGTTTTTTGACTGTGTCTGGGGGACAGCAGTGTGGTCAAGTGCCACCTATGTGAGGTGGAGGTGTGCCATGGCCCCAGGGGACTCACCTGGGGACTGGGGTACAGCACACCCATATGCTCCATCACCAGCAGTTGGGGTGGCAGGCTGCCACAGAACAGACCATGCCTGCACCTGCTGGCCATTCTGTGGCAGAGTGTGCAGCTGTGCATTGCGGCATCCCTAAGAAGAGGAGGGCCACAGCAGCACCTGCTGCTCCACCAGCACCCCCAACCCCCACCCCCACCACCACCAGCAGGTCAGCCTGTAGAATGTGTGGACCCCAGAGAACTACATTTAATACAGGCTCACCTGGCAGTTCTCTGGAGTGCTGTTGAGGATAACAACGAGAGGGTGAGTGCTGTGGAGCAGTGGCTGGATCACATAGAGGAACATCAGTTGCAAATTATGTCCATGCTGGAACTGCTGCTGGATCACAAAGGGATCCCACATTATGTTTTTTCCTCACACCATGTGCCCCCCTACACCTTCCTTGCTGTGTTATAAAATGTATTCCTCCACCATCTCCGACCCTTGTATGTAATTATGCCCTTTTTTTGTTGTCTTCCGTATGCAATGCGACACTTTGTATTCTGAGCAGTGCAAGTATACTGTACTAAACTGCATGTGTGCATTCAGTCTTCTTTCCAGTCTGTGTATGTACTGCAGACACTGCCCAACTCCCTGACTTAAAAACAAGCATTAATGAGTACAATGGTGGGGTGGTGAAGCATGGAGAGATACTACAAAACAGGCTTACAATACAAGCAAGTAACTATTAAAAAAAATTAATGTTGTGATTCATGACATGATCATGAATCGTGATTTGTAACTACATTTGTGACCATGATGATGAAGAAACATGGATGCCTACCGCCTATGGCTGTACTTCTCTGATGAGCTGTAGCTTAAAACTCCCAGACTTAAAAACATGTATCAATGAGTACAATGGTGGGGTGGTGAAGCCTGGAGAGATACTACAAAACAGGCTTACAATACATCCAAGTAACTAGAAAAAAAATTAATGTTGTGATTCATAATGTGAATGATCGTGAATCGTGATTTGTGACTGCATTTGTGATCGTGATGATGAAGAACGTGATTTGTATCACGAGTGACTCGTGATGATGGTCCTGACTTAAAACGCATATTAATGAGTACAATGTTTATGCAGAATTAGCACCACACCTGTCCAGTACTCTGAAGGGAAGTCAAAGAAACAACTGTGACTTAAGTTACAGATGGAGATTGGGACCTAAAGAGATGCAAATGCACAGGCAGATTAAGATTGCACTGTGCACTGAAGAGATGCAGACACAAAGGCACAACACCTAACCAGTACTCACCATCAGAAATTCAAATCTGGAAAAGAATACCTTTACCAGTTGGGGCGGGGGGGGCAGTGTAATGCACTGCTGTAGTAACAGTCACTAGTACTAGTACCAGTAAAGATACCACAAAGAAGTACAAAAATCACACAGCTGCAGTGGATAGCAGCTTCACATTGCTGAAATTATTATGTGGCACAATAAAAGGTGTCTGATTTGATAACACACATCACACACATACTCACACACACACCAAGTAATGCATAGCAAATTGAAAACTTCAGTAATATAACCACATATTTTAAACAGACTAAAAGTATGCACTGCGGCAGTAATAGTCACTAGTACTAGTACCAGTAAAGATACCACAAAGAAGTACAAAAATCACACAACAGCAGTGGATAGCAGCTTCACATTGCTGAAATTATTATGTGGCACAATAAAAGGTGTCTGATTTGATGACACGCGTCACACACATACTCACACACACACACACACACCAAGTAATGCATGCAAATTGGAAACTTCAGTAATATAACCACATATTTTAAACAAACTAAAATTATGCACTGCTACACCGCAACAATCAGCAAAAAAATGGCAAGAAATATTGAAAATATTACTGTGTGTACATTAACACAGTTATACAAGAAAAATATCACCAAAACAGAAAGCACTGTCTTTTTCTCCAAGTTCATCTACCTACACCACAGATACACCCCTTCCCCAAAGCACACTTCCACTGTCTCTCAGTATACAGACTGAATGTTGTACATTAACATTCAAAATCCATACACAAACAATAAACGCCCGATGATATGAGCACAGGAGGGTTTCTTATAATCGATGAATTAAAGTTTCAGCAAAATTAATTACTCAAAAAAGGTTTTTTTAACAGCTTTTTGAAGGTTTGAATTGCAGAGAGCTCTCAGAGCAGATTGTCTCCTACAGCTTCCTACTCACACTACCCCAAACTGAGGCTGTGCAGAACAATTTAGAGCCCATGTGACCTAAAATCCCATGAAACACAGCAAAATTTGCCTTTGGAGCTTAAAAACAAGGCAAAGTAAGGTGAAGTACATTGTTTTCAAGGTACTTCGCCTTAAGAATTGGTGGAGTAGTGGTTTGGGAAGGTGGAGTAACATGAAGTCATTGTTTTCAATGGACTTCGCGTTACTCATTAATAATATGAAGTACTCCGCTTCGTGTTGTGGAGCACTCTGTGAATTCACCTTCACTCCATGAATCACTCCACGGAGTGAATTGGGGCCACTTCGCCCATCACTATTTGTGAGTGACTCAGTCATAACATATACAGATGGACACATATGCCAAAAAGTCAAACAGTAGACTATGCAATTTGCTAGAAGCCAGAATTAAGAATATTATGTATTCACAGACTCCTGGAGCTCCTCGGAGCCCAACCCCTTGTAATGATATGTGTTGAGTGGCACAAAGGAGAAACACACTATGACAGACCTCATTAAACTAGGACAGAAGATTTAAAAAAAGGAAAGCAGAAGCCATTTTCTCCTATATACTACCAATTCAATTTGCATATTAAAGACTTAAAAGAATAAAATAGAATAAAAGCCAGGGTTTAAAGGATAAATGCTCGGATCAGGTGTTGATGCAAGGAAGAATGATTCACATTTCATAGAAACAGGATGATTGTTACCAGAAAAAAAGATCTCTTCACAAAAGATGAGTTACACCTAAATCTAAAAGGAGTACACATTTGGGGAAACTGGATATACACAATAATAGAGATGCCTTTAAAACAGATACTACAGTAAGTTAATGAGGCTGAGAAAAAAGAAAACCAATGTACAAAGTACTTCACAAATTCAAAGAAGCTGACAAGAAGACAAGTGGGGCAACATATGAGGCTGAAAAGTGGAACAAAAATAAAGAAAACTGCACTGGGTGGTGTATGTACACTAGCATGAGAAACAAACTGGGTGGAGTAGAGACATTGATCCTCATAGAAGAGTTGGACTTAGCAGGCTTTATTATTTTTTTTTATTTAGTTGTTTAACCAGGTATAGCACACTAAGCTGAAAGCTTTTTTACAGGAGTAACCTGGGAGCACAAGGAGGTTAAGTGACTTGCTCAGGGTCACACAGTATGCAAGTGGAAACTGTGGGATTCAAACCCAGGTCTGGTCTGCTGGATGTCACCAGATTTGCAGCTCAGAGCCTTAGACCACTGCGCTATACTGCCTCCTAACTGAGACTTGATAGGATAACAGTGGCCTGTGGTGTCTGGAAATAAGACAACTACAAATTATATAGAATGGACACGTCAGGCAAGAAAGCAGGAGGGACGGCAATATACAGCTCACTCTTAAGATAGGATATGTGGTATGTTTAATACTTTCTTCTCTGAAGCTCCTAGGCTATTATTGGAAAAGGCCAGTTTACTTAACAGGAACTTGTGTCCTGAATATCAGTCACCAGCTCCTGCTTCTAGATGCAAATTTTATTTTTGTCACATTAGTTCTAGGGGAGTGTTCAATCTTTTGTCATCTATGAGAGAGGATTCTGCTAAATGATAACTTAGATGGTTTTCTGCTTATATCCTGTGCTGATGTAATAACCCCTTTATTGACTTATATCGTTAATCTTATTCTCACTACAGAAACGTTCCCTTCTGCTAGGAAAAATTCCATAGTTATTCCCCTTAACAAAGGTGCGGCAAATCATTAGTCGAAAATTATTGCCTAGTCTCTTTAATTCCCATTATTTCAAAATTCATGGAAAAGATTTTTCACAAACAGGTTTTGGATTACTTAGACACCTACTAATTTGTTTCTGATGCTCAGTCTGGCTTTAGGCCTCACCACTTGACTCAAACTGCTTTGTCAGATTTGCATGATTCCATTTCCAGAACTCTGGACGAGGGCCACTGTGTAGACACTGTCTTCATCGACTTGTCCAATGCTTTTGAAGTTATTAACCATCAGTTACTTCTGGCATGTCTATATTCTCATGAGTTTTCTCTCAATACTGTCACTTGTTTTTCTTCTTATCTTCACGATCAATCTCAATCTGTAATTTGTGATTAGTATCTGTCTTCTTCGCTTTCTACACTCACAGGAGTACCTTGGGGTCTATCCTTGGTCCTGTTCTTTTCAATCTGTTTGTTGACCCTCTGTCCTCAGCTAGCAACAGCATGGTTCAACTTTATGCTAACAGCACTGTTCTTTTCTTTGACCATAAAAACCTTACTTTTTTAACTAATACCCTCCAGACTGACTTTGATAAAATTGTTCACTGGGTTTCTTCTAATCTCTTACTCTTAGATAGTAAAAAAACTGAAACAATGTTATTTGGGTCTCAGTCTACCATTAGCCAAGCATATGCTGGCTTTTCCATTACCCTTAAAAATAATCCTCTACTGCTTGTATAAGAATTCAAATATCATGGTCTTATTTTTCAACTCCACTCTAACGTTTAAATCCCATATTGATCATACCATCCTAAGGATTCGGCAATGCTTGAGCCATTTAAAATGGGCCAGGCACTGCTTGTCACCCACCGATCATAAACTAATCATGACCCAGGCAAACTTACCCATTTTAGATTACGGTGATTCAATCTATCAGAACACCAATGTCTCCAGCCTCTCTTCAGGGAGCACTATTTATTATCAACTATTGTGGTTTATTTTGAACTGCAAAAGAATGGAACCCCATTGTGCATTACTTATTGAATTGAACTGGCTATCTCCCTCATCTCCACATACCCTCCGTTGGTTATCCTTGATACATAAAACTGTAAATCATTATACCCCAACCTATCTGTCAGATAGACTATGAATTTCTACTCACAGACATAATCTATGAGATGTTCCAGACCATGGCCTAGTCCAACCCAGAGTCAAAACTCACTGTGAAAGGGACAGTTTTTCATATAATGCCCCTCTCTCTCTCCTGGAATAAACTCCCAACTTCATTGCAAAACTCCTGTTTTTTGAACATTTACAAGCAAAATTTGAAGAAGTTACTTCTACAGAAACGACTCATCTGTACCTGTTTTAACTAATTGTACATGACTTAACAAAGATTTATTATCATTGTATTTTTGATTCATGCTGCCTATGTTTTTGTTTTTGAATCCAACTTTTATATATTGGTTTGTTTAAGTCCCTTTAAGTTGCACTTATGACTTGGGGTGCTCTGTAAATGAGACTTGTTTCTCATGGAACTTATTCTGTAAATTATTAAACTTTAAAATAAAAAATACAGTATGTTAAAGGCCAATGGTACATAACTGAAATACAGGACCTTCCCAGAGATGAGACTGCCACACTGGCTGAGATACTCAAATGCATCACAGTTATGGTTGGCCTATGCTGTAGACCACTGGACCAGAAGGAAAACCAATGTATTAAACTTCATGAGCAATCCAAAATGTAACAGCAAAAATAATTACATTGCTCACAGGAGATTTGAACTACCCAAACATAGACTGTGAGGAGAGAATTTCTAAGATTAGGCAAGGCAGACAATTTCTGTGCATTACGGAAGATTTATATTTAGTATGATGTGTCAAGGGTAACACTAGTGAGCAAACATTAGATCAGATTTGGTCAGAGATGTGGAAATTGGAGAGATACTAGGAGACAGTGACTCTAACTTCATTAGATTTACCAATGAAAAGAGCAGGGGAACTACAAAAAAGGAGCATATACAGTACCATGTTCCAATACAATGTGGATTTTGTAAAAATGGAGGAACCCACAGCACAGGTATCTAGGCAAAGTAAGTTCATGGACAGGAGTGTTCAGCACCAATGGGACATTTGAACAATCCATTTAGATATCTTCACTAAATATTGTATCACACAGAACAGGAAATACAAAAGTAGGGAATGTAAAGCTATGTGAATGACAAAGAAGGTATGTATGGAAAGGAAATGCATTTATTTTTATATAGAGCCCCTTCCAACTGTCTCAAAGTGATTCACAGAACATAATATTAATCACAGTAAATGCATACATAAAAATGTAGTATAAATTAATTTCAATAAATATTCCTACAAATTAGCAGGTATGTGTTTTTAAGTATCCAAAGTACAAACTAACGTCTATAGATAGAGTTTCAGACCCTTTAAAAACTCTCCACCAAGGCTGAACTCCTCAAATGGAACAGAAGAGACTTCTATGTACAAAGGGCAGGCACTGTAAAGGCTGTCTCTTAAGAAAGCTTCAGGCGAACTCTCAGAACAACTGAAAATATGTTCTAGGTGGACCGGAGTGATCGAGCAGGAGCATACAGGCTTTGATGTCTTTGAGGTGGTCGGGCCCCAAACCATGTAGGGTTTTACAAGTTATCAGCAATATCTTGAATGTAGTATGCCAACTAATAGGGAGTCCGTACAGCTGCTGTAGCACACGTGTTATGTGAATTGAGTATGGAGATCCTGAGATCATCCTGACCACAGCATTTTGAACCAGCAGTAGGTGATGCACCAGCCTCCCTGATAGCCCTAGGTAGAAAGCATTACAGTAGTCCTCTGTAGAGGTCACAAAGACATTTACCAGGGTTGACAGGTCCTTGAGCCCTAGATATGGTTTGATGCAGGAGATATTTTTTAGTTGAAAAAATCCACTGCACACTACGGCAAATACATGATGTTCTAGTGTCAAATCCAGGACAACAGTGACTGCCAGATTCTTCACTCTATCCATGGCTACCAATGACATGCCATTCAAAGATGGTACCCTGATGGGAATTCACCTGGCTGCCATTGAATGAGGATCTGGTTCCACCAGTGTTGGCTACATCTTGGTTAAGTTCAAGTTCAGCCAGCTAGAAGCCATTCAATCCATGATCTCCTGGAAACATTTCTCTATCACTGAAACTGCTGTCTGCCCACCAGGTGTAAAATAAATATATAGTTGGCTATCAGCTGCATAGCAGATGATATTCAACTGCATAGCAGTGAAGATTCAAGCCATATTATCTAATGACCCATCATCGATGGTATCAGATGCACTGCAAGTAACATGGCTGATAGGACTGACTCTTGTGAACCTCGCAGCTGACCACTCTTGGCTGTGAAGAGAAAGTTCCCATCACAATATTCTGTGATCTGGAAGTAATGAAGGATTCAAACCTCCTCAATGTTTTTCTGGGGAGTCCTCTGTATTCCTCAAGGCATTCTATCAACACCCCATTATCCATGTTGGCAAACACTGATGAGAGATGAAGGAGAATGAGTAAAAATCATTCCACTGTATCCCGCACCAGATGCAGGTCATTGAACACCTTTTTTAGCACAGTCTCAGTGATGTGGTGAGTCTGGAGACCCAACAGAAATGGCTCGTAGATGTCAAAATTCTCTAGGTGGGCCATAAACTGTGCCACTACCACCTTCTCTATCACCTTTCTCAGAAAGGAAGGTACAAAACAGACCTATAATTTGCCAGCATCACCTGCTCCAGTGATGGTTTTTTTATAAGGGATCTCACCACCACTACACTTTTAAGGGCCTCAGGGAAACAACACTCTTAAATGAAACACCAGATCATGCCTGCAAAAATTGGGCCTAGGGCCTCGTGGCAGCCCACCAACAGACACATTGTTCCAGGGTTCAGCATACAGCAAGTGGGTTGCAAACTCGAGACCACTCCAAGGACATAATTCACAGACACTGGCTGAAACTTATTCCAAAACCATGGAGTGCCATCCTGCCTTTCCACTGGACCACTGCTGGTGAAATAATCAGGTGGAAAAAGAGGCATTCAGGATAAGTATGTTGGCAGACACCCATGAAAACAGACAAATCTACAGGGACAAACTTAGACAGTGCAAATACAGGATCAGGGGTGCAAAATGAATAGAAGAATAACAGATAGCACTTGAAGTCAAATCCAATAATAAAAAAGTTATTCAGATATGTAAGTGAGAAGAGAAAAACACAGGCGCCTGTTGGACCACTGACGGAATCAGGAAATTGATGACATGAAAACCAAGGAGGAGCAGATGACTGAATGCTTTAATTAGTATTTAACATTAGTATTAGTGAAACAAAAAGTTATATGGTAGTAATACCAGAACGAGAGAAATTGTTCACAGGGGAACAGCAGGAAACATTACAGGAAGTATGTGTAACACCTGAAGGGGTTGAAATAATGCAGAAGAATGCAGGCATGGACAAGGCAGTAGACCTTGAATGCACACAAAAATCATAAGGGAATTAGCCAAGGAATTATCTCACCCCTCAAACGTCTCAATATTTCTGCCTCTGCCATTGACTATCATTTTGCTCACCTCTTAAACCTATCCTTCTCCCTTTGTATTCTCCCCAGTGCCTGGAAAGTTGCAAAAGTGCTACGTCTACACAAAGGGGGTGACCCCTCCTCCCCGGGAAACTACAGGCCAATCTCTATACTTCCTTCCCTTGCCAAACTTCAAGAGTCCTTAGTGTATTCCAGACCTGTAAGCTTTCCAGACTCCTTGTCCTTCCTTCCTCCTTTCCAGTCAGCCTTTAGAAAGAGCCAGTCCACCACCTCCTCCATACTGCATGTCATTGACTCCATTCTAAATGGTACGAAGCACTGGCACATCACAGCTGCAATTTTCATTGACCTTGCTAAGGCTTTCAACCCTCTTTCCTACCCTGCTCCTTAATAAATTCTCCTCAGCTGGCCTCTGTCCCAGTAGTTGCATGACTTCACTCATACCTCATAGGCCAGCAACAGTCTATGCAGGTGGGTGGCAGTTTTTCATCCCCCCTCCCAATCCTAGCTGGTGTCCCCCAGGGCTTCATCCTGTGCCCCATATAGTTTTACATTTTTTTAAATGATCTCCCCTCTGCCTGAGCCTCTTCACACATAGACATGTATGCTGATGACATGGTAATTTACTCATCAGGTCCTTCTCCATCTGCAGTCAAAGCCTCACTCCAAAGTGACTTCCTCAATATGCTACACTGGTTCCAGGCAAACCAGCTCAAAGTTAATACCAATAAGACCGTGTTGATGACCTTTGGCTCCTCCCAGAAGCTTGCAAGGCTCTTACCTCCCACTACCTTCACCACGCTGGATGGCACCATCCTGGAGTCCATCCCTGCCTTCAAATACCTTGGAGTCTGGCTGAATAGCAAATTACATTTCTCTAACCACATTGATGCTATACACTCCAAGCTTTGCCCAAAGCTCGGCTTCCTTTATTGTAATAAGGACTGCCTCCCCCCATCCGTTCTCTGAGGTCTGTTAACCAAACTGATACTCCCTAACTTTGATTATACCAATGTGGCATAAAGCTTTGTCCCCTCCTTTCTGGCTTGAGACCCTCTTTGATGCTTTCTGTTGTCACCTCTAACTTCCCTCTCCGCACCCATCATTGCTCCCTCTATTAATCCTTCTCCTTTCCCACTCTATCTCTCTGTTGCCAGCACCACTGCACCACCTTCATTGCCAAATACTGGTTTGAGTCTCTTCCCTCCTACCTCTCTTCTCTACTCTCCTCTAACCCCCACCACATACACACTACTCTCTATGCTCTAGGGACTCCTGCACCCTCTCCATTCCCTACCTCCACACACGCTCCTTCAAACAACATGAAGTCTTGTTGTATTCTGACAATATGCAGTTAGCTTCAGCACTTGAACTGCTCCGCAGATGAAAGACTTAACTCTATGCTGATAACATAGAAAATTGAGCTTATGCTCAGTTCAAAGCTCTGTCTGATGCACTTTCAAGTGTAACCGTCAGATTCTTTACTCCACCTAACTGAACAGTCGCTCCGGAGCTTCTCCTGTCGCTTTCGGTTCATGCTAAGTAAAATTGTCGGTTAAAACAAAAAAATTATACTTTTTCCTAGGTTCAGATCCCTGTCTGTGGTACTGTAAGTAGTATAGGTAGTGGACTGTAGTAATTTCTGTGGAAATTGTAAAGCTTAAATCTTGTTACGATCGGTTCAACTGAACCGATCACTGTATTGATTCTGTGGTTATCGGTTCTAAAAAAAACATGTTTAAAATTTTTTTCCAGTACCCATGACACAGTTAGGAACTGATAAGTCTGTCTTACCTGACCTGAAGCTGTGTAAAGGATAAGTTTTTCTGTTTAACCTTAGCCATGTCTCAGAAGCCCAAAAGAAAAACCGGGCCCACTGGGTTTCAGCACTGTAGTGTGTGTGGGGAGGCCTTTGCCAAGGCTGATCCCCACACCACCTGTGTTTATTGCCTGGGGTTTGACCACCTCGATTCAGACTGCCAAATATGCAAACATTTCCCTAAAACCACCCTATAAAAAAGGTTGGGCAGGCTTAGGGAGAAAGAGGCCGAGAAGTCCGCTGATCCAGACAGCCAGCCCGGTTTGGTTCCGACCGAACCTGAGGGAGTGCCCTCTGACCAGGGCCAGACTTCCTTGGGCAAGAGGAGAGACGATCCTGAGGGGTCGGTTCCTGCAAAGAAAAAGAAGAAGGAAAAGTTAGCCGGTTTGGATTCAGATTCCCACCATCTAACCGCTGAGGAAATTGCCAGGGCAATTAGTATTGTGGAATCACTCTGTTCTGTTCCGACCGATCCGGCACCTCTCAGTAGACGCTCAGTTCGGTCAGTTCCCTCAGTTTCTGATTATTCTTTGCAAGAATATTATGAGCCAGAATGGGAGGGGGAGGAAGAGTTTGATGATGATGAGGATGAAGATGGTGGGGAAGGTCTGGATGAGCCCATTGAACCGGACATCTCCCCAGACAGGCTTTCAGAAGTTTCCCCTCCCAGGCTTTCTGAGTCCCCTTCCCACTTTATGTTTAATAGAAAAGTGGCTGATACTCTCCAGCTCCCTGTGGATGAAGCTGTTGAGGAGCAGGAGGAGCCTGATTTTGTGGAGACATCCCAGAGTCCAAGAGACTGTCTATTCCCTTACACAAATCTTTTGGGAAACAGACTCACAAGTTTTTAAAAACTCAAAACGTATTGCCTCCAGTGGACAAATGAATGGACAGGAGGTATATGCTGTCAGGCTCAGCTATGGAGTCCCTGTACCAGCATTGCAGCCATGTTGGGATAGTGCAGGCTGCAGCCTGTGACAAGGCTAGCATACCCTTGGCTTCACACTCCCCGGATAAGGACTCCAGGAAGATAGATGCTATGGCTAAGAAGCAGTACCTGGCATCTTCTCTGGGTCTCAGACAGGCTAACTACATGGCCTATGCAGCTAGATACCAAAAGTCCAGGTGGGAGTCTGTTTTGGATCTAGCCAAGCAGGCTTCCCCCCAGCTAGCCAAGGAGCTGAAGGAGGTGACTGCTGATAAGACAGAGGCATCCAAAATTCAGTTTAATGCTGCTGTGGACTCCAATGATGTTTCATCACGAGTCATGGCTACATCTGAGGCTCTTCAGAGGATGGCTTGGCTCAGATGTACTAGCCTCTCGCAGGATACCCGGGCTAAGGCCATAAATTTTCCTGCTGTAGGTAATTCTCTGTTTGGGGAGCAGACAGAGAAGTACATGGAAAAGATGAATGAGTACAGGACCACCTACAGGAGTGCTCAAGCCAAGGAAAGGCAGTCAACTCCTCAGAAGCTGCAGGCTAGGGGCAGGGGCAGGCATTTTCACAGGCCTTTCTACCAGGCACAGGCCTCCTCTCCTTTTTCCCAGAGGGGGTTCTTTAGAGGGAGAGGCAGGAGGGGGATGAGCAGGGCTACATCCACCTCTCAGCCTAAGGTTCCTGCAAAGCAGACACCCTGAGGTGTCAGACCGGGTCGACTCCCCAATCCCTGTAGGAGGCAGGCTGGCTTACTACTTCCAGGCCTGGAAGTCTGTTACCTCAGACAAGTGGGTCCTGGAGGTAGTAAGCTAGGGACTGGCCCTCAGTTTCAAAAAAATTCCAAAGCTGAGGGTCAGGTCTTTTCCACCTGCAAACATTTCCAAAACCATTGCCCTAGAGGCATAGGTTTTCTCTCTGTTGTCTCTCAGAACCATAGAGAGAGTTCCTACATCCCTCAGGGGCAAGGGTCTGTACTCCAGTTACTTCCTTACCCCAAAAATGACAGGGGAGTGGCAGCCCATCCTAGACCTAAGATACTTAAACAAGCATTTACTAAAGCCAAAGTTCAAAATGGTGACTCTGGGAATAATTCTTCCCTCTCTACTGCCAGGGGACTGGCTAGCTTCCCTAGATCTCAAGGATGCCTACTTTCACATTCCCATCAGGTGCTCCCACAGAAAGTATCTCAGATTTGAACTGCCCTCAGGCCATTATCAGTTCAGGACAATGCCTTTCGGGCTAACATCAGCACCAAGGATCTTAACAAAATGCCTAGCAGTAGTAGTAGCCTTTTTAAGGAGACAGAACATATCTATTTTCCCGTATCTTGACGACTGGCTCATTGTGGGGCAGTCTCCAGACCAAGTCAAGTCAAATCTACAAGTGATCCAGCAAGTGCTCACTTCCTTTGGATTCCTCTTCAATCTTCCAAAGTCAGTTCTCGAACCAGTACAGCTCCTCACCTTCATAGAGGTGGGGTTGGATACTATCCAAGCAAAGACCTTTCTTCCCTTGTCAAGGGGAAAGGCCTTTACAGGTCTAGCTTCTTCATTTCATCTACTGGTGCCCCATCCAGCAAGACATTTCCTCCAACTACTGGGCCACATGGCAGCTGCCACTGCAGTGATCCCAGGGGCCAGGTTTCAGATGAGGGATATCCATTTTCACATGAGGGCTTTTTGGTCCCAGAAAAAAGACCCTCTCTCCAAACTGATTCCAGTCACTCAGACCTTGATCCATGCTCTACAGTGATGGTTGGATCAGGACAACCTCAGACAAGGAGTCCCATTTGTCTCTCAGACTCATTCTGTGGTTCTGACCACAGATGCTTCTCTTCTGGGGTGGGGGGGTTCATTTGGGAGCCCTCACATCACAAGGAGTGTGGTCCCCTCAGGAGTCTCTCCTTCATATCAACCTTCTGGAACTCACGGCAGTATACTTTGCCTTACAAAGGCAGTACAAAACAAGGTGGTTCAGGTGAGAACAGACACCACCACCATGTGGTACATCAACAAGCAAGAAGGCACTCGGTCGATGGCCTTGTGCACAGAAGCCATGAAAGTCTGGTCTCTGGCCTATTCACTTCAGACATCCCTGGTAGCAGTCCACCTTCCAGGGAAGGACAATGTGTTAGCAGATGCTTTGAGCAGGATTTCTCACTGCCATCACGAATGGTCCCTGGATCCCCTAGTGCTAAAAGTGATATTTCTCAGATGGGACACTCCTCAGATAGACCTTTTTGCAGCCCCAGACAATCACCAACTTCCTCTCTTTTGTTGCAGACCCCCAGTATTGGGCTCAGTCCCCCTGGATGCTCTACTGTTGGATTGGTCGGGGAAATTTCTGTATGCTTTTCCCCCTGTTCCTCTCTTGTTCAGAGTTCTGGTCAAGATAAGTTCACAATCTTGCAAGGTGATCTTGATTGTGCCAGACTGGGCCAGGCAGCCTCGGTATTCTCTCTTGCTGTCCCTGGCGGTCCATCTTCCATTGGCTCTCCCCAAAAAACACAATCTGTTAACTTCCTCTCAGGGGAGAATTTAGTATCCCAATCTTTAATCTCTCAATCTCAAAGTTTGGCTCTTGAAGAGCTAGAATATGCAAATATGAATCTGTCTTGGGGGTTCTGGACATTCTCAAGGCTTCTCGTAAGCCTGCCACTAGAAAAACCTATAACTCCAAATGGAAAAGACTCTGCTGACTTGTCTGCAGTTCTGGACTACATGGTTCATCTCAATAGTTTAGGCATCATACCAGCTAACCTCAAGGTGCATCTATCTGCTGTTTCTGCATTTTTATAAGTAGGGAAGCCTTCTTCTTAAGCTTCCCACCCTGTGTTCTGTAAATTTTTTAAGGGATTACTTCATACTAATCCCCCTTTTAAGGATCCTACCCCTATTTGGGATCTTAATGTTTGCCTTGCTCAGCTCATGCAACCACCCTTTGAGCCTTTGGCCTCAGCAGAATTTAAGTACTTGACTTGGAAAACTGTGTTCCTGGTAGCCATTACCTCTGCCAGGCATATCAGTGAATTGCAAGCTCTGTCAGTGGAGCCTGATTTTATCTCTTTTCATAGAGATAAGGTGGTCCTTAGAACCAACAGGAGGTTCTTACCCAAAGTGATTTCAGATTTTCATCTGAACCAATCCATGTCCCTTCCTGTGTTTTTCACTGATCATTCTTCTTCAGGAAAGAGAAGATTACACAGTTTGGATGTTAAAAGGTCCCTTAGCTATTACATTGAGCGCACTAAGGCACTTAGGTTTGACTGTTCTCAGTTGTTTCTCACTTATGGTGAAGTGGGAAAGGGTAAGCCAGTTACTAAAAGGACTATCATCAGGTGGATTGTCTCTTGCATACAATTCTACTATGAAAAGCTGGGCAAGGTACCCACCTCAGGCCTGAGGGCTCATTTGACTAGAGGTACAGCTGCTTCTCTGGCTGCTGCCAGAGATATTCCACTCTTAGAGGTCTGTAAAGCAGCCACCTGGAAAACAGTTCACACTTTTGCCAAGCATTACTCCCTGGACATCCAGGCTAGGAGTAACTCTAGGTTTGGTACAGCAGTGCTGCAGAGCCTATTTCCTAAGTAGGTTCTGTACCCTCCTCCTGGGAGGCACTGCTTGGTAGTCTGCATATTGTCAGAATACAGCAAGACTTCATGTTGTTTGAAGAACAAATCACTCACCTTAGTAATTATGTTTCTTCTAATGAAGTCTTGCTGTATTCTGACCCCCCGCCTCCCCTCTCAGAACCTAGTTTTGGGCTGGCAGGTATAGTGCTGTACCCCAGAGGTGTTTTGGTGCCCTCTCCTTTTGGAGGAGCTGGGCATTGTGGATCTTTATTGTTGTTATTTTAAAGTTATGTTAAGTTCACTACCTGAGTTTTTTGTTTTGGGGTTCTCGACTTGAGTCTTTTGGGATTCCTAAACTTTTGATTGCCCCTATGGCTGGTGGTTTTTGCAATTTCCACACTATAGGTGCACTTAGTTAGTCTTGGCTTGTAAGAATCTGACAGTTACACTAGAAAGTGCAGCAGACAGAGGTTTGAACTGAGCATGATCTCAACGTTCTATGCTCTCAGCATAGAGTTAATTCTTTCACCTCCGGAGCAGTTCAAGTGCTGGGGCTAACTGCATATTGTCAGAATACAGCAAGACTCCATTAGAAGAAACATAATAACTAAGGTGAGTAATTTTTTCTTTCAAGCTACCTTCTCCTACTGGCTTCCCTCCCTATGGAATCGGCTTCTCTGTCCTCTGTGCCTTCCTCCTCCACTCTCTAAAACACCTTATCAGGCTCTCTCCTTCTCCACCCTGCTCCTGTCTCTCCCCCTCCTGACTCCTCATATCTCTCTCTCTCTCTCTCTCTCTCTCTCTCTCTCTCTCTCTCACACACACACACACACACACACACACACACACACACACACAAGTTGCCCTCTCCCCTTGACTCCAAGCTCCCAGCTTTAGTGTCTCCCCTTCTCCTCCTCCCTGCCCACCTTTCCAAACAGGCAAAACCTCACCCAACCCTATTTTTCAAGACTTCAAGTCTGATTCTGTTTTAGTGTACTGCTTGTAATACTTGTATTCCATTTTAATTGCTGCTCAGTATTAATTTACAGTTTTGAAATCCTGCACTTGTTACTGCATGTTTGCCCTTCTGCTATTTTTTTCATATTTTGAGGTTTATATCTTGTCTGTATGTTAACTCCTTCTCTTTTTCACCTGGGTCCCACCTGAATATAAACCCCAGCTTAGTGTGCCTCTTCTGGTCTTGAAATTTTAAATAAATGAATAATCTAGCCCTGTGGCAATTATATCCAGTGAGTCTTTTGAAAGCTGTATATGTGTTTGTTGATTGAAGGGTGGCCCACATTGTACCAATATTCAAACAAGCATTTGTCAATGCTGAATGTTTGCTTGCTGGTATTAGCATTGGAAATGCAGGAGTTAGACAGATGCAGAATAGGAATGGCAGTGAAGTATTGAACTTCACACTAACCCCACCTCCATCCTGTAGAGATGGACAGGCATTGGGGTAAGTGTTTGGGTTGTCTCCCATGACGGTCATGCCATGTCACCTCACCCTATTCTGCAGACACCGACACATGTTGAGGTGTGCCTTGGGGTGTTTGGTTTTACAGTCACCTCATTCCATAAGGACATACGCTGAAATGGGTGCACCATAGGAAAATGGAGTGAAGTCTGAGGCCAAAGAGTCTAAGGTATACCTCGATGCTTGTCAGTGGCTGGGGGGTGGGATGGCATGAGCTGTACAGTCAGCAAACCAAAGGCACACCCCGATTCCTGTCAGTCTGTACAGGGTGGGACGTTATGGTCAGAAACCCTAACGCCCAGGGCGTTTGTTGGTATTTGCACTACAAATTTTCAACATGGCCTTTTTCTGACCCCAACTCATGAAAGCATTTGGGACCTCTTCTCATGAAGAGTGGCAGTGTGATTTTTGTTAATGTGTCCCGAACTTTGAGTTCCAACAGCAACCATGCCATTCTGCGCCACATGTAGGAAAACACAGATCGGGCAGGATGTGAAGAATGACAGCTGTACCATCCATAGTGAGGTGTGAAGAGATTGTAATGTTGAAAATCTGTAGTGGGAATATTAAAAAGGCTCGCACTTCCAAGCATACGTGGAAACTGTGCAATGCATGCATGTAACACAGGCATTACATGGACATTCGTCACCAAATTTTCAGCATAGGCATTTTAGGACCTCTGCTCATGAACAGTGTCATTATGATTTTCTTAATGTGTCCCGAACAGTGATTTCCCACAGCGACCATGCTTTTCTGCACCAGAAGTGCAAAAACACATTTCAGCCAGGATGTGAAAAAATGACAGCTGTACTGTTCATAAGGAGGTGTGGGAAAATGGCAAAGTTGAAAATCTGGAGTGAAAATATTACAAATTTGCGAAGTTACGAGCATGCGTGGAGACTCACACACTCGTAACACAGTCATTTTATGGACTTTCGTCACAAAATTTTCAACATAGGCATTTTAGCACCTCTGCTCATGAGCAGTGTCACTGTGATTTTCTTAATGTGTCCCGAACACTGATTTCCCATGGCGACTGTGCTATTCTGCACCGGAAGTGTGAAAACACAATTCAGCCAGGATGTGAACAATGACTGCTGCACTGTTCATAAGGAGGTGTGGGAAAATGGCAATGTTGAAAATCTGGAGTGAAAATATTACAAATTTGCGAAGTTACGAGTGTACATGAAAACTGCACAACACACGCTCATAACCCAGACATTTTATGGACTTTTGTCACAAAATTTTCAATATAGGCATTTTAGGACCTCTGCTCACTGTCACTGTGATTTTCTTAATGTGTGCTGAACACTGATTTCCCACAGCGACCGCGATGTGAAAAATAACAGCTGTACTGTTCATAAGGAGGCATGGCAAAATGGCAATGTTGAAAATCTGCAGTGAAAATATTGCAAATTCATGAAGTTACGAGCGTGCATAGCAACTGCACTATGCACGCTCATAAACCAGTCATTTCTTGGATTTTTTCCACCAAATTTGCAGCATAGACTTTTTGAGAGCCCACTTCATGAACACTGACACTGTCATTTTATTAATCAGTCCCAAAAGGTGATTCTGCGCAGTGACCATGAAATTACCTTTCAGGACCGAATAACGCCATGACAGTGCCTGAATTCATGAGGAGGGGTCCCAATAACCCCATGTTGAAAATTTGATGGCACAATTACCCAAAATGCCTGAGATATGCACCAAAGTTGAAAAAAAACCCTACTTATGGTATTATACAGCTTACCGGCATTTCTTCAGTTCGCGGTCGGCTTTGAAGATTGCAGACATGTTCCTGATCCACAGAAGATCATCACACTGGGCTCTGGAGGTAAGTATGGTGTGAGGGGGGGTGTGGGGAGGCAGGGTGCAGGTTAGGGTGTGGGGCCACCAGACTCGACGAGGGACCGTTTTCTAGTTTGCAGGTTAAAAAAAAAAAAAAACATTGCAGGACTTTTTTTGTTTTCACAGGGGCATTTGGCACACTGGGGTGGGCTCCCAGCATGCCACCTGACTGTTTTTTGGGAGGTATGTAGCCAATGGGGGATTGGGCACCCCCATCAGCACTTATGAAGGGGGGCACCAGAGCCAAGGGGGATTAGGCGCCCCCCCTCGGCATAAAGCAACTTTTGGGGTGGATATTATGCCAATGGGAATTGGGCTCCCCTGTCATCAAAATAAACTGGGCAGGGAGAGGACTGAAGCCAACAGGGATTGGGACCCCATCGGCAAACAAAGACAGTTTTCTGGGGGGGGTGCATGATGCCGATGAGTATTCGGCACCCCCTCGGCATTAGGGCTGTGCAATATTGTTTTATGAACATGGCGGCAGCTTGCTGACCATGTTCACAAACAACCACACTAAAGCAATGTTCTGCCCTGCAATAATGGGTCTCTCCCTCATTGCAGTGGAATGGCTGGCACTGCAATGATGAGGCAGCCCCTGATTGCTGCAGTGAAAATGTTACAAGTTGGCACTTTTGGAAGCCACTGTCATCAGCACACTGTGCCTCCATTGATCCACCAGTGCCAAGCCCCCAAATGCTATGCCTCTGTTGGGTGCCACAGTGCCGCGCTTCCACAACCCGCTTCTCTCCTAAGCTGCCGCACAATGTTTCTTGTGCATGTGCACAAGCAAACATCAAAAGGCTCCAGGGCTGAGCCTGGAAACTACAGGTCTGTCAGCTTAACATTATCAGTACCAAAGAAGCTGCTTGAGACAGTAATAAGAAACGGAATTGTTGAACACATGCAGAATAATATGACACATAGACTCTGGCTCAATATGAATTCTGTCAGGGAAAATCATGCCAGTCTAGTCTTATAGAATTTTTAGGTGTCAACAAACATAGCTTGAAGCACCGCATTTCATTTACTGAGAATGATTCAGTGCTGATATCAGTGGTAGGGCTTAGGTTAGATTTACATACTGCAGAACATAGTTCTATGTTGCAGACAGTCAATCCAAATTAGTTCTGGCTGATGCTTGTGTGTGAGTTTGAAAGTAACTTGAGCAGGAAGCATTCCAACCAGTGTCTCTCAGAGAACATTCAGTAATTACTAAACTGCCTTCCAGCTGTGTATGTGGGTGAGAGATCTGCGCTGAGTTAGGATTCATATACAGGATTATACACAGCAAAGACAGGCATTAGTAAATGCCTCGATGCATGCCTGCATGTTGTATAAAAATAATTATTATGCTTAGTAAGTGAAGGAAGGTAACTTTCAGCATTTTTTTTTTCCTTTTTAGGGCTGCGTGAGCTGAGCCCTGCAGTCCTCTTGCAAGGAAGTAGTAAAGCAGTTTATGAACGAACAACCTCATGAGGTGACAAAAGTCACATCCGAGCCGGTTCACATTGGAACAGTATGCTTGCAGACTCCCACTTTTCGGTATCGCCCTCTCTTCATACAGTAGAATTCGAGAACTCAACAACTGAACTTGTATTTACCAATCATGATGTCCGAGAAATGCACAAATTCGTGGTATGGGGTATATTTTCTTAGGCTCATACTATTTTTTTCCCCTGCATCTGGCACACTTCAGTTTATGAAACCAATAAAACTCAAAGGTACTGAAAATAATACAATTAAAAGAAACAACTGGTACACTCAAAGGATTGTTAATCCATGGAACAACCTACCATCCAATGTGGTGCACAGTAAATCAATTTCTTCATTTAAAATTAATTTAGACAACCATATTGGTGATTTAAAATATAGCTTCCACCCATAACAAGGTGGCGTGTTCATAAAAGGTAGAAATACCAACTGAACTCGTACAAATCTATGAAACTATACTACTATGAATGCAGTAGCATGACGTTGCTCAGATCAGATTACTGCCACCTCCTGCAACACAGCACACTCCTCCTCCTCCTCCCACTCAACAGTGATGAGTGATGAGTGATGTCTGATCCCTGCTCAGTGCCTAGCAATTTATGAAAACCCCATCCACCAAGGTAGTGGGATACTAGGCTCATGCAATCTACAAGTATTTTCTTTTTTGTTTTATTTTGCAGGATTTCACCTTGCAGTTGAATTGGGGATCAAATCAGGAGCTGGGATGCCAACCTGGGATCATGTTTTCTGTCCCTGCAGAGTTTGAGAATTACGCTGCTCCATAAAATGGGATATCCATTTTTTTATTGATTTATTTTACTTTTTTTTCAGACACGGGAAGCTACACCATAGAAATATGTCTGCAGCAGGGTAGCTGGGAAGGAGTGTATGAGGCTAGTAATGGGACAGTCGTTGGGCTGTAACTTTACCGCTGAATTTATTTTGTTGGATGGAGTTGCTAGTGCCAGTTATGCTACAGCATATGAATTCATTCCTTATCCTAAGCAAATAGGTACCAAAAACAGTTCAGGTTTTGCCAGGGCTCCTACTTCTAAAGTCAGAAAAGTGAGACAAGCCTCTGTAGTTCTTGCATCACTGTCATTGACCTTTGGGGTTGTTGGGGCACTGCCACTATATCCACCCTCTCCCTGGCGGGCATCAACTGATCTCTCAAACCTCATAAAATGCAATGTTTTAAGTTAGGACTTCTAACATGGATTGGATGCAGCCATGAAATACTGAGTTTTTTATGCTATTATTACAGGCAGCCTGCATAACTGTACACTCACTGCATCATGTCAGTAGTGGCAGATGTGAAACTGTCACTTATTTATTATAACCTTGTAACTGTTTTCCTGTAATGTCATTATAGTTTTTGCATGGAGCCCCCCCCGCGCCCATTCTTGCCCTGTGTTAGCATTGCACTGCTCCGTAAAGCAGCATTTTTTCACAATCTATAATGTACAAAGAGTGAAAGCCACATCATTTCATTAGTGGCAGACGTTGAAACTGTCTTATTTGTAAGGCACTTTTGCATGTAATGGTCTCTATTGGAATGACCAACACAGACCCACTGAAATGGTACCTTTCCATCATGTAAAGGCAATCTGTTCCACAATCAAAGTGAGCGTTCTCCAAAACGGCGTGCCCTACTTTTCTAGGTTTGCAGTCATCTCTTTCATTCTGCTGTGCCATGTAAACATGTCCTGCCTCTCACTGTGCCACACTGCTTTGTTTTGCATTTTATTTCCAAGCCACTTGACACTCCAAAAGGCAGTGTCACCAATGCAAGGCAGTGTGTGTAAAAGGGACTGGGCGCAAAAGACAGTGAGTGGAGCAGAGCGTGTTACAAAATGAGTGCTGAAAGTAAGCTCCGTGTAAAGCATTTGTAATCTCACACAAGTAAAAACTGTTAAACTTCAGTTCAACAGTCTTCTAATCTCTTCAGCAATGATACAAGAGAAAGGAGCTTAGCACAAGATGGATTGTGGTTAAGCTATGGCCAGCTTTAATTTTAATTAGCAGCACAGCTGAGGACTTTTATGTATTGCATTTTTCTTTCTGATGAATGAGAGTGGGCATATAATTGATCTAGCATATCTTTTTCTGCAGTAGTTAAGCGTACAACTGTTTTCTTCTTTATTTCATTTCATTTTTATCGGTTATACTGGAAAGGCATGTGAGCATTGCTGCCCGTTTTCATAAGCATCCAGTTACATACAACAATCATGTGACATGAAATAGGCTGAAACATTTAACTTACAGCTAGGATTAACACCAAGGTACATATCCAATCAGGATAGTATAGATAAAAGGGCAACCAAGAACTAACCTGGGTGATTTAACAAATACAAAGATGACATTAGCATTCTATGAGGTTTTGACAATAATATAATAAACAGTGGGAAACAAACATTTAAGTGCCATCCCACTGGTGCTGAGAGCTAAGGTGCTGGATGCCACACCTCGTGCCACACTGGCGACCCGTGTTCAGGGACGGACTCGGTCATCAGGGGTTGGCATGGGAGGAAAGGATTGAGTGTCCAGAGGACAGCTTTCCTTTCCTGGGGGGGGTCAGTCCTCTGTGTTCAGCAACCCCTAGTGGAGACTAGAAGACATACAGCAGTCGGGGACCTGCATAAGCAGGGGAGTGGCCATGGCAGCACTTCTGTGAGCTTGGGCAGGAGTGTCCATGCACCGCACTGGAGTGCATTGCACTGCCAGGCCAATGGGGGGCCACATCAAGAGAAAGAAAAAAAACCTTCGAGCCTGAAAGGTGACAGCTTCCAACAGTACCTGACACCACACATCCAATACTGGGCTCTATCTCCTCTGCCTCTCCGCCAACCTGTCCAATGCTCTAGATTCTAGATAGAGCACCATTATGTGGAGGTGACCCTACCTCAGGGGGCTCAGAGCTAAGAGGATAGTTGGGTCAGGATCGGAGGAGGTCAGCTAACCTCTGAGGAGCAGGACCACGGTGGATGGTAGAGCGAGCCAGTAAGTTGGAGCAGCCTGAGAGAGTTCAGGTGTCGGGGTGAGAAATAAAGTGTGCAAAAAAAAAAAAACAAACATTTAAGTGCAATCAAAAAACTAGCCAAGGTGGAGTAACAGTACAACAAGTGCTGGAAAGAGAGGGTAAGTGCCAGAGGTGGAGGAGAAAAGAGTGCAGTACGATGGCCAGATTAGGGCTGTGAGCAGATGCAGGACTATGTGAGGGATAAATGTCTACTGATATTTTGTTTGAAGGCATTTGTGAAGGGACAGAGTTTTAGTTCTGGGGGCAAGAGTTGAAGAGCTTGGGTCCCATAAAGAAGAGTGTTTTCTGGCCTTGAATGGACCGGGAGAAAGGAACCATGGAAGAGAGAGTGGAGGACAGTCTAGTTGTCCTGGTGGTGGCAGCTCTCTAGAAGAGAGAGGTGAGGCAATCAGGGAGTATCTCACGGGAGAGTTGGAAGAAGAAGTTGGCCATCTTGCAGTTGAGGCGGGCCTCAATCGAGGGCCAACTGGTGAGCTGATAAAGGTCACAGTGGTGTAGAGGCTAAACAGATAGCATTGTGGTAGGAGCTTCGGGGTCTGGAGAAATTTTTGATGGAGAGGCGGGGGAGGAAGACAAAAGAACCATAGTCAAAGACACGAAGTAAGAAGCTAGAAACTAGGAGGGATTTGGATTCCCTGTTAAGGTAATGCTTAGTTCTGTTGGCTTTTTGATTGTGAGGCTAGTGTGAGCATCGAAAATGAGGTGGCAATCCAGGAGTAAGCCAAGGTACTTAAATTTATTGACTCTTTCAATGTAGTTACCAAGGTTTTCATAGAGGGAGAGGTCAAGGCCAAGGGGTTTGCGGGGGCTGTAGAAAACTATGAACTTAGTTTTTTTGGAGTTGAATACTAGACCTTTGGATCTGAACCAGGTGTGAAGTCTGCTGAAATTGAACTGTAGTTTGTTAATGAGAGTGGTGGGGGGTTAGTCCTGACAGAAAAGGGCTGCATCATTTGCATAGAGAATGAGTTCAGAGAAGGTGCAGATGTCAGGTAGGGAATTAACAACCAGAGAGAAGAGCAGAGGGCCTAGCATAGACCCTTGGGGAATGCCATATTTGATGGGGCAGGATTCTCAGAGGACACCATCAATAATGATACGGTGGGATCTACCCATTAGGTAGTTCTTGAACCACAGGCAGACCTCTGGTGAGAAATAGAGGCTAGCCAAAGTTTGGAGGAGGACTTCATGATCTGCGAGGTTGAAGGCTTTGGTGAGGTCTATGAATGTAGCACCAGTGTAGAGCCCTTCATTGTTGGCTTTGACAGTGGAGTGGATGAACTTGATGACAGCAGTTTCGGTATTGTGGCAAGCACAGAACCCATGCTGGGTCTCCTTGAGCAGGTAGTATTTGGAGAGGAATTCTGTGGTTTGCCTGTGGACCACTTTCTCTAAAATGTTGGAGAGAGGGGCAAGGAGGGAGATGGGGTGGTTGTTGGATACTAGATCCTTGGGATCGTATTTGTGAAGAGGTTTAATAATGGTGCACTTCCATGCTTTAGGGAAGGACCCCATGCAGAGGGAGTGGTTGAGGATGTTAGTGAGAGGGATGGCCAAGGAGTCACAGACAAGATGGAGAACTCTGAAGTCAATGATGTTGGTGCCCTTGGATGGTATTGGGTCATTTGTTCTGATTAACTTGACCACTTCAGCAGGGGTTAGGTATCTAAAATGGAACTTGGGTTGGGAGACTCGGGGGGGGGTGCGGGGGTAGATGGGTCAGGAGGGGATCTGGGCTTGTACTGGTCGAGGTCACCAAAGTATTTATTTAAAAGGGATGCTATTTCACTTGGCTCAGTGGTGGTGGTCCCTTCGGAGGTGAGACAACTATGTTCTTTGGAAATTCCCCTACAATTAGGTTGTTAAGAATGTTCCAGGTCCTCCTAGGGTTCCCCTGAGCAGCACGTTGCTTTTCCAGGATGAAGGGGGATTTAGCAGATCTTATGGAAGATTTGCACTTGTTTCTGAGAGTTCTTAGGTCTTGGAGGAGTTGGGGGGTTTTGTATTTTCTGTACAACTTGCAGGCTCAGTGCCTGTCCCTCATTAGTTTGCGAAGCTAGGGGGTGAACCCATTCTAGGCTAGAACCCTTGACCCAGAACTTCTTAAGCAGGATGAAATTGTTACAGAAGGCAAGGAACTTATTGTTAAAGGCCTCAAGCACTTTGCAGATGTCAGAAATGTTTTCAGTGAAGAACCAGTCTTGGGTGAGGGCTGCTTTGAAAAACTCGGAAGAGTCCAGCTTCGTCAATTGCCTGAATTTGTGGGGGGTGGGGGGGTGTTTTTGTGAACCAATGGCAGGAAACAGCATATTGGTCACTGACTGAGACAGGAAGAACTCCAGAGGCGATGACATGGGAGGGGTGTGAGACCAGGACTCAATTGATGAGTGACCGAGATCCAGTCTTGTAGTTGGCTCTGGTAGGTTCAGCAATGAGCTGGTGGAGGCCAAGGCTGAGTTGGGATTTCTTGGTGAAGTCACAGTGAGGGGACAGCCAGTTAAGGTTGAAATCATCTAGGATGATTCAATCTCTCCCTTGGGGGGATATACTTTCATAAGTGCAGCATTTGTTTCTTTTGTTACTTGTTGTTTCAACTCACTAATGATAAAATAAAAAAATCAGACTTCCTATTTAATTTTATACTTTCTTGACTGATGGAAAGGTATACAGTGTTGATCACTACACTGTATCTGAAATGGGTTCCTCCGCCCCCCCAGAAAAAGGTAAAATACAGCTCAATGTTCAGCAATGTACAAGTATTTTCTTTTCTGTTTTATTTTACAGGGTTTCGCCTTTCAGGTGAATCAGGGACCAAATCAGGAGCGGGGCACCTGACCAGGGATCACTTTTTCTGTCTCTGCAGAGATCAGAAATGGTTCTACCATGTCAAAATGACAACAGTGTTGTCGAAGTTCGGTATGGCGAGATCCCCAGTGTCAACAGGTGAAATTGCGCCGGTCAGACATTGTGTGTTTTCTATCGGGGGGCTGCGCCTCATGAACACCCCCTTCTTAAAATAACTACTGTAACTCTGAGTCAGAGTTGTTTGGAAGGGGGGGTAAAAGATGGCGAGAAGGCAAAATTTTGTCATCTGGTCTCTCACAGCGACAATCTCGAAACCTGTCGAGATTATCGCAGTAAGGGATTTCGCCATTGTGCATTCTCAGTGCAAACAGCACACCTTCAGGAAGTACACTGCAACATAACATTTTTTAAGCTTACTTCACAGTCGCTGGGGTGTGAAACTAGGAGCAGGGAATGCTAGAGGCAGCAATCCACTCAGGGAACTGACAGAAGCTAATCTTCTGTGGCATTCACCACTAACTGTTTTGTTTCTTCTTTTCTGTCAGCTCAGCAGAGGAGTCTAATCAATTTCTTATGTTTGAAAATACAGTTATTTTGCATTTATCAGAACTAAATATTTTATACAGAACTTCCCATTACTATCCAGTTCCACAGTTTTACTATAATCAAAGAAATCAGTATTTGTACAGAGGCTTTTCTTCTGTGGCATTCACCACTGTTTTTTTTTTCCTTTCCATCGGCTCAGCAGAGGAATGACCAATACACTGTGTTTGAAATGATTTTCCCCAAAAAAATAGTAAAACACAGCTGAATGTTCATAGGGATGACACTGTTTCCAGTTTTTAACAAAAGACATTTTCCAATGGGAATACCACAAGTGCAATTTCTGATTCTGGTTTTATTAGATTTTACCATTCTCAAGCGCCTCTTCAATCAATCAGTCAATCAAGTCTTTATTTAACCAGGCGTTCATCGTTGAGCAGAAGCTCATTTGCAAGATGGACCTGGGTGGAGCATGAACAATTGTATATACTGGTCAACACAGGTATGTACAAGGCAATACAGATAATACTCTTTACAGAGAGGAAGAAAAAAGAAGTTCATATGTACATAGAATTATACAGATAATGTACAGATTACACGGTATTTACATACATAGAAGTGCCTATAGGAAGATAAAGCAGGTTATCTAAGGTTGCAGGAGGAAGTAAGGGGAAGAAAAAAAAAATATACACCAGGTAGAGGTGAAGATAGGAGGGAAGGGAGGGAGGTAGGGGGAGAAAGGCTAGGAGGGCACGGTGCACAGAAAGAATTTGGTAATACAGGATGTAGAGAAGGTGGATGAAGAAAAGGAGTATGTGTAAGCCCCGGGATTGAATGCTATAAAGTACGGGGCATGGTAGGATGTCACAACCCAGGGTAGTGAGCTCCTATCCGAGATTGGGAAAGGAAGAATAAGGGGATGGATGGGCCTAGTGTTGATAAGACAGGGGGATAAGAGAGAGAGAGAACAATTAGGCTGGTATGGAGCAAGCTGGGGGGGGTCAGTACTAAAAATTGGGTCTAGGCGTGGCTATATACCAGTGCAGACACCGGTACTGGGTCTGAGTGGGTGAAGCAGTTACATACTTCTCTGATTGTACAGAAATAAAGTGTCTTGAAGGCATTTATAATGATGAGTGCTTAATTTGAGGGTTTTTTGTAGATCGTTCCATAAGGTAGGTAGCACGAATCTTATAGCTGCCCTGCCGAAGCGGGATTTTGCTTTGGGTACTTTAAGTGTAATAGCTAAGTAACTTCTTAATGCGTATTTCCCAATTGTACTCAGGGGAATACAGCAGGAGATATAGTAAGGCAGCTTATTAGAGATGGCTCTATAGGTCCAGAGAGCGGTGTTTCTGTGGTGCCTGAACTTTAGTGATGTCCACCCCACTGCCGCATATAGGGTGCAGTGATGCGTGTCGAAGGGGAGTCCCGTTATAAACCTCAGTGCTCGATGGTAGAGTGTGTCCAGTTTAGCCATGTAAGAGTTGGGGCATTGGCTGTAGAAGAAGTCAGCGTAATCAACCAATGATAGGAAAATGGATTGGACCAGTTGTTTCTTGGCATCTCTGGTGAGAAATTGGTTGATTCTAAAAAACAATCCAAGCCTTTGCCGTAGTTGTTTTAGCAAGTCCTCGATATGTTCAATGAAGGAGAGTCTTTGGTCTATCCAAACTCCCAGATACTTGAATTTTGTAACAAATTCTATTTTTTCACCTAGAACTGTGGTAATTTGGGGAACTGTCCCTCTGGACACAGAGTTTGCTGTACGGATAAAAGGGGAGAGGACCATCGCTTTAGTTTTTTTGGCATTAAGGAGTAGCTTTTTTTGGAGGAGTTGGCTTTGCAAAAGGTTGAATTCTGACTGTAGGTCATTGCAGGCAGCTTCAGGTGTTGGGCGACTCACGTAGAGAACTGTATCATCTGCAAACAGATGGATGTTGGTTTCTTTTATACAGTAGTCGATGTTATTAATGTAGATTGCAAAAGTAAGGCCTAATATAGAACCTTGAGGTACCCCTCTTTTGCAGAGTTTTAAAGGGGGACAGGCCTCCTTCGGCTTTAACTTGTTGAAGGCGCCCTGTAAGATAGTCAGTAAACCAACGCAGAGAGAAAGGGTCCACACCTATGGTTTGAAGGGAAGAGAGGAGCAGACTATAGTCGACGGTATCAAAAGCCTTGCTTAGATCAAGGAAAACAGCACAAATAAAGTTTTTGCTCTCAAGATTATGCTGCCAGTCATTAGTAAATTTGGCGAGGGCTG
Organism: Neoceratodus forsteri; assembly: GCA_016271365.2. Lineage (NCBI taxonomy): Eukaryota > Metazoa > Chordata > Ceratodontiformes > Ceratodontidae > Neoceratodus > Neoceratodus forsteri. The sequence goes on from CM057449.1 coordinate 825,739,738, forward strand.
AGATAGTGCTATGTTTAGCTCTGAATCTGGACTGCATAGAATTTAGCAGTTCCCTAGACTCAAGGAGAGTCCTCAGCTGTGCATTTACAACTTTCTCTAGGAGCTTGGACAAGACCGGAAAGAGGGAAATTGGCCTGTAGTTATCGAGATCGCCAGGGTCACCTGATTTGAACAGTGGTATGACATGTGCTGTCTTCCATATAGGTGGTAAGGTGCCCTGAGACAGGGATAAGTTAAAAAGGTGGGTGACGGGTATTGCTAGTATGTGGTAGGCAATTTTTAGGAAGTAAAGGTCAAGGATGTGGGCCCCAGCACTTTTTCTAGTATCCAACTGAAGCAAGAGGTCCTCTGCCTCTTTCAGTGGGGCAGGTTGAAGCGAGAAAGATGGTGAAACTATCGGAGTTTCAGGCAGTTGGCTGGCAGTCTGGGAGTGAAGTATGTTTGCAGGGGAGTTATCAAATGCCATGCCTGCAGTAGCAAAGTGGTTATTGAATGCATCAAGTATATCAATCTTTTCAGTTATAGTCAAGTTGCCAGAGTTAGTCTTGGTCAGGAGTGAATTTCCTGGGGAGTGGCCTAGCATATCATTGATTGTGTTCCAGAGCTTGATTGGGCTCTTTATGGCAGAGTCGAGTTTGGATTTGAAGAAGGTGGCCTACGATTCTATGATTGTTTTGGTACATAAATTTTGTAGTCTCCTGAACTGGTTCCCATCCTCTGCAGTGTTCAGTCTGTGCGCTTTTTTCCAGAGCTTATCTCTTTCTAGAAGCAAGGACTTGAACTGAGGGGTGAACCATTTACAGGTTTTGGTCCTAGTTCGAACTTTAATCAAGGGAGCATACTTATTAAGGGCCTGATAGAATGTTGTGGAAGATATTGTAAAGCTGGCGTAATCATTTTTGGCCAGGTGAAATCTTGCCACTCAGGGGAATACTTAAGCTCCATTTAGGTAGGCATGTTCATTGAAGTTGCGCCTGGATCTCTTCATAGAGAACTTGCTGATGGGTGCTGGGTTGTTGGTGGATCTTACTCCCTATAAACAATGGTCGCTGATGCCTAAGAAGAAGACATCAGCGTGGGAGAAGAGATGAGGTTTGCTCACCATTAGCGCATGCAAAAGTGTACTTTTGCCCAGGGTTCTTCACATTTGGGCGTGTTGGTTCAGTAATAAGTTGCGTCAGCCCATGTTCATCACAGAAGGATGCAAGGGGGGCAGCTGTGTTAGAGAGCCAGTCAAAGTTGAGGTCTCCTAAAATAATAGTTTCTGGCAGCCCCTGTCCCAACTTGTCACTTAGATATGACACACTCTGTAGGCCAGCAGACGGTGGTCTGTAGCATCCTATTACACAGAGTGCAGTAGTCTGTGTAATTTCCACTTTGAGAATTAGGCATTCAAACTCACTGGCGACAGATGCCGAGGATAAGCAGAAGGCAGAAAATTTGTCTTTAATGTAGATAGCTACCCCTCCTCCTCTGGCATGCCTATCAGCTCTGAACAAGGCATAGTTGGGTATGTTTACTTCTGTATCAGTGGTGCTGGGTTTAAGCCAAGTTTCGGAAATCACAAGTATGTCAGGAGAGGTATAATTTACCCAGGTTTGTATTAAGGTTATCTTTTTAAGGAGGCTACATACGCTAATATACAAGAAGCTTATTCCTTTTAAATTTGCTAGTTCTGCTGGCAAAGCAATAGTTTCTGGGGGGCTAGGGTTGAGTTCTACATTGCCTGAACATAGCAGGAGGATAAGTAGGATTTTTCTAAGAGCGCTAATTATAAGCTTGTAATTCCTGCCTTTCTCCCGTCTAGTAGATCTGATGTTTTTAGGGACTGGAAAGTAGCCACCATAGAAGAGCTGATCTGTTGTAGCAAGACCTAGTACCCCTACCACAATAGGCGGGGAGGAGATAGAAGTCTGTGTGGTGGGAGGTGGGCCTTGTGGTGGGGGAGTGTTATAAGTACTACTGGTATGTGTGATCTAAGAGCAGGGTTCGAGATATTGGTGCTTGGAATCATGGAGGCAATTAAAGGATAAGTTGCCATGTGGTATACAGCACAAGGTGCCATTGTAGATCAAACATGATGGTAGTTCAGGTGTCCAATGCTGGGCAGCTGGTATCAGCAGAAGAAGGGGCAGTATAAGGAGCCATATAGGGCCCGACATGATGGTATCTCAAAAAAGGAGCCACTCAATTAGCCCAGGGGCCAGTGGGGTTGCTGGATTAATGCAGCTTATCAGTAGCTTTCCGATCCAGGTCGACCCAAATTTGATAGCATTAAAAATATTTAGTGGTGAAGGCACAGCCAAGGAGAGCTTATGTGTTTTAGTAAGGCGAGGCCCTGAGAGTTGGATCCCATAGGCTGGACAGAGAAGAGGGGGATCACGAGCTAAGTCTCTATTGGTGGAGCACTGCGTCAGGGGACATGGACTAATATTTTGGCAGGAGGTACTGTATTTAATAATCAGCGGAGGTGGGGGGGGCGGTCGAAAAAGTTGCGGCAGTTGCCGTACCTTGTAGGGCCTTGGGTCCGTGTCTGCAGTCTCGAGCGTCGGCTAGAGGGGCGCCGACCGCCCGGTAGCCGGGAATCCCGCGGCTTAGGAGCTGGGAGCCTGTGTGACAGTTCCTCGGCTGAGAGAGAGAAGGAGAGTGAGGATTAATAAAGGGGATTCACATAAAAGGTTAGACAGAACAGTGGGGAGTCCAAAATTTGCAGAACAAAAGGATGTGTATTACTTTGACACCCAAAAGTGCCTAGGGCCAGTGCACATATGCAGGGAAAGGGCTGTAGACACTAGATTTCTTTCCCAAACCACAATTCAAGTCCTTTCAATTACAGACTGGGTTAACACTTCAGCTTTTTAACATTTGTCCCAACATAAACATTTTTAGGTTTTAAAATCAAAGAGCAGAAGCCGGCTTCCACCAGGGACCAATCAGAGTGTGGTCTGAGGGTGCGCTCGCAATCTGGTTGGTTGCAGCAGTTGCCATACCTTGTAGGACCTTGGGTCTGTATCTGCAGTCTCGAGCATCGGCTAGAGGGGTGCCGACCGCCTGGTAGCCGGGAATCCCTTGGCTTAGGAGCTGGGAGCCTGGGTGGTAGTTCCTCAGCTGAATCTGTCCGGGGGTCAGTCGGGTGGTCTGTTAGCTGTGGCCTGCTCGGAGAGAGCCTAGGCCACAGGAGCAGCTTGGGAAGCCCACAGATGGGCTTTCTGAATCTGCCCAGGTGTCAGTCGGGTGATCTGTTAGCTGTGGCCTGCTCGGAGAGAGCCAAGGCCACAGGAGCAGCTTGGGAAGCCCACAGATGGGTGGTCTAAATCTGTCCAAGGGTCAGTCGGGTGGTCTGTTAGCTCTGGCCTGCTCAGAGAGAGCCAAGGCCACAGAAGCAGCTTGGGAAGCCCACAGATGGGCTGTCTGAATCTGTCCAGGGGTCAGTCGGGTGGTCTGTTAGCTGTGGCCTGCTCAGAGAGAGCCAAGGCCGCAGGAGCAGCTTAGGAAGCCCACAGATGGGCTGTCTGAATCTGTCTGGGGCATCAGTCAGGTGGTCTGTTAGCTGTGACCTGCTCGGAGAGAGCCAGAGCCACAGGAGCAACTTGGGAAGCCCACAGATGGGCTGTCTGAATCTGTCTGGGGGTCAGTCAGGTGGTCTGTTAGCTGTGGCCTGCTCAGAGAGAGCCAAGACCACAGGAGCAGCTTGGGAAGCCCACAGATGGGCTGTCTGAATCTGTCTGAGGGTCAGTCGGGTGGTCTGTTAGCTGTGGCCTGCTTGGAGAGAGCCAAGGCCACAGAAGCAGCTTAGGAAGCCCACAGATGGGCTGTCTGAATCTGTCCGAGGGTCAGTCGGGTGGTCTGTTAGCTGTGGCCTGCTCGGAGGCCAAGGCCACAAGAGCAACAGGAAGCCCACAGATGGTCTGTCTGATCTGTCTGGGGTCAGTCAGGTGGTCTGTTAGCTGTGGCCCACTTCGGAGAGCTAAGGCCACAGGATCAGCTTAGGAAGCCCACAGGTGGGCTGTCTGAATCTGTCTGGGGTCAGTCGGGTGGTCTGTTAGCTGTGGCCTGCTCGGAGAGGCAAGGCCACCAAGGCAACTTAGGAGAGACCACAGATGGGCTGTCTGAATCTGTCCAGGGTCAGTCAGGTGGTCTGTTAGCTGTGGCCCACTCGGAGAGAGCTAAGGCCACAGGATCAGCTTGGGAAGCCCACAGGTGGGCTGTCTGAATCTGTCCGGGGGTCAGTCGGGTGGTCTGTTAGCTGTGGCCTGCTTGGAGAGAGCCAAGGCCACAGGAGCAGTTTGGGAAGCCCACAGTTAAGCAAAAATGTTTAACCACACTTTCTTTGCACACTGTTTACTATTACCACAAAAAGTTGCTGGCATCTCCACCCATTACCTGATCAGAACAGAAATATATCAACCACTTCCTGTGGCCCCCCTTCCCCATTCCATTGCTTACCCAGTTCAAATTAATTAAATAGATCAGTAACTACCTTCCCCTGTTCTGTCACTTGCCCAGTTCAAATTAATAAAACAGAAAAGAACTGTAACTACCTTCCCCTGTTCCGTCACTTGCCCTCTTCAGATTAATTAAATAGATTAGCTGTTACCTGAAGCTACCCACGCTTCTGGTTCCGCTGCTTGCCTGGCTGTGGTAGCTTGATTTATTTTAAATGCAAGAGTGCAAGCTGCTAATGAGATGAAAACACACTTCCCATCTCTTAAATAGCATAACAGATACCAAGCACAGTGACCCAAACAGACAGAGCACAGTAAAAAGTAAAAGAACTTCAACAGAGGGATGTTTTTTATGTGACTGATCTTGTACTCGTGCATTGTATGTTGGGAAGTGGAAGACGACCTTTTAATTGAGATACTTCATATATCTTTACTCAGTTACAGCCCAAGAAATTATTCATTGTCAGCTTCAGGTTATAGTCATGAAAGAAAAAAGAAACAAGTGTGAAAAATAATCAATAAGCCTGCCTCTCAACTTTTAAGAAAGCAGTCAAATTATACAAAACATTGAACCATAAACGTTTACTCAAATAAATATGTTACTATCTCTCTAACTGTATGCAATGGGTTATCAAATTGCAAACATGCATGATTAATATTTCTTACCATATATTTGCAGATGCGGAGGTCGTAAAAATATATCAGAGACAGTGGCACTATGACAGGCTAATTGACATTATCAGAAAACTCATTTTTTGGTTGTTGTTTTTTTTAAGTCAGGGCTCAGTAGGGCTGAAATGACTTGTCTTGTGTTTTGAAGCCCCAACCTCATCATTTTGATCACCAACAGATTTGACAATAGATAGCCAGCTACCAGCAGAGGAGCGTATACCAGACAGCCTGAGTCATGAGCCCCTACAGCATTCCAGAAGGTCGGAGGGGACTGTCCAACAGAGGGGACAGAACAAAACTGTACCAGAGCTGTACTCTGCTGTTCACACCTGTACTGCAGCTGCTACCTCCTAGTAACTCATTCTTGCATTTGCCAAAAAAAAAAGAACCCAGAAAAGTAGCTGCACATAAATTTTAGGAATAATAATGCCCTTTTGTTGGTTTCTTATTTTCCTAACACAGGAAAGGATTTTGTCATGCATTTTTCAGTATATGTAATTTCAGATGCCATTTTTTTTATTTGTTGTTTGTTTGTACAGTTTGTTTGTGTGTTTTTATTTTTTTGTTTTACTTTCTCCCAGTCAGATTCCATTACCGGGCCCAGCTATGTAGTCCCTGGCTAGGTTGCTTGTGTTGCTATGGGACTGAGGGCTGAGTCAGTGCCCCGTTTATCATCCCTTACTAGCAACTGCAGCGAAAAACTAATCCATCAGTAGCTGGAAGTTCCAGCTAAAAATCAGCAGGGATTGCTCATGTGCAGTTCTGCAACACTAACACCGAGATAGTCTTTTTTTTGCAACACATAGCTGTATCATTTTACATCTACTGTACCTACTAAGTGATTTTTGCATTTTCCTACAAAAAAAATGGAAAACTTGCTGCGAGTAACTGGGTGTTAATGTTTCAAAAATCAGGATTGTACAATTTAACATCTACCCAGTAAGACATTGTTGCATTTTCCTTCAAAAGAAAAACAAATACAGTTTGGAAAAATTCAGAAAAGTAGCTGCAAGTAACTTGGCATTGGTGTTTTAGAAATCGAAACTGAACAATTTTACATTTATGTATTAAATTGTTCATGCATTTTCCTAAAAAAAATTAAAAGATTAGTTATACATCATTATTCAAGTCAAGGATCATGAAGCAAACTGGAATAATAAAAGAAGAACAATGTCTGTTAATAAGAAGAGACAATATAATACCTTTAAACCCTGTACTGATGAACTGAGTGACCAGCGAGTTTTCCAAGTTATGCTGCCCCAGCTTGCTACTGGGAAGAGGTCTCCCTTAAGGTCCCAGCACTGACTTATGAGCCCAAAGATTGCCTCCATGGGGCTCCCTCTCTTGGGCCCCACCCTTGGCCAGCACTCCTACCCACAGCTCCTCCGAGAATATGCATGTTCTCAGCTTTGGCCTTAATAGCTCAGTCTGTATGTGTTAGGAGGAGATAGTCACCAGCTGTACAGGGCCCCTTGCCTAGTCTCCCCATCAGTGCTGATCCATCATATAGGGTACTGTAGGGGCATCTAAAATTATGCCTGCAGTTGGGCAACAGTACTCAGTAGCTTTACAGTTTATTTTAGCCCTGCCAGCAGTATACACCCGCCAGTCTGGGGAGACAATATGATATGAAACAGCATATGATGAAACATTACAATACATGGATAAAGGCTTTTACCTATCTTCAAGCAAAATTATTGCTAACATTATCTTCCCACTTGGCTTAGTGTATATTCTTATTGAGTGCTATTAAACCCCATTAAAATAATAAGATCCAAAGTTACACCGAGGTCTGTCATTGCTTCGTCAAGGTCTTAACATCACGATTTGTTACTGTTTTAAATGCTGGACTTAAACCTCAGCCATTGCCTGAGGCATCATTTGAGTCCTCCCTCATGTCATTGTCCAAATCAAGGTCCCAACATCACAGTCTGTCTTTGCTTCAAATATTGGACTTAAACCCCAACTGTTGTCTGTGACATCTGTTGTGTTTCTCCCTTAGAACACTCCTTCCTCCCTAGGCCATCATGTCCATCCATCTCCTATCTCATCTGACCTTCCCTCCTGACTCCCTATACCCCCCTCCACTTCCCCTTCCCACCCCACTTCCCAGGCCATGCCTACAGTACTTATCAAAGGACTGTTATATCTCAATCTTCTTCACACTTTGACACTAGAGGAACTGCCACTCCTGCTCACTATGACTCCTCCAATGATGTTTACTGTATAAACTTTAGCTCATTACCTTACATCCATATATCTGTAACTATGCAATTGTATTTAAATGACACTACCTCCTGTTGAACCTATTGCTATGTTCTGGTGGAAGTATCTTGTTACATGTGATGGTTATATGTTATTATGTTGTTATTATTACTATGTAGTTGTTATGTACGTTCACTCAACCTGTTATGTCTTAACACTGTTGGCAATTGTTCTGCTCCAGGTCCATCTTGTAAATGAGCTTGTCTCAATGATGTTCCACCTGGCAAAAAGAAATTTTGATTGATTGATTGATAAGTAAGATCGGCAGAGCTAAAATCAATGAAGATCAGTTGTTGGTATTCTATGGCAACCAGGAAAGGCCCACTAGGCACAAGTGCTTGTTTTCAGGGATGACCAGGGATCACAGGGGAGGTTAAGTGAATTGCTTAGGATCACACAGTGTTCAAGTGACAGTCGTGGGGATTAAACTCAGGTCTGCTGAATGTACCAAGCTCATTCAAAGCTGGTTACTATACCCTCTGGCTATATTTCCAGCCCCATGGCACTGCCAATTATGTATTTAGATTTTTGCACACTAGGATTTTACAATTAAATTGTTTATCTTTACAGTGAAAAAGAGCAAACATTTCTCAAGTTATACAATAATAACACATTATTTACTGGAATTGCCTGACAGTTGTAGTGAATACAGCTCACCTAAACTATGGAGCTGTAGAAGTATGCAAGTTCATCATCATTCATGTGATGGGTGCTGACTGCCACAGAGCTGATTAAATACTGTTTTGTATTACCTTGTATTACTCTTCAAGCATTAGGCCTGGCTGTTACTGTAGGACTAGTCCACATGAATTCCAGAAACACAGAACTGCAACCATACTATAGAAGCCAACTTTTCTTTTTCACGGACATCTTGGTTCTGCAGAATGCCTGTGAGCCTCCTGGCTTGCAACAGCTGAGTCATGTGCTGTATAAATTCCTCCACCACATACCTAGGGGAAAAATTATCTGATGGCACAAACGTATTTATAATGGGGCTTCAAGAGGTCACAGTTGGTAGGACCCACTAGCCATATGCTGATGCAGTTTGTATAGGTGTAATAAACAGTTTTAACTATCCCTGCTGGCTTGTATTGGAGATTTAGGAAGGTAACATTTCAATAAGTACACTCAGTTGGCCCATTGGATTTTCCATGTCACTAGCCTTGCTGGCTAGTGGCTACAAAATGTAATTTCGACCCCCAGGCTTCAAAGAAAGCAATGCAAGTTAATAAATGATTATAAAAATGGGCACAGACTAAATTTCTGTCAGTAGTCCTTTTCATTACAGTATCATATAACATTTTCAGGACAGTTATCTGAAATTAGAGTACTGCTGGGGTTATTTTAGTATATCGCAAATGCAATAAGAACATGTTTTTAAAGTTCAGTCAGAATAAGAGTTCTGACAAGTGGGGTGTTCTTAACATCACATAAAATATGCTCTTAGATCAGGGAAAAACAACACTGTGGTATGGGTGTCACTTTCAAATATTGCGATGTTGTTTAAAATTCATGTATAACAAATTGCACACACAGTGGTCAGTCTATATGGAAAGAGAGGTCGTAGCCCACTCTTGTAGTGCTTGTGATAAAACTATGAACATAGAAGCCAGCTATTGCAGAAGTACTGCAGTTTATGTTGCAAAATAAGCAGCAAAGAAATCAATATAGGCATGCAGAAAAGATTATCTTGTTTTGTTGTTGTTGTTCTATAAAAATTATGTGTTCTTTAAAATGGTGTTTTAAATCAATGGAAGCAAATTAAATACATCAGTATGACAGAATTTAACTGATACATGATGGTGAAGGGGGTAGTTGTGGTGAAGGAGTGCAAAGGGGAGGGGGCCCAGATTTTTCTTGAGTCTAGGGCCCCAAGTTGCCTTAATCTGGCCCTGGAGTTAGTTAGTGCTCCCAATCTCCAGGAAGACATTAAAATCAGGAATCTTAATATATTACAATATCTGAAAAAAGACATATATATATATATATATATATATATATATATATATATATACACACACATATACACAATACCCCACATTCAGAGATTCAGAGATTTTATTGGCACACAAACAAACCAAAACTGAGTTACCCCATGTAATGTTTCCCATGCAGAAAACTCACTGATGATCTCCATTCATAACAAAATGGACATACAAAAAGACAGCAGATTCATTCATAAAAGGTAGACACCATGAATCTGGCATTAAGCCCCGAGGGGATGTAAAGCTCCCAGACTATATTTACAAATTACAACTGATTTAACCATCAATCAATAACCAAATCAAACATTATGATTAAAAGATGGAATGTCTATGGACATTAATCGTACCAGATTGACATGGCTTAAATTTCTTCAGTGAGCTTCATGCCATCGTATCACCCCTTTTCGTCAACACCCCGATGGCGAAACAAGGAAAAGGACCATTACGGCGACATTCGCGTTAATGGTCCATTTTCCTTGGTTCACCTTTCCCCACTGTTCCGCCCCCTCCCCGGACCAACTCCGACCTGGAGTTGGAATCTTAGAGTCCAGGGGGTGAGGGGGGCAGAGCCCCCTGCATGGGGGTCTGTGGGGCACAGAACCCACAGAAAACAAGGAATCAAGAGGCGGCACAATGCCTGCATTGGTATTGTGCCATCACTGTGGGGGAAGTCAGTATTTTTGCTGACTGGAAAACTTGGTGATTCCATGCCAACAAACTCTGTAAAATAATCTACAGTACCTATAAAGTATGCCCACTTTTTACAGTATGTTGAGTGATATATTGAAAAGTTTTCAGTATAGCATCAGAGAAACTTACGTTAATGTGCAGAACTCCAGGCAAAAAAAATCAAAAATAAAAATGTTTAATGAATAATGGAGTATAATCAAGGTAACTGGTAACGTCCTGGAAAACTTTTCTCTGATTACAGGCATGAAGGTGTGGGTAATGTGCCCACTAGTTTGGTTTGTTAGAATTCCTTATGTATTATGATTTATTAATGCACTTATACCTCCTTCTACTGCCAGTACCTCCCCCCCACACACACATCAAAGGTCACAACTGGACACAAGATTGCTATGTTATCTTTCATGCTTGCCTGGTTCAATAAACTTCAATAAATAAGCAGATACATGGGTAAATACTAGACTGGTGTATCTGGTCTTCATTCACAAAAAACTCTTCTTGTGATTTTCAAGGGGATTGCTGCAAGTGTTATGACATGTATTTAGTTAAAGGGACAGCAACATGGCAGCATAAATTAAAAAGAAGAAAAGTTTCTTCTGATGCTCCTGGGAAGTAGAAAAATTAAAAGGTGAATAGCCATCTCATTGCGGGGGTGGAGTTGTGTCATTAAAAGAAATGAGGTAAAACATCCTAACATAAGGCATCTGAGAGTTGTGCTGCCTTTTGGTTATTAAAATAATTTTCTGGATTTTGAAGGCACTGAATGAATAAAAACTAAAGTGTTCCTGAAAGGGGTGGTCACAGTGCTAACCTGGCTAAGTCCACATTAAACTATAGGGTTTTACAACACAAACTAAATTTGATACTCATTTGTTTATTTTTATCACTAAAAATAGAATTGTTACTGCTTATAAGAGTATTTATTTTATTTTATTTTTTGGAATCTTGGGATTCTAACACCTTTGAGCCAGAGGCTCATTTACAAAGGTTCAAAGTCAACAATAAGACAGGACATGAGAGACATTAATGATAATTCAAGTTGATGACACATTTTGAAAAGGTACACAGAGTCAATTTAGAATACAGTTATTATAGCACTTGCTGAGAATACAGAATACAAATGATAAAAACAAGTAGTGCCAAACAACATACAATACGCACAGGTTTTATTCAAGGCAAGGTTACTTAACATTTTTAAAAGCTTGGAGAGAGGGGTAGGACAAAGTTAGATTCAGCCAGAGGAGGCATTGTTAAAATAGTATGGGAGAGGGTGGTAGAAATAGGTGGTCATGTGGGTGGGGTGGACACAAGAGAATCAGCCGGAGTGGGATTAGACAAGGGGGTTGGTAGGCTCCCTGAGGGGGAACAGCAGAGAAAGCTGTCGGAGAGCTTGGCAGAAGTAGGTGTTGGGGGAGTACACAAGAAAGTGAAGAGAGGGGGCAGGGGAGGGGGGTGTGGGAGAGATTAGGTAGTAGAGGGTTAGAAGAAATGAGGGCAGGTAAATGTAACAGTAAAATTGAGAGGAACATACCACAGTTGTCTAAGTGCTAGAGGGGAGTTATATAGTTCCAACAAGCCCCATCAGCGTCATCTAAAAAAAGCAATCACAACTGCTCTGTGCTATAACTCACTGGTGGAGTTTATGTTTAAAGGAACCCAGTTTAATAGTTTAAAAGTTTCCAATGTGGAAATCGTTATTTCATAGAAGTATATGTTACTTTAAAAACAACAAGTCACTTATTCAGCATTCAGTTAAGTTGAATGTTATTACAAAGAGAATGATAGAGTGTGTACTACAAGCGAATAATAACACTGAGACATTCTGGGGCATGGGAACTTCGAGACTGAAGCATTCCATGAACTATATGAAATATGTACATAAAAATAAATTGCACCATTGTATTAGGGCAATTGTCAGTCTTCATAATGATATCCAGTTTCCATAAAAATATTTATATTGTCCATTTTGAGCAGCACAGCATTTCCATTTATACATATATTGCTCTCTGATCTGAACTGTCTGAACTCACCCTTTGAAGATGCAAGATTTCCACTTTTACCTTTTCGAAATAAGTGCATAAAAAATTTCACCATGTGCTACAAAAAGCAACATAACTCAGAGGAGGCCATACTTTTCCTTCTCCAAATGTCATTTCAGCCATGTGGCAATTTTAAGGTCAATATTCCTGTTCACAAAAGACCACACATCAAAGTTTTCTACTTTTTAGGTTGTGGCAATTTGAAAGTTTTCCTTCCCAACCTTTTGTGTCACAGATAAACACACACACACACACACACACACACACACACACAAGCACACACACGGTAAGATCCCTGTTTTGACACAAGAGAGTGTTTTGAATTACTGTATTATGATTAATATCACCAGTAGAGATGTACAAAGTCGGTGAAATTTGCTCTGCAATTTAATTTGTGGAGGTCACAGAATTCACGGAGTGATTTCATAAAATTTGCAGCTGTGGATTGTGCAAATTTCACCATACAGCACGAAATTGTGCCCATGAATTTTGTGCTTTGCATGCAGATTTTGCACTTCATGGTTAAAAATGTCAAATTTCACTGAAAACATTGAAAAAAACATGCAAAGCGAATTTCGAGGGACCAACCAGAACTCCAAAGCGCAAATTTGTGGCGCTTCGCATGGAATTTGTGGGCAAAGTTTAACTTCACAACATCTCTAATCACCAGCACAACTGAAATGAGCTTGTAGTATCTACAGTATAACTGATGTTGAGAGGCCCTATTTTCAAAGATTTACTGCTGCAATATGTACAGAATATGGGAACAGGTTCAATCTATGGCCTAAAATGGTTTTACAAAGCACATCCACCATTGGAATATATATGACATTTCAGGTCAATCAAGGTCTCACTTTTGGATGGGCACATCTATGTTAAACCCCAATTTATGTTCACTTTTACTATAGCTTATAATTCAGTACATATTTTCAGGCATACATACAGATATACAGGTATAGCGGGATCAGATAGACAGTCTGCTCTCCTGAAACTTTCCAAATGTCTGAGGTGAAACATATGGATGTAACATGAACTGTGTAAAGTTGTTAGTATTTTCTGTTCAATTGCAATGCAGCTCAACATGTTTATTCACTTATTTTGCATGTTACTTATTAAAAATAAACTTCCAAAAGGAGATTGAAAAATAAACTTCCAAAAGGAGATTGATTAATAAGCTGGGTAGGCTCGGGGTGGGTCAGAAGTTGGTCAACTGGGTGGCAAACTGGTTGACAGGCAGAAAACAGAGAGTGGTTGTAAACGGTATACAATCAGAAGAGATGCAAGTCACAAGTGGAATACCTCAAGGATCAGTCCTGGGGCCAGTCCTCTTCAATATCTTCATCAGTGACATTGCAGATGGACTGGAGGGTTAGATTTGTCTGCTTGCAGATGACACCAGGATCTACAACAGAGTAGATGATTCAGATGGGGTGGATAGAATGAGAAGAGATCTGTATAAACTGGCAAAATGGTCAGAAGAGTGGCAACTGGGGTTTAACGCAAAGAAGTGCAAGATCATGCACATAGGGAAGAGAAACTCTGAAGCCACCTATAGACTGGGAGGGGAGTTGCTGGTAGTCACAAGGGAAGAAAGAGACTTGGGAATCATCTTCACAGATGACCTGAAATCATCCAAACAGACCACTAAAGCAGTAGATAAGGCTAGGGGGATGTTGGGGTGTATTAGTAGGGGTATCACAAGTCATAAGAGGGAGATAATAATCCCTCTTTACAAGACACTGGTTAGGCCTCATCTGGAGTACTGCATGCAGTACTGGAGGCGAAACTTTCACAAGGACATTAACCAAATTGAGGCAGTCCAGAGAAGGGCAACCAAAATGGTGCAGGGACTGCATCAGAAAACATATGAGGACAGATTAACGGAGCTCAATATGTATACCCTGGAGCAAAGGAGGGGGAGAGGTGATATGATCGAAACATTCAAACACCTTAAGGGCATTAACAAGGTGAAAGAGTGTAACATGTTTCAATATAAGAAAAATAGCAGGACAAGAGGACACAGCACGTGATTAGAGGGAGGCCGATTAAGGGGTAATGTGAAAAAGTTCTTTTTCCCAGAAAGAGTGGTGGATGCATGGAATGGCCTACCTCAGGAAGTGGTGGATACAAATACAGTGCAGGGCTTCAAATATGCATGGGATAGGCATAAGGGAGCAATGAGTATTAATAGACTGGCCATTGACAGAGCAAAGACCGATGGCACATTCATAAGGTAGAAAAAGAAATGGGCAGACTGGATGGGCCTTGTGGTCCTTATCTGCCATCAACTTCTATGTTTCTATGAGATTAGAAGGTCACTCACACTGCGAGAAGTCTGACATGGTTCTTGTTGGGGTATTGTTGAAACAGGAGAGCCATCAGGCATGAATATAACTTCCCTCTGTCCCCCAAACACCAACACCACATTCCGTAAGGGTGCAGCTCTGCAGTCCCATCTATTTCATGTTTTGGTTTGTCTGGTTTCATTTTGGAATGGAAAGCAGTAATCATGCCTTATTGTTTGGAATTTTAGGGATGATGTAGCCTCACTTAGTGATCTGACTTAAGATTTGCTTTTTAAATAAACATAATTCATGATTTGTTTGTGCTATTCCATGCAGAGAAAAAATGTATAGGCAGATACCATATGAACAAGGGCACTTCAAGTAAGACAAGCAGTTTTAGAACAGAATAATAGTACAGCACCTCACCTCACATTTTCACTGGGAGGTCTGCTGATTTGCGGTATTACTTAGAAACAGTTACCCCCCCCCACACACACACACACTACATCAGTACTATTGCATTAGCAGCCCTATTGGCTCTGACCAGAGTTTGTTACAATTTACTAAGGAGAGTCCAGCAAAGATGCAACATCATGATTCCAGTAGGGTCCTGCTACATTTCATTTTTAGTGGGGCACTGCTTCTATCCATCTGCTTAGGCGGGTGGGTGGATTGGAGCACTGTGAGGTTAAGTGAGTAGCTTAGGGTCGTGGTGTGAGTGTGTGAGAGAGAGAGAGAAGAAGAGCAAGGCACGGAAGCAGCCGACTATTTTTTGGTGGAAAGAGACCAGCGGGGGGAAAAGGAGCAAGAAAGCTGATAGTGGTTGTTGTGGTGTTCTTTTTGTTTTAAGCAGGAGACCAGCATGTTTTTTTTCTCAAGACCAGCAGGGGACAAGGAGGTAGGACAAGGCAGTTGCTCTCCTTAAGGTTGAAATTGTCCTCCCACTGACCCAACCAGAGCCAATTCCAATCTTACAGGCAGCAGGATTGACTGACAACAGAAGCTTGCTGTGGGAACAGGAAGGATGGTTCACCAGAACAAGTCAGAGGTGAGGAAGTGGTAGCTCCAAGGAGTTGTGGGTAAACAGGACACCTGGGAGTTGTTAGCCAGAGGTTAGAGGATTTGAACACTGCATCAGGGGTTTAGTAATTGAGTTATTGAGGCAAGGTTAGATAGTATACACAGATAGTAAAAGAGAAGAGGACAGAGGGGAGACAGGGAAAAAATGGAGGGGTAGTTGTTAGACTGTAGGTTCATTATTGTATTGTGGTAATTTGCGGGGGGAGCAGGTAAAGTCTACATACAGGGTGTAACTATGGTGGGGGTGGCAGTCTTCAGGCAGACCTTCTGGAGACTGTGGTGCTGCCACATCTGCAGGCACCTCTCTGGGCTGTGGGAGGAGGTTACCAGACTTGAGGCAGAGTTGGCTTGGGTTAGGAGGACTAATTCCTCCACTCAGGGACCACCAAGTCCACCTCCGCTTCCTCAGAGGATGCCGGGAAGGAGGAATGGATGGATGATAGTGGGCTCAGGGAGGATTATGGTGGTGGAACATAGGCACAGCCCAAATCCCATACCACTATGGAACTCCTACACCACCCTGGCAGGATGGGACATTCCCAAAGAAAGTAATGCCAGGGATGGATGTGGAGGTCCTCATAGGCAGAGACCTCAAGAGGGTTAGCAGAGGGCCCCAGAGGAGGAGGAAGCAACTCCTAGTGGGGGACTTCATAGTCCAGGGAGTGAAGTTGGGGTCAGGTAGCAGGGTGGACAGGGAGGTTAAGTGCCTACTGGGAGGCGCAGCTCAGAGGAGACAGCAGATCCAGAGGCTAGCTAGGGCAGTATCATGGAGAGGGGAGCTGGATGTCATTGCCCATCTGGGGACAAATGACCTGGCTAGGCACAAGGCAGGGATAGGAGGAGTGCAGGAGGAGTTCAGAGAGTTGGGAAGGAGCTTTGGGCAGGAAGCAAGCTCCGTAACCTTCTCGGAGGTGCTGCCTGTCAATGGCAAGGGGGAGGCTAGGGATCTCCACAGCAGGCACTTCAATGCATGATTGAAAAAATGGTGCAGAGAGAAGGATTTTTGCTTCATTGGGAACTGGGGACCAACCTGGAGGGACATGGGCCTGTACAAGGGCAATGGCCTGCATCCATCTAGGGAGGGGACCATTGTCCTTAGTAAGCAGTTTAAATGCTTCATAGATACATAGACAGTGTCGGCAGATAAGGGCCTGTGGCCCACCCAGTCTGCCCATTTGAGCTTGTAAATTCAGTTTATGTTTTCCTAGAAGTCTGTTGCCCCTTACCCCTGACCTCCAGAATTCCTTTATGTCTATCCCATGCATTCTTAAATCCCGTGATTGTTTCTGCCCCCACCACTTCCTCTGGCAGGGTGTTCCACTTGTCCACCACCCGTTCTGTGAAGAAATTCTTCCTCACATTTACTCTGAATCAAATGTGTATCAAACAGAGATTATTTAAGCCACATGATTTTTGGACTCGTCCAGGATTTGAACCCGGGACCTCTCACACCCTAAGCAAGAATCATACCCCTAGACCAATGAGCCATTACTCTTCACTGGCAAGGAAGCAGGGAGACTCAAACTGCACACACCCACCGGTTAATGTAGTCCATAAGGAGGATCCTAAGGTTGGGAGTTCACCAGTGGTAACAAAACTAGGAAATGGTAGTATGGCAGAGAAAAAGAGAAAGTGGATTAAAGGCGGGGGGGTGGGTGTTGTGAGAGAAGGCATGAGAATAAAAGAGGGGATGACAGGAGGGGAAGTAACAAAATATGGAAGGCCATATGTGTGAACACTTGCAGCCTGGGAAATAAAATTCCAGATCTGGTGGTTTTGATGGCAGAGGCTGACCTGGACATTGTCGCTATTACCGAGACATGGTATAATGGGAACCATGACTGGTATATAGCTGTATCAGGTTATACTCTATTCAGGAAAGACAGGGAGGGTAAAAAGGGAGGAGAGGTAGCTTTTGACGTCAGGGAAGGTATAAAAGCAACTGAGGTGCAGGGATTTTGGGGGAGTGGAGGTCCTTGGGTCACTCTGGAACTGGGCAGTGGCACCACTGTTCACATGGGTGTGATCTGCAGACCTCCAGCACAAGGGGAAGAGTTGGACAAGATTCTAGTGGAATACATCCATGAGATGGCAAAAAAAGGAGAAATGCTGCTGGCAGGTTGCATAGGTTATACAAGCTACATAGACTTTCGTCCTTAATGCTTGCCTTATTTCCCCAAATTATACTAGGCCGTACTTATTCATGTAAAAGTTATCCAGCCCTATTTTAAAAATATCCATAGTTTTACTTTCCACTATGTCCCTTGGTAAACTATTCCACAGCGTTACGCCTCTCTGACTGAACCAGTTTTTCCTTTCTAATGTCCTCCACTTATCCATTTCCAATTGTAACCCGTATCTCCTATTTTCGTACCCATTAGTTCTTTTGACTATTGGGCCCAAATTATTGCATAGTTGGCTATCCTGAAAAGCCCTATAAATCATATACATATCACCTCTTATTCTTCTATACTGTAATGTATATAAACCCAAATCTTGTAGTCTCTCCTGGTATCCTTTGTCCTCCATACCACAAACTCTGTTTGTTGCTCTTCTCTGCACACCCTCCAATCTCTTTATGTCTGCCTTTAAATATGGGGACCATACTTGCTCACAGTATTCCAGATGCGGTCTCACCAGAGCCTGATAAAGGGGCAAAATTACTTTTTTATCTCTGCTCAAAATGTGTCTGAAGATACAGTTTAGTACTTGATTTGCCTTTTTAACAATTTGTCCACACTGCATGCTAAAACTCAAATCATTTGTTACCATCACCCCCAAGTCCCTTTCTCCTACAGTGCATTGTAATAGATTTACTCCCAATTTATATACAGTACAGTATTAATATTAGTTCCCCAAATGCATTCCTGCACATTTATTAGTATTCAATACTAGTTTAAACTGTTCAGTCCATTGAGTCACGTCCAGAGTTTGTTGTACATTTTGTTTTTGCTCGATATTATTTACTATACCCCCTATTCTGCAATCATCTGCAAACTTAGTCATCCAGATGTTTGGGGAATTGCTGTCAATTGAAGAGATATACGAACATACGAAATTTGCCAGCAGATAAAGGCCTAGAGGTCTATCAAGTCTGCTCGAATGTGCAGCTAGCACCCCTTATTCTGCAGCTGCCCCTCCCTTCCACCCTTCCCCTTCATTAACCCTCCCCCTTGTCCTTTCCCATCTTCGTTTGAAGCAGTCCACTGTTCCACTGCATACCACTTCAGGAGGTAACGCATTCCACCCAGCCACCACCCTCTCTGTAAAAAAGTGTCTCCTCATCTCCCTCCTGACCCTTCCTCACTCCAGTCTCATATCATGGCCCCTGGTGTCCCTCCCCTCCCTTACTTTGAACAGCCCCTCTGTACTTGTCTTGTTTATTCCTTTCATGTATTTAAAGGTTTCAATCATGTCACCCCTGTCTCTCCTCTCCTCCAGTGAGTACATGTTCAACTCCTTCAACCTCCTCTCGTATGATAAGTCCCCCAGCCCCTTGATCATCTTTGTCGCTCTGCTCTGCACCCCCTCCAGTAACTTAATGTCCCTCTTCAGATATGGATGCCAGTACTGCACGCAGTACTCCAGGTGTGGTCTAACTGATGACCTATACAGTGGCAGAATCACCTCCTCCCTCCTCGAGGATATACCCCTTGCAATACAACCCAGCATTTTGTTGGCCTTTGCAGCTGCCTTCCTACATTGTGCCAAGTTGTTCATTGACCCTGTAATGAGCACACCCAGATCCTTCTCCTCCTCTGTCTGGACTAGCTGCACTCCCCTAGCTGGTAACTCCTCCTTGGGTTCTTCATCCCAAAAATGCAGCACCTTGCACTTTTTGGCATTAAGCCCAGTTGCCGTGTCCGACCAGGTTTCAAGCTTTGCCAGATCATCCTGCAACCCTGCCATCCCCTAGGTCATCCACCACCGCCTACCTTGGTATCATCAGCAAACAGACTGATCTTGCTTTGATGTCCCATGATATGTCTGCAATGAATATCCCAAACACTGGTCCCAGCACCGAGCCCTGTGGAACACCACTGTCACTGCCCTTGGGTGTGAGAGCTCCCACCCACCACCACCCTCTGTTGCCTTTCCTGCAGCCAGTTTCCTACCCATCTCACCAGCTTTGCACCTGCCCTGTGCCTACTAACTTCCTTCCCAGCCTTCCATGTGGCACTGAGTCGAATGCCTTATTGGAAGTCCAGATACAGGACATCCACTGCATGGCCCCTGTCCAGTTGCCCTAGTTACCCAGTCATAGAACCTCGACCAGGTTGGTTTGGCAGGATCTGCCATGCTGTCTGCTGTCCTGTAGTCCTTTGGTCTCTAGGAGGCCACCAGCCTCTCCTTCAGGATAGTCTCCATTAGCTTACCCACGATGGATGTGAGGCTCACTGGTCTGTAGTTTCCGGTTCATCCTTGGGGCCACTCTTGTGGAGGTGACCACATGAGCCATCCTCCAGTCCTGAGTACACACCGAATGTAGTGAGGCATTAAATAGGTCTGCCAAGGTCCTGCAAGGACCTCTGCCAGCTCCTTCAGTATCCCTGGGGTGGATGCCATCTGGGCCTGGCGCCTTTGTCCACCCTCAGTGCCTTCAAACCCTCTCGAACTCTGCTCTCCATGATTTCCCATCTGTCACCACTTCCCACCCTGCTTCTGCCATTTCTCCCACCTTGGGTGTCACCCTCTTCTCTTTAGTAATATTGAGCAGAAGTACTCATTTAGTGCTCACGCTTATCGCACCCTGCCTCACCCAATCCCTCCTTCCTAATCCTTACTATGTGGTCCTTACAGCCTTTTCTACCTGATGTACTTAAAGAAGTCCTTCTCCTTCTTAATGCCTGTGCCAGCCTGAGTTCCTTAGATGCTTGGCTCCCCTTATTGCCTTTGTCACCTCCTTCGATTCTGTCAAATACCCTCCCTGTCCTCCCCCTCCTGTTTTATTGTACTCCTAAAGGCAACTCTTTCCTCCTCTACCTTTCCATGACCTCCTTGCTCAACCAGATCGGTTTCTTAGCCCTAGCCTTCTTGCTCTGGGCTTTGCAGCAGGTTTTGTTGCCTCCACTATCCCCAGCTTTATGAGCTCCCACCTCTGGTTAGTGTCCATACTAGACTGAATTCTGGCCAGGTATCCTTTACCACTTCCCCATCCTCCCAAAGTCGGCCCTCCTGAAGTCCAGCACTATTGTGCCAGATTCCACCTTCCTTGCCCATATCCAATGTGAGCCATACTGAGTGGTGGTCACTCCTCGACAGCGGTTCCTCCACTATAAGTTCTCTCATAAAGTCCCCATTTGCCAGCACAAGGTCAAGGGTATTCCTAACCTGGTTGGTTCACTGACCATTTACAGCAGGAAGCTGTCCTGGAAGGCATCCAGCAGTACCTGCTCCTTCTGTTCCTGGTTGTTGGGGTGCTCCAGTCCACTCCTGGCATGTTGAAGTCCCCACAATCACCACACTACCCTTTTGCAGGTCCTCCTGATCTGTCCCGCTAGTTCCCTGTCTAACTCCTCTGTCTGAGATGGTGGCCTGTACACCACTCCCATTCTAAGAATCCTATTCTTGGAATCCTGGATTTGCATCCAAAGTGACTCTGTACTACCCTCCTCCCTTCCACCCTTACACACTTCAGTCCTTCCTTCACGATAGTGCCACCCCCTCCTTTCCCAATCACCCTCCCTCCTACGAAATAACCTGTACCCTAGTACAGACAGGTCCCAGTCATTGTATTGGTGGCCCATGTTTCCGTGATGCCTGCAATGTCCACCTCTCCTCTGCCATGAGAACCTGTAACTCTGCAGTTTTCCTCCCAAGGCTCCTAGCATTAAGGGTAACCACCTTCCACCCTTTTCTCCCCTCCCATCCTGCCCTCCTTTCCTAGCATCACCAACAGTACTTGCCATTTGTCCTTTGTCACTGTTATGGGGGTAAGCTTATGATTTCCCACCTGTGGTCTCTGCATATCTCTTCCCAACTGCCACCCCCCCACCCTAGTTTAAATTCCCAACTTCTTCTATGTATTCCTCCATCTCTGTTTCCAACACTTTCTTTCCTCCTCACTCAAGTGTAGTCTGTCCTTGCATAGAGACTACTGTCCTCCCAGGTCCCTCCCACCCCCCACAGCCCATACCCTTTAGCACAACACCAGGTTCTTAGCCATCCGTTAAATTCTCATTCTCAGCTTCCTTGTTGTGCTTGCTTTGGCAACGGAAGTATCTCTGAAAAGTTACTGATCTTCCTGCTCCTCACATAATTGTGCTAGTTCCTCAAACCTCCTCTGGACTGTATCTACTGTCTTGTCAGCCAGGTCGTTTGTCCCAAGATGTATAATTAAATGAGGCTTGTCCCTACCCCTTCTAGCATATTTCAGAACAGACTGTCCCCACCCTTTCCGCTGTCATTCTGGCATGGCCTCCACCCAAATGCGACTATGCCTCTCCCTTTGCTACCCCACCTAACTCCTCTTAGTATTGAGTCCCCAGCACTAGATTCCACCCCTCTTACTCCCTGCTTGCTTCCATTCATCTCCTCTCATTTCCAGCTCCTCTTCTTCCTCCTGCACATTATTTCCCCTTTTACCCTGTTGCAATTCTCCAGTAGAACTTCCCCCGCTCCAGTTTGGTCCAGGCATTTATCAATTACTCCTCTAATTTCATCATTTCCTCCTCCACCTTCTTCCTCTCTAGCAGTGCACAACTATTTTCTGAAGGCCCTTCACAAATGCCGCTCCTCTCTCTTCATAGTAACCTGTTCTCTCCTTTCCACTCCATGACTTTTGCCCTTCTTCGCCTCCCTCACAGTCCCTATCTCCTCCTTCCATTTGTCTTGTCTCTGACCTGGTTTCCTGGCAATTGTTCTTCCTGGCCTGGGCCCTTGTCTCTGCTTCCCTTCTTCTGACCCTGTCCTCACCACTGTTGGCTTAAATCGCACTCCCTCATCTTCCCTTCTTCCTCCCTCCAGTATTGGGCTAAACCCACCACAAATCTGCCTTGCCTGTCTTAGTTCCTCCTGCAGACCCTCAATCTCCTTTCTAAGTTTTTCTATGTGGTTGCACACTAAACATCCTCCCACACTCCAGGCAATTTTTAGAAAGATTGGTGCACCGCAGTTGTTGCAGTCTACCACCCTACCCATTGCTGTCGTTGCTCACCAGTGACCCCCACTCTTCCAGATGCAGGATACCAAACACTCCCCAAGTCTCCCCTCTCCCTCCTCTATCAGTGCAAAACATTTTCTTTATTTCCCTTACCTCCTTTGTTGCATACGTTTAGATATATTGAGCAACTGCTTTTTATATTCCTATCCTTCCTATCCACATTCAAAAACAGGCTTTAAGTAGCCATTACACAACCTTCTTCAAACTCCTACTCCTCCTTTCCCCAATGCAATATCAATGCGAAGAAGTAATAATAGATATACATATTAAATAAGCAAGGCCCCAGCACAGATCCCTGAGGAACCCCACTAGTAACATTCTCCCAATCAGACTTGACTCCATTTATAATAACCCTTTGTCTTCTGTTACTCAACCATGCCTCTACCCTGTTTATTACGTTATCAGGTAATTTGGTATCAATCAAAACCTCAATCAATTCTTTGTGTGGTAAGTTATCAAAAGCTTTAGAAAAATCCAGAAAAATAATATCCACTGCATTTCCTAAATCCAAAGCTTTATTTGCTTTCTCATAAAAAGTTAACATATTGGATTGGCATGACCTGGTCTTTGTGAACCCATATTGAGTCTGATCTATTTTATTATGTAGAGCTAAGTGGGCCAATATGTAATCTTTAATTATCCCTTCCAGTATTTTGCCCACCACAGAGGTTAAGCTGACTGGTCTAAAGTTCTCAGGTTTTGTGTTTGGTCCATTTTTTAATAGGGGTACTACTAATGCCTCCCTCCAATCCTGCACTACTGAACCTTGGTCCATAGATTTTTGAAATATGTAAGTCAATACTGGGGCTAGACTATCTGCTATTTCTCTGAGTACTCTGACATGTATACCATCTGGTCCTGGGGATTTATTAATATTAATATCCCTTAATCCTCTCAGTACCTCTTCCTGATCAATCATAATTTGGCCTTTTTGTGAACATATCTTAGTTCTTGTAACTAGGGTAGTTCCTTTGTTGAATACTGAACTAAAGTATAGGTTTTGCATATTTGCCAATTCCATGGTGTCAGTTACAGTTTCCCCTAATATATTAATATATGGACCAATATTATTAGAAGTCTTCCTTTTGCCATTAGTAGATGTATAGAATACCTTGTAATTTCCCCCTATTCTTGTAGCTAACTGAATCTCATAGTTTGCTTTGGCCTTTTTAATTTCCTTCTTCAGTTGTTTAACCTTCTGCCTATAAATTACCCAACCATCCAATTTTTGGTTTTTGTTTACTCGTTTGAAAATGTTGTCCTTTTCCTTAACCAGTTTCTTAATTCTAGTATTAAACCATCCTGTGTTCCCTGATATGTTGACTTTGTTTTTTTAGGTACAAATTTATTTGTTTCCGTTAGTAGTTTACTATTTAGTTTGACCCACATTTGTTCCACTGTTGAATTTACAAATTCCTTCTCCCATCCCCAAATGGCCATTTTTGCTTTCAGTTCTGGAAAATCTGCTTTACCAAAGTTTAATTTCTCTGTTTTCGCTGTACATGTGTTAATGCTAGGTTTCCCAAACATTTTGAACAATACCTTACATTGGTCGCTATTACCTAATGGGCTACTAACCTCAATATTTTTTTATATTATTGCCCATATTAGTTAGGACAAGGTCCAAAATATTTCTGCCCCTAGTTGGAGATGTCACCATTTGTTCTACTCCTATCTGGTCTAGTACTTCTAAAAAATTCACCTCTGTATTTGTTTTGTCCTTTAATTCTGTCCAGTTGATATTAGGCATGTTAAAGTCCCTTGTAATTAATATATTATTATCAGCTGTATCTAACTTAGCAATGTATTCCAACAATAGATCATTATCTTGTTTAGCTATAGATGGAGGTCTATAGACCAGGCCTAATCTTGTCTTGATTTGAGATTTATGCATTATTTTGATCCATAACATCTCCACATTATTTAACTGAACTATTTCTTGCTCATTTTGTATGGCCTCCTTTATATATATCGTTATTCCACCTCCTGTCTTTTGTTCTCTTGATGTAGAATAGAGTTGATAACCTGCAATGTTTTTCTCCCTGTTATCCGATTTATCCCACCATGTTTCTGTTACTAAGACAATGCTGATGTTATAGGATACAGGCATATCTTGGAACTCATGAAATTTTGTTGTCAGACTTCTTGCATTGAGCAATATGATATTCCACTCAACCGCCTTATTTGCATACAAGCTCTCATTTGTATGCTCAATTATGTCTAACAACGTGCCCCCTCCTTACAGTTTAAATGAAATTGAATCACTTTGTTAAATTTTGTAGCAAGAATTCTGACACTTGCTCTATTTCAGTGTATACCATTGTATCTAAAAATGGCCCTGTTTTGAATGTTCTCGTATTATCTATGAAGCCAATTTGTTCTGCCCTACAAAAGACTTGTAGCCATTCATTTATCTGATTTATGGCCCAGTTCTTATGCTCGATTAGACCATGTATTGGTAAAATACCTGAAATTATAATACAGTATCCCCTTTCTTGGCTTGGATTTTTTTAACTATGTTCTTAAAACAGTCTTTGATGGTTTCCACCTTACTTTTTCCTATATCATTTACCCCAACATGTAATATTACCAGAGGTTTGAAAGAGTTTTCCATTAGGCCATCCAACAAATTGTCCAAATCTGATTCTTTTACTCCTGGTAATTTACTAACTGCTGTATACATCTTCCTGTTTATACAAATTATCTCATCGGTACCACTGGTTATAGAGTTGCCTATTACTAGGATATCTTTACACCTAGGGTTATTTAGTTCCAAGTTCCTCACAGGTGTAGTATGCCCCGTTTTATCAATATTGCTATCTGAATGATTTGAGTTCATGACTCCTTCTGCCTCATCCACCTCCTCATTTTCGGATACCACACTTAGTTGTTTTCCTGTTGTAACTTCAGTAGTAACTAATGAATCATATCTATTGGACAATTTGAGGGTTCCTTTTTGATGTATGCCCCCTTTTTGTTTACAATTTTCATATTATTTGCCTTCTGAAGCGCAACTTTATTTTTATTTAACCTACTTCCTGCAGGCTTATGTTTTGCTAATAAACCAGTGGGAGTGCTAGTTGCTATATTTTCCCCCTGTTCTATAAGGCTCTCAGATACTGGATCAATGAACCCCTCTAAGTCCCTAATTTCCTTTTTTACCTCCAGCCTCCCTAATAACAATTTGATCTCCTCCTGCAGGGTTTCAATTAGCAAGCAATTGTTTCATCTAAACTGTTGTACTTTTTCCCCCTTGGTAAACATTTTAAATTGGGAACATTGTTTCTGCAGTTTTTCTTTTTTTTTTTATACTTCATTTTTTTATTCAATTCCATCAGTTTGGTTCTGTTTACAATTATATTGATTTACTCATTATATCATGATCCATACAGAAATAAGAGAACAAGGTAAAAAACCAATACAAAAATAAAAAGATAAGTATTTTACATTCAACTTCATCCAGCATCTTTAGATTTGTTTTGTCTTAACATACCTTATTTTATCATTATGTTAATCTTTCTTTATCATTTTCTAAACTATTCCATCTCTCTATTCTTCATAAGTTTATTCTGAGATGACCGTCTCCTTCCGTATTATACCTTCAATATATGCTTACTTGATGCACCTCTCTCCTCCTCTTTAAGCTCAAGATTTGTTTCTATTCCCACTTCCCACACAATCATTAAGATATTAGCAGATTATCCCCTATCTAGAATCACACTTCATTGCCTTCACTATTGAGCCTTTTTTTTTCTTTTTATATGTTTGTTACTCTGCCTTTTGTTGTTAATTTGTTCATGGTAGTCCCACCTAGATATTACTTTTATTTGTTTAGAAAGGGGTGGGATAGGGAGGGAGAACTCAAACCACTGGCATCCTTTCCCAACTTTAAATAATGTGTGTGGGTTTTTCTATTCAGCATTCGTGGCTAAGTCCCATCTTGTCCACCTATTTATGCATTGGGGCATGGCCTGTCTGAGGGAGAAAGTAATTCTCTCATATTGTCTGACTGTCTCCACTAATTCTACCCACTCTTTTATGGTTGGTGGGGTGGTTGAAAACCATTTCCTTGTGATTAATTTGCAGGCTGTCACTATTAAAATATTCCAGAGATATTTGGCCTCAGCCCTCTCATCCCAGCAGGGCATTGGCCCAGGATTATATGTTCAGGACCCAGCGATTCTGACAGGGAGAATATAGTTTGGATTCTTTGTCCTGTCTCACGCCAGAAGTCAGTCAGGACTGGACATTTCCAAAATAAATGTGCCTGTGTGGCTATTGTTTCCTTACAATTTCTCCAACAACTGCCGGAAATATTTGATTGCCATTTTGTTGTCTGGGCCAGCACTCTGAAGTACTGTACTCTCACTTTCCAGGTGAATTCGCGCCAATGAGGTGAGGAAGAAACTCACCATGTATTTTGCCATATCCTGGACCATTCCCCCTCATTTATTCTAATGTTGAGGTCCTGTTCCTATTTAACCTTTATGTAATCTGTAGAATATTGCAAGTCCCTGAGGTAATTTTGATATAATATCGTTATTGCCTTTTCCCATCTATCTGATTTCCATATTACCTCAAAGACTTCCGGTCCAGGTATTCCATTAGATTTCTTCAAGGCCTTATTCAGTTGTTCATATATAAAACCTTTTATCTGGTAGTAATGTAATAATTCCCCTACATTCCACCCAAACTTATTTTGTGCTTCCTCAAATGATATGACTCTTCTCCCATTAAGAAACTACCAAGGGGCTCTATATTTTAGATGTTCCTGTCTTTTATACCAGGGGTCTGCCGCTGCTGGAAACCTTTCCAGATCTGTGGTCCACCACTGGTATTTCCAGTTAAATATATTCGATAATCTATATCCTACCAGGGCATTTCGCGTCCCCATATAGGGTGAGTTGGTCCAACTTTCCTTTGAATTTCTGGCGGTACTCTGTACCTGCATGGAAGGCACCAGTGGGGTATTGATATCAATATCTTTCCATCTTGCCATATATGTTGGATGATGCAAGAGCAGTACTATTCTGGTTTGGGTTGCTATCCAGTATCCCGTAAGAAGTGGGACCACCAGTTCCCCTTCCCTTTTAGTTAAGTATAGGGTTTGCTTTCTTATTCTTGGTTTCTTAATGTGCCATATGTAATTTAGTATTATCGTCTGCCACTTCCTTATCTGTCCTGGGTATACTCTACTTGGGACACATTGGAGCAGGAAAAGGAAACGTGGCAGCACATTCATCTTAACCGCCTGAACTCTCGAATGTAGAGACATAGGGAGTAAGGACCATCTCTGTATGTCATCTGTTATTTGCCTCACTAATGGAGCATAATTAAGTTGTGAAAGCTCTGTTATTTTTGTTGTTAACTTAATCCCTAACTACTATATTGTCAACATTTCCCACCTCATGGGGTACGCTCTCCTTAGGTCCTTAGAAGGATTAAAGTTAAATTTTAATACTTCAGTTTTAGTGGCATTTAGTGTATATCCAGAGTACTTAGTAAATTCCTGGGGATGTTGAAATAGCCTTGGATTAGACTCCTCTGGTGAGGTCAACTAAAGCAAAATATCATCCGCATAGAGGGCCAGTTTTTGCTGCATACCCCCTAATTGGACTCTCTTTATGCTTAAATTGTCCCTAATTCCCTGGTCCAGTGTTTCCAAGTACACCACAAACAAAAGTGGCGAAAGTGGGCATCCTTGTCGGGTGCCTCTTTCTAGGGTGAACTCTTGTGAGTGATGGCCATTTGCGCGAACAAAGCCTTTAGGTTTTTTATATATTTTCATTATTAAAGCTATAAACTTTTCCAGGAATCCATACCTATTTAGGACCACTCTAAGAAAAGTCCAAGAGACTTTATTAAACGCTTTCTCAGCGTCTAGGCTGACAAAAACTGCAGATTGATGGGAATTAGTAAGGTGATCTATAATATGGGTTGTCCTCTTAAGATTATCCTGGGCCTGTCTCCCAGGAATGAATCCTACTTGATCAAAGTGAATCAACTGGGGTAGACTATTTTGAAGTCTATGCACCAAAATTGCGATAAATAACTTGTAGTCAGTGTTTAATATGGAAATAGGCTGATAGGAGGGACAAAATTTAGGGTCTTTTCCTGGTTTTGGTATAACTGAGATAATGGCCTACGACCAGGACTTGGGGGGGTGGACTGTCCGAACCTATCACCTCATTAAAAACCCCAAGCAATATTGGGGTAAATTGCGTTTGGAACTGCTTGTATATCTCTGCTGAATAACCATCAGTTCCCGGGCACTTCCCATATTATAAATGGGCAATTTTGGCTTTCAATTCAGCTTCAGTTATTGGCTTTATCAATTACTGACCTGCTAGGGTGGGTATCTTAGGGAGTGTGATATCCTCCAGGTAGTGCTCCATATCTGTCTGGTTCGGGAGGGGCGCGTCATATAATTTTTTATAATAATCCCTAAAAGCTTCCACTATATTGTGCATTTTTTGTTGTTTTTCTTTAGTTTCTGGATGGTTCAGTGTTACTATTTAAGCTCTAGCTCTCTGTATTCGTAGCCTTGTAGCTAAAAAGCGTGAGGCTCTAGGTCCTCCCTCGTAGTACTTTTGTCTAAGGAAGAGTATTTTCTGTTCTATATAGTATTCTAGGGTCTCATTTATTCTTTCTTAAGATGGGTTAATGTTTTAAATCCCTGTCTGTCATATTTCTTCTTCAGGTCTGTTTCCAACTTAGTTGTCTCTAACTGTAGCCCCTCTATTTTTTTATCCCTCTGTTTTTTTTTATATGCAGATATTGATATCAATTTCCCATACAGTATTGCCTTGATGGTGTCCCACAGTAAGGCTGCTGAAACCTCTGGGGAAGTGTTATCTATAAGATCTTGCTTAATAGTATCTGTCAGCTGTTCTTTGACTTCCTTATCCTGGAGAAGGGAAAGATTTAACCTCCAAAATGTTCTTTTTTGGAAATCCCCTAGAGCTAGTTTAAGACATATAGGGGCATGATGTGCTAGGGTCAAGTCCCCTATCCAGTTGTCACAGATTTTTCCTTGCAATTCTTTAGGCACGAAAAAATAATCGAGCCTGGAATAGGTTTTGTAAGGTGGAGAATAGCAGGTGAAATTTTTTTGTTTTCCATAAGCTTGTCTCCATACGTCTATGTAGCCTATCTCCTCCAGGAGCTTGACTACCTTCTTACTAACTGCTTTGTCCCTATGCACTCATTGGGAAGTACTATCTAGTTGAGAATTCAACACTATGTTGAAGTCCTCTCATACCACTACCGTTCCCTCTGCCCGCTCTTGCAGCTTTAAAAATGTGGTGCTATAAACCAGGTATGGCAAACCAGGGGGAATATTTACTGATGCCAGAGTTAATTTCCATCCTTGAAAGAGCCCCTTGAGAAACACATATCTCCCCTCTTTATCCACTACTTTATCTATGGGTTTGAATATTGTCTTCTTAGGTATTAAAATAGAGACACCTCTTCACCTACCCTTATGATAGGAGGCACTAAATTCAAAATTAAAACCCAATTTCCCCAGCTTACTATGTTATTGAGAGAAGAGATGCATTTCCCGCAAAAGGACAAAATCAGGAGAGATCTTTCTCAAGGAAGCAAGTATTTTGCTCCGTTTAATTGGGCTGGTCAACCCATTCACATTATATGAACATATCAGTGTTGCTCTATCCATTAGGCAATGCTAGTACCACTCTTAGTTCTTTCTCACCTTTTTTCCCTCATAAATACATTTAACAGGTATTGTTGCAGTCATCTCCATTCTCTGATGCTGTCTACATACTAAAATTTTAACTTTTAAAAACAACATTATAACTTTTTTCATAAACATTTACCAACTGAAACTTCGCAGGATAACTTTCTGCCTTGATACAGTATTTTTAAACTTTATTACTTCCAAGGTAGGGGTACCTAACACAGTGAGTCCCTAGGGCTGTCCACTCATTTTTGTGGAGCAGACAGCAGAGAGCAAACGTTTCTCCATTTCTATGGAGTCTCCTCCCTTAGAGCCCTAAACTAGTAGGTACTCTATAATTTCATGCTGCCCGGAACCAACCCGGCAAACCTTTGCAACTTTCTTTATTGACTTTAAACACCTTCCCCCCTCGCTCTTTACCCTCAAGGAAGGTAGAAAAAAGAAACCGGGGAAACATGAAAGTAGTGGAAATAACTAAAGTAAACAGATTCTCCCCTTTCAACTTAGTATTGTTCAGTTAAGTTAATCCTCCTTTTAGAGAGTATCATGTTTTCCCCATAACCTCCTCTAACACAGGAACAGGGAGGCTTTTGCAGGCCAGTCTTTCAATGTCTCTCTTAAAGAAAACAAAGAGTCTCTGGATAATTTATTAAAGTTTGGCTTCATTCAGCTGTTCGCTAATCTCTCTGGGCCTTGTGCACAGTCAGTCTTGCTATTTGACAGATCGCCTTAATATGTTATGTTTTTATTTTCACTCTTTTGCCTTGTCTCTAATAAAGCAACCCCCCTACTGTTTCTCCATATGAAAAGGTTAGACTCTCGTATTAGATTGTGGCCTGTTCTTACCTGAGCATCTCCTTTTCTTCAACCCTCCATTGTTGAGCTCGATGCCAATGCTCTTTCGTTTGCCAGCTGCATTATGTTCCTCAATTTCGTGCAGGCCTCTCGCACTGTCTTTAGGGGGGACATTCCGTGATGTTGTGGTGCGATCTGAACCCATTCCATATGGAATCCTCTGCCTTTGTCCAGCCATTCCATATCCTCTGCCTTTAATTGAATCCCCTTCATTTTTAAAGCTTCAGCTGCCTTTTGTGGTGCATTGTAGAGTTGACTACCCTCTGCCCAAAAAATACGCAGCTTGGCTGGGAAAGGAGTTTGGAAATGTATTCCTTTTTCTTTCAATCCACGAAGAATCGGGGCATATTGTTGTCAGGCTTGCACTATTTCCGTTGGGTAATCATGGTTGAGTGAGAGTTTTGAGTCCAAGTACGTTAGTTCTTTTTTGGACCAAGCTCTTCTCAACAGGTCCTCCTTTATTTTATAGCTCGCTACCATGAAGACCACTGATCTTGGTCTCGCATTGGGGTCTTGTGGTTTTTGCAGCAGTGATCAGTATGCACACTCTATTGTGAGATTGTAATTCGGGGGCAGATCCAATATTTCTCTTAGGAGGTTCTCTAGGAAAGCTGAGATTGGGGCTATTTCGTATCCCTCTTTTAAACCATACAGGCAAATATTATTTTGTCTTGATCGGCTCTCCAAATCTATGGTTTTCGCCTGCAGTGCCAAGGTTTGCTGCATTAGCGCCCCAACCGCTTGGTTTAAATGGGTTGTCACCTCCTCCACTGTCATTGTTCTTGTTTCTGCCTCTTCCAATCTGTTGTCTATTTTACTTATTTGTTGCGATAGGTTCTGTAAATCCTTCTTCGTTTCCGCTCTGGAGCTGCGTATCTCTCGGAGTATCGTTTCAAACCTAGAGTGTGAGAGTCGATCTGTTTCCCCCTCTGTATCATACTCAGATCCTCGAGTGCTGCTCGGGGAATGACTGCGGCCTTGTCGCCTGTGGTCCGTGAAGGATCGCTCTGCATTCTGTGGTTTAGGGGAGGATTTTCTCCTTGTAGATCCTCCTCTGTCCTTCTTGCATGTTTCTTTCAAGGATTTCTCCATTTTTATGTTAGAGGAGGTATGGATTCTGTATACTTTGAAAAAGCGAGGGTGGGAGCTGTCTTGCTAAGCTGCCTAGCCTTCCGTGGTGGAACTGGAAGTCGTTTCTGCAGTTTTTCAGTCTTACCTTTAACCTGTGCCATGTTATCTTCCTTATTTCTTATACTAGCAGTACTTGTCTTTAATTTTGTAGTTTCTTACCCACTTTTTCCTCTAACCTGGCCCTTGCATCTGCAGCGGACACAGCAGACATGCGCAGACACGCGTGTCTCTGCGCGCTTCTCCACACGCTGAACCACGCGCTCACCCCGCATATGCTTGTTCCTGCTTGCGTGAGCTACCTTATTTATGTCCTCCAACCAGGAAGTGCAACTTCCTGTGTAATGTAGGGGCACAAAACCACACACACAGCTCTCAAAGGGTTTTAAAATATGCTAAAATAATAAAATGTGCCACCTCATGCGGTGGACTTG
This sequence comes from Neoceratodus forsteri, assembly GCA_016271365.2. Taxonomy (NCBI): domain Eukaryota; kingdom Metazoa; phylum Chordata; order Ceratodontiformes; family Ceratodontidae; genus Neoceratodus; species Neoceratodus forsteri. Next base: position 825,772,474 of record CM057449.1, read on the forward strand.
ACGTCAGGGAGCACCACGCTTGCTTCCCAGTTGCTAAGTGTATTCAGGGTGCCCAGGAAACTTAGGTGGCTCCTCCACCTTCCCACAGTGCTCTGGGCTGATGAGCAGGTGCTAACCCACAGGACACACTATCCTGACTGTATCCACGGCAACCAGCCCTATGTTTTACCTCTCACCAGAGGCCCTCCAAGTGCAATAATCCCAGCCAGGTAACCCCTTAGCTTCGATATTTGTGCAATCCGTTACCAGCGTTCACCAACTTTAGCAGGCAGCAGTTCTCTCTCACCTGCTCATGTGAGCTACCTTATTTATGTCCCCTTACCAGGAAGTGCAAGCCAGCCAACTTCCTGTGTAACGTAAGGGCACAAAACCACACACACAGCTCTCAAAGTGTTTTAAAATATGCTAAAATAACAAAAGGTGCCACCTCATGCGGTGGACTTGATGTCAGGGTGACTTCAGTCTGCCAGATGTAGATTGAAGCATAACAGCTGCAACCTCAGCCAGGAGCAGGGAAATACTGGACTCCCTTTAGGGGGCATGCCTCAGGCAGCTAGTGCCAGAACCCACACATGAGGGTGCAATTTTGAACCTGGCACTTACCAGTGGGGACAGAATAGCAAATGTCATGGTTGGTGGACACCTGGGGTCCAGTGATCATTGCACGGTGTGGTTCAATATGACTACAGTGGCAGAGTCAAGCCACACAAAAGTGAGGGTCCTGAATGTCAGCAGGGCAGACTTTGCAAAGTTGGGTGTATGTCTCATGAAAGCCCTACCAGGCAGGGAGGATGGGTGGAGTGGAGGAACAGTGGGCCCATCTAAGAGGAGCCATAGTGGAAGCAACAAACCTTTTCATTAGGCAAATAAACAAAGGCAAGAGAAAAAGAAAACCACTATGGTTCTCAAAAGAAGTGGCTGGGAAGGTAAGAGCAAAAAAGTTGGCTTTCAGGAAGTACAAGGAAACACAAAAGGAGGAAGACAGGGTAGTGTATCTGGATAAGCAGAGGGAGGCAGGGAAGGCAGTCAGGAGAGCAAAGGTGCAAATGGAAGAAAATATAGCCTAGGCAGTAAAGAAAGGGGACAAGACTTTTTATAGGTGCATTAGTGAAAGGAGAAAGATAATGAGTGGGATTGTAAAGCTTAAGAAGGAAGAAGGGGAGTGTGCAGAGCAGGACCTGGAAAAAGCAACAATCCTGAAAAAATATTTTTGTTCTGTATTCATAGAAGAGGGGGAAGGTGAGGGACCACAATTAAGTGACAGGTGCAATACGGAGAAGGAGGTGGACACCAGTCAATTTATGGAGGAGAGAGTTCTAAAGGAACTCACAAAACTGAAAGTGGACAAGGCAATGAGATCAGATGGGATGCACTCTAGAATATTAAAGGAGCTTAGGGAGGTGCTGGCAGCACCATTGGCAGCCCTGTTCAATGAATCACTGGAAACAGGAGTGTTCCAGAGGACTGAAGGCGAACAGATGTAGTCCCTCCACACAAAAGTGGGAGCAGGGAGGAGGCTGGAAACTATAGACCAGTCAGCCTGACCTCAGTAGTGGGGAAAATAATGGAATTGCTGCTAAAAGAAATTATTGTGGAACATCTTGAATCCAGCGGAGTACAGAATCCGAGGCAGCATGGATTCAAATGGGGAAGGTCATGTCAAACAAATCTGATAGATTTATTTAACTGGGTGACCACTGAAGTGGATTAGAGGGGAGTGATGGATGTGGCCTACTTGGACTTCAGCAAGGCCTTTTGACACCATTTCACATAGAGTTTTGTAAACAAGCTAAGCAGCCTGGGAATGGATCTCAAAGTGGTACACTGGGTTAGAAATTGGTTGAGGAATAAAACACAGAGGGTGGTGGTAAATGGAGCTCAATCGGAGGAAAGGAAGGTGACCAGCGGGGTGACACAGGATCAATTCTGGGGCCAGTCCTATTTAATGTATTCATAAGTGACATTGTGAAGGAACTGGAAGGAAAGGTATGCCTCTTCACAGATGACACAAAGATCTGCAACAGGGTAGATACTCTAGGAAGGATGGAAAAAAGGAGTAGGGACCTAGGTAAACTAGAATAATGGTCAAGAGTTTGGCTTCTAAGATTCAATGCAAAGAAGTGCAAAAGCATACATTTGAGGCAAAGGAACCCATGGGAGTTTTACATGATGGTGGGAGAAACTGACGACCACCAAACAGGAAAGGGAACGGGGGGTAATCATGTCAGGTGACATAAAGGTGGGCCAAACAATGTGCCAAAGCTGTGGGGAGAGCCAGTGAGGTGCTGGGGTGCATAGAGAGAGGTATCACCAGCAGAAGATAGGAGGTGGCGATGTCGTGGTACAAATCATTGGTGAGACCCCATCTGGAGTACTGTGTCCAGTTCTGGAGGCTGCATCTCCATAAGGACATAGACAAGGTAGAGGAAGATCAGAGAAAGGCAACAAAAATGGTACAGGGCCTACACCAAAAGTCATATGAGGAGAGACTGGAGGACCTCAATATGTATACCCTGGAGGAGGGGAGTATATGATAGAGACCTTCAAATATCTCAAGGGCATTAATGAGAAGCAGAAGGATAGCATTTTTTTTTGTTTTTGTTAAAATAATAATAATAATAATAAAACTTTATTTATTTAGCGCCTTTCAAGCACCAAGGCACTGTACAGATGAATCAAAAAATCAAAATATACATATAAAATCAGCATTCACCATTTGTATTGAAAGTGTTCTCCAGGAAACAAATAATAGACAAATGAAATTGAAGAATACAATGGTACAATAAAACAAACAATCAATAAGTACATAAATACAATAAATAACATAAAATAAAGAATAACTGTAACAGGGTATCAGAGAGTGTGAGAATAGAAAATTATCCATTTATAATGCAACTTAATCCTAGAGGGCTTTAAAGAGACGCAATCTATGTGGTAAAAACATTCCAGCATCCGTAGTTCTCGAAACCATTGTTGCATAATGAATAACCGTTTATGTACGGTGAGAAAACATAACTTCAGAGTCCCAAAAAATATCTCAAAACACCAGAAATGAAGAACCCTCTCTTCTCTGTCACATACATCTCTGTATCTGCAAGAGAACCAGTTTAAGTAGTAGTGCCACCTAATGTAAAATAAGAAACTAAAAACCAAATTAAAGTAGTACAGGAGGATAGCATCTTTCAGAAAATGAGATGTTCTAGAAAAGGGGACATGCCATTAGGCTGGAAGGGGGTAGACTAAGGAGTAACGTGAGGAAGTATTTCTTCACAGAAAGGGGGGATGGAACAGTCTCCCAGCGGAGGTGGTAGAGGCTAACTCCATATGGGAATTCAAAAATACATGGGATAGGCATAGGGGAACCCTAGCAATAGGAAAGAGAATAAAGCCAGAGATCAAGTCCTGTTTTCAGGAGACCGCCCGCCCACTGACCCACACAAGCAGGACTCCCCCACCCGGCTTGGTGCACCTCGGACACTGCAGAACAGCTCAGCCCAGAAATAGCCCTGCAATAGCGGTCCTGTTTTCAGGAGACCACCCGCCACTGCCCCACACTAGCAGGACTCCCCCGCCCGGCTGGGCACACCTCGGACACTGCAGAACAGCCCAGCCCAGAAATAGTCCTGCAATAGCAGTCTGTTTTCAGGAGACCGCTCGCCCCCCGGCCCACACATGCAGGTAAACTCGGTTCCCTCCAGCACAGACCTTTGTTTGTACAGCTGAAACAGAGCATTTTTGAATCCTGGTTTTGGCGCCTAAAAAGCCCTGGGACTAAACCCTGCTCCTCGAAGCCCCTTCAGGTCATCGCCGAGGATTGCTACTGCTAAGCCTTACCAGATCTAATCTTTCGATTTAAAAACTGCACAGCAGCTCTTGCAAAACTTAATTTTACTTGCAGAAGCTCTTTTGATCAGTAGTGTGCTGTGGCAATTATTTGTGAAACGGTTGCCGCTCTGAAGACTTACAGTATCTGAGAACAGCAGTCCATGTCTCACTCAGCTACTGAATCGCTTGTTAAAACTAAAGTGCACAAGGGGTTGTAATGAAAATGATTGTAATTTAATGGCTCCAAGCTCCTATTAGAGTAACTGTTGAGTGTTGTGAGTCTCCAGACCCCTGCTCAGTCAGTTCTGTAATTTGTCCCATATTAATTTCACTTGCTATTGTCTGCAGTTTACCTCATAGAATTTATAGCTCCTCCCCTTGGTCTGTTACCTTACTGGTCGCTCCCCTGCCTGAACCCACCCAGTCTGCATTTGTTAGCTGTAGCCCTGCCCTATTCTTTCCCTACTTAACTTTGGCTTTCTCCTCTCTCTCTCTCTCTCTCTCTCTCTCTCAGGAGTCCCCACCTGGCTGGGTGCACATCAGACACTGTAGAACAGCCCAGCCCAGAAACAGCCCTGCAATAGCAGTCCTGTTTTCAGAAGACCGCCCACCCACCAACCCACACAAGCAGGTAAACTCAGTTTGCTCCAGCGTGGACCTTTGTTTGTGCAGCTGAAACAGAGCATTTTTGAATCCTGGTTTTGGTGCCTAAAACACCCGGGACTAAACCCTGCTCCTCAGAGCCCCTTCAGGTCATCGCGGAGGATTGCTACTGCTGAGCCTTACCAGATCTAATCTTTTGATTAAAAAGCTGCACAGCAGCTCTTGCAAGACTTAATTTTACTTGCAAAAGCTCTTTTGATCAGTAGTGTGCTGTGGCAATTATTTGTGAAACGGTTGTCGCTCTGAGGACTTACAGTATCTGAGAACAGCAGTCTGCGTCTCACTCGGCTGAACCCCGCCAGCACATTGCGCTGGCTCCCCACCCTTTCCCCACCCTATCTTGGCATTTGCCTATATAGCTTACCATTTGTCAGTTTCAGAAACCAACAGGCCACTTTGCCATCTGCTCCTTGTATTTATCTGCCACTAGGGACATCTTGTCCTGTTATGCACTGGAACTCTGCTCTACATTAAAGTGCCCGTGTGTTTCTCCTCTCTCCAGCAGCTAACTCTCTGCTTACAATTGCGAATTCTCTCCTGTGACTACACATCATGTCTTGGAATATTCTGCATTCACTTGTTACCTGCCTACTACTTCATTTCATGGCAAAATTTTCCCTGCCCCAATGTTCCCATATTTACTCCAAACAGCTAGGCCCCAATTATGACTTCCACTTTTCTAATCAACTGATCAGACCCACTGACCGCTTTGATCTCATTCCACTACTAATCCCCAGATATCGCAATAATCGGCTTGAAACCTATGTCCTTACACTCAGCCCTAAAGTCACTCCTGTCTTCTTGTGCTTTCATCGCAAGCTATGGTATGCTTTGCTGCTTACTATCCTACTGGCTGGGGATGTGGAATTTAACCCTGGTCCTCTCCGCCTTCAGGCATGTAACAGTGTCTCCTGGGGCACCACTATAGGGCTTCGCATAGCCCACCTTAACATTAGGATCCTAATTCGAAACCTCTCTGAACTAGAGGCCTGGGTCTCCATACATAATCCAGACATACTGTGCCTCTCGAAGACATGGCTCAAACCTTTCACCCCAGACTCTGTCTACTCGCTGAAAGGTTACAATCTGCTCAGACATGAAAGAATATCCCCAAAGCATGGGGGGTTGCGTTATTCTACAAGACTCATCTCAAAGTCTCGCTGACTAAAATCTCTTTATCTTCCGCATGTGAGTCCCTTCACACACTCCTACTTCTTGGCCCTAAGAAACTACATATAATCACTGCCTACAATCTGCCCCTTAGTGGGTTGTCTGCCCTCATAAACTTGCTTAAGGAAGCAGTAAATATAGCAGGGAATAGTGAGCCACTAATCCTTGGTGACATAAACCTAAATTGGCTAGGGCAAACTCAAAGCTCACTTCTAGAAACAATTCAAAACTATCACCTCCACCAAGTCATAACCATGCCCACAAGGATCTCCCCGAGAGAAACATCCAGCACGCTGTTGGACTGGATACTAACAAATAGGATTGACAGAATTATTGATGCAGGCATCCTTCTAGACTCTATATCTGATCACTCCTCTGTCTTTTGCATATGGCAACACTCAGGCTCCCAATCTCTGCCACTATGCTATATCACTTTCAGGAACTACGACAATTTAGACCAGGCCAAGTTCCTACACGAAGTTTCGTCCATCGACTAGTCTTATCTTTCCCAGGCCCTGAATGCCCAATCAGCTCTAGTCTATTTTCTAGATCAATTTCTAGCAATCCAAAATAGTCATACATCCCTCATGACCCGATGTGTTCGAGCAAAACCTACTATGTGACTAAACAAAGACCTCCTAGCAGCACTACATGCTAGGGATAAGAGCTGGAGATGCCTTAGAAAATATGGCCTCAATACTGACTTCCAGACCTATAGGGTGCAGAGAAGGGCTTGTAAAAAGCAGATCAGGCTAGCTAAAAGCTCTTACTACAAGAGGTTTTTGCTGGAAGCATCTGGTGACCCCAGAAAATTTTGGGCACATGTAAAAACATTCCTAGGACCAAAAAAAACTCACCTTGTAGATGACATGGTCATTAATGGTGTCCACTGTAATGACCCTAGGACCATTGCTGAAGCATTCAACAGACAATTCTCTGACCTGTCCAGCTTCACGTCCGTGTTCCTTCCCACGCAGCCTTCACCTAAACCTACTCCACCCATTGCATCCTCGTTCCTCCCCACTTTTTACTTTAAGGTGGAAACTAAATCTGAAGTACTCGGCTTACTGAACTCTATCTCTGACAAAACCAGTGAAGGATCTGATGGTATTGAGCCCAAACTCTTAAAACTGGCAGCACCATTCATTGCCCAACCTTTATCTAGAATTTTCACCCTCTCGCTTTGCACTGGAAAAGTCCCATTGATCTGGAAAGTTGCCAAAGTCACCCCGGTCCTAAAGCAAGGTGACAAAAGGGTTATGGCTAACTATCGGCCATTAGCTGTACTATCTGTCCTATGCAAAATTTTGGAAAAATTAGTCTTTATCCAAATAACTGAATTTCTGACCAAATATAACCTCCTCTTGCTGATTCAGCATGGATTTTGGAAAGGCCATAGCACCGCCACTGCCTTGCTGCATCTAACAAATGATATCCTAACTGCTATGGATAATGGACATCTCACAGGACCACACTTCATTGACCTCACTAAGGCTTTTGACCTTGTCAACCACCCTGTTCTACTTGAAAGCCTCCAAGCCCTGGGTTTCTCCTGTAACTCAGTGGCCTGGTTTAATAGCTATCTATCTAACAGAACCCAGCTTGTCACATTCAATTCATCTGAGTCAAGTACCTTACCAGTTAATCTGGGTGTCCCTCAGGGGTCGATATTAGGCCCCCTTCTTTTCTCCATTTTTATAAATTGCATCTCATCAGCTATCCCAAATTGTTCCGCGATCCTCTATGCCGATGACCTGGTACTGTACTGCTGTGACAAAAACGTAGACCACATAATCCAAACTCTCTCGTCTGCTTTCTCGCCTACTCAATCCTGGCTCTCCCTTCACAAGTTAATCCTTAATGCTGATAAAACTCAATTCATGCTGTTCGGAACTCCAGCCAAACTAAACAAAATTGTGACTTATTTAAGGTATCTGGTTAGGGAGGGCTGGTCCTTGAATCAGTATGCTCTTTCAAGTATCTTGGTGTCCTCCTAGATGAAAATCTCAGTTACGACAAGCACATAACAGCTACCTGTAAAGCAGTCAATGCTAAAATTGAGGTAGCCTACAAAACAAGTTACGTCCTCATACAGTCAACTAGATTAGCCATTGCTCATGGTATACTGCTTCCATCGCTAACTTACGACATAGTCACTTACCTCTATGCATCCCACTCGCTTCTCAGAAAATGGGATACCACATATAATAGCATCTGCAGGTATGCCTCTGCCTCCCCTTGGTCAAAACATCACTGTCAGCTCTATGCTGACCTAAACTGGCTACCCCCCTACTTCTGTTCGAGATCTCGCTCTTGGCTGCCTGACTGATAATATTCTCAGAGTAGGTACCCCCTGCCTCACTTGCCTCACTGCTTACCCCATTGTCTTCCTCGCACAGTCTTCTATCATCTAATAAAACCTTGCTGCTACTAACTAGATACAAATCTAACAAAGGAACCCTAGCTTTCTCACACTTGGCAGTCAAACTCTGGAACTCCCTACCTCTGGATGTCCATCTAGCTCCTAGTCATGTCAATTTTAAAATCAAATATTCCTCCTTCCTCTTTAGCCAGGTCTCCTGTACCTGCTTCAACCCCCCCCACCCCGAACAAGGTACCCTGCATCTGCTGCCACTTTTTCCCCTGCGGTAATTTTGATCTCCTCACTCCAGGCACTTAAGCTCTAAATGGCTAATGTTCAATGCCCTGAAACCGATTCTGTTGTTTGCATTCTGCGTTGTATTTTACTATTTTTTTTTCAGCTTGCATATGTACCCTATATTGCCTATTATTGATTACCTCTGTATTTTGTCTCTCCTTCAGAAAATATTATGTTTTTCACAGTTGTACCTCTGTCTCACCTCAACTTCTCGGAGTGTGTGAAGAATTTAGTCCAGTTTCTCTGACAGGGCCCTTACCAAGCATATTAATGCTAATTACCTGACTATTTAACTTCAAAGATGGTTTTGAACCTACTGTGCAAGCCAATGCTACCTCTGTTTTGTAATCTTCTCCTAAACTCTGTACCCCATATGTTATGGAAATCCTGATGTTATCTTACCTTGCTTTTGTACCTTTTTCTGTATTTGCCTCTGTCTGAAACTTCCCTGTAATTTGCTCTGTAATTCTCCCAGGTCATGCCTGAAAATAGTCATTCCTATGGCTAGTGCACTTACCTGGTAAACAAAAACTAAATAAATAAGTAGGGTCCGTCATTTTTGCAGCAGGTAGGAAAAATGGGCAGACTTGGTGGGCCTAGTGGTCCCTATCTGCCATCAATTTTTATGTTTCTATTTGACTGCAGTGGGGTTAAGACTGTGATCTCTCAATTCTCAGCAGTGCTCTAACCATTAAACCACACTGCTGCCAATGTCTGGGGGGCTGAAAAGAGCCAGTGATTGCTGTCAGGATTTTTTGTTTACAGTTTGTTTACCCAGGATAGCCCAACTAAGCTGAAGCATCCCATTTTGAATCGTGCCCTGCTTTTACTCATCTGCATATTGTATTTACCCAGAATACTAAAACTGAGATGCAATATTTCATTTTTGTTGGGAACCTGTTTTTACCCATTTTCTGATATATTTACTCAGGAAAGGCCAGCTGAGGTGCTACATCTCATTTCCAGTGGGGTGCTGCTTCCACCCATTTCCTTAGCTGTGTGAAATGGAGCATTGTGAGCTTGTGTGAGTTGCTTAGGGTCACACAGTGAGTATTTAGTAATGAAGGTCTAGCCAGTGATACCCAGCAGCTGCTGTATAGTGCCTGCACACCTTTAAATTTCACTTCATTTCATTCTTCTCTAGTATGGGATGTTAAAACATTACCAGAAAAGGATACTTTAAAGAGCACCTGTTTCAATGCTTTCCTTAAGGACCCAAGCAGTGGGTTATCTCATAAGGACTTCAAAAGTCCTCTGCTCATTTTTTACTGTGTGCATTTCTTAGGGGAAAGGATCATAATTTCTCAGTTGGAGGAGCCAGCCACCTGATCCCTTCCCCTTTCTGGTTCCCAATTTCAGCAGGCTCCACCCTCACACTCTCATATTTGTAATATATTACTTTGGAGAGTGTGGGCCCACACAGTATTGATAGCAATGAGGGCAAGTTTTAAAATCACATTTGTTATATTTTAGAGGGCCACAGGAAACAAATCAGAGCCACGGGTCAACTAACAAGGCCCTTGTTATTTGAACCATGACTTTCATTTGACTCCTGTGGCCCTCAAAAATAAAAAAAAATTGATTTAAAAGCCAGCCTCCCATTGCTATCAATAGATCATGCCCCCACACTCTCCAAACTAATGCATCACAAAACATGTGCATGGGGCAGTGCCTGCTGAAATGGGAGACCACAAAGGAGAAGAGATCAGGTGGCCAGCTCCTCTGAGTGTGAAATTACAATACCTTCTCCTAAGAAATACACACAGTAATAAATTAAGAAGAGTAGATTTGTGTCTCTTATCTGTAATTAATTCCAGGTCGCCCCTGAAAAAGGGACTTTGTTGTCTCAGTGGGCCTACCCGGTCAACAAATTTCAATAAAATAAAATATAAATAGATTTATGAATTCCTTATGAGGTAAGCTGCTGGTGGAAGCTTTAAGGTAAAACTTTAAAATGAGCACAATTGGTGCTCTTTAAACATGATACAGTATCATGCAAAATGGCAGTTAAAACACAAGTACAGTTCACTGACAAGCATTAGTCGATGCCAAATGCTTGCTTACATGCATGTGCTGTGTTTTTTTTTTTTATTTTGACACCAACTTTTCAAGATACTGGTTTTATGATTCGCATTATAAACATGACATGTACCATTTATAGTATATCGGCCAAAATGTCATTTTACATCAGAGGTGCAAAAACACGTCTCACCCAGGATTTAAAAAATGACACATCACATTTATGCGGTTGTGTGGAAAATCACGATGCTGAAAGTTGGGAGTCAAAATATTAAAAATTAGGGAAGTTATGAGTGACTGTTGAAATACTGTAATGTTCAGTCATAACCTGATCATTTTATCATATTTGTCCACCAAATTTTCAGCATAACTATCTTAATTCCCCACCTCATGAACTCAGTAGGTGGAAAGTTTCAGATCCCTGCCAAACATCATTCCATGCCACTGAACTGTCATTCCACACCACAGGAGCAAAAACACATTTTGGCCAAGATTTGAAAAATGACAGCTGTCACATTCATGATACGGTGTAAAAAAATGGCTATGTTGAAAATTTAGTATCAAAATATTACAAATTACCAAGGTTAAGAGTGATGAGTGTAGAAAAAATTTCAACATATGTGCATAACTTTGCCATTTTTACATATTTTGACCCCTACATTTTCAGCATAGCCTTCTTATGACTCCACCTCATGAACATGGGTGGTGAAAATGTTTACATCCCGCCCAAAAGGTGATTTTGCAACATTACCACAAAATCACCTTCCTGGACTCATTTGCATACATCTACCATCATTGTTCGTGAGATGGGTCCCAAAAAAGGCCATGTTGAAAATTTGGGGCCAAAATATGCAAAAATGACAAAGTTATGCATCAAGATTCAAAATCCAATTGAAATACATTTAACCACACCTATCTTAGTTGCTCATACTGCAGTCGGCAGTTCTAGCAGCAAGACAGGTTTTCAACTGAAGAGTGGGTATTCACCCTGGGACATGTTCAGGTAAGTGAGGGTGTGTGGGGGTGGTGGGTGATGAGTGGGAGGTCAGGGTGGGTGGAGTGTGTGTATGGAGGGGACAGATTGGCAAGGAACTATTTTCTGTTTTACAGGTTAAAGAAAAACAACAAGGGATGGTTTACTTTATTTAAGGGATATTTCAACACTAGAACTGGCCACCCCAGTGTCAGGCTTGTGTTCAGTGACACCAGGGGTGGGTACCCCCAATACCACCACCTACATAAGGGAATGGGGGTGGGTGACCTGGAGGGGAGGGGGTCAAAAGATGCAGTACTTGGGGTGGGCACCCTTATCTGCTTCTATATTATAAAATAAATAAATAATGGCCAGGCAACCTGGAGAGGAGGGGCAGAAAGAAGCGGTGCTGGGGGTGAGCACCCCGGTCCACTTAATAAGACAGATAGATAGATAGATAGATAGATAGATAGATAGATAGACAGATAGACAGACATACAGACAGACACTGTAGCTAGATACAGTGGATAAATAGATACTGTGGATAGATAGACAGACAGACAGATAGACAGGTACTGTAAATAGACAGAGAGACAGATATTGTGAAATCACTAGATAGATAGATAGATAGATGGATAGATATTGCGAGGTCACTCTCAGGCTCCTAATGCTAAAAGCTGATCAGCTGCTTGCTGACTATCTTCATACAAATGAAAGGACTGAAACCCCCTCTGATAGGAGCAGTGTTGGTCCTTTCAACTACACAAAGTTTCCACCCAGCAAGCAGTGAGTTGTGTCACTACCACAGTGCATGGGCATTGGTCTGGACTGCTAAGCCCCTTCTAGCTTGAGCTCCAATGGGCTTGGTAGTGACACACCTCTGAAATTACATTTATTGTAACAAAAGAATTCTTTGCATGTGCAAGCAAACGTAAAAATGAAATTCCCATGGGTACTAGCTGTGTTAGCAGAAGCAAACTGCAAGCTTCTGAGAAGATGGTGAGCTACTGATGTCCCTACTCTCCCTGAGCTTATTACCTCCCTCATCTCAGAGGCAAAGTATGAGAGACTGATGTATATGTCAAAAGGCTTCTTAACCCGGCACCATGAAGTATGGAAGCCCTTCTTGCATTATTTCAGGGACAAGTAATGGCCTCCACACTGTCCCCACAGTTCCCAAGAATGGAAATTGGTTATGCTTGCAGCCCTGAATAGCAGTATATAGCCATATACAACCTCTATCAGTCCCTGGCATCTTTTACTCCAGCAGGGAGGACAACTGTAAGGGTACACTTTACTTGCTATTTAAATTCATAGCACTGTCTCCCTCTGATATGGCACACTTGTTGTCTTATTAATTAGTAATGACCAATCAGTGTGTATAGTATTGGTTCACTTCTGACATAGCAATGCCTATCATGGCAGTCAGAGTGACACCTATCAACCAACTGTGTACAATGAGTTACAAAAGAAATACTGATCCTCCTTCTTTTTAATGTGGTGGAAGCAGGTATTGTGAAAGATAACATACAAACTGTACTACTGAGAAGAAATTGCTGATTATCAAAGATACATGGATATGTTTCTGACAAGCCATGTCTGTGCACAATGGATGAACATATTGCTTTACTGCTGGCTGTGTAGCACGGTAAATATCATGCATGTCTGTGCGTTTGCGTGTTTTGAATTGTTACTAAAAAGATTAAATGCAAAAAAAAAATGAAAGTCCCAATCAAAAATTAAACACGAATATGTACACTTTAATCATCTTCAGGGTTCTATGTCAGATTTGATGTCCATGATGTTTTTCTAACACACAATTTTAAATTGCTTAAATATCATGTACTGTTAATGGTAGTACCTTGGTTATTATAGTGGCACAGTAGCACCACTATAGTTAGGGTTAAGTTAGCTGTTCTATGTTAAATACCTTAACTTTGCACTTCAGTAGCTTCACCACTGTGCAATAAATTTGTATGAAAGTTTGCATGCATGATTTCGGTGACAAGGTCTCTTGGTGTGCCAAGTTTTGTTCCAGTCAGATGTGCAGATTCTGAGATCCAGATAGCAAAAAAGTGAAAAAAAATTCAGGGTTTTGCTGTTTTTTTGTCATCACCTAGCACACAGATGGTTTGGAATGTTGGTCTGAAATTTTCAGGGTAGAAAGGGCTTGGACCACAGTAGTGCTTTTTCTTGGTTTGGTGAAAAAAAAAACATAATCCATTCCACAGTTATACAGATTTGAAATTATGGTTCTGAGCTTGCTCAGTATGGTCTTTTGGATAGCTGACTCATACAAAAAAAGAATTTTGGCCATGTGAAAAGGGATTCTGTTTCATATGGGGGTAATCTTTTTTCATGAGAAACAATTCTTTCTTTGCCATCTTGTTTCTTGTAAAAAAAAAATCCTCAACACATAAAAATGGTATCGTGGAAAGACACCAACACATGTATCTTGCTAACTGGGACCCTATTAGGTGGATTTTGCAGTTACTTTTTGGAAAAAATGACCAAGAAATGTGTTTTAAATACATTTAAAAAATTTTTTTCATAAGACAATTTTCTTTTTTGTATGGCCATATGAAACAAGATTGCCTTCATATGAGCAAATAATTTGGATTTAGTTTTTTTTTACCTTCTTTTTTTGTATAAAGGAATCTTTTTTGTGAATGTGACACAGTCTCACAAAAAAGATTCCTCCATATGAAAAAAGAATCTGGACTTAGTTTTTTTTCCACATTTCAACTTTAATAAGCTATAACTCCATCAATATTTGCACTTAAGGGACAATCTATATATCATTAAGAAAGATCTTAATACATACTACAACACTAAGACATAATACCCCACAAAATTATTAGGGGCCATATAAGAAAAAAAAAACATAAAAATAAAAAAATGAAAATTCCAATAGGATAATATTGCAACTTTAACAAGCTGCATGTCTGTCAGTAACTGGAATTAAGGGATAATGTGTGTGTGCATCTATATATATATCTTATAGGGGTGCAGTAGCACCTCAGTAGTTAGGATTGAGTAGCAGTTCAATGTTAAACTCACACTTTTGTACTTTAATAACTTTGCAACCATTCTACGAATTGCACGGAAGTTGGTGTGCATTTTCCTGAAGGGTAGATCTCTTGATCTGGCAGGTTTCATTCCATTTAGATGTGCAGTCCCCAAGTTACAGGAGGTGAAAAAAACATGTTTTCACTCATTGATATTGCTGGGATTTTTCTTTTAACTTGCCTACAGCCCAGAGGATTTGCTTTTTGGATGTGAAATTTTCAAGGTAGAAAGGGTAGATGTGCCTTTGCTTGTCTGGTAAAAAAAAAATATTAAGCAGTGTTCAAGTTACTGCAATTTAAACATTTGAAAAAATTGTTTCTGAGCATGCTCAGTAAGCACTTCAAGATAGCTGTATGAAATGAAGTAGGAATCCTGCTGCATATGGAGAAATTCCTACTTCGTATTGCCACCGTCTTGTTTTCAGTTATGCCCCCCAAAAACATTTTTTATTACTCACAAAATGAGATTCTGGGGAGGAACCATTACATGTAGCTTGCTTATTGGGACCCCCTTTGGTGCAGTCTGCACTTTACAGGCCAAAATATGCCTGTAAATTTTTTTTTTTTTTAATCATTTAAATCCTACTTCATGGGACAGCCCAGTGGCACTGAGGGTTGAAGCACTGGATGCCACACCGTGCGCCGTGACAGCAACCCATGTTTGAGAATGAGTATGGGCCACCAGTGGTCAGCAATGGAGGGAGAAGATTGTGGGTACAGAGGACAGCTCTCCTCTCCTGTGCAGGGTGGACTGGTACTCCCACTGAATGACTTCCCCCAGCTGTAGGCCAGAGGGTAGTGTAGGTCAGAGGGGCCAGACAAAGGGAGGGTGCTGCTAGACTTCTGCAGATGCCCACACACCTCTACATGCGCCCTCCTGTGTGTGCGCCCCAGCAATGGGAAGTGAGAAAATGGAGGAAAAACACCTCTGGATGCAGGTGAGAGTTGGGCCTGATGACCCCATGGCACACCCTGATGCCTGTTGGTGTGCAGTGGGTGGGGGGTGGTAGGGATGGGAACCCTAACATAAAATTTCCCAGCTTTTGACAATTTAATAAAACCCTAACTGATGCATTAACATAGTTTTTTTGCAAAGAACATATATTATATTATATTATATTATATTATACTGGACCAGTAGGGCCTATATAGTTAGGGTTGGTGGGCTACTTTAATGTTAAAGAGGGACTCTGGTCAAAAGTGCTACATTGCTGAATTAGAATAAGTATACCCCCAATAAATCTCATACTAAACATTAGGTTTCTGTGTTACTTCATTTTAAAGTTATGGGCTATTTTGTAACCCCGATTTCACTACCTGTTCAAAAAAGCCAGTTTCAGTGAAGAGGTGCTGATGATGTCATCTCCTGAACTCACAGATTAGCCTTCCCTGTCAGCAAGCTTATAGGACCTGTTTCTCCCAAGTTAAAAGATCATTCTGCTATGGTTTTCACAAGTAAAACAGGCAGCACCATTCTAAAATACTGCTATAGAATCTATGTGTCAGGTTTTGTAACAAAGTTGACAAATTTGTATTTTAATGCCTTTTTGGTGTGGTTCATTTCTCCAGAGTTGCAGAATGCTGAGTCAGCATGTCTCCAGGCTGCTGATACCATGTGAAGTGTTATTCTGCAGTGCCTGTTTGGAAGTTGTATTGCTAAAAGTGTTGTAATGTTGGTAACTGCATTGATGCATGTCAGTGTCTGCTTTACACTAAGTTTTAATGGGGCCCTTATATGTGTTATTTCCTATTAGGGATGGAAGTGTTAGCCCTTGTAAAACAACCGTTGTAATTTGGAGTACAACGCAGATGAGCCTGAATATAGCTCAAGTAACAGCCTGTCAGTGAGAAAACAGAAAATGAGCTCTGTTCAACTGAGTATCCCACTCTTTCATAAGTTGATGATGAATAAAATATTGATTGATTGATTGATTGAGCATTGAGCTGGCTACCGCATAGAAACTTTTAGTAAGGTTTCAAAACAGCACTACCTCTCTCACCCCTATTTACAGGGTGATGGAATAATTGATTTAAAGTGCCATCCTGAGAAATCACCTCAATTGATTGATAGGTGTAAATGATCACAGCCTTTCACCACATCAGAGATATCCAGTCTGCAAATCTCACATTAGTGTGCTGTGACTTAACATCCAGCAAACCAGTAGAAAAGGACCACGACAACAAAACACCAAAAACAAAAATATGAATTGTCAACTTTGTTACAAAACCCAAAACAAACATAGGTTTTAAAGCAATGTTTATTGAATGGTGCTTCCTATTTTACTGGAGAAAACCATTTGCACATATTTATTAGACTTTGGAGAAGCAGGTCCTGTCAGCTTGCTGACAGGGAGGGCTAGACTGTGAGTTCAGGAGATGACATCATCAGCATTTCTTCATTGAAACTGGCTTTTTTGAACAGGCAGAGAATTTAGGGTTGTAAAATGATTTGTAACTTTTAAACAAAGTAACTTAAGGATCTCAATTTTGGCATGAGGGTGATTGGGGCTATGTTGATCCATATTCTGAATTTATTAATGCCATTAATTTTTGACCATAGTCCCTCTTTAAACCCCAAATTTTGCACTTTAATAACTTTGCAACCATTTGTCTGATTTGCTTGAACTTTAACATGCACGGAGTCTAACCATAGTTCTCTGAATCTGGAACATTTCATTCTGGTCAGAAGTATGATTCCGGAAATGTAGAGTGTCAAAAAAGTGAAAATTACCCAAGTTTTGCACATTTTTCGGTCAAGCTTAAAGGACTGAAGAATGCGTCTGAGTGGATTCAGATTTGCATGTCTGTATGTGACCTGGGTTAAACTGGTGCTTTTTGAAGATTTGGTGCAAAAATGTTAATCTATTCAAACATTATGCAAGTTTTTTATGTCCCATTTTAGCCTATGGAAAACTTGATATGTGCACTGCGAAAACGTTCGTGTAAACTTTCGCGAAAACATTTTTTTGTGTGTGAAAATATTTTTTTGTGCATGAAAACATTTCATTATAAGGTATAGGGGTGTAATGAAAACATTTTCATTGTCGCAAAAACATTTTTGTTTTTGCAAAAACAATACTCAAAAATAATGTCCTATGTGTTGTTTTCTTTGTCACTTCATTGTGCCAAGGTGGATTATGCTTTTGGGGCTGAAATTTGCAGGGTGGCGAGCCCTGATCCCACAGATGTGCCTTTTGGTGGTTTGATGGTTTGGTCCCAAAACATTCAATGAGCCCATAGTTACAGCATTCTGAAGCTGAGAAATTTTCTATAGGATAACACTGCGGTGCCCTCGGCACCTTTTGGTGCCTGTATCTTGAAAACAATTTGAGATGCAGATTTTGCACTACCCGCAGCTTACAGTACCCCACCTTTAGGTGGACTAAGCACGTGAGGAGGTTTTTAAGTCATGATTACAACTGCAGTGGAATTTTTTGCCATAGTTGCTATGGTTACTGAGATATTGTTTTCCATAGTTGCTTAGGTTACTGAGATATTTCCATAGTTGCTACGGTTACTGGGATATTGCCAAATGAGTGTTGCAAGGGTTCCTTTTCAGTGCTATAGAGCTGCTGTATGGCTCTGTACTTGTGTGTAAGTGGGAGTGCAGGGCCCAGTGGGCCCATGCTCCTACAGACACTTACCATTATGCACAAAATGGGTAATGTGCAGGGAGCGCAGGCCTGGAGGGCCGGTGCTCCCACAGACACATACCAGTAACCACTTACATTGCACTTTCTCAAAAAGAATGGAAATTCATTGCAAAAAACTCTGTTAATACATCAGTTAGGGTTGATGTCACAGCTACAAAAGTTTGGAAATTCAATGTTAGGGTTATTACCCCTACCACCCGACCCCCACCCTACAGGTATTGCAAAAAACTCTGTTAATGCATCAGTTAGGGCTGATGTCACATCAACAAAAGTTTGGGAATTCAGTGTTAGGGTTACCAGCCCTACCAACCCACCATGGGCCTGATGACCCCATAGTATGCCCCAATGCTTGCTGCAGGGGTCAACATTTCTTTTCCCACCCTGGCCAGAGTTCCCACAAATGCTTGTTTGTCCCAGTTCTATTAAAAAATGTTCACCAAAAAAAAAGTAAGTATAAGTTCAACAGCATCAACCCATACTGTTATTTATTCATTTTTAGGTTGGCTTGCGCACATGTGCAAGCAAACCATCTTGAGACAGTGCAGATCTTGGGGCACAGCTGCTTTTGGATGAATGCAGGGCATGCATCAGTAGGTGCATCCCTCATTCCCCAATCAGCCTGCATGCTACTGCTACACCATGCATTCATAATGGGGCGAGCACATCAAAGCAAAGGTCCACTGCAATCCGAGCAAAGCTCGTCATATGCAGCGGTCCTTTGCTTGCCATGCTCACTGCCATTATGACCATGGTCAGTGAGCTGGCAGCCGCTTCAGCCCGACATCAGGGTGCCCAACTCCTGTCGGCAACTCCTCCTGTTTGTGTGCCAACAGGAGTCCACTCCTGTCGGCATCCCCACAAATGTGGAATGCCAAGGAGGTGCCCAATCCCTCAGCTCGTGCCCCACTTTCTTTGCCAACCGATGGGGAGCCCACTCCCCGTCAGCATCACCCCCAACTGTTGAATGCCAAGGGGTGCACAATCCCTCGGATCACACCTCCCCACTCTTTGTTTGCCAATGAGGTGCCCAATCCCTTTGGCATTACCCCCATTAGTGTCAAACGAGGGTGCCCAATCCCCGCCGGGCTACTGACACCCCCCACAAACCCACTTAGGTGGCACACTGGGAGCCCACCCCAGCATGCCAAATGCCCTGTAATGCAAAAACTGTCCTGCAATGGTTTTCCTTTTTTTTTTCTTTCCACCTGCAAAATGAAAACCATCCTTCGTAGTCTAGATGCCCCCACCCGCATCCACCCACTGCGCACCCTGCCTCCCCTCATCCCATACTTACCTCCAGATTCCGTCGCAACTATCTTCCGTGGACCGGGAACACGTCTGCACTCTTCAAAGCCAACCGCGAACTGAGGAAATGCCGGTAAGCTGTATAATGCAATGAATAGGGTTTTTTCAACTTTGCTGCATATCTCAGGCATTTCTTGGAATTTTGGCACCAAATTTTCAACATGGGGTTTTTGGGGCCCCTTCTCATATATTTTGTCACTGTCATGGTGTTAATCAGCCTCAGAAGGTGATTTCACAGTCACTGGGCGAAATCACCTTTCCGGACCCATTAACGAAATGACAGTGCCTGTGTTCATGGAGGTGGCCCTCAAAAGCCTATGTTCCAAATTTGGTGGAAAAATCCAACAACGCCTGTTTTCGAGCGGTGCATTACGCAGCTGCTGTTATGCAGACTGCACTTTTGCGCATCAGTAATATTTTAACGCCGTATTTTCAGCATTGTGGAAATCAGTGTTTGGGCCAGATTATGAAAATATAGTGACACAGTTCATGAGCAGAGCTCCTAGAATACCTATGTTGAAAATTTGGAGCTGATACTCCATAAATGACTGTGTTACGAGCGGCAAGCAGCAGATTGCACGCATGCTCGTACTGCAGCATTTGTGATATTTTCACTCTGGATTTTCACCATTGCCATTTTACACACCTCTTGATGAGCAGTACAGCTGTCACTACATATCCTGCCCAAAATGTGTTTCCGCACTTCCGGCACAGAATAGCATGGTCGCTGTGCTAAATCACTTCTTGGGACATTTTGAGGAAATGACAGTGACACTGTACATGAGCAGAGGTGCTAAATTTCCTGTGTTGAAAATTTGGTGCTGAACACCCACAAACTGGCAGTGCTGCAAGGTGCCTTGTATATTTCCCACGCGCCCTTGCAACTCTGCAAATTTCGTATATTTGTATGCCACATTTTCAGCACTGGCATTTAATTACACCTCTTTATGAACTGTGCAGCTGTCATTTTTCACATCCTGCCCAGCATGTTTTCCCGCATTGCACTAACAAACACCCACAGGGACACCCTAATGCCTCTCACTCTCTGCAGGGTGGGGGTGGGTTGGCATCAGTTCAATACTTGACTGCCACTCCTATGCTGCATCTCTCTAACTCCTGCACTGCCAATGGCAGCAAGACAACGTTCAGCATTGACAAATGCTTGTTATTCTTTGGCAACCTGGTGACTCCCATTGGGCACAAGACCCATTTACAGTGGTGGCCCAGGAACACAGGGAGGTTAAATGACTTGCTTATGGTCTCATAGTATGCAAGTGGAGGCTGTGAAAATTTAAACCCAGATCTGCTGGATGTACAAACCCCATTCATAACCTGTTGCTCTCTCCAGTTTTTCTTTCCATGACAGCCATGTATTCTGATATGCTTTGCCCACCTTTTGATAATTGAACCATCAGTACTTGTGGTATCCTCAATACCTTTACCTCATCAGCTACTGCTGTTTCTTTCCAAATGTCTAAGACAACTTTCCACAATTTCAGACACATCATTCCATGGTATTTATTCCAATGGCCTGAAAAGGTGTAGCTAATATCGTGGAATGTTCAGGTTGGCAGTATAAAAAATAATAACAGCAGCTGCTGAGGACTTAGGAGAGAAATAATCAACACAGTGACAACAGCAATAAAAATGTGAAAACTAATTTGAAAAAGTGGGTCTAAAATGTATGAGAATATAGGAAAAACCAAAAGAAACCCATTACAGCATATAAAGGTGTAAAAATTGTTTCCTATCATGGCAGTAAATGACCATACTTAAAATTCAGAGTTGAAAAGATTAGGTTGATTTACTGCTAATGGTCTTAATGGCCATACTTTACACATCCTAGACAGACTGGTTTTACAAACAAAGGCCTGTGACTAGTGACATCAGAACTGTTTTTGTAACATGGGCATGCTTGCAACAGTGAATGATTTGATACAATCAGTTGTAATACTGTCTGAGCACTCAAAATGGCCCAAAAACTGGACTACATTTAATCAAAACCAGATGGCCAGATAAGGACCCTGAAAACCAGATTATCCAGTCTACAACTGGACAGGTGGCAACCCTAGAACTGTGCTGCTCATGGACACAGTCACAGATCTGCCTGCCATGAGTACTGAGCTAAACAAGGAAAGGAAAAAGAGAAAGGATCTTTACTAGCAAAAAATAAAAGCAGTAGTTAGTATAAAATGAAACAGTTTGTAAATGCACTACACACAGACATCTATTTTTTTCATTTCACTAATGCCAAGGCAACATATAGTTAAACCTCCATGAAAAGGACCTGGCTTTAAATTAAATAACAGCTATATTTACGTATCTATGTATTTATTTGTTTATTTATTTGATACCCGGATTGAGAATGGAACTGCAGTTTTCCACAGGAGGAATTGCACTAGCCCAGCCGGGCAAGTAACAGAGATTCTGCACTAGCCCATGGCAATCTGCACTAGTACCTGGGCCACTAAATGAATGTTAAGGTTGACCCCTGGCCTGTTGGTGTCAGTAGGGTGTGGGGGTGTAGGGGGGTTGTAGGAGTGGTAACCCTAACATTAAATTTCCAAACTTTTGTCACTGTGACATCAACCCTAACTCATGCATTTAACAGAGTTTTTTGCAATGAATATATATATATATATATATATATATATATATATACACACACACATATACATATATATATATATATATAATAGTTTATTTTAATGGGTTCACCACAACATATCCAAGACTCACTGTCTTAGGGTAGCTGGTCCAGTCCACTGGGGTGTCAAGCAGATGAGGCATACTGATGAGTCCTGGTAGGATGAAACACGTGTCTATGTCTTCTGTTAGCACCCTTTGCAAACTGTGTGAGAGGCCTTTCGGCACCATGCAATTTTGCTTAAAGTTGGACCAGCATAACATTCTGTGGTGATTTGCATATGCAGCCCATGATGCTTTGCATTGTGAGGGCATGTGTGATTTTGTA
Source organism: Neoceratodus forsteri (assembly GCA_016271365.2). Taxonomy (NCBI): domain Eukaryota; kingdom Metazoa; phylum Chordata; order Ceratodontiformes; family Ceratodontidae; genus Neoceratodus; species Neoceratodus forsteri. The sequence goes on from CM057449.1 coordinate 825,794,783, forward strand.
TTTTCTGAAACTTGGCTTCCCAGCCAAATGCCCTTTTGGTAACTCCTTTGCCTCAGTGTTTGCACACAGAGGTTCTTTGTCTCTGATATATATATATATATATATATATATATATATATATATATATATATACACTGTAGAGAGGAATAAAAGCACCCATTGCCCCACCAAAGAGACCCTGGACCACTCAATAGTTTCAGTAGACCATTTATATATATGACACCTCTACAGTTAGGGTTGAGTGTGCAGTTTAATGATAAACCCCAAATTTTGCACCTTAATAACTCTGCAATTGTGCAACGGATTTGCATGAAATTTGGTATGCTCTGTCCCATGGGGTAGCTCTCTTGACAAGCCAAGTTTTGATTTGATCGAATGTGTGAATTTTGCACAGCACATATGGAAAAAAGTGTGTTTTTGGCATTTTTTCATCAATTTTTCCTGAATTTTCCTCATCGCCCTGCACCCACACTGTTTTGAATTTTAGCCTGAAAGTGTCAGAGTAGAAAGAGCTTACCATAGGGAACAGGTCAGCATTAGTTTGGCGAACAAATATTATTCTGATCCAAAGTTATTTAATTTTGAAAATTCAGGTTCTGAACATGCTCAGTTTAGTCTTTTGGTTGGATACACAGCTGCGAACAAGTATTTTGGCTTCAGAACAGCGATTTTGACAGCTCATGAATGGGGATTCATTAAATCCCCATTCATGAGAAAAAATCCCTGTTCGTGAGCTGCCATCTTGTTGTCACTTTGAGCCCAAAACAAAATGTTGTTACTTGCCCCACAGATGCATTTTGTGAAATCAAATGCATGGGTTTTGTTTAGAATGATGCCCTCTGCAAAACCATGTGTTTGGTTTCCATCAGATAATTAAAAAAGGCCATTTTTATATTTGAAAATCCCCATTCATGACTCACTTCCAATCCCTGCTCGTGAGGTGTCCAAATCCCCATTCATGAGCCGATCCCCATTCATGAGCTGTCAAAATCCCCATTTGTGAGATAAGGACAAGATAGCCCTATCTTACGAATGGAGATTGGCTCACGAACAAGGATTTTGACTGCTCACGAACAGGGATTTTGACACCTGATGAATGGGGATCATAAAAAAAATTCTTGTTCGTGAACTGTCAAAATCCCCGTTCATGAGCCAATCCCCGTTCATGAGCATAGACCATAGAAACATAGAATTTGATGGCAGATAAGAACCGCTTGGCCCACCCAGTCTGCCCATTTTCCTACCTAATAGATGAGCTGCAGATCCTAGTTAACCAACAGCTTACTTTCTCCTAACCCCCCCCACTAGAACTGCCTTATGTCTGTCCCATGCATTCTTGAATTCCCCCACTGTTCTTGACTCCATGACCTCCTCAGGGAGGCTGTTCCATGCATCCACAACCCTCTCTGTGAAACAATACTTCCTCACATTACCACTGAGCCATCCCCCCTCTATCTTCAAATTGTGCCCCTTTGTTGTTGCACATCTCTTTTTCTGAAAGATGCTGCCCTCTTGGACTTTGTTGATTCCCTTGAGGTACTTGAAAGTTTCTACCATGTCCTCTCTCTCCTTTCTTTCCTCAAAGATATACATATTAAGCTCCTTTAGTCTTTCTTCGTATGTCTTCTGGTGCAGACCCTGCACCATTTTGGTTGCCCTCCTCTGGACAGCCTCCACCCTGTTCTGTTTATGTCTTTGCAGAGATGGGGTCTCCAGAAAAGTACACAGTACTCCAGGTGTGGTCTTACCAACTGTCTGTACAGAGGGCCAGCAACTTCTTGTTTTCTACTGGTGATGCCTCTCCCTATGCATCCTAGTATCCCCCCAGCCCTCCTTACTGCCTTCTCACATTACTCACTTTTAGGTCATCTGATATGACTACCCCCAGGTCCCTTTCCATTTTTGTTGTTGTTAGTATCTCAGCCCACATTGCGTACTCTTGCCCTGGGTTTTTGTTTCCCAGGTGCATTACTTTGTACTTCTTTGCATTGAATCTAAGCTGCCATACATTTGACCATTCCTCCAACCTTGCCAAGTCCCTTTTCATCCTTTCCACCCCCACCTTGTGTATCAACCCTGTTGCAGATCTTTGTGTCATCTGCAAAGAGTCATACCTTCCCCTCCAGTCCCTCTGCAATGTCACTTATAAAGACATTAAAAAGGGCCGACCCCAGTGCTGAACCCTGCGGTACCCCACTAGTAATCCTCTTTTCTTCACTGTGGACTCCATTTACTATTACTAGCTGTGTCCTGTTGTCCAGCCAGTGTTTTACCCAGGCTACCACCCTGGGACCCACTCCCAGGCTGGCTAATTTGTTTATTAATTTTTTGTGTGGGACTGTGTCAAATGCCTTGCTAAAATCTAGGTAGGCCATGTCCACAGACCTCCCTGGTCTACTACTTTGGTCACCCAGTAAAAGCAATCAATTAGATTTGTTGGACATGACCTTCCTGCTGTGAATCCATACTGCCTTGGATCCTATGCCCCACTGGCCTCTAGGTGCTCAACAATTCTTTCCTTCAGAAGTGATTCCATCATTTTCCCTACCACTGAGGTCTGTAGTTTCCTGCCTCTGTCTTGCTCCCACTTTTGTGAAGGGGAATCACATCTGCCCTTCTCCAGTTCTCAGGTACCACACCATCCTCCCATGATTTTTTAAAAAGGATAGTCAGAGGTGTCACTAGTTCTCCCTTTAGTTCTTTTAAAATTCTGGGGTGAATCCCATCAGGCCCCATTTCTTTATCCACCTTCAGTTTTAAGAGTTCTTTTAGAACCCTATCTTCTGTGAAAGGACGAATATCAACCCCTATCCGGATCATTTCTATTGACTGGATTAGGTCTCTCCCCATGCTTTTCCATTGTGAATACTGAGCAGAAATATTCCTTCAGTATCACTGCTTTTTCACCCGCATTGTCTGCCCAACCACCTTCCTCTTTATTCAGCCTCAGGATCCCTGCCTTCGTCTTTCTTTGCTCCCTAATGTGCCTATAAAAGGTTTTATCCCCCTTCTTAACCAAGTTGGCTATCTTTTCCTGAGTTTGGGCCTTTGCTATTCTGACTGCCTTCCCCACTTCCTTCTGCTTTAACTGGTACAGTTCTCTGTCCTGCTCCTTCTGTTGTTTCCTTATACTTCCTGAATGCTATCTTTTTCTCCCTTACGTTCCCCATCACTTCTTTTGAGAACCATAGTGTTTTTTTCTTTCATTTGATTTGTTTATTTGCTTCACACAAAGGCTTGTTGCCTCTGTGATGGCAGTTTTGATGTTTCCCCATTGTTGCTCCATCCCACCTTCTTGCCTGTTTGCTAGTGCATTTCTGAGGCACTCACCCATTTTAACAACATCAGCCCTCCTGAAATCCAGTACCTTCACTTTTGTATGGCTTGACTCTACAGCTAAGTTTATCATGAACCACGCTGTTTGGTGGTCGCTTGTTCTCAAATGGCTACCCATTTCAAGATCAGAGATTCTCTCTCTGTCCCCATTTGAGAGTACCAGGTCTAAGATTGCTCCCTCCCGAGTGGGTTCCAAAACTAGCTGTCTGAGGCATGCCTCCTGCAGGGCATCGAGAATGGTCCTGCTCTTGAATGTGGCTGCAGCAAAGGTGCTCCAGTTAACATCTGGCATATTCAGGTCCCCCATCAGCAATATCTCACCTTTCTCTGCCATCCCAAGGATGCCTTCTATCATTTCCTTGTCCATTTCCTACCCCTGAGATGGGGGTCTATATTCAACCCCTGTGTAGATTGTGGAGCCATTTCCAAGACCAGCTTGTCTCTATCATAGCTCTCAGTTCTTTCTTAACAAAACTCTGATTTTTTTCTAAATATATACCACAGGGCTGTTTAATAAATATAAAATAAATTAAAATGTTGTTCATTCATATAACTAGTTTGTCATTGATGTAGCCTTCAGAAATACATTCATGTAAGAACATTTTTTTTTCATGTCAGGTTGACAAACAGGTGCCTGTCACACTCTACTATTTCAAGCACATGTACTGTCTGAACTCATAAATTTCAGCTCTTTGGTGGTTTCTGTGTGAAAACACATCATGTATGTGTATAAACAGAAACGCTGTATGGTATCCCAATGCACCATGTCTCTTGCCCACAGTTGAGGCAGCTGCACTCTGCTGCCACTTGTCCCCTGCCCCACAATCAACCTGCCTTCTGCTCCACATTTAAGGCTGCTGCACGCTGCTGCCCACTGTCTTCTCCCACACAGTAGAGGATTGTGCACCCTGCTGCCTCCATCCCCTGCCTAAAGAATCAGGGTTGCTGCACCCTGCTTCACCCTGCCCAAACAGTTGGGGTTGCTGCACCCTGCTGCCCTCTCCCCCAGGCAGAGATGCTGCACCTGTTGCACCAAGTTCCTGTCATGGCCATGGCACCCTGTTGCCCACTGTTCCTGTAGGAGGTAGTAGCATAGTGCAATAACCCTAACTGTGGTGGCAAGGGGCTCCATGGTAAAGCAGGGCACAGTGGTGGCAGGAGACAGCATGGTGCAGAAGCCTTGAATGTGGGGCAGGACACAGTGGAAATCAGGGTACAGCAGCCATGATCATGGCACAGGGCACATATGGTGCAGCAGCCCAGCCCATTTGGGGCAATGGAAGTGCATAGCAGGGTTCAGCAGCCCCAACTTCAGAGGCAGGGGGGCACGAGACTGTAGGGTGTAGCAGAGCATAGCAGCCCTGATTGTGGAGACAGGAACAAGAGGCAAAAGAGTGCTGTGGCCATGACTGTGGGGTTGGGGACAGAGGGCAGCAGGGTGCAGCAACACCAACTGTTTGGGTAGAAGATAAGGGTGGCATCAGGGTACAGGAGTCCAAAATGAGGAACAGGGTGAAGCAGCCATGCCTGCTTGGGACAAGGGATGTGGGTGGCAGGGTATAGCAAAGGATCAGACTGTGGTAACAGGGGGCAGGAAGGTGCAACTACCTCAGCTGTGGAGGCACACAACAGGGTGGAGCAAATGCCCTGACTCTTGTGGCAAGTAGCAGCTTAGTGCAGCAGCCTTAACTGCAGAGGCATGGGGCTCTAGGGCATAGCAGGCCACAGCAACCCCAACTGTGTAGATAGCAGCAGGGTGCAGAAGCCCTGGCTGTGGTGACATGAGACATAGGACAGCATGGTGCAGAAGCCTCAACTGTGGGGATGGACACAGGGGGCATCAGGGTAAAGCAGCCCTGACTGTGAGATGGGGTGTGCATGGTGCAGCAGCCCTACCCTTTTGAGGAATGGAAGTGGGCAGCAGAGTGCAGCAAAAGTTCCACCTCAGGTGGCCTAGGGTAGCATGGTGCAGCAGCCTCAACTGTGGAGGCAGGGGACCTGGGACTCTAGGGCACAGCAGTCCTGACTGTGGAGGCAGGAACTTGGTACAACAGGTGCAGCATCCCTGACTGTGGGGGTTGGGGGCAGATGGCAGCAGGGTGCAGCAACTCCAACTGTTTGGGCAGGGGGAAGCAGGGTGCAGCAACCCTGATTCTTTAGGCAGGGGATGGAGGCCTCAGGGTGCACAATTCTTGACTGTGTGGGTGAAGACAGTGGGCATCAGGTTGCAGCAGCCTCAAATGTGGAACAGAAGGCCAGCAGCTTGTGGGGCTGGGGTAAGGTGGCAGCAGAGTTCAACTACCTCAACTGTGGGGAAGAGACATGGTGTATCAGGATGTCACACAGAAAACACCAAGGAACTGAAATTTGTGAGTTCAGATGGTACATGTGCATGAAATAGTAGAGTATGACAGGCAGCTGTTTGTCAATCTGACATAAAAAAACGTTCTTACATGAATGTATTTATGAAGGTTACATCAAGGATGAACTATTTCTATAAAGAAACACAATTTAGATTGATTTTGTATTCACTAGACAACCATGTGAACTGAAAGCTGTGATACAGGCAAGCTGACCTCTCACAGAAAGAGTTCCACTACTTCAGTTCAGCACTGAAACTCAAATTATCAATTTTTATAAGAAGCGAATGACATATTTTAAGCTAATCTATCTAAAACAAACCACAGACTGAGTTTGGAAGAAACCTGGAGAGCAAACCATTCACTCTACAACCTGCTGTGATTGGGAATCTGAAGCAGCAAGCTACACTACTCCAAGATTATGCCATCGTTCTCCAAGCCTGACTGACAGAGATACAGAAATAACTCCACTGTTTTCAACCACTGTAGAACAAGTTAACAAATGCTGATTTAAAGAAAACCACAAAACCAAACAGCATGAAATTTTCAGGAAACCCTAATCATGACACAGGGACTTGAATTCAAGATTAATTACCAATATGCAAAAAACTTTGCACATGATCTTTAATACATATTATGGAAATGTTTTCCAAAATTCTGCAGTGACACACAGCATGAATAGGGAAGCAGATAATGACAATTTTCTGGGGGCAGTCGAGCAAACTGAGGTTTTGGATAAGCTTCTCACATTAGAAACAACAAAATCACCTGGACCAAATGACTTGGGACTAAGATTTCTCAAAGTTATTGCTTTTGAATTTGCAGAATCCCTGTCTTAAATATTTAACAGGTCACTGGACAAGAGTGAAGGTACCTGAGGAATGGAGAAGTGCAGTAGTGGTCCCTATATAAACAAGCATTTGTCAATGCTGAATGTTTGCTTGCTGGTATTAGCATTGGAAATGCGGGAGTTAGACAGATGCAGAATAGTAATGGCAGTGAAGTACTGAAGTTCACGCCAACACCACCTCCATCCTGTAGAGACGGACAGGCATTGGGGTACGTGTTTGGGTCGTTGCCCATGACGGGCATGCCATGTCACCTCACCCTATTCTACAGGCAGTGACACGTGTTGAGGTATGCCTTAGGGTGTTTGGCTTTACAGTCATGCCATTCCATAATGACATATGCTGAAATGGGTGCAGCATAGGAGAATGGGGTGAAGTCTGGGGCTGAAGAGTCCAAGGTACACTTTGATGCCTGTCACTGGCTGGAGGTGGGAGTGGGATGGCATGAGCAGTACAGTTGGCAATCCAAACGCACACCCTGATGCCTGTCAGTCTGTACAGGGTAGGACGTTATGGTTAGAAACCCTAACGCCTTGGGTGTTTCTTACTATTTACACTACAAATTTTCAACATGGCCTTTTTGTGACCCTATCTCATGAAAGCATGTGGGACCTCTTTTCATGAAGAGTGGCAGTGTGATTATGTCAGTGTGTCCCAAACATTGACTTCCAATAGTGACAGTGACATTCTGCGCCACATGTATGAAAACACAGATGGGGCAGAATGTGAAAAATGACAGCTGTACCATCCACAGGGAGGTGTGAAGAGATGGCAATGTTGAAAATCTGTACTGGGAATATTAAAAATGCTCACACGTCCGAGCCGATTGTACATGGAAATTGCGCAACGCATGCATGTTACACAGTCATTTTATGAACATTCATCACCAAATTTTCAATATAGGCATTGTAGGACCTTTGCTCATGAACAGTGTCACTGTGATTTTCTTAATGTGTCCCGAACACTGATTTCCCACAGCAACCACGCTATTCTGCGCCAGAAGTGCAAAAAACACATGTTGGCCAGGATGTGAAAAATGACAGCTGTACTGTTCATAAGGAGGTGTGGAAAAATGGCAATGTTGAAAACCTGGAGTGAACATATTACAAATGTGCGAAGTTATGAGCGTGACTGGAAACTGCACAATGCACGCTCGTAACATAGTCATGTTATGGACTTTCATCACCAAATTTTCAACATAGGCAGTTTGGGGCCTCTGCTAATGAACAGTGTCACTGTGATTTTCTTAATGTGCCCCCAGCACTGATTTCTCACAGCGACCGTGCTATTCTGCGCCGGAACTGCAAAACCACATTTCAGCCAGGATGTGAAAAATGACTGCTGTACTGTTCATAAGGAGGTGCATAAAAATTGCAATGTTGAAAATCTGGAGTGAAAACATTGCAAATTGGTGAACTTACAAGCGTGCGTAGCAACTGCACAATGCACACTTGTAAAACAGTCATTTTGGGGATTTTTCCCACCAAATTTGCAACATAGACTTTTTGAGAGCCCACATCATGAACACTGGCACTGTTGTTTCATTAATTGGTCCCGAAAGGTTATTCTGTGACGTGACCATGAAATCACCTTTTGTGGCCGATTAATGCCATGACAGTGCCAGAATTCATGAGGAGGGGTCCCAAAACCACATGTTGAAAATTTAGTGCAAAAATTCCCAAAAATGCCAGAGATATGCATCAAAGTTGAAAAAACCCTATTTATATCATTATACTGCTTACTGGCATTTCCTCAGTTCGCGGTCAGCTTTGAAGAGTGCAGATGTGTTCCCGGTCCACCGAAGATCATTGTGTTGGGCTCTGGAGGCAAGTAGGGTGAGGGGTGTGTAGGCAGGGTGCACAGAGGGTGGGCGCGGGTTGGGGAGGATCCACCAGACTCAACAAGGGACCATTTTTGCTTTACAGGTACAAAAAAACCAAAACATAAGACATTACGGGACTTTTTTTTTTTTTACAGGGCCATTTCTGGACATTTGGCATGCTGGGATGGGCTTCTAGCATGCCAACCAACTGTTGGGGGGGCCAGCTGTAGCTGACAGGGGATTGGGCACCCCCATCGGCACAACTCTCCCACTACTGTTTCGGGGGGGGAATTTATGCTGACAGGGAGTGGGCTCCCCATTGGCAAGTCATAGCACTGGGGATGGAAGCCAACGGGGTTTGAGGCCCCCGTCGGCAAAAACACCTTGCTGTGGGGAGGGGCACATGCTACCAAAGGGGATTGGGCACCCCTCTGCACTGGGGGTGAATTAATATTGTTTGTGAACATGGCAGCAAGGTTCCACCATGTTCACAAACAATATTAGAGTAGCAACGTTCCACCCAGCAATAACAGGTTGCTTCCTCATTGCAGCGAATCGTTGACGCTGCAATGATGAGGCAGCCCCCAATTGCTGCAGCAAAAATGTTACAAGTTGGTGGCACTTCTGGAAGCCAGTGTCATCAGCACACTGTGCCTCCATTGGTGCACCACGGCCAAGCCCCCAAATGTAATGCCTCTGTTGGCTGCCTCATTGCCGTGCCTCCCAAACCCGCTTCTCTCCTAAGCTGTCACATAATGTTTCTTGTGCATGCATGCAAGCAAACATAAAAAGGACATTAAAAGCAACCCACAGAACTACAGACCTATCAGCTTGACTGGTATATTAGGGACGATTATGGAAAGCCGCATTAGGGATACAGTAGGTTGAGCATGCAAGAGGAACAATTGAACTTAAAGGACAAGCACCAGCACAGCTTTACCAAAAGAAAATCATGCACAACAAATCTACTGTGTTTTTACAAAAAAGTAAGCATTAATCTCAACAATGGTTTACTATCTGACATTATCTATCTTGACTTTAGGAAAGCTGTTAACATGGTATCACACACAAAGTTAAAAAGTAAATTAGTAAAGTTTAAGTTTAATCACAAACTGATAAACTGGATTGAGAATTGGCTTTACATTAGGGAGCAAAGGGTTAGAGTACATGGATGTGAATCATCTTGCATCAAGGTGACCAGCGGGGTACTGCAGGGTTTGATACTAGGTCCTATTATATTTAAGTTCTACATTTCAGGCATTGGCAATGAACTAAAATATTGGTATAGTATCTTTGCAGATGATGCCAAGTTAGGAGGTAGGGTTGATACTGTTCCAGCTTATGAGACACTGCAGAAGGACTTGGACCGATTGGTAATATGGGCTAAGAAGTAGGGAATGACTTTCAATACCTCGAAATGTAAAGTTATGCATTTTGAAAAAACAAATCCTGGTTATAAATGTTATCTACAAAAGGAGTTATTGGAGGAAACATCTAAAGAGAGGGACTTGGGGATCATTGTAACTATGACTTTAAAACTGTGCAGCCAATGTTCAGAAGTGTTTAAAAGATCAAATTATTTGATAAATACTATCAATAGGCATTTTGTAAGCAAATCCAAAGAACTGAAACTTCTGTTATATAATGCATGTGTGAGACCACAACCAGATTACTATTCACAATTTTGATAAGCATTGACTAATTCTGACAGTAGTAAATTAAAGCCTACAGAGGAAGGCAACAAGATCAATCAAGGGGCTGTAAGTTAAAACATATCAGGAGCATTTGAAACTCCTTAAATTAAACACACTTCATAATAGACATACTAGGGGAGATGTTTTTATTAAATGTATAAAGTTGTTAATGAGGAGGATCTCATGGAAGGTTTGAATTTTAAATACAGAATACAGCATAATTTAAGAGGGTATGATAAATTCAGTCAAATAATTTTAAAATGGAAAAATGTAAGTAGTATTATACACAAAGAATAGTAAACATTTGGAACAATCTGCCTCCAGAGATGGTGAATAGTGTCAATTTTAACCAATACAAGACTAGATTGGATAAATACTTGGCCAAAAAGGGATTAGAGGATTATTATCATTGAACAAGAGACAGCATACATGGGCTTTTTGCCTTCTGCTACCTCTACAATTCCAAATGAATTAAAGAAGAAAAGAGAATCCAATTATTGTTTTAAAAACTGTAAAAATTACACAGATGGACCACAGTAGTGCAAACATATAAAAGGCAAAGTTTGTTGCTGAAAGAAGTATTCATTTCTTTAGAAACAGGTGAAAAATATATTTCATTTTTCATTGAAACACATTGGACTTCTAAGTAGCTGGCAGTGTCTGACATCTTAGTACCAGAATTCTATTGAATTCTGTTTTATTTGCAGTGTGAAAAGCACAGGTGAAACCCCACTTGTTTCCATGCACTAACAAATATTTTATCATGAAAGTAGAAAGTAATAACCAACATATCAAGATACAATAAATAAAATAAATGGTTGTGTATTTATTAGAACTAAACACCTGGGGCTTAATTTTCAAAGAGCCCATAGATCGACGTAAGTTGCATCTCTCCAAGTATGCAGTAAACTCCAGGTGCACCAGGGATCTTGTGCCCAATTTTAGAATAACCAGGCTCCTAGCACTAGACTCCCTGGGTTTGTCACAAGTGGATAGCAGCACCAAAGAAACAACACACCAGAAAGGAATGCCTCAAGCCACAGATAGGCTTGCAGCAGCTGCAGGAGGTATGGCGACTCACCGGTTGGGCACCCTGTTTCATGCCATTTTGAAACCTCAACAATCATCTTTCATGTTTTCATTCAGAATCTAAGTCTTCAACCAGACTGTTACAGTAAAAATGTGCCATAACAATATTTACAGCAAGTGTAACAGAGTCCAAAAACTGCAAACAGACAGAGACAGCATTCATTCGAACCAAGGACAGTATTGACAGAATCCGGATTGAACATCCACGTAGGTTCTTTTCTAATATATCTACATTCTTCAATCCTGCCTCTTTTTGTTGTCAGCATTTATCAAGTCCCACATAAACAAAGCTATGGCCAGAACCTTTCTCTTGTACATGTCTCACAAAAGCATTTACCCGATTCTCATGCTCAATATCCAGTAGATGTTCTCCTATACTTATTTTTTTTTTCTTCTTCTTCTGTTTGTCACTGTCCAACCTGGCCTCTATCTTCCCAGCCCCCCAAGCTCTGTCACCTCGGTGTCCACTGGTCACATCTCTGGAACTAGTAAGATGCCAGCTGGCCAGGTATGGGACCTGTGAGAGGCTGGCTGTGATCCTGCTGGGCAGATATTTCAGCCTCCATTTTCTCCCACTCCCCCCTCCCTGGCGTGTCATGGAGGCATGCAATGATGCCAAAGGCCGAGCCACACGTGGTTCCACATGCTGCATGCTAGGTATCTGCCCCACTCCACCCTCTCTGTGTGGGTCCATTGTGCTGGCCACAAGCCACCACTAGGGGTCATTCAGGCAGCAGACTCTGTCCCCACCCCTCCCCAGGAGAGGAGAGCTGTCCTCCGGACACTCGATCCTCTCCCTCCCTCCATGGCCGACCCCTGGCAGCCTGCTCACACTGCAAACATGGGTTGCCAGCATGGTGGGAGGTAAGGCATGATGTCTCAGCCCTCCGCACCACTGGACCAGCCTCCTATACTTATTTTAATCATACAGTTAGTTTTCCCAATGAAAAATCAGTTACACTGCAATGTTACTAAATAAACCAAGGTATTGGTAACATAGTTGATAGACTGTCTCATGTCAAATACTTTGCCAGTTTCTGGATTACTGGACACTTTCTCCCTGCACGTTTGATGCTCACAATGTACAATGGCCATATATATGATTTCCCTTGTAGGGGGGGTCAGCCAGTTCCTATGGCCATGTGCCAATTGTGTTTGGCAACTAGCTATGCATAACCAAGTTCCCAGCACATTTATCCTTCCAATATACAAACCTACTGTAACATATAGAATCAGTCACAAAAACATCCATACATAAATAAATAAGCAATAAATACTGTTCATAAGAATTCACAACAAAATCCTGTACACACCAGAAATAAATAATTCCTGACGACATTTCAACATGGCTGAGTGCTAATTTTTGTCAGGATATGCCTGACACTGGTCCCTGCAGATTCTGGAATTAAAAACAACTACTGTCTTCCCATCCCCCTCCTGACAGGCTCCCCCCACCCAACAGCATGCTCCTGCACTGACGCAGGGCACTTAGACCACATTCTGACTGATCTAAGTGGAGCCCCTTGCTGCACCCACAGCAGGGCTTACAAAATCCCCAAAAAGGAGATGTTGCAGCCGTGCTGTGGTGCAACCTCGTTTGCGACCTGACACACCCCGATGTAGGTTGCAAGGCTGGTACAGTGCCACTTTGATGCAGCATATCCCCTTTTCGTTGCATACATTTGAAAATTAGGAATGCTGCATCTTTTGCTGCAAGGTGCCACTTGCATTATTTATGTTTGATGCAGGCACCTTATGTCATTCCCCGGGCTTTGAAAATCGAGACCCGGCTCTTTATGAATCAGTCCTACCAATACTGTTTTTATGTGTAAATGCGTATTCAGTATGTACTGATAGGTCTGAAACTGTTTTTTGAGTATATCATCAGTACACATTTTTTAGGTGTGACAGCCAGAAAACAGCATTGTATTGATAATATAGTAGAGAGCAGGGAGGACCTGAGAGGAGAGGAGATCCCAAAGGCACAAATTAGTAAAGGAAGCAGGGTGGAGGAAGGAAATGGGAGCATTAAAACGAGTGTAGGGAAGGAGGGAGGGCAAAAGAGAAGAAAGAGGATAACAAGCAAAGTGGAAACAAAATTTGGAAGGTCATATGTGTGAATGCTAGATATCTATGAAATAAGGTTCCAAACCAAAAGGCCATCATGGCAGAGGCCGACCTGGATATTGTGGCCATTACTGAGTTATGGTGCACTGAAAACCATAACTGAGACATGGCTATACCTGGATATATTCTGTTCAGGAAGCACAGTGTGGGAAGGAAAAAAGGGGTGAGGTGCTTTATGTGAGGGAAAGCATAAAAGCTGCAGAGATACAGGGAATGCAGGGAGAGGTATAGGTGCTATGGATCACCCTGGAAATGGGTAGTGAAGCAATTATCCACACTGGAGTGATCTACAGACCTCCAGTATAGGGGAAGAATTATATAAGGTACTGGTGGAAGCCACTGGCAAGATGGCAGAAAAGGGGGAGGTGCTGCTGGTAGGAGACATCAACGTGCTGGATGTAGATTGGAGCCTTCCAACCGCAGCTTCAGCTAAAAGCAGGGATATCCTGGACTGTCTACAGGGGGCATTCCTCAGGCAACTATTCAGCAAACACACTCATGATGGGACAGTACTGGACCTGGTACTCACTAACAGGGACAGTGTTGCAGATATCAGGGTAGGAGGCCACTTGGGCACCAGTGGTCACCTTATGGTGTGGCTCAGTATAAGAACAACTACAGAATCAAACCACACAAAGAGGATGGTCCTGGATTTCAGGAGGGAAGATTTTAAAAAGATGGGTGAATGCCTCAGGGATAACCTAGCGGGGGGTGGTGAATGGCCTGGGAGGGTGGAGGAACAATGGGTGAAGCTAAAAGGGAATATAATAAAAGCAACAAACCTCTGCATCAGTCAAGTGAGCAAAAGAGGTGGCTGAAAAGGTAAAGACTGAAAGGGTACCATTCAGAGGATATAAGGCGATGCAGAGTGAGAAGGATAGGGATGTGTATCAGGGGAAACAGAGGGAATCAGGGAAAGAATTGAGGAGTGCAAAAGCACAAACTGAAGAGTGAATAGCCCAGGGGGTAAAAAAAGGGGACAAGACATTTTTAGATATGTTTTATGTTTTTTAATTAAAAGAAAAAAAAACAGGGTTGAATTGTAAGGTTAAAAAAGGAAGCAGGGACTGTGCAGAGGGGGATCAAGGAAAAGCATACATCCTGAGTAAATAATTTTGGTTGGTGTTCACCGAGGAAGAAGAAAGGGAAGGGCCACAAAAAAGTAACAGAAGCTTTGTAGTGAGGGAGGTGGACACTGGTCCCTTTTTGGAGGAAAGAGTCCTGAAGGGACTCACAGATTTGAAGGTGGAAAAAGTAATGGGGCCAGACAGGGTGCATCCAAGGGTACTGAGGGAGCTCAAAGACCTACCAGGTCGCACCTGTAAACAAGCTTCAGCTTAGTGTGTCTCTCCTGGTTAAAAAAAAAAAATCTCAAAGTGGTACTGAATGCACTTCGGACAGTCCCATTTAACAGCTCACTGGAAATAGGAGTGGTTCCAGAGGACTGGAAGAAGGCAGATGTAGTCCCACTTAGTAGCAGGGAAGACGCTGGGAATCATAAGCCACTCAGCCTAACATTAATGGTGGGAAAGTTAATGGAATCATTGCTGAAGGATTGTGGAATATCTTGAATCCAATGGGTTACAAGACTAGAGACATAATGGGTTGATGGGGGCGGAGTCATGTCAAATTAAAGATATCATTGACTGGGTGGCAAAGAAATTAGATCAGAGTGGAGCGGTGAACATGGCCTAAATAGATTTTAGTAAGACTTTCTACGATGTGCCACATAGGTGACAAGTAAGCAAGCTGGGAAGCTTAGGAGTGGTTCAAAGGTGGTAAACTGGACAAGAAATTAATTAGTGGTCAGCCGACAGAAGGTAGTGGTAAATGGAATTCACTCCAAGGAAGAGAGAGTGACCAGCAGGGTGCCTCAGGGATCAGTGCTGGGACTGGTCTTCTTTAATGTCTTTATAATGACATTGCAGATGAGCTGGAAGGGAAGGTCTATTTCTTTGTTTATGTTACCAAAATCTGCAATAGGGTGGACACTCCATGTTGGGTGGAAAGGATAAACATAGATCTGAGAAAACTAGAGGAGTGGTCAATGGTATGGCAGCTGGGTTTCAGTATAAAAAAGTACAAAATAATGCACGTAGGGCATAGAAACCCAGGGGTAGAGTACAAAATGGGTGGAGTGGTATTGATGACCACCAAGCAAAAAAGAGACCTGAAGGTAATCATAGCAGATGACCTAAAGATGGCCAGGAAGCGTGACAAGGCAGTAGGGAGGGCTAGTGGGATGCTGGGGTGCATAGGGAGGGTATCACCAGCAGAAACGCGGAGGTGGTGTTACCTCTGTGTAGATTGCTGGTAAGACACCACCCAGAATACTGAGTCCAGTTTGGAAACCACATCTCTGGAAAGACATAGACAGAGTAGAGACAGTCCCAAGGAGGGTAATTAAAATGGTACAGGGTCTACAACAAAAGCCCTATGAGGAGACTAAAGGACCTCACCCTGGAAGAGAGGAGGGAAAGGGGATATGATAGAGACTTTTAAATACCTCATGGGGGTAAATAAGGGCACAGGAGGGAAATATTTTTTAGAACAAAATGTGCTCAAGAAGAATGGAACATGCTATGAAGCCGGGGGTAGATTAAGGAAAGATTTGAGGAAGCACTTCATGGAAAGGGTGCTGGATTTCTGGAACAGCTTTCCAGTGGAGGTGGTGGAAGCGAAAACAGTGGTGAGGTTCAAGAATGTGTGGGACAGGCACAAGAGAATAATAGTGTAAAGGAAGGGGGAAGGGAGAAAGCTGTAGATCAAGTACAGCCTTTAATAATAATGTAGGTAGGGGAAAAAGCAATAGACTGCGTAGGCCAAGCAGTTCATATCTGCTGTCAAAATTCTATGTTTCTACATGTTTTTGTATCAACAAACTATTGATACTATTTGATTGTATCAATACATTAAGTTAAATGGCAATTTTAAAATAAAATTCTATTTTTTTACTTTTCTGAATTTTGGTAATTTAGTGAGAAACTGAGTATTTTGCGTCCTAATAATATTCGTTCATCTTATTCCTTTAACTGAGTTGTGAACATTTCGCTCTTCCCTCTAGCACCTCCACTCTTCCTAGCTTTTGCAGGCTTTGCCTCCATGAAAGCATTGGAACGTAATAATTACACACTATTTAGCTCACATTTGATATGTTCACCTCCCTCTCATATTTTGTGGCTTATGTATGAACTTACAAACATACAAAATTGCCAGCAGAAACAGGCCTCATGGTCTATCGAATCTCATCGAGTGTGCAGCTAGCCCCTCATCTCACAGCTGCCCATCCCGCCCCCTCTTCCCAGTATCCCTTCCCCTTCCCTTGTCCCAACCCCTCTTGAAACTGCCCACCATCTTATAGGACACTATCTCATCTGGTAAGGTGTTCCATTTGTCCACTACTTTTTCAGTAAAAAAATGTCTCCTCATCTCCCTCTTGAATCTCCCCCTTCAATCTCAGTCCATGCCCTCTCATGTCCCTCCTCTTCTCATCTGAAAAATCCCTTTTGTGTTGGTCTTGTTTATCCCCTTCAGATACTTAAAGGTCTTGATCATATCCCCCATCCCTCCTCTCCTCCAGTGAATACATATACAGTTCTCCCAGCCTATCCTCATAGGGCTTGCTCTCGAATCCCTGTGTGACAGGGAGCTCCTGCCACTCTTGAGGACTGACCTTTTCTTAAATCTGTTGCAGCGGTTCTTCTATTTCTTAGTCTAATCTATTCTTTACAATTTCTAGTCCATACAGTTGGCAACCTATGTGCACCCCCTTCCCTTTCTTGACTATGCTATAGTGTCCTCTTTAATTTTCTTTTTCCTTCTCAGGCCCTAGTACAGGGAGGTTACTGTGGTGACCTCCAAGTGTATGTAAAACAGGTTGTATTTATCATTGTTGGATTTAGAATGTAATAGCACCATGTCATAAAATACGTTGATGTATATACCTTATGTTTATGAAACCTGTAAATGTTGAAAATATCATGGCACTAGGTGTTTTTGATAATGGTAAAAAGTACTAGGTGACTATTATAGAAATTAAGTTAGTTGTGCTATTTAAAATGCATGTAAATTGCTGTAAGTTGAACAAGTCTGAAATGGCATGGTGATTTACATATATCCCATGATGCTTTGCATTAGGGAAGTATATGTGAGCTCTGAGTATATGTGGGCTATGAGCTGCAAATCTGGAGATCTGGGTTTGAATCCCGCAGTGCCCAGTTGCATACTGTGTGACCCTGAGCAAGTCAATTAACATATCCCATGATGC
This sequence comes from Neoceratodus forsteri, assembly GCA_016271365.2. Lineage (NCBI taxonomy): Eukaryota > Metazoa > Chordata > Ceratodontiformes > Ceratodontidae > Neoceratodus > Neoceratodus forsteri. Next base: position 825,812,326 of record CM057449.1, read on the forward strand.
TTTGCATTAGGGAAGTATATGTGACATTGTGTTTCTTTGAAACTTGGCTTACTGTCAATGCCCTTTGGGGCAACCCTTGTTTCAGTGCTTCTGTACGGAGATGCTTTGTTAGAAACATAGAAACATAGAATTTGATGGCAGATAAGGACCGTTTGGCCCACCTAATCCGCCCATTGTCCTACCTAACAGATAAGCTGCAGATCCTAGTTAACCAACAACTTAGTTCCTCCTACCCCCCACTAGGACTGCCTTATGTCTGTCCCATGCATTCTTGAATTTTCACACTGGTCTTGACTCCATGACCTCCTCAGGGAGGCTGTTCCATACATCCACAACCCTCTCTGTGAAAAAATACTTCCTCACATTACCTCTGAGCCGTCCCCTCTCTATCTTCAAATTGTGTCCCCTTGTTCTTGCACATCTCTTTTTCTGAAAGATGCTACCCTCTTGGACTTTGTTGATTCCCTTGAGGTACTTGAAAGTTTCTATCATGTCCCCTCTCTCCCTTCTTTTCTCAAGGGTATACATATTAAGCTCCTTTAGTCTTTCTTCGTATGTCATCTGGTGCAGACTCTGCACCATTTTGCTTGCCCTCCTCTGGACAGCCTCCACTCTGTCTATGTCTTTGCAGAGACGGGGTCTCCAGAACTGCACACAGTACTCCAGATGGGGTCTCACCAACTGTCTGTACAAAGGGATAACAACTTCCTGTTTTCTACTATTGATGCCTCTCCCTATGCATCCCAGTATCCCCCCCAGCTCTCCTTACTGCCTTCTCACATTGCTTGCCCACCTTTAGGTCATCTGATATAATTACCCCCAGGTCCCTTTCCATTTTTACTGTTGTCAGTATCTCACCCCATTGTGTACTCTTCCCCTGGGTTTTTGTTTCCCAGGTGCATTACCTTGCACTTCTTTGCATTCAGTCTGAGCTGCCATACGTTTGACCATTCCTCCAACCTTGCCAAGTCCCTTCTCATCCTTTCCACTCCATCTTGTGTATCAACCCTGTTGCAGATCTTTGTGTCATTTGCAAAGGGACATACTTTTCCTTCCAGTTCCTCTGCAATGTCACTTATAAAGACATTAAAAAGGACTGGTCCCAGTACTGAATCCTGTGGTACGCCGCTAGTAACCCTCCTTTCTTCACTGTGGACTCCATTTACTACTACCCTTTGCGTCCTGTTGTCTAGCCAATTATTTATCCAGGCTACCACCTTGGGACCCACTCCAAGGCTGGCTAACTTGTGTATTAATCTTTTCTGTGGGACTGTATCAAATGCCTTGCTAAAATCCAGGTAGGCCATGTCCACAGCCCATCCCTGGTCTACTACTTTGGTCACCCAGTCAAAGAAGTCTATTAGATTCATATGACTCAACCTTCCCGTCGCAAATCCATGCTGCCTTGTTTTTAGCTTGTTTTGTTTTTTTATTTGAGCACCCACTACCCAAGCAAACAAGACCCACATAGGGGTGGAGGCTGAATCTCAACTACTAAGTAGATCAGACATCAGTGTTAATAGGTGCTGGCTAAGTGCAGAGAAAGGACATACATAGTCTGTTGCTGCTGCAAACTAATGTACTGAAGAAGGGATATGCCACTGCTTAAAGTCATCTGCTGTATTCTGAATAAATATCACACAGAGATTGTGTGTTGAACTTGAAGTACGGTGTCTGATCCATCTGTTATCCCACAACCCCTCCACAGACTTGGTGTCAGAAGTGGGATAACTTGCTGGAAGTGTCTGGACTGGCTGAAGAGGTATGTTTTCTGGTGGACATCACCCAGATATCCCAGGTGGACTGATGCACCAGGAGTTGCCGGAAAAGAAAGTCTGTGGAGTTCTGACCAGAACTATGGCTGACAGACTGGGAGAGAAGCTGCTGCCTGGACTGGACCTGGGAGCTCAGAGGAAGGCCACGCCTGAAGACAACAAAGAGATGCAAGAGGACATGGAAGAATTGAGAGAACTGACTCCTCTTGAAGGCACTCCACCTGAAGATATAGGGGAGTTGTTGAAGTGGCTCTGCATAAAACAGGTGCTGATGGAAAGAGAAACAGGGTGGGATACGTCTATGCCTAGATTTTAGAAAGCTTAACATGTCACTATTCGATGGCTACCCAATGCCTTGAATAGATGACATCATTGACAGGCTAGGCAATGCACAGTATATCTCCACCCTAGACCTTGCTAAGGGATATTGACAAATCCCCTTGTCACCTGATTCACAAGATAAATCCGCATTTAGCACTAATATCAGTTTATACCAGTTTGACACAATGCCATTTGGACTACATGGGCCCCAGCTACTTTTCAGCATTTTATGGACTACATTTTAAGACCACACATTAAGTACTGTGTGGCTTATTTAGATGATGTAGTCATATTCAGTCCTGACTGGGAAACCCATATTATACTACTAAGGTTCATACTACTAAGGTCAATAACAGCAAGGGGGCCAGTTAGACCCATAACTGCTCTTGTTACTAATAATAGCTACAAATTGATCCAGACAGGATAAATTTGTCCAGCCTAGTTTTGAAAATCAATTTGGAGCTGCTTATAATCACTTCTAAGGGTAATATGTTCCATGGTTTAATTACACAAAGTGTATAGAAGAACTTCCGAGGGAGATATTTAAATTTCCTTATCTACAACTGAAGGGATGTCCCCTAAGATTATATGCCTCATCCTTAAAGCAAAAGCATAGAGTAGTAATTAAATATGAGTCATTTATAATATCATACATTAGGAGTATATCACCTCTTAAACACCTAATGTAGAGAAGCATCAAATTCAAGACAGTAAGTCTAGTTTTGTTTGAGACGTTAGTAAGACCATTTACCATCTTTGTATATCTTCTTTGGACCCTTTCTAACTTAGCAATGTCCAGCTTTTTAAATGGACACCACAGCTGGGAGGAAAAGTCCAAAAGGGGAATGACATAGGCTTGATAGAGAGGTAACAAAACCCACCTGTCTCTAGACTTGATGTTTCATTTAATGGACCAAATGACCAAATTAGCTCTAAGGATAACATCATTTATTTGGGTGCTAGGAAGGAAGTCATCAGTAATCAAGACTCTCAAATCCTTTTTAACATCGGAAACAATTAACACCTGGTTATCCAAAGTATATGTGTGCCTAAGATTACTAACTCCAAAATGAATGATTTTACACTTATTATGATTAAGTTTCATCCCCAGTAAGTGATTCATTTAGACAGTTGATTGAGGTCATTCTGGATAGAATACATTTGATCTGAGTTTGCACATGGTCCACCTATTTTAATATCATCTGCATATTTTACCATATTAGAACACTAAAATTAATATCTGCTGTTAAAAATTGAAACAAACAGGGACCCAGAATGGAATCCTGCAGCACTCCACTAGTAACTAGACACCTATCAGAAAAATAACCATTTATCAAAACTTTTTGTGATCGTTGGCTTAACCAATTTGCTATCCACATAACCAAATTCAAGTTAATACCAGGACAGTGTAATTTCTGTATTAGTGCCCAATGTGGGAGAGAACCGAAAGCCTTGCTAAAATCAACACAGATAACATCATATGGTGTTCTGTTATCTAACTGTAAACTTAAATCTTCATAAAAACAAAGTAAGTTAGTAAGGCAACTCCTCCCTTTTTAAAACCATGTTGTTCAACATCAATCTGATCGAGTGATGTAGTAATCAAATCCTTAATTAGGCTTTCTAATATTTTACCCATGTTAGACACTTGTCCTAGGTATTGCAAGTAATAAAGGAGTCAGGAGTGACCATTAACCCTGCTAAGTGTGCCCTAGCAAAGACTGAGACAAGATACCTAGGGTTCATTTTAGAAAACAGACAAGTGATGCCCAAAGTAGGGAAGGTTACAGCAGTAGCAAACAGCCCAATACCTACCACAAAAAAACATGTGAGAGCTTTCCTAGGCTTGGATGGTTATTACCAGAGATTTATTCCTAGTTTCTCAACCATTGCTAGTCCTTTGACTGATCTCACTAAAAAGAGGTGCCTCTATAAGATTCAGTGGACCCCTATTTGTGATGAGGTATTTAAGAATATCAAGGCAATTCTATGTACAGCTCCTGCATTGAAAAACCTTGACTTCATACAAGTGTTTGAGGTTCAAACCGATGCATCAGAGAATGATATTGGGGCAGTCTTGTCTCAGAAAATAAATGGGAAAGAACATCTGATCATGTATATCAGCAGGAAGCTACACGAGAGGGAGTGAAGATATGCTACCATAGAAAAAGAATGCTTAACTCTGAAGTGGGCTATTGAGTCTCTGAAATATTACTTGTGGGGAGGCTAAATTTAAGGTTATAACTGATCACAACCCCTCTGCTGGTTGCACCAAATGAAAGAAAAAAAATCCCTGTATAATGCGGTGGTACTTGATGTCACAAACCCACTCAGCAGGTCAGGCCCTCTACTCCCAAAGTGACAACCTCTGAGCACAGTCTTGTGAAAAGTGTAACAGACAAGCTAACCCTCTTGTCTGTTTTTGTGAATTTGGATCAACCTTTGGTCTCAAGTTCTGGAGGGATTCAAACTGTGAACCTCTTGCTAGCATACCAAATGCACAGGCTCAGATATTTCTGTCTTTGGGGGGCCAGATATCTTTGCCTATGGGCACCTAACCAGGTATACAGAGATGAACCCTTACAAACTTTAATAAAAACCTCAGATTTAAAATGTTTCTCTTTCCAGTTTGGTACCACCATTCAAGCTTATGTTTAGTATCTGCAATAACCATATACTTTTCTTACAACTAAAAAGAAGTCAAAGACAGACCAAGTAAGTTCTAAAAAGATTTTTACTAAAATAGTTAAAAATACGTAAAACGCAAAATGCAGAACTCTTATATCCCCAGACATACAAATCTTTTAAAAGAAACAAGGTTTAAACAGTGCAAATTCCTACTTACAGTACTTAGATTTGAAATCTTTCTAAAAATCTGTTTACAAGTGCTCCAAAGATCTTTCCTCAGTCAGAGTCTAGGTAAAAGTGTGTAAGTAAAACAGAGTATTCCTTAAACAACTGTATGGGACAACCCATTTTTGTGTGAGGTCAGCTAGCTCCTCCTCTGTCAGATTATGAGTAAAAAAATATATATCTTATACAAAAGTATTACATTCTGCAACTTCAGCATAATGTATGCCCTTCAAATGACACTTCTTTTGATCTCATAATAAGCTTCCTCCTTCCAGGACATGAAAGCATCTTTATGATTTCGCACTTCTATGTAATAACCTGGGTTTTCCTTCCAATGTCATAAAATGGATATGTTATAGCAACTATGGTTGTAATTAACTCAGACAGACAGGATCCTTAATTAAGGCCTTACATGTAACACATGGTCTCCAAAAACTAAGTGTGTGTGAACTCACATGCTGTCAGCATTTCTCTTATGGCTTTCATCTTTTTGCTGAAACCTGGGGGGTTGATGAGTGAGCCCATTCTAAGAGCACCAGATTTTTCAGCAGAGACAGTCAGTAATACATTTTATATTAAAAAAATGATACAGCACTCAGAGCTGGCTGTCTACATCACACTTGACTCTTCAGCCTTATCGATTTACTGTGTCCCACAGGGCAGGGACAATACATGTAAATGCTAATTTCATGTCTAGATATGGTGCAGGAATTGATGTCAGTGAAATATGACGTACTTTCCCTAAAAGGAGATAGTTCAGGGAAGATACCGTTAGTCTCTATTGAGAAATGTGTTAATGCCTCAGGGTAAAGAATGATGATATCCACTATGTTTATGATAGAAAGTTTATTGTTAATAGGGACCCTGAGACAGAGCTTCTGAAGATGGATGGGTGGAAGCTCCATCCCTTCCTGGGACAGGAAGGTGGTAAGCAGACACTGCTTCCCTCTTAAGGTGGGGGATATGTGACAGGGAGATCCTGTCATGCTTGAGGACTGACCCTTTCTTAAATCTGTTGGAACTGTTTTTCTATTTCTTAGCCTAATCTATCCTTTACAATTTCTAGTACATAAGGTTGGCCACCTATGGGCACCCCTTCCCTTTCTTGACTATGCTATAGTGTCTTCTTTAATTTTTCTTTTCCCTCTCAGGTCCTAGTACAGGGAGGTTACTGTGGTGACCTCCAAGCATATGTAAAACAGGTTGTGTTTATCATTGTTGGATTTGGTATGTAATAGCACTATGTCATAAAATACATTGATTTATATACCTTATGTTTATGAAACCTGTAAATGTTGAAAATACCATGGCACTAGGTGTTTTTGATAATGGTAAAAAGTACTAGTTGACTATTATAGAAATTAAGTTAATTGTGCTATTTAAAATGCATGTAAATTGCTATAAGTTGAACAAGTCTGAAATGTCATGGTGATTTACATATATCCCATGATGCTTTGCATTAGGGAAGTATATGTGAGCTCTGAGTATATGTGGGCTCTGAGCTGCAAATCTGGAGACCTGGGTTTGAATCCCACAGCCCCCACTTGCATACTGTGTGACCCTGAGCAAGTCACTTAACTTCCCTGTGCTCCCAGGTTGCACCTGTAAACAAGCTTTCAGCTTAGTGTGTCTCACCTGGTTAAACAATTGGGAAAAAAAAATGTGATGTTGTGTTTCTTTGAGACTTGACTTATTGTCAATGCCCTTTGGGGTAACCCTTGTTTCAGTGCTTCTGCACTGAGGTTCTTTGTTTTTAGCTCGTTTTTTGTTTTTTTTAATTTGGGCTCCCACTATCCATGCAAACAATGCCCGCATAGGGGTGGAGGCTGAATCTCAACTACTAAGTAGATCAGAGATCAGTGTCAGTAGGTACTGGCTAAATGCAGAGAAAGGACATACATAGTCCATTGCTGCAAACTGATGTATCAAAGAAGGTATATGCCATTGCTTAAGGTTATCTGCTGTATTTTGAATTGCCATCACAGAGACTGTGTGCTGAACTTGAAGTTCGGTGTCTGGTCCATCTGTTATCCCACAACTCCTCCACACCCTGGATCATCTTTGTGGCTCTTCGTTGCACCTCCTCCAACAATCTGATGTCCTTCTTCAGAAATGGGTGCAAGTACTGCACACAGTACTCCAGGTGGGGCCTGACCAATGACCTATACAGGGGCAGGATAACCTCCCTCCTTCTGGAGGAGATCCCTCTCACAATACACCCCAGCATTTTGTTGACTTTTGCTGCCACCTTCCTGCACTGAGCAGAGTTGTTCATGCTCCTCTTAATGATCACTCCTAGGTCCTTCGACTCTGTGGAGTTCCCCAACTGTACCCCATTCACATGATAATTCCTCCTCTGGTTCCTGGCTTCGAAGTGCAGAACCTTGCACTTCTTGGTGCTGAGCCCCAACTGCCATGTTTCCACCACTCCTGCAGCTTAGTCAAGTCCTTTTCATGGAAACAGTCTCTGTCACTTGGTCTCCATCTATGCTTGCTTGCTAAGAAGTGACCTCATGATGTTCCACTTGTAACATCAGAACTGGTAGCTGTAAAAATGATAATGATGTGATAAACACAGGATTATGATGTCACTGGCACACAAGCAGCCAGTACAGATGAAGTCAATGTGAAAAATATCCTGTTTTCATGCAAATGTCCTTAGCAATGAATAATAAGAGCAAAGCAAATGGGGGAAACATCTGGATTGTAAACAGAATTGTGTCAGCACCTGGAACAGGACAGCAAATATGCACCTACACCTGCACTGCAGTATCCACTTTGGATAGAAACAAACTACTGTATGTGATCCTAAATATTGAGCTTGGATCCATGACCCTCAGGATCAAAGCCAAGTGCAGAACCATTAGGCCACACTGACACAAGTAATAGTAGAATCCCTTTTTTCAAAAGTTAAGAATGGATGACCAGGCTAGATGAAAGTTCCTGGAACTCTATTTTTTGTTAACTAATTTATTTATCTATTTGCTGCAGAAACTGAGAGAGGGAGAGCAGCTACCCTACAGCAAGGAGATGATTTACTGAGTACATTGTATTTAATTCTTAATTCAGAGGCCTGTAATAGTAGTAGAAATCAGTGTTTTGGTTCTCTGATTTTAGGGTTGTCTTTACTTAGTGCAACTTTAATTTTCCAGGGAGGTAATCTGGCTGCGAGAATATTTGCAGTCATTAGTGACTAGAGCTGTTACTAAAACTCTGTGAAAGAGGTGTCTGATAAGGAGAGGAGCTGAAGAAGGCTTAAGGGACTGTGGATTACAAACAGGAGTTGTCTATGGACTCTGTTTGTTGCAGAAGCTGAGAGAGGACGAGAAGCTACAGTGAAGCCCACCAGAATGAAGTGCATCACTGCAGAATTCTTCAGTAGCGTTACTGCAGCAAACAATGCAATTTCAATGGGAGTTAATCCCTTTTTGTCACGTAGTAAACCTGTGACACTGTGCTTCATCCTGGTGGGCTTCACTGTACCAGCTACCCCACAGCAAATAGATGATTTACTGAGTACATTGTATTGAATTCTTAATTCAGGGGCCTGTAATTGTAAGTAGAAGTCTGTGTTTTGGGTTTATGCTTTTGCAGTTATCTTTACTTAGTGTAACTTTAATTTGCCAGGGAGAAAATCTAGCTGGGAGAATATTTGCAGTCATTTGTGACTGGAGCTGTTACTGAAACTCTGTGAAAGAGGTGTCTGATAAGGGGAGGAGTTGAAGAAGGTTTAAGGGACTGTGGATTACAAACAGAAGTTGACTGTGGACTCTGTTTGCTGCAGAAGCTGAGAGAGGGAGAGCAGCTACCAGCTACCCTACAGCAAGGAGATGATTTACTGAGTACATTGTATTGAATTCTTAATTCAGGGGCCTGTAATAGTAAGTAGAAGTTAGTGTTTTGGTTCTCTGTTTTTGGGGTTGTCTTTACTTGGTGTAACTTTAATTTTCCAGGGAGGTAATCTAGCTGGGAGAATATTTGCAGTCATTTGTGACTAGTGCTGTTAGTGAAACTCTGTGAAAGAGGTGTCTGATAAGGCGGGGAGCTGAAGAAGGCTTGAGGGACTGTGGATTACAACCAGGAGTTGACTGTGGACTGTTTGCAGCAGAAGCTGAGAGAGGAAGTGCATCTTCCAGCTACCTTAAACTAGAGCTGTGTTGTTGCTCTGTAGTTTACAGAAAAAAGTATTTTTCACCAGATATTGTTTTTTGTAGACACTGAGTACCAAAGGAACACCCCCCACACTCACCCACTCCATTCCCCAGCCACTCCTGGGTGCTCTACCTTTATAGTGGAAGGTCAGGCCACACCTACTTAAAGACACAGGAACAGTTAGCCAGCACAGCACAAGCAATAGCCTAGCTGGTATATAGGCAGAATTACAAAGGGTGTAGCTAGCACCTAGGTCCACAAGGGCACATACAAGAGGAGGAGAGAGAAGCTGTAAGTCACTACAGAAGGAAATACAGGGAAAGAAGGAGAATGAAAAAAAGGATTGGGGAGGAATATCAGCAAGCGCAGGATGATGCAGGGAGTGCTGCAGTGCTCTGGCTGTGGTGCAGCAGTCTTCAGAAAAACATTCTGGTTACTGCGGTGCTGCCCCATTTGCAGGCACCTCTCTGGGTTGAGGGCAGAGGTTGCCAGTCTCCAGGCTGAGCTGGCAGGAATACTGGGTACCTTCGCCCCCACCCAGAGGCCACCAGGTCCCCAGTCAATGCCACAACGGCCACCCAGACAGATAGCAGGATTGACTATGGTGGGCTTAGAAAGGTTCGGGGGAAGGTGGCAGAGACATATCCCCCATCCAGTCCAGCTCATGAACACCTACACAGTGTTGGAGGAACAGGACAGCCCTGCAAAGAAACCCGAGGCTGAGACCAGGGAGAAGGTGAGGGTCCTCCAGCAGGGAGATCCAGTGGCGGGAGGAAGAGAATCCCATAGAAAGAAGTTACTCCAGTTGGGAGATTCAATTGTCCAGGGAATTGATTTGGGCATAGACAGTAGTGAGGAAAGGGAGGTAAAGTGCCTTCCAGGAGGCACAGCTCGGAAGGAGGGGGAGTGCATCCAGAGGATCGCTGAAGCTGTGGCAAGAAGGGGAACACTGGAGGTCATTATCCACCTGGGGACAAATGACCTAGCCAAGGACAAGGCAAGCTTGGAGCAAGTGAAGGAGGACTTTACAGTGTTGGGAGGGTGCCTGGGGAAGGTAACCAGCTCTGTGACATTTTCGGAGATGCTGCCAATCCACAGCAGGGTGGGGGGGGGAGAGGAATCTCCACATTAGTAACTTCAACACATGGTTGAAAGGCTGGTGCAACGAGAAGGGGTATGGCTTCATTGGGGACTGGGGACCCACCTGGAATGTTGCAGCCCTGTACAATGGGGATGGACTGCATCTGTCCAGCAAGGGGAAGGCAGCCCTCAATGAATGGTTTAAATGCTTTGCTCATGAGCATTTAAACTAGCCAGGGGGAAGGCAACAGGAGCAGAGATACTCAGGCAGCCCACTGCCACATGGTAGAGAAAGCAGAACAATGGAGCAGGAAGAGAAGTTGATATCAAGGTCATCGGAGCTGGGTAGAAATGGAGGAGGAAAGGAATTGGGAACACAAAAGAAAAAAATTAGGAAAGGGGGGGAAGATGCAGGGGACCAAAAACAGGAAGAGAGAGAGAGAGGTCAGGCAGTAAAACTTGGAAGGTCATGTTGACAAATGCATGCAGCCTGGGAAATAAAGTCCCAGTCACGGAGGCCTTAATAATTGAAGGACACCTGGACATAGTAGCAATAACTGAAACCTGGTACACAGCTAATCATGAATGGGAAACAAATGTACCAGGATATGTTCTATTCAGGAAGGATAGGGAGGGCAAAAGGGGAGGGGGAGTAGCCCTGTATATCAGGGAAGGTATAAAGGCAACACAGGTACAGGGTAGGCAGGGGAAGGTTGAGGCACTGTGGGTCACCATTCAACCTGGAAATGGCACAGCAATACGAACAGTGGTGATATACAGGCCTCCAGGACAGGGAGAAGAACTGGACAGGAAGCTAGTGGAGGAAATACATGTGATGGCAATGAAAGGTGAAATTCTACTGATATGGGAATTCAATATGCCGGACGTGGATTGGAATACCAGTGTAGGTGCTTCAGCCAGAAGCCGAGGCATCCTTGATTCACTCTAGGAGATTGGACTCAGGCAGCTTGTGCTTGATCCCACCAGAAACAGGGCAATTTTAGATCTAGTAATGACCAATGGGGATCGAATCACAGATGTCAACGTAGAAGGGCAACTGTGATCCAGTGATCACAACATTGTGTGGTTTGGCATAGGGACAGGGACTCACTCAAGTCATACTAGGACAAAGGTTTGGGATTTCAAAAATGCTGACTTCGCAAAAATGGGGAAGGGTATCAAAAGAGCTCTGTAGAGAACGTGGGCAGAAGGGGGAGTGGAAGAACAGTGGAAGAGTCTAAAGGAAGCCTTACTGGAAGTAACAAACCAATGCATCATATTTGTATCCAGTGGCAAGAGGAGAAAGCCTCTGTGGTTCTCGAGAGAGGTGGCGGTAAAGGTCAGGGCAAAATGGAAAGGGTTCAGGAAATATTAGGAGACCCAAAGGGAGGAGGACAGGGAGAAGTACCTAGAGTGTCTAAGGGAAGTGGGAAAGGCAGTAAGGAGAGCAAAGGCATGGACTGAGAAAGGTTTAGCACAGTCAGTTAAGAAAGGAGACAAGACATTCTTCAGGTACATCAGCGAAAGAAGGAAAAACAAGGGGGGATTGCAAGGCTCAAGGGAAAGGGAAGGGAATGCAAGGAGGGTGACATGGAAAAGGCAGAAATACTGAATAAATATTTATCTTCAGTATTCACATAAGAGGGGGAGGGGCAGGGGCCACAGCAATACAGCAGTTGCCAAGGGGGTGACAAGGTGGACAATAGTCCATTCACAGGGGAATGAGTCCTACAGGAGCTCACTAAATTGAAGGTGGCTGAAGCGATGGGCCAAGACGGCATACACCCAAGGATATTAAGAGAACTGCAAAGAGAGATAGCAGAACCTCTGGCAGCCATGTTCACAGAGTCATTCAACACAGGGGTGGTACCAGAGGATTGGAGGAGGGCACATGTCAGGTCCCTCTACACAAATCTGGCGGCAGGGAGGAGGCGGCAAACTATAGGCCAGTCAGCCTCACCTCAGTAGTGGGGAAGATCATGGAGACAGTGCTTAAAGAAAAGATAGTGGAGCATGTAGAAGCCTTCAGAGCCCAGGACCACAGGCAATATGGATTCACAGGGAGGAGGTCATGTCAGACAAATCTGGTTGATTTCTTCGACTGGGTGACAAAGGAAGTAAATCATGGTGGGGCAATGGATATTGTTTACCTTGATTTTACCAAAGCCTCTGACACCGTCCCTCACAGGAGGCTGATAAACAAGCTGGGTAGGCTGATCATGGGGGACAGGGTGGAAAACTGGGTTAGAAACTGACTAACTGATAGGAGGCAGAGGGTGGTGGTAAATGGGGTGCAGTATGGGGAGGGGGGTGACCAGTGGGGTGCCTCAGGGATTGGTCCTGGGGCCAGTCCTATTCATTGTCTTCATTAGTGACATTGCAGAAGGGCTAGAGGCTAGTTTGCAGATGACACTAATATCTGTAACAGAGTGGATACCCCAGAGGGGGTGGAGAACATGAGGAGAGACCTGGGGAAACTTGAAAAATGGTCTGAGGACTAGCAACTGAAGTTTAATTCAAAAAAGTGCAAAATTATGCACCTGGGACACAGAAACCCTGTGGAAAACTACAGGATGGGGGAGTTGCTGACAGTCACAAAGAAGGAAAGGGGCCTGGGGGTTAGTTCAGACTACCTGAAAATGTCAAAGCAGAGTGCTAAGGCAGCTGGGAAGGCCAGTGGCATGCTGGGGTGCATATGCAGGGGTATCACCAGCAGAAGGAGGGAGATAGTGATGCCATTATATAAAATCATGGTCAGGCCTCACATGGAGTACTGTGTGCAGTTCTGGAGGTGCACCTTTGTAAAGATATTAATAGGCTGGAGACAGTCCAGAGAAGGGCAACTAAAATGATGCAGGGCTTGCAACACAAAACATATGAGAAGAGATTAAGGGATCTCAATATATACTTGCTGGAAGAGAGGAGGGAGAGAGGGGACATGATAGAAACATTCAAGTACCTCAAGGATATAAACAAGGAGCAAGGGGGAGACATTTTCCAATACAGGAGGACCACAAGAACGAGGGGGCATGACATGAAATTGGAAGGTGGAAGGTTAAGAAGGAATGTGAGGAAGTTCTTCTTCACAGAGAGAGTGGTGAACACATGGAATTGTCTGCCTCAGGAGGTGATGGGAGCAAGCACAGTGGATGGATTCAAGCATGCTTCTGACTGGCATAGGGGAACCACAGAGGTGGGTGGGTCAGAAGCAGTAATCCAGTACAATGGCTTAAGGGCAGACTAGATGGGCCAGGCAGGCCTTATCTGGCTCTGCTGACAATTTCTATGTTTCTATGTTTATTTATTTCAAGAGTTTTACCAGGAAAAACATACTGAGTTACCAGCTCATTTTCATATGTGGCCAGGGGGTGGGAGGATGTGGAAAGTGCAGTAATAAGTTATATCAGTAATTTTACAATAATAATAATCATAAAAAGTAAAAATTATGCAGTAGAAAATTGAGAGAAAGCACAAAGTAAGTAGCGCAAAACATAGCATGTCATTGCTCCAACTCATGTTCGCCCCCTTACACTTCTCCTGGGGCCCCCTGGTTTAATGAGGAGATCCATGAGCTGAAAAGAGGGGCCAAGGTTGGAAAGACACTGGCAGAAAACTCGCCTAGAGGTGGATAAGCTTAGATTGTTAGACCATTATATGGTCTACCAATCAGCAATTTCCCATAAGAAGGCAGAGTTCCTGTCCAGGGAGATTGCTACAATGAAGAATAGGCCAGCCCAGCTCTTATGGACTGTGAACAGACTGTGCAATCCAGCCTGTCTCCAGGCCAGTCTAGCATTGTCAGAGGTATGGTGTGAGGAGTTTGTGCAATTCTTCGCTGATAAGGTGTCCACCCTCAGGAGTGGGATCAGCCAGTGCCTTCCCATTGGACCTTGCATTAATCAATCAGATGGTACTAATGCCCAGTTGATTTGGTTCACCTTTAGCCATCCGGCAGTCATAGATATAGTGAGGATTGTCCAGACTTTGCAGTCTACCTATTGTAGTTTGGATCCGGGCCCTACACGCCTACTAGTGGGGTGTGTAGAGGTTATCGGCCCAGTCCTTGCTGGGATAGTGGCAGTTCCATTGGAGAGAGGCATTTTTCCAGATCCCTTAAAGGAGGCAGAAGTATGCTCCCTTTTGAAAAAACCTTCCCTTGATCCCAACTGCCCAACAAACTACAGACCAATCTCAACTTGCCCTTTATAGGGAAAGTGATTGAGAAGGTGTTCGCTCTGCAGCTGGAAGATCATTTGACCAACCACAGAATCAATGATCCTCTCCAGTCTGGTTTCAGGAAATGGCATAGCACCAAGTCAGCCCTGGTGCAGGTACTAAATGTTCTCCTGATGGCGAGAGATCGGAGAACCTATTCCATTTGGGTTCTCCTTGATCTCTCAGCAGCATTTGACACTGTGGATCATGGGGTGATGCTCGAACACCTGTGGTTTTTCTGTGGACTGAGGACGGCAGTCCTCAGTTGGTTTCAATCATTCCCTGAGGGCAGTTCCCAGAGAGTGGTGTCAGGGATTTATTCCTAGGCCCCTCACTAGGTGACCTGTGGGGTTCCACAGGGTTCGGTGCTGTCCCCCATGTTATTTGTGGTGTATATGCTCCCATTAGGGGACATTATAAGACAGTATGGGCTGAGTTTTCATTGCAGAAAACACACAAAAAAATTAATATGTTTAGTTTTATCTGTGTATTGGTGAAAGCACACCAGTAGGGAGGAGTAGGGAGGAGTTTATTCCATGTGAGGCCACTTAACATGCAGGCAAGTATCTTGGCCAATGACTCGCTCTCCCGTATTACTTTGAGATATAGTTTTGTTTCAATTTATTTACACAAGTCTGGAAAACAGGGACCCATTTCTGCCTTACATCAACATTTCGCAGCGTGGTATACATCCCTGATGTTGCCATGTAGACAGCGGAGTCCCCTACAATGACAACAGCGCCACATCACTGTAGGAAACCCACTGGCACCCAGCACTGCCTGTCAGGCGTCCTGCACCCCCCAGATCAGCTCCAACTCGGAATTGAGAATCCTAAATGGGGGGTGCGGGGGCCCAGCCCTCTGCATGGGAGTTCTGGGGGCGAAGCCCCCCAAAGAAAACACTTGTGGATTGGCAGCAGACTGCAAAATGCAGTCAACCTGCTGGTTTCACTGTCAGATCATTCAACAAATATTTTGTTGATGACCCATCATGGATCCTCGCAGTGTGACTCCACTGCTTCTTCAGGAGGAATAGGACTGGATAAAATAAACAAATTTAATTTAGTACCTTGCCTTTAATGTATCTATTAAATCTTAAAAAAAATCATGTTTAATAATGCTTTATTGGGGTTGGCTCTAAGACCTCTGACATACTCAATGTATGTTGTCAGGCATATGAATTGTTATATTTCATTAACACTGTTGTTTTTTCTCTGAACTTGTAAGCAACTAGAGCTGTTGAACATAGTCTATACAAAAAAGTAATCACCTTGCATTGCCAAGTCTTGCAACTTCCCTCACATTCTCTCCATTTTTCTAATTCTTAATCAAAACAGGCATTGTCTCTCTCTAAGCAGTAAGAAACATTATTATATGTATTCTTATTCACTTTTCAGGATATAATATATGGAATAATATTTGGGCACCCATACACAACAAGGCTATGTTTCCACTGAGGGATGAGATGACATCATGGACCTTGAGAGCGAAGCAAATAATTCACTTGGAATGCTTTCAGTCTTGTTAATATCTTCATTATAAGGAATGTGCCATGCTGGCAACCATAAGGAATCTTTTTTTTTTTTTTAACATTTTATTGAAGAACCAAAGAACAAAAACTTACAATTATTGGGACCTACCCTGTATGCATGATCGGGCAGGAATTATGCACCAGAAGCACGTATCCCACCTGCATCGCTCCACAGCCCCAGACAGGCACAGGGTACGTGGTATTCACTACTGCATGCACCTGTAGGGCACCTGTCCGTGTCCCCACCTCCCCGGCATGCAGATGCATGGAGGACATTTCCACAGACTGGTCACACATCCAATGGGATGACTGGACCCAGTCTGCTAACAGATCCCTTGTGCCTGTGGGGCACAGAAGACAACAGAGGGCACAATGTGTGCCACCAGCTCTAGGCAGCTGGGTGCCTGGTTGGCCACCCCCAGCCATCCTTGTTGATCCATGGACTGGGGTGGCATTTGTGGGGTCTGCAGAGCCCCCACATTGATGCTACTGCTGGTGGTGGCATCCTAGGGGGTGTATCCCTTATGACTGGGTGTTACCCAGTGTAAGGTGTGCCCAGCACTGTGCACCTTTATGAATGGTGCAGAGTGTGGGCACCTCCCCGACACGCCCCCCCTGACCACCCCGGTGCATTGCTGTCTGTGCAGCTGGGGGAATGGGCACATAAATGCCATGCGCACCCTTTGAGAATGCCATGAGGGATCCACAGGACCCCACTCCACGGCATTGCATCTTAGCAATGCCACCGCACCCCATGTACATGGCATGTTGGCATCATGCATAGAAACCAATAACAGTAAACATACATCAGTACAAATCAGTAAAAAAGAATATAAAACAATCTAGCAGAATTTCACCACCATTATACAGTATTCTCATCTCACTTAAAAACTGAATATATTGCCTAAATTCCTAAGCATGTAAACAGATCTTACTCATAAATATAAAGTAAGAGCTTATTAAGAGATACACAAAAACTTAATACCTTATACAAGTTGCTGCCAATGATCTGCAAAATGATCTCTTAATTATCTTAATCATACAGATGTCCTGAAGCATGAAAGAGGCAACTGTCAAACATGTCAGCACTGTAGGAATGGGTCCCATATTTTAAGAAATCTTTGCATTTATGATTGGAGAGGTGATAAGTCTTTCATACTCCACCAGCTTTTTAAGTACAGATAAGCACTCGGTTATTGTGGGGGGGTGTATCATTCCTCCATCCCAACTGAATTTGTTATTTAGCTTCCAGTGCAGCTGAGACTAATCAAAGTTGTTGGTGGTGTCTTATCTGTCTTAAGGGATGTCCCCACCCAGTATCCCATAAACAGGGTCTCTTGGCAAAACCACTCCACTAATTTTACAACAGAACTGTATCGGCTGAGACCAAAACTGTGAGAGGGCCAAGAAGGTCCATAAAATGTATAGCAATGAACCTTTATCTTGATGGCATCTCCAGAATGCGTCAGTGGTGAGCAGTCACATTTTTTAAGAACTTCCTTTATTCAGTACCACTTCTGGATGAGCTGGTATCACAGATCTCAAAAGTCTGAGTGTGATCTTCAGAGCATGTTTCTCCATGTCTCTTCTGAGGTAGAAACATGCAGTTCAGCTGCCCATGCACCACTATACTTCATCAGCTTAGGCACACAAGGGGAAAGAAGGTAATTGTAAATCTTCTCCCTCAGTTACATAAGCTGGTGTAACCGGTTTGAAACTGTGGTGGGAAGTATACTGTCACCAGTTCTCATGGTGTGCACATGTCTTCTGCATAGGGCATCGCTTATCTGGAGGAAGCACCACAAATCTAAGCAGGGTAGATTAGATAGGTTCACCAAATCTTGGAATGAGCATAGGGTCCTGGCCAAGGGGTCCCAGTGATGTTCTACTCTGTTTATTTCCTTACTCACCCAGGAGCTCCAAAAAATTGGTTTGTAGCCAATTGGGAGATGTGGGTTATACCAGAAAGGTTCCCATTTCCCCAGATGCTTGGATTTCCATTTATGCTGTTTCATCAAGGTTGTCCAGCAGTAGGCAGCAAACATGTGTACAGGGGAAGCCATGGGATGAGACATTGTGTTCTTTTGCAAGAGGGCATCTCCATGGTGCACAGCCCAAGTTGTCAGACTCTAGCTAAAACCGCACTGGGGTGTGGCTGTAGGAAGTATAGATCCAGTGAAGGTTCTGGCTGATTCCCATCATGAGGTGGTATGCCTGCAACCAAGGGAGGGCCCAGCCTCCCTGTTTTGTAATGTATGGTCCCTAGTTACCTTGCCCTCCTTTTCTGAGGTAATATTTAAGTGTTTTGAGTTTCTTTTTAATTCAGCTCCTTCAAAATTAAATCATCTCTAATTCTTCTGTCTTCCAGGTGAAAGATACCTTTTCCCCCACTGTTTGCTTGTGTTTTGCCCTGCATCCCCTTTGCCACCATTGTTGCTGTCCTCTGGAACCTCTCTAGTGCTAAAAGTCTCTCCTGAGTTGGGTGGCACAGAAACCAAAACTGCCCACAGTACTCCATATGTGGCCTTTCCAGGGATAATAGAAAGGTATCACTGCCTTCTGACTCAACTCACAAAGTGCTTACAGATACTTCATACAACACTTGCAGTAACAAGGTATTCATTCAAAACATTTGCAAACATTCAACAAGGTACTGAGTATCAAAGACAACTTTGGACACAGTAGCCAATGTTTGCAGCCTCCGAGATCTTAGCAGGAAGAGCCATGAATGGGCCATTGAAAACCTGAATGGGGAGCACTCAGCTCTACAGAGGAATTTTGATTCACTAAGCAACACCAGATTAGTAGAACAAAGTTTGTGTTGAGTAGGTTTCAATGTTAGTGTAAAGGTTTTAGAAGCCTTTTTGAAATCTAAAATGATCGCTTCCACTACACTGGCCTCCCTCTCCCTGTTGAATTTATGTTGACAGTTCATAGAAACCAAGTGTGTTTGTGTACATGATCTTCCTTCGTTGAAGCCATGCTGTTTTTCATCCATGGACATGGTTGCTATTTGATTTGAATGTAGGCTTTCTGTTATAGATGTTTCTAATATCTTCCCTACTAACAATGTTAGACTAAGGAGACGATAATTTTTTGTTTCCTCACAGGATCCCTTCTTATGTTTGCTTGTACATGCATGAAACAAACATATTGTTATGAGTAGCATCCTTCAGAGGCACATCCCTGTTATAGCCAATGCAGCTCAGGCTGCAGGGGGCTCGACGGTGACAGCCAATGATTAACGAAGCTGATCACAACACTTTTCTGCTGGTTGATGAGCAGAAAAATATGTTTGCACCTAATTTTTAACATGGTCTTTTTTGGACCTCACCTCATGAATAAGGGAGTTGAAATTGCTCAAATGTGGCCCAAAATGTGATTTTGCATTTGTTCCATGAAATCACCTTTTGTGCAGGATTTGAGAAATTCCACCTACCAGGTTCATGAAGTAGGGTCATAAAAAAACTATGTGGAACATTTGGGGTCATAATCTTAAAAAAAAACACCAGAGTTATGAAGGTGCATTGACATTTTTTAACTTTCACTCTTAGCTTCAATATTTCTCAATATTTTTCCCCAAATGTTCAGCATAGCCATTTTTTCACAACACTTCATAAATGTAACAGATGTCATTTTTCAAATCCTGCCTGATAGGTGATTTCGTAGTCACTCCATGAAATCACCTTTCAGGCAGGATTTGGAAAATTTCACCTACCAGGTTCATAAAGTGGGGTCATAAAAAGACTGTTGAAAATTTGGGGTCAACATTTTAGAAAACAGCAAACTTATGAAAGTATGTTGACATTTTTCAGTGTTCATTCATAACTTTAGTAATTTTCAATATTTTGACCCCAAATTTTCAACATAACCATTTTTTTTTCATATCATCTCAAAAATTAACCAGGCGTTGTTTTTAATATCTGGCTAAAATGTGTTGTCACACTTGTGGTGTAAACTGACATTTTAGGCGGTATTTTATAACCATCATCTGCCATATTCAGAAGGGGGGGGGTCATAAAAAGGTGTTGTTGAAAATTTGGGGTCAAAATGTCACAAAAAAAGTTATGAAGAAATGTGTGCAGAATCGGCCATTGGCCCAGAGAGTAGGGGGCTGTGTTCCAATACCAGTGACTCGAGCTGGGGGATGAACTTGGAGAGCAGTCTGAGCAGCATGAAGGTGAGGCCCAGCACTGTCATACATCACCACTCTGAGCCTAGGAATGCAGTGTTCTGTCACACAGATGACACCTCGTGACAAGCAGGGGAGTCTTCCATCACAACAGGTTGACTTGCGTCTCATGGCCTGATGGCGCCACATACTGCATCAGGAGAAGTGGGTTGGCACAAAAAATGGGGCTTGAAATATCTCCACTATTCTGTTTATTCTATTTCTAAAGAAACTGGCACAAATTATTTAGTTAGTTAGTTTTTATTTACTTATTTATTTATTTATTTCAAAAGTTTCACCAGGAAAGACATATGGAGCTGATATCAGCTCACTTTCAGATGCATCCTGGGGAAGCAGAAGAAGAGGAAAAGAGAACATAAACAAGTACAAAACATTAAACAGTGCAATAAAATTGGAATAATAAATCAAAATGTACCATCTGTGAACACTTATGAATAAATTGTCAAACAGTAAATTACCATGAATTAAATTGTGGAACAAACAAAAGAAAAACAACATTAATCAGTAACAAAAAAGAACAGCGATAAATAATTGAAACAAGGGGAAGGCAGTGCTTGTGTTAGTGTTGGTGGAAGGTAGTTAAGCAGGACCTGCACAAATTTATTTATTTCGTTTTTTGTTTACCAGGTAAGCACACTAGGCAATTAAATGCCTATTTTCAGGTGTGACACAGGTGGTTACAACCAAAGATACAGACAATGGAAATACATTTTGATTACAAAATACAGCGGAAAGAAACAAACATCACATAGAGCAACAGCATCTATAAAGAAAGTACATAGTTTTCAGTGCTTTCAGTTACAGAGACAAGTCTTGAATAAAGCAATGGATCTATGAAGGAAATACATAAAGTTGCAGTGCATGCAGTATGCTGTAGAGAGAAAACAAACACTTAAAACATAGCAATGTGTCTGTAATGAAAAAACATAATATGCAGTGCATTCAGTATGATAAGGTACATGAACAGGTTTACCTATAGTGTTTTGACAGTGCTAGCGCCAACATCCCCTACTGTGACAGCTACAATGCCGACTGTTGGCTTGTAGCCATGGGGATGTCAGCACTCACAATCGGGGGTCTCTAGGATTCTAACTCCGAGTTGAAGTTGGACCGGGGGGGGGCAATCACCCAGTGAAGCAGTCCCGATCGGCACACAGACAGCCACAGCGACTGGCAGATTTTGCCCGATTCCTGTCGCTGTGGTGGTCTGCACCATCGGGGAGTCGCTGTGGTGACGGTACACCACATGAACACTATGGAGAAGGAGTAAGTAATTTTAAACAAGACACATTGAAGCAAGGGAAACAAAAACTGAAGTAGCATTCATAAGCCAATGTCTCTACAGAGCCACTCAAGGGGAACTGTGTGCCGTGACTTTTGCTTGACTGCTAGCATTCATAAGCATAGAGATTACATCAATAGGGTTCTATGGAATAATACTATAAGTCAGCAAATTTTCACAAGAAAGAGTGCCAAGTAGGGAAATTATTCAGGTACCACGATAGCAGCAGTGTGCCAAGCCAAGGAGATGTTCTCGATATTTTAGATGGAAAGCATGTGCAGAGAGGCAGCATCAACTGTGTGGAGGAATGTAGTTCCATGACTTTGGGGCAGAGTAAGCAAAAGAAGCTTCACCAGCATAGTTTTAACTCTAGGGACAGCAAGTAGGGTGTTTTCATTAGACCTCAAGGGATAGCCATTTCTTATCAACTGGAAACAAAAAGAAAGGGGTCAAGGCTGACCATTTAGTATTATGATAGAGATCATATCTCCATAGCTATGATCAAACAGGAGAGACAGGGGGAGCAACCCCAGCATATCATAGAGGAAGCACTGGTGAGTGAGTTTGGGAGACACTGATGCAAAATGGTAACTATTATTGTAGGTGACATCCCATTTGAGGAGAGTGGTTTTAGAGTCTGCAAAGTTCACTGGGGCTTCATGGAGAAGCTTGGAGAGGAGCATCCCCTTGGTGATTGCAAGGCATGCCTGTGGTGTCAGGTCTCAGGCCACGTTATATGAGACACCTACAGTAGCATGGAGCTCACAGATTTGCAGATACTCATAAGATAGGATGTATAATCAAGTGTGGGGTCAAGGGTGACTCCGAGACTTATAAAACAGGAGTTTGTGGGGACCAAGGTACCATCTTGGTAAGTTATGGATAGAGGGGACGGGCATGCCCTGAGTTTGGAGGACATGGCAAAAAGCATGGATTGTGCTTTAGTGATGTTAAGGATTCATTTGTTTTCAGATAGCCAGGCGTACATTGACTGTAGGTCAGCTGTCAGGTACTGGTTGATTTGATCAATGTTATTGGGGCAGGTATAGAGGACTAGATTGTCAGCATAGAGCATAGTTTAGCAGTGGGTCAAGCTTTGAGTAATGGAGTTGATGTGTAAGGTGGACATAGTATGGAACCTTGGGGAACACCCACTAGAGCTGGAGCAGGGTCCAAGAAGGAGAACTCATACATGACCCTTTGGGTTATGTTTGCCAATTACAAAACCAGGGGAGAACAGTTTGGGAGATACCCAGGTTGATTTGTTTGCTAGTGAGTAAAGTGTGATTGACTAGATCAAAGGCTTTTGTCAGATCAATAAAGACGGCACCTGTGAGGTGGCCAGTGTCCATAGCGGAGGAGATATTGTTGGTAAGGGTGAGGTGGGCAGTGGTGGTGGTACTGTGCCTTCTACAGAAACTGTGCTGGGTATGGGATAGCAGGTCATGAACAGAGAGGTAACTAGTAAGTGACCCAGAGCAGTGCTAGCATGTAGGTTTCTAGGGGGCACATTAGAGAAAACACACATGTATGAGGCAAGGTCTGAGAATTTGAGTGAATGCATTGGCTATTGTTATGCTGTTATTACAATGCGCACCATTTAGCAACATATCAGGGCAGGGGATGAGTTCTTTCCCTGCTGACCTGGCATTTTTTTTTTTAATTTGCTGCCAGAACAGTCTGGGGTTTTGGGCGGTGGCATTAAAAAGCATTTTACAGTGAGAGCTTTTGTTTTTCCTGACTTCTCTTTTGCATATGTTATGCAGCGCTCTATAGGTAAACCAGTCCGAGAGGGATGAGAAGGCCTTAAAGACCTCCCATGTCTTGTCATGTTCAGTAACTTTCGTTAGTATCGTGTGATCCATCCATTTGGAAATGGGGGCACACACACACACCCCTTTTGATGAATGCGACGAATAAGGATACAATTTCTCGATCACAAAAAGGGAAATTGAATGAAAAAACTATGGCAACATAGGCAATTTCACTATTATAACTTATTAATTTATTATTTTTTTGCCTTTGTGCTATCTGTACCCAACAACTACAAAGTAAATACAAACAAGAAAGTGTTCAGCATTGACAAATGCTTGTTGTGTATAGGTACCACTGTTTCCTCTCTTGAGTCAGTTGGCACCAAGCCTTCATCCAATGAGATATTAAAAATATGTGTAAGAAGGCTTGCTAATTTTACTTTTATTTTATTTATTTATTAATTTTGGTAACCGGGTAGGCCCACTGGGCCCCGGAGGTCCCTTTATCACGGGCGACCCAGGTGATCATTACATATTATGGACAATTCAGTTATACAGACACAGAAAATTACATAGATAACAGTAATTATTGTACATATACAAGATATTCAGAGGCATATACAGCTATTCACAGTGATACAATATAAGCAACCATTTAGGAGTTGGGAGAGGAAGGGAGGAGAGTGGGTAGGGTGTTGGGGGAAGGGGCCTGAGGAAGGGTTTCCAAGTTGAGGTTTGGTGAGGGGTGTCAGGTGCCCTGGCAGAGGCATAGGCTAGATGTGAACAAGTGGGCCTTGAGTCTGGTGCAGAAAGTATTTGTGGATGGGGCTTCCTGCACCGTGGGTGGAAGTTTGTTCCACAGAAGAGGGGCCATGTAAGAGAAGGACTTTTCACCAGCCTTAGTCCTTAGTCTCGGTACATTGAGAAGGGTTCTCAATGAGGTCTGGAGGTTCCATGGGTTGTGCTTGGAGGCAATGAGCCCAGCGAGATGGAGGGGATGGACCCATGAGCTTGCATGCTAGGATGAGCAGCTGGTACTGGAGTCAGACATCAAGAGAGGGCCATTTTAGAGTTGCTAGAATGTCACAGTGGTGGCTTCTGGAGTGTGCCTGCTTGGTGAATTGAGCCACCTTGTTGTACAAGACCTGCAGTCTGGTGGTCTCTGGTTTGCCCAAGCTATGCATGACAGGGGTGGCATATGCCAGTAAGGGTAAGAGAACGCTTTGGGTGATCGAGATTCAGGCTTGGGGGATCAGCTGGTCCTTGAGGCGATAAAAGGAACTAAGTTTGTTATGGATGGTGTTGGCAACTTGGTCGATGTGTTTTTTTTAAGGTAAAGCCTTGGTCGATTGTGATGCCTAGGTATTTGAGGGAGGTCACAACTTCCATCCCTTTGCCAGAGGCCGAGATAAGTTGAAGTGCTTCTGTCTTGGCCAACAGATCTTGGTCCAAACAGCATGGCCTTGGTTTTGGCAGTGTTCTCTATCAGCCAGTTCTCCAGCACAGTTAAGCTGGATTGGAGGAGGTGGCTGAAGTCAGGTCAGCCAAGTCATCCCAGGAGTGGTAGATGACTGCATCATCAGCATACTGGACAACTGAGCTGCCTCCACAGTTCTCTGTTAACTCATTAGTGAACAGTGAGAACAGTAGAGGGCCCAGTATTGACCCCTGCTGTACTCCCTCTTTTAGTAGGAGTGGGTCCGCTACTGCACTCCTCCACATAACTCTTTGTGTATGCCCTGTCAGGTAGCTCTCAAACCATTACAGAGTGTGGGTATTGAGGCCTAGCCTGCCCAGCTTAGTCAGCAGGAGTTTGTGGTCAACCAGGTCAAACACCTTGGAGAGGTCAATGAAGACTGCTCCAGTGGGTACTCCTTGGTCAATAGCAGTGAGAACATCAGCCAAGAATTTGGTCAGAGCTGTGTCTATGCCATGGTTTGTTCTGAAGCTATGCTGCAAGGGAGTGAGAAGCTGGTGAAAGTCAAGGTAGTCCCTGATCTGGCTGTAAACAAGTTTTTCCTGTATTTTCACCAGAATACAGAGCAGGGAGATGGGCTGGTAGCTGCCAATAAGTAGCCGAGGGCCTCCCATATGGATTGGAACTACGTGGACCTGTTTCCACAGATCTGGGACAGCACCCTCCAGGAGGATCCGTTCATGAGCCAGGTCAATGGTCTGGCAAGGGCAGGAGCTCCCGCCTTAAGCAGCCTTGGGTTTAAACCATCAGGTCCTCTTGATCCCTTTGGTTTCAGAGACCTAAGAAGGACTAGGACCTCTTTTGTCCTAACCAGCTGTAGGTGGCATGCTGGTTGGTCAGTGCAGGGAAACTCCTGTGTGCAAGGCTCCAAGTTTTGAGCTGGTAGGCCTGTCTTAAATACTGTACGTCCAGGTTAGTGAAGTGGTGATTGAAGGATGAGGCAATTTGGAGATCATCACTCAGCAGTTGTCCATTGATCTCAATGGGGCTAGGAACTGACTTGTTTTTACCCTTGTTTGGGTAGTCTGGAAAGTAAGTTATCTAGTCTACTTACTTTATTACTATCATTATTTTAAATTTATCCTGCAACTGTTTTAAATGCAACCATCGAGTAGTCATACTTGGGTTTGTATTCTTCTCTTCTAATCATGTTGCCTCTATTTTGTTCTCTTTTTTTTGGTGAATACTATACAAAAACACTTCTTTAGCATTATTCTTTTTCCTAGCCATTATTCTTGCTTCATCCTCTTTTTATGGATGTATAGCCAGAGCTATGCTGATTTATAGCTAACAGGAGGAGGAGAGGAAAAAAGGGCTCTGGGAGCATGACAAGGTGCCTAACACCTCACAATGTTTGCTCCGCGCTCCACACAATGAATGAAGTTAGAGCACAACAGTGTGAATCAGTGCATCGGTTCCCTGCCCCTCTGTGGCTTTCCAATTGCTCTCTCTCCATCTCTGTCTCTCTCTCTCTCTCTCCAACCCTCTCTCTCCCCCCCAACCCCTCTGCAGCTCTCTGATCAGGCACTTCCTCTGTCCTTTACTGTCTACCTGTTCCCCAGCCCCACACTTTTTTTCTTCTCTGGTTCCACTGGTGTTTGACTGGGAAGCACATCAGTGTGAATCAGCGCATCTGAATTAGCCTCCTCTTCCCCGTATGGTTCTCTCTCACTTGCTTTATTTTGGTAGGGTGTTGTTAGAGGCATTGTTGTACTTTCCACCAAGGCATCCAAGGAATGTATTACTGGGAAGAGAGCTGCTGCTCCCTCTGATGCAGCAACACTTCCTCTGATCCTGAGAGGGAGGGGAGAGACAGCATGCTGTACATTCTATACGTAGTATGGAGGGGAGCAAAGTCTCCTCATATGAGGGATAGCTGAACTCTACAGCCTCTTTTCATAGTTTCCTCCACTACCTGAGCCATTATGTAATTTCAAGGTTTACATCTGAAACTGACTGAGTGAGTATTGTAGAAGTAGTGCTTCTCAGGAGCAGCCCCTCTGTCCAAGCTTGCCTAAGGGATTCACTGCACTGGCCACCACTGCTACTGCCACTGTGCACCTGGCTGCTGATGTGGTGTTCTCTGAGGTCTTGCCTGTGTCTGCAGGGACATGATCAAGGAGGATGCATACTGTAAATACACTGCTACCAAAAGAGGCAGCCACAGTAAATGTCACTCAGGTTTATGATATTAGACATTTCATTAATTTTGATACAAATATGTGAGGCAGTATAGCGCATTGTTTTAAGGCTCTGAGCTGCAAATCTGGAGACCTGGATTTGAATCCTACAGCCCCCACTTGCATACTGTGTGACCCTGAACAAGTCACTTAACTTCCCTGTGCTCCCAGGTTGCACCTGTAAACAAGCTTTCAGCTTAGTGTGTCTCACCTGGTTAAACAATTGGAAAAAAATAATATTATGATCTGAGGATTGTGAACAGAGGAATCTGATTGGCTGAGAGCTCCTTGAAGCTGTGATGATATCGGGCTACATCATCATGGCTTCAAAAAAGCTCCGGTGCCACCAGCCTCATTGCTCTCTACTATCTGAGATCTATTTTTTCAAAATGTACTCCTATACCACCCAAAAACTCATTCATAAAACATTTTAAAATCTGTTTCTTTTTTTTTTTTTTTTTTTTATTTATAAAACTTGAAACTCAGTTCATAATAGCAATAAGTCATTCCAGGATGTGGTATATCATGGGATATCATCACTTCTCGGGTGGATGGACGAACTTGGCCTGCGGCCTCGTGCCCAACCACCCAAGACGTGATGATATCCCATGATATACCACACCCTGTCTTGCCTTATTGCTTAATTATATACCTGGCAACCTGCAGTTGTGATGCTTTTTATGTGGGTAAGACAGTTACAGCATTTAAGCTCAGTGTAGGAAAACACTTTTGAGCAAGAACAGCGTAAAGTCCATACTAGTACCCTTTTTTATTTATTTATTTATTGAAATGTTTCACCAGGAGGGCACACTGAGCAACAAGTTGCTCATCTCATGATGCAACCTGGGGTGAGGGGGGTACATGAGGGTGGGTAACTGTAGTAGATACAGACATTTGCAAATACATAATTGGAATACAGAAGTAGATACATACATTGCAGATAGTCAATGGGTTGGTACACCAACTAGGAGCATTGGATACATACATTGCAAATAACACAATTTGGATTACAGTAGTAGATACATGTAATGCAGATAATTAATGGAATGGAACACAAACTGAGGGGCATAAAACAAGAACATGTGAAAACATATGTGGATCAACATGCAATTGACATACAATTTGGTGAGCAATAGAAGTGCCAGCGAGCACTTTTACTCCATATATGTTCTCATCAAGCACCAGATGACCATAATTTCCAGTTTTGTAGTTTGGAAAGTGTAAAACTAGGAAAAAGAGGGGGAGATTTGGAAAGCCTTATTTTGAAGAGAGAAGCCATGTGGCTGATTCAATTGAGAAGAAACTTTCAACCAGGCCTTAATGACAGACTTGATCTTATACCCTGTATTGGGAAGAAATGATATTTCATGATGTCATTAACCTGTCTAAAGTGTATCATTGTCTACAAACTGTTTCTTTTTCATTCCACATACCTGTGATGCCGACCAGATCATAATGTCGCACGCTTAATAGCATACAACATTATAGCTGACCCGAAACAGTGCTGTCCATGACAGCGAATGGTGCAATACCGTGTACACTGCTGTACGTGGTATTGCACCATTCACACAATCCCAGGCAGAGGATAAGACCTCTGCTGGGAGTGGGTTCCGCCAGGCTGCCGTGGCTCACTGGACTGAGCCAGCAGCAGGAACCCAGGTGCGCGCCTGGGACCGGATTTGATTCCCGTCCAAGACATTTTATTTTTTCCACGATTTGTGTGCTCCTAGTTGGACCCCCGGAGTTGAGAATCTTTAGTGGGGTCCGGGGGCGATCCCAGTAACAGGATGTGTGGGGGCGGAGCCTCCAAGGAAAAAGATTCTATGTCGATGGCAGCATCGCTGTATTAGCACGATTTTATTACGCGGCATAATGTCTTGTGACATTATGACCCCTTGCCCCTGTGATGTTGTGGGCTGTGACAATATGAGGGAACAAGCAGGCATATAGCGTGCCGGCAAGTCATCACTTTTGTGAGGCAGTATGTTCTATCTCTAAATATGAGCCCTATTTCCACAAAAGTTGACATAGGAAGGAGGTGGGAAATTACAGGCCAGTCAGCCTAACATCAGTAGTGGGCAAAGTAATGAAATCACTACTGAAGGAAAGAATTGGAGAATACCTTGTTACCAGCGGTCTACAGGATACAAGACAACATGGATTCACAGGTGGGAGGTTCTAGCAGACAAACCTGGTCAAGTTCTTTGACTGGGTAACAAAGGAAGTGGACCAGGAGGGGTGGTTGACATGGCCCATCTGGATTTCAGCAAGGCCTTCAATACCGTTCCACTTAGAAGGCTGATAAATAAACTGAGTAGCCTAGGAGTAGGTCCTAAAATAGTAAAATGGGTAGAGAGCTGGCTTAGTGATAGGAATCAAAGTGTGGTGGTAAATGGGGTACACTCTGGGGAGGGCAAGGTGACTAGCAGGGTGCTGCAGTGGTCAGTATTAGGCCTAGTCCTCTTCAATGTCTTTATTAGCAACATTGCAGAAGGACTGCAGTGGAAAGTGTGCCTATTCACAGATGACACAAACTTCTGCAACAGAGTAGACACACGGGGGGGGTGAAAGAATGAGGGAGGATCTGAAGAAGTCAGGAGAATAGTCACAAATTTGGCAGCTAAAATTCAATGCAAAAAATGCAAAATTATGCACATAGGGCACAAAAACCCTGGGGTAATGTACCAACTTGGGGGGGTATTAGAAGTCACAAAACAGGGAAGAGACCTGGGGGTTATCATTTCTGATTACCTAAAGGTAGCTAAATAGTGTGACAAGACAGTGGGAAAGGCTAGCGGAATGCTCAGGGAGGGGTATCACCAGCAGAACATGGGAGGTAATTATACCCCTGTGTAGCTTGCTGGTAAGACCCCACCTCGAGTACTATGTACAGTTCTGGAGGCCCCATCTCTGAAACAGCTTTGATAGGGAGGAGGCAGTGCAAAGGAGGGCAATTAAAATGTGTAGGACCTGCATCAGAAACCCTACAAAAAAAAGGCTTAAAGAGCTGCTGATGCCTCAAAGAAAAGTTTGAAAAACATTATAATAACTGGTGAACACTTTTTTCTTTGTGCTCAGCAAGTTGATATTTTCCATAATAACCCACTGATATTGTTACAGCATTCACGCTACACCCATCAAGTGTAGTGCTCCCTCATAGCTTTCGTTTGTTCTGTGGACGGCATAAACCATTCCGCAGACATGGCGGCTTCAACTGACGCTCACTGAGGAGCAGCCAGAACATTTAACTTGCCTTAGCATCTCTTTTTTATAATCTAAGTGATTCCTCTTAGTTTTACATTTTTAAAAAAAGCTCTGCCTGGTCGATCCTGCTGTTCAACGAATTCAGGCTATAGTGTGAGGAGAAATGGGGCTGCAGCTGCAAATGGGGCCACAGCTGACTCCCTACAGTGCTAGGTAAGCGCGATTGTAGCTTCAGAGTCCAAACTGTAAATAATAAAAAATAAATAAATAAAATAAAAATTAAGGAAAAGGAGACAAGAAAAGAGAGCATGTGTGTATCTCTCCAAGTGTGTGTGTGTGTGTGTGTGTGTGTGTGTGTGTGTGTGTATATGCGTGTGTGTGTGTATGTAGCGGACAGTGACACTGAGAATCACAGGACCAGGGTGGAAAAAAAGTGATGCCCAGATATCATATCAAATAAAAGATGGGGAATTGTCAGAAACTCAAATTTAATGCACACCCTCAGTGTGGGATGCTTTAATAAACCTCTCGGGCTTCACCCTTGAGGTTTATGTAGCATTCCACACCTTGGGTGTACATTAAATTCTCGTATCACACACTTCATCATCCTTTATTCTCAATGTAATTATCTGTAATTCAGCATTGATTCCATATATATTCTATAGATTTCGCCTCCCTATTATTTATTACTGAGAAAATTTGCATGGATATATGATCTTTATCCCTGTGAGCACATCTGCCTCTATAGCCTACTCCCTACTTAAAGTCAGCGAAGACAGATTTTTTAATATCAAGCTATATTAACAGCCTCAGCAGGAGCTAGTTGGCTGACCTCAGACTTATAAGTGCAATAAAACAGGGAGACAATACTTGAAAGCAGGTGTAGCCAGGCAGTGCAGTGAAGCTGCAAGTAAAATGAGAAGCACAGGTACAGTAGGGTCTGAGTAAACTGTGTCAGGTGAAAAGAATTGAGTACGCAACATGAAGAAGCTATGGCTGAGCTGAAACACACAGGTAATGAATGCAGCTGCATTGTAGTAGTTTGAGCAAGGTGAGCACAGTGTTAAAACACAGGCACTGGGTACAATAGTAATTAAAGTAAACAGTCAGCAGCAGTGGTTGCAGTTGTAGGTAACTGAAAGCAGTAGCATGAGCTCTGCGCAGCAGAATGCTAGGAGTTGCTGTGCAAGTAATTTGAGTTGTGAGTAAGTAAAACCAAGCAGTATGAGCTCCGGAGTAGCAGTATGCTAGGAGCTCAGAAACAAAGCCCCACTCCCCCCACCCAAAAAAGGGAAGGAAGCACACATAGCCGAAGGCAAAATACAAACCAGAAGTAGCAAAATAAGCACAGAAGCCCAGCAGGGACAAGCAGGAGTGGGGGGGGGGCAGGCCCCAGCCAGCCAGGGAGGCCTAACCAGCTCAGAGGACAAACCAGCAGAGCCTTCAGTTGCAAAGAAAAAATGCTTCACAGTGAGGCTTAGAGGAATTGCTTATATAGCTCAGGACGTGGGAGTGGCTGGCTGCTTGGTCACCGAACTACAAAGCAAGCCTTTCATTTATATGCACTGACCCCATAGTTTGCTGCCGGTCCTTTTTGTTTGTCTACTTTATGGTGATTTGACCAGGCACAAACAATCTGTTTGAAGCAGCCTTTCTGTTTGCTTTGTTGAGTTTCAGATGTAGCTTACTATTTTCTTAAATCTTCCCACCATGGTTTGCTCTCTCTGCAGACTGCAGTGTCTACGACGGCTTTGAGCAGGGGCTTCTGAGTACACCTGAAACAGGAAACCGGCATCACAGTGATGGAATTTATTTTGACCGCAAGTTGTGGTCAATATAAATTCCAAAGGACTCCCAGTCTGTTTTTCTATCAGGGGGCTTTGCCCCCCCGAACCCTCCATGGAGGGCTCTGCCCCCCCCACACCCCAGTTCTAAATATAATCAAGTTGAAGTTGATTCAGAGAGGGGGTGCAGGACCAGGAGACAGTGTGCCCGGATCTCTGGCACACCAGTACAGTGAACTGTTGATGCTGTCAGCATTGACATAGTTCGCTGTATTGGTGTTGGTGTCAGAGGGATATACCCCTCCTGGCCCTTCCTCCTGTTAGCTTCCACTCATGACTACATGATTATGAACTGGTATTCAAGTTAAATAGTTCCCTGCAATTCACCTTTTTAACTCCCTTTAGGAATGTGAAGGTCTCTATCATATCTCCCCTCTCCCTTCTTGTCGCCAGCAAATACATGTTCAGTGCCTTGACGCACACCTCATAGGACATGCCCTGCTGGCCCTGAGTCATTTTTGTAACCCTGTACTGCACCTTCTTAAGCCTATCCCTATCCTTCCTGAGGTGAGGACCTCAGAATTGGGTGCAGTATTCCACATGTGACCTCACCAAGGATCTATATAGTGGAAGTATTGCTTCCCTTTTTCTGCTATTAATACCCCTCCCAATACATCCAAGCATCCTATATGCCAGGCTATAAGCCGTGTTGCACTGACCTGATTGCTATAGGGAGTCACTGATGATAACTCCAAGGGCTCATTCCTTAGCCATGGTAGAGTCTAACTCATCCCATCCAGTACTCCATCCTAGTGCTCTTGTTCTCAAGGTGCATCACCTTGCACTTTTTGGCATTGACTTGAACTTTGTTAAACAAGGTATATGGAGTTCATGCTGGGTGGGTCATTTTCACTGGAGGAATGCATTACCATTGATGTGGGATTAAAACTTACTTGACAGGCGTATGGGGACACGTTTCCTTGTTATATGTTGCATGTTTGCACTTTATTTATTCAGTTTTATGCTTTTATGGGGTTTCATTTTGCACAAAAGCAATTATTCCTCATTTTGCTCCTTGAACTGAGTCAGACTTTTAATTTCACTCCTGGAACTGAATTCTCCCAGCACCCACCACCCCTACCACTGCTTGTTTTATAGATGCTACAGTACACAAACTCTCAGGATTTGGGATTAAATGTGTAGGGCCTGATTCTCAAAACTTGGTGCAAGCTGTGCCAAAGTTGACTTGCACCAAGTGCCGGTGCACCAGCGACCCTGTGTCCAAATCTCTACTGGGTAGGGTCCTGGCAGCAAAGTCCCACAGCTTGAGGCTACTGTGGCCACAAATCAAACAGATGGCACATCTGGAAGTGTTGCCGCAAGCTGCAGGGTGGCCCTGCACCATGCTATGACAGCCCTGGTGGCTAGCGACCCTCAGCCCGAACCCTATGTTATAAATAATAAAACTGGCCCTAGTCATCTAGTGGATTTCTCAAATCCCTGAACCCCTTTTCATTCATAGTACTCACATCACTGGAAGTCTAGCAGACCCCACCACCCCAATCTGCCCAATTATTATTATTATAAGTCTGCCCCTGGTGGGCTAGCACCCCCCACCCTGATCTGCCAAATTATTAATATAAACATTCCCTTGTGGTCTGGCGGACCCCCCCCAACTGATCTGCCTGATTACTAATATACTCCTTCCCTGGTGATCTAGTGGACCCTCCTCCCTATCCCTGATCAGCCCATATATGATGTATATATTTATCTTTATCTCTGGTGGTCCAGTGGACTCCCACCCAGGCAGGCATTGCCACACCACTCCACTCCCCCATCCCATCCCTTAGTCAGTGACTAGCAGGTCCCTTCACCCACCACCATGGCCAGCCACTGACTGAACTGCAAAGAGTACACAGTACATGCTCCTTGCAGTTCAGTTGGCAGCTGGCCCTGTTGGTGAGCAGCAGGCTGTGCCAGTCACTGGCATGGGGATGGGACGAGGTAATGGGGTGATGGGGCACTGCCTGCCAGGGTGGGGGACTGGGGGTCCACTAAACCACTAGGATATATATATATATATATATATATATATATATATACACACACACATATATATCATACAGTATATGGGCTGATCAGGGATAGGGAGGTGGGGTTTGCTAGATCACCAGGGAAGGAATATAATAATAGTCAGGCAAATCAGGGTAGGGAGGACAGCTAGAACAGCAGGGAAGGATTTTATTAGTAATTTGCAGATCAGGGCAGGGGAGCCACTAGGCCATCAGGGAAGGATTATATTAGTAATCTGATAGACTGGGTGTGGGTCTGCCAGACCACAGGGAAGAAATATAATAATATTTGGGTAGAATGGAGCAGGGGGGCTGCTAGACCACCAGGGAAGGAATATTTTAATAATCAGGCAGATCGGGGCTGGAGAGGGTGGACCATGGCACTTTTGTGCAGGTTGCTAAACCCTCCCAGAGCAAATTTCTATTAATAATCTATCTACAGTGAAGCCTGCCAGGATGAAGCGCAGTGTCACAGGTTTCCTGCATGACAAAAGGGTTTAACTCCCATTAAAACTGAATTTTTTGCTGCAGTAACTCTACTGTAGAATTCTGCAGAGTTTGGCTTCATTCTGGTGGGCTTCACTGTATCTAATAATATGTGTGTATCTAATAATAGTTGGGCAGATCGGGGCAGGGGTGGTGCTAGACCACCAAGGAAGGTTTATATTAGTAATTGGGCAGATTGGGGTGGGGGCATCTGCTAGACCACCAGGGAAAGAATATAATAAGAGTTGGGCAGATCAGGGCAGGGGGCTGCTAGACCACCAGGGAAGGAATCTATTAATAATAAGGCGGATCAGGGCAGGGGGGCTGCTAGATCACCAGGAAAGGTTTATATTAATAATCAGACAGTTCGGGATGGGGGCCACTCGACCACCAGGGAAGGAATCTATTAATAATCGGGCAGATCGGGGCTGGGGAGGGGGAGCCGCTGCACTTTTGCACAGGTTGCTAAACCCTCTGGGAGCAAATTTCTAAGTCACCTTAGACCAGCCCTGACTGGTCTAACAGTACTTAGAAATGTGCCCTCTGGGAGAGTTTTGAGAATCCTGATTTAGGAGATTTGGAGCCTGCGTCTGCTGCATGCCCCACTAGCACCATGCCACAGCCCATTATGTGTCACAAGGATGGCACAAGCTGCCTTTGGTGCACATAGCTTGCAGTTGTCGCAGGTTGCGTTTGAGAATCACTCCAGGTGCATCATTCGGTGGAAGAGGCACTTTACACCATTCCTTGTGATGTAAGCCCTTGCACCATTATGGGAGCTTTGAGAATTGGGCTTGTAATGTTTTAAAATATAAGGTTTATTAATTTTGTATATTTATTGAATTAATTACGTTTGTTTCTGAAAAAAATGCAGCTTTTTTCTTTGCATTTTTTTATGTTTTCTTATTGTGCATCACCTTGATTTTTAGAAAAGTGTTTTAAAATAAAATTATCTGTTTGTTTCTGTGTCATGAGGCAGCTCTATTTCTATAGCTGATGGCGATGTAAACTTTTTTTTGTTTACTTTTATTGCTCGTAGTAGTCATCAGTACCTATTGTGGGTGACTCCATTTTCTGATTGTTGAACTCATGTCTGCTCATGAAAGCTGCATTAGCAATAAGAATATGTTGTGCCAACACCCGTAGTCACTACAGTGTGCTTGTCTGATGATTCTGGGGGTCTGAAAAACAAGTAGCAGCAGAGGTGTGAAATAACCCAATTATCTTCAGTTCGCTTCAAAAACATCTTAAAATTGGTAGATCAGACTTTTTTCATGTAAACTGCTTTCACCTTAGAAATGTTTACACTCACCATTCTGCACTGCCAATAGTGGACAAGTCCAAAGCTAGTTGGGAATAGGTCCAGAGCACCGCAAAGCCCACCCATTTTGAATATTTCAAATTTCAGTAGTGGCTGTGGCAAGAATAGTCATCTGCCAGTTCTTATTTGTACATAATATTTATATATGTTTTTTATGGGATTTCTGTTTATGAAACATGACAGGGTCAGCAGGCCCATGGAAAAAGACTAGCTTTTAAAGGGGCCTGACCTTTTCACCTCCCCAAAGGCAGTTGCTTGCTGGAGCTAGATGGTCATGGTTTCCTTTTCTTGTTTTAACACATATCTGCCAAAACCTGTGTAACTGTTAAAAAAACTCATGTTCTCTGAGATCTGGTGATTTGATCACTGAAAATGTTGCATTTTATGGCGTACCAAGAAGGAAGCCATTTCTGATAGACCTCTGTGAAAATTCAACCTAATATGAGAAGTGTTTCAAGAATGTTTCTCTGGAAGATCAAAGGGATATTGTAACCTGCCATAAAATCTTACTCTGATGAAGACAGCCTGTCTTGTTATAATTACAAATATTGCTGTATTTGCAGATTCCAATCAACTAATAATCTGACCTGTTTTGCCTATGCATTTGCATGTTACAAATTAAGTATGTAGAACTGAGTGTGACCTCAGCCAGCAGCACCACAGAGCTGTGACATCACATGATGGGAGGGACATTCTGGCTTTTCTGATATTGGTGAAGCCTGATGAAAGGATGGACACTTTTCTTCTGGACTTCTGAGGGACACTTTGTTCCTGGACTCAAGAAAGACCACTTCTGCCAAAACTGGTAATTCAAGTGTGAACCCCTTGCAAACTGAAGACTACAGTAGCATTAGCTCATCAATTGCAAGGTGCTTTAAAGTGAAATTTTCCATTTCTTTCTCTGATTGTAACCTTAATGTAGATTTGTTCTGTTTTAAGTACTGTAGTTTTTTACTATTTTTTTTTATTTTAGTAAACTTTGTTTTTCCTTAAACCTGCCTGAGACATTTTTTCATTTTGAGTGTGAATGGTGGAACAATATTGATAATTCTGACATAACTGATAAATTGCTTAGTGTGTCACCATATGCAGCCATGCTAACAAGGATCTGTGTAAAGATCCAGCAAGGTAAGAAAATACCCGCATCTCAATTGAGTCGGTAAGGGGATTGTGAACCAGGTTGGTTGTATGCCCACTGGTTCAAGTATTGCACTGTTTTTCCCAAAGAGAGTGTGATATTTGTACATGTTACCTGGGTGTACTAGTTAAAAAGGATTCATATTTGACCCCAGGACTCAAGACTGGTAGTTTGCTCAGACCCAAAACAAACAGGCGGGTGTCCCTGTTTGTCCCCTGATCATGAATCACTCTTCAAGGTTGCACACTGTGGGAGAAGAGGGCCTCACCCCGGAGCAGATTTGTTACAGATTTGGTGTGCAGTGCTGGGATCTGAAATATTTGTCTTCATACTGTGCAATTATTTGGTGGTATGGGCATCAACAGTCCAGTGTGTTGGATTGATAAACTGTAACACTTCACACACAAACAAGGCAGTTTTTTTAAATAAATATATCATTTTGGTTACAGTCTAAAGTTCCCTACCTGTTTAATTTTTTTGGGGTGCAAGCTAGTGTAGCCATAGATTAGGGAAGAAGATGGCTTCCACCTACAGCGACTATCACTGTGGAATACCTGAGGCAGTTGTATCAGGAAAGAGGAGTCCAGAGTGAGGGATGGAACAAACAGCACCTCATGGAGCCTCTTGTGGCAGCCGATAAGCAAGGAACTGCCCAGGGCCTCAGGTCACAGTCGGTGACTCAAGGGGACCAGACCTTGGATGTGGCGGTGCCAGAGTTTATCGTAGTGTCCAATCCCAGGGAGGAGGGCAATGAGACCAGTGGGAACCAAGAGAAACAGCACCAGGGGAGGCTCACCACAGCTGGAGCCAGAAGGGATCAGGCCACAGATAGAGTTGAGGAGAATGGAGTTGGAATTTGAGCAGAGGAGGTTCCAGATGGAGCTGGAGATGCAGAAAAAAGAAAACCAGCATCAGAGAGAGGCCAAGAAAAGAGAAAAACAACTTCAGCGAGAGGCTGAGGAAAGAGAAAAACAGCTTCAGCGGGAGGCCGAGAGAGCGAGAGAGAGAAAGGAAAGAGAGCACCAGAGGGAATTCGAACTGGTAAAGCTAAAATTCCAAAGACCAGCACCAGAGGAGGTAAGTAGCAGGAGTGAACCTGGACCTCCAGGACTAGGGTACAAGTTAAATTCTAAATTAATAGCTGAATTTAAAGAGGGGGAGGATATGGATGCTTTTTTGAATTTGTTTGAAAAGGTCTGTATTCAGGCTAAAATACCCAGGGAGTCCTGGAGCTTCCAGCTATCCTCGCTACTTACTGGTAAAGCTCGTGACGCATTGGGTCAAATGAACAATCAGGACAGTAATGATTATGAGAAACTTAGAGCTGCCTTGCTTAAAAAGTATGAGTGAACTCCAGATGCATACAGAGTTAAGTTCTGTAAGCTCCAGAGAAGCCCTGACATGAGCTACAAGGAACTCACCACAAATCAACGTCAGTTTTTAAAACATTGATGGAAGGGGGTCAAAGCAGACTCTCTAGAGAAAATAGAGGATGTGGTACTCTTGGAGCAATTTTTTAGGCTTGCCCAGCAGAGCTGAAAATCTGGTTGGAGGACCAAGATCCAAAAACAGTGCAAGAGGCCTGCTATGCCAGGAACAGGCCTGTCCTGAAAGGGAGTGGGGCAGGTGTGGCAGCACAGAAAGGAAAAGTACACTTTCAGGGCAGCTAAAACCCTTGCTACCTACCCAGAAAGCAGACAGCCCCAAGGTACAAAGAAAGGATTTGCCTGATAAAAGAAATGATGATTGCTGGTTTTGCCAACAACCTGGGCATCTTGCTAGACAGAGTCCTAAAAAGTCACAGAGTGGGCAAAGTGGTACTGGGAGCACATACGCCACAGTTACTGTGAATGGAGTGCATACCCATGGTTTAAGGGACAGGAGGGTAAAGGGGG
This sequence comes from Neoceratodus forsteri, assembly GCA_016271365.2. Lineage (NCBI taxonomy): Eukaryota > Metazoa > Chordata > Ceratodontiformes > Ceratodontidae > Neoceratodus > Neoceratodus forsteri. The sequence goes on from CM057449.1 coordinate 825,851,038, forward strand.
ATTTGGTTGAGCCTGGACAGCTTATACCTAATCAGTTTATAACTGTAATGGGATTTACTGGGGAGGAAAAAACCCTGCCCATAGCAAGTATTCTCCTGGACTGGGGTGAGACAGGAGAGAGGGTGCATAAAGTGGCTGTGGCAGACAAACTCACCTTGGATGTGATTATAGGGAATAATCTACAAGAGGGGGTGGTGTGTATGGTTACCCGCAGTCAGACAGCAAAGCCCAATAGAAGCTCCTATGGAAAACACTGGGAGGCTGGCTCCCCAGCCTGTGTCTCCTGAAATGAGGAGTGGTGAAAGGGATGTAGAACTTCCCCAGGTAGCTGTACACAAAACTGCTAGAAAAGGTTACTCTGAGGAGGGAGGAGTAGCCAATGGTCAGAGGATTAGGGATGGCAGTGACCCTGAATGCCCTGATGCTAGAGTTATTGACCCCAGTTTAGAGACTGAAGGGGACATGTCCCTTGCATTGGGAAGTGTGCAGATTTTGCAGCTGCTCAGAGGACTGATCCTAGTTTAGAGAGGCTGAGGGCTTGTGCAGAATCTGATGGGACACAGTGAGGTGCCGTGAGACATAGAGTGTATTGGGACAATGAACTGTTGTATACACAGGACGTAAGAACAGAGGGAGGGGTGATGGGAAGGCAGTTTGCCATTTTCCAGGGGTACCTTGAGCAGTTGCTCAAGATCACTCATGAAAAACCCATGTCTGGATATCTGGGAATCATGCGCACTATGCAGTGATTGGCCCAGAATTTCTATTGGCCCAACTTCACCCAGCAGGTGAAGGAATATTGCAGGTCTTGTCACCGGTGCCAAGAAATAGGGAAAGCAGGCAGTAAAAGCAAAGTTGCCCTAATTCCCTTGCCTCTGGTGAAAGAGCCATTCCAGAGGGTAGGGATGTATATTGTGGGACCTTTGAGTACCCCAAGCTCCTGGAAGAGGTATATCCTGATGGTGGTAGATTATGCCACCTAATACCCAGAGTCAGTTACCCTTTCCCGGCTTAGGACAAAGTGGCAGATGTCAGGTTTCCATAGGAGGTTATTACTTATCGAGGTGGTACCTTCATGTTGGACCTGATGAAGTGTTTGTGGGAGAAGTGTGGGGTGGTGCAGAGACACATGACACCTTATCACCTGCAGGCCAATGGGTTTGTGGAAAAGTTTAATGGTATCCTTAAATTAATGCTCCAATCATTTGCTGAACAGCATGGGAGGGACTGGGAGAAATACCTTCCCCACCTGTTGTTCGCATACAGGGAGGTGCCCAAAGAGTCGACAGGGTTTTCCCCCTTCAAACTCTTATATGGACGTATAGTGCGTCGGCCCATAGACTTGATCCAGGAGGACTGGAAAGGCAAGCATGCCACCCAGGGAACTCCCATAGTGGATTATGTCCTTAAGTTTAGGGAAAAGCTGAAGGAGATTATGGGAACAGCCCATAGCAACCTGGCAGCTCCCCAGCAGTAGCAAAAGGTATGATACAGTTTGACCGCAGAGCCAGAGCTCACTCGTACACTATGGGTCAGAAAGTCATGATCCTAATCCCAGTCCAGATGGATAAGCGGCAGGCTGAGTGGGCAGGACCATACAAGGTAGTCACACAGGTGAAAGACGTAAACTACATTGCAGAACTGTCTAACAGGAGACATATCCATAGACTGTACCATGTCAACATGATGAAGCCATATGCAAATAGGGCTGACATGGTCTTTGCAGTGTGTGGTCCTGGGTAGTGGTGGTAAAGTGGCTAAAATTCGCTCCGAAAAGTGATTCATGAAGTAATGCAGACTCCACGGACTAATCCACAACGCGAAGCAGAGTACTTCACGTCATAATGAGGAAAGCGAAGTCCATTGAAACTAATGACTTTGCATTATTCCGCTTTCCACAAACCACTTCTCCAGCAATTTTAAGGTGAAGTACACACAAATCAATGTACTTCGCATCATGTCACCTTGTAACTGAGCTCCAAGGTGAATTCTGCAGTGATTCATGGGATTGCAGGTCACATGAGTTCTAGATTGTTCTGCACAGCCTTAGTCCTGTGTAGTGTGTGTATAGTGGTACCTGGAGACAGTTTGCTGTCAGAGCTCTGCAATTCAAAACCTCTAAAAGCTGTTACAAATGCCTTTTTGAGTCATTTTCTTTGCTCAAAATTTAGTGCATCGATTGTAGGAAACCCTTCTGTGCTCATATCTTTGATAGTTTATTGTTTGTGTGTGGATTTTGAATGTTAATTTAGAACAGTCAATCTGTGTACTGTGAAGTGTGTTTTGGGGGAGGAGCATATCTGTGGTGTAGGTAGATTAACTGGGAGAAAAAGGCAGTCTTTTTGTTTTGATTACATTTTTCTTATATAATTGTGTTAATGTACTCACAACAATATTTTCAGTAATTCTTGGCATTTTTTTTGTTGATTGTTGTGGTGCAGCAATGTATAATTTCAATTTGTTTAAAACATTTGGTTATATTACTAAAGCTTTTCAATTTGCTACGCATTGCTTGTAGTGTGTGTGAGTGTGTGTGCAATGCGTGCCATTAAATCAGTCACCTTTTATTGTGCCACACAGTAATTGCAGCAGTGTGAACCTGCTATCCACTACACTTGCATGAATTTTTTGTACTACTTTGTGGTATCTTTACTGGTAATGGACTGTTACTGCCGTGCACTACCCCCCCCCCCAACCGGCAAACAGTATTATTTTCCAGATTTCGATTTATGACTTGTGAGCACTGGTAAGGTGTTGTTGTGCCTTTGCATCTGCATCTCTTGAGTGTGCAGCATAATCTTAATCTGTCTGAGTGTTTGCAGTGCACCATTAATTCTGGGAGACTTTGCATTTCTTGTTACCCTCTCATTTCACTTCGTCAGCACTGGGGAATTTTCTGGACACAAGACAGTAGCATTTTGGGGATGCACATAAATTCTGGTGTCTGTGTGTGATGTGACGACATCCACTGCATGCATGACTGAGTGTGCCAGTAATTCTGGGAGACTTTACATTTCTTGCTGTGCTCTCATTTCACTTCATCAGCACTGGGGAGTTTTCTGGACACAAGACAGTAGCATTTTGGGAATGCAGATTAATTCTGGTGACTGTGTGTGGGGAGCTGCCAATATTGTTGTCACTTCACCTTACTTCGCGTTAAGGCAGAATGACAACACAAAGTAATAATTAGAAGGTGCAGTGAGCATTTCATATTGGTCACTCCACATAGCAGAGTGACAACATGAAGTGCCCACTTGGTGGGCACTTGGCTGGCAAAATTTTAATTCGCTGTACCTCTAGTCCTGGGGAAGGGATGGATGAAGCAGACCCCCTTCTGGAGTTGCTTGAGGAAAAGCAAGCAGGAGTGCTTTGTGGAGGCAATCAAACTGTCACCCCAGTTGACCCCAGAACAGACCTAGGAAGTAAGGGAGGTTTTAGCCTACTTTGCCCCTTTGTTTAATGCCAAGCCTGGACTAAACCCCTTAGCGACACATGATGTAGACACAGGGATGCAAGCGCCTACACGGTGGACAGCATACCAGGTGCCTGAGGCTGTCCTAAAGGACATTACGAGGGAGGTGGAGGAAATGCTGGATTTAGGGGTAGTCCAGAAATCCCACAGCCCCTGGGCATCACCCATAGTCCTCATTCCCAAGCCAGATGACTCTGCTCATTTTTGAGTGGACTATCGTGGACTCAACACAGTCATGAAGTCTGACGCCTACCCAATGCCATAGACAGATGCATTATTAGTTAAGTTGGGAGGGGCGATCTACCTTATGACCATTGACCTGACAAAAGGGTATTGGCAGGTGGAGTTAACTGCCAGAGCTAGGGAGAGATCTGTCTTCATCACTCTGATAGGGTTATCTGAGTTCAAGGTAATGCCTTTCAGGATGAAGAATTCCCCTTCTGCTTTCCAAAGATTGGTGACCCGGGTGTTACATGGTACTGAAGAGTGCACAGTGGCATACCTGGATGATACTGCCATCTTCAGTGCCAGCTGGAAGGAACACCTGTCCCAACTCGAGGGAAGTGTTGGGCAGGATACAGAGGGCTGTGCTCACTGTCAAAGCTGAAAAGTGCCAGGTGGCCATGGCAGTGGTGGCATACCTAGGGCATGTAGTAGAGTGGGGACAGCTCTGTCCTAATCAAGCCATGGTTGAGGCAATAGAGGCATGGCCAAAGTCTGAAACCCAGAAGCAGGCTCAGAGTTTTCTAGGGACCGCTGAGTACTGTTGAAAATGTATACCAAACTACAGTGCCCTGGCAGCTTCCCAATCTGGCCTGCTAAAGAAAAGAATGCCAAAAAGGGTGAACTGGGACCCAGCCTGTGAATGAGCCTTTATATGGCTAAAGGAGGTACTGTGTGGTGCTCCTGTGTTAGCCAGTCCAGACTACAGAAAGCCATTTGTAGTCCAGATAGATGCTTCAGATGTGGGTATTGGGGCAGTACTTAGCCAGACTTCTAACCAAGGGAAAGATCATCCAATAGTGTACCTTAGTAAGAAATTACTTCCTAGAGTGCAGGCTTATTCTACAGTGGTGAAGGAGTGCCTGGCACTGGTGTGGGTACTGAAGAAATTAGAGCTATACCTATATGGGAGGCACTTTGAGGCACAGATAGATCATAACCCCTGGTTTGGCTGGCACAAATGGGTATGACAAATGGTAGGCTTCTAAGATGAAGCCTTGCCTTACAGGGATATGATAGGACCATTACCCACAGGGCCAGATCGGCAAATGCAGATGATCTGTCACACCAGTTAGAGCAGTGAACTGAATTTGGGAAACTCATCCCATGCCTAGAAATAGATTCCCCCAAATTCAGTCTGGGGGTGTGTGACAAGAATAGCCATCTGTCAGTTCTTACTTGTACATAATCTTTATATATATATATTTTTTTAAGAGATTTCTACTTATGAAACATGACAGGATTAGCAGGCTCATGGAAAAAGACTAGCTTTTAAAGGGGCCTGACCTTTTCACCCAAAATACAGTTGCTTGCTGGAGCTAGATGGGCATGGTTTCCTTTTCCTGTTTTAACACATATCTGCCAAAACCTATGTAACTGTTAAAAAACACATTTTCTTGGAGATCTGGTGCTTTGATCATTGAAAATGTTGCATTTTATGGCATACCAAAAAGGAAACCATTTCTGATAGACCTCTGTGAAAATTCAACCTAATATGAAAAGTGTTTCCAGGATGTTTCTCTGGAAGATCCAATGGATATTGTAACCTGCCATAAACCCATACTCTGATGAAGACAGTCTGTCTTGTTATAATTACAAATATTGCTGTATTTGCAGATTCCAATCAAGTAGTAATCTGACCTGTTTTGCCTATGTAGTTCCATGTTACAAATGAAGCATGTAGAACCGAGTGTGACCTCAGCCAGCAGCACCACAGAGCTGTGACATCACAGGATGGGAGGAACATTCTGGCTTCTCTGATATTGGTGAAGCCTGATGAAAAGATGGACACTTTTCTTCAGGATTTCTAAGGGATACTTTGTTCCTGGACTCAAGAGAGACCACTTCTGCCAAGACTGGTAATTCAAGTGTGAACCCTTTGCCAACTGAACACTAAGGTAGAATTAGCTAATCAGTTGCAAGGCACTTTAATTTGAAATTTTCCAGTTTCTTTCTCTGATTATAACCTTAATATTATATATGTTCAGTTTTATGTACTGTAGTTATTTACTATTTTTTTATTTTAGTAAATTTTGTTTTTCCTTAAACCTGCCTGAGGCATTTTCTCATTTTGTGTCTAAATGATTGAACAGCATTGATAATTCTGACATAACTGATGAATTGCTTAGTGTGTCACCATAAGCAGCCATGCTAACAAGGATCTGTGTAAAGATCCAGCAAGGTAAGAAAATACCCGCGTCTCAATTGAGTCAGCAGGGGGTTGTGAACCAGATTGGTTGTATGCCTGCTGGGTCAAGTATTGCACTGTTTTTCCTGAAGTAAGTGCAATATTTGGGCCTGTTACCTGGGCATGCTATTTAAAAAGGGTTCATATTTGACCCCAGGACTCAAGACTGATAGTTTGCTCAGACCCAGAACAAACAGGAGGGTGTCCTTGTTTGTCCCCTAATCACAAATCGCACATCAAGGTTGGGCACTGTGGGAGCAGAGGGCCTGACCCCTGGAGTGGATTTGTGACAGTGGTGGGCAGCAGAAACAATGCAGGTGTTGCAATACCTGGCATGAACATTCCCTAACACTGGCAATGCTTCAGCCAGTGCCACTTAAGAGATCCCCCACAAGCCTTGTCCTGCCTCATTTGTTGCATATTGCCATCCTGCAGTGACAATGTATCAGACAATGATCTGAGTCTGCACTGCTGCAGAAGACATGATGTGGGCATGCACTGAAACATAGTAGCCAGGAACAAGGAAAAGGAATGGTACATGGGAGTGCAGTGATTCAGTTACTGTAAAAAAGTCTGCTGAGTTTCTTGAGATTTTTTCATGTTATTTAGGTTTGCTGCAGCAAGACATTATTCTACATAGTCAGAAACTGGCACAGTGTTTGTTCTCATTGCTACTGCAGCTCTCAGGAATAAATGAGACTTTAACAATCAGAAAATAGGGGCATACAGAATAATTGCAGAAGGCATCGATAATAGTTACAATAAACTAAAGCAAAAGATTATATCCCCATCAGAGTTGACATAGTGACAAGGAAACAGATCAAATTTACAACATGCAACTAAGGTAGGTAGATAGAGAGAAAAACAGACAGACAGACAGAATCTATATACGTTCAAACATTTTTAAAGGGGAATTATACTTAATACCAACTAAAAATATGTCTTGCAGAGTGTTTTGATTTGTATGTATTGTCCTGTTGTATCCTTCCTTTTATTTGCTGTAAGGAGTTTTTTTTCTTAATTTGCCTGGCAGTTGTATGGTCCCTGGGGGTCTTAGGGTTAGAATTTTTTAATATTCTTCTCTATCCTACAACGCCCCCCATCACATGTGGCAGTGATGCATTTTGTGACCATTAATTTTGAAAGAGCTGACTTTGTGACAAGGTTACAGCTGTAGATCTATGATTTTAAGTAAGCCTCCTTATCCAGTGAGCACTAATGATAGCTAAATTTACAGATGTCAAACATCTGAAGGATAATTGAGTGGTCTATCCTGTAAGAAAACAACTAGAGTCTTCACTGATTATAGTGTTGATGACCTGAGGTGATTTGTGTGCTTTTTAATTGCTGCATTGTTTGGGGAAATGAAACACTTTCAAAGCAAAACAATTACTCCTGCTGGCTAGACATAGACAAATATCTAGAAAACAAAAAAGTTTGGCTTAGAAAGTGTTATTCAGGGGCCATAAAACTAACATGCAAATTTAGAAAAAAAACTAACAGCAAACAAAGGGCAGAATACACAAGGACTACACACAAATCACAATACACTGCACACTATGTATTTTTGTAAATTTTGACTGTAATTTTCCATTAAGTGACTTGTTCGGGGGTGCACAGCATGTTAATGACTTTCTTTGAACCAGACACTCCTGGTTCCCAAGCCACTGCTCCAGCCAGATCACTCACCAAGAACTGGGGCAATACAATTTTGTACAGTCACTGAATAGCACTCTTCTTTTTATTTAGTGTTTACAAAAGTAAAATTATTTGGAAGTAAAATCAAAAAGATGAGTGCTGTAGCACTGCAGCAATCTGTGCAAGCTAATTTCTTAAAAATACAAATACATGTTTAATCAAACCTTTGAAGCAACCTATTTTCTGTACAGTAACTGAAATGTAATTTTTGTAAATATAATTTTGTATGTGTGTTATTTTGTCCTTTAGTATATCTAATTTTGCTTTTTGTGCTTTCTTGTCATTTTCTTGTATGTATAACTTTGTATTTGTTTGCTACGTTGTTATATATATATATACTGTATATATATATATATATATATATATATATATATATATATATATATATAAAAAACTCATTTAATGCATCAGTTAGGGTTGTTCCACAGTGACAAAGTAAAGAAATTCGATGTGTTAGGGTTGAAAGACCCCTTGTACCCCAGCCTGCCACCCAACCAGCAGGGGTGTTCATTGGGGTCATTGCCTAACTCTCACCCCATCACATGTGTAAACAAGCTGAGGTATAGGAGAATGGGGTGAGATTAGGACCGATGACCCTAATGCACACCCCATTGGTGGTTGGGGTATGGACTAGGGTGCAAGGGGACTTTCAACCCAAACACCGAATTTCCTCACTTTTGTCACTGTGGAACAACCCTAACTGATGCATTAAATGGATTTTTTTGCTTCTAATTTCCCTTCTTTTTGAGAATGTGCAGTAGAAATAGTGAATGGAATGTGGTGGAAGGGCCCCGCGCTCCCACCACATGATTTTTTGTGACATAGTAATGGTAAGTGCAAGTGAAACACAACTGTTAATGGTTGCACACATGGTAACTGAAACGTAAATGGAAAAGCAAATGTTAATAGAAACGCAAGCGCAAAGTGACGCCAAAGCGAACAGTGACACAAAAGGAGACGCAAGCACATAAGGAAATGCAAACCGTGATGTGCACGGTGATAGTATCACAATTGGAAATGCAAATGGTAACATTAACTGCAGAAATAATGCCAAAGGAAACAGAAATGGAAACGCAAGCGGGAATGCAAACGGTAATGCACACGGTGTCATATACGGTAACGGTAACGCAAATGGTCACGGAAATGCAAGTGGAAATGCTAACTGTAACAGTAACAGAAGCACACACCCTGTTTTTGCCCAACAGTTGCATAGAGAAACACAGTGGCCCAGATAGTCAAACTGTGCCCGGCTGTGGCACAAGCTTGGGCGCAGCTCAACTTGGCTGTGCAGAGGTGTGGACTAAGCGATATTCAAAGGAGCTGCACCATGGCTCAGCAGCTTTGAATATCGCACCCTGGCCACCCTCAGTGTGCATGGCACAGTGGCACTGCACCAGCGCAAGTGGCCAGAGTGGAGCATGGAGATGCGCTAGCGCAAGTTCCATTGCACCATGCACAGCAACCGTGATATTCAAAAGTTGACATGCAAATGGGGCCATAATGTATGCAAGGCACACATGGGGCCATTTGTATGTCATTGTGACCCCATTTGCATGCAGGTGCACTGATCCCCGACAACTTGCACCTGGCGCCCTGCCAGGCAGCAGCCGTTGGGGACCAACGCCCCCGCAGCCCGATCGTGGGCATTTGTTTAAAAAAAGATCCCTGTCCAATATCCCTGGTGGTCCAGTGGACCTCTATCTGCCCGATCGTGGGCATTTGTATAACACAGAATAAGTCATCCTATATCCCTGGTGGTCCAGCGGACTGTTCTCTGCCCAATCTCGGCATCTGTAAAAAAAAAAGTCCTATATCTCTGGTGGTCCAGTGGACTGCTCTCTGCCCGATCTCGGGCATCCATAAAAAAAAAGTCCTATATCACCTGGTGGTCTAGGTACCCCTCCCACCCGCCCACTGAGCCCCACCGCCCGCTCCCCTCATCAGCCAGCGGACGGCAGCACCCACCCACCTGACACCCTGCCACCTGCCGACTAACACCTCGGTAGGGCTGCACCCCATTGGTTCACAGCATGAGCCAATGGGTGTGTAACCCCTACCGTACTACACACTCCAGATATGTGAATGAATCAACTGTGCAACTTAGAAAAAAAATTACAATTTCACAAGATTCATCAGTTTCCTGGCTACACATTGTCACAACAAAAATTCCGTACCTAACACCGTTTCCGAGATACAAGCCCCAAAAGGCATGGTGAATGCCACCATGCTAGTCTATGGGAAAAAATTTCAACTTTGGAGTACTGTAACTTGGCATCTGTGCAATATTTTGTCACCAAACCACCAAAAGGCACATCTGTGAGATGTCGGCTGTCTTCCCTCCAAATTTGAGCCCAAATGACCAAACTGTTCTTTTGCAGCAGGGTGGCAAAGAACTCCTGTCATTTTGGCCATAGTCTGGAAAAGTAGTGTCGCAATTTGCGACATCTTTCGCAAAAATTTGCAAAAGTGTCGCAAGTGCGACATTACTTTTCCCAGCAATTTGAAAAACATACTTCTGGGGTGTTTAACCCCAAAATAAAGACATAGTTTCCTTAGGGCTCGAATAGGTAAACACAAAAATAATTATGTCCCTAGATGGTCCCAGTTTTAAATGCCAAGTATTTCTGTGATCAGTAACTGAAAACAAAATGGCAGATTTGCAACACTACTAGGGCCATTTGTGACACTAAAAAGTGCATTGACAACACTTTTGAAGTTTTTGTTAACTTTTCCCATTGACTTATAATGGGAACTTGTTTTTTGAATAACTATTGAACTGTTTAATATTTTTTCATAAAATTTTCAACTCACCTGCCATACTGGACTACCTGGGGTCCTTAGACTCCCTGGCAGCAGGTAGTGAGATCCACATACTAGGGGATTTTAACCTGAACTGGCTCGCTGAGTCTCATTCCAAATTTCGTGACAAGGTGACAGCCTTAATCTTAACTCAACTAATCTCTGAACCCACTCAGCTAAATCACAAAACAGAACCACACACTTCTAGATTGGTCCCTCACATCACACCCGTACAGGGTCATAGCCTCAGGTCTCCTTCCGGATGCCCTTAGTGATGACCATGGAATCTACTCCGTACGCAAAATTCACAAACCTAAAGCTCCCCCACCCAGAATCATAATGTCTAGATCCTACAAATCTCTGGACCTCCCCTCATTATTAAATGATTTGGGCAACTCTGACTGGTCGTGCATTAGTCAATTTACCTCTACAGACGAGGCACTATCGTTCTTTAAGTCCAAGTTCATCACCATCTGGGACCAATATGCGCCCCTCAGACATACCAGAGTCCGAGGTGCTCATCTCCCATGGATCTCTGCTGAAATCCTAGCCCACCTCCGAATCCGAGACAAGGCCTGGAAAACCTTTAAGATTTCCAATTCTCAGGCCAACCTAGAAACACATAAACATTAAAACATAGACTTTGACGGCAGATAAGGACCACTTGGCCCACCTAGTTTGCCCATTTCCCTACCTAGAGGATAAGCTGCAGATCCTATTTAACCAACAGCCTATTTCTTCCTACCCCCCACAAAAATTGCCTTGTCTGTCCCATGCTATCTTGAATTCTCCCACAGTTTTAGACCCCACAACCTCCTCAGAAAGGCTGTTCCATGCGTCCACCACCCTCTCTGTGAAAAAATACTTCCTCACATTGCCCCTGAGCCATCCCCTCTCTATCTTCAAATTGTGTCCCCTTGTTCTTGCACATCTCTTTTTCTGATGGATGCTACCCTCTTGGACTTTATTGATTCCACGGAGGTACTTAAATGTTTCTATCATGTCCCCCCTTCCTCCTTTCCTCAAGGGTATACATATTAAGCTCCTTTAGCCTGTCCTCATATGGCTTCTCTTGCAGACCCAGCCCCATTTTAGTGGCCCTCCTCTGAACTGCCTCCATCCTGTCTATTTCCTTGCAGAGATGGGGCCTCCAGAACTGGACGGAGTACTCCAGATGGGGTCTCACCAACTGTCTGTACAGAGGGATAACAACTTCCTGTTTTCTTCTGGTGATGCCTCTCCCTATACATCCTAGTATTTCCCCAGCCCTCCCCTACCGCCTTCTCACATTGCTTGCCAACCTTAAGGTCATCTGATATGATTACCCCCAGGTCCCTTTCCATTTTTGTTGTTGTTACTACCTCCCCCCAGTGTGTTTTTGTTTCCCAGGTGCATTACTTTGCACTTCTTTGCATTGAATCCAAGCTGCCATACTTCTGACCATTCCTCCAACCTTGCCAAGTCCCTCCTCATCCTTTCCACAACTCCTTGTGTATCAACCCTGTTGTAGATCTTTGTGTCATCTGCAAAAAGGCATACTTTTCCTTCCAGTCCCTCTGCAATGTCACTTACAAAGACATTAAAAAGGACTGGACCCAGTACTGAACCCTGTGGTACCCCACTAGTAACCCCTCTTTCTTTAGAGTGGACTCCATTTACAATTATGTTCTGTTTCCTGTTGTTCAGCCAATGTTTTACCCAGGCTACCACCCTGGGACCCACTCCCAGACTGGTTAATTTGACTACTAATCCTTTGTGTGGGACTGTGTCAAATGCCTTGATAAAGTCTAGGTAGGCCATGTTCACAGCTCCTCCCTGGTCTACTACTTTGGTCACCCAGTCAAAGACATCAATTAGATTCATCTGACATGACCTTCCAGCTGTGAACCCATGCTGCCTTGGGTCCTCTGCCCCACTGGCCTCTATGTACTCAACAATTCTTTCCTTCAGAAGTGATTCCATCACTTTCCCTACCACAGACGTCAAACTGACAGGTCTGTAGTTTCCTGCCTCTGTCTTGCTCCCACATTTGTGAAGGGGAATCACATCAGCCTTCTTCCAGTCCTCAGGTACCACACCATCCTCCCATGATTTGTTAAAAAGGGTAGTCAGTGGTGTCACTAGTTCTCTGCTTAATTCATTTAGAATTCTGGAGTGAACTCCATCTGGCCCCATTGCTTTGTCCACCTTCAGTTTTAGGAGTTCTTTCAGAACCCTTTCTTCTGTGAAAGGACTGGATCATGTCACCTCCAGAGTGCTTCTGTTAATTGGATTAGGCACCTCCCTACTTCCTCTTTTGTGAATACTGAACAGAGTATTCCTTCAGTATCCCTGCTTTTCACTGTCGCTCTCTGCCCACCCACCATCCATTCTATTCAGCCTCACTATCCCTCCCTTTGTCTTTCTACGCTCCTTGATATACCTATAAAATGTTTTAGCCCCCTTCTTAACCGAGTTGGCTATCTTTTCCTCAGTTTGTGCCTTTGCTATTCTGATTATCCTCCCTGCTTCCTTCTGCCTTAACTGGTACAGTTCTCTGTCCTGCTCCTTCTGTGTTTCCTTATACTTTCTAAATGCTATCTTTTTCTCCCTAACCTTCACCGCCACTTCTTTTGAGAACCATAGTAGCTTTTTCTTTCATTTTGATTTGTTTATTTGCTTCACACAAAGGCTTGTTGCCTCTGTGATGGCAGTTTTGTTATTTCCCCATTGTTGTTTCACCCCTCCTTCTAGCCTGTTTGTTAAAGCTTTTCTAAGGCACTCTCCCATCTTGCCAAAGTCAGCCCTACTGAAGTCTAGAACCATCACTTTTGTATGGCTTGACTCTGTAGCTGAGTTTATCATGAACCGCACTGTTTGGTGGTCACTTGTTCCCAAATGACTACCCACTTCTAGATCTGAGATCCTCTCACTTCCCCATGTGAGAGTATGAGGTCTAAGATTGCTCCCTCACGGGTAGGTTCCAAAACTAGCCGTCTGAGACATGCCACAAGAAGGGCATCAAGAATGGCCCTGCTTTTGGATGTGGCTGCAGCAAAGGTGCTCCAGTTAATATCTGGCATATTAAGGTCCCCCATCAACAGTATCTCCCCTTTCTCTGCCATCCTAAGTATGCCTTCTATCATATCCTTGTCCATTCCCTTCCCCTGACACGGGGGTCTGTATACAACCCCTGTGTGGATTGTGGTGCCATTTCTGGTCTCTAAGGTGACCCACAGTGCCTCCTCTCCTCCCTGTGTACTCTTTTGTTCAGTTACTTTTATCCCCTCCCTTACATACAGAGCTACCCCCCCTCTTCTGCCCTCCCTGTCTCTCCTGTAGGTTGTAAACCCTGGTATGTTAACATCCCAGTCATGGTTCTCTGTGTACCATGTTTCTGTGACTGCTACAATATCCAGGCAACCCTCTTCCATCAAGGCCACCAGTTCAGGGAGCTTGTTGCCCAGACTACGGGCGTTGGTACTCATTACCCTCCATTTCTTGATGGCCTTACCCCTTTTTGCCCCATCCCTGTCCTTATTGCATTTGTCACTTTCTCCATTTACCCCTGCACTTCTCCCTATTAACATCTCTATGTTGGTGTCTACCTCGCTTAGTATCCTGATTTTTTGGGGAGGTCTAGGATTTCCCTGCTCCTTTCCAGTGCCTCTTCCCTTGGCTAGTTTAAATGCTTACCAATGAAGTATTTAAACGTATCACCTAGGAACCATGGTTCCCCTCCTGGACAGATGGAGACCATCACGCTAGTATAGGCCTGCATCCCTCCAAGTGGACCCCCAGTCCCCAGTGAAGCCAAATCCCTGAGCTCTGCACCAGTTTTTTCAACCACTGATTGAATCCCATGGTGTGGAGCACCCTAGCCTCATCCGTTCTATAGACACGCAGCACCTCCGAGAAGATTACCTTGTGTACTATTTGTCTAAGACCCCTCTCCATCTCCATGAACGCTTCTTGCACTGCTCTTATACCTTTCTTAGCCAGGTCATTTGTTCCTAGGTGGACAATGACATCCAGCTCCCTCCCCTGTGCAGCTGCTCCTGTGATCCTGAGGATTCGCTCCTTGTTCCTACAAGCCATGGCACCAGGCAGGCACCTTACCTTCCTCTCCCCTTCCTCCCCCAGTTCTACCTTCCTAACAATGGAGTCCCCCACCAGGAATTGTTTCCTTCCCCTGTTGGGTCCCATGCCACCCTCCTGTGGGCCTCGTTTGTGGAGGTTCCCAGCATCCTCCTTGGTCTCCACTGTGGGTGCCTCCATAGAGGAACCACCCTTTTCCAGAATGGCATAGAAATTGTGGAGAGGTACAACTGGAGGGATGCACCTCTGTTCCACCACCCTCACCCTCTCTGAGCCCACTGTGGTCCAACCACTCCTCTTTCTTGGCAACCTCTGAGGCAACAGCAATGACCCTGGTGGTCCCTGGGTGAGAGAGGAGGTCCCACAAATCCTGGCCAACTCAGCCTGGAGATGAGCAACCTCCTCCCTCAGCCCAGAGAGGTGCCTGCAGATGGGACAACACTGCATCCTCCAGAATGTCTCCCGGAAGACTGCTGCTCCACAGTCACTGCACTGCACCACTCCCATCATGTCTTTTTTCTGGTCCCCTAACTGTTGTTTGCAATACTTACTCTTTCCTCTGTTTGTTTATTTTCTTTTTTTTCTTCCTCTACTTACTTACTGCCTCTGTGCCCTTTTAGCTCCTGATCTTCCTGTTCTGAGACAAGAAGTTCCTTTAATTCTCAGTAGTCTCCTTACTTGCTCAGAGTCAGACCTCCAGCAGCTGGAGGGGGGGACGGAGAGCTACTCTTGCCCTTCTAGGATGGTGAGTCTTTGGTGGCTCCATGATCACTCACTTCCTGCTCCCAAACAGGAAGTTCCTATTGTCAGTTAAATCCTGTGCCTATAAAAGTAGAACTGGTTTATGGTGGGGGTGGGGGAAGGAGGGCAATATAGTCCCAGTAGAGAAGTTTTAGTTATACCAGTAGCTCCTTCCTCCTGGTATTCTGTCTGTTCTCTGGCACAAGCTGTCTAGGGCAGTGCTTAAATCTGGTTTTAACCTGGCTCCTTCTAGCTAAGCCACTCCCCCTACTTTGCAAATCTTTCTACACTTAGTTAATTTCACAGATAACAATTCCCTTCTGACACCTGTGACAAGCACCTAGATAAGTACACAGAAACACAGATACCAGATAACAATTTACTTCAACTACCTCTGACAAACACACTAACTCTTTTTTTTTTTAACCTAAATTGAAGGTCCCAGTACAAGAGTTCTAGTTCTTAGTCCCAGTAGAGAAGTTTTAGTTATACCAGTAGCTCCTTCCTCCTGGTGTTCTCCAGACTTACCATGCGCTCCGCAATACTAGTACCAAAAGAATCCACCAAGCAAAAACCAACTATTTCATAGGTGCATTCAACTCCTCCTCCTACCTCCCGTCAAGATTCTGGAATGTGGTCAAATCACTTCTCTGCCCTCCATCGCAGCCCCCCAACCCTTCCCTGCAGGTTGGGGGACTCTCCATCACTGATCCCTCAGCAGTTGACACTTTGTTTAACACTGTCTTCATAACCAACCGTGCTACTCCCTTGTCCACCCCCCCACCCTGTTCAGTATGTGTCCCCCATCACCCCATCTTGTGGCACACCTGCAGCTCACTCCTTCTCCTTCCTGCAAGTCACCCCTGATGAGGTATACAATGCACTGGTTGCCCTTAACCCAGATAAGGGCAAATGTCCCTTCGGGTTGGACTCCAAAATGCTCCACCTGTCGGCCCCTGCCATAGCTCAACCCCTGGCCTCCCTTTTTAACGTATCCTTCTTCCTAGCCAAAATCCCCATTGAGTGGAAACATGCCATCGTAATCCCACTTCCCGAGTGTGGTGATGCCTCAAACCCAAGCAACTATCGGCCCATCTCCCTCCTGCCGATCCTGGCCAAACTACAGGAGCGCCTGGTCCTTTCTCACCTATCCACCTTTCTGGATTCCTCCTTCTTTTTCTCCCCCTACCAGTCTGGGTTTAGGAAATCCCACTCCACCACTACCTCCCTTCTCAGGATTACTGATTCCATCCTCACAGGGATGGATGCTGGCCACATCACAGCTGCCATCTTTATCGGCTTGGCTAAGGCTTTCAGTACTGTGACACACTCTCTCCTGCTGATGAAACTCATCAATGCTAGTCTATCCAACTGGGCCAGATCATGGCTCCACTCTTACCTCACTGGCAGATCCCAAGCTGTCCGCATCAGTTCATCCACATCGGCTTCCCTCCCAATCACTTCAGGAGTACCACATGGCTCTGTCCTAGGCCCCCTTCTGTTCTCGGTCTTCCTGAATGACCTGCCGTCTGCCTACCCACACACTTCCATCCACATGTATGCAGATGACACGGTGCTGTACGCATCTGGCCCGTCGACCCCTGAGGTTGCGACCAGACTGCAGCAAGTCTTTATCTCAGTCCAGCACTTGCTCCGCTCAAATAACCTCCTCCTCAATGCCTACAAAACAGTCTCACTAACCTTTGGCAAGAGGCAGAAAATTTCTAGGCTCCCCTCACCCATATTATTCCACACCCCAGAAGGGTCCCCACTGGAGTCCTGCACTTCCTACAGATACCTCGGTGTCTAGCTTGACCAGCACCTCAACTTTTCCTCGCATATTGACTCTTTACTCAAGGAGCTGCACCCTAGGCTTGGTGCACTTTACCAGAATTGTGACAGCATTCCCCCTTCCAGCCAGGATGGACATTGTAAAAACAAAATGATCCTCCCTGTCCTCGACTACGATGACATAGTCTATGGCACCGCTTAAGAACCATTAACCAGCTGAACCTCTCTTCCACTCTCATTTCACTCAGACAGCCCTACTCCACATCACTGTGCCCTATCAAGCAATGAATCTCACCTCTTGACAATCACAGACTGACCCTCGCGCCAAGATCCCAGCCAAGTATTGGTCACAGCATCTCCTCCTACCTCACTGATGCCATAACCAAACCTACGCCCAAGCATACTTCTCTCGAAATTAGACTCTAGGTCCCTAGCTGTCCACCGGTCTACTACCATTGGTCAGTCAGCATTCAGCTACCACATTCCCACGTTGTGGAACTCCCTCCCAGCTAATGTTCATCACTTCTCCACCCTCTCACACCTTAACTCCATGCTCCAAGCCCAATTTGTCCCTACCTGTGCTTGAGTCTAGGTGTTTCCCAGTATCTAGTAGAATCTCAGTGTATGTCTGCACTTAGTAATTGCAATTAATCAGTGCCTAACTATTGTTCTCTCACCTTATACGGTTTCTCACATGGTCCAATTTTGCTAGTGGTCTGCACCATGAATTTATTGTACTCATGCTGTATTAACTGTGGTTACCAACTGATTCTTTCAACTCACTACTGTCTAGTAATCAGAACCAAATGTTAGTGTTCTCCCACTATGTATTCACTTGTTTATACTGTCTTCAACTGTCTACCTATGTTCTCCCTCCCCCAGGATGCATCTGAAATCGAGCAGTAAACTGCTCAGTATGCCTTTCCTGGTAAAACGCTTAAATAAATAAATAAATAAAAGGCACATCAGGGGCCCTGGCCACATGTTCCCTTAAGTTTTTGGACCAGTCATGCAAACCTTGCGACCTGTAGGTGCGAGCAAAGAATTTGCAAAAAAACATAATTGAGCACATGAATGTTGCTTAATAACTCTGCAGCCATATATCCAACTGGTATGAAAGTTGACAGATACAAGATCTATACTGCCAGTCTGTGTCTGCCAAATTTCAGGCAAATCCATTGAATGGTGGCAAAGTTATTATGGTGCAAAATTTCACCCTTTAACCTTAAAAGGGCTACTCAACCCTAACTATGGTAGCACAATCGTGCTACCATAATTAATACATATATATATACATATATATATAAAATTCTGTGTTTGCTATCTTGCAATTTTTGTATATATAATTTAATTTTGCACTTGTTGATATGTAACACATCCAGTTTTATGTGCCATTTCACTGTAACTCTCTGGGTCATTCATAAAAACAGGCATTTGTTTGTCCAGAGCCCTTACTGTTCCTGGTAAGCAAAAATTAAACTAAATAAAAATGTGCTTATATTTTTTTATTTCATTTTTATTTACCAGCTAGGTGCACTAGGCAAACAGGTGCATGTTTTAGGCACGTGTTAATATAAGGAATAATGTATGGGTGCTCATACACAACAAGCCTGTGTTTCCATCAAAGGGTCAAGATACCAGCATATGAACCTCAAGAATGAGACTCAAGAAGTTCATGCTGGTATCTCCACCCTGAGATGGAAACACAAGGAGAGTTGTGTATGGGCACCCATGTTTTATTTGTTACAGTGCATGGTAAAAAAAAAATGTGGCCGACATCTCTTTTTTTTTTTTACCTCAGTTACCATAATGCCAAGGTATGGTGAGCAGAAAAGTGAAACCAGGTAGTGGGAATCAGAGCAAGAGAATTGCAGCTGCAGCCAGTGATAGAATATGCACAGTAAGGTTTTTAGAATATACACAACTATAGAATGTGCACAACAACTTTAGAACGTACATAACAAGTTTTTTGAGCTGCTTAAATTCCATGCACAATAAATCCTAACCATACACTATAATATGTTAATGTAAATCCCCCCCATTACTTTACACAGTAAGCTACCTTTTGGTACCCTCGACTGGGCACCCAAACTACTTTAGATACTTTTTGGTACCATCTCTAGTTTTTGGAATGTATACCAGGCTCACTACTTCTAGAAGTCAGAAAGGGGTAGAGGTGTACAAAAGCAAATACTAGACACAAATGACCATTATACCCAGGTCCTGAGGCAAGAACTTTTGCCTAGGGCTATGCTAGGTCTGTACTTCTGGAGGGGTACCCAGTAATTCCACACAGGAAGCAGTAACAAGAATGTTCAAATCAGGTTAGGGTTCTAGAGTGTGGCTTTATTCCAAAGACGGCACACAACAGCAAAGGTGGACTCCCAAGGGTTTACACTTCATGGCACAAGACAATACAGAACAACAAAAGTCTGTAGTGGAGAGAAACTCTACACATCCCATATTGCAATGGACTTTGAACTCTCTTCAGCGGCATTGGCCTCAGCCGAAACATACATTTCTTCTAGAGGCACTGGTCACAACTTAGAGCATTTTCCATATGGCATAGGATTTTAACATTTTGGCAATGTGGCAACTGGCTATGACAGAGCACACTGGTGCTCAAAATTAGCACAACCCACACCAGGGGTGTAAACTTTATCTTCAGGCATTGGCCACCATGTCCGGAAAAAGCAGGCACCCTTTTGAAACCTGTAGTGCTGAACTGGTCACTCCAGATGGGAGGTTGCCCACCTTTTGCTTCCACGTCCATACCCAGCCATTCTTTCAGAGCTACACTTCAAGCTTTTAGTAAAACAGTAGAACAATGCACCTTGGAATGACTTTCATATTCAGCATTTGACATACACTACTTCTGAGTATAACTTAAAGTCCTGAACAATGTGTAAAGTCTCACTGGGGACTCCATGATTGTCAACCAACTTTGAAATGCATGAGAACAGTCTCAAAACAAAACAGAACTTGGTGTACATGTCCCTTTATCAGAGTACACCCCAAAAGAAAAACAGATACATTCCTCCTGGAATACTCAAAGTCAGATTACTCACAGTTGTACCCAAACAGGCAGCTTCAATGTCCTGGATCAAAGTCGGGGATTGCCCCTCAGACCCATTCTGCTGTCCTCCTCATCTCACAGGGGATGAGAAAAGATCAGGAATTCCTGCTAGATGGTTTCCTACTGGCAGGCAGATGGTTCTCAACACTAGGGTGAGATAAAGTAGGCTCCCCACAGAGCCCACACTGCAGCTCTTCTCTCTTCCAATTGCTCACTCTGAACTCCACTCACAGACTAACTGAAAATGCTAAAGCTCCCCACTCACAGCTAGCTACCATGGCTTATGCTGCTGTGAGAGTTCTAAATGACATCACTTCTCTCAACTCAGCTGAGACCAGGTAAACAGAGAGGGAGCAGGTGAAAACCATTTAACCAGTTATTCACCAGCTGCCTTCCCTACCTAGCACTGACACAGATGGGATTCTAGTAACCCCAGGGGACTGGGGGGTTACACTTAACCCTAGCCAGGTAAATGACTGTCCGCAGTCATTTCTCTTCCCAGCAATAGGCCATCTAACCCTCTGTGTTACCTATGAGGAGGTAGCACTTCTTCTCCCCTACCATGTGCCAGGTTCACGCAGGCAACACTAAAGGCCCAGAGGCCAGCTGATAAGGCTTCAGCCCCTATCCTGCAATCTATCTATGGATATTCAGTGGCTCCAAGAAACTGCCTGAAGCATGCCCTAATAGACTAGAACTGAGGCCCCTGCTGCAGGTCAGGACCACAGCCTGTCTATCCTCCTAGCCCTCTAGGGAAAATCTATCTGACAAGACTGTCCCTCAGGGAACCTCCCCCAAGCTCCCAGGGTACCTGCAAACAAAAACAACAAGGAAACAACGCATTGAATTACATTACATTTCCCAAAAACTTTCCCCACAATCTCACACCTGTGAAGAAAAAAACATGTTAACATCCTGTTAACTACAGACAATCCTAAATTTCTAAAAAAAGGAACTCAGCTGAGCTCCAACATCCTCTTCTTTTCTTCTCTTCTCTTCTTTTCTTCCTCAGGAACACCTGCAAAAGAAGAAAAACAAACACATTCTGCATACCACACAGTGCCTAAACCTCCACCCAAACACTAGAGAATCCCAAACATATTTTTCTATAAAAGTACAAAAGTAAAAAATGGAAAGAAGACATTTATACAACACATTTGGGGGTGGTAGGCCCTAAAATGTCCTTACTTGTGACAGTATGATGTTGCCCGAAGGCAAGGTCCATAAAGTGTCTCTCCTGGGCCGCAGCCTGCTGTTGAACAGTTCTAGAACAAGGCAGGGCCGGAAAAGCACTGCAATCCATGGGAAGAGTCTTTGAGGACAATTCAACAGTTTGTGGTC
The DNA here is from genome assembly GCA_016271365.2 of Neoceratodus forsteri. Taxonomy (NCBI): domain Eukaryota; kingdom Metazoa; phylum Chordata; order Ceratodontiformes; family Ceratodontidae; genus Neoceratodus; species Neoceratodus forsteri. The sequence goes on from CM057449.1 coordinate 825,872,443, forward strand.
AGTCTGACAATGTAAGGTGTGTTGTACAAAGTCAGTTAGATAACAAAAATTGGTCTTACCAGTTCCTTGAAGACCAAAAACAAAGGATCACCTTACTTCTCTGAGTTTAGGATCCTCTCCCTTCAGACCAGGTGGCATCTTTGGATACAGTTAGGCTGATGTCCTCTGGAAAACTGGGCAATAAAACAGGAAAACAGTGGGTTGATGTCATCTGGAAGGCCAGGCAATGGAAATGGGAAAACACTGCTGAGCTGATGAATCTGGATGCACCTGAAGAATCCTGGAATACCAGTGGAGCTGCATCTTCCTCCTTGCATACTGCTGCTGCTGGATAACAGACACCAGGCTGCCACTGCTCGCTTCCCTCTAGGCACGCTGGGTATATTCACAGGGAGTAGAATCATTAAGGGTAGTACCACTCAGTGTGAGATGCAAGAACTATGACACCATCTTGGTGTTCGAAGTTGATGTTGTGGAATGTCTCATTCCCTGCCATGTTCACAGTTCACAGTGTCCATAAATAGAGTTCTGCCTAATTTCCAGAATTTAAGTCGATCGTTTATGACTCTGTCCCTGACACATTCTGCTGCACCAGAGTACAAATTCTTGCTTTTCTCTTCTAACAACCAGGATTTCCTGTTCTGTTCAATTTCTTCCCAGACTCTACAAGGAAAGGTAGGAAAGGACTTCCCATAAATGGCGTCAGCCCTCCTACATATCAGTCTCCCCTCTATGCTACTCTTCACAAGTGTGTGGCCCATGGCCTGGCTTGGGGGTGGCCAGTCCTGGTTGAGCCAAAAAATGAAATAACTTGTCCCCAACCATCTCTGTGGGCAGATCACTGGAGCCTTCTTCTTCTCTCTCTCTGGCTCCTCTGAGGCAAGAGCTTGAGGTGACTCATGGGGACCAGCAACATGAAGATACATATCTTCTTCCTCCTCTTACTCACTCATGATCTGAGCCCAGGAGTGAGCAGATGTCCTCACTCCCATGACAGTCCACTCCTCACTAGCTGCAGAGGTAGACACCTCCCAGTTCAGTGTCTCTTGCAGTTCATCCTCCGCTACTAGGCTAGGACTTGTATCCTCCTTCCATGGGTCCATGGATCTTTCCATTGCACTGCCCGCCTGGGACAGAGATGTGGAAACCCTTCTTTGTTCCTTCCCTTGCAGCAGAACAACATTGCTGTCTTCCTGTGTGCCACACTCTATAGGGTTTCCCCCAGCAGGTTCAACCTGGTGCTGTGTACTGCTACATGCAGAGTTTCCTGCTGTGGTCCACGTGGGAGCCACACAAATTTATGATGCCCTCTGTGTGTTGCACCCCTGCTCATACCATACTTCGCAAGGCATTCTGAACAGTGGGGTATCAGAAACACATCTCATCCAGTCTTGAGGCACATAGTGCACAGTCTCATTGGATTGATAGGAATTGTTACATCTGGAGGCAACCATTCACCATAGAATGTTCTCTCTATTTCTTGTAGTGGTGTCACCTCCTCTGCGATCATAGCTCATGCATGATTCGGGTAGCGGGGATTTCCCAAAGCCATGTCTGAAATCAAATATACAAGTTTGTTGTTACTGAATTTCTCACCAGTCTCTTTACAATCTCACAAAATAGCTCCCTGCTGCTATGTTTACATTTGCTAACCCCGCCCTGTAATGGCAAAGGTAGCTCTTCTCATGCAGGGTTTTATTTAACTCTAAACACGGATTAGTGTTTTGCTCATAAAAGTTCTAAAACATTGTGAAAATGCATATCACTTGCCTCACTGCGTTTAACAAACATAACACTTCTAGAAAACCTACATAAATGTTTTCTGTACAGTTAGTATTGTCCCAAGAAAAAAACTGCTAATCAATTATTTTAAACCCTGTCATGCATCAAATCTGTTTCTGACTCAAAAGGGTGTTTCTGACCTTTTCTGGCTACTGATTTTGCTCAAAACTGTAATCAATTGTGCTGCTTGAATCTCTCAGTATGTTCATATGATTTTAATTTGACTTTGCAATCAGTATCAGATCAAACAAGCATTTGTCAATGGTGAATGTTTGCTTGCTGGCATTGGCATTGATAGTGTAGGAGTTAGAGAGATGCATAATAGGAATGGCAGTGAAGCATTGAACTGAAGCCAACCCCACCACCACTTTGCAAAGATGGACAGGTACTGGGGTGTACCTTTGGGTCGTCAGGCATAACGGCCATGCCATTTCACCAGACCCTACCCTGCAGACACTGACCAGTGTCATGGTGTGCCTTGGGATCTTTGGGCCTTATGCTCACCCCATTCCATAAGGAATACAGTGAGATGGATGCAGTATAGGAGAATGGGGTGAACTTTGGGGCTGAAGAGTCCAAGGCACACCTCGATGCCTGTCACTGGCTGCAGGGTGTGGGTGTGGGTGGAATGGCATAAGCATTACAGTCGGCAATCCCAAGTCACATCCCAGATGCCTGTCAGTCTCTACAGGGTGGGGTGTTATGGTTGGAAACCCTAACACCCCAGGCATTTGTTGATATTTTCACTCCAAATTTTCAACATGGGTTTTTTGTGACCCCCACATCATGAACAGTGGTAATATCAGTTTGTTAGCTGAAAGCTGATTTTGCACAGCGACTATGCCATTTGGCACCACTGGTGCAAAAATACATTTTGAACAGGATGTGAAAAATGACAGCTGTACTGCTCATGGGGAGGTGTAGAAAATGGCAATGTTGAAAATCTGAAGGGAAAATATAAAAAAAACTGAAGTCACGAGCGTGCATAGAAACTGTGCAATGCACACCCGTAGTGTAATTAGTTTAGGGATTTTTTACAGCAGATTGTCAACACAGGCATTTTGGGACCTCTGCTCATGAACAGTGTCACTGTGATTTTCTTAATCTCTCCTGAACACTGATTTCCCACAGCGACCACGCATTTCTGCGCCTGAAGTGCAAAAGCACATTTCAGCCAGGGTGTAAAAAATGACAGCTGTACTATTCATAAGGAAGTGTGGAAAAATGCCAATGTTGAAAATCTGGGCTGAAAATGGTACAAATTTGTGAACTTACGAGGGTGTGTGGAAACTGCGCAATGCACGCTTGTAACACAGTCATTTTATGGACTTCTGTCACCAAATTTTCAACATAGTCATTTTAAGACCTCTGCTCATGAACAGTATCACCGTGATTTTCTTAATCTGTCCCAAACATTTATTTCGTACACCGACTGAGCCATTGTGCGCTATATGCACACAAACACATTTTGGGCAAGATGTGAAAAATGACAGTTGTTCTGTTCATAAGAAGGTGTGTCAAAATGGAAATGTTGAAATCTATGGAAGTGAAAATATTAAAAAATTTGCAAAGTTACGGCGGCTTAGGAACTGCGAATCTGACGTCAGAAATAGTTGTTTTGGGGATTTTCACCAAATTCTTCAACATAGGGTTTGTGTAGACTCCCCTCATGAACTGTCACATTGTCATTTCATTACTCAGTCCCAAAAGTGGTTCCACACAGTGACCACAAAATCACCTTTCGGGACCAAATAGCAAAATGACAGTGACTGAGTTCATGGGGTGGGGCCCCAAGAACCCCATGTTGAAAATTTGGTGAAAAAATTCCCCAAAATGGCCAAGATATACACCAAAGTTGAAAAAAAAACATTTATGCCATTATACAGCTTACCGGCATTTCTTCATTTCATGGTCGGCTATGGAGAGTGCAGACATGTTCTTTGTCCACCGAAGATCATCGCACTGGGATCCGCAGGTAAGTGTGGGGTCAGGGGGTGTGGGGAAGTTGGTGCACAGTGGGTGGGCGTGGGTTGGGGAGGGGTACAAGACAGTCAACGAGGGACCTTTTTTTTACAGTTTTTTTTTTTTGATTTAGGAAGACGATATGGGACTTTTGCCATGCTGAGGTGGGCTCCCAGTGTGGCAGCTGGAAAGTTTTTTGGGGGCAGTGGAGCCAATGGGGGATTGGGCACCCCCGTCAGCCAAACCAACTTTTGCCATGCTGGGGTGGGCTACCAGCATGGCACCTAAAAGTCTAGTTTTTTTTTTTTGGCAGGGGTTGCTGTGGAGCCAACGGGGGACTGGGCACCCCCATCAGTCATACAGTGTGCGGGGTGTGGAGGGGAGTGCATAAGCATGCTGGGATGGGCTCCCAGCATGCTACATAGTGTTCGGGGTGGTGGACGACGAACTGTCTATAACAGTTCTGATGCAGTGCTGACATACGTGTAGGCAATTTGCAGCAAATTGCCTACACATTACCATCACTGATTGTGGTGGTGTTTTCTTCAGAACTGTATGCCACTGCATCTGAATGGCTGTCTCAGACAGCTCGGATATTCATTAGCATGGTGCGTCCATATCTGCAAAAGGGAGCAGGACATTGGGAGTGGGGGAGGCACACCTACGAAAACTCATATGGTGGCATAATGTTTCTTGCAGATGCATGCAAACAAACATAAAAAACTATTTAACCATGCTCAAAGTCACTTGCAAGCCCACAGCATTTCTTTTGCACAGGATTGCCTGTTTGCTGCAGCCTAATATACAACTCATAGTCTCTCTCTTGCTTAGAAACATTTTATTGTTGTTGAACCCATTATAAATGCTCACAATCTATGCTCAGAATTTTTGTTTGTTGACTTTCTGATTCAACACACAGTCCTTTGCAAACCAATCACACTGCTTGCATGCAGATTCAGCTGGCTTGAAAATCACACACAGTTTGATGCTCAGTTAGCTGTGTTTTACTCACTGAAATCAGTAGCTGGCTTTCTCTGGTGGAAATTTTCAGCCTGGTGCCAATCCTAGAAGGCATCTAGGGTGATGGGGTGAAACAGCCTGGCGGTTCCACCGATCATAGCCACAAACACCGCATTCACTTTCCAGTCGATCGGACAATAGGTTGAGCCTGAATTTACACAGCAAAAGTCTGTTTTCTACAGATTAGAACATTCACAAGCCCCTCGATGGTTGATTCTGGTCTGACTAGCTCGCATGCCATTCTGTTTCTCCTCCTCGAACACTCGACTGCACACAGAAGCTGGCTAGGGGTGGACTGATTGCCATTGCACCAGTCACTCGACACCATGCAAATGAGCCTCTTTCTCTCCCACATGGCGAACGTTGAGCAGGAACAAATTTAAACTGCAAACTGTAACTTTTTTCCACTGCAATTTCAGTTCTGGGAGCACCTTTTTGACCATTTTCTCCTCAGATTTTGGCAATTTCTCTAGCGACTCCCCCAATTTGCACACAAACTCATGAAACTTTCAGGGCACCTTTTTCCCTCTGTTTCTTAGAGTCCACACTACTTTTGGCATTTGAAAATTGCAATTTAAAACTTCTCTAAACATTCTGGATGCAGAGACAAGGATATACACTTCCTGGCTTTACTGTCCTTTGCAAGTTGACAAAACACACAGCAGCACTCTGTTCTTTTGGAATATAAACAATTGTTAAAAAATAAGAGGAGTGAATTTCAAAGAACAAATGGTCTTTAATGTTAGAAACTATCAGAAGAAAAAACGATAAGGGCTTCTGGCAACTGGTTGCTCAAGGTTCTATAAATAGTAAAATTAACGCAGATTGTTATATATTAGAATCACAGTGGACTGATTATTTTGGGAAGATATTTTATGACCCAGATATATGTGAGTCAGAAGAGATTGTTCAAAATACAAGCTATCAGTATAAAATTACTATTAAAGATGTATATTTTGCAATATATGCGATGAAATCTAATAAGGCTCCTGGAATAGATAAAATACCGGCAGAAGTTTACAAATGTAATGCTCCTTTTTGGAGCAAAACACTCTGATTTTGTTTTAATAAATGGATAGAAGTTCTTTCATTCCCTTATTCTTGGAAAGGAGCGGTAATTATACCCATACATAAAAAGGGAGATATGGGCAACCCCACTATGTATCGCCCTATTAGTTTGCTAGATGTAAGTCTTAACATTTTTACACATATTATTTTAAATCATTTAAAATGTCAAATTCATTTAACAGGGGGATTTAGCAAGGCACAATTCGGTTTTTGTAGTGGGTCATCAACAATAGACAGCTGCTTTATCTTGAACTGTCTAATTCACAAATATGTCAAAATCAGAAAGCAAAAATTATATGCAGTATTTATCGATTTGTCTGCTGCCTTTGATATGGTGTGTAGATCTCAATTATGGACCATTATGTATGAAAAAGGAATAGATAAGGCATTAATTTTAATAATCAGTGAACTTTATAATAAAACTTGGGCACAGATTAGATATACCAGTGCGGGGGAAACATCTATCCCTATTCAAACTAACCATGGGGTAAGACAAGGCTGCTTACTAGCCCCTACTCTGTTTAATTTATATATAGATCCTGTCATTAGAAAGTTAGAACAAAGAGATTTGGATAGCCCAAAGGTAAATCAGAGGCGTATTTCTATTTTGGCCTATGCTGATGACCTTGTAATGATCTTTCAGACCAAAAAAGGTCTCCAAAGTCAAATAAATGCTTTTCAAAGGAGCATTGAGGATCTAAAATTAAAAATAAATTTGACCAAAACTAAAACTATAACTTTTGGTTCTAATATTGTTAAATCCCACTATAAATTTGGCAAACATAATTTAGATGCAACAAAACAGTATACATATCTGGGTTTAATTTTTACAAATAATGTTATGTGGAAACAGCATAGAGATATGGTACATAACAAAATAAAAAAAACTATGAATGGGTTAAAGAAATTCAATTATTCTTATGGGGGCTTCTCAGTAAACCCATTACTGAGAGCTATTAAAGCTAAAAGCTGGACATAGATATCTTATGCATCTGAAATCTGGAATTGTAAAGATGCTGAACAATGTATAACCCCAGTCTAAAAGGTCTTACGCTCAGAAATCCGAATTCCTCAATCTTGTCCAGCAGTATATTTGCGAGCAAAATTTGGACTGATTAATGTAAATGCACTTACAGAAGGTAGAAAAATAAAATATTAGATACATTTAACAAGAACTGATAAAGATAATTTAGTTAAGCAATGTTTTTTAGAACAACTATTGTGGACTAAAAATGACTGTGGGAAAAAGTGTTGGCTTCAGGACCTCCATAAGAAATTAGACCAATATGGGTTGAATTTCTTAAAATCATATTTTGCAAAGAATATTAAGATAAATAATAATTACAAGTCTTTCATCCAAAATAAGGTGAATGAATATTGGGGAAAAACAAGATATGGATAATATACATCTATCTAGATACTTTAACTGGTACGCCTCTAACTCTAAAGATATAATGTATAGGAGTTACTGGGATATATTAGAAAATAGGGTAGATAGAAGTATCTTTTTTAAAGCCAGACTAGAACTTTTTGATAACAATATTTTGAGAACCAGATATTATAAACTTCCAAAGGAGTATGAATTGTGCGATTGTAATATAGGAATAAGAGAGGATCTCAACCATGTTTTATGGCAATGTCCTTGGTACACTAGAATACAACAGTATTGGTTAGATTCTTATATTAATTGGCAGACAATAACAAATAGTGAACTTACACTTATTGTTATGAACACAAGTGATGAGATCACTGTCAAAAGAATTGTAAATTATTTTAAATATGCTTCCAAAATCAGGAAAAAAAAACTGAAAGAAATGTGGTTGATGATATAATGAATTAGAATTCCCCATATTGGAACTGATTCCCTTTAGTTAAGCTTTTAGAAAGTCAGCTAGATTGGGAGAAATCGGATAATTCAGCTGTTCATATTGTATAATATGTAATTTGCATTTCTTTTGTTAAAGTGAAATGAGTTAATTTGAAATAATATGGATTAAATGTATTAATCATGATGTGTCACTGTAAACTGATGTGAAACTGCTGCCATATTTAGATCTTTTAGGATGAAAGATGTTCTTTGAATGTTCTTACTATGAGATTTATGTATTTATAATTTAATCAATGTGAGTTTTAAATCTAAGAGATTTTATGGCAAGATATATGTAATTTATATAATGTGCTTGTTTTTGTCTTTTTGTAATGTCCTTGTGTGGCTAAACAATAAACGTATTACTATTACTACTACACGCTGTTCATTCTGTACTAGCAGGCATGCAAGCAGCACATTTGGATGGCACTCTCCTGGGAAAAATCATTTTCTGCAAAGCTTCCTTTCCTGTTTGGGCTACCATGCTACCAGACAGACAAACACTAGCCATAACCTCAGCAAAAATCTTCAGTTCTCTCCCCAAATTAAACAATATCCTTGGACAAGCCCCCATGTTTTGTAACCCCCCCATTACTTTACACAGTAAGCTACCTTTTGGTACCCTTGACTGGGCACCCAAACTACTTTAGATACTTTTTAGTACCATCTCTAGCTTTGGGATTGTATAACAGGCTCACTCCTTCTAGAAGTCAGAAAGGGGTGGAGATGTACAAAAGCAAATACTGCACACAAATGACCATTATACCCAGGTCCTGAGGAGAGAACTTTTGCCTAGGACTATGCTAGGTCTGTACTTCTGGAGGGGTACCAGTAATTCCACACAGGAAGCAGTAACATGAATGTTCAAATCAGGTTAGGGTTCTAGAGTGTGGCTTTATTCCAAGGTTGGTACACAACCGCAAAGGTGGACCCCCAAGTGTTTACACTTCGTGGCACAAAGCAACGAAGAACAACAAAAGTCTGTAGTGGAGAGAAACTCTACACATCCCATATTGCAATGGACTTTGAACCCTCTTCAGCGGCATTAGCCTCAGCTGAAACACACATTTCTTCTAGTGGCATTGGTCACAACTTAGAGAGCATTTTCCATATGGCATAGGATTTAACATTTTGAGTAATGTGACTTCAGCCTGATAGGATTAATTGCTCAAAATTAGCACAACCCACAGCAGGTGGTAAACTTTCTCTTCAGGCATTGGCCACCATGTCCTGAATAAGCAGGCACCCTTACAGAACCTGTAGTGCTGAACTGGTCACTCCAGATGGGAGGTTGCCCACCTTTTTCTTCCACGTCCATACCCAGCCATTCTTTCAGAGTTACACCTCAGACTTTTAGTAAAACAGTAGAGCAGAGCACCTTGGAATGACTTTCACATTCAGCATTTGAAACACACAACTTCTGAGGGTAACTTAAGGTCCTGAACAATGTGATAAGTCTCACTGGGGACTCCATGATTGTCAGCCAACTTTGAAAGGCATGAGAACAGTCTCAGAACAGAACTTGGTGTATATGTCCCTTTACCAGAGTACACCCCAAAAGAAAAACAGGTACATTACTCTTGGGATACCCAAGGTCAGATTACTCACAGCTGTACACAAACAGGCAGCTTCAATGTCCTGGATCAAAGTCAGGGGATTGCCCCTCAGATCCATTCTGCAGTCCTCCTCATCTCACAGGGGATGAGAAAAAATCAGGAACTCCTGCTAGACAGTTTCCACCACTTCTACTGGCAGGTAGATGGTTCTCAGCACTAGGGTAAGAAAAGGTAGGCTCCCCACAGAGCCCACACTGCATCTCTTCACTCCTCCAACTGCTCACTCTGAACTCCACTCACAGACTAACTGAAAATTCTAAAGCTCCCTCTTCACAGCTAGTTACCATGGCTTATGTGGCTGCGAGAGTTCTAAATGACATCATCTTTCTCAACTCAGCCGAGACCAAGTAAACAGAGAGGTAGCAGGTGAAAACCATTTAACCAGTTATTCATCAGCTGCCTTCCCTACCTGGCACTGACACTGATGGGATTCTAGCAACCCCAGGGGACTGGGGGGTTACATGAACAAAAAAAATATCTTTATTTATTAAGTTTTGGTAACCTGGTAAGTCCACTGAGACAATTACAGTCCCTTTTTCAGGGTTGACCCAGGAGTGCAGCAACAAACAATATAGCACAGTGCAGAGACAACAAGGGAAATACTGTTACAGTAATAAAAGAAATGAACATGCAGCAGATAGAGGATAAAGAATTATAAAACATACAGAAATATAAATCTAACAGTATATAACAGTTAACAAAATAGACATAGACACTTTGGTAATAACATATTGCAGGTCATTTTCAGAAAAAACACAAGCAGCAAAAACTGGATATAACAGCTAACAAAAAATACATAATTTAAACTTTGACAAAATTACATATTGCAAGTCAGTTTCAGGTTGAAACAGAAGCAGCAAAATGTAAAGGCAGATGAGTAGAGTTGGTACAGGAGCGGCATAGGGATGGTAAGAATACAAAGAGATAATGATGGGAGGTAGGAGAGGGGCATGGACAAGGGATCAGATCAGATGAGGAGAAGGATAAAAGAGCAGTATAAGAGAAGATCAGACATCAACAAAGGCAGAAGCAAACTGCAAAGGTAGAGAGAGAGGAAAGCAGATTGGTTTGTAACATAAGAAGGGTGGTGCATAATAAGATGGAGGGGGGATGGGAGTTCTAGTCAGACACTGCCACAAATGAGAAGGACTTATGGGCAGTGGCTAGTCGCACATTGGACCTAGTGAGAACGGGGAGGGAGGCAGACCTTAGTACACGAGGAGCTTGTCTTAGGTGGATGATCTCAGTTAGGCAAGGAGGGGTACATTTATGCACCAGCTTATGAATGAAACACAGGATGGTATACCTCAATTTATATTCACAGGGCAACCAGTTCAATGATGCAAGGACATCACAGTGGTGGTGGATGGCATTGGTCTCCAAGGTGAACCTTCCCACCCTATGATAGGCCTGGGCTAGGAGAGTCAGGGCAATAGCATTAGTGGAGAGCAGTAAGGGAGCATCATAGGTTAACAGTGGAAGAAGGGATGAGGAAGCAATCTTATGGCAAGAGGCAGAGGTGAGGAAGGGGAGGATGCAGTAAAGGGGACCTAACTTTTGGTTTAGTGATTTAGTTATGATTGAGCAAGTGGGCATTGAGGTAGAGAGGTATCTAAGGTGATGCCCAAATATTTGAAGGTAGTGACGGGCTCAAGGGGGTCACCATTAAGAGAGGTGCTGCAGAGATGGTGCGAGATGAGGATGATGAGTGGGAAAATAAGATGCTTTTTGTTTTTTGTCATTTTAATGACAAGATGATTCTGTCTGAACCAACCTTCAAGCACAGCAAAATCTGATGCCAGTTCTCTGTTTATCCAGGTAACATCTGGAGAGGAGTGGTAGATGATAGTATCATCCACATAGATACACAGAGGCCCCTCCACAGTTAGTGGGTAAATCATTAATAAATAAAGAGAATCACATAGGGCCTAAAATGGAACCCTGGCGTACACTGTGCATGATGAGTCTGAGGCAAGAGAGAGACATGCTGCTTGACCCTTTCAGATCAACAGGATAGGTAGCTTTGAACCCAGCTTAGAGCAATGTTGTCAAGGCCTAGTATATGGAGTTGCTGGAGCAGAATACTGTGGTTCACCAGGTCAAATGCTTTTGTAAGGTCAATGAATATGGCACCAGTGTCAGCGCCATGGTCCATGGCCTGGTGTGGCAGATCTAGGCTAAACTCTATAAAAATAGACTGTTGAACCCTGTCCTGTCTTCTTTTTCTTCCAATTAAAAACTTCTGTTGCAACAGTACCCTCATATCTCTTCTACTTTTAAATATTTTTTCTATAATCCTAGGTAGGCCACCTAGAATAAAACTGTACTATCTGCTTCTGTACTTCATTTCTATTCTCTAGCTCCATCTAAAACTTTTACTTTTGGTTCATACAGCCCCACCCCCCACACACACACTCCTAGGTGCAAGGAGTTAGTAAAACGAATACTGTACAGTAAGAATAGAGGATTATGTCCCTGGACATAATAAAGTAATGAAGACTACCAAATACATGTCTTCTGGTTTATGAGTTAAAGAAAACTAATGCATAAACGTCTTCTGGTTAAATAAGACAGGATCCTGAAGACATGTTAGAGTCATCCCTGTCTTAAAACAGCATGCAAACATTAAAAAGAAGTAAAAGCAAAGCATGCAAAATGAACACTGGAAGCATGAGGACTTTTAGACAAAAAGGGGTAAAACTATAAAATGGAATTAAGTTAATCTCTCTTTAATACTGTGCACCCAGAACTAAAGTAGCTTGCAGTTGTTGAAAGGAAAACTATTTTGTTTTAACAAGTGACTCAGGTTTAACCAGGTAGAAATCCTTACCTGGTCGCTAAGGAAATAAACAGCGCTACTTTCTCTTGCTTGTCTCTAAACCTGAACTATAATACAGATACTAAGACAGGAGGCCCCCCTTGCATGTATACACTTCCAAGCAGTATATAAAGAAAGCAAGTTGAATTTAGTTCTTTAAAAATTACAAGGACTTGCAGAAAGGTGAGGGAAATAATAAAACTAGATTATTTAGACCCCTGCATTACTGTGTACCCTGTAGTGAAACAGCAATAATTTCTGAGCAAAACAATGTTTTGAAAACTAAGGTTTGACAAGGTGGAAATGCACACCTGGTCACTCAGGAAAATAGAAGACCTTCTTTTCTGAGCTGCTGATCTTTGAATGGGTATTCCTAAGGGATCAGCGCCCTCTACTGTCCCCTTTTTATATGTTCACCTAATAAGCCCCTGTCACTCAGATGGTTACTAAGCATATTACCTTTGGGTTGCTAGATAATTAACAGTCTAATTAACAATGAAATAGGATTACAAGCTTTGATTTTTAGGATGCTGTCTAAATGGGAACAGTAAGAGAATGGTCTTTATCTAAGTAATGGTTTTAAGTCACATTTAGATACCTAACCTATTCTAAAGCATTGTATTTGTGTTAAGTATGTTAAAGATCTAGTCAGGTGACCTTGTTCAGGGAGTATAAATACCTCCCAGATCTGTTCTTCAGGCAGATGAGCCTTAGAAGTGAGACAGGGAGGTTTACAGTGAGGTAGACTGTGAGAGTTAAATAAAGTAAATACAGAAGTAAGTAGACCATAGCTATTCTGTGGTCTTTGACTGTATATTGGAAATTGCAAGAAACCACTGAGGGAAAAAGTGGTCATTGACATTGCATCTTACTTTTCTTTATTTTTGATTGTTTTTGGTTTTCAGACTTTTTGTAAATAAATGTCACATTCCTGTGTGTTTTTAATCTTGAAATATTGCCTTGTCTGAATTATTTCCCACACCCTACGACACCTGGAATATGTCAGAGGTGACTTTTTACAAGGCAGTAAGTGTGCTATGGTTCTTTCTGAACCCGTGTTGGAAGGGGGATAGCAAGTTGTGGTGTTCAAGATAATTCTGAAGGTGATTGTATACTATGCGTTCCTGAATCTAAGTTAATGGGCAAAGGATGGATATGGGCCTGAAGTTTTCAAACACTGAGTTAGGCCCCCTTTATGTACTGGCATGACAACAGCAATCTTCAACTTGTTGGGAACTGTACTTGAGAGGAAGTACCGGTTGAATAAGTCATGAACAGGGAGAGTGAGGGAAGGAGCACCCAGCTTTAGAAACTTGGACTCCAGGGTGTCATGGTCAACTGAGTTCTCAGCTTTCAAGTTACCAAGAAGCCTCTGGACCTCTTTGAGAGAGGCCAGCTTTAAGTGAAATGTAGGCCAAGAACCACTGAAAGCCAAAGATGATGGGCCATGGGGGAAACAGATGAATTCTGAAACAGAGAGGTGTACTTCTGGAGATCTGTAAAGAATTAATCAAATCCATTGGCAATTTAAGGTGGGTCAGTTGGGTGGTTCCCTGGGCAGTGAGGGAGTTTTGGAGTTCAGCAGCTTATTAACCTGTCTCCGAAACTCTTTGGGTTGGCAAAGGTGTTCAGTTTGTAAGGATCTGTAACGGTGGTATTTGGCTTTGTGGAGGGCATGTTTACATTTATTTCTGAGTTGCCTATAGACCTGCTAGTCATAGGGCAGCCCACTTTTTTTTGTATGTCCACCATGCCCAGTCTTTGGAGGACATAAGCATCCTGATGTCCTTACTAAGCCATGGAGCCTTGACACTCTTGGACCTGCGGGAACATGGCTGTCAATGATTAGAGTGAGGGTGGAGATAAAGAAATCCAGGGCTTGACTGATATCAAGGAGAGTCTGAATTGGGCTCCAGTCAGTGGTATTGATCAAGGTACAGAAGCTACTGGTGATGAACTTGTTCATGTCCCTAACAAGTGTAATCTTAGGAAGGGGGGTTAGGGTAGTTATTCCTCCATATACAAAAAGTTGGAGAATGGTAGCTTATACAGTCTGAAAGAACTCCAGCAGCTTTGACCTTCCGGGGACAATTCGTAATCATCCAGTCAAGCAAAGTATGTTTACCAGACTTGGTATTGAGGCACATAGGATCCTGAATAAGTTGTACCAGATTAGAATCTGTGAGCGTGGAACAGACTTTGTCAGCAGCAGGTTTAAGCCAATCGATATTAAGATCACCACAAGGTACTAAATCATGGCACAGCAGACTGGCAAGGGAGTAAAGGAAGGCAAGTAGGCACACCCAACAATTAGATTCTTGACCCAACCAAGCATATAGGAGAGGCATATGGATTCCATGACTAGGGTTCCAGAGTCAGGCTCAGGGAGTTTGATGACAACCAAGTCAGCTCGAATATACATAAGGACACCCCCAGCCTTTTTGCCCACTCCATTCTTCCTAAAGCAATTATATCCAGCTAATGACACCTCATGCTGTTTGATAGCAGGCTTTAACCAGAATTCTGAGATGCACAGGATTTTAGGATTCTTCTGGGAAACCCAGGCTTCTAATTCAGCCATTTTAGGGCAAAAACTGGGAATATTCATATGTGCTGTTTTCAGGCCCTTAGGAGGGAGTGGAGTACTGGTGAGAGGGATGTGTATAGAGACAGGGCAAGGGGGTCCAAGATTGAGCTCAATATCCCCTGCACAGGCCAGAAGGAGGAGAACTGAAATATGGACCCATAGCAAAGCACAAGATGGCTTCAATCCATGGGTAAATTATATGGTAGGAATACATAAATGCTTGTGGAGCCAGAGCCCAAGGAGGGAAGTGCCAGATTTAGGAAGGCAAGGGGTGCATAAGAGTATGTAGGGGGAGGCAGGCCAGATGTGACATGGAGCGGGAGGGGTACTAACCCGAAGACGGAATCTTAAGCAGTGTGCAATAAACTGGTCCACACAGCAGAGAAGACTAAAGAGGCCAGGGTTACTAGCCAGCCAGGAGTAGCCATGATAGCAGTATTGGAAAATAAAACAGTGTAGATGAGGGCCAAGGGTCTAGGGCTTTCCCAGGTAAAATGGCTGGAGTGTGAGCAGGGACGGTGGTATGTCTGGCTGGCATCTCAGCTGCTGCTGCTGATGAAGGTGGAGCACCTGAACAAGAGGTGCTCTGGAGAGGAAAGAATATGACAAGAAAACAGACAAATTGTGGGAGGGAGCGGGAAAATAACAAATTGGGGTGTGGTCTCTTATTTAGTTATGTAAATAGAGTAAATAGAAGTGGATATTTTTCAGCTGGCAGAGCACTGAGGCAGCTTTTACCCTGGTTGGGAATTAAGTTAGCTGTGATGTGGGGAAGAGACAGCTGAGCAGCAGCGCACTTCAAAACGAAAGTTCCCCTAGTGGGCAAATAGTATAAGGTGCTAACTGTAAAGTTGAGACTTAGTTAATTTCACCTGTGAGACACGTGATCACCATTAACTGTATATGTAATTCTCCAGATAGGGCAGGTGGGTGGAAGGAGGGTGGGGAGCTGGTGTGAAGTGCCAGCAGGTACCAGGTGCCTGGGGATCTGAGTCTGTAAGCTTTAGGGCAGGCTGTTGGCTTCAACAGGCACCACTGAACTGCAACCCAGTTTGATTCAGGATTCAAGCCTGGTCTGGGACTAGAAAGCCTATAGGAGAGGGA
Source organism: Neoceratodus forsteri (assembly GCA_016271365.2). Taxonomy (NCBI): domain Eukaryota; kingdom Metazoa; phylum Chordata; order Ceratodontiformes; family Ceratodontidae; genus Neoceratodus; species Neoceratodus forsteri. The sequence goes on from CM057449.1 coordinate 825,888,267, forward strand.
CAGAAATAATGCAATTAATCGGGGGAGTGTCTCAGAGCAAAACAGAGCAGGAGCTTAATCGGGGAGGATATACAGAGAGACAAAGAGAGAGAGAGAGGGAGGGAGGTGCAACTGAAATTGGTTTGGGGGTTGGGAGCAGGAGACAAAGACAGGAGGATAAAGCCAGGAGCAAGAGGTTTAGTAGAAAAAAATAGAGGCACTCTAATTCATAAAATTAAACTGTAGCAAAAAATGTACTAGCTACAGTTGTAAGAGCCACTCTAACCTCTGAGCAGTCAGTACCATGCTGTAATAGGGCTGAAGAGCCAATGTTTAGTTACATGAGTCACTAGAAAAGTTAGACGCACCAGACAGTAATAGATTTAACTTTGCACAATTCACACTCCCTCCACAGCTTTAAGAGACCCTGTCTTATCTAAATTAATGCTGAGTCATAGCTGCAGCAGACAAAAGGAGCCAGTAAGTGGTACAGGAGCCAACAGAGTCAAAGTAAAAAGGTTCCAGATTTGAAAGCAGCCATGGCTGGGTTCAGAAACACTGCAAGATGCTTCACGGCTTCTCTGCTTAATTTAGGAGAGCAATGCAACTCCATGCCTGGTGGTCTGAGGCTGCAAGCTTGCGGGTAGGCTGTCAATTGCAAAGGGCTGCATCGAACCACAACGCAGTTTGATTCTGGATTCGAGCCTGGTCAAGGGCTAGCAAGCCTGGGGATCTGAGGCTGTAAGCTTGCAGGCAGACTGTCAGCTTCAATGGGCTGCATTGAATTGCAACATGGTTTCAATTCAGGATTCAAGCCCAGTCAGGGGCTGGCAAGCCTGTGGGTCTGAGGCTGTAAGCTTGTGGGCAGGCTGTCAGCTTCAATGGGCTGCACCAAACCACACTGCTGTTCAATTCAGGATTTTAACCCGATCATGGGGCTGACAAGCCTGGGGGTCTGAGGCTGTAAGCTTGCAGGCAGGCTGTCAACTTCAACAGGCTGCACTGAACTGCAATGTGGTTCGATTCAGGATTCTAGCCCAGTTAGGGGCTGGCAAGCCTGGGGGTCTGAGGCTGTAAGCTTGTGGGCAGGCTGTCGACTTCAGTGGGCTGCACTGAACCACAACACGATTCAATACAGGATTCTAGCCCATTCAGGAGCTGGCAAGCCTGGGGGTCTGTAGCTGTACACTTGCAGGCAGGCTGTCAGCTTCAACGGGCTGCACTGAACTGCAATGGGGTTCAATTCAGGATTCAAGACCAGTCATGGGCTGGCAAGCCTGGGGTCTGAGGCTGTAAGCTTGTAGGCAGGTTGTTGGCTTCAATGGGCTGCACTGAACCACAACGTGGTTCGATTCAGGATTCTAGCCTGGTTAGAGCTCACTGTTACTCACTGTACTAATGTTGTTTCTTCCCAGGGATCCTTCACTATGGTTTCCCTTTGTGCATCATTTTCCATGGAGATGGATGCCCCAGAGACAAAACAATTCTAAGAAATGAACATAGAATTACATTGTACTTTGAAAAATTCTGCTCCCACCTTCCACCCTGGCAGTTGCCAGATTTGTTTCTATAGCCAGAGTAGAAGGTGGATATTAATTTTAGCTAAAATGCTACCAAAATCTATGCAAATTACATTTATTTTTGACAGGAAAACACCAATTAATAAAACCAAACATGTAAATGTAAAATGTAACTACAAAGAAAACACAACTTACAGTAGTTGTAAAAACTGCAGTAGTAATGCTCAAGCAACCTAAGTGCAACTTCAATGTGCAGAAATAGTATGGTGATTGTGTGAACTTAGAATTTGATGCACTTAGTGAAAACTTGTTTTATTAACTTGGTTTTGGCCTTACTTATTCCCACCCTCAGTAGAGAAGCTGGGCAGCATAGCAGGAATGAAGGACCTACACTAAGGGTGAGAAGAGTGCTGGAGAAGAAAAAGGGGTGGGTGGTGGGTGAAAAAATGATGAACTAAGCACTGACATGAAGGGCAGAAAGATTTCAATAGTGCGGGAGGGCAGAGTTATTCCTGCCCATTGAACCACAGGGAAAGCCCTTCAATTCAATGTGCAGGAATAATGTAGTGCTTGTGTTAACTTAGAGATTTAATGTGTTTAGTGCAAACCTGTTTGATTAACTTGGTTTTGGCCTTAGTAATTCCCACCCTCAGTAGAGAAGCTAGGAAGCATAGCAGGAATGAAGGCCCAAAAGGACCTGTAGAATAAACACCTACTCCAACTCATGGAGTATGTACGGTGCACACAGTAAAGGAAAACCCCCAGTGCAGGAAACCCCCTGAGGAACTATGGCTGCCATGCTGCCCTTCCTCTAGACATACTAGGAGGAGACAGTCTGAAAGGCTTGGTAAATTTCATGTTCGGGGTTAGGAACATAAGTCTCAAAACAAGAAGATGACCATCTGCCAAGCTTTTTGATACTGTGGGCTGCAATATTAATTCTAGATGCCGAAGAAGCTGTTCTGTTTCTAAAGGAGTGGCCTGAAAAGGCAAATGGGTTAAATCCTAAGCAATGGAGCAAAGACCTTATAATTTCCATGAATTCTTTGGTGTTTTAAGTGCCATGATTGGAAGCAGGCAACAAGGGAGAAGAAGGATTTGAAGGGCTATGGTATCTGATGAGCTGATCCAAATTCTGAATAGTGCACCAATCATTGAAGGTTGGATAATAGGCATTGAGGACTCCCTTGTGAAGTCTATTTGTTTTGGAAGCCGGTAAATGTAGAATATAGTGGTCTTCTTGTTTCTTTAAATTTGAGACTGTAAGAAATGTAGGAGACAAAGCTGATGTGACTGTAAATTCTACAGGACAAAGGAAGCCACAGAATACTAGGCAGATACCTGAAGATATGGTAATATTCATAGATGGCTCCAAGGGGTTAGATCAAAGTAGATCTAACAGTTTTCGAAAAATAGCTCCGTCAATGGGTAGACACTTAGAAGGCCTTGCATTGGAGGATTTGTTGATTCCAAGTAATAGGAGTTTGACAAAGGACTTGGATAAGATGGAGACCATAAATGGATTGGCCTGGGAAAGAAAGTACTGAATTCCTGACAGATATTATTTAATTGTTCCATGGGATGATTTCAGAGCTTGAGAACAGTAAGTTATAAAGGCTAATTCGTGATCAATTGATTGCGGTGAATTTCGGATTGATTGCATTGTACAGAAAGAGAGATATTTCTTCCAAGTGAGAGTGTAAGTTGACTGGGTACTGGAAGACCACATGATGTCTTGAGCTTGTTGGCGATAGAAAGTTAAGTCATTACGAGGTCTTAAAACTGAGGAGGAGGAGTCATAACTTGATCTGCTAAAGTATGGAGTTGGTAAAATTCCTGGAACTGAAAATGAGACAGTCAACAGCTTTAATAGCAATGCTAGGAACATGAAAACACCAAATTGAAAATTGGTGGGTTAGAGATATTCAAGTCAATCTCCACATGAACGTGATGGCACGTGACGAGTACCTGCCTTTGTTGATAATATCAACCATAGGCTTGATTATCGGAAGATACTGAGATCATTTGAAGAGACCAAAGATGACCCCAAGTGAATGCAGCAGCCACAATAGGATAGATTTCAAACAAAGGTGAAGTTTTCAAAAAGTCTGAGAGGCTGAAAATGTACTGAGGCCAAAGAGCTGCAAACCAACAATTCTTGAATATAGCAGCAAATCCATAATTGGGTGAAGCATCCGTGAATATCCTAGGATAAAGGTCCAGAGAAGGTTCTTTATAAAGCATAGAACAACCATTTCAAAACTTTAGAAAATATGCCCACATGGCTAAATATGATCTGCCAGCTGACGAGATAACGATATGGAGACGCAATTCAGAAATGGATGAGGCCAATGTGAGGAGCTACAATATGAAAGAGCGCCCCATAGGGATTATGCGCATGGCAAAATTTAAATATCCTAGTAGTGAGAGAAGTTTGTGCTTAATAAAAGAAAAGCATGATGAGAAGGACTCAACCAGGGCTTGAATGCATTGAAGTTTAGCAGGCGGCAGTCTTGCATCCATGCAAAGAGAGTAATTTGATGCCCAGGAATTCAATGGTTGTAGTGGGCCGAGTGTTTTCTCTTGTGACAGAGGAGCTGCCAATTTTTTAAACAGATGAGTAAGAGAAGACATGCCAGCCACAGGAGAAGAATCGGGCAGATCGATAAGCAGAAAGTCATCCAAAAAGTGAATAACAGCTGAACGGTGGCAGGCGTTAAGCAATAACCAGCAGAGTGAGTCAGAAAATACATCAAAGAGTTTTGGGCTACTCTTACAGCCAAATGTCAGGCATACAGAAAAATAATACAGGACATTCCACTTGATGCCGTAAAGGTGCCATAATGATGGGTGAATGGGCAATAGTTTAAATGCATCTGAGAGTAATTGGCTTTGGAAAGCCAGGATCCAGGGCCAGATTGCTTGATGATAGAAATAGCATCATCTAGCTAGGCATGGAAAGAGAAAACTCACCTGATGGAATTAAGGAGTTAATTCTGGGAATACATTTGACTTGGGGAGGGCAGAAATATTAGCTTTTTCTTGCCAGAAAAGTTTCTAGTGGCAAAGCCAAATGGACTGATTCGATAGGAAGGAAAAGGAGGCATTTTAAATGGACTGATGAGGAATCCTTTTTTGAAGCTCTTTATGAAGCAGTTGTTGAACTGCTTCAGGTTCCTGAATGGCTGATTGGAGATGTTTGCATTCAAAAGTAACATTAGGAAAAATGGAAACTCCAGTGTGGAAGCCCTCTGTGAAACCAGAAATGGATGAAAAGGATGGGAGATGAGTAATCGAGTGAGGGCATGTATGTCCATAGTAGTGGAAAGATGCTATAACTGTCATTTGTTGGCATGAGGCAATCTTGGATAGATACTTCTGGAATGGGTCTCACCACAAAAGTTGAAGACATGAAGATTTTTACAGCCCGGAGCTGAACAACCATTTAGGTTGAAATTGTTGCATACAGCTTTCCCTCTGACAAAGGTTACAGGTCAACCAATTCTGTTGTGATTGTGATGAGGAAGAGTGCTTGGGTTAGCAATCATTCAAGTAAAGGCCGAGGAACATACAGAAGATGAAAAAATGAACTCCTTTGAGGTAGTATGGCTGAGTCAGAAACTGATAATGAGCAAAGAGAGGCAAAATGAGAAAAGGAGCCACATGGTTAGCAGGAGAGAGCTTCTTTTCCAGCAAAATGATGACAGAATAATTTGTCCAATATGGCCCAATTAAATTTAATGTTGAAATGGGCTAGAGTGGCTGCTGATTTAGCAGAAAAGGACTTGTGGTGATCATAGAAATGAGTGCCTCTGTAACAAACTCCAAGACCAACTAAGAGGCAGATATGAGTCCAGTTCCTCGTGTCTAGAAAGGAAGGCAGAGCAAACTATGTTTCTATATAGACTGAAAGCCAGGACAAATTCTAAAATAATTAACTTTTTCATGAGCCTTAGGTCCTTAGATTTCAAGATTACAGAGACAGCACCATAAGAGATTACTCTTTTTTTGTAAACAGTCATGTGAGGAAATAAGAAGGGATAATAAACTGACATCTTTTTTTCAATGGTGTCCTTGCAGAGGTGACTTGCTATGAGGTGAATTGGAGAGCAACCTATATTAGGATTCAGAGTTGTAGTACCTGAAGCAGAAGTCAATGAAATAATGGATAGGGTAGTAGCAGGAGGATTTGAGTCTTCAGTAGCGGGGTTGGTAGGTTGGTCTGCTGGAGAAGATGGATGTAAGGGAACCAAAGGTTGAGCAGGGAGGTGGGATTCCAAGGATGAAAGGCATGATTGAATATCAGATACTGAGGTAGCCAAGTGGGATATAAGGTCTCAAATTTTGGCGAGAGCGCCAGGAGCTGGATGAGGAACTGGCTAAGGTGGAGTGGGAGTTTCATTGGCCTAAACTGAGGAAAAGATAGCCAACTCAGTTAAGAAGGGGGATAAAACCTTTTATAGGTACATTAGTGAGTGAAGAAAGACCAAGGGAGGGACAGTGAGGCTTAATAAAAGTGAGGGGGGTGGGCAGAGGGCGAGGTGAAAAGGCAGAGATACTGAACAAATACTTTTGTTCAGTATTCATAAAAGAGGAGGGGGGCTGTACCTAAACCAAACAATAGAAGCACTCTGGATAGGAGGGTCGATACCAGTCCATTCACAGAAGAAAGGGTCCCAAAAGAACTCTTAAAACTCAAGGTGGACAAGACAATGGGGCCTGATGGGATTCACCTCAGAATTCTAAAAGAACTAAGGGGAGAACTAGTGACACCACTGACTACCCTTTTTAACAAATCATGGGAGGATGGTGTGGTACCTGAGGACTCGAGGAAGGTGGATGCGATTCCTCTTCACAAAAGTGGGAGCAAGGCAGAGGCAGGAAACTACAGACATAGAAAAATAGAATTTGACGGCAGATAAGGACCGCTTGGCCCACCCAGTCTGCCCATTTCCCTGCCTACTGGATAAGCTGCAGATCCCAGTTAATCAGCAGCCTACTTCTTCCTACCCCCACCCCCTAGAATTGCCTTATGACTGTCCCATGCATGCTTGAATTCCACCACTGTTTTTGACTCCACGACATCCTCGAAGGCCATTCCATGCATCCACAACTCTCTGTGAAAAATTCCTTAAATTACCTCTGAGCCGCCCCCATCTTCAAATTGTGCCCCTTGTTCTTGCACACCTCTTTTGAAAGATGCTACCCTCTTGGACTTTGTTGATTCCCTTGAGGTACTTGAAAGTTTCTATCATGTCCCCCCTCTCCCTCCTTTCCTCGAGGTTATACATATTAAGCTCCTTAAGTCTCTCTTCATATGTCTTCCGGTGCAGACCCTGCACCATTTTAGTTGCCCTCCTCTGGGCAGCTTCTATCCTGTCTATGTCTTTGTGAAGACTGGGTCTCCAGAACTGCATGCAGTACTCCAGATGGGGTCTGACCAGCTGTCTGTACAGAGGGATAATAACTTCCTGTTTTCTACTTGTGATGCCTCTCCCTATGCATCCCAGTATCCCCCCAGCCCTCCTTGCTGCCCTCTCACATTGCTTGCCCACCTTTAGGTCATCTGATATGACTACCCCCAGGTCCCTTTCCATTTTTGTTGTTGTTAGTATCTCACCCCCCTTTGTGTACTCTTCCCCTGGGTTTTTGTTTCCCAGGTGCATTACCTTGCACTTCTTAGCATTGAATCTAAGCTGCCATACATTTGACCATTCCTCTAACCTTGCCAAGTCCCTTTTCATCCTTTCCACCCCACCTTGTGCATCAACTCTGTTGCAGATCTTTGTGTTATCTGCAAAGACATATTTTTCCTTCTAGTCCTCTGCAATGTCATTTGTAAAGACATTGAAAAGGACTGGTCCATTACTGAACCCTGCACCCCACCAGTAACCCCCTTTCTTCAGAGTGGACTCCATTTACTATTACTCTCTGTGTCCTATTCTCCAGCCAATTTTTACCCAGGCTGTCATCTTGGGACCCACTCCCAGGCTAGCTAACTTGTATATTAATCTTTGTGTGGGACTGTGTCAAATGCCTTGCTAAAAGTCTAGGTAGGCCATGTCCACAGCCCCTCCCTGATCTGCTACTTGGTCACCCAGTCAAAGAAATCTATCAGATTTGTCTGGCATGACCTTCCTGCTGTGAATCCATGCTGCCTTGGGTGCTGTGCCCTCTGGCCTCTAGATACTCGACAATTCTTTCCTTCAGAAGTGATTCCATCATTTTCCCTACCACTGAGGTTAAGCTAACAGGTCTGTAGTTTCCTGCTTCTGCCTTGCTCCCACTTGTGAAGGGAATCACATGCCCTCCTCCAGTCCTCGGGTACCACCCATCCTCCCATGATTTGTTAAACAGGGTAGTCAGTGGTGTCACTAATTCTACCCTTAGTTCCTTTAGAATTCTGGGATGAATCCCATCAGGCCCCATTGCTTTGTCCACCTTCAGTTTTAAGAGTTCTTTCAGAACCCTTTCTTCTGTAAATGGGCTGGTATCAACTTCTGTATCCAGAGTGTTTCTACTGTTTGTTTTAGGTACCTCCCCCTCTTCCTTTGTAAATACTGAACAAAAATATTTGTTTAGTATCTCTGCCTTTTCACAGTCACCCTCTGCCCACCCTCCCCTTTATTAAGCCTCACTATCCCTCCCTTGGTCTTCCTTCACTCCCTGATCTACCTATAAAAGGTTTTATCCCCCTTCTTAACTGAGTTGGCTATCTTTTCCTCGGTTTGGGCCTTTGCTGTTCTGACTGCCTTCCCAGCTTCCTTTTGCTTTAACTGATACAATTCTCTGTCCTGCTCCTTCTGTGATTCCTTGTACTTCCTGAAAGCTTTCTTTTTCTCTTGAACCTTCACTGCCACTTCCTTTGAGAACCATAGTGGTTTCTTACATCGTTTAGTTTTGTTTATTTGCTTCACACATAGGCTTGTTACCTCTGTGATGGCAGTTTTTATTATTCCCCATTGTTCTTCCACCCCTCCTTCCTGCCCATTTGCTACTGCATTCCTTAGGCACTCACCCATTTTGGCAAAGTCAGCTCTCCTAAAGTCCAGTACCTTTGCCTTTGTATGGCTTGACTCTATTGCTGTGTTTATTGTGAACCATACTGTTCGATGGTCGCTAGTTCCCAGATGGCTACCCACTTCTACATCTGTGATCCTCTCTTCATCTCATTTGAGAGAACCAGGTCTAAGACTGCTCCCTCTCGAGTGGGCTCAATACTAGTTGTCTAAGGCATGCCCCGTGGGACATCTAGAATAACCCCACTCTTCAAGTGGCTGCTGCAACTGCACTCCAGTTAACATCTGGCATATTCAGATTTCCATCAGCAATATCTCCCTTTTCCTGCCATACTAAGTATACTTTCTATCATTTCCTTGTCCATTTCCTCCCCTGAGAAGGGGTCTGTATCTAACCCTGTACGGATTTTGGTGCCATTGCGGTCTCCAAATTTACCCAGTGCTTCTTCTCCTCCTGTTTTCCCTTTTGTTCTGTTGCTTTGATTCCTTCCCTTGTGTAAAGAGCTATTCCTCCTCCTCTTTTACCCTCTCTGTCCCTCCTGTAGATAGTGTATCCTGGTATGTTTACGTCCCAGTTATGGTTTTGTGTGAACCAAGTTTCTGTGACTGCCACGATATCCAGATGTTCCTCCTCCATCAAGGCCACTAATTCAGGAAGCTTGTTACTCAGACTATGGGCATTGGTACTCATTGCTTTCCATTTTTGATGGCTTTACCTTCTTTTGCAGCATCCCCATGACCTTTCTACCTCGGTCTTTTTCTCATTTAGTACCCTGTTTTGTAGGGAGAGGCTGGGATTTTCCTGCTACTTATCAGTGCCTCCCCCCTTGACTAGTTTAAAAGCTTGCCAATGAAGCATTTAAACCAATTGCTCAAAAGACTTGTTCCCTTCCTGGACAGATGCAGACCATCCTGCCAGTATAGGCTGGTGTCCCTCCAGGTGGAACCCCAGTCCCCAATGAAGCCAAACCCCTGTGCTCCACACCATTTTTCAACCATTCATTAAACTGCATGGTGCAAGTGCCCTTGCCTCCTCATGCCGATGACAGGCAGCACCTCTGAGAAGGACACTGTGTGTGCTACTTGTCTTAGGCCCCTCCCCAGTTCTATAAAGTCCTTCTGCACTGCTCTAATCTCATGTTGAGCCAAGTCATTTGTCCCTAAGTGGACAATGATGTCCAGCTCAGACTCCCGTGCAGCTGCTCTCATGATCCTGAAGATGCGCTTCCTGTCCCTCCAAGCCATGGCACTAGGCAGGCACCTTACTTCAGTTTTCCCTGCTCCCCCCAGTTCTATCCCCCTAATAATTGAGTCCCCCACCAGGAGCTGCTTCCTTTCCTTGTGGTGTCATCTGCCTCCTTCCTGTGGGCCTCCCTTGTGACAGGTGTCCTCAGCCTCCTTAATCTCCTCTGTGGGTGCATCCATAGGGGAGCTGTGCTCCCCCAGAATGGTGTATGGATTGTGGAGTGGAACAACTGACTGGGTGTGCCTCTGTTCCACCATCCTCACCCACCCACCCTGAGCCCACTGTGGTCCAACTGCTGTGCTTTCTTTGCAACCTCTGAGGTAGTGGTGGTGGCTCTGGTGCTCCCTGGATGGGGGAGGTTCCCTTCCTACCTTCCAGTCTGGCCTGGGGGAAGGTTCCCTTACTGCTGTCCAGCGTGGCCTGAAGACGGGCAAATTCCTCCCTCAGGGCAGAGAGTTGTCTGCAAATAGGGCAGCATCTCAGCCTCCAGAAAGACTCCCGGAAGACTGCTGCCCCACAGCCATTACATTGCACTACTCTCCACATGATTATGTTCTTTTTGTTTTTGTTTTTGTTTTTTGGTTTTTGTGTGTGTGTGTTTGTGTGTGTGATTGGTTTGTTATATAGAAATATATATATTATACAATGTGTATGCTTATATTCTCAGTGCTGTGTGCTAGAGGGATATGACATTGATATGCACCTTGCACTCTTGAAATGATGTCAGAACCCCAGGTATAAAGGAACTATTTCCAGGGGTGGGTGGGGTGAGGGGTGGGAAGGATTGGGCCTAAACTGTGCCCTCACAAAACAATCAGCTAAGAGCTCTGACCCACCGCTGCGATGAGTGCCTTCCTGTCAGCAAGATACCATACACAACAATTTGACAGAGAAAATCCCCTGCTAATCAAACAGAGAAAAATCCAGACATCCAAGTCAGACACAGGTAAACCTCCCAGCCCCAAAACAGCTTGGTGGTTTGTGCTCTGAAAGCAGTCAGCCCCAAAATAAGTCAGCTGTGCTTTAAACTCTTCCTGCACTGAAAATCTTAAGAATTGTAACAAGACTGTCTTTTCCTGATATTTCTAATTTCCTTATTTCACCTTTCAGTTAGAAGTAGCCTCCACCTGCAGAATATCTGCTACAAACCAAAGACAATTGTAAGGTTCACCTCCCTCTGTTGTGAGCACAACTCGCTTTCTTGCAAATCCTATGTTCAGTACTGCAGCTCCCAGCAAGAGGTAGTTTGACTTGAAAAATATTAGCTGTTCTGATGAGTTTGCTATAAAACACTTGCTTATAATACTATTGTTCTCAGGTCTGTTACCAAAGCTATTGGCTGATAAGTAGCTATGATGTAATCACTTCCTGAGAAAGTCTGGAATTTCCTTTTAAGGCACACAAAGATAAACACAAAAACAGTTTACTGTCTGGGTCAAATACACAACCTGTACCTGCACTTATTTCAGATTTGTGACAAATTTTAGCCCAGGGTTTAAACTCTTCCTGCACTGAAAATCTTAAGAAATTGTAACAAGACTATCTTTTCCTGGTAATTCTAAGTTCCTTATTTCACCTTTCAGTTAGAAGTAGCCTCCACCTGCAGAATATCTGCTACAAACCAAAGACAATTGTAAGGTTCACCTCCCTCTGTTGTGAGCACAACTCGCTTTCTTGCAAAACCTATGTTCAGTATTGCAGCTCCCAGCAAGAGGTAGTTTGACTTGAAAAATATTAGCTGTTCTGATGAGTTTGCTATAAAACACTTGCTTATAATACCTGTTAGCTTGACCTCAGTGGTAGAGAAAATGATGGAATCACTTCTGAAGGAAAGAATTGCTGAGTACCTAGAGGCCAGCAGGGCACATGACCAAAAGCAACATGGATTCATAATGGGAAGGTCATGTCAGATGAATCTAATAGATTTCTTTGACTGGGTAACCAAAGTAATAGACCAGGGAGGGTCTGTGAACATGGCCTACCTAAACTTTAGCAAAGCATTTGACACAGTTCCAGACAAAAGATTAATAAACATGTTAGCCAGCCTGGGAGTGGGTCCCAGGGTGGTAGCTTGGGTAAAACATTGGCTGGACAATAGGCCACAGAGGGTAATAGTAAACGGAGTTCACTCCAAAGAAAGGGGGGGTTACTAGCACGGAACCGCAGCATTCAGTATTGGGGCTGGTCCTCTTTAATGTCTTTATAAGTGACATTGCAGAGGGACTGGAAGGAAAAGTATGCCTCTTTGCAAATGACACAAAGATCAGCAACAGGGCTGATACACAAGGAGGGGTGGAAAGGATGAGAAGGGACTTGGCAAGGTTGGAGGAATGGTCAGAAGTATGGTAGTTTAATTCAATGCAAAGAAGTGCAAAGTAATGCATCTGGGAAACAAAAGCCCTGGGGATGAGTACACAATAGGGGGTGGTACTAACAACAACAGAAATGGAAAAGGACCTGGGGTAGTCATATCAGATGACCTAAAGTTAAGCAGGCAATGTGAGCAGGCAGTAAGGAGGGGGCTGGGAGGATACTGGGATGCATAGAGAGAGGCAGTAGAAAACAAGAAGTTGTCATCCCTTTGTACAGACAGTTGGTGAGACCCTATCTGGAGTACTGTGTGCAGTTCTGGAGACCCCATCTCTGCAAGGACATAGACAGGATGGAGGCTGTCCAGAGGAGGGCAACTAAAATGGTGCAGGGTCTGTACCAGAAACCATATAAAGAGAGACTAAAGGAGCTTTATATGTATACACTTGAGGAGAGGAGGAGAGAGGACATGTTAGAAACTTTCAAGTACCTCAAGGGAATCAAAAAAGTCCAAGAGGGTAGCATCTTTCAGAAAAAGAGATGTGCAAGAACAAGGGGGCACAGTTTAAAAATAAAGGGGGAATGTCTCAGGGACAATGTGAGGAAGTATTTTTTCACAGAGAGGGTGGTGGACGCATGGAACGGCCTTCCTAAAGAGATCATGGGGTCTAAAACAGTGGGGGAATTCAAACATGCATGAGACAGACATAAGGCAATTATAGTGGAGGGTAGGAGGAAGTAGGCTGTTGGTCAGCTAGAATCTACAGCTTATCCAATAGGTAGGAAAATGGGCAGACTGGGTGAGCCAGGCGGTCCTCATCTACTGTCAAAGTCTATGTTTCTATGTCTTGAGATTTAGCCACCATAAATACTGTAGATTAAATAGCTCTTGTTTTTGAACCGAGGCCAAGTAGGAGATGCCAAGTTTTTGCAATTCAGTTATGAGACAAGGAACAGTCCAGTCCTTTAATCAGTATTTGGATTTTGAGGACCATTTCCTGTGGGCAAAGTTACCCAACGATGAGAGAGGGGCTCCAGAGGTACCTTAGAAACATAGAAACATAGACTTTGGCAGCAGATAAGGACCGCTTGGCCCACCCAGTCTGTCCATTTCCCTACCTATTGGATAAGCTGCAGATTCTAGGTAACTAACAGCCTACTTCCTCCTATCCTCCCTGCCTCCATCCTGTCTATGTCCTTGTGAAGATGGAGTCTCCAGAACTGCATGCAGTATTCCAGATGGTGTCTCACCAAGTGTCTGTACAGAGGAATAACAACTTTCTTGAGGGTCTAGCAATGCAGGGTCAGGAGGATTAGAATCCATTTTTAAATAAGGAAGGGGGACTCCCAGGTAGGTCAAGAGGAAAGATAGGCTACCACATAAGCTGAATGGATGATAGACTTCCACATACTGTAGGTCTAACAATATAACTGTCACTTAGGTAGGAATAGAAAAACCTTCAGGTAGGTCTAATACAGCCTCCACTAGGATATGGATAAGAGACCTCCACCTAGGTCTCACAAACACAAGTAGGTAGATAATAGACTTCCACGTAGGTCTGGCTGTAAAATTTCAGACATGGATATCAATGCAGGGACCTCTATGTAGGTCACACAAATATATTTATGTGTATAGATAGTACTTAGACCTCCACGTAGGTCAAGCACAAAAAGACTAAATCTCCACATAGGTTAGTTTACAGGATCAACAGACTCCCACATGAGTCTGAGAAATATAGCACAACATCTGTTCCCATAACCTCCATGTAGGAATGGGATAGCTGAGATTCTGTGGGAATGGGCTGAAAAATTAAGGGAAGGGAGTAGTGTACAGCTTTAAGAGCAGGAAAGGCAATATAGCTTTATAGAATGGTGACGTCATGCAGCAAGCTGCAAGAGAGAGGGAAAAATGGAGAGGAACAAAAACAAGGTGACTGGAGGAGGACAAAGGAAAAATAAAAGAACCCCCCCAAAAAAAATATGTGTAGGTAGAGGAGAGGAACGGGGGGGGGACATGAAAACAGGAGCCACAAAATGGCAACAAGGGACAAAATGGGACAGAAACAGATAAGAACAAGTAGCGCTGATCCAGCTACTAGAAACAAACACTAGAATGTACACAAGCTGAAGGTACAGGAGGCAGGGTCTGGCCCCTGCTTCTGGTCTAAACTCAGAGCACACCTGCTTGACAGGAGTAATTGCCAATGCCTTAGGACCTGACCTTACATCTCTGCCCCTCCCTCATAGGAAGGTGAGCTTTATTGTAACCCATCCCTCTAAGCCCTAAGGAAGGTATCTTGTTTCTTTGGCAACTACTAGCCTTTATCTCGTGCACTCCCTAGATCTACTTGATATGTGCATGTAACATGTTTTATATATATCAAACTCTATATGTCCCACTGACTGTATGTTCCCCCACCACCTATCTGATTGTTACCCTATGAAGTCTTTCACTGTCAAACATTATGTTATTTAACAATTTTGTACTGTTCTGCTTACCTGTATGTTATTTTTTCCCCCCGGGTCGCCCCTGAAAAAGGGACCTCCAGGGCCCAGTGGGCCTACCCGGTCAACAAAATTCAATAAATAAATAAGTTAATAATAAGCTGAAAACTTAAGTGACAACAGAAAACAGACTGCAGGGATGGGGAGGATGAGAGAATGAGCAGGGGAGGAAGAAAGGCACAGAACAAGAGCCACGGAGTGGCCACACAGTACATATTGGGGGGGAAGGGAGAAAGAGAGAGACAAGGATCGATGAGACAAAAGGAAGACTGAAAACAAGCAGAGACAGGGATGAAGCAAAGACAGCAGGAAGGACTGAACTATAGGAGGCAGAGAGAGGGTGAGTAGGACAGCAGCCCACAAACAGGCAGCAGCTCAGTCATAAAAAAATGATGAACTAAGCACTGACGTGAGGGGCAAAAAGATTTTAACAGTGCAGGAGGGTGAAGCTATTTCCACCCATTGAACTGCAGGTAAAGCCCTTTAATAACTAATTATTGTGAGAACCTATTTTCAGGTTCTGGAAGGGAAGGCAGGGTGGGAGACTGAAACCATAGTGAGGGATAATGAGAAGAAACATTACTCCAGTGGATAATTTTTTTCTTCTAACCCCAGGAATCCCTCACTTATGGTTTCACTCAATGCAGACTATAAAGCAGTACCTTCGGAGACTGCATCCAGCACCTACTTTGAAAAAAGGTTCTGCAATACAACAGCAGTTCCAAAGCTGGCATCCCTTCTAGACTATATCCAACAACAGTGCTTTATGAAAGTGTATACTGTTATTCAGGTAGCTCATTTGTGAATTTCTAATAAAGGGATGCCCCTTAAGGATGCCACAGGGACAGATGTGCCCCCTGTGGAGTGCACCCTTAAGCCTCTAGGCTACAGTTCCCTTGCTTTTTCATAGCAAAACTGGATGCAAGAGACTATCCAGTGAGAAACGGACCTCTTGGAAGCTGGTTTACTTTTGCTGACCTCACCATAAGTAACAGAAAGCTGAGTGCTCTTGAATCGGGCTTCTTTTGTCGTATCAATATAGATAATCAGAGCTTGTTTCAAGTCAAGGCTGTGAATATTTTATTCACCTGGACTGGTACCTTGTGGGTAAAGCACAGGAAGTGCTACTGACTGGTTCAGGTGGAATTCAGACATCACCTTAAGTAGGAATTTCCTATTGGTTCTAAGGACTACTTTATCCATATGGAAGATAATGTACAGTAATTTAGCTCTGAGCTGAGGGCTTGCAGTTTAATCACCCTCCTAGCAAAGGCTATCACAATGAGCAGTAAGTTTTTTCAGATCACATACTTTAAGTCCATCTATAGCCCCAAATGGAGCCTCCATGAGCTCTGCAAGGCAGACATTGAGATCACATGGTGGCATTGGGTCCCTTACTGATAGGTATAAGTGACTGAGGTCTTTAAAAACTCTTTGAAAATGGATTGAGAGGCCAGTGATTTTACTTTGCTTGCTGATAATGTAGGCTGATACTGCTGCTAAATGCACCTTCAGTGTTGATGGCCTTAAGCCTAATGACTGTAGGTGTACCAAATATTCCAGAACTGTAGACAACCTTGCCTCTATTTAGATTATTCTTTTGGGGGCACACCAGTAAGAAAATCTCTTCCATTTTGAGGTATATGCTTTTCTGGTTGTTGGTTTCCTTGAAACTCTAAGCACCTACAGAACTTTCTCTGAGAGATTTAACCCAGAGTATTCTAGTTCCATAAGAACCATGCCCTCAGGTGAAGTATTTTGAGATTAGAGAACCTAATTCTGCTCTGAGACATGCCCAGACCAGATCCCTGTGGCACCCAACTCATGATCTCCCTCTCTTCTGATTTGATTCCATTTATCACCACCCTGCTGTCTCTCCTTCAACCGGTTTCCCATGTACCGTATTTATGTTTCTAGTGGTGCCAGGGTCCTCCAGCTTTCTCAGCAATCTTCTTTGCAGCATCAAGTCAAAAACCTTGCTGAAATCAAAGTAGAGAAAAGGCACAGGGTGACCATTATCTATCACCTTTGTTACCCAGTCAAAGAAAACTATAAAGCTGGTCTGACAAGACCTCCCTGTCGCAAACCCATGCTGTTTATTATCCTTTATAAAATGGCAAGAAAAAATCTAGAAATGTCATTGGCTGAGAGATGTCACCTGACCGTGCATTAAATATAGAATAAAGTATGGGTCAGTGTGTGTAACAAGAAGTTTACACACACCCAAGGGGTTAGATGCTACATAAACCCTGAGACACACACCCAAGGGGTTAGATGCTACATAAACCCCGAGAGTGAAGCTCAAGGAGTTTATTAATAGCATCTAACCCCAATAGTGTGTGTAAACTTCAAGTTTACACACACCAACCCATATTTTATTTTAAATAATAGCTGGGTTTATCTTTTTTGCCTCAGCAATTACATAAAATAAAAGACGTTCTGGTGCGGTCACTGGCCGTGGTCACTGCAGTCTGCCTTACTGACTTTTTTCCCTCATAGTTGGCAGCCCAGTTGTTGTTGTATTTTTTTTAATCAGGATATCTCTGCATTTTTCAGTTGCTTACAGCCGATTCTGAGTGATGGTTTAGTGTCCCTGAGAAAGAGAAAGTGGCCAGCAACAACGGTCTGACAGTAAGGGCTGCAGCGAGCACATGCGTAGAGTCAGGTAAACCCTGGGTGTGTTTGCCATAATAAACACTCCTTTATTGTGGCAAATTATGCCATAGTTTCACTATGGGAAAAAGGGGAAGCTGGTAATTCTATAATCCTATAATGCACACCCTGTCATTACTTACATAGACCACTGCCGTCTAGGTAGTTTGCAACTCCTCTTTGACCAGTGACTCCATCAGTTTACCCACTACATAGGTAAGGCTGACACTCAGACAGGCTCTTAACCAGATCAGGTATGCATTTGAGAAAGCAACAGTGTGCTAAGCAGCAGGCAAAAACAGAGTGTAATAAAAATCAAATGGCAATAAACTTGTTGTTGTAACCGGTCCGTTATTTCAGTACTTGCATTGTATAAGATTCAGCAGTACTGTATGTTTTAAATGATGTAAATCCCTATGTTACAAGTACAGTTTACTTTACAGCATAGAGTAACTGGATAAAAATTACCTCTGCTAGGGCCACTTTAGCCACCCCAGAAAATAATCTACAACCATTCTCCATTTTTTATGTTGGCTTGCGTGCGTGCGCAAGCAACATCTTGTAGTAGTAGTACATTTCAGAGGTGTGTCAGTGTTGTGGCGAATGCAGGGGATGCCTTAGCGAGTGTGTCCCTCAGCTGCCAATCAGTGAGCATGCTGGCAATGACAGAAAACTTAAAAGAGAGCCAAAAAGTTGAAAGAAATCTGCCACTGCAGTCAGGTGCAGTTTTGTCATTGCAGCGGCAGATGACAAGACTCCAGCTATGCACATTACAATGCACAGTAATGTGCATGGCAGGAGTTATGAGCAACATGTTTGCTCAGTGTGCCTTTCAAAGTAAAACATTTCAATAAATAATATAGCCGCAGAACAGCTTTCCACAATGGCGGCTCCTGCCACACACTCCCGAAAAGTCAACATCAGGGTGCCCAGAACCCAAGTCAGTATGTATTCCCCTCTATTAATGTGGCACACTGGGTGCCCAACCCAGTGTGCAATAATTGTTTTTAATTTTCTTCTGACACCAGGATGCCCACTTCCGGTGTTGGATGGGCCCCCTCCCCCCAAATCCCTCTACACATTTTGCTGACATTGGGGTGCCCAATCACATTTCAGCCTGCCCCCACCACCACTATTGTGGCACACAGGAGCCCACCCCAGTGTGCCCACATTAATAAAAAAAAAGTTTTCCTGTCAAAGAAGAAAATCGTCCTTCACTGTTTTTTTGTTTTTTTTTGTACTGGTAAGAAAGGAAATGGTCCATTATTATGTCACCGTCCCCTCCACCATCCCCACCCTCGCTCTGAGCACCCATCTCCCTGCACCCCCCCCACCCCATACTTACTTCCAGAGGTTGGGCACTGTCATCTTCTGTGGAATGGGACATGACTGCACTCTGCAAAGCAGAACCACAAAATGAAGAATCACAGGTAAGCCATATAATGGGAGTCAGTGGGGGGAGGGGGGGTTCAACTTAGGTTGATATCTCAGCCATTGTTTGGAATTTTGGCCCCAAATTTTCAATGTGGGGTTCTTGGAACCCCACCTCATGAACACTGGCACTGTCATTTCGTTTCTCAGTCCCAAAAGGTGATTTTGTGGTCACTGCACAGAATCAGTGCAGTTTTTATCAATAGTCAAAGCAGGCTGCAGCCTAGGGGGCCAGATGTTAGGGGGCGCCTGAGAAATGAATAAGAGGCATACTAAAAGAAAATGTGTCTGGCCAGCTCAGTGGCTCTAGGCATCACCCCCAGGAACTCAAACATTTCAGTCTGTGCTCCTCCTCAGAACTCAGTCTCCGCCGCCCCCCACAAGACCAGAGAAGTTCAATAAGCGGGAGCACATTGATTTTAAAATCCAGTCTGTGCACACTGCGCATGTGCACCCAACACCCACGCCAAATTGATGAAGAGAGCGGCTGGGGATTGGTAATGCTTGCTGCAGCCTGGGCAAGGCACATAAGGTGTGACGCATGCCACAGCATGAGTCATGGATGTCAACCGGTCAACAACTACTAGTAGCACCAGTGTCTACTCTGCCACACACAAGAGAGTCAAGAGAGAGTGAGCACGCACAGCTGGGTCTGGGACTGAGTGGAGGATGATCATGGAGTGGGAGTACAGCAGTCAATGCAGATTAGGGTACAGTCTGGAGAACAGACCTCTTTCATGACTTTCAAGTTCTTCTTGAGTTGGCATCGTGTGTGTGATTGTCATCCCCGGCTTGTGCTGGCCACCCACCTAATCCATCTGACCGGCCACCATAGCTGACCAGTGAGACTACTTGAGAGGCCGAGCTGAGAGAGCAATCATCTGAGCTGAATCTGATCACACAGATTCAGCCTTCAAGAAGGGATGAACGAACGAGAGGACTCTAGACCACCAGACCAGACCTGAAGTGGATGTGAGACAGAGACCAGGTCATACCTGCACCAGGTGATGGTGAGTCAAGTGTGAGTGAGATTTATTTGTGATGATTGTTGACAACCTGACCAGCCCATCACAGTCATCAATACATAGTCCAAAAAATTGCCTAAAGAACAGAGGAATGTGGTGGTCCAGAGTGAAACCAGAGGGGGCGAGCCCTGCAGGATGCCCTGACTAAACAAGTTTTGGGGAGAGTCGGGAGAGAGGGGCTTGGGCTTCAGTTCAGGGTGGGCTTGCTTAGTTAGCTTCCGGGTATTGAGTGCCACTGACAGTGATGACTTGCATGCCTAAACATTAATTTCCCACTTATATTGTCTGCATTCTCTGTCAACAAAAATGAAAATCTTTCTTGTCAGTATTCTAAACGTTTTATTGTTCTTCTGTAAATGCATTGTTGCCATCCCCTGAACTGAGCCGTGTTTGGTGGGGGGGGGTGGCACCTGAAGATTCCAGCCTATGGGGGCCATGTAAGTTAATACAGCACTGCATGGAATCACCTTTTGGGACCAATTAATGAAATGGCAGTGCCACTGTTCATGAGGGGAGGCCCCAAAAAGCCTATGTTGCAAATTTGGTGAAAAAATTCCAAACAATGACTGCATTACAAGTGTGTGTTGTGCAGTTTCATGAAACATAGAACATAGACTTTGATGGCAGATAAGGACCACTTGGCCCACCCAGTCTGCCCATTTCCCTACCTATTGGATATGCTGCAGATTCTA
Organism: Neoceratodus forsteri; assembly: GCA_016271365.2. Classification (NCBI taxonomy): domain Eukaryota; kingdom Metazoa; phylum Chordata; order Ceratodontiformes; family Ceratodontidae; genus Neoceratodus; species Neoceratodus forsteri. The sequence continues at coordinate 825,908,646 of CM057449.1, forward strand.
TTTAACCAACAGCCTACTTCCTGCAACCCCCCACTATAATTGTCTTATGTTTGTCCCATGCATGTTTGAATTCCCCCACTGTTTTATACCCCACAACCTCTCCAGGAAGGCGGTTCCATGCGTCCACCACTCTCACTCCATGAAAAAGAATTTCCTCACATTACCCCTGAGCCATCTCCCCTCCAACTTTAAATTATGCCCCCTTGTTCTTACACTTCTCTTTTTCTGAAAGATGCTACCCTCCTGGACTTTGTTGATTCCCTTGAGGTACTTAAAAGTTTCTATCATGTCCCCCCATCCCTCCTTTCATCAGGGTATACATATTAAGCTCTCTCAGTCTCTCTTCATATGGTTTCTGATGTAGACCCTGCACCATTTTAGTTGCCCTCCTCTGGACTGCTTCCATCCTGTCTATGTTCTTGCATAGATGAGGTCTCCAAAACTGCACGCAGTACTCCAGATGGGTTCTCACCAACTGTCCGTATAGAGGGATAACCACTTCCCTTTTTCTACTTGTGATGCCCCTTCCTATGCATCCCAGTATCCCCCTGGCTCTTCTTACTGACTTCTCACATTGCTTACCCACCTTTAGGTCATCTGATATGACTACACCCAGATCACTTTCCATTATTGTTGTTGTTAGTACCTCCCCTGCTATTGTGTACTCTTCTCCTGGATTTTTATTTCCCAGGTGCATTACTTTGCACTTCTTTGCATTGAATCTAAGTTGCCATATGTCTGACCATTCCTCCAACCTTAAGTTGTCATATATCTGACCATTCCTCCAACCTTGCCAAGTCCCTTCTCATCCTTTCTACCCCGTGTATCAACTCTGTTACAGATCTTTGTGTCATCTGCAAAGAGGCATACCTTTCCTTCCAGACCCTCTGCAATGTCACCTATAAAGACGTTAAAGAGGACTGGACCCAGTACTGAGCTCTGAGGTACTCCACTAGTAACCCCCTTTCTTCAGAATGTGTTCCATTCACTATTACCTTCTGTGTCCTGTTGTGCAGCCAGTTTGCTACCCAGGCTACCACCCTGGGACCCACTCCCAGGCTGGCTAACTTGATTATTAATCTTTTGTGCGGGACTGTGTCAAATGCCTTGCTAAAGTCTAGGTAGGCCATATCCACAGCCCCTCCCTGGTCTATTACTTTGGTCACCCAGTCAAAGAAATCAATTAGATTAATCTGACATGACCTTCCTGCTGTGAATCCATGCTGCTTTGGGTCCTGTGCCCAGCTGGCCTCTAGGTAATCAACAATTCTTTCTTTCAGAAGTGATTCCATCGTTTTCCCCACCACTGAGGTCACACTAACAGGTCTGTAGTTTCCTGCTTCTACCTTGCTCCCACTTTTGTGAAGGGGGAATCACATCTGCTCTCAGGCACCACCCCATCCTCCCATGATTTGTTAAAAAGTGTGGTTAGTGGTGTCACTAAGTCCTCCCTTAGCTCTTTTAGGATTATAGGGTGAATCCCGTCAGGTGTCATTGCTTTGTCCACCTTGACTTTTAGGAGTTCTTTCAGGACTCTTTCTTCTGTAAATGGACTGGCGTCAACCCCACTACCCAGAGTGCTTCTACTGTTTGGTTTAGGTAACCCCTCCTCTTCTTCTTTTGTGAATACTGAGCAAAAAGTATTCATTCAGCATCTCTGCCTTTTCACTGTCTCCCTCTGCCCACCTCCTCTTTCCTTTATTAATCTTCACTATCCCTCCCTTAACCTTTCTATGCTCCCTAATGTACCTATAAAAGGTTTCTATGCACATTCGTCACTTTGCCAGTTTTTAATATTTTCACTCCATATTTTCAACATTGCCACTTTTTCACACTTCCTCATGAATAATGTAGCTGCCATTTTTCACATCCTTCTCAAAATGTGTTTTCGCACCTGTGACGCAGAATGGCGCAGTCACTGTGGGAAATTAACTTTTGGAACAGATTAACACAATCACAGTGTCACTGTTCATGATGGGATGTCCCAAAATGCCTACGTTGAAAATTTGGTGGAAAAATTTCAAAACATGATTGCGTTATGGGCTTGTGTTGCGCAGTTTCTATGCAGGCTCTTAACTTCACCAGTTTTTCATATTTTCACTCCGGATTGTCAACATTGTCATTTTCTCACACCTCCTCATAAACAGTACAGCTGTAATTTTTCACATCCTGCCCAAAATGTGTTTCCACACCTGTGGCGCTGAATGGTGTAGTCTCTGTGTAAAGTCACCTTTCAGGATTGAGTAACGAAATGATAGTGACACTGTTCATGAGGTGGGGTCGCAAAAAGCCTATGCCGAAAATTTGGAGTGAAAATACCAACAAACGCCCAGGGTGTTAGGTTTTCCAACCATAACACCCCACCCTGTAGAGACTGACAGACATCGGGCCCATGTCACCCCCATACTGCTCACGGCATTCCACCCCCACCCTGCAGCCATTGACAGGCACTGAAGTGTGCCTTGGGGTCTTCAGCCCTAACGTTCACCCCATTCTCCTATACTGCACCCATCTCAGCTTATTTCCTTATGGAACGGGGTGAGTGTAAGGACCAAAGACCCCAAGGCACATTGTGACACCTGTTACTGTCTGCAGGGTGGGTTGAGGTGGAATGGTGCTGTTATGGCCTATGACCCAAAGGCAACCCCCCAGCCTTTCAGTCTCCGCGGGGGGAGGTTTCACTGTCATTCTATTGTGCATCTCTCTAACTCCTCACTACCAATGCCAGCAAGCCAACATTTGGCACTGAAAAATGCTTGTTTACTTGTATCTAGCTTGCCTTTTGTCGAGATGTACTGTACGGTAAGAAAAGTATCGCCGATAGAAGTCCATTCGGTCTCTAAAGGTTATCAGTCACTGGAGTTTCCTAACTTGACTAACTAAAGCAAAAACTCCATCAACAAGTAGGACTGCCGAGTAGAAAAACAAAGACACTAGGAATTAGGAATCATAAAACAAGCTGCATTACAGGCTACATCACATATGAACTGCTGGCCCTAGATGCAGCTGGGAAGCATTGCAGGTCTGAGTGAAAGGACGGCACAGTATGTGGAGGGTTATTCATGACGCGACTCGCAGTGACAGACTATAAAACTCCGAACTGGGCTCTCACTCCCTCCAGTCGCCAAACAGTGGAACGGTGAAGATGTGGCGCGTCACTCCGAGTAGCGGCCGTGCATGTCTCCGCTTGTCTCAACTACTCAGAAAGGATGAAGGCTTCCAGCTGCTGTCGGACCCAACGGCTGCAGTTCCGCACATTGGTCCGAGTCCTTCGGGCGCAAAACTGGGCTGGAGCGGCGCAAAGCAACGCAACTACTGTGTGGGGAGAGACGGCAACAGCGGCAGGACCGCGCTCAGCAACAACAGTAAGTACTGTATATACAATAGACCTATCAAGCCGCCCACTTACAGCAGCAACCAAACTTAGGGGACAGAGGCGGGAAATAGTTATGGGAAATGCTCTTCAGGCTGTGAACATAAACTGAACTATGGAACCCACCAGACTTGTTCTTTGATATTTAAAAAAAGTTATCTAAATAGTTGCAATATAGTAACGACTGTATAGTAAACAACTGAAACAGTGCAATTAGTATCACATATACATAGAGCTTTGCATAAAATAACATTTGTACACACATTGTTACTTTTTTTGCTACACTGAAGCATCAAACACAGCCTGCTATTTTTGAAGTTGGGTAATAAGCATATGCCGGTGGAGTTATGGTCCTGACCGCTGCACACTTGAAGATCTCAATCTTCAAACGTTCTTAAATAATATCATAAAATCATGAAAAAGCTCAGAATGGGTAATCGGTCCTTTCATGTAGTTAAACTGTGTATTAATTAATGCAGATTATTACTAATTTGGTTTTGGAATACCACATAGAATGTGGGACATCCCACCTAAAGCGGAACAGTGGAGAGGTACGGTCTCCATGGTGAACATTTTTAAAGAGCAGTTGTAAATTAACAATATTTAAAACCATAATATTTAGATCAATTGCATTTAACTTTTTTCACTGCTTTTCCTTTAGTCCATGATCAGTCTTTTCAGTATTTCAAATTAAAACGTTCTTATCCCACTGTCTTCTTTAAAAACATCTGACCCCAAATGACTTCTCGGTTCCTGTTTGTGAGTCCACAGTCTGTTGCCATGGCAAGCACTAACACATCACTAATGGCAAAATAATGCCTGCTTTTTCACAAAATAATTTCAATTAGCATCCACTTGAGAACATCAAGCCTTTTTATACTTGCAGGGCTATTTGTTACAAGTTGGGGTCTGTTTTCCTCTTTTATGAATTGCACAGAACATGTTTAATTGGTTATTGGATCATGCTGTAATGCAGTATCTAACTAGAGTAACACTACTTGACAGTACTAGTCCTAGCACAACCTTGAAAATAGTGAATTTACCAGAACAAATTGCTATTGTAATCTTAAATAGCAGTATTTGTAAGTCTGCAAAAAGGTCATTTTTTTTTTTGCAATAATGTAGTTCAGGCATTCTTAGGTTCATCTCCAGTGTATGTTAAATGTCATTATACATTTGTAAAACTGATTTTATTATTGTTTTTTAACTAATGATTTGATTCATAAAATATGACTGCAACTTGCAATTGTTAATGGCAATCTTTAACTGGGGTTACTTTTTGACTGCACAAATTTGCTTCATGTGGTGAATGTATATTACAATGGCACTAGCATACATTTCTGCACACAAATAACACAGCACCACATCAAAACATTATATCACAGTGGATGTGGCAATATAGTAGCACCATAAAAGTCATGTATCTCCGTTAAGTAATGAAATAAAGAAGCATATTGATGTTTTTGCCAGAAATACAGTGGTATTGAAAAACTGCATATATTTTCCAGCTAACAAACATTGTCTTTTTTTTTATCTCATTACTGTAATATGATATATAGGATTAATTCAATGTCCATTTTTTTTCTCTGCTGGCTTGACATTAGATATATTTGCTAGTGCTTTGGAACTAACATTCACTAGAAGTCCAGAAACAAACAATGGAACTTTTCTTTTAAATATGTTACAGTAAAACAAATTCTTTATCTCTTAAGTAAACTGGACACCAAGAAAGCAGACAGCCATGATCCATTGGACTCAATATTCCTGAAACTGGGCCAGAATATTATAGTAACCCCTTTGGGTCATCCATTTAAAGGGAAAGTCCCATCAACCTGTTTTCTGTATACCTTTGTAGTCTGTAGGCATGAACAACCATTTCCTCTCTTGCATCCCCCTAATTTCTTCCTAATTTAAATAAAAATCAGGTTGCTTCACTCTGTTCTGCTCTAGTGTGAAAACCTGTTTTACTCCATTGCAAATTCATGACCGCACTCATGCAAGGCATCTTGAGAGTTGATGATATGTACCTGCATGTTAGCAGAAGTTATAATCTCAGTCAGTTCTGTTACCTCTATCCTCTAAAAGTTTTTTTTTCTAACTCAGATACACTTTAAAGAGCTACTGACTCCTGAAAAAAATACTTTGAAAAACATAATAAGTAGGTAAAATTCTGCTTGTATTCCATATATATTCTAGATTTCTCCTCCCCATTATTTAATACTGAGGAAATGTACATGAATACATGATTTTTATCCCTTACAGTTACTTTAAAGGTAATCTGCTTTTGTAGCTTTCTCCGTACTTCAAGTCATAATGCTTTGTTGAGACATCACAGTCTGTTGCCACGAGAGTAACTGTGATGTCACAAGCAGTGCATTATGACCTCAGATAGGGAGACAGCAACACAAATGGATGAACTCTTCAGGAACAAAAATCCTGTTTTCATGCAATTGACCTCAACAATAAATAATGGGGAGGAGGAATAAAAAACTAATGTAAAATACAAGCTGAACTTTATCTTAATATTATGTTTTGTTAAAGTTCTCCTGAAGTTGTCAGCTGCTCTTTAAACACAGAAAACAGCAGGGCACTTACTATACCTTGAAAGGTTTCATGACCAGCATAAGACAAAATCGTAGGGACTGCAGAGGACAGCAACAGCACTGACTGATACAGTATAGCTACTGCAGTCTTCAGCAATAAAACATTATAAAATTCCAGGATGCCTTACATTTATTTATTTATTTAAGAGATTTACCAGGAAAGGCATACTGAGCAGAGTACCGCTCGATTCCAGATGAGCCCTGGGGGTAGGGGGTTACAAGGGTGTAGTACATAAATACATACAGCACAAATAGAACATACATAAGTTGTAGATATCCAGCAAAGGCCCAAAGGGATGGGAGAAGTTGCTGAGATGCATGTAGAGTTATACAAATTGAGGAGTAGTTATAGGCAGTATTTACAGGCAGTGATACAGTAGCAATAACAGCAATTTCATAGTGAGATTCGATATACCTACCAGAATGGGTAGGTGAGAATAACAAACAGTAACAGAGGAGGGTCAAACAAAAATGACGTATGGTACTGATTTAGACATGGAGACCAGGATAGCTGATAAGGATTGAGCAGGGAGTTTAGCAATGGGGAAAGCATAAGCAGTTGGTGGCGAAATGCGATTTGAGGAGGGCATTTCGGTGTGGAGTGCTTGTGGTGTGTCTGATGTCAGCTGCTAGGGAGTTACATAATTTGGGGAGTCTGAAGCTGAAAGCAACCTGACCTGATCGGGTGGATGTGTGAGGGATGTGTAGAAGTCTAGAGTCAGAGTTCCTGAGATCGTAGGTAGGTGGGGGGGCAGTGGTTAGGGATGTTGATAGGTAGGAGGGCAGCGTATGCGACCAGAATTTAGCAGTCATTCTAGTGCAGTGCAACAATCGCCGATTTTGGAGTGATGGGAGGTCAAGTGATTTGTAGAGGTCGCAGTGGTGGGTGTTTGGCGGACAATCCAAGGTGAACCGGCAGAAGGAGTTATAAATAGGGTCAAGCCTGGCTAAGGATGTTTGGGGGGGCAGCACCGTAAATGACATCGCCGTAGTCAAAAATTGGAAGGATCATTTTTTGTATCATTTCTTGCCTGGTTTGTGTAGGGATGCAGAACTTGTTCCGATAGAGAGCTCCCAGCATGGGATGTAATTTTTTTTGCAGAGCCTCTACGTGTGTTGAGAAATCAAGGTGCTGATCCAGCCAGACACCGAGATAACGATATGAGGAGTTGACCTCAAGTGGGGTCCTATCCAAGGTAAAGAAGGTGGGCGCATCCTTTAGCTGGGTTAGCTTGGCTCGGGATCCGAAGGTGAGGGAGACAGTTTTTTTTGAGTTTAGGAATAGTTGGTTCTTAATGAACCAGTGTTGGATGGAGTCGAATTCTTTCTGAAGGAGAGATGCTACAGTGGTTCCAGATGGGCCAGAGGCAAACATCACCGTATCGTCTGCATACATATGGATACCAGATTGTGTGCAGACAGCAGGCAGTGAGTTAGGTCAAGACCTTTGCTATGGAGTCAAGCAGATTTTCACACCAGACTTAAGTAACTTCATTTTCATTTAAATCCTGATGACATTAGAGGGCACACTAGACACAATCATTTTTCATGCCTACAAACTATACAGATAAACAGAATAAAAGACTGAGGGGGACCGTTCCTTAAATCTGCCCCTATAATCAAGTGAATTGTTAGTGATCACGAATGCTACATACTGTACTTGACTCACCTGTTTAAATCTGGCTGTTGCTCTGATCTGGCCAAATTATCAACCCACTTCTAAATGATCAGTTCTTACCAAAATGATTGAAAAGTCAGTGAGCAATCAACTGTGAACATTCCTTGACTCAAATAATATTAGACTCCCCCCCCCCCCAATCCAGATTCAAAACCAAGCACACAGCACTGGTCAAGGTAATTGATGACTCGTTGACTGCATTAGATCACAAGTCTTACTGTGGAGCTTTATTTTTAGATCTAAGGTGTTTGATACCATGGACCACAATTGGTCCCCTTCAGAGGAACTTGGTAAAACAAAAACAAAACAAAAAAAAACAGGCTGCTCCTTAACCCTTCCTTCTCTGAAAATTAATTGAAATAGTGATTGGCCCTTGCACCCTAGTTTGATTCACCAGCTGTACAACTGGTAGACTCCAACAGGTTACGATCAATGCTATACACAAAAAGCTACACTCCAAGGAAAATTTGTATTTGTCTTATTTAAAAAGAGATTTACCAGGAAAGACATACTGAGCCATAAGGCTTGTTTCAAGATGTGTCCAGGGATGAGGGGCTGAGGGGATAAGTACATAATAACAAGTAGAAGGCACAGTCGTATAATAATACAATAAGGCACAACAATATTGTATTGGCATAATTAATAATACAAATTGATTACATCATGAGTGTGAGGTACCAAGCACTCACAGGCTGAGCATCAGGAAACAGGACAGGGTAGGAAGTGGTAATTAAATCAGGAAGGGGCCACAAGGAGGAGCAACTGGAATGGTACATGAGAGAGGAAAGAGAGGATGGAGGGTAGAGAGATAGGAGAGAGAGGAGGGAAGAAAGGAGAGGAAGAAAGGTGGAGGGATAGAAGAGAAGGGGAGGTGGATTAGGGTTGGGAACAGCAAGTATAGAGGTGAGGGAAAGTGATGGAGATAGGATAAGGGGTGGGGGAGGAGAGTGGAGAAGGTAGCAGGGAGGAGGAAGTGGAAAAATCAGTACTAGTATCAAATTTAGCAAGGATTCATGGTTTATTCAACATCTCTCTGTGACAAGCATGACCCTGAACTCTCGTACTCCACTGATTTTTCATTGGAGTGCAGTTTTTGTGTGTACTTGTGTAGCCTGGCATTTTAGCTTGTACGTCCAGCAGGAAAGGGCTGAGAGCATGGAGCCCTGTGTGTGTTTACCATCAATGGTATCATCTCCTCTCACTACTTAAACTGTATGGGAGTCCCTTGAGGCTCAGTACTATGCCCCTTTTCAGGATAGCCAAGCTGAAAGGCAAGTTGCATTTTCAGTAGGGGTTTGAAACCAAAGAACAAAATCCCACACTTGGATGGTGGTACTCACAATAAAAAGTGCAAACTACAGCAAGACAAGGTGGTGAGTGCCCAATTTTTTGACCTGTTGTAATTTTCTGTGGGGCCCAGCTTTTACAGTGTATTTTTTCCAGGACAGTACAGCATAGATGCAATGTTCAGTGGGGGCTCTGCTATACTGGGGTCCTGCTTTTATTCATTTTTACTATGCATTAACCCAGGATAGGCCAGATGAGATGCAATAGGTCATTTTCAGTGGTGTTCTGCTTTTACCCTTTTTTTAGATTGCATTTACCTGGGATATGCCAACTGAGAGGCAATATCTAGTTTTCAGTGGGCTCCAATATTTTGACCCCAAATTTCTGACAGTTTTTTTTATGACATGACATTTATGATCAAGACAGGTTGTTTTTCCAAATCCCATCCAAAAGGTAATTTTACAGTGTGACTGGAAAAACATGTTCGGGAGGGGATGTGGTAGGGAAATGGGCAGACTCGGTGGGCCAAGCGGTCCTTATCTGCCATCAAATTCTATGTTTCTATGTTGAAAAATAGCACCTGTCATGTTCATGAAGTGTGGTAACACAAGGGATGTGTTGAACATTAGGGGCCAACATCTATAAAAATAAAGTTATGAGTAAACATTGAAACAATTCAATGTTTCTTCATAACTTAGTTGTTTTTCCACATTTTGACCCCAAATTTTCCACACACAGTAGTCTTTTTATGACCCATGTTATATGATCAAGACAGGTGGATTTTTTTTAAATGCTGTCTGAAAGATGGTTTAATAGAGGCACTAGATAACATGTTTCAAAAAGAATCTGAAAAATGACAACTGTCATGTTTATCAGGTGGGGTAACAAAAGGGCTATGTGCACATTTGGGGCCCAAAATCTGCAGAAATTACAAAGCTGAATAAATGTTGAAAAAATTCTACACGTTCTTATAACTTTGCTGGGTTTCTTTTTACATTTTGACCCTACATTTTCAACACTGTCTTTTTTTTGACCCCACCTTATGATCATGTAAGGTGGAATTTTTTAAATCCCATTCGAAAGGTGACTTTTGCAAAGCAAATGCAAAACCATGTTTTGGAGGAGATTTAAACAAGCATTTGTGAATGCCAAATGTTGTCTCGCTGGCATTGGCATTGGTTGTGCTGGAGTTAAAGATGCATAATAGGAATAGCAGTGAAGTATTGAAGTGACGCCAACCCCACCCCCACCCTGTAGAGACCGATAGGCATTGGGGTGTGCCTTAAGGTCGTCAGCTACAGTATAATGGTCATGTCATTGTACCTCACCCTACCCTGTAGACACTGACAAGTGTCATGGTGTGCTTTGGGGTCTTTGGGCATTATACTTTCCCCATTCCATAAGGGAATACACTGAGGTGGGTGCAATATTGGGAGAATGGAGTGAACTTTGTGGCCGAACAGTGCAAGGCACACCACGATGCCTGTCACTGGCTGCAGAGTGGGGGTGGGGGTGGAATGGCATGAGCATTACAACTGATGATCCCAAGTCACACCCCTGATGCCTGTCAGTCTGTAGAGGGTGAGGTGTTACAGTTGGAAACCCTAGCACTGTAGGCGTATGTTGGTATTTTCACTCCACATTTTCAACATGGGCTGTTTGTGAGCCCACTTCATGAAAAGCAGCACTATCAGTTTGTTAGCTGAAAGGTGGTTTTGCACAGCAGCCATGCCATTTGGCGACACAGGGCCGAAAACACATTTTGGGCAGGATGTGGAAATGACATCTGTATTGTTCATGAGGAGGTGTAAAAATGGCAATGTTGAAAATCTGGAGGAAAATATGAAAATTGGTGAAGTCATGAACATGCATAGAAACTGCACAACACATGTCCGTAACCCAATTATTTTTGGGAGTTTTTTAGCCACATTTTCAACATAGGCATTTTGGGACCTCCCCTCATGAACAGTGGTGCTGTGATTTTGTTAGTCAGTCCCAAAAGTTGATTTCCCACAGCAACCACGCCATTGTGTGCCACAGGTGCGGAAACACATTTTGGGCAGGCTGTGAAAAATGACAGTGGTACTGTTGATAAGGAGGTGTGTAAAAATGCCAGTGGTGAAAATCTGACATGAAAATATTGCAAATTTGCAAAGTTACAAGGGTGCGTGGAAACTGCATAATGCACGCTTGTAACACAGTCATTTTATGGACTTTTGGTACCAAATTTTCAACGTAGGCATTCTATGACCTCTGCTCATGAACAGTGTCATCATCATTTTCTCAAACTGTCCAAAAACTGATTTCAAACAGCGATTGTGCTATTCTGCGTTGGACATGCAAAAACACATTTTGGCCAGGATACATAAAATGACTGCTCTACTGTTCATAAGGAGGTGTGGCAAAATGCCAATTTTGAAAATCTGGAGTGAAAATATTACAAATTCATGAAGTTATGAATGTGCATGGATACAGCACAACGCACACTCGTGAAACAGCCATTTTTTGGATTTTTTCACCAAATTTGCAACATAGGCTTTTTGAGAGCCCCCCTCATGAACAATGACACTGTCATTTTGTTACTTGGTCCCAAAAGGTGATTCTGCACAGTGACCACAAAATCACCTTTCAGGATTGAATAATGCCATGACAGTGACTGAAATCATGAGGAGGGATCCCAATAACCCCATGTTGAAAATTTGGTGCAAAAATTCCCAAAAATGGCTGAGATATGCACCAAAGTTGAAAAAAACTCTATTTATGCCATTATACAGCTTACCAGCATTTCTTCAGTTCGTGGTCAACTTTGAAGAGTGCAGATGTGTTCCCAGTCCACCGAAGATCATGGTGATGGACTCCGAAAGTAAGTATGGGGTGAGGGGGGTGTAGGGAGGCAGGGTGTGCAGTGAGTGGACGCGGGTTGTAGGAGGGGGCAGGGAGACCACGAGGAACCATTTTCTTCTTTCACAGGGTTAAACATTTAAAAAAAACATTGCGGGGCAGTTTTCCCTTTTCAGGGGATTTGGCATGCTGGGGTGGGCTCCCAGCATGCCACCTAAGTGTTTTTTTTTGGGGGGGATGTTGTAGCCGACGAGGGATTGGGCACCCCCATTGGTACACAATGAAAGTGGGTGGGCAAGAGCTGAGGGGGATTGGGCACCCCCCTCAGCACTTAACAAATGAGGGGTGCATTTTGTCAATGGGGAGTGGGCTCCCTATCAGCAAAATAAATGGGGATTAAAGCCAACAGGAATTGGACCCCCCCATCAGCAAAGAAAGACTGTTGGGGGGCACATGATGCTGATGGGAATTGGGCATCCCCTTGGCATACAGTTTATGTGGGAGAGGGGGGTCATTATGCCAATGGGGAGTGGGCTCCTCTGTCAGTATTCTGACAGGAGGCAGCGGCAATATTGCGTGCATGACGGGAGGGGTGTTGTGGTCACGCTGCATGAGAGCTTCGCTCTCATTGCAGCGGACACTTTGTTAGATCTGGTGGCCACTCTCCAAATTGCTGATGTGCCACCTGCATGCTTTCTGATTGGGGAATGAGGGACGCACCTACTGATGTGTGCCCTGCATTCGCCCAACAGTGACCGCACCTCCAAATCTGTTACTATCAAGAAGATGTTGGCTGGAAGTATGCAAGCGAGCTAACCTAAAATGACATCTGTGATGTTCATGAAGTGGAGTAATAAGTGTGCTATTCTGAAAACTGAGGGACAGAATCTGGACATATCACAATGTAATGAATAAATGTTGAAAAAATTAAACGTTTCTTTATAACTTCATTGTTTTATTATATTTTGGCCCCACATTTTCAGCACAGTTTTTTTATGACCCCTCCTTCTGAACATGACAGGTGTCATTTATAAAATACTGGCTGAACTGTTTGTTTTTGCCATAAGTGCAAAAACACATTTTGGCCATGATTTGAAAAGAAATCTATCACATTCATGAGGTGATATGAACGAAAGGGCTATATTGAAAATTTGGGGTCAAAATTACAGAAAATTACCAAAGCTCTGAACAAGTGTTGAAAAATTTAAAAATATCTTCATGACTTTGTTTTCTTTTAATATTTTAACCCCAAATTTTCAACATAGTCTTCTTATGACCCCATCTCATGAACCCAGTAGGAGAACATTTTCAAATCCTGCCCTAAAGGTGATTTTATGAAGCAACTTCAAAATTACTTTTTGTGCTGTATTTAAAACATTCCACCTACCTTATTCAAGAGACGGGTCCCAAAAAGGCCATGTTGAAAATTTGGGAGGAAAATAGTATACAACCGCAACTGGACTGTTACATAACGAAAGGCCATATATAAACAGTTTCTTAACACCTTCTGCCCAATTCCTGTTTGATGTAAATCAACATTACTGAGCTTGTTTTAGCCCTAATGTTTTAAACTCTCTGTAGTTTTGTCTGCATGTCTTTAAAAAAAAACAACTTTCCATATGGAATGTTGACATTATTCCTACTGTTTTGGTATTAATTAGCACTTTTAAATGTACTGAACCCTTTGAAGTTTTTTCGTTTTTTTTGTTTGCTTGCAGATCAAAACGCAGCTTCTACAAAGGGCAAGCAATTTCAGCCTGCATTATAATATACCTGATGTAGATTTATTCAGGCTTCAAAAGCTTGAATTTTTAACTTCTTGCTAGCATAATACAAGCATTATCTTTACTGGGCAAAAATATTATCTTTTTGTTTCTCTCCTGCATTTGTGTGGGCTAACACTGCACAACCTATCTTAATCGTTTTGGGTTTTCTTTGTAATTCAGAATTTGGGTATTCAGTGTTAAAATTCTGAATCCGAAAAAGCTGTTGGAGGCAGATTCAGAATTGGATTCCGAGTCTGCATCAAAGTGTACCAGAAAGCCCTCCTTCGACTTACCTGCTGCTGCTGGGGTCTTGGAGGAGGCTGTAGTGACTTGAGGCGGCACGCTCATGACTTCAGTTCAACATCACTTTGACTGTCATGGTTGTCCATCCCAGAAGGAACTGGGTCCACTGGCCATTTGACCTTTATTAGCCTGACCTCCCCCTTTTGTGGTTCCTAGTCTGACTCACCCTATGACCCCATAGACCATCTCCCCATCAGTAGCATACATGTGATATGTCCCACTTGCTTAAGAGGGAGATTTGGGTCAAATTAGGAGGGAGGTTGGCCTGCCAACTTGCTTAAGAGGGAGATTTGGGTCAAATTAGGAGGGAGATTGGCCTGCTGGTAGGGAGATGCCGTAACGTCATGAGTTTGTCCTTAGATGGTGTCAAAAAAATAAGAAAAAAGTCATTACAAAAATTTAGTGTATTTCATTTTGTCAAGAATAAGCACTAAAAAGAATAAACAAATAGTTATATAAAGTTATCAGATACATTGTTCATCACTGATTTAATTTTTATGTGTCTTTATCTGCCCAAAAAACGTGGATATTTTGGACAGAATTTTACTTAAGCAGGAGATTTTGTTTCCCAGGAGGGAGGGAGGGAGTTCAGTCAAAAAGAACAGGAGTCTCCTGCACAAAGAGGGAGATATCACATGTATGCAGTAGAACTTGCATAATGTTCCACTTTGTTCCATCTCAGAGAGTCATGCTGTCCTTTTTTAAAAAAGTGCTGAAAGCACAACATAATAAGACATACTGTATCTCCCCCCAGACTTTACCACTCTCCTTGCTCTTCCATAATCTGCAGTGCCAACCAACACAAATGTTATCTCCTCAGATCTTTCTCCCAGAGTTACCCAAGAGGTGGATGAACTAAGCAAAGCCCTGGGAGCAGGCTCTGCCAGATGCTTTTTAGTATGCATCTGTCAGTGCTTTTTCCTAGGGCTTTGTTTAGGATGGCCACCTCCCAGGTACATGGGAGAAAGAACTGAGGGGATTACATTTGTACTAATTAGCACTGCAGGTTGTGTGGAGAGGGAGAGGAGTGGAATCTAGGGGAGATGCATGTCTTTTTATACATTAATTTTGGAGTATTTATTTTGTTCAGAGGTATTCCATTAGAACTTCTACACACCACACGACTACCAAGTAACAAGGCTGCATTGAGATTGATCTGTTCTTAAAGAGGTTTTCCTGTTTTCAGTTAAAAAAATCACAGCTGGCACCAGTAGACATCATTTACTTAAAATTACACACACATTTACATTTACAAGCCTTCCTTGCTTTATTACTGAAGGCGTTCTCATCAAAACAAGATCCCCCCCTTTCCTTAATCTGCCCATGTTGCTTATTCCTGCTGTGGAGTCATAATCCTCTGCTTGTGACATCACAGACCGTTGCCACAAAATTGATTCTGATGGCACAAGTAGAGAATTATGACTTCAAAGGAGCAAAACTTGTAGGGACAGATAACATCTAAGGGCACAAAGACCCCATGTTCACAATTGTCCTCAGTATTAAAGAATTGTTATGTCCAGAAAGTTACATTTGTTTGGAATCTTGTAAGATTCAAGTCCTGCCAACACCAACACTACCTGCGTCACAGAAACCTAGAAAACGACTTCAATGAGCTAGTACACTGCCTAAAATTAGTATTCATGTGGAACATATATGAATGGTGCCCTTCATAGTTTGAAAGCCTATGACAAACTCTCTTTCCCCATTTATACTTTATCCTCCTTCACTGTCAGGGCTAGCTGTGTTTTTTTTTTCAGCACCTTTATTGTTACCAAAATGTTCTGTTTTGTGTCATATTTGTAATCAAGGTTTATTTTAATTAATATTTGATCGCACCGGTTTAAAAAAAAATTGTTGTTTATGAAAAATGTCTTGTTTGGCCCCAATGGAGAATGGTAGAGCTAGCCCTAACCATCATTTAGATGACAGCTGTGGTTTATCGCCTTCATTTTTCTTACTTCCTTCCACCCTCTGAGGTGGTCAACCATCCAGTGGCCTCAGACAGCTCAGCATGCTCTGGGTACATGCACCAGCACTTTTGCTGGAGCAGACTCCCTGGCCCACTACAAGGGGCTCCGGCATTGCCAGGCACCCATTGTCTCCCAGTCCTGCAACACTGAGTCTGGCTCCCTGAGCACAATCCTGAACCCAAGGAAGTGCACTCTGCTTCTACTTGTCCATCAAGAGGCCCATGAAAACTCTCTTTTTTTATTTTATTTTTTAAACCCCCCCGACCGGGTCACCTGAGCTCCAACTGCTTCAGGAGTCACCAAGGCATCCCTGAAACTATAGTTCCCCAGTGCCTGTGAACAGGTGCCACCAGCCCTCCACCTTGCAGCCATGGTTTATCTCCCAGGCGGGGATGAGGGAGCCCCCTCCTTTTAACTTCCATCATTTGGTCGGGAGGCAGGAGCTGCAGGTCAGGCAGGGGAGAGCAAGTGCAGTGCTGGGTGCTCCATCATCCCAGAGCTCAGGGACCATTTTTCCATTTTGTTTCTCCCCAGAGGTATGACATGCACCTGATATCAAGGTGAATGCGCCAACATCTGTCTCACCTTCCCCCTTTGATCTGAGCTTGGGCTTGTCTTGTCTCTGGCTTCCACAAGAGGTCAGTCAAGCACTGACCCTTACCCCCCCAGAGGAGGGCTGTCCCAGAGACATTCAAACTTCCTCCCCAGTTGGCCATCCGATGCCTCTGGCTCATTTCCAAACACGGGTCACCGGCATCACAAGCAGTAATGCTACTGGTGCACCAGTGGACCAGCTGAAAAACTCTCATAAAGTATAAGGCTTGTCTGTAGCTTGCAGAAGTCCAGAAATATAGATGGTTAGAAAATGGAAATGAGAAATCCTGGAAGATGATTGGCTGACCCAATCTATGACCCATGATGATACCATAGTATATCATCCAATTCCAAACTAATTGCTAAGATCAGCCATTTTCTAACACTTTTGGAGCTGTTCTATAATTCCAGTAATACAATCCAGGATATGGGCTTTCGTACGATACTGTAAATTAATTTACCATCTCCCAGGGTTTCATTTTGTGTCCTCAGGACTTTATCTTTGTAATTTATTAATCTTTCTTATGTTTTCTGGGGGAGTCCTTCCTGAAAGCTGGTGGTCTAGTGCAATTGAAAGGAAGTGCTCAACCCAGTTCTTTCTTTTAAACATTCATTCTTTTATTCAAATTAGTGGACTTCTGTGTGATACTTCATACTGTCCTATTTGCATGAATGGGTGGGTAATATGCTCCGATGGCATGTTACCCACTCACGGAGCTCCACACCTGCAGACAGGTGTGCACCAGCCGGTATGCACTACTGGTTGCCACCTGTCCTCTGGCCCCACCCCCCCAGTGCACAGAACACCACAGGGTAACCGGGGCAGAGTCACAGACCCAGCCAGACATCCAGTCATATGCCCAAACCAGGTCATAGAGTGGATCCCCTACATGGTGGGGCACACGTTGGCAGTGCACCATGGGTATGTCCAAGGGCCAGCAGCTGTGGAGGTGAGTGGAGGGCAATGCCACTGGCCCCCTGTGATGCAGCACCATAGTATTGCATTGGTACAGGGTGGGGTTGGGGTCTATTGGCAGTGCGGGGGGAGGAATGTACCCCACCATATGCCAGGAGGGGCCAGGGCCAGTGCCTTAAGCAGGGGGCTACATCCCTGGCCTGATGGCCCAGTGTAAGGTGTGTATTGATTGGGGGGTGCCAGATGGGGGCTGCCCACTGGTGTGTGTAGGGACAGGTGGCACAGGGCAGCCATGGGGGTATGACCACAGTGGTCCTGGTGGGTGGGTGGGCAATTGGCTCCATCCATGCATGTCCCTGCTGTGTCCACAGGGTGCAAAGGGGGCTTATGGCATTGTTCTCCCTGGTGTACCCTGCACCCTCCTCCACACCCGTATGGCCAGCAGTATGTGCCTTAGTGCATGGCGCGTAGTGCTGGCACACCCCACGCCCACCTCTGGTGTGTTGCAGTCCATGCAGCCTAGGGATCGGATGTGTTGTGGCTGTGTGCCCCCACCCCTTAGTGCATCCCACATGGGGGGTGCAATGGGTGTGGAGTGGCTACTTGCCCCAGATACATGGTGCATAGTCACTCCACCCCTTAGTGCATAGGGGCCATTGTTTTTTCCTTTGTTTCATTAAAACAAATAATAAATATTTCATTTAGGTTAACATTTCAGGACCAACCTATCCCTTTATCAGAACTTTGTATAGAATCATAAAATCATAGAAATGTGATGGCAGAAAAGGACCCTCTTGGCCCGAGTCTGTCCCTTACCCTCTGCCCTACTTGCCCTCTCACCCAGAGATCCTCCTCTCCACCCCGTCAACCCCTTGTGTCTGTCCCATGACCTTTTGAATCCCCCACCATTTGAACCCTCGCTGCCTCCTCTGGCAGACTGTTCCAGGGCTCCACCACCCTCTCAGTGAAGTAACACCCCCTCACATTCCCCTAAACTTTCCTCCCTCCTCCCTCCACCCTTAGACCATGACCCCTAGTCTAGCACCTACCTTTCCTGTGAATAAGCTCTCCTCTACTTTATTAATCCCCTTCACATACTTAAATGTTTCTCTCATGTCCCCTCTCTCCCTTCTGGTCTCTAGCGAGTACAAATCCAACTCCCTCAACCTCTCCTCTTAGGGCTTCCCATTCAACCCAGGCTCCATCTTAGTGGCCCTTCTCTGTACCCTTTCAATCCCACCTATGTCCTTGCATAGGTGAGTCTCCAGAACTGAACCCTGTACTCCAGGTGAGGCCTCACCGTGGATTTGTAAAGAGGCATCAGCATCTCCCTCTTTCTGCTTGTTATACCTGTCTCTTGTGGGCTGTACAAATTAAAATTCACAAGAAACACTATTAATTTTTTTTGATGATGTGACTTATTTTTTCATAACATATTGAGAGATGCTGAGAGAACATACCTGCTTTGTAAACTGCTGTCCTGTCAGTGATTTATAATGCCTAGGGTTTCATCAAGTTGTTCTATATTTATGGTTATAAGACAAAAAATGGAGGTGGGGAGAAGGGTTGAGGGAGAGGCTTAGTATCAACTTTTTGGTTAAAATCATTCTTTTATTTTTATGCTGTTTTTTTTTTTTTTTTTTTTAATTTTTTTGTGAAGTTGTGCCCTTATTGCTGGCAAAAAAAAATGTTAATCTCTCAAATGTTTGTATCTTGTTCTGTAAACAGATTTTAAACTTCATTTATTTTATTTTATATATCGTGTTTGCCGACTTTTCAAGATGCATATCATTTTGTTGCAAACAAAATAAATCAAATTTAACAACTCACTCAAAAGTATTTTATTTTGGCCCTGTTTCATTTTGCTTTCCTTACCTTGTTATTAGTTTCTTTCCTGGTTCATAAATTATTTTTTTTTTATTTAGTTGTTTAACCAGGAGTAGCACACTAAGCTGAAAGCTTTTTTTACAGGAGCGACCTGGGAGCACAGGGAAGTTAAGTGACTTCCTCAGGATCACACAGTATGCAAGTGAAAGCTTTGGGATTCAAACCCAGGTCTGATCTGCTGGATGTCACCACATTTGCAGCTCAGAGCCTTAAACCACTGCGCTATACTGCCTCTCAATAAATTAAATATGTTTCTAATAGTTCTTTCGCTTTATGGTCCCGCTCAACATTTTTGAGGACACCGTCTCTTTCAAACCTGCTTCTCTGTGCTGATAAGAAGGGGGAAAGCCACAGATTAGTATTTTGGTGAACCAATGTGATGAAGTCAAGAAGTGATTTTCTCCTGCGGCTTGGTCACTATGGAAACCACATTTGCTCCACAGTGGAGCCTACACCTTTTGGTGTTCATGTGGTTCCCCTTCTTACAAAGTGTTTGCACTCTACAATATTAACCAAATTTCACCCTGTCTCTGTAGTTGCTTTATATAAACACCTGCTTCTCTCTCTGCAGTTTAGAAAGGGCTGAGCTGCAGGTTATTATGCCAGCCAGCCAGCATGACCATGTCACTAAGTTCTCCTCACTTAGTGATGTGATCACACTTGATAGCTGGCATGATAACCTGTGGCTCAGCTGCTTCTTTTTTTTTTTATAGTATGCCTTTTCCCCACCAGCACCCCTAGCCCTGTGAGCAGGCTCGCCCTGGGCTCAGTGACCCATACCCTCACCTGGGGATGCCCCCCCCCAGAGTGGGGCTGCTGAAGTGGAACTGAAGGTGGCTGGAGGGTTGAGCACTGAGCCCCAGCTCATTCAGGGGGGCTGGCAGAATATTCTGAGTAGATTCCCCTTGGAGCAGAAAACATGCAGTGATGCTCAATGCCTCACGGCAAGCATCTATCCCAGCTCCACCCATGATGCAGCATTGCACTGTGCCCCCAGCCTCCACCAGGGGAGTGAGCAATGCCAGAATCAGTTTCCCTCCCCTCTGGAGAAGGACAGCAGTCCTCCGGATGCTCGATCCTTCTCCTCCCCTACTGACTCCCAGTGGCCCGTGCCTATTCTTGAACACAGGTCACCAGTGTGTGCGCGAGTTGTAGCTTCTAGTGCCTCAAACCTCAGTGCCACCATGCTAGCCAGCACAGCTGCTTCTAAACTGCACAGAGAAACAGGGCAAGGATTCACAAAACTTTGTGGTTTTACCACAGTGGGCTTAGGGAGGGTGAGGGTGCAGGAATAGATGTGAATCCCTCCAGTTGTACCGCTCCACAATTCATACGCCATTCTGGCAGAGCATGGTTCCTCTAGGGAGGCACCTGCAGTAGAGACCAAGGAGGATGCTGCGAACCTCCACAAAGGAGAACCGCAGGAGGATGGCACAGGACCCCACAGGGGAAGGAAACTCCTAGTGGGGGACTCAACTGTTAAGAGGATAGAACTATGGGATGGAGGAGAGAGGGAGGTAAGGCACCTTCCCGGACAGTACCATACCTTGGAGGGACAGGGAGCAAATCCTCAGGATCACTGAAGCAGCAGCATGGGAGAGGGAGCTGGACATCATTATCCACCTAGGAAAAAATGACCTGGCTGGGAATGGGATCGGTGCAATGCAGATGGAGTTTGTGGAGTTGGGGAGGGACCTTAGACAAGTAGCACACATGGTAACCTTCTCGGAGGTGTTGCCAGTCTATGGCATGAGTGAGGCTAGGGTGCTCTGCACCATGGGAGTCAATGAGTGGTTGAAAAACTAGTGCAGAGCTCATGGTTTTCACTTCATTGGGGACTGGGAGTCCACCTGGATGGATACAGTCCTATACTGGCTCAATGGTCTGCATCTGTCTGGGAGGGGGACCAGGATCCTTGGCAATACATTTAAATGCCTCATTGGCAAGCATTTAAACAGCCAAGGGTGGAGGCACTAAAAAGGAGCAGAGAAATCCCAGCCCCCCCCCAAACAAAACAGTGTAGTTAGTGAGGTAAATACCAAGGTAGAGAAGTTGATAAGGAGAAGGACAGTAGTAAGTGGAGAAAAAGGCAAAGGCAGTAAGGTCAGGGATGAGGCTAAAAGGGGTAAAGCCATCATAAAATGGAAGGCAATGAGTACTGATGCCCATAGTCTAGGTAACAAGCTCCCTAAACTAGTGTTCTTGATGGAAGAGGGATGCCTGGATATTGTGGCAGTCACAGAAACATGGTACACAGAGAAGCATGACTGGGATGTCAACCTACTAGGGTACACAATCTATAGGAGGGACAGGGAGAGTAAAAGAGGAGGAGGAGTTGTTCTCTACATAAGGGAAGGGATCAAAGCAATGGAACTAAAGAGTAAATAGGGAGGAGAGGAGGCACTGTGGGTCACCCTGGAGACAGGAAATGACATCACAATCCGCATGGGGGCTGTGTACAGACCCCCACTTCTCAGGGGAAGGAAATGGACAAGGAAATGATAGAAGGCATCCTTAGGATGGCAGAAAAAAGGGAGATATTGTTGATAGGTACCTGAATATGCCAGATGATAACTGGAGCACCTTTGCTGTAGCCACTTCAAAGAGCAGGGTCATTCTCGATGCTCTACAGGGGGAATGCCTCGGACAGCTAGTGTCAGAACCCACTTAAGAGGGAGCAATCTTAGACCTGGCACTCTCAAATGGGAACAGAGAGAGGATCTCAGATTTAGAAGTGGGTAGCCATATGCCGGCCCAGTGGAACTGAGGGTTGAAGCATCCACCTTACCTCGTGCTACACTGGTGACCCGAGTTTGGGAGTGAGCCCAGGGAGCCAGGAGTTGGCTGGGTAGGAGAGGATCAAACATCCAACAGACTGCTCTCCTCTCTTGGGAGGGAAGGAGTCCAAGTCCCGCAACGCGAGTGGTGCCCAGTGGAAACTGGGCACACTGTAACTGAGAGACAAGCAAAAACTAAAGGACAGTGTCAGGCAGCCTTCCTGCAGATGTGGGTGGGATCATGCACATCATGTGCTGATTGGCATTGCACGTCCTGTGCCAGGGGTGACAGGAGAACAAGGAAATACCCCAGCTGCTGGGTGAGGTGATGGTGGTGCTTCAGTGGCCAAGCCCACATGCCCAATTCCAGCCCAGACCCCGACTTGACTCTCCGTGGTCCCCGCCTCCACCCGTGAGGGCTGGCGGGAGAGGGAAGACCCAGCACCCGATTCCTCAGTCAGCGGAAGGGTTTAGGTGGGCGGTAGATGTGAGACCGAGTAAGCCAACCTGAGAGATGCCCTGGTAAGTTGGAACAGAAAAAGAATTGGAAAAAAAAAAAAGAAGTGGGTAGCCATCTGGGAACAAGTGATCACCAAACAGTGTGGCTAATGATAAATACAGCCATATGGTCAAGCCGTACAAAAGTGAGGGTACTGGACTTTAGGAGAGCTGACTTTGGCAAAATGAGAGAGTGCCTCAGAAAAGCATAGCAAATAGGCAAGAAGGGGGGGTGGAGGAACAATGGGGGAAAATTAAAACTGCCATCACAGAGGCAATGGCAATAAGCCTTTGTGTGAAGCAAATAAACAAATTAAAATGAAGGGAAAAAAACACTATGGTTCTCAAAAGAGGTAGCGGGGAAGGTTAAGGAGAAAAAGATAGCATTCAGGAAGTATAAGGAAACAAAGAAAAAGCTGGACAGAGAACTGTACCAATTAAAGCAGAAGGAAACTGGGAAGGCAGTCAGAATAGCAAAGGCCCAAACCGAGGAAAAGATAGCCAACTCAGTTAAGAAGTGATAAAACCTTTTATAGGTACATTAGGGAGTGGAGAAAGACCAAGGGAGTAATAGTGAGACTTAATAAAGGGGAGAGTGGGTGGGCAGTGGGTGACAGTGAAAATTCAGGGATACTGAATTAATATTTTTGTTCAGTATTCACAAAAGAAGATATGGGGAGGTACCTAAACCAATCAATAGAAGCACTCTGGATAGGTGGGTCGATACCAGTTCATTCACAGAAGAAAGAGTCCTGAAAGAACTGCTAAAGCTGAAGGTGGACAAAGCAATGGGACCTAATGGGATTCACCCCAAAATTCTAAAAGAACTTAGCGGAGAAATAGTGACACCACTGACTACCCCTTTTAACAACTCGTGGGATGATGGTGTGGTACCTGAGGACTGGAGGAGGGCAGATGTGATTCCCCTTTACAAAAGTGGGAGCAAAACAGAGGTAGGACATTACAGACCTGTTAGTTTGACCTCAGTGGTAGGGAAAATGATGGGATCACTTCTGAAAGAAAGAATTGTTGAATACCTAGAGGCCAGCAGGGCAAAGGTCCCAAGGCAGCATTGATTCACAGTGGGAAGGTCATGTTAGACGAGTCTAATAGATTTCTTTGACTGGGTGACCAAAGTAGTAGACCAGGGAGGGGCTGTGGACATAGCCTACCTAGACTTTAGCAAGGCATTTGACACAGTCCCACACAAAACATTAATAAACAAGTTAGCCAGCCTGGGAGTGGGTTCCAGGGTGGTAGCCTGGGTAAAACATTGGCTGGACAACAGGACACAGAGGGTAATAGTAAACAGAGTCCACTCTAAAGAAAGGGGGTTACTAGCGGGGTACCGGAGGGTTCAGTACTGGAACTGGTCCTTTTTAATGACTTTGAGGAGGGACTAGAAGAAAAAGTATGCCTCTTTGCAGACGACACAAAAATCTGCAGCAGGGCTGATACACAAGGGGGATGGAAAGGATGAGACGGGACTTAGCAAGGTTGGAGGAATGGTCAAACGTATGGCAGCTTAAGAAGTGCAAAGTAATGCATCTGGGAAACAAAAGTCCAGCTGAAGAGTACACAACGGGGGGGGAGGTACTAACAACAACAAAAATAGGAAGGGACCTGGGGTAGTCATATCAGATGACCTAAAGGTTAGCAAGCAATGTGAGAAGGCAGTAGGGGTGGCTGGGGGGATACTGGGATGTATAGGGAGAGGCATCACCAGTAGATAATAGGAAGTTGTTATCCTTCTGTACAGACAGTTGGTGAGACCCTATCTGGAGTACTGCGTGCAGTTCTGGAGACCCTGTCTCCACAAGAATATAGACTAGATGGAGACAGTCCAGAGGAGGGCAACTAAAATGGAGCAGGGTTTGTACCCGAAGCCATATGAAGAGAGATTTTGGAGCTTAAACTTTCAGTTACCTCAAGGAATCAACAAAGTCCAAGAGGGTACCATCTTTCAGAAAGAGATGTGCAAGAATAAGGAGGCACAATTTGAAGATGGAGGGGGACGGCTCAGGGCAACATGAGAAAGTATTTTTTCAAGTGGAGGGTGATGGATGCATGGAACGGCCTTACTGTGGAGGTCATGAAGTCAAAAATGGCACTGAGTCCAAAGAGAGCAGACAACGATAGTGTTGGCAAGGAGCGCGCTGTAAAAATAGTGCCATTTTTGTTTTTGCACCCCATACCCCCCTTCTATAGTATTCTCACTCTGAGGGGGAGCGGATCCCAGGGAAGATTAAAATGTGTGGGGCCATAGAATACTGTTTCCATGGCCCTATGTTAAAAAAAAACGAAGTCCCAATGTGTTTACAATGTTGGATACCAGCACTGCTGCTGGCCGAGCTGCTCTGTGCCCCAGCCCTCCACGCCACAGGAGCAGCTAAGCCAGGCTCCTGGATTCTGCTGCCCTTGTCCATATAGCGGTACCATGAATAGCTACCAATGGAGTGCATATGGCTAGCACTGTAAATTCCTGCTCGCTGTCCCTGGTAGCACTATGCAGACTGGCGCTCTCGTGACTGGCGCTATTAATGTAGCACTCATCTGACCAGATACTGTCAAAAACAGTAGGGGAATTCAAGAATGCATGGGGCAGACATAAGGCAATTATGGTGGGAGGCAGGAAGAAGTAGGCTGTTGGTTAACTAGGATCTACAGCTTATCCAATAGGTAGGGAAATGGGCAGACTGGGTGGGCCAAGCAGTCCTTATCTGCCATCAAAGTCTATGTTTCTATGTTTCTATGCCTCGGCATATACTGGGTTTTGGTTGTTTTACAGGGAATTGGGGATGGGTGGGTCTGCTAGATGCCAGGGAATGGGTTTCATTTATTTTACAGGAGATTAGGGATCGGGTGAGGGTCCACTGGACACCAGGGAATAGTATTTCTGATGTGGGGTGAGAAATTGAGTGGGGGGGAACACTGGACACCAGGAAATACATAGATTTGGTATTTGGCCAGTGATTGGCCAGTGCACTTATGTGTGTGTACTCGATCCAGCAATTGGCAATCATGTGGTGGGTACCACTAGACACCTGGGACACTTACGTGTATGCACTCTGTCTGACAATCAGCATCCATGGTGGGGGGCACTGGCACCTGGGTGAATGATTTCTTTTGAATTGGGCCGGCAATCATGCAGGGGAACACTGGCACCAGGGTGAATGATTTTTTTTTATTGGGCCAGTGATCACTGGGCAGGGGAACACTGGTACCAGAGTGAATGATTTCTTTTGAATTGGGCCAGTGATCACTGGGCAGGGGGACACTGGCACCAGGGTGAATGATTTCTTTTGAATTGGGCCAGTGATCCCTGGGCAGGGGGACACTGGCACCAGGGTGAATGATTTCTTTTGAATCAGGCCGGTGATTACTGGGCAGGGGGACACTGGCACCAGGGTGAATCATTTCTTTTGAATCGGTCTGGTGATCACTGGGCAGGGGGGCACTGGCACCAGGGTGAATGACTTCTTTTGAATCGGGCCGGTGATCACTGGGCAGGGGGACACTGGCACTAGGGTGAATGATTTCGTTGTACTCTGGTCGGCGATCATGGGAGGGGGCCTGGCCCCTGGCACCAGTGTGAATTATTTATTTTGACTCAGCTGGCAATCATGGGGGGGGTGCCAATAGCACCAGGGACAGAGGCTGCCTATAGCACAGGGGCTTGGTGTGGGGCACTTCACACTCCAGCACAGCCCATGTAAATGGGCCATAATGTGCATGTAAATGGCCCACATAGTGCCTTGCATGCCCAATGGCTTATTTACATGGCATCTTTTGTGAATTCCAAATAGCATACCTGCACTATTTATTGCAAGGCTATACTCCTGAGTGCATGTTGGGAGGCACCGGTGGGGTTAGTGGTAGCAATAATGAAGTTAGCGTTGACTCGTCCTGGCCCACTTCACAGTCAGATAGTGCAGGCATGTTATCCGAATGTGAATAGCAACCTTTACCACCTGGGCAATCACAAAGTGCAATGCAAACTTTTCTGCTGTGCTTTGTGATTTTTTGTGAATCTAGCCCCAGGTGTTCAAATAAAACAGCTACAGAGAGAAAGAGTGTGAAATTTAGTTAATATTGTAAAGTGCAAACACTATGCAAGAAGGGGGATCACATGAACACTGACAGGTGTAGGCTCCACTGAGGAGCAAATGTGGTTTCCATAGCAATCAAGCCACAGGAAAACATCACTTAGTGATGTCATCACGTTGGTTCACCAGCATGATAACCAGTGGCTCGACATTTCCTACCTGTGCAGAGAAGCAGTTTTGAAAGAAGCAGCATCTGGAATAATGGCACGGAGGACGGCAAAGAGAAAGAACTATTAGAAGTTCATTTAATTTATGACCCAGGAAAGAAACTAACAACAAGTTAAGGAAAGCAGAGTGAAACTGGGCCAAAATAGAATACTTTGGGGTGAGATGTTACCAGAAGATTTATTTCATTTGGAACAAAATGATATGTATCTTAAAAAGTCAACAAACTCATTATATAAAATAAACTAAATGAAGTTTAAAATCTGTTTGCAGAACAAGACACATAGACACTCGGGAAAAGTTTTTTTGCCAGCAATAAAGCTATGTCTTTACAAAAAAATTAAAATAAGAAAAAAACAGCATAAAAACAAAGGAGAGATTTTTACCAAGAAGATGATGCTAAACCCCTACCTCAACCCGCCATTTTTTTTGTCTTAGAAATATAGATATAGAAAAACTGGATGAAACCCTAGGCATTATAAATCACTGACAGGACAGCAGTTTACAAAGCAGGTATGCCCCCATACATCTTTGAATATGTTATGAAAAAATGAGTTAAGTAATCATGAAAATGAATAGTGTTTCTGATGAAGGGACAGGTTGGTCCTGAAATGTTAACTAAACGGGATATGTTCACAAAGGGCACATATGAAAGAATTAAAGGAAAAAGCAATATGAAGTGTCACCCACATGTTTTGACTCAAATAAAAGAATGAAAGTTTAAAACAATCTCAGCTGAGCACTTCCTTTTCAATCGCACTATTTCATATCACGTTGTTACTTCTTGGGTTATTGAAGGCATTCAGCATTGCCTTGTGCCTCACAATTCACCAAGGCATAATGATATGGCACCATGCACACCCTGTCATGCCTGATTGCTTACATGGGCTTTCTGAATCACTGCTTCCACTAGGAGGTTCTAAGTGGTTTCTAAGTGTACCATATTGTTTTAGTTTTTTTGTTGCTGACTGGGAAAGGATGCCTTAGAAATATGCGTTGAAAAAGCATCAGTGTGACGTGAAACATTGCACTTTGGTGTGTGAGGGGGTGCTGCTTCGTTAATGTATTTTATACTATGTTTCATTAAATGCATTTTTAACGTAACCTAGCACGAGGGTCTTCATTCAGTAGCTGCAGTAGCCCGACTTTCTCTTTTTTTTATTCTGCTTCTTGTTGTGGCGTCAGCTTATTGCCTTCATGCAGCCGCCTTCTTGTTTGGAGTGAGTGCTTCAAATACTTTCTGTTTTTAACCTAATCCGCGGGGGAGGGGGTGGGAAGGGGACTACAGCTGCAAACTCACTGATACTAAACCAAGTTAAGCTGGTGTTGGCTTTTAGTGAAGGAGGAAAATTTGAGTAGCACACAGGGGAAATTCACCTACTCTTTTTGAGAACTGCCATAGGATCATTAAAGTACACCAGAACAGGGAACTGGGCCATCACTTTAATGCCTTATCTGAATGATGGCTCCTCCAACAGTTCAGTGTCCTCCAAATACCATGCTGGGGCACTGGTGTAGTTACATTTAACCAGGACCTGATTCACACTGTCTTGGGCCCTATGCACAGAGATAACCATGGGCCCCCTAGCATGCTATTGCAGCCCCTGAGGCAGTGCGGCAGTTCTCCCAACCATGTTCCATGGGGATTTTTTTTTGTTAATGTTTCAGGTAACACACAGAATGAGGCTCCTGTCATTTACTCTCCCTCATGAGTTTGGCCCAATGACTAAAAACCTTCCGTATTTTACGCCTTGAGAGAGTCACCAAATCCCCTAGTAAACAGCTCTCCAAAGCTAAACTTGCACCTAGAAAGACATCCACTGTCTTTTTACTCCCACCGTGCATGCACACACATACGTGTATAACATACAAAAGTGCTTTAATCAAACATTAAACTCTGGCCGGAAAAGGCACTACACACAAATGCCCCTTTATTAGGCTTCCTGCTGCAGCAGTGAAATGATCTACACTTTGCTGCTCTTCTGTCAGATGTAATAAAGCTGAGCCAATCCCCCCCCCCAACAAAGTACATTGTGAGACTGTGCATGCTGTCCTAGAGAAAGGCTATTGAAGCTCATTTTGCATGGAAAATTCATGTCTTATTTTATAAAGCTTTTAAATAATTTTGTATGTGGAACATAGTTGTACTGTAATCGATCATTTAAAAGTGGCATTCACTGTCAGTTTCTTTCTTTTTTTTTTTTTCTATAGAGTTTTTTCCCATGGGGGACTGGCGGGCAGGCTTTGGCTACTCCTTTTATGGGGGATCTGATCCACCCATCCTAGGACATCATATAGCCTGCCTGATTCCCCCATTGCTGGGGTGTGAACATCAGCATACGCATGTGGAGGCTTCATGTGCTGCAGAAGTCCTGCAGCATCCACCCTTCTTGGGCGTCCTCTATCCCACACTACCCTCAGGCCTCCACCCTGGGGCAGTCATTCAGCAGGAATGCCAAGTCTCCCACCCCGGGAGAGGAAAGCAGTCCTCAATATGCTCGATCCTCTCCCTCCCGGCCAACACCCAGCAACCTTCTTGCGCCACAAACACGGGTCTCTGCCATGGCAGGAGGCAAGGCACCAATGCCTCAGCCCTCCATACCACTGGCCAGCCCCAAATTTCTTTCTTTAAGGTTTAACTGTATATATGTAATTAATAATAATAATAATAAAATGTATTTGTTACGTGCAATATCAAATGTCAAAGTGCTGTACAATCCATAAGCTCTAAAATACATAAACATAGATAAATAAAACCATAACTCTATTAAATATATATATATGTGTATATATATATATATATATATATATATATATATATATATATATATATCACACTACTAAAAGACTGAAAGTCAGAAAGATGTGCCTTTTATTGCTAAACATTTTTTTTCTTTATTTTATGGCCTGCCATTCACTCCAAATCACCTACTGTATGGCTTTAAGAGATTGTCACGTTCCACCTGCCCCTTGTGCACTCACTGGCTCCTCTGATTATCTCCTCAGATGACCCCTGCTTCATCCTCCCCAATTGTTCTGTGGCATCACCTCCACAACTGGGCCCCATCCCCAGCAACCAACCTGCACGCTGGGGAACACATAGACATAGTCAAGGTGCCAGTGCCTTCCCTTCTGCCACCACCACTGCTGGAGTGAGTCAGAACATAGCCCCAGCAGCCAAGCCTCACCATTTATTTATTTACTTATTTCAAAAGTTTTACCAGGAAAGGCATACTCAGCTGCTAAAAGCTCATTTCCAGATGCGCCCTGGGGATAGGGGATATGAAAAATCATCTACAGTAAATACACTATATCAAGCAGCATAATTTAACATTGAATGCAACTTTATAATAGATTCATGTATTAGAGAAAAAAAAACATAATGCCAGGGCAAAATTAATGGGAGGAGGAAAAGAGTCATAGTTGCAGGAAGGAGAAAAATAGTCATGAAGGAGAGATGTTAAAGAGAAAGCAGATGAGGCAGATTGAATTGACAATTGAAGGGAAGACTAGAGTTTAGGAAAATGGTTCAAGAAAGCAGACTGATCAACTGTAGATGTTTAGAAGAATTAATGAGGGAATGAGAAGTATTATTGTGCAGAGTGTAGTAGGAAATTAAGAGAGAGGATAAAAGAGGTGTAAGGTAGGAGGGAAGGGAACCAAACCAGTATTTAAAGGAGACACAATAGGAAAGGCACCTGGTCTCAAGAGGGGGAAGTGAAAGGGTACAGCATAGTGAGCAATGGTGGGTACAAGGGGAACACTCTAAAGCAAAATGACAAAAAGAGTAGAAGAGAGGGTCCAGTCTGGCAAGAGAGGATTTGGAAGCTCCACTACAGACTATGTCACCATAAGCAAAAATAGGGAGCATCATATTTGAAACAATCTCACAGTGGACAGGAAGTGGGATACTCACTTTATTCAGGTACAACACACCAATGGGTGGAACTTTTGGTGAATGGCATCAGTATGCATCGAGAAATCAAGATAATGGTCAAACCAGGCTCCAAGGTATTAAAAGAGGATACATCCTCAATAATAGCACCATCAAGTGTGCAAAATGAAGGAAGAGGGTTGAGTCTGGAAAGTCTCTGATGGGTGTCAAAAGTCATGAAGACTGTTTTTTTGACATTGAGGGAAAGTTGGTTAGTCTGGTACCAGTACTGAATATTATTGAAATCCAGCTGAAGCTGTGAGGTAAGATCCTGGGAAGAGGTACCCGATGCAAAAATATCTGTATCATCAGTGTACATATGAATGGACACAAAGGAACCTTCAAAAGAGAGGTCATTCAATAATATGTAAAAGAGAATAGGACTTAGGACAGACCCTTGAGGGACACCTGGGTTGATAGCAAGTGGCAATGAAATGGAACTTCTTATCTAAACAGCTTGGGATCTTACCTC
Source organism: Neoceratodus forsteri (assembly GCA_016271365.2). NCBI lineage: Eukaryota > Metazoa > Chordata > Ceratodontiformes > Ceratodontidae > Neoceratodus > Neoceratodus forsteri. Next base: position 825,939,816 of record CM057449.1, read on the forward strand.
AAGGTAAGAGTGAAACCAGCTTACTACAGAATCAGAAAGTCCCACTGCTTTAAGCTTGTCCAGAAGGAGGGGACATGCCACTGTGTCAAAAGCTTTAGCAAGATCAACAAAAATGGCAGACGTGATCAAGCCCCGATCCGTACCTGTAAGGATGAATTCAGTAAGCTGAAGGAGGGAATGGAAGAGGAGTGGGACTTCCTAAAACCAGATTGAAATGGGGTGAAGAAGGAGGAGGAGTCAAGGAAGGGAGAGAGTTGTGATAGTACAAGGTGTTCCTGTAGATTAGCTAAAGTAGGAAGGAGAGAGATAGGATGGTAGTTACCAGGAGAAGAGGAATCACCACCTTTAGGGAAAAAAATTACAATAGCCTGCTTCCAGACATCAGGAACAGCAGCAGAGGAAAAAGAAAAGTTGAGAAGCAGGATAATGTGAAGAGCTAAGGCAGGGGCTGAGAGAAGTAGAAGTTTGGAATCAAGGCTATCAGGGCTACTACATTTGTGAGAATTAAGAGCAAGCAAGGACTTTAGGGAAGGGTGGTGGTAGAAGAGAAGGAAAAAGAGAGATTTAAAGGAGGAGTAGGTAATGAGGGGGAAGAAAGTGGGGAGAAGGAGGAAGGGATGAGAGAGAGGGCACAGGTAGTAAAGTAGGAGTTAAAGGAGCAGGTAACAATAGAAGGGTCTGAGATGAGGGTGTCATCAACGCTGAGAACAGAAGAGGGAGAGTGGTTCAGAGGGGAGAACAGAGAATGGATAACTTTTCAGAACTTAGAGAGATGATTAATGTTGTTCTGTAGTGTGGATGCAAACAATTCAGACTTAGCAAGTCTTATAGCTTTAGTGCCTCTCAACCCCCATCTCGAAAATAAGGGACAAGGGACAAATTTAAAAAAATTGTTACTATCCACGAAGAAACCTAATGTAGAAACATAGAAACATAGAATCTTTTGGCAGATAAGGACCATACAGCCCACCTAGTCTGCTCATTTCCTTACTTGGTTTGGCAATCCCTACTCGTATCTGGACTGCTAGCATAAGGGGATTTGTGTAAAAAGCATTTCCTGAAGAAGAACAAGTCTATAATTCTAATATATGACATCATTTTCTGCTTACAGTCCTTACTGTTCAGTCACAAAAAATAGGAGGGACAGAGGAAGATTTTGAGGCAAAATCAGGGATGTCCCTGAAAATCAGACAGCTGAGAGAGATGCACCTCACCATCCAAAGTGCTGTGTGGTGTGCAGCCCATGCTTTTGCAGCCACCACTCATGCCACCCTGCCCCCCACATGTTAGACTGCCCTCATCCTCCAAACCACCAGAGCAGCAGAGTAGACCATTACCACATTGCCTGCCTACTTTTCCTCTGGTCATCGGTCACTCACTTGTCTAGACTAGAGCTGCTCTGCTTGGGGACTCTATTGTTAAACCACTGATTTTGTGTATTGGTGGATCACAGATGGCACAATCTGATTTAATGGGATGACTGAGAGATCTCATTAGGGGTGCAGTTTATCCCATACCTAGGCAGGCCACACAAGCCAGGTCACATGCATCCTGCCACAGTGAGACTTTCTGATGACAAACTGACATTTTTTTGGAGTCTTGTGTTTGGCTCACTACAAAGGCATTACCACCCAAATGCAATTTACACAGTTAAAGACATTCTGCTGGCCACATCTAAAATATTCACATGGACCTTCTTTAACAGGTGAGCCTGGGCCAAGTCCTGTGGTATCTGTAAGAAATGGGTCATTGAGCTAGTTTGGGACTTGGCTTCTATCAATCATGCTTGTATGACTTACCTGCTAGATTTCATTGATGGCATTTATTGTGCTGCAGATTGCTCCAATTGTTGGTCTGACTGGACCTCCTTGGACGTCAGTTCAAAAGGCACAATTGGAGTGCCTCTGTGACCAATGAAAAGCAACCATCGCCATCATAATGAGTTTCAGGGTCGCAAATGGTGCCAAATCAAAGATCCACTGCCCCAAGCATTCTCCGCAGCCACCACTGTGGATTCATAACATTCACTGGCTGACATCCAGGGCAGAGTGGGTGTGTCTTATAAGTGGCAGATGACTGACTCCAAATGCCCCCCACACAGGATATGAGGAGGACTCTTCCAAGTCCAGACACAACCCATCATATAAAAAAAAAATCAATGCTGTACATAGTACACAAAAAATGATCTCATTAGAGGGTTCCCCCAGAAAGCAAGGGCCCTACACATAGGCGTACTGTACATAGTGTAAATCTGACCCTATATTTAACTAAATGGAGAGGACACCTATAGAGCTACCAGCACCACTTCCTGTGGCACCTTTTATTCATTGGAGATCTCCCGTCCTAGTATTGACCAAGGCTGATCCTGCTTAGCTACTGAGGACAGATGAGGTGAGGTGTCAAGACTGCAGGCAAATATGATTGTACTGTATGTACAGTGCACAGAGATTTCTACAGTATGAGCATGCTCCCTCCCTACCACCCAGACAGTGGCTGGCCAAGGTGGTGAGCAAAGAAGCTGTGTCAGTTGCCATCTAAAGGCCTGACAGCAAGTCTGCCATTATGGGATGAATGACTCAGGTGCCAACAGGGGGTGTGGATGGTGTGTGCTGTGTTGATGAGTCAAGAAGGAGGTTTTAACGGTGATCGGTGTGGGAGGTCAACTAGACTACCAAGGAATAGACAATACTGATGTCTATTTCAGATCAGTATGATAACACGGGGGGGGGGGTGCGTGGGCAGACACTACAAATGTGGCTGCCACCTTAACACATTTAAAACCTTCAACAAGGCCCTAAAAAATGAAACAATGTTAACATTTAAAAAAATAAATAAAACACTCTTTCTTCTCATGATCAACTCCTTACACACTTAATTAAAATCAATGTACCAATGCTGCTGAGAAGAGTGAGAGGTGACAAGCTATTCCAAGCAGAACCCTACTAGAAATGAGATAGTGTATCTCAGCTTAGTCTTATCAAAGGAATATTGCCCCCAAGCTAGCTGCGAGCTACTTGCAGTGTAACACCCAATTACAGCTTTGAATATGGGGGGGCTATGCCCCTTAGCTTGGTAGAACCCAAACTCCATGAAACAGTGGCTATTGGGGGTAAGATACTGTTGTCCTAACTTGCAATAGCACACAAGCAAGCATGTTTGATGTAATGGTTTGAACTCTGGCTTCAGGACCCAGAGATTGCAAGTTTAAACCCCGCTAGAGTCAAAAAGCTCAGTTTTTACCTGCAGCTCAGTTGCACATTGAATGTATGTTTGCTTAGCAGGCAAGGGATCAGTGGTTCGAATTCAAGAAAGCACACTGTATACTGTATTTGTCCAGCAATCAAAGGAGAGAAGTTGGAGTAGCCGCAATGCTGCAGTGTTTTTCAGCAGGAACTTTGATTCTGAGGAGCATTTCATTAGCAGGTAAGTGTGGAGCTACTGGGTATGGCTGCTCTGTGAAGCTGGGGAAGGAGGGAGGAAAGCATAGTGGGAGGTGGGGTGGAGTGCAGTTTGGCCACCATACTCGGCATCATTGTTGTGGTGGGGGTCTGGTAATGTTCAGGTTCAACTTAATTGCAGGAAAGACTCCATTGAGCAAGCTCATTCACAAGGAGGTCCTGAGACACATACACATGTGACTGCAGCCAGCCAATCACTCAGCTTCAGTCCACGAAATAAAAGAGAACTCTGCATTTTTCCTCCTAATCAGAGGAAAGCAGTTGGAGCAGCCATCAAGCTGCAGTGTTTTTTGCAGGAACACCAATTCTAAGTGTGTTGCTCCTGGATATGACTGCTCTGTGAAACGGGAGGGTGAGGAGGGAGTAAAGCATTGTGGGAGGTGGGATAGAGTGCAGTTTGGCTGCCAAACTCATTGCCATTGTTGTGGGGTTGCTGGTCACATGATTGCAGCCAGCCAATTGTATGGCTACAGACCCATATAAATTCCCAGTGTTCCAAGTGACCCCAACGCGTCAGTGAGCCCGAAGCATGAGTGCCATGAAGTAGAAGTGTGGTGTCTACCTAAGTGGCATCTGGGGATGTTGGTAAGGTATCCACAGGGAGGACAGCAGGCCACAGGTCCCGCTGCTCAAAGGAGGGCAGGTAAGATAAATAAGGGAACAGTAAATAGGGTTTTGATAAAGGTAGCAGATGTTCCCTATATAGGGATGGTCTCCAGAGTAGGCAGCTGGTAGTAGCATGGTATTAGGGGATCTCAGACAGTCCCTATCTAGGGTCAGCTACAAGGGGGGTTAGCAAGTGGGTAAACAGTGATATTTGGGGATCTCAGCTACTCTCTATCTAGGATCAGCTTACAGTGGAGTTAGCAGGCAGAAAATCTAGCATGAAGGCATATAGTGCATTCCTAAAGCAGGCCTACAAATAGGCCCAATTAGGAGCTTCAAAAGGATAAGGGAGTTACTTAAGTACAATATTAGGAGGACCAAGAAATATAATATGTGGAGAAGGGGCATGCAGTGGGGACAGAGACGGGCAGGAAGGGTTGTGAGATGCAAGGGATGTGGAAAAGCATGGTTTGCAGGATGTTTGGTCAGCTGAGGGCAAAGGTGTGGCAGCTGGGGCAGGAAATAAGTGTGCTGGTAAGGGGAATCATAGGGTGATAAAGGTAGGAGCAGAATGGAGACAGTGCTTGGAGGCTGGTAAGGAGAGGGGAGCAGGAATGAACACAAGAGGGGAAGAGGGGCCATGTGTCGGAGTAGGAAGGAACAGGTGCTTAGGCAAGTCTCTGGGGTCCCCCTCTACCTGTGGAAGAGCAGGTCCTGGGAAAAGGGGTGGATAACAGTAAGGGGAAAAGGTAAGGCATGATGGGAGGGCCAGTAGGAGCATCTCCAGTGCTGCTGGTGTGGAGTAGATCATCCCATGGGGTGGAATGGGGAAGGACAGTGAGATAGGGAAGGATGGAGGTAGGGGGAGCATTAGGAACAGTAGGGAGGAGAGGTGGGAGAACGTGAGTTCAGGCAAGGGGGGAGGGCAGGCAGAGCAAGAAAGTGGGTGGTGGACAAGGAAGAATGAGGGGACAGGCAGGGGCAAGCAGGAGGGAAGGTTAGACAGCAGGCTGGAGGATGAGCAAAAAGGTAAAAGAGTGGGCATACCCAAGGGATAAAGGCTTGAGAGGAGTGGATGGTGAAGGGGATAGCTGGGGTAGGTGTTCGGGGGAATACAAGAGGGGCAGGAGGGGAAGAGGTGACAGGTAGGAGTGTGCAACAGGATGGACAGAGAAAAGGGAGGGCTCAGGATGGAGGGGAGTGGGTGGTAATCTTGTGGGATTCAATAGTGAATGGGGTGAGATAGGGAGATAAAGAGTCAAGGGCAAGTCATAGAAGGGTAGAGTGTATGCCAGGAATGATGGCAGGAATAATTGGATCTCTGGTAGCACAGTTCATGTGTCAGGGGAAGGAAACCTCAGATTACAGTGCACCTCGGGACAAATGACCGTGCAGAATGTGAGGTGGGGGAAGTGCAAGAGAGGTTCAGGGAGGTGGGGAGAATTTGCACCGAGGCAGGGAGGATGGTAGCCTTCTCGGAACTGCTACTGGCTGCACTAAGGAAAAAATATGCAGAGTTTTACTGCATTTAAAATATTTATTTTAATCACAAATACTCACACCACAGCAGACAAAAATGCACAGACTGCTGATGCACAAACTGATGTCCCGGCACTTCGACCAAATCACAAGGCCTTTCTCAAGGGGTAAAGTTACATCTAGATACCAGTCTCTCTAAATAATGGGTCCATGGTCATTACCACTGATTAAATCATTAAGATCATCTGTTTTAATTACTGCTTGACAATTAAATGTCAAGACAGCTTAATAGCCAGATGTGTGCATTTCATTTTCAGCACTCGGGCATAATTGCTCTAATTTAGAGATGTTTAAAATACAAGCAATGGAATTGAGGGAAAGCCTATTACATCATGGTTATCAAGAAGAAAATCTGAGTATAGCCTCTAATAAGGCTTTACACGTGGATCGAAAATCTATTATTAAAACCAAAGGTTTGGTCTACAATATGAGAAAATGAACTTATTACTTTTGTTACAAAATATAACAGAGTGGCAAATCAGGTTAGTAGAGTAGTAAAAAACATTGGAATGTACTTGAAGAGGATAGAACACTAGTAAATGTAGTAGGAGAAAGACCAAGGATATTCTATAGTAGAAGTAGTAATATAGCAGACATTGCAACATGTGCCAGCAATAGTAAACCTAGACTTGAAATGCTGCAGTGGTTTAATAGAAGACCCCAGGGATTCTATGATTGTAAAATATGCAGCACGTGCAGGTATGCATGCTCAAGTAAAAGATTTGTATATCCAACCATATCCCAAAGAAAAGTAAGGATATTTTGTATTTTGTTAACCGTTCAACAAAATATGTTGTTTATATTCTTTGGTATACACGTCCCCTTTTATACATAAGAAGGACAGTAAGAAAACTGAAAGAATGAATACAATAACACATTCAAATGACTGTGCACAGACAGAAAGAAAAAAACTGTGGGACTGCATTTTATTAACCATCATAACTCGGACCCCAAATGCTTGCACTTTATGGGAGTGAGCTATGTACCACCACTGTGTCATTGCAGGGACTATGTAAATAAATTATTAAAATCGGAATCAAGATAGATTTTTGAGGTGAACTATATGGTATCAAAAGGATTAAATTAAATTATGGACTTGAAACCTTTCTTATTATAATAGGAGATGTCATATATTGTAATTGTCCTCTTCATATTATAGTTAATAGGTATATGCGATATTAATATTTTATATATAGAGAGACATTTAGTTAGAATATGCTAATGTGATAAATAAGCTTTAAATAATCTGTTTTTTTCTGGGACAGAACCTTTTCTATGGTGATTTAAGAAGTCAGTGAGGTTAACCATAATATTTGAGCCAAAGTGGGACTTTTGTTTTCTAACAAAAGGGGAAGGAGATTTAAAAGTCTGAAGTATTGGGGTCTGGTATAACATGTTTACATTGGGTATGTTATATAACACGAACATAAAAATATTTTATCCCCAAAAACTAATAGCAATTGTGATTAGGAATATTTAGCTTCTTTGCTAGTGAAATTTTAAAAACACTTACAACTTATGAGATGGCATTCACTATTGTTAAAATGAAGGTGGAACTTGGTGCATTAAATCTTAAATGTTGCACTCCTGTGTGGTGGGTTTCTGATTAAACAAAATGCTGGAATGCTTGATAATCCAACATAATAGTAGACAGATGTTGAGTGCAGAAAATGAAATGCACCCAAGTGGCTATTAAGCTGACCTGATATTCAATTGTCAAGCAGTAATTAAAACAGATGATCTTAATGATTTAATCAATAGTAATGACCATGGACCCACTATTTGGAGAGAGTGGTATCTAAATGTAACTTTACCCATTCAGAAAGACCAAGTGATTTGTCTGAAGCGCTGGGGCATCAGTCTGTGCATGTTTGTCTGCTGTGGTGTGAGTATTTGTGATTAAAATAAAATATTTTAAATGCAGTAAAATTCTATGTATCTTTTCCTGAGTGCAGCCAGTAACTTTTGTTTTTGTCTCTAAAGAAGGACTTTCCGCACCTTCAGTCTGACTCGCACCACCATCACTTTGCGCCAACCAGTTTTTCTATTCTTATTCTCGGAAGTGCTTCTGGTGCTGAGGACTAGTATGGCAAGGAAGGTAAGAACAGAAGAATTTAATGCATGGCATAAAGGGTGGTGCGAAAAGGAGAGGTATAGGCTCGTTGGTGGCTGTGGAGGGGACCTGGGATAACAAGGACCTGTATGCACTGGACAGGTTGCATCTGAGTAGGAAGGGTCTGAGGGTCCTGAAGGGCAAGTTGGGGGAATTCATGGGGAAAAAAACTCAATTTAAACTGAGAGGGAGGAGGCAGCAAGATCCACAGCATCCTTAGTCACCTAGTGGAGGAGGCCGATAGGCATCCCTCCCACAAACAGGATAGCATGGGGAGGAACTAGATGAGAAGGGTGGAGGTAGGGAGGGGTGACTGGGGGGTGGGGGGCAGGTCAGGAGGAGTAGGGGAGGTCCCAAGTCATGGTGGAAGGTGGTGCCTCTGAATGCCAGAAGCCTGGAAAACAAGATGGCAAAATTGCAGTCACTGATGGCCGAGGAAGAAGTGGGCATAAAGGCCATCACAGAGACATGGACACACAAAACCACAACTGGGACCTTGCAGTTCCCAGGTATAAACTGTATAGAAAGGACAGGGGATGGGAAGGGGGGAGTGGCTCTGTAGGTAAAGGAGGGAATAACTTGTACCAGAAAGGAAGAGAGGAGGATAAGACTTAAGCATTGTGGGTACAAATACAATCCACTAAGAGGATGAAACTAAGGAAGGGGTGGTCTACAGGCCATCTTCCCATGGTGAGGAGTTGGGCAGGGTACTAGGGTACCAAATCATAAAATTATCCAGTAAGGATGAGGTTGTAATAACAGAGGATTTCAATCTTCCTCCATGGATTGGAAAATCCTGACTACCTCCTACACTCGGGAGCAAGTACTGCTGGATGCATTTCAGAGTGATTTCTTGGCCCAAGGTGTCATGGAACCCACAAAGAAAAGGGCTATACTAGACCTGGTCCCGTCAAGCTGTGAGCATGTTTAGGATGTGAAGGTGGAAGTGCCCCTTGCCAGTAGTGACCACCACATGGTGTGGTTCCATCTGGACCTAAGCAGAGTGATGGTCAGGACCAGGACAAGGGTTTTGGACATTGAGAGGGCTGACTTTAGTAGGCTGGGAGAAATTCTAGTAGGACACCTTGCTGAGATCAGAAGGGAGATGGACATGAAGCACAAATGGGCTATAATAAAGGATAGACTGATGGAGTCATTAGTGAGTTTGCCAGAATCAAAAGTAAGAAAACTAAGGCCAGAAGACTCAGCTGGTTCAGCAAGGAAGTGCCAAAAGCTCTAGGTGACAAGAGGGAAGCCTTCTGGAAGTACAAACCTATTCATAAGGATGAGGGTATTGTGGATTACTCTTCTAAATCAAGGGAAGTGAGCAGAGCAGTTAGAGTGGCAAAGGCTGGTAGCCCGGTGGCACTGAGGGCTGAGGCACTGGACACCGTACCACGCCGGTGATCCAGGTTCAGGAACAACCTCGGGTCATTGGAGGTCTGATGAGTAGTGTAGGCGGGAGGGGGTGGCAGTGTAGCAGGAGGGCACCCCGGGCGTGGCATGCATGTGCCTGCACACGCTCATGCACGCCCGGGACATGGGGATGGAGAGAAAATGGGGAAAAGAGCCAATAAAAAATCTATATATAAAAAAAAGAGTGGCAAAGGCTATAAGGGAAGTGCAACTAGCACAGGGGGTAAAAACAGGGGAAAAGGCCTTTTTCTGATATATAATGGAGAAAAGGAACATAAAGGATGAGATAGATTAAAAAATGAAGGATGTTTGGCAGAGGGTAGTGATGAGAAGGCAGAGGTACTTAACAAGTACTTCTGTTCAGTCTTCTCTACAGAGGAGGATGGACCACTGCCACTAGGGAGCAGGGGGGTGGGGACTGGGAGAGGCAAAATTACAGATGGCATCATTCAGGCTGGCAGGGTACTCAAGGGCTTAAGGGCCTTGAAGGTGGATAAATCCCCAGTGCCAGATAGTGTGCACCCAAGGGTCCTAAGGGAACTGGCAAAGGCTATGGTAGGTCCCCTGGTAGACCTGTTTAACGCCTCTCTAGAGATGGAGATCATGCCCCAGGATTGGAGAACTGCACATGTGGGTGCAGCTCCATAAAAGAGGTCTAGCAATGATCCAAGGAATGATAGGCCAGTCAGCCTGACCTCAGTAGTGGGCAAGCTGATAGAGAACATCCCGAGAGAGAGAGAGTGGTGAGCTTTCTGGAGGATAATGGGTTCAAGGATGTGAAGCAGCATGAGTTTGTGTCAGGGAGGATGTGCCAGACTAATCTAATTGACTTCTTTGGCTGGGTCACCAGGACAGTGGACAAGGGTCAAGCAGTTGATATCCTGTATCTGGACTTCAGCAAAGTCTTTGACTGTATACCTCACAGGAGACTGGTCAGGAAGCTGAAAGACCTGGAGGTGGGGGTTAAGCTTGTTGGGTGGGTTAGAAGTTGGCTGCAGGACAGAAGCCAAAAGGTGGTAGTCGGGGAATTCTGAAAAGCTAGGCCTGTGACCAGTGGGGTTCCACAGGGCTCTGTGCCCAGTCCAGTATTTTTTAACATATTCATAAGTGACATCACAGATAAGTTTAAGGGAAAGATCTGCCAGTTTGCAGATGACACCAAGCTCTGTGGGAGAATGGATATGGAGGAGGGGAGACAAGAACTCAGAGAAGACCTGGCTAGGCTAGAGAAATAGTCTGGCATTTGGCAACTGGGGTTCAGCACTAAAAAGTGTAAAAGTAGGCACTTGGAGGTGAAAAACCCAGGAACCAAATACTGGTTGGGAGGTGTGCAAGTAACGAGATCATTGGAAGAAAAAGACCTAGGCGTAATTATTACAAGTGACCTGAAACTCTTGGCACACTGCAGGAAAGCTGCAACCAAAGCAAGTCAGATGCTGGACAGCATAACCAGGGGAATTACCAGCAGGAAGGTGGAGATCTAATGAGACTGAAACTAGAGTGCAACAAGCAGTATTGGTGCCCTTATCTTAAGAAGGATATCAGTTTGCTGAAAATAGTCCAGAGCAGGGCAACCAAGACGATTCAGGGCCAACAAGGCAACATCTACAAGGAGAGGCTTAGGGGGCCCAACATGTACGTTCAAGAGGACCAAAGGGAGTGGGGAGACATGACTTGAGACTTTCAAGTACCTTAAAGGTATAAACAGAGTGAGCACAGAGGTGGACATCTTCAAAAGAGGTTGGGCAGGGTGAGGGGAAAGTTGTGGGGGGGAGAGGGAGTATTTGCGAGGATCAAGGAGGATATGAGAAGGGGGTGGATGTTCTTTCTGTAAGCAGAGTGGGAGCTTCACCCTCAAGCAGACTAGATAGACCTTAAGGGCTTTATCTGCTGGCACATTTGTATGTTCGTATGTTTGCCATTGACAAATGTTTGATAGTTACTAGGGACCTGTTTTTAACAACTACAGCTTTGTGAACAGAAGCAGTGAGACATTAAGTGGCATACTCATTGTCACACAGCAAGGGCTAAAAGTAACTATACTAGGACTTCCAGATACAGTGGTAGCCAGAGGTAAGTCTTAGACATTTCAAGACCTACAGTGAAGTCAGCCAGCATGCAGCACGATAAAAGACATGTCACAAAATACTGCATGACAAAAGGACTTCATTGCCATTAAATTGCATTGTTCCCTGCAGCACTCTGCAGAAATATTGCAAGGTACTGCACTGCACCCTGGCTGTCTCCACTGTATCTGGTTACATCACAGCAAAATTGTATTAAAATGAATGGCTATTTCCAGTGATATATGTATATATATATATGTGTATATATATATATATATATATATATATATATATATATATATATACACACACATACGTGTGTGTGTATGTATATATATATATATATATATATAGCTTTGACTTAGGTGAGAGTGAGATAGAAGAAATATATTCACAAGCTATACTTGACCTCCTGACCTCATGAGTGGTGAAGCTACGAGTGAGGTCAGAAGAGGCTGAGTATAGTGAGTGAAGGTATTTCTATTTCTGTTATCTCACACTCATCCTTGTCATGTCTGATTTGTTCAACTGGTGCTTAGGTGGTTTTGTGATAGAGAAATGATAAAAAGTTACAAAAGGAAAAAATATACAAAATGTAAATGGTACCACTCAATGCATCTCACTCTCATCCACATCAGTTTGATTTACAGAGTAGGTGTTTAGGTGTTTTTTTGTGATAGGAATGGTAATAATGGTTTTCAAAATTTAAGCTGTGCCATCAAAGCATCTCAGATCTGCTAGCTTCAGTGCTGCACATGGCTATTGTGATGTCATCAGCTTTGTTAAAGCTGTTCTCCGATTGGTTCAGTATTCCATTGTTTCATTATGACCTTTACACTTGCAAGATTGCAATGCTATCTTCACAGTAGTCAGAAAGATAGTAGTGACATATCAAACAGTTTTAAGCTTGTTATATAAACCGGGATTTATCTCTAGCTGCCACTGTAAGTCTTGTTTCCCAAACCTATGCTGTAGCCACTAGACCATGCAGCTTCTATAGGTAAATGGCGTCTTTTCTTTGAGATGTCTCTTGGCTAATTAAGACTGTCATCTCTAGACATTGTTGTGTTTGAGAACTGCGAAGCAAAGGAGAGCAGTTTTGGAATGCAAAGACATCTCAAGATGACACTCTTAATTTGCCAAGAGACATCTTGAAAACACCATTCACACTTTATCAAGCATTTCATTGAGTTTGTTTGTTTGTTTTTGTTCCACTGCCTTCTCCTACCTGGGTAGTTACAGAGCAGAGACAAAGATCACCTAAGTGTGTGGAGGGTCTGGTTATGCTGACAAAGTGGAGCATGGATCCTTGATGGAACGGTGCAAGGGAACAGCATGTTATCATTGAGGAGGGATTAGCAGTACTTGCCATCATCGGAGAAGCACAAGTGGTGTGGTAATTAAAAAAACAAGCAGCACAAGTGTCCTACATATAGAGTACAATGCAGTTACACTATAAACTACCACTACCAGAATTTGTAGATATTGCTGCAACATTTTGAAATTTAACACAACCTCCCCAGTAACCATCAGTTAGAGTGGACTCACCTTCCAATTGACTGGTTGCAAAGTTAATCACTCCCTCTCACTGCCCAGCATGTTAACTAGAAACTAGCAGCCGAATGGACAAAACCATTTTTATAACACTACTGTATTTAACAGTCTTCATTTTGTTTAGTACTGACTTTTTGGCAGGTGTCAGTCCATACCAAAGAGAACATCAGATATCGCATTTTACAGGAAGTTAGTGGAATTGCCCTTTCACACAGGATTTGTAGTTTTTAATGTGGTACCAAATATACCATACTTTTATTCTGGCTGACTGACCTGCACATACTTAAGTAATGCTTCCAGGTAGAGTTGTTTTGGGTTCTGATGTGTTTGTACTGTATTTTCTTTGTGATGAGTCGCATTTCTGTTTGTGGGGAAAAAAATCAATTGGAATGCAGTTAAAAGTCGAGTCTGCAATGCATGAAGACATCTATGCTGCAGCTTCGTACGTCCTCTTCCATAGAACCAGAATAAAAAATGCTTTATAATATATTATTGATAGGGGACTGTGTATTATGAGGCTTTATAACATGGGGTTAGTGTAATACAAAATGTGAGTGGCTGAATCTGCGTTAATGCAAGACATTTTTACAAGTGATGTGAGTAGGTGCTAGGGATATCCATGAATGTACCGGATCTGCAGGACGTGGTGTGAAGGGAAAAAACGTAAAAGCAGCCATTTGTAGAAATTTGCGGTAGCAAGCGTTAAGGACTGCCAGAACTGCTGAAGAACAGAACTGCTACAGTTTTCTGTTAGGCAGCATGTTCAGTTAGTCGACACCATACCCGTTCCTGGCTTCTGGCTCTCTTTTCCTCTATGAGCAGCTTCCCCGGCATGACATGCTGTGCTTCCACCCTGCACCTTTCCCTACAATCCAGTCCTGCAACATTGCTCCCCGCCATACCCATTCCTGGCTCCATTTACACTGTAAATAGTTATTTTCCACCCTCCGTTGCCAAGTTCCAACTTTGAGAGAAAAATTAGTCCTGCACCAGTTGGTTGCAATTCTCTCCTATCTGTGCTCCGGTTTACTTTTCTGTCTGTCCAGTGCTGTCAGGCTGTTCGATCGAAAGAGAGAGAAAGACAGACAGACAGATGTGAGAGACAGTGGTCCTGCACCAGATACCCATAGCTGTTTTCTCTCTCTGTGTTGGTGTGTCCCCATTTAAATTTTATTTATTTATTTATTGAGATAATCAGTTTTACAACCTTTGAGTCAGAGACTCGTTTACAAAGGTACCTCATCTCGGGAGACAACAATTAAGTGCGGTTTTGGACAGAGGTTACATACAGGTGAGATACATACATACGATGAGTTACATTCATCATTATATAAACACAGTTGTTACAGTTGTTCAGTTGTACCATTGCCCAGTCGTCCATGGAACCCAGAGGACTTAGGGGGCTATTCGAGACAGGGTTATGTTCCACTACAGGCATTTACAGCACCGGCTGTCAATAATGTGTTGATGGAGGGCTATTTTGAACCGGCCAATCCCGGGGATCTTTGTGATTCCCTCAGGAAGGGAGTTAAACCAGGCCGGAGCTTTATGATGAAAGGATCTTTGGCAGAAAGAGGTCCTTGCCCTGGGTACTAGGAAGGTGGCTTTGGTGGAGTTACGGGTTAGCGCAGGCTGGACAGCCGGTTGCAGAGATGCGGAGACCCCTGGTGGGCATAACCCAGACAGGTACTTTTTAGCCAGTAGGCAGGTGTGGTATTTCAGCCGTTCCTCAAGAGTGAGTATGTTAGTGGCAGAGTATAGCAGGCAAGTGTGAGTTCTGCTATGGGTGCCGGTCAGGAGCCTACAGGCTTTGTTAATAGAGGTCTGGACTTTAGACAGGGCAGAGGGGTCAGCTGCTGCATATATTGGAAGTCCGTAGTCGGCCAGAGACAACACAGATGAGGTGATGGCTAATTTTAAGGCAGATTCTGGGAGGCAGTCTTTATGGCGGTAGAGGAGTCCAGTCCTGGAGTTCATGGCTGATGACAGGGCTTTTAGATGGGCGTGGAATGTAAAGCCTGCATCAAAAGTGATGCCCAGATACTTATATGTTGTTAACTGTTCAAGTGGAAGGAGCGTGCTGGGGGTGATGAGAAGGGGAGTATCCTTGGCGCTGTTTTGCCGATGTGTGAACAGCATTGACTTTGTTTTTTTCAGGTTCAGGACTAGCCGATGGTTACTGAACCATTTTTCAGCTTGGAGGAAAGTGCTTTGCAGCGTGCTTTGGAGTAGGAGTGGGTCTGAGTGTGATGCTAAGATCACTGCATCGTCTGCATAAAGCAGTATTTTGTTGGAACAGGAGCTTGGGAGGGTGTTTAGGAAGAGACTGAAAAGGGTGGGTCCGAGGATGGAGCCTTGCGGGACCCCTGAGAGTACTGGTAGGTTGGTGGAGAGGGTCCTATATAACTTAACTCTTTGGGATCTGTTGTGCAGGTAGCTTGAGAACCAATTCAGGGGGCCAGATGAGAATCCCAGTTGGCTAAGGGAGTTTAACAGCAGGGGGTGGCACACGGTGTCAAAGGCCTTGGATAGGTTGATGAAAACTGCCCCTGTAAGTTGACCATTATCAAGCGCAGAGTGTATATGGTGGGAGAATTCCAGAAGGGCAGTGGATGTGCTGTGGCCCGGATGAAACCCATGTTGCTCAGGACATAGGATGTCATATCTAGATAGGTATTCTATGAGCTGTGTGGATACTATTTTTTCCAAGGCTTTGGAGAGGGGGGGGATGGAGATGGGCCTGTAGTTATTTGGTAGTGTTCGGTCCCCAGACTTATGGATGGGGGTGACTTCGGCCTGTTTCCATGCTTCCGGGAATTGGCCTAGGCATAGGGATCTATTTATGGCAATCGTGAGGGGGATTAGTATGACATCCAGCGTGAGGCAGAGTATCCTGGAGTCAAGAGGGTCATTACTTGGGTTTTGCGAGGTGAGAGATTTTAATAGAAAAGGTTTGGCATCATGGGGTGAGATCGTCCGGAAGCGGAATTGTGGCCGGGAGGTGTGAATGTGGGTGGGCGTGGGGACGGGGTCAAAGAATTGGGCATGGAGAACTGCACTTAAGTCCGTGAAAGTTTTATTAAGGCAGTCTGCGATATATGTTTGGTCTATCGAGACTGCCCCATTTATGACAATCTGAGATGGGGAGAGCGGGTTTTGCCATTCAGTTCTTTAATATTGTCCCAGAAGGCTCTGGCTGAGCCCCAGGAGGATGTCAAAGCAGCCTGATAGTATCTAGCTTTCACTTGTTTGATGGCCCAGGTGCATTGGTTGCGGTCTGCCCTATAGGCTTGCCTGTCTGCCACCCTACCAGAGTCATTTACTATGTGCCAAAGATTGTCTCTCTGTTTTAGTTGCTGGATCAGTGCAGGGGATATCCATGCAGCAGCCCGTCTTTTTTGGTCTAGATGTGGTGATGGGGGCAAATAGGTCACAGGCATTGTTGAAGGCCTTAGTGAGATAAGTTAGAGCAGAATTTATGTCAGATGCATGGGTCATTGGAGTCCAGTCGACTTGTGCGAGGTGATGTTTGAGGTTGTCAAGACCCCTTGGGAGAAATCTGCGTCGAGGGGTGCTGCAGTACTCAGGGCTGAGTGTGTGGGAGGACGAGAAGCAGATGACAGGGGAGTGGTCGCTAAGTGAGTCCGCAAGGACTTTTACAGATTCCAACTTGTGTGGCCGATTAGAAAGAACTATGTCCAGGAGGGAGCTAGTTCCCTTCGCTTGGTTAAGTCTGGTGGGCTGAGTGACCATTTGAGACAGGTCAAGGGCTGTAAGCTCATCCTTTATATTATCAGACGAGGGGCTGAGCCAGTTGGTGTTTAGGTCTCCCAAGATTAGTTGTTCAGCCTTTTGAGGTAAGGTGGATAGATAGTCTAAGAGGGAGTTGATCGCTAAATTTTTCGTACTCGGGGGTATGTAAGCCGTGGTTAGGTATAGGGGGCCATGACCAGAGTTTGGGGTGATTTTTAGAGTAATGGCTTGCGCCCCATGGTTGAGGTCAGGGGTTGGGAGTTCATGACCTAGGACCGAGTCAAGCAAGTAGATTGCGCACCCCCCTCCGCACTTGCCCATCCTATCAGCCCTGAACAGGGAGAAGCCTGGGAGAGAGACAGCTGAGTCAGGCGTAAGCTGGGAGAGCCAGGTTTCCATTAGCATAAGAATGTCTGGGGAATGTTGTGCAATCCAGCATTGGAGTGCTGCGGTTTTCTTGGGGAGACTACATATGTTCATAAAAGCAATTCGGAGACCTTTGCCAGAGGTGGGCTGAGGCATGGCAGAGTTGCTAGGCCCAGGGTTTGGGTGCACATTTCCTGAGAGCAGGAGAAGCAGGGCAATTAGGCGCCTCATAGGGTAGTGGTTGCTGTAGGTTGGGTGTATTTGCAGCTGCCGTGACATCATAAGGGTGGTGCACGGGATGGGGAGAGAGAATAATACCGGAGACACTCGAGAGGAGAGTGACCATTTGTGATAGAGTTCATGGTACAGAGGGTTGTGTATTGGCGGTGGGTGGGTGGGGGTAGTGTGGTAGTCCAGTGTTCGGGATGGATTTGGGGGGATGGACTGATAGGTGGACGGGCAATAAGCTGTGAGTAAAACAGGGTATTGTGTGTGGAGGGACTGAGGTTCGGGCAGGGGCACATCAGTGGATGATATAAAGGGATTCAAGGTAGGCAGTGGGTGCTGTGGTAAGAGGAGTGCCAGCATAGCAAGGATCATGATTATGTGTGATTTTACAGTAGAGAGAATTGGTTTAGAGTGCAGGCTCCCTCTAGTGCTGGAGAGATATAATCTGCAAATGGAAAAGTTGGCTGATTGGTTCTGACACCCCATGTGATTATAGCTATATAAGGGAGTGCCGACCAAGGGTGGTGGTGGGGGTGGTGGGGAGCCGAACACGCAGCGTTAGTGAGGGTTGACCTAGCACCGAGAGAGAACACTAGCCATGTACAAGCCGGAAAAAAGGCGCCAGTCCCAGGATTCAAAATTGTCCACAGTCAGGCTAGCTCCCAACGGTCGCGACTGCAGCAGGGCGTTTCAGGTATTTACCCATCAGCAGCTTCGGGGCTTTTTCTGTGGCAGGGAGGGCTTCGGTGAGTAGCCCTCGCGACCTCCGGCCCCTCGGGGGGAGGGGGGCTCGATCTCTGTCTTCAAGGTTTGCTAGCATAGTTGCGGTTTCTGTTACCTGGCCACTGTACCAAAACGGCAATCTTGGGTCCCTGTGCTACTTTGCAGAGGAATACAATGCATCTTGTAATCAGCGCAGGACTGAGTTGCAGTGTTCTGGCAATGTCCACAGCCACAGAGACAGTGAGAGAAACAGACCTCAGACAGAGCGAGAGGGAAAGAAAGAGAAAGAGTATGCTCCTTCACCAGATGGCAGTAGTTCTTTACTCTCTCTCTTCTGCTGTGTTTCCCATTTGATTTTCTCTTTCCGTCTCTCTCTCTGAGGACTGCTGGCATAGTTGTACTCTGTTAGCTCCCACACCTCCCCCGGGTGATGTCCATTACTAGTGCCACCTTATAGGGAAAGAGAGAGTATCTTGCACTCAGAGTGAGCTGCACTATTCTGGCAGCCATACCTCTCAACCTTTTGTCACTGAAATGAGGAACATGCACATTTTTGGACACTCAAATTGAGGGACAATGACCCTCAGAATGAGGGACACATCCTTAAACATGGAGATACAAGCTCAGAACACTGTGAAAACCACAGTGTTTACTTGTACAAAGTTTATTTTGGATTTAGTATTTTAGAATATTAAGTGTTTCTGCTTTAAAGTTTAAATTTACAGCACATTCACTGTGTGGGCAGCACCTTTTCCATGAGGGACAGATGAGGGACAGAGCAATTTTAAGGGGCAAAATGAGGGATGTCCCTCGAGAGATATACTGGTAGCGTCTACAGTGACAGAGAGCAGGAGGCACAGATCGAGGATATAAAGTTTGCACCTGCACTGTGTGTGCTCTGGTAGGTGTGACAGTGTTTCAGTCAAACTGTGAGAGGGGAGATCGAGAACACTACTGGTGAAATTCTGCAATGTTGTGAGTGTGTCTGTCCATCTCCCTCTCTGTATCCTTGGCTTCCAGCATTTTTTCATCTGTTGGGGGTTGGGCACACGCAGTATAGGGTTTAGCCAATACCAGAATGTCTTTTCAGCATAACAAATGTCAGAAATCCTGTCAGTACAGTACTGAATTTCTGACATTTGTATGTACGGAAAAGCAGTGACATATGCATTATTTCTTAGGGACTACTTTTCTTGGTGGCAGGATACAGTCACTTTTTTGTCTTTTAAATAGGGAGAAACCCCCTTTATGTTGTTTTCTCCATCTTTTGAGTGCACCCCATGTTGTAAGCACAATAACCCACTCCTGGGTGTGCGGGTATTGGGGATTAATCAACACCCCGGGTGCTGTGACGGCACTAAGGCTGCACCCTCATGCCTCACAACACACCCGGGGTGTTGATTAATCCCTAATACCTGCACACCCTGTTGTGGATTATTGCTTTACATAATACCACTGAGAGGTTCTGGGGATGCGTGAACCTCGAAACTGAAATTCGAGAAGTTCTAACATGCTCCCAGAAACCTGTGATGGTATGATAGCCAAGTAATCACATTCCCCTATCTTTTACTTTTGGGCTCCAAGGACTTTTAAAGAACCAGAGACATTGAGGGTGCTACACTATTAAGATGAAGGGCGGACATATGCTTACAATTATTGGTCTCACCCAGGCTCTGTGAGTTGCCATTTCATGGCTAGCACTGCCATTGTTGAAGGGTCTAGAGGGGCTGCACAGAGCAGGACGATCCTTCCCCTGTACCTCCACAGCACCCCTGGATAAGGACAGCACCTTCACTGGGGGTCAGATGTAGCTCAGCTTGCCAATTTGCCCTGCTAGAAGCCTCCTCCAGTTTCACAGCAGTGTGACTGAAAGCCCACCTTGTGTGCCACAGACCCACCTATTGAGAGGCACCTGTAGTGTTCGAGGAAGTGGGCTGAAAGGCAGAGCATGTGAGAGAAAGAGAGAGAGAGATATGGAGGTAAAAATGCCAGTCTCCCTCTGTCTCTGTGAGCTTTATTCGATTGACCATCAGCACCACCACCACTACTGAGGGGCTGCACATGGTAGGATCATTCTTCCCCTGCACCTCCACATCACAGTTCTTATTAGATCACTTGTGGTGGTCAGTGGCAAGTCGGCTTTTACTGTATATGGCAGTTACAGTAGATGCCGGCTCACACTGAGCACAAGGAACTGATCAGTGCACAGTCTTGCTTGTGTCTCACAAAACTATCGTTCAGAGCTCGAATGACAGTATTACGAGCTCTGAATGATAGTAGTATGCGATTTCAATGATAGTATTAAGGGACTGGAAGTGTGATATTATGGGGATTTTGGGGGGGTACTTTTTGATAGTATTATTTGGCATATCCATATATTACAATTTGATAGATAGATAGACAGACAGACAGACAGATATAGGTGTGTGTAATGGATTCAAATCTTAGCTGCTGCTTCTAACTACATAGATGTAATTATGTTAAAAGACCTAAGCCCTGATATTCATAAGGTTAGCACAGTGCTAACATAAATTGCACTGTGCTAATCAGTCATAACACATGCAGACAGGACAGGGACCATACTCAAAGGGCCCCAGGGTGGGTGCAGTGGTGTATTCAGCAGATTTTGGAAGTAGTAAAAGGCTGCCATGGCAGCACTTGTTACTGCTTCCAAAACCGAACCCTGCAACCCCCCAGCAGCTGCCTGATCCCCAAGTAAATAATGAATATCCTTGATAGTCTAGTGGTAACCCCTCTAGCCCAATGCCCAAGTAAACAACTAACATCCCTGGTAGTCCATAGTACTGTACCCCCTACTGCCTGATCCCCAAGTAAATAACTACATCCTTTGAATTCGAGTGGTACTCCTTCCAGCCAGATCCCCAAGTAAACAACTAACATCCCTGATAGTCTAGTGGTACCCCCTCCCGCTCAATCCCCAAGTACATAACTAACATCCTTGTTAGTCCAGTAGCACCCCCCCCACCTGATCCCCACATAAATAACTAACATCCCTGTTAGTCCGATGGTATCACCCTCCTGCTCAATCCTTGACTGAATAATCAGCATCCCTGGTAGTCAAGTGGAACCCCCCACCTGATCCCCATTTAACAAACTAACATTCCTGGTAGTCCAGTGGTCCCTCCTGCCACTTGATCAAAAACAACTATCATCCTTGGCAGTTCAGGCCACCCCCTCCTGCCCAATCCCTGTATAATATTCATTACCCTTCCTGGGCCATCCATTCAGTTCCCACCCCCACCCCCATTCACCCCGACTCATCCATCAAAATCCTTTCCATGCCCACAGGCTGATCTGCAGATGGTGACCAGTGCAGAGCCTTCTCACACCCTCTCTGCCAGCTGCCATCTGAATGACAGGGAGTGAGTGCACTCCTATTGTAGAGAAAGCTGTTTCTACAGTATAAGCCTACTTGCTGCCTGTCATTTAGAAGGTGGATAGCTGAAGTTTTGTAAGGAGGACCTATGCTGGTCACCATCTGCAGATTAGCTGGCGAACTGGGAATTAATCTGTTTGGGTGAATCGGGGGTGGATGGGGGTAGGGAATGATGAGTATTGAATGGTTAGGCTGTGGAGGGGGCTACCATTAGACTACCAGGGATATTAGTTTTTTTACTTAGGGGTCAGATGATCAGACAGACATGAATGGGGTACCACTGGTCTACAAGGGAAAGTTTAACACATTTTCACAGGAATCAGGTGGGGCTAGGATACCACTGGACTGCCAGAGACTGCTTAAATAAGAATTGGGTAAGTTCAAAACTCTACACAATGCCACTGCACATCTCTGCATGGAGGTAATGTGCAGAGCTTATAATGGCCAGATAATGATATGCAAATGGCTCCTTAGTGCTGTGCATACCATATGCGGTCATTAGCATGTCAGATACTGGCTCATGAGTAAAAGAGCTATCATGTTTGGAAGGCACTATCTCCCATTGCTGCTGGGTGCCTGTTGCCAGCAGGGAGCTGTGATAGGACCGCACATTTGTACCTTATGTGGCATTGACACAGCCCCATATTCACACAGGCAGCGTGTGTCAGACAGAGCGTGCCATTTTGAATGCTGCACTCTGTTTTGCATGGTACAAATGGCCACTTTTATATATTGGGCCCCTGCTCAACAGACACAAATATAATAAATTAAAAATAAGAAAACGCCAGCACCTTCCTTTTCTCCCATGCTGAGATGTTCTTTCCATTATGTCATCCTTTAGATATTAAAGATCAAGGCAAATATTTTTCTGCATGTGATATCCAAACAGAATTGCTATGTCAGTTTACAGAAAATGTAATTAAAATTACTTTAGTAAGACTCAGTTGTCAATCTTTTTAAATGTTTTTCTAGTTTTTCACCTTTTATAGTGTTAGCCTGCAGTTCTAGTGTTAGTCTGAAGCAGGAGGATTTATATGTATCTGTCATCTGACTCTAGGCTGTCTCATGCATCAAAGTAAATCAGATAATGACATGAGTACAGTCTGTCAGTTTGGGCACTAAACAGCTGGTCAGCCAGTTCTTTACAGAATAAGCAGAAAGGGATGTGGGGTAATTTTTTTTAATAAGAAAGAAATTTTATTATGCTGATTCTAATCTCCTCTTTCAGAATTGGTTCCAAACTAATTATCCATCTGGGATTCCTGATCTTTCTGAAGCAGTAAACCTTTATTCCCTGGCTGTGATGCCCCCACTCCTTCTCTCGGATGAAACTGTCTTATAGGTCACATTACCCCACCCTCCACTTGAACAGACTGAGGCAAAGCAATGTCCCTTGGAGAAAATGGCCACAGCCTCGTGTTTATTAAACAGTTTGCAATGACAGTGGCAGCCAAGTCATCGTGATGTACGCAGCAAGGTAGTCATAGAAATTCATTCTTTAAATTATCAGAATAATGGCCATCTCCTTACCCACAGGGGAGCCAACAGAATGGGTACAACTCTCATTTGATTCTCTGGCCTCCAAGGCAAGTAGGATGGCTCTACTTCATCAGCCAGTGCATCCTCCTCTGTCAGAGGGTACTGCAAAACAGCGGGCAATGCCTGAAGATGCTATCCCTCTGACTATGCCCAGAAGGGGAAGCTTCAGCTATCTGGACCCTCACCTCTTGCCTCCCTCAGGGTGCTCTACCTGTAAAAATACATGATTCCCTGTTACCCCCTCTATACAAACCTTCAGAGACTACTGTGCCACCACAGGATGAGCATAGCTCCTGATGCTTATCCTCCCACAAGCACTTCACATTGCTACTTTCTCCACAGCACTTCACAAGTCCACTAAAAATCTATCATATTCTAGGTCAGAGGTGCACACCATCCCCAGGATAAAACTGGGATACTTTTATAACAATGTAAACGTGACTCAGGACAACCCTCCACCCGAGTCCATAAATAGCTGCATAGCCACCATGTTGGTCAATCTGCAGGCTTTTCAATCACTCTGGGCTTCTGGGCATGCTGCCAATTCCTCCTTTAGAGGATGTGAGACCATATAATGCATACTTCAGGCCAAGTGCCCTGAAACAAAACGAAGTCCTCTTTCATTTGGCACAACAATCCAAGTGATTTTACTGCCCTTAAGTCATTGTCTCCTAAGTGTATCAACATGACTGTGGGCCCCACCGCTGTGCTTCAGCCATGATCCATGGGAGCAGATCTCCACATCTTATCCCCCATCATCCCTTCCAGTGCACACATGCCTGCTGGGGGTCCAGAAACAAGTTCTTCCCTCCCTAGAATTGCCTGGTTCTGATGCCTGCCCAATGGATAAATGAATGCCTGTATATCCTGACTGAGGGTTCACTGGTTCTGGGGGCACTTGTCGTGTTTTCCGAGTCCTGAGTTTCTTAGCTGGGGCACTGATGAAGGGTTGTCTGGAGCTGGTGCTGCCGGATCCTTTGTCTGCAGTTGTGGATCTGGATGATCTGAGTGTCCTGCTACACCAGGGGCATCGGGGTTCTGAAACAAGGCCACTCAACCTACTTTTCTCTTTGCCATACTAAGGCTGCAAGCTGCCGCTTGAAGTCTGCTCCAGCCATCTTCCCATTGTTCAGCATTGTAGCCACCAGTAGCTGTGAAAATACAAGCATAATAACTGGACACAAAAACCCCATGTGCAGTAATAGCCTTCACCTCCATTGTACTACAGGTTATACTGTGAGGGGATTCATGCTAGCAACGTGTCTCCCAGCTCTTAATCTCTGTTAACTAATATATATGCCAAACATTGACCTTGAACTGTTGGCAATGGAGGGAGGAGCATGGCCAAGTGGCTGTGCATATATGTGAATGAGGCGTTTAAGGGGAAATTCAGGCTTCTAAATGCTACCACTTATTACAGCCATTTTGGCATCACCCCAGTGTGAAACAAATGTGATGAACTCTCTTAAAACTCATTACCTCCAATAACAAGGGTCAATACTTGGCCCACTGCTGTTCACTCTCTTTCTGAACTCACTACCCCAAGCCTGCAGTGGAAATCTATTGCTATATGCAGATGATGCCATGCTATATTGGAAACACACCAACCCCATCTATCTCCAAAATACCCTTCAAGGCTGTTTTAGAGAGCTTGAATACTGGTTCACTGACCACCGACTAATACTTAACTACGACAAAACAAAATCCATGATATTTGCTCACCGTCAAAACCCGCTTAGTAATTCCCAGCTAACAATCTCAAACTTGCAGGGTACCCACATTGAACAGGTCACACATTTCAAATATCTAGGTATCACACTAGACACATCCCTCACCTACCACCACCATATTAAACTCCTCTCCTCCTCAGTTAACTCCTGACTTGGCATTCTTTACAGACACAAACACTGCCTTACCCCACAGGCTCTACGGCTGGCTGTTACATGCTCAGTCCTTTCGTTGGTCGATTATGGAATAATTATTTAGGGCGCCGCTGACCAATCAGCCCTAAACAGCATCAAATAGCACTCAAACAAAGCTCAGTGATGGTCACAAGCAGTGATAGACAAACCCATACTTGTGTGCTCTATAATCGAGCTGCCTGGCTAACCCTCGAAGGGAGGCTTAAATACCAAACCTGCCTCCAAGCCAAAAAGATACTTATGAAACTCACACCTAATTGTCTACACCCCTCATCCAACCAGCCCCCCATAGGGGTACCCCCAGACGTCAGGCTGGGACCTCCTATACAGTCCCCCACTGCAGGACCTCTCTAGGGCAAAGGTCCTTCCATTATCGTGCTCTCCTCTGGCTTAACAACCTACCATCTTCCATCTTACTTGCCCCTAATCTTGGCCAATTTAAAACTGGAATCAAGAGGCTTCTTCTTAACTCTGAGACCTGTAGCTGTTTCCATCATTCCCCCTAAGTTGTCAGTCACCTGTGCCACCACACCTTTATGACCCAGTGTCCCCCTTTCAACCCTCAGATGTTATCTGAGCTCTGTCAATACCTTATGCTATGATCGTTGAACAATTGTAATGTCCTGTTTTGGAATCTTTTGTACAACCTGTCTTTATCTAATGTTCTATTGCAACTGATGTGTAGCCTTTGCTTATGCTATGATTTTGAACATTTTGTCAAAATGTAATGTTCTGTCTTGAAAACTTTTGTACAATCTGTCTTGATGTAATGTTCTGTTGTGACTGACGTGGAGCCTTTGCAAAGGAGTCCTTGACTCAAAGGTTTGTAATTCCGAAAATTTTCAATAAATAAATAACTCAATATGAAGTCCAAACTATCCATTGTTTACCTGACACAAAATGGCCGCCCAGGAGGTAATGAGTTACATAACTGTAAAGTAATTAATTTGTATTGCTGAACAACATCTCACAAACCCCAAACTGATGAAAGTACGTATGGCAGTCCAGTTCTAGTTGCTGCCCTATCAGCGATAAACCTGAGTTTGAAACTTACAGAGAAGGGAAAAAGATCTCAAATGCTTAGAAGATGAGACTAATGACTTGATCTCCCAGAATAGTAAATTGGACACCATTACCTTGGTTTATGTCGCTAATGCTGACTACATTTTCTTCGATGCACTGCCTGATTTCTCACTAATACAGCCTACCAACAACATACGCACATTGCCATTTTGATTTTGAATTGCAAGATGCTATTCAAACTGATCCACATCACTTTTTGCCTTGATTACCTGTATGCACTGAATCAGTACAAATCTTAAAGTTTACGCTCAGCCTTTCCGTGGATACGGTACAGAAATCATATTTTTTGTTAGCGGACACTAAGGTTTATACTGAACAGATTAGGAGCACAGTCCATGCGTAGCACCATCTAATTACAGAATAGAGAATATATACCTAACTAACTAACCTTATTAATGCATCTGCTTCCCATATTATGCAATCAAATAATATTTTTTAACCAATTCTAAATGCCACATTTACATGAGCTGCCCATTTGCTACACCCCTCATGCAGACAATATACTAAAGGCCGCAATCTTAAAATTATATGAATTTATTTCTGAAACCCCCACAAACAAACACTATGGTGTTTAATGCTGCACTCTAGAACAAAGATGCAAAGCAAGCAGGGGAAGGGGACTTGCAGCCTGGCAGCCACATACAAAAGACAATAGCCTGAACTCTTTGGGCCAGATTCTCAAAGCCCTGCGACCAAACAGATATGGTGCAAGGTGTACCTTGCATCCAGGGCTGCCTCCACGCAATTCTCAAAGGTTGCCTGCATCAACCACAGGCTGCCTGCCCCAAACAGGGCTTGCACCAGCCCTGCACCCTGCACTGCCCTGTGACACGGCGCTAGGTGGACTGCACCAACTCAAGCTACAGTTTGCTATTCACAGACAGCACCCAGTGGGAGAAGTTCTAAGTCCCCTTACACCAGCCAGGGCTGGTGTTAGACATCGCTCCCCTGGGTGAGCTGCCCTATGGGTAGTGCGGCATGTCCTATCTCCCCAACCCCACCGTGCCCCACAAGTGCCACATAGTGGACCTCCCATCCAGGTTGTGCCCCCATAGGGCATCCAGGGCAGGAGCGCCCACCCGATCCTCGATGTGCCCCATAGCATGTAGGTTGTACCCCTTCCAGATCCCAGTGCCCCAGTTCATACCAGGACAGATGCCACCTACCCTCCCACCGGTGCCTGTGCCCCCCACCCATGCAGGTGGTGTCCCCCCCATCCCCAGACAGAGCAGGGGACCGGCACAGCCCTCCGCACACCTCTGCAGCCGGTCCTGAATTGGACGGACCGTGCAGCCGACGGTCTAAGGGGCTTGCGGCGAACCCTCCCGTGTGCCATATGGTTGCCACATGGTTGTGGTTGCACAAGCATTGGGTCCTAGGTGTTGGGACCCCTCCTGTACCAAAATCTGGTGCAGGGCCCCTGACGCAAAGGGCTTCAGCGCAAGCTGCTTTTTGCCGCAGCTTGCGCCGAACGCAGCTCCGCATGAGATTTGTGCCCTCTGAGTGGTGAGAATTTTTGAACATATACAGATTCTCAATGTATATATACATTTGCAGTTTCCTAAGCAGCCCCTCCCTAAACAAGGCAAATGCCCATGTAACACTGTAGTTTGGTTTGCAAATTCTCCAGAATGCAAACCAGTGCTGAAACTTTTTAAAACATTTGCCGAAATTACCCAAAATAGTCTTGTGTACCAAATGCTAGAGTTTAGCCCACTCCATAACAGCATTCAAGAGTAGACAACTAACCTATTTGGACAACTAAACTATTCTTAGTCCTCTAATACTCCAAGCATGCACAAAATGTTGCCAGTCACAAATCCTATATTTTCAGAAACCTAAATACCTGCACAAATGTTTTGCCAGTTATAGATCCTGTATCACTTCTGCCTGTTCTGGTGGTTGTTCAAGTTGACGTTAAAGATCGCATGGCACTTCTCGAAAAAAATAAAATTTACCCAGTGTAAGGGCAAATTCCCCCTTCCCTCATTAACAAAAATACCACCAACAGCTTAATCTGGTTCAATTTCAGTTGGTTTCCATCTCCCCCATCTCCAGGAGGAGGCTAAAAATAGACAGAACTGCCTAGATTTTTTTCCCTGGTCAACAAAACTAAGTAAATATTTTCAGTTTTGCTATCTACCAAAAATTGTGCTCAAAATAGTTTTTTATAATTACACATCCTTTATTTCCAGCAAGTGTTCACATGGCCATAAAATAAAAATAATGAAAATTGCAAGTCGAATTGAATAATTTTATGTGACTTCAAACCTCTGGAGTTGTGGAAGCACATGGCAGGACAAAGACAAAGGCAATGCGTGATGTGTGGGGGGTATGCTCAGCAGCTCCAAGCCAGAAAACCTGTAACAGGCAATTACAAACAGGACAACTCTAAAAATGTGCTATGGGAAACCACTTCCCAGGTCTGCTTGAACTGAAATTATCTAATCAGCTACAAACCCATCTCAGAAATCAAACGATCCCCCACCAGCAACTCAGCCACAGCAACAAACCCCACGCAAACCCTTTTTCCAAATGGTTCTACCCTGCCGAAACAACAACAGTGTTGTCAGACTTCGGCATGGCGAGATCTCCAGTGTTGATAGGCAAAATTTTGCTTGTCATAGAAACATAGAAGTTGACGGCAGATAAGGACCGCAAGGCCCAACCAGCCTGCCCATTTCGTTTTCTACCTTATGAATGTGCCATCGGCCTTTGCTCTGTCATTGGCCTATCTAGTCATACTCATCTGTATTGCTCCCTTATGCATATCCCATGCCTGTTTGAAGCCCTGCACTGTATTCATACCCACCACTTCCCTAGGTAGGCCGTTCCATGCATCCACCACCCTTTCTGTGAAAAAGAACTTCCTCACATTACCCCTTAATCAGCCTCCCTCTAATCTCATGCTGTGTCCTTTTGTCTTGCTATTTTTGTTATATTGAAACGTGTTAGACTCTTTCACCTTGTTAATGCCCTTAAGGTGTTTGAATGTTTCGATCATATCACCGCTTTCCCTCCTTTGCTCTAGGGCAATAGTTCTCAGAATTTGTCACAGTGAGCCTCCCCAAATCCATGGAAAAGATTTTGAGCCTCCCCCAAAAATTGAAATAATCTTGGGCCTCCCCAAAGAAATATAACACACTGTACTTTGCACAGTACACCATGAATAACTTGAAACCCCTTTGAGTACTTGGCTCACATTCAGTTCTTTGTCTTATATTGACTTAGAACTTTTAAAAAAGAGCTCCTGTGCTCAAAGGAGCTATCTGAATAACAAATAAATAAAATAAACAAATATTATTATTCAGCTTATTGTAACCCCCATGGGCCAACCTACTTGCTCTGCTATTTTCATTCTTGAGCCATTGTTACCCCTTGTTGTAGTACCTTAATTGGTCTGCCTACTTTCTCTGTTTCCCGACTATATGAAATGAAATAACCTTCCTACATACTTTGCCTCTCCCCCTCCTTTCCTGCTCCTAAGCAACTTCTCGGGGATTACTTTGCTCCTTCCTGCTATTGCTCTTAGCACTTCTATGCTCAACCCTTGTATTTGGGCTGTTCTGCCATCAGTTTACAACTTAATCAATTACCACCACTCACTATAGATTTATTGTTCATATTTATTTGCACTGTTGCTCAGTGTATATTTCTCGATTGTTTTGCAGTTACCTTTTGAAATGTATTCACTCCTTACCCTTCCACGAGCACACCTGAAATGAGCCTTGGCTGATTCACCTTCCCTTGTCACATATTAGTAAATAAACACATAACATTCACCTACTGTTATTATCCTCTTTCAGTCTGCTTCATCTCTTCACACAAAATATATATAATCCAAAATTAAAATACAGTACTTTTTCAGACTTGCTTGAGCCTCCCCTGGAACAGGTTGGGGCCTCCCCAAGGAGGCTGGCCTCACCATTTGAGAACCCCTGCTCTAGGGTATACATATTCAGCTCTGTTAATCTCTCCTCCTATGTTTTCTGATGCAGTCCCTGCACCATTTTGTCAAACATTATGTGTTTTCTATTGGAGGGCTGTGCCCCCCAAGCCCCCTGCACCCCCTTCTTTAGATATCTAACTCCGAGTCAGAGTTGTTTCAAAGGGGGGGGGCCAAAGATGGAGAAAGATCAAAATTCTGTCCTCGGGTCCTCAATATCGACAATGTCAAAACCTGTCGACATTATCGATGTTAAGGACTTTGTCATCCAAGAGTCATTGTCTGGTCGACACACCTTTGTAAATATATACAGCCAAAAAACTCAGTGAATTACCTGCCTCAAGGGGATTGTTTGTGGGCTGTCAGTGAAGTCAAGGCCAGCCCAAGAGTCAGACAAAAATGCACTTACCAAAGTGTTCCAATTTCCAAAGGCCTAGTTGCTGCTGCTGGAAGATAGTTTTTCATCTTGCAAATTAAGCAAAACTCAAACCCAGCAACCAGTCAGGGAGATTCTAACAATAAAAGCTAGCATAAAACTGAAAACCACAAGTTCAAGTCTTACCCGTAACCCCTTGGCAGACTGAAAATAACTTGCTATTCTGCATGTAGCTGATCTGCTGGAGCTGGAAGAACTGTTCCAACCAGAGAGCGAGGAGCAAGAGAAAGAAAACCTTTCCTGCCTGTACTTATATAGGCCTATGCTCCTCCCCTCCAGTCATAAGCCCCTCACCCCCAACAACCTCCTACCTACCTGACTAACCCTGCCACTGGTGGGCATCTACCTAGCTGAGGCTACCTGCTGAAGCAGGTATCAGTAAGGGCTGTACCCACCGACTTAGCTCCACCTGCAGCAAACTTTTGCAAGCTCTCTGGCCAGCCTGTCATAGACTGCCTCTCCTGTTGCACTTCTCATTTCCTTTCTTCAGCTGTGCTCCATCTGTGTATTCACTACTAATGCAAATAAGAGCCTTTCCTATGCACATCTTGTCCTGTGTACAAGGAAGAAGGCATCATGGGAGGAGCCAGTCAGCATTGTTAGATAGACTCTCATGGGCAGCCCACAAAAATCAGTGATTGACAGACAAAAATGGGGCTAGAGCTACAGTAGGCACTGCAGGACAAAGAGATCTGATTTTCTGTTGAATGTGAAGGGGGGGTGGTTGAATGGACCAGAAACAGGCAGCAGATGAACTACAGGCTCATTGATCATGGTAACCTAAACTGATTGAAGTAGCAGCACCTCCAAGCATCCACACAGCACTCTGAGTTACAGAGACCATGATGACGATTAATAGGAAAAAGATGTACATAGGGGATGAATACTCACTGGGTTCATATATTGAATGCTTTCACTGCTCAGTGTTAACTGTGTTGGCCAACTGGGGCTACTGTATATCACTAAACTTCTTTCTTCAGCTTTGGGTGCTACTCATTTTTTAAATACAGAATGGAATATGATTATTTCACAGTTTTACTGCCTGGATAAGAGGATTCAAGGATAACGCAGGGCATAGATCTGAGTTGGGAAAAATTACAAGGGGATGGGTACTAAAGGGATTAGATAACTTTAAAACCAATAAATCTTATGGGCCAAATGGGATTCACCCCAGGGTGCTAAAGCAAACAAGGTACTATAGGTGCTAGCAGAGCCACTGGTAGTACTCTACAGAGAATCAGTAGCAACAGGTGTAGTGCATCAGGACTGTTCAGTGGCAAATGTTGTTCCCTTACAAAAGGAAGGGTATAGGGAAAATCTGGGATACTACACAGTGGTGAGCTTCAACATCAACAGCAGGACTATGTTTGGAGACAATTATTAAAGTGGGGATAATCACATTTTTAGAGGACAGAGGCTTAATGGATGGGAACCAAAATGGGTTTAACAGGGGCCCAGTCATGTCAACTAATTAATACACTTTTTTTTAATATTGTCACACAAATAGTGAGCAGGGAGTAGGCAGTGGTTGTACTGTACCTGGATTTTAGCCAGATCATCCATTTAATACTGCATAGGAGTCTGGTTGCAAAAGTGAGTGGCTTGAGGCTAGAGGAAGACGTAACTGATTGGATCAAAAGCTGGCTGATGGACAGAACCCAGAGTGTGGTCATAAATGGTAGATTCTCTGAGGACAGGGAAGTAACTGGTATGGCATTGCAGGGGTTGGTCCTGGGCACCTGGTAAAATATATATATATATATATATATATATATATATATATATATATATATATATATCTGTAAGCCATTTGCACTGCCTGATATGCACAGTTGTGAGCAGTGCAGGTGACTTGCACCAGTGCAGATCAGGCAGTATAAAAGCTTGCAGTGCATTGCAAGTTACTCCGGTGTGATGCAGAGTGATCAGTGTTTTAGGAGGGTTTGTGTACTGGTATAGGTGTTTTTTGCTAGCACGTATACATGCTGCTCTGCCTGCACCAGTACACCCCAGTAATATCTTGTGCAAGGCCAAACTGTCCTCCCTAACTTGTCAGCTCATCTTCCCACCCACAGTTCGCAATACCCCATGCACGCTGTTCAGGTCATCACAACATTAAGCAGCTTATTCACCTGTTGGCATAACCACAAGAAAAATGTAAAGAGCTATTTGCAGGATCTTGCTTGTGGTGATGTCATTGCTGCAAACACTGCTCGGGCAATGTTGCCTGCCTGACTCACTGATGCTACAATGCAAAGCTGGAACTCAGCCCTGGGGATTTTAAAGATGAACCTCTGGTCATCGTGTTCCCTTTGTTTGAAAAAAGATGAACCTCAGGTCATCTTGCTGCCCCATCCATCCTCTATGTCACCTGCAATATCTGCACAAAATGCATGGAGAAAACTGGACGTGACTCAGGAAGTTCTGGAAAGATGAGTCTGTTCTCAGATTATACCAATCTCTGTAGGAGGGTTGACAGTGAAGGCAGGATTAACATTATAAGACAGGTTGTAAAGAGACTGGAGAAGTAGTCCAGTATTTGGCATTTGAATGTCAACACCAAAAAGAGCAAGGTGATGCACGTAAAAGGGGACAATTCAGGAACAGTGTACTGTATTGATCAGATGCAAGGAGACAGCCAGAGGAAGAGTGGGATCTGGTGGTGTGATCAGCAATAACTCAAATCTGACTGCTCAGTGCAACAGATAACATGGGAGTGTTAACAGAATACTGGATTGCATAGGAAGAGGGACTGCTTGGAGAAGAAGGGAGATTGCATCTGTATAGTTCACTAGTGAGACCCCATTTGGAATTTTGTGTCCAGTTCTGTGTTCCACACCTAAACAAGCATTTGTCAATGCCGAATGTTGATTGTGTTGGTCTTGTTGAGCTCGCTCACTGCCCCTCTGTCACTCGCTCAGTCTGTTTCTCCCAGTGCTGTAGGCTGCTCTTTTGTACTGGGCTCCTGCCTGCATTGGCAGCTTTTTCTGCCCACTAAGAAATCTGCAGCTGTCCCGACAGAGCTCCGTTGAGGTGGCTCGCTCCCCCTCTCTCACTCGCTCATTCTGTTTCTCCTGGGGCCGCAGGCTACCCTTTTGTACTGGGCTCCTGCCTCTGTTGGTGGCTTTTTCTGCCCACAAAGAAATCTGCAGCAGTCCCGACACAGGTCTGTTGAGCCTGCTCACTCTCCCTTTGTCACTCACTCGTTCCATTTCTGCCGGCGCTGCAGGCTGGTCTTTTGTACTGGGCTCCTGCCTGTATTGCCGTCTTTTTCTTCCAACAAAGAAATCCGCAGCAGTCAAGATAGAGCTCCGTTGAGCTCACTCACTCCCCCTGTCTCACTCACTCACTCATTGTGTTTCTCCCGGTGCTGCAGGCTGCCCTTTTGTACTGGACTCCTGACTGCGTTGGCACCTTTTTCTGCCCACAAAGAAATCTGCAACAGTTCCGACAAAGTTCTGTTGAACTCGCTCACTCCCCTTCTCTCACTTGCTCATTCCATTTCTGCCAGTGCTGCAGGTTACCCTTTTCTACTGGGCTCCTTCCTGCGTTGCCGCCTTCTTCTGCCCACAAAGAAATTTGCAGCAGTTACAATAGAGCTCCGTTGAGCTCGCTCACTCTCCCTCTCTCACTCACTCATTCTGGTTTTCCCGCCACTGCAGGCTACCTTTTGTACTGGGCCCCTGCATGTATAGCTGCCCTTTTCTGCCCACAAACAAATTTGCAGCAGTCCCAACAGAGCTCCATTGAGCTCACTCACTCCCCCTCCTTCACTCGCTCATTCTGTGTCTCCCGGCGCTGCAGGCTACCCTTTTGTACTGGGCTCCTGCCTGCGTTGGCAGCTTTTTCCGGCCACAAAGAAATCTGAAGCAGTCCCAACACAGCTCCATTGAGCTCGCTCACTCCCCCTCTCTCACTCACTCATTCCATTTCTGCCGGTGCTACAAGCTGGCCTTTTGTACTGGGCTCCTGCCTGCATTGCCACCTTTTTCTGCCCACAAAAAAATCTGCAGCAGTCACAATAGAGCTCCGTTGAGCATGCTCACTACCGCTCTGTCACTTGCTCATTCTGTTTCTCTTGGCGCTGCAGGCTGTGCTTTTGAATGGGGCTCCTGGCTGCATTGGCACCTTTGTCTGTCCACAAAGAAATCTGTAGCTGTCCCGACAGAGCTCCATTGAGGTCGCTCAGTCTCTGTCTCTCACGCGCTCATTCTGTTTGTCCTGGCGCTGCAAGCTGCCCTTTTGTATGGGGCTCCTGCCTGCATTGGTACCTTTTTCTGCCCACAAAGAAATTTGCAGCAGTCCTGATAGAGCTCTGTTGAGCTCACTCAGTCCCCCTGTCTCACACGCTTGTACTGTTTCTCCCACTGCTGTAAGCTGGCCATTTTTACTGGGCCTCTGCCTGCATTAATGCCTTTTTCTGCCTACAAAGAAATCTGCAGCAGTCCTGACAGTGCTCCGGTGAGTTTGCTCACTCCCCCTCCCTCCCTCACTCGCTCTCTCCTTCTGTTTCTCCCAGTGCTGCAGGCTGCCCTTTTGTACTGGGCTCTTGCATTGGGGCCTTTTTCTGCCCACAAACAAATCTGCAGCAGTCCTGACAGAGCTCAGTTGAGCTCGGTCACTCCCTCCTCTCACTCACTCGATCTTAATCTGTCCCAAACGCTGATTTCCCACAGTGACCATGCTATTCTCTGGCAGGAGTGCAAAAACATATTTTAGCCAGGATGTGAAAAATGACAGGTGTACTGTTCATAAGGAGGCATGAAAAAGTGCCACTGTTGAAAATATGGCGTGAAATTATTACAAATTTGCGAAGTTACAAGGGTGCGTGGAAACAGTTCAATGCATGCTTGTAACACAGTCATGTTATGGAGATTCATCACCAAATTTTCAACATAGGGATTTTAGGACCTCTAATCATGAATAGTGCCACTGTCATTTTCTTAATCTGTCCCAAACACTGATTTTCCACAGCCACCGCGTTATTCTATGCCGGAACTGTGAAAACACATTTCGGTCAGGATGTGAAAAATAACAGTTGTACTGCTCATAAGGAGGTGTGAAAAAATGCCAATGTTGAAAATCTGGCGTGACAATATTACAAATCTGTGAAGTTACAAGGGTGCATGGAAAGTGCGCAACACACACTTGTAATACAATCATTTGATGGGCTATCATCACCAAATCTTCAACACAGGCATTTTAGAAGCTCTTCTCATGAACAGTATCACTGTCATTTTCTTAATCTGTCCCGAACAGTGATTTCCCACAGCGACTGCTCTATTCGCGCCGGAAGTGTTAAAACACATTTCAGCCAGGATGGCAAAAATGACAGCTGTACTGTTCATAAGTAGGTATAGGAAAATGGCAATGTTGAAAATCTGGAGTGAAAACATTGTAAATTCGCAAAGCTACGAGCATGTGTGCAAACTGCACAGCGCACGCTCATAACACAGTCATTTTATGGAGTATTGTTGCCAAATTTTCAATATAGGCATTTAGGATCTCTACTCATGAACAGTGTCACTGTCATTTTCTTAATCTGTCCCGAACACTAATTGTTCCCACAGCGACCGCTCTATTCTGAGCCAGAAGTGCAAAAACACATTTCGGCCAGGATGTGAACAATGAAAGCTGTACTGTTCACAAGGAGGTGTGTAAAAATGGCACTGTTGAAAATCTGGCGTGAAAATATTGCAGATTCACAAAGTTACAAATGTGCGTAGCAACTGCGCAACACACGCTTGTAAAACAGTCATTTTTTGGATTTCTTTCCACCAAATTTGCAACATAGGCACTTTAAGAGGCCACCTCATGAACACTGGCACTGTCATTTTGTTAATCATCCCCAAAAGGTGATTCCATGCCGCAGCCACAAAATCACCTTTCGGGGCCGATTAACACCATGACAATTTCAGAATTCATGAGGAGGCATTCCAAAACCCCCATGTTGAAAATTTGGTGCCAAAATTCCAAAAAATGACTGAAATATGCATTAAAGTTGGAAAAAAAACATTTATTCCATTATACAGCTTACCAGCATTTCCTCAGTTCGAGGTCAGCTTTGAAGAGTGCAGACATGTTCCCGGTCCACCGAAGATCATCACGCAGAGCTCCAGAGGTAAGTGGGGTGGGGTGGGAAGGCAGGGTGAACAGTGGGTGGGCTGGTTGGGTGGTAGTAGGGGCAGAGAGACCTCCCAGGGACAGTTTCCTTCTTACAGGTAAAAAAAAAAAAAGACATCACAGAACTGTTTTATTTTACAGGGCATGTCACTGGAGTCTTCCTTTGGGGGCCAGCTGTAGCCGAGGGGATTGGGCACACCTGTTGGCACACAACAAAAGGGTGGGGTGACATTATGCCAATGTGGATTGGGCACCCGTAGGCAGAGAATATAAGCGGGGTTACATAATGCGACAGGAGTGGGGATCTCCTGTTGGCAACATAAACATGGGAGCTGAAGCCGGCGGGATTGTGGCCCCGTCAGCAAATAAACACGGTGGGGTTAATATTGCTTGTGAACATGGCAGAAAAATGCCGCCATGTTCACAAACAATATCAGTGTGTCAAGATCCCGCCCTGCAATGACGGATTGCTCCCTCATTGCAGCAAACAGCTTACACTGCAATGACAAGGCAGCCCCTGATTGCAGCGGCTGATTTTTCGCAAGTTGGTGGCATGCTGGCTGAACTAGTGTCAGCAGCAGTGTGCCACGGCATTGGGGGATGTTGGACAAGCCTTTAACGGCTGTGGGGGCATTGGCCACAACAGTGTCATGCCTCCACAACCTGCTTCTGGCAAGCTGCCACAATATGTTTCTTGTGCATGCGCACAATCAACATAAAAAGGACAGGGAGATTAAAGACTATGCAATAAAGGCCACAAAGATGGTCTGTGGCCAGCAGGGCAAGGTGTATGATGACTGACTGGAAAATCTCAACAGGTATTCTCTGGAGGACAGAAGGGGGAGGGGAACAAGATAGAGATTTTCAGATTCATGAAAGGGTTCAACAGATTGGACACAGCAAGTTTGTTCAAACTAAGAAACAGGGCATCCACCTGGGGAATGTGCTCAAACTGGAGGGGGGGTGTCAAAAAAAACATTAGAAAGTATTAATTTATAGATAGGTTGGTGGATGGGCAGAACAAACATCCTGACAAGGTTGTAGAGATGAAGACAATAGTGGGGTTTGAAAGATGAGAGAGGGGATGGAGAGATTGGGAGGGAAGATGGAGACTAGAGTATCTCTAGGTAAGGAATATTCAGACAGACTTGATGGACTGTTCAGGACTTTTTCAGTGTGTCAGTAATCTATGTTTGCATTAAAATAAAAAATAAACATTTTAAATTAACAAATTTAAGAAATAAAAAGGAAAAGACACACCCTCATGAACCTGAAGGTGCTGCCAAAAATACTACTGAACTGATTATCTCAAAAAGCATACAGAATCAGTGCACACAGTCAGAATTTCCAAAAAGTGCTCAATTTAATTTAAACCAGGAGGATCACACAAAAAACAGCAACGTCCTCTGTAAGCCATGGACACCCCAATATTTCACATTGCTTTGAAGCTTTAGAGTGGAGTGAAACATAGCTGTCTGCCTCTTACTGAAGAGGCTGCTATTTTTGCATATCACACATGGCTTACATAAACTATTGTTTTTCTAACTGGGCTAAGTAGTTATTTCATTAGCCAGAGGGCTACAATTTACAGCAGAAGGTCAGCTAATGAAAGAGAAGGAAATTAGCAGGACAGATATCCTTTTTGTCTTATCATGATAGCCAAGTACAGTATATAATGGAGAGGAGGGGTTGAAACACCAAGCAAGGATGTTTTTCTATATATGTGAACAGACAGTGAGAAGACAGAACACACAGAATGTGCTACTCATAGGGAATAGTTTCACAAATTTCAGTTGCTCAAAAGTGATATTTATAAGATCTGAAGGCATTGCAACATTTTGAAATAGCACAAAATACTGTTTACATTTTGCAGACCTTCTACTTCATTGCTTAATCTATTAAACAGCACTTTTCAGCAACTGAATTTCCTGCAACTGTCTCTTGTGAGTGGTGAGTTCATTGTGCACCATCTTCCCACAGTCTGTTTGGACACTCACTGGGCTGTTTGACCTTGAATGGCAGGACCTCTGTCACTGCAGATCAGCAACACAGCTTCTTCTTTGTGCATTTTTTTCTACATATACAGAAAGATTGGCTGCAAGGCAACAAACAAAAAGTGCTTCTCACTTCTAAAATCCTACAACTCAGGGCCGATTGCTAGCTGTGGTGTGATCCCTCTAATCTTTAAGATGAGCAATAACTTGAGAAATAAACACAACTGCCTTTCTTGCAGTTTAATTAATTTATTTATTGAAATGTTTCACTAGGAAGGCACACTGAGCAACAGGTTGCTCGTCTCCCAGTGTGACCTGGGGGAAGGGATACAATAGGGATGAGTCATTTTACATTTAAGTTACAAAGATCAACACAGCATACAATTAATTGAGGCAGTTATTACAAACAGTGTTGCATATATATGTAATTTGTGAGAACAATTAATAAGTGCAATGATAATAAGTGAACATGTGTTATTGTGAAATAAGGGGTGAAGGAGAGAGAGAAGATGAGATGACAGCACAGAGTTGTGTCCCAGAGAGACCCCATTAGGATGCGGGGAACCCTACAAGGAGACAGGGGCTTGGAGTAGGGATTAGAGAGGGAGAGAGGAGGAGTAAGTGTGATTAACACCTAGGAGGGGAAATAAGGCTTGGCCCTAAAAGAGAACCCTTCAGGATGCAATGAACCCTGCAAGGAAGCATGGAAGTTGAGATAGTTGTAAACTCTCTTGCAGTTAGGCATTGTAATTATACAGAGATAGTGGGAAGGAGGGAATGAGAAATAACACCTGGGAGAGGATGAGGCCTGATCCAAGGAACCCTCCATGATGCTGGGGACCCTGCAAGGGGACCTGGAAGGCCAAGGATAGGTAGATGGGGAAGAAAAGATGGCAAGCCTAGGCACTATAGGACCCCTTCAGGATGCTGAGAACCCTGCAAGGGGAGTGTGAAGGCTAGGAAAAATGGGGGAGAGAGTTGGAGAAGGGAGAAAGGTATGAGGACTAGCTTCTATCAGTCAATCAAATCTTTATTTAACCAGGCGATCATCATTGAGCAAAACTCATTTTCAAGATGGACCTGGATAGCTTCAAGATCAGTGTACAACACAAATAAGACATCAAAGTTCACAATGGTTACAGTATTCAGAAAGAGTGTCAACTGGAGAGCGGTAGTATTAGCGAGTACAACGCATTTGGTAAATGATGACAGTATATACCCAAGAGCCAGCACAAGAAACATAAGCATAATTACAGGTATATTACAGCAGATGTCCACAACATATCTCCAGCAATCAAAAAAAAAATAAAATAATTAGGACTATGACAACACAGCAGGTGAAGAGGGGGCAAAATACCTTGAGGGCAATAAGGAAGGTTGGAAGGGGAGGGCGGAAAAGGTATAAGGGCAGTAAGGGTGGGGAGTATTAAGGGGTTAGGGGCCAAGGTGCTGAAATGGGGTAAAAGTTTCAGCAACCATATATTACTGTTCCTGCCTAATTAGTGGTAGGTAGGGCAATGATGCATGGCTATGGGAATAAAAAGTATTTAGGTATCAACACAATGACCAAAAATAAGGTATTTAGGAGCTAAAGGTGAGAAGATGGAAGGGAACAAGTGGGCAGGGGTGGAAGCAAAAAAGCCAGATAGGATATAGAAATGCACTACCTATAGCAAATGAGAAGATTTGGGATGAGGAAAGTATTCGTAGGATTCCTTAAATGAAAGAGCATATAGAGTCTTGAAGATACAAAGGTTGGTAGGAATGATGAGTTTCAATGTTTTTTGCAACTTGTTCCACAGAACCGGCAGCACATAACTTATGGCGGCCCTACCAAAGCATAATTTTACCTTTGGTACTTTCAGCAAGATATAGGCAGTACTTCTTAGTGCATAGGTACCTACCAAACTTAGCTGAAGGCAGTCAAAAATGTGCTAGGGCAGTTTTTTGGTAATAGCTCTATAAGTCCAAAGTGCAACAGGAGGTGGAGGGTCAGTAGAGGCAGTAGAGTCGATAGAGGCATTGGGTAAATTCCAAAGGTGGTTTAAGGTGGCAATTTGTATTATTTTCAAGGTTGATGGGCATTATGTGGGGCAAATTTTTGTTTTACTGTTACAGAGTTTATAAGGCAATAATAATACCAGTGTGACATTCAGTTGGAGGCTCCAGAGTGCAGCATTGAAACATACATGTCACTTGTAACTGCAGATAGTGGTTTTGTCAAGGAGGCAAAACTGAAAAGCAGAATGGGCCACATTGCAAATCCTGAGAAGCAGACTGGGTTGCATTTCACAGTTTATGTGTTTTGAGATTAGTGACAATGACAGAGATTGTTGTTATAAAAGGCAGGCACTGTGGGATTATGATAGCAATCCTCTTGCTTCTTGGTTACTCCCAAGCAACATGTATTCTTCCAACCCACCACAGACTCCCCTGAAGAAAAAACACTGGTGAAAATAAATAAATTATTCCCTTTCCAACAATGAGTACAACAAGAGCAGAATAAGTGGCAATAGCAGTGCTAATAATGTAGTCTACAGAGTAGTCTGGCAGTATAGCCTAGAGGTTAGAGGAACAACTGTGAATAAGCTTAGTACTGTACATCCAGCAAACCTGCCTTTGATTCTCACCACCTCCACCTGCATACTGTGCTGCGACCCTGAGCAAGTCACTCAACATCTCTGGACTGCCAAAATGCACCTTGAAATGAGCTCATTGTGTCTTTTCCAGCCACTAATTGTATAATAACAAAAAAAAGCAGCACTGCTTTTGAAATGAGGAGGGACACCATACACATTGACATCAACTGGAATAAAATTATTGTCCCACGCTGAGCTCTGCCAGGGGTGATTTCAAAAGCTCCACTTACCTACACTAAGCAAAGATAAAAATAAATAAGACACACGCTCATTAAAAACTAGAATGTATTAGTTCATCACATTAGGCACATTAAGCAAATACACTTTTCAATAAAACATTTTTTTAAAAGTAGGAAAAATTCAAGAATACATTATAAAATACAATTTGCAGTCATTGAGGTGCTCTCAAGAAAGTTATTTGAGATCAGTACGACACAGATACCTGACTGCATTCTTTTAGAAAAAGAGCCATGCTTGTTTAACAAAAGGTCATACAGTAGCTGTTCAGAGGTGGAACATTTGCAACAGGTGTCGCTGTTTTTGAAATGTATATTTAAATGATTTTTGTTACAGTTGATGGGCACAAACACAGTGAAACATGTCACAGTCTGTCATGCAGCTCAACGGCATGTATTGAAACATACTTCTAAAGTGATTTTCACTGTGTGGCATAATTCTGATACTTACAGTTCAGTTCAGTTGATATGAAAATCACATTGTTTATAAATATTGCTAATAAAGCCTTCTTTATAACACTCATAATGCCTTCCATACAACATTAGATTCATAGTTAGCTAATTGACAACAAATAGAATGTTAAAAAGCTCTGGATTACAAGGTTATTTATAGTGTATGGTGGAACGCTGTTCCGCATGGAAATCCATGCCTGGAACAGCGTTGTTGTCCTTCACTCGGTGCGTCACGATCTTGTTGTGCTGCACCCAGTGCGTCACCGGTGCAGCACAACAAGATCGAACACATCTACAAGATGCCAATAGAGCCGAGCCGCACGGCAAACACGGAAGGCGCACTTTGGCGGCAGACACAGAAGTAAGCTTTTTCCCCGAATGTTCACGAGTGGTATTTATGGTTGCCCATACACTATAAAGATTGTGTATGAGCAACGCCCTAGCACTAAAACCGGATTTGCGATCTTGAGGTTTCCGTGGTAACAGACCTCGAAGCTACGCCTCGAGGTCTCAGGTTACCACGGAAACCTCTCGATCGCAACTGCCTTGTTGTGTATGCTTGCGCATACACAATCCTCTATATTCAATCAAAGGGTTCTGATGGCATTGTAGACCACAAGAACAATTCTAGTTTGGTAGGTTACAAGAACCTTGTGATAAAATTACAGCATAGTTGT
The DNA here is from genome assembly GCA_016271365.2 of Neoceratodus forsteri. Taxonomy (NCBI): domain Eukaryota; kingdom Metazoa; phylum Chordata; order Ceratodontiformes; family Ceratodontidae; genus Neoceratodus; species Neoceratodus forsteri. Next base: position 825,982,083 of record CM057449.1, read on the forward strand.
AAAAAACTGACCTATTTTAATACAAATTTAAAAAAAGGGGGCCCATGAACAGTCACAATGATAAGTGCAAAGTGGTCACTGTGAGGCAAAATGGGGCTGCAGCCCTTCTATGCACAGTTGCAAAACAGTTTGGACCATGTGAGGAAGGGAGAGAGGCTGCTATGAAGAGGGCCTTTAAGGTCATTCACAGAACATGACAATGTTACCTCCTCCCCTCTCGCACACACTCATGTACAGACAGTATAGAGATTATGATGATGTGACAGCACGTCTGTGTGTAGCAGAGGAAAGGGGTTGTAGCTGCATGTAAACAGTCAAAGAGTGCTGGAGGACCAGAGCTAGGAAGGGTGAATTCCATAGCAATTTATGTTCAGTGGTTGGCTGCCAGTGATGTGCTTGTGCTTTCCTCTGGTTTTCCACCTCTTTATAGAGCTGCCAGGAGAGTTGTCTCAAGGTTACAAGAAAATTAGTAGCTAAAGAGCCACATCAGTGGCACAGCACCAGAGAAGGAGAAGGGGTGCAAGGACAATGTGAAACCACAAGGCAAATGAGAGGAGGATTTGATGGCTTATGTAAGGCAGAGGCAAGGAGACTGGTGGCCCCGCATGGAACAACAGGATTAACCTTTTATTTCAATAGGTTGCTGCCAGTGATGTGCTTGTTCAGTTGTATTGTAGTTCTTTGTGGCTTGTCTCTTTCCTCTAGTATTCCATCCTTGGTAGAGGTACCAGAAGAGTTGTCTCAACGCTAAAGGAAATTTGGTAGATAAAGAATCAAAATATAAAGGTGAGATGTAATACAACCCAACTCCTCCAACTCATGGAAGAGACCCAATAACTGGCGGAAGAGGAAGAACCCCCAGGTGGAAGAAACTTCTGGGGAACCAAAGTTACTGGGTTAACCTTCCCTCCAGGCTTTTAAAAAATATGAGGCTAGCTTTGATAAGCTTGCCAGAGTTTTGAATTTGGTTCCTTAACGTAGGTTCCCAAACATGAGAAAGTCCAGTGACCCATGTTCTCGATAATGTGAGCCAAATGTTCTTTTGACATACTGAAGTGGCTGCTCCAATCCTGAACCAATCTCCAGAGAATGACAAGGCATCAAGATCCAAATGGGAAAGCAGAATTCAAACATGAAACAAACTAGGAAATAGTCATTGTAACATGATACTTGTCTACTAGCTATGTGTATAATTTTGTTATAAATATATGTTTTAAAATTTCTGCTTATAAGACATAGCAGGATCAGCAGGCTAGCTAGAAAACAGTAGGTTAAAGAGGCCTGAACTTTTGACCCTAAAACAGTTACTACAGTTGCTAAAGGGCTAATTTCCTTCTCCATGTTGACACATAGTTGCAAGCCTTCCTGTGACTATAAAGTCTTCCTTCAAAGCCAGGTTATAACAGTCATAAACTATCCCTTTACTTTGAACTGGAGGGACAAAGTATGCATTTTATGACCTCTGAGGAAAAGGCCAGTTTTAACAGATTTCTGTTAGCTTTCACAACCAGGTGAACACAGCTGCTCAGGAAGCTTCTGACAACATCAAAGGGATAATTCTGTCTGTCATAAGGCCTCACTAATTAAGAAGAAGATATATTTTTTTATTTGGAATGCTTGAGCAGTGGTCTGAGACATGTGACTGATAAACTAATTCAAGTTCTCTGTTTTTGAGTGATCTCACAGCCAGCATCTATGAGCTGTGACCTCACAAGGAGGTGGAGAGATTAACTTTCATTATTACCAAGCAGTCTGAAGGGACTCACACACATCTATCTCTGGACTTCTAAGAGAACACACATACAGTGAGTTCTGGACAAAAAGACACTTCTGCCAAATAGGTAACATCAAACTGGAACTGAGTGAGATAAAAATTTAAGTACCAGGAATTTTGCTTCTGTAATTTCTGTTTTATTTTGACTGTAGGTGTTTATGTTATATGTTCTATGTTTCATATGTAGTTACTATTTTTTTTTAATTGTAGTAAATAGTTTGATTTCCTTAATCCTGCTTGAGTCTTTTCTTTTGCATGTGAATGTTGAGACAGTGTTGAATAATTCTGACAAAACTGTTAATGGCTTAAGTGTGTTATTACCTGGTTAAGTTAAGAAATTACCTAGGTCTCAAATTGAGTTAAAAGGGTAGAATTGTGAACCAGGCTGGGTGCCTACTGGGTTAAGTATTGCACTGCATTTCCCTAAAGAGGCTGTGATATCTGTTCCTGTTAACTGGGTGTGCTAGTGAAAAGGGTTCATATTTTACCTCAGGTCTCGAGGCTAGTAGGTGATTCAGACCCAAAACAGACAGGAGGGTTACTCTGTTTGTCTCCTGTTCACATATTGCACTTCGAGGTTTGGCACTGTGGGAGCAGAGGGCCTGAACTATAGAGTGCATTTCTGACAGATCTGGTTGGCAGAGGTGCGATTTAAAAGTATTTGGTAACACGAGCATTAATAGTCCGGTGTGTTAGATTGATAACTGTAACAGCTCACACGCAAAATAAGGCAGTTATTTAAAAAGTAAAGAACTATATAATTGTGCTTACAGTCTAAGTTCCCTACTTGTTTTATTTTTTTTCGGGTGTAAGCTAGTGTAGCTGTAGCTTAGGGAAGAAGATGGCTTCCAACTACAGTGAGTACACTGCAGACTACCTTAGGCAGTTGTGCCAAAACAGAGGAGTCTGTTCCAAGGGGTCAACCAAGCAGAACCTCATGGAGGATCTTGTGGCAGCCGATGCCCAAGACCTCGAGTCACAGTCTGTGACTAGAAAGGACCAAACCTTGGGCATGGAGAGGCCAGGATTCAATGCAGTGTCCAGATCCATGGAGGAGGACAGCAGGATCAGTGTAAGCCAAGAGCCACAGCAACTAGGGAAGGTTACCAACATTCTGGAGCCAGAAGGGATCAGGCTGCAGATAGAGTTGTGGAGAATGGAGCTGGAGTTTGAACAGAGGAAGTGGGAATTTGAGAGAGAAGAGAAGTGAGAGCAGCAAGCCACAGAGGAAAGAGAGCGACAGTGCCAGAGAGAGGCTGAGCAAGAGGAAAGAGAGTGACAGCTTCAGAGAGAGGCTAAGCAAGAACAGCAAGAGGCCAAGTGAGAAGAGCATGAGTGCCAGAGGAAATTTGATCTGGCGAAGCTACGACTCCAAACACCAGTGCCAGAACAGGTAAGTCGCATGGGTGAACCAGGAATTCCAGAACTGGGTTACAAATTGAATTCTAAATTGATAGCTGAATTTAAAGAGGGGTAAGATATGGATGCATTTCTAAGTTCATTTGAAAAAGTATGTATTCAGGCAAAAATTCCTAGAGAGTCCTGGAGCTTCCAGCTATCCTCACTTCTTACCGGGAAAGCTAGTGATGCATTGGGTCAAATGAACAATCAGGACAGAAATTATTATGCCAAATGTAAAGCTACCTTGTTAAAGAAATATGATTTAACAGCAGAGGCATACAGAGTTAAATTCTGTAAGCTCAGGAGAAGCTCTGACATGAGCTACGAGGAGCTAGCCAATAAACAACATCAGTTTTTAAAATGTTGGTGGGAAGGGGTACAAGCAGACTCTGTAGAGAAAATTGAAGATGTTGTACTGTTAGAGCAGTTCTTTTGGGAGTGCCCAGCAGAGTTGAAAACCTGGCTAGAGGACCGAGATCCAAAAACAGTGCAGGAGGCTGCCAAACTCTCGGACCACTATGCCAGAAGCAGACCTGCTCTGAGAGGGAATGGGGTGGGTGTGGCAATGCAGAAAGGGAAAAGTGCACCTTTAGGGCAGCTAAAACCCTCCCTGCCTCCACCAAAACCAGGCAGCCCCAGGTTACAAAGAAAAGATTTGCCTGATAAAAGAAATGAATGCTGGGTTTGCAGACAACCTGAGCACCTTGCCAGGCAGTGTCCCAAAAGGGCAGACAGTGCACAAAGTTGTGCTAGGAAAGAAGTGGGTTGTTTGTGTATCCCTGAAAGCATGCTAGTAAACATGAGGTAACACATACACCCAGTTACTGTGAATGGGGTACCGACCCATGGATTAAGAGACACAGGGGCATCCCTGACTTTGGTAAAAGGGGATTTGTAGAGCTGAACAGCTTATACACAATCAATTTGTGATTGTATGGAGATTCACTGGGGAGGAGAAAAGGCTGCCACTTGCTAGTGTTCTCCTAGACTGGGGTGAGACCGGGGAAGACTGTGCAAAACGTTGCAGTAGCAGAGAATCTTGCTCTTGATGTAATTATTGGGAACAATCTACACAAGGGGATGGTGTGTGCAGTTACCCACTGCCAAACAGCAAAGGTAAATTGTAGTTCCCTGGACCCCACAGAAGCCCCTGTGGAAAACACTGGGAGGCTGGTTCCCCAGCCTGTGTCTCCTGATGTGGAGAATAATGAAAGGGGGGTGTAAATTCCCCAGGTAGCAGTTAACAGAACAGTTACAGAGGGTTACTCTGAGGAAAGAGGGGTAACCCATAGTCAGAGGGTTAGGGATGGCAGTGACCCTGAAGGCCCTAATGCTAGAGCTAGGGACCCTAGTTTAGAAACTGGAGGGAACCTGTCCCATGCCTTGGGAAGGTGTAAAGATTTTGCAGCTGCTCAGAAAAGAGACCCAAGTTTAGAGAAGCTGAGGACTTTGGCAGATTCTGACAGAGCATGGAGAGGTGATGGGAAACACAGACTTTATTGGGACAATGGACTGCTATATACGCAGGATGTAAAGACAGAGGGAAGGGTGACAGGCAGGCAGCTTGTCATTTCCCAAGGATACCATAAGTGGTTGCTCAAAAAATTGCTCATGATATTCCTATGTCTGGACATCTGGGAATCACGCACACTACACAGCGATTGACCCAGAATTTCTATTGGCCCAACTTCACCCAGCAGGTGAAGGAGTATTGCAGGTTTCATCACTGGTCCCAAGAAATAGGGAAGGTGGGTAGGAAAACCCAAGCCACCCTAGTTCTCATGCCCATAGTGGAGGAGCCATTCCAGAGGGTAGAAATGAATATTGTGGGGCCCTTGAATACCCCCAGCTCCTCCAGGAAGACGTTTATCCTAACCGTGGTGGATTATGCCACCCGGTACCCAGAGGCAGTTGCCCTATCCTCACTGAGGACAGATAAAGTGGCAGATGCCTTGCTAGGGATTTTCTCCCATGTTGGGTTTCCACAGGAGGTTATCACCGATCGAGGGGGTTCCTTCATGTCGGACCTGATGAAATGTTTGTGGGAGAAGTGTGGGGTGGTGCAGAGATGCATGACACCTTATCACCCACAAGCCAATCGGCTTGTGGAAAGATTCAATGATACCCTTAAATTGATGCTCCAAGTGATTGCAGAACAGCATAGGAGGGACCGGGAGAAATGCCTTCCCTACCTGTTGTTTGCATACAGGAACTTGCCCCAAGAGTCGACAGGGTTTTCCTCCTTCAAGTTCTTATATGGATGCAGGGTACGTGGGCCCCTAGACCTGATCCAGGAGGACTGGGAAGGCAAGCACACCACCCAGGGAACTCCCTTAGTGGATTATGTCCTTAAGTTTAGGGAAAAGCTGAAGGAGCTTATAAGAACAGCCCAGAGCAACCTGGCAGCTGCCCAACAAAAACAAAAGATATAATATGACAGCAGAGCCAGAGCTCGCTTGTACACTGTGGGTCAGGAGGTCATGTTCATAATCCCGGTCAAGAAAGATAAGCTGCAGGCCAAGTAGACAGGACCATACAAAGTAGTCAGACAGGTGAATGATGTAAACTACATTATAGAACTACTTGACGGGAGACATAACCAAAGAATGTACCATGTCAACATGATGAAGCCATATGTCAATAGGGCTGACATGGTCTTTGCAGTGTGTGGTCCTGGGGAGGGGACGGACGAAGCAGACCCCCTTCTGGACTTGCTTGAGGAAAGCAAGTGGGAGTCCTCAGTGGAGCCAATCAAACTTTTGCCCCGTTGACCCCAGAACAGACCCAGGAAGTAATGGAGGTTTTAGCAGACTTTGCCCCTTTGTTTAATGCCAAGCCTGGACTAACCCCCTTAGCGATGCACGATGTAGACATGGGGACACAAGTGCCCAAATGGTGAACAGCATACCGCGTGTCAGAGGCCATCCAAAAGGACATTAGGAGGGAGGTGGAGGAAATGCTGGATCTAGGGGTAATTCAGAAATCTCACAGCCCCTGGGCCTCACCCGTAGTCCTTGTTTCTAAGCCAGATGGCTCTACTCATTTTTGTGTGGACTATCGTGAACTCAACACAGTCATGAAGTCAGATGCCCACCCAATGCCATGGACGGATGAACTCCTGGACAAGTTGGGAGGGGCAACATACCTTATTACTATTGACCTGACAAAAGACTATTGGCAGGTAGAGTTAACTGCCAAAGCTAGGGAGAGGTCAGCCTTCATCACGCCAATAGGGTTATTTGAGTTTAAAGTAATGCCTTTTGGAATGAAGAATGCCCCTGCCACCTTCCAGAGGTTGGTAAACCAGGTGTTAAATGGTGCTGAGAAGTACGCTGTGGCATACCTGGACGACATTGCCATTTTCAGTACCAGCTGGGAGGAACACCTGTCCCACCTTAGGGAAGAGCTGAGCAGGATACAGAGGGCTGGGCTCACTGTTAAAACTAAAAAGTGACAGGTGGCCATGGCTGAGGTGGTATACCTCGGGCATGTAGTAGGCCGAGGAGAGCTCCATCCTAATCAAGCAAAAATTGAGGCAATCAGGACCTGGCCCAGATCTCAAACACAGAAGCAGGTTCTGAGTTTTCTAGGGACCACAGGGTACTATAGGAAATTTGTACTAAACTACAGTGCCCTGGCCACTCCCCTATCTGGCCTGTTAAAGAAAAGGATGCCAAAAAGGATTAACTGGGAACCAGCCTGTGAGCAAGCCTTTACACGACTAAAGGAGGCACTGTGCAGTGCTCCTGTATTAGCCAGTCCAGACTATAGTAAACCCTTTGTAATCAATCAATCAATCTTTATTTATTTAAGGCGCCTTTCTTAAACCAAGGCACCTTTACAAATTACATAAAACAATAAATATTTAAAACAAGATTAAGATTAAATAATTAACAGTCATTAAAAGCTTTGTTAAAAAGGTAGGTTTTCAAAGCTCCTTTAAAGCTCTGGACAGTCGGGCAATTTCGTACCTGATGAGGTAGAGAATTCCACAGGGTCAGGGCCATAAAACTAAAAGATCTTGCCCCTGAAGTTTTTAAGCGAACCCTGGGAATCTCTAGCAATCCCTCGTCAGTGGATCGGAGTGAGCAGGGAGGACAGTAGGGATGCAGGAGATCTTTCAGGTAAGCAGGTCCCTGATCGTGTAGGGCCTTATAGTCGTCAAAACGACCTTGAAGATGATTCGCCAACAAACTGGCAGCCAGTGCAGTCCGCAGATCACAGGCGTTATATGACTGGACCTAGAAGAACCAGTCAAAAGCCTGGCTGCCGCATTCTGCACTAGCTGCAGGCAGCGAAATTCAATCCCTGTAAGTCCTAAGTATAGGGCATTGCAATAGTCCAGGCAGGAGGTAACGAAGGCATGGACCAAAGTTGGAAGATCCTCCGGACGAACCAAGTGCTTCACCCGGGCGATGTTCCTCAGATGATAAAAAGAGGTTTTGACAACTGCTGACACCTGAGACTTAAAAGTCAGACAATCGTCAAATACAACGCCCAAGTTCCACACCCGGTCTGAGATAGTCAGCTGGACACCCCAAAGCCATAAGCCCGAGGGTGATCCAGCTAACAAACCCACCTCACAGTGACCCTGGTCCACAACCAACACCTCTGTTTTTTCAGGGTTCAACCGCAGCCAACTCACATTCATCCAGTCTTGGATTTCGGCAAGACAGTTGTTATAGGCCAAAAAAGGCAGTATCCTGGCCGGGCACAAAGGATATGTACAGCTGGGTATCATCTGCATAGCAATGAAAACCCAAACCGTACCACCTAATAATCACCCCTAACAGCAGCATATACACTGCAAACAACATGGGTGCCAAAATGGAACCCTGCGGTACCCCGCAGGATAGGGAGACTGATGTCGAGGAAATAATTCCAGACACCACCCTCTGAGTCCCACCCTCGAGGTAACGATCGAAACCACCCTAGGACTGTACCAGACAGTCCACAGATAGATGGCAAACATTCCAATAGCACACCATGGTCCACAGTGTCAAACGCTGCAGAGAGATCAAGAAGGACCAAGATGGAACAGGTCCTTCAATCTCTCGCTATTAGGAGGTCATTTAGTACCCGTACAAGTGCTGTCTCGGTACTATGCCTTTTCCTAAATCCAGACTGGAGAGAATCATAGACATTGTTGTTGGTCAGATGATCATCCAACTGTGATGCGACCACTTTCTCAATAACTTTACCCACAAAGGGTACGTTAGAGACAGGCCTGTAATTAGCCAGACAGTCCGGTTCCAAGGAGGACTTCTTAAGAAGGGGCTTAACCACAGCCTCCTTAAGAGGATCTGGAAAAATTCCCCTCTCCAAGAACCTCCAGACTATCTCAACAAGAACTGGGCCAATTTTATCCACCCAATCCATTAAGAGACGTGTGGGGCCCGGGTCCAAATCACAGTTGGTTGGACGCAGTGATTGGATAACCATCACAATGTCACTGATTGTGGGGAGGCTGAAGTCAGACCACACAAACTGGGTGTCTGACATCTCCTGCTGACCATCACAACTCCCATTGGAGAGGGTCAAATGGATCTCGGATCTGATTTTGGCAATCTTATCTGCAAAGAACAGAGCAAACTCCTCACATCGTTCTTGAGAAAAGGCTCTTCCGGGCTGAAGACAGACTGGATTGCACAGTCTGTCCACAGTCCGGAAGAGCTGAGCTGGTCTATTCTGTGCAGCTGCAATCTCTCTGGACAGGAATTCTGCCTTCTTATGAGAGATTGCGGATTGATAGACCAAATAATGGTCCATCAAAATAAGTTTGTCACTATCCAGACCCGATCTCTGCCAACACCTCTCCAACCTTCGTCCAACTCTCCTCAACTCCCTCAGGGTCTCATCAAACCAAGGAGACCTGGGGTGAAGAGTGAGAGGATGAACACAAACAGGAGCAATAGAATCCAGGGCCCCTGCCACCGCCTCATTATGGGCACGTACCAGCCCTCCTGGATCCATGCAGTCTCTCGGAAAGCCCAATAGATCCAGTACTGCCATCAGGTCATCTGGGGAAACACCTCTTAATGGGCGGTACCGGACCATTTCCATAGGGGCTGACCTACTAGGGGTGGCCTCAAAACTGAACCCAATGGAGTGATGGTCCGACCATCCTACTGGTTTCACCACCAGGTCAGATATCTCCATCCCCATAAGGAACACCAAATCCAGTGAATGACCACCAACATGGGTCGAGGAGGAAATTACCTGTGTGAAGCCCAGCAAAGTCATTAACTGGAGGAAGTCTTGACCAAAGTGTGAGAGTTCATCATTGACCCAGGCATTGAAGTCCCCCAGAACCAACCATCTGGGGGATCCCAATGTTAGGTCGACAATGAAGTCTGCGACTTCCCACAGGAAAACATTCCCATCACCTGGTGGACAGTATATGAGAAGTATCCTGCAACCCACACCCTCGCCTAAAATATATTCAAAGGATTTGGTAACTCCCACCGGCACCTCCACTAGGCCCAGTTCTGTTTTAAAACAAATAGCAACACCCCCAACCCTACAATCCACCCTCGGGGGGTGTATCACCAAGTACCCGGCCAGAATTGCTGCCGCCAAAACTGGTCCAGCATTTTCATCAATCCAGGTCTCGGTGATGCATACCAGGTCAGATGACTCAACAAAATCAGCTATAATAGCCGTCTTGTTTTTAATAGACCTGGCGTTACATAACACCACCCGAGTAGGATGAGCCTCCAAGGATGACCTGCTACCTGCTGACTATAATCAGAACCCTTGGGTATGGGCACTAGACAGGGAGGTCCCCTTTCCTGGGCCCATTTCACCCCAGGGTGTCTCCTTGTCCTCACTGTCCCAATCCGCTCACTCCTTTCCATTCCCCCTCCAGACCCTGCCCCCATGCTCCTCCTCCTCCCCACAATCCCCAAGGCCCTGCAATGTCTATAGACCTCTGGTGATGGGGGGGACAAGAAAAGGGGTGAAGATCCCTGAGCCTGGAGGGGGAATAATACCCGACTGTCCTAATATTATCCCAACACATAATAAACAATCCAGAAATTAACCCACCTCCAAAGTTTAAATAAATACAAAGCTCTACAATGAAACAAAATATAGTTTAACCACACCTCAGACTATTAACTTAAACTAGCACAACTGTGGGGGATAAAGGCCAACACATGCTGTAAGCTGTACTACTGACTAAAAATAAAACAAGCAAAACCTTAAAAGAAAGATGAAACTAACAAACTAACAATGCCCACTTAAAAATAATTTAAAAGCCCCACCCAACACCCAAGTTAACTTAACATCAATTCAGAACCTGAAATTTAGAAACCCTGACAACCCCCCTTAAACACAAAATAACCCACTAAAACAAATACACAGCAAAACAGAGCTTAGGGGCTCTCACCCAAACGCAAACACATAATACAACAAAATACAATAAATAATGAATTCCCCTTCCCCACCCAGTCCTCTCATCACTGGAGAGAGAGGGCAGCACTCTCACTGCTAAAAAATTAAAACATTATAATAATACTACAATAACAAATGAATATAAACATAACAAAATTATTACAAAAAATGAAAAAGAAAGAAAGCTGTAAACTTCCCCCTCAGTCCTCTAACAACCAAGGAGAGAGAAAATTACAATCTTCCACACTGCCAAAGAGGACAGCTGTAAAATCCAACAAAACAAAGAAAGTACATGGACGCAGGGTCCTCTCACCACCCGATCGTCCAAATGAATAAAATTAGTAATTCACAGAAAAGTCAGGAGGGTGTCAACAGTCTCTTCAATCCAAGTCCAGAATTAAGTAAGGGCGAGTCCAGGTACCACTGAAACCTGCATAATCCAAAAATAATTCCAAGGGCTGAATCAATGACCAATTTTACTGCAGAAACTCCTTTAAAAAATTCCCCTGTTCACTACTGAGTTCTCTCAGGAAAATAAAGCCAGCCAACACCAAAGGACCCTAAGAAAGGCCACAATTGCAGCCAATTCCAGGGTCCAAGGGAACAAAGTACCCCAACAGACTCCTCAGCTGGGTAACAACACCAAGCCCCCCGTGGGTCGGCAAATCCCCATATAAAACACCCAGCAAAAAAACAAGGGACAAGGAGATAGTTCAACAGCAATACTCCACCAAATATACTGTATGCAGATACCACCCGAAGTTCAAAGGGTGGACAAGAAAGTCATAAATCCAGATACTCGTAGTTCTTCCACAGCCCTACACCTTCACCCCTCCCGTGCAGTTCCTCACAGGTATAGAAATACAAATCCAGATATCAAAAAGCTTCCTGTAGGCTCACCACAGACCGAACTCGGCTGTAAATCCCTTGGGAACCATCCTGAACTAGGCAGAAGTCCTCCACAACCTCGCACTTTGCATGCTCGTGCCGCACCTCACAAACAACGTAGCGGCATGGCATGGAGAACCTCCCGAGGAACAAACGGCAGGAAAGCCCAATCGACACTGTTCTCCTAAATCTACACACGAACACTCAGTCAGTACAGTCGGCTCATTCAGCACACTCCACACTCGCTAAAAGGCAAACGAAACAGATGGCGAGGACCGATAAATAAAACGCAATTGAAGTAAAAATAAAATAAAAATAGCCACATTAACCAAAATTAGCTAAATAAACAGACAAAGTCAAAACTCGGAGCTCCAAAGGTACAGCAGCTCCCAAAAGTGCAGCAGACGCACGCCCAGCCTGGCGGCCATCTTCCACATGGGAGTCATTTGGAAGTTCTCTCTGTGTGTCCAAATCCAATCTGATGCCTAAGTTGTGGGGTTTGGGGCAGTGCTTAGTCAAACGTCTAACCAAGGGAAAGATCACCCAATAGCGTACCTCAGTAAGAAGTTGCTTCCTAGGGAGCAGGCTTACTCTACAGTGGAAAAAGAATGTCTTGCCATGGTGTGGGCCCTAAAGAAGTTAGAGCCATGCCTATATGGGCAGCATTTTGAGGTAGAAACAGATCACAACCACCTGGTTTGGCTGGCACAAATGGATAAAACAAATGGAAGGCTGTTAAGGTGGAGCCTTGCTTTGCAGGATTATGACATAACTGTCTCACACATGACAGGGGCAGAAAACAAAAATGCAGATGTGTTATCACATCAGTTTGAGCAGTGAACTGAATTTGGGGAACTCATCCCATGCCTAGGAATAGATTCCCTCAAGTTCAGTCTAGGAGGGAGGAATGTAACATGATACCCATCTACTAACTATGTGTATAATTTTGTTATAAATATATGTTTTAAAATTTCTGCTTATAAGACATAGCTGGGTCAGCAGGCTAGCTAGAAGACAGTAGTGTGAAAGAGACCTGAACTTTTGACCCTAAAACAGTTGCTACAGTTGTTAAAGGGCTAATTTCCTTCTCTGTGTTGACACACAGTTGCAAGCCTTCCTGTGACTATAAAGACTTCCTTCAAAGCCAGGTTATAATAGTCATAAGCTATTCCTTTACTGTGAACTGCAGGGACAAAGTATGCATTTTATGACCTCTGAGGAAAAGGCCAGTTGTAACTGATTTCTGTTAGCTTTCACACCCAGGTGAATACAACTCCTCAGGAAGCTTCTGACGACATCAAAGGGATAATTCTGTCTGTCATAAGGCCTCACTAATTAAGAAGAAGATATATTTTTTATTTGGAATGTTTGAGCAGTGGGCTGAGACATGTGACTGATAAATTAATTCAAGTTTTCAGGTTTGAGTGACCTCACAGCCAGCATCTATGAGCTGTGACCTCAAAAGAAGGTGGAGAGATTAACTTTCAGTATTACCAAGCAGTCTGAAGGGACTCATACACATCTATCTCTGGACTTCTAAGAGAACACACACACACAGTGTGTTCTGGACAAAAAGGCACTTCTAGCAAAATAGGTAACATCAAACTGAAACTGAGTTAGACTTAGAAATTTAAGTACCAGGCATTTTGCTTCTGTAATTTCCGATTTATTTTGACTGTAAGTGTTTATGTTATATGTTCTATGTTTTGTATGTATTTACAATTTTTTTAATTTTAGTAAACAGCTTGATTTCCTAAATCCTGCTTGAGTTTTTTTCTTTTGCATGTGAATGCTGAGACAGTATTGGATAATTCTGACAAAACTGTTAACAGCCTAAGTATGTTACTATCTGGCTAAGTTAAGAAATTACCTAGGTCTCAAATTGAGTCAAAAAGGTAGAATTGTGATCCAGGCTGGGTGCCCACTGGGTTAAGTATTGCACTGCATTTCCCCAAAGAGGGTATGACATCTGATCCTGCTAAGTGGATGTGCTAGTGAAAAGGGGTTCATATTTTACCTCAGGACTCAAGGCTAGTAGGTGATTCGGACTCAAAATAGACAGGAGGGTTACTCTGTTTGTCTCCTGTTCCCATATTGCACTTCAAGGTTTGGCACTGTGGGAGCAGAGGGCCTGCCTGCAGAGTGCGTTTGTGGCAGTCATGATGGAGACAGTCCCAGTATGCAGGGAAGGATGAATATAGTCAGCATGTCTATCCGAGGATTGCAGCAAGTTAATGACTTGAATAGGACACCAAGTTGAGTTTGTAGCAAAATAAGATACATGAACCCCTCCATTGATTCTGTTGTTTTTTTGATCTTGGCAAGGGGAGGATAATGTGATCTGACTATGTTTTCCTTAGGCAGTTATTTATTAAGAGGATGGAAGGACTGAATATGTAAGATAAGTATGTAAATACTCCAGGTCATAGAAAGTCAGAGAAGGCCAAAGTCATAGATGCTTGTAGATTAAGGATGACAGTGGGATAAAAATGCATTTGTTTAGAAGAAGTATCATTCGAGAGCACAAATTATTATCTATATGCTTTTTTATTGGAGGATCTTGAGAAGCTGATTTTCTTGCACCTTGGAGAAAGGCTTTGATTGCTGGACAAGATAGGTAAGAGCACAATAAGTCAGGATGAACATACATCATGGTGAATTGGATGCCAGAGATGTATTGTCTAATTGTTCTGGATGACAAGCCAAAGGTATGAGAGTAGTAGGATGCAAATTTAAAAAATCTGAAAAAATGGGTGAATGCCTCAGAGACAGCCTAGCAAGGGGAGGGGGGATTGCCTTGGTGGGGAGGAGGAATGGTATGCCAAATTAAGGGATAGCACAGTGAAGGCAACAAACCTCTGCATGAAAGAATGAACAAAAACAGGAGGGAAAAAGAGACCACAGTGGTTCTAAAGGGAAGTGGCTGAGAATATAAAGGTTAAAAGGGTAGCATTCTGGAAGTACAAGTAGACACAGAGAAAGAGGGTAGGGAGGTATGCCAGGAAAAACAAAGGAAAGCAGGGAAGGTGGTGAGGGGCACAAAAGTGCAAACATTGGAAAGGCTAGCCAAAGGGGTAACTAAAGGGGATAAGACCTTGTTTAGATACATAAACAAAAAGTCGTAGATAAGGGGAGGATTTGCGAGGTTAGGAAGGACAGGGGGAGACTGTAGAGGAGGATTAGGAAAAAAAGCAGACATCATGAACACTTGGGGCAAGAAGCATAGAGGCAACAGAAACACTTGGGGGAGGGAAAGAGGTAGAGACAAGTCCATTCACAGTGGAAAGAGTCCTGAGAGGACTTGCGAATCTGAAAGTGGATAAGGCTATGGGGACAGACAAGGTACACCCCAGGGTGCTGAGGGAGCTCAGGGAGGTGCTGGCTGCACCTCTGACAGCCCTATTCAAAAACTCACTGGAAACAGGAGTAGTTCCAGAGGACTGGAGGAAGGCAGACGTAATCCTGCTTCAGAAATGTGGCAGCTAGGAGGAGGCTGGCAACTATAGACTAGTCAGTCTAAGATCAGTAGTGGGGAAGTTAATGGAGACTCTTTCAAAAGAAAGGCTAGTGGAGTATTTTGAATCCAGTGGGTTACAAGACCTGAGGCAGTACGGATTTATGGGGGGTGGGAAGGTCATGTCAAACAATCTGATTAATTTCTTTGACTGGGTGACCAAGGAAATAGATCAGGATAGAGCAGTGGATGTTGCCTACTTAGACTTCAGCCAGGCTTTCCACACCGTACACTTCGTTGGAGGCTAATAAGGAAACTGGGCAGTTTGTGCGTGGTACCCAAGTTGCTAAACTGTGTATGGAACTGGTTGTTGAATAGGTGATAGTGGGTGGTGGTAAATGGCACTCACTCAAATAAGGGGAAAGTGACCAGTGGGGCACCTCATGGCTCAGTACTGAGACCAGTTGTCTTCAATGTCTTCATAAGCAACACTGCAGAAGAGCTGGAATGGAAGGTATGTCTCTTTGCAGATTAAACACACAAAACCATTCGGCTACAATCTCCACCATCCAACCCAACTCTAGGGTACGTTAAAAACAAATTTATTGTAAATGATGAGTAACACCCCCCATGACTGTATGGGGGGGGGGTGCTATGCATCTTTTACAATACATTTGTTTTTTAATGTACCCTAGAGTTGGGTTTGATGGTGGAGATTGTAGCCGAATGGTTTTGTGTGTTTGGTTTTCTCATATGTGCTTTCCTTTGGGTCTCTTAGCCGCTGTGATTTTGATTTTTTTCCAGATCTTTGCAGATTACACCAAAATCTGCAATAGAATAGATACTCCAGAGGGGGTGGAGAGAATGAGCAGAGACCTGAGGAAACTTGAGGGTGGTCGAGGGCATAGCAGCTGGGTTTCAATGCAAACAAGTGTAAAATCATGCACCTAGGGCACAGAACCCAGGGGCGGTGCATAAAATGTAGGCAGAAGTACTGATGGTCATGAAACAGGAAAGGGACCTTGGAATTATCATATCTGATGACCTCAAGTTGGCAAGGCAGTAGGCAGGGCCAGCAGCATGCTGAAGTACATAGAGAAGGGAATCACCAGCAGAAAGAGAGAGGTGATGTTACCATTCATCGAACGTTGATGAGACCACACCTGGGGTACTGTGTCTAGTTCTGGAGATCACATCTCAGGAAGGGCATAGCAGGGTAGAGACTTTCCAGAGGTGGGTAAAATGGCACAGGTGTTGCATCATAGGCCTTATGAGGAGAGACTGCTGGATCTCAATATGTACACCCTGGAAGAGAGAAGGGAGAGGGGGGACATGATCAAAACTCAGAAGTACCTTACTGGGCTGAATAAGGTAAATGAGGGGAACATTTTTTCAGAACAGAAGGGACACAAGCACAATGGGGAATTCTATGAAACTAGAAGGAGGGATGTCAGGAATAACTTGTTCATTGAAAGGGTTCTATGTCATAATGGCAATCACAGAATAGCGATCGACATTACAGCGAGTGTGCATAGCTGAAAATGAATTTTGGCGATGTACACTCACAGTGCAGACAAAAATGGTGCCCGAGACCTACGGGTCTTATTTTTAATAAGGGGGGCCATGCCCCCTGCACCCTCCCTCTCACTTATGGATTCTCATCTCCAGGGGGGTGCATGTTGGGTGGGTGAAAATCTTAAAAAAATTCAAAGCCGCCTACTGGCAAAAAAAAAAAAAACAGCACAACGCCAGACCCAACCCCTGCACCCAGCACCTCCCAGCTGACCACCCTCTCCACCACGGTAGTAGACCAGCTCAGTCAGTTCTTCTGCCACACCCCCTCCCACATACCATCCCTTCCCTGCCTCTCCCCTGCATGTGCACACATGGTAACCTGCGTACTTCCCGTCGCAGTATTTTGCCCAACCCAGTATCCGGTCGCCCCCCTACTAAGTAGCTGTGAACACAGGCACCGTAACTGAGTCGCCATTTTTGTAAGCACCAAATTTCAGTAGCCTTGTTCACTGGATACCCACTGAAAGAGTGGTGGACGTCTGGAACAGTCTTCCAGCAGAAGCTGTGGGCGAAAACAGTGGACTTCAAGCATGCATGGGACAGACACAAAGGAATCTTGGTAGGAAAGTGGGGTGAAGTTGCTGGAGATCAGGTAGGGTCTGAGGTAACAGTCAGCAGACAGGGTGGGCCAAGTGGTCCTTATCTGCAGAAAAATTGTATGTTTCTATGTTTCTAAATGCCAGAATGTTACAGATAGAAATTTGGAGAGGGTCCATATTTTGCAGAGCGCAGAAGATAGTGAACTTCTTCCAGGCTACTCTATAGGCAGCTTGTGTCACTGCAGCTAATAAATTCCAAATGGTAAGGGAGGCATAGTTGAGAAACTTTTTTTAATTATTTGCAGCTTTTGGAGTGATGGCTGAGGAATCACCTCTTGATCGGCTTATGGCAAAGTGGTTCTGAATTGCTGAAAATGAAAATGGGAAAGACAGTCAGCTAGAAAATTTGAGCATCCAGGAATTTATACATAGTGGATTCTGAAGTGGAAGATTAAAGAGGTCCATGTTAATCGTCTCAGGAAGTTCATTATGGAATGGGAGAATGACTGCCCTTTATTTACAGTGGTTATGGCTGCTTGGTTATCCGAATATATAGTTACATAGTAGATGTCGGCAGAAAAAGACCCCTTGATCCATCTAGTCTGCCTGAGGTACAAGTTTAGTTCCTACTTTTGTACTGCAGATCCTGCCTGATCTGCAACCTTCCCCATTCCTGACTCCACGAGACCCCTGTGCCTATCCCATGTGGTCTTGAATTCCTCCACTGTGTTTGCACTTACCACTACCACCGGTAACTTGTTCCATGTGTCTACCACCCTTTCTGTGAAAAAGTACTTCCTCACATTTCCTCTGAGTCTCCCCCCTTCTAACCTCATATCATGTCCCCTGTCCTTGTACATCTCCTTTTCAGTAGAATGCTGCTCTCCTGTACCTTATTTATTCCCTTGAGGTATTTCCATGCCTCTATCATGTCTCCCCTCTCGCTCCTATTCTCCAGAGAGTACATATTTAATTCCTTGAGTCTCTCCTCATAGCTTTTCTGATGCATGCCCTGGACCATTTTGGTAGCCCTTCTCTGCACCACCTCCACCTGATCAATGTCCTTCTTGAGATGGGACCTCCAGAACTGGACACAGTACTCCAGGTGTGGCCTCACCAATTACCTATACAGGGGCAATATTACCTCTCTCTTTCTACTTGCTATATTCCTCCCTATGCACCCCAGAATTCTCTTTACTTTTCCTACTGCCCTTCCACACTGACTTGCACTTTGAGGACATCCATTATGATGACTCGCAGATCCCTTTCCTGTTTAGTTGTTGCCACCTCCTCTCCCCCAAGTTTGCATGTTGCTCTTGGGTACTTGGATCCTACATGCATAATTTTACACTTTTTAGCATTAAATCCTAGCTGCCATACCCTTGACCATTCCTCTAGTTTTTCAAGTCTTTCCTCATTCTATCTACCCCCTCTGGTGGGTCCACTCTTGCAGATTTTTGTGTCATCTGCAAACTGGCATATTTTCCCTTTCAGTCTCTCCGCAATGTCACTAATGAATACATTGAACAGTAATGGCCCCAGAACTAACCCTTGTGGCACCCCACTTGTCATTTCCCCCTCCTCCGAATGTACACCATTTACAGCTACCCGCTGGCTCCAGTTGCTCAACCAATTTTATACCCATTTTGCTACTTTTGACCCCACCATGAGACTGCTGAGCCTGTTTACTAATCTTCTGTGTGGGACGGTGTCGAAGGCCTTCCTGAAACCCAGGTAGGTTATACCCACCACCACCCCTGACCCACTACTTTTATCACCCAGTGGAAGAGCTTGATCAGTTTTGTTTGGCCTGATCTCCCCCCTGCGAACCCATGCTGTCTTGAATCCTGCAACCCATTCACAGACAGGTACTCTACCATCCTTTCATTTATTAGTGTTTCCATAATTTTCCCCACCACTGATGTCAGGCTTACTGGCCTGTCATTCTCTGCCTCCTCTTTAGTTCCACTTTTGTGAATTGGTACTACATCCACCCTCCTCTAGTCCCTTGGTACCTCCTAGTAACTAGCTATGAGCTAGTTGTCCCAGGAATGTCCCCAGGTGAGAGCAGCTGCAACAGTGGAATAGATTTTGAATGGAGGACATAGAATGAAAATGGGGTACATTCTCAATTTTGGTGGTCAGGTGCAGGCAAACCAGGAGGTACAGTAGATGGTGACAAAACCAAATGACAGGGTGACATCAGTAAAGACAAGATGTGAAGTGGGAGATAGGTCCTTATAGAACATGGATATACAGTTCTATCTGGATAGAAAGAAGGACCACATAGCTTGATTTGACCGGGCAGAAGCTGTAATGGATATATGATGGTCTATTATTACAACTGAATAATCTAGACTTAGAAGATAAGAGGTGAAGCTCCGGCTTTGTGGAATGATTCTCATTGCAAAGGTGAGATAGCCCAGTAAGTATAGTTCTTGTTTTGTACAGGATCATTTTGCTGACTAAATTCGAGATTCACTGTAATTTCTCAAGAGGGAGACATGCTTCCATTCTGCAGGAATCTAGTTCGATGCCTAGAAATTCCAACATTGTTACTGGTCTTTGTGTTTTACTATTTGCTAGTGGAATACTGAGTGATGAGAATAAACACTTAAGGCAGGTGATGCTTGCTGCAGGAGGAGACTCTGGAGTATCAACAAGAAGGAAACCACCATTCCTGCCTGTGCTGCTAATTCCTCAGGGTCATAAGGGCTCACAAAAATTAAGGAACACCCTCCCCCCATACTGTGCCACTTCCTGCCAAATCCCAAGTGAATCTTGAGTGCTTTCCTACAGCATAATTGGGACTGCCTGGGCTTTCAGAAAGAACGAGAAGCCACCAATCAGTGAACTGCTCTACATGAAGCTGCACCCCTGCTCCTTCTCTCCAGCCAATCTTCAGGGGCCATCGGGTAGGGTATCTAAATCACGGCAGTGTTAAAGGGCTGCTCAGCATCCAGCTCTCTGCTGCACCATTCCTGCCTCTGCTGCTACTTCCCCGGGGTTTTGAGGGTTCATGAGGACAAAGAAGCCCCCCCCGCACCACACCGCCTTCCACCAAGTCCAAAGCACATCTTGAGCACTTTCCCACAGCATAACTGTGGGCTGCCTGCGCTTCCAGAAGGTTTGAGAATGCACCAATCACGAACTGCTCTACACAAAGCCACTGTCCTGCTCCCTCTTTCTAGCCAATCGGGAGCCGTCTTCAGTTACCATCAGGTGATGAATCCTCCTTGAAAACACATGCATCTCAAGAGGTCCTTCCAGCTGCAGTCCTCTTTGCTAAGGGCTGAGTTCAAAGAACAATGTTAGTAGTGTGCCAAGACTCAGCTGCAGAGGCAGTCCACAGCCTGCCATGCTGCACCCACTCCCCAAATTCCTAGTTGTTACATTGATGTGACTCATGAATACTCTTAAAAAAACACTAGTTTGCTACCAAACCCCTAGGTTCTCATAACAGGGTACACTATATACTATTACTTGCTTGCTGCTTGCTACCAATGATCGCTTGCAAACCTTGCTCACTGCTTTTTCCTGCCTCAGTTGTGTATGCTGTCAGAGCCTTGTTATATTACGTTCTGGACATCCATTTCTACTAAATATTGCCAACACCTTTTCTGGGTGGCCTGAGTTCACTGGCTCCCAGTTACAAGCTTAGGCTGCTGCTAATGTTCCCTGCTACTGTCTAACTACAGATAGTGCTTAGTCTGTATTGTACCAGTTTCTGTTATCTGTATTTCTATTGTTGTAGGGCTAACACCCTATCTGGGTGGCCTGAGTCTTCTAGTTACCATGTACAAAATTGAGCTGCTGCTAGGTTCCTTGCTACTGCCTGACTACTGATAGTGTTTAACCATATTTTACCAGCTGCTGCCACCCTTATTTCCACTGCTGTGTTGCTGGTACCCTATCAGGGTGGTCTGAGTTTTATGGTTACTAAGTACAGTCATGGGCTGCTTCTACACACCCTGCCACAGTCTGGCTGCTGTTAAGTTTTTTAAAGGTTATTGCTTGCCTACAAGTGTGCTGTTCCTTGCTTAGGGTCTGCTATTGTAAATTTGGGCTTAATCCCTTGTTGGTCACTTGCCTACAAGTATGCTGTCGCTTGGTAACATTGGATTTTGGTTTTGCATAGGGTCTTCCTTTGTACATTTGTGCTTTTTGCCTGGTCTGGACTGCATATTGTGTGCCCTTGTGCTCTTGCTTATGTGTGAGTGGTTTGCCCTCACCGGTGAACATCTAAACACCTCTCCATAGGTGATCCCTTGCAGTGTCAGCCCTTCCCCACCCTTTTTTCTTTCTAGGATAGGGAAACTGATAGTAGCCTTCCCAGATTTTTGAGTGTGCTAACTTTCTGACACTCACTCCTGACCCTCTTCAACAGGCACAGCACTACACTCTTTTAATGAGCTGGGATGTTTACTACAACCTGATAAATCCTACCTCTACCTGTGTCAGGGATAGTACCCCCAAGAGGCGCCACAGCAACAGACTCTGGTGTCTCCCCAGACACAGATGCCTGGTATTCCTTCTGCTGCTCAGCTCTGGTTCTGTCCACCCCCAGCCAGGAGCCCTGCACCTGTTAGCAGTCAAACCCCTAAAGCAGCCCTGAGACTTGTGCACCTGAAAATCCAGAGTTTTCCTACCAAATTTGATCAATTCAAAGCATGGGTTTCAGCCTCTAAGTCTGACATTATTACTCTCTCTGAGACATGTCTTTCCAGCAGAATGCCTGATGGGGAAATAAAATTAAATGTTTTTTCTATTTTCAGAAGAGACAGGACAAATAAAAGGAGAGGTGGTTGCTCCTATACATCTCAGATCACTTCAGAGTCATCAACACCACCCAACCCTCCCCAGCCTCTTGCAAGCTCCTCTCTATTGGTAGTTTGGTCAGGGTACAATCCTCACTTTTTCCACCATTTACAGCCTTCCAATCTCATTGATGATGTCTTGTCTGCCATCTCCAACCTTGCCCATTCACTACCCAGAAATGGAATGGCTTCTCCTCCGTGACTTCAATTTAAACTGGCTTGCAAACCAAGTTGACAAAGCCAGAGACCTTTTTGTGAATCTTGATCTAAATCAGCTCATCACCAGCCCAACTAGGGTAAACTACTAATCTGGGTACTGTTCCGCACTAGACTGGATCACAATCTCTAACTCCTCCAACATCTGCAACTCTGGAGTACTCTCATACTTGATAGTGACCACTGCCCTGTTTTTCGTGACTGGTTTGCCAGGCTCCCTCATGCCTCCCTTATTTATATTAATTCCAGGCAGCTCAAGGATTTAGATGTGGAGGTCTTTACCCCAGCTCTGTCCTCCACTGACTGGTTCTTCCTCAATAATATAGTGGACAATGACACAACCTACAAGGGATTCTGTTAGACCTTCACCAGTATTTGTGATAGCTTCTGTCCCACTAAGAGCCTCAGAATTCATAGCAATAAGCAGTGGTGGATCTCCAGGGATCTCCTTAGGATGTTCAAAACTAGGGACATACTGTGGGTCCTTTTTAAGAAAACTAAGGACCCAGTCCACCTTCAAAAATACAAAATTCTGTGCAACAACTGCAGATCTGCAGTCTGCAAAGCTAAAATCAATCACATCAAACAAGACATGATCTCTCACCTTGGTAACCCTAAAAACACCATGGAACAACGTCAATGACCTCTTGGGTAGCTCTAAGGCCTCCCAATCCTGGACTATTAAGGGTAAGGACGGGGTCAACTATGATCCAAAAACTATTGCCTCCCTGTTTAACAACTTCTTTGGAGACCTGGACAAATACTGAAATCATTCCCATAACACACACACACACACACACACACACACATATACACAGGCATCTCTTGTCTCATTGCCAGGAGCTTCCTCTCCCAAATTTTACTTTAAATACCTTTTGTTGGGACAGGTTTCCAAATACCTGAGAATTTACAATTCTAAACCTGTTTCTGGTCTTGATTAAATTGACTACCGCCTCATTAAATTGGCCTTTGATGTGCTGGCATGCCCCATCTCCAATATCTTCAACTTCTCACTTCACACGGGCACTTACCCTACATTGTGGAAGATGGACACCATTTTCCTTATCCACAAATCTGGGCCTAAACACCTCACCTCCAACTACTGCCCTATTTCTCTCCTGGACCCCCCTCTCAAAGGTCTTTCAAAGAATTGTCTTTGACCAGATGACAGCCTTTATCCAGTAGTATAATCTACTGACAAATGCTCAACATGGTTTCTGGTTTGTGCACAACATCAAGACCACCTTGTGAAACTCATGGACTCTGTGCACTGAGCCATAGACTCCGGAAATCTGGTCACCACAATATTTGTGGACCACACCAAGGCCTCTGACTTCGAGGACCATGAGCTGCTGCTTAATGCCCTAACCACTCTTTAACTTGTCTTCTGATGCCACAACCTGGTTCAATTATTACTTGTCTGGCCAGATGCACAGGACTGGTATCAACAATGTCCACTTGGACTTTCATTCTATTAACTATGGGGTCCCCCAAGGTTCTATCCTTGGCCCTCTACTTTTTTTTTTTTTGCAGTTTCTAAACATGCTTCCAATCGCTTGCCCTTCCACTAAAACCTTACTTTATGAACATAATGCCATCATCTTCAGCTCAGGCGAGGACCTGGCATTCCTCAACAAAACCTTACAACAGGACTTCAGCCTCCTCAAAACCTGGTTTTTGGACAACAAAATGGTCCTCAACACCAAGGAAATTAATTCCATGGTCTTCTCAGGAATACACATGAAAGCAGGATGCTCTCCCTGCTCTATTCACAATCTTGGAGGCACCATAGTGGAGCTTGATCCCATTTTAAATACTTTGGAGTCCTCCTTAACAGCACCCTCTCTTTCAACACCCACATCAGCAACCTCATTAGAACTGCTCATCATAGGCTTGGAGCCCTATGTCATGAGCCCATCCTCGGGGGGGCACAGCAGGACCTCCTGTCTGCAGGGAGGGTCTCCGTTTTTACAGAACACATGAACAGTTGTAGGGTCAGGAAGAATCACCAACCTTCCTTTTCCCAGTGGGAGGGTAGAAACTATAGTTTTGAGTCTCCCTGATTCTGTACTACATTCTGGTTTGAATCACACCACTGCCACTGGCACCCTCTTGCCTAAGTAGTTTGTAGGATAGCCGAGCGGTCACTATCTTTGTTAACAAGGCATACAGTCTTTGCAAAACCCTTCTGTTTAAAATGTTAGATCACAGAATCAGACCCCAGGCAGAGTTGATCAGAAAATTATAAAAAGTTTACTTAAATAAAAACAACACAGTAAACTCTACAATTTGGAAGATTTTTGAAATGCAGACAGTACCAAAAGTAACACTGGGTGGTTTACAGAAAACATTATATACTGTTGTTCTAAACTGTACCTTATTCTGAGGTTTTTAGTCCAGAAAAGTGTCCATTTTGAGAATAACCTTCTCTCTGTCTAGGTGAAGAAAAGTTCTTTGGAAGCACAAGATTTGTTGGGACTAAAAATCCATCTCCAAATTTCCTGTTGTAGCAAAACTCAGAGTTTATCTTGAAAAGTGAAGTCCTTTGTTCCCAAATTCTGACTTTAAATCAGAATTTCTGTTTTGCACAAAAACACAAGTCTTATCCTAAGGGTAGTCCAAGACCCCATATACTTCAACCAAAGTATATACTGTAACAACTGAAGTTCTCTTAGCTCTGAAATGTCCCAGCAAGGGTCTTTCTCAGGGTCTTACTTTAAGCTAAGTGCCCTGATGTTCAAAATGTATGTCAGATAAATACAATCTGAATGGGCATTTTCAAGCCATACCCACCCCTTTTGAGTTATAGAGTTTGGGGTGCAACAGTTTCACCTCTTCCTGCAGGTGTCACTGTGGTTCCATGTCTAACCCCTGTAACATCTGGTTTCTGAATAACCTGGTTCTGGTTTTTATACTTTATGACCTTAAGCTGGCCTCCTGCTGGCCCTTTCCTGCTAGTGGAGGCTAAATGTCCAGTTTGACCATTCAATCCAAGAATTATGACTTTTATGGTCATAAACCTGTTAGTTCCTTATCTAGATAAATGCCAGACCTATGCTGGCTTTAACAGAAATTCTTGTTATTTTGTTCACCTCTTCCTGGCCTTTTACAGGGACAGTGTCTCAACTCTAAAGTACATTACAGCACATACAATAGGAACATTAATAAAGGATATAGGCCTATCTTGCCACACCCTGCATGGGGTCAGGGTACTTACAAAGGTACGTGGTAACTTTAATTAGAGTTTACTTTCCCACAGCTTTCTGTTGCCTATTGTTAACTATGACACTCTCCTGTATGCTACTGGTCATTAAAGGACCCTTACAAAATGAAAATCGTCCAGGAGATGAAACATGAATGTGCATCTGCAGACATTCAAATAAATGCAGCATAAAGAGCTACAGCAGGTACTAAACAGGCGAGGGCTTCTTTTGCATCCAGGTGTTAAAGTGCACTGCGAAGTAATACTGATTTCTCCAGGAAATCCCATAAACGTGCCTTAAGGATGGATACATAGGTAGCAGTCTAATGGTGTCTGTAATGTCTGCTTTTGTTAACCCTAACCAGGCCCCGGGTCCAGCAAGCTTGATAAATTTAATGGTATCATTGATTCAATCATAGGATAGTGAATACTCTTCAGATGGAATTAAGAGAATTGATGATGGGAACGAGGTGATGATACGTCAATGATTAGATGTTTCTTTCTAGAATATTTTTGTGTCACCTTCTGATGGGACTGATTCAGAAAAAAGGAAAAGGGGGATCTGCAAAAGGACACACGACGTGGAAACCTTTAAAAGTTATTTGACCAGTACAGTGTTAACTACTTCAAGTTCTGCCATAGCAGATTTAAGGTTTGCACAAAGAACTGAGGTGGTGGGAACTGCACAGAGGGGTTAACTACCTCAAGTTCCACCATAGCAGATTTAAGGTTTGGAAAAGAAACTGAGGCCAGTATGAACTACACAGAGGCCTGTATGAAATCTGTCTGAAAGATCAGAGATAAGAAACTAGATAAGAGACTCTGACAGATGAGTTAATAGTAGCTACTGGAATCAAATAGTATGAACAGATACTGATGGATGAGCCACATGTCATTTATGGTCCGATGTAGGTGTGGAAGTTGGTTTCCTGTGACAGACCACCCGTTTGGAATGTGTCTCTGCACAATGACTACACATGTAAAAGCATACATCATGGTGTACTGCAGGCTATTTCTTTGTAGTTGTTACAGATAGCTCTCCTGGCAGAGAAGACACTCTGATGTCCTCATCTATCCAAAAGATTTTTAGGTGCATTGAGGACATGATGTGAAGAGGAAAGGCATGTGGGAGTGATGCTCATGAGTGGTCAAGAGTCAGTCACTGTGAGGAAACACCAGGCAGTAAAATGAGAGAAAGAGCCACAGGTGGAAAGGTTATGGTTCTTTAACTAGGAAAATGCTTACAGAACGGTTTGTTGTCAAGTGACACCCAGGAAATATGCAAGTTGAACTTTGATAACTATGCAGCTGCCTTAATCAAAAATGATGTAGGTAATCTTAAAAGTATGTACCACCATAGTGGATTGTGAGGTCCGTCATGGGCTAGAGATACGAGTCCAGCTTCTTAGACCTGGATGGAAACACCTCACACACAACTTCTAGGCATATACTGAAGGCTGCAACAAATTCTGCTGCCGTTAATGATTCCAGTATGCGAGGATGTTTGGCTTTTAGAGCTACAGATATATCCCCACAAGAAACAGTCCTGTTCTCTATTGTTTCATGGGATGATATAAGAAGGACCACGAGATATATGACTTTCCTTTCAATAGTGTCCTTCCTGATGTGATTTGGAACAATGTATGTAGGACAAGCTCTACTTGGTATAAGTATTTTAGAAGAAGGGGTAGTACCTGACAAGGTGGTGGGTGGTACAGAGAGACTAGCACTGTAGGGAATTAAAAGACAGCCAGAGGAGGACTGCAGGACACCAGCAGAAGACAACTTGAAGCCAGGCAGAGGAGGAGTGCAGGACATTAGCAGGAGCCAAAGGAACATCAGGGAGCAGACAATCATGGCTGGAGAATCAACCAGCAGGAGAAAATGCAGGAGCTGCAACAGGCAGCAGGAGGCACCATTAAGTGAAATCCAGGACCAGGGAAGAACAGCAAGGGTGAATGAAAGAGATGAGGCACCAGGGAGCACTGGGACTCAAGGAGTGGAGATGCAGAGGGAACCAGCAACAAGGCAGAGGAGACACAAGCCATAGCAGAGCTGCACAGGGGAAACAGAGGTGTAATGCCCCAAAGCTGGGCATCCCAGAAAAAAAATAAATAAATAAACTAAGGGTTCACAGGTGCTCAGGGTACCTGCTGTGTGTGTAGGCAGCAGGATACTGTGCTAAGGGGCCCCTGAAAAATAAAGATTCACCTCCTTGTAAAGGGAAACACTGTAAATAATAGAAAAGTGCCCTGTGCACTTACAGTATGGTCAAAAACAGATTTTAAAAGCAATAGATGTCACAATGGCCTGGATGGAATGTTGTGCTGAGAGACTCATGCACAGCATTCCACTCCAGCCAATCTAGAACCCAGGCAGGTTTAAGTTTAAAAAATAGTTCAACAGTTGTGCAGTTGATCCTGGGCAGTGGTTGAGGAGACAGGACACAGAAGTCAGGGGGACAGTTTAGGGCTTACCTTATGTTGAAGCCATCCCTCTGGGCTTGCTGTGGTCCTGTGCTGCCTCCACTGCCCGAAGACTCCATGCTCAGCATTTGTCCTGTGGTCGGTGGTGCCATCAGGGCACCACGAAGATGAAAAATGGCCGTTTGCTGCGGTTGTGAGGCTTGTTTGCCCTCCGTTTATTTATTTTGCCCCCCGAGAGTAATTTACAGTTTATCTCGGTCCCACGCCGCAGCAGAGGAGAGCCGCATCGCCGAATTCCTGTTTGGCCGTCGGAGGCCCCCTAGTCGTCCCCCCTGCTGTCTGTCCATTTTTCCCTCCCACTGCCAGCATCCCTCCCACCTCCCTACCACACCGGAATCCTTCTGCTACCTCCAGAGCGGTGAGTTGGCTGGAGCACACGCAGTGCTGACCACCTATTTAGAAAGGAGACTCTGTTTGCTGAAAAGCGAGTAGGCGCTTAGAGGAGCGTCCGAGTGCCGCAGGGGCATCGGGTCGCTAGGACACTTCATTTTAATATTAAAAATAGGAGGCAGGGTTATCGACGCCCTCAGGGAGGGGCCAGAAACATAAGGCCAGTTCAAAGGCCTATAAATATTCATTAGGGGGCGGGATTTAAGGCAGCAACCTGCCAAATAAATGACAGCAGGTTCAGGGAGCCTGCATATTTAAAGGGGCAATACATTTAAAAGGGCAAGTCAGGCCCAGTGTAAAAAGGGATACCAGGCCCAGCATTTAGTAGGGCACCAGGCCCAGTATTAAGTGCAGCACCAGGCCCAAAGTAACGTGGGGCACCAGGCTCAGTGTTAAGTGGGGCACCAGGCCCAATGTAAAGTGGGGCACCAGGCCCAAAGTAACGTGGGGCACCAGACCCAGTATAAAGTGGGGCACCAGGCCCAAGATAATGTAGGGCATCAGGCCCGAGGTAAAGGTAGGGCATTAGGACCGCGGTAAGGCGTGGTGCTAAAGGGAGGCCCCGGCATAGCGGAATAGGGCAAGCCAGCCTAGTAGTACTAAAGGGCTGCCCCGGCCTAGCAGAATAGGGCAAGCCAGCCTAGTGGTACTATAGGGAGGCTCCGGCCTAGGGGAATAGGGCAAGCCAGCCTAGTGGTACTAAAGGGAGGCCTCGGCCTAGCAGAATAGGGCAGTCCAACCTAGTGGTACTAAAGGGAGGCCCCGGCCTAGCGGAATAGGGCAAGCCAGCCTAGTAGTACTAAAGGGAGGCCCCGGCCGAGCGGAATACGGCAATCCAGCCTAGTGGTACTATAGGGAGGCCCCGGCTTAGTGGAATAGGGCAAGCCAGCCTAGTGGTACTATAGGGAGGCCCCGGCCTAGCAGAATAGGGCAAGCCAGCCTAGTGGTACTAAAGGATTCCTTAGCCACCATGTCCAGAATGGGATCCTATTCCAGAAGACCCTACGTTTAGAAACAAGGGTTCATTTAAGAGTGTTCGATTTGCCTATACTGTGAAACTACTGTAATTACTGTACTGCTTATGCTGAACTATTGCCCTAAGTACCTGAACTATTGCCCTAAATACCTGAACTATTGGTCTAAGTACCTGAACTATTGTCTTAAGTACCTGAACTATTGGTCTAAGTACCTGAACTATTGTCCTAAGTACCTGAACTATTGGTCTAAGTACCTGAACTATTGCTCTAAGCACCTGGACATTGGCCCTCATCAGTAAGAGGTACTCCTGAAGTTATAATTTGCCCTCCTTTGGCAAATTATTGTATCATTCCACAGTTCTTTGGGCATTTTTCAGTTATATGTTTACTATTGTATGAAGACAGTCTCAATCTTCTACCACACTGCAGTCTCATAGTGGGGTCCGTAACACCACGTACGCAGAATCAGTCTCTACTCAGAAGAAAATGTCTTCTCAGCATTCTTCACTCCTGGGAGATCATCCATCAGCTCATCACGTCCGTTTGTGTCGTCCACGAAGTCAAGTCCGTCACCAGTCGTACAAGCCGTACCCGCCATTTTCTTGTTTTCACAGCTTGAAAGTACGTCCGCCGAAACGCATCATGACAGCCGTGCCAGTGTCGTTCCGTATGGTTCCTGTTCCAGATGTCCCAAAGTTGATCACCCTCTACAGAACAGTGAGCGCATCCTGGAGAACCTAGTCTGCGCCCCTCCTGGTCGTTCGCCGAAAGTCGAGTCCGTCGAAGCCCAGCACGGGACGCATCCACCGTTTCTTTGTTTTGTGTTAGTTCCTTATCCTAGGATTGCAGAGTCAACCATCATCTCTTCAGATTCTTATGGTTCCTGGTCCAGTCAGAGTTCCTTCCAAGTTTAGATGGCCCTTGGAGTGCCCAGCATCAGTCAGGTCATGGTAGTCCTCCTCTGGATTCATCGCCACGCAGGTCTTGATCTATCTTCATCCTTGGCAACCCTGGAAGTGGGTTTTGGCCGAGGAACCCTTTGTTGTCAGTGTGTTATCTCAGGAACCAATTGCTCTGGTTCTACATTCCAGCAGCCTTGGTGAGAGTGGGCTTTTGCCGAAGAAATATATGGTCTGTTTACCAAACCTCTCACCACCCCAGTGGCCTTAACTAGGTCCATGCTGGGAATTGTGATTAGGGTTCTACAGTTCTGATTTGTTTCCCTTGTAGCTACCAACGAAGAACGACGGTGTACACGAAGACGCCAGATCTCGGGACTATTGTAATATCTGGACTCTTATGGAAAAGTGTGATGCTTATTACCCTATTACAGTTCTGAGTAGCTTATGTCACCTGATCCTTATTTAGAGTATTGAAGTATAGAATAGTGTCAGAATAAGAGTGGCTTTAGGCCTAAAGTTTATTCTTGTGGTAATATCCTTAGAAATGGTAGATAAAAGTATTTTCCTGTTTTTTTGCCCTATTGTTCTCAGGCAACCCCTCCTCCTATTTTGTGACTGTGTCTGTCTACCCTTGGTACAAAATAAATGCCCTGCGGGCATCGAAGCACTAAGTTGACTCCTGCCTCTCCTTGTCTGGGTAACGGTTGTCCTATCCACATAATTCGGACCTTGGTGCCTCGCTCATCTCTTTTCACCACCTTTAGAGTAGAGCACTACCCTTCACAGAGCACCGCTATAGACCATCACACATACTAAATTTCTGGCGTAGTCGGCAGGATAGAGATAATTATTTATCCAAGGAGTCCAAAGTTGGAGTGGCTTAGTAAGAAGCACAGATGGAGCCAAGGTGTAGTAGTGGATTGTCTGGGGGAGATAGAGACTCGGCTGAGGGAGACCGAGATGGACTTAGAGGAAATATCCCACCATCTCCACTAACCATGCCGCACTACTTCGGAGTGCCATGGCTTCCACAGTTTTCCGGGAAGAAAGATCGGGACGGAACCAGCAACCTGGGGGAATTCCATTCAAAGATGCAGGCCATGTTCCAGCTGTATCAGAGCCCCGAGCAGCAGAAGGTTGAAATTTTAATCGGGCAACTAAAGGGAGCTGCCCACCGTGAAGTCCAATCATGGCCAAGTGGAGCAAAAGCCACAGTGGACCAGATACTCCAGAGGCTACAGCAGATCTTCGATGCTAGGACCGTGTCTGACCTCAAAATGAAGTTCTTTTCACGTACCCAGAAGCCTCAAGAGACCCTGAGGGAGTTTGCACTAAGTCTACAAGAGCTGTTATGAGTGATAGAGAGAGTAGACGCAGCAGAGGTCCGAGATGCAGATCGAGTACTAGTCGAAAAATTTGTTGAAGGAGTGCAAAGTGAGGCCCTGAAGAGAGAACTACGCATGCTACATTTACAGAACCCTGAAGCTGACTTTCTGGATTTTAAGGAGAAAGCCATTCGAATATTTGGTTCAGGACATTCTAGAGAGGAAGCTCCGGCATACCCCCCAAATGGCAACCTCTATGAGATCTCAAAGATCGAATGCAGGTATACCTCCCAGAAGGTATATCACAGAAGCTTCTCAACTCGTACCTTGGTACAACAGGTAGATCTAATCCAAGTAATTTCCCAGACACAGTCACTTTAGGGTAAATCTTTAAAACAAAAATGTACAGTATAGTAGACGTTTTAAGAATATTTTAGAGATTTTAAGAGTGTTTTATTAACGTAAGACTTCATAGAGTGTTAAGTAAGATTTTAGAGGTTGTTAAGATGATAAATTTTATAAAGTGTAAAGGAAATACATGGGGACATGCATTTTTAGGTGGGCCTGAATCTGTAATG
This sequence comes from Neoceratodus forsteri, assembly GCA_016271365.2. NCBI lineage: Eukaryota > Metazoa > Chordata > Ceratodontiformes > Ceratodontidae > Neoceratodus > Neoceratodus forsteri. The sequence goes on from CM057449.1 coordinate 826,014,002, forward strand.
CTCCAAAGTTTGGCATCCCAGAAAAAAATAAAATAAATAAATAAACTAAGGGTTCACAGGTGCTCAGGGTACCTGCTGTAGGTGTAGGCAGCAGGACACTGTGTTAAGGGGCCCCTGAAAAATAAAGATTCACCTTCTTGTAAAGGGAAACACTGTAAATAATAGAAAAGTGCCCTGTGCACTTACAGTATGGTCAAAAAACAGATTTTAAAAGCAATTGATGTCACAATGGCCTGGATAGAATGTTGGGCTGAGAGGCTCATGCACAGCATTCCACTCCAGCCAATCTAGAACCCCAGGCAGGTTTAAGTTTAAAAAATGGTTCTACAATTGTGCAGTTGATCCTGGGCAGTGGTTGAGGAGACAGGACACAGAAGTCAGGGGAACAGTTTAGGGCTTACCTTGTGTTGAAGCCGTCCCTCTGGGCTTGCTGTGGTCCTGTGCTGCCTCCCCTGCCCGAAGACTCCATGCTCAGCATTAGTCCTGCGGTCGGTGGTGCCATCGGGGCACCATGAAGATGAAAAACGGCCGTTCGCCACGGTTGTGGGCTTGTTTGCCCTCCGTTTATTTATTTTAGCCCCCCCGAGTAATTTACAGTTTAATTTCGGTCCCACGTCGGCGGCAGAGAAGCGCCGCATCGCCGAGTTCCTGTTTGGCCGTCGGAGACCCCCTAGTCATCCCCCCTGCTGCCTGTCTGTTTTTCCCTCCCACTGCCAGCATCCCTCCTGCCTCCCTACCACACCAGAATCCTTCTGCTGTCTCCAGAGCGGTAAGTCGGTGGCAGCACACGCAGTGCTGACCGCCTATTTAGAAAGGAGACTCTGTTTGCTGAAAAGCGCCGTAGGCGCTTAGAGGAGCAGCCGAGCGCCGCAGGGGCATCGGGTCGCTAGGACCCTTCATTTTAATATTAAAAATAGGAGGCGGGGTTAGCGACACCCTCAGGGAGGGGCCAGAAACATAAGGCCAGTTCAAAGGCCTATAAATATTCATCAGGGGCGGGATTTATGGAGGCAACCTGCTGAATAAATGACCGCAGGTTCAGGAAGCCTGCAGATTTAAAGGGGCAATACATTTAAAAGGACAAGTCAGCCCCAGTGTAAAGAGGGGCACCAGGCCCAGCATTTAGTAGGGCACCAGGCCCAGTATTAAGTGGGGCACCATGCCCAAAGTAACGTGGGGCACCAGGCCCAGTGTTAAGTGGGGCACCGGGCCCAATGTAAAGTGGGGCACCAGGCCCAAAGTAATGTGGGGCACCAGGCCCAGTATAAAGTGGGGCACCAGGCCCAAGATAACGTAGGGCGTCAGACCCAAGGTAAAGGTAGAGCATTAGGCCCGAGGTAAGGCGTGGTGCTAATGGGAGGCGCCCCGGCCTAGCAGAACAGGGCAAGCCAGCCTAGTAGTACTAAAGGGAGGCCCCGGCCTAGCAGAATAGGGCAAGCCAGCCTAGTGGTACTATAGGGAGGCCCTGGCCTAGCAGAATAGGGCAAGCCAGCCTAGTGGTACTAAAGGGAGGCCCCGGACTAGCGGAATAGGGCAATCCAGCCTAGTGGTACTAAAGGGAGGCCCCGGCCTAGCGGAATAGGGCAAGCCAGCCTAGTAGTACTAAAGGGAGGCCCCGGCCGAGCGGAATAGGGAAAGCCAGCCTAGTGGTACTATAGGGAGGCCCCGGACTAGCGGAATAGGGCAAGCCAGCCTAGTGGTACTATAGTGAGGCCCCGGCCTAGCAGAATATTGCAAGCCAGCCTAGTGGTACTAAAGGATTCCTTAGCCACCACGTCCAGAACAGGATCCTATTCCAGAAGACCCTACGTTTAGAAACCGGGGTTCATTTAAGAGTGTTCGATTTGCTTATACTGTGAAACTACTGTAATTACTGTACTGCTTATGCTGAACTATTGCCCTTAGTACCTGAACTATTGCCCTAAGTACCTGAACTATTGGTCTAAGTACCTGAACTATTGTCCTAAGTACCTGAACTATTGGTCTAAGTACCTGAACTAGTGTTCTAAGTACCTGGACATTGGCCCTCATCAGTAAGAGGTACTCCTGAAGTTATAATTTGCCCTCCTTTGGCAAATTATTGTATCATTCCACAGTTCTTTGGGCATTTTTCAGTTATATGTTTACTATTGTATGAAGACAGTCTCAATCTTCTACCACACTGCAGTCTCATAGTGGGGTCCGTAACACCACGTACGCAGAATCAATCTCTACTCAGAAGATGTCCTCTCAGCATTCTTCACTCCTGGGAGATCATCCATCAGCTCATCATGTCTGTTTGTGTCGTCCACTGAAGTCGAGTCTGTCGCCAGTCGTACAAGCCGTACCCGCCGTTTTCTTGTTTTCAAAGTTTGAAAGTATGTCCGACGAAACGCATCACGACAGCCGTGTCAGTGTCGTTCCATATGGTTCCTGTTCCAGATGTCCCGAGGTTGGTCGCCCTCTACAGAACAGTGAGCTCATTCTGGAGAACCTAGTCTGCGGCCCTCCTGGTCGTTCGTCGAAAGTCGAGTCCGTCGAAGCCCAGTATGGGATGCATCCACTGTTTCTTTGTTTTGTGTTAGTTTCTGATCCTAGGATTGCAGAGTCAACCATCATCTCTTCAGATTCTTATGGTCCCTGGTCCTGTCAGAGTTCCTTCCGAGTTTAGCTGGCCCTTGGAGTGCCGCAGCACCAGTCAGGTCGTGGTAGTCCTCCTCTGGATTCATCGCCACGCAGGTCTTGATCTATCTTCATCCTTGGCAACCCTGGAAGTGGGTTTTGGCCGAGGAACCATTTGTTTTCAGTGTGTTATCTCAGGAACCAGTTGCTCTGGTTCTACATTCCGGCAGCCTTGGAGAGAGTGAGCTTTTGCCGAAGAAATATATGGTCTGTTTACCAAACCTCTCACCACCCCAGTGGCCTTAACTAGGTCCTTGCTGGGAATTGTGATTAGGGTTCTACAGTTCTGATTTGTTTCCCTTGTAGCTACCAACGAAAACGACGGTGTCCACGAAGACGCCGGATCTCTGGACTATTGTAATATCTAGACTCTTATGGAAAAGTGTGATGCTTATTACCCTATCACAGTTCTGAGTAGCTTATGTCACCTGATCCTCATTTAGAGTATTGAAGTATAGAATAGTGTCAGAATAAGAGTGACGTTAGGCCTAAAGTTTATTCTTGTGGTAATAACCTTAGAAGTGGTAGATAAAAGTATTTTCCTGTTTTGTTGCCCTATTGTTCTCGGGCAACCCCTCCTCCTATTTTGTGACTGTGTCTGTCTACCCTTGGTACAAAATAAATGCCCTGCGGGCATCAAAGCACTAAGTTGACTCCTGCCTCTCCTTGTCTGGGTAACGGTTGTCCTAGCCACATAATTCAGACCTTTGTACCTCGCATATCTCTTTTCACCACCTTTGGAGTAGAGCACTACCCTTCACAGAGCACTGCTATAGACCATCACAGAGGACTAAACACAAAAAAGAAAGTGAAGAAGAGCAGTGATCTGCAGCGTGAGGCAGAGACCCAAAGAAGGCAAAGGGAGCAGCAGAGCCATTGGGGGAATATGGAGCACAGCAGAAGGTGGAGGGAGATTAGCAGAGCCAGAGAAAGCAAGCAAATGTGGGGAGAAATAGAGCAGAGCAGAAGAGGGGAGGCAAAGAGTAGAACCAAAGGGAGCAGTGAGTGAAAAACCACACAAGGACAAAGCACAAGCATAGCAGAGGCACAGAACAGGGTGCCAAACAGCACAGAGGTAAGTCACATGAAACACTAGGCAAATGAGATGAGGATTTGGTGGCTTATGTAGGGTAGGGTGAGGAGTCTTGCAGCCCCCATTGAATCACAGGATTGCCCTTTCAGTTACTGGCATGGTGCAGGTGGAGGCCTTCTGGAGTACTAGAAATATGCCTAGTGGGTAAGAAAAATTGAAAGCAGTCCAGCCCCAGGGGAGGGGTAATGTAAGGAAAGAGTGGGAGTGGGCAGACATCCAAGTGGCACCACCTGGCTCTGTTGAATCACAGCAAGGCACAGAGTCATGTGACTGTTGCTACGCCATGCTGTAAGTCTGTGGAGTCACATCCTAGCATGTTAGTGGGTGCAAACACCACTTTCTCCCATTAACATCTGGCTAACCCATTTACATTGTGGCTTAGTTAATGGGAGAGCACGCCTCTTGTTGTGACAATGTGTGTCTTTTGTTAAGAGCACAAACTGGTGACAGCACTAAATGTGCCAGTGTGCACCTCCATTTTGCACTGCAACCCATGGCAACAGAGTGGGTCTTAGGGGACATTACAGCAATCCTTTTTTCCATCAGTGACTGCACAAAATCCTACTTATACCTTTAATAATTTTTCTGTAACTGCAAAAACTATGTTAGATTATTTATATTTCAAATGTATCCTGTCAACATTTCTTAATGTCCCAGCTCTGACATCACTGCTGTGGTACTGTGTTATGACTTTACAGCAAGTTACTTTAAACATTTAACAGTGTGGCCATCCAGTTGTTATACTATGATTAATGACTGCCATATTTCTATTCCATTTTTAAAACTGGAACACTGGAATTGGCAAGGCTCCCCAGTACAGATATTGTCAATGAATGTCACTGTAAACAATAAGCTACTTGCAGTGATGTCATCACTGGGCAGGGATAACATTTGGCTATATACAAAAATACAAATGTGCCAGCAGAAACAGACCACCCGGTCTATCTAAGTCTGCTTGAGTGTGCAACCAACACCCCTAGTTTGCAGCTGCCCACTACCTCCCGCTTGTCATCCCACTCCACCCCCACCTCCCACCCTCACTCTCCCCATTCCTTGTCCCATGCCCTTTGAAGCTGTTCACAGATTTACATGATACCACCCATTCTGGTAGGGCATTTCATTTTCTACCACCCTCTCTGGAAATAGTGTCTCCTCATTTCCTTCCTAAATCTTCCCGTCCTATATTCTTAGCCCGTGCCCCCTGGTGACCCTCCCCCTCCTTAACCTAAAGACCCCATATCCTTACTGATTCCCCTCAGATATTTGAATGTCTCTATCATGTCCCTCCTGTCCCTTCTATTCTCCAGGGTGTACATATTCGGGTCTCCCAGCCTGCTGTCATAGTCTCTCCCCTCCATTCCACATATCATCTTTGTTGCCCTCCTCTGCACCCCCAGTAGCCTGATATCATGCTTTAGGTATGGCCTCCAAAACTGCACACAATACTCTAAGTGCGGCCTTACCAGCATCCTGTAGAGGGGTAAGATCACCTCTCTGCACCTGGACAAAACCCCCCTCGCTATGCACCTCAGCATTTTGTTCGCTTTTGCAGCCACTCTCCAACACTGGGCGGTGTTGTTCATGGTCCCTGTTATCATTACCCCTAGGTCCTTCTCCTCCTCAGTGATCCCCAGCTTAAGCCGCCCCCCATCCAGTATTCTCTTCTTGGGTTCTTCATCCCAAAGTACATAACCTTACACTTCTTTGCACTGAACCCCAGCTACCACCTCTCTGACCACTCCTCCGTCTTGCCTAGGTCCCCCTGCAGCTGCTTCCATCCCTTCTTTCCATCCACCACTGCTCTGATTTTGGTGTCATCAGCGAACAGACTTACCTTGCTCACCACCCCATGTGCAATATCTGATATGAAGAGCCCAAACAATACTGGCCTCAACACAGAGCCCTGTGGCACCCCACTCGTCACCAGCCATGGAATTGAGAGCTCTCCTCTCACCACCTGTTGCAGCCTACCACTCAGCCAGCTCGTAATCCAGTTCATCATTTTTTCCCATACCCCTACACCAGTTAGCTTCTTCCCAAGCCACCCATGAGGCACCGAATCAAAGGCCTTGCTGAAGTCCAAGTAAAGAACATCCACCACATGACCCTTATACAGCTCACCTGTCACCCAGTCATAATATTGAGTGAGGCTGGTTTGACAAGACTTCTCTGAAACAAACCCATGCTGCCTCACATCCTGGAGGCCATAGTCCTCCAGGTATGACACCAGTCTTTCCTTTAGTATCGTTTCCATGAGTTTGCACACTATGGAGGTGAGACTTACCGGATCATAATTACCGGTTCATCCCTTGGCCCGCTCTTGTGTAATGGTACTACATGTGCCATCCTCCAGTACAGTGGCACACATCCCGACTCCAGTGAGGTGCTGTACAGATCTGCCAGTGGCTCCGCCAACACCTCCGCCATCTCCTTCAGCACCCTGGGGTGGATACCATCCATTTCTGGTGCCTTGTCTACCTTCAGTGCTCTCAGTCCCTCTAGGACTCTACTTGCCTCAATTATTCCATCTCTTGCCTCCTCTCCCTGTTCCCACCCTCCCAGCCCATTCTGGCAGCAGTTTCCTTTCTTCCAAGAAAACTGAGCAAATGTATTCATTCAGTGCTTCTGCCTGCTCCTCCCCTTTCCATCCACTCCCCCCTTTTATCCTCACTGTCGTCTCCTTGTTCTTTCTTTTTTCCCTGATGTTTTGAAAAAGTCTTCCCCCATTAATTCTCTGTGCTAATATCAGCTCCCTCTGGGCCTTGGCTTCTCTCACTTTTCTGGTCACCTCCCTGTCCCTGGACCATATTGCATATTCCTCTCTGTCCACTTCCTTTCCCGTCCTCCTAAACCTCTGGTGCATCACTCATGTTGCCCTTACCACCTCCACAACCTCGCTGTTCAACCAGCATGGTTTTCTTGCTCTGCTCCTCTTACTCTGTGCCTTGGTGCAGGCTTCTGTTGCCTCTGTAACTCCCCGTTTAATAATATGCCATTTCTGCTCCATGTCGATCTCCTGCCTTATGTCCTCCAGTTTCCCTTTTAGTACTTCTTGCATCCTCCCAAAGTCTGCCCCCCCTGATGTTTATTACCGGAGTAACTGATTTCTCTGGCTCCCCGCATATCATGATATTAAACTGCACTGTTTGGTGATCATTGTCGGCTAGTGGGTCCTCTAACTTTATTTCCCTCACTGCCTCACCATTCAACAGTACTAGATCTAAAGTGTTCTGTAGCCTAGTAGGTACAGTAACCAACTGTGTCAGGAGACCCTCCTGGATCACATCCAGGAGCACTTGCTCTCTAGCACTGGAGGTGACCGGAATGCTCCAGTCAACCCCCGGCAAGTTGAAATCCCCCACGATGACCACCTTCTGCTTTCTACATACCTTTTTGATTTGTCATGCTAACTCCTTGTCAAGCTCCTCAGACTGGGAGGGTGGCCCATATACCACTCCAAACCTCAATTTCCTACCCCTTGAGTCTAGAAACTGCAGCCAGATTGCCCCTGTTCTCCTTTCTTCTTCCTCATCCTTGTGCATTTGATCCCATCCATCACATTGACTGCCACCCCACCCCCCTCCCTCCTTATAGTCCTTCCTATATAACTTGTATCCTGGGATTGCCAGATCCCAGTCTCGGTGCTCAGCTGCCCACATTTCTGTGACAGCTGCAATATCCACCCTCCACACTGCTGAGTGCCTGTAGCTCAGCGGATTTGTTTCCTAGGCTTCCTGCATTCAGTAAGACCACCCTCCATAATGCCCCTTCCCTTCACTAGCTTCAATCTCCTCCCTTCTACTCCCTCCTTTTTTGGCTGCCCCAAGTCCTTCACTGCTAGCCTGGGGGGGTAGGCTGTGACTCCACTCTATCTGATCCCTGCCTATCTGCTGTCCACTTGCTACCCCCATCTAGTTTAAATCCACCCTTGTTGCAATATATCTCCCCAGTGCTTGCTTTAATACCTCCTTCCCCTCCCCATTCGGGTGCAGCCTATCCCTTGCAAACAGATTGTTATTATCCCAGGTACTGCCCCAGCTGTCCACAACCCCATACCCCTTAGTTTGATACCATTCTACCAACCATGTGTTCAATTCTCTAATCCTCTCCTTTCTCACTGTGCTTGCACGGGGTACTGGAAACACTTTAGAGAAGGCAACAGACTCCTTAGTCTCCTCCCACAAACTTCCCACTTCATCAATCCTCTCCCTTGTTACTGCCACCATTTCCCCTGCTAGGTCATTTGTCCCTGCATGTATCACAATATGTAGTTTCCTCCTACCCCCTTTATGCACCTTAGGATTGCCTGTCCTGCCATATATGCCTTTAATCCTGGTATGGATTCCACCCATATCTGACTGTGCCTCTTCCCTTGCTGGCACATCTGATTCCCCTTGAGTATGGAGTCCCCAACACCAGTACACCCCCCTCCTCTTTCCTTCTGCCTGTCACCGCCTCCCTACCCAGGTTCTCATTTTGGAGCCACTCAAGACTGTGTTTTTACCATGTGCCACAGTGTCTTCCACCCTGTCCTGCCCAATTAAGACCCCTCCCCCTCCTCCTGTTTGACTGCCAAACTCCCTCTCCCTCCTCACCTCTCCGAATATTATTCCTCCCCTGCCACACCATGCTTAATCTTGCCACTAGTAATGCCCCTTGCTCCCTCTTCTTTGTGAGTGCTATCCCTTGCGCAATCACCTCCTGCATCCTCTTTCCCATGTGTTGCTAGTAAAGACACATGTTCGCTATCCCCTTTGCCTTACTATGTGCTTTATCCTCTCTCCTGCCTACTGCTGCTCCTCTTTTTCTTGGTCCTACCAGAGTCCACCCTTCATCAGCTGGCTTCCTGTCTAGTTTGCCCCCTTCCCTGTCCCTTGACCCACTGTTCCTTCTCTGTGGTGCCCCCAGAGTACTCTCAGATGTCAGCCGTCCTACCGACACAATCCTCCCCTCCTCCCTCAACCTTCCCAGCTCCCTGCCAAGCCACTCAACCTCTTCCTTGAGTCTTCTTAGCCTGTGGCATATTGGGCACCCTCCCAGCCTCCACAGTATATTCATCTGCATTGCTGCCCCACAACCATTGCACCCAATAATCCTACCCATGGTCCACACTACCTATACAGCCTCTCCACACTAACTATCCCTACAGGAAGTAGAATTAACTAATCCTAGCCCAGCTGCTCACAGAAATTTTACCTGATATATTCCAGTTGAAGGCCCTCCACAATATCCACCTATTACACTAATTAGCAGTTCATTGTGGATGCTGTATTCCTTTTTGAGCCTTACCTGTACTTTTTCCCCACCCCGTGGCTGTATTATTGGATAGAACTACATGAGCTGCACCTGAAGCCCATTCCTCTAATTGCAAGACAGGTGTTCTCCTATAAATGAGCTGTGCTCGGGGAGGAGGGGAGGGGAAGGTGGGATTAGGGCCCACACCTGACTCTCACTAGAGTGTATCAGTCCTGTGTCTACCCCTCACTGCACTTCCAAGCACTGCAACCTCCTCCAGAGGAAGGTCCCACACACACCCACAAAAACACTGTATTAAACAAGTCAGCACTAGTTGCTAAAGTCCACAGACTGAAAAAGAATTTAAAGCTTATCCAGCAACTAAATCCTTTCCCCAACTGCTCAGCAAAAGAAGGTTCAGACAACCTCTGCCAGACCCCAACTGTTTCTGCATGTCTATTAACTCCAGTGTTAATGGCATTTTATTTTCCCTGATTAACGAGTTCAGCAATGTGCCATTCAAAAACAATGGAGACTGCTGAACCACATTAGTGAGGAAGTAATAAAGTGGCATTAACATGGGAGTTAATACATTGTCACTCTACTTGAGTATGGCAAGAAGAAAATGGCCATGTTGTATCATTCAAAAGGATAGGACTGTATTGCTTTAACCTAAGTCTTAGGCTGGCATAATTCGATTTCCTTCTTCATTTTTATTTTCTTGGTTAATACCTAAATACACATTAGAGTCCCTTTGTGGTTCCATTTGTAGGAATTCAAGTCAACTTGAGGAAAGCTAAAACTTGTAAGACAAAAGAATGTGGGATGTGAAAACTTTAAAAAGGAAAGAAACAAAAGGTATTTTAAAAAATGGTTTCATCCCCCAGCTCTTCAGCATTACATGTTTTTGAAAGCAGCAGTCAACATTACTGTGAACATTTGATTGGTTCCAATTTTCCCATATGAGTTACTTGGTCAACCCCTCTTTGCAATTCTGTCATTATGTTGGCGTGTGCATATGCACAAGCAACATCTTGTGCTAGTAGTACATTTCAGAGGTGTGTCAGTGTTGGCGAATACAGGGCACGCTTTAGTAGGTGCATCCCTCATTCCCCAATAAGCCAGCATGCTAGCACTGACGGAAGAAATATGTAAAGTGGACACAACTTGTAAGAAAAGTGCCACTGCAATCAGAAACATGCTCGTCTCATGCAGCGGCAGAGATGACATGCTTCCTGATGTGCCTTTTCTGGTGAAATATTTCAATAAACATGGTGACAAAGCCGCCACCACACCATCCCTAAAGGAAGCCAACATCAGGGGTGCAATCCCCATGTCGAAATGTCTGGCCCAGTCCCCCACATTGTGTGGCACACTAAGAGCCCACCCAAGTGTGCTGCCATTCACGGTAAGACAATCGTGTCAGCATGTTCCTGCCCCTGGGCCCCACCCCACCCCCACTGTGTGGCACACTGGGAGCCCACCCCAGTGTTGCCAACATCAGGTCCCCCCTCCCAAAAGTCATGGGTCACACCGGGAGCCTAACCCAGTGTGCTCAACATTTGTTTCACCTGTAAAGAAAGAAAACTGTCATGCAGCGCAGTGTCTGTTTTTTTTTTTTGTACCTGAAACAAAGAAATCTGTCCGTTGTCCACAGCGCCTCCCCTCTCCCACCCTGCAACCACCCTCTGTGCACCCCACCTCCCCATACCCCCCTCACCCCATACTTACTTCTGGAGGTCAGTGCTGCGATCTTTGGTGGAGCGGGAACATGTCTGCACTCTTCAAAGCCAACCATGAACTAAAGAAATGCCGGTAAGCTGTACAATGCCATAAATGTGTGTGTGTGTGGGAAGGGTTCAACTTAGGTGGATATCTCAGCCATTTTTTTGATTTTTGGCTTCAAATTTTCAACATGGGGTTCTTGGGACCCCGCCTCATGAACACATGCACTGCCACCTCGTTATTCTGTCCCAAAAGGTCATTTTGCAGTCACTGCACGGAATCATCTTTCAGGACTGATTAACAAGACAACAGTGACACTGTTCATGAGGAGGGGTCCCAAAAAGCCTATGTTGAAAATTTGGTTAAAAAAATCCCCAAAATAATTGCGATACAGGCGTGTGCTGCGCAGTTTCTATGCATGCTCGTGACCACAAATATTTCATATTTTCACTCCAGATTTTCAACATTGCCATTTTCTACACCTCCTTATGAACAGTATAGCTGTCATTTTTCACATCCTGCCCAAAATATGTTTTCTCACATGTGGCGCACAATGGTGCATTCACTGTGGGAAATCAATGTTCAGGACACATTAACAAAATCACAGTGACACTGTTCATGAGCAGAGGTCCCAAAATTCCTATGCTGAAAATTTGGTTAAAACAATCCCCAAAACAATTGCGTTATGGGTGTGTATTGCACAGTTTCTATGTATGCTTGTGACCTTACCAATTTTTCTTATTTTCACTCCAAATTTTCAGCATTGCCATTTCTTTATACCTCTTCATGAGCTGTCATTTTTCACATCCTGCTTAAAATGTGTTTTCACACCTGTGGTGCCAAATGGCGCAGTCACTGTGCAAAATTACCTTTCAGCTAACAAACTGATAGTGCCACTGTTCATGAGGTGGGGTCACAAAAAGCCCATGTTGAAAATTTGGAGTGAAAATACCAACAAACACCTGGAGCGTTAGGGTTTCCAACCATAACGCCCCATCCTGTAGAGACTAACAGACGTCAGGGGTGTGACTTGGGATTGCTGGCTGTAATGCTCACACCATTCCACCCCCACCCTACAGCCAGTGACAGGCATTGAGGTGCCTTGGAGTCTTCGGCGACAAAGCTCACCTCATTCTCCTATACTGCACCCATCTCAGCATATTTCCTTATGGAATGGGGTGAGCATAAATCCTGAAGATCCCAAGGCACACTTGCCAGTATCTTCAGGGTAGGGTGAGGTGAAATGGCATGAGCGTTATGGCCGACGACCCAAAGGCACACCCCAATGCCTGTCAGTGTCTGCAGGGTAGGGGTGGGGTTGGCATCAGTTCACTACTTTACTGCCATTCCTATTATGCATCTCTCTAACTCCTGCACTACCAATGCCAATGCCAGCAAGACAATGTTTAGCATTAACAAATGCTTGTTTTTATATTATTTTGATGTCCCTTCCCTTGTTTTACAATATTTTAGTAGCAACCTACTCATTGGTGATTACAGTTACTCAAATCACCCCACTCTGTGGTGCTGTACTGCCCAAGCATGTGCCTCGCTGCTTGACTGACTTCAGAAGTGCAGCCGCATGCAGGAGATAAGGGGGGCTAGCGTACAAGATCAGGCAACAGATACTGCAGTATTTATCAGCAGTACACTGACACCAGTTCAGATGATGTACTCCATGTTGATAATGTGCTAAGACAGAATGGGGAATTATGGCTAACATAAACAAAACATTGAATTTAGCCAACCTCTCCTGCTGCTTTACTAACTCAGAAATTAAGCTGACACAGTTTTATGTAGTACATGATATGTCCCTGGCCCCCACAGTGGCTGTCAGATGCTACTTAACTACAGAAATGAAAAAGAAAATACAAATATAAGAAACATGAGACTTGTGGGAATAGGAAAAGACCAGTTGATCAACAGGCTTTAGCTCTTTATCTTAGCCTTATCAGCTTGCTTTTCATCATTTCTTTCCATCTCCATATTCTCCTGAAAGAAGACATGGTGTGTCTTTTAAAGGGAACATTAACCAGGTTGTTTACATCTTTAATATAATTGTGTGTGTGTGTCCAGATTGTCTGTTTAATAATGCAGCGTATTGCTTTGTTTGTTTGGTTTGAAATAGCCCTACTTGCCCCTTATTTATGCTCCCCTGTAAATGCAGCCGTTTTCCCGCCCAATGTTGAATTTTAATTGCTTAGCAGTTCCAGAACCCAGTGACAACAGTTAAGCAGAATACTTGCATAGAAAGCATTACTGTAGGCTTTCATGCAACTGATGTTATTGGGTTCTGGAACTCATAAGTGATTAAACAATGAATATTGGGTGTGGAAAAGTAAGCATCTACAGTGATCATCAATAATGGAAAATAAAGACTTTTTCAAAACCAACACACAAAACAATACACTGGAGTCATTACATTGATTTCACACATGTCCAAATTTACAATTATATTAAAAAATGTAAGCCATACACACACGCATAAATATATATATATGTATCTTAGATCTCTATATATATTTGGTTAGTGAAACATAGAAACATAGAATTTGTCAGAAAAAAGGGCCAGTGACCTATCACGTTTGGGCCCATCTGAAAGTCTGAGTTTTTTCCTTTAGACAGTAACTTTGATTTTTTTTCCAGAGATTTAAAAATGGAGGCAGGACAAGATGGTCAACAGTGGGAGGTAGCTGATTTGCTTGTTCTACTTGAGCTCGCCAATGAAACCTGAGTTTCCCAGAATTTCCATAGCCAAAACTCTTCGAAACGTCTTTCAGTGGATACATTAAATGTAGACATAGCGAACCTATCAAAAGAGGAGAGACTGTTGGAGATGGCAAGAGAGGAGAAACTGAAGGAACTCGGATTCTCTTCTTCTGTCCTAGTCAATTCAGAGAAGAGAGAACGTTCAGGACCTACAGACAGCTTCCTAGGTTTGGTACTGTAGCCTTGGGTAGTCCCATGAAAACCAGTCTGTCAGCTGCAGCTGAGACCGAGAGCCATACCCCTGTTTCTAAAGATGCTGCTGCTGCTCAAAACCCACCTACTAATACTTAACTCCAACATTCCTAGTGCAAAGCTAGAGTCCTTTGAGGTAATTAACAAATCTGATATCATGAAGGCAATTCAGAAGTTAGACTTCAAATGGGAGACTGTTGAAAACGATGTAAAGCTGTTGAAAATTGGCTTGCAGAAAGAAGAAAAAAGTTTCTAATATCTATAAGGAGCAAGTTGTATTAGCCATCAAAAATGAATAAAATACTGTACTTCTTCTGTACTATATGACAATATCTCTCAGGCCAGAAAAATTCTGAATCTGGAGAACTTTGCTAGGAAAAATAATTTGAGACCGCAGCACCGCAGTCTATTAATGTTACCACAAAATCTATCAGTCCTCCCACTGTTTTAATCCAGTTTGCACTGGGCAGTGACCACGAATATACCATCAAACAAGTGCAGTTAAAGGAAGGCAAGGCAAGGCAAGTTTATTTAAAAGACGCCCAATCCCAGAGGCTCTGGGCGCCGTACAATCCTTAAAACATTATATAAAACATTCAAATAAGATTAAATAAAAAATCACAAAACTATAAATAAATCATATTCTAAGCATCAAATGCTTGTGAAAATAGTAGTGTCTTCAAACAAGCCTTAGAAACATCTACAGTGGGGGCCTGTCTGACCACAGCTGGTAGTGAGTTCCATAGAGCAGGAGCCACAATGCTAAAGGCTCTGTTGCCGGCTGATTTCAGTCTTGTTCTAGGAACAGTCAGGAGGCCACTACTGGAGGATCGAAGAGGGTGGACAGAGGGAGTAGGTATCAGGAGAGCTGACAGGTAACCAGGGCCCTGGCCATGTAGGGCCTTAAAGGTGAGAAGACCTACCTCAAAGAGGACTCTCCACCTGACTGGCAGCCAGCGCAATTCATGCAATACTGGTGTAATATGACAGAATTTTTTCTGCCCAGTCAATAACCAGGCAGCTGCATTTTGCACCAGCTGCAGTCTGCAGAGAAGTCCTCCTGTGACCCCGAGATAGAGTGCATTACGGTAATCCAGCCTAGATGTGACTAAGGCATGTATCAAGGTAGGGAGGTCCAGAGGTGGAACAAGGGGCTTAATTCTGGCAATGTTTCTGAGATGGAAAAAACAGGTACGAACCACAGAAGATATTTGAGCCTCCATGGTCAGATTCCTGTCCAGAATCACTCCAAGATTGCATACCCAAGAGGAGGTCTTCAATGACACAGCCCCAAGAACAAGTCCAGTTGCTGAGTCAGAGGCCATCCTATCACAAACTCTGTTCGACTCCACTACCAATACCTCCGTCTTGTTAGGGTTCAGTCGCAACCAGCTGGAGGCCATCCAGTCATTTATCTCAGTTAGACAGATGTTTAGCACATCCACTGCATTGGATGTTCCTGGGGCAAAGGACAGGTATAGCTGAGTACCATCAGCATAGCAATGAAAACTCAAGCCATACTTCCTAATGACCCCCCCAAGGGCATAATATACACTGCAAGCAACATTGGGGCCAGTACCGAACCCTGAGGAACTCCACAAGGAAGGAGACAGGATATAGATGAGGAATTACCCATCATAACCCATTGCCTCCTGTTGATAAGAAAGGACTCAAACCAGTTGATGACAGTTCCGGTGAGTCCACACAGCTCCCTGAGGTGGACAAGCAACACACAATGGTCCACAGTGTCAAATGCTGAAGAGAGATCGAGAAGAACAAGAACTGTCCTGTTCCCCCGATCCCTAGCCCTGAGGAGATCATTCTTCACCCAAACAAGTGCAGTCTCTGTGCTATGTCTGGCCCGAAAGGGCTGACTGGAAGGGATCGTACAACTTGTGAGTCATGAGGTGCTCTTCCAATTGAAGCGCTACCACCTTCTCCACCACTTTCCCCAAAAATGGGAGGTTGGAGATAGGACGGAAATTTGCCATGATCTCCGGGTCCAAAGAAGGTTTCTTTAAAAGGGGTATCACCAGAGCCTCCTTCAAGGCATCCGGGAAGACCCCCTCAAGTAAGGAACACCGTACAATCACGGCAAACACCGGGCCAACAGAATCAACGCATCTCATTAAGAAGCACGTTGGCACTGGGTCCAGCTCACAAAAGGTATGCTTCAAATTGGTTGCCACCTCAATAACTTCACTCACCTCACTCACCTCCACTGGTCTAAACTCCCCCCAACTTGGCGGAGTGCACTCGGGGCACATTTGGTGACCACTGTCAGCTATAGTATTGCTAGCTGAAGAGGCCCCCCGCTGGATCACAGACACCCTGAGCAAACTCTTCACAATCTTCATTTGAAAAAAACCCTCCCGGGCTGCAAACAGACAGGATGAAGAAGCCTATTTACAGTCCAGAAGAGTGAGGCTGGTCGGTTCCTCCTGGCAGCAATCTCCCTAGACAGGAACACTGCCTTTTTATGGTTGATTGCCTCCTGATATGCACGATAGTGCACACGCAGGACCAGTTTGTCCACCTCCAGGCGGGACCTTCTCCAGCAGCACTCTAATCTCTGACCTGTCTTCTTCATCTCCCTGAGGTCTCCATCAAACCATGGGGACCTCAGGTATGAAGTTCTGGGTCGTACACGGACAGGTGTGAGGGAGTTGATGGTGTCAGAAAGCACCCTATTATAGGTGTCAACCCTGGCACCAACACCTCCGATGCATGCAGCACCCACGCTAGACAATTTAACTGCTGCCAGAAAACCCTCAGGGGTAAGACCCCGCAAAGGGCAACAGCTAATCATCTCAGCAGGGGAAGGGCTTATAGAGGGAGCCCCAAGCGTAAACCTCACCATGCAATGATCAGACCAAGAAACCCGATCAATCCCAAGATCAGTGATCTCAAGCCCCAGTGAGAACACCAGGTCCAATATGTGGCCGTCCTGATGGGTGGGTGCAACAATGACCTGCATCAGTGCCTAAAGAGGACATGCTCTGCAGAAAATCGTTGCTGCATCTTTGATCTCTATCATCCACCCAAACATTGAAATCCCCCAGAAAAATACATCTGGGGGATCCCAGTGTTTCACCAGTGGTAAACTCAGCAAACTCCTGCAGGAAATTCCCCATCGGGCCAGAAGGACGATAGATGAGGAAAATCCTGCAGCCCGTACCGAGGCCACCGCGGATAGCCATACACTCAAAGGAACCCGGAGTTTCCACTGGGTGCATGGTGAAGGTCAGGCTGGATCTAAAACAGATGGCTACACTGCCACCCCTGTGATTCACTCTGGGACAGTGCACCACGGTATACCCGGGAGGGACTTTGGCCTCAAAAATGGGACCTGCATCGTCACCCACCCATGTCTGCGTGATGCAAGCCAGATTGACCGATGAAATCAAGGCGCCAATAATTGCCATCTTGTTTCTGATTGACCTGGCATTGCACAGCACTGCCGTCAGAGGATTGGAGGGTGGTGCAGCCCCTCGGGTTACCTGACCACTCGGTCTGGTGGACTCCCTGCTTTCTCATAATGTGAAGGTATACTTACATTCCAAAGTCAGTCCTCAGATGCAGACCAGGAGAAGACATATCTTAAAGTAACAGGATGAGGTGCAGGAGATCAGAGCCTGATTTTCACTTTTGTAGCCATGTAAAGCCCAAGTAATTCTCAGTGCTCTCAGATACATCTTCTTTGACCCAGATCAGCTGGGAGAATTCTTGAGGAACAGAACAATGAGAGGTCACCAGCACGAGGAACACTCATGGGAGGTCTCTCAGGATTCTGATACCAATGCTCTTGTTACCCCCTGCCAGTAAGAAATTATCTTTAACTCTGCCTTCAGCTACTGACCCATGAGTCTCATACCCTGAAAAGGGAATCAACCATTTTTTTTCTCATGAAATTGACAGAGGGACTGATACAGCTTTGTATCTATTTGGGAACATTTTCACCAACTTAGCTGGACTTTAAAAACAAGTGTTTCTTATACTCGATTAATTCTGTACTTTTGTATCCTTTTAGAAATGGCTTTGGAAGGTGTAT
Source organism: Neoceratodus forsteri (assembly GCA_016271365.2). Lineage (NCBI taxonomy): Eukaryota > Metazoa > Chordata > Ceratodontiformes > Ceratodontidae > Neoceratodus > Neoceratodus forsteri. The sequence goes on from CM057449.1 coordinate 826,031,728, forward strand.
ACCTTTTACTGGACCAACAAGAGCCTTGTACAAAGATGGAATTCTACACCATCTTTGTACAAGACTCTTATTGGTCCAATAAAAGGTATCAAGCCTTCCAGCATCTCCTGTTTTCCAAGGACCAATACGGCTAGTATCTCTTTTTACCAAGAAATGGCTTTGTGATTTAACACTAGTATTCCTACCTCAGCTTTGATAAAGACTCTAACTTCGATGCTGTTGGCTATATTTCTACATAAATTTGGCTTCTGGTTTATATTAATTTAATATAGTGTACGGTTAGGGCTTACTGTGCATGGAATTCAAGTAGCTCAAAAACCTTGTGCACGTTCTAAAGTTGTTGTGCACATTCTAAAAACCTTGTTGTGCATGTTCTGTCATTAACTGCAGCTACGATTCCCTTGCACTGACTCCCGCTGCCTAGATTCACTTGTCTGCTCACTGTACTTCAGTGTTACGTTAACCGCAGTTTAAAAACAAAAATACATGTCAGCAGCATTTTTTTTAACTATACACTATAACAAATAAACTATGGGTGCCCATACACAACTCACCTTGCGATTCCAGGGAAACTCAGGCTTGTTGTGTATGGGTGCACATTCATTATTCCTTATGTGTTGGCTAACAAAGCAATTTATTACCCCTTAACCATTTCCTATTAGAGATGCAATTCATGTATTTATTTATGTTACTAGAGCTTCAGGACTATCTTAGCAATGTAATTAGGTGTGTAATATTATGAAACTAGCATAACGAAGTGTTAGCATATTCTACATATTTGATGGTTACAACAAAAAAACAAAAAGCAAGTGACTACTCCACTAGTAGCTTGAGCTGTGCCTAACAGAAACCTGGAAATAACACACAACAAAAGTGATGGCACCAGCTCTCAGGATACAGAAAAAAACTCTTTTCTTTAAAGCGTTTACAAGTACTGACAGGTAGAAAAATAATGTAAAGTGCATTTACTGCCTACTTCTATTCCAGTTCTCGGTAGCAGGAACAAAACAAACTACACAGGACTCTATCAGTTTTGCAGGATGTTTCCTCAGGAGTACTGGATGTAAGTTGTGATACTGTTTTTAAGGCAGTTATTTAAAGTGACAGTTTGCTTAAAAACAATGCAAGGTCAAATCAATAAATAAAATATAAACTAGGTAAAAAACAACCAGGCACAAGCTTCACTTCTATAACACAACATACTGTAACCCAGTATTCAGAGGCTGGAAGGATGGTAGGTGAGGTGTGGGCAGTGCAGTAAAGAAGGGGAAAGCGGGGGAGTGTTAGTGTATAGGGAATGGTTGTGAGTGGTGGGAGGATGTATTTTTTGTGTAGGGGTGGTGATGTGGGGGTGGTAGTGGGGACTGGCAAACAGCTAAAAAACTACTGTAAAACTAAAGGTATTGCATTCACCATTGCCCTAAGGTGTATTCTTCAGTAGCTATATGGTCTAACATGTAACATCTGGTTGTCCGTGTATGGACTATTTTAGAATGCCCCACTGTGCAAGGAAAGGCTGCATATCTGCTGGCTGATCTGGGGCACCTTATTTTTGGTATACAAGTTATTGAACTCTTAAGCTTTGTTTGGCACTTTGACAGATGCATAGCATTTACACAGAGCACTAGCTGCACTTTTTGCATTGGACTGCTTTATATTTTCTGCACCATGGATAACCATATACAGTATATAGAAGCATAGCCTCCATATGTAGAATTTATTATTGTTTGCTAGCCATATGCAGCTTATCTGGAATGCAACTGTTATCCTAAGTTCAGATATCACTGAAATTAATTATTTAAGTAGCGCAAATATATTTTTGCAAGACTGCTACATTGTATGAAAAAGGTATTTCAAATGTGTGTATCGCTGAGCAAGCAGTCTGTTTTCTGTGCAGGGAACTAATGTTTAGGAAGACCTGCTGTGTAAAGCGAGCGCCCTCCTAGATCCCACTGCCAAGTCCAGTATGCCACCTGAAGAAATGAAAAAGTACAGCATATTAGAAAACAGCATAGCACATAATTAGAACCAAATACAGAAACCACAGAATAACATTACTTATTTTTGATCAATGAGATAAAGTCAAATGTTTTGTTTAGACCTGGAGCATTGTGATCCCCTAACTTTACCATCCAGCCTCTGAATGTTGGGTTGTGTTTGTTATTGAAGTTAAGCATGTGCCAGGGTATTTTTAGCCTAGTTTGTATCTTTTTACTTATTCATCTCACCTTGCACTGTTATTAAGCACAGTGTCACTTTAAATAACTGTGGGTGCCGCCACCTTTGTTGCTATATTTGAGGGTTAGCAGTTGTTAAGGTTTATATGCATGTATTCCTTACCAGCTGAATTATTCTTATTTTGTTAAATACTACTGCATTATATCAAATTTCTTTTATAGTGAATTTATGATACTCTAACACTGCCTCCTTCTAAACCTACATTAAGGACTTTAGCTGATCTGTGAAGTGAGAATACTATTTGTGGTACATTAATGTCTTAATGTTTTTAGTTGGATGTTATTTGTTTTGAATTTGAACAGACCAGACATTATGGAAATAACCTGACAATATGTTGTTTATAGAAAAGTCTATAAACAAAAAAAAAGTAAATAAAAAAGAATTCAGTTAAAAATAACAGTAGAATCTGGAATATAAAAAAGACATCTGGGCAAAGAGTTCATTTCTATAGCATTTGTACAGCCAATATGTGTCAATGGGTCGGGGAACTTTCAAGGTCTGATGTTATTTTAATAACAACAGGGGTGGGGATAGATCTTGCAAGTTTGAAGAAGGTTTGTTCCTCCCATTCATCACCTGTTTCATGAGGTAATACTTCTTGATGTCCTTTTTTAACCTTGCCCTCTCCAGCATCAGTACATGCCCCCTGGAGGATGCAGTTTCTTAATTTGAACAGACTTGCTATGCCCACTCTGTTGAATCCTTTTATTAACTTGAAAATCTTTATTATGTCCCCTTCTCCCTTCTGTCCTCCAGTGAATACTAGTTAAATCTTTTTAGTCTTTCATCATAAGCCTTGCTGACCATGGATCATCTTCATAACCCTTAATCTCAATGGGTCCTATGCACAAAAAAGGGATTGCCTATGCGCTGCGTATCTAAGCCACGTAGGCAACCCTAAGTGAGAATGCCATGCAGTGGGACCCCCGGTGGCATTCATGGACAGTGTGCCAGTCAGTTGCACAGTGGAACCTTGGCCATGTGGGCAGCTATGCCCCATGGGTGTTCGGGGGGAGTGTCGGGGGCATGCCTGCATTACATGCCATTCACTAAGGCACATAGTGCCAGGCAGAGGGGCACAGGGTACAGCAGCTGAGACCCTGCTGTAACCCAGTGTACACCCCCATGGTTAACACCAGCTGGCCATGGCAGAACTGGGAGATGACCCTCCATGTTGCCCCAGTCCACTAGACTGATGGGGTGGGCCAATGGCAGCAACTCCAGCGAGTGCCTGTGTTTTGATCAATTGGGATCTGCACCTTCCCACGCACCCCCACTCCCAGAGCACAAGGGATCCACTCTAGGACCTGGGTTGGGCATCCGATTGGATGCCTGCCCAGGTCCATCCCTCTGCACCTGGCTGCCCCCCTTGAACCTGTGCACTGGGGAGTAGGACCATGGACAGGTGCCCTGCGAATGCTTGCAGTAGTGCATAATGCACACCCTGTGCCTGTCCTGGCTGCGCAACTACACGGGTGGGGTATGTACCTTTGCCACATCCCTTACACCCCATTAGTGCATAGGTACCAATGTCTGTAATCTATCCCTGTTCTTCTGAGGGTTTGGACCCCAGAACTGGACACAGTATTCCAGATGTGGTCTTATCAATGACTGATACAATGGCAGTATCCCCTTCCTTCTCCTGCTAGTGATCCCTCTACCTATGCAGCCCAGAATTCTGTTAGCACTCCCATATACCATGGTGCAACGAGAAGCCTGCTTTAGGTTATTGTTTATAACCAGTTTCAGGTCCCTCTCCTCTTCCATACTTTTTACTGGTGTTCTAGCATTATAGTACACTGTTTCTGGATTTTGTCCGCCTATGTGCATCATCTTGCACTGTTTGGCATTAAATATTAGCTGCCACATACTGAAACACTGCTCTAGTTTCCTCAAATGCTACTTCATAATGCTAATCCTGTCTTTACTGTCGACTCTCCCACAGAGCATGGTATCATATGTGAACAAGCTCATTTTTGCCCTCTGGCACCCAACCTGCATATACAGATTCATGAAAAATTACTGAACATGGGCCCACAAGTTGTTTACCTTAATGCTGGGGTGCATCCTGTCTGCCCTTTAGGACTCACCTGGCATGATCCTTGCCAGGTAGTCATCCGCCAGGCTGTGAGTGACATTGCCAGGCTGCATTGTGACTAAACCTGATGTCATAGGCTCCCTAATGCATACCCTTTCCTCCAGTCTGAAGGCCCTTTGAGGAACACCGAACCAAAGTATTCATTCAGCAACTCAACAATCACCCCATGTTCCCTCACAGCTCCCCATTTTTGTTTTCAGTAACCATATCTCCTCCTTTATCCTCCTTCTTCCATTTATGTATCGGAATAAGGTTTTGATGCTGTCAGCTGATCCTACTGCAAACTTGGCTTCCAGCTCCACCCTGGCTTCCTTAATTCTTTTTTTATTTCATATAGTAGGCTTTTCCCCCTGTGTCACCTGACTGGGCCATCATCAGTCCTAACTAGCTCAACTAGCTTCACCACCCATCTTCCCTTGGATTTGCCTCTCTCCACTTTCTACCCTGGCTTGCCCCCCAGGATGAGTCAGCTGGGGGTGGACCCTGGCCCCCAATGGAGACTCGGTCAGTGCTGCTTGGAGAGAGCACCACAGTCAGCAGTGTGGGGCCTGCAGCGTGGGGAAGAAGTCCTGTTACAGTTAGGAGCTTATTTATTTATTTAGATCTTGGATTAAACACCTTTGAACTATCAGCTCTTTTACATAGGTTCCACGTCAGTATGACAGACAAGTAACAGTGAAGAACAAATTACAATATCACAAGAGAAACAACATAAGATGGCATTGTACAATGTATGCCAGAGATTTAGGTTAACACAAGAATTGCAGACTGTTGGAACACAAAACAATAACTGTAAGATCAGCCCATGAGGCCTTGTCCAGGAAGGATTCAGGTGGGAGAAGGGAGTGAAAATTCGGGTAGGAGGTGAGGAAGTGAGGAAAAAGGGAAGATAGGGCAAGGCGTAGAGGTGGGGGGGTTGGGAGTAAAGTTTGAGAGAGGAAGTATACATGACAGTGGCAGTAAGGACAAGCTCATAAAGCAGGTACTAAGTGCTAATTGGGGCCTATGAGAAGGAATGAGTAAATTATAATGGAAGCAGTCACAGCAGGCATTAGCTACTAGGTGCTGGTGGAGCTTTAGTTTGAACGAGCCCAGTGTGGTTTGAGTGAAGACTTCATAATGTAAAGAGTTAAAGCAGAATGAGGCTCAGTAGGCAAATGATCTTTGACCTAGGTTTCCCACTTTTTTTGCAGCCCAAGTCCCTAGGATGCTAAGATGAGCTCACTGACACATGGGCATGCAGTTACGCATCTTGAATGATGCTGTAAGTCAGCATCCTCCCACCCTTGTCCTTGACTCCTACTGCACTGCCACCTGTGGTCAGCATCCTCCCGCCCTTGTCCTCGACTCTTACTGCACTGCCACCTGTGGTCACCCAAGTGGCAGTATTGCAGTGGAGACCGAACTCCTTCCCACCACGAGCTGGAGGATGTCCTCTGGGATGCTTATCGCACCTCACACCTCCCCTGGTTGACCATCTCATGACTCAGGCTCATTCCTGAACCAGGATCACCAGCATCGTGAGTGGCAGTACTAGTGCTGCACCAATAGGCCATCTTGGCTTCCTTAATTCGAATCTTGTAGTCTCTCAGAGATCCTCTGTACTTCTCTTTGGCATAGAGATAACCTTTCTCTATCAAGTGGCCATAGACCTTCTTTTTGCTCAGGGTCTGTTGCTTTAAGCCCCTGTTGAGTCAGGTAGACATCTTTTTGGCATTTTGCCCTTGTTGCTTACATGGATGAAGACCTCTGTGGCTTCTTTGAGTCCTGCTTCACCAAATCCCACATGTGTACTGCATTGCCTGCTGAATGCAGCTGCTTCAGCCCATTGTTCACGTCTCTCACTTTTGGCAAGGCCACCTTTCTGAATTCTGGGTCCTGGTTACTGAGGCCCAGCTAGTCTTTCCTGTGGCTAGGAAGAAGGTTACCCAGTTAGGTTGAAGACACGATAAAAACACACACACACACACACACACACACACACACACACACACACACACAGACCTCTGGTGCCATCACATTAATTCAAAAACAATAAATTGAAAATGACACAGTGTAGTGCATGAACCTCAGACTGGAGAAAATCTAAAATGCGAATCTGTCAAAAAATGTATTACACATACTGTATCCATCTGTATATATATATATATATATATATGTATGTGTGTGTGTGTGTGTACAATATATGAAACACACTACATAACTTAACATTCTAAACTTTTCAACAGTCCATGTTCTATCAATATTTAGTCAAAATACCAATGGAAGTGAGAGACTCCAAATAAGTAGATACATAGATACATAGACACTGTTGGCAGATAAATGCCTATAGCCCACCCCAGTCTGCCTATTTGAGCTTGTAAGTTCACTTTATGTTTTCCTAGAAGTCTGTTGCCCCGTACCCCTGACCTCCAGAATTCCCTTATGTCTATCCCATGCATTCTTAAATCCCATGACTATTTCAGCCCCCATTACTTCCTCTGGCAGGGTGTATTTCTCTATTTGCCTTCCTGTTTTCTTCAATGAACTCAGCTTTTACTTTTCCTCCACTACATCTCCTGGACTGGAGAACCCACAGGAAGTATCAACTTGTTGCCTCAGCAACAGCCAGCAAAGTGCCATATTGGTCAACAAGCTTGCTTGATCATTGCCAGCTCCCAGAGGACCAAAGCAATGGTATATACAGTGTACTTACTCCTTCAACAGAATAGTCAGTTATCCACTACAGACCAATGGATTAGACACCCATTACAGCTGGTAGTAAAATATTTCAGATACAGTATAATGCAGAGGCAGTTTGAAAGAAGAGCAGTAAGTCTGATGAGTAAACAACAAAAGACAGATAACCTCCCATTTGTTTTTTGTAAACCTCTCTAAGTCAAATGCATACATTCTAAAGCATAAATCCCTATGCAAAGCATCATGTGTATGCACATTCTCCTGAGTGTTTGGGGAAGCATGGCAATTTGCTCCCGTCTACTCACTCCCCACACTTTCACTCCCGACAGCCCACTCCGATGTCAAATTGCTCCCTGAGATACTCGCTACAGCAACAATTCACTCCCTTCCAACAACCTATTTTACGAACACGCTCCAGCTACTAAGTGTCACAGCCCCACTCAGCAGGTCAGGCCCTCTGCTCCCACAATGCCAACCTCTGAGCGTAGTACTGTGAACAGGGTAACAGAACAGAGTAACCCTCCTGTCTGTTTTGTGGGTCTGAATCACCTTTGGTCTCAAGTTCTGGAGGGATTCAAACTGTGAACCTCTTGCTAGCATGCCCAAATGTACAGGCTCAAATAATCTGCTCTTTGGGGAATGCCAGATATCTTTCACCTACTAGCACCTAACCAGGTATACAAAATGACCCCTTAAAAACTCTATGAAAGACCTTAGATAAATTCTTACCTTTTCCCAGTTTGGAATACCATTAAGCTTATGAACAGTGTTGTCAAAATATTAACCATCCATGCATCATAGACAAAAATGGAGGACTTGGAAGACACAGGCAGTGTCTTTAAAATAAAATGTTTTACTTAAAATGAATAAAACATGTAAAATGTAACCACAGAACAATATATCACAAAACATACAATCACTTAAAAGAACAAGGTAAAATACAAACATAAACTCCTACCACAATACACTTAGACTTGTCTATCTAAAGTATACTTTCTTGCAGTGCTTTAGTTAGCTGTTGTTTCAAGAGAGTCCAAACAGGAATGTGTCTAAGTGGAAATACAGAATACTGTTAAACTGTATCTAAACCTAGTCTTTCCATGATGTCACCTAGCTCCTCCCTGTAAAATATAAAAATTAATACACACAGGATGTCCCATCACTCAATGAGTATATTAAATAAGGTGACATCAGCAAAAACTTGTTTCCCCGTATGACCCTTTGACCTTGAGTCTTTCATTTGATCTAGTGTGTTTTCCTGCTTTTTTCAAAGACATCACAGAACTTTTACAATTCTGCAGTTTTCTCACCTAGCTGCAACATAGTTTTTTTCAGCACCAGTTGAAATTAAGTGCCCTTCCTGAGGACATCATAAAATGGATATTTTAGTTCCTGGCTTCAATCAACACAGACCCTAAACAAGGCTATAAAATGTGAGTTCTTGGAAGTTAATCACATACAGAGATCTGCTGTTTAACATACCCTGTCCTTTAAATTGAAACTTGGGGGGGGGGTCATTCCAGGAGCACAGGATGTCTCATGAGAGACACTCAATAACACATTTGTATATTACAAAATCATAGAGCAATCAGAGCCAGCTGTCCAAGTGTCACAATCCCCCCCACTTAGACTGAATTTGGGGGCTCTATCCCCTGCATGGGGTGAGCTTCCCAAATCAGTTCACTCCTCATAGACACCATCTGAGTTCTGATTGGTCGCTCCAGCCCTATGTAAGATTGTCATCTCATACCCTTGCAAAGCAAGATTCCATCTTAACAATCTACCATTAGTTTTTCCCATTTGCGTCAGCCAAACCAGGGTGTTGTGGTCAGTTTGTACCACAAAATGCTGCCCATATAAGTATGGTTCTAGCTTCTTTAGGGCCCACACTTTCGCAAGACACTCCTTTTCCACAGTAGAGTATGCCTACTCTCTGGGAAGTAACTTTTTGCTCAGGTACACTACCGGGTGATCTTTCCCTTGGTTGGATGTCTGACTCAGTACTGCCGCAATACCCATATCTGAGGTGTCAGTCTGAACTATAAAGGGTTTGCTATAGTCAGGACTTGTCAATACAGGAGCACTGCACAGGGCCTTCTTCAGTCTGGTAAAGGCTTTCTCACAGGCTGGTCCCCAGGTCATTTTCTTTGGCATCCTTTTCTTTACCAAGTAAAATAGGGGAGCAGCCAGGGCATGTAATTGGGTACAGATTTCCTATAGTACCCTGCTCTCCCAAGAAAACTCATGACCTGCTTCTATGTCTCTGGTCTGGGCCACGCCTGAATCACATCTATTTTTATTTTGTTAGGACGGAGCTGTCCCTGGCCTACCACATGCCCGAGGTATGCCACTTCTCCCATTGCCACCTAGCACTTCTCAGCTTTGGCAGTGAGCCTGGCCTTCTGTATCCTGCCCAGCACTTCCCTAGGGTGGGACAGGTGTTCCTCCCAGCTGGCACTACAGATGGCCATGTCATCTAGGTACGCCACAGCATACTCCTCAGCACCATTTAACACCTGGTTCACCAACTTTTGGAAAGTGGCTGGGGTGTTCTTCATTCCAAAAAGCTTTACTTTAAATTCAAATAAGTCTATCAGAGTGATGAAAGCTGACCTCTCCTTAGCTCTGTCTGTTAACTCTACCTGCCAATATCCCTTGGTCAGGTCAATAGTCGTAAGGTAGGTCGCTCCTCCCAACTTGTCCAGGTGTTCATCCGTCCGGGGCATCGGGTGGGCATCTGACTTCGTGACTGCATTCTGTCCATGATAGTCCACACAGAAATGAGTAGAGCCGTCTGGCTTGGGCACAAGGACTATGGGTGAGGCCCAGAGGCTGTGGGATCTCTGGATTACCCCTAAATCCAGCATCTCCTCCACTTCTCTCCTAATGTCCTTTTGGACAGCCTCTGACACCCGATACTGTCTGCCATATGGGCGTCTGTGTCCCCGTCTCCACATCATGTGTCACTAAGTGGGTTGGTCCAGACTTGACGCTAAACAGGGGGGCAAAGTTTGCTAAAACCTCCCTTACTTCTTGAATCTTGGCTGGGGGCAGCTGGGGAGACAATTTTACTGCCTCCACAGAGGACTCCCACTTGTTTTCTTCCAGCAAGTCCAGAAAGGGGTCTCCTTTGTCCATCCCCTCCCCAGGACTACACACTGCAAACACCATGTCAGCCCTATTAGCATATGGTTTCATCATGTTGACATGGTACATCCTTTCTGTCTGTCTTCTGTCAGGTAACTCTGTAATATAGTTCATGTCATTTACCTTCGTAACTACTTTGTACAGTCCTGCCCACTCAGCTTGCAGCTTGTCTTTCCGGACCGGTAAGGACCATAACTTCCTGACCCACCAAGTATGAGCAAGCTCTGGCTCTGCGGTCGTACCATATTTTTTGTTTCTGTTGGACAGCTGCCAGGTTGCTCTGGGCTGTCCCCATAAGCTCCTTCAGCCTTTCACTAAACCTAAGGACATAATCCACTATGGGAGTTCCCTAGATGGCATGCTTGCCTTCTCAGTCCTCCCAGATCAAGTCTAGGGACCCACATACCCGGCGTCCATATAAGAGTTTGAAGGGTGAAAATCCTGTCGACTCTTGGGGCACCTCCCTGTATGCAAACAACAGGTGGGGAAGGTATTTCTCCCAGTCCCTCCCATGCTGTTCAGCAAACACCCAGAGCATTGACTTCAGGGTACCATTAAATCTTTCCACAAGCCCATTGGCTTGGGGGTGATATGGTGTTGTGCATCTCTGCAGCACCCCACACTTCTCCCACAAACATTTCATCAGGTCCAACATGAAGGAACCCCCTCAATCAGTGATAACCTCCTGCAGAAACCCAACACAGGAGAAAATCCCAAGTAAGGCATCTGCAACATTGTTTGTCCTCAGTGAGGATAGGGCGACTGCCTCTGGGTACCGGGTGGCATAATTCATCACAGTCAGGATGAATCTCTTCCCTGAGGAGATAGGGGTATTTAAAGGCCCCACAGTATTCATTCCCCAAATGGCTCCTCCACTGTGGGCAATAGAATTAGGGTGGCTTGGTTTTCTTGCCCGCCTTCCCTATTTCTTGGCACCGGTGACAAGACCTGCAATACTCCTTCACCTGCTGGGTGAAGTTGGGCCAGTAGAAATTCTGGGCCAACTGCTGCATAGAGCACATGATTCCCAGATGATCAGACAAGGGAATATCATGTGCAATCTTGAGCAACTGCTCAAGATACCCCTGGGGAATGACAAGCTGCCTGACTAGCACCCCTCCCTCTGTCTGCACAGCCTGAGTATACATAAGTCCATTTTCCCAATAAACCTTATGTTTACTGTCACCTGCTTGTGCTCCATCAGAGTCGGCCCAAGCTCTCAGCTTCTCTAGACTAGTGTCACTTTTCTGAGCAGCTGCAAACTCCATACACATTCCCAAGGTATGGGGCAGGTTCCCTTCAGTCTCTAAACTAGGGTCACCAGCACTAGCGTCAGGGCACTCAGGATCACTATCATTCCTAACCCTCTGACCATGAATCACCCCTCCCTCTTTGGAGTAACCCTCTGTAGCTGTATGGTTAACTGCTACTGGGGAAATTTCTACCCCCTTTTCATTAGTCTCCATATCAGGAGACACAGGCTGGGGAACCAGCCTCCAAGTGGTTTCCACAATGGCTTCTGTGGGGTTCAGGGAACTACAATTTTCCCTTGCCGCTTGGCTACAGGTAACTGCACACACCATCCCCTTTTGGAGATTGTTGCCAAGGATGACATCCACTGCTAACATTTTGGCTACAGCCACCTGTTGCACAGGTCCCCCTGTTTCACCCCAGTCTAGAAGAACACTATCGAAGGGCAATGTTTTCTCCCCACCAGTAAAGTCTTGTACAGTGACATATTTCTTGGTAATAAGCTGACCAGGCTGTACCAGATCCCCTTTTACCAATGGCAGGGATGCCCCTGTGTCCCTTAACCCTTGCATCTGTACACCATTCACTATGACTGGGTGCATATGTTCCCTCATGTTCACAGGCATGCTTCCAGGGACACAGAAACAACCCACTTCTTTCCTAGCACCCAGCTGTGTATTGCTTGCCCTTTTGGGACACTGTCTGGCAATATGACCAGTTTCTTTACACAACCAACATTAATTTCTTTTCTCATAGAAATCTTTTCTCTGAAACCTGGGGCTAACTGGTTTTGGTGGAGGCAGTGAGGGTTTTAGCTGCCCTGAAGGTGCGCTTTTCCCTTTCTGCGTTGCCACGCCCACCTATTCGCTCTCAGAGCAGGTCTGCTTTTGGCATAGCGTTCCAAGAGTTCTGCAGCCTCTTGCACTGTTTTGGGATCTCTGTCCTCCAGCCAGGTTTTCAGCTCTGCTGGGCATGCCCAGAAAAACTGTGCTAACAGAATCACATTTTAAATTTTATCTACAGAGTTTGCTTCAATTCCTTCCCACCAATGATTTAAAAAATGAAGTTGTTTCATGGCTAGCTCCTCGTAGCTCATGTCAGGGCCTCTCCTGAGCTTACAGAATTTAGCTCTGTATGATTCAGCAGTTAGTTCACATTTTTTAACAGTGCAGCTTTACGTTTGCTGTAATCATTACTGTCCTCATTGTCCATTTGATCCAATGCATCCCAAGCTTTCCTGGTAAGTAGCGGGGATAGCTGGAAGCTCCAGGACTCCCTAGGAATTTTTGCCTGAATACAAAGTTTTTCAAAAGAATTTAAAAAGGCAACCATATCCACCCCCCTCTTTAAATTCAGCTATCAATTTGGAATTCAATTTGTAACCCAGTCCTGTAGTTCCAATTAAACCCAAGCCACTTACCTGCTCTGGTGCTGGTGGTTGGAGTGGTAGCTTCTCCAGTTCATGTTGCCTCTGGCACTCTCGCTTCTTTCAGTCTGCCTCTTACTGTTCATGCTCCCTCTTCTCCTCTGTGGCTCACTTCTCTCGCTCTGCTTCTCGCTGTTCATGCTTTCTCTTCTCCTCTGCTGCTCACTTCTCTCGCTCTGCCTCCCTCTGGAACTCCAGCTCCATTCTGCACAACTCAATCTGCAGCCTGAGTACTTTTCTGGCTCCAGAATGATGGTGACCTTCCCCTGCTGCTGTGGCCCTTCACTGGCACTGGCCCTGCTGCCCTCCTCATCGGATCTGGACACTGTACTGGCCGCTAGCCCTTCCACACTCAAGGTTCATTCCATTACAGTCACTGTTTGTGACTCGATGCTCCGGGTATCTGCTACCATCAGAGCATCCACAAGGCTCTGCTTGGTGGCTTTCACCTCGTACCAGACTCCTCTGTCCCTGCACAACTGCTTTAAGTAGTCTACAGTGTGCCCTCTGTAGTTGAAGCCATCTTCTTCCCTAACTATGGCTACTCTAACTTGCACTTTTAAAGAAAATAAAACAGGTAGAAACTTGACTGTAAGCCAAGTGATATAGTTCTGTGTCCTTTTAAAAAAAAAATAAATCACTGCCTTGTTTTGCAAGTGAGCTGACAGTATTAAGCTGATACACTGAACAATAAAAGCTTGTATTACCAAAATTATGCACACCGCTGCCAACCAATCTGTCACAAACCCACTCAGCAGGTCAGGCCCTCTGCTCCCACAGTGCCAACCTCTGAGCGCAGTACTATGAACAGGAACAGAAACAGGGTAACCCTCCTGTCTGTTTTGTGGGTCTGAATCACCTTTGGTCTCAAGTTCTGGAGGGATTCAAACTGTGAACCTCTTGCTAGCATGCCCAAATGTACAAGTTCAGATAATAAACTCTTTGGGGAATGCCAGCTTTCACCTTCTGGCACCTAACCAGGTATACAAAATGACCCCTTAAAAACTCTATGAAAGACCTTAGATAAATTCTTACCTTTTCCCAGTTTGGAATACCATTAAGCTTATGAACAGTGTTGTCAAAATATTAACCATCCATGCATCATAGGAAAAAAGGGAGGACTTGGAAGACACAGGCAGTGTCTTAAAAATAAGAGGTTTTACTTAAAATGAATAAACTATGTAACCACAGAACAATATATCACAAAACATACAATCACTTAAAAGAACAAGGTAAAATACAAACATAAATTCCTACCACAATACACTTAGACTTGTCTATCTAATGTATACGTTCTTACAGTGCTTTAGTTAGCTGTTGTTTCAAGAGAGTCCAAACAGGAATGTGTCTAAGTGGAAATACAGAATACAGTTAAACTGTCTCTAAACCTCCCCCTTCCATGATGGTACCTAGCTCCTCCCTGTAAAATATAAAAATTAATACACACAGGATGTCCCATCACGCAAGGAGTATATTAAATAAGGTGACATCAGGAAAAAACTCATTTCCCCATATGACCCTTTGATCTTCAGTCTTTCCTTTGATCTAGTGTGTTTTCTTGCTTTTTTCAAAGACATCACAGAACTTTTATAACTCTGCAGTTTTCTCACCTAGCTGCAACATAGTTTTTTTCAGCACCAGTTGAAATTAACTGCCAGTCCTGAGGAAGTCATAAAATGGATATTTCAGTTTCTGGCTTCAAGCAGCACAGATCCTAAACAAGGCTATAAAATGTGAGTTCTTGGAAGTTTATCACATACAGAGATCTGCTGTTTAACATATCCTGTCCTTTGAACTGAAACCTGGGGGGTCATCTCAGGAGCACAGGTTGTCTCATGAGAGACACTCAATAACACATTTGTATATTACAAAGTCATAGAGCAATCAGACCCAGCTGTACAAGTGTCGCACTAGGTACTACAGTGACAATTCGCTCCTTTGCCAAAAACCTAGTACACAATAAATTAATTGGAAACAATAGTAAACAACAGAGTGTCTTACCATGTCAGGACATGACGAAGTTCTGTACCATCTAGAAGTGATGTTGACAGTATTGTCCTGTAATGTTACCCATAGATCCAGAAGCTATTTCTTATAGTTCCAAGTGGAAATTCAAAGAGGAACATTAAAAACACATTCTTTATTCATAAAAAGTTAAAATCCATGCTATCAGTTCCAGCTTTAGTACTCAAAGCTATGTGCTACTCCCCGAAGGAACTCTTCAGTTTTGCACTCCATATTCTTTCCAATGATACAGGCAAGCTGTTCAACAATGTCATGGTACACCTTTTGTGACACAGTGGGTGCTATCCCAGCTATCAGTTGCTCTAACTCTCCATCCATTTCTTTCTGGACCCCTCTGAGGCCATCAATGAATTTCCACAGAGTGGGATGTGACATGCACAGGATGCTTTGCGTCCCTCTATGGAAAGCTTCGACAACATTGTTTGTCTTAGCTCTGCCATCACTCACACTTTCCAAGTGATTCCACAGCTCATGCTCATAATGTGGATGTCTTCTGCCTGTTCTTCTATTCGGGTGCCCTACCCAGACATCCTCAAAATAGTCAATAACTTGTGTTAATGCCTCTGGGAACACATGTTGTTGATCGTCAATTATGTCTTTAAATCATTGTATTACTTGTTCAGGGGGATAGAAAGAGAAAGATGGCAGGTATTTACATTTAAGAGCAAATTCTGGGTCTTGGGAATACTGTACCACTAACCCCTCCATCTGTATCTTTCGATACACACACTGTGTAAAGTGGAAAAAACACCCCACATGTTTACTGTCTGGAAAAGCAGATTTAAATGTATTTATGATGTTCAAAATCAGTCATGACAATATCTGGTGATAGGTTTGGGTTTAGGTCTTTTAATGCAGCAAGCATCCTGTTATAGCAGTCACGTCACTTACTTGGCAACAGCGCATATATAGCTGGCTGCACTTTGCCAAACCGCTAGTCCATTATAACGTACATTTGTTGGAAGGGGGGGGCAACACCGAATGTTCCATCAGCATGCCAAACCTTGGCACTCTCAAGGAACCTAAGGTTTCTGTCAGTGCCAAATATCAAAATGTGGTTATTGCCAGGTCCACTGTCAAACAGAAGAAATGTTACAGTGTCATTGCCACAGTCCTGCTCATATGTTTTGTAATTATCAGGACTGACCACGTCCACAACATCTTTAGGGTTAGGAGGTACCCCATGAACCCTGACTCTCTGCACAGTTCATTTTAAATTGCTATCTTTCAACTTGCTTGTTGCTGCAGGAGACATGTGTTGCTTAGCATGCAGAAGAACCTGCATGGTGGTATCCTGCATTGCAACTGCTCTTTCCTTTGCCATGCTGATAGCTACTGATTTTTCCACAGCACAGGGGTCTGGTGTGTGTGTGTGTGTGTGTGTGTGTGTGTGTGGAAAACCTGTAGATAATACTGTGGTCATCATAAGAAGCTGTGTGTACACGTGCACTGCAGACCTTCACTTTCTGCATAGCCCACTCACACTGCCATATGCCCTTTCCCTCTGACCCATGTTTGTGAAATGTGTATTTAAAGTTACTTTCATCCACCAACTTTCTTTTCTGGCATTCGGAGTTGATAAAGCGGCAAGTAATTTTGAAGGTGAGGCACTTACAAACAGTCATGACCACTGAAAGGCTGGATTTATACTACTGGCTAGCAATTCTGGCTGGATTGCTACATTGCATTCAAGCTAAGTGCCAGTTGGTGTGAGTTCATTGCCCAATACAATAGCGCTATGCAGCCATGTTGACATCAAGCAGAATGTTGATTAGATGTCAAACTGCAGTGACCATACCATGCAGGTGATAATTTGACAGGATGTGTGCAGGAGTGAATTTGATAGGAGCGCAATGACATAGGCATGAATGGCTGTCGGACTGAATTGTCGGGAGTGAATAGCACAGGAGCGTACTAACATGTACCCTGGTGGAGGGGGTGTAATCTGTACAGGACACCTCAAAGGTACTGAAAGGCATCAAGCGGTCCAAAGCATAAGTGAGATGTGACGTGGCTGTCATGTGTAAGTAAATTGATTGTAATGCACTTTGAGACAGAATGTATGAAAAGTACTAAATACTGGCCCGATAGCACAGAGGGTTGAGGCACCATACATCTTACCAGCTGCCACACCAGTGACCTGGGTTCGGGAAACAACCCAGATCATCGGGAGTCATCCAGGAGAGGATTGAGCATCTCACAGGATGCTGTCCTCCTCTGGGGAGGGAGGGGTGATCTGTTCCACCATTCAGCTGCCATCTTAGAAATGTGGTGGTGATGCAGGCTAGAACACAAGCATTGCAAGGGAGAGACACCGACTGGCCCAGGCAGACACTGATGCTTTGTGTCACTCCACTCTCAGTGGGTGTTGCTATGGGGTGGGATGATAAATAGAAAAACCCAAACCATGGCAGAATGATGGTCGCCGCCCTACGTGCAGACCCTGCACCCACTGACCTAGGCAGCCCCGTGGTGTCAAGCAGAGCTGAGGTTTATGGTGGAGACTTGTCTACCTCTGCTAGCCTCCATCATGGAGTGGGGATACCACAGGCAACTGCTGGGAGTCTTGGAGAACGTGAGGTGATAGAGTTGATATAGGGATGGCAGACCTGAGTGTGGGCTGGGGGCAGTATGGCAATCAAGTAGATAAAGAATAAGTTAAAAAAAGGCACTGCATGAGTGAAAATACTTTACTTTTCTATAGTCCATGCACTACCAATATTTAATCAAAATACCAGTGGGAGTGTGAGGTTCCACATAAGCATTTCCCTCTTTGCCTTCCTATTTTCTGTCAATGATCTTGGCTATTACTTTTCCTCAACTACCTCTCCTGGATTGGAGAACCACAGGTAGTGTTAACTTGTTTCCTCAGTCACAGCACAGCAAAGTGACTTATACAGCAACAAGCTTGTTTGCTCAGTGGTAGTCCTCAGAGAACGTCTGAATACTGAAGGCTTATCCCCAAGCAAAGTTTTTGGAATCGCCATCGAAATTGGGATTCATTTCTGGCACCACTTGTTGAGTGGATCCGTGTTCTATTTAAGTATTTTACTATTTCTTATATTCTCAGCGTATTCTTGTTCTGCTTTGTTTTGTTTTATTTTAGCATTTTTCATTCATTTCATATTTTGTGTTGGGTTCACTGTTTTGGACACCTATAGTGTAACTGTGACAGTTAACTGATGAATGCACCTGTACTTGGTTGCACTATTGTAATGGCACTGGACAAGCAATTAGCTATATTTAGTATAATGTCACAGCTCACTCCCATAACCTGTGTTCTGTCACATGACAGAATATAAGTTCTTTAGTGATGACATATAGGAAGTAGTCCTCCCCATCTGACGTCAATGGGCTTTTTTGGCTATTTAAACTGACCCTTACTTTACTCCAGCCATACCACCTGAAGAAGAGGGTATACCCTCAAAACGTTTGGGTTACATGAGTTTGGTCTGAGGTGTGTCCCTTTCTACAGTTTGCCTTTTTGCACTTCATACAATATTTTGCACTTATCTCAATTTTGTATGGCTGCACTATTTTTCTTAATATAGCCACACCAAACTTTTTGTACTTTCTAATGGACCAGTGTGAGCTTCACTTTTTACATCCTCGTTGGTCCAATAAAAGGTATCAAACCATTTGCTTCTGGATCTGTTCTTACAAGGGCCAATACGACAGCTAATCTATTTCTGTATGTCTTCCCTTTTTCTGAACATTTACTCAGCATCCAGCTGGCTCTGCATGTTTTTGGTTCAACTATTTTCAGAGTGTGGCTTCGGCGTTACACTAGTTTGTTGTTCGTTCAGTTTTATGTTTTCAGACCTTTTTACCCACTGCTGCTTTGGACTGTAGTTTACCATTTTGATATCCCTATCTGCAAATGAATATGTAAGGGGTGAGAAACCATCTTAAACTGGCAAGTGGTAAGTTGGCTACCATTAAATATGTTACTAGCAGTGATTGCTTCCCCATAGCAACAGAACAAGTATAGAACAGTGAGACAAGGATTTGTAATACTGTACATTTGCTAAATTGGAGAAGTTGGTTTTAAAAGAAATACACCTTCATTATTATGCCAGTTCCCTAAAGGTATACTTAGAAAAAGGCTGGACCCCTAGAGGACTGTGAGTAGAGAAGGTTCCTGCATCTGTCCTGGAAAACTTGGTGAATCACAAACAAAACAAATATGAGAATCTGCACTGTGTGGTTCATGAAGATTCTCACCCAGGAGGGAAAACACAACCGAGCAGCTGTTCCATCTGAAATTGACACAATTCAAACAAAGCTGTCTGAATTTTTTGATAACCCATTGGTGAAAAAATTTGAAGAAAAGTTAACACATAAGGCCAATAAAATAGAACAGGAGGTAAAAGAATGAATGCAGAAAAAGTTACAATGTGACAAGGAAGAGCAGCAAGCTATATAGCCAAGACAGGAGAAGTCGATTCCTGAGCATGGGTGATCTTGTACAGGTGGGTGGTCCAAAGGGACAAACTGAAGAAAAGCCGCAAACAAGTCCTCTACTAGAAGTCAACTCACAGATACCTCACAATCACCCAAAATCAGCAGGACAGTGACATTTTTAGAGGAACAAACGCAGGCCATGACCCAGAAGATGAACAAGTCATCACAAAAAAAAAGAAAAGAAAAAAGACGGCCAAGGAGGGCCACAGGTGTAGAGGTCACCAGCATAAATAAACCACTTGTAATTGGAATCAAGCCAAAATGCAGCAATAGTTGTAAATCTTTCTAAAAGAACCCTAACAATGACACAGATTAGCGCAGTGGTTTAAGCTCTGAGCTGCAAATCTGGTTTGAATCCCACAGCCCCCACTTGCATGCTATGTGACCCCAAGCAAGTCACTTGACTTCACTGTGCTTCCAGGATGCACCTGTAAACAAGCTCTCAGCTTAGTGTGCCACTCCTGATTAAACAATTGGAAAAAAAAGGATTGGGGCCCCCCTTATAGTCTTTCCTTTATGCCAGCTATGAATGTTGATAAGTTCAACGTACACTGTGATCTGTTCCATTTATTCAGAAAGATTAATTTAAGAAAGTACTTCAGTAAGAATGCCATGGGTCATGGAACTGTAAGTGATGTCTCTATTGGACAAACATCCACAGATATTCAAAGTTTAATAGCAGATATACCTTTTGTTGGTGATACCGACCTAGTACTGCAAACAGAAAATACGGATGTAATCGACCAGTTGGGTGAAGATGGACTGGCATCACTAATTTAGAGTACTGGAACTGATGAAACAACAGCAGTACTACTAATCAACCTGAAACTTGATAAGCCATCTATACTCACACCAGAACATGAGGAAAGTATAGTGAACTCAGCATTTCAACAGGTGGTCCTCAGGGAGACAGCAAATGCCATTCAGTGTTCCAAACACAGCAACTATCATGCCAACCTTGGTGCAGAAGAAAGAGCTGCTTTGGAAGAAATCAGCAAAATGAATGCTATTGTTGTCAAGCCCTCAGATAAAGGGGACAATATGGTGGTATTAGCTATTGATTATTTATCAGACTGAAGCAATGCAACATCTCCACGACACCACAAGCTGTAAACCACTGACCGCAGATCCCATCAACATCTTTTGTGCCAGATTCCACAGATTCTTTGATGAATCAGTAGAAAAGGAATGGATATCTGTAGAAGAAAGACAAGCTCTGAATTGTGAACACCCCAGAGTGCCCATACAACAATTTTGTCGACCAGCATCACAGCGACAGAATTTATGTCGACCACAAGTTGAGGTCGACTTAAATCCCAAAGGATTCCCATTCTCTGTTTCTATTGGGGAGGGCTTTGCTCCTCCAAGCCCCGATGCAGGGGGCTCTTCTCCCCGCACCCCCCCATTCTAAATATAATCAACTCTGAGTTGTAGTTGATTGGGGAGGGGGTGCAGGACCGGGAGACAGTGTGCCCAGGTCTCTGGCACACCAATGCAGCGAACTGTCATTGTCAGCATTTCGTCAGCATCGACGTTGTTCGCTGTATTGGTGTCGCTGTCAGGGGGGTATACCCCCATATTCTACCATATACCTAAATTACAGAAGAACTATCAGCATCCCCCTGGACACCTGATCATTTTGGGGAACAGCTCTAACTGAGACACTGACATCATATATTGACAGAGTGCTGCAGCAGAAGGTAAACAGATTAAAATCCTATGTTAAAGACACTACTGAAGACTTACAAGGGCTTAAAAGGTTTCGAGTGAAAGGAATGGTACCAGTGGTTGACCATCGATATCAGTGCACTTTATATCTCCATCAACCATGAACTTTAGTTACACACAACAAAGACAATGTTGGAAAGGTCACCCATTCAGTTTCCAGTTCCTTTCATCTTCCAGGCTATTGAGCTTATGTTAACCAGCAATGTTTTCTTATTCACCATAATTCATACTTACCAGTTAAAGGTATTGTGATGGGGGACATTGATGGCCTTAATACAACCTTTTTATGAGTCCTTAGAAACATGGGACGGTCCTTTTTAATGTCTTTATAAGTGACACTGCAGAGGAACTGGAAGGAAAATTGTCTTTGCAGACTACACAAAGATCTGCAACAGGGTTGATACACAAGATGGAATGGAAAGGATGAGAAGGGACTTGGCAAGGTTGGAGGAATGGTCAGATGTATGGCAGCTCAGATTCAATGCAAAGAAGTACAAGATAATGCACCTGGGAAACAAAAAACCCAGGGGAAGAGTACACAATGGGGGGGGGGGGGTGAGATACTGACAACAGTAAAAATGGAAAAGGACCTGGGGGTAAGAATATCAGATGACCTAAAGGTGGGCAAGCAATGTGAGAAGGCAGTAAGGAAGGCTGGGGGGATACTGGGATGCATAGGGAGAGGCATCAGTAGTAGAAAACAGGAAGTTGTCATCCCTCTGTACAGACAGTTGGTGAGACCCCATCTGGAGTACTATGTGCAGTTCTGGAGACCCCATGTCCACAAATACATAGACGGAGTGGAGGCTGTCCAGAAGAGGGCAACCAAAATGGTGCAGGGTCTGCACCAGAAGACCTATGAAGAAAGACTAAAGGAGCTTAATATGTATACCCTTGAGAAAAGAAGGAGAGAGGGACATGATAGAAACTTTCAAGTACCTCAAAGGAATCAACAAAGTCCGAGAGGGTAGCATCTTTCATAAAAAGAGATGTGCAAGAACAAGGGGGCACAATTTGAAGATAGAGGGGGGACAACTCAGAGGTAATGTGAGGAGTATTTTTTCACAGAGGGTTGTGGATGCACGGAACAGCCTCCCTGAGGAGGTCATGGAGTCAGGAACAGTGGGGGAATTCGGGAGTGCATGGAGCAGACGTAGGGCAGTCCTAGTGGGGGGTAGGAGGAAGTGAGCTGGTTAACTAGGATTGGCAGCTTATCTGTTGGGTGGGAAAATGGGCAGACTAAGTGGGCCAAGCAGTCCCTCTCTGCCGTCAAATTCTATGTTTCTATGTTTGGTGGGAGGAGGGGTCATCTACGACCCCACTGCCAACAAACAGCTTGACAAAACAGTTTCATGAACCAGGTATGTAGATGTTATACTATGTGTATGGTCAGACTCCATGGCAGATTTGCATAATTTTTTGTTATATTTAATAAACAACCAAGTGAGTCTTGAATTTACATATAACTACAATGGGGCATAGATTACATTTTTGGACCTGGTCTTACATGGAGAAGAGGAAGGGAGGTGTTCACTACAGGTTACAGAAAACCTACCTTTGTCTGCTGCTCTCCAGGACACCAAGGCTTTTAAAGGGAGCCTGCATACCGTCTTCTGGTCTTCTTCCCCCTGCCACCAAACTTTCTGGGATCAGACCCCTGACTGCCTTTCTTCACTGGCAGCCTGATCCACCAATCAGGTGGGTTTGAGGGCAGGACATCAGAGGATCAGCATGCAGTTTTCAATTGCAGCCCGTCCTCCCAGCTCCACACATACCTTTGTCTCCTGCTCTCCAAGACTCTAGGGCTTGCGTAGGGAGCCTGCATACCATCTTTTTTTTCTCCCTCCCCACTGCCACTGAACTTTCTGGGATCAGAGCCCTGACTGCCTTTCTTCACCAGAAGCCTGATCCATCAATTGGATGGGTTTGAGGGTCAGACATCCCTTCCTTCTCCCTTCTTCTCTGAAATAGTGCAAGCGGCCCTTCCATGCAGTGGCCCTTCTACATGAAGGACCATAGCACTAAGGACATTGAGAAGTCTGCCTGGAGTCAGCCTAAGGTCAGCCACTGGCCTCCCACTCTGCTCCTGTCATGTTCCACCTGATTCAAACCTCACTGCAAACCTGGACACTACTCAACTACCCTGCTACAAGGTGACTGTACAACCATTTGTAGTGTGCTACTCTCAGGCTCCCTCTGCTTACTCCTTCCAGCCAAGGTTCCCAGACTTGGCATGCTCCAGCTTGCCATTTGTCTCTCTGTTGCTCATTACTGGTGCTTTTCACTCTTACAAGTTTTACTGAATTATTAGTCTGCTGCATCTAATATGCTGTTTTATCTTATAGCCTACTGCTTCACCTGTGCTGCTACCTATTTGCTTTGCAGATTTGGATCATTATCTTAGTTTATCACCAGCTCATTGCCACTTTTCCTATGCTCATCCATTTAATATTATTGCATTGCTGTTTACTAGTCTGTGTTGGTGTTCTGTACTACAGTGGTGTTCTAGTTACCATTGTGCACTGTTCAATCACAGTAGACTTTGTATAGCCAATTACCTTCCTCTCCCCTTCAACCATGATGTTCCGGGCCCTACTCTGCTTGCTCCATTTTTCACCTCTCCTCCCTCTCCCTTCCCCTCCTCCCCATCCAGCTCCCTTTCACTCATCCTCCTGTCTACCCACCCCCCAATCTGTCTCCCTTTTTCTCTTCCTCCCTTCCTGTTCATCCTGGTCACCTGCCTTCCCCCATTCTTAGCCTGGAGCTCCTCCACTGTGTCTTCCTTTTCACTTGCTGCCCTTCCTCACTTTGCTCTCCTTCCCACTCCACAGGTATCTCCTACTCCTCCTCCTGTCTAGTAATGTGGATGCCAATCCTGAACCTCTCCCCTTTCCCTCCACCACCTCCAAGGGCCTCGGAATCTTCCATCTAAATGTTAGCAGCTTGCTACTGAAACTTGGCTCCCTCTCTGTTTGGCTGCAATTACACTCCCATGATGTCCTATGAATCACTGAGTCCTGGCTCTCCTCCAAGATTCCCAACCATAACCTGTCATTACCTGATTAACATCTCTTCAGACAGGATAGGGGCAAATATGGTGGAGGGGTGGCCATTTACATTCACCAGAGTCTGACATGCACTGTGGCCAGCAAGGCGGCTATTCCCTACTCCCTTGAATATCTTTTAGCCAAACTCTCCTTCCCCTCCTCAGTACCCATTTTCACTGGCATTCTTTACACCCCTCCTAAGATTTCTCACTCTTCCCTGGTAGGCTCCCTTTAACCATTGCTTCTTTTTCCTCTGCAGGTGAACTCATTGTCCTCAGGGACTTCAATGTCAATTGGATTTGCCAATCCTCAAGTCCTACCATTCACAAGTTTGAGACAGTTAACTCATTTGCTCCCGGGGGACATTTTGTGTCGGATCTAGCAATGGATGGTTCCGACGTCATATGGCGTCTGTGGGAACAAATGTATTCATTTGACACAGGTTTTTTCAGAACCCACCTGGCTCAATCCCCACTGTGCTAACCATTCCTTATTGGATTGGGTTCAGCTGACTCACCCCACTACATTGTGACTGCTGGTACTTTGCCAGTTGCCTTTAGCAGCCACTGTATTACTTCCTGCATCAGAAAAATCCAACACTCCCACTCGTTATCTAATCGACACTCTTCTGAATGACCTTACTGCTACTGACTGGTCTGACATCCTCCCTGCCTCAGGTATCAATGTGGCCCTTGCTCTTTTTCATTTCAGATTTTCCTCTGTCTGGGACAGGCATGCCCCCTTAGGAAACTCAGTGTAAAAACCTCCCTCTATCCCTGGATTACCACCAATATCATTGACTTGTGCAAGTCCTAGGACCGCACTTGGGCCCATTACAAATAGTCCTGCTACTCTTCTGACCACATCTTCTGCAGGGCTCTTAGGAACAATTGCACTAAGGCTGTCTGGTCAGGTAAATCACAGGATTTCAAAGCCAACCTCCAGTCAAGTCTAAATTCCCCATCTAAATTTTGGAAGGTTAAACACTCCCTTTTTGATCCCCCTGCCCAGTCAGCATGCCCCCATTCTCATGGAAAATGGTTCACCTGTGTCTGACCATGCCTCTGTTGCAGCTCTCTTTAACAAATTCTTCACAACCTGTGCCCCTCCCTCCTCCTCCACTACTAACTCCCCCCCTCTACTTCTCCCATCCCTCATACCTCACCAGGTTACCACTTCCCTCTGTCACCGTCCAGGTAACATTACATGTCCTTTCCTCCTTCAACCCATTAAAGTCCAGTTCTGATGGTCTCGACCCCAAGTTCCTACACCTCTCAGCTCTTGCTATTGCAGCTCCCCTAACTCACCTGTTTAACCTTTCCTTCACTTTCTGCACTGTTTCTCAGTCTTGGAAGATGGCCAAAGTTATTCCTCTCCACAAAGGGGGTGACTCATGTTCTCCTGTTAACTATCATCCCATCTCCCTCCTCCCTTCCCTCTTTAAACTGCAAGAGAAACTGGTCCATGCCAGACTTCTTGATTTCCTCTTATCTATTGACTTCCTATCACCTTTCCAGTCTGGATTCCAGAAACACCATTCCACAGTCTCCTCCCTGCTGCATGTCACTGATGCCATCTTCTGTGGAATAGACCAGGGGCTCATAACCACAGCAGTATTTGTTGATCTGGCCAATGCCTTCGACTCCATGTCCCACCCGCTTCTCCTAGACAAGCTGAGAAATGCTGGCTTCTCGCTCCCAACTGTTACTTGGTTCCACTCTTACTTAACTGGCTGTCTACAGTCAATACAGGTTTGTGGCTCCCCCTCACCTCCCCTTCCTATCCAGTCTGAGGTTCCACCCACAGGGCCCCATCCTTGGACCCCTCCTTTTTTCAGTCTTCCTCAGTGACCTCCCCTCTGCCTGTGTCAACTCACATATTCACATGTATGCAGATGACGCAGCCATCTTCACCTCTGGTCCTTATTCTGCAACTGTGGAAAACCTGCTCCAGCAGGATTTCAACAATGTCTTCCACTAGTTCCAGTCTAACCAACTTAGAGTTAACACTAAAAAGACAGTTTCCATGACCTTTGGTACCAGTCAGAAACTAGTCAGACTCAATGTCCCCTTGTCTTCACCATTCTGGATGGCACCCCACTTGAAGTGGTTTAGTCCTTTAAGTACCAGGGGTGTGGCATGACAGTAAGCTTGACATCTCAGCCTGCACTGTTGCCAACCATGCCAAGCTCCATCCCAAGCTTGGGTTTCTCTATCGTTACAAAGAAAGCCTATCTCTGCATTTTTGCAGGAAGCTGACTACCAAAATGGTGCTTCCTATCTTTGACTATGCGGATGTAGTTTATGGCTCTGCTGCCTCCACTTCCCTTACCAGAATGGATACCCTCCTCAACTCCTTCTGTCATTTTGCATCTAACTCTCCTCCATGCACATATCATTGCTCTCTATATTCCTCCCTATAGATCCCCCCTCTGCCTTCTCTCTGCCAGGCCCATTGCCCTTTGTTCATCTCCAAATATTGGTTCAACACCCTTCCCTCCTACCTCTCCTCACTCCTATCCCAAATCCCCCCTGATTTCTGTTCCCTCCACTCTAGGGATCATTGCTGTTTAGCCATTCCTCCCCCTCGCTCCTCTGCTGGACAGTCTGCATTCTCCTATAGGCTTCCCTTTCTCTGGAACAAACTCCCTTCCTCCTTCTGTCTCTGCCCATCCTTTAACTCCTTCAAATGCTTGCTGAAACTTCAACCCCCCACTTGCTCCACTACTGTTCTTCCAGTTTCCCTTGGAGTCTTGATTTTAACCCATACAAGTTATCGGTCATGATTCTAAGCACTACTAAAGTTCACTGCACTTTGTTGAATTGCAGTACATGCAAATTGCTCTTTATTTATTCTGTTGTTGTAACACATTGCTCGTCTATTGGTTCAGATGTTGTTTTGCTACTGTCTGCTGCTGTCTTGCTCCATATCACACTTCCCCTTGTCACCCCTGAAAGCAAGCCTTGGCTCAGTGTGCCTTTCCCAGTTACCAAATTTTAAATAAACAACCAACCAACCAAATAAATAAATAAAACCTACTGCAGTCAGTTCAGTTCTGCATGCTCACAGTTCCCCCTAGACCTATGTTGTACAGAGCATTCTGTATGCTCTGCTCTTACGTTAATGTAGAATAGTTCCCGCAGATGCAACTTTGAATCGGAGGCACAAGGTATGATTTCATGGTTTCACAGATGTGGGCATTTTGAAGAAAATCTTATTGATGCCCTTAACAGAGCCAAGAAACTTGAAAGGGACTCCCTATTGCAGCCACTTCAACACACTAGTGATGATGACAAGGTATGCTTTGTCACAACATATGGCCCTATAGGCAGGAATCTTAGGACCAACATTTGAGATAACTGGCATCTTTTGGGACTTGATCTTGATTTGAAGGAAATAGCTGCTGCAGGTCCTAGAATCAGTTTTTATAGAGCTAAGAGCATAGGAGACAGGATGGTACATAGTTGTTTCAGTCCACCAATACTATGCTCCAATTGGCTTCCCCCAAAACCTCATGTAGTTTTTCCATATATCATGTGCAGATATACCATGCAAGGGGTTACATTCATAAATCATGCACCAAACAGGTTATAGGAGGTTCAGGTTAGGCAATTTATCACTTGTTACACCTCTTTTGTGGCTTATGCCCTGTGGTGCTCCTGTGGAATGGTCTTAAGGACAGGATACATGAGCACTAAAGGGCAAGAAACTGGCAAAAGGCTTGACAACCCTATCTCTGCCCATTAACTTGACAAGCAGGATGCTAGTGGACATAAGGTCATTGAGGCAGTCCCCTATAACAGAGAGGAAGGCAACATGATCAATATCCTTCTGAAAAAGGAATTGTAGCAGATGTTTAAGCTGAGAACACTCAGGCAAATGATTTTCATGATCATATGAACTGGTATCTTTTCTTGCATTAGCTCCCCCTTATAGTAATTAAGCTTCTGGCCTGTCGATTTTCTATTGCCTTTTTTCCTTCCCCTTCCCTTTCCTCCTATTCCTTCTCATATTTTTGTCTTTACCTCTACGGCCCCCCTGTACAATCTTACACAAATCCCTCATTCCTGTCATTCTTTATTGTCATTTGTTTGTTTATTACTTGTTCTATTTCTGCTTGACATTAGGACCATTGTCATTTATTGTTGAGTTTTCTAGCATTGCATTAACACCATTAATTGACATGACTACTAATAGCGATTATTACTATAACTTTCCTAGCATTTACTGGTCAAGATTTTTGGGTTCATGCTCTCATTCGTACAAGTAATATGTGACCTATCTCAATATTAATTTATTTTCCTGTCTTTTCAGATTTGGCTTTATGTCTGAATACTGAAGGTTTATCCCCAAGTGAACTGTTTGTATTGTCCATCAAAAGTTGACTCATTTCTGGCTCCAGTAGTTGTGTGGATTGGTGCGCTATTTATTAAAGTATTTTGAAATGTGTAATATTCTCAGTGCCTTCTTGTTCTACTTTGTTTTGTTTTATTTTATCATTTTTAATTCATTTTGCATTTTGTGTTGGGTTCACCGTTTTGGACACCTCGGCACAGATATTCAAAGCTTTGCGTGATGCGCAAACCATTTGTGTGGGTTTAGCGTAGGATTATCGTAGGTCTGCTATATTCAAAAGGCCAAATAGCACGTGCAAACCACATTAGATCTGGGCAAGCCATAGTGATATGCAAGGGGCAAACTGAACATGAATACGGGCGCTATGGGATATTCGGTGACTAGCGCTGCGCTGAAGTGTTTAATGCAATGAAGCGTGACCCTTTGCATGGTATAAATTACCACCCAGGAAAAGCTGGTCTTAACTCTGGGCAAACAGCTTTGCACAACATTGTGGCCTTGAACAGCATTAGCGCAGCTGTTGCACGGCCTTGCGCAACCCTAACATATGACTATGACATAGAGAAAATGCCAGACATGGAGGAAACATGCTGCTCACTGATGGCACCACAATGATGCCAACTGCTGCCACCGGTCCCAGCCATGCCAGGCAGTATGTGGTGACCTGGCCCCCAGGGGCCACCATGGTAGTGTGGCCATACAGCACATATCTGCAGACCATACGTCTGTGGTGACCAACAGATGCCAGCACACACATGCAGCTCTGTGGGCATGGTGGGCACTGAGGGGAAGGTGTACAGGTCACCAGGCGTCACCACAGACTGGGTGTGGCCACAAGGCTGGGACACAGCACACAGTGCACATGGGCCAGTACTGGGAATACCCCAATACCAGTGTGCCTGTGCGATCGTACATGCCCCCCCAGTCACATACCGCACAGCTGTACATACACCACAGTGCACACAGCCAGCCATGTCTATGTCACTATGAGCATCCCATGCCAGAGGTGCAGCATCTGTGGGTCACACAATAATGTGACAGTAATGTCCACTGGCAGTGCACACCTGCAAGGTGGGCTTGTCACTGTGTGCAGTGCAGTGGTCTTCACTACCCTACACACCATAGGCATTGATGTGACCCTCACACTACTGGCCCCCTTGCTACTGTGGTGTCTGCTGTGCACTGTAGCATGCTCTACAGTGTGACAGTTGCATGCATCACCACCACCGCATTTTCCTCTGCTGTATTGTCCCCTGGGGTACACAATGCTATGCTGTACTACATACATGTAGCCTGTAGCAACCATCATGCACTGGCAGACTGACCTGCAAATGGAGCTGCGGCCAGCCCTGGCCAGCCCCTATACTTCCAGACTAACCTACAGGTGGAGCTGTGGGACCCTGCAGTAATGCTGGGCAAACTGCATGCAAATCAGGGCATAATGAGATGCTAATCTGGATGTTTGCCCAGAGACTACCTAAGTAGGCTCATTTGCATGTCACTTTTGAATATGGCAAATCTTACCACCGGGCAAACAGTTTAGCTCTGCACTAAAGCCGTGCTAATATGTTAGCGTGGTGCTAATGGTTTGGGGAATATTATACAGTTTTGAACGCTGTTCTTTCACATCCACTGCTGCCTGCAGCTGTACTGGGTCCACGCATTTGCTGGCACACACATTGGCCACATAGTTCACCTCTACCTACCCTCATGTTGCTGTGCACTGTGTTGTTGTAGTGGTTTGCACTTCCTGGTTGCTATATTCAGTGCTGTCTTATTCCAGGGCTACATTTGCCCTGTGCTCCCAGCCCAGTTTGCATGGGCCTCATTCCCATGCTATATTCAGAAGCTGTTTGCCTCGGGCTATTCCTTTTGATTATAGCTTGCTTTGTGCTCCGGGCTAAGTTTGCCCACCGGGCAGTGCTAATTTAGCCCCTGGGCAAAGTTTTGAATATCTGGCCCCTCTAGTGTAACTGTGACAGATAACTAATTTACCTGGACATGGTTGCACTATTGTAATGGCACTGGACAAGCTATCAACTGTATTCAGCATTATGTCACAGCTCACTCCCATAAAGTAAGGTGAAGTTGCCTGTGTTCTGTCACAGTGCAGAATTTAAGTGCTTTAGTGATTACGTATAGGGAGCAGTCCTCCCCATCCGATGTCAGCTGACTTTTTTTGCTATTTAAATTGACCCTTACATTATTCCAGCCAAGCCCCCCATAGAAAGAAGGTATACCATCGAAGTACGAGGGTTATGTGGGTTTGGTCTGAGCTGCGCCCATTTCTGCAATTTGCCTTTTTATACTTTATGCGATAGTTTGCACTTGCCTAAATGTTGTATGAATGCACTATTTTGCTTAATGTAGCCACACCAAACTTTTTGTACTTACTAACAGACTGGAGTGCTGGTTTCTGTGCTTCCCTGAGGACCAAAGTCATGGTGTAGACAATGCACTTACACCGTGAGCAAACAAGACATACACCACATCCCAATGGATAAGGCACCCATTACAGTCGGAAGTAACATATCCAAGTAGCAATAACTGTAATACAGAGGCAGTTTGACAGAAGAGCAGAATGTAGAATACATAAACAGGAAAAGATGACGGATAATTTCCAATTTGTTTGAATTTTGTAAATCTCTCCAAGCCATATTTTCTTTATTATAGGTATGCAAATCCTTCTCTGTGTGTGGTAGAGTATGCTGTATAGGATGTCTCAATTGGTGCTGCATTATGCATGCCATGTCAATACTGTGATCTCATCATAGCCGACTCACACATACTAAACATACCATAACAAAAATCTTGAAAATCTGCACGAAAGAGTACCTGCGACTCCAAAAGGTGCTGCAAGCTATGCTTGCTGCCTAAAAAGTATCCCCTACAGGTAACAAAAACCCCAAAGGTTACTTGGCTGTGGTTACTGCTAACATTGGTTCTTTAATGTTCACACTGCAGATCACCCTCATCCCACTGCAAAGAACAAGCTCAAGGGTGACCTGAAGTTTGTTGGAGAGGAACTCTGTCTCAGCCCTGCTGTTAGCCCTTTCAAGACACTGGTCCATGCACGGGAGATTGAAGTCCCCAGGATCACCACTGGATCTGATTTGGCTGTGTTTGTAATTTTAATAATCAGTAGGGCACCAGTCTCTGACAAGCTTTTTGTGGAACTGTACCACACCCCAGGGTGACTGTCTTGCTCTCCATTTTCCCTAGCTTCCCCCAGATGGACTCCTTGGAACTGTTAGCCATCCTGAAATTTTCCTTGTGCAGCACAGTGACTCCCTCAAAAATGAAGAGAACAACCCCCCTTTCCTGTCCAGCCTGTCCCTTCAGAATAGTCTGTATCCCTCTTGTGTCCTTGTCCTTTTCCTCCCACCACCAGGTGTCTGTGAGTGCTATTAAGTTACGTCCTTTACAGCGCATCAGCCTCTTGAGCTCACCTACTGCAAGTGAGGATAGCTGCCACTCTATGCTTTTTTGCCCCACAGGGGATACTCCCTCTCCTGGTGCTCCCTTGCTCCTCTGTCCATCCTTGCAACACTCCCTGCATCTGCCTTATGCCTTTAGTGATCCCCTACACCAGCCCCTCCCCATATCCTCTAGTTAAAATGTCCCCAACTGCCCTGCACCTTCTAGCAAGTACTCACACTCCTTCCTGGTGGTTCTTGCCAACTGGGTGGCTTCCCTGCCTCCTCATATGAGATTTTAATTTTTAAGTTTTCCATTTCCTGTTCTTTCCCCATCTGTGTGTCAGAAGTATACTGCGATCTTGGCATCACATCTGACTCAGTTATTTTTCTTCTTGCCCTTACCTCCTCTCTTTCCATTTCTAGTGAGCTCCTTGTTTTGGGGGACTATAACAGCGACTGGTCTGCCTCCTCTTTCAAAGAATTAGTTCAGCATATTCAGGCCCTTCAACATACCCAACACATCTCAGAGCTAGCTTGAACTCAGACCCTCATCATCCAATCACTCCCTTGTTTACTAGGCATTTTTCTCATACCCCATCATATTTTAGAAGTTTGTAAACTCTGTAGGTGTTCAGTGACCACCGCATGGTCCACTGCATGCAGAAGATTCACCATCCCAACCCCACCACCACCACTACCACCACCACAAGGTAATCTGGATTTGGCCATTTCAATCACTTGACCTGTCCTCTCCACTTAATGATCTGCATACTACTAGCTGGCCTGATCACCACATCCACTGATGTTGGTGATGCCTTATGTTGCTTCCAGTACAATTTTCCTACAGTCCGGAATGCTAACACCCCCCCTTTGGAAGGCTCATGTGAAAGGCTCCCACTTCCATTGGGTCTCCACCAAGCTGATTGATTGGCTTGTTTTGCTGCCTCCATAATTAAAACATTGAAGCAGTGTCTCTGGGAATGTGCATTACTGCAGCTGGTAATACACATGCCCAGAGATACAGCTTCAATGTTTTTAATACAAAATACAATATGTTACAGTGTTCGTTTTTGCATGGGACATGGTTTGCAGTATTCTATGTTGCCACAAGTACTGGACAATCTCTTTTTCTTAAGTATGACCCCCAAAACATAACTCATTCATGAATGAGTTTCTCAGTTGCTGTATCTTATGGACACACATTCCAATATTTCAGGTAGACCGAAACAAATGTAATTTTTGCAAAAATAATCAATGTCAGGCACTTTTCTGCAAATGTGGGCGTATCAATATATTTTATATTACTAGACATTGTCGTAGACACTGTCATCCTCAGCTTGTCAAAATTAGTCCCACAAGCTGACAGTGTCCCTTTAAGTCAAGACAATTTTTGCCCAGCCCCTAACCTCCGGGCAGGCTACAGCTCTTTAATATTGCACCATAATTGCAAGCAGGTCTGGCTGGCATATCCCACTTACCCTGTAGGTTCCATATTTTTCAGTATATTTCAGCGTGCGTCCTACTTACCGCCCACTGATAGGTTCAGTTCCTGCTAGCTCTCTTCTTAGTCCTAACACCCAGGTAGCAGTTGCCCTATCTATAATACACTTACATAGATGACTCCAAGCACAGAATACTGGATAGGAGGAGTTAGACTAGCTTCAACAGGTGAGAGAGTTTTGTGTGTCATAATCAGTGACTCCCTCACACAAACAAATCATGCAACAGAGTATACAGCAAGGCATTGAGGATACTGGGTTTGTATAGGAGGGGTTTTAACAGCGGGATAAGCGAGGTGATTCTATCGCTGTACAGATCCTTGGTGAGGCCTCATCTGGATTACTGTGCACAGTTCTGGAGCACGCAACCTGAGGAAGGACATTGACAGACCATAATACTTACAGTGAATAGTCACCAAGATGACCCACGGCAGCAGGGCAGATCTTATAAGGAACAGCTGGAGGCCATAAACGTATTCACTGGAGGCCAGGTGGGGGAGACTTTTTTTATTCTTTGGTAACTGTGTTAGGCTACCAGGCACAAGCACCTGTTTTCAGGGGTGACCCAGTGGCACTGAGGAGGTTAAGTGACTTGCTCAGATCACACAATATGCAAGTGGAGGTTGGGGGAATCAGTCCCAGGTCTGCTGGGTGTATCAAGCTCATTCACAGCTCATTACTCTAACCTTTAGGCTATAAAGGCAGCCCCAGTTGAAACATATAAGTTTCTCAGGAATATAATCAAGGGACAGTTAGAACATATTTGTAAAAAATAGGGATGCAGCCACTAGGGGGCATGACTGGTGGCTAGTAGGGGCAAAGTTAGGAGAAACCTGAAGAAGTTTTGCTTCAATGAAATGATGATGGAACTGTGGAACAGACGTCTGGCAAAATTGGTGGGGGTAACAGCAGGTACCCTTAAGGGGTTTAATTACAGTTGGAACAGGGCAAGGGGACTCATAGTCCCAGCAGAGCTTTGAATGGTAGGGTGGTGGGGGAAAGATACACCCCGCCAGGGCAGTAGGTCATTGGAGGGGGGGAAGTAGTACGGTAAGGGCAGGCTCCATGGATCTTTGGTCTCCATCCGCCATCAAACTCAGTGTTTCTATGTTCAATTTGTGTTCAGACAGAGGAATAATGTTTTAAAAGACTGAACTTGTCCAAGTAGAATGATCCCAATCCCCATTAATTTCTGATTGGATCAGTAGTATGGACAAATCAGGAGTTAAGGAAAAAAATGAGTTGCCTAGTCACAGACAAACTTGACCTCTTCTCGTCAGCCTGTCTCCTTTTTTTGTATCTGAAATTGCTGGATACAGCTACATTAAGTAAAATCTAATTCCTTATTCCTTCACAATTTTGAATGTTAGCTTTTTTGGGCGGGGCAGGGGCTCAGGCCTGCTTGAGGCAGTGTTTGTTCATAATATTTTATCTTTGTCAAAGTTTTTTTTTTTTTAATTATAGTGTTACTCATTTAACAGTCTATGTATTATTAGGTTTCCTTATGATTTAAGATTTGTAGTGTCCTGATTTTGTAACCTATTATCATTGTCGTAACTGCATTGCAATCTTATGTATGGTAATACCACCACAGAGACCACTCTGATGCTTGTAAGAGTGGTCTCACATGCATTCTTAGGGTATGAAAAGTGAAAACTGAAGGTGAGCAGTTGTGATACCCTAGGAATGTAAGTGAGACCAATGTTACAAGTGTTAAGAGTGGTCTTAATTATTTTTTATTTTATTATTTTTTTTATTTAGTTTTTGTTGACCAGGTAGGTGCACTAGACAAATCCTGCCTATTTTCAGGCACGACCCTGGGGAGGGGGATACAGATGAATGACAACTGACCTTGAACCAGATTAAGCTGCTGGTGGTATTTTTAGTGAATGAGGGAAATTTGGCCAGGACACCAGAGAAATTCCCCTACTCTACAGCAAGGGGACCCTTTGGCCATTTTGATAACTTGCCAAGATGGCTGCTGTCCCGGACCTCGGTGGTGGTGGTGGTGGTGAAGCGGCTCTCTGTCCTCAGGTATCTGTTCCTGATCCTCAGCCTATTGTTCAGCCCAGCATCCACAGACATGGTCGTGCTGACTCTGTGCCTAGCCTGGAATCTCAAATAGAGATGCTTCCCTCTCCTACTGCTCCTATTGAAGAGACTGCTGAAACGCCGACTTCGGATCGCTTTCCAGCTGCTGTTCCTGAGGCTGCACTGCTTCTCTGACCCATATGCATTTGAGCTTGCTCTATGCACAACATTGTTCCTTTTTGAGGTGGTTTGCTTTGGAGGAAGACGCCCAGCGCATTAACTAGCCACCTATATCTACCCTAACTACTCTGCCATCAGTTCGTTCTTTTCCTGACTCACAAGTGACATTTTCAGCTCCTACCCGTTCAGGCCTGTCTGCTCCTGGATCCCTCACTCCCACGCCCATCCCTGGAGGTACCTTCTCTCCTGATCCAGTCTGGTCCCCGGCTTCTGCTCTCTGTGCTGCAGGCTGGTCTCAACCACTTCCTGGCGCACCATGGACTTCTCCTCATGCAGTTAGTGCCAGAGACATCATGACAGAGAACTCAGTACCTGGTTTGCCCACTGCTGCTGCTCCCTCTCCAATACAGTCTCCTTTAGTGGCATTACTCTTGGCTACTTGCCTCCCTCCCGGGTTTCTACAGTTGGCCCACCGTCGACAGCAACTCCAGTCACTGAGCTCGTACAAGACTGCAGCATGGTACCGCAACATTCCATTTCTGTGCACTCCTCCTCAGACGACGATTCCCAGCATCGTATGGATGATTCCGCCTTGCCTTCCCTTCCTACAGGTGAGACTTTACCGGACCATTCCTTTCACCTCAGCGGCCTTTTTCAGAACTTGGGCACACCTGCACAGTGTTGGAACGCTGTTCATTTCAAATTTTTTTGTGATCTCTCTACTGCACCTGATCGGAAAACTGTATTGCATTCTCTGTTACGTGACTCCATGGGTATTTCTGCTAGTGAACTGTTTGCTTTCATTCATGTTAAGGGGGAGTCAATTTATGATTTAAGCTTTAAGAATGTTTGTACTCTGGAAAGATTTTGGACTAAATATGACAGGTGAAGTCTCAGCCTTTATAGGCCCCCTTTATGCTTATTCCTCTTACTAAACTGACAGTAAAGATTACTTCCCTTCTTTTTCGTAATGAAGGAGTGAGCACAGCGGATGTACAATACTGTCATCAGCAGCGCTGCGACATTCTCGAGGCTCCTCGTCCTATTTTGGACGAGGACCTTGTCTGGACGGGGGCTGGAAGGTTAAGGTGCAATTAAAGCAGACTGACAGGGGTATTTCACATTTGCCTGGTAACTTCTATATTGGCAGGGACAGGGGTTTGTGTTTTTACCCTGGTCAACCCCACGCTTGCCATAAATGTGGTGCACGGACACACCTAAGTCATACCTGCAATGAGCCACGGCGCTCTATTTGCTTGGTCTATGGTCATGTGAGCCTAGGTTGTCCTAACTCATGGAAATGTAATCTCTTTGATGAGGCTGGTCATACCTACCAATAGTATCTATGGGCTGACCATAATCAACTGGACCGCCCCCCCCCAGGACCAGGTGACCTTCATAACAGACTCACAATCTCAGGTTCTTCGCCAGCATGACGAGGAATGCCAGGATGTGGTGCCCCCCCCCCTTGAGTGACATTCTCCTGTCTTCTCCTCCCGTTCCCAGAGTGGATGAATCTGTACTACAGGATCAGATCCCTCTCTGTACAGACCCAGCCCTGGAGATTGTTGCCCCTCTGATCCCATGTCCCACTTCCCCTGCAGACCAGGACACCTTCACGGAAGTTTCTCAGGGAAAGAGGGGTAAGTCTAAAGGTAAGCAGAAGGCTCTTGTTCCCCCCCCCCCCAGGCAATTCCATTCTAACCAGGAATCGTTATCAGGCCTTGACTAAATGGAAGCAGTGGAGTGACATTATAGATGAGGAAATGATTCTAAATCCTCTCAGGCCTCTTCTCTCCATATGGACTACTTCTCTGATTCCCAGCAGGATCCCTCCCCCTCTAGATCAGACACCAGGCAGCAATCCGCGGTTACTTGACACATTTCTGTTTTAATTTTTCCTATGTTTTTTTCATCTTCTCCATTTTCCTTATGCCTGTGGGTGTGAGCTTCAGTTGCTTCATGCTTAATGTGTGCAGTATGAAATCTCATAGGAAAATGCTTACCTCCTTACAGTATCTTTTGGATCTCCCATATGATCTCTACTTGATCCAGGATACTAGGTTGAAGACTCGCTACAAGCTGTCCTGGGCTTATGCCGGTTGGACCAAAGGCCCTTCCTATTGGTTCTCTGGTGAGGATAAATGTGATGGCTTGGGTATTTTGTTTTCTGGTTTTGATTGTGCTGTTACAAGACTGGTTGACATTGTCCCTGGATGCACCTTACTTCTTGACTGTACTTTCTGTCATCTGCAGCTCAGGATTCTCAATGTTTATGCCCCTCATGGTATTGCTGCTCGTTCAGACTTGTTTCGGTTGTTGCAACCTTATTTACACACCTTCCGGCATCTTTATATGGAGGGGGATTTCAGTTGTGGTCTTACCCTGGTGGACAGAGGGGGCTCCACTCAGAAGCTTTTCAGGGACTCTACTTCATTATGGACTATTCTTCAGACCGCTTCTCTAAAGGATGGCTACTGTGAGGTGCATCCAGTGGGAGCAAAGACCTATCACAAAGGCCTTCTGGCCACTCATATTGATTTTTTCTTCCTTTCCCAAAATGTTGTGGTTCAGCAGGCAAAAGTTATTCCTTGTGAAACCTCGGATCACTTGGCTATTTCATTGCTTTGTTATCCTTCCACAGCTTCCCATCCTCTTGTGGTTTCTTCTCGTTGGAAGTTGAATAGCTCTTTGTTGTCTGATGGTTACATTGTTAGGGATTGTCGAGAATTTTTGTTGGCCCACATTTCAGTTCTGGATGCTTATGCCTCTCCCTTACATTGGTGGGAGGACACCAAATTGGATCTTAAATATTTCTTTCTCAGGCATGCTAGGAGAAAATCTGCCTCCTCTTATTATCAGTATTTGCTTTTGAGGTGGCATCTACAGGATGCTATCTCTAGGGTATGTGAGTCTGGACATGATTGCTCCCTTCTTATTGCTACTCTAAAGACCCAGATAGAAGAACATCAGTATAACAGGGCTCGCTCCTTGCATCTTGAAGCTTCTTGAGGCACCCGTTCTTCTAAGGCCTCTTTCGATGTCTATAAGCGTTGTTCTGACAGGGTGGTGGCCACACATATTGAATGCCTTGCTGACCCTGACTTCTCAAAAGTCTATAACACCATAACATCCCTGAAGCAAAAGGTTTTTTCCCACCTAGCCAGTGTCTTTGGGACTCCTACAGTGACCACGCCAGCTGTCGCTTCCTTTTTTGATTTCCAGAATCCTTCTCCCCCTCAAGATCTATGCAGCAGGTTGACTGCCCTGATCTCCTTGTTAGAGGTGCAGGCAGCCAACAAGAAGCAAAGATGGTGTACTTCTCCAGGGAAGGATGGCCTTACTGTGGAGCTTTATCAAGCTTTTTCTGACCTTTTTTCTCCCATCCTTACCTTGCTCTTTAATACTATCATTGATACTCATTCAGTTCCTCTACATTTTTTGGATGCTATCGTGTTTCTCTTGTTTAAGAAAGGGGATAGGTCGGATTTTCAGAATTGGAGGCCATTGAGTCTCTTGAATGTGGACTATAAGATTTTTACATCTGTTCTGCTTCACTGACTCCTTTCTGTTGCGTCCCATGTTATTTCAGATGTTCAGACTTGTGCTATTCCTCATCGTGCTATTGTTTCAAGTCTTTCCCTATTAAGAGATGTCTCTGCTTTTAGCTCTTCTTCTTCTTCTTCCTTGCGTCTCCTTTCTCTGGATCAGGAGAAAGTGTTTGATAGGATGAATCCTGACTACCTTTTCCAAGTCCTATCTTACTACTGTACTCCGAAGTGTTTATCCAATGGATTAAATTGCTCTATTCTACTGCTTGGATCCAGCCTTATGTGAATGGCGCCTTGCCCTCTGTCTTGAGTCAGACTGGAGTTCGACAAGGCTGCCCTCTAAGTCCTCTTCTTTACATTTTTCATGTTGATCCCTTGCTTCACAGGATTTTACATTATCCATCTACCCCTCATCTATCTTTTCCTTCTAGGTGACCTATTCCTACGGTGTTGGCTTATGCAGAAGATCTCTGTATTCTTACCACTCCTCAACTTCAAGAGACAGATTTGCTCCTTCTTCTTATGGATTTGGAACAGGTGTCTGGTTCTAAGTTGAATTATGGTAAAAGCTCAGCGTTGTATTTCCCAGTGCCGCCACCCCCTGCTTCTCTTCACCACGTAGCTGGGGTTCCTTTGCACTTCACCACGATCAGGGTTTTAGGATTGACCGTTGGTGCCACTGATGATGCCCTCACAAATTGAACTGTTGTTCTGGATAAGGCTTTCCACATGGTTGCTTCCTGGAAGGGTCATACTATAATGAAACGGAAGCGGGTTTTGTTGTCGAAGACCTTTGTTCTTCCTTTGTTTCTTCATTTAGCTTCAGTTTTTCTGGTCCCCTTTTCCTTGGAAACCCATTTATATAATGTTTTCTTTCAGGGATTCTGGGGCAGCCATTTGAATCTGGTTAAATGAAATTACACATATCCTGATTATTGCCATGGTGGGGTTTGGATGTTGAACCCCTTGGTGGTTTTTCACTGTTTATTTCTAAAATTCACTATTCCCTACCTTTTGTAAACCCCACTGGTATTCTGGTTGTCACTTCTTCATCATCATGTTGCTCCATTGTGCGCTGTCTGGTGTCTTCCCCTATGGAAATTCCTCAAAACTTTCATAAGTATAATCTCCCCCATTATATTATCCCCACTTTTTTGAAGATTCATCAAAGGTTTTTAAACTCCACAATGATTCTCTCTTCCTCGAGGAAGCTTTCATATCAGTCTGTTTTGGGGACGTCCTTTTTGGACCTTCCAGTGTTACAGGATTCCCTTGGCACTGTTTTGGACTCCTCTAGTGTTTTTTTCCAATTGACTGATCCCCGTATTCCTCAATGGGTTTGGGATGTTACCTGGTTATCATGACATGGAAGGCTTGGTGTTCGTGATAACCTGAAACATAAGGCTCAAGAGGAGAGGTCTTGTCCTCGAGATACATGCCCTTCCATTCCTGAAACCATGTTGCATTTTTTTTATTGGACGTCCCTATTCACAGCCTATGTGGACCCTTCTTCTCCATAAGTGGAAGGAGAAAGCCCTTCCAACCCTTACGTATGATATTTTGATTTATGATATCTATCCCCCTGGCCTGAGTCACTATCATCCCAGCACTCTACGTTTAATTTTTGCATTTTGTCATTTCTATTTGTGGCAGGCCAGATGTGCATTTTTACTGCAACAGAAAGTGAGTAGTCCTACTCAGATAGTTTCTCAGATTTTACAGGGTTTGCACACTGTTTATTGTTCCGGAAAAAACTCAGTATCACCTGGGGCTTTTTGGAGGTATTGTGATTTGTGTTCATGGATTTTCCCTGACTCTGTTGTTTTGTTTTTTCTTGACCTGTTGATTTTCTGTTTTATATTTTGATTTTTCTTGTATGATGTCATACTTCCTTATGTCTTTGATTTCTCTCCCTATGATTTGTCTGACTTACTACACTGTAGTTTGTTTTATTTTGAAGTTTTTGAGTAGCAAATTCCCCTACTCTTTTAGTAGGGATGGGACGGGGGTTATGTACCAGTACGGATTATTTCTGTTTGAAGTACATGTATGCCATAATACTTATTTTTGTTTTTGATTTCATTCATTATGATTTTGTATGAAGTAATACAATTTTGTATGTTTTAAGTTTTTGAACAAAAAATTCTCCTACTCTTGGTGGTGGTATTAATATATTATTGACCAAGCTCAATCAATAATATATTATTTTTTGTAAAAACTGTCCTGGAACAGGCCCATTTCCAGGACATCTGTGCATGAGACACTCTTCATGGAATGACAGTGTCTCACACACAGAGGAAAGGAGTGCTCCAATTGGTTGGGAGTGCTCTCTTGATCTATAATTTCTTATTGAAAAAAATCGATAAATATATAACAATATACAATAATTGCTGAAAAAAGAATCAGAATCATGTATTTTTTTAGTCTCCAGTGAAAATGGTGAATTGTGCATTTGTACCATGTTGAGATGGAGATGGATAAAAAAATCACAAAGTCATTTCACCAGACAAATATCAGCAGCTTTAATGTAAACTTGATCTGTTAATAGCACTCCCTCACCCCAGGCCAGAGGGCTATGTATTCAAGTCCAACACTAGGGGTCTTGGGTTCATGTTCAATATAAAACAAAGAAATGCTGCTCTATCACAGAAGCAGTCTTTTAATGAGTCATTAAACCAAGATTACTGTTGTCTATCTCCTTTGGTTCTCCAGGTAGGGGTTAAAGATCTGATAGCCCCATTCAAAAAGAATAAGGGTTCTAATGCAATTATCTGTGGCTATGTATGGTATGTTACTGAGCAAACAATGAGTTCTCAGTTTGCTAGCAGTCACTGTACTATTTGTACTGTATTCATATTATAGTGTACAGTGTATATCAAGGATGTGTTTTGAAAGGGTTTCCATGCCAGCTGAAACATTGTTGTACCACAGTTCAAAGATTATATAACATAGATGTACCCTTCTGTTGTACAAAAACATTCCAGCTGATCAGAAATCCTCATTGTAGCTGGTATTTTAGTTCTGAATGGAAACTGCCAGCATATTCATGTTGCTGCTGAGTGCTGTGAAAACACTTTCGTTTTAACAAAAAAAAAAAAGAAAAACTAAAACAAAAAACTATATACCATAAAAAAAAAAAAAAAAAAAGTGATTGGGCAATCACATGCCAAACCAGCCTGTGCTGCCACCTCGGGCTTCTGATTACATCAGACCTCTAGAACTCATTTGCTGGCAGTGGCGATGTGAGGAGGGCTGCGCCAGTCATTGGTGCAGGTCAGGTTGGGGGGAGCGGGGTGGTGGGTCACTCCCTGCCAGGGTGGGGGGCCACTAGACTACCAGGGTATTGTGGATGGGCTGTGATCAGGGAACAGGGGAGGGTTCCATGGACCACTGGGGATTTAATTATATGGAATGGGAGTGGTGATCATGGACTGTGGGGGGAGGGACCACTGGATCACCGGGGTTATAATTATATGAAACAGGAGCGACGATCAGGGAATGGGAGAGGGGAGAGGGACCACTGGACCACCAATGTTGATATTCATCTATATATGAATGGGGGTCAGGGCAGGTTAGGGACATTGAGCTACCAATGTGCTTTTCTTTAACTATGTGAACAGA
Source organism: Neoceratodus forsteri (assembly GCA_016271365.2). Classification (NCBI taxonomy): domain Eukaryota; kingdom Metazoa; phylum Chordata; order Ceratodontiformes; family Ceratodontidae; genus Neoceratodus; species Neoceratodus forsteri. The sequence goes on from CM057449.1 coordinate 826,074,488, forward strand.
GACTGGGGCAGGGGAGGGACACTGAACTACCAATGTGCTTTTCTTTAACTATGTGAACAGAGACTGGGGCAGAGAAGGGACACTGGACTACCAATGTGCTTTTCTTCAACTATGTGAACAGAGACTAGGGCAGGGGAGGGACACTGAACTACCATTGTGCTTTTCTTTAACTATGTGAACAGAGACTGGGGCAGGGGAGGGACACTGAACTACCAATGTGCTTTTGTTTAACCATGTGAATGGGGATCGGGGCAGGGGAGGGACACTGAACTACCATTGTGCTTTTCTTTAACTATGTGAACAGAGACTGGGGCAGGGGAGGGACACTGAACTACCAATGTGCTTTTGTTTAACCATGTGAATGGGGATCGGGGCAGGGGAGGGACGCTGAACTACCATTGTGCTTTTCTTTAACTATGTGAACAGAGACTGGGGCAGGGGAGGGACACTGGACTACCAATGTGCTTTTGTTTAACCATGTGAACAGAGACTGGGGCAGGGGAGGGACGCTGAACTACCATTGTGCTTTTCTTTAACTATGTGAACAGAGACTGGGGCAGAGAAGGGACACTGGACTACCAATGTGCTTTTCTTCAACTATGTGAACAGAGACTGGGGCAGGGGAAGGACACTGAACTACCAATGTGCTTTTGTTTAACCATGTGAACAGAGACTGGGGCAGAGAAGGGACACTGGACTACCAATGTGCTTTTCTTTAACTATGTGAACAGAGACTGGGGCAGAGAAGGGACACTGGACTACCAATGTGCTTTTCTTCAACTATGTGAACAGAGACTGGGGCAGGGGAGGGACACTGAACTACCAATGTGCTTTTGTTTAACCATGTGAACAGAGACTGGGGCAGAGAAGGGACACTGGACTACCAATGTGCTTTTCTTTAACTATGTGAACAGAGACTGGGGCAGAGAAGGGACACTGGACTACCAATGTGCTTTTCTTCAACTATGTGAACAGAGACTGGGGCAGAGAAGGGACACTGGACTACCAATGTGCTTTTCTTCAACTATGTGAACAGAGACTGGGGCAGGGGAGGGACACTGAACTACCAATGTGCTTTTCTTTAACTATGTGAATGGGGATCAGGACAGAGGAGGGACACTGAGCTACCAATGGGTTACATTCAGAGATCAGGGCTTGGGGGTGATACCTTGCCTGGTACACTTGGACCACGCTAATATGCAAATAGGCCCATAATGAGCATGTGAATGGCCCCTTAGCACCCTGCATGCCCAATGGGCTCATTTGTATGTTTGGGCTGAATATCACCTATGGGGGCCACGGCTCTAACTAGTGTGCACTGAGCTTTACCCCTATGGGTGGTCCTCATCCCCGCCCTCTGGTAGTGCTGCGCCAAGCATGGTGACCCTTGCTTGTGCGCCGTACTACCAGGGTCTGATATTCAAACAAACAGCATGGTCAGATCAGATCATGCTATCTGTTTGAATATGACGCCAGAGCCGGCCAGACCTATTTTTTCGAGTAGCACACCTGTTTGCGCATGCAGCTGACCAACTCTGAAAATGGGGCCCCATGTATATAAAAATGCTGTATGAAGCCAAGATATAGTATGTCCTATGCTTTTCCTGTATATAGCCTCTCTAACTTGGTCAGCACATGGTATATTTATGTAAAATAAAAACTAACAAAAAACTGTGGTTTCTTTTATTTTCTTCCCAAAAGATGCCAACACACAGAAGGTACCTGGATACAGGCCATCCAAATTTGACAGAAAGGTTCTTCTTTGGGCTGGACGTTTCAAGACTGAGAAGGAAATTCCTCCCACTGTCTCGTAAGTTTGCCGCGTTTTCCTATAAAACTTTTTTAGAGTATGGAATGTATGTTATTGATATTTTAATAGGCTATCATATATATTTAAAATGTTGCTATAATGCCAGCATTCAGATATTATTAAATCAGAGAGTTGTAACAGTGAATAAATATTTCCATTGCTAGTAATATCTAGGTATTGATTATGCATGGAAAACAGAAGTAAATGTACAAGGTATTATAGGATGGAAGATTAACTGATACAGGAGGTTTTGTGTTATGCAGCCTTTCCTCAGCCCTGTGTTATTATATGCTCATGACAATCAGTTAAACTTGTCAGTGTTTCAATACCGAGTATAAATAATGTTCATTACACACGAAAAGTAAAATGGAACTTAATTGTTTAATTGACTGTATACATATAATAAAAATAAAGATAACACCAGTCAATTTCAGTGAGTAGCCAAGAGAGAAAAATTAAACAAAAACCAAAAAAGAAAACTTCATTAGTTTCACTGAAAGTTACAAGGGCAAATTTAGCTTTGAACCCATCCTATTATAGGTTATGCTAGTCCGTTACCTTCTTTTTAACCTTGATCCCACCTGGATGACTCTGTGAAATGATAGAAACAAATCTTTTCAGGGAGGAGTCTCTGTCATGTATGGGTACTTGCAAAAAAACAAATGTAGAAAATCAGGGCTCACCCACTCACCAGTTCTTGAAGTTTTATTTATTTATTTATTGAAATGTTTAACCAGGAAGGCACACTGAGCAACAAGTCGCTCGTCTCACGGTGTGACCTGGAGGGAAGGGGTACAACTGGAATGAAACATCCAACATTCAAGTTACAAGATTAACATTAACATAGAGTTGTAAGGCAGGTGTTACAAACTGTGTTACAACAGTGTTGAGCATAACATGTAGAAAGAGCAAACAAAAATAAGTGCCAGGTTAATAAGTAATAAGTGCTTACATGAAAGAAAAGGGGGAAAGGGGACGGAAGGGTGAGGAGTGGGAGGAAGAAGAGTAGTGCCCCTGGAGACTCCTTCAGGACGCGAGGAACCCTGCAAGGGGACTGGGGTGACCAGAGAGAAGAGGTTAAGAAGGTGTCCCAGAGAGACCCCTAGAAGATAGTGGAGGAAGGGAGTAGATGAGAGATACAAGCCCCTTGGGAGGGTAAGGAGAGAAAACCATAGAGAGCATCCAAGGTTCTGTGAGAGATCAAGAGAGACCAGTAAGGAGGGGCAATTAAGGGAAAGGGGAGAAGGGCAAGGGATTTAGGGGGTGGGTGTGTACAGGGAAAAATGAAGGTGAGGGTAGGGTGGTAGGGTTTGTCCAGGGCTTAGAAGAGGGAATTAGGGAGGGATATCGTAAGACCAGCTAGGTGCAAGGTAATTATTGAGGGCAGAGCTGATGGAGTAGGCAGAGAATAAGTGCCAGATTTGGGGGTGGATGCCAAGTTTTTGGGAGGTAGTGAGAGTAGCTAGACTGACCAATTTGGGTGGATCTGCGGGGGACAACCAAGGTACGGGAGTTGGTTGATCTAAGGTAATGGGAGGGTGGGGGGTGTTATAAAAGAGGAGGTGAGGTAGGAAGGGAGCTCACCCAACTAGTGCTTGGAGGTGAATTTAGCACAATGGGAGAGTCGCCTATTTGAAAGAGAGGGGAAGGATAGGGCATGATAAAGTTTGCAGTGATGGGTGTGAGGGGAGGCAACCAGGGTAAAGTGGCAGAAGGAATTGAAGAGGGTGTCCAGTCTGGCCAGGGAGAACTTAGGGGCAGCACCATAAACCACGTCACAGTAGTCGAAAATGGGCAGTATCTTCTTCTGAACAAGTTCATGCCTAGCCGTAGGAGGGATTCAACTACAGTTCCTGAACAGGGCACCAAGCTTGGGGTGCAATTTATTCTGGATGGTGTTAATATGTCCAGAGAAGTTTAGGTGTTGGTCCAACCAAACACCTAAGTACCTGAAAGAGAATGTGTTCTCAAGTAAAGTCCCCTCAAGGGTATGAAAAGTGGGTAACCTGTTATCTATTTTATAGTTCCAGAAAATTGCACAATATTGCCCTGACTTTGATTCACAATTTAATCATGAAACTGGGGCGAGTCATTGTTAACGTGGCAGAGGTATAATATGCTAAGAAAAAAAAAATAATACTACAAGAATTGGTACGTGGGTTAGTCCTGATATGCTAGTCCATTAAAATAAAGTATTGGCAATGAGAGGAAAGAAAGAGGAGGCATGTATTATCAAGATCACTATCAATGCCCCAAAATACCAGTCTCCTTTTGATTTCCTTACCTTTCAAGTAGACAGTAGAACAGATCTGTGTCTTCTAAATTAGTTTTACTGTATTAAACTGATAATGTTCCTGTTGTAAATATGTGAAATACACTGATATTAAAACATTAAATATGTATAGCTCAATCCAGAACATAGAAAAGACAGAAGATTGAAAATGTTTATGAAAAAACAAGTAAAAAATGAAGTTTCAGTTCCAATACTGAAATAATTTATCTTCAGGGTCACTTACTGTACACTATCTTAACATTTTTTTTTAATTATGTGGGCTTGACTTTTAAAAATTATGGTTTGCTATTTGCTAATGAGTCCGCAGTGAACTTGTATCATATGTTCTTATGCAGTTTTTTGCTTTAGGCCTGTTTCAAATCTCATTCAAGATTCCCACAAGATCAGAGTATGAGTTTTTTTACAGCATTGGCCAGATCAGATTTACAGTATCTGAACTGGAGAGTAAGTCATTTTGTTCAAAGTGTTTTAGTTCATTATTGTGCAAATGCCATAGGTCAAGACAAAAATGAATTACACAGATTTATTTAAACAAGGCATTCATTACATAGATTTGTATCTGTTTATTTTATTGTTGTGGAAAAAAGTCAAGTGCAAATCACACTCCCAATACCAACAGCCAATGTATTTCACTTTTCCAAAAGCTTTTGGAAAACCAAAATGCATTGGGTGTTGGGGATGAAAGTGCTGAGAGTGTTATCTTATTAATCCTCTGATTCTCTCCTTAGTCACCCCAGCTTGCCCCCCCCTTCCGCTGCCCCCTCCCAACCCTACCACCTACTTTCTGTGGGAATTATTTCAGCACCTACCCTGGACCATTTGTGGTGTGTAGGGGCTGCGGTCAGTAGTGCAGAGCTTGAGATGGTGCCAGTGTGTCATCCTGGCTGCTGAAGGTGTTTCTAACTTCTTTTCACCCTGAAGACTGCCAGAGTGTAATGATATGTGCACACACTGACATGTGGGTGCGCTATTGGCATCTGGTGGCAATTGTCCAAGTCTGTGTGTGGGTACTGATGTGCAATATGGCTGCCACTACACATTTAGTCACTTCACCATCAGTCTAGCATTGCTTGTAAAGTTCTTTGGGATACATTGTGTATGAAAAGCACTATATAAATGCTGATTCTTCTTCATCCCTCCCCCCGTGAGTGTCTCTATTGTTATACCACCCAGTTTTAGCTAGATTGCAGACATTCAGCAAACACAATAACCCCTCCATGGATACTCATTCCTCCTTCCCCAACCTGGTCACAGATGTCCCAACTGCAGCTCACCAGTGCAGTGAGTGGAAACCTTACTGTTGTGCTACTGGGCTGGCCTGCACTTGCCGTTTATGCACAACAACAACGTGATTAATGACAGGCTTTGGGCTTAGTGCTTATACCCTCAAGTGGCTAAATGCCTGCTTCTCTACCTGACTGACTTATTTCACCTTCATTTTCAGTATAGAATTGTTGGAATTGCTGTCACTTTCTATATCCTGATTGTTTTATATATATATATAAGGGATACATGATGGCCAAGAGTGAGATATGGAAAATATTCTCACTCCTGCAGAGTGAGGCATAGATATCTCATGAGTTCCAAAGGCATGAGTGAGATATCCATGCCTCACGATGTAGGAGACAGAATATTTTCCATATCCCACAATCTGCACATCATGGGCCAGATTCTAGAAGGGTTACGCCTGGTGTCACAGCAGTTGTACCAAGTAGAATGGCGCATGTAGTAACTTACGCCAGCAGTTGCGACATGTACGATTCTACAAAGTGACGTGCGACATGTCACAGGCTACTTGCGCGAACAGCAGTTACACTGCATAAACCCCTGTGATATGGTGCTAGCTGGTTTACGGCAGCAGTTGCGCCACATTCCAGAAGGGCAGCAACAAAGTCCCCAATGTTGGGATTCTACAAGAACCCCCAGAGGAGAACCGGCAACGTTATTAAATTAATTTCTGAGTGCATCTTGCAGTAGTGCTCCTACTGCACTCAGTTGGTGGCTGGCCATGGAGGTGAGAGTGGGGCTGTGCCAGTCACCGGCTGGGGACGGTGGGGGGGTGCTGGGTGGACTGGCATGGATTGTGGGGTGAGTCACTAGACTACCAGGGAATAGGTGTTATGAATTATTATTACAATGTTCGGGGGGCCGCTAGACTACCAAGGAACAGGTGTTATGAATTATTATTACAATGTTTAGGGGGGCTGCTAGACTACCAGAGAATAGGTGTTATGAATTATTATTACAATGTTCGGAGGGGGCCACTAGACTACCAGGAAATAGGTGTTATGAATTATTATTACAGTGTTCAGGGGGGCCACTAGACTACCTGGGATTTGGTGTTATGTATCTGTCTGACAGTGGGGGCACTAGACTACCAGGACTAACTGGGTATATGCCGCATATGCAGCTGGCGACTAGGGGTGGGGCACAGGTGGGGGTTGACCACGCGCCGCCCTGCTGTTGTGACTCTGAGACATGACTCGCCCAGGGCGCCTGCGTCCGGGCGACCTGGTCGCATGTTGCAAGTCGCAAGAACTTTAGTTGCCATGACCCTGCCCTCTACTAGAATAGGCGAGGCCAATGTCATGCTAGGTGGCGCAAGTTGCATTTGGTGGTGACTTGTGCCACCCTTCTAGAATCGGGGCCCATGTGTGCAATTTATACAATAGGTGTGGAAGCTTTAATTTGTTTTGTTTTATCTTATGTCGTTCTGTTGCTGTGAGTTGCTGCTGTGAGTGAATGGGTATGAATGAGGTTTGTATATGTTGTACGATTGGTCGTTGTGTGTGTATGAGTGAGTAGTAATAGGTTGATGAGTGTGTGAGTGTGATCCATGGTTGGATGATGTGTTTTGGTAGGCGGGACATGTCCCGGAGGTTTTCTGTAGATACTGTGTGTGATTTTCCTTTTTCCCTATATTTTATTATGTGTATTGTTTAATTTTTGTTGTATGCTGCTGTGCGTAACTTTTTCATTTGTGGTTGGCTTATATGTTATTTGTTTTGGAATGTCTGTGAGAAGCTCCATGGGAACTATAGGTAAGAGAGCAGTTTTGATTGTGCGAGGTGCGTTCATTGTCATTGAGACGCTCAGCTTTATTTTTTATTGAGACTGACAGCAAGAATTATACAGTTTCAGAGTATATCTCATGTAAGTAATACCAGTTTAAAGAGGTCACATTTAGGTTGCTGTAACATGTGAAGAAATGAAATTAAGAACTGAAGGCTTCGGTGTGGAAATATGTGTGCTGTGTAGTTCACTGGTATGTTAGTCAGAGTCAGAGTCTGTAGACAGATTTTCTTTATGTTTGTTATCGCAGAGATCATAAATGGGACCTGATAAGTTTACAGCTTGGATGCAGTGTGAGAGACTGTACGACCATTCAGCAGCTTGTAGTACAGAAATGTGCTGTTTTAGGTGTGTGCCATTTGGTGCAGTGAGGACTGTACTGCTGCAGGCTTCTGGCATTTGTGAAACTGCAAGCAAAGAATGAAGAATGCAGACCAGCTGCTTAATTAGATACCTCAAACATATCAGTTTCACATTATAAAGAAGTTCTAACTTACAATGGGGACATGCTGCTGGAGTGAGAATATTGACTGATGATGATATAGTTACAGTATGTGTAAATGTAAATATTTTCACATTTTCACTGTAGCTATGTCATCGACCATTTATCTCACTGGGGTGAGAATACATGATTTTATTGTCAACGAATACAACACACCCCTTTTTGTGTGTATATACAGTATATATATATATATATATATATATATATATATATATAGCAATAAACTTCATTAATTCACTAATTTGGGTTAAAGTGACAAAAGTAAGGAGATGTGGTGTTAAGGTTTCCAACCTACACCCCACTCCTGCAGGCAGCAGGCATGGGGTGTTCCTTGGGGTGGTCAACCCTAACATTCACCCTATTCCATCAGTAAATAAGCTGAGATGGGTACAGTATATGAGAATGTGGTTAGCGTTGGGGTTGAAAACCCCAAGGTGCACCCCTCACCTGTTGCTGCCTGGAGGGTGGGGGTGGGACGTTAGCATTGGAAACCCTAATGCCACATGTCCCTGCTTTTATTGCTTTAACCATAACTAGTGCATTAACAATGTATTTTGCAATTAATTTCCTTACTTTTTGAGATAGTATAATTGTATCCTTACTGTCCTGTGAACATGCATAATTTTTGAGATAGGGTAATCATATCCTTATTTGCCTGTGGGATTGCAGGGCCCAGAGGGCCCTTCGCTCCCATCCCTCCATAGATGTGTATATGTATGAATGGATGGATATTTTTGCACCAATTTGGGGGTAATATACAGGGGCAGACTAGATGGTCCACATGGACCCCATCTGCCGACACGTTCAATGTTTCTATAAACCAGAAAACTTCACATCTGTGGACCAGCCCCTTTCTACCCTGAAAATTTCAGACCAAAATTTCAAACCACATGGGTGCTACATGTGTCAGAAGAAGAGAAGAGCAAGAAATAGCAAATTCAATTTTTTAAATGAACACATATTTTCATTTGATATTTTCATTCATAATCTTTAAAAAGATGGACATTTTTGCACCAAACCAGCAAAAGGCACATCTGTGGACCAATTCCTTTTGATCCTGAAAATTTCAGCCCAAAATTCAAAATAGCCTGGGCACTACAGGTATCAGAGGAAGAGAAGAGCAAGAAATAGCAAATTAAATTTTGGTATGAATGAAACTTTTTGTTTGGTATTTTTGTTCATAACATTTGAATGGATGGATATTTTTGCACCAAAACAGCAAAATGCACATCTGTGGGCCAGCCCCTTTCTATCCTAAAATTTCAGACTGAAATTCAAAATCACCTGGGCACTATAGGTGTCAGAAAAAGAGAAGAACAAGAAATAGCAAAAGAAAATGTTCATATGAATGACATTTTTCATTTAATATTTCCATTCATAACTTTTGAATGAATAGATATTCTTGCAGCAAACCAGCAAAAGGCACATCTGTGGGTCATCCCCTTTTTATCCTGAAAATGTCAGATCAAAATTCCAAACCGCCTGGGTGCTAAAGGTGCCAGAAGAAGACAAGAGTAAGAAATAGCAAATGAAGGTTTTCATATGAACAAAAATTTTCATTTGATATTTTCATTCATAACTTTTGAATGGGTGGATATTATTGCAACAAATCAGCAAAAGGTACATCTGTGGGCCAGCCCTTAGCCATCCTGGAAATTTCGGACCAAAATTCTAAACTGTCTGGCTGCTACTAGTGTTAAACAAATTGAAGAGCAAGGGTGCATCCACTGAAAAATGAGTGTAATGAAAACCAAATAGCAGTATTCCAAAATTGTGGGGGGGGGGAGGCTTCCAGATCAAGCTCAAACAGATACAAAGTCCAGCTGATCAGGTAATAGAAAAGCATCTCTGACAATGAGAAAATCTGTATATACCTGTATTATTAAAGAAGACAGTCTGCTCCACACATTATCATTCCATAATTTATATTATACTACAACAGCTTACAAATCCAGCTACACCTATGTAAATACAATATCTCTTCCAATAGTGAAGCCTGCATACACTAAACTGGGAGCCATCCTGTTCCTTAGGCTACCTTTCAGCACTTAGGTCACAGAACGATCCTTTTTTAAGATAGCTGGGGCAAGAAATACTAGTAAGGCACAAGCACAATGACTGAAGGGGCTTAGAAGCTAGCTGTTGCAGTCTTATTTACATGTCAGAAAGAATGTGCAAGATGGTCCTCTCAAAAAGAGTACGGGCACTGTTTGCTCCAAACAGCCAAAAGTAATATAATGTGCTTTATTCACAGCAGCTGTAACTTCACAAACTGTGAAATGTTTCTTATAGCACCAATAAAGGAGCCAAACAATGTTCTTCAGCCGATGTCTTTACCTAGCTGGTGCTGATTTTTCAGCTGTTAGAGCAAAGCAGATGATCACTATATTCTAATGAGCTCATAAATATTAATGAACATTACGGTGCAAGAAACTCACAGCTGTAGTTGCTGGACTATTTAAGGATTTAAACTTAAAATAAATAACAGGTTGGGTTCATTTCTCCAATAACGGAGTGCAAAATGCTCCTAACAGAGTCCCGATGAGCAAGATGCATGTGTTGGTGTCTCTGCAGGATGCCATTTTTGTGGGGTTTGAATTTCTTTTTTTACACAAAAACAGAAAACAAGATGGTGGCAAATTAAAAAGGATTTTCCCCTCATGAAAAAGGATGACGTCAATATGAAAAAGGATTCTTTTTTCATTTCATGTAGTTATTTTGAAGTTTTTACTGAACATGCACTGAACAAATTTTTAAAAATTCCAAAATTAAGTCACTTTGGAATGGATTAATGTTTTTTCACCAAACAAGCAAAAGGTACATCTGTGAGCTATCCCCTTTTTGCCCTGAAAATTTCAGATGAAAATTCCAAACTGTCTGGGCGCTAAATGAAAACACAGCAAAACCAATGAAAAAAACACTCCCGAAAATTAACCTTTTGCACTATCCAGAATTCAGAATCTTTACATCCAACAAGAACAAACTTGGCACATTGAGAGATCTATTTTACTACACAAAACCATACATGCATAATTTCATCCAAATCCATTGTACAGTTGCAAAGTTATTATACCGCAAAAATTGGGGGTTAACATTTAACTGCCTACTCAACCCTAACTATAGTGGCATATATATATATATATATATATATACACTGTATATATATAGAGTTGATGAATTATGTATATTTACTGCATTGCCTTGATTTTTTTCTACTGTTTCTTGAGTTGCCTGGCCTGCTAATGTACTGTAAAAATAGTTACTTCCACGCCAAATAATTTTAGAGCAAACACAAATGCAACCATAAATGCGTACATTTAATTTAGCTCTGTGTCATTATCACCACATTCACTATAATGGAAAAAATTGCTAATTGTGCTAATTAGTGCAAATTTATTTTCATGCAAATTAGTGCTTCAGTGAAAATAGCAAAAATTATTTAACAGTGAAAATTTCAAGTTTTACAGTATGTTTTCCCTTCCTTGTTCCTTCCCTCCACCCTCAGGTCACATCTGTAAATAAAATTGCTGTATAGATCTGTATATTTACCTGTTAAAACAATTGTCAAATAAATAATTCCTAATAAATTATTACATGTTCGTTTCCCACAAAAGATTCCTTCATAATGATTTGATTTGATTGTATTGCAACTGGTATCCCATGCTGTTACATTACCATGCACACATTTACACCAGAACATAAACAAAACACAGTACAATAATTACTATACATAAAAAGAAGTAATTGCAAAAGAAAAGCAACACACCCTAAACTATACATTTAGTATATACACTACATTTTAAGTACAAGACCTAAAGGCAAGTACAGGATATGGGAATCAGTAATGCTATCTCAAAAAAAACATTCTTGGTATAAGGAGCTACATAGAAACATATAAATTGATGGAAGATAAGGACCATTTGGCCCACCTAGCCTGCCCATTTTCCCTACCTACTGTAATTCCGCATACTTCCCACTTCTCTTTAGGACTATCTCCCCACAGGATGCGAAGCCAATCCTCCAAAACGCTCTCTCCTCCCGCAACCCGAGTGATGACCCCCTCGACTCCTGGATACTCCACCTAACATTGGATGTCATGCTAGTCCCCCTCAATGACTTCCTCAATCGATCCCTGTGTCTTGGCCAATTCCTGAAGGCATGAAACAGGCCGAAATCATCCTACATAAAAATGGAGACCATACTGTACCAAATAACTACAGCCTATCTCCATCCTCCCCCCTCACAAAGCTCTCGAAAAAATAGTATCCACACAATTTGTAACTTATCTATCCAGCCACAACATTCTGTGCCCTGAACAGCATGGCTTCCGCCCAGGTCACAGCACCACCACAGCTCTACTGGAATTCTCCCACCATATACACTCTGCATTAGATGCCAGGGAGTTGGCTGGGGCAGTATTCATTGACCTGTCCAAGGCCTTTGACACTGTGAACCACCCACTATTGCTAGACACCCTCTGTAAAGCAGGACTGTCATCTGGCCCTTTAGCCTGGTTCTCCAGCTACCTTTGTCGTAGATCCCAACGCGTCAAGCTAACTGGCGGCCTATCCTCAGCTCTGTCTGTACTTTTGGGAGTCCCACAAGGCTCCACTCTGGGCCGCACATTACTCAGTCTCTTCCTGAACACCCTTCCCAGCTCTTGTGCAGGAAAGCTGCTATTATATGCAGATGATGCAGTCCTACTCTTCTCGCACCCCAATCCGGTCACTCTCCAGAACAGCCTGCAATCCTCCTTCAGCCAAGCTGAAAAATGGTTCCTCGACCACTGCCTGGTCCTGAATCTCAAGAAAACAAAGTCAATGATCTTTACACACCACCAAAGTAGCTCCAAAAATGCCCCCCTCTCCATCCTTCCCAACACCCTCCATCCCCTTGAGCAGGTGTCAGCATACAAATATCTGGGCATCACCTTTGATTCAGCTTTCTCCTTCCATTCCCATATCAGTGCCCTATCCTCTGCCATGAACACCAGGATTGGGCTCCTCTATCGACACAAAGACTGCCTCCCTGGCTTCGCCCTACGTTTGGCCATCACTTCCTCCATCCTGTCACTAGTTGACTATGGCCTCCCCATCTACGCAGCCGCTGGCCCCACTGCCCTCACCAAAATACAGACCTCCATCAACAAAGCCTGCAGGCTCCTGGCCGGTGCCCCAAGCGGAACCCACACATTCCGGCTCTATACCACCACGAACATACTCAATCTGGAAGAACGTCTGCAATATCACACTGGTATACTAGCAAAAAAGACTTCTTGGACTGTGTCCCCCTGGGGTCACTGTTCAACTCCAGCTTGCTTCCCACCCAACCTCCACCCGTACCGCCTTCAAAGCCACCTTCCAGGTGCCTAGAGCCAGGACCTCCCTTGCCCAAAGGTCCTTTTATTACAGAGCACTGTCCTGGTATAACTCCCTCCCCAAGCACATCTCAAACACCCCTAAAATTGGTCAGTTCAAAGCTGCCCTTCGTAACCACCTACTTGGCATTCGGAAGTGTACGTGCCTACAGTAAGGCCGGCCGTTGTCCCCCAGGCTCGATTGCCCACCCCACTCCATTTTTCTCTGGCTATTGCCTGCATGACCTGCCAGGACCTACCAATGATTTTTGTTCTGTACTTTGGTAAACTACCTATGTTTTATGCTATGTATAATGTATTACACCTGTATTGTTCCACCCTTTCTTGCCACACTATTTGTTGTTCCCCTTCCTGTGACGAGATGCCTTTGTAAATGAGTCTGTGACTCAAAGGTTGTAAATCCGATTTATGAGCTAAATAAATAAATAAATACTCTACTTGATGTCCAGCTTTATCCCCCCCCCTTTCCTAACCCCTAAACCCTAAGGTTCCCTTATGACAATCCCATGCAGTTCTTTTAATTCTGTTACTGTTTTTGCCCTTACCACCTCTGCTGGAAGGCTGTTCAATGCATCCACCACCCTTTCAGTGAAGAAGTACTTTTTCATGTTTCCCCTGAGTCTACCCCCTCCAGCTTCATAGCATGTCCACTTGTTCTTGAACATCTTTTTCTCTGAGAAAATGCTTCCCCCTGTACCTTATTCATACCCTTGAGGTATTTAAAAGTCTCCATCATGCCCCCCTTTCCTCCAGGGTGTACATACGGAGGTCCTTTAGTCTCTCCACATAGGGTTTTTGGTGCAGTTCCTGCACCATTTTTGTTGCCTTCCTCTGGACTCTTCTACTCTGTCTATGTCCTTCTGGAGATCTGGCTTCCAGAACTGGACACAGTACTCTAGATGAGGTCTCACCAATAATGTGTACAACGGTATCACCATTTCCTTCTTTACATAGAAACATAGAAACATAGAATTTGACGGCAGATAAGGACCGCTTGGCCCACCCAGTCTGCCCATTTCCCTGCCTACTGGATAAGCTGAAGATCCTAGTTAACCAGCAGCCTACTTCTTCCTACCCCCAACCCCTAGAATGGCCTTATGACTGTCCCATGCATGCTTGAATTCCACCACTGTTTTTGACTCCACGACCTTGATTGTATGTCGTCCATTTTCCTTTTGCCAATGTCGTTAACTCCTACATGTAGGACAGTGGTTGGTTAAGTGCAATTTTGCAAGAGTCCCGGTAGTAGTTTTCTAACATCCCCTATTCCAGCCCCTGGTAGGGTACTGACTGTGGTACACACATTTCTATTTTTACATAGTATACGGTCAGTATTTCTAAACAATGAGTCCCCCACTACCAGTAAGTCTCTTTGAGTTAAAGATGGCCCTTTACCCAACGTTTTTAAAGTTTGTATTTTATTTGTGTTCTCCACCCCTAGGTTATTTCCTTCCACTAGTGGTTCAAATTTGTTTTGTAAATCCAAAGTAAACAATCTCCCTATGTTGCACCTTCCCTTTTTTATTCCATTTTGAACTAGACACCAATCTTCTACACCATGTGTGATACTTCTTCTGAAGATGTGTTATGGCTATTTGCTTCCTATATTTCGGATTTTCCGGGTTCCCCAAGGCCCCAGCCATAGGAGTAGTCCTTTCCAGAGATGTTAACTCTGCAGTCTCTATAAATCTTTCTAATTCAACGATGTCATGTTGAATTTGTATCATACTATGCAGGGATTCAATTTCTTTTTGTAGGACTGCTATAAGGGTACATTTGTCACAAACAAATCCATCTTGGATTTCCCCTTCAGTGTACATATAACATTCAGTACATATTATCATAGTCTCCATGTTTATTTTTCTCTTCTTATCTAATTACTTGTGCTTGTGTCACTGTTTTGCTGAGAGGCCTACCTTGGCTTACGTACAACTCCTACCGCTGGTATATGCGGACTCAGTCTCCTCAGTCATCTACAGTGGACACAGATGACACACGACAGACACGCGTGTCTCTGCACACGTCTCCGCACATGACAACGTGTGCCCTGCTTGCAGCAGACTGGCAAGAAAAGGGTAGTGCCTCGGAAGTACTTTTGGGGGTCATGAGCCCCACTATGTAAAGCATTAATTAAAAACAGTCTTAAATCACTTAGGCACTTCCTCTGTGCGTGTACCTCTCATACGAGGTCCAGGCACAAGGTGTAGTAACCGGTGAAATTAAAATATTAGCAATTAGCGCTTTTTGTAGTCCAGCAGGTCCCTGCTGAAAACTACCACACTCCCTTCCTACTTCCTGGTGTTGCTCGGAGTAGGACTCCAATTCAGCCGCACACAAAAGTTAAAATACAATGCCACATATGGGTATCTCAGAGTCTACCCCAATATACAGCTCTTCCCTTGCACACACACAGGTTTAATGTGACACTTTCGCCCCTCACAGCGGAAGCGGCAGAATAAATTATAGCACCCTGGAGGTGCTTTTGGGGGTCATGAGCCCCGCTAAGTAAAGCGTTAATTAAAAACAATCCCAAATCACTTAGGCACATCCTCTGTGCATCTACCTCTCATACGAGGTCCAGGCATAAGGTGTAGTAACCAGTGAAATTAAAATATTAGCAATTAGCACGTTTTGTAGTCCAGCAGGTCCCTGCTGAAAACTACCACACTCCCTTCCTACTTCCTGGTGTTGCTCAGAGTAGGGCTCCAATTCAGCCACACACACACGTTAAAATACTATGCCACATATGGGTATCTCAGTGTCTACCCCAATATATAGCTCTTCCCTTGCACACACAGGTTTAATGTAATTCTATTATTGTTGAAAGTGGGTTGATTGTCTTACAATAAATAGTCTATTCTAATTATGTCTCCCCTTCCCAAACTAATATAGTCCTCACCACTTATAACAGGCTGATCTGTAAAAATCTCTTTTTCCCGGTATAGAGGGTGGGCGCTGTAACCACAAAAAGACAAGCTAAAAATACAATTCGTGCTTTAAGGTTGGTATTCTTTAATGTAATTACTAAAATATTGCACAATATATTTATTGTTGTTTTGGGGGAAGGGGTAGGATAGGGATTTGGGGGAGGTACTGTGAGCAAGAGGGAAAAAGTCAGCACGAGTACTTAAACAGTGCAGTTCACATTCGAGATGAAAAAAGCAAAAGTCCTACTTTGTCAGGTAGTCCATTATTGTGGTCTGCACTTTTCTAAGGCTCACGTATGATCCCCAGACTTTATTGACTTCTGCTTATGCCTTCCAGTTCAGCATGATGTTTTCATTTTTCTCCATCATACGGTGAAACATGAGCAGGGCAGCATGGATATCAGTTGAGCTCACCGTGACTTCAATATGATTTCCATCTGAGTCTTCAGTCTCGTTGTCCAGCCCCTCTGATTGATCCCTCTGCATGACACTGATGACATCACCAATGTTGTCACCAGTTGGTTCAGCTTCATTGTCTCCTAAAAGACAAAGCTGATCAAGTTCATCTACTGTCATTCCCTCTGGTAGTGGCAAACTTTTGTCAGGCACCAGCAATTCATCCTCTACCTCTGGTCTTCAGAATCCAGTTTTAGCAAAGCATCTTGTAGTAGTTTTATCTGTGAATGATTCCCAGACAATTTTTAACAAGTGCATGGTATCAAGGAGGGATATTTTACGGACACAATGTGATGTGGTCCATTCAAGGTCCATGTCCAGCTCATAAAGAACTGTCTGCCACATAGATTTAAAATAAAGTTGCTTCATATAGTTAATGATGCCCTGGTCCAGGGGCTGAATGACATAAGTTATTAGGTGTAATAGTGTGTGAAGTTGCCAAAATTCACGCTGCAAAAATGTTAGTGAATTTCTGCAAATTCACTTTGCCAACAATTGTAATTCACTTAGTTATTCACCTGGCAAATTACCCAAATTCACGTCAGTGGAACTATGAAAATTACCAATTTGCAAGTGAAACAGCAATTTTCATAGTTCTGCCACAAAAATGTGAGCAATATGCTAGTGAAAAAGCACAAATTGTGGTCATCATATTAAATAAACTACCTTCCACACCCACTATGGTGTAATCCCAGCCCTCTCTTCTACCAAACACTTCTTAATCTCATAATAACCCCCTCTCCCAAGCTAGCTCCCTCCTCACCCCCCACCCCACCCTGGTGAATATACAGTGGCCGCTGGTCTCTAAGAATGGAATATATGGACAGTTTTAGTATATATACACTACAGAGGGCAAATGGAAAACACTTTTCACCCACTGTAGCCAATTGCCCATTAAAATACTGGACAGTGTAAGTAGCATCAACTGTACTAACAAAAAAAAAACAAAAAAACAGATAACTTCAGTTCAAGTAGGACTGAGCATGTCTAGAATGCTGCAATCTGGTGAACTTCTTTGGCTGTAAAAAGAGAAAGAAAGGGTGAGTGAGCTGTTGCTATGCAATGATATTGATCCCTTCATGATCTACAGCATTGCATGACCACTGCTCTGCATTTGACAGTCCACTGATTGTCCATCCCTTGCACTGAACTAAATTAGCCTTTTCTATCTTAGGCCATGCTAACCATTCCTCCTATATACTAGCAAAATGTCTGCCTTTGATTACATCAAGCAGTTGCATGCCACCATACCCTTGTCCCCGCCTCCTTCTTACATACTCTGGTTACATACCTAGCACAATAGCCCTCTGACCAGAATGGCTACTTGAGCATTCACTGCAGCCAGCCACAGATGCAGACTAGGTAGTATCAGGAGGGCAACCAGAACAGCCTACTGGCTGAAAAATGGTGTAGCTTACCACCATGTCATTGTATTTCCTACACATGTGCCCCTTTGTTTTCAGGTCAGTGAAAACACAGTAAAATTCACTACTGCTCACAAACTGTCTTTTTTTACATTTGTTGTGGTATTAACAAAAAGTATTACCAATGATGTCCTGCATATACCAATAAAGACATGTAAGACCAGTATACAAAGAATCTACTGTGTTATGCCCAACTAATATACCACATAATATAATGGGCCCATTCAGCAGCAGAATTCTGACTACACCTGTGCACATAACACCGAAGCTACTCCTCGGTCATTCAGAGGCTGAATCCTGTCCAAAAACTAGATCTCCCAAAAGGTAGCACAATACACTCCTACTGCTGCTGCTGCTGAATTACATTTGCCAACCCCATAATTTAAATGCTGTTCATCCATCGCAAATAATGAATTAGTAAGACTGGTTGGTCTTCACTGATTTAATTAGCTTTTAGTGAATGATGGTTGTCGAACACAAGTGTCTCTCCTTGGTACGTGCTGTTCTGAAGCAGAAGTGATGTTTATTTCATTATTTGTAAGTACTAATCAGAAATGGATAATGTGTTCATTGTAATGCAAAATCGGTACATAATACAGGTTTTCCTCTATGTGATATGAGGTAATTAATCCACTTTTTGAGTGTTTTTCCAGGAACCATTGAGCGACTGAAGGTAAACTTTAATGCCTTGAAGCCATTTAACTGAATTCTTTGTATCTGCCAAGTAGCCAATTTATAAAGAGCAGATCCCATGCTGCTAAAATGCACTATTCTCTTTCTAAAACTGCAGAACAATGCTTCTTTGACAACCCATTGCTTTATATATGACAATTCACAAACAGTAAATGGTATTAACAATTTATTTTCTTTAGAGATATTTACTTCATGCAATTAGTGGTTTATGAGTTGTTAGTATTAATAACTACTTGCTGTTTTAATATAACTTAGTCTGTCATTTATAGTAAGCATCATACTAGTTCTGGAGACTGATGGCCCTTGTTTTTGATGGGTTAGACACTTCTATACTCTTTCCTACTTTTCTGTATCTACATACCTCAGCCATGACTCAGAGTGTCCACTCTTACCTGGAGTGCTAATTCAGTCCTTATATTAATCAAGTCTGTAAACTGAGCTGAATTGTACATTCAGTATTTTTTGTGCTGTGGCCAACTACATAAATACTGAAGGACTGAAGGAAGAAAAACACACCCTTAGAACTGGAACAATTTCATGCTGTTCCCCACTAGTTCAGGTGTGATAAAAAGCTATCAACACAGCCAGACTGCAAAGTAAATAAGCTCTGATTCTCAAATAGTATGAAATGTTATCTAGTGCCAGCTGGGTAAAAGGCTCCTCATGGGATCTAGAAGTCAGTTAAATCATGGAGCCTGCAAACTAGGAGAGTAAAGTCTGACTGAAAACCACTAGAAAAAAAAAATATGATTTCTGGCACTTATCCCAAATTTTGTAACAGCTATGAAAATCTCATTATAGTGGACTAGCCAACCAGTGGAAGAAGAGAGTTATGTCAAGAACAAGATAGGTTTAAAGACAAGTTTACTGATGCAGTGAATGTCTAAGTGTGCAGGATGCTTGTACAACATGCTAATGCTTGCACTGCTATTGGAGCGACCACATGGCTGGATATGTGTGCAGAAACATAGAAACATAGAAGCTGATGGCAGATAAGAACCGCAAGGCCCGTCTAGTCTGCCCATTTCTTTTTCTACCTTATGAATGTGCCATAGGCCTTTGCTCTGTCAATGGCCTATCTATGATAACCTAATAGTCTTCAGGTGAAGCTACCTCTTCCTGGAAGCTGCAACACTGGACTTAAGATTTGCATGAAAGCAAGTTGTGCTCACAACAGAGGGCGGTGACCTTTACAATTTACAATTGTCTTTGGTTTGAAGCAGATTCCTTAGGAAAGTTAATATTCTTCAGGTGGAGGATACTTCTAACTGAAGGGTGAAATAAGGAACTTAGAAGTATCAGAAAAGGCAGTCTTTCGATCAACAGAGGGAAGTGGACCTTGCTTTACTTTTGTTACAATTGTTAAGATTTTCAGTGCAGGAAGAGTTTAAACCCACAGGGGCTGAACACTGTTTTCTGTGTCTGCCCTTCTGCACAGCTGACGTGTTTTGGGGCTGACTGCTTTCAGAGCACAAGTCACCAGGCTGTTTTGGGGCTGGGTAGGTTTACGTGTGTCTGACTTGGATGTTTGGATTTTTCTCTGTTTGATTAGCAGGGTCTTTTCTCTGTCAAATTGTCGTGTAGGGCATCTTGCTGACAGAAAGGCACTCATCGCAGCGGTAGGTCAGAGTTTTTAGCTGATTGTTTCGTGAGGGCACAGTTTAGGCCCAAACCCTTCTCACCCCTCACCCCACCCACCCCTGGAAATAGATCCCTTATACCTGGGGTTCTGACCTCATTTCCTCAAGAGGGCAAGGTGCATATCACTGTCATATCCTCTCTAGCACACTGCACTGACAATATAAGCATACACGTTATATAAATACATATATTTCTATATAACAAACCAATCACACACACAAAAAAAATAAACAAGGTAGACAGTTATGTGGGGAGTAGTGCAATGTAATGGCTGTGGGGCAGCAGTCTTCCGGGAGTCTTTCTGGAGGCTGAGATGCTACCCTGTTTGCAGACAACTGTCTGCCCTGTGGGAGGAAGTTGCCCATCTTCAAGTCGCACTGGACAGTAGTAAGGGAACCTCCCCCATCCAGGGAGCACCAGAGCCACCACCACTACCTCAGAGGTTGCGAAGAAAGCACAGCAGTTGGACCACTGTGGGCTCAGGGAGGGTAAGGGTGGAGGAACAGAGGCACACCCAGTCAGTTGTTCCACTCCACAATCCATACACCATTTTGGGGGAGCATAGTTCCCCATGGATGCACCCACAGAGGAGACTAAGGATAGTGCAGACAACTGTCACAAGGGAGGCCCTCAGGAAGGAGGCAGAGGGCACCACAGGGAAAGAGAGCAGTTCCCGGTGGGGGACTCAGTTATTAGGGGGATAGAACTGGGGGGAGCAGGGAAAACTGAAGTAAGGTGCCTGCCTGGTGCCATGGCATGGAGGGACAGGAAGCGCATCCTTAGGATCACGAGAACAGTTGCACGGGAGTCTGAGCTGGATATCATTGTCCACCTAGGGACAAATGACTTGGCTCATCATGAGATTAGAGCAGTGCAGAAGTACTTTGTAGAGTTGGGGAGGGGCCTAAGACAAGTAGCACACACAGTATCCATCTCAGAGGTGCTGCCTGTCAGTGGCATGGGAGAGGCAAGGGTACTTTGCACCATGCAGTTTAATGAGTGGTTGAAAAATGGTGTGGAGCACAGGGGTTTGGCTTCATTGGGGACTGGGGTTCCACTTGGAAGGACACCAGCCTATACTGGCAGGATGGTCTGCATCTGTCCAGGAAGGGAACAAGTCTTTTGGGCAATTGGTTTAAATGCTTCATTGGCAAGCTTTTAAACTAGTCAAGGGGGGAGGCACTGATAAGTAGCAGGAAAATCCCAGCCTCCCCTACAAAACAGGGTACTAAATGAGAAAAAGACCAAGGTAGAGAGGTCAATGGGGGGTGCTGTTACATAAGGTAAAGCCAACAAAAATGGAGAGCAGTGAGTACCAATGCCCGTAGTCTGGGTAACAAGCTTCCTGAATTAGTGGCCTTGATGGAGGAGGAACATCTGGATATCATGGCAGTCACAGAAACATGGTACACAAGAACCATGACTGGGACGTAAACATACCAGGATACACTATCTACAGGAGGGACAGGGAGGGTTAAAGAGGAGGAGGAGTAGCTCTCTACATAAGAGAAGGAATCAAAGCAACAAAACAAAAGGGTAACCAAGGAGGAGAAGAAGCACTGTGGGTCAATTTGGAGGCAAGCAATGGCACCACAATCCACACAGGGGTTGTAAACAGACCCCCCTCTCAGGGGGAGGAAATGGACAAGGAAATGATAGAAAGTATACTTAGAATGGCAGATAAAGGGGAGATATTGCAGATGGGTGATCTGAATATGCCAGATGTTAACTGGAGTGCAGTTGTAGCAGCCACTTCTAAGAGTGGGGTTATTCTAGATGCCCTACAGGGGACATGCCTTAGACAACTAGTATTGGAACCCACTCAAGAGGGAGCAATCTTAGACCTGGTCCTCTCAAATGGAGATGGAGAGAGGATCACAGATGTAGAAGTGGGTAGCCATCTGAGAACTAGCAACCATCGAACAGTATGGTTCACAATAAACACAGCAATAGAGTCAAGCCATACAAAGGCAAAAGTACTGGACTTCAGGAGGGCTGACTTTGCTAAAATGGGTGAGTGTCTAAGGAATGCACTAGCAAATGGGCAGGAAGGAGGGGTGGAAGAACAATGGGAAATAATAAAAACCTGCCATCACAGAGGTAACAAGCCTTTGTGTGAAGCAAATAAACAAAGCAAAATGATGTAAGAAACCACTATGGTTCTCAAAGGAGGTGGCAGTGAAGGTTCAAGAGAAAAAGAAAGCATTCAGAAAGTACAAGGAATCACAGAAGGAGCAGGGCAGAGAATTGTATCAGTTAAAGCAAAAGGAAGCTGTCAAGGCAGTCAGAACAGCAAAGGCCCGAACTGAGGAAAAGATAGCCAACTCAGTTAAGAGGTGGGATAAAACCTTTTTTAGGTACATCAGGGAGCGAAGGAAGACTAAGGGAGGGATAGTGAGGCTTAATAAAGGGAGGGTGGGCAGAGGTGATGGTGAAAAGGCAGAGATACTAAACAAATATTTTGCTCAGTATTTACAAATGAAGAGGGAGCACCTAAACAAACAATAGAAACACTCTGGATACAGAAGTTGATACCAGCCCATTTACAGAAGAAAGGGTTCTGAAAGAACTCTTAAAACTGAAGGTGGACAAAGCAATGGGGCCTGATGGGATTCATCCCAGAATTCTAAAAGAACTAAGGGTAGAACTAGTGACACCACTGACTACCCTCTTTAACAAATCATGGGAGGATGGGGTGGTACCTGAGGACTGGAGGAGGGCAGATGTGATTCCCTTCAACAAAAGTGGGAGCAGGGCAGAAGCAGGAAACTACAGACCTGTTAGTTTAACCTCAGTGATAGGGGAAAATGATGGAATCACTTCTGAAGGAAAGAATTGTCGAGTACCTAGAGGCCAGAGGGGCACAGGACCCAAGGCAGCATGGATTCACAGCAGGAAGGTCATGCCAGATGAATCTAATAGATTTCTTTGACTGGGTGACCAAAGTAGTAGATCAGGGAGGGGCTGTGGACATGGCCTACCTAGACTTTAGCAAGGCATTTGACTCAGTCCCACACAAAAGATTAATATACAACTTAGCCAGCCTGGGAGTGGGTCCCAAGATGATAGCCTGGGTAAAGAATTGGCTGGAGAATAGGACACAGAGGGTAATAGTAAATGGAGTCCACTCTGAAGAAAGGGGGGTTACTAGTGGGGTGCCGCAGGGTTCAGTATTAGGACTGGTCCTCTTCAATGTCTTTATAAGTGATATTGCAGAGGGACTGGAAGGAAAAGTATGTCTCATTGCAGATGACGCAAAGATCTGCAACAGAGTTGATGCACAAGGTGGGGTGGAAAGGATGAGAAGGGACTTGGCAAAGTTAGAGGAATGGTCAAACGTATGGCAGCTTAGATTTAATGCTAAGAAGTACAAGGTAATGCACCTGGGAAACAAAAACCCAGGGGAAGAGTACACAATAGGGGGTGAGATACTAACAAATACAAAATGGAAAGGACCTGGGGTAGTCATATCAGATGACTTAAAGGTGGGCAAGCAATGTAGAGGGCAGTAAGGAGGGCTGGGGGGATATTGGGATGCATAGGGAGAGGCATCACCAGTAGAAAACAGAAAGTTGTTATCCCTCTGTACAGACAGCTGGTGAGAACCCATCTGGAGTACTGTGTGCAGTTCTGGAGACCTAATCTCCGCAAGGACATAGACAAGATGGAAGTTGTCCAGAGGAGGGCAACTAAAATGGTGCAGGTTCTGCACCAGAAGACATATGAAGAGAGACTAAAGGAGCTTAATATGTATAGCCTCGAGGAAAGGAGGGAGAGGGGGACATGATAGAAACTTTCAAGTACCTCAAGAGAATCAACAAAGTCCGAGAAGGTAGCATCTTTCAAAAAAAGAGGTGTGCAAGAACAAGGGCACAATTTGAAGATGGGGGCAGCTCAGAGGTAATGTAAGGAAGTATTTTTTCACAGAGAGGGTTGTGGATGCATGGAACGGCCTTCTGGAGGAGGTTGTGGAGTCAAAAACAGTGGTTGAATTCAAGCATGCATGGGACAGCCATAAGACAATTCTAGGGGGTGGGTGTAGAAAGAAGTAGGCTGCTGGTTTACTAGGATCTGCAGCTTATCCATTAGGTAGGGAAATGGGCAGACTGGGTGGGCCAAGTGGTCCTTATCTGCCGTCAAATTCTATGTTTCTATTCTTAGAAAATGAGTCAGCAAAACGCTGCTCTCTGATTGGTTGAGAGCACACTCCACTTGGGCAGGTATCAGGCAACAGAGACCAGTGAATAACTAGTCCCTATGCCAGCCTGCCCTTTTACAGAAATTAATGTGCCCCTAGAATGTTAGGAAGCTTGATAACAGCCATTTTTCTGCTCAATTAGCAAGCGAGCAAACAAACCCAACGGCCGGGCCCCCCCCCCTCACCACAACAAAACCTCAACCTGAAATCTTGACTTTCCAAGCTGCCCAACCAGAAATTACACTGTAATTAACTGTTTTCGCTGTTAAAAACAAGTAAAAAATAAAGTCTCTCAAGCCATAACACTGCTATACTGTATACTGTATGTGGCCACGTGGTGCCCCGATACTGCTTAACCCGCCTCGCATTCACTGTGTCAGCGCTATTATTTTTCTATTGAGCGGGAGGGCAGGCTGCATACTGATAACTCTTTCACTTATTTTACTTATTCCTTTTCTAAATGGGTGCTGTTAAATCCCACGGGTGGTGTGTGCAGAGAGATAGTAACATGCCGCTTTCAGCAGCCGAAGTGCAACTTTTGAAGAGCCATTGGCACGTTTGTGACTACCTCCTCCAGCTAACTACCCGCTCACAGTGAAGACTGCACCAGACTGAAGTAATAAGCTGAATGAATACAATGAACCTGCTTCTGTGTCTGTTGGATTGGGTGGACATTTGGGATTAGACAGCGGGTGAGTCTGTGGCCGTATAGCCGCCATTCCAATGGACAGCTCTGTTTTCAAATGAGCGTCATGTGCCTCTCCACAGCAGCTCACAAGTGCTGCTTGCCAAGCTGCTTCCAATATACTGGCTACCTCCTAGAAACAAATATGCCTTTCCACTGCTTCCCAACAGCAACACATCTCTTTCCTTCCTACCTGCAGCATGTCTTTTTCCTTCCCACTACAGATACTGCTCCCCATGGCCATCTCTCCACAACTTACCGGGATTGGTGATCAGGCGCTCCAGAGATGTAAAGCAGGACAGGGTTTGTGTCACACACAGTATCAGTCAAAAAGACAGCGTTCTTTCTCTGTCTCGCTCAACTAATTTTGCCGTTGCTCCCAAAAGCAGTATGTGAGTGGGGGGCCCTAGCAACCAAATGAAAGGCAGCAGTACAGAAGCTCCACTACCACAAAAGAACTCAGATAAAAAAAATCATTCTAATGCAGGTGGAGGAACTATTTTATGACAAAACTTAATTTAAAGTAACTTTTTATTAACACTTGTTATTAAACTTTTTTTTTTTTACAATGCCCATTTTCTAAGTGCAATAATACCCTCCAGGGTGGGCGGTATTGTGCTATACCAGACCTTCCAGGGGCTATAAGGCCCTCCACCTGCGGCACTGGGCCTCATTACGCCCCTGGCAGTCCGGTATAGTACAATACCGCCCACCCTGTCGGGAATTATTGCTTACATACTCATTTGTATTACTCCCTTATGTCTATCCCATGTCTGTTTGAAGCCCTGCACTGTATTCATATCCACCACTTCATGAGGCAGGCCGTTCCATGCTTCCACTAGCCTTTCTGTGAAAAAGAACTTCCTCGCATTACCCCTCAATCAGCCTCCCTCTAATCTCATGCTGTGTCCTCTTGTTCTGCTATTTTTCTTATATTTAAACATGTTAGACTCTTTCACCTTGTTAATGCCCTTAATATGTTTGAATGTTTCGATCATATCACCTCTCTCCCTCCTTTGCTCTAGGATATACATATTGAGCTCCGTTAATCTGTCCTCATACGTTTTCTGATGCAGTGCCTGCACAATTTTGGTTGCCCTTCTTTGGATTGCCTCAATTTGGTTAATGTCCTTGTGAAGGTGTGGTCTCCAGTACTGCATGCAGTACTCCAGATGGGGCCTAACCAGTGTCTTGTAAAGAGGGATTATTACCTCCCTCTTACGAGTTGTTATACCCCTACTAATACACCCCAACATCCTCCTAGCCTTACCTACTGCTTTAGTGGTTTGCTTGGATGATTTCAGGTAATCTGTGATGATGATGCCCAAGTCTATTTCTTCCCTTGTGACTGTCAGCAACTCCCCTCCCAGCCTATAGGTGGCTTCAGGGTTTCTCTTCCCTATGTGCATGATCTTGCACTTCTTTGCGTTAAACCCCAGTTGCTACTCTTCCGACCATTTTGCCAGTTTATCCAGATCTCTTCTCATTCTGCCCACCCCATCTGGATTATCTGCTCTGTTGCAGATCTTGGTGTCATCTGCGAACAGAGAAACCTTACCCTCCCAGTCCATCTGCAATGTCACTGATGAAGATATTGAAGAGGACTGGCCCCAGGACTGGTCTCTGAGGTATCCCACTTGTGACTTGCTTCTCTTCTGACTGCATACCATTTACCATCACTCTCTGTTTTCTGCCCATCAACCAGTTTGCCACCCAGTTGACCAATTTCTGACCCACCCTGAGCCTACCCAGCTTATTAATCAATCTTCTATGTGGAACAGTTTCAAAAGCTTTGCCGAAGTCTAGGTAGGCGACATCAACTGCTCCCCCTTGGTCCACCACTCTAGTTACTCAGTCAAAGAAATCTATGAGATTAATTTGACAGGACTTTCCTGTAGTAAACCCATGCTGTCTTGGATCCTGTGATCCAATAGATTCCAGGTGTTGCAACTATCCCTTCCTTAAGGAGTGCCTCCATAATCTTGCCCACTACTGAGGTAACACTAACTGGCCTGTAGTTCCCTGTCTCCTTCTTGCTACCACTCTTGTGGAGTGGCATCACTTGAGCCCTTCTCTAGTCTTCTGGGACCTCTCCTGTGCGCAGAGACTAACTAAACAGTTCTGATAATGGCTCTGCTAGTTCCACCCTTAGCTCCTTTAGCACCCTGGCATGTATACCATCAGGTCCCATTGCCTTGTCCACCCTGAGCTTATTGAGCTCTTCTAGGGCCCTTTCTTTTGTGAAGGGACTAGTGCACACCTCCCTCCCCCCTGTGTCCATGATGCTGAGCTGTGGGCCCTGCCCTTCCTTCTCTTCAGTAAATACTGAGCAGAAGTATCTATTTAGGATAGATGCTTTTACATGGTCCTCCTCCTCACATGCCCCCTTATCTCCTTTGATCTTAGCAATACCCCGTCTGGACATTCTCCTTTCATTAATGTGTCAATAGAAAGTCTTGCCACCTTCTTTTACTGTTCATTCTAGTGTTTCCTCGGTTTGGGCCTTTGCCTGTCTTACTGCCTTCCCTGCTTCCCTTAGGGAAGTTTGGTATGCCTCCCTATCTTCATCCCGTGCATTCCCTTATATTTCCTGAAGACCAGCCTTTTGGCTCTGACCTTTTCTGCTACTGTTTTTGAGAACCAAAGTGGTTTCCTTCTTCTTTTGCACTTCCCCTTCTCTTTAACATAATGGGATGTTGCTTCAAGTTGTGCATCCTTAATGCTTGCCCACTTTGCCTGTACCCCCTCACCTGTATTTCTTTTTGCCAGGGCTAGCTTAACTCTGTTGTCCATCTTATCAAAGTCAGCTTCTCTGAAGTCTCATATTTTTGCCTTGGAATGAGATGATTTAGTTCTAGTGGCCAAATTGAACCATACCATGTGATGGTCACTGGCCCCCAGGTGACCTTCCTCCTGGAGATCCATGATCCTTTCCACGTTAGTCAGTACTAGATCTAGGATAGCCCCATCTCTTGTGGGTTGTTGTAAGTCTAGGGGGTGGGGGTAGGAAGAAGTAGGCTACTGGTTAACTAGGATCTGCAGCTTATCCATTAGGTAGGGAAATGGGCAGACTGGGTGGGCCAAGCGGTCCTTATCTGCTGTCAAATTCTATGTTTCTGTGTTTCTATGTTGAAGCCCTACCCTGCAGGGAATCCATTATGTGTCTAGTTCTGGCAGATGTTCCTGCTGGTATTGACCAATCTGTAGCTGGCATGTTGAAGTCTCCCATTATCAGAACCTCCCCTTTAGCTGTCGTGTTTTGTATATCCTCTAACAGTAATGTGTCTATGTCCTCCCCCTGGTCTGGAGGCCTGTAGACAACCCCAGTTCATAGGGCAGTCTCATTTCCTGTTTCCAGGGTGACCCACAGTTCTTCTGGCTTCTTATGTGTATTCTGAATTTCTGTAGCTTTGATATTTTTATTGACATAAAGGGCCACTCCACCCCCTTTGTGCACCTCGGTCTCTTCTGAACAGTACATAGCCAGGTACTGAAGTCTCCCAAGTGTGATTACTGGTAAACCACTGTTTTTGGATACAATAATACAGAACCCCTCGAGGAGGGTTCCACCCCAAAGGTGCCATGGGAGTGAAGTCCAGTAGCTAAAGGAACCTTAGGAAAGATGCCCAAATGGAGAGAGGTGAGCCAGAGGAGGAGAAGGAAGTAGACAGTGGGAGCAAAGAAACAAGTGTCCAAAGGATGCTTAGGCCATTCCTATAATTTGTAATGTTTGATGAGGCATGGTAAGGTCATCAACTGTCCTACCAAACCTCAGGTAATAGCCTGCCATTTCACTGGTCCAAAGGACGACTGAGTGAGAAGGATGCTTATACAAAAGGGCATTGCTTGTGCTATTATGTAAGCAGTTACATGGTTGGATAAATTTGTAGTCTTTCATCTCTCTGTTCCAGAGGAACTACCTCCCTATTGGGGTAAAATGGCACAGAACCCTTTTGAAGAGGGTTCTAAGCCTAGAGGTGCCACAGGAGCAAAGTCCCTTGGATGAAGGTATATTGGGCAAAATGCCACAAAACTCATGCAAAAGACCATCAGGACATCATTCTGCTAGGAGCAAGAGAAGGCCTCAGTTGAACTGAATGAAAGAGCCACCATCTGCATCCCAATGTGACTACTTGATAATTGAACAGATGCAAACTATCAAATTTTATTACCTTAAACTTGGAGAGGGGAGGAACCCCAATCAAGGAACCATCTAAGGATCCAATACTTCAGATTGCCAGCCCTCCAGGCCAGGTACTAATATTTTTTTATTTGATGGCAACTGGACTGAAATGAACCAGATGTGAGGAAGATGAAGGAAACTGGGCTGCTTGAATAACTGAGTTTTTGTACAGTCAAGGTAGGGTCAGGGAAGTAAACATAGAAACATAGAATTTGACGACAGATTAGGACCACTTGGCCCACCCAGTCTACCCATTTCCCTACCTAATGGATAAGCTGCAGATCCTAGTTAACCAGCAGCCTACTTCTTTCTACCCCCAACCCCTTGAATTGCCTTATGGCTGTCCCATGCATGTTTGAATTCAATCACTGTTTTTGACTCCACAAGCTCCTATGGAAGGCCGTTCCATGCATCCACAACCCTCTCTGTGAAAAAATACTTCCTTACATTACCTCTGAGCCACCCTCCCATCTTCAAATTGTACCCCCTTGTTCTTGCACACCTCTTTTTTTGGAAAATGCTACCCTCTTGGACTTTGTTGATTCCCTTGAGGTACTTGAACATTTCTATCATGTCCCCCCTCTCCCTCCTTTCTTCGAGGCTATACATATTAAGCTCCTTTAGTCTCTCTTCATATGTCTTCCAGTGCAGACCCTGCACCATTTTAGTTGCCCTCCTCTGGACCTTCCATCTTGTCTATGTCCTTGCGGAAATTGGGTCTCCAGAACTGCACACAGTACTCCAGATGGTGTCTCACCAGCTGTCTGTACAGAGGTATAACAACGTCCTGTTTTCTACTGGTGATGCCTCTCCCTATGCATTCCAGTATCCCCCCAACCCTCCTTACTGCCCTCTCACATTGCTTGCTCACCTTTAAGTCATCTGATATGACTACCCCCAGGTCTCTTTCCATTTTTGTTGTTGTTAGTATCTCACCCCCTATTGTGTACTCTTCCCCTGGGTTTTTGTTTCCCAGGTGCATTAACTTGCACTTCTTAGCATTAAATCTAAGCTGCCATACATTTGACCATTCCTCTAATCTTGCCAAGTCCCTTCTCATTCTTTCCACCCCACCTTGTGCATCAACTCTGTTGCAGATCTTTGTGTCATCTGCAAAGAGACATACTTTTCCTTCTAGTCCCTCTGCAATGTCACTTACAAAGACATTGAAGAGGACCGGTCCTAATACTGAACCCTGCAGCACCCCACTAGTAACCCCCCTTTCTTTAGAGTGGACTCCATTTACTATTATGCTCTGTGTCCTAATCTCCAGCCAATTCTTTACCCAGGCTATCATCTTGGGACCCACTCCCAGGCTGGCTAACTTGTATATTAACCTTTTGTGTGGGACTGAGTCAAATGCCTTGCTAAAGTCTAGATAGGCCATGTCCACAGCCCCTCCCTGTTCTACTACTTTGGTCACCCAGTCAAAGAAATCTATTAGATTCGTCTGGCATGACCTTCCTGCTGTGAATCCATGCTGCCTTGGGTCCTGTGCCCCTCTGGC
The DNA here is from genome assembly GCA_016271365.2 of Neoceratodus forsteri. Taxonomy (NCBI): domain Eukaryota; kingdom Metazoa; phylum Chordata; order Ceratodontiformes; family Ceratodontidae; genus Neoceratodus; species Neoceratodus forsteri. The sequence continues at coordinate 826,105,256 of CM057449.1, forward strand.
CTCTAGGTACTTGACAATTCTTTCCTTCAGAAGTGATTCCATCATTTTCCCTATCACTGAGGTTGAACTAACTGGTCTGTAGTTTCCCGCTTCTGCCCTGCTCCCACTTTTGTGAAGGAGAATAACATCTCGGTACCACCTCATCCTCCCATGTTAAAGAGGGTAGTCAGTGGTGTCACTAGTTCTACCCTTAGTTCTTTTAGAATTCTGGGATGAATCCCATCAGGCCCCATTGCTTTGTCCACCTTCAGTTTTAAGAGTTCTTTCAGAACCCTTTCTTCTGTAAATGGGCTGGTATCAACTTCCGTATCCAGAGTGTTTCTATTGTTTGTTTTAGGTATCTCGCCCTCTTCATTTGCAAATACTGAGCAAAAATATTTGTTTAGTATCTCTGCCTTTTCACAGTCACCCTCTGCCCACCCCCTTCCCTTTAGTAGGCCTCACTATCCCTCCCTTAGTCCTCCTTCGCTCCCTGATGTACCTAAAAAAGGTTTTATCCCCCTTCTTAACTGAGTTGGCTATCTTTTCCTCAGTTCAGGCCTTTGCTGTTCTGACTGCCTTCCCAGCTTCCTTTTGCTTACTTTATTCTATTTATTTGATTTGTTAACAGGGTAAGAACCCTAGAGCATCAAATTCCCATTTTCAAGGGGGAGCCAGGAAATACAAAAGATACAAAACAAACAAATACAATACAAGTAAGAACATACAAAAGTTATAAATACAAGCTAATTTATGGATACAAATTAAGAGACCACACTAACCAAAACAAAAACAACTTTAGAATCCTAGGAGAAGCCTTTTTAAGTGAGCTTTAAGGGAGAACAATGGAAAACTTCCTGCTTTCACCAGCTGGTGCTAAAATGCTCAATTAGAACTTTTAGACAGTAAGGGAATTCTTTACAGTACCTGTACATGTTTTTTTTAATTATTGAAACAGCATGCTGCAACTTCCGATTTCAGTTGCTGGAAACCACCATCTAACGAGCAGCTGCGTGCTTCCCTCGCATACCTTATGCTAATATGCCAGGCTGACCAATGACTGAAGTTGGCAGGGCATATTAACATAAAGTAAACAAGTGAAGTGCGCAGCTGCTCATGAGATTGTGGTTTCCAGCAATGGAAATCAGAAGCTGGGTCATACTGTTTCGATGATTTAAAAAACAAGTACAGGTACTGTAAAAATTTCCCTTACTGTCTAAAAGTGCTAATCATACATTTTGGCACCAGCTGGTGAAAGCTGGTAGTTTTTTATTGTTTTCCTTTAAATCTAGAATAAGAAATAGGTTGATAAAGTTCAGTGGGAAGGGAATTTTTATCAGCAGTAGACTTAAATACAAAACAACATTGCCCTATGGCAGCATGATATAAAGGAGCTTTGATTTTGCCACTAATAGTTGACCAGGTAACATAACTCAGCAACGGAGTGCCCAAGATGGACTTAAAATGAAAAGGAAAAAAGACATGAAGTCTTACATACAAGCATCTAGATGCAAAAGAAAACCAATGTAATTTATGATAAAGTATGCAATGATGGGTAAAGTGTGAATCAGAAGTTACATATCTGCAAATCTGGTTATAAGTTGTTTCTACCCATTTTAATATGGTTTTGTTAGCTGCAGTATAGATAGGCATACCTTAATCTAAAAGAGACAAAAGCATTGTTTAAACTAGGATTTTTTGGGTATTAATGGTCAAGCAGTTCTTCACTTTGTATAATAAACCTAATCTTGAGTGATATGGTTGGCATAAGAGAAAGTACTATCTAACAGGGAACCTAAATATTTAAAGCAGTCCACTTTTTCAATTATGGCTCCCTTTAGATCACAAATTACTAAATGTGAATCATTAACAGCTTGGGTTCATGCAGAACCAAATATCATGAGTTTGGTCATGCTGACACTCAAAATTAGCCTATTATCAGTCAACCACTCCTGTACCAGAGAAAACTCATGTTCTGTCTGATTTATTAAGGAAGCCTCACATGTGTTTTTCATATACAGAACAATATAGTCTGCATACATGAGTGAATGAGTGTTTTAAACCACTGTGAGTAAATCATTAATGAATAAACTAAAAAGAATTGGGCCCAGAATTGAGCCCTGAGGAACTCCTTGGTTCACACTTTGAAAAGAGAAAAAACTTGAACCCAATTCTACCCTTTGTTTTCAGTGAGATAAGTAACATGTGAACCAGGTAACCACCATGTCAAAAAAACCTAATGACCAAAGTTTAAAAATTAGAAGTCTATGATCGATGGTATTGAAAGCCTTGGGAAGAGTTTAAAATAATGCTGCAGCCAAATCCCCTTTATCCAAAGCAGAATGCACATAATCAGTAAATTCAGTCAAGGCAGAAATTGAAACCCATGTTGAAAGGGAGAAAGTATATTTTATTGATCCAAATGCTCTTTCAGTTGATCCATCATGATTTTTTCCAAAATCTTGGACAAAAGGGATAATAAATATATGATTTGATATATACTAATCAATGATCTATCACCTGATTTCAAAATTGGAATAACTGTAGCTTGTTTCCACAAGATTAGGATTATACCAGTTTTTAGGGAGAAAATAAATAAAAAATTTAGAGGACAGAGCATAAGATCCTTAAAACAATTAGATCATTACCATTATGGATTTTCCAATTCATAGAATTAAGGTACCGGGCAGTTTCTGCAATGGAAATTGTATGAAATTTAAAGGACGAGTAAGTAGGACCAACGTGGTTAATATTTATAGGATAGTTACTAACACATACTTTTTCAGATGAGCTAGCAGCATTACAAAAGGTGAAACTGAACTCATTAGCTATTTCTCTTATATCTGTTAGAAGTCCAGAAGACTTGTTTAAAGAAGTAATACTTTGAGTTTGAGATTTTCCTAACAACTTATTCAGACTTTTCCAGCTATTAGAAGATTTTTGGGAATTATGAACTTGTTGATCAAGATAATAATTATATTTACACTGTCTGACTGCAGAATTACATTGATTTTTTAAATTCATATAACGATTACAGGACTGGATAGTTGTTTTTTTTTCAGTCCTATAGGCTTTCCATGCCCTGTCCCTTTCTGCCATTAATGTTAACAAATCAGAGGTTATCCAGTCATGTTTCTATGTTTTACCCTCAGGTTATGAATTGGAGCAAATAGCTCACAAATACGACTAAATTAAAAAACAATGTAATCTGGCATGGAATTAGAGATTTGAAACCATCTAAATCTAAGGAGCACAGTTAGTGTGTATAGATAAATTTGGGTGGCAAATAAGGTTTTTTAGACTTCCAAAACCAAATTGCAGGACTATGATCACTTAATGTGTCTGAAAGTGGTACAGTAGAGTAAATTTGCTCAGGTTTATTTGTTAAAACCCAATCAATAATAGAAGAAATACCAGTTTTGTAATTAATATGAGTAGGGCTTTTTATCAATTGAGTTAAATTCAAACCAACAATCAAGCCCTTTATTTTAAAGTTAGTTTTTTCAGTTCAGTTAATATTTGCATCTCCCAAGTTACAAAATATGCTCTTTTGTTGTCCCACATGCATTAACATAATGAGACAACAAAGATAAGCCTTCATCTGTTAACCCTGGAAGAAAATAGAAAGTACTTACATATAAGTTTTTTACATCACCCAATAATAACCTAGCAGAAAGAAAGTCATAGCCATTATAGGTGAAAGGCACATCTTCTTCAATAGCTGTGAAATTAGATTTAATGTACATTAGAACCCCCCCGACTTGCCTAGTCTATCATTCCTAAATAATATATAACCAGGTAGCTCCACAGTATTGTCACTAGTCCTAGGATTCAACCAGGTCTATGAAAGTAAAATTAGGTCAGAGTTGTGATTGGTAACCCAAACCTTAAATTCTTCCATTTTGGTTGTAAGACTGTGAATATTGATATGGCACCTTTGGTTCCAAAGTCAGAAGAAGTGGGTACATTTGTACAACTAGGACCAGGATTTACATTCACATTTCCAGATAAAAGCAGCATCAGTAAAATCAGAGTACGATTAAACTTAATAGACTATAGCCTTCTAAATTCACTCTTTGTATAGTGTGATTGTATCGTTAACATGCAAGATTTAGCCAAATATCGTAATACTGTCTGCTTTCATAGCAAACCCCTTCCAGTAACTTTGGGTTCTACCTAGCTACCATCAAATAAAAACTGTGAGAGTGACTGTTATCAGGCCAAACACTGTATCTTTCATCTTTCAGAAAGATATGACTAACAGACAATAAATGAATACAAAGTAGAGCAATCCTTAAAAATATGTAATGAAATTATTCAAAAGGAGAAACAGTTGTGGTAGGAGATCTGAACATGGCAGATGTTGAGTGGGACATCCCAGTGGCTGGTTACTCCAGAAGTCAAAAGGTGGTTGATGCCCTACAAGATTGCCTACTTATACAGTTAGTTAACACTCCAACTAGAATGGACACCATCCTGGATGTGGTTCTCACAAATTCTGAGGTAGTAAGTGTCACCAGGTTAGGGAGCCATAGCCAACAGCGATCACAACACTGTGTGGTTCAAAATGGCCTTTGGGACAATAAAATCTCAGTCAAAGGCAGAAGTTTTAAGCTTTAGAGGGGCTAACTTCGCAGAATGAGAGAAACAGTCAGGGACAACCTGACGAAGATATAGGAACATAGGGAAGTAGAAGGCATTTGGATGCAAATAAAACAGACAATATTGCAGGCTACCAAGACATGAATAAGGATGTGTCTAAAAAGAACAGACACAAAAATCCTATGTGGTTCATTAACCAAGTCAAGGCAGCAATTCGGGCCAAAAGAGAGGCATACAGAAATGATAAAAGAACCATGGGGGATAGTGAATGGGAAGTGTACAATCAGAAGAATAAGGAGACAAAGAGCACAGTTAGAGCAGCCAAGGCTGCAACAGAGCTTAGGCTGGAAGAGGGAATTAAGGCAGGGAAAAACCACTTTTTTAGATATGTGCAAGAAAAAAGAAGGAAGATGGGAGGAATAGTTAGACTTAAAGATGGAGATGGAATCATAGAGGATGACAAGCAGGCCACTGTTCTAAATAACTTTTTCTGCTTGTGTTCACCAAGGAACACACAGGCCCATTACCAGACAGTGGTATTAAAGTGGAGGCAAGAGGGGTCCATCAGATAGACACACCGGTAATCATGACCAGCAGGATTAAGGAGGCCTTGAAAAAATCAGGAATGACAAATCACCAGGGCCAGATGGAATTCACCTGAGAGTGCTAAAAGAACTGGCTGGGGAGTTGGGAGGTCCATTTGCACATTTGTTCAACAGTTCACTTCAGTTTGGGGTAGTGCCAAGGGACTGGAGAATGGTAAATGTGGTTCTCATCCACAAGGGAGGGAGCTGTGAGGAGGATAGCAACTACCGACCAGTCAGCCTCACATCGGTGGTAGGAAAGCATATGGAAACCTTAATAAAGCAGGATTTAGTGGAGTATCTAGAAAAGAATGGCCATCAAGATGGTAGGCAGCATGGGTTCGCAGTGGGTAGGTCATGCCAAATTAACCTAATCACATTTTTTGATTGGGTGACCCAGGAAATTGACAAAGGCCACCCAGTGGACTTCCTCTACTTTGACTTCAGTAAGGGCTTTGACTCTGTGTCTCACAACTGACTGCTGACAAAGTTGGAAGACCTAGGAATAGCAAAGAACATAGTCTGGTGTATAGGTAGTTGGCTAAAAGACAGAAAGCAGAGAGTGGTTAGTCAATGGGGAGAGGTCAGTGGAAGGAGAAGTTATAAGTGGGATGCCACAGGGATCAGTGTTGGGGCCAGTCCTGTGTAATGCATTTATCAGTTATTTATCAGTGATATCAGTATAGATAGAAGACTAGGTTTGCCGGCAAAGGCACCTAGCTTTACCTGAGCTCTTTTCTTCTAGGTTGCTTGAAAGGACAGGGCAAAGAACATTACCAGAGCAAGGAAAATGATTAAGGCTTCTTTTGGCTAGGCAGATTTACTGTGTGTTATTATTTTGTTTTGTACTCACAGGGATTGCTATTGTTTGTTGCTAACATTTTATTGCTTTATTTTTCTCTGATTCAAATTGTTGTTGCTGGGTATACCTTCTGCTGCATTATTACAGGGTGTGCCTACAAATGTGTGTTTACAGATTACTGCTGTAATCTTCTGATTCAGATTGTCTTTTGCAAGGTATATCTTCTGTTACTGCTTTATTTTTCTCTGTAGCAAAGTGTTTCTTACAAGGTAAATCTTCTGTGAAATTATTACAGGTGGTGCTTTACAGATTTTACAGTTTTATCTATCATTAGGATAAGCTTTCAGGGCTACTGCATTTGTTGCTGGCTGATTGTTTCTGCTCTTACCTCCTTGTTTCTTTCATCCATGGTTCTTCTTTTTTGGCAGGGGAAGGGCCTAGCCACCCACCCTCATGCCCAACCACCCCATACTACACTCCTTTTATAGGGTAGCACAGTCGTGACATTTTCTGTAGCAAAGCAGGAAGGGGCAGATCAGAGGGGTATCCACACAGTGACCTCATTTACAGGGGCACAAGTAATTTAACTTGTTATATCAAGTTATACACAAACAAACAAAACACAAAATCAAATTTTTGCTTTCATTTTCCTCCTTCTAATTACTCTGACCAAGTTATAAAGCCAGCAAGTTATCTGGAATGGATATTATTAACTGCAGGTATTGTTGGACACTTTTCAAAAGGACAGTTTTACAGGATTTAGGGCACTGTCCTACATGCTGAGCCATTGGAGATCTAAGGACTGAGCTACAGGCAGCATGAGCAGAGATTGCGTGCCTCAAATTGCATATTCAGGAGGAAATATATTATAAGAACTACCTGCCATTTCCCCAACATCCAACAGAAGCACCTCAACCGCAAAGAGTCTGGGAGGTTGGCAGGTGGTTAGGAGGGGCAAATCGGGTACCCCATCACTGAGTGCTCTCCAACATTTCACCTCCACAAACCATATAAAAACTACAAACAGGTATCTGCCTCTATCTCCAAAATCAAACAAAGGGGCAGAGGACATGGCAGAGCAGGACACTGCAGCACAGGAGCTAGCACAACAAAACTCACCCAAAACAGGAACCAAAACAAAAAAAAAGCAAAAAGGAAATCCAAAAAACTTCTGATCATAGGAGACTCCATGATTCAGGGAGTTGATACCTATCTCCAGCCAGGAGTAATGGTCAGGTCTCTCCCATCAGCGTGGAGAGACACTGACTGCATTACTAAAATTGTATAGAAAGCAGGAGAAAACATTGACGTCCTGGTACACATAGGGACCAATGATCTCGCCAGCTGGTCAGTTGTGGAGACCAAGGAACACCTGACCAGGCTGGGTGGCAAACTATCATCCACTTCATCTGGCATCTCCTTCTCTGAGATCCTGCCTGTCTGGGAGAGGGGGGCAGATGGACGGAAGGTCAGAGAAGGGGAGACAGGGGAGCTAAACATGTGGCTCAAGGGCTGGTGCCAGGAAAAATGACACACATTTATAGGGAGCTGGCAACAATTTTGGGAGTGAAAGTTCTTTAAATTTGATAGACTGCATCTGACTAAGGAGGGAGTCAGTGCATTGGGGCAGACATTTCACGTCTTTGCAGAATATTTAAACTAGCAAATGGGGAGGGGGTGTAGCGTCCGATACGTTGAATTGGGAGAACACCCCTTCCCCCTCAGCTAGTGGTCAAACAGGAGTTCAGCATGTTTGTAGTTCATTTGTATCACCAGGTAAGGAAAAAGGTCCAGCTCCCCACACGATGCACAGGGGAAATGCCAGACCTCGCCCAACAACTAACACACCGAAATCTGGCCAATGGAAAATCATGTACACAAATGCTTGTAGTCTTGGAAACAAGATCCCAGACCTGCAGGCAATAATGACAGAGGCTAAACTGGACATAGTAGCTATTAACGAGACATGGTTTACCAGTAACCACACTTGGGAGACTTCAGTACCTGGCTATGTACTGTTCAGAAGAGACCAAGGTGCAAAAGGGGGGGGGTGGAGTGGCCCTTTATGTCACTGAAAATTTAAAAGCTACAGAAATTCAGAATACACATAAGGAGCCAGAAGAACTGTGGGTCACCCTGGAGACAGGAAGTGGGACAGCCATACGAACTGGGGGTTGTCTATTGGCCTTCAGACCAGGGGAAGGACATAGACACATTACTGTTAGAAGATATAAAAAACATGATAGCTAAAGGGGAGGTTCTGATAATGGGAGACTTCAACATGCCAGATAGAGATTGGTCAATACCAGCAGGAACATCTGCAGAACTAGACATATAGTGGATTCCCTGCAAGGGAGAGCCTCAAGCAACTGGTACAACAACACACAAGAGACAGGGCTATCCTAGATCAAGTACTGACTAACGTGGAAAGGATCACAAATCTCCAGGTAGAAGGTCACCTGGGGGCCAGTGACCATCACATGGTATGGTTCAATTTAGCCACTAGAACTAGATCATCCCATTCCAAGGCAAAAATATGGGACTTCTGAGGAGCTGACTTTGATAAGATGGCCAACAGAGTTAAGCTAGCCCTGGCAAAAAGAAATACAGGTGAGGGGGTACAGGCAAAGTGGGCAAGCATTAAGGATGCAGTACTTGAAGCAACATCCCATTGTGTTAGAGAGAAAATGAAGTGCAAAAGAAGAAGGAAACCACTTTGGTTCTCAAAAACAGTTGCAGAAAAGGTCAGAGCCAAAAGGTTGGCCTTCAGGAAATATAAGGGAACGCAGCGGGTTGAAGATAGGGAGGCATACCATACTTCCCTAAGGGAAGCAGGGAAGGCAGTAAGACAGGAAAAGGCCCAAACTGAGGAAACACTAGCACAAACAGTAAAAGGAGGTGAGAAGACTTTCTATAGAAACATTAGTGAAAGGAGAAAGTCCAGATGGGGTATTGCTAAGATCAAAGGGGATAAGGGGGCGTGTGAGGAGGAGGACCATGTAAAAGCATCTATCCTAAAAACATACTTCTGCTCAGTATTTACTGAAGAGAAGGTATGGCAGGTCCCACAGGGCAGCACCATGGACACAGGGGGAAGGGAAGTGTGCAATAATCCCTTCACAAAAGAAAGGGTCCTACAAGAGCTCAATAAGCTCAGGGTGGACAAGGCAATGGGACCTGATGGCATACATCCCAGGGTACTAAAGGGTGGAACTGGCAGAGCCATTATCAGAACTGTTTAGTGAGTCTCTGAGCACTTGAGAGCTCCCAGAAGACTGGAGAGGGGCTCATGTGATCCTGCTCCGCAAGAGTGATAGGAGGGAGGAGGCAGGGAACTACAGATTAGCCAGTCTTGCCTCAGTAGTAGGCAAGATTATGGAGGCACTCCTTCAGGAAAGGATAGTGCAACACCTGGAATCCATAGGAGCACAGGATCCAAGACAGCATGGGTTTACAAGAGGAAAGTCCCGTCAAACTAATCTCATAGATTTCTTTGACTGGGTAACCAGAGTGGTGGACCACAGGGAGCAGTTGATGTTGCCTACCTTGACTTCAGCAAAGCTTTCAATACTGTTCCACATAGAAGATTGATAAATAATCTGGATAGGCTTGGGGTGGGTCAGAAATTGGTCAACTGGGTGGCAAACTGCTTAACAGCAGAAAACAGAGAGTGGTGGTAAATGGTATATGGTCAGAAGAGATGCAAGTCACAAGTGGGGTACCTCAGGGATCAGTCCTGGGGCCAGTCCTCTTCAATATCTTCATCAGTGGCATTGAAGATGGACTGGAGAGCAGGTTTGTCTGTTTGCAGATGACACCAAGATCTGCAACAGAGTAGATTATCCAGATGGGGTGGGCAGAATGAGAAGAGAGATGGATAAACTGGCAAAATGGTCAGAAGAGTGGCAACTGGGGTTTAACGCGAAGAAGTGAAACATCTTGCACATAGGGAAGAGAAACCCTGAAGCCACCTATAGGTTGGGAGGGGAGTTGCTGGCAGTCACAAGGAAAGAAAGAGACTTGGGCATCATCATCACAGATGACCTGAAATCACCAAGTAGACCACTAGAGCAGTAGGTAAGGCTAGGGGGAAGCTGGGGGTGTATTACAAGGGGTATCATAACTCATAAGAGGGAGGTGATAATCCCTCTTTACAAGACACTGGTTAGGCCCCATCTGGAGTACTGCATGCCGCACTGGAGGCCACACCTTCACAAGGACATTAACCAAATTGAGGCAGTCCAAAGAAGGGCAACCAAAATGGTGTAGGGACTGCATCAGAAAACATATGAGGACAGATTAACGGAGCTCAATATGTATACCCTAGAGCAAAGGAGGGAGATAGGTGATATGACCAAAACATTCAAGCACCTTAAGGGCATTAACAAGGTGAAAGAATCTAACATGTTTCAATATAAGAAAAGTAGCTGAACAAGAGGACACAGCATGAGATTAGAGGGAGGCCGATTAAGAGGTAATGTGAGGAAGTTCTTTTTCTCAGAAAGGGTGGTGGATGCATGGAACAGCCTACCTCAGGAAGTGGTGGATGTGAATACAGTGCAGGGCTTCAACCAGGCATGGGATAGGCACAAGAGAGCAATATAAATGAGTATGAATAGATAGGCCATTGACAGAGCAAAGGCCATGGCACATTCATAAGGCAGAATATGAAATGGGCAGACTAGATGGGCCTTGCAGTCCTTATCTGTCATCAACTTCTATGTTTCTATGTATACAGGGCAAACTTGCCCTTTTTTGCTGATGATACCAAGCTAGGTGGAAGGGTAGACTGCGAGAAAGTGGTTAGGGACCTACAAAGAGTCCTTCAGAGGCTGGAAGGATGGTCTAACATCTGGCTGCTGAAGTTCAATACTAAAAAGTACAAAGTGATGCATCTGAGTAAGGGAAATCTGAAGACAGTCTACAGGCTTAACAGGATCCAACTATATGCCTCTCAGGAGGAAAGAGACTTTGGGATCATCATATGCAGTACTCTTAAACGACCAGACAATGTAACACAGCTTACAGCAAGGCCAGCAGAATCTTAGGGTGTATAGGGAGGGGATTTGACAGCAGAAGCAGGGATGTAATACCTCCTCTCTACAGATCCCTGGTAAGGCCCCATCTGAATATTGTGTCCAGTTGTGGAATCCACTCCTTAAGAAGGATAAGATCAGACTGGAGACCATCCAGAGAAGGGCAACCAAAATGGTTCAAGGCCTCCGGGGACTCTCATACAAGGGGCAGTTAGAAGTATTAACTATGTTCTCACTGAAGGATAGAAGGGAGAGGGGGGACATGATTGAGACGTACAGGTTCCTAAGAGGAATACACAAAGTGCCCGTGTCTGATCCATTCTGTAGAACTACCAACTCCAGCACTAGATGTCATGAGTGGAAGTTGAGGAGGGAGGGAGTTTCAGGAGGGAGCTTAGGAAACGCTATTTTACAGAAAGGGTGGCAGAACCATGGAATAAGTTGCCCATTGAGATGGTGGAAGCTAAGACAGTGACATCATTCAAACTGGGGTGGGATAGATCTAAGGCATGGACAAAAGTGGGGAGAACAGTGGGAGTATAAATCAAATGGGGGTTTAGGTCCTGAGATCAGAAAAGTTCTCAGGAAAACTTGGGCAAACTAGATGGACCTTGGTCTCCTTCTGCCATAATTTTTTCTGTTTTTATGTTTCTAAACCAGGATAAAAGAAAAATTAATCAAATAAAAATTAAATTCAATATGTACTAGCTAAAATTCTGTATTATTAAATGCAAGCAAACAAAACAAAAGAGCAATCAATAACACTGATATATATTTTTTTTAATGTAGCCTCCTGCTGGTGACTTTTGCCATTCCTGTGGGAGCCACTCACACTGAGTGCTGCTTGAGCGGCTCCTCTTTTGAAGAGGCTGGCTCTCCCCCAGCACTCATCAGCATGCACACCCCCGGTCATTGGCTTCTGCCACCAACCAGTACAAGTGTAGGGAGGGAGAGACAGCTGGAAATAAGCCACAGTGGTGGTAAGCACTTCAGAGCCAAGCCTGAGGCAAACACTTGTTGTCTGGTGCAGCAGCAGCAGAAAAGATGGATGTGGCTTGGTTGTGAATGCCACTTGAGTGGCTCCACTTTTGAATAAGCTGGCCCCACCCCCTGCACTTGTCAGCACACAAACCCCTGGTCATTGGCTTCTGCCACCAGCCAGTATAAGCGTGAGGAGGGAGAGACAGCTGGAAATAGGTCACAGTGGTGGCAAGCACTTCAGATCCGAGCCTGAGGCAAACAGTTTTTGTCTGGTGCAGCAGTAAAAAAGATGGATATGGCTTGGTTGTGGATGGACTTTAATGGATTTAGGAACTCACTCCATCTTTCTAATAGATATCATCCTCAAAGGTGCCCCTGAGCTGATATCGTATGATTAAAGGAACTCAGAAAAAAAGGCTGAACCCTTAGAGGAAGAAAACCTGGCTCCCTTAATAAGGACAATTACAGGAGATAAACTCTGCTTAGAGAGGAATGCCCAGCCTGAAACCTGTAGGAAGACTACACCTAGATGAGTATCATAGAGTTACAGTTGTATGACCAAGGGAACCCTGGATGTGAAGGCATCATGCTGGTGGTTAACAAGCTATCACCCTAGGGAGCAAGATCCAGCTAAAGGAAGGGAAATGGGGAGAGATCAGGCATGACCATAGCATGTGAGGTGGGCAAGTCATTGGCAAGTAAACAACCTGCCCAAACACCTCCAGGGTTAAAAAGGTTGAGGTTGACACAGAGTTGCAGTTACATGACCAAAGGAACCCTTGCAGAGGGTTCCAGTCCCAACACTATGATCGGACTAAAGGGCAACAAGCCTACCACTCAGAGTACAGAACAGTTTGAATTAAATCTATGAACTACAGCACAGGAGGAGACATTTGACAACCACTTGTCCTTATCCATCTATGCCCACAAGCAACCCTAGCAGTGGGCCACACTGATGGCCCAGTGACAGCACACACTACACTGCTGCACACACAAACTAGGTTTTGGAGCTGAGTTTTGTCACTGTATCGGGGGATGGACCTGGCTGAGGTAGCTGCCACTTGGCAGAGAGCCTCTGTCAGGCAGGGATGGTGGAAAATTCTGGTACCATATTAATCCCTGTGATTTGGCAAGGGAATTTGCCTCACATCGTGGGGACATTGTAATGTTGAGGCTGGTGAAGACACCGCTCATGCCACAGAAATGGAGAGAAGGATTTGGGGAGGAATCAGAGCAAAGAAACTCCCTTTTGTCTTCATGATGGCTTATAGAGTCTGAAAAGGATATAACCCTGCTTACAGGGTATATCCTAGGTTAGACAGCAGGGAAGGGAGGGCAATAGATTGACAATATGAGCTACCCTTGCAGACTAGGCCCTAACTGATCCTAGGAGGAGTGTAGATTGAACTAGAAGGAAAGAGCACAGGCAAAAAGATCAGGCGTTGTTCAGTCAATATGAGACAGAGCCATGTGGGATTATGATGTGGAGCTGAGTGGGTGAGCATAGTTAGCCCAGGAGAAGCATGAGTGTTGCAGTACAATGCCATGAGGGGTGATGCACACTGAGTCATGAGATTATTTTTTGGGCAAAGCCTGATTGCCAATGAGTCGTGAACCTGATAGTCATGGGGCATGAGCCCAGTTGGGGTGTGAGTTTGATTGTTCTTGGTGTGTGAAGCTAGTATTCATTGAGGCGTTATCCCTGTAGTCATTGGAGTGCAAGTCCAGCAGCTGTAGGGGCAGGTGTTCAGATGTGAGAGGTCATTGCCTGGTTGTAGGATAATGAGGAAATAAAGGTGCAAACAGAACAGTGATAGTGGTTGAAAGTTAAGCAGGCAGGTAGGTAGGGAGCAAAAGGTTCAAAGAAACAACAAAGCAAAGCAAACTTTAAGTATATAGCGCCTTTCATAGTCAAGGAGCTGTACAGAATATAAAAATATAAATACAATATAAATCACTAAAATAATAAAATATTTAAAAATCAATTAATTAATCAACAAATTAGGGAAGGCCAAAGAAAATAAATAAGTTTTCAGCATAGATTTAAAATTACTAATGGTCAGGCACTCTCTTAACCAACGAGATAGAGAATTCCACAGGGTTGATGCTGCAAATGAAAAAACACGCACTCCGGATGTTTTAAGACAAACCCTGGGAATCCCTCATCGGCAGATTGGAGAGGATGATTGGGGGGGTAGGGAGTCAGGAGATCTTTCAGGTAGTTGGGTACCTGTTCATGTAGGGCTTTGAAGGTAAGCAAGCCCACCTTATAGGTGATCCGCCACTGAACTGGCAGCCAGTGCAGCTTGCGCAGCACAGGCATAATATGACTGGTCCTAGAGGTACCAGTCAACAGCCTGGCTGCAGCATTCTTCACTAGCTGTAGGTGGCGGATATCAACCCCAGACAGCCTTAGGTAGAGAGCATTGCAGTAGTCAAGACAGGTGGTAATGAAGGCATGGACCAATGTTGGAAGATCGCCTGGAAGAATCAAGTGTTTCACCCAGGCGATATTCCTCAGATGGTAAAATGAGGATTTGATCACAGCTGACACCTGAGGCTTCAGGGTCAGACCATCATCAAAAATAATGCCCAGGTTACGCACCCGATCTGAGGTAAAGAGCTGGACGCCATCAAGCCACAGGCCTGACATGAGCCCAGCTCCAGAACCCACCCCCTGGTGACCCGGATCCACAACCAGCACCTCAGTCTTATCCAGATTTAAGCTCAACCAACTCAAGCTAATTCAGTCTTTGATCTCAGAGAGGCAGCTATTTAGCATAGAGACCGCATCAACCTGTCTGGGCACAAAGGACGTACACAGCTGAGTGTCATCTGCATAGAAGTGAAAACTCAAGCCGTATCGCCTGATGATATCTCCCAATGGCAGCATATGCACTGCAAACAACATGGGTGCTAATATGGAACCCTGCAGCACCCCGCAGGACAGGGGGAGGGAGTCAGAGGACTAAATTCCAGTGACCACCCTCTGAGACCTGCCTACAAGGAAGGATCAAAACCACTGGAGGACTGTACCTGACAATCTGCAAAAGGAACCGCAGAGTTTCCAAAAGCACCTCATGGTCCACAGTGTCAAAAGCTGCTGAGAGATCGAGAAGGGCCAAGATGGTACGGGCCTTTCGATCTCTAGCCATCAGGAGGTAATTTAATACCTGAACAAGGGCAGTCTCCATGCTATGCCTCTTCCTGAAACCAGACTGGAGAGCTTCATAGACATTGTGAGTTACCAAATGATCGTCCAGTTGCAGCACAACCATCTTCTCAATAATCTTCCCCACAGAGGGAAGGTTAGAGACAGGTCAGTAGTTAGCTGGATCAACGGGATCCAAGGAGGGTTTCTTAAGCAGTGGTTGAATGAGCGCCTTCTTTAGGGGGTCCAGAAAGATTCCCTTCTTCAAGGATCTTCATACAATTTCAGCTAGGATCGGGCAGATGATATCTACACAACCCACTAAAAGGAAGGGTGGGCCTGCATCCAAAGTACAACAGGTTGGGTGCAAGGTCTGGACAATCTTCACAGCGTCCATGAATTCCGGTCGGCTGAAATCTGTCCAGACAGACCTGGTGTTCACCACCTTCCATCGACCTCCACAACCCCTCATAGAGAGACCCGGGCCAATTCCAGACCTGATGCTAGCAAACTTATCTGCGAAAAACCGAGTTAGCTCATCACACTCAATTTGTGAAAAAACTCTTCTGGACTGGAGACAGATTGGATTGCACAATCTGTCAACAGTTCAAAAAAGTTGAGCCAGTCGGTTCTGCGCAGCAGAAATCTCCCCGGACAGGAACTCTGCCTTCTTAGTGATTTCTGATTGATAGCCCTTATAATGTTCCATCAATCAAAGCCTGTCAGCATCCAGGCCAGACTTCCACCATGCTCTCTCCAGCCTTCGACCAACCCGCCTCAACTCTTTCAAGGACCCATCATACCACGGGGACATTGGGTGAAGAGTGAGTGGTCGAACATGAACAGGGGCAATCAAGTCCAGGGTCTCTCCCACTGCCTTACCATAGGCCAGTACGAGGTCCCCTGGACTTGTGCTTTAACCCAACAATCCCAATAGGTCCAGCACTGCCGATAGACCATCTGTGGTAACTCCCCTTAAAGGGCTGTACCAGACCATCTCCAAAGGGGTAGGTCCATTTAGGGGGGCCCCGAAACTGAACCTTATGGTGTGATGGTCAAACCAGCCGACTGGTTCCACCCCCAAGTCATTGATCTCCATTCCCAGGAGGAACAGCAAATCCAATGAGTGGCCTCCTATATGGGTAGGGGAGGTAACCACCTGTGTGAGGCCCAGCATTGTCATTAGCTGGAGGAGATTTTGACCAAACTGTAAGAGTTCATCATCAAACCAGGCATTGAAGTCCCCCAAAATTATCCATCTGGAAGACTCCAACACCATGTCCACGACGAAGTCTGCAATCTCCTGCAGGAATAAACCCCCATCACCTGGTGGACGGTAAATGAGGAGTATCCTGCAGCCTACACCCTCACCCATGATGCACTCAAAGGATCTGTTGGTCCTCACTGGAAAATCCACAAGACCCAATTCGGTCTTAAAAAAAGATGGCTACACCCCCACCCCTATGATCCTATGTCGGGTGGTGAATCACCAAAAACCCAGATGGAACTGAAGAAGCCAATACTGGGCCTGAATTTTCATCCAGCCAGGTCTCGGTGACACATGCCATGTCCACCATTTCAACAAGATCAGCTATAGTGGCAGAGCACAGTCACAGCAATGGCAGAACAGACAGAGCCCAGCAAGGTGAAGCCGACCCCCAGAAACTCCAAGGAGTGGCAGCAGGGCAGGGGAGCAGTAGGGTAGGAAGAGATGGTCCCAAGGTAAAACCCAGTGAAAGGGAAGCAGTGGGAAGCAAACTAGTAGGAAGGCAGCAGAGAGAAACCCAAACAGGCAGGAAAAGCAAGCCAGCCCTAACAACACTAGAGAAAAATGGGGGGGGAAGCAACAGAAAGCCAGTACAGAGCACCACAAGCAGGGGAACCAACAAAGGATCAGTGGAAATAATGAACAGCCAAGAAGGAGCGCCAGCAGCCCGGCCAGTGCCCCACCATAGCAAGCGCTGCTGAGGCAAGCACTGCCAAGGCAAGCAGAGCCTCAAGCAAGTGGGGAACACAAAAGAACCAGGTGAAACCAGGATGAAGTAGAGGAGGCAGTAGATGCATTCACCACAGAGAGCTATACCTGATTAAAAAACCTCTGGTCAGAGACAAAACAGCTGCCAATGCCTTTATTTGATAAAGGATATAACATTTATGTGTGACTTGGGTTGTAATTTACTTGTATTATTGTGCTGCATTAATCCTTTACTTAAATCACAATAATAGAATGAAGCAAACAAACGAATGTACGCTCACACATATACACTCCCACACACCATTACACACACACACACTCTCCACCACAAACAGACTTGCACACCTCACTATATGCACAGAATGCATACACACACCATTAGACTCACAGATGCTCCCACACCCACACTACACACACACACACACACACTCACGCACATGCACTGTTCCATGTCATAACAGCGATTGCTATTATGGCGAGTGTATATCACTGCAAAGCAAATCAGCAATATACACTCCCAGCTGGCCTGACATCCGGAAAAAGAAAAAAGTGTTTTTGCACCCCCTGAATAGGGATTCTCAACTCCAGAGGGGTGCATGTCGTGGAGGGAGCAAAATCCCTGCATCAGGAAAAAATTAAGTGCCACAGTCATAGGCAGCGGCAAAATTTTCCTGCACCCTGTCCCAAACCCTGTACCTACTGCACCTGAACTAGCCACCCACACCACCACACCACATAGCTAGCTTGGTGGCAACAGGCACACCAGTCCCCCAAAACCCCTTCCCTGTTCCTCCCCTTCCCCTTACTATCCCCCCCTTCCTGTTGCCCTGTAGTACCCTCGCATTCACGTAGGGTCATTATCCTTCCAGGGTAGCCCAGGAGGAAAGTGCTGAATATGAGTCACTGTTTTGATGGTCGCTCATATTCAGTCGCCATCCTCACTGGATACCCCACATACACACACACACACACACACACACTCACACACACACACACACACACACACACACTCACTCTCACACTTACACACCACACACACACACACACTCACACAATCTCTTATTAGTGTCCAATGGTGTCTTGTCAACACCCCACTTTCACTGAGTCATCCCCAGCACATGCAGTCAGGCTTTGTCCCATATAACACGCACATTACCCACTCCAAGTTGTTGGGGGGGGCACCTAGACCCCTATGGCTTAGCCTACAGGAGGACTAGGCAATTCTGCATATTTTCAGCCTCATGGGGGGCTGGGGGAGGAAGAGATACAGATGAAGTCAACTGAAATAGAACCAGATTATGCTTTCGATGGCATTTTTAATGAATGGGGGAAATTTGGCCAGGACAGCAGGGAAATCTCCCTACTCTTTTCCAGATGTGCCATTTTTAACGTCCACCTGAACAATCACCAAAACTGGCAGACGGGACCTCGGTTAAAAGTCTCATCTAAAAGGCGGCAGTTCAGGAGTGCAGCACCCACCTCATGCTGCACTACAGTGTCAGTATTGGGATTTAACCCAAGTGCCTGGTGTGGGCCTAGAACTCAGAACCTTTTGATCTTCCAGCTTCAGAGGCGAGTGTGCAGCTTGCTGAACTACCACTGGCTCTGTATACCTTACACACACACACACACACGCACGCACGCACGCACGCACGCACACACACACACACACACACACACACACACACACTCTATCAGATATACTCTAGGTTCTTACCACCACCACAACAGCTCATAGTCAGGCACTCCAGCACACACTTCCCCTCAACACACACACACACAGAACCTCTCCCTCCATATAAATGCGCAGACTTGCTTTATTCTTGAAACTCTTTTTATTAAGCATTTAACATAAAAAGTTACATGAAATACTCAATAAAGGATGGGATCTGCTCAAGGCTAAAATATTATTTAAGTAAATGAACACCCCAAGTAGAGGGTTTCTACCTTTTTTTAGCCAAGAAGTCAGATGACCTATCACTGTCACAGGCCAGTGGTACGGAGTGATGTAGCAGCAAGGTATGGCCACACATTTTTCACCTGGTCCCACAGGCTGGAATTCCACCCTGTCAACCCATCCAGTGCCAAGTACTCCCAGATGTGTGACGCCTCCTCTCACCCTCACCATGTCATATGCCATTGCCTAGTACTTTATGGTATCGAACTGGCCTTCTGATGAAGAGTCCACATAGACTCAAAGTGCTAGGGTAGTTTGTTAGTGTTCTTTTCTACTGGCTGTTCATGCCTGTTGTGAATAAAATTCATTTGAGATGCTACCTTTTTGTTGACATTTGTTTACTCTCATCAGTGCGCCTGCTGTGTTATGTCTTGAGTATGGAGAGTTCACTCTCTTCTGGCAGCACCACCTATTATACTGAGCATGACTTCATTTATTGTGTATCCATCTAAGCAGCCCCCTCCTAGTGTTATAATTTCACAAGAATCATAGGGGTTGCAAAGTTTCATTTTCACAAAATCATAGGGGTTGCAAAGGTTCCCCACCCAGCAAATTTTATATAATCAAACCCTGGAGAAACCTTGTTTTAGGGTTTCATAGGGACTACAAGAGAAATTATAGGGGTTGCAAAAAAATCATAGGGGTCTCAGCTGCAGCTCCTTGATACCTCTAAATGGTGCCTCTGCCCCCTCCCTCTCCTATCCTGTGTTGAGTAATCCCTTATATCTAAGTGGCACCCCCTCCTTCTCTCCATCCCATGCCAAGAAATCCATGGTTTCTAAGTGCCACCTCCTCCCACCCTCAACCTATCCCATGCCATGTGCTCCCTGGTGTTTAAGTGGCATCCCTTTTTACTCTCCATCCCACGCCAAGTAATTCAAGAATACCTCGTCCACTCACAACTCTCCCCATTCCTCAAAGCCTCTTCCTTTTTCACTTCTGTTCAGTCTTGGTCCAGGAAGTCCCACCCCAAATCCACCTTACTCCTCTGGCTTACTGAGTCCATCCTCTCAGATAAGGACAAGAGCCACTTCATTTCTGACATTTTTGTTGACTTGGTCCAAGACTGCAACACTATGTCCCACCCTCTTCTCCTAGGCAAGCTTCAGCAGCAGGGCTCTCGGCCTCCTTAATAAGCTTGTTCCACTCCTACCTTGAGGGCAGGTCACAGGCTGTACACATCGGAAACATCGTATCCCTCCATCTCCTGTCTGTTCAGGCATTCCCCAAGATTCTGTCCTGGACCCCATATTTTTTTCATATTTCTGAATAACCTCTCTACTGCCTGTTCCTCTGCATCTATCCACATGAATGCAGATGCCACTGTGCTGTTTGCCTCTGGCTCCTCTGCTGCTGACCTTACTGTTTGACTCCAGCAGGATTTTGACAGTGTCCAGTGCTGGTTCCATTCCAAACAACTACCCCTCAATGCCAAGAAAATATTTTCCATGACCTTTGGCTCCTGCCCCCCACACACACACCCTCAATGGCACTACTGCAGTTGAGGATGTCTCCTCCTTTAAAGAGGAACTGTTATCAGCAGGATTTCTTAATGTCTGAAAGCCCACAAAAAGCTAATTTAATTGAGCCATTGTCTTTATCTGTGAGGCTTTGCAGTGCAGGGTTATTCATATGTAAATCACCCTGTAATTAAGGGTTGGTGGCAGCCATATGTTTTGGACTCCTGACAGGAAATGATGTCACCAAGGGTCGAGGTTTTCCTTTGACTGTATTTAATCCAACAGGTTAAATAGGAAATCAACTGTTTTATTAAGTGTGATTTAAGGTGTTATTACAACACTTTCTGGCCCAGATATTCAAACTGCACCCAAAATGTGCACAATAGCAGGAGCAAGCACAAGTCCATTGCACACATGCACAATAGACGCGATATTCAAACATGGAGCAAGCCAAATTGTGCAACCAGCCAACGTCTGAATATCGCACAGCCTGCGCCATAGCGCAACCAGGAAGGGGAAGCTGAGCAGATACGATGCGCTATAGCGCAACAAGGGCAGCCCAGCTGAGCAGTCCAGAGGCGCCATAGCGCAAGCAGGGAGCCCCCCAGCAGCAGAGCAATGGAACTGCACAACCAGGGAGGTAGGCAGGGGCCCACCACCCATGCCACAGATGGGCACAGGAAGACACTGCAGAACTAACAATGCGCCCCCACACCCCAAGCACAGCATAACTGGGGGAGGGGCGGAATATCCACCAGCCCATGGGAACAAGCAAACAAAGCACAGCCGGGCCATGTTGCCCCAGCACACCCACTGGCAAGCTGAGACTGCCACACAAAGGGGGCGGACCACCCCAGTGTACAGCAGCCCTCCCCTTGTGCACAGCACACCCTGCACTGTGACCCCAAGACACCCCCCATGAGCAGTGATCATCACTGCAGGAATCCCCATGCAATCCCCAGTCACACTGCAGCCTCGTGTACCACAGAACCATACAAGCCAGACACACCATGAGCACCCAGAAGTGGGTGGCAGCACACGGCAATACCGACTGAAAGCCACTCCCACACCAGAGACACCTCCCCATGCACACACACACATACCCATGACTATACCACCCCAGATGCCATGCACACCACTGCAACTGAGCACCTATAGCCAGCTGCGAATCAGAGACCACCACAGTATTCATATCAAAATATATATTTCAAACATAACAAGAATAAGAAGAACAACAACTATAACTATTTACAAATATACAAATCAGGGACAGGGTATGGGTACAAGGTAGGGGTGGGTAAGGGGCAGGGGTGAACAACTGGGAGAGGGAAGGCAGGGTGCGAGGGATAGGTAAAGGGTGGAGGTGATGGACAGCTACTGACTGCCAGCCTGCTCTCCTGCCACCTGGTGCTGGTCCCGGGGCCTCCTCCTGCATCTCAGACCATGTTGGTGTAGGTCCTGCAGGATGGCGAGTGAGTCCATCGCCACCTGTATAAGTTGCTGCATCGACCGTTCAATGCGGTGCAGGATACGGACACCTAGGACAAGGGATCAGAGTCAATGGCTGTGACTGTCCATATCCCTGAAGCCCACAATCATGCATGGCATACAGCCAAGTGCCCTGCTCCTGTGATGGACTGCACCCACCCATAGTGACCGTGCACAAGACATGCCCAACCAGGCAGCAACAGCCATGTGTACCACTGCACACACACCACCCATGTCCAGCACAGCACAACCAAGGCTATACAGTAACGTGGCTACGCGGTGGGCAGGCAGTGCCACAGCCATGTGCCCAGTGCACGCATGGGCCACCATTGACGTACTCCCAGACATGCAGTGCCACTGGACAGTGCTGACTGTCACATGTCGCGTGCATGGCAGTGGTATCCATGGATGGTGGCCATGCCCTGTCACACCCTGTCACACAGCATGCTATAGCATTCATGATGTCATGGCACTCACCCTCATCATTCTGCTGCTGCTGCTGCTGTCGTTGTCCACCACCACCACCACGCTCAACCACCGCTGGCACCAGTCCCTGCACCTCAGCCCTGGCCCTCCTCCACTCCGCCACACCTGTGAGAAACAAAAGGTGAGAAACACATCAGTGCAATCCCAAAGCAGATTCCCCCTGCCCCAATGAGTATGCCCGCCCACCCAGCCAGACCCATACATCACATATCCTGTAAACACCGCCACAGCCAACCCTAGACCAACCCTCCCCTATGTGCTGGACACAATAGACAGTGTTACCCATATGGACCATACAGGTGCATAGATGGATCACCCACCTGGCTGAGGCACCATGCCCCTCCTGGCACGTGACCACAGATGTGCCAGTAGTGCCGGCTCCCTCCTCTGCAGGTCCCCGTAGCGGTGCCTGCACTGCTCCGTGGACCTCCGCTGGCCAGTGGCCTCCTCAAGCTCAGTGGCCACCTGCTGCCACACATGGGTCCTGGCCATGTTAAGGGGTTCATCCCCAAACAGTGGGCCATAGTGAGGCTCCACTATGGCCACCAAGTTAGCGAGCTTGAGGTCACTCCACTGAGGGGCTCTTCTGCGTGCCATCCCTGGATGTATAGTAGGCAATATGGTGCTCCACAGTGCGGCAACCACACATGGAATTGTTGCGCAATACAACGCCGCTATTCCCTATTGCGCTGTTGGTACAGCACCGCCAGTCCCTATCGCGCTGTTACCGAACAGCGCGATAGAGCTGCAGACATGCCATACGTACAGCGCCAAGGGGCCAAGGTCGGGCACAGGGTCATGGGTCTCTGGCGCATGACCATGCACAGTGCCATCAGACGTCTATGCATCCAACGCGATTGGTCGCCTGTGTACCATTGCCACAGCGGACTATTGCGCAGTTGTGCCACAGTGCCATGTAGTGACCATCACTGTAGCGCCACTGGCACAATGGTGGCCGTGCCCTGAATTGCCTACCGTGCACAGCATGTCATCAGCGTGGCAGACGCCTGTGTAAGCTACTTGGGCATGTGCAGTGTGGTGTACTACGCAGTCACAGAACTGCACCATTGGCTCAGCCGGTTCAACCGTATTGCGCAAAGTGCAACAGCGCGATATTCAGCCGTCATATGCAAATCATCCGATCAGTCATTCAATGGCACAGCAGCACGATTTGCATCTCATTAAATTTGTTCCAGTCCTAATTTGCATGGATTGCACTATAAATATGCAACACTGTTCTGCAGTGGCCATATTCGGTTACTGCAGTTGATAGGAGAGTTGCATGCATTGTGATGTTCTGGACTATGGCCTCAGAGAATTGCTGTGTACTGCACAGTCACAGGTGACCACTCTCACCCATACAGGCTGTGAAATGACTGAGCAAGGACTGGGTGAGGAGGATGATGGTGGGCGGAAGAGGAGGCCTAACTTTACGAAGGCTGAGACGGAGGCACTATTCAAGGCCTACCTGGATGAGGAGCCACTTCTCAGTGGACGGCAGGGCACCCCTCAGGCCCGGGCTGCTGCTGCATGACAGTGGGTGGCACATGCCATCAACCTGCACAGCAGCCACCAGCGCTCTGTGCAGGAGTGTAAAAAGAAGATGGGGACCGACAGGAGGAGGGTGAAGGAGAAGGTTGCAACCATCAGGGTGGCACGTGCTGCAACAGGCGGGGGCCAGCCGGAGGTGGTGCAGCTGACTCCGGAAGAGGACATGCTCACTGCAAGCATGCAGCGCAGTGCCATTGAGGGTGTTCCTGGAGGTGGCTTCCAGACAGGTGGTAGCCCATCACTGCATGGTATGTCATGGTCGGGGGGGGGGAAGGTAGATCACATGCACTAGCATGTCCTTCCTTTCTGTTACAGATCCTGTGCATCTGCAGGGGTCAGCAGTGGAGGGCCTGTCCACTGCGGACAGCCATCCGGAGTTGGAGGAGGGACCATCCACCTCCGCAGGTTGCCGGCATGCACTGCGCCAGTGTGCACGCCTGGCTACCATCACTGATGTCGTTGAGACAGGTGTGGGGGGTGCCCTTCCTGTGTCTCAGCGGTCAGGCATGCAAGCATGCCAGCATGCTGCGGCTGTGGCTGTGGCACAGACCTGCACTATTGATGATGCACCGACCACTATGGGCATTGACATGTGTGTGTGTCACAGAATGGACACACAGCAAGACAGCTCATGCCCATGGACCTAGCTGGGTTCCGACGTGTGTGCCAGCATGTCAGCACAGTCCCAGGCTGTGCCTGTCAGCACCAGTGGGGCAGCACCGGTGGCTGTGCAGGTCACTGGCACTGTTGCAGCCACAGCAGTGGAACAACTGATCCGTTGGGCGCAGCAGGTGGAGGGGCAGTAGCAGCAGTCACCCACTGAGACTGGGGGTACAGGGCTCAGCAGTGATGTAGGTGCACCACCTGTGGACATGCCCATACTTGGTCCTGGTGAGCGGCGCCCACCCTCAAGGGGTGCTGTACATCAGACCCTTCCATACCCTGAGGGACAGGTTGCCGATGTGGCAGACGACATCTTTGACGAGCACACCTGCCTGCTGCAGGCATCAGTACAGCAGCAGATGCAGGTTGCAACGTCCGTGGAGGCACTGTGTGTGGCTCTGCAGTGGCAGAGCAGGGACAACGAGAGGATCCTGTCCCAGATTGACCATTTGTGGGTGGATGTGACCGCCGCCATCGACAGGCAGACACAGGCATTGGTCGCTGTCGTGGCCACATTGGGCACACAGTCAGGTGCCCCTGTGCCACTCACACTGCGCAGTACACTATCCACTCCCCATTCCCGGCATCGTGTGATGCCCACCCTGTCGATGCTGGGTTCAGCTGTGGGCATCCCAAGCACCTCTGGTGCAGGTATGTTCAGTATGCTGCAGACCTCTGTGTGGGCAAGGTCGCGTTCACACAGTGGGACCCCTGGTGGTCCATTGGTGCTACCCCATGAGGCCTGTGCTCAGCCTGCCAGTGCTGCTGGGTCTCAGCGGGGCTGCCCACGCATCCGAGGTGGCCATGGCACTGTGCCACATGACTGAGCTGTCTCCCAGTGCGGGCCCTGTCTGATGCTGCCCTGTGTGCAATGTGTGTTTCGGTGGACAGTGCACCAGTGGGTGCCTTGCCCTACATGCAGACACATGGACCACCTACACACCCTCCCAACTGCTGTCCACAGGTGCATGTGCATGATGATGTCTGCATTGCACTGTACACCAAAGTGCGAAGGTGCCCAGCATCTGACACACGTACATGAACATTAAGTGGAGGTGGTGGCCTGTGGACGTGTGTGTTTTTAGTGTCTGTGTTCCTGCTGTGTTGTGCACCTGACCCCTGTGCACTTTGTGCCTGTTGTGTGTGTGTTTGTGTATGTGTCTGTCCATGTGGTGTGCTACTGTTCACCCCTCCCTGGTTGTATGTGTGTGCTTCTGTGCCCTGCCACTTTCCTTGCCGTCATGCACCCCTGGTGTGTTTCCCTGTGTGTATGTGGGTTGTGCCCTAGCCACTGTTGGTTGCACATGGCCCCATGACTTACCTGTGTTGGGCGAAGTGCTCCTCTGTGATGGTGTCCCAGTGCAGCTGGGCCAGCCGGATCAGTCGGGGGTCACATCGTCCAAGGGGGGGCTGCTCATCCCCATCCTCACCGGTGTCACCGTCGTCCCCATTGCTGTCCCCCTCTTCGACCTGTATGGCTATCCCACAGTCTTTGGCCATGTTGTGCAGGATACAACAGGCCAAGAATATCCCACAGGCCTTTGAAGGGCTATACTGTAGGGCACCGCCGGAGGTGTCTAGGCATCAGAAGCGCGCCTTCAGCATCCCAAACACCCGCTCAATGATGTTGTGTGTGGCGGCGTGTGCCTCATTGAAGCATTGCTGCAATGGGGTCGTGGGCTGCCGGTAGGGTGTGAGCAGCCAGGGATGGAGTGGGTATCCACTGTCACCTGTGTGGAGATAGTGGAGGTTAGTGTCTTGTTCAAGCTCATATTGCCCCTAACCCTGTGTGCCACACCCATGGCACCTGTCGCTTACCCAACCTTGCCCCCGATTTGCCAATCCTATATGCATCCTCACCCACTAGATGTCCTGTGAGGATGTCCCCACTCTCGAATTGATGGCACAGTGCTGACTGGTACCATATGAATGAATCATGTGCTCCGCCAGGGTGCGTGGCACAGACATTGATGATGCGCCCACTGGCATCACACACCACCTGGCAGTTGACACTAGCATATCCCTTCCGATTCCGATAGGCAGCCCCATCGGGGCCAGGTGGCATGCAAATGGCCACATGGGTGCAGTCTATCGCCCCTAGCACGCCAGGCATACATGCTACCCTGTGGAACTCCTGTATGTTTGCTGTGCGCTCCGCTGCGGTGCTGGGGAAATAGATGTACTCCGCAGCATGTGGCAGCAGTGCACTGAGGAATTGGGTGAGGATGCGTGATGTGGCTGACTGTGTTATGCCTGTGGTGTCCCCTGTTGGTCTCTGGAAGGTACCCATGGCGAGCAAGCACATGCAGGCTGTTACCTTTGTCTCCACTGACAGAGCGTGACTCCATCGTGAGGATGCCTGCATCACATCACTGTACAGCTCACAGAGCTGCCTCAGTATTGCCCTGTTCAGGTGGTACCGGCCCACAATCTCGACATCTGAGTAGAGCTCAAAG
Organism: Neoceratodus forsteri; assembly: GCA_016271365.2. Lineage (NCBI taxonomy): Eukaryota > Metazoa > Chordata > Ceratodontiformes > Ceratodontidae > Neoceratodus > Neoceratodus forsteri. The sequence goes on from CM057449.1 coordinate 826,132,427, forward strand.
CTGATGCGGGCTCGGTACTGTCTGTTGAGGGCGTACCGACGACGGGACCCTTCCACGGCCACGCCCCCTGCAGCATGCCTTCTCACCCCTCATTACAGCTTCCATGTGGAAGCTGGCACTGTCCATGTCCCTGGCTTGTGTTCCCCCCCTGGCTGTTGTTGCTCTGTTCCCCCCGCTGTCCTGACTGCTTCCTCCACTGCACCAGGTGCACCTACTGGCCTCTGCACTCTATGGCCCCACACACCTTCCCTTGCCCCTATTCTGTCCTGTGCTCTCCCTGGCCTGCGCTCTTTCTCCCTCTGGCCTTGTCTGTCTCCCTGCCTCATGTGGCTTCCCTGTAGCATTCTTGCGCCTCTTCCTTGAGCCTTTTTATTTTGGCTCATTTCCGCTATGGCGTAACTTCCGCCTGATCCACTGTTGCGCATTGTGCAAGCCTTTGAATATCGCATTGAGCACTTTATGCATGGTTCCACCCCCTTTGGTTGTGCATGCCTTAATTAGCATTGCGCTGTTGCTCAGCATGTTTTCAGTGGCGCAACTGCCTCCTGCTGAATATCGCAGAATGGCGCAATTTCGGACTTGAGCTGGTGCAACCCTATTGCGCATGGCACAAACCTTTTGAATATTCCACCCTCTATATCTATAATAATTGTTTTGTATGTACATTGAAACTAGTGAGTTATCGCCTTTTAATTTCAAACTGTTAGTAAAAATAATCAATCTTCAGGATTGCTTTAACCTCTAGGATATACAGTACTGCCAGCTGAACATGTCAGTACAGATTTCTGGGGCTGCCACAGTAACACCTTTTGTCTTTTTTCCATTCCCTCTCTTACATCCTTTTCTCTTACAATTGTGTGTGTGTGTCAGCTCGGGTCTACAAGATGCAAATGTGGCTACGTACCTACTGGCCTGGGATCATGGCATACCTGTGCTCCCACAATACACCTGGGAACAAGCTGTTGCTCATTGTGCCTTTCCTGGACAAAGACAGTAAAAACAATGTGAGCATGTGTTACGAGTCGGAAAATATGCTCTTTCTATCCAGATTTGACTTGAAAAGAAAAAAAAATAGGACACAATTACTATAGATGAACAACATTGTTAAAACATGCATAATCTGAAATGCATTATTAAAAGAGTATTTTATGTCTTTTGAAGAAGTTATAACAGTTTCTTACTGAAATACTTTGGATGGAATGGGATTTTGTAATTACAGCACTTTCTACATTTATAATATTTGTTTTGTATGTGCAATGAAGCTAGTGAGTTACCACCTTTACATTTAAAACTGTTAGTGAAAATGAGTGAAAGGGGAAATTGTTTAACCAGGAATGGTACACTAAGCTGAAGCTTCTTTCCATGTGCCACCTGGGAACACAATGAAGTTAAGTGACTTGCTCAGAGTCACACAATATGCAAGTGGAGGCTGTGGGATTCAAACCCAGGTTTCCAGGTTCGTAGCTCAGTGCCCTTAACCACTGTGCTATACTACCTCCTAATAATTCAATAGAACTCTGGCATTGTTGCGGTATAAAATCCCATTTCATCCAAAGTATTTCAGTAAGAAACTGTTATATTTTTAACTTCATCAAAAGAAGTGAAAGACTCTTAATTAATGGTGATCATTTTTTTACGTACAGATAAAGACACTTTTATCTTCAGTTATAACCTACCGGTTGATAGTTGTGGTTACAACCAGGAGGCTGTAATCAACACCTGTCAGTCAAGCAACTCCATAGAAAGATAACTGGCACATAGTTTCACTGTGGGCGGGCTGAACATCTTACCCAACATGGCGGCTACATTACCAAGCACCGGTACCAGCACTCAAGCTTTGCCACACACTGTTAAGACAAGTAAGATTTGAAATATTTTTAAATATCTATCTAGTTGATCCTGCCTTGAAAATGAAAAAAACTAATCTGGTTGATCCTGCTGCTCATACCCTTTGGGGGCATCTTACACTGTGCAGTAATGCTGATGGACCGCAACTTTCCAGAATGTCCTTACCACTGTAATGTAAAAAAAAAGAAACAAAAAAAAGGGAGAGACAGGCAGTGTGTGTGTGTCTGACAGAAGAGCTGCACTAACTGAACTGTGCTAAAAGGGAAAAAATATCACCATTAATTAAATAAAATAATGTGTGTGTGTGTAAAAACCAGAATTTTACACACACACTCGGTGTGCGATGCTTTTATAAACCCCTTGGCGTTTATGTTGCATCCTACATCTCGGGTGAATGTAAAATTCTGTTTACACACGCCCACCCATATATTATTCTATATTTTAATAATGCATTTCAGGTTATGCACATTTTAACAATATTGTCCATGTGTTTTTGCAATTAGATAAACAAGTAATTGTGTCTTTTTTTTCCAAGTCAAATTTGGATAGAAAGAGTATAATATTTTCAGAATCTTAACACATGCTCAAAACCCATTCTGCTGGATGAATGAAGCTTGTTCACAGCTGTACTGCCAGCTGATAATCAAAAGTACACATTTCGGTTGGCCCCATGATGCCAGGCCAGTAGGTACATGGCCACATTTGCATCTTGTAAACCCGAGTTCACACCTGAAATTGTAAGAGAAAAGGCTGCAAGACAGGGTACGGCAAATGACAGAAGTTGGTGCTGTGGCAGTCCCAGAAAGCAGTACTGACATGAACACAGCCAGGGTTTAGAAATCCTGATATGGGGCCCCAATACCTGTTGGCACCACAGAGCCAGCCTCGAGATGTGTCGTTTTTGATGATCAGCTGGCAGTATAGCCTAGAGGTTAATGCAGTCCTAAAGATGGATTATTTTTTACTAACAGCTCGAAATGTAAAGGTGATAATTTGCTAGTTTCAATGCACATACAAAACAATTATTATAGATGTAGAAAGTGTTGTGATAACACCTTAAAACACACTTAATAAGACAGTCAATTTCCTGTTAACCTGTTGGATTAAATCAGTCAAAGGAGGACCTAGACCCTCGGTGACATAATTTCCTGTCAGGAGCCCAAACCATATGGTTCCCTCCAGCCCCTTAATTGCAGGGTGATTTACATATGAATAACTCTGGACTGCAAACACAGATAAAGACAATGGCTCAATCAAATTAGCTTTTTATGGGCTTTCAGACATTAAGAAATCCTGTTGATGACAGTTCCCCTTTAAGTACTTTTGTGTCTGGCTGGACTGTCACCTCTATTTCCCAGTGCACATTGACACCATCTACCACAAAATTCACCCTAAACTGGGTGCACTCCACAGGAAAGCCAGTACCCTACTTCCTGTCTGCCGAGAACTAGTTTCAAAGACAATCTTCCAACTTATCAACTATGGTGATATTGTCTACAGTACAGCTCCAATGTCAACCCTTGCCAAACTGGACCTCCTCTTTCATTCTTGCAGCTGCCTCACATTGACTGCTGTCCAAGTACCCATGGCTGCTCCTTTATTCTTCTCTCTCCTCCCCTTCCAATGATAACAGGCAGCTAGCCCACTGTGCCTCCTTCATCTCAAAATTCTGTCTTGGCTCTCTCCCTTCCTACCATTCCACCATCCTCCCCCACCCCTTCCCCTTTCTATCCACTCAGTTTCCTCCTTCCCCTCCCTAAAGTCCCATCTATATGACCTTAATACCCCCCTCTTGCAACTATACCTGACCCCTGGCCTTAGCATCCCCTTTCCTCCCCTCTCCTCCTTGTTGTTTGGTGCCCTCCACTCCCACCCCACAGGCTCAGAACAATTTTCTGCCCACTCTAGGCCCCAAGTCTGTGTGGCATTAATCTGCTCCTCACATGTGTTCACATCTGGAACTGTAGCGCACTTATACCTTACTGTATTGTACTTCCTTGATTGCACTGTACTTCCATTGTTTGCACTTGTACCTTATTGAGTTGTCCTTGCACCTTTTAATCTTGGATGCAATGGTCTATCAGCCTGAACTTGTGACTGCTTAACTGTAATAATGTAATTTAATAAATCCATTTAATAAATCACTGGTATCTAAGTAGTACCATCATCCCATGCCAAGTTATCCTTGATGCCCTAGTGGCACCCCTTCCCTCTTCATGGGGAGTCTTTCCATGGCTCCTGAGGCTGCTGTGTGTTTTTGTTATCTTCACTCCTTTTTTTTGCATCAGAAATTATAATCAATCTACTCGGTGTTTATTTGACAAGTTTAGGTTTTGATGCATAGCCATTATGCTGTATTCGAGTTTGTGTTCTCCTGCAGTGGCACCAGTATGCTCTGTTTTTTGTGACGTCCAATCCCTAGTAATTTCTGGTGTCTGAGTAGCACCTCTCCCTTTCCACATCCCATTCTGAGTAATCTCTGGTGTCTAAGGGACCCCACTTTCACTCTCCTTATCCTCTGCCAAGTAATCCTTGGTATCTAAGTGGTGCCACTACACCAAATCCCAGTTCTCATCCATAATGACGGCCCTCTGCTCATTTTCTCAGCCCACCATCTAACTTAACCACAAATTGCTAATGTATATCAGTATACACCAGACTATAACAATATAGTTGTTTGGGTGACATTTTACTGAAACTCACTCAAACAGCTATATCAATAAACAGGTACCAGACATATCTGTAAAGCAGTTTGAATGATTTCCAGTTAGACATCTCAAAAGCAGCTGTACTGATATACTCTGGTATTATAGGGGCATGGTAGCACCCCTTAAACCCCCCCCCCACAGGTGGGGCCTACCTTATTTGTTCCCCTCTGGTGCTGTCTGCCTGATCTCCCACTGCCTCACCAGCTGGCCCTGGGTTCTGTGGTGCCTCTGCATTTCCATCCGGACCCTGCACTGTTTCCCTTAGCTAATTGGGGCCAGAGGAACAAAACCATGGGTCCGCTATGCAGCACTCTGCATGAATGTGCAAGCAGCAGTCTTCAAACACATGGTAGCACATTCTTGTGTTCTCACTGTGACTGCTGCTAAATGGAAGCCTTTCTGGTGCTCCCAACCCCCAAAGTAAGCTAGTTGGGGGTCAGAGACATGGAGGAGGCACATCAGGAGCAGAGAAATTGTTTAGTTTATGAGCGCCAATGTGGCGCCATAGCCCTGCCTCATAAATATTAATGAGGTGGAGAAAGGAATTTTAATGAGCTGTCTGCCTGCTCCTGGGGGGACTGTAAAATGGCGCTAGCAAGAAGCTAAGAAAAATGTTTTAAAATATAACTGTGCACCCAAATGATAAGGAGTAAAGGCTGCTAAAGAACTGTGGGACGTTTATAAAATGGAAATATTCCTGATGGCTGCATGAACACTTGAAAGTGGGGAGTGCTGCACAAAACTGCTTCCACTGTTACTTCAGCAGCCATACTGTTTGCCTTTGACCCCGGGGACAGCCAATCGGAGTTCTAGGTGCCCAAAATAAAAGAACTGACTAATGGGAGGAGGTGCAAACCCTATTTTAGGTGCCCAAACTAATTGCCAATCAATAATCAAAGGGACTCGATGTTTACTAATTTTACTGATGGACAACTAGTTTCAGCCAATCAGAAGCTGCCATTTCTGCTGTGAAACCCCAGGGACAATTGCAGCTTGAGTCAGTCTGGCTTGGGCTCTCAGCAAGACAGGAGGGCTCAGACTGTGTTGGGAGAGAAGTTTGAAAGTCGGCCCAAGGCTTCCACAGCCAAAGACTGGTAGTTTGTGTTGTACGTTCTAGCACCTAGATGCCCCAGGATGACAGTGTTGTTTCTGTTGAATACTGCAGCATCCTGAGAAAGCCCTCAGCTTGAGGAAAGAGTTCCAACTGCCCGTCTGAAATTACAGTTGCCTAAATTGGCATGAAGCTGAAACCATCAGCAGAAAGAAGCCTGCGGATTCTTCTGCACCAGGGAGCCAGAGAATATTGTGAAATCCTGCTGTTTGGAACCTGGGGCATTCAGCTAAGATACTGTGTGCTATTCAGCCCAAAGCCACCCGGATTTGTATGCAGAAGTGTTTGTGCTCAGGCCACTCTGGAGCCAGGTAAGGGGCTAGCTGGGCTTTACCAAGTGAGGTAGATTGGGGTGCAGCGAGCCACAAGCACATGCCTGAGTGCTAGGGCACTCTTGACTCTTCTGAGGGAGTCAGAACCTGGGGTCACTCCTTCGGTCTGGGCTTTTTGTGGACCAGGAAACCTTGCACAGTGCTCCTGCACCCCAGCGAAGAAGGTGACAAGCTGCCAGACACTGCAGTCAAGGCGGAAGGTGACAAGCTGACAGAACACAAACGAAGCAGCACCACAGGTTGCATATAAAGTAAATTTACTGTGTAAATAAAAATCACAGACAGCGGTAGCCCAAACATCGACTAAACACCCAGCGCTTCGACTTTAACAAGTCTTCATCAAGGGACAAGCTGACAGAGCCTGTAAGTCAGTCAGAAGGTGTCAAGCTGCTAGACAAACCTACTTCATCCAGCAAGTCTACTGCAATACACGTTGCTGCTCAAGGCCCCAGCTTTCTGCCCTGCCTTCAGACACTGTTTCAGACCCTGAAAACTGGGACTCCAGAACCGTGAGTAAAACAGGACCTGCCCTGACCTAGGGCATTAGTTTAAAGTTCGTTACAAGTTTAAAGGTTGCAATAATCTACAGTTTAACAGTTTGCTTCAAGGGCCCCAGTGCCCACCAACCTGTAGCGACGATCATGCCTGCACCTTAATCTGGATACCCAGTGAGACTGTAGGGACACTGGTACCAGTGGGGAGGTGGGAAAAAGTAAATGTGTTGCTGTTGTTGTGGGTGGGCACTGTTGTCATTGTTTATGGGTTTCACCACTTATACAGCATTATAATTGCCTTTTTGCCTGCCTTCCTATCCCCCTTTCCCTATAATAAAAGAGTTACTATTGTTGCTGTTAAACTTGTTGATGAGCATATTATTAACTACAGTCATTAATTGCATGTGTTTTACAGTGCTGCAACTCAAAGTGGTATTCTGTGTGGGGGTGACTAGAAGGGGAGTTGGGTAGGTACAGTATCTCAGGGGGTTTTACTACGCAAACATCTGTCCCACTATAATTTTACTCTGGGTGGAGGCACCGCAGTATTTATTTATACATTTGGGAAAGAGCCCCCGATTGCCATCAGAACAGAGCCCAGGCCCTTTAACCTGTACTGTAGTCATCACACAACTTATCCTAGGGGATACTTTAATGTTGTTTGAAAGAAAGGACATAATTACTGCCATACATCAATTAAATACAAATTCCTCAACTGGACCTGATAACATCCATCATAAATTCATTAAAGAGACAGAACACCACTTATTGGGTATATTGACACTTCTGTACAATACATCCATTAAGGAAGGAGTAACTATCTCTGATTGGAAGGTTGCTACTGTTATTCCAATCCATAAAGGAGGGTCAAAGCAAAATGTTTGTAATTATCGACCTATCAGTCTGACGTCTTGCATTTGCAAGATTATGGAAAGACTTCTATCAGAAAGAATTAATACACATATCCTTGCAGATAGTCATACCGACATCTCGCGACATTGTTTTTCCAGAGGGAGATCATGTCAGAGTAACCTGATAAACTTTTTTGAGTCAATCACTAGAGCAATAGATGTGGGCTTGCCACTTGATGTCATCTTTTTAGATTACGAAAAAGTGTTTGACTCTGTCTCTCATAAGATCTTAACTGAACAATTGGAAAAAATTAACCTGCACCCTAATCTTGTCTGCTGGATTAATTCATGGCTAACAGACAGAACTCAACAGGTTAATATTAGAGGATATATGTCATACTGGGACATGGTCACTAGTGGAGTACCACAGGGCTCTGTACTGGGCCCCATATTATTCAATATTTTGATAGTCTCTATGCAAACCAACAATGGAGTATGGATCAGCAAATAAGCTGACGATAACAAGCTGGGCTGTATTGTCAACGATCCGCAAACTATTGGATCCCTTCAAATAACCCTGAACAACTTAACATCATGGGCTATTAAGAACAGGTTAACATTTAATATATCTAAATGCAAGGTCATGCATTTTGGGAAAAATAATAGGCTAGCTACATATTAGTTGAATAATACGTAACTACAGGAAGTTACATCTGAGAGAGACTTGGGTGTACATATTACTAACAACTTAAAATTTACTGTTCATAATAATAAAATAATTAAGAAATGTCACGGTATGATCTCTTGTATACTTAAAAATATCAAAAGTCAGGAACAGGAGGTGTTAATACCTCTTTATTGTAGCTTGATTAGATTCTATTTGGATTTCTGTGCCCCTACATCTTTGGGTGATAAATATGCAGCTGAAAAAATCCAAAGAAGACTAACTAGGAATGTCTCTGATGTACAGAATTTCAGCTATGTTAACAGATTAAGATCTCTAGGGCTCTATTCACTTGAATACCGGTCATTACATGGTGATCTATGTTTAGCATACAGAGCAACCAAGGACCAAGTATTGTTTGAATTAATTTTCCTGGAATGGTACACTACTCCATGTTCCACTTGCTCCCACAAATTAAAATTAAAAACAAATACCAACAAAACAAATGTTTTGTTACTCAAAGGGTAGCACCAATTTGGAACTCTCTGCCACAAAATGTGGTCACAAGTATAAATTTAGAGCAATTCAAAGTTAACCTTGATAATTACATGGGCAAAAAAAAATATCACTTCCACCAATAGTATAATTGTTGGTGAGTTCATTTTGGGCTTCCCCCAAACTCGTACTTTCCTATGAACCTATAAACCTATGTAGCGGCCCACTGGTAATGGCGCTCAGTTTACACCCCTATATTAGGGTTCAGTCTTCACTTCCATGTTAAACTGAAACTTTTGCACTTTAATAGCTTCGCAACTGTTCAAGCGATTTGTATGAAATATTGCATACGCTAACAGGGACCAAAGATCTCTTGACATGGCAAGTTCCATTCAGGTTGGATTTGTGAGTGTGGAGATACTGATTGTCAAAAAGTGTGGAAATTACCATTTTTGGTGGAATTCTTTGTCACACCACTGTGCAAAACCGGTGTGGAATTTTTTATTTACCTGGTAAAACAATTCCGATAAATAAATAACTAGGAAGACCCTAAAAAAGCAAATTTAACAGGTACAGCATGTTAACATTTTTGCAGAACTACTGCTTTCAATAATGTCTTTTACTGTTCCAAGAAAGTGTTCACTGGCATAATAAATGGCTTTGGAGGAGGAGCAATGCATGCTCAGCCATGAAAAGGGGCGGAGCTATGGGTGGAGTTATGGATGTGGTTTAGTATCTGGCTTTTGCCTCTTCCAAAGGTGGCAACCCTACCAGAACCATATTTGCTGTTATCACAGCTTTTGTGTGTTGTTTAGCTCCCTTGTGGTTGTTTGATATAGTAATTCCCAGATCTCTTTCTTTTTCCTGTTCCCCAATGTGTTTTCATTCAATTTACATTAACGCTTTCTGTTCCCATGAAAACAACCAAAGTGCAGCACTTTACATTAAATGTCATGTGACATGTCCCAAGTAGTTGCCCAAAATTGTAGAGTGAACAGTCTTTCTGCAGTTTATCTCCATCATTTCCCATATTTACCACCCAACCAATTTTGGTACAACATCATTGACGATCTTTAATACCTAGCTGGTTGCACCCATTTCCAGATCACACATGTACAGTACAAGCTAGCAGGACCATCCCCAACACCGACCCCTGAGAAACATCACTAGTCACCCAGCACTGCTCAGATCAGGCATCTCACCATTGACACACACTCTCTAGCTATTCAACCAATCAGAGAATCATATAACTCAAAACTACCAAGGTATAAAATCAGTCTATCATGTAGACCTTTTTCAAATGCTTTGCTAACATCCAAGTAGACCACATCCACTGGATTTCTGTGTCACAACAAAGACTGGGGTTGTGGCTGTGTGAATGTGTTCAAAGTAACTAATGATGACAGGTAACTGAAGAGCACAAGAATGGGGTATGGCCTGAGTAAAGTATACTGTCACAGTGAACAAGATATTGGTTTTGGTCATGTGAATTAGCCCAAACAACTGACAACGGCAGGTATCTGGGTTGTGGTCACATGAATAATTGTGACAAATGTTACAAATAAATAAATAAAACAAATGTACAGTGGTGATGATAGTAAGTGACACTTTAACTGAGGACTCCCTAAAACATTCTAATCAGTGTAATAAGACCTACAGCAAGGCAACTAGAATAGTAGGATCTTATTGGGAGGGGTTTCAACAGCATAAAGAAGGAGGTAATACTACCTCTCTATAAATCACTGGTGATGCCCCATCTGGAATACTGTACCTGTTACAGACTCCACAGATGAGGACTGATAAAGACAAGCTGGAGATGGTGCAGCATAGCATAACCAAAAATGCTTCAGGGCAAACAGGGCAGATCCCATGAAGATCAGCTTAGGACACTGAACATGTACATATTGGAGGCCAAAAGGAAGGGGGGAAACATAATAAAGACCTTCAAGTTCTTGAAATGAATGAACAGGGTTAACTGTGAGGAATGATTCAGAATTGATAGTGAGTCAAAAACATGGGGACTGCTTATAATCCTAAATTAGTGGTCCTGTGACCAGATGACCAGCAACACTTCTGCTGAAAGTTCTAACTGAAAAAAAAATATGTTGCTCTAGAACTTTATTTTCATTATAAGTACTATTATGTTTTGTATTGATGCATGTATCTCTGAATGACAAGCACTGTCTTTAATAGTTTTGAATTTTGAGTGTTCACATCGATTCTTGTTAAACCCAGTTAGGCCACCTTTGCTGTACTATTTCAGAGGAATTGATCTCTAACAATCTCCGCCTTCTTACTGGTGGTCTCTAATTGAAGATATTATTTGAAGCATAGTTTGTTTAGCAGGGCACAGCCTCCTGAAGAAGCTCCATCTGAGCGAAGTACTGAGGCACCTGCTTAGTAGCCAGTTTGTGTCTGTAATTATTGCACTTGTCACCCATCTGTATTTTTGGAATAAAACTTCAGCAGCAGCAGCAGCAGTACCTGTTTGTGTTTCTCATCATCAGTGACAGTACAGTTCCTGATTAGAAGTGCAGCTGATTTTCTTGCTTGCTTTTGTACCTTTAGAGGAGAGAACCTCCTCATCAGCAGCACCCCTGATCCTGCACCAGTGAGTGTGTGCTTTCTTGAACACTGATAAGAAAACGTTTCCGTGTCTAAACTGAAGTTTAGCCCAAGGAAACTCTTGACAGCCAGTTGTCTTTTGTTGCAGTTTGCAGTGTCTCTTCCATGATTTGTAGTCTCCTCCTTCTTGTCCGTATGAGCACACCCTTTCCTCCAACACTGCTGTGAAGTGTTGGATCTCACAGACAGTAAGTTTGCTCTGATCCTTTGTCTCTGGCAAGCTCTAGCAGACAAGTTCATTGTTGAAACATTTCTCACATTTACAATGAGTAGGCAGCCGCTCATTGGTAGAATCCCTCTGTCAATTTCCAGAGAGTGTCTGGCTGTCTGTTTCTCAATGTTGGATTGGTTAACTTGCTCCTGGGTGAATTAATGAAGTCCTCCAGTGTCCCTGAAACTATATCTGATGCCATGGCATGCTCCTGAAGACTGACTGCATGAACTGTCATCCTTTGACTCACTTTGTCACGTCCACGAGGTAAAACATGGCTAAGATGTCTGCTTCCCTAGTAGTATACAAGAGAACTGTTGCTTAAAGTTGTTTGCTAGAGGGCTTCTACCCCAAGCTCACTCGATTAACCTCCAGTCCTGTAATGTGCAATTGCATCAGTTTTCCAGTTGAGTTAGGGCATCACCTGAGGCTAATCCCTGCCCTTCACAAGCACCATTCACACTCCTCCACTGGCACCAGGAAAAGTCACTTCACAATGATTGTGCAGGAGATGCTGAAGAAATCCTCTTGCTCTTCACACCCTCTGACTCCCCAACATAGCAGTTTACAAGTGTTGAAAGTGAGTACTAAAGTGGCAGGCTAAATTAAACTGGGTTCCACGACCCAATGTATGCCCCACCAAATGGGAGTATACAGTATGTATGCATATAGTACTATATATATATATATATATATATATATATATCATTCTATGCAAAAAAAAACTCTGTTAATGCATCATTTAGGGTTAAAGCAAAAAAAGTCAGGAAATGAGACATTAGGGTTGAACTCCCTAACCCCCTACACATGCCCCACCTTGATCCTCCACAGATTGACAGATGCCAGGGGGTGTGTCATACTCACTGAGGTCGTGAAGCCTAAATCTCACCCCATTCCATGTGTGAGCATGTTGACATGTTACAGTAAAGGAGAATAAGGTGAGATTTAGGCCTCACGACCCCAATGACACACCTCGGCATCTGTCAGTCTGTGGAGGATCAGGGTGGGGAGTGTGTGGGAGGTTAGGGGTTCAACCCTAATGTCTAATTCCTGACTTTTGCTTTAACCTAAATGCATTAATGCAAGATGACCCCACTAGAATTTCTTACATTTTGAAAAGTGTAATATAAGTAGTAAAAAACACGTATTGGTGGGAGCGCGGAGCCCAGTTCCCACATTGCAAAAAATACATATAAATTTTCCCATAGGATATAATGGGAATTTCAAATTGTAATAACTTTTGAACGGATTAATATTTTTTCACCAAACAAATGATGGCATATTCCTTTCTGAAAGCTCTTTCTAATTCCCAGGTTTCAGACCAATAGACTACACGGTGTCTACATAGTACCACAGACAAACAATGTGCAAAAGTGGCAAAAAGTGCATTTTCGGGTGCTTCACTGTGCAAAAAATCATATATCCGCCTGAAACACAACTTAGTAAATCAAGAGATCTACCATACCAAAGAGTGCATTCCAAATTTCGTGCAAGTCCATTGAATGGTCGTAAAGTTATTAACGTGCAGAATTTGAGTGTTTAACATTAAAGTACCTACTCAACCCTAAATATAGGGGCGCACTAGCCCTATATATATATATATATATATATATATATATATATATATATATATATTTATAGGATACATAATGATGGGCAGGAGTGGGATATGGGAAATATTCTCACTCCTGCAGAGTGAGCTCTGTATTCTCATGAGTGTGACTGGTTGTTGCTGTGAAATGTACATTGTTCTTGGTTACTGTGAGTGAGGGGTAGAACTTAGCTGGAGAATATGGGAAACAGCATCTGTTGTGGAATGTCATGCTGTTTTGTGCTTTGTTTATGATTTATTTGGAGTTTTTGTTATTCTTTGCAGTGTTAACATGCTTCATGCACATTTACTTGTTTTTTCTTTGTTGCTCTGTGGTTTCATTCACTGCGGCGTTTTGACTTGGATATACCTTGTGTACCATTACTTGGTCATGGAACTTCATGTCAAGCAGTAAGTATTTGCAGTTTCACTTTATTTAACAGAAATTCATGTCAGCTTAACATTTATTCAAGAAATAAATGACTTCCAAACATGTGGGGAGTGATTATCCATTTTGTAAATGTTGCTTCTGAATGTTGTTTTCCGGCATGGGGTCTAGTCGGTATCAGAATTGGAGGGCTGCACTGTTTGTCTTTTACTGGGAGGCTGCACAAGAACACGGAGGGTTTGAGACTTGTTACTCAGCAACAGGTGAGTGTTATTAATGAAATGTGCTTCAGCTTTATTGCTGCTGAGTGTTTTTTTGGTAGGCTAGGCAGGCGATGTGAACAGAGTGTGGATAAATGGAATTTATCTCACTCCACTGATGTCAGTGGCATTTATCTCACTGCAGTTAGAATATCTCGATTTATTCCACTGGAATGGCTCTCATCCCCATTTATGAATATATATACATATATATATATATATATATATATGTATACATATATATATATATATATATATATATATATATATATATATATATATATATATATATATATATATATATATATTTATTATTTTTTTATTGCAAAAACTTCATTAATACACCATTAGGGTTGAAGCATTAAAAGTATTGAAATGTGACCTTAGGGTTCTCAAACCTATGACCCCGCCCCCACTGTGCATGCAGCAACAGGCATGAGGAGAACTAACTCTTCCCAACCTTAACACCCCACCCCTGCCCACAGTTTCTAACCCTAAGACCCCACCCCAACCCTGCATGCAGCAACAGGTGTAAAGGGTGTGCCTTGGCATTCAAATCCCAATGCTCACCCCATTCCAAGAGTAAGTAAGCTAAGATTGGTACAGAATAAGATAATGGGGTGAGCATTAGGGTTTGAAATGCCAAGGCACACCCATCATACCTTTTTGCTGCATGCAGGGTTGGGGTGGGGTCTTAGGGCTGGAAGCTGAGTGTGGGGTGGGGTGGGGTGTTAGGGTTGGAAGAGTAAATTCCCTTCATGCCTGTTGCTGCATGTACAGTGGTAGTGAGATCATAGGTTTGATAACCCTACTGTCACATTTCCCTACTTTTGATGCTTCAGCCCTAATGGTGCATAAATGAAGTTTTTTGCAATGAATTTCCTTACTTTTTCAGATAGTTTTCTTGTATCCTTACTTGCCTGTGGGAGTGCAAGGTCCAAATGTCCTTATGTCACAGTAGGAGCGCAGGACCATTCAGGCCCTGCCTCCCCATGCTCAGTGATGTTCCTTACTTTAGTGAGGCAGTGCAGGGTCCTTTGGACTCTGTGCACCCATCCCACCATAGATCCATGAGCAAATTATCAGTATTGCCATCCTACTATGCCAGCACATGTACCCAGTGGAGAAAATTTTCAAATGTCCACCAAAACATAATTCTGTGCAACTGCAATGCCATTCTGCATCACAAGTGCGAAAACATATTTTGACAAGCTATAAAAAAATGACAGCTGTGACATACATGAGGTAGGGTAATAAGAGGGCTATGTTGAAAATCTCAGGCCAAAATATTTAACATTTCTGAATTTATAAGCGGGCATACCAAAATTGCAATGAATGGTCATAACTCTGGAATTTTTTAATATTTTGTCTCCTAAGTTTCTTCTTATGACACCACCTCATAAACCCAGTAGGTGAAAATGTTCAAATCCATGGCAAAACGCCATTCCACGCCATGGGTGTGAGAACACATTTTGGGCAGGATATGAAAAATTACATATGTGCTGTTTGTGAGGTAGTGTGAAAAAAATGGCTATGTTGAAAACTTGGAGTGAAAATATTTAAAATTTGCAAAGTTACGCACCTGCATAGAAAGATTTCAATGACCATGCATTACTTGGCCATTTTTAGGAATTTGTTTCACCTCATTTTCAACATGGGCTTTCTTGGACCCCACCTCATGAACAGTAGCACTGTCATTTTATTAATTGGTACCAAAAGGTGATTTCACCCAGCGACTGCACCATTCTGCACCACAGGTGTGAAAACATGTTTCGGGCAGGATGTGAAAAATGATAGTTACACTATTCATGAGTTGGTGTGAAAAATAGCTATGTTGAAAATTTGTAGCAAAATTATTAAAAATGGCCAAAGTTACATGCATGCATAGAAAACTTTCAATGACCATGTGTAACTCGGCCATTTTTAGGACTTTTTTCA
Source organism: Neoceratodus forsteri (assembly GCA_016271365.2). NCBI lineage: Eukaryota > Metazoa > Chordata > Ceratodontiformes > Ceratodontidae > Neoceratodus > Neoceratodus forsteri. The sequence continues at coordinate 826,147,943 of CM057449.1, forward strand.
CCAAATTTTCAACATGGGCTTTTGGGGACCCTACCTCATGAACACTGGCACTGTAATTTCTTTAATCAGTCTCAAAAGGGGATATTGTACAGTGACTGTGAAATCAACTTCTGGGCCCGAGTAACGAAATATCAGTGAAAGTGTTCATGAAGTGGGGTCCCAAAAAGACCATGTTGAAAATTTGGTGAAAAAATACCTAAAATTGACCGAGTTATCAACATACAATAAGTTCAAAACACCATTGAGGGCCATTACACAGTACGTACCTTCATTCTTCAGTTTGTGGTTTGGCTTTGAAGAGTGCAGATGGGTCTCAGTCCACAGAAGATGACAGTTTACATTCTCCGGTGGCAAGTATTAGGTAAGGGGGTGTGTGGGGTGGTGGGTTGCTCAGTGGAAGGGTCAGGATGGGGAGGGGGATGGGGAGACAATGAGGGACTGTTTTCTTTTATTACAGGGAAAAAAAAGATGGGGGACAGTTTTCTTTTTTTACAGTGAAATATAAAAGCAGCATTTTGGGACACTGGGAGTGGGCTCCCCAGTGTCCCACACTACTAGGGAGGGGGAGCTCCTGTTACTGACATGGGGGATTGGTCCCCCTGTTGTCGGATATGATTAGAAAAAAAAATGGGACTGGGGTGGGGGAGCATCTGACACTGGGAGTGGGAATCCCAGTGTCAGAATAATAAAAAAATAAAAATAAAAAAATGGACCAGTGGAAGCATCTGACACCAGGAGTGGGCATCCTAGTGTCAGACTACATTAAAAAAAAAAATAACAACTAATAAGAATTTTGGGACAGTGGGAGTGGGCTCCCCAGTGTCCCACACTGCTGGGGGGGTATTCCAGTACCGACAAGGGGATTGGGCCCCCCAGTGTCGGTAATTGAATTATAAGGAAGGGACGGTGGGATGGGGGGAACCACCAGCAGATCTGACATGGGATAGTGAAACATTAAATAATTATTTGGGAACTCTGGGAGTGGGCTCCCCAGTGTCTCACACTGCTGTCTGGGGGAGGTGACCCCAGTACCGACATGGGGATTAGGCCCCACAATGTCAGTACTATTATTTTCTGTGTCTCGCTAATGGAAAACAAGATGGTGGACAGAAGGGAATTCTGCCAAAATACAAGAGGCTCCCTGGGAAAACAGCACAGCTGTGTGCGAAAACATCCTTGTTTTCATGCGGAACACTTAACTTTTTCCCATAGGAAATAATGGGAAATTAAAAGTGTAATAACTTTTGAATGAATATTTTTTTACCAAACCTTCAAAAGGCACATCTGTGACCCAAAGACTTTCTACCCTGAAAATTTCAGATCATTACATAAAGTCCTTGTTAAAATACGCATGACTAAAAAACAGAAAAAAACTGGTAAATTTAGGATTTTGTGATGCTGTATATCACAAAAAACAATGGATTCACATGAAATTTGGCATCTCAAGAGACCTATGCCTAGAGATCATGCATGCCACATTTCATGCAAATCTGTTGAATGGCTCCAAAGTTATTAAGATTCATAAATTTGGGTTTAACATGAAGTTTTCACTCAACCCTATTATACTGGCATTTACTGTGCCAGTTTCATATATATTTATATATATATATATATATATATATATATATATATATATACAATATATAATAGATAAACCACTCTGGCAGGCCCGGTGGCTGAGGTTGGCGCTGGATGCCACACCTGCCACCACGCCAGTGACCTGGATTAGGGAATGGACTAGGGTCACCAGGGGTCGACAGGGGGAAGGAGGACTGAGCATCCCCATGGATGCTCTCCTCCTTCAGGGAGGGATACTAGGGGTGTTTAATACACCCGACGTCCATGAGAGCCAGTGGAAACACCGACTCTCGGGGCAACAGCGGCTTCCATTGGGGGGGAGCCGGGGAGGGGAGGACACCATCAGGCACTTGGCGGGCGTGCATCTGCACATTCCGCCCGAGCCGGCATCCTCAGTGGGGGGAGAGGGAGGGACAAGAAAACACAGAAAAACCCCTCGGCGCTCCTGGGTGACGGCCGCTCCAGCCTTCCAGTCTGCATCACGGGTAGACCCCACTGTGCAGGTGCTCCGTGGACAAAAGAGGCAGGTAGGAGCCACCAAGAGGCACTCTAGGGGCAGCCTCTGTGAGGGATGGAGACATTAAGCGGCCTGATTGAGAGGAATGGTGAGGGTGAACAGGAGGGAAAAAAGTAATTAAAAAAATAGATAAACCACTCTGAGGTGTGCAGTCGCGCTCTGATATACGCACGCCTTGGTGTGCGTTGTTACACAGAGGCCTCAGGCCAAGTGTATCAACCACCCAGGCGTGCATATATCAGGCGACCACCACTCAAGTAATTCATCTATATAAACTATCAAAATTGTTTTGGAGGGGTAAAAGTGCAGGTGTTGGTCATGCTCTGATATACGCACATACATTTGATGTGTTCCAACAAATTAGCAGATATAATTTTTCCTACCCATTTTATATATATATGTATATATATATATATATATATTAAAAAACTATGTTAATGCATCAGTTAGGGTTTTTATTAAAGTGTAAAAAGCTGGGAAATTTGATGTTAGGGTTACCAACTCTACCACCCTCCACACACCAACAGGTGTTTGGGTGTGCCTTAGAGTCATCGGCCCTAACTCTCACCCCATTCCATGTATAAACAAGATGAGATGGTACAGTATAGGAGAATGGGGTGAGAGTTGGGCAATGACTCAATGCACACTGCGCCTGATGCGTGTGGAAGGTGGAATGAAGATGCGGTGATAGGGTTGGTAACCTAGCGTGAATTTCAGCTTTTTCTAACTACATATAACAATAACGTGTCTAATTTTACAATAATTTCCTTCTTTTTGAGAAAGTGTAATGTAACTGGTATGTGGTTGTGGGAGCGGGGCCCTCTGGGCCCTGTGCTCCCCTCGTGCTACCCATTGTTGCATAATGATATGCATAAGTGGCAGTGCAGCCTCTCTAGGCCCTGCACTCCCACTTACACATAAGTATGGACATACGGCAGCCCTATAGTCATGAAAAGTAACCCTCGTAACACTTATTTGGCAATATCTCAGTAACCGTAACAACTATGGAAAAAATTCCACTGCAGTTGCAATCATGACTTCAAAATCTCCACAGGTGCATAGTCCATAAGCTGCGGAGAGCGAAAAATCTGTATCTCGAATCATTTTCGAGATACAGAGGCTGACAGGCACTGCGGGTGCCACAATTCAATGGCACACGCAACTCTGGAATTTTCAGGATTTTTTCACCCAATTTTCATCATGGCATTTTGAGGACCCCACCTCATGAATAATGTCACTATTGTTTCTGTATCCCGAAAGTTGACTTTGCACAGTGAACGTGCCATTCTGCACCACAGGTGTGAAATCATGTTTTGGGCAGGATGTGAAAAATGACAGCTGTATACTGTTCATGAGGAGATGTGGACAAGGGTAGTGTTGAAAATCAGAACTGAAAATATGAAAAATTGCCGAAATTACGTGCACGTGTAGAAACTGCACAATGCATGTTCGTAACGTGAGCATTTATGTAAATTTTTTAACCAAATTTTCAACATGGGCTTTTTGGGAAATCCCTTCATGAACACAGGCAGTGTGATTTTGTTAATCCTCCCCGGAAGTTGATTTTGCACAGCGAACACTCCATTCTGCGCCATGGGTGTGAAAACACATTTTGAGCAGGATATGACAAATGACAGCTGTACTGCTCATGAGGAGTTGTGAAAAAATTGCAATGTTGAATATCTGAAGTGAAAATATTAACAATTGGCGAAGTTATGAGCATTCATAGAAACCGTGCAACATACCCTTGTAACAAAGCCATTTTGGGGAATTTTTGCACCAGATTTTCAACATGGGCTTTTGGGGACCTCTCCTCATGAACTCTGGGACTGTCATTTCATTAATTGGTCCTGAAAGGTGATTCACACAGTGACCACAAAATCACCTTTCAGGATTGAGTAACAAGATGACAGTGACATTATTCATGAGGTGGGGTCCCAAAAAACCCACGTTGAAAATTTGGTGCTAAAATCAAAAAAAATGTCCAAGATATCAACTTAAGTTGAAATCCACCCCCCCATTGAGTGCCATTATACAGCTTACCTTTGATTCTTCAGTTTGTGGTTCGGATTTGAAGAGTGCAGACGTGTCCTGGTCCACAGAAGATCACTGCTCCTGACCTCTGGAGGTAAGTATGGGTAAGGGGGATGCGGGAGGTGGGTGCTCAGTGGGAGGGTGGGGATGGGGAGGAGGACTGTGGAGATGACAAGGGATTGTTTTCTTTTTGCAGGTTTAAAAAAATTAAAGACATTGGGGATGATTTTCTTTATTTACAGGTATTTATGTAAATAATACATATTTAGGCACACTGGGATGGGCTCCCAGTGTGCTATATTAGTATGTGTGGGGAGGTGCATACATGCTGACACAGTGATTGGACACCCTGTGTTGGCAATTGAAAACTACAGGCTTTGGCGGGGGGCACATCATCTGACACCAGGAGTGGGCATCCCTGTGTCAGAGCAATAAAATTAAATATATTTGGCTCCCAGTCCCCAGAGTCTCATAAAGGTGGGGGGGCCTCTAGTGCGGACATGGGGAATTGTCACCCCATGTCGGCAAAAGTGTTTTTTTAATCATTTTGTCCTATTTTTGGCTTAGGATCCTAGGTCATATCTCGTGCATACCATAGCCACAGGAGCTGCTCCCTGCCCTGTCAATGGCTGAAAACAGACCATGCCAAAGTCCCCTGGGCATTCCTCCACCCATGGCCGTAGCCACAGGAGCTGCTCCCTGCCCTCTCAATGGCCGGAAACAGGTACGCCTGCTCAATTAATAGAGTGCCCCCCTCCAGCTGTAAATTTTAAATCTGGCACCATTTCTCGGATCTTTGCATTAGCCTGAGCATTGACTCCATCCTTGAACCTAGGAGCTGTGAGGTCACCTGCAATCCCTAACTTAGCAACTCAATATTTAAGACTTAGTTTTTATTCCCCTCCTTAAGCAGCTTTCTAAATCAAGCTAGTTGCTCACTGAGGGACCTTTGTGCCAGAGCCTGCTCTCACTCGATTTTTCGCCCACCCTACCCTCTCTGTTCTCTGACAGTTTATTTTACAGTCTCTGTCCAGGAACTCCTCCCACTAGAATCCCAACCCTCCCCCTTCTCTGACAGTTTATTATATAGTCTCTGTCCAGGAACTCCTCCCACAGGAACTCTTCCCACTGGAATCCCACAGAGCTGGTTTTGTATCCCCTGAAACCACACCCTCCCTTCCTAAGGAGATCAAACCTAAAGCGCTATTTCTCCACTCTTTTCCTCTCCAAATCCAGCCCTATCCAGCCCCTGGGAAACCTCTGACATCTCCTCCACAAGGCTCTAAGACACCCTCTCCCTGGTGTACTCAAACCTGTGAGCTCTTACACCAAAGTCAGTAACACTATCACTACTCTACAGTTGCAGTCACCCTCACTGAAGTTCAGTTATCGCCCTTATCTCTTACTATAAGCATAGAACTACGGGCACTCACACACCCTTGTTATGTTTTCTCACCCTTACCCTCCTGGTTCACACCTCCCCCCGACCTGCGCTCCCACCTAGTACATCAGGCACCTCACCCCCAAGTTACCCCAGTATGACCCAGCCCCCCTACCTTGGACACACCCTAACTCCCAGCACCACCCCTGCCTACAGCCCCTCCCCCTGCCCTCCCGGCCCCACCCTGGACCCCTGTTCCCTGCCATTCCCACCCTTCGTGCTCTACCTTTTCTCTGCACCCTTATCACCAGGTCCTCGCCTGGGTGCTGAACCAAGGGTCCCTGCTGCCACCATCCCCAAATCAGAATAATCACATTGCTACTCTTACTGTCTGGGAGCGTACACCCCAATCCTGGGCCTTTATCTGCCAGCCTGCCCAAATCCTGTACCACTATCGGTCTCTGCCATGCATCCCTTAACATATGTAGCCTCCTAAAGAAAACTGCTGCTCTCCAGAGCTGGGTCAGCCAGCATCAACCTGATATTCTTGCTCTGGTAGAGACTTGGCTCTCTAAGTCCACCCCTGACTCCGCTATCTCCCTCCCTGGATACACCGTATTCTGGGAAGATCACATAGGCAAACACAGTGGTGGGTGCGCAATATTCATGCAGGACACCCTAATAGGTCATGCACTCGCTGCTCCCAATCTTGACTATGGTGCCCAAGCCCTCACACCAAAAGTTGTCCCTGACCCCACCAGAGCCCCTCTTTTTCTCACTGTCTGTTGCATACCCCCAAGGAACCAGAACTCAGCAGTCCAGTCCCTCATCGACTACCTCACATCCCTCCTGCACAAAGTCTAACAAGTCATCCTTGGTGATTTTAAAGTTAACTGGCTTGCTCCCGCCACCTCCCAAACCAGGGACTCCTTCACTGGCCTGGATATGTCCCAACTAGTTTCACAGCCCACTAGGTTCAACTGATCCAGTGGAACTAACACCCTACTAGACATTATCTTATCAAACTGCCCTTTTAAAATTCGGGACATCACTGTTCTCCTCAACTCACTTAGTGATCACTCCCCAGTCATCTATACCTGGTCATTCTCCTCTCCAAAACCAGTATCCCAGGCTACACTGCACCGGCAGCTACACCCTGGTGGCCTAAAAAAGTTGAAACAGCACCTAGCTCAGCTAGACTGGTCCCCTATCCGACATGCCCCAGATATCGACTCAGCTCTTGACTTCTTCACAAGAGTCTTCTGCAAGGCATGTGACATCTTTGCCCCCCCCCAACCAGGATCCGTACAAAGAAATGCAACACCTTTTGTATCACCCCTTCCCTCATCCAGAAACTTAAGAATAGGGATAATCTCTGGTGAATGGCTGTAGATTCAGGCAATCCATCTGACAGACAAGCCTACAACACAGAGTGCAATAAGTGCACCTGTGCCATCAGACGGGCCAAGGCAGAGCACTACCAGGCCACCCTCACCTCCACCTGGGGCTCGGCCCGGACCTTCTGGAATAGCATGAAAGAACTAAATGGGAAGACCCGCTCCCCTCCACCATCTCAGCTCATCATCAATGGTGCTACCTCCTCTGATCCACTACCTATAGCTGACTGCCTCAACACCAGTTTCTCTGATCTAAGCTCTGTCCTCCCCAGCAGCTTTTTTGATCCAACCCCTCCTCACTCACTCCCTCCCCTGCCCTGCATCACCCCCCCTTTCTACCTGTGCCCCCTATCCCCCCACAAATCCAGACCACACCTGCTAAATGCCCTTGGTAGTAATAACCCCAGCTGGTGACCCCCTTGACTCCAGGATCCTCCGCCTGGTCCTGGATGTTGTCCTAGTCCCCCTGACGGACCTACTCAACCAGTCCCTATGTCTTGTACAGTTCCCCAGTGCATGGAAAACTGCTGAAATCACTCCAATACACAAGAGCAGTGATCAATCCTCCCCAGCAACTATTGGCCAATCTCCATCCTCTCCCCACTCTCCAAAGCCCTCAAAAAAGTGGTGTCTATCCAACTATCTGAGTGCTTGGCTAAGTATGACATTATGTACCCAGAGCAGCACGGCTTCCACCCAGGACACAGTACAACCACTGCTCTCCTAGAGTTCTCCCAATACTTGCACTCTGCTCTCGACTCCTGCAACCTGGCCGGTGCAGTGTTCATTGACCTCTCCAAGGCCTTTGATACTGTCTGTCACCCCCTCCTATTTGACTCTCTGCACCAACTCGGTTTCTCTGCTGGTCCCCTTGCCTGGTTTTCTAGCTATCTCTCTGCTAGATCCCAGCGTGTAAAAATCAAGGGCTCTGACTCCAACATTTGACCCATTAGCGCCAGGGTCCCACAGGGCTCAATTCTGGGTCCCATTGTCTTCATTCTCTACCTCAACACTCTCCCCAGCTCCTGCAATAGCAAGATGCTCCTCTATGCAGACAATGCAGTTCTCTTTCCCTCACACCCAGATCCCGCCACTCTCCAATCATCCCTTCAACTCACTTACAACCAAACAGAAAGGTGGTTTCTTGATCACAGACTAGTCATAAACCTTAAGAAAACAAAATCAATGCTCTTCTCTCACCACCAAAATAAAGCTAGAAGTGCCCCCCTCCTGATTATCCCCAACTCTCAGCTACCATTAGAGCAACTGCCCACATACAAATACCTAGGCATCACTTTCGATACTGCCCTCACCTTCCACACCCACATCAATGCTCTTTTCTCTGCCATAAACTCTCAGATTAGTCTACTTTACCACCATAGAGATTGCCTGCCCCTCGCTGCCCTCTGGCTGGCCATCACCTCCTCCATCCTGTACCTAGTGGACTACGACTTGCCCATCTATGCTGCAGCTGATAACACCACCCTCTCAAAAATCCAGCTCTCCATCAATAAGGCCCTTAGGTTCCTGTCTGGAGCCTCCAGCTGCACCCACACCTGCCTGTTCTATTCCTCCACCAACCTGCTCAACTTCGAGGAACATCTGCAGTATCAGACCTGCCTTCTTGCTAAGAAATCCCTGCTCGGACTCTCCCCAGTCTCTCCCTCCCTACCATGGTCATCCACATCCATTTCCACCCACAGCTCTGTTAAAGCCATCTTCAAAGTGCCCAGAACCAAGACCTCCCTCATCCAGAGGTCCTTCTTTTATCGAGCCCCCACCTGGTTCAACTCCCTCCCTACCTGCATCACCAACACTGCCAAACTTGGTCCCTTCAAAACCGCTCTCAGGAACCATCTCTTTAATGTCTGCTGCTGTAAGTGCAACTAACCCTGCCCCTCCAATCCTACTGCAGGACCTTTCTCTGCCTGGTTCCCCTAATCTCGACAAGGTCCCCTGGACTGCTGATCCATCTTTCCCCCACCCTTTTTAACCTACCCCCTTAGGTTTATACAAGGATGTATTCCACTGCAACTCCAGAGAAATTGTGCATCTTTAATTGTAAATCTGTATTTTATATCAGCATGTAACTAAGTGTATTCTGTGTTCAATGTCTGCACCTGTAATGGTGTCCAATGTTGTATTTGCACAATGTTCTATTGTCTTGCCTTCCCTGTGACAAGGTGCCTTTGTAAATGAGTCCCTGACTCAAAGGTTGTAAATCTGGCTTCTTCACATAAATAAATAAATAAAATAAACAAATACGAACTAGGATCCTAGGTCATATTACGCGGATACGAAGTAGGATTTAAATGATTAAATAAACACATTTTACAGGCATATTTTGTCCCGTAAAGTGCAGAATCCACCAAAGGGGGGTCCCAATAAGCAAGCTACATGTGTTGGTTACTCCCAAGAATATAATTTTGGGAGGTTTCAAATTTTTTTTCTTGCAAAACTGAAAATAAGATGGCGGCCATGTGAAGTAGGAATTTCTCCATATAGAGCAGCATTCCTACTTCATTTCATACAGCTATATTGAAGTGCCTACTGAGCATGCTCAGAAATGAGTTTTTCAAATTTTTAATTGCAATAACTTAAAAACTACTTATTCTTTTCACACCAGACTAGCAAAAGGCACATCTGTGGGTTAGTCCCTTTCTACCCTGCAAATGTCATGCCAAACAACCAAATCCTCTGGGCTGTAGGCAAGTTCAAAGAAAAAAATCACAGCAAAGTCGATGGGTAAAAACATGTTTTTTCACCTCTCCATAACTCGGATGCCACACATCCAACAAGAAAGAAACTTGCCAGAGATCTACTGTACAAGAAGACACGTACCACATTTCATGCAAATCTGTTCAACAGTTGCAAAGTTATTAAAGTGCAAAATTTTGAGTTTAACATTGAAGTGCCTACTCAATGCTAACTATAGGGGCATGACTGCACCCCTATAATATATATTCATTGGAAAAAATGTTATTAATGCATCAGTTAGAGTTCTTACTAAAGTGACAAAAGTAGGGAAATGTGGCATTAGGGTTTGCAACCTTAATGCCCTACCACCCTGCAGACACTGACTGGCATGAACACGTGCCTTGGGGTCATCAGCCCCAATGCTCACCCATTCTATCAGTAAATAAGCTATGAGATGGCTACAGTATAGGAGACTGGGGTGAGCGTTAGGGCTGATGACTAAACACTAATACTTGATTGGTGTCTGTAAGGTGGAGATGGGGCGTTAGGGTTGGAAACTCTAACTCCACATTTCCTTACTTTTGTCACTTTACTAAAAACCCTAACTGATGCATTAACAAAGTTTTTTGCAATGAATTTCCTTACTTTTTCAGATAGTTTACTTGTATCCTTATTTACCTGTGGGAGCGCAGGGCACCCTCCATAACTGCCCTTATGACTTCAGGCCCTGTGCTCTCATGCTCTCTGATTTTCATTATTTTACTGTGGGAGTACAGGGTCCTAGAGACCCTGTGCACCCATCCCTCCATAGATGCATGACCAAATTATCAGCATAGCCATTTTATTACTCCAGCACATGTACCCAGTAGAGAAAATGTTCAAATCCCCACCAAAACATAAGTCTGTACAACTGCAATGCCATTCTGCTCCCCAGGTGCGAAAACACATTTTGGACAGGATTTGAAAAATTACAGATGTGACATACATAAAGTCAGGTAATAAGAATGACAGTGACAGTGTTCATGAAGTGGGGTTGCAAAAAGTCCGTGCTGAAAATGTGATGAAAAAATACCTAAAAATGGCAAAGATATCAACATAAGTTGAAAACGCAATTGAAATACATTATACATAGGGTTGCTAGGATTCAGTTTTTATTTTTCCCCAATTTCGACTGCTAAAATCGAGTTTTGTTTTCAATATCTGCTTCAGATTTTTATCGATTGAAATTAACACAGTTATGCAAAATCTTAGATTTTTATGCTTTTATTTCAAGTAGTATTGACTAGAGTCTGGCATATATTTACAACATATATTTACTGGGGAAGTCTTTAACTGCTTGAGCTGCGGCGAGCAGAAGGGGACAACTCAAGCCGATGAGATTCTGGACTAGGGGTGAAGCGTTGATTGCCAGAGTTGTGTTGGGAGGGGCTTAAATTGCCCAAGTCAAAGCAAGTCAGAAGGGAATACAGCAATACACAGCTCACTGGGTCGGAAGCCCCAGTGAGATGCCAGAGGTGGAGACGCAGATTTAATTGCCCTCTTTGTGGTGAGGAGAATGCGCAGGAAAGTTGCAGCATCCAATACTGCTGCCATTTTATTGCATTTAAAAAAAAACGATCTGACTGGGAGCCCCAGTGAGATGGCAGAGTTGGGATGAACGGCTTTAATTGCCTGAGCTGTGGCAGACAAAAGGGTCTGGGAGGTTGCAGCATCCATTACTGCTGCTAGTTAATTGCAATCTATTTTTTTTTTAATTACCTAACTAGAAAACTCAAAGAGATGCCAGAGTTAGAGGTTTATTAATTCTTCCAAAATCAACATTTATCAATTTCTAACAATTTTAATCTAATCCGGCAAGCCTAATTACACAGCACTTACCTTTATTCTTCAGTTTGCAGTTCAGCTTTGAAGAGTGGAGACATGTCCTGGTCCACAGAAGATGACAGTGGAGAACCTCCAGTGGTAAGTATAGGGTAAGGGGAGGTGGGTGTTCAGTGGGAGGGTGGAGATGGGTGAGGGGGATGGCAGGAATGATGAGGGACCATTTTGGTTTTTCCAGGTTAAATCTAAAAAAGGCATCGGGGGACAGTTTTCTTCATTTCATCTTAAAACTTATTAAATATTACAGGACACTGGGAGTGGGCTTCCCAGTGCCCCACTGTGCCGGGGGAGGCTTCAAATGCCAAAATGGGGATTGGGCACCCCAATGTCGGCAATAGCTAAATAAATATTACGGGACACTGGGAGTGGGCTCCCCAGTGTCCCACAGTGCTGGGCAAGGTGGGATTCAAATGCTGACACGGGGATTGGGCACCCTGATGTTGGCAATAAATAGAGAAAGAAACAAAATAAATAAAAGGTATCGGAGGGTGGAGGTGCCACTAGACCCCAGGGAAAGATATGGGGGGGCAGGTGCCAGTAGACACCAGGGATGGTGATTGGCAGGGAGTGTAAAAACAGACATCAAGGGACCGCTTTCTTTATTACAGGCATCTGAAAAAAGAACTTGTTTCGTATCTCATCATAAGAAACAAGATCTTGTTTGGTATTATGCAATATGAAACAAGACTTCAAAGTTCAGAAAAAATATTTCCCAGACATTTTTCTAACACACAAGTGCAGAATCGAGCTAAGGGCGTCCCCATAAGCAGGGTACATCTGTTGGTCCCTCCCCAAATTATCATTTTCCTGCATTTCCTAATTTGAATTTTCAGGCAAAACTAAAAACAAGATGATGACCAAATGAAAAATGAGTTTCCAAAAACGAAACAGAATGACATCAATATGAAGCAAGAATTCTTTTTTCGTTTCATACAGCTATTTTTTAGGTCCCTACTGAGCATGCTCTGAACTTATTTTGTAAACATTTTAAACTCAAATAACTTTGGAACGGATTCATATTTTTTCACCAAACCAGCAAAAGGAACATCTGTGAGTTGTCCCTTTTCCACCCCAAAAATTGCAGACCAAAAGTCCAAACCATTTGGGCTGTAGCCAAATTCAAAGAAAATCCAATTCAAACCAGTGAAAAAAAATTACGAAAAATTCACTTTTTTCACTATCCATAGCTCAGAATCCACACATCCAACCAGAACAAAACTTGGTACATTCAGAGATCTGTCACACAAGACTGTGCATGTAAGATTTTGTGCAAATCTGTTAAATGACTACAAAAATATTAAAGTGCAAAATGTTGAGTTTAACATAGAAACCCCAGTTAAACCATAACTCTATATATACTGTATATATATTCATTGCAAAAAACTTCATTAATGCATCAGTTAGAGTTGTTACCACAGCAATAAAAGCAGGGTAAATGTGGTGTTAGGGTTTCCAACCTAACACCCCACCCCGAGCCTGCAGAGACTGACAGTCATCGGGGGGGTGCCTTGGAGTCTTCAGCCCTAATGCACATCCCATTCCATAAGTAAATAAGCTGAGACAGGTGCAGTATAGGAGAATGGGGAGAGCATCAGGGCTGACAACTCCAAGGCACACCCCTGACACCTGTCAATCTCTGCAGGGTGGGGGTGGGGTGTTAGGGTGGAAACCCTAACACCACATGTCCCTGCTTTTGTTGCTATAGTAACAATTCTAATTGATACATTAAATAAGTTTTTTGCAGTGAATGCCCTTACTTTTTCGGATAACATCATCATATGCTTATTTGTCTGTGGGAGTGCTTGGCCCCCATCCCTCCATAGATGCATATACATAAGTAGTTGTGGAAACACATTCCATTTAATGGACAACAATGATCAAACAGTCAGCATAGCCATGTGATTACCCCACCTCATGTACCCCAGTGCAGAATATTTTTGAATCACTGCCAAAATATCATTCTGTGCAACTGCAATGCTGTTCCATGCCACAGGTGCAAAAACACATTTTGGACAGGATTTTAAAAATGACAGCTATGACATACATGAGGTGGGGTAATAACAAGGCTATGTTGAAAATGTGGGGTCAAAATATTTAACATTTCCAAAGTTATGAGAGGGCATATCAAAATTGAAATGAATGGTCATAGCTTTGGTATTTTTTCATATTTTGACCCCAAATTTTCAACATAGTCTTCTTATAACTCCACCTCATAAACCCCATAGGTGAAAATGTTCAAATCCATGCCAAAATGTCATTCCACGCTACAGGTGCAAAAACACATTTTGGACAGGATGTGAAAAATGACAGCTGTACAGTTTATGAGGTGGAGTGAAAAAATGGCAATGTTAAAAGTGTGGAGTCGAAATATTGAAAATTACCAAAGTTAAGCGCGTGCGTAGAGACATTTCAACAAACGTGTGTAACTTGGGTAGTTTTTAGGAACATTTCAATGGTGTTTTGAACTTATGTTGATTACTTTGCCATTTCAGATATTTTTTTCACCACATTTTCAACATGGATTTTTTGGACCCTACCTCACGAACACTGGCACTGTCATTTCGTTAATCAGTCCTGAAAGGTGATTTTGTGCAGCGACCACAAAATCACACTCCAGGCCTGATTAATAAAACAACAGTGACAGTGTTCATGAGGTGGGGTCCCAAAAAGCCCATGCTGAAAATTTGGTGAAAAAAATATCTGAAATGGCAAAGTAATCAACATAAGTTCAAAACACCATTGAAATACATTATACAGCACCTACCTTGATTCCTCAGTTTGTGGTTCAGCTTTGAAGAGTGCAGACACGTCCTAGTCCACAGAAGATGACAGCGGATAACCTCCGGAGGTAAGTATAAGGTAAGGGGTGGGGTGGTGGGTGCTCAGTAGGAGGGTCGAGGTGGGGGAAGGGATGGCAGGGATGACAAGGAACTGTTTTCTTTTTTCAGGTTAAAACAAAAAGACGTCAGGGGATTGTTTTATTTTTACAGTTACAATTAAATCCATATTTGGGGACACTGGGAGTGGGCTCCCCAGTGTCCCACACAGCTGGGGTGAGGGGGCTTTTAATACCGACATGGGGCTTGGGCCCCCCCGATGTCGATAAATATAAATAGAACATGCTGTGGGGAGGCATCTAACACCAAGAGTGGGCATCTCTGTGTCAGATTTTATAAATAAATAAAGAGAATTGGATAGTGGGGGTGCCACTAGACACCAGGGAAAGGTATGGGGTAACTGGGAGTGCCACTAGAGTCAGTGATTGGCGGGTGGGAGGTGACACTGGACACCAGATAAAATGGCAGCTCAAAGCTAAATCTGCAGCTGGCAGCATGAGTTATAGCTGTGGCTGCAGAAGTCAAGAAAGTCCTGCTGTTTTCTTACAGAGAACACAGGAGAAGCGGTCCTCTCACCAAGCTTGGCACCCAGGATTTCGGGTGTCCAGAAAAGGTGTTTCTTAGCGCAATTTAAAGAGAGAAACATCAGAATAAAGATAAACAGGTCCCTTTTAACTAAATTCTGATATCTCTTTATTCAGTTCCATTCATTTTCATATGTTTTCTTTATTTTCTTTGTCTCGCTAACTGGAAAACAAGATGGTGGACACAGGAGCCCTCTACGAAAACACTGTGACCCTGTGTGTGCAAATACTAGCTCCTGCAACAATAAAAGTACTTTCTTGCCTGACATCTACTTTGTTCCATAGGAAATAATGGGAAATCGCAAAATTTAACAACTTTTGAATGGAGTAATCTTTTTTTCAATTAACCTTCAAAAGGCACATCTGTGAGGCAAAGGCTCTCTACCCTGAAAATTCCAGACCACAACCTAAAACAGTTTCTGAGATACAGGTGGACAAATAAATGGCAAAAAAGTGGTAAATTTGGGGATTTCTGAACTTTACTAACTTTGGAACCATTCAACAAAATCACACAAAACATGTCAGGTCATGAGATCTACACCCTAGAGATTATGTGTGCCAAATTTCATGTAGATCCTTTGAACAGTTACAACATTATTAAGGTTCAAACATTTGGCTTTAACATAGAAGTTTGTACTCATGTATGTATAGAAGCATGACAGACCCACTTTTATTAGGGTTGAGTAGGCACTTCTATTTATTTATTTATTTATTTATTTTTATTTAGTTGTTTAACCAGGTATAGCACACTAAGCTGAAAGCTTTTTTACAGGAGAGACCTGGGAGCACAAATATGTTCAACCCCTATTCTGAAACTGTAATGCCATGGCCATTCCTACACAGAATAACCTGAAATCTGGCATGTACGTTCTTGGTCCCAGGATCTCTGAATCCTGAAAATTTGGTAATGACCAGTCCAGCAGTTTTAAAGGTATAGAAGTTTGAAAACATTAAAAAAAGTATTTTTTTGTCATGGAACTGAAATCTGGCACAGGACTGTGTATTGATACCATTTTCATGCACAGTTGGGTGACATCTCTTGGCCAATAAGGTTTGTGGATTTTCCTTGGCATTTCATAATTAAGTAATAAAGCAGGACAGAGTGTGTCATGTAATAACATCACGCCTTGGGTAGGTTGAAACATTAGGCCACAGGCAGAATCCATTCAACACCTGAAAAGTAACATTATTATACACAACACACCACTGGAGTGTCTTTTTGCTATTATACAATGGTGCATTTGTTAATAAAAAGAAGAAAAAAGGGAAAAAAAAACATTTTCATGCATTTTTTATTTGATTTTGGTGTGTGTGTAGGTATATGTTTAAAAAAAAATCCAGAATTTGTTTTTCCACCACTACATGGAGCTGCTGCCTGAATGAACCTGCTTGCCTAGTCCCCACAGTTTTTTCCTTGTTTCAGTGCTGTGTGCTGTGATCTTATCAGTCTTCCCCCCTTCATGGCCATTCACCCACCTGTTGAAGCGGGCTGTATTTCACTTTTTTTGGGGGGGGGGTTTATTAAGTCCGTTTTTTTTCTGTGGCCACCAAGCCACTTGGCGAGTGTTGAGCATGGTGAAAGTGCATGTATGGTGACACAATCTGAGTGCCAAGCAATTTGGAGTCATGGCTTTGTTTTCTTTTTATTTAGTTTCACCTGTGAGCAGAGGAGGAGCAGGGTGGGAACAGAGCATGTGTGGGAGACATCAGGACTAGGGAGCTGTAGTCACGCGACCGGCAGTTATGGTCTGCATGATTCAGTGAAATTGCTTGGTTTGTGGAACAAAGCTGGCATGATAATTACATTAGTTTCTATGTTTCTGTGACAAAATATGGTATTTGCGTTGGCTGGGGAGGGAGGGACAAAATTGGTGTGGGGGGGTTGAAGCCATGATAGCTTAATGATTTGGAAATGGTTAGATTCTGTATGGCTTGTGGAGGGAGTTATTAATTAAGTGCTTATGTGGTAATTTCTGTGCCTGCCCTAGATACAGTGATGTTATTGTCGGGTAACTTCACAGTCTCTAGGGCATGGCAGCCAATGAGATTGTTGTGATTTTCCTTGCCATTGTACAATGACTGATAATGATTGCCTATTAACAAGGAACTGGGTTTTTATGGAGCTCTGAAGGAAACTAAAATGTGGCAGACATTCTGCTTCAAATATCAGAGCTGAGTAGTCTGGTTCCAATCAGTAGCTAATATTGTTTTATGCAGAGAATGTAATTTCACAGAACACTGGCTGCAGTATTAGTTCCATGTTTTGAATAATTTTCTTTTGACATGTATGTTTAGTACATCACCCCCTACTGTGGTATCATAAAGAAAGGCAATTCAATTATCCCAGTTTGATTATTTTTGATGTACAGTACTTATTTATTCAATTTCATTTCATGTGGGAAACACGTTGTTTGAAGTACTGTATTTCTAAAAATTCATTGTATAAAAAGTTAAAAAAATATAAAATAAAATTGAAACTTATGACCCCTCAGCACTCCATGCCATCTTGGAGGTCTGGTGATAATGGTTAACAGGACCGGCTGGGTCCCACAAATATCCTTGGTGGCTGACATGGAGGACAGACAGACACTACTGCTGGGTCTCCCAATGTGTCAGTACTCTCCACATGGCAGCTGCAGCACAGAAAACACATTCTGAGTTTTATAGGACAGCCACAGGCCCCTATGCACAATCCCATCCACCTGCATAGACACTGGGGCTGAGTGGAATTGGGTGCGGAGGCCCAGCACAACCCATGTTGTGGGTTCCACAGGGTGCTCTACATGTGTACAGAGGTGGAATTCTTCCACTTTTCCCAACTCCTCTTATACAAGTATGGGGACTCTGTCCTTTTATAGATCAGGTCCTAAGTCCCCAAATCTGTTTAGTTACTCTCTCCTATACCCACTGAGTAGTATCGATTTCCATCCTATAGTAAGATGCCAAAATCTGGCAAAAGTACTCTAGATGTGGCCGCACAACTAACCCATACAGTGTCATATTATCTTTGACTTACAGATGAAATTTTGCTTAATTCGCCCAAGACTTCAGTCCCTTTTTGCAATTATTCATAGTGTGCTCATTGTTTGAAATCAGAGTCATAATAATAAATTCTGGGTTCTTTTCCTGCTCAGTCTCTCTAATTTTCCTCCTGTTTAGCTTGTACTCAGTTATTCTGTTTTTTACCCAGATGCACCACTGTGTACATGTCCACATTAAGCTTCCTTTCCATCTGTCTGTACAATCAGTCGGTTTGTTCAAGTCCTAATGCACTTTCTAGAAATCTTCCCTGGTTTCAGTCCCGGCCCCACCCAAACTGTGGTATCATCTATGAATTTGGTGTTCAGTACCCTAGATCCTCCTCTTTGTCACTATCAATATAGATTTAACAGTGCCAGATCAACACCGCCCCCTGCAATATAGAGCACGTGACTATACCCCAGTCGATGTGTACCCATTTATTTATTGAATTTTGTTGACCAGGTAGGCCCACTGAGACTACAAGTCCATTTTTCAGGGGTGACCCTGGGTGGGGGGTGATACAGATGGTAACTAACTGAAATTGAACCAGATCAAGCTGTTGGTGATATTTTAAGTGAATGGGGGAAATTAGGCCAGGACACCAAAGAAGTTCACCTACTCACCAGGAGGGGAACTGCAGTCATCCTGGCACTTGGCCAAGATGGCGACTGACTCAGCAGGAGAGAGGATAGATGTTGAGGAGGTAGGGGAGAGGGTCTCCTCCCCATCTCATCCAAACTAGAGACCCATGCAGCAATAGTGATGGTTAATGAACCATAGAGGGACATTCGAATGGATGTGATGGAGAAGGAGAGAATACCTCATGGAACAGCAAAATACCAAATGGACACAGAGGAGCAACCCAAGTCTACAGATTTGACGAATCTTATGACAGGCAAGACAGAAAAAGAGCCAACAAGGTCGTCAGAAGAATTGCAAAATTTGTTGCTGAACGAAGAAGCATGGTGCCTTGAAATGAAGAAAGCGCTGCAACCGAAAATGGCATCTCTGGATAGGCAGACTGGGGAGTGCACCATAACAGCTGCACAGCAAGTTACTATGGAGACAGGATCAAAGGAGCAGAGGCAGAACCAGCAGATGGATGCAGCGCAGCTCAATAGAATTCCTTCTCCAAGGAGGCAAGGGCTCAAACCACAGTAAACATTGATACTGTCCTGACTGAAGATTCTAATGTGGGAACCACATCAGGAATGGCACAAATGGACAATTTTCAGTCTGGCCTACAGTTCAACAAACACCCCACAGAGGGGAAGAGTCATAATCCATAGAAAAAGACCTGCAGGCTGCAGGGTGGGAAAATGAGGCCTATTTGGGAAAATGGGTGTCTGGTGCCTCCCCCATACACATTACCAGAGCTTTATATGACCTAGACATGGGACAACAAAAACCTGTGCCAGAACAAGAGATGGAGTCTCAGGCACTGGAGATCCCTACAGAGTTAACTTTGACACAAAACCCAGTCCTACATTTTCCAGGAAATGTCTCAGATGTACCGACAAATAATGCTAGGTTTGAAACTATACAGAATGTAAGCAATCAGGGGAGCTCAGGAGGACAACAGAGACCAAATAATCCTACACCAGGGAATGTATCAAGGCCATATGCATCCCTATTCAGGACTCCCATACAACCAGCAAAAATACATAATGCCATCAGATTAAAATATATAGGATGCATACAGGAGGCCCAGGACTGATTGTTTGTAGCAAAAATACTTCTAAAGGACTCCCTAAAATTTTTTGCAAATGGAATATACATCTTGCTTCATGCTTCTGGGGAAACTACCTTTGATATAAGCTTTAAGACCTTGCAAGATCTGGAACACTTTTGGATAAAATATAAATTGAAAAACACTCTATTATGGACTCCCTTTCTTGCCATTCCTTTATCAAGACTGGCTCAGAAAACAATTACAGTCCTTTTTCAAAGTGAAGGAGTTAACATGAATGATTTGGTACAATGGTTAAAGACGAGATGTACAGTGCTTAATGGCCCAGAAGCAATTTTTGACTCTGAACAGATTTGGACTGGAGGGTGGAGGATTTGGGTTATGCTGAAAACAAATGATACTGGAGTAATGCATTTACCCAATAGTTTTTTTTCTGGGTAGGGATCGGGGGGGTGCTGTTCTACCCAGGACAGCCAAACGTGTGTTACAGGTGTGGCTCTGTAGCGCATCTGAGCAGTGTGTGTGACAAAACAAAATGCACTACATGTGGGGCTTTGGGGCATTCGGGGTCCAATGTAGGGAAGGAGACTGATGTAACCTACATGAGGAGGTAGGCCACACCTTTCAGAATTGTTCATGGGCAGCCCACAACAAGCAAGATCTGGCAGATGGTACAGAACAACGCCTATATATTACTTTAGCACAAAGAAAGAAAATAATGTCATGGAGCCCCACTGGGACTGGAGAGGTTACAGTACAACAGGCTTTGAATGTAAATGAACAGCGCCCAACCTGCTCTGAGGAGCACAGTTGTACACAGGCCCCAGCCCAGACTTCTGGGAACACCACACCCAGGGTCCCCACTTCCTGTGGAAGCAGATACCCCAACCACAGAAACAGCACCAGAACTCTTGGTAGAGAAGGTTACTGAGCCTGAACACACAGAGATGGCAGACAAGACTGCAGAGCCCCATTTTGAGACTGAAATGAGACCCCACCTCCACCTTCCACCTTTGCGCACTTTACAACTGTTAGAGTAACAAGATGCAGACAATCGCAGGGCACACCCAACCACAAACTACCCAAGACTGACCCAGTCATTACATGGAACAAATCTGAACTACTACAAAAGGATGAGAATAATTCTGATATTGATCCAGATACATCTTTGATTCAGTCCTCCTTTCCTGAACAAACAACAGACACAGAAGTACGAATGGAGACTTCTGGCCCCCAGAAATGGAAAGCTAAAACTAAGCATGTACAGAAAGAACATATGTCACAGAAGGGGAGACCATGATGAGAAGAGGTACAGGGTAAAAAGTGCATAAGAAATGTTAATGCCTACTAGCTTTATATGCTATACTATTAATGTTAATAGCATGAAGAGACCCGAGAAGAGGAACTTGTTTTTTTTCTTATCTATCTATGTGTGCTCTGGGAATTGTATTTCTACAAGATGTTAGATTTCATACCTAACATGAAATTAAGCAGGTGACACAAGCCTGGTATTTAGAACCCTCCTTTTGGTCCTTCGGACAAGAAACATGTTCAGGGGTAGAGGTATTGTTTAATTTCCCAGACATAGAAGTAATAAGGTTAGTAGACCTAGTACCAGGGAGGGCATTAATTCTGGATGTAAAAATTCAAAATATTATTTACAGATTGATAAATGTATATGTGCCTCAAACTAAGGCACTGAGAATTGACCTACTTAAATTAATTCAGCCCTTTCTACATACCTCTCAATAAATCTTTTTGGAAGGAGATTTTAA
Source organism: Neoceratodus forsteri (assembly GCA_016271365.2). Taxonomy (NCBI): domain Eukaryota; kingdom Metazoa; phylum Chordata; order Ceratodontiformes; family Ceratodontidae; genus Neoceratodus; species Neoceratodus forsteri. The sequence continues at coordinate 826,169,335 of CM057449.1, forward strand.
CTGCAGATTCGCTATCAAAGATAAAACAGCAACTTCAGAAATATTCTGTGATTCGAATTTCTTACCTACAATGCTACATACTGCCAATTTACAGGATGCATATAGGACAATTACCAAATTACACACACCCACATTTCACAAAGGTAACTTAGCTACACAGATTTACTTTTGTTCACATCTAAACACCTGCCTTTACTGTCTGCAAAAATGGAAGTCACAGACTTTTCTGATCATAATAATTTATCAGTTTCCATAGGGTCATGGAATCCATTGATGAAAGGACCGGGTACATGGAAGTTGAATATCTCAATACTGCAGAATGAAAATTTTTTATTCCATTTGAAAAACAACTTAGCAGCTAGAAAATCAGTTTTTATAGTGTATGACAGCAGCCTACAATGGTGGGAAGACACAAAACATGACCTTTGTAATCTGTTAAAGAAACGTAGATTAAATAGTATGGACCAATATAAACACTATCTGGCAAAAGAACACATTTACAGAATCTTATAACTATCTTTCACAACTAAACATGATTATAACAATCAGATTAGTGCAGTTAAAAATGAACTTAGGTTATTTCATTTGCAAAAAGCACAAACTCTTAAACACCTACAACAATATGTACTGCAGGTGTAGCTGAGATTATATGTCCATATGAATCTTGTCAGAATAGAATTGGGAAAAATAAATAAATGCTTTATTTACAGTTATTCACTTTCTCCTACCTGGTGTCCCAGTTGGCTACCCTGTCCATACATCTCTCTGGTTCCAGCCACCGTCCAGAACCCTGGCTTGCTTAGGACCCTTTGCTGGTAATCTCCCATGGCTTGCCCCCTGCTGCAGGGTGGTGGGAGTCCCCCTACACTCACCACCAAGACCAGATTCAGCTCCGGTGATGTCCCTGAAGCCAGGGCACCCATCGAACGACCATCAAGCCGCCACAACCTGGGACACCACCATTTTCTGTTTTCTCCCCCAGAGAGAGAGGGACGTGCAATGATGCCCATGGGAGAGTGCACATGTCCACATGCACTCCCTGCAATGCCTGCCCTCTCACTCACCCCTTATGTGCAGTGGTGGTGTACCACCCCCCCAGCCTCTGCTAGGAGCCAGCAACGTACCAACACTGGAAACCCCCCCCCCGGAGAGGGAGAGCAGTCCAACGGACGCTCAATCCCTTTCCTCCCCAGCCAACCCACGGCAGCCCGAGGCCGTTCCCGAACCCAGGTCACCAGTGTAGCGCGAGGTGTGGTGTCCAGCGCCTCAAACCTCAGTGCCATCAGGCCGGCCTATAAATGCTTTATTTCATAAAAATAATGAAATACAAGAGATGAATGCTGAAATTATGGGCATGCTAACTGAGTATTTGAAAGACAAATATGGCCCTTTAAACATTGATAAAGCATAGTTTACTGCCTTTCCATCTGACTTACAATTACCACAGCTCCCCCTGGAGGCCAAGCAAAGGCTGAGTCAAGATATTTGAGTATATGAAGTTATGGAAGCCACTGGCTCTCTCAATAAGAATACAGATCCGGGCCTACATGAGCTACCCTTTGAAACTTTAAAATTAATAGGTGCAGAAGTTAATGAGGAATTGATGCAGGCATTTAATTTTTATGTTACATAATCAAGCAATACCATCAAAAATGAATATGGAGGCATTAATATACCTACATAAAAAAGAGATAAGAAATGTATTCAGAATTGGAGACCAATAAGTCTTTTGAATACAGATTTCAAAATTCTAACTAAAATATTAGCAAAAAAGACTAATGAACATTGTAAAAACTGTAATATCAGATGCCCAATCATCCTCGGTTACAGGACGTTGTATACAAGATCAGTTAATATTAATAAGGAAATTAATGGAAAGAGGTAATGCAGGAAATTTATCCGGCTTCCTGATATCACTAGATCAAAGTCAAGTCAAGCCTTTGAGCAGAGTCTTGTTTCTTTATGGTTAGTGTTAGAAGCTTACCAGATACCGGGTAATATAATTCAATGGATTAAGAACCTGTATAATACAGCTACAGTATCCCCAATAATATATGGCTGGAAGGGGCCTCTTATTAGCATAAAATGGGGGGGGGGTGAGACAGGGCTGCCCTTTAAGCTCTGTCTTATACACATTTTCCTTAGATCCCCTACTCAGGAAGATTAATGCCTCACAGATAATTAAACCACTGGCTAATGAAGTTGGCACAGTTATGAGAATCATAGTAGCTTATGCAGATAATATGTGCCTTTTTGTCCAGGATGAACCATTGGTTATAGAGGCCATTAATATATGTGGGATTTTTGGTAGAGTAACTGGAGCATCCCTGAATCTACAAAAATGTATAGGAAGAGAATTAGGGAATAGCATTCATAACCCTAGGAAGGTGACAGGCATTAGTATTACAGAAGAGGCCATTCAAGTGCTAGGGATCAAATTTGGGGCAGGACGTTTGGATAATTGAACTTGGGGGGAAAAGCTGGGACAAGGGAAAAGAAAGGTAGCTCTTTGGAATAAGTGGAAAATGGGGAAAATGAAGATAATTTATCTTACTAAAAACATATTCCAATTTTTATGTAAATGAACTATACCCCCCCAAAAAAAGTTTGGAAACCAGTCTGTTAAGTATATTTTTTCAGACAGTACAGAGCAGCTGCCTCATCCAGTCCAATTAAGCAGAATGTGACACACCTCTCCGTAAAGCAAGGAGGATTAAATATGGTACATCCTCTATTATTTTTAATAATAATAACTTTATTTATAAAGTGCATATCCAAACCAAGGCACTGTGTATAAATAGTCTCAAATAAAATATAACAGTCTTAATAAAATCAAGCATAAATTAACAATATAAGCAATTTTTAATAGCATTTTTTTATATTACAAATCTAAGACCTCTTTTCGTGCATACCAATAAAGGTTGGGAGACATGGTTACATAATATGGTTAAACCAAGATTTCAAAATGGGACACTGACACTTTCATAATTGAAAAATGTTTGCCCTCAGTGCCCAACTACTGGAGGGAGACATGTTCTAGAGTTATGCAATGGCAGGACACAAGCCAGATGATTATTACCCTACATAGGAAAATCTTACTTGCAGACTTGTTGGACAGAATTTGTAAGGTTCCCATACTTTTATGAACATTGCCCAGTAACTTACAGACCATCTCTAGTGAAATTATTACAGAATCCAAGAATTCCTACCCATATGTGGGACATCCACTGGCTCAGTTGCCATGGGAAAATAAATGTGAAAGCTAATCATAAGCATAAGCAGGCAACAGACAGATTCTGTAGTAGACTCCACTGTATTCAGCAGGTAGAGACCATAGAACACCTCCTATTTCACGGCTCTTTCATTAAAGACTTATGGAAATTTGTAGCATAGACTTGGTTTCCACCAGCCTTTGCCTCAGTCTCCCATGCAATTATGATGTATGGGGAAAGTTTTGGTCCTTGGAAACACTGGAACAAAGAAATATTAGAAGCAGTTTTTACAGTATGTAAATGGCAGATATGGAATGCTCACTGTTTTTTTACATTACAGGGGAAACACATGTCTTTCCAGGAATTGTTAGGGAAAGTTGTTAAAGAATTTAAACTAATATGTAATTTAGAAAGAGCTAACCTACAACGGCATATATGGTTAGAGAAATGGAAATGTATGCCATGGAGAATGGATTCAGATTTTCAAGTGACACAGAGATATGACAGATGTCAGGTTCAATAGAGCACTTATCAATAGGTTAAACAACAGCATGAGAATAGAGGCAATTCAGAAAAGTGAAGATATGGAGGCTGGGCTTGGGGTAGTTTGGGATATATATATGTATATTAATGTATTACCTTGAATATGTGTGACTAAGAGGTAATCCTGTTATGGACATTGTTTCTGAGTTAATGCTGTTGTGATTCTTTTCCTTTGATACTGTATATATAGTTTTTGTTTCAATAAAGTTTCCCCTACTCTTTTCAAAAAGTGCCATGGGATCTTTAATGTCCACCTGAACAACCACCAGAACAGGCAGACAGGACCTCGGTTTAATGTCTCATCTGAAAGACAGCACCTCAGGAGTGCAGCATCCCCCCTCATGATGCACTACAGTGCCAGTATTGGAATTTACCCCAAGTGCCTGGTGTGGGGCTAAAACCCAGACCCTTTCAATCTTTCAGCCTTAGAAGTGAGTGTGCAACCTGCTGTGTCACTGACAGTGATTTACCCATACCATTATACAGAAGAGCTGTTTTAAAATGAGCTAATGTTTCTTTAAAGTGAGTTTGCCACTTAAGGCCCTGTACAGACTATAAAATAAGATTTTTAGGGCCTGGCCCATTGGCACACTAGTCATACTACTACTTGTGACATGGGCTTAGGAATGTACCAGTGTCATCAGCCGGCTGGCTAACTGCCCCTGACTGAATGAATCAATGTGTGTCAGTACAGTATTGCCTGACTTAATCGTATATCTTGTGTCACACATGTTTTTGCACCATACCTGTTTTCTTAATGACGTGGAACCTTTGTAAAAGAGCCTTGGCTCAAAGGTATTAATTCCTAGAACAATAAACTAAACTTCAAACTAATCATGTCTCATCTATGTACTGCCTTGGCATGAAGTTTACCCTCCCAGTAACCAATGACTAAATGAATAAATATGAGCAAAAGAAATGCTTGGTGTCATAATGAACTATAAAAAGTATGCTTTTTTTCTAAAGTATGTGTACATCAGGCATTGTTTCCAGATGCAATTATTAGCAATGGAAGTGGCGAATTCTAGTTCATGATTTATGCCACTAGTTCATGCAGTTCCCCAGTTCCATTCCAGGAACAAGCTATAGTGGACACCAAAATGACTCCCATTTTTTCACAGTGTAACCAAAACTAGAGCTTAAATTCCAGATCTAACTATTGGCCAGTCTGCCATTTGTCAATATGGTATTATTCCCTCTTATCCCAAAAGTAATGAAGCCACTGCCTACTACCTCTGCCCTTTCCTTACAGATGGGGTTTCTTTTTGCTGCTCAAGTATCATGACTATTGTAATAGAACAGAGGTCCAGGCTTGTGGGCCCAAGAAAGGATCACCATATCATTGCCACTCTCTTATTTACCTATCTGGTGGGAGAATTCAGTCCAAAAGAAGACATGCATGCCCATTGGCACTAACTCTTCTGCATTTATGCAGATGCATAGAAACAGTGTGGTCCAACCTTACTTAAGAGACCAAGTAATTTTTTGTGTAACCTCCCGACAAACACAAACACGCACACACACAAATCATAGGAGGTTACCTGTCTCCTAGTGCTCAAGTAGCATGTCCAAAATAACAGAGAACAGGGTGTTAGCAAAACTTAAAAGGTTAAAAGTAGATAAATCTATGGAACTAGACAGCTAAAAACCCAAGAATGCTTAAGGAGGTAGCAGAGGTGATAGCAGGACCACTTGCAGACATATTCAACTGCTCACTGGACATGAGGGTACTCCCTAGTGACTGGAGGACAGTGAACGTGGTCCCACAACACAAGAGTGGAAGAAAGGATGAGCCAGGGAATTACATACCATTTAGTTTGACATCTACAGAGGGAAAGATTATAGAGTCTCTTTTCATGCTTATCCCTGACCGGGCTCCTCACAACGCTTGCGGCCCTGGCTCTGAACTTGACCGGCCACACTCTTCTTCTCTGCCCGCCCCCCTTCCCAAGCTGAACCAGGCTTCGACCTGACCAGGCTGCTTGCAACACTTGTAGTCTCGACTCTGAACTCAGCCAGCCACACTCTTCTTCTCTGCCTGCCCTCCCTCCAAGCTGAACCAGGCTTAGCCCTGACCAGGCTCCTTGCAGTGCTTGTGGCCCTGGCTCTGAACTCAGCCAGCCTCATACTTCTTCTTTGCCTGCCTGCCTTCCCCTCAAGCTGAACCAGGCTTAGCCCTGACCAGGCTCCTTGCGGCACTTGTGGCCCCAGCTCTAAACTCAGGCTGCCGCACTCTTCCTCCTTCCCGCCCACCCCCAAACTGAACCAGGTCCACTACTGACATCAGGATTGCTCGGCTTGAAAGGCAATAATTTGATTGGCTCCCTGAGGCTGTATCCAGTCTCCTATTGGCTGCTGCAGCACTATCCTCTGACATGGAACCGAAGTAAAGAGCTTTGTGCTCAAAGTGTTAATCTGAGATGTCAATAAATAAATAAAAAAATAAATAAAGAGTCTATACTAAGGGAGGAACTAGTAGACTTCCTGGAGGAAAATGGGCAGCAGGACCCCAGACAACATGAGCTCAAAAGAGAAAGGTCTTGTCAGACAAGTCAGGTCAACATATTCAACTGGGTGATCATGGCATCCAATAAAGGACAGACAGTCAATGTAGAGTACTCAGAATTCAACAAGGCCTTTGACTTAGTCCTCCACAGCAGGCTGGATAAAAAGTTACAGGACTTATGGGTGGAGTAAAAAAAGGTGATTTGAGTAGGCAACTGGCTGAGGGGAAGAACACAGATGGTAGTAATAAATGGTAATTTTTCAGAGGTAAGGGATGTAACAGATGGAGTACCTCAGAGGTCTGTGCTGGGTCCAGTCCTTTTAAATGAGTTTAGATGTGACACAGGAGAAGACATCAAGGGTAAATCTGCCTCCTTGCATATGACGCAAAGTTCTGTGTGTAACCAGGTCACTGTGCAGATGTTAAAGGTGTTACTTTCTTGGTTACTATCCCTGCCTTGCACCCATGGGGCCCAGCAAGGTTGAGGGGCCTGGGCATGTTAAACTCCTCATATGGTGGGTTTGGTTCAAACAGACAATAATGGAAATAGTAAAGTGCCTCCACCCCAAGAAAGAAATAGTGGGCCTGATAACTAGTAGAATACTACCCCCTGGGTTGCAGTACCAACTCACCTCCCCAGCAGCTGTTGGAAACCATCTGAAACTTCAGTTGCAATTGCAAATACTTTTGTACCAGTTAGGTTAGTTCACTAAGAGTATACTTGCACACCAGATTTGGGAAACTTTATTTCTTTATTTAGAATCTAGGATTATGTAACCCCCCTGCAAATGGGGGTTCCCAAAAGACTTCCAGGAGCTTGCTTGAATGCTCCAAGCCTGAATGGTGTTTGGCGTTTAAGCCATTTATCAGTGAGTGTTTTTAGAACCTCTGGTACTGTCTCTTTAAGAGCTGTCTGCTTGCAGACATAATTAGTTTGTATGGGGGACTGTGTGTTTCTTTGATTGAGTACCACTCAAGCTGCTGCCAATTCACCCCATTTTGCAGTCACTAGAGTGCAAAGGAACCTGTCTGAAAGATGTAACTGATTGCCAGAAATCATTTACAGTAATAATAAAATTACAGTTTGTCTAACCTGCTTTCTTTGCAGTCAGAACTGTCTGCCCTAGTTCCCCATTCTGGTTTTGAACTGCTGAACTGGACCAATCAGTGTGGGGTAAACTAGCTCTAAAATGATGCCTTGGACGAATCAGAACTTGGGACTCATAATCTGAGCCAGCCACAAGAGGATTGTATGGGCAGTGACTCTGGGAGATGTAGTTTAGACTTGGTTGCCTTTTGGACCAACAGCAGCAGTCTATTGTGTGACAGCCAATCCAGTCAAGAACTGGGAGGAACTCAAAGGAAGTGCCAGTTTTGTCTGTTGGGAGTTTCAGTTTGAGATCTGAAAGTGAAGGGAAAGAAACCCTGTGCTCCTTCAGTGCACAGTTTCAGTCAAAAAGCGTGTACAAGGCCCAGAGTTCGGTCTACAACTTGTGTAACTGCTTGTTAGGACTGAATCCGTCCTGTGAAAAGAATCAAAGGATCTCTGAAGAGTAGAAACCAGGCTCACCCTGTAGGAGACTGAAGAAATTGTTGAATTACACTCGGTCTGTCAGGAACTGAATCTGCTGTGTGTTCTCCTGGTTATTGTGCAGTAATGCGATTGGGATACAGATGCAGCCTGCCTGGTATAGTGCTTTCTTTTTTACCATATAAATGTGTGAGGAGTCTCTTGGAGATCAAAAGTAGCCCTGCTGACATTGAAGGACCATATCTTCTTTGGAGGTCGTGAGTACTAATTGGGGTTAGCTCCCTGTTGAATTGCCACATTAAATCAAATGGAATTACTGTACTGCTGACTGTTTAATTTTCCTTTTTCTCTGTGTGAAAGGGCCCTACCAGCTGCCACGGTTTGGACTAGCCACTAGGGCCTGGGTACCCAGGGACAGTAACTGGTAGGGATAGGCCTGTGCACAGAGCCATAAAGTAGATAGTAAAGTGATAAGCTAATTAACCTGATTTCCCCTGTCCTTGTTATATCCCCTAAATAAATCAGAGCTGTTTGTTTCAACAAAGTTATACTGCCTGAGGTATTTGTCTATGTTAAAGTACTGTACTGTGATTGTTGCACTGTATCTTATTTTACAGGATGTCCGGTGCCTGAACCAGCCTTGGGGTAAGTGTATACTGTGAAGGTAATTCTGCTATATTGTGTGGGCCACTAGTGGGAAGAAAGGGGTTGCAGTGTCCCAGAGGCTGTGACCAAGTAAGGTTCCTATTGCAAACCCTGACCTCTGGGTGGAGAGCACCCGCCATTGGATCAGGCCCCTCAACCTGTTAGTGGCAAATCAGGCAGGGGTAGTAGCCTGGGATAAGCGCCATCTAGGGGTTACATTTTGGAGGCTCACCGCTGGGATTGTGTGTCCTCTAGTGGCCATATTTACAAACCACTGTTAAGGGAAAAAAAATAAATAAATAAATAAATGGGTACCCCGACAGAAGTGGCTGTGCACCGGCTGGTGGAGTGGTGTACTGGGGAGGAGATCGACCCCCAAAATGCTATGCTTATCCTGGACATCCCCCTGGGTATCAATACGGACACTGTGCAGGGAGTACTTTCCAAGGTGGAAGGTTTACAAAATCCTGTGGTGGTGGGTCGACACGCTAATCTGCTCACCCACACTTTCCTGGCCCTAGTAGAGTTTAAGGATCCCATAGATAGCTCCAAAGTACCACAGACCATTACCCCAGAGGGAGCCCTCACTGCTTGGAGAGTGATAACTAAGGACAGTAAAGACCCGGGGGGGAATGAGCCCCCACCACTATCTGAAACTTTTGAGGAGAAATTTGCTAAATGGTTGCTGGGAGAAGGGAAAACTGTGGAGGACTTGAAGAAACTATTCTTGCCACCTGGGGGTGTTCCTCCCCCAACACCCTCTCCTGCTCCAGTACCCGTAATGGTGGCTGAACCAATGCAGACTCCTATTTCTGCACCTGCCATTAGTCACGACTCTTACGAAGGTTGAGGATCTTCTCTGGCACCTCCCACCCCAAAGGGGAGGATGACTGGGAGACCTGGATAGACTATGTTGCCCCAAAGTGCTAGAATGGCAATGCTCGGAAGCAGCGAAAAGAGGTTAGTGAGAGCCTCCGAGGTCCTGCCCTGGCTACCATCCGTGCTAAGCAGGACAGTAACCCTGAAGCGACTGCACAAAGCTATCTTGAGGCCTTGGAGAATGTGTAGGAGCCCAGATTCTGATGAGGACCTATGGTGGAAGTAAGAAATGCACAACAGTACCAAGGGGAGTTTGTTGTCTGTGTATGTCTCTCGCTGGAAAAATTGTTGCAAGAATGCCTCAGAAAGGGTAGTTTGCCAGCGATTGAACTGGACCGAACCAGACTGGACAGAATCCTTAAGTCTGCCCCTTCTCAGAACTGCTGTTGCTTCAGTTCGCCTGGCAAATCGACTGGAATCCCACCCTCCTATGATGAGTTAATGAGAGAAATTCGAGGAGTTGAGAAAAGCGACCTCGGGAGGGACCTGCACCAATAGCTGTGGCTATGACCCGAGTGACTGAGGGTGGCCCATCAAGTGAAGTTCAGGGGCAGAGGTTGGCAGTCAATGAGTGCTCTGATAAGGAAAAGATATGCCACAATGGGGTGAACTGTTGAGAGAGATCCGAGAATTCAAAAACAGTCCCTTTATGAAGGCCACGCCTGCAAAGTGCAGGCCCCGACCTATATCCGACTGCATCTGCTATGGGGGTGGGGATACCCACCCATGTATCTCCTGCTGATAACAGCTCGAACTTGATTCCTTGACCATGGAAGTGGAGAAACTGACGAGATGCTCCAAATGCTTATCACGCCGCAGACAGAGATGGCACCAAGGTTTCCAGTTAGTAATACCCCGCCCTGGCTCCCAGGTGTGGCACCTCGGCCAAGCTCAAACTCAAAAAGTATGTTTTGCTATAATTGTGGGAAGGATGGGCATGAAAAGGAATGCCAATCCCCAAAAGACACTGACAAAGTTGCATATAGGCTACAAGGAGGCTTGAGGAGAACAAATCAGTGGTTAGAGGTGCGAGGAATGATCCCAGTGAGGGCACCAAAATGCTAATTCACGTCCTTTTGTGGCAGGTCAGTTGCCCAGGCCCCCCACTACCGCCTCTCCAGACTGGTCCAGAATAGTGGGTCCCTCCATGGAGACCACTGTAAGGTAAATGGAGTGTCTACAAGAGCTGTATTGAGACAGTGGCTCCCAAGTGACAATTATGTTTCCAAGATTGGTATCAGAAGCATTTGTCAGACGTGCCCTTACAACCATTAGAAGGACTGCATGTATGGGGTTAAGTAGGAAAGCCTACCCTATTCTGGGTATATCACAATTTGGCTGTCTTTCCCCACCTCCGTATGGCTGGGTGGCGAACAAGTAGAGACCCTATGCATAGTGTGTCCCCCACTGGACTGTATGATGGTGTCCCTTTGTTGAGTTGGAACAAATGCTCATATGTTCAGAAGGCTGGCACATGTGTTATGAAAACAGGGGTCAAAGACTAGTAGAGCTTTAAGAGTTCCGGCTTTAATTAAGAAGGCCTATGAGGCACAGAGATGCTGAAAATATAGAACCAGAGGACCGTCGAATTGTATGGAAGAAGGATCCTGAGTCTCTGATCCTGGCACCAAATGCCCAGTGTACCTTACAGGAGAGAGAGGTCCGTATCAGAAAGGATGTTAAGAATAAAATATTAATGTTGGATGCACCAGGCGATGGAAAATTGCCAGAGGACTGCTAGTCAAGCCCTAGTATTTTGCCCGCTAGAGCCCATGCTTATGCCAGAAGGGTAATGGTCAAGTTCATAATGTGTCTGAAAAGAGACATTGAGTAAATAGAGGTTGCATCCTGGCTAATGTGCATTGTGCAGACACTGCAGTGCTACCCAGCAACAAGAGTTCAAGGAAGAATGACAGAGTAACGCCTGACTTGTTTGATTTCGCAACCCCCGCTGCCAGCTGAATGGAAAGTGAGGATCAGTGAGAAGCTTGCCCAGAGAGGACCAGGTGTTTTCTTTAAAGGAATGGGACGTGGGATGCATACGAAGGAGCTATGAGCACAATATCCGACTGCATGACGAAAGACCATTTAGTGAGAGGTCTCGCGCCTACCAACCTGCTGATATAGATGATGTGAGAGCGGCATCTACAAGAAGATGTTAGCGGCTGGTGTAATACAAGAATCCAGAAGCCCTTATGCTTCCCATTGTGGTAGTGAGGAAAAGAATGGGACAGTAAGGATGTGCGTGGTTATACGCACCTTAAACGCCGGACTATCCCTGATCAGTACACAATGCCCGCATTCAGGATGCTTTGGACTGCCTAAGCGGGAGCAAAGTGGTTCTCTGTGCTGGATCTCCTGCAGTGGGTACTACAGATCCCGATGGCCCCAGAAGGACCGTGAGAAGACAGCCTTTATCTGTCCGCTTGGCTTCTATGAATTCATGGGGATGCCTCAAGGGATTTCAGGTGCCCCAGCCACTTTTCAACGATTGATGGGCGTGCAGTGGGGACATGAACTTACTAGAGTGCCTGGTATACCTAGATGATGTATTGTGTTTGGCAGCTCACTGGAGGAACATGAGAGCAGATTATTTAAGGTATTGGATGAGCTGGAGGACTTTGGCATAAAACTGTCCATTGATAAGTGTCAATTCTTTCAAACATCAGTAAAGTATGGGACACATAGTATCCACAGGGAATGAGACCGACCCAAGTAAAGTTGAGGCCTTGACCACCTGGCCAGACCAAAAATCTAAAGAGAACTGCAAAGATTCCTGGGATTCTGTGGTTGTCTCAGGCGTTTCATCAAGGACTATTCAAGAGTGATCCGCCTTTACTTAACACTTACTCAAAGGGTATCCCCCAACCCACAAAAAATACCAAAGTCAGCGTCCTCAAGACTGAAAGAGTGTATTTTCATCCAGTGAAATATTGGGGCCCCGCTGACTCCTGATATGAGACTGCTTTTCATGAGATCATATATCAACTTACCCATGCTCCAGTGCTGGCCTATATGCGATCCAAGAAAACCTTCGTCCTGCACACTGATGCTAGCTTGCAAGGGTTGGGGCTGTGTAGTACCAAGAGCACGAGAATGGCCTGAGACCAGTGGCCTTGCCAGTAGAAGCCTGACCCCATCGAAAAGAACTATCCTGTACATAAGTTAGAGTTCCTAGCTTTGAAGTGGGCATTGTTGACAATTCCATGAGTACTTGTATGGGGCTAAAATACTAGTAAAGCTGACAGCGAAAATCCCTTTGACCTATGTGCAGACCTCAGCTAAGTTGGATGCCACTGGCCACAGGTAGCTTTCTGCATTATCTACATATGACTATGTCTCGAATACCGAGGCAGGTCTGAACCACATAGATGCTGATGCTCTCTCCGGAGCCTGTTCCCCAGAATGATTGGGTCCGATTGGCAGAACCTGACATTCGGGCACTCTGCGGGAAGTTTGACAGGGAGGAACAAATGTCCCACAGACGCAGTGGACTGCATGGTAGATTCCTTGGGACCCTCTGAGAATTGCATACCTGCTGCTTGTCCCACTTTTCTGCAATAGACATTGGTGCACTGCCTCAGCTGGACAATGACAGTATGGCGGGCTCAATCCCGCGATCCTATGATCAAATCAGCTTTAGAAGCCCTCTATGCAGGAAAAGATGTGTCCAAATTACGCTCCACTGATTTGAGAACTGCACTGTTATATACAAAGAAGGTCCTAAGTTGAAACTGATCAATAAACTGTTATATAGAAACAGTAGACAGAGGGGACAAGTAGACAAACAACAACTGGTGCTGCCCACTGCTTCGAGACTCAGTATTGAGGTCCTTGCACAACCACATGGGGCACCTTGGTATAGACAGAACACTTGACTTGGTGAGATCCAGATTCTATTGGCCCTAAGATGGGGCTGATGTGGAGCAACACATACGAACTGTAGTCGCTGCTTACAGAGAAAGCTTTGCCCCAGAGGGCTGCCCTTGTTAACATAACCACCAGTGCACCCATGGAGCTGGTCTGTGATTTTCTGAGTTTGAGGTCAGATCAAAGAAATATCAGTAATGTGCTGGTGGTCACTGACCATTTCACGAGATATGCCCAAGCTTCCCCACCAAAGACCAGAAAGCATCCACTGTAGCCAAAAGTACTGAAGAGAAAACTTTTTTGTTACTATGGGCTCCACAAAGAATCCATTCTGATCAAGGGAGAGACTTTGAGAGTCGTCTGATCAAAGAGATACTTTCTCTGTGGGAGTGAAAGTCCAGAACCACTCCTTACCACCCAGGGGACCCACAGCCTGAGCGTTTCAACCACTTTGCTAGATATGCTAGGCACCCACACCCAAAGGACAAGCCTAGATGGAGCCAACAAATTAGCACCCCTGGTACATGCTTATAACTGCACCAAAAGTGATGCCACTGGGTTCTCCCTACCGCCTGATGTTTGGAAGAGAAGCTCGACTACCGGTAGATGTGTGTTTTGGAATCTCTCCTGATGGGGTTCAAGCTGACAACTATTTACAGTATGTGCAAAAGTTAAAGGCCCAGCTAACTCATGCGTACCAACTGGCTCAAACCATGGCTGCCAAAAGAAATCTGGCCAACAAAGAAAGGTATGATAAAAAGGTGAAAGCACAGGAACTCCAGGAGGGAGATCGGGTACTGCTAAGAAATCTGGGACTGCATGGCAAACACAAGATTGCTGACAGATGGCACCATCTCCTCACATTGTAGTGGGCAAACTAGATGATCTGCCAGTGTACAAAGTAAGGCCTGAGAACAATTCAAAGATGTAAAAACAATGCATAGAAATCATTTACTACCATTGGACAAATCCTGATTGGTCTGAGCCCCAGAAGATGCCCCTCTGGACCAGTGACTAGAGCTGCTGTAAGAAAGATCAAGGAAGTCTGCACCTACAGAAGCAGAGTTAAAGTGTTCCCCTGCACAAGTCCCAGTTGAGCATGACTGTCAGTCCATATCAGAAGAAAGTGAGAGTGACTTTGAATACTATCTTCTTACTGAACTGAGTCAATTGTTTCGGGCAACTCCTAGTCAATACTGGAGACAAAGCTGGGCCTTCTGGACTGTCTATGCCCCAGCTTCATCCCTGGAGCCAATGCTCCCAGAAAGTGAAGTGCAAAGCATCAGATCAGATGAAATGGAATCATTGTTATGGTTGAACTGTTTGAGCTTCTAGGAGGAAAATGATAGATTGGGGCAGACTGGTGATACACCGAACAAGAAGAAGTATTTTGGAGTGCCCTGACAGTCCACTGCCAGTGTCTGAAAGCTCTCCATGCGAGCCAAATGTTGTGGACTCAGAAACTGTAACTCCTGGGCTGAAAGTACCCCAAGTTCTAGCCTCTCTACCCCATGGAGACTCCCTGACAAGTGAGAACAATGCTGAAAATGAGGCTCAGAGTGCAGAGACTGTAACAGCTCCCCTAGAAAGACTGGTCAGAGCTGTAAAGCCTGTGGTGCACCTCAGTTATGATTCCCTAGGCCGGCCAGTGGACCCTGCCTCTCAATGTTGTCCATAAAGTGTATGTGTCCCGAGCTCATTGCCCAAACTGAGCGTTAGTGCTAACTCAAGTTACTTGTGTTGCCCTCTAAGTATGGTGCACTTGCCCGTCCAGCCCCCAAGGTAACTGATAGGGAAGGTCCCCTCTCTTCAGGTTTCATGTACAAGAGGTAATAACTTGAGTTATGGTACAATGTGTGTGTTATACTGTGTAAAGAGTAGCGTACTGCAATGTTTCAGAAATGGTTCTTGGTAAAATGATGTATTGACTGATGATTACATGTGTGAGCCTAATGCAAATGTATATGGTTGCAGTTGAAACTTATGGAAATTACTTGACCTGACGTCAAGCTTTTCCCAAACCAGGAAGGGTGTAACCCCCTGAAATGGGGGTTCAAAAGACTTCCAGGAGCTTGCTTGAATGCTCCAAGCCTGAATGGTGTTTAGCGTTTAAGCCATTTATCAGTGAGTTTTTTAGAACCTCTGGTACTGTCTCTTTAAGAGCTGTCTGCTTGCAGACATAATTAGTTGTATGGGGGACTGTGTGTTTCTTTGATTGAAGTACCACTCAAGCTGCTCTAATTCACCCATTTTTGCAGTCACTAGGGTGCAAAGGAACCTATCTGAAAGATGTAACTGATTGCCAGAAATCATTTACAGTAATAATAAAATTACAGTTTGTCTAACCTGCTTTCTTTGCAGTCAGAGACTGTCTGCCTAGTTCCCCATTCTGGTTTTGAACTGCTGAACTGGACCAATCAGTGTGGGTAAACTAGCTCTAAAATGATGCCTTGACGAATCAGAACTTGGGACTCATAATCTGAGCCAGCCACAAGAGGATTGTATGGGCAGTGACTCTGGGAGATGTAGTTGAGACTTGAGTGCCTTTTGGACCAACAGCAGCAGTCTATTGTGGTGACAGCCAATCCAGTCAAGAACTGGGAGGAACTCAAAGGAAGTGCCCGGTTTTTGTCTGTTGGGAGTTTCAGTTTGAGATCTGAAAGTGAAGGAAAGAAACCCTGTGCTCCTTCAGTGCACAGTTTCAGTCAAAGCGTGTGCAAGGCCCAGAGTTCGGTCTACAACTTGTGTAACTGCTTGTTAGACTGAATCCGTCCTGTGAAAAGAATCAAAGGATCTCTGAAGAGTAGAAACCAGGCTCACCCTTAGAAGACTGAAGAAATTGTTGAATTAACTCGGTCTGGCTCAGGAACTGAATCTGCTGTGTGTTCTCCTGGTTATTGTGCAGCAATTGCGATTGGGATACAGATGCAGCCTGCCTGGTATAGTGCTTTCTTTTTTACCATATAAATGTGAGGAGTCTCTTGGAGATCAAAAGTAGCCCTGCTGACATTGAAGGACCATATCTTCTTTGGAGGTCGTGAGTACTATGGGGTCGCTCCTGTTGAATTGCCACATTAAATCCAAATGGAATTACTGTACTGCTGACTGTTTAATTTTCCTTTTCTCTGTGTGAAAGGGCCTCACAGCTGCCACGGTTTGGACTAGCCACTAGGGCCTGGGTACCCAGGGACAGTAACTGGTAGGGATAGGCCTGTACACAGAGCCATAGAGAGATAGTAAAGTGATAAGCTAATTAACCTGATTTCCCCCTGTCCTTGTTATATCCCCCTAAATAAATCAGAGCTGTTTGTTTCAACAAAGTTATACTGCCTGAGGTATTTGTCTATGTTAAAGTACTGTACTGTGATTGTTGCACTGTATCTTATTTTACAGGATGTCCCGGTGCCTGAACCAGCCTTGGGGGTAAGTGTATACTGTGAAGGTAATTCTGCTATATTGTGTGGGCCACTAGTGGGAAGAAAGGGGTTGCAGTGTCCCAGAGGGCTGTGACCAAGTAAGTTTAACTATTGCAAACCCTGACCTCTGGGTGGAGGCACCCGCCATTGATCCAGGCCCCTCAACCTGTTAGTGGCAAATCAGGCAGGGGTAGTAGCCCCTGGGATAGCGCCATCTAGGGGTTACAATTACAAGTACCTTTGAGCCAAGGCTCTTTTACAAAGGTTCCATGTCAATTGAGGTACAATACAAACATTACATAGAGTTGAGTAACAATGCAGAAATGGTGCACAGACATTTTTAAGCAGCTGAAATACATTACATTGAAGGAAAGTGAGAACAAGGGAGTAGGGTAGCCAGAAGTAACTGAGACTTGGAATGGACACAAAAAGAGGGGTCCAGCTGTGGGCATTTGTCAGGCCTCAAAAAAGTGCTTGGGGATAGGGGGCAAAAACAGGAGGAGAGGGTTGGCTGTAGGAAGAAGAGAGGGGGGTAGGAGTAGAAGTGCTAGGAGGGAGATCAGATTATGAGGGGCAGTCGCAGGAGCTAGAGGCAGCTAGGTGGAGATGAAGGTTGGCTTTGAATGGGCCTAGCTTTTGCAGAGAGAAGATGTCTTTGTTGAGTCAATTAATCCAGCTAGGAGCTTGGTACGCAAAGAATCTTTGGCCCTGTGTGGTGGGACACCGAGAAATGTGCAGCATTTGATTTTCTGAAGCCCTGGTGAGGCAGGAGTTGCGTGCAGTATGGAGAAGACTTTGGACTCCAGGGGAGCAAGATGTAGCATAATTTTCTTACCCATTAGGCAAGTTTGGTACTTGATACGGTTTGATAACTGGAGCCACCCTGTTTGGGCATAGAGGTCACACATATGGGTGAGTCGGTGGGATCCTGTGATGAGTCAGCAGGCTTTGTTTAGGGCTAAGGATAAGGGCCTGAAGGCTGTGTCAGTTGCAGAGCCATAAATAATCAGACCATAGTCGATTAGAGAGACTACTGAGCTCTGTACTGCTATCCTTAAGGCATCCAAGGTAAGGCATTGCCTGTGCCTGTAGAGAAAACCAATGCGTGTGTTTACAGCTTTGGTGACGCTATCTATGTGGATGCTGTAGGATAGGCTGCTGTCTATAGTGAGCGCCAGATATTTAAAGGAGTGAACCTGTTCGAGGAGAGCACCAAAGCAGTTTGTAATATTAAAGGGGTGAAGCCTATGTTTGTTGTGGGAGCCACAGAAAAGCATTGAGTTGGTTTTCTTATAGTTGAGAACCAGCTTTTGACTGCTAAACCATGTTTCAATGGAGGTGAAACCCTTCTGAAGCTTGTTTTGGAGTAGATGGGGGTCCTGTTGGGTGGTGTGAATAACAGCATCATCAGCATAGAGTAGGGTTTGTTCCAGACAGGATTATGGAAGATTGTTCAAGAACAGGCTGAAAAGGAGTGGCCCAAGAATGGATCCCTAGGGGACTCCTGAGCATACTGGTCTAGCATCTGAGAGGACGTCAGCAATTTTCACTCTTTGGGAACGGTTTTCCAGGTAGCTCTTAAACCAAGTTGTAGACTCAGAAGAGAGCCCAGCTTTTAGCAGTTATGTGAGGAGTATTCGATGATGGACAGTGTCAAAAGCCTTTGTCAGGTCTATGAAGACCAAACCAGTAAGGTAATTATTGTCCAGGGAATTGTGAATTGCTCCTGTGAATTCAAGGAGAGCAGATGTGGTGCTGTGGCCTTTTGTGAGCTGTGCTGTTGTTTACAAAGGATGTTGTACTTGTCCAGATATTCCATTAGATGGTCAGATACCAGACATTCAATGACTTTGGGGGGGTAGTAAGGATATAGGCCTATAATTTCCATGAAGGGCCTTGTCCCCACTCTTGTGGACTGGAGTCATGGTGGCAGATTTCCATCTGTCAGGGAACTGACTAAGGGTGAGGAAGAGGTTGAAAATCCAGGTTAGAGGAGATAGCATTTTATCAAGAGTAAGGGACAGCAGTTTGAGGTCGAGAGAGTCGCCACTTATTCTAGATCCAGCAATTGCTTTACAGACGTATCTATGGACTTCATGTGTCCTGACTGCTCTTAAGTAAAAGGGGGTGACTTGAAAAGGGGGTGGGGTGGGGAGGGTGCAGGAGGAGGTCTTCATCAAAGAAGTCTAGAAGAAGAAACCTACTGAGGTCAGTGAATGTGTCATTGCACATGTTAGCTATAGTGAAAGGGTCAAGAGTTATAGTCTCATCCACGTCCAACATTGAAAGTGATGTTTTGGGCTGTATTCCTGTAATGTCCTTGAGATTATTCCAGAAGGACTTCCCCTTTCCCCAGGTGTTTATGAGGGCATCTTTGTAATAGTTACTTTTCTTCATGCGTATTTCTTTGGTGCAGTCATTTCAGGCTCATTTGTAGTTTTGTATATCTACTTGTCTACCAGTGCTCGGGCCTGAAACCAGAGGTGGTCCTTAGCTTTCAGCAATGTAAGGAGATCAGCAGTGAGTCATGGATTGCTAAGGCCTTTCACGTTCCTCTTTTTGAAGGGGGCGTAAACGTCACAGGCTGCATTGAAGGAGCTGATGAAGAAGCCAAGCGCAGAGTTGACATCTGATGCATGGAAGATAGGTGACCAGTCTTGTTGTCTAAGGAGTAATTTGAGGTGCTTCAATTGGCCACATGGAAGGAGTCTGCTGTTTATTAGTTTGGGTGGTGGTGGACTGAATTTGTTAGACCATTCACATGCGACTAGGGAGTGGTCACTTAGCGTATCTGGGAGAACGGAGACTTTTGAGATGCAGGATGGGTGGCTGATCAGTATCCAGTCTAGGAGGGTGCTTGTCCCAGTCTTATAGTTGAGTCTAGTGGGGGAGATGACCAGCTGAGCGAGGTTGGCAGCTGAGATGGCATCCTTGTAGCTGCCTGTATCTGATCCAAACCAATTTACGTTAAAATCGCCCATTAGGATTATCTCGGTACCTGGTGGTTGGGAACAAACAAGGTCAAGGACGGAGTTGAGACCTTTACCTTGATCTTTGGGAGGGATGCAAACAGCAGCAATAGTCAGTGCCTTGTTGTGAACCCTGAGTAGAATTCTGATGGGTAGTATCTGGGTGGTAGAGACTGAGGCGGGGGGGTTGAACACGGTGCCCCAGGAGAGAGTCTTTGAGGTAAACAGCACATCCACCGCCTTTTTTAGTGGTCCTGTCAATTCTGAATATGTTATTTCCTGGTAGGGTAATTGCACTGTCGAGTATTTTTGGAGTGAGCCAGGTTTTGACAATCACAAGAAAATCAGGGTTGTGTTGGTGTGCAAGTAATTGTAGGGCATCAAGTTTTGGTAGAAGGCTACAGATGTTAATCCTTGCAAAGGTGAGTCCCCCCAGAGTGACTCTGCCGGAGGTCGAGCTTGGGACTGTGAGGCCAGGGTTAGGGTGAATATTGCCAGACAGAAGTAGTAGTAGAGTTTCGGGGTGCACCAGCGTAGCTGTTTGATGGAGATTTTATTTGAACGTTTCTTATTGGAGAGAAAGCTACTCTGTAAACGATGATCCCAGTAAGTGGTGATATATGCCAGAAGTGAGAGGGGGAACAGATAACCGTAAATCACCCCATTTTGATTCCAGGAGTGGTGCAAGCCTGTCCTGGCGGTGGTTAGATATGGAGGGCATAGCCCAGTAGGTATTGTCCCTGAGTGCCGGTAGATGTTGTCCAGCTGGAAGCACAGTGGGAGATTGGGATGGTAGGCTTCAGGCAGGAATGCCATGGGAAACAGGAAGGAGACAATAACCAGACTGAGAGGCAGAGAGGGGAGGATAGTAGCGGGTGAGAAAGGTCTGAGGGAAGGGGAGAAAAACAGTCAGGAATGGAGGTGAAACAGGGAGGGGGGATGTGATGGGTGCAGTAGGAGATATGAGGAGGGTGTCAGGCACAGAAAGGAGGCAGGGGCAATGAGGGGATGGAGTTGATTAGTAGAGGGGGAGGAGGAGCAGGGAGGAGGGAGAGTTGGCGGTAAAGAGAGGGGGTACAGGAGAGAGAGTATCCAATAGGAAATTAAAGGGTGGGTCCCTAGGTAGAAGTGGGCAGAGCCAAGGACTTTTTAATTAAGGTGGGAGGTGGGGAGAGGGGTTGGTGAAGATCTTCTGAAACCCACTGAAGTCTATGGGTGCAGAATCCAGCAGAACAGTTTGAATTAGTCAAGATTGCAGGGCCAATCAGTGGCCGCACTGAGCACAACAGTCCAACAGGAGATGGCAGCAACAGGTGGCGGCCAATGGGAGCCTTTCAGCACTTCCCAGTTCGGCCTGGGAGCTTAACAGCAAGAGGAGGGTTCCTTGGTGGCAAGCAGTGGTGGTGAGGACAGCTGGCCCAGGCAGCCCCGGCCACTCAGATGTTTGCCGGATCAGGGGCTGAGTGATCTGAGGGAAGGAACAGAGCAGCAAATTGTGAGTCACAGTAATAACAAAGGGTGACGCTGGAGAGTAAATCAGGGCCGTGTGCAGTGGAGAGACAGAGGGGAATTAGGTGGGGAGGGAGGCAGCCACAAACAAGAGAAATAAGTTTAAACTGGCACCAGAGGGAGGACAGAGGGGAGATTTAGTAGAATATGAAATTTGCAAGAGGAGGAGAAGAGAGATGCAGGGTTTAGCAGCGGGGGGAGGGTGGACAGAAAGAGTGAATGCAGAGGGGCAGGAATCACTTCACAGCTCTCAATTACAACAGTTTCCAACTGCACTTTACAGTTCAATGCTAAAACATTTAGGCAGGTCTACATAATTAATTTTGACTTCGACAAAAAATAGCAAGCAACCTAGCAATTTAGCCCCGATTTTCAGCTGAGACCCGGAGTTTTTAGAAGTCGAGTGCTAAGAACAACAAGACTGGTCTACACATTAATTGAGACTTTAACAGAAAAATAAGCAAGCAGTCTAGCAATTTAGCCAAAATTTTCTTCCGTAACCCACTGAAGTCTATGCGCGCAGACCCCTGCAGAACAGTTTGAATGAGTCAAGATTGCAGGGCCAATCAGTGGCTGTGCGGAGCACAACAGTCCAACATGAGATGGAAGCAATAGTCGGCAGCCAATGGGAGCCTTTCAGCTCTTCCCGGTTCAGCCTGAGAGCTTACCAGCAAGAGGAGGGTTCCTTGGCGGCGAACAGTGGTGGTGTGGATGGCTGGCTCAGGTAGCCCCGGCCACTCAGATGTTTGCCAGATCAGGGGCTGAGAGATCAGCAAGAGAAGGGTTCCTTAGCAGTGAGCAGTGGTGGTGTGGACGGCTGGCCCAGGTATCAGGGCCTGACAACTAGTAGAACTAATTAACTAGTTATCTAGTTATACCAGGGCCTGATAACTAGTAGTAAACTAAAAAAAACAGGACTTTGTTAATCAGCAACACAGGTCCTGTGAAGTGAATAGGGGTTATGCAACACAGTTTTAGCAAATGATCTTTGTAATAGCAACAACATTGCCACTTTCACTATTTTCAAGTATGTCATCCCTAGCTATGCACTCTCAGATATCCAGGTCCCTCTGCAAAGATAGTGTAATAGGCCTCCCAACACACACACAAGATTTCTAGATCAGGGCCACTGTACTGTAGGGCCTTCCACTACCATCAGTAGCAGATCCCCACAGGTTCAAATGACTTTCAAAGCACTTACTTTCTTTAACTGCAGTTTAGTCCTAACTACTGAGTACCCAGGTAAATTAAATACTGTTGCAGGCCTGATGTTGCAGTGCTCTAGATCTTGTGTTGGTGCAGTTACAGATATGCAAGTTTGCTTTTACCCCACTCAACTGACTTTCAGCTAGTACTTTTTACCAGAACAGATTGTAATGCAACAGGAAATCCAACAAAAATTGTATGCCAAATAAGGAAGTTACAATTGGATTTTCAAAATTGCCTTGCAGTGGCTAACTGCATGGAGAGAAAGAAATAGGAAGTAATTTGAGTCTTTGAGACTGGCTAAGTTGCTCATTTCACAACACCATGAAAGAAATGTGTGTGTTTCAAGGGAAAACTCAGGAAGCTTAATGACTTGAGGCTCCTATAACTCATGTGGTTAAGAGCAAGCCATGGTTGTAGCCAACCCAGTGGCACTGAAGGTTGATGCACTGGATGCCACACCTCGCACCACACTGGTGACCCGGGTTTGGGAATGAATCTGAGGAGCTGAGGGTCAGCAGGGGATGGAAGGGATTGAGCATCCAGAGGACAGTTCTCCCTTCCCTGGGGTGGGTTCCAGGGTAACACCATGCTGTAGAGGCACCTGGTGGTGGCTGGCATAGTGTACGCATAGCGGTGCTAAGCATAGCTAGGGGTGGAGTTCAGCAGGCAGCAGCACATTGTGCCCAGCCGCCATTACATGTCCGAATCTCCACGGAATAAAACAAAAGAAAAATTCCTTCCCTTTGGGGATAGGTGATGGCACTTCCTCCCAGGACCACACTCCCAAAGCTAGTCGCCCTCCTCGCTCCTGCTGCGGCTCTCTGACCCTGTACTGTACACTTAGATAGAGCACCCTGGGCAGATAGGGTGGCCCGTCCCCTTGAGGGTTCAGATTCAGGGGTTTCATCAGGTTTGGGGAGTGGAACTACAGTATAGGAGTAAGCCTCACAGTGGGAGGTAGAGACCTGGAGAAGGAAGACACCAGAGAGCGTTCCCCTCAGAGGAAGTACAAGAAACAAAGTCAACCCAAAAAAATTAAAAGAGTAAGCCATGGAATGGCAAGTTCCCTGGATTCGAGTCCCAGTAGGAGTCACACTTTTCCTTTCATTTCTACAATTGGATTTTCAAAATTGACTTGCAGTGGCTAACTGCATAGAGAGAAAGAAATAGGTAGTAATTTGTGTCTTTGAGACTGGCTAAGTTGCTCATTTTGCAAACACCATGAAAGGAATGAGTGTGTTTCAAGGGAAAACACAGGAAGCTTAATGACTTGAGGCTTCTATGGCTCAGGTGGTTAAGAGCAAGCCATGGAATGGCAAGGTCCCTTGGTTCTAGTTCCGGTAGGAGTTACATTTTTCCTTTCATTTCTACAATTGGATTTTCAAAATTGCCTTGCAGTGGCTGACTGCATGGAGAGAAAGAAACAGAAAGTAATTTGAATGCCAAATAAGGGGAATTCAAAAGAAGTGGTTTCTGGCTAACAAGTCAGCACCTACTTGTCTTGTACCAATGGAAAGCAGTCACAGACATTTCTGGATGGACAATGTCACAACCGAAGGCAGATGGTGATTGTAGGCCCAGGCTAGGCCCATCCTCTGTGTCACAGTTCCCTTTACTCTTCATCAGTATGTGGCAGTGTGACAAGTTCAAAAGAACCAAGACTGATGGGCTACACCACCTTACCCCAATGGATGCTCAAATTGATCAAAAATACAAAAACACAGGAGACAAGCTCCTGACCATCTCCTCCCTAGGCACACCAAACAGGGTAGAACTGCTTGCTCTCACCACTGACTACAATAATATGCAGGTGGCTTCAGCATATTCAGACTCTCACAGCTATGCAGGCTTCACAGCACTTCTCAGCTCCAAAGAACTTCCAACCAAATTTGGCTTATACCTGGATCGCTGGTTCTGAGGTCTGGCTAGGCCCTCAGCTCTCCTTATGAACACCTATCTCCTCTCCAACCACTTGAGAAAGACTGCCCTGAGCTCCTCCTAGACTGGGGAAAGGGCTAAGTTTAGGCACCTACTCTCTTAGTCTTTTATTGGCTGTCCAGCATGCCACTCGCACTCTGGCTTCCTCAGTGGCTGCAAAAGTGTGCCAAGCTCTCTGTTGCTGCTCCTCTCAAGTGCCTGTGTCTTTACCAAGACCCTGTACATTCTGGTTGATCAATCATGGGAGTCAAGGTCATGAAATGGTGACATCCATCTGTTTACACTCAGCTCCATGCCTGCCTGCTGGCTCACACAGTTTCATTGCAGCTGGCTGCTATTTTAAAGTTTTATAGCACTTAATCCATCCAAACTGACAGTCCAGTTTACTATGATGACACCAGTAATCTCTTCAGTTCATCTTTAGGTGCAGGGGTACCCCTCTCATTGGTGGCATGCAACAAAAAAACCAAAGGGCAAATAGCAGCTCTTCTCCTAGTCTCCAGCACCAGTTCCAGTTGGAGGATGCAGGCATCACAGGTGAACCCACCTCGAGCCTCCGTGGGTTCAACAGGTAAGCCCCACCTTTGAGAGGGGTTACATGTGTGAGAGTGGATACAGAGAAAGAGATAAGGGAACTTATGGAATATCTGGATAGGTCGGACAGCTTGTCAAAGATATGGCAGCTGGGCTTCATTGCTAAGAAATGCAAGGTGATTCACTTTGCAAAAAGGAACCCAAGAACGCAATATGAAATGGGGTCATAATGGAAAGAACCATGGAAGAAAAGGACCAATGGGTCATGATAATCGAGAGCCTGAAAACAACAGCATACTGTAATAAAGCTGCTGGTAAAACAAAGAGAATGCTGGGATGCATAGGATGGGGGATAAGCAGCAGAAGCCGAGAAGTGATTCTTCTATTGTACAGGTCACTGCTGCAACCTTATCTAGAATACTGCACTAGGTACTAGAGTCTACACCTGAAGAAAGACTCTGACAAGGTAGACACAATAAAGAGCAGGGAAACCAAGATGGTATACGGGCTAGGAGGCAAGACAAATGAGGAGAAGTTGCAGGACTTAAACATGTACATCCTTGAAAAGAGTTGGGACAAGCACCTGCATGGGATGAATAGCATGGGTGCCAAGATGCTTTTCTCCTTGATCTCAAATACACGGACAAGGGGGAACTCACCAAATCTTGCGAGGGGAGGGTCAAAAAGGGACATCTGCAAGCACTTTTTACTGAATGAGTGGGTTGACAAGTGAAACAAGCTGCCAGAGATTGTGGTACAGGCCAAATGGATAAACAGCTTCAAATGGGGATGGGACAGGCATATGGCATTAGTTAGAAAATGTCTGTCAGAAACAAAGGAGGGTGGCCACTAACACCAGTGCAGAGTAGTTAGGTAGGGTGGGCAGACTAAATGGACCTGAAGGCCTTTTTCTGCCATCATTGTATATCTCTCTGGATCCTACATATTTTTGATTTGTGGAGGTGGGCCGAAGGAGTGCTGCTGTGGGGGAAGGGAGCTTGAATCTTCTTCACTTCCAGTGATTGCACCTCATAGCAGCTCTCACTATAAATTAAAGGTGCTATCCGCTGCCACAGATGAAGAGCATGAGTGATGCTCACAGTGGACCAAGGAATCCCACACTTGACTACATTGACCTACTGGACCAGACACTCAGACCAACCATGCAAACAACAATAGGGCACCAGAGTTGACATTCAGGGCAGGAGCCCTTTTTAAAATTAACTTTTTGGTCCAGTTCCCTACCATCACAACTGGTCACCACCATGTTCTGCACCTAGCCCCATCTGCAATCAGGCTACAGAGCCTGGAAGTGGAGCCAGATGGATCCCTGGGACACTGGAGAACTACACGATTTCTGGTGTTAATCTAGGGCCATTCGTGTGTCCTGGATGTCATGGAATAGACCTCCAGCTGGCCCAGAATAATTGACAACTGCATGGACCGGTCGTAAGCAGGGACTGATTTACATGTACATGGGCCCTATGAACAACAGTCACCATGGCTCCCCTCTACCGTGTCACCACACAAATACACACACACACACTCACACACAGTGTTGGGCAAACAATACATAAATGCATGCCACCCATTTAAATCTTTGATTTATTACATTCAGCAGTTTTGATATATTTAAGGCATGACCAGAGGTTTGATTGCTGTCTATTAATCTAACCCTAGGTGTAGATGAGGTACAAGGTGAAGCCAAACGCTTTATGTCCTCAAGCTTAATTTACAGTTGTAGCCATCACATTGCCCAGATATTTCTAGATATGTTGCTATATTTCTAAAATAAATATTTCTGGTGGCCCTATAGTGGTACTGCAGGTAGGAAGGAAATTTCTCTTGAGAAATCGCAGACACTTCAAGAAATATTTATTTTATTTAGTGTAAGCCCCCTTTGGGAGCTTACTGTGTTCCTGCTTTTTGCCACCTGGTGTTTGGGACTACCTGCTGGCAGGCAGGACCTGGACCCAGATTATATAAATTAAGGAGTTTTTGGTGTTATGGGGGAAGCTGGGATAGAGAGGAGAGAGAGCATGTTCCCAGCTTGGGGAGTGCAGCAAGTTTAGCCGAGGGCCGAGGCTTGGGGCCGGGGTGGGATGTTGGCCACCCCGGTCCACCGCCTTTGTTTTCAACAGAAGTTGGCAGGGTTCAGTGAGCATTTAAGGAGCTGTTATGGACTGGGACCTCTGCGGCCAGCAGGGGTGGGAGCTGGGACCCAGAGTATGTTCAAAGCCTGCCTCATGATCCCTGGCACAGAGGTAGGGTGGCATGGAGGTCCCTGTGTTTCTAGGCCAGTCGGCTGCCACAGAGTCCTGGTGCATGAGTCTGGTGGTGGGAGCCCAAGTTTGTGGAGAGTAGTGGTAGTCTGTTCCCAGTCACCATCTGGACTATTCCTGTGTCCAGCTGGATAGTTTTGCAGCTTATGGATGCCCCCATTATTCTCTGGGCTGCGGGTATGCAAGACCACCAGGGGCAGCCCCTTTCCTAAGACTGTCCCATGTGATACTCACCATGCAGTGTGGAATATGAGTACAGAAGAGGAAATGGTTTCTAAAGTTTGTGCAGGAGGAGGTGTCGGCTAAGTGGCTTTGGAAGAATTTATCTTCAGCCGAGGTGTGTTGTTGCTATCATCAGTTGGTGCCTTATTCAGCTCTGAGGAGAAATGGGCAGTCAAGATCCCTGGATCAGTTTTTGCAGTCAATGTAATCTTTGCCCTGGTCATGTGTGACAAAGCCCACCCACCATGTATGCCCCCCCACACACTCCACAGAGTGACCTGTTTTATCTTTCTGCAGTTAAATCCATTTGTATACTCTAAATCATTGTAGACAATGAACTTGCTCAATCCACCTCAATGTATTGTTTAACAAGTGTTGCCCCCTACAGCTGGCAGCAGCCCCGTAGAGGCAACCAACACCCCCTTGGACCATTGCTGAACCAGGTAACTAGAAAATCTTGTGACTGTGGTTACTGGCTGTGAGTGCCCCCCTCCCCCAGATCACCATCTGACATACCCCAGACATGGGAGGAGGAGGAGGGCTTACATTAGTTTTTATTGACCAGATAAGCACACTAGACAAATAAATACCTATTTTCAGGTGCGGCCCAGGAGGTAACAATAAGGACAGTACAAACAGATGAATTACCGTACATAAGGTAACATCAGGAACAATAATTGTTTACAAGGGGCAATAACAATGTACAAAAGAATACAATATGTACAGTCAGAAGAGGCAACTTAAACATTTGGTGCAGGAACAGCAGAAGACCTGAGGTAAAAAGCAAATGCACAAAGCACAAGGAAGCACAGTAAGTCCCAGTAGGGAAATACAGGGAGAAATACTTTGGCTCACAGTCATTAGATAAGGAAACAGCCTGTCACCCCAGGCAAGTGTAGGCAGAGGAGTCTTTCAAGCAGTTCCATAAGGATCTTTTAATGAGGTAGTGAGAGGAGACACCCAGAACAGATAGTGGAAGGGAGTTCCAGAGCCTAGGTGCACACGCAGCAAAGGCCTGCTCTCCCATACAGGTAGCAGTGTGAGTTTTGGGAACAGCAAGCAAAGTCATGTCACTGGATCTTAAGGGATAACCAAGGTTAGTAGCCCTGAGCTGATCAGCCAGGATGAAAGGCATTGCAGGCCAGAGCACCTAATGAACAAAACAGGGCAAAAGCACAACTACTGGGGAATAGCCATGCAAGTTTGTCATAGAGCTCACAGTGCTGTGTGAGGTGGGCAGCAGAGGGTGAAAGGGCAAATATTCTATACTACATCCCATTTGGACAAGTGAAACTCATTAGCATAAGTATAGACAAGGAGCCCATAATTAAGGGAGGGTAGGAGCACTGCCTTAGCAACGACCAAACAACCAAACATGCAGCAGGGGAGAGAAAGTGTTTAGCTCTGTAAGTCATGCCAATTTTACTGCTTACAGCCCTGCTCACATTAGAGATGTGCAAGGAGAGATCCATTTGGAGGTCAAGGGTGACTTCAAGGTACTTGAAGAAATGGCAGTAGTTTATTTATTTATTTAGTTTTTGTTGACTGGGTAAGCCCACTAGACAAATTTTGCCTATTTTTAGGCATGACCCAGGGAAGGGGATATAGATGAATGCCAACTGACCTTGAACCAGATTAAGCTGTTGGTATTTTAGTGAATGGGGGGAAATGTGGCCAGTGCACTGGGGAAATTCCCCTACTCTTCCTGTAGAGGAAACTTTGGCTATTGCGATGGCCACTTGGAGCAATCCTCAGACGGTATGGACACAGCGGAGGTAGGAGAGCGGGTCTCCTCTCCTATCCTCGACTTACCAGAGGCTAAAAATGTGAACATGGATGTATCCGAAATGGAAGGAGAAACTAGCGATTTTTTCATCTCTACAGAGGATTTATCGATCGTTGGAATTGATACAGGAATTGAAACTAAGTCTGCTGATTTTTCTTCACAAGCAGTCCCAGTGCTGTGTACAACAGACAGTCATCAACAAAGATCTTATGACTTAATATCACCTGAAAATGGAGATCCTGTTGTTCATTTAAAACCGGTAATGCAAGCTTGCGATACACTTGTCAAAACTTCAGCTGATGCTGTCACGGCGAAAGGCCCATCGGGGCTGGATGAGTCACAAACAAGAAATGCTGTAATTGGGTTTGTTGTTTTTCCTAACTTGCAGGCTGGTACTTCAGGCACTACTGACAGTGCGTGACGACAGGCTTTACCGGTTTTAACAGCAGCCGCTGTAAATGTAAAGACTGATGTGTTTCCAGATCCCCGGGCTGGCAGTTCAAGCACCGCTTGAAGGTGTGTGCCAAAAGCCCATAGCTGTGGATTTTCTTTCCCCTAAATTGGAAGCTAAGAGTGGAGAGAATGGGTCCGAAATAGCAACCGATCACTTGCAAATGGCAGGAAAAGCACAACGTATTCTTTCCACATCGAGGGCTATGAACACGTTGCAAGAATCGGGTTTTGTTTTTAAACAACCTGTCTTGTTTCCTACAGCTAAAAATACTGTTACAAATCAGAAAGGAGTTCTATTTCAGACTGATCCTACTTCTCAGGCTGGGGTCACGGCCTTTTCATTTCCAGCTAAACCTTAGTTTAAAGCTGGTCCTTTTCAACGAGAAGTCTCTGTAGTTAAAGACATGAGGAGTAAGAAACATGAATTAGGTGGAAATTCAGTTATAGCTACTAAGGCTTCACCTGTTATGACTAGCGTTAACTTTCCATCACCAATTGCCTCTGATAATACTTGGTCCGCCCAGATGGCCTTGAAAAATGCAGGGTGGCTACAAACCCAGAAGGGGAATTGGCTTCCAGATCCTGCCTGGGACCCTACTCTAAATTTCTCCCAGTCATCTCCTGAGTGGAAATCACACACTAATACACCGGTACAGCCGGAGTGTGTAGGAATTCAGCCTATAGAAACCTCACAACACTTGAATTTAGTTAAAACTAACCTCCCTAATCAATCACTAGGCCTGGCAAACCTGAACCCATCAACAGGACATAATGAAATGACATCACCCAACCTGGTCACAGCTCCCAATGTCCCTGTAAAGGAAACAGAAGCATCAGATGTTTCATCTGTTCAAAAACCTCTTTTGTCAGAATTTATTCCTAAAATTAAAAAGGAAGCTGCTCCTCGGCGAAATGCTGTCCGCATACGCTATAAGGGTGGTTTCGAAGAAAGACCAGATAGGTTCTTTGTGGGATGGAAACTTTTAAAGGACTCTTTGCATTTTTCCCTGAGAGAAATATATGCTTGTATTAGTCTCTCAGGGGAAGATAATTATGACATAAGTTTTCGGACTGCATATGCACTAGAATTGTTTTGGGAACGCTACTCACAGGTTAAGTTTTCTCCCCATGGGCCCCCTTTCTGGTAATTCCTTTGACTAAGCTCCTTGTTAAATATGTCACAATAATGTTTCATAATGAGGGGGTACATGTAGATGATATCACATATTGGCTCTCCCAAAAATGTGAAATTCTGAGTGACCC
The DNA here is from genome assembly GCA_016271365.2 of Neoceratodus forsteri. NCBI lineage: Eukaryota > Metazoa > Chordata > Ceratodontiformes > Ceratodontidae > Neoceratodus > Neoceratodus forsteri. The sequence goes on from CM057449.1 coordinate 826,200,102, forward strand.
TGAAGCAATTTGAGATTCAGAAAGTTTTTGGATGGGGGGGTGGAAGTACAAAGTTAAACTGAGGCTTTCTGATACTGGAACAGAGCACATACCAAATTCTTTTATGTTAGGTAGGGATAGAGGTGTGCGTTTTTATGCAGGCCAGCCCAGGGCATGTTGCAAGTGTGGTTCTAGGACACAACTATCAAGCCCTTGTGACCAGACCCGTTGAGATAACTGTTGGGAATTGGGACACATAGCCATGCAGTGTGCCAATCATACCAGATGTGATCTTTGTGAAGAGTATGGCCACGTTTTTTGTGAATTTCCCTGGGCTGCCAAGAATAAAGCCTCCTGTGCTAGTCCTGAACTTTTAATACAGCAAGCATAGGACTCTGCCTCTGTTCCTACAGAGACTGATAAGACCCCTCCAGATCCCCTGCCCCCACCTACACCTACTGCTACTACATTTGAACCCCCTCTCCCTCCTCTGGTAAGGTAGCAGAGCCTGACACTAAAGTGGCTCTTGACCACTCCCCCTCATCTGTGATGCCTAGCCACGAAACCCCAAGTGAAAAAGTTTTGCCATGCGATCCACTGTTAGCTCTCGTATGTTATGTGGAGCAGGGCTCTACTGACAAGGGCCCTTCTAGCCCCAGTATGATGCAGCCACTGTTGAGAAGACGTTCTTCAAGGAATCTTAAATTAAAGTCTCCACCTTCTCCCCTTGACCCTCCCACATTTGAATCTGAAAACACCTATGCAGCTTTATTTTTGCCTGATGATGATTCTGAGATGGAGCAAGGTGAATTAGGTTTACAAACAGTAGGGGGAACTTTCCCTCTACAGGGTTTGAGCACAATGATTATAAAGGGAAAAAGAAGAAAAAAAAGAAAAAAAATGGTTCAAATGTCCATTCTACTTTGACACAAGGCTTCCTTTTCCATAGGATCCCTAAATGTTCATAGTTTACTTAATACTCTTAAACGGCAAGCTATATTTTCATTTATCCATGAATCTAAATTTAACATTTTCTTACTCCAGGAAACTTGGATGTTTTCCAGGGAACAAGTAATGCTCTTCAAAAGGGAATGGATATGGGGAACCTTCTATTGGTCCTTCGGCCCAGATTGTGCAGATGGAGTGGGAATTCTGATGGGATCTTATAATTTTTCTCTAATACAATTAATAGATCTGATCCCAGGTAGATTATTAATAATAGATGGGAAATGGAAATCGATGGCTTGCCATTTTATAGTTGTATATTGCCCTCAACAAAAAGCAGATAGGGTTGCCCTTTTTAGAAGTGTTCAACCATATCTTGTTACCTCTTATACATTTTTTTTTTTGGAGGGGATTTTAATTTTGATGTTTCTAGAGCACAACTGAGTGGTGGAAAAAGGAAAAAAAATTATTGTGATTCCAATATGTTGAATGCAGTCATTAACACTGCAAGCTTGGTGGACTGTAATATTTATAACAAAGGGCCTAGGTTTACGTACTCTCGGAGTACATTACAGACCACCATTGATCATTTGTTTATTTCTAAACATTTACCTAAAGGTTGTTTTCAGATTTTACCTAGTGAATTTTCGGATCACCTGTTGTTGAAATTTTACATACCTGCTCTTTCTAATAACTATGAAATTAAAAATAGAAGGAAGTTGAATACTTCCTTGTTCACAATCCCAGAAGTTAAAAAGGGAGTTACATTTCTGCTTGCAACTAGATTATCAGTCTTATGTTTGTATACTGATATTGGTGAATGGTGGATTGATACAAAAAAAGATCTAAAATCCTGGTTTAATAAATATAGTAAACAGGTTGGGAACAATAGATTTCTAAAGTATCTATCCCTTTGAAGCCAACTGCAATATTTGTATTCTATCTCTTATCTTACCAATTACGACTACTCACAGCAAATCACAATACTTAAGCACGATATGCTTGCTTATCAGTATGATAGGGCTAAAACAATACAGGCTATGTTAAATAATGGAACACAGAAATCAGCAATATGAGACCCTTATGAGGCATGTAAAAAAATTCATGAGGCTATGACAATAGACTATTTACAAGATACTGACGGAAATAAAGTAGAGGGAATTGATGATATTGAGCATATCATGAAGTCACATTACCAATCCTTATGTCCATTAGAGGCCCCTTCTAAACATGATATCCAATATTATCTGAAGGGTGTACAGGTCCCGGCCTTTCCTACAGATACTTTGTTATTGCTTAAAGACATCACTGTAGAGGAAATTATAAGAATTATTAAAGCTCTTAAAGCTAATACATCGCCAGGCCTGGATGGCCTCCCCAATCAGTTTTACAAAACCTTTGTTTCTGAAATTTCTATTTTTTTGTACACCATATATCAGGTTTTTTTTTCAAACTAACATTTCTATTTCCTTTTCTGAAGGACTATTAGTTTATTTATATAAAAATGGGAATAGAACTAACATAAAGAACTCGATACCTATTATCTTGTTGAATGCAGATTATAACATACTTACTCATATTCTTAATACCAGGTTAAAACAATACGCCTCACTCGTCCTTTCTTTACTACAATTTTGTGGTTTACCTAATAGGAAAATCCAAGACACCATTGTCATTATTAGAGCTATAATAGAAAAACTTTCTATGTCCAACACTAGAGGATGTATACTTTCAGTCGATCAGGAAAAAGCCTTTAATGGGATTAATCATCCCTTTTTATTCTCCACGCTATTAATTTATGGGATACCATTAAAAATAATTAACTATATACAGTTATATTCTCACGTTCATGTCCGGGTGCTTATTAAAGGGCAGCTCGCTCAGGGGTTTATAATTCCTACTGGGGTCAGGTAGGGCTGTCCTCTGAGCCCTTTATTATATGTGTTCTCTCTAGACCCCTTTTTTTGGCGTTGGACTGATACTCCTAAATGGGATGGTTTATTGTGATTGAATTAACAAGACCTATTCCTTTTACAAGCATATGCAGATGATAGTTGTGTTTTTTTTTTCGCACTATGACCAAGTTCCAATATTTTTACAAGAATTACAAATATATGCTAGGCTTTCTAACTCTAAATTAAATATAGCCAAATGCAAAGGGGCTACTGATAGGCCCTTGGAATATGTCATTTTGTCAAGAACAAGGGATTGCTCTAACAACTAACCCAATAAAAAATTTAGGTATAACCTTTGGGGCATCTAATCTTCCTTTGCAAAATTGGGAAACTGTGTTGCATAAAATATAATATAAAATTCACAGATGGAAGCATTGGAAATTAACAAAATACAAAAGAAGTCAAATTCTTAAACAATTTGTTATTCCTCAGTTTCAATATGTTGCTTACATTTTTCCACCCCCACTATCTCTAGAAACTACGTTATATGGTCTTTTTTTCCAAATGTTGTGGGGTAATAAAATGAACCTAATTAAATGATGCTATACTTATTTAAAAAGGGAAAGGGAGGTCTGGGTATGATTGAGCCTGTGGTTTTCTTTCATACTCTTTTTTTGTATCATACAGTGTTGTATGGTATCTCCACCCTTACCACCGGAGCTTATGGCATGGTACAATTAATATTAAGACATTATCTAACTGTATGGCAAATAACGGCACCAAAATTGCACTCTGGACTGCAAATACCAGAGTATTTTAGACCTGCTGCTCAAAAATGATTTAAGTGGAAAATCCTGAAAGAACATATTTCACAAAGTACTAAGAACAATTTTTATCACTCAGTTCTTGCCCAGATCTATCCAACTGAACCTTGTTTTAAAAACCGTCCCTCTGTCTCTAATCCACAGATTCTTAAACAACTGATGAATAAAAGAGTGCCGCAACTTATGTGGGAGACTTTATGGCTTACCGTTTATGGTAAACTTAATATTAGAGGAAATGCCAAGGATAAGAATTTAAGGGACAGGAACTGCTCCTACGTAGATTGTATCAATATTGAGGAAACCATGTGTCACTTTCTTTTTTCCTGTTCGTATTCTAAACCTTTGTGGATTTTTTTAAGTGAAAAGTGGAAGATGTATTGGTTATCATGTATGAGTTATGAAACTTTTGTCCTAGGTTTTCTCCCCTATGATGCTGCACAGTTGCATCTTGAAACTTATATGCTTTTTCTTTGCTGTTTGAGATATTATTTATGGCAAGTGAGATGCCAGTGGGTATTTCATCAAAAAATAATGCCTTACACTGTTTATAGTTTTCCAGTGGCTCAAGCAATGGATAATGTATATCACACAGATTTATTAAAATATCCAAGGGATAAAGTATATAGATGGTGGAAAGGTTTTCAAATCTTTATAAAATATAAGTAATATTGTACATATTAGATACATTTTGTTTGTTTTAAATCTGTTTGGTTTTTTCCCTCTTTTCCTTTCTAGTTTTTTTCATTCATTTTTAAGTTTTTTTCTTTTGTTTCTCATATGTTCTATTCATTTATGTAAACACCTTCATTTTTATGTAACACAGTATGCAATATGTGATTTCTCAATAACCCCCCCCATCTCTTTTCAAGAAGTGCCATGGGATCTTTAACATCCACCTGAACTACCACCAGAACAGGCAGATGGGACCTCGGTTTAACATTTCAACTGAAAGACGGCACCTCAGGAGTGCAGCACCCCCCCTCATGTCAGTATTGGGATATTAACCCAAGTGTCTGGTGTGGGGCTAGAACACACAGCCTTCTGATTTCCCGGTCTCAGAGGTGTGTGTGCTATCTGCTGAGCCACTGACAGTCAGTCAGGGGCAAACCATCAATACTGGACACTGCAAGGGGCTCAGGGCATGACCTGATTTTTACTTAAGAGCCAAAAAGCACAATTTGAGTTTTCTTTAGGTTGAGGACCAGCTTATTAGCAAATAACCAGGACTGAATTAGGTGGAGTTCCTCAATGAGTTGGTTATTGAGGACCTTAATATCTTGGGAGCTAGCCAAGAGCACTAGATCATCCACACGTGGAACTACAATGGACAGGTATATGGGAAAGATCATTAACGAACAGTAAAAACAGAATGGGACCCAGGATTGACCCTTGGGGTCACCAACTGAGACAGGAGCCAGTTCTGAGTGCATTCTGTTAAATTTGACCATCTGCTGTCTGTCATGTAGATAATTAGTAAACCAGGCAAGCATATGGTCAGACAGCCCAAAGGAATGCAACTTGGTACAGATAAGTTTGAGATCAACCAAAGCAAAAGCTTTGGAGTGAGCAACAAAGATTTCTTCATTAACTTGCTCTGATCCATGGACCCTCCCCCTAATCTCAGAGGTGATCTTAGCAAGGGCAAAGGGAGGTGCTCTGCCTTCTCCGCAACCCATGCTGCATCATGGACATCAGGTCGTGTGTGTAAAGATATCCAGTAAGTTGGGAGGCAACAATTTTCTGCAACAGCTTGCTAAAAGCAGTCAGGATGGCTATGGGGCAATAATTTTAATGTATTTTGGGTCCCCTTGCTTAAAGACAGAGACAACCTGAGCAACCTTCCAAACATTGGCCACAATACCAGTAAGCAGAGATGCATTCAATATATGCAAAATGGGTACAGCCAGAAATGGAGCTCCAAGATATAGGAACTTTGACTCCATATTCTCATATTGACCAGACATGTCATTGGCTGCAACTGTAATAAGGTAACCCAATGGCTAGAGTGCCTTAAACCCATTATTCAACTAAACTGTCTCTATGTTCAATTCAGGAATGGACTCGGGTCATTAGTGGGTGGTCGGGGGATGGAAGGTTGATCATCCCAAGGATATCCCTCCTCCCTCGGTGAGGGAGGATGTTGCACTCCTCTGCATAGCTGCTGCCTGGCTGGAAAAGAAAGATAGCACAGCAGAGGCACTCACTGGGGGACACTGCTAGACACCAGCAGAGGGCCAAGTGCCAGTATGTGTGCTTGTGCCCTCAGGGAATAGTTGAAAAACCTCTGCAGGCCCTACACTATTGAATGAGGCACTCACCCACCACAGATGGTCTGGGGTAAGTGGTGAAGGTACATTGATGTCTGCCAGGATCAAGTGTATTGGTACAAATGTCACAGAATTCTCAATGATCAAATGAATCAAGCGCCATTGAATTGCACAGTTCCTGCAGTATTCAGCAGTGTCCTGTGTGTAATCCTGGCAGATGCCAGACAAAGTAGATGGTGGAGCTAGTGAAGAGCCAGCAGAATTAGACATGCAGAGGTGATAATTGTTACAGAAAAAGAAAACCTACCCCTGAAGAACATAAACCAAAATTAATATGAACTGTGGAGGGCTGAGAGACAGTGGTTGATAACAGGCAACCCCCTACCCCAGCCCCGACCACTGCCAACTGCCTAGACCTTTTTCTTATTCATACTAGAACTTACACCACTTGCTTATTATTTTTAATAGAAATGCATGATATTCAGCTCTTCAAAGAATGGGTGCTGGGGTGGTACTGACTATTATGCTGAATAAATTAAAATTTATAGAAAGTCATTAGAGATTGGTGATAAGGTAAATAAAATAGTGTAATCACGGTAAGCTTGGCACTTTATTTGCCCAGGCAGTTTGGATCACTGAAGGTCTGTGTGCTGTTTAGTGCTAAGGGGACTTTAGCCTTCAGCTACCGCCACATCCTTTCCTTAAATAGTTTATCTAACCAGGATATCCCAGTTAAGATACAGCACCTCCTGTACAGTGGGGTTCTGCTACTGCACAATTTTACAGCTGACTGAATTGAGCCTCAGAGAGGTGAAGTGACTTGCTGAAGGCCACACACTGGGTAAACAATCTGAATGAAATTTAACCCTGACATCTCATGGTTCTAAGTCCTGTAAACCAACAGAACACAAGAGCTACAGCTCAGACCTTATAAATAATTTAAAATAGGTGATGAAATCCTAGCAATCTGACTTGCTGAGAGCATCACCTGATTGTTCAGTTATCAGAGCACACCTGAAGGGTTCAGAACTAAAGGACTATTTGCACTTCAAAAATCAATTAAGGACCTGTTTTAAGAGGAATAAGACCTGCTGAGGTTTCCAGGAGTGCATTTCCAGACATGCTGTTATATGAACTTCTCGAGTGAAGGAAAGCATCCAGCACTGGATACCTCAGCTGGTATTATTCCTTACTTATAGCACTGCTAATGTCTATCAACATAAAGCAGTCTCAGGCTTTTGTCCAATCAGAGTGGGGAACCACTGTACAGTACCTCTTACTGAGTGTACAGATGCTGCCTCGTGCACATGCTCAACTTTCTTTTTGCTGCCTCCTATTGTCATTTGCCGCTCACTAATCACTGTTCTGCTCTGCATTTGTATGCCTCTAATATATGCCGGTTCCTTTTCGAAAATACTTAAGAAAATTCAAAACATGACTCCTTCATTTTTTTACCTAAAATAAACAGCAGGAAACTTAGTTTCATCAACCGCTGCCCACCATATCAGAGCTATGTCCAAACTATGTCACTTCTCAGCAATATTGTGGAGGACAGAAAACTACATACAAATAAAAAAAAATTTTGAACAGTTACACTGACAATTTTATGTTGCCGGAAAATCTTTGACTGCTTCATAATATATTAATAAACATGCTTGTGTGTGTCTTACTGCATAAGAATGTTATCTTGTGCTGTTTGGGCTGGCAGAATCACTCAGCTTCACTCTGTGGTCCTCTTGTCCAAACAGCACGAGATAACATTCTTATGTAGTAAGAAGCACACACATAAGTATACTTATTAATATATAGCATATATCAGTACTGTCTGAATAGTTACTTGTACTTACAGTAGTTATTGTTGCTCATCAGTCACATCACACTGACAGATCCAACAACCTCACTGATGGCTTCAAAATTTAAACTTAATCTTACCTTACTGTGCTGCCTGTGCACTGCTGACAGATAGTGCTGCTGCTATCTGCTGTCAGTCACTCACAATACAGACTCTCAAGTCAGGCTGACCTTCTTGCTGAGGTCTCTGCGTCTCCCAGCATGCTGTACCCTGCCCTCTATCTCACTCACCCTCAGTAACGCTACCAATTTTTTGGCTATCACAAAAAGTAATTAGAATTTTCCACTGCCAGTCCAGACACAGACCTTTGCAATGAGATGATGGTAGGATCCTGATGCAAGCGTGCAACATGATCACAAAGTTGTGCAGGTGTTGGCTGATGACTGTTGCTGCTACTAACTGATAAAATGGTGATTGGCACCAATACAGCAGCAGCCTCACTGTGTGCTGTAAAATAAGGGAAGGGAAGAATCACGAAAAATATTGGGGCTCGCACATGCCTGCCCAGCTGAGTCTCACCCAGCTCATGTCATGTTGAGTCTGAGTGAGTGTAAGCAAAACAAGTGCTCGGCACTGGCTGCAGCTAGCAATGGGGCCCACTGCTAGAAGACAAGCATTTGCAGCTCTTCTCCTGAATACAATGCGATACGCAACAGCTATTATGCTTAGAATGGTCCCCTAGGAAACCAAGAGCCCTATGCATAGGCACAGTTGGCCTTATGGTAAATTCGGCCCTGATCATGAGGTGATATTCCCCAAAGAAAAGCAAGGGTTTTTCAGGACCCCTTGAGTCTGCATGGAACATTAGTGGGAGGCGAACAAAGACTGGTGGCTCTCAGAGCTGTGCTGTAGGAGCAAATTGAGTGTCTGCCTAAAGAGAGAGTGAGAGAGAGAAAAACAGAGCTCCTGCAAAAGGGAGGTAATTGCATGCTGGAGCAGCAAAACGTTGATTGCTGCAGCATGGGGAGAGACTCTGCTGTTCTGCAGCTCTGTCTAATGCTGAACTGTGATTGCAGTCAGTCTAGAAAGCCAGTCCAATCTGTGTTACAACCAGGCACTAGTTATTGTCGTGTACTAGGGACTAACTGCCAGGATGAGGTGTGTTGTATGTGTGTGGTCCCTGGGTTCCTGGACTGGCCTGCCTTGCAAAAGGAGGAGGTCAACCAACCAACCGCTGAAGCCAGGAGAGCCCCTGAACAGCTTCAGAGGGACATCCTGAGACCTGCACCACTGAGGAAGGAGACAGAGTGATACCAGCCAGAGAAGGACTTGCTGTGAACTGCATCATCACTCCTGCACATCAAGGGTGATCCCCTGGTCTGTGATGACTGTGAATAAACTCAGGGCTTGCTGTGCAACCCTCACCTTTATAAAATAGCTGGAGAGCATTTATTGGACTTGGCCATCTGGCTAAAAGTTTTGCAAATGCCTCCACTGGAGGTTTGTGTTGGCTATTTGCAACAGCATGGCCTTTGACTTAGGGTATAACTTAAAAGCATTGCTTGAAATTGTGAAAGCATACCACCACCAGCCAACCATGTGTAACAACAATGGGCCTACGCCATGACTGGGTACCCAATAATATTATGGGAGCTTCCTTAAAAGTTTAAAAAGGGTAAAACCACTGGTACCAGTGGGGAGAAGACAGTACCTGCAGCACAGGAGTACAAGATCACAGCACTGTATTGTACACGCTGGTGTTTTTTATTCATTTATTTATTGAAATGTTTCACCAGGAAGGCACGCTAAACAACAGGTTGCTCGTCTCTCGGTGTGACCTGGGGGGTAGGGGAACATGAGGATTGTGTACAGAGATTTGGTACAATAACGTAGGATTTACAATTGATTACATTCAAATGAAAGTGAATAGACAGTACAGTGAGCAATGAAATAGCAGAATACTAACAGTTTTGACTAGATAGATACAAAGCTAACAGTTTTGAACTAGATAAATACAATAGCACAAAATTAATGTTGGAAGACAAATGCTAAATGACTCATAACTGTGTATCTACATGATTGAATGGAATTCAAGTAGTCTGAAGTAGGGCAAGCTAGTGAGAAGTAGCATAGATTGTACAAGAATACTAAGGTACAAGAATGCTAAGGTATTTCAGAAGTGCAGATAGTCTACAAGTGCAACAGAGATTAGCTAGCCATAAATAGGGCTAGGTGATGGGAGGGGGGCCGTAAGGGAGGTGAGAGGCATATCAAGTTTCAAGCCTTTCAAGACATTAGGAACCATGTCAAGGGTTAGTTCAGGGCTAGGATAGAGGAGGTGATGAGTGCTGAGTAAAGAGATGGGAAGGAGGGAAGCGGAGAAAGGGGAGGATGGAGGAGGATTGAAGCAACAAAGGGCTTGGCCAGTTCAGGCCCCTGTGGAGAAAAGTGTGGATGAGGGAGGATGGGAGAGGCAGAGAGCTTGACCAGTTTTGGCCCCTACAGGATGCTGAGAACCCTGCCAGGGGATGGAGCAAGGCAGGAAAAAAGGTGGAGGGAAGTAGGAGGGGGTAGTAAAGAAGGGGGGAGAGAAAGAGGGGTAAGGGCTTTTCAAGAGATAAAACCCTAGAGTAGTTGACAGCCCCATCAGGAGTCAGGAATAGGCAATGTAGGTGGAGAGGAGGGAAGAGGGAAGAGGAGAGGGTACTGAGGGGGCCTGACCCCTCCAGGATGCTGAGTACCCTGCCTGCACAAGACAGAGGTAGAGCACAACAAGAGGGAAACAGGATTGTAGGCAGTGCGGCTGAGTAGGCTTCAGGAGGGGGGAGGAGGATGAGGGAGGTGGAGGGCTTGACCAGTTTTGGCCCCTACAGGATGCTGAGAACCCTGCCAGGAAATGGAGCAAGGCAAGGATAAAGGTGGAGGGAAGTAGGAGGGAGGTGGAGGGGGTAGTAAAGAAGGGAAGAGAGGTAAGGGCTTTTCAAGAGCTAACACCCTAAGGAAGCTGAGGGCCCCGTAAGGGGTCAGGAATAGACAATGTAAGAGGAGGGGAGGGGAGGGAAGAGTGAGGTGGAGAGGGGTCTGCGGGGGCCTGACCCCTCCAGTATACTGAGTTCCTTGCCTGCACAAGGCAGAGGTAGCGCACACCAGGAGGGAAGCAGGATTTTAGGCAATGCAGTGGAGTAGGTTTCAGGAGGGAGGAGGAGAGGGGACTGCAGGGGGCTGACCCTTCCAGGATGTTGAGTACCCTGCCTGCACAAGGCAGAGGTAAAGCACAAAAGGAGGGAAGCAGGATTGTAGGCAGTGTGGTGGAGTAGGCTTCGGGATACTGGGAACCCTGCATGGGGTTGGGGGGGCCAGAAGTGACGGTAAAGGTGAAAGAAAAAAGAAGCCGAATCTCAGAAAGGACTCCCTTCAGGATGCAGAGAAACCCTGCAAAGGGACTGGGATAGCAGTAGAGTTGGAGGGGGAGAGTTGGGTTGTGGGAGAAGGGAGAGGGTAGGGACAAATCCTTAGTACAAATTTGGTTGTAGAGAATCACAGTAAGGGTGCAAGGAAAGGCCACTAGGGGAGGGAGAAGGGGGAAGGGAAGGAGTGCTGGTATTAGGGGGAGGGAGGAGCATCAGGTGTGGGAGCAGGCTGAATCTGAGGGCTGTGCCTAGGAGAGCACTTTTAGTCACAGCCCAGGAAATTATTTATTTTGGCTGCACCTGCTCAGAGAAACAGAACAGCAGCCCTGTGCATTTAGCCTGGGCCTGAGTGGGTACAGAAGAACCAGCCTACAGCTGCAGACTGCTACCCCGACTGCATAATTTTTTCCTTCCCCAGGACCTTCTTTTGCCCCCAATAAAATCTTTGGTTATTGTTTACTATTTCTGACTCATGAGCATATCATTAGTTGTGTGCCTATTAATGGTAGAGTGCTACTAATCGTATTATTGGTTAAACTTCGTATTGCCCTATATTGGTCCACAGGTGGGGTGTTACCATGGGGAGATGGGTAAGTATTGTATCCCAGGAGGTTGCAGTGTACTGACTCCAGGCACACTTAAAACCTGTCTCTGGGTGGAGGCAACACAAACTCATTGATACCTTGGATACAATCCTCCCCCCCTCCCAAATCAAGAGTTTAATGACCCAGGCCCCTCAACCTTGTTTGAGCCTACAAGACAAAGGTAGTAACCCCAACATCCACACTGAACAGTTACATGAATTTGGTCCACATTTAATCCACAGCATTATGTTATGTCTACCTAGGCTACCTCATCCCTAATCAGAAGTACATTGTTGATGGGGTAGACAGATTTAAGATAGTTCCTTTTCTAAGTAAACTGACCCACAATATCATTCACACAGAACATTCCAGTCACTACTTAACTCTGTAGTAAAATATAGCATGTTAGAAAATGTTACCTGTGCAACATGTGAATTATATCCTGCTTGCTTGTCCAATGCAAAAAAAAAAAATCATGAGGTAAACTGTGCTAGAAAAACGTAATTTTTTTAACCAGTGGGAAATTATAATTATGTAATGTAATACATGAACAGCGTGTTTCAATTAAACATCATGTGAGCCAAAAGTACAGAGTGAGAGAGAGAGATTCATAGATGGATAGACAGATACATACATGCATGCATACATACATACATACATATGTACATACACAAATCTCATATTCTAAGATTATGTAAACCATGGGACACTCCACAAATAATTATCGTAACAATCTGGGCTAATGTCATAGTTTTCCACAAATACTGGACATTTGCCATGAGCTCGGAAAGCAAGTGGAGGGAAGCCTCTTGTACACAGTATTACGGACTAGTTGTCCCTTGTGTTTTCTTAAAGTTTCCTGTAGTTGTGTACAGTTCAGATGAGGGAACACTAAAGATCAAATCCCAATCTGTTTTCCCACATGTTTGGTATTATGTGTTTCTCTCTGAGGGTTTCTAGCACTCTTGAGCTGTTTACGTTTCCATTTTTTCCTTTTTTTTTTTCAGTAACCCTTTTTAAACTCTGGACCTTTGCTGATTGAGCCCTTATGCAGTTTACATTACCATGCAATGTATTTGTTGCTACATTTTGGTGGCATGACCTGTTCAACACTTTATGTTTAATATTGAAGATCTCAAAGGCTTGGCATGTCTTCTTTGAAATCTTATTTACTACATAACTAAACAGTGATTTTTGATATAAAGCATATTTTCCTTCGTCTGTGCATTATGAATACTAAAACAATTAAGACAAAGCTTTTCAAAGCAGATAAACTATGTATATGTACAGAAAAGACAGGAAATATTAGACAGTGTTAATACTGGTTTAGAGCAACACAATTTATGACATTTGTCCGCAATACTTTCAAAGTCAAGAAAATGTGAGCTGAATTATACTCAAGCAAGATGGAGTTTATCTGTAACTGAGTATGGGACAACCAGAAGACTAGGCCTGAAATCTTCAGGGGTATGTTTTTTCTGAATGGAAATCAAGCTGTGGACAAGGCTAGCTGGGTAATTAGCCACTGGCAGAAATCTAGGTCAGGCTAGCAGTATCCAGTAACTAAAATTCAACACACAAAAAAAGTCCAAAATCATACACATGGGGTCAGGAACTAAATACAACTTGGGAGATGTATTGTTAGAAAAAAATGACAGAGGTAAGGGATCTTTGAGTCTTAATAGCAGACAGCTTAAAGCAGTTAGTGCTGTGCAGTAGAGTAGTGGGGAAGGCACAATGGTTGCTGGGGTGCAAAGGCAGGGAGGGGATCAGCAGCAGAAGGAAAGAAGTGATCCTGCCGCAGTACAGATCCCTGGTGTGGATGCATTTGGAGCACTGCATGCAGTCCTGTAGTCCATACTCAAAAACAGGCAGGGACAGGGTTTAGGCAGTGCAGAGGGTGGCAATAAAAATAATTCAGTGGCAGCAAGAGAAGTATTATGCAGAGAGGCTTGAGGACCACAACATTTATACATTGAGACCAGGAGGAAGTGGGGTGATGTGATTGAAACTTTCAAGTTTCTTCACAGGATAAATAAGGTGGATACAGAGATCTGTTCACAATGAGTGGAAACAGAGGCACATGGGGAACTAAAAGGAGATATGGAAACGGAGATTCAGGAAGAATGTCTGAAAGTATTTCTTCACAGAGAGGGTCATGGATAACTGGCACAGACTGCAGGAGGGGGCGGTCTGAGACAAAACAACAGAGTGATTCAAGTCAGGCTGAGACAGACATAGTAATAAAAAAACAGAGACAATGTTGGTAGAAAAAGATCAAAGGTCCATCCGGCCAGCCATGTTATACCCGATCCTACCCCAAGACCTGCTATCCAGAAAGGGTTTTTTTCTCCACCCCCTGCCCTTGCCCCCTGCCTTACCACTACCCCTCTGAGTAAGTGCTAAGCCCTTAACTCTGTCTCAACCGTGCTTTAAACCATTAATGGTTTTGGCACCTACCAGCTCTGCCGGCTCCATGGCTCAGCCATTCTCTCTGCAAAACAAAATGTTCTCACATCCCTCCTGAACCTCCCACCACCAGCTTCAGCTCATGTCCCCTTGTTTTTGACTATTTCTGCTAAATAGTTCCTCATTGTTAACACTGTTGATTCCTTTCAGGAATTTAAAGGTAACTATTACATCTACCCTCTCCCTTCTAGCCCCCATCGAGTACATGTTCAGTGCCCATAGCTAGTCCTCATTGGATCTGCCCTGTTGGTCTAAATCATTTTGATTACCCTATACTGCACCGTCTCCATCCTGTCTTTGTCTTTCCTCAGCTAAGGTTCCAGCACTAAGCCCAGTATTCCAGAAGGGGCCTCTCCACTGAGCTATAGGTGTCTGCTGTTGTCTGGAGTGGTTAAATCCTTAATCCTACCAGAGGATCTGCCATCATTAGTGCATGCTTTTGTCACCTCCAGGTTCGATTACTGTAATGTTCTTTACTTCGGGGTCAGTGGGGCAAACTCCACCAGCTGTAGCTGGTGCAGAATGCTGCAGCCAGGTTATTGACGGGCCTTTCGAGGTCCAATCATGTAACGCCGGTTTTGCGCGAACTGCACTGGCTGCCAGTGAGGTGGAGGACTGCCTTCAAGGTGGGCTTGCTCACCTATAAGGCCCTATACGGCTCAGGTCTGGGCTATCTATCTGACCTACTGATACTTTTTTGCCTGGTGTGCTCACTATGGTCATCTGTGAAGGGCCTCTTAGTGGTCCCAAAGGCATGATTAAAGACATTGGGAGATCATGCTTTTGAAGCTGCGGAACCGGTGTTATGGAACTGCCGTCCATGGTCATTAAGGGAGGCTCCTTCCATAGAAATATTTAAGCAGGGCCTTAAGACACATCTTTTTAATCAAGCATTCAATGTTCACTGATTTTAACTGACATTGAATTAAGTTTTAAGAACACTATTTACAATTATTATTTATTGTATGTTTTAAAATGGTTTGACCCTGATTTAATAATGTGTGTATTGTTATAATCTGTTCTGTACTATTGTGTAAAGTGTCCACAGCCTCTGAGATTGGGTGCTTAAAAAATAAAAGTGACTTGATTTGACTATAGAGAGGTAGTATTACCTTCTTCCCCCTGTTATTGCTACCCCTTCATGTACATTTCAAGTTCCCAACATCCTGGTTGCCTTGCTGTAGGCCTTGTTATATTAGCTAGATTGTTTTAGGAAGTCACTCACTGTATGATGACTCCCAGTTCTTTCATCTGAAGTAGTGCCCAGTTTAACCCCTCCCATCCAATGTATTGTCTTGGGGTCCTGTTCCCTAGGTGCATCACCTTGCTCCTTTCTGTGATGAATTTTGGGGATTTCCTGTACCCTAAGTGCATCACTTTGCACTTTTTTTGCAGTGAATTTTAACTGCTAAACGTTGGACCACGTCTCTAGCCTATGCAGGTTCCAGTGCAACTCCATTATCCCCTCCATAGAAACATAGAATTTGACGGCAGATAAGGACCGCTTGGCCCACCTAGTCTGCCCATTTTTCTACCTAACGGATAAGCTGCAGATCCTAGTTAACCAACAGCCTACTTCCTCCTACCCCTGCTAGACTTGCCTTATGTCTGTCCCATGCATTCTTGAATTCCCCACTGTTTTTGACTCTACGACCTCCTCAGGAAGGCTGTTCCATGTATCCACAGCCCTCTCTGTGAAGAAATACTTCCTCACTTTACCTCTGAGACGTCCCCCCTCTATCTTCAAATTGTGCCCACTTGTTTTTGCACATCTCTTTTTCTGAAAGATGCTACCCTCTTGGACTTTGTTGATTCCCTTGAGGTATTTGAAAGTTTCTATCATGTCCCCCCACTCCCTCCTTTCCTCGAGGCTATACATCTTTAGTTCCTTTAGTCTTTCTTCATATGTCTTCTGATGCGGACCTTGCATCATTTTGGTTGCCCTCCTCTGGACAGCCTCCACCCTGCCTATGTCTTTGTGGAGATGGGGTCTCCAGAACTGTACACAGTACTCCAGATGTGGTCTTACCAACTGTCTGTACAGAGGGCTAACAACTTTCTGTTTTCTACTGGTGATGCCTCTCCCTATGCATCCCAGTATCCCCCCAGCCCTCCTTACTGCCTTCTCACATTGCTGGCCCACCTTTAGGTCATCTGATATAACTACCCCAGGTCCCTTTCCATTTTTGTTGTTGTCGGTATCTCACCCCCATTGTGTACTCTTCATCTGGGTTTTTGTTTCCCAGGTGCATTACTTTGCACTTCTTTGCATTGAATCTAAGCTTCCATACATTTGACCATTCCTCCAACCTTGCCAAGTCCCTTTTCATCCTTTCCACCCCACTCCATGCTGTCCACCTGCAACAGAACTTAGCATCATCTGTGAAGAGGCACATATTGTCCTGTATTCTTTTTCCTTTGTCGCTGATAAATATATAAAAAGTTTCTGGACTCAGGACTGACCCCTGTGGCACCCCACATGTGACCTCCCTCTATCCTGATTTAACTCCATTAACCACCACCCTCTGCTCTCACCCTTCCCTCTGAACTGAATACCCACTCATCTAACTAGATCCTTCACCACACTTAAATCCACTAACTTCAGCAGCCTTCACTGCACCTAGATCCTGTAACTTCCTCAACAGCCTTCATTGTGCCTATATCCTGTAACTTCTTCAGCAGCCTTCTGTATAACATATGGGGCTGGCGCAGGATAGCAGGAGGATAACGGGGAGGGAATGACCACTAGGAAAATCACATCATACTATAGAAAAAAATTAATCCGTACCTATATTTGCCAAAACAAGATGCTTCAATTATTTTAGTGAGCAGGCATACTTGCAGGATCTTGTAGCTGCTGATTGGTCATGTCTAAACCTGGAATCTACAGTCGAGGAATCAGCCACATATTTGAATAACTCCTTCTTGTCTATAGTAAACAAAAATGTCCCTATCATTAAGAAAAAACTAGAATCAGATATTTTCTTTAGTGTACACACAAACTAAAAGTGGCACTGCTTGAGAGGGATAGGTTATGGGTTACTGCCAGAGCCACAAAAGCAAACAATGATTGGATGCTATTTAACCAGGAAAGAATTTGAGCACCAAACTAATCAAGGACACAAAAGCAAACGACTACCTGAAAATAGTAGGAAAAAATGAGATACCCTGCTACATTCTAGAGAATAGTAAAGTTTCTCAAAAAAAATCAAATTTATAAATAATCCCCATTAACTAAAAATCAGTAATGGAGCAGCTATCACCACATGGTGTGATTTAACTTAAAGACAGGAAGAGAGGCAACCCACAAAAGTACAAGGGTCCTGGACTTGGGCAGATTTTTAAGAAATGGGAGACTGCCTCAGAAGTGGTCTCATAAGCGGGTTGCCAGGAAGGGGTAGAGGCACACTGTGGAAAAATGAGGGAGGGCATATTTAAGGTAACCAGCTTCTGCATGAAGGAAGCAAGTAATAGCAGAAGGAAAATGAGACCATTATTGTTCTGTACGGAAGTGGCCAAAGTGGTGAAGGGAAAAAGGATGGCGTTCAGGAGTTATAAGGAAAAATAAAGAGAGGAAGACAGGGAGGTATATAAAATAAGGAAAGTAAAGGTGGAGAGGGGAATGAAGGAGCAGACAGACAGAGCAAAAGCCAAAGGGGTAGCTAAAGGGGATAAAGACTTTTTTTCAGATATGCAAGCAAGAAGAGGAAACAAGGGACGGGATAGTGAGTATTAGAAGGGTAGATGGGGAGACTGCACAGGACAGGACAAAGAAAAAGCTGCCATCCTGAACAGGTACTTCTGCTCAGTCTTTAGAGTAAAGGAAGGGAGGGGACAGACTACCAGGGAACATCAGGAATGGGGTGTGGGGGTATGGACACAAGTTCATTTTCAGAGGAAAGAGTCCTGAAGGGACTAGCAGCTCTGAAGGTTTACAAAGCTATGGGGCTGGTAGGGATACACCTAAGGGTACTAAAGGAACTCAGGAAGGTGCTAGCTGCCCCACTGACAGCATTATACAATAGTTCACTAGAAACAGGCAAAGTTCTGGATGACTGGAGAAGAGCTGATGTGGTCCCTCTACATAAGAGCAGCAGCAGGGAGGAGGCTTGCAACTATAGGCCAGTCAGTCTTACTTCAGTAATGAGGAAATTTATGGAAGCCATTCTAAAGGAAAGGCTGGTAGAGTATATTGAATCCAGTGGCCTGCAAGACAACAGGCAGCATGGATTCACTTGGGGGAAAGGCATACCAGATGAATCTGATTGACTTCTTTGCCATAGTGACCAGGGAAAAGCGTCAGGGGAGGGCAGTGGGCATGACCTGTCTGGACTTAAGCAAAGCCTGTGCCACATAGGAGACTTATAATGAAATTGAGCAGCCTAGGGGAGGGATCGTATGTGGTGAATCGGTTATAAACTGGTTAACAGATAGGGGACTGAGGATGGTGGTTAATGGTACTCGCTCTAATGATGGGAGAGTGATCATTGGGGTGCCACAGGTCTCTGTACTGGGACCAGCCCTCTTCAGCGTCTTCATAAGTGACACTGCAGAACATCTGGAAGGGATGGTATGCCCTTTTGTAGATGATACCAAAGTCTGCAATAGGATAGACACTCAGGCAAGGTTGGAGAGAGTGTGCATGGCTCTTGGGAGGGGTTTTAATGACAAACAGTGCAAAATCATGCGCCTAGAGCACGGGAACTCAGAAGCTGAGTGTAGGATGGAGATACTACTGACAGTCACTAAGCAGAAAAGAGTCCTTAGAGTTATCATAACTGACGACCTCAAAGTGGCATAGCAGTGTAACAAAACAGTGGGTAGGGCTAGTGGAATGCTGGCATGCATTGGGGGGTTTATTTCCAGCAAGAGGAAGGAGGTGTTGTCACTGTATCGCTCAATGATGAGACCCCACCTTGAGTACTGTGTCTAGTTTTGGAGGCTGTACCTCCAAAAGGACAGAGTTAGGGTGGAGGCTGTCCAGAGAAGGGCAATTAAAATGGTGCAAGGGTTGGGCAGATGCCCTACTAGGATAGACTGGGGGATCTCAACATGTACACACTGGAAGAGAGGAGAATTAGAGGGGATATGCTAGAGGCCTACAGGTACCTCATAGGGATGAACAGGGTGCAGAAGGTTATTCTCATTCAGATGAGAAAGAGCAGCAAGACCAGGGGCATGTGAATGCATGTGAAAGGGGCTGGGGAGTTTAAGAGGGATATGAGGAAGCACCATTTTACTGAAAGTGTGATAGACACCTGGATTGGACTGCCAGTGGAGGGGGTGGAGGTGAAAACACTGGGGGACTTCAAGAATGCATGGTATAGAAATGGGGTATATTAGAAAAAGGCAGAGAGGAGGGAAGGTCTCCGAAGATCAGTTAGGATCTGTGAAGACAGATTAGGCAGGGAACATCTGGACAGACTGAGTGGACCAAGCAGTCCTTTTCTGCTGGCAAATTCTGTGTTTCTATATCAATAAGAAAATACACACTGTACTCACTCAGGTATTTGGTACACCCACTCAAGGCCACCCAGGAATGCTTTGTGTTCACAATACTTGCCAGACCACTCAATTGCTGTGTAAAAATATTAAATTTATTTTCATCTGTATCCCAACAATATAACAATGCTGTGCAAGTACAGTACTATTACAAGTGAATTGTGCCAGCAGAAAAGTGTTGTGCTAAGCTGGCAAAGTGATCGTTTCACCTGCTCTATAGGTGGGCTTCTTCAGAGTGCAATATTAATTCATGCTTAACCTCCTTATTAATCAATGAGCTCTAGTTAGGGGAATCCTTTCATGTAGGCAACATGGATTTTGAAAGTAGTTGGTTGTTCTTTTAAAACCATACCGCCCATCATGCTGCTGACAGGCTCTTGAATAATGTGCATCCTGTTGCTCATTTCCGCTGCCATCGTTTTTTTTTCTTGGGATGCATCTCATTTGTAATGTAATCCTATAATGTTGGATACACCTCACATGATCCCTCCTATTGAACCAGTGCTGTAGAGAGTGCAGTCATGATGCTACTGTCTACAACAAACAGAGGAAAGAAGCATCATGAGCAACTATATGTTTGTCAAGAAATCATGATAAACACTTATAACATGGGCAAGGATGTTTCTGTGATGTGATTGGCAGAGATTAATCAGGTGGTCCCCAGCAGGGGAGTGTGTGTTTTGCTGTGTCCAGTAGTTCTGCAGAAACATAGAAGCATACATTAATTGTCTGCCGGAGAGACAGTGAGAGAGAGGGAGAGAGAGAGATCAGTAAGTCGACAATTACCACCTGTGCTTCTCTCTGTGTCTCTATCTCATTATTGGGAAATCGAGGACAGAGGTAATAGTGATGAACTGTGGAGGAACAGACAGAGTCAGCAGTGAAAGTTTGCCAGGTACTCACTTAATTTACAACTATATATGCAAAGAAAAAGACTGCAGGTTCAGCAGACAGAACAATACAGTACCCTGTTATGATCAGAAGAAAAAGTTCCATTCGCTCCTTTATTCTACTCTGTATAGCCTTTTCACCACAAAGTTGTATGTTTGGAGCTATTTTTAATGTGGCAGAACACAGAAAACTGTGGTTCCACGGCCATAAATAGTGGAAGAACACTAAGTAGTTCCCACATCTTTTGCCTCGTATTACAAAAGTTTTTGTTCATTTCTCTCCACATTTGGCCCATGTTATAAGTGCAGTAACCCACTATAGGGTGTGCAGTTATTGGGGATTAATCAACACCCCAGGTGCTGTGAGGACACTCGGCCTGCGGCCATGTGTCTCACAATGCACCCGGGGTGTTGATTAATCCTCAATAACTGCACACCCTGCCGTGGTTTATTGCTTACATATTTAAGTTAGTCAACTGATTGCATTTATATTTTATCATGGACAGGGCTACATACGATAGGAAAAATTGATTGTTACAACTACTGCAAGGAACATATATATTCCATCAGCAGGGCTGCATAGTGCATCAGATACTTGGACACCCAGAATATTACAGGAAATGCATCAGTTTGAATGTGTCATAAAGCCCTGGATTCACACAAGCCTATGTATCAAGATTCCAGAATGTCTCTTTCTGGCTTACTTTTGCCTCAAGACTTCTTCGTTGTGGACCCATCACCACTTTTTCAGTGTGAAACAATTACATTATCAGAGAGATTTCTCCCTTTCACCTGTCTCCCTTACATAAGTGGGGTGCTGGCAGGACCTTGTTCTAACATGTCCCCCAATGCATATCTTAAAAGCTCTGCCAGTTCTCCTAATATAACATGCTCCAAACACATATGATTATATAGACCATCTCTCTGTATCATGCGTAACTAAGTCATGGGCCTCTGTTTTTTCAGCTGTAGAAAGGATCCTCCTGTATGTATATACCAGAAGTATTTACAACTGTCACGTCTGTTGTTAGCCTTCAGGACAGAGGACTAATAAAGTTTATCCTGTCATTGTCACTGTATATAAAGTCATTTATATAAAGATCTCACAACTTTATGTAACTCCCCCCCCACCCAAAAAAGTGTGAGGCTTACCTGCTGCCCCAGGGGACTCCCTGCAACACTGCCAATCCGAGTCCTGAGCTGCCTCTTGAGTCTCCTACCAGCCCCCGCACAGTGTTTTCCTGCAAAAGCAGGGCTAGAGGAGCAAAGACACAACCCACTGGGTGGCTGTACAATAAAGTGCAAGCCACCAGGTTTGCACATGTGCGGTAGCACGCTATTGTTTTCAAGTCACTCCTGCTGCAAAATGAAGGTTTCCCCTTTGATCCTGGACCCCCGAATCAGTTAATTGGGTCCAGAGACATGACAGAAAGACCTTAGGGGCCACATATTTTATTTTAGAAGTGCTTATAAGCGCATGTAAATAAGCCCAGCAGCCAAAACGTCCCTGCCAATGATGAGTGAAGCCTGCTAGCTGCCTAGGGGGACTACAAAACAGAGGTAGCAACGGCCGAATGGTGGCACCCACAAACTTCATTCTACCACTGGATTTTAGGGCACAGTATGGGTTATCAAGCTCTGTAGACAGTAAAACTTAAAACAATAGGGTTTGGCTACAGGGTACTTTTAAAGTTGAGACTGCCATACAAACTGCTCATTCAGCAGCCATTTTAAGAGCCCTTGTGATCCTTGCCAGCCAATAGGATGTTGCTGAAGCCTTGGAGGACTGACAGATGGCTTCTGGGAGAGGGGAGTATACTGTGTGCTGGGCGGCCAAACGAGGACCAATCAGGCATCGAGTAACATGATGGACACCCCATTCAGCCAATCAAAGGCTGACTTTTGTTCAAAGAAAGAAAAAAGACTTTTACAGCACGAGGCAGTTCTCCCCGAGCCCTTGAGAGTGAAGGAGGGTCCTGTGACAGTTGGAGGGGAGCCCTCAAGCCAGTCAGAGGAGTTCTTGACTATATCTCCAGAATGGAGAAGTGTTTTTCTGACAAAAAAAGAGGTTTCATCAACCTTGAAGATAAGACAAATTCTGTCTGTTTGCTGTTTTTGACACATTTAACAGCTAAGCCTGTCTGTGGAGTGAATCTCAGCAAATGCTGACTGAAATGTTTACCAGAAACTGTTTGTTCCCGAGGGGAACACCCTGCCTTGGTGTCCCCTGTCTACTGAGGATTACCACCAGAAGTGTTCTGCCTGCCAGTAGAGGTGTTCGGGTGACAGACTGACAAAGAAAGCTAGAGACTGTCTTTTCCCTGTGGGGAGCACCCAGCGTTTTCCACCTTTTGGCTACTGCTACTGGCCAGCAGGGTGACTGAAGTTCCTGTTGAAGCCAGGGGGAACAAAGAAACCATTGCCCCCAACCAATCGGGGGGCCACCGACAGGACTGTCAGGTGAACACCACTTACAAAGGCCATCCTGGGTGAAGTTTGGAAAGGCTTGACAGATGAAGACCAGCATTCTTTCATCCCTTGCAACCAATGTTACAGTTTCCTGCTTCCTGCTGTTGTGAAAGCAGGGGAAGAACAGGATAAGGGGTCCATCTAGATTGTTAAGGTTTAGATTGTTTAAAAATGTTGATTACTTTGCTTTCATTGCTGATCTTGAAAGATTAAATTGGGAGTGCCTTAAAATAATTCCTGATATGGATTTGGCCTCAGAATATTTTGGGGAGTTGTTACAAGTTTGTAACAAAAGATGCCAATGAAATCTAGAAAAGTAAAAATCAACTAAGCAGCATGGTTTACTTCTTAACTAAAGAGAATGAAACAAGACGCAAATAAAGGGTGGGAGAAAGCACAACTTTCAGGGAAAGTAGATGACTGGCAAGCTTATAGAAAAGCTAGAAATGCTTATGTAGCCAGGGTAAGAGAAACCAAAAATAAATTTTTCAAACTCAAATCTTCAGAATCCATTGGGGATCCTAACAAATTTGGGGCTATAATCAAAGATTTAAATACCCATTCTAAGGCTAACACTATTATTCAACTTTCGAATGAGGAAACTTTTGAAAAAGATAGTTCATTACCTGACAGATTCAACAAATTTTTTGTAGAATCAGGCAACGTTTTTGGTAACTTGTCTCAACCTCTTCAGAATCCCTGGGATTTCACTAAGGAGGAAACACCACATTTCTCCTTTAGGAAAATAGAAAAACACAAGGTACTAGAAATTCTTTTGAGTTTCAGAACAAGTGGGAGTTGTGGCCTAGATTGTCTGATAGCTACCATGCTAAAATATTCTGCTATACAAATAGCTCACCCTTTGTCCTATTTATTTAATTGGTCTATATCCTCGGGCTATCTCCCTAAGGGTTGGAGGCTGACCAGGGTTGCCCTGATTTTCAAGGGGGGCAATCCTGGCTACTTATCCAAATATAGACCAATCTCATTGTTGCCTCTTGTTAGTTAGGTATTGGAAAAATTATTAGCTAGACAATTGATGGACTATCTGGAGAAACAAAATCTGTTAGAGGAATATCCGTCTGGTTTTCACAAACTGCATGGGACTGTGGCCACCGTTTCAAGGATCTTGGATGATATCAGCACAGCTGATGATGCTCAGTGTCTTACTGGTGCTATCCTGGTCAATATCTCCAAGGCCTTCAACATGGTTGACCACCAGTTACTATTAGAAAGACTTTATGAGGGTGGTGCCTGTAGGATGATAATAAATTGGTTCCGTTCTTGTTTAAGCGACAGATGTCAGATTATGGCTATGGATGGTGCTGAGTCTGCCCCACTTTCTGTTGTGAGAGGTGTACCCCAGAGCTCTGTCCTGAGTCCACTCCTCTTCTTGATATATTTAAAAGATCTTGGCCAAAGTGTGGGGGATTCTCATCACCAACTTTACGCCAATTACACCATAATATATTATTCTCAATCTTCAATTCATGATGTTTAAAATACTCTCCAGGACAGTTTAAATTGTCTTCAGACTTTTTTTTACTAATTCCAACCTAAAACTCAATACCACCAAAACCAAATGTATGATTTTTGGATCTGCTCATAAAGTGAAAATGGATGATGAAATAGTGATCCTGGATAACACTGGAAATGTCTTAGAGTGTGTAGATACTTACAGATATTTGAGCTTTTGGCTGGCTCAAATAGGCTCTGGAAACATGTAGATAAATTAATAGCCCAAGTTAGTAAGATATTGTTTGGATTCTGATACCCTAAAACTGATTGTACAAGTTCAAATTTTGCCAATGATTGATTACGATGACTTCCTGTATGATAATACGACTTTTGAACGGCTGCATAGGCTGGATGTTTTATTCAGTCATCTAGCTAGACTAATTCTCAAATGTCCTAAATATGTTTATCATTGTGAAATGTACCAGAAATTGGCTAGCTATCATTGACCAGCAAGAGGGAACTTCATAAATGCATTTTTGCCTATAAATGTGGTCTAGGTTTGGTTCCTAAATACCTAAGTAATGGATACATTTTTAGGAATATTGATTCTTCCTTAAGAAATTGTCATTTAAAGGACACACTCATTCCATATACCAAAACCAAATGATCTATGTACTGTTTTAGTCAATTTGTCCCAATTTGTTGGAATAACCTTCTGTTAGAGTTCAGGAAACTACATGCTAAACCTCCATCTATTTTTGTACTGAAAAAGCACTTGTTCACTTTATAAAAGCCCTGTAGTTGTTTTATCTAATTTTACTTAATTGTATAATTGTGAAAATAATTAATTGTAGGTTTGTACTGCATATTCTATTTGTATACATGCTGTACTGTATTGATAAGGTCACCATTGTGAATGAGCTTATGTTCAATGGTTTCAACCTTAAATAAATAAACAAACAAACAAACTACCTCTGAAACCAGCATGGTGCAGTTCAAGACTGGTCTCAGCCAAATCCCAGCCCCAGCCTGTTTGTGTCATCCAGAGTATTCACCAAACCGTGTGTAAGCAGGGCTGCCCTGCAAAACACTGTGAGAAACTGTTTACAACATGTGTCAAAGTTCAGAGCTACAGTTATAGTTCTATTTACAAAGTTTAAGTGAACCAGTGCAGGCTAACCCATGGCAACAACAGGCCTGCACCAGTCGGGGGTACCTCAGCATAGGACTAGGGGGTCTGGTACCAGACGGGAAGGAGTCTTGGGCACTGTTGTTCACTGCTCACTGTTTATGGTTTATGGTCAATGCAATTAGGTATATCCCTTAATTGCTTTTCTGCCAAACAATTGAATGTTTAATTCTAGGTACATCCTCGTGTTGTTCCAGGTAGTCCCTCCCTGTTCCTACCCCTGTGGTGAATAAAGCTGTGTTTATTCTTTTTTCTTACAAGTGTGTCAGTGAGCATATTATTAGAGATCTCCTCTAAATACATGGTTGATATTGAAGTGCAAGATAAAATGTATTTCTGTGTGTGGGGTGTTTGGGAAGGGAGGTGGATAGGTACAGCGTCACAGGTGGTTGTACTCAAGTTACTAATTGGCCCACAAAACCTTACTCTGGGTGGAGGCACCATGCTTATTGTGAAATCATTTGGAAATGAACTTCCAGACCATTCTGAACAGAGCCCTGGCCCCTCAACCTTGACTGTACTTACAAGGCAGGGGTAGTAGACCATTGGCACATGGTGCCAGGGTTACATTTATTTTTGATATTGATGGCCCTGCAACATGTAATTTGGGGTTGGGGTGGCATTATGGTAGCCAGGGTTCTGTTTGTTCTCAATATTCTCAATTGTTTGCCAGTATTTGTCTAATTCTCCAAACCTCACTACTATAGGTAGTGATAAAATATGGCCATGAGGGGTATGTTCTCTTGTCACTTTTTTATCATTCCTGCCTCCACTTTTATCCACATAAAGTAGCTGCTATCTAGTTCTGTTCTTAGCTGCTTGTCTGGATCAATCAGTACCTACAACCCCATAGCCTCTGTTCAAAAAGTTCTCTATCTGATGCTGTTCTCGCAAAGTGTACATTCTGTCATCTGAGCAGTTTCATTTCACATGAATTAGTTGTCCCTTAGTAATACAGACAATCTGGTCTTTGGGGTGGCAAATAGAGGCCAAAAGGAGGGAGTTATGATCTGTGGGTTCAGTATATAGGTCAAAGCCATCACTGAAATGTTTGTCACTTTGTCAACTTGGCACAACACTTGACTGCTTGCACGATGCACTTACAATAGTACTTACACAGCTTACACAGCTTTGTTGTATTGTAATATAGATTAAAATAAATGAAATATTTTGAACCAACAATCGAGTGGTCTGGCAAGTCTTGTGAATGCACAGTGTTCCTTGGCAGCCAGGAGTGGGTGCACCAAATAACTTTGTGATCATGCTGTATATAAATGACCTTGGTGGTGACATTAAGGATGCTCACCTATAGTTTTATGTAAATAATACCACCCTGTATGATAATAACTCAACTGTCTCTCAAATAAACCACAAATTACAATCTGCCTTTGATATCCTGCAGGGGAATGTGATACAAATCAGGCTGCTCCTTTACATCTCCAAAACAGAACCAATGATGTTCAGTTAGAGACATGAAATCCTGCAGTGCATCTAAATTTTCTATTACTATTACATTGGATAATATATTAGAGGAATGCTCCTATGAGTACATTGATGTATGGGTCAACAATCAGCTGTCCTTCTCTAAACACATCAATGAGTAATATAAAAAAAAAACTAATGCTAAGGTTGAGGTTCTTTTATGGGCATAAAAATGTTCTACTACAAGGCTAAGAGGTGAATCATGCAGGACACTTTTTTACCAAAGCTGGATTATGGTGACTTTATTTACATGAATATCACTCATTCTCTCCTATCTAGACTGGGTGTACTGCATCGCAGAGCTATAGAGTTTGTAACTGGACAGTACAACAGAACACACCAGTCCTCTCTATATGCTACCCTAAATTGGATCTCCTTGTCTTCAGGGAAGCTAAAGAACTTATACCTTTGGTTCTTCATGTCCATAAAAGATTATCTATGCTATATATCACAAATCTATTTAGAAAAGCATGCTCTGTATATGCTGTTAGAAGCACCTCCCTCCTGCTTCTCGAAACTCCAAGATATTGCACCCAGCTAGAAAAAGGGTGCTTGGCAATAATACACCAGTTTTATTTATTTCAAAATGTTTAACCAGGAAACACATACTGAGCTGGTAGCAGCTCATTTACATGTCCAGATGCATCTTGTAGGGAGGGAACATGAGGTACAGTACAAAACAGTGACCAAAAAATACAACAAGGGAGAAAATGGAATATCACACTGAAAACTACAGTGTTGAAAAGTACTGCAGTAAGCTGCAGCAGGACTGTACAACAGCAAAGAAAAGAAAGGGTATAGAGCACTGCAATTAAAAGAACAACAGAGATGTAGCTCACAGCAAATAAGTAAGAAAATACATGGACAGGAGAAACAGTATAAAACTAATAATTTAATTAGGATAGGTAGCCCCAAGTAGTGTGTTTAATATGTGAAATGATTGGTTGTTGGGCTAGCCTGTGACTGACTCAGGAATATGGAGAGTTAATAGTGACAAGAGGCTAATGAGGGCATAAGATACCAGGAGTTAGTTGCAAGCATGGGCCATGAGGTCATGTAGGAGGGCTTTAAAAGTTGCAGGAGAGGAAGTGGAGTGAATAGTAGAGAGAAGGTTGGACCATAGCTGGGAGAATTGGAAAGCAAAAGCAGACCATACTTTGGTACAAATTACAAGGTACTGTATATTAAAGGTTGGACATGATTTAAGCTGTGGTGTTTGCAAAGCCCTAATCAAGACTCGTCAGCATATGGAGAACTGTAACTGAGACCTTGGATTGTAATTTCCGTAGCGTTCATGACTATCTATCAATGCCATATCATAGTTTTGCTATTATCTGCATTGTAAATACTTTCTGTGCATTGTCATTCCTGCTGAACAATTTTATTAGCTTTGCTGTAACTGTTTGCTTGCACCCAGGACCTCCTTGAAAATGAGCTGTACTCAATGGAGTTTATCCTAAAAGAGCAAATAAATACCAGCAAATACTATCAGATGGGCCAGAAAGGCTGGATGAGTGAGTGGGCCTTTTTCTGAGGTCAGCGTCTACGTTTCTATATTAATAAAAGGGGAGGAAGTCCCATGGTTTGCCGCACTCAAGGCTTACTGAATCATCATTCTGTGAATGGAGGAGAGAGAGAACTGAATTAAATAAAATTGTGCAACAGCAAGCAGGGCAGCTTGAACGAGCATGAAAATACATCTTTAGTGTCCTCCCTCACCTATGGAGAACTGGGTGTATGACAGGGAGCTGTGAGAGCCATTTCTTTTTTTTGGGGGGGATATCCCAGGTGGATGTGGACCTAGTCCACAAGAACAGTCTGGAGATCTTATTGAGGCTGCGCAGCTGCCACAGCCATTACTACAAGCAATTCCACCACTGGAGCCTATTGCATCAATGAACTGGGGAAAGATACGGACTCCTCATGGACAAGGAAGAAAGGCCCACCTCTGGCATTACCAGGTCCTATCCAGCTAACAGAGCTCATGGCTGCTGAGAATGAGATAGAAGAGGTGACATAGGTGCTAGCAGTCATGCTACAAAGGATAGGGACTAAGTGTGTGCCCTGATTATCTTTGCATCAGTGGAGAAAACAGGAAGCACATGAACAGAGGAGGTTTTCAGGCAACAGAGACTTTTCCAGGGCTGTGAATCAATTTAGATCGCATAACAGGATGTTGGCTGGTAAAATATTTATTGACACCTTTCCCTCCCCATCCCTTCTGAGATTAGAAAAGGGTGTGATCCTCCATTACAGAACACCACTGGCGTCTTCTGGTGCCGTGGTTAATATTATATTGAGCGTTACTGTTATATCACTATAACTATATCCTCCGTTAGGGCTAGGTGGAGGTGTTGGGTTTTTTTTTTGACGTGAAAAGGAGAGCTAGACAATACTGCCTATTTTCAGCCTTATCCTGAGAGGTTGGTACAGATGCAAACCAATTGAAATTAATCTCGATTAAGGTGTTGCTGGTGTTCTAGTGAAGAGGGAAATTTGGTCAGGAACACCGGGGAAATTCTCCTGTTTTTTTATAGAAGAGATATGGATTTTTAATGTCTAATTGAATAACTACCAGAACAGGCAGACAGACCTCGATTTAATGTCTCATCTGAGGACTTCACACACCTACAGTACAGCATTCATTTTGTACTGCACTTTTAGGGACAGAATTTATCGTATGGGCCCAGTCTCCATGCCTGAGCCATATCTATATACTTTCTATGTATCAGTATGCATTAAGTAAGCAATACCAATCAATCAATCAATCAATCAGTCAATCAAATCTTTATTTATTCAGGCGATCATCATTGAGCAAGGCTCATTTACAAGATGGACCTGATAAGGTCAAGTTTCGAGTTGATACACAGCAATTACATCACACACTTATAAGACAGTTATACATACAGAAAAAATGATGTTTATAACACAATGATATGCAGTGAATTCACATGTTGAAACTCAGTTAAGAGAAGGTTAAACTAATATCTACAATATGTACAGTACATATATATCCCAATGAGGGTCAGGACAGTCACACACATAATGAGTACAAGGATGGTGAAGGAAATATTGGGTGCCATAAACTGGGGGTGTCTGACTGGAAGGAATATGTCATATATGATTGGAATATAGGTTTGTGGGATGACTATTCTATCTCTAGTGGTAGCAACTGCATTTCTCTGTGAAGAAGGCTGTACAGTGCTGCTTAAAGGATGTAAATGGAATGATAATGGACAGTTTTAGGGATTTTTGTAGGGTGTTCCATGCTATAGCTAGAGAACAGCTGAGTGCTGCCCTCCCTAGTTTGGTGTTGACTTTGGGCAACTTGAAAAGGATGATATTGTTGCTTCTTAGGGCATAGGAGCTAGAAGTGGTCTGGTTGAAACAGTCCAGGATATAGCTTGGGAGTTTTTTTGATAAAGCTCTATAGATCCATAGAGCTGCATTTCTGCTCCTCCTGACATGAAGGGAAACCCATCCAACTGCGTCATAGAGAGAACAATGGTGGGTATTATATGGCAGGTCTGTAATGAACCTTATTGCTCTATGATATAAGGTATCCAACTTTTGAAGGTAGGAGATGGGGCAGTGACTATAGAGGAAGTCTGCATAGTCAATGACTGATAGAAAGATGGCCTGGACTAACCTCATCTTTGAGTCTCTGTTAAGGAAGGGTTTTAATCTATAGAGGAGGCCAAGCCTTAGGCGAAGCTTTTTTAACAGTTGTTCTAGATGCTGAGTGAAGTCAAGTCTGTTGTCAATCCACACACCTAGGTATTTGAAATTTTCAACATACTCCAGATTTTCTCCAAGTATAGTGCATAGCTAGGGGAGATTGATTGAAGATTAGCTATATCACCACATGCCACTGGAGTTTAGTGAGGCATCAAACCGGTGGCCTTGTACCTTACAACACCTGGAGCATGCGGTGATTGTAGCTTAATGCACACCCTGGGGTGTGTTGTTACACTTATAAAATGGATTTTTAACAAGTAAAGCATGTAAACAGAAAGCAAAACCTGTAATCCTGCATTAAGCAATATTGCCATACAGTCATGTGATGGGACTCACCCGAGCATAGCTCTGTGTTAGTTATCCATTTTATACAACATATCAATGCATGTATTGTTACATATCATTGTATACTGACACATTTTAATACACTGATGTAAGGCAAGTGTATTTAAGTGGCCAATATATTTAACACAAACTCCTAACTTTCATTAAAAGAAAAACAATGAAATTCATAGCCTTAACAGTTTCAGTTATACCTTTTGAAACATAATTTCTGTGATGAGGGATAACTTCAGTATCATTAGGGCTAGCAACTGAATTTGTTTTTTTAATAAAAGCTTACAGTCAGCATTACATTTCCAAGCCATGTTGATATACATTCCATGTATTTATTTATATACATTAAAAATATCAATATACATTGATACATATGAATACATATATCAATTTGTAACATGGGCAAGAAAAAGAGTTGCAGGTTATTGGACAAAAAACATCACATGTGGTGATCATGCCCATACATTAATTCTCAAGTAGTGTATGAGCATGCTACAATTAATGCATGGTGGAGTACCTATACTGGCCACCAGATTTAGGTTACAAATCGCAATGGCAACCCATTCACGTAGCTCGGCCTTGTCACTAATACATGCCAGTGTATCAAATTGTACCCCGACACACAGAAATCATATTTGTAAGTGAAATAATACACGTGAAGCCTTACATTTGTCTCACGACTGGTGCAATAAATACAGAACTGAACTGAAACTGCTGCCCAAAAGCAGAGAGCCTGTAATGGGTTTTGGAGGCGGTCCAGAGATGCGAGTTCAGACTGAAACTGTGTTTCTTTCTCCTGAAGTACAGGTTCATGGGAAAGGGTTCTCCAGACTCGTTCATCCAGGTGGGAGTTGCGATCTCGTTATCATCTGGCTGCTCCAGCATTTTTGCTGAAACAGTATTAAAAAAAGCACCTTGCAAAATGAGAAATCAGATTCACCTTAAATATTTATTTGTGCAAGTAATGTCACCTTTGCCCATGTAATGCTTCTATACATGCCCAGGCACCCTTTCCCCATATGTAGCCACCGGCCGTTTTGTAGTGGCAACATGTTGGAGAAGGAACAGGAATATTGCATGAACACTGGGAGCCACAATCCACCCAGAACAGTTCAGCAACATGCACTGTTCAGCCCGATCCCAAAACAGAAGGTAAGAAGGCAAATATTACAAATGTACCATACAAAACAATTGGAAATCTACTCATGTTTCTGTTTAAAACAAAAAACAGAAGTTCAGAATGCCACCGAAAACTCCAAAATAAGCTCTTAACATCTGCAACATGGGGAAGAAAACATTCTCAACAGGGAGCTGAACCCTTTTTTCTTCCCTATGTTACAAGTGAAGTAACATACTCCAGAGCATTGGTCTTTCAGGGATTAATGTATGGCGGGGTGGTTGGAACCACTCGGTCTTCAGCCTCGTGGTCCAACCCCCCACCCAGCCATATATTAATCCCTGAGAGACCCACACTCTGTCGTGGGTTAATTCTTACATATTTTACAGTATATTGATACACAGAAAATGTATCAATATGGCTTAAGCATGTAGGGCTGACTTTAAGCTTTTAGTTAAAAAATAAGTTTCTAGCCCTAACCGTTTCAAGGTTATACCTTTTAAAAGGTAATTTGTTTTATAAAGACTACCTTTGGAATCATTAGGGATAGAAACTTATTTTTTAAATGAAAGATGGGCCATCCTCCAGTCCTGTGGTATGCATCCAGTGTCCAAGTATCTATCGAACAGGTCAGCCAGCAGTCCTGCCAGGGCCACCACCAGTTCCCTAAGTACCCTAGGGTGAATGCCATCTGGACCCAGTGCCTTGTCCCCCCTCAGAGCCCTCAATCCCTTCAGCATCCTATCCTCTGTAATCTCTATATCAGTCACCTCCTCTCTCTCTGCCCAGTCCTCCTATCCCAGGTGGTATCTGCTCCCCTTTCTCCCTAGTGAACATGGAGCAGAAGTACTCATTCAGTGCTTCCACCTGGTCCTCCCCCTTCTCCACCCAGCCCCCGCCTTTCCTAATCCTCACAAACTGATCTTTGTTTTTCCATCTTCCACTGATGTATCTGAAAAAGTCCTTTTCTCCACCTTTTATGCCCTACACCAGTTTCATCTCCCTGGACACCTTGGCCACTCTGACCAGCCTGGTAACCTCTCTGGACTTCTTCACATATACCTCCCTGTTATCTCCCCCCCCCCCATCTCTTGAGTCTCCAAAATGCCTTTTTTTTGGCCCTGACCCCTTCCATGACCTCCTTCATCAACCAGCTGGGTTTTTTTGCCTGTCCCTTCCTTGTTCTTGTACATGTCCCATTTGCCTCCACCATCCCTTTCTTAATGATATCCCACTTTTGGCTAGCATCCATGCGCGGTTGAATTTCCACCAGATGCTTGCCTAAAATTTCCCCCATCCTTCTGAAGTCCGCCCCCTTCAAGTCTAACACTTTGGAACCTGTACCTCCTGCTTCCCTGCCCATGTTGAACATGAACCATACAGAGTGGTGGTCATTCCCAGCCAGAGGGTCTTCCACCTCCAGATCCCTTACAGTCTCCCCATTTGATAGAACCAGGTCCAGAGTCCTATCCAGTCTAGTTGGCTCATTAGCCAACTGCACCAAGAAGCTGTCCTGAAATGCCTCTAGTAAAACCTGCTCCTTTGCACTCTTGGTGGTTGGGGTGCTCCACTCCACCCCAACCCCGGTAGGTTGAAGTCCCCCACCACCTACCATAGTGTTTCCTTTCCTATCAACCCTTGTGATTTGTTCTACTAACTCCCTGGTGCTAGTGGGCTCGCCCCACGATCACCAACCCAGTGGTGAACATAAATCCATCCCTGGTGTCCAGTGGTCCCTCCCCTCACTCACACCCATACCTGATCTTTAAACAATTATTTCCTGGCAGGGTATTAAATAACTGCAAAAACTGATTAGCATTTTCACTGTAATCAATTGCGAAAAAGTAGGTATATGCATTTTCTAGCAGTTTACGTTGCTAAACAAATTGAGTCATGTGCTATGCATTATCCCACCCAATTAGCAGTTTTAATTATGAAAGTGCTAATCAGTTTTGCAGTTATTTAAACCCCTGACAGGTGTCCAGTGGTTCCTACCCCTATCCCGATCCCCTGTCCAATAATGTACATACATTCCCTGGTGTCTAATGGACCTCCCTCCTTTTCCCCAATCCCCTATACAGTAACAGTGTAGCCTAGAGAGGTTAGAGCAACAAGCTGTGAATGAGCTTGGTACCTGCAGAAATGGGATTGATTCCCACAACCTCCACTTGCATACTGTGTGACTCAAGTTCCTGGGTCACCTCTAAAAACAGGCACCTGTGCCTAGTGGTCCTTACCCAGTTAACAATGACTAAATAAATAAAAATAAACAAATAAACATACATCCATTCCCAGGTGTCTAGTGGACCCCCATCCCCAATCCCCCTGCATACCATAGAAAATC
This sequence comes from Neoceratodus forsteri, assembly GCA_016271365.2. Classification (NCBI taxonomy): domain Eukaryota; kingdom Metazoa; phylum Chordata; order Ceratodontiformes; family Ceratodontidae; genus Neoceratodus; species Neoceratodus forsteri. The sequence goes on from CM057449.1 coordinate 826,234,792, forward strand.
CATTCTCTGATGCCTAGCAGACCCCCTCCTTAACCTCGATTCCCTGTATAAAAATGTACAGCCATTCCCTGGTATCTAGTGGACCCCCACCCCTCCCACACGGCAGGTAGTGTGCCCACCACCTCGGGTCATAAGTCGCTGGATTATTCACCATGGTCCACCAATGACTGAGCTGTCAATGAGCATGTACTGAAAAAGCTGCTTTATAGTATGTGCTCACTGACAGCTCAGTCGGTGGCTGGCCATGGTGGAGAGTGGAGGGCTGTGCTGGTCGCCAGCTTGGGTTCAGGATGAAGGTGGAGCAGGGTGGTGGGGCACTACCTGCCTGGATAGGGGGGGTCCACTAGATGTCAAGGAATGGATGTACGGTACTCTACAGGGGATCAGGGAAAGGGAAGGGGAGTCCGCTACCAGGGAATGGATGTACGTTATTGTACAGGGGATTGGGATGGCAGGCCACTGGACACCAGGATATGATTATACATTATTATGCAGGGGATTGAGATGGGGGAAGGACATTGTACACCAGGGAATAATTGTTTAAAATCCAGCATGGGTGCGGGTGGGGGGAGGGACCACAGGACACCAGGGATGTATTTATGTTCACCATTGGGCCAGTGATCAGCAAGGGGGGGTCCACGAGCATCTGGGATACTATCCCCTACACAATGGGCTGGTGATTGGTGAAGGGAGATTCACTACCACCAGGGATACTGTCCCTTACACAGTGGGCCAGTAATCAGCTGGGGAAGGGGGTTCCACTAACACCAGGGATACTGTCCTTTACAAAATGGGCCAGCAATTGGTGGTGAGGAGTACCACTAGTACCAGGGTTAGGTCTGCGTGGCTAGGATTGGGCAATTGGGCGGGGGTAGCACCAAGCTAATTTGACTCACTTCCCATACAAATGAGCTCATAATAGGCATGCAAATGGACACTTAGCACCTTGCATGACAAATGAGCTCATTTGCATGGGTCTATTTGAATATCGGAAATTTAGCAGGGGTGCAGCCCATTGTGGCACCCTTTTTTGGAAGCCATGTCTGACCAGCACTAAGTGGCTTAGCGCTGGGCTGACCTAGTCCTATAGTCGGTCAAATAGCGCTGGTGCACTATTTCACTGAATACAGAACCTTCATGCAACTGGAGCTATCGCATGGCGGGGCACAAATTGTCGCGGTCTGCTTTGCACATTTTTGAATATCAGGCCCCTGTTGTGTCTCACTGACACCTGGTTTAGTGATAACCCTTGGCCAGTCCTGTTGGTGATGGTCCCAAGCCAGGTTCTCGGTGGTACACTGCTTGAGGCAAGAGTATAGCGGGAGGTAGCCATCTGCTTTAGATTATGCTTAAAGCTGAAAGCATATCTATGGAAGGAAGCATGGCCATTTGAATGTGTCGCAGTGAAGGGTAACCCAAATGTGAGGAATAGGATTACTGCCTGCTGAGAAGGGAACAGGAGTTCCTACAAAAATGTGTGAGGGTTATCACTAAACCAGGTGTCCATGAGACACAACAGGGGCCTGATATTCAAAAATGTGCAAAGCAGACCGCAAGCTTCCTGAATTAGTGGCCTTGATGGAGGAGGAACATCTGGATATCGTGGCAGTCACAGAAACATGGTACACACAAAACCATGACTGGGACATAAACATACCAGGATACACTATCTACAGGAGGGACAGGGAGGGTAAAAGAGGAGGAGGAGTAGCTCTTTACATAAGGGAGGGAATCAAAGCAATAGAACAAAAGGGTAAACAGGGAGGAGAAGAAGCACTGTGGGTAAATTTGGAGACAGGCAATGGCACCACAATCCGCACAGGGGTTGTATACAGACCCCCTTCTCAGGGGGAGGAAATGGACAAGGAAATGATAGAAAGTATACTTAGAATGGCAGAAAAAGGGAAGATATTGCTGATGGGTGATCTGAATATGCCAGATGTTAACTGGAGTGCAGTTGCAACAGCCACTTCGAAGAGTGGGGTTATTCTAGATGCCCTACAGGGGGCATGCCTTAGACAACTAGTATTGGAGCCCACTCAAGAGGAGCAATCTTAGACCTGGTTCTCTCAAATGGAGATGAGAGAGGATCACAGATGTAGAAGTGGGTAGCCATCTGGGAACTAGCGACCATCGAACAGTATGGTTCACAATAAACACAGCAATAGAGTCAAGCTTCAAAGGCAAAAGTACTGGACTTTAGGAGGGCTGACTTTGCCAAAATGGTGAGTGCCTAAGGAATGCACTAGCAAATAGGCAGGAAGGAGGGTGGAAGAACAATGGGAATAATAAAACTGCCATCACAGAGGTAACAAGCCTTTGTGTGAAGCAAATAAACAAAACAAAGCGATGTAAGAAACCACTATGGTTCTCAAAGGAAGTGGAAGTGAAGGTTCAAGAGAAAAAGAAAGCATTCAGGAAGTACAAGGAATCACAGAAGGAGCAGGACAGAGAACTGTATCAGTTAAAGCAAAAGGAAGCTGGGAAGGCAGTCAGAACAGCAAAGGCCCAAACCGAGGAAAAGATAGCCAACTCAGTTAAGAAGGGGGATAAAACCTTTTATAGGTACATCAGGGAATGAAGGAAGACCAAGGGAGGGATAGTGAGGCTTAATAAAGGGAGGGAGGGTGGGCAGAGGTGACTGTGAAAAGGCAGAGATACTACACAAAAATTGTTCTCAGTATTTACAAAAGAAGAGGGGGAGGTACCTAAAACAAACAGTAGAAACACTCTGGATACAGAAGTTGATACCAGCCCATTTACAGAAGAAAGGGTTCTGAAAGAACTCTTAAAACTGAAGGTGGACAAAGCAATGGGGCCTGATGGGATTCATCCCAGAATTCTAAAAGAACTAAGGGTAGAACTAGTGACACCACTGACTACCCTCTTTAACAAATCATGGGAGGATGGGGTGGTACCAGAGGACTGGAGGAGGGCAGATGTGATTCCCCTTCACAAAAGTGGGAGCAAGGCAGAAGCAGGAAACTACAGACCTGTTAGTTTAACCTCAGTGGTCGGGAAAATGATGGAATCACTTCTGAAGGAAAGAATTGTTGAGTATCTAGAGGCCAGAGGGGCACAGGACCAAAGGCAGCATGGATTCACAGCGGGAAGGTCATTCCAGACAAATCTGATAGATTTCTTTGACTGGGTGACCAAAGTAGATCAGGGAGGGCTGTGGACATGGCCTACCTAGACTTTAGCAAGGCATTTGACACAGTCCACACAAAAGATTAATATACAAGTTAGCTAGCCTGGGAGTGGGTCCCAAGATGACAGCCTGGGTAAAGAATTGGCTGGAGAATAGGACACAGAGAGTAACAGTAAATGGAGTCCACTCTGAAGAAAGGGGATACTAGTGGGGTACCACAGGGTTCAGTATTAGGACCGGTCCTCTTCAATGTCTTTATAAGCGACATTGCAGAGGGACTGGAAGGAAAAGTATGTCTCTTTGCAGATGACACAAAGATCTGCAACAGAGTTGATGCACAAGGTTGGGTGGAAAGGATGAAAAGGGACTTGGCAAGGTTAGAGGAATGGTCAAATGTATGGCAGCTTAGATTCAATCCTAAGAAGTGCGAGGTAATGTACCTGGGAAACAAAAACCCAGGGGAAGAGTACACAATGGGGGGTGAGATACTAACAACAACAAAAATGGAAAGGGACCTGGGGGTAGTCATATCAGATGACCTAAAGGTGGGCAAGCAATGTGAGAGGGCAGCAAGGAGGGCTGGGAGGATACTGGGATGCATAGGGAGAGGCATCACCAGTAGAAAACAGGAAGTTATTATCCCTCTGTACAGACAGCTGGTGAGACCCCATCTGGAGTACTGTGTGCAGTTCTGGAGACCCAATCTCCACAAAGACATAGACAGGATGGAAGCTGTCCAGAGGAGGGCAACTAAAATGGTGCAGGGTCTGCACCAGAAGACATATGAAGAGAGACTTAAGGAGCTTAATATGTATAGCCTCGAGGAAAGGAGGGAGAGGGGGACATGATAGAAACTTTCAAGTACCTCAAGGAATCAACAAAGTCCAAGAGGTATCATCTTTCAAAAAGAGGTGGGCAAGAACAAGGGGCACAATTTGAAGATAGAGGGGGGCGGCTCAGAGGTAATTTAAGGAAGTATTTTTTCACAGAGAGGGTTGTGGATGCATGGAACGCCTTCCGGAGGAGGTTGTGGAGTCAAAAACAGTGGCGGAATTCAAGCATGCATGGGACAGTCATAAGGCAATTCTAGGGGGTGGGGGTAGGAAGAAGTAGGCTGCTGGTTAACTAGGATCTGCAGCTTATCCATTAGGTAGGGAAATGGGCAGACTGGGTGGGCCAAGCGGTCCTTATCTGCCATCAAATTCTATGTTTCTATGTGTGGATTTCATTGTCTACCTTTCATTGGAAGCTCCCAACATGATTGTGTTGGGAGATTTCAATGCTTGAGCTGACAATGAAAGATCACAGTTTGTTCAGCAAGTCTTCCAGTTGATGAAATCTCTGGGCCTCACAAAGATGGTTGCCTCTACAATCAATAAACACAGCCCCACTCTGAACCTTGTTTTCTCTCTGGGGTTGAACATCTGGGATGTTAGTGTGGATCCAGTGGATTGTTCAGATCTCTGCACTCTACAGTTTTTAGCATGGGCCCCACCCATATAGATCCCCCTTATGGAGCATTTCCAGCACCATCGTAAGTGAAATCTCGAGTCTAACAAGCTCTTTGCATTGCTGGACATCTGGGGCATGGTGTGTGGGGGTGGGGGGTTGGTAGTTGAAGTGTATGGTTATAACCTAGCCATGTTTGCAGCATTGGACTAGTTGCACCAATCTGTGTCCACCCATTTGTCTGCTAGTGCAGCTCACCATGGTAAGATGGTGCTAGGGGTCAGGTAGAAGCATTTCTGGAGGGGTTCTGGCTCAACAGATGATACTCTGACACTGAGGTCCCATTATAAGGATTATCAAAGGGCAATATCCTTGAAAAAATTATTCCTGTCATTGTTATTCTATCAGGTAAAATTAGGCCTGCTCAGATCTTCTGCATTGTGGATAGGACAGTTATTAAATTCTTCCTGTCCGCAGTACAGACAGGTTTCATCTCACAATAGTGTGAGGAGTTTGGTACTGTTTCCTTGAAAGGGTGGCAAATACCTGAGCTGGGATCTCTCCAGGTGGCCTGTCATGAGCCAGCTACAATGGGACTGAATGGCACAGAGGCACTGTGATGGCCTAGAGTGAGTTTAAGCCAGTTTATCAGGAGGAAGTGCTCAATGTGATTGTTGGACTGTGCCCCATCTACTGTGAATTGCTACTAAGAAGAACACGGCCATTGGTGCACTGCTTTGAGATTCTGAGTCCAGTTTTTACCAGCGTGTCTGGTGTCACCTCATAGAGGAGTGTTTGCCTGTGGCCCCTAAAAAGGCATTGGTGAAGCCCCTCCTGAAAAAGACATCTTTGGACCCCAATGTGCCGGTGAATAACAAACTTTTCTCAAACCTGCCCTTTTTGGGCAGGGTTATCAAGAATGTTGTGGTAACACAGCTTGAGGCCCACCTTGAGAAATGTAACATCTACTGTGAATCTTTCCAGTCAGGTTTCAGGCCTCACCACAGTACAAAGACTATGCTTGTCAAGATGTTTAATGACCTGCTCCTTGCACAGGATGGGAGGAGCACTCTATTGTTGTCCTCTTCAATCTCTCATCAACATTTGACACTGTGGATCATACAGTCTTGGTAGACTTGGTAGAATAGTGTAGTCTTTACGCTGTAAGACTGCCCGGTCTGGTGGTGAGGCAGATAAGGCTGTAACCTCTGCTGTTTGTGACTATTTTAGCAATAATATTGGCTACTGCATGATTTTGTGGGAACAGATAGGCTGCACAGGCAGTGGGAGCTGTAGTCCAGAGATGTACAGCTTGGACTATAGCACTTCCTGTTCAGCTCTACCAGGGACAAGCACATTAGTGAAGGAGCCCTTAGAGGGGCTATTTTCATCTGCAGCATAAAGTGTTAGCCCAAGGGGGTCTCTACAAGTGCAGAAGCACATTTAAATATTTTATTTACACTTATTTGGATGTGAGCAACCTCGAGGGTGTCACGTGACCCAATTAAGACTTCCGGGTCATGGAGGTAAATATAGGCTGCTTTGAGTGAGAGGCCTGTTTAATAGTGTAGTCCTTATGCGGCATGACTGCCTGGTGTGGTAGTGAGGCAGATAAGACTGCAAACTCTGCTGTTTGTGACTATTTTAGCAATAATATTGACTACTGCATGATTTTGTGGGGACAGATAGGCTGCATAGGCAGTGGGAGTTGTAGTCCTGAGCTATACAGCTTGGACTATAGCACTCCCTTTTCAGCTGTACCAGAGAGGAGCACGTTAGTGAAGGAGCCCTTAGAGGGGTTATTTTCAACTGCAACAACTGAAACATAAAGTGCTTGCCTGGGAGGGTCTGTACAAATGCAGGAGCACTTTTAAATATTTTATTGACACTTATTTGGGTGCAAGCGACCTTGAGGGTATCAAGTGACCCGATTAAGACATCCAGGTCACAGAGGTACATATATGTCATCCAGAGTGAGAGGCCTGTTTAATAGTGTAGTCCTTCTGCCATTTGTACATAATTCCTACCTCTGTATGTTCCTTGTTGCACTATTGTATGCAACATCTTTGTGTACCACTGTTATGTTCCTCATTGCACTATTGTATGCAGTATCTAGGTGTACTCACATGATCATTGCTCTATTGTACTCTGTATCCAATTGTACTTGTTTATTTCTCTCCTCTGTCCCCCTCCACCAGGACGCACCTGGAATTGAGCAGTATATTGCTCAGTGTGCCCTTCTGGTAAAACTTTTAAATAAATAAATTATGCTACGTGACTGCCCTGTGTGGTGGTGAGGCAGACAAGGCTGCAAACTCTGCTGTTTGTAACTGTTTTAGCAATAATATTGATTACTGCATGATTTTGTGGGAACAGCTAGGCTGCACAGGCAGTGGGAGTTGTAGTCCAGAGATGTACAGCTTGGACTATAGCACTTCCTGTTCAGCTCTACCAGGGACAAGCACATTAGTGAAGGAGCCCTTAGAAGGGCTATTTTCATCTGTAGCATAAAGTATTAGCCCAGAGGGGTCTCTACAAGTGCAGGAGCACTTTTAAATATTTTATTTGCACTTATTTGGGTGTGAGCGACCTCGAGGGTGTCACATGACCTGATTAAGACTTCCTCTCATGGAAGTACATATAGGTCACCTTGAGCGTGCGAGGCTAGCGCTTATTCATTTATTTATTTATTTAGCTTTTGTTTACTGGGTAAGTACACTAGGCAAGTATTATGCCTATTTTCAGGAATGACTTCATCACCCACGAAGATGTGCGCAAAGACATGCGCAGTGCATCTTCGAGTGTCAGCGGGGAAAGAGGGCACAGGTTAAATTGTTAAAGTCAGCCATAGGTAAGAAGTGTTATATATTGCTTGGTCAAGCTATAAGGCCTAGAGAAAGTAAATAGAGGCACAAACAAAAATGGATACAAATGTGGTTAGACTGGAAGAGGCCAAATAGGTCTGAAATGCATCATGTGTGAGAAATTTAGTAGAGAAGTTGCAAATGAGGTACTTATATTTACATGCAATGAATGTAACTTAATTAAAGAACTCAGACAAGAAGTGCTGGAAGCAGAAGTGACACTTGTAACCTTGCAGCAAACTAAATTGTTACAGGAGGCAGAGATCAATCAAAGTTATGAGTCAGACTGTGGTGAAGGAAAGTCATCAGATAATAGAAAAAGGGAAAGGGAGCAAGATGATGAAAGAGACTGGGAAGTTGAACAAAGGAAATATGATGATAATGTTGAAAATGCACAACAATCAATAAATACCGAAACGATGGTCACTAGGAATGATGGTACAACAGAATGTAATGCACACGCACTTAAGAGCAGGACACACAGAGGAGATAAAAACAAACAAGTCGAACATGGCATCTGCACAAGGGGTTAGCACTCAGAATACAAATGTAATATCACAGGCAAATATGGGGCCGCGGACAGATGAACAGACACTTGGGATCCAGAAAGTAGAAAACAATGGAGAGAATGAAATGGATACTATACTACCAGATACTAATAATAATATGAGGATGGAGACAGAGGCGACAGATAGGGGAAAGGTCAGTAAAATCATGTATGTTTTGGGTGATTCAATGGTAAAATACATGGATAGGTACACATCTAGTGGAAATAGTGTGTAACTTCTAGTTACTTCTCAGGAGCCAAGATTCTGGATTTTAAACATAAGCTGAAAGATATAATAAAGGAAAGGGACGGGTCGGCAACTGTAACAGTACATGTAGGAGCTAATAATGTAAGTTGTCAGGGAAGAATGAACATCAAGAATTAGTACAGGAGCATTTGGGAGAAAGCAAACAAACTTAACTGTAAGTGTATTTCTTAGAAATTTTACCAGTACCCAGGGAGAATGACTTTTACATGGACAAAATCAGGGATGTATATAACTGGCTGAGACAATGGACACTTCAGGAGGGTTCAGGATACACTACCCACTGGGAAGAATTTATGGATGAGCCAGTTTATTTTTGTCAAGATGCATTCCATCGTAGCAAAAGGGGAAGTAGAACATTAGGTGCATCTCTAAGGAGAACAGTTGATAAAGTTTTAAACTAACAAGCAGGGGGAGAGGGGAGACTGTTCAAATTGACGGGAAACAGTAGGGCTCAAAACACCAACAGGGAACGAGGCCGAAAACAGAGCAAAAAGCTAACTGCAATAAAAGTCTGGTCTGAATGCTAGAAGCCTGAATATAAGTTAAAAATCAGAGTTCGAAATGATGTTACTGATGGAGGAAATAGACATGTGCATGATTCCTGAGACATGGTGGGAACAGGGAGTACAGTGGAACAGAGAGATTAATGGCTATAACTTATTCTCCAAGGACAGGGAGAACAAAAGAGGAGGGGGTAGCTATGTATGTTAAAAACCCTTTTAATGCCTCTGTGTGTAGTAAACATGATCAGTCTACCACTGAATCAATATGGTCGACACTACAAGGAACAACAGAAAGGAAACTGTTTATGGGATTTTATTACAGAGCTCCTAATAATAACACAGAAATGGACACCAATTTAGAGGTAGCGATAGGGACAATGGCAGAAGAAGGAGATATAATAGTGACTGGAGATTTTAACCATCCAGAAATAAAATGGGATCAGCAAAACAGATTCAGCACTAGAAATAACAAGTTTTTGGAAATGCTGAATATGGCCGGGTTAAGTCAAATGGTATATAAGCTAGTAGTAGTAGTAGTAAAAAGTTTATTTCTGATATCAGAAACAGGATAAAACTCAATTTAGCATCAACTAATTTACAATGGGGTCCTACTGTACAAAAACATCAGTTTCATTTTAAAAAATACAAATACACACATTATACATACATGCAACACAGTACATACATGACCAAGGAAATAAAAGGAAAAGTAGAAGTTACAGCAATATATCATATATACAAGTATCTCAAGTACAACAAGTTTTTAAGGACATTGCTGTCTTTACAAGCCATCATTTTATTTCATTCCAAGATATTTTATTTGTATTTAACCTCAAGTGTCCTGGCAATAAATTCCACAATTTCGGACCCTCATATACATAACAATGTTGGCCCCTCACTGTTCTCATAAATGGTACCCTAAATTTTACTACCCCTGAAGATCTCAGTCCTACCTTAACATTCCACTCCTCCAGGAACTCCACTAAATATCCTGGTGCTTTTTTAAAATAACAGCGATAAGTTAACCATTGCACATGCATATTTCGCCATTCTGTCAAGGATATCCAATTTAAGTTCCTATAAAGGGTACAATGATGTGTTTTCCAATGTGCATCCAAAACAAAGTGTGCATATCTATTATAGATAACATCAAGCTTTTCCAAGCTGCCCCTAGCTGCCCCTTTATATATGACATCACCATAATCAATATGTGGAATTATCATCGAATTCACAATTTTTAACCTAGCATCAAGTGAAAGACAGTTTCTATGTTTATACAATACCCCCAACTTTTTACTCAATTTTTGTATCAAGTTATCAATATGAAAATTCCAACTACAATGGGAGTCCAACCAGACTCCCAAGTATTTATAGCAGTCCACAGAGGCCAGACTAAACCCATCCAATGTCTCAATATCCAAATCTATAGATACTTTATTTGAAAACAACATTACCTGTGACTTTTGTGGATTTAAAACCAAACCATGTTCTGAAAAATATGTTTGTAATATATTAAAGTATTTCTGTAATTTTTCCTGTATATGTCCCACAGATTTCCCTTCAAAATACAATATTGTATCATCTACATACAAATGATGCCAGACATCATTCATCAAATGTCCGACATCATTTTTACATATATTAAATAGGATGGGTCCTAGCACTGACCCCTGAGGTATACCAGAATTAATGTGTAGATAACCAGATACAAAATTACTACCTAACCTAACCCTTTGTTGTCTGCCATCCAGGTAGCCATGGAACCAATCCAGGGCTCCCTGGCTGAGGCCAACAGATCTCAATTTTTCCATCAATACCTGATGGCCCAAAGTATTGAAAGCCTTCAACAAATCAATATAAATGGCTCCAACCAGAAGGCCCCTATCCATGGCCACCTGGATGTCCGACACAACCTTGACAAGTGCAGTAGTAGTACTATGTTGTGCCCTAAAACCTGACTGACATTTATTGTATTTTTAATGTTTTTCAAGATAACTATTTAATTGAGAAACCACAATTTTTTCAAACACTTTAGAAGTGACCAAAAGCAATGATATTGGTCTATAATTCCGAATATCATTTTTCTGACCTCCCTTAAATACTGGTATCACTTCTGCCTGTTTCCAAACTAATGGGTAGGTACCAGTCTTTAATGAAAGGTTAAAGATGTCAGTCAATATTGGGGCTATTACTGGGGTAGCAATTTTAAGCAAAAAAGATGGAATCCCATCTGGACCTTGGGCCTTATTTATATTTAATTTTAATCATTCCCGATAAACTTGACATGGAGTAATATTTTGAAAGCAAAACAATGGTCCATTTTCAACTCTCTTTTCTTGATTTCTCTCTTGCTGGATTGTACCAGGAGGGGGACATACATTAATCTGGGAAAGCCCTACATCAACAGACATTTTATTTAATATAGCAGCTGCCCCATCTGAAAGTTTCAATGGGCCATTTTCTGCCATAAAAGCATTTGGCAGCTCTGAGGTCTTATTTCCTTGTAACTTTTTAACCATATTCCAAAAATCCCTAGGTTTTTTTTAAACTGTTCAGTTGCCATTCCAGTTAAATAAAAATCTGATTTTGCTTTCCTTGTTTGTGCAAAATACAAATTACGTGCTGCTCGATATTTTTCCCAAAGCACTGTCTCATTTTTTTTCTTTGCTAATCTCCATGCAGCATCCCTTTTCTTACGATAAATTCTTAACTTTGCAGTGTACCAAAGGAAATTTTTCTGTTTAACTTTCCTACTTTGAATAGGTGCAAAAATATCACATACAGATATAAATTCACAACAAAAATATGACCAAACACTGTCTATATTGGGAAACAAAGTTAGTCGATTCCAGTTTTTTGATTCCACTACAACCATAAAAGATGTATAATCCAAATTTTGAAAGCTGTGTTAAAATTTAACTTGAGAAGCTCTCAATTGCTTATCTGTTTTCCTAACACAAAAAGTTATCTGATGGTCACTAAATGTATCTGGAAGCACTCCAGCCACTGAATATTTAATAGGATCAGAAGTAAATATCAGATCCAAAATAGTGGAAGAATTGGGAGTTTTGGCATTTAGTCTTGTAGCCATAGTGATTAACTGAGACAAGCCCAGTGTTGTTTTTAAATCCATTAATTTGCTGGTGGGTGACACCCTCGCCCAGTCTATATTCATGTCCCCCATAATCATAAGCTCATGACTTTCCCTATAAGAAAGCAGATAGTCTTGGAGAACAAGAAACTGTTGATCATCTCCCTTAGGGGGAAGGTAACAACCCACCAGCAATAATGGTTTACAATGTGGGATTTTTATCTCCAAAACTACTTTTTCCATGCCTGGTGTACTAACACAATTTAAGTTTTTAATTTCCAAAACTGTAGTACCATAAACCAAAACACCCCCACCCCTTTTCCCATGATCGTGCCTCCATATTTGATAACCAGGTACCTGAATTTCTTCATCCTGTATCTTTTTATTTAACCAAGATTCAGTTATTATTATGACATCTGGTTTATATTCCAGAATCCACTCCCATATCATATCAAATTTTGGAACAAGACTCCTAGCATTCAACTGAACATACGAGAGCTTATTACTTTGTAGAATGTCGGCTGTATATATATTCTCATCACCTGGCCCTGGATTTAAATAAATATCACCTGGCCCTGGATTTAAATGGATATTTCCTGACATCAGTAGGCTCAAAACTATAAGAATTTTTAATTTTGCAACCGTTCCATACTGTTTTAAAAAGAGTCTTCGAATCATAAGGCAAAAATAATATCTATAATTTGCCTCACGATTCAATTTCCATTTACGTATCAAAACAGCCAATTTGCAAAATGTCGAACTTTGAATTTGAATCAACAACTGAGCAATTGGCCTAATCTTTGTCCCCAAGATAATTAAGGGTAAAGTTTGAGTATCCCCATATTGTTTAACAGCCAATTTTCCCAGACTATCCCCGGTCACGTTTACATATTTAAAGTTTACATTTCCAGGCATAAAAGAAATACCAAGCATAAGACATACAGTACTATCACCAAGGAATTGATTAATGTTTTGCCCATGTTGCAGAGTATGTATCTAAACTAAAAACTAATATACAGCAAGTATGTTTAGGGACAACAGGAATAATCTTACTGTCACTAAACTATCTATATATATATTTTCCCCAAAACAATATCTCCCAACTCTCTATATAAAATGTAATATTATTACTAAAATATTTAAAACATTAAGAAACTACTACTCAAAGTTCTCAATATCCCTTGTGCATACCAATCCAAAAAGATACTCCTCTGTTTACTTTCTTTCTTATATTTTTCTTCTGCGAGGCGGTGCTACCATACTCACCTTCGCACTGTGAACAAGCGCGGGTCTTTACTCAGCAGGCTGCCTCCTCCTCTGTGATGCTGCTTGCCTCCTCCTTCCCTCAATGAGCAGTACTGGAGCTCCGGTTACCGGAAGCAAGGGAGATGGACCACACGGGGGGGAGCACTGGCACAAGGGTAGAAATAGCACTAATTCCCCACAGTCAGATGGCAGAAAACACTGGGAGAACCACAGTACGCTGAACTAAACTGCAGACAGGTGGTAATTAGTCAGTTTAAGCATACCTGATGTTTTAAACAGTGCAGGTCTTTTATAGCAGGCTGCCCCTATTCCTCCATGATGCTGCTTGCCTCCTCCTTCCCTCAATGAGAAGTACTGGAGCTCCGGTTACCGGGAGCAAGGTAGATGGACCACACGGTGGGGGAGCACTGGCACAAGGGTAGAAATAGCACTAATTCCCCACAGTCAGATGGCAGAAAACACTGGGAGAACCACGGTACACTGAACAAAACTGCAGACAGGTGGTAATTAGTCGGTTTCAGCGTACCTAAGCTAATCCGTGGACATAATGTCCTGGACCTCATAATAACAAATAGAGAAGACACTGTGGGGAAAATAAAGATCAGGGAGAATCTCAGTAATGGAGACCATAATATTATCAAATTTGCTATTAAGAAAAAACTAAACCATACAGCTAGAGGAACCACCATAATTAAAAATGACAAAAAAGCTAATTTTCCCAAAATTAAGCAGGAACTGGCTAGATGGGACTGGGAGAAAGATTTTGAGGGAAAAAGTGTGAATGACATGTGGACAGCCTTCAAGAATAAACTCATGAGGATGGAAGAATTATATACACCAAACAAAAAAGTGTATAATAAGAGAGGACAAGACCAGCTCGATGCACAAATAAGGTACTACTGTTAAGTGCACAAAAGAAAAGAGCCTTTGCTAAAATGAAAACAGGTTGAACACAGGATAGTAAGGATTGTTATAAAATCTTGCTCATGAGATTAACAAAACTATTAAAGTAGAGAGAAATCAAGTGAAATTCAATCTTGCATGTAGGAAAGACAATGGGAAAGGCATTTTTGCTTATATAAATTCTCAAAATAAACAAAACTACCAATTAGTCCCTGTAATAGCTGATGGCAAGGAAGTGCACAATTCTAGAGATATGGCTAAGGCATTCAATAAATATTTTGGTACAGTATTTGAGACAAATGATGGTAATAGAATGGATATAAATGTTAACATCTGTCAATTAGATTTGGATATTAGCATATCAGAAATAAAAGATATAATAGGCAAATTGAAAGTTAACAAATCAGCAGGCCCTAACCAAATTAGTCCTAGGCCTATTAAAGAAATTGGTTCTCAAAAGAGGTGGCATGGAAGGTTAAGGAGAAAAGGACAGCATTCAGGAAATATAAGGAAACACAGAAGGAGCAGGACAGAGAACTTTATCAGTTAAAGCAGAAAGAGGCTGGGAAGGCAATCAGAATAGCAAAGGTCCAAACCGAGGAAAGGATAACCAACTCTGTTAAGAAGGGGGATACAACCTTTTATAGGTACATTAGGGAGCAAAGAAAGACCAAAGGAGGGATACTGAGGCTTAATAAAAAGGAGGAAATGTGGGTAGAGGGTGACAGTGTAAAAGCAGGGATACTGAATGAATATCTCTGCTCAGTATTCACAAAGGAAGAGGAGGGGGAGGTACCTAAAATAAACAATAGAAACACTCTGAAAGACGGGGGTCGATACCAGTCCATTTACAGAAGAAAGGGTTCTGAAAGAGCTAATAAAATTGAAGGTGGACAAAGCAATGGGGCCTGATGGGATTCACCCAAGAATTTTAAAATAACTAAGGGTAGAACTAGTGACACCACTGACTACTCTCTTTAACAAATCATGGGAGGATGGGGTGATACCCGAGGACTGGAGGAGGGCAGATGTGATTCCTCTTCACAAAAGTGGGAGCAGGACAGAGGCAGGAAACTACAGACCAATTAGTTTGACCTCAATGGTAGGGAAAATGATGGAATCACTTCTGAAGGAAAGAATTGTTGAGTACCTAGAGACCGGTGGGGCACAGGACCCAAGGCAGCATGGATTTATGTTGGGAAGGTCATGTCAGATGAATCTAATAGACTTCTTTGACTGAGTGACCAAAGTAGTAGACCAGGGAGGGACTGTGGACATGGCTTACCTAGATTTTAGCAAGGCATTTAATACAGTCCCACACAAAAGATTAATACACAAGTTAGCCAGCCTTGGAGTGGGTCCCAAGGTGGTAGCCTGGATACAAAATTGGCTAGACAACAGGATGCAAAGGGTAGTAGTAAACGGAGTCCACAGTGAAGAAAGGAGGGTTACTAGCGGGTACATGAGGGTCCAGTACTGGGACCGGTCCTTTTTAATGTCTTTATAAGTGACATTGCAGAGGAACTGGAAGGAAAAGTATGTCTCTTTTTAGACAACACAAAGATCTGCAACAGGGTTGATACACCAGATGGAGTGGAAAGGATGAGAAGAGACTTGACAAGGTTGGAGGAATGATCAAATGTATGGCAGCTCAGATTCAATGCAAAGAAGTGCAAGTTAATGCACCTGGGAAACAAAAACCCAGGGGAAGAGTAGACAATGGGGGTGAGATACTGACAACAGTAAAATGGAAAGGACCAGGGGTAATTATATCAGATGACCTAAAGGTGGGCAAGCAATGTGAGAAGGCAGTAAGGAAGGCTGGGGGATACTGGGATGCATAGGGAGAGGCATCAATAGTAGAAAACAGGAAGTTGTTATCCCTCTGTACAGACAGTTGGTGAGACCCCATCTGGAGTACTGTGTGCAGTTCTGGAGACCCCATCTCCTCAAAGACACAGACAGAGTGGAGGCTGTCCAGAGGAGGGCAACCAAAATGGTGCAGGGTCTGCACCAGAAGACATATGAAGAAAGACTAAAGGAGCTTAATATGTATACCCTTGAGGAAAGGAGGAAGAGAGGGACATGACAGAAACTTTCAAGTACCTCAAGGGAATCAACAAAGTCCAAGAGGGTGGCTTCTTTCAGAAAAAGAGATGTGCAAGAACAAGGGGGCACAATTTGAAGATAGAGGGGGGCAGGCTCAGAGATAATGTGAGGAAGTATTTTTTCACAGAGAGGGTTGTGGATGCACGGAACAGCCTCCCTGAGGAGGTCGTGGATTCTGGAACAGTGGGGGAATTCAAGAATGCATGGGACAGACATAAGGCAGTCCTAGTGGGGGGTAGGAGGAAGTAAGCTGTTGGTTAACTAGGATCTGCAGCTTATCTGTTAGGTAGGAAAATGGGCAGACTAGGTGGGCCAAGCAGTCCTTATCTGCCGTCAAATTCTATGTTTTCTATGTTTCTATGGAGACTACATCACATATCCAATAGCCAAGATTATGAACACATCTTTCAATACTGGGGTAGTACCGAATGACTGCAGACATGCAACAGTAGTCCCATTATATAAGAAAAGAAACAGATTAGAAATATCCAACTAGGGACCTGTCAGTTTGACAATTTGACTCAGTTTGAGTTAGGTGTCAGAGTGGCTCAGTTGGTAGCACATTCGCCTCTGGACCAGAAGGTCGTGGGTTCTTGTCCCACACCTGGATTGGACTTGCACCTAAAAATCACTGGCATCCGAGTGCGGTACTGGGGGGTGCTGTAATGCTGGGGTGTACTGTCCTTCAGATGAGATGTTAAACCGAGGTCCCTTCTGGTTGTCCTGGTGGGTGTCCAGGTGGAAGTAAAAGAACCCAGAGCACTCTTCGCAAAAGAGTAGGGAACATTCCCAGTGTCCTGGCCAACATTCCCCTTCCCATAAACTGGTTCATGCAATTATCCAGGCTGTGTGTGGTGATGATGTGTGATATGGCTGCCACCACACATTCAGTCACTTCACTACCAGTCTAGCATTGCTTGTAAAGCGCTTTGGATGTATGAAAAGCACTATATAAATGCTGATTCTTCTTCTTCTTGACATCAGTACTGTGCAAAATATCAGAAACCTTTCTAAAAACCAAAACTGAGGAAAATCTAAATAGGCCAGGCTGGGAAGACAGTAAACAACATGGGTTTAAAAAAGAACAATGGGTGTAATTCAAATCATTTATGTTTCTACGAGCATATCAACAAAATAGTGAGCAAACACATACCAATGGACATCATATGTCTAGACTTTCAAAGGCATCTGACAAGGTCCCCAATAACAGCCTTCTGCAGAAAATTCAAAAAATTGGTATAGACAGTAGAATAGTAAGTTGGACACAAAATTAGCTATTTGGTAGACTTCAAAGAGTAAGTCTTTGGCAAGTACTACAGATCCAATCAAAGTGTCCAGTGGGGTGCCACAAGGTTCAGTGTTGGGGCCAGTGTTACTAGCTGCTGACCTCTGAATGGGTTCAGAATCTGGGGATGGTATTCGATGATGGGCTGACACTTGGTTCTCAGGTGTCACCCGTTGTCAAATTCTCATTTTACCATCTGAGGAACATCACTCTGATTAAGCACCTTGTTTTGTCTGGCGATCTTCCAACCTTGGTCCACGCTTTTTGTGACTTTGTGCCTTGATTACTGTAACTCCCTTTACCTGGGACTTCCTGGGGGTAAATATTCGCCACCTGCAGCTGGTGAAGAATGCTGTGGCCAGGTTACTGTCTGGATCTTCTTGATCCAGTCATATTACCCCTGTGCTGCACACTCTGCACTGGCTGCCTGTTCAGTGGCAGATCACCTTTAAAGTCAGTTTACTGACTTATAAAGCCCTACACGGTTTGGGTCCAAGTTACCTGCAAGAGCTTCTGTATCCCTACTGCCCCCTCCAGCTGCTCCACTCAGCTGACAAGGGATTGCTAGAGATTCCCAGGATGCATTTGAAGACTTCTGGAGCACGGGCTTTTGTCTTTGCTGCTCCTACCCTGTGGAATTCTCTGTCTCATCGGATACGAGAGTTCCTGACAGTGGAGAGCTTCAAGATTGCTCTTAAAACACATCTTTTCCAGCTGGTCTTTCCAGATTTTTAATATGGCATTCAGATATGGTAATTGGAAGCATATATTTATTATTAGTGTTAATTAGTTTTAGAGTGTTTTAAATTGCTTTAGTGAATTTTTACGACTGTACAGCACTTTGACATTCATGAATTGCGCTTGATAAATAAAATTTGATTAATTGATTTTTATTGTACATAAGTGACTTACTTCATAACATCAATAACAAAGTCATTAAGTTCGCGGATGATATTAAGCTAGATGGACCTGTAGCGACAGAAAATCAACACGCTGAAAAGAAAAGGGACTTAGAAGAAATAGAAAGATGTCTCTAAGAAATAAAATGCCATTTGCATTGATACATGTGCAGTAATGCACTTAGGAAAACATAACACTGAACAAACAAACACACTGACTAGGGGAATACTAAAAGCACCAACACAAGAGAAAGATTGTGGCATATTAGTGGATCATAAGCTCCAATTTAAAAACCACAGGACAAATGTGATTAGGAAAACCAATTTCATTGTAAGAAATATAACAAGCATCTGTCAATGCCAAATTTTGGCTTGCTGGCATTGGCATTGGTAGTGCAGAAGTTAGAGAAATGCATAATAGGAATGGCAGTGAAGTATTGAACCGACACCAACCCCACCCCCAACCCCACCTTGCAGAGACTGACAGGCTTTGGGGATGTGACTTTGGGTCATCGGATAACGCTCACACCATTTCACCTCACCCTACTCTCTAGACACCGACAGGTGTCGCAGTGTGCCTTGTGACCCTACCTCATGAACAGTGGCACTATCAGTTCATTACCCAAAAGTTGATTTTGCACAGTGATTGCGCCATTTGGCACAACAGGTTGAAAACTAATTTCGGGCAGGATGTGAAAAATGACAGCTATACTGTTCATGAGGCGGTGTGAAATTATGGCTATGTTGACAATCTGATGCGAAAATATGAAAAACTGGCGAAGTTACGAGCGTGTGTAGAAACTGCACAACGCACGCCTGTAACGCAATCATTTTTTTTAATTTTTTGACCAGATTTTCAACATGGGCATTTTTGGACCTCTCCTCATGAACAGTGGCACTGTGATTTTGTTAATCTGTCCAAAACGTTGATTTCCTACAGCGACCGTGCCATTCTGTGTCACAGGTGTAAAAACATGTTTTGAGCAGGATGTGAAAAATGACAGCTGTATTGTTCAAAAGGAGGTATAAAAAAACTGTGCAGCACACGCTCATAACAAAGTCATTGTTTGGAATTTTTTCACCAAATTTGCAACATAGACTTTTTGGGACCTCCCCTCATGAACAGTGGCACTGTCACTTCGTTATTTAGTCCTGAAAAGTGATTCTGTATTATGACTGCGAAACCACCTTTCGAGATCGAGTAATGAAATGACAGTGACACGTTCACAAGGTGGGGTACCTAGATCTCCGTGTTGAAAATTTGGGGCCAAAATTCCAAAACATGGCTGAGATATCAACCTAAGTTGAACCCCTCCATTGACTCCCTTATAAAGCTTACCGTCATTTCTTCAGTTTGCGGTTGGCCTTTGAAGACTGCAGACATGTCCCATGCTGCAGAAGATTGCTGCTCCCAACCTCTGGAGGCAAGTATGGGGTGGGGGGGTCCAGGTAGGTGGGTGCGAAGAGGGAGGGTTTGAGTTGAGGGACAGGGGAGACCACGAGGGACCGTTTTCTGTTTTACAGGTTAAATAAAATAAAAAGACCAAGTCTATGGAGGATGTTTTTTCTATTTTACAGGAGGAAAACAATTTAAAAAAATGTAGGCACACTGGGGTGAGCTATCAGTGTACCACAATAGTTGGGGGGGCGCATGCCATTGCCAACATGGGACTGGGCAGGACACCCCATTGTCAGCAAAGAACATAGACAGGTTGGGGGGACAGCACATCCAACACTGGGAGTGAGCATCCCAGTGTTGGAAACAATTATTTTGGCACACTGGGGTGAGCTCCCAGTGTGCCACATTAATGGGAGGGGATATATGATGACACGGGGATTGGGCACCCCCGATGTCGGCTTTGAGGGATTGTGTGGTGGGCAGCAGGAGCCGACATGTTTTGGCACACTGTGGTGGGCTCCCAGTGTGTCATATAATGGGAGGAACATGCTGACATGGGGATTGGGCACCCTGATGTTGGCTTTCCAGGGAGTGAGTATCGGGAGGCAGGAGTCATCATTGTGGAAAGCCATGCCATGGCTATTTTACTTATTGAAATGTTTCACCAGGAAAGGCACACTGAAACTCCACTGGTAACTCCGGCCATGCACATTACAGTGTACTGTAATGCACGTGGCCGGAGTCTTGTCATCTGCCGTTGCAATGAGGAAACTGCACCTCATTGGAGTGGCAGATTTCTTTCAAGGTTTTGGCTCTCTTTGAAACTGCTGTCATTGCCAGCATGCTCACTGATTGGCAGCTGAGGGACGCACCCACTAAAGCGTCCCCTGCCTTGGCCACAACACTGACACACCTCTGAATGTGCTACTACCACAAGATGTTGATTGCACACGCGCAAGCCAACATCAAAAGGAACATTTTAAACTGAACTATGGGATACCTGATACCATTATACCAAATGTATGTAAGACCATATGGCGACTATGGGTCTCAAATTTGGAACCCTTACACACAAGGTGAAATGGACAGGATGGAGAGGATATAGAGGTGATATACAAAAATAGCAGGATCTTTGAGAGTATTAAGCTACAAAGACAGACTGACCAAGACTGGTCTATTCAACTTACAACAGCAAAGAATCAGAGGTGACTTAATGTCAATGTTTAAAATAATGAATGACATAGATCTAAGAAACGAAATGGGGATGAGATTACAGGAAAAACCAATAGGCCTTAGAGATCACAAAAAACAAATCAAGTTAGATACAGCTACAAATAACAGCAGGTATTTTCCATTCATAAACAGAACATGCAGAATATGGAATAGATTGCCAAATTAAATAGTAGACTGTAGTTTATTATCAGCATTTAAAAAGGGAATTGATATATGGTTAACAGAAAACAGGTCTAAATGGACTCTCTAATGTGGGGAACGGTTCACATGGGTTGTAAGGCCTTCTTCCATTCAAAACCCAGTATAACTACCAAGTATAAATACCACTTTGGAGAATATATGAGACATAATGGAACAGCCTTGAAATGGTTTAAATCATAAACTGTCAGGAAGCAGCAGGTTTTAATAGGATCCTTATTGTGATTGGTTCTGTTTCCCATGATTTTCACAGTGTTCATGTTGCCTCTGAAGTGGGTCATTAGACAGTACAATATGAGTTTTCACTGCTATACAAAGGATACTCCACTGCACCTGTGTTTGCACCTGATAGGCATAGAGCTGGAGCAATGCCTTTAAGAAATTATTGTCTATATGGCCTCCAGTTGGCTGAGACTCAACCCTGACAAAAGGGAGCTCTTTCTAGTGGAAACAGGCCCTCGTGAGTTGGCAGGTCAGAGCTATGCCATAAGGTCTCCATCTTTAAATGGTGTACCACTGTCTGCTGTGGATAGTGTAACAAATCTGAGTCACTGTGGACTCATGACTGACCCTTGGACATCATGTGTTGGCCGTGATCTGCACTGGATTTTTCCATCTTCAGAATATCTCCCAGATTAAGCGCTCTCCGGTGCAAGCAGAACTGGGGATGCTGATGCATGCCTTTCTGACCTTAAGACTCAGTTACAGTAATTACTGTAATGCTCTGTACCTAGGGCTTTCTAGAGGGTTGCAGTGCAGGCTGCAGCTAGTGCAAATTGCTGCGGCCAGGTTGATTACTGTGACATCATACTCAGTGCATATCAAGCCTGTGTTGCAGCAGCATTTGCACTGGCTACCTGTTAGGTGACACACAAGCTTTAAGATTTCACTGTTAACATACAAAGCCCTGCACAGTTTGGGTCCTAGCTATCTTAAAGAACCCTGGGCATGATACACTCCTGGTTGCTCACTCAGCTCCACTGAGGCATTGTTGTTGGCCACCCTAGGATCCCAGTTAAATTTGTCTGAAGATAGGGCTTTCTCAGTGGTGGCCCCAGTTATTTTGAACCCCTTACCATTGCATTTTAGGAGTCCTCTATTGGTGGGGGCATTCAAGAATGGGATGACATTGTATTTGTTTACACAAGCATTCAGCACTATTTAACTTATTTATTTATATTCTGTTATGTATTTATTTAGCTCATGCCTTTTGACTTTCTGTATTTATTGTTTTGTTTTGTTTTGTACTTTTTCTGTTTGATTTAACTGATACAGTGCTGTGTGCCCCTGGGATGTGGCACTTTAAAATAAATGTGTTTTGCCTTGCCATATGTATAAGCCAACAAAAACTGGCTACTTACCTTAAAATGCCAAATGACACCAAAAAAAGACTATTGAAGATTCTTCTTTATTTGAGTTTTTAATCCCCAAACTAATGTAACTGGCCCCGCCCGGAAATTGAAAGCCAATTAGCCAGGGAGTAGGGCGAGGGCCTCGTTGGGTTGTTCGGCTCAACAGCCAGGTGACTGACCTGAATTTAACCACAGGCCAGTCAGCACCGGCAACTGGGAGGTTTAGAGAGAGCCGGAATAAAGGGGAGGCTCTGTTCCCCTACATGGGTACCACTGGGTGATCTATGGAAAGAGACGGACACAAGAGAGTCAGTTTCAACAATATTTTACATAATTCTTGTCAGAACAATAACAAACATAAGGGGTAGTGGGGAGATCTTTACTCTACAAAGAGGGAAGGAGGAACAAAAGATCAGATTCTGATAACGAGGGGGGGTTTCAACAAGATACAGGAGTCTTAGAGTCGACTGCTGGGAGAAGCAGCATGTCACAAACACTGGGCCTGCCAAATTCTTGTCCCAGGCGCCAAGACTGTATTTGATGGGGCAACTGCTGTGGCACCAGCCCTCTTCTGGCCACCCTTGATGACCGCAATTTGTCCCCAGCCATGACTCTCTGTCTGCACTGGGGCAAACTGCTATGGCATCAGCCCTCTTCTGGCCACCCTCGATGACCACAACTTGTCCCCGGTGTGACTCCCTGTCTGCGCTGGGGCAAACTGCTATGGCGCTGGCCCTCTTCTGGCCACCCTAGATGGCCACAACTTGTCCCCAACATTAAGGTTCTGGATTTCTGTAATAATCCCTCAGCCTAGAGCCATGGAGTATAAAGTGTCGGGACACTAGCCCTGTGGGTATGGACCTCTGGACCTCTGGCCTAGACCTCTGGACCTCCGGCTCTTCAGCACTGGACCTCTGGACCTCTGGGACTGGACCTCAGGCAATGGACCTCTGGACCCCCCCTCGACACTCTAGCACTGGACCCCTGGACCTCCAGCACTGGACCTCCAATGTCCTGACACTTGACCCTCAGAACTATGGCCTTGGAACATAATCGTAGATCTCCGACCCTGAATTTCTGATGTTGCATCTCTGGGCTTTCGGCAGTTCCATTGTTATAAACAGTAATAGCCATGCTAATACAGTCATATTTCTTGTCTCAGTGGTTATAGATTAGTTCCAAAGTTCAGACCACAGTAAATGTACAGGCAATATCTTGCTTGTTGAACCCTAACACTGGTGGACCTGACTCTAATGGGGTCCTGTCTGGCTAAATGAAGTTCTACCTGTTACCGTGGAAATGCTAAGTGGGGAAAATAGGCTATCTGGAGAGCTGTACAAAAGATGAGCCCCTTTTAACACGAGAGGGCTTATGTGGCTAGTTAGGCTGCTATACCACTATGGGGAGACTAACTCTACTGGGTCCCCCTAACACCTGTGGAGTCTAAATGGCTAACCGTGGGCCTAAACTTGCCCCTTAACATCAGTGGTCTAACCTGCCCCTCTAAGTAGCAGTGGACCTAACCTGCCCCTCTAAATAGCAGTGGACCTAACCTGCCCCTCTAAATAGCAGTGGACCTAACCTGCCCCTCTAAATAGCAGTGGGCCTAACCTGCCCCTAGTACCACAGGGCCTGGTGCTCTACTTCCTACTGGGCCTGTTACCCTCATTACCACAGGTCTGGATGCCCTTCCTTTGCTGAGCCTCGTGCCCTAATTACTACAGTCCTGGCTGCCCCTTTACTCTGCTGGGCCTCGAGCCTCACTCCACCGGCCTGGCAGCCCTTTACTTGCTGGGCCTCGTGGTTTTAATTACTACCGGCCTAGCTGCCCCTCTACTCTGCTGCTTCCAGGCCTGGCTGCTCCTTTACTCTGCTGGGCATCATGCCCTATTTACTGCGGGCCTAGCTGCCCCTCTACTCTGCTGGGCCTCATGTCCCAATTACTACCGGGCATGGGTGCCCCTTTACTCTGCTGGGCCTCGTGCCCTATTTATTATGGGTCTAGCTGCCCCTTTACTCTGCTGGATCTCATGCCCCAGTTACTATGGGCCTGGTGCTCTCCTTAAACTGGGCCTGGTGACCCTCTAACTGCGGGCCTTGTGCCCTAATTACTACGGGCCTGGTGCCCTCCTTAAACTGGGCCTAGTACCCCTCTAACTGTGGGCCTGGCACCCTCTACACTGGGTCTGGTGCCCTTTATAATGGGCCCGGTACCCCTTTAAAATGCAGCAGCTCTCTGAGAGCTGTCAATATTGTGGCCTGGCACCCTTTGTCCAGCCCCTTTAACTGCTTGAGCTCAGCCTGCTGTCACTCCTCAGATGCAACTCCACCCAGCTCCACCTCCCTCATGCGTATACAGGGCATCATCAGTGGCCTAAATTTATAAGGCCCCTCCCTTGGCTGTCGCTACCTTCCTGCCCCTTTTTAATATTAAATAAGGGTCCTACTGACCCTGATCCTCTCCATGGTGCTCATCTGCTTTTACTAATGCCTTGTGCGCTTTAACCCCAACCAACTGCAGTCTCTACAAAATTGTTTGGCAGGCAGCACGCTTCATGTGCTGCCACTGACTCACCACTCTCCAAGCTGCTTCTTCAGTGGGTCGAGAGGTGGGAGGAATTCTGGCAGAGGGAGGGAGCTATAAAGGCAATGCAGCGAGTGACAGGGGGCCTCTGGAAGGCCAACAATTATTCAGTGACGCGGCTCTTGCTAGTCGCCGATGTAGGACTGGAGAAACTTTCAAATTAAATCAACAGGGGCATAAAACAAATAAACGTCGGGGCTCACAGCCCAACGACCGCACCAGACTTCATTTTCTTCTAGTGATGCCCCGATGGCACCACCGACTGCACCGGAGCTTTCCTGAAGTAATCAGCAGCTGTAGGAGGAGCAGGCATGCAAGCAAGCCTGGACGGATGGCTTTAACGACAGGCAAGCCTTTCCTGGTCCCCCCAGACCTGCTGCATCCTCTCCCCTCCAGAGCTACTATGAACTCCCCTCAACGGTCCTCTCTCCTCGCTCCAAACTGTCTTTTGCAGACTCCTCCGAGTTCCAACCTCCAGGTCACGAGCCTCCTGTTTTAAAAAAGCTCCCTGCTCACTCTTTCTCATGCTGGGGAACCTAGCCTTGTTCCCCATGCACACATGCTGCTCCTGCAGCACAGCATAAAAATAATTGTTAAGGGAGGGCAGAACTTATGGGGGAAGCTGTAAAAATTTCCTATTACACTAATAAAGCTATTCTGGTATGCTGTTGCTAATTCTATGTCAATGACTGTCTTAAAATCCTTAGTAGGTTCTATAACTTTTTGTAGAATTTGGTATCAGACAGTTGACTGAGGACTTCTAATTCATAATCTTTAGTGTCCGTGGCAACCATGCTACAGTACCACCCTTATCGCTGGTTTCATAGCGACAGCATGGTTGTCAGATAAGTCTCAGTGCCTTCTGCTCTTCTCCTGGGAAATTACAATATTTCTCATATGCAGTACCCTTAGCCAACTATTCAGTGTCCTGCTCTCATTCATTTTTGAAGATTTCAGTAGCCCTGGTGGATGATCAGCAGAAAATAGATGGCTTCTTAAGGATCCTCCTTGTGTTTTGTGATACCAGGTCCTGTTGTAAATTGCTCTTCTCTCCTAATTCAGGCACCTGTCCATTACTGAAAAGATTTGGGGTTGGTTGTTCCAATAAGAGTCACTTAAAAAAGGATTATGCTTAGTTATTTGCACATTTTATGAACATCTATTATGGCGTCAAAAGTTTTAAACCTGCATTTGGAACAAAAGAGAATCTTTTTAAAGTAAGTCTTTTTTTTCTACATCTGTCAAACAATATGTTGTAATGTTAATGACATTTAGATCAGGGGCAAGGAAGTTGTGGTTGATGGGGTCTTAATGATGTTACTGTCCTTGATTTTGGCCCTGGCTGCTGCCCCTGCTCCTGTAGTTTCCACCTCATCTTCCTACTCCTTTTTTCCAATGTTGGAACTGACTCAACTGTGTCCTTGCTTGCTTTTCCTTTTCAGTTGAACACATATCCGATTTTGGTTCTGAGTAGGTGGGCTCAATGAACCTGCATCTTAAAAAAGCTCATAGATTGTGCTGGAACATTTGTATAAAATTGTATTAGAATCTGTTGCTGGCCTTTAAAGACCTAGTCTAGACTGAAAGGATATCTCCTTCGTTTCCTCCCGTTATATAGTTGATTGTTAGAATAGTCTGCAGTGTCCCTTCAAAGTGTATTCTTTTTTATTTAAGTTATTTTGTCCTGTTTAGAAATGGTCTCTTGCAATTGTTTTCAACTCCCCTTCACATCTGGTCTGTCATTAATAACAGCAAAGGCTTGTTCCTCTAATTCCAAGTCTTCATTTACCTCTGGATTGTGTCATCCAATATTGATTGATTGATTGATGTATGGCTTGACTGACTGATTGATTGGTTGAGTGAGTGATTGATTGATTAACTGATTGATTGATTGATTTAAAAGTGTTTCAGCAAGCAGACATACAGTATTATAAACATACTCACTTACAGATGTGACCTGCAGGCGGAGAAAGGGGAAAACAAATTAGAAAGAAAACCAGCAATAGCAATATACCACAGTATACAGAAAACAGAGATTACAATAATCATCAGGCAGGTTCAACAACTAGTGGATAGTGGGCAACAACAATAAACCAGCAACACAAGTCAGGTGCCATCACAATAGGACACAATCATATTTTTGAGAAGCTGCTTTATCGTGGCAGTACTGCTGAAAGTGCTGCTACCCAGGTGAAAGTTGTTCCATACCTGAGGGAGTTGGTAACTAAAGGCAAGTCAATCAGCAGGAGCTAGTATACACTAAAAACTGATGGTTCTGCAAAAGATAAATGTAAAAAGCCAGCATTTATTTAAAAGACTGTACAAACCACAGTCAACAAGCAGGTCAGTTCCACCTGCCTCACTATTATGTGTACTTTACTCAAAAAATATGTGTGAATTAATGTCAACAACAATCCAACGTACAGATAGGAATAAAAAAAATGTTATGTTTATTTAAAGCCCATCAGCTCTGAAGAAGGGACAATTTAGGCCCTGAAATATCAGCTCTTTTTGTAAGGAAATACTTTGGCTGGGCACTGAAACAGAAGAAAGAAAATTATGCAACAAAGAAAGCATCAATATTTACAGTGTTGAAGAGAAATAAAAATATTGAATGACACCCAGAACTGGATTGTTTGAATTGTATTCAAGGGGTAGACTAACTAACAATTCACACAAAGATTTGATGTACCGGTACAAGTAAAATGCTCTCAGAAAAACAATTTATTAAGAAAAGGGAACACAGGGAAAGAGTCTAAAACCAAAACAATAACTCTGTTGCCAGAATGGGAGCAAAGATGATGTGTGGACAGAGCACCAGAGGTGGGAAAGGTGAGCAAATAATCTGAGAGCTTATTGAGCCCAGTATTTAAATCCAAAGAGAGCCAGGTGTTGTACACAGCTATCAGGCAGTGAGGGTCAGCCCAGATAGTCACATAGTGTGCGGTATTGCATTCAGACAGGGGCTTGAAGGATGAACTTACAGAGGGCATTGAATAGGGTATCCAGTTTCATTAAATGGCATTCAGGGGTGATATCATAAGCCACATCACCAAAGCCAATGGCTGGAAAGTTTAAACTTTCAATCAGGCATTTGCACATTACCAATGAGAGGCAATCACTCACCAGATAGAGGGCACCAAGTTTTCTGTAGGATTTCGAAACAAATACCTGGATATGTGAAGGAAAGTTTTTTTTTTATTATTATTATTTATGGCTTTGTTAACTGGGTAGGTGCACTGATCTCAGGGACCATTTTGAAGCACGACCTGGTCCACGTACGGCGGCACAGAGTAGAAACATCAGAATAACAAGAACATAACAAGAGCAGGTAATATATAGTGAACGGTTACAGTTGTTACATTTGGCAATACATGGTGGCAGTAGCTGAGGGACAAGAAATAACAATGCAAAGTAAGGCTCATGGTGGTACAGTTTCAGTAAATAAGAGAGCCTATTTGGCCCTACCCCTGGAACCTATGGGGGGGCTAGTCCTTAATACAGTGGCAGGTGGATACCAACAGGAGCCAATCTTTGAGGTGAGTCTTGAACTGGCAGTGAGTGTTTATGGTGTGCAGTTCAGTGGGCAGCTTGTTCCATAGTGTGGGGGCTGCTACAGACAGGGCTCTAGCGCCCATGTTTGTGGCTACCCTGGGGATTTTCAGGGAAGGGATACTGGAGGAGCTTAGGCAGCAGTGTGATGTTTGGACAGTGAGAAGGGGAGCAAGAGGGGATTTCTGGCCAATATGGATGGCAGAATCAATAAAACTGTACAGTGCAAGGTCAAAGCGGGCTTGTAGTGGGAGCCACCCCAGTGTAGTGTAGAGTTTACATTGGTGTGTGTGTGGAGAAAGAGGCCAGCAGGGAGAAGCGGTAGGTACTGTTGTATACTACTGATAGTTTTGCCATGGTGGATAAGGAGGTCCTGGAGTAGATGGGAGAGCAGTAGTCCAGGATAGGTAGCAGATTTCCCTGGACGATAGCATGGCGGGCCTCGGGGGTGAGGTATTGCCGGCATCTGTAGGCAGCCCCTAGTTTTTGGTGAAATCTTAGAACCAGGGAGTTTATGTGCTCTGTAATGGAAAGGGAGGGGTCAAGCACAACTCCTAAATATTTGAAATGTTTGATGTTCTCTAGGGCATGGCCATCAGGGGATGTGATGATTAGGGGTGGGTTAGATTTGCAATTCATTAGGAAGGGCTTAGATCTGAACAACATTGCTTTTGTGTTTTTGGCATTGACCAGAAGGAGGTTGTCAGAGAAACCAGTTGTGGGCTGCGGTGTAGTTTTGTGAGAGGGCTGCAGACATGAGAGTAGGAGACTTTCCACTGGAGAAGAGCACAAGGTCGTTGACGTAAAGGATTGAGTGACAGTTGAGACTATCCACTGGAAGGAAGTTAATGAATAAGGAGAAAAGGAGGGGTCCCAGGATAGAGACTTGGGGGACCCCAGTAGAGACAGGCAGGGTGGGTGAGCGGGCTGGGCCAATGCCCATAAACTGGGAGTGCCCTGTAAGGTAGCTTCCAAACCAGGTGGTGACCTCTGCGGAGCAGCCAAGGTGATGCAATTTGGAGGATGGAGCGAGTGATTGACCAGGTTGAAGGCTTTGGAGAGGTCAATGAAGACTGTGCCAATTGCATTTCCACAGTCCATGTTTGTGATGATGTGGTCAGTTAGGAGTGCAAGGGCAGTGGTGGTGGAATGATTCTTGTGAAAGCCGTGTTGTTGGCTACATAATAGGTCATATTTACCTATGTAGTCAGCAAGTTGGTGGTTGACGGCTTTTTCCAGTAGCTTGCTTAGGTGAGGAAGGATGCAGATTGGGCAATAGTTGTCTGTGGATTGTGGATCCCAGGCTTTATGAATGGGAATGACCTTCAGAGTTTTCCATATATCGGGCATGGAGGAAGTAGTCAGGTTGAGGTTGAAAATGAACATTAGGGGTGCGACGATGGCAGGGGAGATAAGTCTAAGGAAGACAGGGGATAATCCGTCTGCTCCAGGGGAGCCATAGTTTGGGAGGCTCTTTAGGAGATTATCTATGTCAGCATGTGAGAGTATTTTGAACAAAAAGGGAGGAGGTGGAGGTTGAGAGGTAGGCCCAGCAAAAGATGTCATTGGGGCGTGCAGGGGGACAGGGTTTTTTTGCAGGTCATTTGGGAGTTTTCTCGGGTACATATTGAGGTCAGAGAATTTGTTGTTGAGGGCCTTGACCACTTCTTGGGGATCAGTAATGAGGCCAGCAATAGTGTGTAGCTGTGGGACAGGCTTACTGGAGGGGGGGGGGTTTAGTAGTGAGCTAATGGATGCCCAGAATAGTTTAGGGTCCCCGAGGTTAGTTTGCTGGAAACTGCAAAAATGTGTCTGTTTGAGAACTTTGGCCAGGTGTTTGCAAATGTTCCTCCATTGCTTGTAATCATCCCGTAGGGTACGGAATGGGGATGCTTTATAGGTTGACCAGGCACGGTCCCTGTCTTTCATGAGGGCAAGAGGTCTTTCATGACCCATCACGAGTAGTCACCCCTCACCCTTCTGGTGGTGACTGGAAAATGCTTGTCTTGTAGAGTCAGGAGAGCTTGAGTGAGCATTTCTATTTATTTTATTTTAGTCTTTGGTAACCGGATAAGGCCCACTAAGCACAAGTGCCTGTTTTCAGGGGCAACCTGGGAGCACTGGGTGGTTAAGTGACTTGCTCAGAGTCATACAGTATGCAAGTGAAGGTTGTGAGAATCAAACCCAGGTCTGGTCTGCTGGATGTACCAAGCTCGTTCACAGCTCATTACTCTAATCTCTAGGCTATACTACCAGCATGGATGCTGCCTGGGTCGCAATTGATTCTGAGAAAATGGCAGACCAGTCCAGTGCCCGTGCCTCAGAGAGAAGGAGGGGGGTGTTTGGGCTTCTGAAATTACAGAAAGACAGGTATTTGGGTGGGGCCATTTAAGTTTGGATGATCAGAGAAGGTATGTAGGGGAGTGATCGCTAATGGAGTTGGCCATGGTACCAGCGTGCAGGACACAGTCCTTCCGGTTAGTTACAATCCAATCCAGGAGTGTCTGTGTGCTCTTGTGAGGGTTCTGCCTTGTGGGAAGGTTAATAGTTTGGGCCAGGTTGTATTGTTTTAGGAGGGAGGCATAGTCAGGCTGGTGGGAACTGAACCAGTTTTGATTGAGATCACCCAAGAGAACTGAGTCTCTGCGTGGGGATATGGAGCCCAGGCCAAAGAGGAAGCTGTTTAGACCCTCAGTTCCAGCTGTAGGGATTGTAGCAGCACCCAATGTAGACTTTTTTGCTAGTTTCCAGGGTGAGTTCAGTGAGGAGTCATTCACTGGGAGAGGTTGGGTTGGAGCGGAGAACTATGTTGGTTGATAGAGGTTCCTTGATGAACAGAGTAACCCCACCCCCTTTTTTTTTGCCAGGTCTATCCAGGTGGTAGGAGAAGTACCCAGGTATTTGATAGGTGGCATCAGTAATGTGAGGTTTTAGCCATGTCTCGGAGAGTCCCAGTACGTGGGGTTTATATAGCTCAACCCATGCTTCCAGGTCCTGATATTTGGAAGGGAGACTGCATACATTTATATGGGTGATTTTTAGCCCTGGGGCATTTGTCCAGGTGCTGTCAGAGGGGGCTATGTGGGAATTAGAGGGGCCAGGATTGCTCTCAATGTATCCTGAATGAAGTAAGAGGGATAGGAATGGGATGCAGGTGCAGGAGGGAATGGCAATAGAGCAGGACATGGAGGTCAGGTAGTGACCAAGTAAGCAACGTTCCATGATTAAGAGGAAGGAGAGGGTGATGTGACCTGGGTTGGAGAGTTCCCACGAGGGGAGGAGTGTAGGGTGTACAGGGGGGGGAGAGGGATTCTGAGAGGTAGGCAAGGTACATTTGGTCCTGGGCCAGTGATGAGGCACATACATTGGTCAGCACCAGGGCACATGCTAGGGAGATCTCAAACAGTGTGAGCTAGGGCAGGTTCATGGTGACAGCGAATGTTGGTAGAGAGAAGGTGAAAAATTTGGAGTCCAAAAGCGCAGGTCTAGGAGACTTTTGCATGAGCAGTGCTGGGTGAGAACAGCAGACCAGTGAGGAAGCTTTAAGAGAGAGAGGGAGATCAACAAAGGGTGTGGGGAGATGGATAGCTTTAAGCTCCAGAGCTCTAGTACTGGGAACCAATGGGGGGCAGGATGGGGTAGGAGAGGGAGGAGTTTAAGTGTATTTAATGGTGGCCTGGGATGGGGAGGTGTGGGCCGAAATATACAGCAGCAGAAGCAGCAGCCGTGGAGGCCGGAGCCGTGTATTGGCCGTACCTGATGTTTATTTCCAGGGGGCCGGTGGCAGCAGGCTCCTTGGCACCAAGAGAGGCGCAGAGTGATGTCTAGGTGTGCAGGAGGTGAACCATGGATGGCAGTATGTAGTCCAGTGGGCTACAAGGATGCCTGTTGAAAGCGGGACAGGACAGGGATTAATAGCACTCCAAAGTGGTGGGAGTGAAAATAAAATTAACACACAGACAAAAGAGCTGCAATTTACTAAAAGAGGGCCAAATCGGGGGGTGGGAAGCAGTCAGCTAGGCACCAGCTCTGTAACTGTGATTTGTAAAACACGGGGGTCACAGTCGGGGGGCAAAACAAAGGGAGAAATTAAATTGGTAGCTGCACTGGATTAAAATACAACAAATCAGCAGGCTATGGAGACTTTCAGCAAAGAAATCCTGAACTCTGAATCCTATACTCTAATAAACTTAGACACAGCGACTGAGGCAGCAGGTTTAACATAATACAAAAATTGACTGTAAGCAGTAGCACAGGGAAAATCTGCAGAGGGGAAGCTGTGTGGAAAAACTTGGCTCACTGAAACTGAAAATCGGTGCTTGCAGGGAGGCAGGATCCCCATAAGTGTTGGGTTTCAGCTGCTCTGTAGGAGGAAGAATAAAAACAAATATTGTTATTTTCCAGTTCCAGAACGGAGGCAGCCCAAATTAATTCACTGGCTTAATATCTAAGAGCTGAGTCCGGTATCAGGAGAGCAAAAGGCCAGTCTGTCGGGCAGCCAATCAGGACGCTCCTGCTCAGGAGCAACCAGTGAGGACTTTTCCAGAGAAAGGTGCTGATTTTCGAAAACTTTGGCAGCAGAAGCAGCAGCTGTGGAGGCCGGGGCCATGTATAGGCCGTACCTGATGCTTATTTCCAGGGGGCTGGTGGCAGCAGGCTCCTTGGTGCCAAGAGAGGTGCAGAGTGGTGTCCTGGCATGCAGGAGGCAAACCGCAGATGGCGGTAGGGAGCCCAGTGGGTTACAAGGATGCCTGATGCTTGTTTCCAGTGGGCCAGTGGCAGCAGGCTCCCTGGCGCCGAGAGAGGAGCAGACTGGTGTCCAGGCATGCAGGCGGTGAACCATGGATGGCGGTAGGTAGCCCAGTGGGTTACAAGTCCAGGGAATTATCCAGAATGATACCTACAGGTAGGTACTTGTAATGGAACAAGGAGGGTAAGGAGGCACCATCTACGGTATTAATAGGTCAGGAGCAGCAGCTAAACATTTTTTGGTGCTGAAGAGCATAGAAACTCCTTTGGATTGTTAGGAGCTAAGTGATTTACAATGAACCAGCTTGACAGTGCTTTGAAGTCCAATTGTAGGGCAACAGAGATGTCAGCAGGACAACACCCAGATGCATAAAGGATGGTATCATCAGCATACATGTGGATATTACAGGATTTTACATAAAGAGGCAAATCATTTACAAAAACGGTAAAAAAGGAGGGGCCCTAGATCAGAGCCTTTTAAGACCCCTATGGTGATTATGTCTAGGACCTGATAGAGCAGGGCCAATAGAAACCGAATGGGTATGGATAGAGAGGTAAGATAAGAACCAGATAAAGTGAGTTTGTTTAGAAGAAGATAATGGTCCATGATGTCAAATGCTGTGACCAAATCAAAGAAAATAACACCAGTCTGAAGAACCAAATCCCTGTTTGAAAGAATTAAATCAGTGAATCTGAGCAGAGAGGTAGGTATAGAATGTACTTGTTTGGCTACTAGACTTTTTAATAGTTTGGAGAGAACAGGAAGTAGGGAGATAGGCCAATAATTTGCAGGGGTGTCACAGGGGCTACTTTTATGCAAGGGGATAACAGTGACATGTTTCCAGAGTGAGGGAAGCTACCTGTGGCAAGGGAACAGTTAACAATATGGGCCAAGGAGGCAGCAATACCTGAGATCTCCAGTTTCAGAAGGCGGGGGAGGCCACCGGGATCAGAGTGGGAACTCCGCTTGATATGGGAGCATTCCTGGAAAACTTCCAAACAAGTAATGCTGAAGAAGGCAAATTTGACACCAGCACTGTAGGAAAGGATGTGAGGTGGGTGAGAGCTAGAACCAGGAGGAGAAGGGGGACAACAATTAATTTTTGTCCATCAACAAACTGGGTAAGCAAGGTATTGGATATATAATACTGGTCAGTGACCACACCAGGGGCACATCTAAGGCAGATTATATCAGAGCCAGAATGTGAGGGATGGAGCAGATTATTTACCATGTTCCAGAATATGGATCAAGCTTGTGACTCTTTGATGAATTTGGAATGGAAGTAAGAGGCTTTGGCATTATGGATAGTTGAGGTGCATAGGTTCCTGAGCCTATTGTACCACTGGTGGTCAGCAAGGGTACCAGAAACCTTTTGGGCTTACCAAGCAGCATCTGTTAATTTTGCAAGTTTAATATAATCAGCAGGGACCTAGGGGAGATGAGCCCGCCGTTCTTTGTTTGACCTGATTGGAGCATGGGAGTCACAGGTGGCTAGAAATAAGGTGTAGAAATAAGCTAGCGCCTGATCTGGGTCAACAGAGTCATGCAATGGGTTCCAATCAGCAGTCAAGAGATCAGACAGGAAATCAAGCAGGGTGAATTTACTAAAGGAACTCCCTGTAATAATTTTAGGTGAGTCCTTGTTCATCCTGCTACCACAATATGGTGGGGTGGATGGACAAAATCTAATCCAAGAGAGAGTGGTTGTAGGACTGACTATTGAATCAGGTAGGGTAGGTGAGCTATTAGTGAAGATTTAGGGCTTTGGATATAGAGTGGAGAATTGAGGATTTAGGACTGAGCCAAATGAGGTTTTGATCTCCCTGGATGATACGCTCATACCTCGGGGTATCAATAACAGCTAGATGGCTATAAATGAAATCAGTAACAGCATCCTCTCCCTTCCTAGGGGAGCAATATATGCCAGTAATGAACAGGGGGATGGAATGGGAGAAGTGCTTTTACCACAGATTTGCTCATGTGACCTAGGAATTACTTCTTAGGAGGTGAGAGTAAAATTAAGGGTAGAGGATACATATTGTATTGTAGTGTGTGATCAAAAACTGAAAAAGTTCTCAATAAATTATGATATGAAAAAAAGGTTGGCATGGGGGGCCATAGATGACCCCATCACAACACTGCAAGTTTGCAAATAAAATTTAGAGTCAAAATTAGAATTGTTACAGGTCAGGATCTGGTCCAGGGCCTCCTAGATGAAAGCAGGATAAATAAATTCCTCAGTTTGAAAAATATCCATAAAGTGGCTTCTAGCATTAAGTTCCAAATGATGTCTGATACTGGTGTAGAGTGACAACACATCAGTAGTGAGCCACAGTGAACCACCATCCACTTTAAAGTGTTTAATAGCTTCAAGGACTGTTATTGTATCCCTCAGGTAAAAGGGTAGTTTAACCACCATTGTTTGGAGGAACATAGCCTCAAAAGTGGCCAATTTTCCATGAGGGAACCCACACTGGAAACTAAAGGTCTACCAGGTGTGTTTTTTTGAGGGGAGGGGTATGAAACTTTGGTAAGGTGTAAAATGTTGGGATTAAAGGAAAATCCTGTCTAAGAAATTGTAGTTCCTGCTCAATGATGATACCTTCATTAAGGGAACACTTTAAGAATGTGTCACTCTTTTTTTTATAAATCCAAGAAAGATCAGAGTTTAGCTGACGGTAACTATTCAAGCCATTCAGCTGGGAAAGGGCTTCATCCTAGTAGTAGATATGATCTAAAACTACCTGTCCACCCTTATCTGCCTGTATAATAAAGATGGAGTCCATGTTCTACAGTTCCAAAATTGCTTGCTTCCCCACTTCAATTACGTTTTTAAAAGCTGTCTTTGGTTCAGTTTGCAATAGTCTGTCCACTTCAGTGCAGATCAGCCGTGCAAATGTGGCAATGGTCATAGAAAATTATTTATTGGGACAACACATTAATTACATTTTCAAAAGTTTTCCTTGTCTTTTTAAAGTCTTCTAAGGTGCTGACTCCTTTTGTTTTACTTGACAAATCATCCTCAAATTGTTCAGGGGCCCATTCAGGGTCCCAGTCCTGTGGAGGTACATTACTTCATCCTGAAGAAAGGGCTTCCTCTTCCAGGGATGTGTGAATGTCAGCTGTGACTGGGGTCCACTGATCAGCTGTGTACTCCACTGTGTTAGATCCTATGCTGCATCTGTTCACAAAAAAAAAGAAAAATAATAATCTTGCTTTTCCAAATGTTTTGAGCAAATCGACTTGTACAGTAAAATTGTTAATCGGGATCTGGAACGAAGAAAAGGCCTTTAGCTAGGAAGCTTACTTGGGTTGAGGATAGGTTAACAGAGGACAAATGTATAACTAGCCTCTGCCTCTCAAGTAACAGGGGCAGTTCTGCTGAATATTAAGTTGAACTTTATCTTCATCTCTTGCCTCCCCTACAGCCCCTCCTTGTTTTGTTGTTTTTTTTTTTGCAACTGGCAACAGCCGTGGCTTTTTTTGCTGCATGACTATGGCACTAGTTCTTTCTGCCTCTTCCAATGTGAAACCCTGGGGAATGGCTTCTGAAAAAGAGACCATTTTGTTAGTGGAAGAATCAGGGTCTGTGTTATTTGAATCTACAGCTTTTTTTTGTATTTGCTATGTGACTGCTGATTTCTTCTGCCTCTGCTTGCAAATCTAAAATTTCTATTTGTGGATCTGACACATTTCTGTGTGGTGTTGTTGGCTTCCCACTGGTACTCACATACTTAATGTTCTTTGTAGTCTGTGGAATCATTGAGAAACTTGATTTTCTTGCTATAGTTTGATTTTCGTGGGACATTTTTTTCACTTAGCTCATTAAATTCTGATTGACCCTGAGATTTAAACAATTCTTCCTCTGATATCTCAATTTCTTTTAAAGTTTGTTCATGCTTCTCAGTATCTTGAGCCAATAAAATCTGAATCTGAGTAAAGGAACAAGTGCATTCTCCCATGTTTCACAGTATACATCTTTAAAGCATTCCCCCCTCCCCCCGCTGGTCTTTTATCAATGTGCAACTCATGTGGTATGACTTTGGAGTCCTGATATGTCTTTAAACTCACTCTGGTAAAATAAAAATTGGTTTCTGTGAGTTTTAGTTTTTCACACTTATGAAAGGTTTCCTTTAAAACGTCAGCTACTTCTGGTGTAAGATTGAACTTGTCAGAAAACATATTCCCTGCTTACTCTCAGTGGCTAATAGACCTTGCAGTGCGTTCCAGCATGCAGTGTGTTCTCCTCATAAATTACTTTCTAGCACATTTGCCACTCACTGGCTCCATTATTGTATCAATTTTAGAGTCAGTGCTCAGAATTTAAGGAAGTCAGTGGTACACAAGAAACAGGTGTGGACAGTGGATATACAGAGCCTGATGCTCCGCTGAGGGCTGCTAACCCCCGATCCAAATCCAACAAATGAGCAAGCAGGCAAAGCACTCACCAGCTTCTGCACATAAAAACTTATGGAGTCAAAGACAGAATGCAAAATTCTCCACTTTTATTGCAGGTATTTAGAGACGCTGGTGTGGAACACCACCACTCCAGAACCTCAGCGTTTCAACACAAGGTCTTCCTGAGGGGGTCAGAATGTAAGCTACTGATAGAACAAGAAAAACGGGAGGAATGTAAATTGATAAAGATGACTGGAAAAATTGTCACAAACTGAATGAAGAGGGAGATGCTCTTCAGACAAATTTAAACTCCTCACCACAGTAAATATTTCTCCCACTATATGTGGTCCAAGAGGGATGACATGTAGTTGAAACTTTAAACAATGTGGCTCTGCAACAAAATAGATGGTGTCCATGTTGCTGACATCTCAAGAAGGAGTCCAAACACAACACAGTGGCACAGCGCACCAGGAAACTGAGCAGATGCTCTACAAAAGCTTTTTGGAGTGGGCTGTCCTTGTGGAGATGCAAGTAGGCATGGGGATGGCAAAAAAAGAGCAACAGTAATCACATCTAGTAAACCAGTATGAATGAGGGAGTAAGAAGAAACAGAGTCAGTGGACATATGAGTAGCTAGATGGGTATGGCACTGAGGTGAGTTTGAGAAAGACAGCAGAGGATAAAAAGATGGAAAGTAACATCAACATGATAGAGCTGTAGCCCAGTGCTATGAAATCATTGTAATGGACCTACAGAATAATACTTGGCAACACCACTTTGGTACTCCATACACCAACCCCCTACTAAACAATTTAGAGCAGAAGAATCAGGCAACAGCTGTACCACAAGTTACAAAGAGCAGTAAGTCAGGCAGCAACTGCATAGCAGATTACAGAAGAACATTAAATTGCTGGGTATACTGAATAAATGTTAGGACCACCCAGACAGGGTAGAGCAAGAATTACACTAAAATGGATCACTGCACAGATAACTAACCAGATACACAGATGTCTAAGGGAAATATAGTATGTACCAGGAAAAAACAGCAATAGCACCTCTGAACAGTCACAGCAGCACCAACATATATACATAGTATATGGAATATTAAGACTGTACTTACAGTGCTGAGAGGGGCACACAAGACAAGGACTCAGTAGGCTTCTCTCTGGAAGGCAGCATGCCCTGCCGACTCCCACCCCACACTGATGTCCTCAGTCAGTATAACACCCTTGGCTCCTGCCCATAGAGCTTCAGCCTTTAACACAGAGGCCCACTTGACTAAAGGGACATTAAAGATAATGTTTAAGCTCTGCCCATGTGTTAGGTGACCTTCCAACTGGCTTGGTGGACAAGTTGCAGAAGGGCTCCCTTTTCAGCTGTGAGGCACCCATTGTGGGAGTGGGTAAGATAGAGGACTAGTGTTGGCTTAACCTCTCGACCACTTGAAGATTCCATTGTGTCTGATAGCAGATTGACACTGAGAGGAGCAGCACTGTCCTTTCCTTTGAGTTTTGTGGGCATTTAAGCCCTGCCCACTTGTCAGCTAGCCCACCCACTGGCTAAGAGGACTAATGGGAGAAGAGCTCCTTTTGTGGCTCTGAGGTGACCATTGGGTGGGAGGGTAAGATAAAAGACCTGTGTTGGATTACCCACACAACCCCTTAATGATTCCACATCGTCTGGTGGCAGATTGATAATCAATTTGAGGGAAGCTTCTTGTAATAAACATTAATCCATCCAGTAGTCTGAGCTCATGTGGGACTCTTTAAACTGTTAAATATGCCTCTAGAGACATTTTCTGCCAGTGGAGCTTTCTAGCTTTAAGGGCTGCACACTGTAACTGACTGCTGTATTTTAAAGTGACCACTGACTAGTGGCTGTGGCAATTGAAATGAAAGTTCTGTTATTTAGGACATCACTTAAATATACATACAGTATATAACCT
This sequence comes from Neoceratodus forsteri, assembly GCA_016271365.2. Classification (NCBI taxonomy): domain Eukaryota; kingdom Metazoa; phylum Chordata; order Ceratodontiformes; family Ceratodontidae; genus Neoceratodus; species Neoceratodus forsteri. Next base: position 826,274,538 of record CM057449.1, read on the forward strand.
GTTACAGATTCAATTAGACTTTGTGCTTACTGTTTTACAGTCATTTGAGAAAAATAGGCAAATACTCTTGCTCTATCAATCTGATCTGTTTTAAGCTTAGACTCTGGTCTTGTATTATGTGTTATATATTATTCTCCTTATCATTATACAGTATGTGTTAAAAAGTACAATAACCATGGTCATAGAGAACTGGGAGGAAGTAGTATTTGGAGAGTGGGTGTACAAAGCTGATAGTTCTGTTTACACTCCTGATTGATCATATTGTAGGCTTTTTTGTAGCTGTTAACAGGAAAATCCCTCTCATCAAAACCTTATACAAACTTCAGATTCAGGAACGGATTGTGAGAATTCTTGATTTTGAACACAGTGCTAAGAAAATCCAAAAGTCCATCATCATTTGCACTGCAACCTTTGGCTCCTGCTGACATACTTTTCTAAATGCACAGACAACTCATGCTGTAAGGCATTTTTGTAACAAAACCTCTGCATTGCTCAATGGAGGAGCAAACTGGAAACAAATGTTGCACTAGGATACCAACTGTGCACTTGGTAAAACAACAACTAAGGCAACAAAAATAGGAACTTGTAAATGCTAAACAGTGTACAGTGTATAATGACTGTTAAAGATTCTACTTTATTTCAGTGTTCAAAAACTGTGCAGTTATAGAGTGGATGGAGACAGACCCACGCCAGACCTTACTGTTTGACATTTTGCACAGGTGATCAGCACTTTTCCAAAAGCCCCAAACAGTATTACTATGATGCCTTAAATACTACACACATTTAAAGGGACACTGTCAACTCCCTTAGGCCTCAAATTTTCCCAAGTTTAAAAACCATATATTACGATTGCTCTCATTTTGTAGAGATTGCTGATGTAGATAGTTGTTTGATTCTGATTCTTTTTTTATTTTAAAAGGTGAAAAAGCAGACTGCCCACCATAGTGGTGTTACCACACAAAAATATGTTTGTTTACATTCCTCGATCAACTCCCACTGCATCTTTCTTGAACTTGGGAACACACCCAACACAGTCCAAGCACTAATGATGCAAAGAGAGGAGAGGAGACTATTGCATCATGAGTGATTGCACTGTTTAGAGATGTCCGTCATGTTCGGGGAAGTATGCAGTAAGAGTAGATAAAGAATCTGAAACAAAACAAGATTGGGTATAATTACACTATTAGCATGCATTTCAGTTCTACTAAGAAAGGAAGCAGATAAAGCAACTAGCAAAAAAATGAATTTTAGAGAAAGTAACCAATCAAAAAATATGGGTTTTCAGCTAGCAATAATATGCAAAAAAGATTGACAGTATCCCTTTAAAGAGACTGACACAGAAATCTATTATAAGGTGTTAGTGCAATTCAGCTTGTATAATGGAGGCCTGACTGGGTGAGATGCTGGTCCTGTTTAGGAGGTGGCTGTCCCAGATGGATTCTTTGTGGTGCACTGTCCATGGAGGGACCGTGGTGGGGGGGAGTAGACATCTGTTTTAGAGCCAAACTCAATTTCACCGTGTACCCAGTTAGAACTACTTTGCTGTTTGAAAGCATGGCTTTGTGTTTGCTTATTTATTTATTTATTATTTATTGAAATAGTTTCACCAGGAAAGGCACACTGAGCAACAAGGTGCTCGTCTCTCAGTGTGACCTGGGGGGGGGAGGAGGTACAAGGGGGTTGGATAACACATAGGTTATCAACTGAGCAAATAACAGAGGCAAATAGCAGCATATGGATACAATTGCATTAAACAACAAGCAACAACACATGGAGTACATTGGATATTGTGTGGAGCATATAACAATTACCTGACATATAGCAGCACTACAAGGGACAATTTAGCACACAGTGATATGCAGGTATAAACACAGGAGACATAGAACACATGATGGTGCAAGACAAAAAGGCACAGGACAAAATTGCATAGGTTGGGGCTATATGCCAGCATCTGTAGCAAAACTAAGGCCGCTGGTCGGGCAGTGGGGAGGGGAGCAATTGGCGCATGTTCGAATCAGGTACAGGAGCAATTAGTGGTAAGAAAGTTAGCTAGGGCAGTAGAAAGAGGGTGGGCAGAGGAAGAATGCGGAATTTGAGGTGGGAGATCATTCCATAGCTTGGGTAACCGTTGTGAGAAGGTGGCTTGCCCAGCAGTAGTCTTTCACCTAGGGATTGATAGTTGGCGGTAGTTGTAGGATCTAAGATAATGGGCGGAGGAGGGGGCAGCTGAGAGCACGGAGGAGAGGTGGGAAGGGATGGTGCCAAGCCATAGGTTAGATACATATTTAGCACAGTGTGAAATGTGGTGGTTTCCAAGAGACGGTAGTGCCATGGAATGGTAGTCGTCGCAGTGGTGAAGAAAAAGAAGAAGAATCAGCATTTATATAGCTCTTTTCATACATCCAAAGCGCTTTACAAGCAATGCTAGACTGGTAGTGAAGTGACTGAATGTGTGGTGGCAGCCATATCACACATCATCACCCACACACAGCCTGGATAATTGCATGAACCGGTTTATGGAAGGGGAATGTTGGCCAGGACACCGGAATGTTCCCTACTTTGCAAAGAGTGCCCTGGGTTCTTTTACTTCCACCTGGACACCCACCAGGACAACACCAGGATGGGCAGAAGGGACCTCGGTTTAACGTCTCATCCGAAGGATGGCACACCCCAACAGTACAGCACCCCCCATTACTGCACTGAGATGCCAGCGATTTTTAGGTGCAAGTCCAATCCCAGTGTGGGACGAGAACCCACGACCTTCTGGTCCAGAGGCGGATGTGCTACCAACTGAGCCACACTGACATCATGTTGGGTAAGGGGTGAGGCATCGAGAACAAAGTGTCAGAAAGCATTGAAAAGTGTGTCCAGCTTAGATAGGGTGGGCTTAGGAGTTGCACCATAAACAATGTCACAGTAATCAAAGGAGGGAAGTATCATCTTCTGGACCAGTTCACGTCGGATGGGGGAAGGGAGGCTACTGCGGTTCCTATAAAGTGCACCGAGCATGAGGCGTAGTTTTTTTGAAATAGCATTGATGTGGTCTGAGAAGGAAAGATGGCAGTCGAGCCATACCCCCAAGTAGTGGAATGAGGAGACATCTTCGAGTTTGATCATCCGGGGTGTGGAAATAGGGAAGGGATGGGAGTCTGGACAGGCGTTGTCGTGTGCCAAATGTCATCGTGACAGTTTCTTTTACATTTAGGGAGAGCTGGTTAGAGCCGAATCATTGCTATACTTTGTTGAAGTTGGCTTGGAGGTTAGTTTGTACCACTTCAGGGTCGGAGCCTGAGGAGAAGAGTACAATGTCATCTGCATACATGTGGATTGAGGTAGTAGATCAGATGAGCAGTAAGTCGATTAGGAATATAGAGAACTGTATTGGTCCCAGAACCGACCCCTTGGGGTCACCGGTAGTTAAGGGAAGAGGAGAGGAGATAGCATTTGCAACTCTAATGGACTGGGTTCTGCCAGAGAGGTAAGATCTGAACCAGTTGGTGGTAGCAACAGAGAGGCCTGATTCAGTGAGACAAGAGAGCAAAATGGGGTGGGAGACGGTGCTGAAGGCTTTTGCAAGGTCGACGAAGATGGCTGAAGTGATCAGTCAGGATGGAGTCGGTAAGCCTTATCAGGGAGGATGCAGTGGAGTGTCCCTTTCTGAAACCTGACTAGTAGAGTGTGAAGAAATTACAGTTGGTGAGGAAAGAAGTAAGTTGTGTGAGCACAAGGTGCTCTTGTAGTTTTGCCAGTACTGGGAGAAGGGAAATAGGGTGGTAGTTGGAGGGGGAGGTGAGGATACCTCCTTTTGGAAGGGGGATGACAGTGGCTTGCTTCCATGCTTGGGGGATGGCAGCGGCGGTAAAGGTTTGGTTTAAGAGTTTGGCAAGCAGAGTTCCTATGGCGGTGGCGGAGGGGTAGAGGAGTTTGGGGTCCAAGCCATCTGGGGATTTGCCTTCTGAAGCGTTGAGAAAAAGTAGTGCATCTAGGGCATCTGCTGCAGAGATGTCATTGAAGGAAAAGGAGCGAGGCCTAGTCAGGTTCGATACATCTGTAGAGGGTGCGATAGGTGCAGGGTTTGGCAGGGCAGAGAGGAGAGTGGCAGCACAAGTGGAGAAATATATGTTGAATTCAGTAGCGACTGCTGTTGGCTCAGCGAGAATGGAGTTGTTAATATTTAGAATTGGAGTGGGATTGGCAGCTGGTGGGGTGAAGAGGGAGTGAATGACCTTCCAGAATTTTCAGGGGTTATTTAGATTGGACTGTAGGGAGCTGCTGAAGTACTCTGCTTTAGCTAGGCAAGTGGCTCTGGTACACTTGTTTCAAAGCATGTGGTATGCATAGAGATGTTGTGGGAGGCGTGAGGATTTATGCGTGTGGGGGTCCAAGTGCAGGTTTTGGGATCCTTTTCATTTACTGGCCTCTGGAACACATGAGGATTTTTTTGTAGGAAATCACAGACTTCATCACCAAGATGGTGTTGGAGTTAGCCTGATGGTTAATTCTGGCTGGCTTCAAAGCCTGGATCGAAGATGAACTCTCATAATTTGGTCAAGATTTCCTCCAGTTAATGGATTCACTGGGCCTTGCACAGGTGGTTACCTCCACCACTCATCAACATAGTCATACCTTGGACTTAGTGTTCTCGCTGGGGCTTGAGGTTAATAACATCAGCATTGATCCGGTTAGTTGGTCAGATCATTGCATGTTGAGGTTCTCTTTTGGGGCTCCCCCCCCAGAGTCCACTCCCTATGGAGATGGTTCACTATCACCAATTGAAGGGGTTGTCCCAGAGGACTCCATGTGGTAGTGGATCTCTGGAACAAGATGGCTGCTTGTGCGATTAGTCCAGGGAGGTGGTGATGGCCTATAATAAGGCTGTTGCCTCAGCCTTCGATGCAGTCGCACTGGTCCATATATGCCCCGTAACTCGGCGTTTGAGAACCCAGTGGTTTGACTGGGCGTGCAGAGAGCTCAAGTTAAGGGGTCGGAGGCTGGAGCATTGTTGGAAATGATCTAGGTCAGATGAGGACAAACTGGCTTTGAGGACTCACTGTGGTGAGTAACAAAGGATGATCTCTCATAAGAAGGCTGTATTTCTGTCCAGTGTGATCACTGCAGGGAGAAACTGATCAGCTCAGCTTTTCTGGGTGGTGGACGGACTTCTAAATCCAGTCTTTCAGCAACTAGTAAGAGCAAATTCATCCACTGGGTGTGAAGAGTTTGCTTGTTTTTTCTCTGACAGGGTGTCCTCGACTGAGGCTGGGATCTCTCCAACTGGATCACTTTGATCTGGCAGTACCGAGTTGGTGGGTGGGGGATGTTCTCCACCACTCTAGAGCAAGTTTAGACTGGTTTTGATGGAATGGCTTTGTGGGAAGGACCAGCCTCAGAGCTGTGAACCATCTTTTGTGAGTTTGTTCTGGGCTCAACTCACCTAATAACTATGAGTGTTGCGTTGCTGGGTCCAGTGTTCACTAATCTGATCTGGTGTTCCCTTTCAGAGGGTTTTTTCTTAGTGCATTAAAAGTGGATTTGGTGAGACCTCTTCTGAAAAGGCCATCCTTGGACCTGGAGTGCTTGGTGAATTATAGACCTGTCTCTATCCTCCCCTTTCTTGGGAATATCATAGGGAAGATAGGGGCTCTGCAGCTTGAAGCATACCTCCGGGCCTTTGATGTCTATGAACCTCTCCAGTCCAGGTTTAGGTCAAGACACAGTAGCGAGACAACATTGGTCAAGGCGTAGAATGTTCTTCTCAGGGCCAGAGACCCAAAGACCAAAGAGAGCAGTCAGTTCTTATTCTCCTTGATCTCTCTTCAACATTCAACATCGTCAGAGACCAAGAGACCGACAGACCGAGAAGAGCAGTCAATTCTCATACTCCTTGATCTCTCTTTAACATTGGACACCATGGACCATTGCTGCAGTGACAATGAACTTAGCAGCATAAAGTACAGCACAAGCGCAAGCAATCCGACAACACTAGCCACCACGCTCTGACAATTTGCCATCTGGCAGTAGGAGCAACCTCCATCAAGGAGGGGTGGGGCTACACCCCCCACGCCCCCCAGTTATGTATATAACAAACTCCAGGTCACACCCCAGTGAACAGTAGGGGAAACAGCAGAATAGCAACATTGCCTGATGGCAAAAAAATCAAAGTTGCAGCAGAAGCGCTCAACATGATTCCATTGGCAACATCACAACGTCAATAATCAGTCAGCACATTAACAGGTTACCCGTGGAGTTTCTCTTCACTCCCAAGGCGCCTACTCTGTGGAGTACCCCAGGGGTCGATCCTCTCTCCCATGTTTTTCACCATGTGTTTGCAGCCCCTGGGAGGGGTCATTATACAACATGTACTGTGTTTTCATTGTTATGCTGGTGATACACAGTTGGGTATCTGGTGAACGTAGTGTTGGAATAATCACGCAAGAAAAAGCACACTATTAAAATAGCATTGGTGAAAACAGTAATAATGAGAGAGGAGTGTCAGGATGTTATCATGGAAGCACCAAGTTTGGTCGACAGTAAATCTGTCAACCACCCGCACAGCGACAGCACAATACCGACGTAGGTAGCCAGCCGCCTAAGCCTCAGTGTTTTCTAGTTTCCCACACCCCATTCGGGGTCTCTGTCCCCACACCCCAGACTTTAGGATTCTCAACCCAGGTCGGAGTTGATCTGGGAGGGGAAGGACACTGGGGAAAGTGAAACATGGAAACAGATCATTACAGCGACTGTCGCTGTAGCAGTCATTTTCCGTGTTTCGCCGTCAGAGAGTCAAGCAAAAGGGGGCCACCCTGTTATCATGACCCCCCAACTGCTACCCTCCCAGGGTTAGTAACAGTAAATGCCATCCCCTTGACTGTCATGCCCACCTCCATCACCCTCATGGAGTTTGGCTTTCTCCCTTCCTGAGTTGAGTCGCGCTATCATTACTTTGCAGTAAATTTGTTCAGTGCATTTTTCATTGTCAGCATTTTGCCTGCATAGTTATCGACCATGCTGTATTTCTTTAGAGGTTTTGACCTGGACCCACCCAGCTGTATCTGTCTTTTGCACCTGGGATACCTAGTGCTGCTGAGGTAATACATTTGTGCCTGGCTGAGATCTAGGACTGCACATCATCAAGCTGGTTGTGATTTTGTCAAGACAAGACCGAGGTACTGGTGATTTAGCCTGGTTGGAGGCGGGGTAACTGGCTTATGGCTAAGTTCCTCTGAGCTGGTGATTTCTACTAAAGTTATGAATCTGAGGGTCATTCTGGACAACAGGCTGACACTTGAGGCTTAGATGTCGGCTGCAGCCTGGAATGGCTTTCATCCTCTCAGGAACATTGCCCAGATTAAAACTTTGATTCACTCAGAAGACTTGCCCTCACTGTGCATGTATTTGTCACCTCTAGACTTGATTACTGCAATGCTTTAAACCTTGGGGTGAGGGGGAGGTGTCCTACAATGCCTGCAGCTGGTGCAGACTGCAGCTGCCTGGTTGTTGACAGGCCTTCCAAAGTCATGTCATAGATACATAGATACATACACAGTGTCGGCAGATAAGGGCCTATGGCCCACCCAGTCTGCCCATTTGAGCTTGTAAGTTCAGTTTGTTTTCCTAGAAGTCTGTTTCCCCTTACCCCTGACCTGTAGAATTCCTTTATGTCTATCCCATGCATTCTTAAATCCCGTGATTGTTTCAGCCCCCACCACTTCCTCTGGCAGGGTGTTCCACTTGTCCACCACCCATTCTTTCTCATGTTTCCTCTGAATCGTCCTCCCTCCAACTTCATCCCATGCCCTCTAGTCCTGGAACATCTTTTTCGCTTAAAAATAGTGTTTTCCTGCACCCTGTTTCTCCCTGTAAGATACTTGTATGTCTCTATCATATCCCTTCTCTCCCCTCCTCTCCTCCAGGGAGTACATGTTCAGTTCCTTCAACCTGTCTTCATAGGACTTGTGATGCAAGCCATGCACCATCTTTGTTGCCCTCCTCTGAACCTTCTCTACCCTGTCTATGTCCTTACGTAGGTATGGTCTCCAGAACTGTACACTGTACTCCAGGTGGGGCCTCACTAGTGTCTTGTATAGCGGAATTATGACCTCCTTTTTCTTGCTGATGATGCCCCTGCCTATACATCCCAGCATCCTATTTGCTTTACCTGATGCCTTGTCACACTGTTTCCCTACCTTGAGGTCATCAGAGATGACAACCCCAAGATCCCTTTCCTGCTTGGTGCATGCTATATCCTCACCCCACAACTGATATTTTGTGCCAGGGTTTTTGTGCCCCATATGCATTATCTTGCACTTCTTTGCATTGAATTTCAACTGCCAAACCCTTGACCATTCTTCAAGTTTCTGCAGGTCCCTTCTCATTCTGTCTACACCTCTGGTGTGTCTACTCTGTTACAGAGCTTTGTGTCATCAGCGAACAGTGAAATTCTGCCTTCTAGATCCTGCGCAATGTCACTGATGAAGATGTTGAATAGGACCGGTCCCAGCACTGATCCCTGTGGTACCCCACTGGTCACTCTTCCCTCTGTGGAGTGACAGCCATTTACCACCACCCTCTGTGTCCTGCCACCCAGCCAGTTACCTACCCACCACACTACTGTCCTGCCCACACCCACATTCCCTATATTCCATATACTATAAATGCAGTGGCTGCCTTATCACCTTCAAGGTTGCCTTGCTGACCTATAAAGCCCTATATGGACTAGGTCTTGGTTACCTGAGTGACCTATTGACCCCTTATAAGACCTCTCACTCCCTCTGCTCTGCTGAGTTGGGCCCCCTTGTCCATTCCTAGAGTAAGGCTGAAATCTTCCAGAGACAGGGCTTTTTCATCTGCCAGTCCTGCCCTTTGGAACAGACTTCCCATGGCTCTGAGAGGGCCCCCCCATTGGAACCCTTTAAGAGGGTCCTGAAATCATTCTTCTTTCAGGACGCTTTTGGCACTGTTTGATTTACAAGCCTCTGACTTACCTCACTGACCAGCACTGTATCATTGACTCTGTTTCACATATATTATTTATAATTGTATTTATGGAGTTGCGGTATATTACATAATGTTATTTATTTATGATATTGTTTTTGCTGTAATGATGGTACAGTGCACAGAGCCCCTGGGATGGGGCACTTTATAAATTAAGTTTACTACTACTACTAAAAAGGTGAATAAAAACTATTACAAACAAGATTATATGCCAGCCTCATGGTGCTGTGCGATGGGACATTGCTATGGCATGCTGGTGATCTGGGTTCATGCCCTGAGTCTAGGACGTCAGGAGTGGAGGCTGGCAGGGAGGGTTTCAGAGTGTCCTTTGGACACTTCCCTCCCAGACTGTGGATGACACAGCTCCATGTGTCTAGCTGTTGCTGGTGGTGGCACTGCAAAGATCCTCTTGGCAGCATGGGTGACCACATGCTGCAGAGCATCCCTGCTCCAAGGATATCACTTAGTATTATGCACATAGGTGGTGAAGAGCCCCAAAAATGTAAAATATTAATGGTACAAGGCATAGAAACATAGAAGTTGACGGCAGATAAGGACCGCATGGCCCATCCAGTCTGCCCATTTCTTTTTCTACCTTATAAATGTGCCATCGGCCTTTGCTCTGTCAGTGGCCTATCTATTCATACTCATTTGTATTGCTCCCTTATGCCTGTCCCATGCCTGTTTGAAGCCCTGCACTGTATTGATAGCCACCACTTCTTGAGGTAGGCCATTCCATGCATCCACCACCCTTTCTGTGAAAAAGAATTTCCTCACATTCCCCCTTAATCGGACCCCCTCTAATCTCACGCTGTGTCCTTTTGTCCTGCTATTTTTCTTATATTTAAACATGTTAGACTCTTTCACCTTGTTAATGCCCTTAAGGTGTATGAATGCCTCGATCATATCACCTCTCTCCCTCCTTTGCTCAAGGGTATACATATTGAGCTCTGTTAATCTGTCCTCATATGTCTTCTGATGCAGTCCCTGCACCATTTTGGTTGCCCTTCTCTGGACTGCCTCAATTTGGTTAATGTCCTTGTGAAGGTGTGGCCTCCAATACTGACCCACCCAGTATGCTAAATAGCAGCCCCTTCCATAGCACCAGTCCCTAAAGTGCTGCCTTCAACCCCTACCGTTGACAGGCTGATGCAAGGTGTTTATTTCCTGGTGACAGTAGGAGCCCCCCAAAACAGGGATAGGTCAAAATCTCCAGCTGAAAAAGGACTCAAGTGATTGGCAGCAGGTTCTGCAGTGCAGGATGAGGCTAGTGGGTACACAGTGAGAAGACAAAACACTCAGGAGTCCAAGCCCATATCGGACCAAGTCACAAGGAAAGTTAAAGTCTTAATAAAGTGTTAACCACTTTATTGGCAAGTACAGAACATGTCAACATTCTTGAAGTGCCCAAGTGCAGCAGAGGCAGCAAAATATGAAACACAAGTTGATAAGAGCATCTACAGCTAAACTAGTGGGATCAAAATCACCCCTCTGCTTCATAATGCTCTCGGACTTCATCAGGGGTCAGAGAACATTGCTAACTCCTACCGTTTAAACAGGGTGCCTCATAAGGGATCATCAACAAATGTAATACTTATTACAAAGTTTAACTGAGCTGCCAGTTTGCTGTAAAGCAGGAAAGAGGAGGTAGCATACTCAAAAAATACAGCCTATTATCAGCGCATTAAAGTGCCAAGTCTGCAAATTATACAAAAGATATACAAAGTTAACAAATGTTTTTTGTTACTATAACAGCATAGCTGGTTGTATTTGGATAGCATTCTAAAACAGTGCTTAATAATCATGGTATAAAATATAGAGAATACTGGATGGCATTATGAGACATTCAGTGTTTATTATGAGGGTTCTGATTCCTCTGACCCCGAGAGCAAACTCGAGAAGTCCATGGGAACCAAAACCCTGAGATGGCAGAACACACTGGTTATGCATAAAGTTGCTCATCCTGTATATTTTATAGTGTATAGTGTGGCAGGATATCCCACTGTTTGTCCTTATTTGCATATAATCTTGTAGCTATATATATATATATATATAGGCAAAAAACTCTGTTTAATGCATTAGTTAGGGTTGTTTCACAGCGACAAAAGTGAGGAAATTAAGCTATTAGGGTTGAAAACCCTTGGACCCCGCCCCACCTTGGCATTGGGTGCACATTGGGATTGCTAGCCCTAACTCTCACCCCATGACATGTGTAAAGCAGCAGAAGTCTAGGAGAATGGGGTGAGAGTTAGGACCCACGATACCAATGCGCACCCCAATGCCGGTTGGGGGGTGGGCAGGGGGTCCAAGGGGATTTTCAACCCTAACAGCGAATTTCCTCACTTTTGTCGCCGTGGAACAACCCTAACTAATGCATTAAACGGAGTTTTTTGCCTCTAATTTCCCTTCTTTTTGAGAATGATAACGAGAAATAGTGAATGTAATGCAGCGCCGGGAGCGCGGTTCCCGCCACATGATGTGTTGTGGCATACTAACAGGGACAGCAACGCAAACAGAAATGCTAAAAGTGGCGCACATGGTAACACAAGCACTAATGAGAACAGAAAGGGTAACGACATGGTGGCGAGACGGAATGGTCTGCCACGTGATGTGTTGTCACATAGTAACATGGTGCCTGCAAACAGAAATGTCAATGGGCATGGTGATGTAAAGTGAAACAGTAAGATAAACAGTACTGTAGACAGAAATGGCAAAAAATAACAGAAACGCAAGCGCAAATGAAAACGCAAAGGATAACGCACATGGTGGCGCAGACATCAATGGTATGTGAAACGGGTACGGATCTGCAAGCGGAAAGGGCAACAGTAACAGTAATGTAAGCGCACAGGCTGGTTTTCCCAAAAACCTGCATTGAGAAAGACAGTGAGTACAAATAATGTATGCAAAATAATGAGTATCGGCGCAGAAAATGAGATCTTGGAATACTAAATACATTATATCTCAGGAACCGTACGACGTAGAAAAAAAATTTAAAAGTCATATTATTTACAACTGTCCTGTTTAATTTGAATCTTTAGCCCCTATGGGGGCTAAGATATTTCCAACGAAAGTCCGTATCTCGGTGACCGCTTCCGGGATATCGGGCCCTGAAAGGCGGCGAACGCCAGAATGTTATCCTATGGGAATAAAGAAAAGTTCGAGCGCCATAACTTTGCCTCCCTGTAATTTTTTCACCAAACTACTGAAAGGCACATCTGTGGGCTGTTGGCTGTCTTCCTTCCAAATTTCAGGAAAAAGACCAAACCGTTATTTTGCAGCAGGGCTCCAAATGATTTCTGTTATGTGTCGCGTCAGAATGTTATCCTATGGGAAAAACGCTAATTTTGGAGTGCCGAATTTTGCTGCCATGTGATATTTTTTTCACCAAACTACTGAAAGTCACATCTGCATGCATGTTGGCTGTCTTCCTCCAAATTTCAGGAAAAAGACCAAACCGTTATTTTGCAGCAGGGTGCCAAAGGATTCCTGTAATGCTTAAGCGCCGAATGTTATCCTATGGGAAAAACTGTCAACTTTGGAGGCCATAACTTTGCCGCCGCTGTAATATTTTTTCAATACGACACTGAAAGGCACATCTGTGAGATGTCGGCTGCTTCCTCCAAATTTCAGCCCAAAACTCCCAACGGTTATTTTGCAGTGCCGTGCCAAAGAATTGCTGTCATTTTCCCACAGACTAGAAAATTACTGCCGCATCTTCATAAGCTGAGTGCTCTGCAACACTTTCGTGAGCACGAAAGTACTTTATGAAGTACTTTTTCCAGAAATTTGAAAACATATTTCTGGGTGTTTTACCACAAAATAAAGACATGGCAAGCATCCTCAGGGCCCGACTAGGTGAATACAAAAAAATTAGGTTGCTAGAGGGTCCCAAATTTAAATGCCAACCATTTTTCTGATCACCAACTGAAAACAAAATGGCCGATTTGCGAAAGTAACAGGCCCATTTGCAAAAGTAAAAATGCATTTGCGAAAGTGTTGAACTTTTTGTTAACTTTTCCCATTGACTTATAATGGGAAACTGTTTTTTGAATAACTTTTGAACCGTTTAATATTTTTTCATGAAATCTTTGAAAGGCACATCAGGGACCCTGGCTGCATGTTCCCTGAAGATTTTGGGCCGGTCACGCAAACCGTACGACCTGTAGGCGCGACCACAGAATTCCAGAAAAGCGTAAACGTGCGCACAGATTACACTTAATAACTCCGCAGCCGTATATCCGACCTGCACAAAACTTGGCAGATCTCAAGGCCTATGGTTCTTGATCATAAATTCCAAGCTTCAGGCAAATCTATCAAATGGTTGCAAAGTTATTAAGGTGCAAAGTTTTGGGGTTTAACATAGAAATGGCTCCTCAACCCTAACTATGGTGCACTACCGTGCTACCATAATATATGTGTGTGTGTGTGTGTATATATATATATATATATATATATATATATATATATATATACATATATTTTTACGGAATTGTTGCTTATGAAACATGGCGGTGATAGCAAGACCATGGGAAAAACCTAGCTGTTTAAAGGGGTTTGACCGCTGACCTGAAGGCCCCTTGCTTGCTGGAGCTAAGATGGCTAGGGTTTCTTTTTCCTGTTTTAACACATATCTGCTAAAACCTGTGTAACTGTTATAAAATCATGTTCTCAGAAAGCCAAGGCTTTGATTACTGAAAATGTTGCATTTTATGAGGTATCAAGAGGGAAGCTGTTTTTGGTAGGCCTATGTAAAATATTCCAGGATGTTGTAAAGTGTCTCTCAGGGTGTATTTTTGAAACATCAAAGGGGTTAATTCTAGCCTGCCATAAACCATGCTCTGAAGTTCCCTGGTGAGAAAATAGACTTTTTTTAATTGGAATATTACTGAAACTGCAGATTTCAAAAGGGTAGTAAGCTGAAACATTTGGCCTTCTGCAATTGCATGTTACTAAGTAATTATGCATGAATGAGAGTGACCTCACAGCCAGCATCATCACAGAGCTGTGACCTCACAAGCTGGGTAGAACATTCTTTCCTCTCTGTTATTGTTAAGCCTGGCTATGAGGACTGTCACTTCCGTTTCTGGACTCTTAAGAGACACTTCTGCAAAGACTGGAAACTAAAGCCACCTGAACCAGTCTGCCAACTGAAACTAAGGTAGAATTTAGCTAATCATTTGCAAGGCGCTTTGTTTCTGTATAATTGTCCAGTTTTATTTTTCTGACTGTAACCTGAATTTATATAGGTTCTGTTTTAGTTGAAATGCATTTACTTATTAAACTATTTATAATTTTTATAAACTTTGTTTTTCCCTAAGAAGCTGCCTGAGACTTTGTTCATTTTGGGTGTGAGTGGTGGAACAGTATTAATAATCTAACACAAATGTTATATGCTTAGGGTTTCGACATATGCAGCCAACTGTGAAGGATTTGTGTAGTGATCCGGCAGGTTAAGGGAAAATACCAGAGTCTCAACTGAGTCGGCAGGGGGTTGTGAATCAGGTTGATTTATGCCCTGTAGGGAGAAGGCCAGTTCAAGCTGTTGCACTGCTTTCCCCAAAGAGGGTGTGATAACTTGGATCCTTTACCTGTGTATACTAGCCAGGAAAGGTTTCATATTTGATTCAAGACTCGAGACTGGTAGTGTGCCCTGACCCAAAGGAAACAGGAGGGTATCCCTGTTTGTTCTCTATCATGAATCGCACTTAAAGGGGTGGGCACTGTGAACTCAATGGGCCAGACCCCAGGAGTGAGTTTGTGACAAATCGTATTATGTGAAATGTGTGCATTGTGTTTCTTTTATCTTTCACAATGAAACTGACTTGTGCAGTCTCTAGAAGTTCTAGAATGATGTTCTGCCACAGAAGGGTACAATCACATTCCATGATCTTTGAACTGTGGTACAACAGCATTTTTAAAAGGATGGAATTCTGTACAGAACAGTGCTCTACTGTACACTGTAAAGACAGGTAATGTCAGACCTTGATCAAAACAGCACTGCAGAATTAGTGATCACTTGAGAGTCCCAGAAGAAAAGGGAAACTATCTCATAGCCTTGGAAGCATTTCTTAATTCTAGTGCAAAACTGCATGCAGACAATTTTCAAAGGTCAAATTAAATTACATTAGCAGAAAAATTCTTGGCCCAAATCTCATGTGAAAGCCATCTAGGGAGAAACAATTTTTCAATATCTGACACACTCAATGTTTTTTACCCTAACAACTTTCCTTAGCGGGTAACTACTAAGTAACTATAACAATTCCTTAAATTAATAACACCAACCATTCAAAAACACAAAACTGCAATGCCTTTCAATCTTTTTAGTACTGTCTAATATTTGTCATACAGATCTTCCATCACTCATGTTAGTATTTTCACAGACTGACTGTGAAACCATTTAAATCCATGCAGTACTGTTGGAACACATCCTAGAAAGACAACATGTAGTATGTCTAATAATAGAATGATTGCACACAGCACAGCCATACAGCTATGAAAATTATTTACTTAAGTTTTTGTTCAGCCCACTCTAACCAGGTCCTTGATCTGCCCTAAAGAATAATCAAATTCAATTAATAATGATCAGCTGTATCTGGTGTGTGATAGAAACAGCAGAGCAAGATGGAGGTGGTGTGGGTAGGAGTGCATGAAGGTGATTATATAGATGGAAGTTCATTCAATGCAAATAAATTCACCTAGGGAGAAGAAAATCATATACTGTAAATGCAATCAATATTCTTGTTGCTCTAAACCACAGCTACACAGTTACAGTTTCTTCTGATGGCCTGAGTTTGTGCCCTGAGCCCAGGGCGTCAGCAGTGGAGGCTGGCAGAGAGGGATTCAAAATATCC
The DNA here is from genome assembly GCA_016271365.2 of Neoceratodus forsteri. Lineage (NCBI taxonomy): Eukaryota > Metazoa > Chordata > Ceratodontiformes > Ceratodontidae > Neoceratodus > Neoceratodus forsteri. The sequence continues at coordinate 826,290,383 of CM057449.1, forward strand.
TTCGGTTGCTTCCCTCCCAGAGTGTGAGTGGCATGGATTCACTTGTCTAGTGGCTCCTGGTGGTGGCACTGCGGAGGTGCTTTTGGTGGCGTGGCTGATCATGGGCAACTGAGCATTATTGCCCCAAGATGCCACACAGTAGCACCCATGCAGGTGGTTAGTGGGGCCCCAAAAATTGAAAAAAAGGAATTGAACCAGGCGCTTTAGATGTCGGTCACTCTGGCAGCCCCTCCCGCTCCACTTGGCCCCCAAGTGAGCTGGCCTACAACCCTACCATCGATAGGCTGATCTAAGGTGCTTCTCTCCTGCTGGCAGCAGAAGGGCCCACCAATAGGGATAAGTCAGAATCTCCAGCCAACGGAGGACTCAGTAGATTGGCAGCAGGTCTAGCAGCGCCAGGTGAGTCCGGTGGACAACAGGGTACAGGGTGTACCCAAAGGAGTGGGTGCCCGAACAGCAGGACAAAAAAATATTATTTTCAGTACAAAAAGTAACACAAATTTTAATCCCATCACTTAAATCACGCAGATTCTGTAACACTGTATTATTATTATTATTATAGTCAAAGATGCATTCTTCTTGCAGCACTAGATTTCCATAGTTCTACCTATAAAAATGAGATAAATATGCTATTCTTAATCATGGTTATATAGCTGATCTACATACAAATGGAAGGGGAAAGGGGAATATAGTAGGGGAGAGAGAGGAGTAGTCTAAGAACAAAAGCAGATATGAATTTGAGCCAATAAAGGAAATGGTAGGAGAAGAAGAGGAAGAGGTACAAAAGTAGATATGTAATTGAGCCAGTGTGAATATTAACTTACATCAGTTTTGTTTACAGGTAAAGTTGTATGCTATACCTTCGTTTTCTTTGAACCCCAATTATAAATTTATTTGAAGTTTCATTTGTGTTTTAATGAATGTTAAAATGCATGTAATATGATTTGGTTACGCAATCAATAAAAATTATAAGTATAAGAAAAAGTAGATATGTAACCCCCCTCCACAGATGTGGGGCTTATCTGGTGGTTGTGCCAGGCTTCCAGGACTCATACTGTGTAACAGAGGATTGTCAAGGTGTTATAGAACCGTATAACAACAGTGCATTTTTATTTATGACTTTGATTACCGGGTAAGTGCACTGAACCGAGGGATTGTTTTCAGGAATTACCCAAAATCTAGGAATTGTCCCGGAAATGAGGGACAATGTTCCTAGATTCCATGGGAGCTGCCATTTCCAGACCTTTGATCTTTGGAGAAGGAAAATCAACTAGGTTTCCGCTAATGCAAGCTCCTGGAAGCCTCTGGGAGAAGGAAGAATGGAGGATACTGGTGCCTTTCTCCTGAACCTATAAGGTGTCTTAGTTTGGAAGTGGCAGCCTTTTGGATCATCATAGTTGCCTATGGACTATGGCTATAAAGGGGCATTGAGCTGGAGGCTTGAAGATCATAGAGAGATCCCACTGAGTCAGGACCTACTGCCTTCCAAGAGCTTGAGCTGCACCATTCTAGGTCTCAGGTCTAGAAATGACTTCAGAGAGAACCTGTTGAGCCTTATGAGAAAAGGAGGGATATTTGTTTTCTAGCCAGCATGAGTGGCAACTCTGAAGAGACCAGCCTGGAGCAAAATAGATCGATGCCAGAGCTCTGCTGGTACAGGTCCTGTAGCAGGCACTATAGTCAGATGTCAGGCTGCTGCTGCCCTGAGGATTCTGGAAGCCAGGGTGTGTGGGTCAGTCAGGGATCCCAACAGCAGAAAGTGTGAGAGCCAACTGAACCTCTGAGAAGGAGTCCAAGAGGCCAGCATTTGAGAGAGGTGGAGCTGAGCTGGAAGAGGGAGCCCAGGTGATCCAAGGATAGAAACATAGAAACATAGACTTTGATGGCAGATAAGGACCAATTGGCCCACTCAGTCTGCCCACTTCCCTACCTACTGGACAAGCTTCAGATCCTAGTTAACCAACAGCCTATTTCTTCCTACCCCTCACCAGAATTGCCTTAGGACTGTATCCCCAGTCTCCTGATACCTCAGGAGACTGGGGATACAGAGGCCTGCAGCAACAGGAGGAGACATCTGATTGCAGAACCATAAGATTGTGGCTTGCCTTGCTTTGGAGGAACTATAGTGTCAATCAAGGAAGTTCATTCTGTGCAAGTGGATGACCAGGACTGGATTATGATTATCTCGTGTTCTGAGGATCAGTGCCAATTTCACAACTGCATGGCCTTTAGAGGGTTGTTGATTTGAGCACATTTGTCCTTTTCATTTAAATGTGCATCAAGCTGGCATGATCTAACCCAGGGTACCCAGGAGCTATGATAAAAGGAGTTCTGCTAAGTTATTGTCAACAAATTGGTATTGACCTATAAAAAACAAAAACTATGCTCTTCTCGGGCCCACAAATGAAAAAAAGATCCCCTCACTGGTCATCCTCCATATTGGATGATACCCTATCATTTGCCCCATGTGTGGACAACATTGTTACCAAGGCAAACAGAAGACTGGGTGCCCAATATAGGAACCACCTCAACCTTATGGCTGAAGCTAGACATCTTGTTGTCGCTAGTACTGTCCTGTCCCTCATAAACTATGGCCTCCCTGTGTATACTGCTGCATGTGACACTGTATTAAACAGGGTCAAGGTGATACGTATTAAGGCCTGTCACTTTGCACTGGGGGCCGACAAGCTCACCCATAGCTAAACCCTGTACTCCCTCACCAACTGGCTACTCCTGTATAGCAGATTATGTAGCCCCCACCTCCCAATTTGGGGGCTTACCTTAGGTGTCTTCGTGGGCTCCAGTATGCCCACTGCCAGGCAGCCATCCTGCATAGATAGTAAATCCATAGTTATTTGTTAATCCTGTTGATTTGAGAGAGAGAGTGCCATGATGTACCTCCGTGCCTTTCCCTTTAAGACATTGGCCAGTGCGTATACAGTCAGTGGTCTGTGCTGGAGCCGAGTGCTTCAAAGCTCGTGACTGGCCAGGCACCATTTTTATTTGCTCTACTCTGCGGTCGATAGTGAAGCAGAGGGAGCTCTAGCTATTACTGTAAATGTTTATTTCTAATTTGCTTTTATATTTGAATTAGCTCCGGGTCATAGGTGACTGCAAGGGCCATTCCAAAACCTGCCCTCCCCCAGCCAAACATCGAGCTGAAATCAGCTCCAGGGCATAGGTGGTTGCGAGGGCCACTCCAAATCCTGTCCTCCCCCAGCCGAACATCAAACTGAAATCAGCTCCGGGTTGTAGGTGTTCGCAAGGGCCACTCTGAAGCGTGCCCTCCCCTGGCCAAATGTCAAGCTGAAGTCAGCTCCAGGTCATAGGTGGTCACGAGGGCCACCCCAAAGCCTGCCCTCCCCCGTCCGAACATCGAGCTGAAATCAGCTCTGGGTCATAGGCAGTTACGAGAGCCACTCTGAAGCCTGCCCTCCCCCGGCTGAACATCAAGCTGAAATCAGGTACCAGACGGTGCACCCTTTTCAAATTCTATTTCAAATATCTAAGTGGAGGAGAGCCAGAACCGTTGGAACTTTCGGCACCAAAACTTTTCAAACATTAAACTGGACTCTGCAGACTGCTTGACTTAATTTGGACTGATGCCTTAATTAATTTTAATTCAGACTGCCTGCCTTAATTTAATAGGTGTCGGCAGAGCAGTGTAGATAGTTTAATTAAACTGCATTTGCTCAGCCACTAACGGTCTTTTTACGTAGTCCTGATGTACTTTAAGGTAAACTATTCTACTCTAGCAACTGGGTCTCGTGCTCTTAAGCAGACCAATTTTGGCAGAGAAGTGCACTTTTACTTTTATTTTTATTTAATCTATCATTTAAATGAACTGTACTATTCTTAGCTACTACTTTTAAGTTAAACTAATTGTGCTATAGCAATTTGATCTCGTGCTCGCTAAGTAGATTCAAGTTTGGAAGAGCAGTGTACTTTAATTTGGTGTGACTATATGAAAGCTCACAAATTCGGTTTAGCCCTCCTCAGAGCAGCTCCTTTCATTTATTTTTATTTTAGCCTGAGCAGCTCCTTCTGTGTAGTGTTTGTAACCTGTAATTGTAGCCCTAGTTTTAATTGTAGCCCTGATTTTTGTGCTTCCCCAGTGATGCAGCTACCTTTTCTCCCCTCCCCTCCCCCCTGTGTAGTCCCACCTCCCCTTACCTATACTTAATGCTGCTCTTTTTCTGCATTTTTCCTCAGCTCATAGGTGGTTGTGAGGGTCACCCAAAGCCTGCTCTCCCTGGCTGAACGTCGATCTGAAATCAGGTACCAGACAGAGTGCCCTTTCAAACACCTTTCAAATACCTAACTGGAGGAGAACCTCCAACACTTCTCCTTGCTGCCCCACCACCCTTGGTGAACTTGTCAATATATAGGGTGGATCACATGTCGTGCTGAGCCTATCAGCCAAGTTTCCCTCTGCAGCTTATCGTCTCCCTCCACTAGAGGGCTTTTACTTCTGGCACACACCCTGGAAGGCAGGCTCACCATGTTGCATTTTTAGCTAACTCTAATCTCTGTCCTTGCCCTTTGACATCTCTCCTCCATCCTCCTACCCGTGATCCAGTGATGCAGATTCATTACCTGGCAATCAACACCCTGTCTGCCTTCCCATCTGTCCCCACCCCCACCCCACCCCCACCTTCAGGCCATCTCCTGATGTCTCCTAAGCAAATGGAATATTGCTCCTTCTGTATTGCCCCGCAGCTTTCACAATGGGCTACTAGCCCTGAAAGTCCCAGCTACTTACACCTCAGTGCACTATTTCCAGACATATGCAACCCCAGCAAGCTTCAGTGGGCAACGACAAAAGCCAAGCAAATATTAATATTACTACTCTAATAGCTGGTGATGTGGAGCTAAACCCTGGGCCCACCCCCACCCGCCTCCAACTCCCTAGGGGTTTAATATTGTCTCATTTAAATATCTGCAGCTTACTCAATAAAGTATCCTCTACAACCTATAGTCTTATCACTCAGACCTGACATTCTGATTATTTCAGATACCTGGTTGAATCCTCACATACAGGACACTGAAATCGTAATCCCTGAGTACACAGTCATCTGGCATGACCACTAGGGCAGCAAAAAGGGAAGTGGTATAGCTATGTACATTGTATCCTCCCTGCAATTTATTCCCGTCATACTATCCTAGCCTTTGCAGCACCCAGATGTCCTGCTAATAAAACTCTCCCTCCAACGCACAGTTCCCATATTTGTAGCAGGTTGCTGCTGTCCACCCACTCCCATATGCCCACTATCTTGGATCACTTAGGCATCCTAAAATCCTACTCGACAGGGGGTGAGCTCCATATCCTGGGTGATTTCAACTGGAACTGGCTATCCAAAGGTAGCTCCAAACTTCGGAACAAGGTTGTCACACTAAACCTATCTCAAATGATCACAGTTCTCACGTGCCTAAACCACAAATCTCAGAACCACTCACTCCTAGACTGGTCCTTTGCTTCACACCCACACTGGAAACTTTCCTCAGGCCTTTTACCTGACTCATTAAGTGATCACCACATGATCTACTCAGTCAGGAAGATCTTTTGACCCAAGCCTCCTCCCCAGAATACTTCGGTCTTGCACCTACAAATCCCTGGACCTCGCTTCCCTACTAACTGACCAGGCCAACACAGATTGGTCCTTCATTCCCCGGGCTACCTCTATCGACTCTGCTCTAGAAAATTTAAAGTTGAGGTTCCTAGCGATATGGGACTGCAATGCCCCTCTCAGATAAACTCAGGTAAGAGACGCCCACCTGCCCTGGGTTACAGCTGACATCCTTGCTCATCTCAGGGCCAGGGACCAGGCTTGGAAGTCATTCAAAGCCACTGGCTCCCATGAAGCCCACGTTAAGTACCGCACACTGTGAAATGCTTGCACTAGGCTACTCAGGCAGACCAAAGCTAACTACTTTAAAGTCTCCTTCCATACCAACTTAAATCACCCTGCAAAATTCTGGAAGGTGATCAACTCACTATTCACCCCACCGGCACAGGCCCCACCCTGCTCTAAACCTAGATAGCACTATGGTGACTGCGCCCCTCATAGTAGTGTCAATATTTAACTCCTTCTTCACAAACTGTACCTCGTACCTTTTGTCCACCCTCCCACCTACACCCCAAAATCCAACTCCTTCAACCACCTCAGCCAACTCCATCCCTCCCACCCCCTCCTTTTCCTTCCATCAGATCTCACTGTCTGAAGTTTTCAACACCCTGCTCACCTTAAATCCTTCCAAGGGTAAATGCCCCACTGGGCTAGATGCCAAAATGCTTTACCTGTCTGCCCCTGCCATTGCCATTCCCCTGTCTGCACTCTTCAACCTCTCTTTCTCGCTCGCCTCTATCCTGTCCACCTGGAAGCACAGCATGGTCATCCCCCTCCCAAAAGGTGGTGACCCCTCGTCCCCTGGTAACTACCACCCTATCTCCCTACTTCCCATTCTTACAAAAATCCAGGAACATCTAGTCCTCACTCAACTTTCTGCCTTTCTCAACTCCTCATCCTTCTTCTCACCTTACCAGTCTGGTTTTAGGAAATCCCACTCCACCACCACTTCCCTCCTCATGTTCTCTGACACCATCCTTACTAGTATGGATAATGGCCACATCACCTCAACTATATTTATAGGCCTAGCAAAGGTGTTTGACACAGTCTCACACGCACTCCTCATGTCTAAGCTCTCCCTTGCAGACTTTCTAGCGAGGGCACCAGCTGGTTCCACTCTTACCTGGTAGGCAGGTCCCAATCTGTCAGAATTGGTGACTTCTGCCTCCCTCTCAGTTACCTCTGGTGTACCCCACGGCTCGGTCCTTGGCCCACTACTTTTCTCCATTTTTCTTAACGACCTGCCCTCTGCCTGCCCCCATATATCCATTCACATGTATGCGGAGGACATGGTGCTGTATACATCCAGTCCCTCACCTGCTGTTGTGGCATCCAGCCTCCAGCTGGACTTCAGTGCTGTCCATCTCTGGTTCTGCTCTAATCAGTTTTTTCTCAATGCAAGAAAACTGTCTCTATGACCTTTGACACTAGGCAGAGGCTTTCTCGGCTTCCCCCCATCCCCACTTTCCACACCCTGGACGGGACTCCGTTTGAGGTCTGCACCTCCTTTAAGATACCTCGGGGTCTGGCTTGACCAGCACCTCGACTTCTCTGTACACATAGATGCCATACACAAAAAGCTGCACCCCAAGTTAGGTGCCCTATACCGCAACCCTGGATGCATCCCTCTGCTGGTTCGCCGTGCTACTGTGCAGAAAATGATCCTCCCTATTCTAGACTATGGTGATGTAGTTTACAGTGCCGCTCCCAAGTCAACCCTAGCCACACTGGACCCTCTCGTCCGCTCATTCTGTCACTTCACCCTCGACTGTCCTCCCTCCACTCAACACTGCATCCTCTACACACCCTTGACCTCCCCTCACTCTACAATCGGAGAAATTCTCACTGCACTAGGCTAACGGCGAAGATTTAGTCCTGGTCGCTGCCACCCTACCTAACCTCAGTTCTAACAGCTGCCCCAACTCCAGCTTACCAAATCAGAAACTTCGACTCTCGCTTTTTGGCTGTCCATCGCATGTCTACCACGGCAGGTCAGGCAGCCTTTAGGTTTCGCATGCCTAAACTGTGGAACTCCCTTCCTGCAGATGTTCAGCATGCCCCACCACCACCACCCAGCACCTTAACTCCCTTCTCAAAACCCATTTTACCTCTCCTTGCGCATGTGACTAGGACCTGCTCTAACACTAGCCATGCTTCTCCTGGAGATGATTTACATGCACTGCACTGTACGTGTGTATGCTCTAGTCCCTCGCACAACAACTACCTACCATAGTAGTGCTTACCTTACCCTAGCAATTGCAGGATTGCTCTTTTTTAACCATTGCCTTATAACATGGGTTATGTAAATGCTCTATATTTTCTGTAACCTTTCTCATAAACTTTGCTGTATTACGTACTCTCTGTTACTATATAGTTCTCCTATTGCCCCTGTCCCCCAGGACGCATCTGGAATCGAGCAGTACTCTACTCAGTATGCCTTCCTGGTAAAACTTTTAAATAAATAAATAGAGCATGTGCTTTAACCTGCCTTCTTGCAGCTTATTCCTCCAAATGGGAGCCACCATGTTTGAACTGGAGCTTCCAGGTATTTGGACCAATTGGGACACAAGGGACCTCAAGGGGTCCTTAGCTCAGGTGCCTTGTGGGAAGGAAAACTGTAGATCTTGTAGTTTTACAGGCTGGCACCTAAGCTGACTAATAGGAGCACCAGAACTGTGATTGACAGCTCCTCTAGCCAACCTAGTTCAAGAACTGTTAGGAAAAAAAGAGTTCAGTTGCTTGGAGAGCTGAGAGTGAGCAACTCAAGCCATTGCGAGGTAGCTCCAGGAAAGGATCTGAGGAGATTTGGCAGGGAAAGGCCTGACTTGCCTTCCTGCTACTGTTTCCAACATTGGACTGCTTGATAGCAGTAATCAGACTAATCCAAAGTTAATCTTTGAACTGTAGCAGTTAGCCTGAGACCTTGAGAAGTGCAGCTCAAGACACTGGACTGAGATGAGCTCCTGTGAAGCGTTCGGCCCAAGTATTTGTGTGACAGACTGCTTTTGCAACTTGAGAGGTTTACTCAGTGAATTGACTGAAATAGTGAACTGGCCAGAAACCAAATTGAGAGGTAGAGAAGTGAATGCTGTTTTCATTAAATGTGCTGAATGTTTATCATGGGTTATGGCTTACTGTTCAGGGACTCCTACTTGTCAGAAAGGAGCCCATTGTTACCAGTGATGGAACTGTCTGCCAGCTGGAGGTTTTCAGCAGCAAACAAACTGAAGTTTGCCAGAAGTGTTCATCCAGCCTTGTGCCTTTGCCAAACTTGGCTCAAGCCATCTATTTCTGCACCAGTGATTGTTTTCTTAGCGAGAGACTAGACTGGGGATCCAGCCCATGCACGGCAAGGAATCGCAGGTTGTGGCCACCTGGAGGGAAAGGCCATGAAGTGGAGGTGAGTTATGCAGGCCTAGCTTCCCCATGCTCTTCAGTGTTCTACAGCAGGTCTTCATATTGTCAGACTCTCTTCAAACAGCTGGTGTTGTGAGTAAACTCAGGGTAGCTCCCTGCAACTTTTCTTTGAATCGTTTTGTGATACCATCTGATTGCTTCAGTGTGTTTCAGGGTTACAAAGGACTAGGCCAACCGGCCCTGGATACAAATAACCAAAGCCTTGTTCATGCATGTTTAACTGCCATTTCTCTCCATCAAGGACTCAAACAACAGCTGCAACGCCGGCCACCACAGGCACCAATTCTGGCCAGCCAGCATAACATTCTAGGTACCCAGTGTTATTGGCCTGTGTTACTGTGGGACTAAAGTGCATGCATGCAGAATAACCTGAATCAAATCAGTAAAGTAATCATTCTTCTAGATTCACGCCCCCACACTTGTTCATGTCCCCTTAATAAACCTGATTTGTTGTTTCACATTTAAACTGGCTTATGAGCATATTTTTAGTTGGTGTACAGTATTGAAAATGCATGCTTGCCTTGTTAACGCTGTCTTTACAGGGGGTTCCAGGGGAGTTGCTGAAGGCCAGTCCCTTGTGGTAAGTGCAAGGGGTGTGTGCATATTATTAATGCTCATTGCTAACTGTGTGTCAACTACTGTAACGGGTTATCTCCTTTCACAAGGTATTTAGTCATTAGGTAAGTTTACAGGTGGTTATAGCTTCCCAGAGGGCTATGCCAGGTTAGGTAGATACCCCACTATTATTATTCTGGGTAGAGGCACCATAATATCAAACCTAGGCCCCTCAACCTGTGGTTAGAAGTACAGGCAGGGGTTGTAACCTTAGAGATAGCACCGCCTAGGGGTTACATCTTGGAGGCACTGCTGGGATTAGCTCCAACTAGCGGCCAAATAACAAACTTTTGGTTAAGCTCCATCCCACTGTTTTTATGGGTAACTACCTGCGGCCTGCCAGCAGTATAAACATTATTAATAGCACTGATTCTGACTCCCTCTCTAAAGAAATGGCTGTACTGCAGTTAATTGGTTGGTGTACAGGGAGTGAGACTGACCCCCACAATGCTCTTTTGTTGCCAGACATACCCTTGGGCACTAGCAAATACGTTATAGAGGGGGCACTTTCAAAGACTGACTGTCTTGGGGAGGTTGTGGTAGTAGGTTGACAAGCTGGTCTGACCATTCTTGCCCCTGTATGGCACCTATGCCTGCAGTTAGTCACGACTCTTACCGCAGGCTGCAAGTGTTTTCAGGCACTCTCTCCACACCCCAGGGGAAGATGATTTAGAGACTTGGATGGACTGTGTATCCCCCCAGTTCAAGAGTGGCAGCGTGCGGAAGCATAAAAACAAAAGTATCCTGGAAAGTTAAAGGGGTCCTGCATTGGAAGCAATTAGGTTTTTGAGGTCCACAAACCCTGATGCTTCAGCTCAAAAGTATTTGCACTAGAAGGTATTTTTGGTAGTATTGAATCTGGGGAAACTTTAATGTGGAAATTCAAAGCCACCAAACAGTGGAAAGGGGAATGTCTGTCTGTTTATGTTACTCGTTAGAGAGGGCCTTACAGAGAGCTTACAGAAAAGGTGGGGTAGTGGCCAGTGATTTGGATCGTGTGAGATTAGATCATGTACTACAATCTGCCAAATACTCTAAATTGCTAATTCTCCAGCTGAAGTTCCAAGATAGGAGAGATAATCCTCCTGCTTATTGTGAACTAATAAAAGGACTCAGGGAGGCTCAAGGTGAGGAAGAAGACTGGGATTCTTGTGCAGGTGCTGCTAGAGTAGCTTCGGTGCTGGAAAGGCCCTGTGAACTGGAGACTGATGGGGACTCTCTGCAATTGGTGCAGATACTTAAAAAGATCAGAGAACTAAAAACTGGTGCCTTTACTAATGCCATCCCTGACAGAAACCAAGACATCCCTCAGAACGCGTCTGCTATGGGAATGGGAGTATACGCTCAGACATCCCCTGTAAATGGCAGCATAAAGACTGATCTAAGTGAATTTTCTGCCATGGTGAGAGAATGAATGGGATGTGGTGGGCCAACTCAACAAGGGCCCACTGCTGGTAGAGCTCCTGCTCAGGAGCCAAATACGTATTCCTCCTCGCCCCCTAGTCATGAATGGAAACCCACCTCTAATATAATGATACAGCCAAAGCAGACCAAAGAAGGTATATTTTGCTACAACTGTGGGAAGGATGGGCATATGAAGAAAGACTGCCAGTCTCAAAGGGACCCAGAAAAAGTGGTTGACAAACTACAGGAAGAGCTCCAAAGAGTAAAGCAGCTCCAGAGAAAAGCAGGCAATGAATGCAGTGGAGACCCAAATCCTTTTCATCTGAAGCCACTGTACAAAGACCTACTATGACTGCTCCTCCAGACTGGTCAGAGATGGTGGGCCCCTCTATGGAGACCATGGTGCACATTAACGGTATCCCAGCCTGAGCCGTATTGGACAGCAGATCTCAAGTCACTATAATATTTAAAGATTGGTATGATCAACACCTGTATGACCACCCACTACAACCCCTTGAAGGACTACATGTATGGGGTTTAAGCAATAAATCTTACCCTTACCTTGGATATTTATAAATATGGCTATCTTTTCCTTCTACCGTTGCTGGCGTGGATGAGCCCATGGAGACCCTGGCTTTGGTTTGACCCTCAACTGGACTATATGATGGAATTCGTTTATTGATCAGCACCAATGCACACATGTTTGGCCACTTAGCTCAGCTGTGTCAAGAGAAACAAGCCCGAAACACTGGACGAGCTCTACACATCCATGCCATGGTGCAAAGAGCATATGAAATGCAGATGCAGGGTAAAGAGGCCAACATGGACGAGCCAGTGGGAATTGTGTGGAAAAAAGACCCAGCACCTTTTATTTTGTCACCTAATGCACAGTGTCATCTCAGCAGAGAGGTGTGTATCAAGAAAGACGTAACCAGTAAGATTCTTATGCTGGACGCTCCAGAGGAAGGAAAGCTGCCGGATGGGCTCCTAGTTAAGCCTAGTATACTGCCCACTCGTGTTCATGCATATGCCCAGAGGGTGGTGGTCAAAATCCAAAATGTGACTGACTGGGACATTAAAGTCAACTGAGGATGTACCCTGGCTAAGATATATTGCGCAGATACTGCTGTGATACCAAGCAAGTGCCGTACCAAGGGGGATGGTGAAGTAACTCCCAACATGTTCAATTTTGGAGAGTCCCCCATTCCCAAAGAGTGGGAGGATAAAGTTAGTTGTAAGCTGGCATGGTGGAGTAAAGTGTTTCCATTAAAGGAATGGGATGTTGGATGTGCCATCGTTGCTGTACGCCATATCAGGCTCCATGATGAGAGGCCATTTCAAGAGAGGTCACGCAGACTGGCACCTGTCAACATTGATGATGTTCAACGCCACCTCCAGGAAATGTTAGCAGCTGGAATCATCCATAAATCCTGCAGTCCTTATGCATTCCCCCATTGTGGTGGTCCAAAAGAAAAATGGTTCAGTGAGGACCTGTTCATTTCTCTTTTGTTTTGTGACTGCCCTCCCCTCCAAGCCTGCTATTTAATTTCATCCTTTCACGTTAGCTCCCCAAGGAACTACTGTGCCCTTTCCGGCTGTTTCCTCTCAAGCAAACTACATTTTGAAGTTTGATAAGCAGACTAAGGAGAAGCTGCTGAAGCTCACCCTCCAAGCAAGGTACGGGTTGGAACTCTGAATTTTGGCATCTACCCTTGGAGGAATCTCACTTGCCCCTGTTTGCCACTGTTTCTCACACTGTGTGCAGCAATCCAGAAGTCTTCTATGAACTGCTGCCAAGAAATTAATGCTAGGACTGACCTCTGCTTGACATGTTTTTGATTTCTCACTTTAAGTAATGTTTAGTCTGATGTAGAGATTTCTTAAAAGTTGATTTAAGTTTGAGAGAGGTTTTAAGGTAGTGTGATTTTGCTATCTGCCCTGAGCCCTGAGCCCTGTGCCCCTTCTCTTAGAGCTGTAAGTCTGTGGGCTGCACCCTTGACCTCGGTATCCCATTGAGGCTGCTGCAGTGCCCCCCCCCCAAAAAAAAACTCCCTTGCTGACTTTTCCATTAGCAGATTATATCTTTTAGCCACTAGAGAGCCCAGTTATAAGCACACTTACCCAATTCAACACAGTACAGTTCCTGGCTCATTTCACTTATTGTGTAGTCAGTCTATCACTATTCATCAGTCTTTGTCCCCCCTTCTACTGATTGCCCCCCCTACTGATTTTTCCCATTTGCAGCTTATACTCTTTGCCCACTAGAGGGGTTTTCCCCCAACCGTGCCAAAGCTGCTCTACATCTCCTTACTCTCTGTGACTTCCTAGACACTTTTCCTCTACTACTCAGCTGCTCTGTCCCCCTGCCTGGAAAACCTCACTGCACCTCCCCACCCACCCTATTCTGCTCAATACTTAACCTCCCTACCCAATCCCCAGACAACCACACCCCCATACCTACCCCCTAACCTGCTCCCTTTGTGACCATTGGGAGTCGCTATTTCAACCTCTTTTTTCACCGCTAACCTAGCACTTCCCAGCCCTCTTGGCAACCCCAGACTACCTCCCCGCTAGGCTCCAAGACACCCCCCGGGGTATTCGAACCTGGTACCTTCTGCACCAAAGTCGGCAGCACTACCGCTACTCCACAGTGGCAGTCACAATCACTGATGGTCAGTCTGCACCCTTATTGTCTACTATAGGAATAAAACTATGGGTATCTACACTCCATTACTAAGTCTGCTCTCCTTCACCCTCTGGGTACAGACCTCAAACCGACCGGAGCACCTGTCCTCCATACTAGGCACCTCATCCCCAGACTACCCCACAGTGACTCAGCCCTCCCCAACCCACGACACACCCGTGACCCCCCAACACCCCCACCCTGCCAACACCCCACTCCTCCACCTCCAAGGCCCAACCTGACCCAGCTGTCCTCTGCCATTCCCACCCTCCGCACTTTATCTATCCCATGCACCCCGATTATAAAGTCCTCAGCTGGGTGTCGACCCAAGGGCCTCCATCGCCACCGGCCACTAACCAGAATAATCACACTGCTATTATTATTATCTGGTAATGTACACCAAAACCCAGGACCTATGGCTTCCTGCCCTTCCAAACCTTGTACTACAACTGGCCTCTGCTTTGTATCCTTAAACATTTGCAGTCTCCTAAAGAAATCTGCTGCCCTCCAGTGCTGGGTCGTTCAACATCAGCCTGACATAATTGCAGTGGTAGAGACTTGGTTCTCCAAATCCACCCCTGGCTCCGCTATCACCATCCCTGGATATACCATCTACAGAGAAGATCGAGTAGGCAAACGCGATGGTGGTTGTGCACTACTCGTATGGGACTTCCTTATAGGTCAGGCACTCCCAGCTCCCAAACTTGATTATGGAGCCCAAGCCCTCACCATAAAAATCACACTTGACCCTGCCCGAGGCCTTCTCTTCCTCACGGTCTCCTACATACCCCCAAGGAATCAAAACCAAGCGGTCCAGTCCCTCATTGACTACCTCACATCTCTCCCTCACAAAGTGGAGCAAGTCATCCTAGGTGATCTCAATGTTAACTGGCTTGCCTCCACTGCCTCCCATATAAGGGACTCCTTTGCTGCCCTGGTTATGTCCCAGTTAGTCACCCAGCCCACCAGATTCAACCACTCTACTGGCACCAGCACTCTCCTAGTTGTTGTTATATCTAACCGCCCCTACAAAATTCAGGATGTCACTGTCCTCCCCAACTCTCTTAGTGATCACTCCCCAGTCATCTGTCTCTGGTCATCCTCCACTCTGAAGCCAGTGCCCCAGGCCACTCTACGCCAGCATTTATGCCCCTGCAGCCTCAGAAAATTAAAACAATACCTACCCCAGCTAGACTGGTCCCCTATCCAGCGCGCCCCTGACATTGACTCAGCTGTTGACCACTTCACAAATGCCTTCTGTAAGGCTTGTGACCTTTTTGCGCCCCTTACCAGGATCTGCTCCAAAAAATGCAATGCCCGATGGATCACCCCACCACTCCTCCAGAGACTCAAAAACAGAGATAATTTCTGGCACATTGCTGTAGAATCTGGAAAGGCCTCTGATAGACAGGCCTACAACACAGAACGCAACAAGTGCACTTGGGCCATTAGGTGGGCCAAGGCAGAGCACTACCAGACCACCCTCGCTTCCACTTGGGGTTCAGCCCGGACCTTCTAGGACAATGTGAAAGAGCTAAATGGGAAGTCCCACTCTCCCCCACCATGCCAGCTCTCCATCTATGGCACCCCCACCACAGGTCTGCTCCTTATAACCAATTGTCTTAACACTGCCTTCTCTAACCTAAGCTTGGTCCTCCCCAGCAGCTTCTTTGACCCAGTCCCCACCTCTCTCCCTCCGGTCCTGCATTGCCCACCATTCTACCTGTGCATCCTATCCCCAGCCAGGCCACACCTGCTAAAAGCCTTAGGCAGCAATAACCCCAGCAGTGACCCCCTCGACGCCAGGATCCTCCGTATGGTCTTGGACGAAGTCCTAGTCCCCTGACTGACCTTCTAAACCGGTCTCTATGCCTAGGTCAGTTCCCAAGTGCTTGGAAAACTGTTGAAATCACACCCATACATAAGAGTGAGGACTGGTCCACCCCCAACAATTACCAGCCGATCTCCATCCTCCCCCCACTTTCCAAAGCCCTTGAAAAAGTGGTGTCGATCCAGCTCTCTGAATACCTAACCAAGTACAACATTATGTGTCCGGAGCAGCACAGTTTCCGCCCAGGACACAGTACAACCATGGCTCTCCTGGAATTCTCCCAACACCTGCATGCTGCTCTCGACTCTGGCAGCCTTGCAGGAGCAGTGTTCACTGACCTCTCCAAGGCCTTTGACACTGTCTGACATCCCCTTCTACTCGACTCTCTCCACCAACTTGGCTTCTTTGGCAGTCCCATTTCCTGGTTCTCTAGCTACCTCTCTGCTAGATCCCAGCATGTCAAGATCAGTGGCTCCCTCTCCAGCACTCTTCCCGTTCACTCCAGGGTCCCTCAGTGCTCCATCCTGGGTCCAGTACTTTTTAGTCTCTACCTCAACACCCTCCCCAGCTCATGTACTGGTTAAATGCTCCTCTATGCCGATGATGCAGTCCTCGTTGCCTCACATCCCAATCCCACCTCTGTCCAATTATCCCTCCAGCAAGCTTACAACCAAGCCGAAAGGTGGTTCGACGACCGCAGACTGGTCATTAACTTAAAGAAAACCAAATCAATGCTCTTCTCCCACCACCAAAATAAAGCTAAAATACCCCCTCTTGATTATTCCCAGCACTCTGCACCCGCTAGAACAAGTGACCACATACAAGTACCTAGGCATCACATTCGATACTGCCTTCTCCTTCCACACCCATATTAATGCCCTGTCAGCCGCCATAAACTCTCGGATTGGCCTGCTATACCGGCACAGGGACCGCCTGCCTTAGGTTGCCTCAGGCTGGCCAACACCTCCTCCATTTTGTCCCTCGTGGACTATGGCTTGCCCTTCTATGCCGCAGCTGACAACACTGCCCTCTTCAAAATCCAACTCTCCATCAATAAAGCCTGTAGACTCCTGACCAGTGCCCCCAGCCGCACTCACACCTGCCTTCTCTCTGCTACCACCAATCTGCTCAACTTTGAGGAGCGTCTGCTCTACCAGACCTGCCTTCTCACTGAGAAATCACTGCTAGGACTCTCTCCCCCCCCCAGGGGTCTCCACCTCCATACAGCAGTCATCGTCGTCCGTCACCACCCGTAGCTCTGTTAAGGCCACCTTCCAGGTGCCCAGAACCAAGACCTCTCTTGCCCAGAGATCCTTCCTTTACCGAGCCCCCACCTGGTTCAACTCCCTCCCTAGCTGCATCTCCAACTTGCCAAAAATTGGCTCCTTCAAAACAGCCCTTCGGAATCATATCTTTAATACCAGCTGTTGTAGATGCAACTAACCCCCTGTTGTAACCTGTGGTACCCGCCCACCTTGCCCTCTGGCTCGACAACGTCCACTGGACAGCCTCTCCCTTCCCCAGACCCACTCCTTCCCTACTAGGTCCAAACAGGGATGTAACCCGCTATCTTCTCTGAGGACCTACTATATCCATGATTGTAACTCACAATTTTGTAACATTGTGTAACCTAAGTAATATACAAACTACTATATTACGTAACCTAAGTGTATCTATGTTAAATGTTCCTTTTACTGCACCTGTAATGTTATCCTCTGTTTTAATCTGCACTGTAATAACTGTCTTGATGTCTGCCCTCCCTGCGACAAGGTGCCTTTGTAAATGAGTCTCTGACTCAAAGGTTGTAAACCCGGCTTGTAATGAATAAAAGAATAAAGAATAAAGGATATGTGTGTGGACTACAGGACACTTAACCGAAAGACCATACCTGATCTGTATACAATGCCTTGCATCCAGGATGCCCTTGACTGTCTTAATGGGAGTCAGTGGTTTTCTGTCCTAGAGCTCAGAAGTGGATACTGCTAAGTCCCAAGGGTGCCAGAGGATAGAGATAAAACTGCATTTATCTGTCCCCTGGGCTTCTACGAATTCTTGCACATGCCCCAGGGCATATCTGGAGCACCAGCCACCTTCCAAAGACTAATAGAGTGAGCTGTAGGTGACATGACCCTCCTAGAGTGCCTAGTTTATCTGGACGTCATCGTGTTTTGCAAAATGCTCCAAGAACATGAAGCTCATTTGTTCAAGGTCCTGGATCAGTTAGAAGAATTTGGATTAAAATTGTCTAACAAGTGTCAGTTTTTCCAGCAATCTGTAAAGTATGTGAGTCACGTTGTATCTTCTGAAGGCACCCAAACAGACCCGAGCAAAGTAGAAGCTTTAACAACCTGGCCACAGCCTAGCACCCTTAAAGAACTGCAAAGATTCCTAGGTTTCTGTGGATACTATTGGCGCTTTGTAAAAGATTACACCAAAGTAATTCACCCACTGCTAAGTCTGACCCAAGGGTATCCACCCACCAATCAGAAACACAAAAGGAGTGCTGTAAAAGAAGATGATAAAGTCTACTTCAAGGCAAATGAACCTTTCGGAGTCAGATGGACCCCTGATTGTGACACAGCATTTTATGACATCATCCATCAGCTTACCCGTGCCCCAGTACTTGCCTATGCTGAGCCAACTAAGCTGTATATACTCCATACAGATGCTAGCCTAAGTGGACTTGGAGCTGTGCTTTAGCAAGAGTATGAGGCAGGATTGCGCCCCGTGGCATTTGCCAGTAGAAGCTTAACACCATCTGAGAAAAACTATCCTGTACATAAACTCAAATTTCTTAATAAAGATATGAATATTTAAATCACCTGTAAATCACAACAAGGCAGCAAGCATTTCATACAATCCTAAAACAGAAAGTGATGTCACTGAGGGGCAAGCTGTAATTAACAACATACAGCTTGCCCTTCAGTGACATCACTTCCTGTTTGTAAGAATACATGAAATGGTTGTTGCTATGATTTGATTTACACATTACTTAGATATTCATATCTGAAGATTCCTGACACCTACAGATAAGCCCCAAACCTCATTTGAAAGACCTTCTCACGGGCTTTCACAATTGGAGTGACCCCTGCAGTGTTTACTGTCCCTTGATGACCCAGAGTCTACAGAACAAGCAAATTCATGTGATGCTGCAAATACAAATACAAATGCAAGTGATACTTCCAGCTCTGAACAAACAGAAAGTGCAGAGGTGCCCCTCACTGCAGAAGCCGACTTGTTGATTGACAACAAGCCATAAGCCATGAACCCGAATGCAAATACTGAAAGGACTGTGCCTGTTCCCCCTCCACCTAGAAGATCTGAGAGTGCTGTAAAATTTGTGGTACACCTCATGTATGATTCTCCTGGAAAGCCTGTAGACCTTCCTATGAATGTGGTTCATAATAGGGTATATATTACTGCCAACTCCCTTCCTAAAATACGTTACACTGTAGCTTCTAGGTTAGTGATGAAACCCTCCAATCACTATCCCCAGGGTCATTTTGCAAAAATTCTACAGTTAGCTGACAAGATCAGGTTATCGACTATGTGGGTTAGTGTACAAAGAGTGGTACAGACAAGAGTAATGCATATAACTAACTGAGTTAGTATGCAAATGAAAGATAAAGATGTTTAAAGTAAAAAATGTAAAATGTCTAAGTAATACCATTGTGTATGTACAACCTTAGTTATGAGTGAAGCATGCTTATTCTTATAACGAATATGAATAATGAAACTGTGCAGTAAATGTATATAGTATTCATGGTTGCAACCTGTATGTAGTCACGAATAGTATTTCACTAATCAAAAATGTTTATAATGTATAGACTTGATGCAGATGCCAAGCTTTCCTAGGCAGGGAAGAATGTAGCCTCCCCCTGCCAATTTGGGGGCTTACCTTAGGTGTCTTGGTGGGCTCCAGTAATGCCCACTACCAAATAGCCATCCTGCATAGATAGTAAATCAATAGTTATTTGTTAATCCTGTTGATTTGAGAGAGAGTGCCATGATGTGCCTCCATGCCTGTCCCTTTAAGACATTAACCAATGTGTATGCAGTCAGTGGTCTGGGCAGGGGCCAAGTGCTTCAAAGCTTGTGACTGGCCAGGCATTGTTTTTATTTGCGCCACTCTGCAGTCGATAGTGAAGCAGAGGGAGCTCTAGCTGTTTCAGTAAATGTTTATTTCTAATCTGCTGTTTTATTTGAATTAGAGTGTTTGCTTTAACCTGCCTTCTTGCAGCTTATTCCTCCAAATGGGAGACACCATGTTTGGACCGGGACTTCCAGGTATTTTGACCAATGGGAACACAAGGGACCTCAAGGGGCCCTTAGCTCAGGTGCCTCGTGGGAAGGAAAACTATAGTTCTTGTAGTTTTACAGACTGGTGCCTAAACTGACTGATGGGAACACCAGAACTGTGACTGATAGCTCTCTAGCCAACCGGATTGCTAGAAAACTGAACTAGTTCAAGAACTGTTAGAAAAAAGAGTTCAGTTGCTTGGAGAGCTGAGAGAGTGAGCAGCTCGAGCCATCGAGAGGTAGGTCCAGGAAAGGAGCTGCAGAGATTTGGCAGGGAAAGGCCTGACTTGCCTTCCTGCTACTTTTTCCAGTACTGGACTGCTTGATAGCAGTAATTGGATTAATCTGAAGTTAATCTTTGAACTGTAACAGTTAGCCTGAGACCTTGAGAAGTGCAGCTCAAGACACTGGACCAAGAGGAGCTCCTGTGAAGCGTTCAGCCAAAGTATTTATGTGAGAGACTGCTTTTACGAATTGAGAAGTTTGCTCAGTGAATCGACTGAAATAGTGAACTGGCCAGAAACTGAATTGAGAAGTAGAGGAGTGAATGCTGTTTACATTAAATGTGCTGAATATTTATCAAGGGTTACGTCTTACTGTTCAGGAACTCCTGCTTGCAAGAAAGGAGCCCATTGTTACCAGTAACCGAACTGTCTTCCAGTTGAAGGTTTTCAGCAGCAAACAAACTGAAGTTTGCCAGAAGTGTTCATCCAGCCTTGGGCCTATGCCAAACCCGGTTCTACGATGCCGGTTCAACAGCACTTTTGTCGACCAGCATCTCAGCGACAGGATTTATGTTGACTGCAAGTTGTGGTAGATATAAATCCCGTATATCTCCCGTTCCTGTTTTTCTATAATGAGGGCTTTGCCCCCCCCAGAACCCCCCCATGCAGGAGGCTCGCCCCCACACCCCGTATTTTGATTATCAACTCCAGTCGGAGTTGAATCGGGATGGGGTGCGGGACCGGAAGACAGTGTGCCCCTGTCTCGGGCGCACCAACACTGCGACCTGTCGGCAAAGTGTTGATTTTGCCAAAAGCGAGGTATGTCACTGTGTTGGTGTCACCATTGGGTTGACATACTGCCAAACTCGGCCCAAGCCATCTTTTTCTGCACCAGTGACTGTTTTCTCAGTGAGATACCAGACTGGGGATCCAGCCCCTGCACAGCAAGGAATCACAGGTTGAGCCACCTAGAGGGAAAGGCCGTGAGGCAGAGGTGAGTCATGCAGGCCCAGCTTCCCCATGCTCTTCAGTGTTCTACAGCAGGTCATCATATTGCCAGACCCTCTTCAACCAACTGGTGTCATGAGTAAACTCAGGGTAGCTCCCTGCAACTTTTCTTTGAATCGTTTTGTGGTACCATCTGATTGCTTCGGTGTGTTTCAGGGTTACAAAGGACTGGGCCAACTGGCCCTGGATACAAATAACCAAAGCCTTGCTCATACATGTTTAACTGCCATTTCTCTCCATCAAGGGCCCAAACAACAGCTGCAATGCCAGCCACCCTGGACACCGATTCTGGCCAGCCAGCATAACATTCTAGGTACCCAGTGTTGTTAGCCTGTGTTACTGTGGGACTTCATTTATTTATTTATTTATTTATTACTAGGATTACAAATACCTTTGAACCAAGGGTTCTTTTACAAAGGTTCCATGTCAGCAATGGGTGCAAGCAAAACAGTGGTAAGATACAATACAGGGTCAGGAGGTTAACATAGACGTAAGCAGAGGTAAGATACAATGCAGGTCAGGAGGTTAACTTAATAGCAAAAGACAGTACATGTGCATAGACTAGCATAGTAGCAAACAGTCAGTGGCAAATATCAATGCACAATTAACAATACGGGTGTGTATATATAGCAAGACACAAATACAAATAAAAACCATCCTAGGGGTGACATACAGTAAGTGGAGCAAGGGGTGGGGGATAAGAGGGGGAGGGGTGGGGAAAAGGGGGTTAGGCAGTCAAGGATTTGACATTGTCGTAAGTGCAAGAACAGAAAGATAAGTGCTAGGTAGTCTGGGTGGAGCAACAAGAGAAGGGTGATAGAGGGGGAGACAGGAGGAGAGGAGCGGGAGAGGGGTGGGATGGTAGGAGAGGGGTAGAATGGTAGGTGGGTGGGGTGGGAGAGAGATGGGGAGTAGCAAGGGGATGGAGCGGTGGAGAGAAGTGGGGAGGGTAGCAAGGGAGGAGAGAAGAGGAGGGAGAGGTGAAACAAAGCCGCAAGCCTAGGCAGAGCAGTCACAACTGCCAGAAGCCAAGAGGTGATGGCAGAGTTTACATTTGAATGGTAGTTTGTTTTCAGCTTCAACTCAGGGGAAGGCTGTATAGCAGCAAGGGGGCCCTGGTGTGGAAAGCACGTTGAGCCTGGTTGGTACGGCAGAATGGAACGATAAATGTTGGTTTGAGGGAACTGCGCGTAAAATGTGCAGGGATTGCGGGCAACATTAAGGCATGAGTTGCAGGGAGTGTGAGATTAAGACAAATTTTCTTAGCCAGTTGGCAGGTCTGGTAGACAAGTCTACTATTTAGATTGAGCCAGTTGGATTGCTTGTAGAGATTACAGGTATGCGTATGCTTCTCTGCACCAGTGAGAAGTCTACAGCATTTGTTAAGGGCTGTCTTGACCTGTTTTAGGATGGTATCAATGGCAGCCCCGTAGAAGACAAGCCCATAATCAATGACAGGTAGGACTGAGGCAATTATGGCTGTGCGCATAGCTTCTTTGGTGAGACAGCGATGGTGGCAGTAGAGGACCCCAATTCTTGAGTTGACTGATTTTGAGATGTGTTGAACATGTGAGCTGAAAGACATTGTGCAATCAAGGGTAATACCAAGGTATTTAAATTCCTGCACTTGCTCAAGTGGCTGTTCAAGTTCATTGTGTATGGTGAAGTTTATGGATCTGTATTTGCTGTGAGAGCTATGGAACAGCATGGACTTTGTTTTTTTGTAATTCATCAACAGCTTATGTTGGAGAAGCCAGGTTTCAACTAGGCTGAAGTTTGTCTATAGCACCTTGGAGAGCGAGACAGGGGCAGTATGGGAGGAATAGAGGACTGCATCATCGGCATAGAGTATTAAGTTATTATTGCAAGCTGCAGGAAGAGTATTGATGAAAAGGCTGAAAAGTAGAGGGCCAAGGATGGAACCCTGGGGTACACCAGAGTGGACAGGAAGGGCACTTGAGAGAGAGTCAATGATTTTGACTTTTTGGCTCCTTGCCGAGAGGTAGCTTTCAAACCATTTGGTTACATCATTAGATAGTCCAAGGGAGGAGAATGAGTGAAGCAGGAGCTGGTGGTTCACAGTGTCAAATGCCTTGGTCAAATCAATGAACACCACACCCAGTAGGTGGCCAATGTCAATCGCCTTATGAATATGCCCAGTGAAATCAAGCAGGGCAGTGGTAGTACTATGGTCTTTTCTAAAGCCGTGTTGTTGTGGGCAGAGTAAGTTATATTTGTTGAGGTGTTCAGACAACTGGTCAGCTACAATTCGTTCCAATGCCTTGGAGAGTGGTGGGAGGATAGAGATAGGGTGGTAGTTAGAGAGAAGAGACCTATCACCGCTTTTATGAATGGGTGCAACCACTGCTGACTTCCAGAGTTGGGGGAATTGTTTATGAGAGAGTGAGAGTTTCAGAAGTTTAATGAGAGGTTGTAGTACAACATCAAGGGAGAGAGAGAGAGAGAGAGAGAGAGTTTGAGGGCAAGGGTATCGCTGCTGAAACTAGCTTTGCTTAGCAGTTTGTTAAGATATCTTTTAGCTTCAGACATGGATACCCTCTTAAAGTAGAACAGGGGGGTATTACTGTGGAGATTGATTTTATTATTGAGGCAGGGCGGGGCAGAGTTGTCAAAGAAGTTAGGGGGAAGGACACTGCTAAGATCAGTAAAAGCGAGATTGAAGGAGTCCGCTGTTTCTTTGGGGTCCTGTAAAGTGGAGCCGTTAACCTCAATCATAGTGGGGGAGGATTTGCTTGGTTTACCTGTGAGGCTCTTGATGTTCCCCCAGAAGGGTTTACTATTTCTCCAGGAGTTAGTAAGTTCCTGGTTGTAGAAGACTTGCTTGGCTCTGCATATAGCTATTGTGCACTGGTTCCTAGCCGCCTTATAGAGCTGCATATCATGTGGTTTCCCTGAGTCCATGGCTCGGTGCCAGAGGTCATCTCAGTTTCACATCATGAAGATGAGTTCGGAGTTAATCCAGTGATTAGTGGTAGATTGAGTTTTGCATTTACATAGGGGAGGAAACTGTTACAAACTTTGTTAAACTGGGCAATGAAGAAGTCAAGTGTAACTCCTAGGTGGCGCTATCGCAAGGGCTACTACCCCTGCCTGCTTGGCTAGTAGCAGGTTAAGGGGCCTGAGTTCTGAAAAGGGTGCCTCCACCTGGAGGTCAGGGTTGGAAGTGGTCAAGCTAACCTGGACACAGCCATCCGGGACACTGTAACCCCCCTCTTTCCCCTCTAGTGGCCTGAACACTGTACAATAATCACTTTCACAATACCCCTGGTACACCACACAAGTACCCACACTGTTTGCACTTACCACCAGGGCTGGTTCCTCTGGCTCGACCCTGGGAACCCCCTGTAAAACAAGGTTATGCACAGCAGTATAGTACTTTGAGCAAAAACTGGAACCACAGTCAGATTACATGCAGAAAAAGTTAGATCTGATTTATTCAGGGGACTTGAACAAGGGAGGGGCAAAATCAGGTTAATTAGCTTAAAGATTATATCAATCAAGCAGTTATACATGCACTTTGAGTCCCCCCACACAGTCACACCTCTGGGTACCCAGGTGGAGAAGAGATGGGCTAGCCAGGACTGTTGCCTGGGGTTGGCCAGCATTGCAGCTGGTTGGGGCCCTGTGATGGAAAACACAACATGCACAGTACACAATATTTGTAATCTGGAGCCACAGGGCTCAGTTCGTAAGGGAAACGAAACAACAAGACAATCAGATGAAACACTCAGATTAAGGTGTTGTTGCCAGGAGTTACCCTGGTATTTACTCACGATACCCAAGACTGGACACAGGCTGGATGAAAATCAAGACTGCAGGTGGTTGATCTCGAATGCCAGGAGAAGCAGAGCCCACACGAGTCGCAGAGGCGTCATTCCTGTTCAGACGTGGAGCAGGGGGCTGATCCCCAGGCAGGTCTCTCGTCGATGGTTTCTCTGTCCAGTGGGTAGTCTGACTGGGCCAGTCTGGCAAGGCCCAGACCGCATGGAGACAAATTCGGATGCAGTCCGTTTTGGGCTAGATACAGCTTCCAGCAAGCAGAACACAGTTCGCACAGTGGGAACTAACTCACAACCCACTAGCAGCTCATAGCACATTTACATGTATGGGAATTCTACTGTACCAGATAAAGCGCTCCCCGGTCACAATCGCAAAGTCTCTGCACACACCGGGAGCTTAGGGGTAGCTGGAACTCCTGACAGGCTGATCGCATTCAGCAAAATCTTCGGTCTTCTTCAGGTTGAGCCTGGCCCACTTCAGCAGCTTACTTTAGTCACACAAACTTGGATTTAGTCCAAAATAATTCTCTTCTCTCCCTCTCAGGAGCAGCAGGCAGACATGCGAGCCAAAAACTCAGCCCTTTCACAGTTTTCCCATGTGAATCCACTCAGAATGGCTGCCCAAAATACACTTGAGATCTTCTCATTTCACTTCCCAGCTCAGAACTAACTGAAAACTGCAAGCAGCCCGGGACTTCCCCAAGATCCAAAAGGTTTGGTTGGCTGATTTGGTTGTCAGTCAAAGCAAGAGCTCCCCCTTCAGTTGCAAAAAAGGCAAAAAAGTTCAAAATTACAATTCCTACAGATTTTGACTTCAGACAGCTCCTGTAGTCCGGCTACATTTTAGGTCCCACCAGAGCAGATTGGTCCAATTTGCAGTCCAGGACCGAGACAGTGGAGACAAACAAAATAGTCCTTGCTACAAAGAAAGCAGGTTAGACAAACTGAATTATTATTATCACTCTAAATGATTTTCAGCAAATAGTTACATCTTTCAACAGAGATCCCTCTCAGATTACTTATGCTGCAATCAGGCAGCTCTTAAAGTGACAGTACACAGAGGCTATACAGGCTCTGGTAATCACATTTAAACTGTTAAAACGCAGGACATCAGCCTGGCTGTGAGCATTTAGGCAAGCTCAAGGAAGACTTTTTGGGAACCCCCATTTGTAGGGGGGTTACACAAGTGCTTGGTCGACACTGCTCAAGGAGTCAAGGGGTGTCCAGTCAACCACTGACAGGGCAGCAAGGAATTGTGGAAGCTTTCCTTTTGTTAAGATTCTTTTATAGGAAAATGAGGACTTAGGTTAGGTGCCTTGTTTGACCAGTGGCAAATAACTGGGGAGTGATCACTGAGGACATCTGGGAGAACTTCCGTGTTGGTGATTCTGCTGGGATGAGAGGTGAGGATCAGGTCAAGTAAGGAGCTACTACCAGACTTATAATTAAACCTAGTGGGAGAGGTGACCATTTGAGTAATGTCTAGGGCAGCAATGGCATCCTTATATGGGTCAGCTTTTGGAGCGAGCCAATTTACATTTAGGTCGCCCATTACAATTGTCTCACCATGGGAGGTGCTGCCGTCCATGAAGTTTGTGATAATTTGGAAGCCTGTAACATGTTCATTCGGTCGGTTGTATACTGATGCAACTGAATTGATGATCCAACTAAAGTGCATGCATGCAGAATAACTTGAATCAAATCAGTAAAGTAATCATTCTTCGAGATTTATGGCCCCACCCTTGTTCGCGTCCCCTTAATAAACCCGAGTTGCTGTTTCACGTTTAAACTGGCTTATGAACATATTTTTAGTTGGTGTACAGTACTGAAAGTGCATGCTTACCTTGTTAATGCTATCTTTACAGGGGGTTCCAGGGGAGTTGCTAAAGGCCAGGCCCTGGTGTAAAGTGCATGTGGTGTGTTCATATTATTAATGTTCATTGCTAACTGTGTGTCAACTACTGCAAATAGTTATCTCCTATTACAAGGTATTTGGTGACTAGGCGGGTTTGTGGGTGGTTATAGCTTCCCAAAGGGTTATACCAGGTTGGGTAGATACGCCTACTATTATTACTCTGGTTGGAGGCACCATAGTATCGAACCTAGGCCCCTCAACCTGTGGTTAGAAGTACAGGCAGGAGTTGTAACCTTAGAGATAGCACCACCTAGAGGTTACAATGAAGATACCAAACCTGTCTGCTTGCTAAAAAGGCACTGTTGGGTCTCTCTTTCACACACACACACACACACACACACACACACACACACACACACAGCCATACAAAATTGCATCAACCTAGTTAACAAGCTATATAATACCAGATACATGACAAAGTATGCTCTAGAAATGCCTCTTCAGAGAACCAACTTGGGCAAGCACTCCTTTGCTGTTTGGGCAGCAGACTGGATGAATGAGCTGCATGAATCCCTACTAAGTCTCCCAAATATTGTCCAATTTAAAAGAGAACTGCATGCAACCACCTCTTCCAGTACCAACTGTACTTACTTCCAATAATCTATGAACTTTCATTACTTGTACTGAAACTCCACACGGTTTTGTTACTGTATAACTTAAATGAATCTTTATAGCCAACGTATGACATATCTGTCTTGACTATATTCCACTAGAATTGATGAAGGTATTGTTTTGCATATAACAGCATTTGACATCAAGCCTTTGTAAAGGAACAGCTGTGCTCAAAGGTAATTTCTGAAAGAAAGAAAGAAAGAAAGAAAGAAAGAAAGAAAGAAAGAAAGAAAGAAAGAAGAGGACCACCATGTCACTGTGCTATGAAAAGCAGTTTCGGATGGCTACTTAATGGGACACTGTGCCTGGTCAGGCTTGACTACAGTAGCCAGCATACATTGTATTTGGGTCAAGTCTGGCAGGGGTTGATAAAGTAAGGCCCTGAGAGTCAGACTGCGGTAACCCCATCTAAAAGAGCAATAAAAGAGGTTAAAGTTAAGCCCACCTGGAAGGATTCCTAAACAAGGTCTGTTATAATGTAACAGTGGTTACACTGTGTTTTCTTTTTCAAGGCTGGAGGTTTCAAAATAAAGCTGTGTTTTGCTGTTCAAAGTATCATTACAGACAATCATACTATCTAGACATGATTGTGGGGGACTGCTGCATTTGTGAAGGGCCTGCAGGAAGAATAACCACAGTGGAAGGTAGCATCCCAGGGGATTGTACTGACACGCCATTCTGACCCACCTAAACTTTTCTCTTAAGTGGAATGCACCACTCTTGCTTTATCTTGGGTACAACTCCCCCACCCCAGCCACCATTGTGACAGCAGAAAGAACACAGGAGTCACTGCAAATATCCATGGTGGCCAAGTGGTGGTATGAGGTAGTGGCACCCTAACCCCTAAGCTAATTGGAAGGGACACCTGCCCTAACAGGAGCCTTACAGAAAAATGTAGAGGGGATCTAGAGGGTCAGGAGGAGAAGAGGGAAGTAGTGATGGGTAAAAGGTAGAAGAAGGGGAGAGAAGTGAGCTGGGGCAGCGGAGAATGATGAAAAGGATATCAGTCTCACACAATACTGGACCTAAACTCTGCTAATACGAACATACGTAATTGCCAGCAGAAAAAGGCCCACAGGTCTATCAAGTCTGCCCAATTGTGCAACTCTTAGTTTCATATCACTACAGCTGCCCCAACACCACCCAAACCCCTCCCTTCCTCCTCTTTCCCAGTCCTTCCCCCCTTTGTGTTCTTGTCTGTACTAACCCTGCCCTTGACTCTGTCCCAACCACACTTAAAGCTATCCACTGTCATTAGAGCGATTAATTCCTTTGGCAGTGCATTCCAACCCACCACCACTCTCTCTGTGAAGTAATGCCTCCTCATCTCCCTCCTAATTCCAATTTCAGACTGTGCCCCCTAGTGACCCTTCCCCCCCTTTAAGCGGAACAATCCTCCCTCTCTGACTTTGTTTATGCCTTTCAACTACTTAAAGGTCTCTAGCATGTCCCCTCTTACCCATCTGTCTTCCAGCGAGTACATGTTGAGCTCCTTCAACCTTTCCTCGTATGGCAACTCCGCTAGTCCCATGATCATTTCTGTAGCCCTACACTGCACCCCTCCAGTAAGCTCACATCCTTTTTGAGGTATGGTACCAGTACTGTACACAGTACTCCAAGTGTGGCCTCAACAGTGATCTATACAATGGCAGGATGACCTCCCCCTTTCGAGAGGTGATCCCTTGGGCAGTGCACCCCAGCATCCTATCTGCCCTTGCTGCCACCCTCCTACACTGTGCTGATACCTTCATGTCCTCTGTGACTATTATCACCAGGTCCCTTTCCTCCTCTGAAGCCATTACCTGCACTCCCCCAGCCAGTAGCGGTTCCTGGGATTTCTGGCTCCAAGGTGCATGACCTTGCACTTCTTAGCATTAAACCCGGACTGCCACTCCATAGACCAGTGTTTGAGTTTAGCTAGATCCTCTCTGAGCGCCTGCCTCTCTTCCTCATTGCCGACTTTGGAACAAATTTTAGTGTCATCGGTGAACAGGCTGATCTTACTCTTGACCCCCTCTGCAATGTCTCCAGTGAAGACATTGAACAAAACAGGGCCCAGCACTGAACCCTGCAGTACCCACTCATTACTGGCCTTGGCTTGGATGTCACCCCCTTACAACTACCCTCTGTTGTCTGCCCTGTAGCCAGCTCTCAACCCACCCCATCAGTTTTTCCCATACCCTCATGTCCTTCAGCTTGTTCATTAACCTCCTGTGTGGCACTGAGTTGAAAGCCTTGCTGAAATCCAGATACAGGACATCCACAGTGTGACTTTCGTCAACCGCCCTAGTGACCCAGCCGAAGAAGTTGATCAGGTTTGTTTGGCAAGATCATTCCGTGACAAACCCATGCTGTCTCTCATCCTGCAAACCATTGCTATTGAGAAAGGTTATCAACCTCTCTTTCAAAATGGTCTCTATCAACTTGCCCACTAAGGAAGTCAAGCTCACCGGTCTGTAGTTACCCGGGTGGTCCTTGGGTCCACTCTTGTGAAGGGGCACCATGTGAGCCATCCTCCAGTCCCTGGGTACATTCCCTGTCTCCAAGGAGGTGTTGAACAGGTCCATCAGAGGGCCTGCCAACACCTCTGCCAGTTCCTTCAGGATCTCATCATGCCTTCTCAGCACCAGTTGTGTGCATTCAATCCCTGGATCATGTATTGTCCTCTGTATAGCATAGCCTGTCCTGCATTAACCCCATATCAATACTGTAGATGCAGCAGTACATTTTGTAAACTGGTTCAAAGAGCAATGTTGAAATCCAGCCACTGCACTGGTCTCATCATATCTCATGATCATTGTTCCACCCATTAAACTAGCAGTCAAACTGTGCTTTAAAACTGGCTTGTATTACTTAGACCAACATATTAGTACCAGCATGAAGTAGTAGTAACATTTTATTCATGATTTACAAAATACTATGAACATGGCCAACCCCAATTGAGTAAGAAGCTTTAATTTTCAACGGGTACTATTAACACATACATAAATGTCAACATTTACAAACACATGTAGATAAAAACAACAATATTATAATACAATACATAAAATACATGAAAACTAGCTGATGACTGTTACTACTGTAGAGTATCTGTTACTAGCTTCCTACTACTTCACTGAGAAAAAAAACACATTAGCTAATTTACTAGCTGAAAAGCACTTGTTAGAGTTCCAGTTAGCTAACTACCTCACAAACTAGTTGCCTGTCAGATGTGCAAGTAACTGGCAATGACTTGCAGTCTAGCTGCCTGCTCAGAAGAGACATATTTCAGTCCTCTTTATTGCTATTATTAGTCAAAAAACATTTTAAAATGTGATTCATAGAACAAAAAGCTGTGCAATTCTAGGGAATAATAAACTCCCAAGGACTGAATACACACTCTGGGGTGCACAGGGACTCCACTTATGCTTTGTGCCTTCATGGCACCTGGAAAGTGCATTCAGTCCCTCAGTCGTGTATTATCCCCTGCACTGCACAATGTGTCATGTGCTAGCCCTTAATAATAGCTGGGTTGTGTTTTTTTTTCCATTTAAAAAGCCGTGTATTAAATACTATAATACCTGAGTAGGTATTACAGCATCGAGTGGTGCATATAAATCCTCTGAAATGTTATATCCGGCAATCCAGACTACTCTAGGCTCCATACATAAGCGATTGCACTTCCTCTGTGGAAAAAAACACAACGCAGTAATTATATAAAACAAAATATGGGGTGCAGTGTGTTTAACTCGAATTTAACACACACCCTCCTTGTTGGATGGCTGCCATAAACCCCTCGGGCTTCGTTCTCGGAGTTTATGTGCCATCCAACAACTCGGGGGGGGTGTTAAATTCTCGTAACACACTGCACCCCATACTTTATCCTATATTTAATGCATACCAATTCATATGAAGTGCATTAATATGGCTGGATGAGTAGCATTGACTGTGAGCTTTTATTAAAGAAAATTAAGTTCCTAGCCTAGCAATCTCAAAGTTAGTCCATATCAAGATTCAAAATTTCAATATTTGTATTTAAAACAGGAGAAACGTGTTACTCAACCAATAAGCCTTAGCTCATTTGCAATTGTTTCCTGGAAGGTTTGCAATGTACTGTAAGTTTGTTTCAAAATACAATTACATATGAAACTCAATAAACATATTATCATTACTATGTTACTCAAAGATTATTAAACATTAAAATTGAGACAGGAAGCACAACATACTTTAGACTTACAGTACAAGCCATTTAAGCAAGACGCACTTAAGTGGGATGGCCGTTTAAGTGGGACTTCTCTGCTAGAATCAATTTCCCTTCATAGAAACTGAAGGTATTGCAAAGCGGTTAAACAGGACACCTGTTCTTGACTCCTCTGCATTAATGGGACACCTCACATCGGATTCACAGCTGATTTCAGCTGGTTACCTTAATATTTCTAGCATACAGTACTCAGGTAATTGGCTGTAAATCAGCTGCGAACAGTTAAAATCCCTGCAGTGCTGAAGTTTGGTTAGTGTGCTGTGAAAGGTGAGCTTTGTAGCCATGTCTCTGCCAAGAAACAAGCTCTCTCTAGCTGATCACATTTGTGTGATCAAAGCTCTGTAAAACCCCACCAGCCTGCTCTCTTCAGGGGTTGCTCAGTTTAAAATCCCCAAGAGCCAAGCAAGGCGAATTAATAAACATCATGAGGCCAACCTTGCAGAGTGGTGTGCCAGTGCAAACCCCAGTCAGAAGAGAAAGCAGGAAGACAAAGACTGAGGTGGAGAATGCGTTCTTGTTGTGGTTGTCTCAGGCTCTAGACAAGGGGGCGCATATCTCTGGCCATATGTTGAAATCAAAGGCACATGATTTAGCCACACAAATGGACCATTCAAGTTTTGAGGCAATGGATAGCTGGCTTTCAAGGTGGAAGCAATGGCATCAGATGGTGTTCAAAAGAGAGCATGGTGAAAAGCAAGATGCTGATACCACCACTGCACAAACTTGGATAACTGAAGTGCTGCCTGGATATCTATCTGGGTACAGACCTGCTGATGACTGTAATGTTAATAAGACCAGACTATTCTACTGGTGGGTACCAATCCAAGAAAATATTCACTGCGCTCCAGCAGAAAAAACAGGTGTGTGGTAGAAGGGGGGCTCACTCCTACTAAAATTAATCACTGCTCCAAAGTTACCATGCAACCACTCATACCGAGCTGCACTTGGAGCCAAACACAGTAGTGCAAAAATACTACTTTGTTGTCAAAGCTACAGAGATTCAGTACATAGTGGCCCGAGTGGGATCCAGTCACCTAGTGGAAACTACACCCTAGTGTTTCACCACCAAAGGCTTCATCAGGGGGCAGAGATACACATGATTTTATAGTCAGTACATGATGATATCCTTATGTAATAGCTACCAAACAGGAACAACTGCAGATTAAATTATTGAGTTTAGCCTTGCTTTCTGAGCAAGCGATAAATATGTGTGCATAGACTGTGCATTTAATGGATTTACTTGCTTAATTCAATTTTTCCTGTTCTGCAGTTTTGTAACAATGACATGTTCTTTGGTGGTGGTAACAGAAGCACTAGCACATTATTAAATAAGTTAACACTAAAGAAATGTAATGTTATGGATGACTACTTAATTAAGGATGTCAATCAAATGATGTCATCATGTACTGACAATAAAATCATGTATATCTCTCTGTATCTCTGCTCTGATGAAGTCTTTGGTAGTGAAGGGCTGGGGTGTAGTTTCCACTAGGTAACTGGGTCCCACTCAGGCTGCTATATATCTCTGTAGCTTTTGGCAATAAAGTAACATTTTTGAACTACTTTGTTCGGCTCCGAGTGCAGCTTGGTGTGAGTGGTTGCATGGTAACTTTGGAGCAGTGCTTCCACTGGGGGTATTCTGACCATGGCCAGGCTATGAAGCAGTAGGAGATCATAGGTGGGGAAAACAACTAATGACAAATCACGATTCCCTGATGTGCAAAGCAAATGAGAATGAAAAAGAGAAAGCTCCTGGTCATTGGCAGAAGCAAACATCCTTACTGGTTGCCCAAAGACCCGAATGTGCTGTCAGTTACATGAACTAATTCAGGCAATGCATGGATGACAGGAGTGGTTACTGGGATGGTGAGCTTCGTAGAAGCCACTGAAAAATTCTATGGTTTGTGGACAATTGTTTAGCTCATCCCCATGAACTCATTAGAAAACTCAAGTTCATAAGTGTTTTTCTTCCTACCCAACACCACCAGCATCCTACAGCCTATGGATATGGGTCTCATTAAGAATCTTAAAGGCCACTACTGGTTATGTTGCTGGGAAAAGATTACAGACAATCAATGAGGGTGAGACAGCTCATGCAGCTGAAATTGCCCTTAAAGTGAATCTTCCCAATGTCATTTGCATGCTGTACAGAGCATGGGGAGGGCAAGCAAAGCACAATATAGGATTGTTTTTCTGAGTCTGGATTTACCCTGGTGCCACTACCAAAACCCCTGAACAAACCAGCACAGTAACAGGGCTTCAGTATGTTACAATCCCTACAATCCCTGCCGTCATGGATGCTATAGCTTTTATCAAGATCATGGAAATGGATGTCAACAAACCAACAGTGAGAGAGCTGACTGATGATGAGGTTGTCAGAGCAGCGGTAAAGTGGGAAGACACGAAGGACACAACTGATGCTGATGACACTCAGGAGCTGGTGAGATCGGTGTCAATGGTGGAGTTACTGACAGGTCTGAAGGCAGCTATCAAGTAGTGCCAACAGCGAGGACAGACCACAGCCTGGAAGAGGCTGTTCAAAATAGAAGCACCGTTAACATCATTCTTTTTCTTCCTGACACAGACCGCAGATAGTTTGCTGCAGGAGGAAGACATCTGAGATGAACCAAAAGTATATACAGTGCTGTAAGCACTATACAGTATTCTAACAAGTAAAAATCACAATTATACACAGAGCAGTTTCACAAGCATGCACAGCATACAAAAAACACCACAGTACTGTACTCCCTTTATTTTCCTTTCCTGTTCCTGTTCATCTTCAAAACCTCACCAGTCACCTTAGGAAAAAAAAATGAAAAAACATTCTTCCTCCACAAAAGTGAGCTTCACTTAGAAGAGACAGGTGCTTAAACAGGACAATCAGCTTTCCACCAAGCAGTCCCATTGAAGAGGCTTGTACTATACCACTAAACCAGGAGCCCAATTTTCAAAGGGTCTGACATGGCCCAGAGATGATGCACAACCTGCTGTGGGGCTACAGTCTCTGCACTGGTGGAAATGTATTTTCAGCCTTTTTTAGTGATCGACACCAGTCATATGGCTGGCACAGCTGTGGAGGAATGCCGTGCCTGATAATACCAGCCATAGCATTTCAGCACAACTGCGCATGGATTTTGTCCACAAGCTGCCATAAACTGCAGAAATGGTCATGAAAAGCCTCTGGCTATGAAAATTGTGCACATGTGGAAATACTTGTGGTTACGCAAGGGAAGTCCCCTTACGCACTGTTTTTAGCCCCTGTTCACATTTTCGTAGCTCTTTGAAATTCTGGTCTGAGATTTTAAGCAAGGTAGGAATGTTAAGTGCCCATTCAGGGGTTGCAAACTAAGAGACATGTGACCACAGCACTTCGGTCCTGTATATGAGAAAGCCTGATGACCACTCAGGCTATAAACATGGTAAATACTATATTCTAGGCCATTAGCAAATATGAGTCCATTCCTAATGGTGCATATGGAGATAAAGTCAAGTACAGTGAAGCTCGCCAGGATAAAGCCCAATCCTGCAGAATTCTGCAGTAGACGTACTACAGGAAACAATGCAGCTTCAATGGGAGTTAATCCCTTTTGTCATTCAGGAAACTTGCGACACTGCGCTTCATCCTAGGTGGCTGCACTGTATGTATGGTGGCATTCTGGATTTGGCACACTTCCACAATAGTACCAAAGTGTGCAACGAGTGCCTTTGGTCCAGAGGGAGCCAACCAGCACCACTAAGGAGCTCACAGAGATGTGTACTCCTAAGAGCTTGCAAATAAAATCTTGCAAGTGTAAGTGCTCCCCCCAGTTATATGAAGAGAAACATAGAAACACAGAATATGATGTCAGATAAGGACAGCTTGGCCCATCCAGTCTGCTCATTTCTCCCTGCCTACACTATTACGTCAGACCGTGCCCGATCTACAGCTTTTTCTCCCTCACCCTTTCCTTTTCACTATGACTACTTTGTGCTTATCCCATGCATTCTTGAACCCCACCACTGTTTTTCCCCACCACCTCACTGGAAGGCTGTTCCAGGAATCCACCACTCTTTCTGTGAAGAAGTACTTCCTCACATCTCTCCTGAATCTACCCACATCTAGCTTTATAGCATGTCCCCTTGTTCTTGAGCACCTTTTCATCTGAAAAATACTCCCCTTGTGTTCATTATTTGCCCCTTAAGGTATTTATAGGTCTCTATCATATCTCCCCTCTCCCTCCTCTGTTCCAGGGTGTACATATTGAGGTCCTTTATTATCTCCTCATAGGGCTTTTGATGCAGACCCTGCGCCATTTTAGTTGCCCTCCTCTTGACCGCATCCACTCTGTCTATGTCCTTCCAGAGATGTGGTCTCCAGAACTGGACACAATACTCTAGGTGGGGTCATACCAACAATCTATACTGAGGCAACACCACCTCGCTCTTTCTGCTGGTGATACCCCTCCCTATGTACCCCAGCATACCACTCGCCCTCCCTACTGCCTTGTCACACTGCCTAGCCACCTTTGGGTCATCTGATATGATTACCCCCAGATCATTTTCCTACTTGGTGGTCAATACCACTCCACCTGTTTTGTACTCCACCTCTGGGTTTCTGTGCCCTAAGTGCATTATATTGCACTGTTTCACACTGAAACCCAGCTGCCATACCCTTGATCACTCCTCTAGCTTTCTCAGGTCTCTGCTCATACTTTCCACACATGCACACACACACACACCCCCACAGAGTGTCTACCCTATTGCAGATTTTGGTGTCATCCACAAAAAGGCAGACTTTCCCTTCCAGCTCCTCTGCAATGTCACTTATAAAGACATTAAAGAGGACCAGTCCCAGCACGGATCCCTGAGGCACCCTGCTGGTCACCCTACCTTCCTTGGAGTGAACTCCGTTTACCACCACCATTTGTAGCCTGTCCCCTAACCAATTTCTTATCCAGTTTATCACATTTGTACCCACTCCTAAGCAACCCAGCTTGCTTACTAGTCTCCTGTGTGGAGCGATGTCGAACGCCTTACTGAAATCTAGGTAAGCCACATCCACCACTCGACCCTGATCTAGTCCTTTGGTCACCCAGTCAAAGCAATCTATTAAATTTGTTTGATATGCCCCCCTCCCCCCCGTGAAACCATGCTACCTTGGTCTAGTTGCCCACTGGCGTCAAAATATTCCACAATCCTTTCCTTTAGCAGTGATTCCATTAACTTTCCCGACACCAGTGTCAGGCTGACTGCCTATAATTGCTGTCAGCCTCCTCCCTGCTACCACTTTTGCACAGTGGAACTTCATCCGCCCTCCTCCAGTCCTCCGGAACCACTCCTGTTTTCAGTGAGCTGTTAAATAGAACTGTCAAAGGTGCAGCCAGTATTTCCCTGAAACCCCTCAATATCCTTGGATGCACCCCATCTGGCCCCATTGCTTTGTCCACCTTCAGATTAGCAAGTCCCTTCAGGACTGTTGCCTCCAAAAAAGGACTAGTGTCCACCTCCCTCCCTCCAAAGCTTTTGTTACATTTTTGTGGCCCCTCCCCTTCTCCTTTCTCTGTGAACACTGAACAGAAGTATTTGTTCAGGATGTCTGCCTTTTCCTGTTCCCATTCTGCACAGTCCCCCCTACCCATCCATTTTTAACCTTGCAGTCCCACACCTGGTCTTCCTCTTTTCCCTTACATATCTAAAAAATGCTGTGTCCCCTTTCGTTACCCCCTGGGCTGTTCTGTCTTCAGTTTGTGCCTTTGCACTCCTTATTGCTTTCCCTGCTTCCCTCTGCTTCTCTTGATACACCTCCCTATCTTCCTCCGTCTGCACAGGAGTCAACCTTAACTTTTCTTTGCACTAGCCAGCAGGACAAATTGATTCAAAATTGCACTAGATAGCAGATGGTTGCACTAGCCCACAGTTATAATGGTAAATTTTGAGCACTTATACAGGAAAAAATGCAAGCCAAGAAAATACTCTGATTATTGCACATTTATCCTGCTCCCACATTGCTTCCAGCCCCAGCATGAAAAAAGACTGCAATTCCATTACACACAGTATGCTCCCATTGTTTTGTACCATGGCCTACTCTCTTTCTCTTTCTGCACCCCCTGAACCAGAGGACACAACAGCAGTAGCAAATGTTCAGTCAAGCAGACCTAGCTCTACACACACAGTAGCTGGCATAATCATGCACATCACCACACTCTCACCGCCACCCACAGTGCAATAAACAGAGTCGGTCAGAGAAAGACACCCTTAGTCCCCAGCCTGTGATTAACTGGAGTCCAGCACTTCTGGAAGTTTTCATACAGTGTCAAGTGAGCCAGGAGCACAACAAGGATTTCTTTGGGGAGGGGGTTACACAAATCTACGGGGCTTGGGAAACAGAAAACTTCATGACATTTTTATGTTTAAAAGTATTGATTTTAACATGCTATGCCCCAACAATAACAGATTTATTAAACATTCTCCTTTCATTAGGCCAGGGTAAACAGTACACAGGCATGATACTATTCTACCCGTTTCTATACAGGATGATCTATGAGCCCCAGGAATGCTCATTTTATCCTTTCAAATGATGTGTTTTATTAAGGTATTTCGTACCATACATGCGCTAAAGCTTTGTTTTTAGGATAAAAGAGCACGCTGGATAGGATAGGGTGGGACTGTATGGATGGTGTTGGCTGGCATGGTCCATTTAGAAGAGCTAGGGGGCCTGCACTTGTCAGCAATGGCAGCTATGGGTCTATGGATAGTCATTACAGAGTATGGTCTGCAGTGATGTCCAGGGAAAGTAGAGAGTTGAGAAGTTTGAAGAGGAGAGGGAGCACCTATGGTAAGGCAGGATAAAACCCACCACCTGCAGAGCAGGCTCTGTATACCTCTTAGCATTTATTCACTGAAATGTTAGATACAGACACTCAAAATGTAGGAAAATTAGGGGTACTGGTATTAATAATGTTGGACAAATTGTCAGATAGAGACACAGAAAACTGGAAGCTAATGACTTAATAGCTTCTACCCTTGATCACACCCTGGACACTAGCTGAAAATTCTAACAGTGAAGTGATGACTCACATTGAGCCTTTTGTGGGATCCTAATCTTGAACTGTCAGATAACTGCAACTCTTAATGAGGTGTTAATCACACCAGGCCATCTGGAACACTGAGAAAGATTAACATGAGGACTAGAGCTTGCTATAGTACAAACATTTTTAACTTCATTAACAGTCATGAAAAACCTGCACCAGTCAAGACAGACAAGTAGAGGGTTAGCATAAGGGTGGGAGAGGCATCCCTGGGGTTTCACACCAGGATAAGGATAGAAAGGCCAGCAAGGAGGGGGGACGGACAAAGCTATCTCCACCGAATGGGTGTGGCAAGCCCTGAAGGCCCTGAAGAAAGATAAATCTCCTGGGCCGGATGGCATTCATCCGAGGGTACTATGGGAGTTGGCGGACGTACTGGCCGCACCCCTGGTGGGGCTCTTCAACAGGTCACTTGAGACAGGGACGGTACCTAGGAGGCACATATGGTGCCAATCCATAAAGGGGGGAGCCGAGAGAAGTATCAGGTAACTACAGACCAATCAGTTTGACCTCGGTAGTGGGAAAAGTAATGGAGAGTATACTAAAGGAATGACTGGAGGTGTTCCTGGAGGTGGAGGGAGGGTTGAACAGTAGACAACATGGGGTTGTGCCAGGTAGATCATGTCAAACCAACCTTGTGGAGTTCTACGAATGGGTGACATTGAAACTGAACAGGGGGAAGCCTGTGGATGTAATAGTCTAGACTTCAAGAAGGCGTTTGAATCGGTCCCCCACAATGGGCTGGTGGAGAAACTGACAGGGTTGGGAGTGTGCCCTTTGATGGTCAGATGGATAGGAAACTGGCTAGCTGGACGCACACAGAGAGTGGTGATCGGTGGGGAGCTCTCGAACCCTAGAGAGATCGGTAGTGGAGTTCCGCAGGGCTCGGT
The DNA here is from genome assembly GCA_016271365.2 of Neoceratodus forsteri. Lineage (NCBI taxonomy): Eukaryota > Metazoa > Chordata > Ceratodontiformes > Ceratodontidae > Neoceratodus > Neoceratodus forsteri. Next base: position 826,330,015 of record CM057449.1, read on the forward strand.
CCTGGGGCCGATCCTGTTTAATACATACATATCTGACATCAGGGTGGGTATAGGGTGTGAGATGAGTCTCTTCACTGATGATTCCAAGGTGGGAGCAGTAGTTGAGGGGGAAAAGGGGAGATTGGCCCTGCAAGGGGACCTGGACACCCTGGAAAGTTGGGCTCTCGCAGGTAAGTTAAATTTCAATACAACCAAGTGCAAGGTGTTACATCTTGGGTGGGCAAACCCCAAACACAGGTACACCCTGTGGGTGGTGGTGCTGGAGGCCTCGTCTGAGGAAAAAGACCTAGGAGTCATGGTGGATGCGTGTATGAATAACTCGGAGCAGTGCAGGAGAGCGGCTAGCAAAGCAAACAAGATGTTAAGATGCATTGTAAGAGGGATCACCTGTAGGAGCAGGGAAGTGATTCTGCCACTGTACAATGGGCTGGTGAGGCCACACCTCAGGGCCGGATTAAGGGGGGGACAAATGGGGCAAATGCCCCAGGCCCCCTTCCACAGACTTCCCCCGGCATAGACTGCCCTGGAATTTATAGTGTAGGCAGCACGAGTCAAACGCTATAAATGCAACACGACTGGAGAAGCATTTTTCAACACCGTGAAAGCAGTGCATGAGTGTGACTGGAGAGAGGCATTTTAATAATAAACCCCCCCCCAACTACAGATAGACCCCTCACCCAGCAGTTAGCTGAAGAGATAGTGGAGGTGGAGGATGGGTCAGGACCTGGCAACTGTACACGTTCACAACGAGTCTGCACAAGCAGCAAAAATAAACACTGAAACACGCACAAATTAAAAACCATGGCATGGGACTGCTGTCATCCCTGAGAACCAGGCTCCAAGACCACTGCAGATCCCCCCCCCCGATCCCGATCCCATCACCATGTACAGTGAGGGTCTGGTCAGCTAGCAAAACACTGGCAAAGCAACAAATACCTACCGTAACTACCTAGCAGGGTACCGGGCCAGCCGAGTTTTCCATTTTGTTAAGTGCAGTGCATGCGATGTGACTGTCGGACCTGGCCCTCGCAGCAGCTGCATAATATGTTTGCGAGGAGTGGAGCCTTCTTCTCTTCTTACAGTCTCTCAGTCTAGCATTGTCATTCATTTAATTTAATTTTTAACCACTCTGTCTTTCTTGGTGACCACAGCCCAGCCCCAGCCCCACAGCACCGATTCTGGAAGGCGAGTCGGGACTCCGACGATCCCAGTCGGTAGTACTGTACAATTTGCCCGCGCCATCCACTACCATGCTAAACTTGAACCACCATGCACTTTCCTAAGCTGCCTACTACTAAACTAAGGAAGGTCAAGTAGTTTCAAAAGGAGCGCCAAGCTCAGCAGCAGACAGCTTGAGTGCAGATGGTGGCTTAGAAAGACAACCAATCAGAGCCCCAAAAGTGTAATGGGACCAATTGGAGTAGGCAAGGCAGAGCAGACTTGTGCTTGGTTCAGTTAGGAGAACCTATCACAAGTCTGCATTAACGTAAATGTGCGGCGGGAAAAGTAAAACAAAGGACAGACAGACTTGGCTACTCTGCCCTATAAATTGGGGCTTTAAATCCTTATTCAGCCAGGCATCAGAGCTGTTATCACATGATGACCTTTAAAGGGAAGAAGAACAGAAGATAAACAGTCCAGAAGAAGAGCATCATCATCTGGATCTCTCGGATCGCTATACCGATGAGCTCTGCTCCAGCAGCCGATTGAGAGAACCAGGATCTCGGACACTTCTTGTGCCACAGACTGCCAGTGGATACAGTTCCTGAACTTGGAGCTCTGTCATCCTTATCTCGGCTGCAGCCAGCAGCACACTATCTGTGACCATCAGAACTACAGGAGCAAGCAGTTGATTTGAGGTAAGCTGCTCAGGCTGGTGGTGTTTATATAGAACTGTTCTATAACTTCTATTTGATTTTAAATAAATGTCAGTTTTTTGGGGGATATACTAGTATTTAAAGTTACAACAAATGGAAATTGTAGGTTTGGGGGGCACATGTTAATAGGGAGGGTCAGTCATCCAATTATTTGCATATTTGTTAATATATTTGTTTTTTCACCAAGAAAGGCATAATGAGCTTCAGTTATGTACTGGCTGATCCTGACTGGTAACATGTGCCGCCCCCCACACACACACACACACACAGTGTCAGTCTCCATACAGGTATTTTCAGGTCTCACTTTAAATACTAGTATGGCCACAGGACATGATATATTCTGAGCTTATTGCTTATGACATTTAGCCTCCGAGCTTGTGGGTCAGAACAAAACCAGATTTCTACATGGCTGTCACTGTGTACATTTACTTCCCTGTTTATTTTCCTGGCAGTGCTGGTATTGTCTGTTGAATATGGTACATTAGAACTGATGGGTACTGTACCAAAGTGTTTTACCCCCATCATGCTTATAGTTCCAATGTACCATGATTCACGTTCCATGTAAGCCGATCCTAGCAATCTGCTTGTTCCAAGAAGAATAACACGCACTCATGTCAATGGTAAACATAAAGAATGGTGTGCACAGCAATCTGTATATTTAGTCATGGCATTGGTACATTGGAACTGCACACTTCTGTACAATTAGTACATGCAGTAAGTTACTGTCCTTTGGAGCAGGATGCTGCATGCATCATAATAAAGTACTGTTTATTTTATTTTATTTCTTAAACTTGTGGTCACCTGACCTCAAATCTGAAGGGGAAGGGGGTGGTGACAATGCAAGAACTGACTAAGCTGGCCTATTTCATAGTTACAATATAAGCGGCAAGTTACTGTATGTATTCATGGTACAGAGCCAGAGGTGTACAGTTTCAATGTTCCATGCTAAAGTAGTCTATATAAAATACAGTTCTGATGCAAAAATGTATTAAGCCCCTACACGCTTTCCACAGCAGTAACCAGTTTTTTTATTTCAAAATGGTTATAACAACCAGTTAACATTGCAATGGAATAGAATTACCAGTAACTGCCAAAAAACTAGACTGCCAGCCAAGTAGCTGTGTGCCCAGGCCAACCAAGAAATCAGGCATGAACAAATGTGGCCAGTAGTACAAAATGTGTCCTCGTTGATGGGCTTCACACAGAACAGAAGGCAAGTTGGAAGTGGAAGTATATTTCTTTTGGAGCAGGATGTATCATAGTAAAGCACAGTTTGTTTGTTTTTTCTCTTAAAATAAACTCAAGATTACATTTGAATCCAGATCTGAAGGAGGAAAAAACAATGCAAGAACTGCATTAGATGGTCATTTGCATTGCTACAATATAAACACTAGTTATTTCCACATCCAACGTGCCTTCTGTTCTGTGGCTGGTTAATAAGGACATTTTTTCTGCTGCTGGCTGCATTTATTCATGCCTGATTTCTTGGTTAATGCTTCTGATGAAGGACTTGTTGGTCCAAAAGCTAGAGCACTCTGTTCTTGCTGTTACATCTATGTTGGTCCATTAAAGGGTAACAAATCATTTGCTTCTGAATCTTGGTTTACCTAGGCACACATCTAATTGGCTGGAAGGCTGGCCCTAGCAACATTAACTTATTTCTATAGCTGGCAGGCTAGCTGGCTAGTTTATTTGGTAGCTACTGGTAGTTGTAGTTATATTCGCTGGCAACAGTAACCGAGTGTTATGTTATGAACTTTTCTAAATAATAAGAATAAAACTGTCTACTGCTGTGATGCTGAGGGTTTGCAAATTACGCCAAATATAACTGTATTATGGGCTATTCACTAAAAATACCACCAACAGCTTAATCTGGTTCAAGGTCAGTTGGCATTCATCTGTATCCCTTCCGGGTCGTGCCTGAAAATAGGCAGGATTTATCTAGTGCACTTACCGGTCAACAAAAACTAAATAAATAAATAATAAATAAAATTTTAGAAGACTGTTAAACATAGAAACAGACTTTGATGGCAGATAAGGACAGCAGGCCCACCTAGTCTGCCCATTTCCTATCTATTGGATAAGCTGCAGATCCTAGTTAACACGAGAGTTGTCTCCCATATGGTGGTTGTTATGGTTAATAAACTAAAACTAATAAACAATATGCTTGGTAAATGTTGCACAAAATAAAAATGTTAGTATGAAAAGTTAGGTGTTTTACATGGCCACCCGAGTTGTGAGTGTCCCAGGCCCCCCTAAGGCTTGATCTGGCCCTGCCACACCTTGAGTACTGTGTACAGTACTGGAGACCGCACTTAAAGATGGACATACAGCTCCTGGAGGGGGTACAGAGGAGAGCTACCAGGATGATTCGAGAACTGGGGGAGTTGACGTACGAGGACAGACTTGAGGAGCTTGGCCTGTATACTTTGGAGGAGAGGAGAGACGGGGGACATGACTGAGGTCTTTAAGTACCTCAAGGGAATAAATAGGGTAAACATGGAGAGAATCTTTAGACTAAAGGAGGGAGGTATCACCAGAGGGCATGGTTTGAAGTTGGAAGGAGGAAGGATCATGGGGGAAAAGAGGAGGAGGTTTTTCATGGAGAGGGTGGTGGATCCTTGGACTGCGATGCCTGGCGAGCTGGTCCAGATTTCCAATGTGGAGGGCTTCAAGAGAGGGTGGGACAGATACAGAAAGGGGCATCAGAACACAAGGTGAGGGGAGGGCCTCAGTTCCCAAGAGGGATCTGAGGTTCGAGCAGACTCGATAGACCATAAGGCCTAATCTGCTGGCAATTAGTATGTTAGTATGTTAGCTGCACTAGCCCTGGCAAATTTGCAGTAGGTTTTGGGCTAGTAAAACAATGTTAAAATTGAACCCTACCTCTGCGGTTCCTTATACCTTCTTGATGCTACCCTTTTAGCTTTTACCTTTTCAGCCACCTCCTTTGAGAACCACAGTGGTCTCTTTTTCTTCTTGCCTTTGCTCACTTGTTTGATGCAGAGGTTTGTTGCCTTTACTATGCTCCCTTTTATCTTTGCCAACTGTTCCTCCACCCCACCGAGGTTACCCACAGCTGCTAGGGCATCCCTGAGGCTTTCACCCATCTTTTTAAAATCTCCTGAAGTCCAGGACCCTCAGCCTCACCCTTGTGTGGATCGATTCTGCAGCTGTTCTTATACTGAACCACACTGTGTCATCTACCTTCCACCTCTCGGTCCCCCTTCCCTCTCTGTATTACTTTCCTCAATGGTGATGTTCTGGAAACAGTCAATATCTTCAAATATTTGGGTATCACCCTGGATTCCTCCCCTCTCTCTCTCTCTCTCTCTCTCTCTCTCTCTCTCTCTCTCTCAATGCCCATGTCTCCACCCTTATTAAGACTGAATCAGAAGCTGGGTCTTCTCTATTGCATCCGCCCTTTCCTCACCGCTACCTCTTGCATTAAGATTGCCCCTTTGTCTCTTCTTCCCCTCCTTACTTATGGTGCTCCCTTATTGCTCCATTCCAATGCATCTACCATGTCTCTCCTTGCGCAGGCATACCATAGGCTGGGTAGGTTCACCTTAGGAGTCAACACCCACACCCACCACTGTGACGTCCTCTCCTCGTTGGGCTGGTTGCCTTATGAATCTAAATTGAGGCTGTCCACCTTGAGCTTCATGCACAAGCTTGTCCTCAAATTTAACCCCCCCATGCCTTAGTGAGGTTATGCGCCGAAGACAAGCTCCTCGAGCCCTCAGATCAGCCTCCCTCCCTCTTCTACTAAGACCTAATCTGTGGTTAGCTGTTGCATATAAGTCCTTCTCCTTTGCAGCAGCAGCTGACTGGAACTCCCTGACCTCCTTGGTCCTGTCCTGCACCTCACTTCCTTTGTTCCACTCCAGTCTACTCACTTTTCTTACCTCCTCGGCAAAATGCACTTGCTTCCGTTGATGACTGACAACCCCTGAGTTGCAGGCTGAACACCTCTTGCTGCCTCAAATTAACCTTATACCCTTTTTTCCTTGTTTTCGATCCTCTAGACCCTCTCATCTCCCTCCCTCTCTCTCTGCCTCAGCTTATATACCTGATATTTGACTCTCTCTACCTAAATACTTGTTAGCATTCAATGTTTACTGCTGGTGCCACCACTTTACATAGTTATGTATTGTACATTTACAAATTGTTTAATTATTTTTTTTCTTCTTTCTACCTAATGTTATGTGACTTTGCATACTTCTCTTTTTGTCCTTGGTTCGGTTAATGGATATATGTCATTATGTTGCTCCTATAATCTGTCACTTTCTGAATTGCTGTAATTGCATTGTATTTTGTTTTCTTGTCTCTCCCGGGTTGACCCTGAAAAAGGGATTGCAATTGTCTCAGTGGTCCTGCCTGGTTACCAAAATTCAAATAAATAAATTGTGATTACTGGTCCCCAAGTGGCCTCCCACCTTGACGTCTGCAACACTGTTCCTGTTGGTGAGTACCAGGTCAAGTATTGCCCCATCATGAGTGGGTTCACTGATTAGTTGCCTGAGAGATACCCCCTACAGAGAGTCCAGGATGTCCCTGCTTCTAGCTGAAACTGCTGCCTCATGCCATGAAAACGAATACATTTCCTTTACCATGTCACTTCGGGTCTGGAACAGTGTGGCCAGGGGCACCATAACTATACACAGGGCACCATTTATGTGAGACCATACACAAACTAAGATCCAGACTGGAGCTGGGATCAAGCAGGATGTATTTATTGTGCTGTCCTCCGATGTAAAACAGCAAATAATCGGCATTTCCCTTGACAACCACATTTCTTCAGGTTACCACAATGTTCCACAGATCATTCTCATTCCTTCATTTCATTTTTTCAGAAGAGGCTTCTCACAGTTGGTACTAGAAATTTCCAAAGTTAGTACATTCTAACTGTATCCATAGTTAAAAATTATCATAAACGTCTGGCGGGTACATCTCCACTGTACCCACCATTAAAAATTAGTTTCCCTCCCTTTTTTCTAATGGGGTTTTCTCCTGCTGCCTTGTCACATTTTTTCACCAATTTACCATTTCATTATCACACCCCTTTCCTCACATATTACACACATACGAACATATGAAAATGCCAGCAGAACAAGACTCATGATCTATTGAGTCTGCTTGATTGTACAGCTAGCCCCTCAGTTCCCCCCAACCCTGTTCACCCCAATTGCTGTATCTTATCCTTCTTCTAGGTGTTCACCACATTGTGTTTATCTACTGCATCATACAGTGATAAAGTGTTAAACCTCATCTTGTACGGACTGTACATTTTTTTGCAAAATGTCCCTTTAACTATACATATATCTGCAACGTTATACCTTGCTATGTAATACCTGATTTGAGCCTTGTGTGCACTTTGTATATTTGTTTGCCAAGGCACTGTACTATATAATGTGTTATTGTATGTGTATAACCATTAGGACCTCCTTGTGAATGAGCTTGCTCAATGGAGTCTCCCTGCAATAAACTTGAACTTGAAACTTGAACTTGAACTTGCAGCTGCCCCACCTATCCCCCCCTATTTATCATTACTCCCCCCACTCTGTCCCATCTCTTCTTAAAACCATCTACCGTGCTATAGGCTACTACCTCCTAAGGTAGGGTATTCCACTTATCCACCACCCCTTTTGTGAAATAATGTCTCTTGACTTCCCTCCTGAATATGCCCCCCTCCACTCTCAGCTGGTGCCCCCCCCCGTGACCCTCCCCCTTCTCATTTGGAAAATCCCTTCTGTCCTAGTCTTGTTAATCCCCTTTAAGTATTTAAAGGTTTCAATCATGTCCCCCTCCATCCTTCCTCTCCTCCAGGGAATAAATGTTCAGCTCGCACAGCCTCTCCTCATAGGAGTATCCCTCCAATCCCTGGATCATCTTTGTCGCCCTCCTCTGTACACCCTCCAACAATCTGATGTCCTTCCTCAGGAATGGGTGCCAGTACTGCACACAGTATTCCAGATTTGGCCTGACCAGCAACCTGTATAGGGGCAGGATCACCTCCTTGTTCCTGGAGGAGATTCCACTCGCTGTGCACCCCAGCATCCTGTTTGCTTTTGCTGCTGCCTTTCTGCACTGCACTGAGTTGTTCATACTCCCTGTTATCAGCACCCCCTAGATCCTTTTCTTCCTCAGTGCATTCCAGTTGTACCCCCACCAGCTGGTAGCTCCTGCCCTGGTTATTAGCCCTGAAGTGCAGTGCCTTGCACTTTTTGGCATTAAACCCCATCTGCCATGCATCTGATCACTCCTGTAGCTTGGTCAAGTTCTTCTGCAGCCCCCTCCACCCTTTGATGTCATCTACCACCACTCTCATATTTGTGTTGTCTGCGAAGAGACTAATCTTACTCCAGACCCCATAGGCAATATCAGCTATGAATATCTTGAACAACACCAGTTCCAATACAGATCCCTGCAACACCCCACTCATCACATCCCTCAGAGATGAGAGTTCCCCCCACCACCCTTTGCTGCCTTCCCTTCAGTCAACTGGTAATCCAAATAACCATCTTTATTCCCACCCCTTTATATTCCAGCTTCCCCACCAGTCTCCCATTCAGCACAGAATCAAAGGCCTTGCTGGAGTCCAAATACAGGACATCCACCACATGACCTTTATCCAGTTCCCTTGTCACCCAGTCGTAGTACTCAATCAGTTTTGTCTGGCAGGACCTACAAAAGACAAACCCATGCTGCCGACCATCCTGGAGACTATTATTCTCCAAGAAGGTCACCAGCCTCTCCTTTAGAATCATCTCTATGAGTTTTCCCACAATTGATGTGAGGCTCGCTGGCCTGTAGTTGGCAGGTTCGTCCTTGGGACCACTTTTGTGTATGGGCACCACATGGACCATCTTCCAGTCCTGTGGTATGCATCCTGTGTCCAATGAGGTATTGAACAGGTCAGCCAATGGTCCTGCTAGAATCTCCGCTAGTTCTGATGACTTCCGATGACGTCACCAACAGTAATGGAAGCCTAGTCCTAGAGCTCCCTGACCGTGGTGGTTCAATCAACTTGCATCTGGCATCATAAGGCTAAGCACAACATTTATTGTGGTGAGATAAAGTGCCACAATGAGTCAAGCAGCCAAAACAAGAGGAAGAAGTGGCAAAAAGGACTCCAATCGTTGTGGCCCATGGCTAGATCACAGCCCGAGTGTCTAGCTATCAAGGGCCTCAGAATCTGTGGCAGGTTTCAGGGAAGAGGATGTTGGTACTACAGTTTCCCACAGCAGCTCCATAGATAGCAGAGCAACCTCACACATTATGAAGATGCTGCACTGTATCGATGCTAATGTCAAAGATATAAAACAGGATTTTAAAAAGTTAGAGCAGCGGACAACCAAGGTGGGAACAGGCCTGAATGAGGTCAGAGAGGATACCATACGACTGGGCCAAGTGGTGGTTTACCTGGCCAAGAGGGAAATATAGCTTACCATGAGGGCTGAGGATGCTGAATCCAGGGGCAGACGAAAGACAATCAGGATATTCCTCTTCCCCGAGGGCAGCGAACAACATAATCCAGCAGAATTGATTAAAACCTGGCTATGTACAGAACTGGAAATACCAGAAACAGAACCACTAGAGTTGGAACGAGTGCATAGTGCCTTAGGCCTAAAGCCAAAGCCAGGGGCTCCACCACAATCCATACTGGTGAAATTCAACAGATTCCCAGAAAAGGAGATGATCCTCCAGAAGGCCAGGAGGAGGCGAAACTTAAATTTAGATGGGAGAAGAGTGTACGTCGACCACGATTTCCCTCCTGCTACCAAGCAAAAAAGAAAACAGGTCTTATCAGTAATCAATCAACTGAAGAAAAAGAATATAAGAGCTCAACTTGAGATACCCCGCTAAACTTCTGGTCTTTTGGGAGGAAAGTCAGAAACTATACGATACCCTGATTCAAGCGGCAAAGCCCCTCCAGAAGATTGGAATAGTGCTTCCTAACACACAGCAAGACACGCTAGAACAGGCACTCCTTCAACTACAATGGGAGTCAGCTGGGAATATCACGGCGATGGCTAAAAGGAGAGGAGCTGGCCCAGATGAGATACTGTACAAGGACTTAACACACTTCTGTAAGGTTCTTAAATCTAAACCTGCAACCTGACTGAGATACATGCTGAAATCTGGGTAAGACCTATCTATATTTTGTATCATGACTACGCTTGGCCTTTTAGATGCTTTGAACAGTTATGTCTCCAGCGATTCTGGGTTAGACTTGTCGCTCTGCCCACTACTCTAAGATCTGAGGACAGTTCCAGTTCAGGCTGGGAATGACTTTCTGAAACATCGCTAGGCCTGTTGGTGTTCCAGGGCCAAGACTCCAGTTTCTATAGTACAGACAATAACAACTGAACATGAAGAGATTGGAGCCCAGTTAGGCTGTTATGACTGTTACTTCATATATAGTTGTTAAGTAGTTTAAGGGAAATTAAGGGAGGCCTTTACTGTTCACTTTCACTGTCTATAACAAAATAGTACGTGCATGGTTAAAACAATATGTCTAATATTTAGAGGATAGATGAGGGGGAAGAGTAGGAGTAAAGGAGAGGTTAAATACTTCCCAGTGTTATGCTTTTCACAAAAGGGGTCCCTGGAGACTTATTAAATCACTTATAGCATCTGGAATTCAGCGGTCAACTTTTCTTTTTAAATGCCAGACAACATAATCTTTAAAATTCTGGCTAGTAAAGCACCACCCACCAGAAGTTGGGATGGGGTTTGGAGGTTCCCACAGTCTCGCAGGTCAGCGATGTGCAGACCACCCATTAGTGGGTATACATCTTACCTTGTCCACCTTAACTCCTGGAGCCCACACGTTTTCGACACGCTATTGCAGGGAGATAGGGGAACAGGTGCGAGGCCTGCTGATTTAGGCCTTAAGCTCCAGGCCAGAAGGGGCTTCCTTCTGAGGTACACCAGTTAACTGCTGTTTATCAGGGTTAAACTATTTATTTTTATTTTATTATAACATTTACCTTGAATGTGGTTGTGGGACTTTTGTGTTGTGGGAGGAGGGTGTCAAGTTCTTGATGTTTGTTGGGAAGGGAAAGGAGCAACTGTGGAAGTGTTTAAATAACGAACGAGTAGGGCCTAGAGGAAACAATTAACTAAAGGGTTGGTGGGGCTGGAAAGACTAAAGAAATCACTACACAGATCCATAAATAGGGTCCCTTAAAGTGATATCCCTTAATGTAAATGGGATTAACTCTGTTGTCAAAAGATACAGCATACTTAAGGACTTGGCACAGGTTAATTGCGACATAGGGCTGCTCCAGGAGACACATCTCTCCCCGGTAGAGCATGAAAAACTTAGAAAATCATACGTAGGTGAGGTAGTATCATCCTCGCACCCGAATGCTAAGAAGGCAGGTGGGGCCATTTTGCTTCAAAAGGGCTGAGATTTGAAAAAAAAAGGGTTCATTTGTGGATCAGGAGGGCAGGTTAGTGAGCATCTCTGGTAGAATAACTGACCGCACAATACATATAGTTAATGCATATTGCCCTACACCCCAGAGACCTCAATTCCTTAGGCATCTTTTTGGTCATATTGCTTCACTCCCGGAGGGCCAGATTATGCTAGGGAGAGACTGGTACTGCGTGGAAGAGCCAGACCTAGACAGATCTTCCAAATTGAAACAAGAGGGAGGGACATGCTCAAAGCTTCTTAAAAATCTGACAGAAGAAACAGGGTTGATAGACTTATGGCGGGATACCTACCCATCTAGTAGGGACTGCACTTACTATTCAAGTGCACAGAACTCACACTCATGAATAGACCGATTTTATACGCAAACATCATGGGGACATATGATACAGGGCATGGAAATCCACCACATATATTTGACAGACCATGTTAAAATTAGTGTAACAGTGGATCTGGGACCAGTAGACAGGCAATCTTTATGGCGTTTTAATGTGGGGTTATTTAAAGATGAAACATTTAACTTGAAAATGAAAGGGGAGATTACTAATTGCCTAAAAGAAAATACTGGCACAGTCTTTAAAGTTAAGTTTCTATGGGATGGGTTAAAAGCAGTAGTTCAAGGCAAATTAATCTCGTACGCTTCTCACAAAAAGAAGGAAATGTATAAAAAACCAAAAAAATTGGAACAAAATATTAAAGATTTGGAAACCTTGGGGGGGGCAGCTGCGACCTCTGAACATCTAGCGGAACTGAAGCAGCTTAGAGTGCAGCTCGAGGAGATAGGGCCAAAACAGAATACACTCTTAGATTTGTGGTGCAGAAATATTATGAGGGTGAGAACAGGGCAGGACGCCTCTTGGTGTATAGATTAAAAAAACAGGCAGCAGATCACTTTGTTCCCATGATTAGGAAGGCCCCTGGTTGCACTAAGATAGAGACCCCGCCAAGAGGGATAGCCGAAACCTTTAGGCAATTTTATTTAGACTTGTACACTTCCAAATCTGAAAAAGACCACCCTTAAAAAATATCAGAATTCCTTGGCAAAATCAGACTTCCCTAGGTATCTCAGGAACAAGCTGAACAGTTGGAAAGCCCCTTCACACAAGGAGAAGTAGTATCAACAATCAAAACATTTAAATGTAATAAATCACCCGGCTCAGATGGCTTTGTGACCGAGTTCTACCAAAGATTTCAGATGGAACTGGGGCCATTACTTCTCTCAAGTATGTAACGCTGCACATACCCCTGAGGAGAGTCCAGACTCATGGGCCCATGCTCTAATTTCAGTAATCCCTAAACCTGGGAAGGATGCCTCCATATATGGCAGCTTCAGACCAATATCCTTATTAAATATAGATGTCAAAATTTATGCCAAGTAGGCGTTTGACCACCTCGAATGGAAATTTTTAGAGGCGGTCCTGCATAAATTTAACTTTGGAAGTAAATTACTGGCATGGATTTCTATACTGTATTCTAATCCAACAGCTCAGGTGTGGCTTAATGGAATAATATCATCTAGTTTTTCAATCACAAGAGACACGAGGCAGGGATGCCCCCTTTCACCCCTCTTGTTCGCTCTCAGTATCGAACCACTGGCTGAGGCATTTCGGGTTAGCCCAGACATTAGTGGGATCAAAATAGGGTCAGTAGAGAACCATATTTCTCTCTACGCAGATGACACATTGACATATTTACAAAACCCTGTGGAAACTCTACCTAAAGCTTTATCACTTTTAGGGGAGTATGAGGAAATATCTGATTTCAAGCTGAATGAGACTAAATCAGAAATACTATCGATTGGAGCACCAGTCCCTCCAGAAATCAAGAGGCTCTCTAATTTAAAGTGGTCCACACAGGGCTTCAGATACTTAGGAGTCTACATCCCAGCTGATCTCAGTAAGTTGTATCAGACCAATTACTTAAAATTACTTGAAAATGTATGGCAAGACTGTGGGAGGTGGCTGTCTCTTTCCTTGTCTGTTAAGGGATGGGCGGAATCAGTGCGTATGAACATCCTCCACACCTGCTGTTCATATTCGATGTGGTTCCAATTCGCCCCCCAAAGGTATTCTGGATCACACTCCAGAAAATAATATCGAAATTCATTTGGGGAGAGAGAGAAAACCCAGACTGAAATGGGAAATGTTATGCTTAGAAAAATCAAAGGGGGGACTGGGACTCTCAGACATGAAAGCATACTACAGGGCAGCCCAGCTACAATAACTAGTGGCACATGGACATGGAGAAAGCCACTTGAGTTGGCTACAAATGGAGAGGGATCTCCTGGGGTAGCATACCATGAAGAATTTATTCTTTACTAAATGGGAATTGGCAAAAGTAAGAGCTCTTCCTACTCCATGGCTCAAAACACTGCTGTATACATGGCGGGAAGTCATTCAGAAGCATAGTTTAAAAACTGAAGTAATGCAACACATGGCTATAACAGCATGCAAGGATTTTATCCCAATGCAGCTAAATCCTACCTATAAGACATGGGATAAGAGGGGTCTTATTAAAATTATACAATTATTTGTTGGGGATACCTTAAAAAGTTATAACCAATTATAGAGAGAGTTTGGTCTGCCACATAAAGACTTCTACTGTTACTGACAGCTGAGACATTGCCTTACTTCTTGGGGCAGGAAAGATAACTTTGGGATACCTGCCAGTCACCCACTGACAGATTTCCTGGTGGATTTTATTGAGGGGAGGGGCCAGATGAGGCATTTGGTTTCCAAGACTTACAACACATGCAGGAAAGACCGCTCTAAGTATAGAGTGCTAGTGCAGCAGAGATGGGAACAAGAGTGTGGTCTGTCCTTAACACCCAAAAAATGGGATATGATATGGGAATAGGCAAATAAAAGCACAGCCTCTCCAACCTACTTAATCTTGATGAAAGACTAATCTATCAGTCGTGCCTCCTGACCAAAAAAACCACGGCAGGCTTGGCTGCCCCTGGGCTGTCCTCCATCATCTACCAATCTTCCCCCTCTCTTTCTACCCACAGCTCCATCCTCTCCCCCCTGCTAGTTCCCAGAGTTAGGACCTCCCTGGCTCAGAGATCTTTCCACTACTGAGCCCCATCCTGGTACAATTCCCTGCCAGTGTCAATTACCACTCTCCAAAGACTTGGGCCTTTCAAAACATCCCTCAAAAGCCACCTCCTCACCTCCCACTATTGTGACTGTCCTGGTTGAGCATCCCCTGTTGTTGCTCTCCTAATCTTTGCTAGCTGGATTCTACAGCATTCTATCCATCAACTGCTTTGTTTTGACTCACTATACTACTTGTAGATAGTCCATATTGTTGGTTGTTTACTATTTTATTTGCTGCTCACATGTTCTTAATTCACAGACGCGGGGTCATGTTCTGGCCCCTAGATGTTTTGTTTAAGCAATAATGCCCGACAGGGTGTGTGTCATGCTGGGATAACGTCACACCTCAGGTGGTTGGGCACGGGGCCGAGTGCGTCCAACGACTGAGGCGTGACGTTATCCCAAACGACACAAACCCTGGAGGACATTATTGCTATTATACAATGGCTCGTTGTTATACAGAATAAAAAAATAATTTTAAAGATGTTTTTGTGTGGAAAAATATTTTTGTTTTTTAAGAGCAGATGAAACAATTAAGCAAATGCTCAGCATGCTCATCTGCAGGTTCACATTGACGCTGAGACTAGACCCGTGATGTTGTGCTGGGATAACATCACAGGTCCAGTCCAAGACTGACCAATCAGAGTCCAGGATTTTTTCTTGCCATTGTATAATTATGCATATTATCACACGTATTCATTTCCTCTTTTCTTGCTGCCTGTTATCATTGTATCACTGTAGTTGGTCTGGGAGGTTGGCAGGTGGTTAGAACGGGCAAATCGGGTGCCCTATCACTCGGTGTTCTCTAACATATCACCTCCAAAAACCATATAAAAACTACAAACAGATATCTGCCCCTATCTCCAAAATCAAACAAAGGGGCAGAGGACACTGCAGAGCAGGACACTGCAGCACAGGAGCTAGCACAACAAAACGCGCCCAAAACAGGAACCAAAACAAAAAAAGCAAAAAGGAAATCCAAAAAACTTCTGATCATAGGAGACTCCATGATTCAGGGAGTTGATACTTATCTCCAGCCAGGGGTAATGGTCAGATGTCTCCCAGGTACATCAGTGTGGAGAGACACTGACCGCATTGTTAAAATTGTTCAGGAAGCAGGAGAAAACATTGATGTCCTGGTACACATAGGGACTAACGATCTCGCCAGCCAGTCAGTTGTGGAGACCAAGGAACACCTAACCAGGCTGGGTGACAAACTATAATCCATTTCGTCCAGCATCTCCTTCTCTGAGATCCTGCTAGTCTGGGAGAGGGGGACAGATGGACGGAAGGTCAGAGAAGGGGAGATGGGGAGCTAAAGATGTGGCTCAAGGGCTGGTGCCAGGAAAAAGGACACAAATTTGTAGGGAACTGGCAACAGTTTTGGGAGCGAAAGTTCTTTAAATTTGATGGACTGCATCTGACTAAGGAGGGAGTCAGTGCATTGGGACAGAAGTTTGATGTCTTTGTAGAATATTTAAACTAGCAAAGGGGAGAGGGGTGCAGCACCGAAATGTCGAATGGGAAGAATACCCCTCCCCTCAGCTAGTGGTCAAACAGGAGTTCAGCATGTTTGTAGTTCATTTGCATCACCAGGTAAAGAAAAAGGTCTGGCTCCCCATACGATGCACAGGGGAAACGCCGGACCTCGCCCAACAACTAACACACCAAAATCTGACCAATGGAAAATCATGTACACAAATGCTCATAGTCTGGGAAACAAGATCCCAAACCTGCAGGCAATAATGACAGAGGCTAAACTGGACATAGTAGCCATTAGCAAGACATGGTTTACCAGTAACCACACTTGGGAGACTTCCGTACCTGGCTATGTACTATTCAGAAGAGACCGAGGTGCAAAAAGGGGAGTGGAGTGGCCCTTTATGTCAATGAAAATATCAAAGCTACAGAAATTCAGAATACACATAAGGAGCCAGAAGAACTGTGGGTCACCCTGGAAACAGGAAATGGGACAGCCATATGAACTGGGGTTGTGTACAGGCCTCCAGACCAGGGGGAAGACATAGACACGCTACTGTTAGAAGATATACAAAACATGACAGCTAAAGGGGAGGTTCTGATAATGGGAGACTTCAACATGCCAGATACCAATTGGTCAATACCAGCAGAGACATCTGCCAGAACTAAACACATAGCGGATTCCCTGGGTGGGGGCTCAAACAACTGGCACAACAACCCACAAGAGACAGGGCTATCCTAGATCTAGTACTGATTAACAGGGAGGGAAAGGATCATAGATCTCCAGGTAGAAGGTCACCTGGGGGCCAGTGACCATCACATGGTATGGTTCAATTTGGCCACTAGAACAAAATCATCTCATTCCAAGGCAAAAATGTGGGACTTCAGAGGAGCTGACTTTGATAAGATGGGCAACAGAGTTAAGCTAGCCCTGGCAAAAATAAATACAGGTGAGGGGGTACAGGCAAAGTGGGCAAGCATTAAAGATGCGATACTTGAAGCAACATCCCATTGTGTTAGTGAGAGAAGGAAGTGGAAAAGAAGAAGGAAACCACTTTGGTTCTCAAACACAGTAGCAGAAAAGGTCAGAGTCAAAAGGCTGGCCTTCAGGAAATATAAGGGAACGCAGCAGGATGAAGATAGAGAGGCATACCAAACTTCCCTAAGGGAAGCAGGGAAGGCAGTAAGGCAGGCAAAGGCCCAAACTGAGGAAACACTAGCACGAACAGTAAAAGAAGGTGACAAGACTTTCTATAGATACATTAGTGAAAGGAGAAAGTCTAGATTGGGTATTGCTAAGATCAAAGGGGACAAGAGGGCGTATGAGGAGGAGGACCATGTAAAAGCATCTATCCTAAATAGATACTTCTGCTCAGTATTTACTGAAGAGAAGGTAGGGCAGGGCCCACAGCTCTGCACCATGGACACAGGAGGGAAGGAGGTGTGCACTAGTCCCTTCACAAAAGAAAGGGTCCTACAAGAGCTCGATAAGCTCAGGGGGGACAAGGCAATGGGACCTGATGGCATACATCCCAGGGTACTAAAGGAGCTAAGGGTGGAACTAGCAGAGCCGTTATCAGAACTGTTTAGTGAGTCTCTGAGCACAGGAGAGGTCCAAGAAGACTGGGGAAGAGCTCATGTGATCCTGCTGCACAAGAGTGGTAGCAGAGAGGAGGCAGGGAATTACAGACCAGTCAGTCTTACCTCAGTAGTGGGCAAGATTATGGAGACACTCCTTAAAGAAAGACAGTGCAACACCTGGAATCCATAGGAGCACAGGATCCAAGATAGCATGGGTTTACAAAAGGAAGTTCCTCTCAAACTAATCTCAAAGATTTGTTTGACTGGGTAACCAGAGTGGTGGACCAAGGGGGAGCAGTTGATGTTGCCTACCTTGACTTCAGCAAAGCTTTCGATACTGTTCCACATAGAAGATTGATTAATAAGCTGGGTAGGCTCAGGGTGGGTCAGACGTTGGTCAACTGGGTGGCAAACTGGTTGATGGGCAGAAAACAGAGAGTGGTGGTAAACGGTATACAGTCAGAAGAGATGCAAGTCACAAGTGGGGTACCTCAGGGATCAGTCCTGGGGGCAAGTCCTCTTCAATGTCTTCATCAGTGACATTGCAGATGGACTGTAGGGTAAGGTTTCTCTGTTTGCAGATGACACTGAGATATGCAACAGAGTGGATGATCCAGATAGTGTGGGCAGAATGAGAAGAGATCTGGATAAACTAGCAAAATGGTCAGAAGAGTGACAACTCGGGTTTAACACAAAGAAGTGCAAGATCATGCACATAAGGAAGAGAAGCCCTGAAGCCACCTATAGGCTGGGAGGGGAGTTGCTGGCAGTCAACAAGGGAAGAAAGAGACTTGGGCGTCATCATCACCGATGACCTGAATTCATCCAAGCAGACCTCTAAAGCAGTAGGGAAGGCTAGAGGGATGTTGGGGTGTATTAGTAGGGGTATCACAAGTCGGAAGAGGGAGGTAATGATCCCTCTTTACAAGACACACTGGTTAGGCCCCATCTGAAGTATTGCATGCAGTACTGGAGGCCACACCTTCACAAAGACATTAAACAAATTGAGGCAGTCCAGAGAAGGGCAACCAAAATGGTGCAGGGACTGCATCAGAAAACATAGGAGGACAGATTAACTGAACTCAATATGTATACCCTAGAGCAAAGGAGGGAGAGAGGTGTTATGATTGAAACATTCAAACACCTTAAGGGCATTAACAAAGTGAAAGAGTCTAGCATGTTTCAATATAAGACAAACAGCAGGACAAGAGGACACAGCATGAGATTAGAGGGAGACCGATTAAGGAGTAATGTGAGGAAGTTCTTTTTCACAGAAAGAGTGGTGGATGCATGGAACGGCCTACCTAAGGAAGTGGTGGATATGAATACAGTGCAGGGCTTCAAACAGGCATGGGATAGGCATAAGGGAGCAATACGGATGAGTATGAATAGATAGGCCATTGACAGAGCAAAGGCCGATGGCACATTGTCCCCAACCCATTATGACTCTATTCCACTTATATTACATAGGCCCTGGGTCCAGATGGTTGCCTGTGACCTAAAATACGGCCACTTGAATACGAGTACTGCGTGTTTTTTCCTGCGACATAAACTCTGTTATCTCCTCCTATTAGCACTACTGCTCTCTAGAGATGTTCATTCTAACCCAGGGCCGACCAATAACATATGTAGTCCCCTTCCATATACTAAGGGTCTTACAGTGGTGCACCACATCATCAGAAGTCTGCTATACAAAATTGCTGAATTACAATCCTGGGCCACCCTCTACAAACCTGACATCATCTGTCTTACCGAAACATGGCTTAAACCTTCAATTCTGGACTCTTGTTGCTCACTTCCTTCATACAACATCTTGAGACTTGACAGGCCTGCTCCCAAAAGGGGTGGTGGTGTAGCTATCTACTTAAAGATCACCTCCATCTCTCCAAAATCTGCTCATCTCCCCTAGTCCACAGTGAGGCAATACATGTTCTTCTTACCCTTGGCTCCAAAAACGTCATGTTGTTTGTGCTACAACCCCCTTCCAGTGGCTTAAAAGGGCTTGATGAGCTGCTTGATCAGACCTCACGTCTCTCTGGGAGAAACGAGGTTCTCGTACTTGGTGCTCTCAATCTAATCTGACTGGGCAGCTCCCAGCCTGCACCTCTATCCAAGATCCAAAGTTTCAACTTTCACCAGGTCATTAGCGACCCCACTAGAACTGCACAGCATTGTAACTCCAGTACTCTGCTGGACTGGATAATGACCAACCACCCCAAAAATATTATCTCCTCTGGCATACTAGCTGATGCCATCACAGACCACTCCCCCACTTTTTGTGTATGGGGTAAGACTGGGCCCCCCCCTTGAAGTCTCGGTTTATCACTTTCCGAAACTACGCGCAACTTGACTCCCAGTCCTTCTTACTGGACATTGCTACAATCGACTGGACTCCTCTTTTTGCATCTGATAACCCTATGACTGCTCTAAATTTTTTCCTGACTCGCTTTTTGGTGACTCAGGAAAAACACTGCCCCCTTGTTACCCATAATGTGAAAAACAAGCATACCCGCTGGCTCAAGTCCGACCTTCTTTCAAAACTACGACTGTGTGACAAATACAGAAAGACCGGGCTTCCAGCCGACCATAACTCTTATAGGACACTCCGAAATGCCTGCAAAAAGGATATGAAGAGAGCAAAAAGTACCTACTGCAAGGATCTCTTAAGCAAATCATATGGTGACTCCTAAAGATTCTGGTCCCACATTAAAGGCTTCCTAGGTTCAAATCCAGCCCCTACCCCAGCTGACATGGCTATAAATGGTGTCCACTGCAACAATCCCTCTACCATCGCAAACTTTTTCAATGCTAAGTTTTCAGACATTACCAATTATATACCTCATCCTTCCCAGCTACACCTAACTCAAATATTCAACCTAATGACACTGGGCCTAAATTTCACTTCAAGTCTGTCAACCATCGGGATGTACTTAAACTGCTCAACAACATCTCTGACCTCACTGCAGCAGGATCAGACTCTATAGAACCTAAGCTCCTAAAACTTGCTGCCCCTCACATTGCTGCACCTCTTGCTAGGATCTTTCCCCTCTCCCTGTGTCACAGCTATGTTCCTGACATATGGAAGACTGCCAGGATTACCTCGGTTTTGAAAAAGGGTGACCGAAAAAACCCCTCAAATTATAGACCTATTGCTATATTACCTGTCCTCAGCAAAATGCTAGAGAAATTCGTAGCCACCCAAACCTCAGACTTTCTTCAAAAACATGACCTTCTTATAAACACGCAGCATGGTTTTCGCAAGGATCATAGCACCACCACTGCGTTACTCAAATTTACCTCTGATACCCTATCGGCAATGGACTCTGGTCTCCTAATGGGGGCTATTTTTATAGACATGACCAAAGCTTTTTGTCTTGGTCAACCATCCCATCCTCCTAGCTACTCTCAGATCCCTAGACTTCTCTCCAAATGTCACTGCATGGTTTGGCAGCTACCTATCGGACCATACCCAACAAGTTAAGTTTAACTCCACATTGTCTGATTATGCTACCATTAACACTGGTGTGCCACAAGGTTCTATTCTCGGTTCCCTGCTCTTCTCCATTTATATAAATGGTATTACCTCCAACATTCTCCAGACTGCCTCCCTGTTATACACCAATGATATTGTCCTTTACGTCAGTGCGAAAAACATTGCTGATATAAACCAACGACTTTCCCTAGACTTTCAAGGGATTCAGCAGTGCCTACTCAGCCATAAACTAGTCTTGACTGTATCCAAGACCCAGGCCATGTTATTTGGTTTGAATGCTAAACTCAGACTCTCCCATCCCACTTTCAATGTCACCACCATAAATGGGTCATCTGTTGGAGTGGTAACCTCATTTAAATACCTTGGCATCACACTCGATCCAACTCTTACTTTTGATCCTCATATTCAACAAACCTGTAAGCTGGCTAACATAAAACTTGGAATGACCTACCGTTCCAGCTGTATGCTCACACCCTCAGCGAGGCTTGCCATAGCCCGTGGCATACTCCTCCTGTCACTCACCTACGGGGTTGCAGTGTATGCCTCAGCAGGTAAAACTAGTCTTCAGAAGTGGGATGTAACTTACAATAATATCTGTAGATATGCATCCTCCACTCATCGGAGGAAACATCACTGCCTCCTATACTAGGAACTAGGGTGGCTTTCTCCGGATGCCTCCAGAAAATTTGCGTACGGTTCAATCATAGATAACATCATCCGCAACCATACTCCAAAGCCCTTGGCAGAACTATTTCTCAACCAAACATCTAGATATGGTCTATGCTCGACTAATAATGCCCCTGTACTCATCCCCCGACACCACTCCTCCAAAGGTGCTAGCACCTTCTCCTGTTATGCCCCCCCATCACTGGAATTCCCTTCCTCTATCTATACGGCTTGCACCATCCCATGCCTCTTTCAAGTAATTGCTACGTGACCATCTTGATAATTCCTGCTCCTGCTCCTGTTTCAAACCCCCCGACCATAACTTTTTTTCTCCTAATCCATGCACCCCTTCACCTCAACAACTAACACCGCACTTTCCTCCTGTCACCTTCTTTGCCCTCATTTATTACATCTAGTCCTCATCACCTTACCTGACCTATTTTCCTATCCTATCCTATCCCCCTTTTAATGCATCTTCACCCTTTCAAGTCCAGACTATTGTGATCCATCCAATATGGTTATTATAATGGCATTTGTTCTTATAATTCTCACCCCTACTTCACTTCTAGACTTGATTCCAATTGTCTCTTCATTGTATTTGCTCTTTTATCATTCTATGTTATACACTATTGTTGAATCAATTGTATTTACTGATTTCTACTGCTTCACTGTATTACTATTGGCTAGGCTTTATTTAGGATTACTTCTGCCTTTGTTAAATTAATGTACTGTTAAACTAATGTTTTGTTTCTGTAAACTCCCGAGTCGTGCCTAAAAATAGTCATTGCTATGGCTAGCGCACCTTACCCAGTCAACAAAAACTAAATAAATAAATTAATAAAATAAAAAGAAATGGGTAGACTGGATGGGCCTTGCAGTCCTTATCTGCTGTCAACTTCTATGTTTCTATGTATACTGCTTTGACTGACGTGGAGCCTTTGTAAATGAGTCCCCGACTCAAAGGGTTGTAATTTCGATGTTTTTAAATAAATAAATTTAGGTGGCAGGTCCTTACTAGATGTTTTAGAACCCCGGTCATAACCAAACATTTTGGCAAATACCCCACTGATATCTGTTGGAGAGGATGTAATCCGGTGGTTACCCACGGGCACATTTTTTTGCATTGCCCAAAGATCCAGAAGTTCTGGAAGGAGGTGAGTAGCATTATGAACAATATATTGCAAACTACAATCCCAGAACAATGCCAAGTCCTCCTGTTGGGAGAGATACCTTCTGGTATAAATAATGTTAGTAGGAGATACCATTTTAATGTACTGATAGCAGCCGCCCAAAAGTTCATTACCAAACTATGGCTTACAAATAAATCACCGGGGGTAACCCAATGGGTGACGTGTTGTCAGCAGATTAAGGAGCTAGAGAAGCTGACAGCCTCTCTCCTTTTACAATTGGATAAATTCAAAACTAGATGGCTCCCATTTTTTGAATTCCAGGGTGGTCAGGAAGGGGTGATGCTTCTGGATATGTCGGCCGGGGAAACTTTGAGCTAAAGAAGTAAATAAGACAACAATTAATTTGGGGGGAGTGGAAATACATGGTTGGGTATACAAAGGACCAAGATCAACTAAGCCCCAAGAATTGATTGCTGTTTCCTATCTGCCTTCAAATATGGAATATGAAACATAATTCTTTTTAGTCTATGCCAATCCATTTTATGCCAGCCTACTACAGATTTTGTAGTTTATGCTTCAAGGGCGGATGGGGGGTGGAAGAGGAAAAAAGGGGGGGAGGTCTGGGGTTGTATAGTTAGTTTGTTGACATTACGTAATTTATTTTATGTTATTGTCCTGTCAATTGTATTAATGTAATTTTGGAAGTGCGTAAATCAATAAATAAAAATTACAATAATAAAAAAAAAAGAATCTCCGCTAGTTCCTTTAGTACCCTTGGGTGAATACCGTCTGGACTCAGTGCCTTATCCCCCTCAGTGCCCTTAATCCTTTCAGCACCCTATCCTCTGTAATCCCTATATCAGTCACTCCTTCTCCCCCCCCCGCCCACTCCTCCTCTTCCAGGGGGTGTTTTCTCCATTCTTAATACCCTGTGCCAATGTCAGTTCTCTGGAAGCCTTGGCTGCTCTGACCAGCCTGGTGACCTCCCTGGACTTCTTCACATACACCTCTCTGTTATCCCCCCATCCCAATTTCTTGAGTCTCTGAAATGCCTTTCTTTTGGCCCTCACCCCTTCCATGACCTTCTGTGTCAGCCAGCTGGGTTTCTTTACCCTTCCCTTCTTACTCCTTGTTCTTGCACATGTCTCTGTCACCTCCACCAGCCCTTCCCTAATAATCTCCCATTTTTGTCTGGCATTCATGTGTGTTTGAATTCCCGCCAGATGCCTGCCCAAGATTTCCCCCATCCTTTTAAAGTCCGCCCCCTTAAAGTCAGTCACCCTGGTCCCTGTACCACCTGTTTCCCTGCCCATGTTGAGCATGAACCATACTGTGTGGTGGTCACTCCCAGCCAGAAGATCCTCCACCTCCATGTTCCTTACAGCCTCCCCCATTAGACAGAAACAGGTCCAGGGTCCTGTCCAATCTAGTTGGCTTATAGACCAACTGTACCAAGAAGCTTTCCTGAAATGCCTCCAAAATGACCCGCTTCCTTGCACTCGTGGTGGTTGGGATGCTCCACTCCACCCCGGTAGGTTGAAGTCCCCCATCACCACAGTGTTCCCTTTCCTACAGACTCTCCTGATTTGATCAGCTAGCTCCCTATCCAGATTATCCCCTTGGGATGGCAGCCTATACACCACCCCCAACCACACTGTCCTACCTTTTGAGTTCTGAAACAGTATCCATAGGGCTTCTGTTCTGCCTTCCTCTCCCTCCTCCCTAATGCATCTTATCCCCTCCCATACATATATTACCACCCCCCCTTTTCCCTTCACCCTATCCTTCCTGAATAACCTATACCCTGGAATCATCAAATCCTATTCCATATTCGACCCATATTCGGGGTCCCTGGAGCCTTTTGGTGCTCCCAAAACCAGTGTACAATGGTATCCTCCTAGACAGAGTGAGCACTACCCTGGTGGCAAAGATGCCTATGCTTGGTAATGTGCCACTCTGTGGCATTCAATCTGGACTGTAAATCAGTTAGTCCAGCCATGCATACCTTCCTTCAGCAATGTCAGTGATAACCCTAGGGGCCCAAAGAACAGGATTACTTACCTGGCCCCATCCTGGGGGTTTACCAATCCCAACTCTAATCAGGCCCTCTCCATATGACAACCAAGATTTTGGGGATCTTCCCCAGGGGGTTACACAGTAGCTATATCACCTAGGCTATTTCCTTCACACATACACAGATCATTTTTATTTAAAGGTTTGCTTAAAAATGTGCTCTCTTTCAAGAATACTTCATGGTGGGAGTGGATTCTCACAGATCCCATCAATTTCCCTTGATGGATGTACCCTTCATAACTCCCTGTTGTGTCATACTGGTCTCAGTCTTCTGGCTCTCGAGGCAGGGCTGCTGTAGTCTGCCTCCTCCTAGCTGGGTGTTACGAGGTTGTCCTTCCAATCAGAACCCAGACTGGGTTCCGGGCCTCAAGAGACCTTGTCAGAGGGGACCAGCGCCATCCAAATGCAGAGACCCTGCCACCATCCTTGGGTCCACAGGCCCTCTTGTCTGGGTCGCAGCCAGGATGGCTGGAGTCTGCTACTGATTTTCTTATCTGGTCTTTTCACGCCATTTCTTTCTCTCTCCTTCTTCTTCTTCTGGATCCACAGCTTGCCTTCCCTTCTTACAGTGGAAAAGGGGAAGGCAGTGCCATGAATATTCATGTCTGAGCTCCCTGCTGCTGGCTGAGTCAGGAAGCTCAGAGCACATCTAGACACAATGTATTCAAGCTGGGGCCCACTAGGGAACAACTCCCAGGGTCAGGCTAAACCTTGTTTTAATAGCCAATTTGCATACCCCAATGTTAAAATCAAATTTAAATTTTTGTGCCAAAAACAACGGGGACACCTGCTTAATAAAATCATTGTAGTTAATAAGAATGAGTACTTGCATTTTGTCTTACAGGCCATTTATTTTCATTCTACCTGGACAGACTGAGACAGACAATGAGCTTTGGAGAAAATGGCCGCAGATATGTATTTATTTTTTAACCAGTTACGCCAATAGTATATCACCAATCAGCATGATGTGTGCAGCCAGGTAGTCTTGGATGGTTATTGAATCAGCTTGATCAGATTCCAGACAATGGTCAACCTCCTTTACAGGGGTCCGCCTGCCAATAAGCAAACCCCGTGAGGGCACCAGCTCTGGGGCATGAAGGATGGCTCTCAGAACCGGCTGAGATCGTGTCCTCCCCATCAGAGGACACTGCCATGCCATGAGCATACACTCCAAGAGGCCTGCCATCCTGACTGTCCCCACCTTTTAACAGGGGAGACTCCAGTTGTCGGACACTGACCTCCTGTCAGTCTCAGGGGAGTATTCTGCATGAGACTCATAACCCCCTGTTACCCCCTCTGCACAGACCTTCCAAGACTACCGAGCCACCCAGTGTCACTTACATACACGACTGCAACAACCTAATCTAAACTGACTGTCACTTATTTTCTCCCCACTTGCTGGAGAAGGCAAAAACCCAAAAAATCCAGTGGGAAAAAAAACGGGAAATTCATTCTCAACCCCAATGCAATCTCCCATAATGGGTCAGCTAGTTACCTATACCCCCTTGTTCCACCCCTGCTTTTATGAGGGTGAGGTTCAGGTTGGGATCAAAATCTGGGAGAAGTGGAATAGAAAGCAAACCTCTCCTCTGCAGCCTTTCTTATTATAGCCATGCTCCTCCCCTGGTCTTGCACCACCTTCTCCCTGGGAACCTCCCACCTACCTGCCCCTTTCCGCCCTGGTGGGTGGCTACCTCCCCCTACCTTCCCACCCAGGTGTCACTCAACACCTGCCCCAGACAAAGCCCCACCTCCTGCAATGCCTTGTAGGCTCCTTCATTGTCTTATAGGGCATATACTTTCGTTCCACCTGGACAGACTGAGACAGACAACGAGCTTTGGAGAAAATGGCCGCAGCTGTGTATTTATTTATTAACCACTTATGGGAATAGTACATCACCAATCAGCATAATGTGCACAGCTAGGTAGTCTTGGATGGTTATTGAATCAGCTTGATCTGATTCCAGACAATGGTCGACCCCACCCCCTTACAGGGGGGCCACCTACCTATAAGCAAACCCCATGAGTGCACCAGCTCCGGGGCATGAGGGATCACTCTCTGGGCTGGCTGCAATCAAGTCCTCCCCCATCAGAGGACACTGCCATGCCGTGAGCTTATGCTCCAAGAGGCCTGCCATCCTGACTGACCTTTTAACAGGGGAAACTCCAGCTGTCCAGCAACGACCTCCTGTCAGCCTCAGGGGATTTGACTGAATAAGATTCGTAACCCCCGTTACCCCCTCTGCACAGACCTTCCAAGACTACTGAACCACCACAGAGTGAGCTGCCCTGCTCACCCCCTAAAAAACTCATCATGCAATCACAGTCTCCACAGCTCTTTGTATATCATCTAAGAATATATCTAATCCTACATCTGATAAATGCACACCATCCTTACTATACAGTTCAACCTTCTTTATTCTAATGTCGGGGTACCTCACTATGCCCCCCCATACAGTCCATGAATGGCTGCATAACTCCATTGTGGAGCCTACGGACTTTTTTGATTGCCCAAGGATTGCAGGTCTGCCACCATTGCTGTCGCTGAATAATGACCGACGATATGATGCATACTTGCGGCCACAGTTCTTTTAATCTTGTTAGGCTGTTCTTTACTTGCAACTGCAATTCCAGAGACTTTCCAGACCCCCAGTCTTTTCCCCACAGGTAAACCACCAGGACTTCCAGAGGGGCCCGCCACCAGGCTTCAGCACTCAACCTTGGAAGCAACTCACACCATTTCATGCTCCATTGCCCCATCCTGTGAACCTCTGCTTGCTTGGGGTCCAGAAATAAATTCTTGCCACCCTTTCTCTGCCTCACCCAGACAGCAGCCCAATGTATGACAGAATGTCTACATGTAACCCCTAGATGGCGCTATCCCAGGGGCTACTACCCCTGCCTGATTTGCCACCAACAGGTTGAGGGGCCTGGATCCAATGGCGGGTGCCTCCACCCAGAGGTCAGGGTTTGCAATAGTTAAACTAACTTGGTCACAGCCCTCTGGGACACTGCAACCCCCCTTTCTTCCCACTAGTGGCCCACACAATATATCAGAATTACCTTCACAGTATACACTTACCCCCAGGTCTGGTTCCGGCACTGGGACCTCCTGTGAAATGAGATACAGTGCAACAATCACAGTACAGTACTTTAACATAGACAAATACCTCAGGCAGTATAACTTTGCTGAAACAAGCAGCTCTGATTTATTTAGGGGGATATAACAAGGACAGGGGGAAATCAGGTTAATTAGCTTATCACTCTAATAATCTACCTATGGCTCTGTGCACAGGCCTATCCCTATCAGTTACTGTCCCTGGGTACCCAAGCCCTAGTAGCTAGTCCAAACCGTGGCAGCTGGTGAGGGCCCTTTCACACAGAGAAAGGAGGAATTAAACAGTCAGCAGTACAGTAATTCCATTTGGATTTAATGTGGCAATTCAACAGGAGCGACCCTGAATTAGTACTCACGACCTCCAAATAAGATAGGGTCCTTCAATGTCAGCAGGGCTCACTTGAGGTACACAAACCTCTTCACACATCCATATAAAAGAAAGCACTATACCAGGCAGGCTGCATCTGTATCCCGATCGCATTACTGCACAATACCGGAGAACACACAGCAGATTCAGTTCCTGACAGACCCAGTGCAATTTTCAGCAATTCCTCCAGTCTTCTACAGGGTGAGCCTGGTTTCTACTCTTCAGAGATCCTTTGATTCTTTTCACAGGACGGATTCAGTCCTAACAAGCTGCAGACCGAACTCTGGGCCTTACACACGTTTTTGACTAAACTGCACACTGAAAAAGCACAGGGCTCCTTCCTTCTTCACTGCCAAAGCTCAACTGAAACTCCAACCGACAAAACCGGCACTTCCTTTGAGTTCCTCCCAGTTCTTGACTGGATTGGCTGTCATTCACAATAGACTGCTGCTGTTGGTCCAAAAGGCACTGAAGTCTAAACTACATCTCCAGAGTCACTGCCCATACAATCCTCTTGTGGCTGGCTCAGATTATGAGTCAAGTTCTGATTCGTCCAAGGCACCATTTTAGAGCTAGCTTACCCCACACTGATTGGTCCAGTTCAGCAGTTCAAAACTAGAATGGGGAACTAGCAGACACAGTTATGACTGCAAAGAAAGCAGGTTAGACAAACTGTAATTTCATTATTACTCTAAATAATTTCTGGCAAACAGTTACATCTGTCAGATAGGTTCCTTTGCACTCCTAGTGACTGCAAAATGAAGTGAATTAGCAGCAGCTGAGTGGTACTCAATCAAAGAAACACACAGTCCCCATACAAACTAATTATGTCTGCAAGCAGACAGCTCTTAAAGAGACAGTACCAGAGGTTCTAAAACACTCACTGATAAATGGCTAAATGCCAAACACCATTCAGGCTTGGAGCATTCAAGCAAGCTCCTGGAAGTCTTTTAGGAACCCCCATTTGCAGGAGGTTACACCCTTCCTGGCCTGGGAAAGCTTGACGTCGCGTCAAGCAAGTACCCCATAAGTTTCAACTGCAACCATATACATTTGCATTAGGCTCATACATGTAATCATCAGTCAATATATCATTTTACCAAAACACATTTCTGAAACATTGCAGTACGTCCTCTTTACACAGTATTACATACACATTGTACCATAACTCAATTGTACCTCTTGTACATGAAACCTGAAGAGGGGCCCTTCCTATCAGTTACCTTGGGGCTGGATGGGGCAAGGGCACCATACTGAGAGGGCAACACAAGTAACTTGGAGTTAGCACTGATGCTCAGTTTGGGCAATGAGCTCGGGGACATACACTCCTTTATGGACAACATTGAGAGGCAAGTCCACAGGCCTCCCAAGTGAATCATAACTGAGGTGCACCACAGGCTTTACAGCTCGACCAGTCTTTCTAGGGGGAACTGTTATAGTCTCTGCACTCTGAGCCTCATTTCAGCATTGTCCTCACTTGTCGAAGTCTCCATGGGGGTAGAGGCTGGAACTTGGGGCACTTTCAGCTCCAGGGTTACAGTTTCTGAGTCCACAACATTTGGCTCATGGAGAGCTTCGGACACTGGCAGTGGACTGTCAGGGCACTCAAAATACTCTTCTTGTTCGGGTGTATCACCAGTCTGCCCCAATCTATCATTTCCTCCCTGAAAGCTCAAACAGTTCAACCATGCACAATGATTCCATTTCATCTGATCTGATGCTTTGCACTTCACTTTCTGGGAGCATTGGCTCCAGGGATGAAGCTGGGGCTTAGACAGTCCAGAAGGCCCAGCTTCATCTGCAATATTGACTAGGGATTGCCCGAAACAATTGACTCAGTTCGTAAGAAGGATAGTATTCAAAGTCACTCACTTTCTTCCGATATGGACTGACAGTCATGCTCAACTGGCACTTGTGGAGGGGAACACTTTAACTTTGCTTCTGTAGGTGCAGACTTTCTTGATCTTTTCTTAGCAGCAGCTCTAGTCACTGGTCCAGAGGGGGCATCTTCTAGGGGCTCAGACTCAATTAAGATTTGTCCAATGGGCAGTAAATGATTTCTATGCATTGTTTTTACATCTTTTGAATTATTCTCAGGCCTTACTTTGTACACTGGCAGATCATCTAGTTTACCCACTACAATGTGAGGGAGATGGTGCCATCTGTCAGCAATCTTGTGCTTGCCATGCAGTCCCATATTTCTTAGCAATACCCGATCTCCCTCCTGGAGTTCCTGTGCTTTCACCTTTTTATCATACCTTCTTTGTTGGCCAGATTTCTTTGCAGCCATGGTTTGAGCCAGTTGGCACGCATGAGTTAGCTGGGCCTTTAACTTTGCACATACTGTAAATAGTTGTCAGCTTGAACCCCATCAGGAGAGACCCCAAAACACACATCTACTGGTAGCTCGAGCTTCTTCCAAACATCAGGCGTAGGGGAGAACCAGTGGCATCACTTTGGTGCAGTTATAACATGTACCAGGGTGCTAATTTGTTGGCTCCATCTAGGCTTGTCCTTTGGGTGCAGGGTGCCTCAGCCTATCTAGCAAAGTGCTGAAATGTCTAGGCTGTGGGTCCCCTGGGGTGGTAAGAAGTGGTTCTGACTTTCGACTCCCACAGAGAAAGCATCTTTGATCAGACGACTCTCAAAGTCTCTCCTTGATCAGAATGGATTCTTTGTGGAGCCCCATAGTGAACAAAAAGTTTCACAAGTACTTTGGCCACAGTGGATGCTTTCTGGTCTTTGGTGGGGAAAGCTTGGGATCTCGTGAAATGGTCAGTGACCACCAGCACATTACTGATATTTCTTTGATCTGACTCCAAACCTCAGAAAATCAATACAGACCAGCTCCATGGGTGCACTGGTGGGATGTTAACAAGGGGGCAGCCTCTGGGGCAAAGCTCTGTAAGCAGCTACTCAAGTTCGAATGTGTTGCTCCACATCAGCCCCCATCTTAGGCCAATAGAATCTGGATCTCACCAAGTCAAGTGTTCTGTCTATACCAAGGTGCCCCATGTGGTTGTGCAAGGACCTCAGTACTGAGTCTCGAAAGGCAGTGGGCAGCACTAGTTGTTGTTTGTCTACTTGTCCCCTCTGTCTACTGTTTCTCTGTATAACAGTTTATTGACAGTTTCAACTTAGGACCTTCTTTGTATAACAGTGCAGTTCTCAAATCAGTGGAGCGTAATTTGGACACATCTTTTCCTGCATAGAGGGCTTCTAAGCTGCTTTGATCATGGGATCGTGATTGAGCCCCTTGAATACTGTCATTGTCCAGCTGAGGCAGTGCACCAATGTCTATTGCAGAAAAGTGGCACAAGCAGCAGGTATGCAATTCTCAGAGGCTCCAAGCAATCCACCACGTAGTCCACTGCGCCTCAGGGACATTTGTTCCTCCTGTCAAATCTCTCGGCAGAGTGCCGAATGTCAGGTTCTGCCAATCGACCCAATCATTCTGGGGAACAGGCCTCCGAGAGAGCATCAGCATCTATGTGGTTCAGACCTGCCTCGTATTCGAGAGCATAGTCATATGTAGATAATGCAGAAAGCCACCTATGGCCAGTGGCATCCAACTTAGCTGAGGTCTGCACATAGGTCAAAGGATTATTGTCAGTTTTACTAGTATTTTAGCCCCATACAAGTACTCATGGAATTGGTCAACAATAGCCCACTTCAAAGTTAGGAACTCTAACTTATGTACAGGATAGTTCTTTTCGGATGGGGTCAGGTTCTACTGGCAAAGGCCACTGGTCTCAGGCCATTCTCGTCTTGGTACAACACAGCCCCCAACCCTTGCAAGCTAGCATCAGTGTGCAGGACGTAAGGTTTTCTTTGGATGCATAGCCGGCACTGAGCATGGGTAAGTTGATATATGATCTCATGAAAAGCAAGTCTCATATCAGGAGTCCAGCGGGCCCCAAATACTTCACTCGGATGAAAATACACTCTTTCAGTCTTGAGGGACGCTGACTTTGGTATTTTTTGTGGGTTGGGGATACCCTTGAGTAAGGTTAAGTAAAGGCGGATCACCTTGAATAGTCCTTGATGAAGCCTGAAGCATAACCACAGAATCCCAGGAATCTTTGAGGTTCTTTAGATTTTGGCTGTGGCCAGGTGGTCAAGGCCTCAACTTTACTTGGTCGTCTCTATTCCTCGTGGATACTATGTGTCCCACATACTTTACTGATGTTTGAAAGAATTGACACTTATCAATGGACAGTTTAAGGCCAAAGTCCTCCAGTCGGTCCAATACCTCTAAATAATCTGCCTCATGTTCCTCCAGTGAGCTGCCAAACACAATAACATCATCTAGGTATACCAGGCACTCTAGTAAGTTCATGTCCCCACTGCACGCCTCCATCAATCGTTGAAAAGTGGCTGGGGCACCTGAACCCTTGAGGCATCCTCATGAATTCATAGAAGCCAAGCCGGACAGATAAAGGTCACGCTTTCACGGTCCTCTGGGGCCATCGGGATTCGGTAGACCCATCATGGAGATCCAGCACAGAGAACCACTTGCTCCTGCTTAGGCAGTCCAAAGCATCCTGAATGCGGGCATTGTGTACTGATCAGGATAGTCCGTCAGGTTTACAGCGACAATCCGCACACATCCTTACTGTTCCATTCTTTTTCCTCACTACCACAATGGGGAAGCATAAGCTTCTGGATTCTTGTATTACACCAGCAGCTAACATCTCTTGCAGATGCCGTCCTCACATCATCTATGTCAGCAGGTGCCAGGCGCCAGACCTCACGAAATGGTTCTTTCGTCATGCAGCCGGATATTGTGCTCAGCTCCTTGCACGCATCCTACATCCCATTCCTTTAAAGAAAACACCTGGTCTCTGTGCAAGCTTCTCACTGATCCTCACTTTCCATTCAGCTGGCAGCGGGAGTCGCCGAATCAAACAAGTCAGGCGTTACTTCGTCATTCTTCCTTGAACTCTTGCTGCTGGGTAGCACTGCAGTGTCTGCACAATGCACATTAGCCAGGATGCAACCTCTGTTTACCTAATGTCTCTTTCAGGCACATTATGAACTTGGACCATTACCCTTCTGCCATAAGCATGGGCTCTAGCGGCAAAATACTAGGCTTGGACCTGCAGTCCCTCTGGCAATTCTTCCATCGCCTGGTGCATCCAACATTAATATTTTATTCTTAACATCCTTTCGATACGGACCTCTCCCTGTAAGGTACACCGGGCATTTGGCGCCAGGATCAGAGACTCAGGATCCTTCTTCCATACAATTCCCGACCGGTTCCTCTGGTTCTGTTTTTTTCAGCATCTCTCTGTGCCTCATAGGCCTTCTTAATTAAAGCTGGAACTCTTAAAGCTCTACTAGTCTTTGACCCCTGTTTTTCATAACACAACTGTGCCAGCCTCCGAACATATGAGCATTTGTTCCAATCAACAAAGGGACACCATCATACAGTCCAGTGGGGGACACACTCAAGGCTAGGGTCTCTACTGTTCTGCCACTCCAGCCACGGAGGTGGGGAAAGACAGCCACAAATTGATATACCCAGAATAGGGTAGCCTTCTCACTTAACCCCCATACATGCAGTCCTTCTAATGGTTGTAAGGGTACGCCTGACAAATGCTTCTGATACCAACTTGGAACATAATTGTCACTTGGGAGCCACTGTCTAATACAGCTCTTGTAGACACTCCATTCACCTTTACAGTGGTCTCCATGGAGGGACCCACTATTCTGACCAGTCTGGAGAGGCGGTAGTGGGGCCTGGGCAACTGACCTTGCCACAAAAGGACGTGAATTAGCATTTTTGGTGCCCTCACTGGGATCATGTCGCACCTCTTAACCACTGATTTCTTCTCCCAAGCTCTCCTTGTAGCCTATATGCAACCTTTGTCAGTGTCTTTGGGACTGGCTACCTTTCATGTGCCCATCTTTCCCACAATTATAGCAAAACATACTTTCTGAGTTTGAGCTGCGAGGCGCCACACTGGGAGCCAGGGCGGGGTATTACTAACTGAAACCTGGTGCCATCTCTGTCTGCGCGTGATAAGCATTTGGAGACATCTCATCAGTTTCTCCACTTCCATGGTCAAGGAATCGAGTTCAGAGCTGTTATCAGCAGAGATACATGGGTGGGTACCCCCACCCCATAGCAGATGCAGTCGGATATAGGTCAGGGCCCGCATTGCAGGCGTGGCCTTCATAAAGGGACTGTTTTTGAATTCTGATTCTCTCAACAGTTCTGCCCCATTGTGACATATCTTTTTCCTTGTCAGAGCACTCATTGACTGCCAACCTCTGCCCCTGAACTTCACTTGATGGGTCACCCTCAGTCACTGGTCGTAGCCACAGCTATTGGTGGAGGTCCTCCAAGATCGCTTTTTCTCAACTCCCTATTCTCTCATTAACTCATCATAGAGGTGGGGATTCCAGCCCATCTGCCAGGCGTTTAACTGGCTAAACAGCAGTTCTGAGAAGGGGCAGACTCATGATCCTGTCCAGCCTGGTTCGGTCCAGTTCAATCGCGCTACAAACTACCTTTCTGAGGCATTCTTGCAACAATTTTTCCAGCCGAGATACATACACAGACAACAACTCCCTTGGTACTGTTGTGCATCTCTTACTCTCCACCATAGGTCCTCATCAGAATCTGGGCTCCATACACATTCTCCAAGGCCTCAAGATAGGCCTGTGCAGTCGCTCCAGGTTACTGGGCCCGTTTAGCATGGATGGTAGCCAGGCAGGACCTCGGAGGCTCTCACTAACCCTCTTTCGCCGCTCCCGAGCATTGCCATTCTAGCACTTGGGGCAACATAGTCTATCCAGGTTTCCCAGTCATCCTCCCTTGGGGTGTGAGGTGCCAGAGAAGATCCTCAACCTTCTGGTAAGAGTCGTGACTAATGGCAGGTGCAGAAATAGGAGTCTGCATTGGTTCAGCCACCATTATGGGCACTGGAGCAGGAGAGGGTGTTGAGGAGAACACCCCAGGTGGCAAGAATAGTTTCTTCAAGTCCTCCACAGTTTTCTCCCAGCAACCATTCAGCAAATTTCTCCTCAAAAGTTTCAGATAGTGGTGGGGCTGATTCCCCGGTCTTTCTGTCCTTAGTTATCACTCTCCAAGCAGTGAGGGCTCCTCTGGGGTAATGGTCTGTGGCACTTTGGAGCTATCTATGGGATCCTTAAACTCTACTAGGGCCAGGAAAGTGTGGGTGAGCAGATTAGCATGCCGACCCACCCACCACAGGGTTTTGTAAACCTTCCACCTTGAAAGTACTCCTGCACAGTGTCCGTATTGATACCCAGGGGATGTCCAGGATAAGCATAGCATTTTGGGGTCGATCTCTCCCTCAGTACACCACTCCACCAGCCGTGCACAGCCACTTCTGTCGGGTACCCATTTTTTCTTAACAGTGGTTCGTAAATATGGCCACTAGAGGACACACAATCCCAGCGGTGAGCCTCCAAGATGTAACCCCTAGATGGCGCTATC
This sequence comes from Neoceratodus forsteri, assembly GCA_016271365.2. Taxonomy (NCBI): domain Eukaryota; kingdom Metazoa; phylum Chordata; order Ceratodontiformes; family Ceratodontidae; genus Neoceratodus; species Neoceratodus forsteri. Next base: position 826,365,810 of record CM057449.1, read on the forward strand.
CCAGGGCTACTACCCTGCCTGATTTGCCACCAACAGGTTGAGGGGCCTGATCCAATGGCGGGTGCCTCCACCCAGAGGTCAGGGTTTGCAATAGTTAAACTAACTTGGTCACAGCCCTCTGGGACACTGCAACCACCCTTTCTTCCCACTAGTGGCCCACACAATATATCAAATTACCTTCACAGTATACACTTACCCCAGGTCTGGTTCCGCACTGGGACCTCCCTGTGAAATGAGATACAGTGCAACAATCACAGTACAGTACTTTAACATAGACAAATAACTCTGGCAGTATAACTTTGCTGAAACAAGCAGCTCTGATTTATTTAGGGGATATAACAAGGACAGGGGAAATCAGGTTAATTAGCTTATCACCTAATAATTCATTTATGGCTCTGTGCACAGGCCTATCCCTATCAGTTACTGTCCCTGGGTACCCAGCCCTAGTGGCTAGTCCAAACCGTGGCAGCTGGTAGGGCCCTTTCACACAGAGAAAAGGAGAATTAAACAGTCAGCAGTACAGTAATTCCATTTGGATTTAATGTGGCAATTCAACAGGAGCGACCCTGAATTAGTACTCACGACCTCCAAATAAGATAGGGTCCTTCAATGTCAGCAGGGCTCACTTGAGGTACACAAACCTCTTCACACATCCATATAAAAGAAAGCACTATACCAGGCAGGCTGCATCTGTATCCCGATCGCAATTACTGCACAATACCCGGAGAACACACAGCAGATTCAGTTCCTGACAGACCCAGTGCAATTTTCAGCAATTCCTCCAGTCTTCTACAGGGTGAGCCTGGTTTCTCACTCTTCAGAGATCCTTTGATTCTTTTCACAGGACGGATTCAGTCCTAACAAGCTGCAGACCGAACTCTGGGCCTTACACACGTTTTTGACTAAACTGCACACCGAAAAAGCACAGGGCTCCTCCTTCTTCACTGCCAAAGCTCAACTGAAACTCCAACCGACAAAACCGGCACTTCCTTTGAGTTCCTCCCAGTTCTTGACTGGATTGGCTGTCATTCACAATAGACTGCTGCTGTTGGTCCAAAAGGCACTGAAGTCTAAACTACATCTCCCAGAGTCACTGCCCATACAATCCTCTTGTGGCTGGCTCAGATTATGAGTCCAAGTTCTGATTCGTCCAAGGCACCATTTTAGAGCTAGCTTACCCCACTGATTGGTCCAGTTCAGCAGTTCAAAACTAGAATGGGGAACTAGCAGACACAGTTATGACTGCAAAGAAAGCAGGTTAGACAAACTGTAATTTCATTATTACTCTAAATAATTTCTGGCAAACAGTTACATCTGTCAGATAGGTTCCCTTTGCACCCTAGTGACTGCAAAATGAAGTGAATTATGGCAGCTTGAGTGGTACTCAATCAAAGAAACACACAGTCCCCCATACAAACTAATTATGTCTGCAAGCAGACAGCTCTTAAAGAGACAGTACCAGAGGTTCTAAAAACACTCACTGATAAATGGCTTAAATGCCAAACACCATTCAGGCTTGGAGCATTCAAGCAAGCTCCTGGAAGTCTTTTGGGAACCCCCATTTGCAGGGGGGTTACATACATATCCAAATATGTGCCCTCCAAAAGCCATCACCTGTCAAAAGAAAAGAAAAGTTAAAACATCTGTGGTCTAACATAAGTTTCGAAAGCCTGGGACCTCCACCTGCCTAAAGCCTGTATTTGTGCATCAGTGAACCCTTCTGTCCTAGATGCGATGCCGCCCCAATCCTAAATGAGTATTAAATTGTTGTGCGTCCTGCCCCAACTGCAGCAAGGCCTTCTGTAAAACATGGCGGAACTGATACACAGATACCAGTGTCCTGTCCTCGTGTCTAAAAAAGACAACCCCTTCTGTTGTCCACCTGGATATATATATCCTGCACCCATGCCTGGACTTCCCATTGCACTCCTGAGGGTGCTCTCACACTACACCAGCAACCCCGAGCATTCTGATCTGTCTTACTCCTCCTTAATTGTACAAAGACCCTGGCTGTGGTTACTACCACATCTCCGTCTCCAATGTCAGTTGCTGATGTGCCACCTTGCTTAGTTGTATCAGTTCTGACACCAGAAATGCCCCACAGAAAGCCATCAAATAGGCTGTCCTGAACAGGTGAGTCTCCTCTGTTGATGAGAAGACCTTTGGGAGCTCATCCCATATTTGCTTAAACAGTATGGGGCTAATAGATCAGCGGTGATCCAGTCTCCTACCGACTGCGCCCACCCTTGCAGCATCTTCCAGAGTGGAAAGGCCCTTGTAATATCCATGTACCCCCTGGCCTTCTGAAACCAAGCTATACCTGCCAAATGCTGTTCTACTGTGGCCAGCGTAACCCCCTCTCCCTTTTTGTGCAGCACATATGCACATAGCTGTTCCACGAGGACTGTCCATGCTTTTCTCCACCCTTGTGTGTGCTGCTCCCTTAGGAAACTCTCTGACCCCCTCTGATATGCCGCCTGAGTATTGAGTGCTATTGCTTTCCTGATCAGTTTCCAGGCTTCTGAGTTACCAAACCCCAGAGGTACGCTGGGACTTCCCTGAGATGTCCTTGCACTCCTGGTGCCAATTCTCGGAACCTCTGCCACTGTGAATGAGAAAGAGCATCAGCTCTACCATTATAGACTCCTGGAACATGCGCTACTTTAAACTGGATATTGAGCAAGAGACAGTTCAACACAAATACCCTCATGAGGTTGCCCATAGGGCCCTTTCCCCCTCTAACTGTCCATTTATGGCATAAACTACACTGGTATTTTCCAATCAAAATGTAATTGACTTATCCCTTAACTGCTCACCCACACCACCAAAGCTACCACTATTGGAAAAATTCCCAAACTGTTATATGCTTTAAGACTCCTGACTCTTTCCAAACCTCTGACCACTGGCCTGCACACCATTTTCCTTGAAAGTATGCACCAAACCCAACCTCCCAATGCATCCATAAAGAGCTCCAGCTCTTGACTGACACCGAAACCGCCAGATGATTACACCATTAAAGCAATGTAAGGATACTTGCCAAATACCCAAGTCATCCTTCATCGCCTCCGTCACCCAGATTCTGTGGTGTGATTTGGTACATCCTGCACCTACCCTGCCAACCATCTCATAAATGTCCTATCCATTGGTAACGCCTGACAGGCAAAATTCAAATGACCTATCAACTGTTGCCATTCGCACAAGGTGACCTTGTGAGCCTTGGCAATGTTTGCCAACAGATTTTTAAGGGTTGCAAGCTTGTCTTGTGGTAACAGAAATACTTGTGCCACTGTGTCATTTTCTATGTCTAGAAATGACAGCCATATGCATGGCCCTTCAGTTTTGTCCTGTGCCAACGGTACGCCCAGCTCCACCCATACTTTGTGAAAGGACCCCATAAGCTGAGCACAGGGTTGTGTCCCTGCCCAACTCACAAACAAAAGTCATCTAAGTAGTGTACCAGTTTTACCCACTGTGCCTTTTGTGTCATTGCCCAATGCAAGAATCTGCCAAATTGCTCAAATACTGCACATGCCACTGCACAACCCATCAGCATGCAGTTGTCCATATAGTACTGATCCTCAAATTTCATTCCCAACAGTTGTCTGTCTGCCATGTGTACAGGCAATAGCCGGAAGGCAGTCTCAAAGTTTGTCTTACCCAACATTGCCCCGCCCCACTTTCCATACCACCTCCACTGCTTTATTTATTTATTTATTTATTTATTTAATACATAATCGGAATTACAACCTTTGAGTTATAGACTCCTTTGCAAAGGCTCCATGTCAATAGTACAGGGATGGGAAGAACAGAAAGTGGTATGGCAATGAATACGCAAAAAGCATATTGAATACAGTAGAGAAAAAACATTAACATAACATGTAGAAGAACAATACATCAATAGGTCCAAGGTCAGGTAGACCCGGCATTCACAGTAGGTCACGTAGTAATAAAAACACAGTGCTAGGGTAGGTAGTTTACCCAACGTCAGTAGGTGAGATACCTCCTAGAGATACGCTAGTAAATGAGGTCCAGCGATAATCTAAGTATGAGCCCCATGGATATTCAAGGGTGAGTGGAGCTGGGTTAGGGGCAGTCACAGGAGGATAGCTCAGGTAGATGACTTTGAGGGACCTTTTGAAGAGGACATGTTTGGGTTCAAAGGAGATGGTGGCAGGGAGGCCATTTAGCCATTTAGGTGCCTGGTGAAGGAAAGTCCTTTGGCATAATGAGGTTCTGCAATGGGGCACAGAGAGGGAGGGCCCAGTGTTGCTTCTGAATGTTCTGCTAGAAGGGGTAGGACTGATGAGAGAGTGGAGCCCAGGTGGGGCTAGTCTGAGAAGTACTTTTTTAGCAAGGAAGCAAGTATAAAAGGAGGCATATAACACAGACATGTGTGCTGGGTCTATGTAATGATTAACGGAGTCCCCCTCCAGATACGATAAGTGATTAATCATCTGGAATTCCCCTGGTGCTTTTCTGGGGACTAAACCAATGGGGGATACTATAACCCGAGGGCTGGGGGGTGCTGTGAAGGTGCCACTGATCCTGCCATCCTCTACCTCTTTTTGTAGCTTTTTGCACACTATCTCCGGTCGCTCGTTGGCTGATTTCAAGTTGTTTACCTCATATGCCCTGCGGGGCCCTTTGCAAGTAATACGAAACCCAAACCTAAACCCATCAGCCAAAGAGCGAGCTGCCTCTCTATCTGAATAGCATGCAAGCCATTTCTCAAGATGGCGCCCCTCTACGGGTGTTGGGAGACTTGTCCTGTCCCTTCCAAATGGGACAAAACCCCCCTGTCTTGTGAAGGGGACAAAAATTCCCCATATTTTTGCCACATTGCTGAAAGGGGTGCTGTGGGCTGCAAGCCATGCACTCATGCATATATCTACATTGCTCTGTTGTGCATGATCCCTGACTGTAATTAAAGCAGTACCCCTCCCCCCTTCCCTTTACCATTCCCCTGAAACCCCCCCCCCATTTGGTGAGGAGGGCCATTGGACTGAAAAGCCGCTATCAGTGTGTTGGACCACCCTCCATTGTCTGTGGTCCACAACAAGGCAAGTCCAACAAGGCCCAAGACCTCCCTATGTCATGCTGCCTTCTCCTCCTAAACTCTTCATCATACTCTAACCAATTCCCTCCTGGTTTGCTTACATGCATCGTCATGATCCAGCTAAAATATACCTATAGCCCTTCAGTTTTAGTAGGGTTACCTTGGGTCAGCAGGCCTGCATATATAGCAAAACCTACCATCCAGTTTTCCCAAGTGTGACGCACTCTTGCCACGCGCTTCTTTTCCACTCCATCATCCTCTTTTTTGTCCTTGTCCTCTTCTGGCTCTTTCAGCCAGTTGAGGAGTGAGAATACATCCACATACTCCCCATTTATAATTTGTTGTCTTAACTTATCCAGTAAGTGTGATCCTACTGATTCTCCCAGTGGCACAAAACCCACTTGTGCTTGTTGTCCAGTAGTTTGCTGTGACACAGGATTAACTACCTCGGTCGCAGGCCTGGAGTCCCACCAATTGCCTGGGCCAATGGACCCATGCCCACAAGCATTTGCCCCTTCACATGAAACAAAGCTAGTAAATGGTCAAGCTTTTGTTCCAGTACCATCTCAGCTGTGCTACAGGGCATAGCTTGTTGCCAACTTCTATTTGCTCAAGCAAGGCTAAGATGCAAGGATTTGTTATAGTCTCCACCTGTAGTTGCCTTACAAGGCTTGTCATCACCTGCTGTTACGATTTTTCTACCATCCCAGCCAGGGGAATTAACACCTGGGCTGAGATCAACTGTCCCAGGGCTGAGACCTCCGACACCCTCAAACACCAAGGTGCTGAACTAGGGTTTGAGCTTTTCTAGATCCCCAAGGTGAAGCCATCTCGTCTCTTCAACTTCCCATGGTCTCCCCTATAATTGCCCCATTTGCTCCACTTGCCCTGCGAGCCCCGTCTGCTTCCATGGCTGCCTTTGCTTTTTTTGCAACAGGCTGCTGCCCGTTTTGACAAATCAGGGCCCACAATTCTTCTGCAGAAAGTTTATCCAAATCTGACATACCTGGTGGTATCTCCGGGATCACCACTCCTTGCTTGCTTTTCCAGCCCTGGCCTTCTCAAGCGGAGGTGGCTGTTCCAGGTCCATGACGGGCGTTGATAACCCTTCCTCAGTTTCCTTTACCGGAACCGCTGGCTCCTCTCACCTACGGACAAGTGTAGCAGGCTGTGGTGGGACCTCTGGTTCCAGGACTGTACCTGCAGGGTCACCTGGCTGTGGGAGAGGCACCAGCCCAGATAAGCCTGGGATCTCCCCCTCACCTTGCCCCTGAAACAACTCATCCCACCACGTCTGCCTTTCCCCTTAACAAGAGCAGACAACTGGCTTTTGAAATCCATTGCATCTCCTGCTCTGTAAAACACAAGGATACCACCACCGAGCAACCCTTGCTGTCATTTTAGCTTCCGCTGACATGACAGCAATGGGTCTACTGACCATGACATTTCCATTAATCACCTTAAACACACACACATATATGTATATATATATATATATATATATATATATATATATATATATTTGCTACCCTGGCAGCGCACTCGGCATGTCACTGTTTTTCACTTATTTATTTTATTTCTTCATTTATTTATGAACAATCAAGGTCATCATTCCTTTCCATTTAGACAAACTGGCATGGCTGTGTTCGCCCACTAGAGGGCCTCCTTTATCAACATTTTTTTTTAATTATTATTATTATGCCCTGTGCTCTCCCCACTAGGGGACCTCCACCCCTTAATAATGCATAAAAATTATTAAATAACATTCCTGTGGTGCAAAATAAAAGCAACCTTGCGGGATCAAACCTCTGACCTTCTTTGCATTTGGCCAATACACAAACCCTGCTCCACCAGGTTCCATGCTTCACAACAGTTGTTTTACTGTTTTGTTTTCCTTTGCCTCCTACCACTTGTTACTCCCAGTCCCAGACACCTCTGTGTCTCATCAAGCTTCTTTAGCAACTGCCTTATAAATAGCAGTATGATTACCCAGCGCTCTGTAAAATGCTAAAACTAACTGATCTCCTGTATTTTATTTATTCATTTATTTATGTTACTGTATAGAGATGCGGAGGTGGGGGGGGCCTACATCCCCCAACCACGTGGCCTCAGTGTCCCAACTGCCCAGTCTACCGTGAGGCTGAGGGAAGAAGCAGGACTTTGCCAGTCCACATGGTCCATGCACACCACCTCTTCACTGGAACTGCCCAGGGATGCAACCCTCCACCTGACCAGACAGCCCACCACCACAAGCAGGTCTAACAAAATGGGCGGGCCCAAGAACCGCTGCCCATGGGCCACTGTATGCCAGCCTGCTCCCACATCCATGCATGCCACCAGGCAACCACAAAAAGGTGGGGGGTTGGCCCTCCATTCGCTCTTCATATGATCAAAAAGAAACAGTACCATGGTACCAGGACTGGCTCAGAGAGCACTGCCACAGGTGACCTCACCCCAATGCAGGATGCTCCTGAACAGAAGCAAATCCCCTGTGGCATCCTAAACGGACCTCCCGACCACATGGTCCTGGCATCCCAGACCCCCACACCTGACCGGGGAAGCGATAGCCAGCTACGTGGCCATTCTCCTCCTTAGCAGCCGCATTATGAATGGAGGATCACCTCAGCCCCTCAGTCAGCGCAACCATAGGGAGACCCAGATTGCCACCTCAGCAGCCATCCCCTGGGGCCAGTGCAGATCAACCCATGTTGGGATTCCTTGGTGGACCTCCCCATCCCCGCAGCCCATAGCTACAAAACCATATGCTCCTGGATTGGGAGCTTCCCAACGGGTGATGTCCTAGACACGGACCTCCCTAGCCTCATGCTAGCAGCTTCCCAGCTGCTGTTCTGGTGAACTGACTACCAATGTACTGGATTTTCTCCTTCCTACCAGCAGTGATCACACCCCCTGGACCACATAACCAGCCAAAAAGGGGGAAATCTGGTCCTTCCACAATCGTCGACTCTCGGGCCCAAGGAAGGTCCACCCCAGATGGGATACCTCGGTAAGTACCAACACAATTTTTTTTTTAAACTGCTGTGCATTACTGACAAACCCTTTTAATTTTACTGTACATGCTGAAACAGATATTTCAGACTTCAGAGGGAGGTGGGGTCGCGATGTTAACCCACCACACCGAGTTATGTAGCTGATGGTATTCCATAACTCCCAGCTCCTTTGCTATCTCTCCATCCATGCTTCCCCATCCACACTTATTTTTACAGTATCCTGCTATTGTTTCTACCCAGGCTGGTGAAAGGAAGATGGCTCTACCAATCTCACTTAATATACCTGGCCTCCCCAGGAGACCCAGTCACCTAATACCTCACCCCACCAATTATCCTGAGATAACAAAAAGTAAGGAATATTTATTAATTTATTGTTCTGTTTACTGCACCAGTGGCCCAGGCTAGCCTTGGGCTACTGCACACTCACAGTCCCTGGCTCCTACTCAGCTTAAGAAACCTAGGCCTAACTGCTGTTTCCTCATCAAACTTGGGCCTAACCGTTGGGCTGGAGTAGTTGATCTTCATTTTCATCAAATGCTGGGAGCAGTGGAATAGAGAGCAAACCTCTCCTCTGCAGCCTTTCTTATAGGCCATGCTCCTCCCCTGGTCTTGCACCACCTACCCCCTGGGAACTTCCCACCTAACTGCCCCCTTCTGCCCCTAGTGGGTGGCTACCTCTCCCTACCTGCCCACCCAGGTGTCACTCAGTACCTGCCCCCAGACAAAGCCCTGCCTTTTGCGATGCCTGTAGGCTCCTTCATTAAATAGTCCATTATCGCAGTACGAACAAACCACGGATTTGGTAGCTCCTTTTTTAACCCCAAGCTAGGTTCATACCAGGGAATAGCAACTGATTTCTCTGTCATATAATGGCAAGGCAAGGCAAGGCAAATTTTATTTAAAAAGACGCCCATCCAGGAGGCTCTGGGCACCGTACATTAATCAAATAAATACAACACAATACCATACAATCAATAAAATATACAACTCCAAACAATTAAAACCTTATTTTACTACACAATTTGTTTCCTTATTAAGAATTAAACAATATAAACTATAAAGCATAGTCAGGGAATGCCTGATCAAATAAAAATGTCTTTAGTCGGGCCTTAAAAACCTCAATAGACGGGGCCTCCCTAACAACTACAGGAAGCGAATTCCACAGGACGGGAGCGGCAACACTAAATGCTCTGTCGCCTGCAGTTCTTAACCTCGTCCTGGGAATCACAAGGAGGCCCCGAGAAGAGGAACGCAGGGAACTACACTAAAACCTAAAAAAACAATGAAGCTAATAAAATAAAAACTCCTAACTTTTGTTGAATTAGAAAGCTCATGTTGTGTAAAAACACACCATTAGCATACCTGGGGAAACACATTGTCCTTATAGTATTTGACCACAGAACTTGAGATCACAAATAACTACGAAATCAGTACAGCTGTAATCAAAATATCTTTCATAAAACTAGTACATTCATCCATTCATTTATACAATATCAAAATAAGGATCTTTCAAAATGTATTCCTTTTGAACTCTTAGGGCAACAAATGTTGCTTTTTTGAAATGAGAGCTTGTAGTCAGAGTTACAGGACTACACATCTTGGTATGTATCAATATGCATTAAAATGCATCAATATACATTTTCCCCATGATGGCTTACTGTTTTTAATACAGTTTTTAAAGTTTTCTTATTTTTGGTCCACATTTAGCATAAACAAATGAGTAAAGTGTGGTTACCAGTAGGTTGCACCTTTTTAAAGTATCGGCCAAAAAACCTTCTCCTCATTGGAAGATACTAAAGCAAACCAGTCTACCCAATGGTCACCAGGACTGAGGCAAGAGTCGGTGGGAAGCACATACACACAAGACCACTGAAAAAATCAAAACATAAGACAAAAGTGGATGACAGATGGATAATACTTAATGAAATGTATGGAACTAACCATTTCTGCTTACTTCCACCTGATGGAGCCCGTGGCTGTGGAGACGTGATGGGGTGGTGCAGACTACCTTTGCCTCAGTGAGAGTGATTATGTCAGTGACTCTGCACTATGCTACACTTTGCTCCACTGCAGAGTTTACATGGAGCTGACACACAAAAAGCACGAGTAGAATTTATAGAAAGCACTGAAAAACAGCTTCATACAATGTGTGTTTAAGTTTATTACACTCATAATGCCCGACAGGTGTGTGTGTCGCTGACACGTCACACTCATGTGGTGGGCACAAGGCCGCAGGCCGAGTGCGTCCAATAACTGAGCCATGACGTTATCCCAAACGACACACACCCTAGAGGACATTATTGCTATTATACAATGGCCCGTTGTTATACAGAATAAAAAAAATTATTTTAAAAATGTTTTTGTGTGGAAAAATATTTTTGTTTTTTAAGAGAAGATGAAACAATCAAGCAAAAGCAAATGGTCATCTGTAGGCTCACAGTGAGACTGAGACTAGACCCATGATTTTGTGCTGGGATAACATCACGGGTCCAGCCCAAGACTGACCAATCAGAGTCCAGGATTTCTTCTTGCCATTGTATAATATAGGTTTTCAAGTAGAATAAATTTTTTTTATGTTTTCTTCACTTTTTAGAAAAATATACTAATTGCTGTTACTAGTAAATGCCAACAGTCTATCTATCTGTCTATCTATCTGCCTATCTATCTATCTATCTAGCTAGCTAGCTAGCTAGCAATATGCCTGTCTATCTGGAGAGTGACAGAGAATATCTGATGGCAAAGTGTTGTATACAAGAAAATACTGTACTACCACTGAGGAGACAAACAAGCTCATAAAGCCATGAGCCCAATGGGCGAGTGGCAAATTATGAACTTATTAGGTCCCAAGATGGCACATCTCATGAGTGTGGGGGACTTTGCTATAAGATGTTTTATATATTACATAACGATGGACAAAGAATAGATTGTTTAGAAGTTTTTATTATAGTTGTGTTGTAGTAAGGTGGTTGTTAGACATGTTAATACTGTTGTAATATGGTGATTGTTACACGTTAATAGTGTTGCAACAAGGTGAATATTTTGTGGCTATACTGGTTTTATTTGTAATAGTTCACAAATAAGTTGTTTATTACATTGTAATAAGCTGGTGTAGTTTCATTAGTAGTGTCAGAAACACACATCACAACAACAGCCCTTGATAAAGTTCCATTCAGAGGAACAAAACGCTGTTGGGCTTTTTGCATGGACTATAGGAATAAAAATAGGGAACATAGAAGTTGTCGGCAGATAAGGATCTCTTAGCCCACCTTGTCTGCCCAGTTTTCCCTACCTACAGTGCCACTGCAGACCCTATTCATCTCTGGTATCCCCCCCCCGTTGTCTTATTTCTAAGGTCCCTTTGTGTCTATCCTATGCATGCTTGAATCCTGTTACCATTTTAGCACCATCACCTCTGCTGGAAGGCTGTTCCGGGGATCAACCACCCTTTCCATGAAGAAGTACTGTATGTCCTCATTGCTCCTCTGAGTCTCCCCCATCCAGCTTCATAGCATGACCCCTTGTCCTCGAGCATCTTGTTATCTGTAAAATGTTACCCTCATATACCTTATTAATACCTGTGAGGTATTTGAAAGTGTCTATCATGTCCCCCTTTTCCCTTATTTCTTCTTGAGAGTACATATTTAATTCCTTGAGTCCTCGTAGGGCTTTTGATGCAGGCCATTTTGGTTGCCCTCTTCTGAACCACCTCCACCTTATCTATGTCCTTCTGGAGATGGAGAGATGGGATAGCACCTGTACAGCCTTTTATCTGTTGTGATGCATGAGTATCTTTATTTAATAAATGTGTAGTTTCTCACACATTTTTGCTGCTTTGAGCTTTTATATGCTGACTTGGTGGGGGGTTGCAAGGCTTTCTTGTTTCTGATATTGATTTGTTGTAACCTTATGCAACCAGAGCCGGAGGGTGACCTCTTTTCTGTTTTCATTAGTAATGTACATACTATATACTCACCATCAGATATGGGGAAATATCTGATGGCTTTTCCTATGAGGAAAAAATCATATTCATTATATAATGCATGGTTGGGCCCTCAGTCCCATAGAATAAACCATCACATATTTCTTCATATATGATAGCAGCCAATTAGCATATTATGATGCCAGTAAGTTAATTATACTGTATTAACATGTTATTAACACCTTAATAAGATATTCATATCTAACAATCACTATATCTAGAGATAGATAGATAGGCAGATAGATAGATAGATAGATAGATAGATAGATAGTAGACAGATATATAGATAGACAGATAGATAGATAGATAGATAGATAGATAGATAGATAGATAGATAGATAAATGCTAGGAAAGTGTTATATGTGAGGATATGCCATCTTGGGGGCTAAGTAGCCTATAACCCATGAGCCCAAGGGTAAGTGGGTTTATTGAGCTACTTAGCCCCCGAGGTGGCATTATATCCTCATATATGACACTTTCCTAGCATTTGTTTTATGTAATACCTTAGGATGTTTGACATATAGGACAGACATATATGCAGTGCACTTGCAGGTTACACACATTAACCTCCCTTTAGTTTTCCCTGAATTAATGCTAAAATAAAAACAGCTACAAAAGACCAAAGTTAATATGGTTTTTATACACGGTCAGCTCACATTTGAAACAAATTGGTAGCCTGGTTCCCCTGAGACACAAAAGAGAAGGGGTTAACTAAAAGGTTAATGAAAAATGAGACCATTTCAGTTCATGGCCTCAGCAATTCCAGTTCACTCACATGCAGCTGGTGTTCTTTCCAAAGCGGTGGTCAACCACAGACTTGGTGTAATTGAAGGCTGATTTAGGGAAGGTACAAAGGTGTGAGGAGCTCATAACTAAGATCTGCCCCTCATAGAAACATATTTGTAAATTAATATGACATTGGTGATAGGGGAAGATGTTTTAAGGTGAGCACGTGTGATTTTACTGTTGTTCATGTATTAAAGTTTCATATGTTTGCTTAAGAGAATACCTTCATAAAAACGATAAAATGTACTAATGATGTTAATGAGGTACATCAAGGCAGATCACCTGACCCCAGGAAATGTATACAAAGGGAGCCCTAGAGACAGAAAGAAAGAGGGAGAGAGTGTCTGAAGCTGCTGTGTGAAGCAGGAGGATCTCCAGCCTGAGCTCTGAACTGGAGGAGGGAAAGCTGAGTGAAACCCACCAAGATGAGGGTATACGGCAACCAAGAAAAAAAATTTTTTTTAATTTATTTAGTGATTCAGAAAAGACCTTTGAGCACAAGCTTTTCTACAAAGGTTCCACATCATAGATTTCAAAACAATGTACAACAGGAGAAAGCAAAGGTACATCACAATGAATGATACAGCTTGGATTCAGAACTTACAGAATAACTCAAAACATAGGTACAAGTTAAAATAACAAAAAAAAACACTTTATGAGGGTGGGCGGAATAAGCAGCCACAAAGTGCCTTGTCGGTAGTTCAGAGGGACGGGAATAGCTGGCAGTGGGGTGAAGAAAGGAGGTATGAGAGAGAGGTGGGTACTGCAGTGGAGGTGAAGGGTGGGGGGAGAAGGGCGATAAGGTATAGGGAGAAATGGGATGAGGGGAGGATGAGTGGAGAAGATTTGCTAGAGTAAATGGGGTGCGAGGTGGCATGGTCAGGCAGTTTGCATTAGTAGTGACTGTTAGGGAAACTCACGGGACTGGGAGTTGGGGGAAGGGAGAAGGTGGGGTGGCAGGTGCCAAAGGAGCATGATGCAAACTGATTGCTGAGGCAAGTCATGAGAAGGGACAGAGGGAGGGGGTACCTGAGGCCTGCCTAGTGCTCGCTTGGGAGCAGAGAGAGGGGGTGTGGCTGGACTTAGGGGCAGGTGCACTTAGAGAGTGTTATTAGGTGCTGTTTGAGGTCAGTTTTGAATTGGGCCAGACAATTGGTGTCCAAGAGGTGCCCAGGGAGTTCATTCATCCACAGGAGGGCCCGGTAGACAAAAGCACATTGCACAAGTGAGGTGCAACTGAAGGTGCTAGCCAAGGCCCATATAGTCCTCCCCCTGACCTGTAACGAGTTGGCCACCTTGATCAAATTGCTTACACAAGGCAGTGTTTTACCCAATAGGTTCTTAAGGTTCTTAGCCTTAAAGAGCCAGCCAGATATTACAAGTAAGATGAAATCTGCCTTGTTGTCTTTTCAAGTAGATTTTTTTTTACAATTGCTTATATATATATATATATATATATATATATATATATATATAAAGAACTACAAAAGAACCCCAGAGCAAATGCCCTGAAGCATGGGTTATCCCAGGGGATATTGGCCATACAGCCAAGTTTTAAAGGAAACACAATTGCACATACCCCAGTAATGCAAAGTATCATGGGAAACATATGCAAATCCCCATGAGGATTTGCATATGTTTCCTGTGATGCTTTGCATTACTGGAATATGTGCAATTTTGTTTCATATATGTATTTTAATTATTTTGTATTAGGGTGTAAGACTAACTTATTCTTTATTTCTGCTTTGTGTGGCAACTTGTTGTACAGGACTGTGCTTGTGCAACATAACTCCGCTTAGCATCACCAGAGGTTTTGTTATGCTTCATCATGCTCTGCTTCTTTTCAGCGAGCTGATTGTGTGGGATTCTTTCAGACTGGAAACAGGTGTCTTCAAGGTTTACTTCAAAATGTAGTTTGGTTCATCAATCAGAGTCACTGTCTGAGGAAATCTTATTTATTATTTTCCTTGGAGGGCTGTTGTGTTGCCAATCTGTGGCTGACCTCCGTTGAGACTGCTTTCTCCTCTCCTCTCCGCATCTCTGCTGTAGCACAAGAAACACAGGCTGCTTTTCCTACTGAACAGGTGTTTCTTCAGGTGTGTTTGATTTTAATTTTCTTACATGCAGAAGTAGTGCCGATATAGTAAACAAGAAAGGTGATGTGATCACAGTGGAAATATCGGGTCCTGATGTAGGCACAGTGTGCGGAAATGTAAATACATATCACAGTGTCTGCGTCAGCCAAATTTATCTAACGGGGGTAGAATACATACTTTTATTGCTCACATATACAACTCATCCCTATTGTTCACTCATGAATGGGCTCTCTTACTAATTGCCTGAGGAACGCCCCTTGCAGGGAGTCCAGGATGTCCCTGCTCTTAGCTGAAGCTGCAACTGGGATGCTCAATCCACATCCAGCACACTGAAGTACCCCACCAGCAGTACCTCCCCTTTAGTCACCATCTTTTGGATGGCTTCCACCAGAACCTTAACCACCACCCCCTCCCCCTGTGCTGGAGGTCTGTAGATCATGCCATTGTGAATAGCAGCTTTATTCCCTATCTCCAGGGTGACCCACCGTGCCTCCGCTCTTCCCAGTATTTCCTGTATCTTTGTTGCTTTTATGCTATCCCTTACATAAAGCACCACTCCTCCCCCCCTTTCTTACCCTCCCTGTCCTTCCTGAATAGAGTATAGCCAAGTCCCCCTGTTTTCTGCAGTTCTGCGGCATGTGGTTATTGCCACAGAAATTAAAACCTGCTGCAGAATTTGGGTCTAGTCACAGAATTTCATTCTGGCCGGAAAAAACTTGGGTCACTGTGGAGTTGGCATGGTGGGAGGGGAGGATGAGAGCAGGATTGAGCAGCTGAAAGGCTGTTCCCTTCCCTTGGGTGACTGTTGTCCCCCCATAGTTCCACTGCCCCCAGATGGAGGTCCTGTGGCTAGTGTAGGTGGGAGGAGGCAGCACATCACAGGAGAACACCTTGAACCACAGCATGTGCATGCCTCCACAGGTGCACGTGTGGCCAAGGTATGGGAAGGGTGAAAAACAAGGCACAAATACATAAAACACATATACATACAAAAAAAAAATTGGGTCTGACTACAGAAATTGCCCCAGTAAGTTAGACAGAGACAGACACCACTCATTTCCACCAATTCCTTGGATTGCTAGTAGCTTATAAGAACTAAAATGTACCCCCAACCATCTCAGCTTCTAAAACCATCCCCACCCAGCTTTGAGAACCCCACCTTGAGTCACCCTATTTTTTTTATATTTCACCCTTTTTTGGTCGAAGGCTGTGTGATGATCCATTGCCTTTTTCTATCACTGCTAGTGGGCCAGAATGCTTGTTTCTTATTCCAGTAGTGCTTTCTGGGGCCTACACAAAGCCATACTGGGGCATGAGTCCCACATTTGGGCCCAGCAGTAATAAGAAGAGGCAGTGGATTGTCCTACAGTGTTGGACCAAAAAGGATGTCAATAAACTGAGTGTCTCAGTGAGGTCCTGGGTGGAATGATTTTGGGCCTAATATATGCAGGATTGGTATTTCTTGTTTTATAAGGGAGCAGAGTAATGTAAAAGAGGAGACCATCCAATACTTTTGAGGGAGGAAGGATCACCATACAGTGTTGGGCTGGAAAATTGACACACATTAAATCTACAAGGTCACTCAATGAAATTCTCAAGGCTGGTTAGGATTGGAAGCTGGTGGGGCTGAGATGGGTTTTGGTGGTTTTGACCTGTTCTAAAATCATGAGAGGGCAATGGGCAAAGTGCTGGCTGAGGGGACCAATTTACTATCCTTATGGGGTTTAGAGCACAAAAGGTTGCTATGGATGGGGGTTGGGGGTTGTCAACCTATGGGTTAACTCTGGTGCCAGGGGAAGAAAAATGTAAATTATAAAAAATGCAAGCAAAGGGACAGCTAAGTAAATAAAACTGTTGGAGCAGGAAAACAATGAGAGAATGTTGGAGAGACTGAAGAAATGAAAAAGATGAAACCAAGGTAAGAAAAGTGAAAAGCTAAAGATAAAGATTATGTAAAATGTGGAAATTAAATAAGGGAAGAGGGAAACAAACAGACAAAGCAGAGAAAGTCACAGTGAGATTGCAGATGAAACCTTTTAAAATGTTTTAACATTTATACTGTATATTGCTCCTGGACAATATGCAAGGGCCGGCAACGTAGATTTAAAGCTCACTGCATCCCAATTAAAAATGTCACTGAGGGACAAGTAGATTTATTTAGAGCATCAATGACTGTTTAATACAGTAGTCAGCTTTTTTTTATTCTTTTGTAACCAGGTTAGGTTACCAAAGAATAAATCCAGTGTAGTTCACCCAGATTTGAAGTGATCAAATTTTGGGGACTCTACAATGGCAGTTCGGCAACTAAGTTGTCGACTGCCATCACAGCAATGGATTTATGTCGACTGCAACTTGCAGGTGATGTAAATCTAACTTGAAACCCGGACGTTTTTTCATCAGGGTGCTTTGGCCCTCTAACTCCCCCACCCCAGTCTCTAGGATTCCAAATCTGAATGGGAGTTGGATCAGGGAGGGGGATGCATGACTAGGAGAAAGCGTGCATGGCATCTCTGGCGGTCCATTACAGTGAAAACGTCTGATGTTGTCAGCATCAACGTTTTCACTGTAATGGTGTCACTGACCATGGGACATACCAAATTTTGGCTCTGTGGAATTGGCAGCCCTATCTCTTCAACATCCCTAGTCTGACAGCCAGCCCCGGTGCATTAATGCTCTGTAATAAAATTGTTTGGAGAGTATTGCAAACACCATCCTCCTCCCTCCTGGGGTAGGTAGTGGTTCTGAGTTGGACGAGGTGGGTTACACTGGATTTTAAAAACTGGGATCAGGCAAGGCTGTTGAGGGGGCAGGATCATGTTAGGGCAGGGTTTCTCATATGGTGAGGCCAGCCTCCCTGGGGAGGCCCCAACCTGTTCCAGGGGAGGCTCAAGCAAGCCTTAAAATGTACTGTATTTAAATGTCAAGTTTTGGATGCTTTGTGTGAAAGGATGCAGCAAACTGAAAGCGAATAATGGCATGCGAATTTATGTACAAAATGGTTACCAGGAAAACACACTCAACAAACACTTGTTTCCTGGTATGACATGGGGGAAAGCCGAATGGAGGAAATATAATTCTTGGAAACTATGCAAAACAAAATGCAAAATAATACAAATGAAAGGGAACAAGATAACAAGATAACAATTAACCCATTATACTGGCTGCAGAAAAGCACAAATACAAAGGCTTAGCAGAGAGATACTAGGAGCAAGGCCAGGAGGGAGCAAAATGAGCAAAAGAAGGTGTATAAGAGTATTAGAGTAGGGTAAAACTGACAAAGAAAACAGTCTGACTCATGGAGGTATTGCAATGAGGGGTAAATAGGGCCAACACTCAGAAGTGTGGAGCGTGTTGGCTGACCTGGGGAGAGGGGTTATAGAGAGGGAGAATAATAGCGTCAATAAAATGAGAATAAACTCAACTACTCAAATGCACTTCATTGTATTCTTCCTGTAATGTGCAAAGTATGATAGTTGTTCTAACTATGGGGAGGCCCAAAATTATTTCTATATTAGGGGGAGGCTCAAGATCTTTTCCAAGGCTTGGGGGAGGCTCACTATGACAAAGTGTGAGAACTCCTGTGTTAGGGAAAGGAGAGGATATCTTGCTGCCAATAGGTCTAGGGTAGGGGGAGGTTACAAAGAGCATTACTATCATTAAGAGGCAGGGTGATGAAAGAGAGCATTGCTGCAGTTAGGTCTGGGGAAGGGAGGAGAGGAGGGATTATTGCTGCCACTATGTAGACAGGGGAGGAGAGAGTATTACTGCTATTAGGTAGGTGGGGGAGGAGAAAGCTTTTCTTTTACTAAGTTTGTGGGTGACAAGAGAGCAGAGAGCATTGCAGCCTTTTGGTCTGGAGTGGAGGAGACAGCACTGCTGCCATTTTTTTCCTCTGGGGGGACGTGGGACTTTTTCTCACTTAGAAACATGAGCCGTGTTTACATGGCTGACTTTGCTCCATCTGTGGAACGTTGCAGCACTGCCCTGACCGAAAGACGCTCAGCTTCTGCATCTACACAGCCCCTCTCAGCGCTGATGCAAGACGCACTGGATTGGGGCTGTGAGTCAAGGGGCGGTTGACTGATAAAAATGAAAAGATGCCCACAGGGTCTGGTGCATGGGAGTGAGCGGTGCAGCTTGTCCATACAGCCGCTTAAATCGCTCACTCCGGAATGTAGAGAACAAATACAACAAATATGTTGCAGGTGATACCTTTTCACTCTGGAATGCATTCCCAGACTTGAGGATTTTTTAAATTCATTATGAGTACTTAATATTAATAAAAAAAGCAAACAGAAGCCTAAAAACAAAAAAAAATGTCTGTAAGGATAGAACACTGCACCATTAGCACAAAGGGCAGTGGCTTATCAAGCTGAGCCACTCACTCTGCAATGTTTCTTTGAGTCTTATTTCTTTACAAAAATAGACTCAATGGGTGGGATATTCAAAAGGGTTGCGCCATGCACAATAGGGTTGCACCTGCGCAAGTCCGAAATTGTGCCATTCTGCGATATTCAGCAGGAGGCAGTTGCACCACTGAAAACATGCTGAGCAACAGTGCAATGCAAATGAATGCATGCTGAACTGGAGGGGGAGGAACCATGCATAAACTGCATAGCCCGATATTCAGCCGAGCTGTGCAGAGTTGTGCAGGCGCAACCCCCAACCTGCGCCTGCACAACTTTGAGCCAAAAAAGGAGAAGTCGAGGGCCACCCACAGGTGAGCTGCCGCATTGCAGGGTGCAACACAGCACCTGCCACCTGTGGCTGGCCCTCAACCTCCCTGTGCCCCCCTGCAGCCCGATCGCGGGCAAAGTGTAAAAATCCCCCACCCCCAACTGGCCCGGTCGCGGGCAAAAGCAGAAAAGTCCCCCCTCCCCTGCCTGGCCCGATCGGGGCAAAGCCTAAATAACCCCCACCAGTCCGATCGTGGGCAGCAAAGTGTCCCCCAACATATAACTGGTGGTCCAGTGGACCGCTAAGCCCGATCGCGGGCTGAAGAGTTTAAACCCCCAAACATATCCCTGGTGGTCCAGTGGACAGCTAAGCCTGATCGTGGGCTGCATAATGTGGCGACACCCCCAAGACCATCTCCTGGTGATCTAGTGTCCCCCACCCCACCCACCACGAGCCCTACCCTTCTCCCCCACGGCAGCCGCGGCGCTAGCCTCAGAATTCATTCACATATCTGGACTGCCTTGTATGGTATGAGCTGCATGCCCATTGGCTCTGCTCTGCACCAATGGGCTGCAGTCTACCGGGCAGTCAATCGCAGGCGGCAGGGCGCAGGCAGGTGGAGGCTGCCAGCTGCCGGGGGAGCAGGGTGGTGGGGCTTCGTGGGAGGGTGGGGTGGGGGACACTAGATCACCAGGGATGTGGTCTTGGGGAGGGTGTCGCCACATTATGCAGCCTGCGATCGGGCTTAGCGGTCCACTGGCCACCAGGAATATGTTCGGGGTAGGGTTTAAACTTCTTCAGCCTGCGATTGGACTTAGCGGTCCACTGGACCACCAGGGATATGTCGGGGAAGTTTAAACTTCTTCAGCCCACAATCGGGCTTAGCGGTTCATTGGACCACCAGGGATATGTTCGGGGACACTTTGCTGCCCATGATCGGGCTGGTGGGGGTTATTGCAGTTGCCTGCAATCGGGCCAGTCGGAGGGAGGGGGGACTTTTCTGCTTTTGCCCGCGATCGGGCCAGTCAGGGGGGGTGGGTGAATTTTTTTACACTTTTGCCCGCGATCAGGCTGCAGGGGGCGTCGGTCTCCGACGGCTGCTGCCTGGCAGGGCGCCAGGCGCAAGTCCTCGGGGATTGGCGCACCTGCATGCTAATGTCATGCAAATGGGGCCATAGATAGATGCAAATGCCCCCCGCACCTTGCATGAATTATGGCCCCATTTGCATGTCACCTTTTGAATATCGGAAATTTGCGCGTAATGGCAATGGTACTTGGCGCCACCCAGAACTTGAATGCTCCACTCTGACCACTTATGGTGGCAAGAAGTTCCACCGCGCTTACGCACAGTGGTTGTGGTTGGGTGATATTCAAAGGAGTTGCTCAATAGTGCAACTCCTTTGAATATCGCCCCAGCCACACCTCTGCACAACTATTTTGTGCAGCGCAAGGGCTTGCGCCACAAAATAGCGCAGTTTGAATATCCAGCCCAAAGTTTGCAGACTTACATAGTGATCATATATAAATTTAACATTTAAAAGTAGGGTTGAAAAATGATTTTTCTTATATGGTGCTAACTAAAAGACAAAAAAATGAATTTCAGACTTTGTGCTGTGCAAATCTACATACTGTATGTTAAGCATCAACTGCTGTTTCCCACATAAACGTGATCTTCAAATGTTTTCCATTCATTCAATGGGAATTTTCATTGCTAGTTTTGCAAAAAGTCTGACATTTTTTTTTCTCTTTTAGTTACCCTTTCAAAAAGAGTGTACCATTGTATCTATTAAGTTATTAAACTTGGAGATTGAGAACTCCTGAAACTTTGCCTATAGAGGGTCCATTGGTGTTGTGTCTGACTATTCTTGTTTAGCACATGGTTTCAGAGAGTTTGAATGCTGTGGATCTCAACTAGAGCCCTATGAGAAGGGAACTCTGTAGATGGCTAGCACAGTTGTCAAATTCTAAATCTATTTCAATTTATAGCTGCCCAGAATCTTTCTTGCTCCTGGTCATTCACACCTTAAATTTATATGCAACACTGTTGTAACACCTGCCTTACAACTGTATGTTAATGTTGATCTTGTAATTTGAATGTTTAATGTCTCATTCCAATTGTACCCTTCCACTGAGGTCCCACTGGGAGACAAGTGATGTGTTGCTCAGTGTGCCTTCCTGGTGAAACATTTCAATAAATAAATAAAATTGTTCCTAACAGGGTCGGCTTATCTCCATAAGTAAGAAATTATTGCAGTCAATATATTACTTGCCCTGCTGTAAATCTGGAGCAGTAGAACGATTGTCTGCTGTTTAGTATCAGCTGTCTATTACTGCTTGGATTCCTTGAAACATTAGTATAATAGGGGTTGCTTCCTAATCCTCTGGGGTCCTCTGCCATCCTCCTTGTGGCCTGTCATATGGAGGGCCCCCACATCCTCCCTGGTCACTGCTGCAGATGCCTCCAATCCTGCTTCACCACAGCAGTGTATGAATTGTGTATGGGTACCATATGAGAAATGTGCCTCTGACCCACCACCCTCACCCTTCCCGAGCCCAACGTAGACCATCTGCTTCTTTTCCATGGCAGACACAGTGGTTCCTGGGTGAAGAAAGAGGATCCTCAAATCCTGGCCAATTCATCCTGGAGTCGAGCAACCTCCCTCCTCAACCCAGAGAGGAGCACACAGATGGGGCAGCACTGCAGTCTCCAGAAGGTTTCCCTGAAAACTGCCACCCCACACTGGCCCAATTGGCACTGGAGGTTGAGGCACCTGTCACTACACATCGTGCCATGCTGGTGGCCTCGGTTCAGAACTGAGCCCAGACCACTGGGGTTGGCAGGGGTGAGAGAGGACTGATAGTCCGGAGGACTGCTCTCTTCTCTCGGAGAAGGGTGGTTCTGTCATCCTGCTCATTGACTGCCTTCTGGTTGTGGATGGACAATTTAGTCAGCAGCTGGCCATGGCAGTGTGAGTAGGGCTGAGCCAGTCACCAGCATGGGTCGGGTTGGGAGAGCGGGGTCGTGGATCACGACCTGCCAGGTTGGGGGTTAGGAGGCCACTAGACTACCAGGAAAATTATTTATGTGGGTTGGGACAGCAATCGAGGAATGGAGGAGGTGGGAAGGGCCACTGTACCACCAGGAAAGTTATTTCTGTGGGTCAGGAGGGTGATTGGGGAATGGAGGAGGGGGGAGGGACCCACTGGACAACTAAGGATTATATGAAATACTGGGGAAGGAAATGGGGGCCGACCACTTGACTACCAGGCCATCTGCTGACAATAACAGAGAAGGGATTGGGGCTAGGGAGGGCCCACTAGATCACAAGGTCACATGCTGACAATAACATGGCAGGGACTGGGGCTAGGGAAAGACCACTAGACCACCAGGTCATGTGCTGACAATAATGAGGAAGTGTTTGGGGCTAGGGAGGGACCACTAGACCACTAGGTCATATGCTGACTATAATGTGAAAGGGATCTGGGCCAGGGAAGAACCACTAGACCACCAGATCATTTGCTGACATTAACAGGGAAAGTGATTGGGGCTAGGAAGGGACCACTAGACAACCAGGGCTTGGACAATAAGTAGCGGAGACAGGATCAGGGCTAGGGAAGGGCACTGAACTGTCAGGGTACCCAACCCTCGACAGTGGTCAGATGGGTCTGTGCATTGTTAAGGGCTGGGTGTCAGAAGTGTTAAACTGCACTGCTGCTGATAGCCATTTAGTGCTGCTGAACACTTTCGATATTGTGTTGAGCTGCATATGCATGAGGGGTCCTTCATTTGCATAGGTGCAGCACAATATTGTGAGAGTCAGTGATGTCGGGGGGGTGACGCGCATCTGTGCCCTTTGAATATGGGCAGGCCCCCAATAGCTGGCACTCTTCCATGTTAGCATGGCACAACCCCAGTTTGTGCCACACTAACCTTTTGAAAATGGGTCTCCTAGTGTTCTAAATGCACAGAGACTGAAACAGTAAGTGGGAGCAAAGGTGCAGATTTCCACATTCACTGAAATGGAGCATCAGCTAAGCTTTTTTGCACAGTGGCAGTTTAGGTTTTTCCATGTACACATGTTTTTATTTTAAATGGATTTTGATTTAAATATCTGAGGATTTAGGATGGGCTTGCTGAGATTATGAACTTGAATATACTTCTGAAGGAGATGGTTACAGTGATACTTCACTTGACAGTCTACTACCTAGATGTTCATATGCAGTGACTACATTAAAAATTCTTTTAAGATTCCTGCTGGAAACCAGCTAATAAAACAGGTTACATACAGCTGAACACTCACATTCAAATAAAATCACTACAGCCAAATAAAAACTAAGATGCATCACAGCCTATCGTATGCTGTAGTGAAATTTTTGTGAGATTTCATATTTTAATATCTGATTTTAAAGATAATATACCTGCAGAACAAATTAAGAATAGAAAACATGTTAACAAACATAACCAGTATGTTTTTTACTAGATTTGGATTATCCACCACTCTCAGTTCTCTGCTGAGTTTTCTCTTGCACCAAGAAGTGAAAACACATTTTGGGCAGGATGTGAAAAATGACAGCTGTACTGTTCATAAGGAGGTATTAAAAAATGGCAATGTTGAAAATCTGGAGTGAAAATATTAGGAGTCGGTGAAGTTATGAGTGTGCATAGAAAATGAGAAACACATGCCATAACGCAATCATTTTTTGGAATTTTTTCACCAAATTTTCAACATGGGCTTTTTGAGACCCTCACCTCATGAACAGTGGTACTATCATTTTGTTAATCAATCCTGAAAGGTCATTCCATGCAGTGACTGGGAAATCACCTTTCCGGACTGAGAAACGTAATGACAGTGATATGTTCACGAGGTGTGGTCCCAAGAACCAAAATTCCTCAAAATGGATGTGATATTGACCTAAGTTGAAACACCCCATTGACTCGCATTATACAGCGCTTACCCGATTCCTCAGTTCATAGATCGGCTTTGAAGAGTGCAGATGTGTCCCGGTCCACAGAAGATCATTGCTCCTGACCTCTGAAGGTAAGCATGGGTGGGGGTGGGGGAGGAGGTGCACAGACGGAGGGTTGAGGTAGGGAGGGTGACTGGGGAGATGACACTGGATGGTTTTCTTTTTTACAATTTTAAGCAAATAAAAAAGACTCCATGGGGACCGTTTTCTTTATTTTATAGGTTAAAAAAAAACAACTTTTGAGCACACTGGGGTGGGCTCCCAGTGTCCCACATGAGTTTGGGGGGGAACATGATGCTGACAGGGATTGGGCACCCTCATCGGCAAGCCTGAGGGGAGGAGAAACGTGATGCTGATGGGGATTTGGCATCCCCGTCGGCAAAGAAATTGAGCTTGGGGAGTGAGGGGCATCTGACACCAGGAGTGGGCATCCCAGTGTGGGGGAAAATAAAAAAAATTCTGAGGCACACTGGGGTGGGCTCCCAGCATGCCACAATGTGGCTGTGGGGGGGAGATACATGTCGACACAGGGACTGGGCACCCCTGATGTCGACTTTGCGGGAGTGTGTGGCCATTGTGGAAAGCTGGGCTGGGAGCTGTTTTATTTATTGAAATGTTTCACCAGGAATGGCACACCAAGCAACTGCTTGTAACTCCTGCCATGCGCATTACTATGCACTGTAATGCACATGGTCAGAGTCTTGTCATCTGCCTTTGCAATCATGAGCCTGTCTCTGATTGCAGTGGCAGATTTTTTTCAACTCTTTTGCTCGCTCTGAAACTGCTGTCATCGATATCATGCTCACTGATTGGCAGCTGAGGGACGCACCCACTAAAGTGTCCCCTGTATTGGACACAACACTGGCACACCTTTGAAATGTATTACTACCACAAGATGCTGCTTGCGCGTGTGTGCAAGCCAACATAAAAAAGTGGCAGCAGACTTCTCCAGGAATTGCTGTCTACCTGTCCTGACCAGAAGTGCATTCACATCCTGATTTAAGTCCTCATTCATGGCTTTAACACCAGCTTTCAAGCTTGTCCTCAAGTTTCTTTCTTCTATTCCAGTTTATGGTAAACAATTCAAGAACCTGAGATAACTCAAGACTTGCTCAACAAAAAGCTAAAAAAAAGGATGCATAATTGGCTGATTCATGCAGTCACTATTTCAGTCAGTCAGTCAGTCAACCTTTATTGTTTGGCTAAAAAGCATTCAACAAGTTAAAATACACAGGTTAAATAAAATCATACTAATAAATATCACTTCCACTCTTACACATTAGCAATCTTAACGTCATAGATATGATATGGAATATCCATTTATAACTTATCAATGAATACACTACTTCACAGATCATTCCATTTCATTAATCAGATACATTAATTTAACGTTTAGTCTCACTTAAATACTTAGATATTCATGCTATTCTTATAATACATCAAATTGATTTGCTGCCAGTCTTCTTTTAACTTTGCTTATTGCCAGAAAAAAATGTGCAGGTTTTTCAATAGTCCAACAATCTTCAGTTTGTATTAACAAAGATGTTAATGTTGTATGGTCCATTGAATATACTGGACTCAAAAAGGGACTCAACCAATAAGTTCTTTCTTTTGCATACCATGTACATTTTCACAGTACATGTATTAAATCCTATGTTCCCCCTGCCATGCAGGTACAATTTTCAGAGTCTTCAGACAATGTATTATGACATAGTTGTAGTATGTTACCAGGAAATTGTTCAAATTGATATCTTAAAAATATTCTTCTTTTTTTAATCAGGAGAGACACACTAAGCTGAAAGCTTGTTTACAGGTGTGACTTGGGAGCACAAAGAAGTTAAGTGACTTGCTTAGGGTCATACAGTATGCAAGTGGGGGCTGTGGGATTCAAACCCCGGTCACCAGGTTAGTGTTTTAGAGCCTTAGACCACTGCACTATACTGCCTCCTCTACTCTTCCTTGTAACTCAGGATAGGTCAAAAGGTCCAAATAGGACTTAAATCCAAAGAAATAATTGTTTTTTTGCAAACCATCTTGAATACGATGTTTCATTTACATTTTTTAAGTTCTCCTTGTTCCAAGTGTTATTGACCCTCTTAGTAATATATTTTTTATATTTAATGCTTAATGTAATCCTCTTATTTAAATAAGTCTTAAGTGTTACATAGAATTTTATGGCAGATAAGGACCGCTTGGCCCACCCAGTCTGCCCATTTCCCTACCTAATGGATAAGCTGCAGATCCTAGTTAACCAGCAGTCTACTTCTTCCTACCCCCAACCCCTAGAATTGCCTTATGACTGTCCCATGCATGCTTGAATTCCACCACTGTTTTTGACTCCACAACCTCCTCCGAAGGCGTTCCACGCATCCACAACCCTCTCTGTGAAAAATACTTCCTTAAATTTCCTCTGAGCCACCCCCATCTTCAAATTGTGCCACCTGTTCTTGCACACCTCTTTTTGAAAGATGCTACTCTCTTGGACTTTGTTGATTCCTTGAGGTACTTGAAAGTTTCTATCATGTCCCCCCTCTCCTCCTTTTCCTCGAGGCTATACATATTAAGCTCCTTAAGTCTCTCTCTTCATATGTCTCTCCGGTGCAGACCCTGCACCATTTTAGTTGCCCTCCTCTGGACAGCTTCCATCCTGTCTATGTCTTTGTGAGATTGGTCCTCAGAACTGCACGCAGTACTCCAGATGGGGTCTCACCAGCTGTCTGTACAGAGGGATAATAACTTCCTTGTTTTCTACTTGTGATGCCTCTCCCTATGCATCCCAGTATCCCCCCAGCCCTCCTTGCTGCCCTCTCACATTGCTTGCCCACCTTTACGCTATCTGATATGACTACCCCAGGTCCCTTTCCATTTTTGTTGTTGTTAGTATCTCACCCCCCATTGTGTACGCTTCCCCTGGGTTTTTGTTTCCCATGTGCATTACCTTGCACTTCTTAGGATTGAATCTAAGCTGCCATACATTTGACCATTCCTCTAACCTTGCCAAGTCCCTTCTCATCCCACCTTGTGCATCAACTCTGTTGCAGATCTTTGTGTCATCTGCAAAGAGACATACTTTTCCTTCCAGTCCCTCTGCAATGTCGCTTATAAAGACATTGAAGAGGACTGGTCCTAATACTGAACCCTGCGGTACCCCACTAGTAATCCCCCTTTCTTCAGAGTGGACTCCATTTACTGTTACTCTCTGTGTCCCATTCTCCAGCCAATTCTTCACCCAGGCTGTCATCTTGGGACCCACTCCCAGGCTGGCTAACTTGTATATTAATCTTTTGTGTGGGACCGAGTCAAATGCATTGCTAAAGTCTAGGTAGGCCCAGTAGAACCGCAAATTGTACTTGCTTAACAGTGTCATTACCAAGGTATACCAGACATTGTATCCACACCCTAGATTATACCAACTATTCTTTTCCAGCAAGCAATGATGTGAAAGTGTAGATGAGGGTAATTTTGTTAATCTCAGTCAAACGTTAAGTTTTCTGGTGTCAGTTAAAGCATTTACATTTATACCCAATTCAGCTCTAATATAGGCAGCGGGGCACGAGGAGCCCAGTCACGTAACACTCCTTAACATTTTAAATAAATTATAATGGTATCATTAATTTATCTTTAGTTCTAGTCTCTAAGATTTTAGAACCATAGGGAAGTTCCGGCTGAAATTTAGCCAGTCACAATTTCTGAGTTTACTGGATCCATCCCATTGACATAGTCACATGCATATTTTCTCTGAAAAAAAAGGATCATTATAGATCTTTTAGTGCCTTGTGGCTCTAAGACACCCAACATCCACACACTTGTCCCACCTGAAGATTTGTTTTCTAGTTTATGCTGATATCAATGATACCATTGCACTCACCAAACTAGCTAGCCCAAGCACGTGGTTAGCTAAAGCAAATATCACAGATGAATTGAAGCTACTTCCCATTCAACCCCTTACTTTGGAACCTGTAATTGGAGCGTCCTCTTCCACTTCACCATCAGATTGATATTTGGCTATAGGAGTAATCCAAATCTATTTGATTTACTGTCAGCTGCTGTCTGCTGGATCATTCTAACCATGTAACAACATTCTTTCATTATCCATTTTCTGGATGATTTTTCTATCATAGACTATCCTACTTATTCATCTGCACTGGGCAGCTCAGTCCTTACAGATCTCTTCTTATTTCTGGGAATATGACTTTCTCCTGAAAAAAACATCTGGTCCAGCCACCAAAATCAAATTCCTATATATCAAGTAGATTCATAAAGAATGGAAGCTAGACTACAGCAAGATAACTTACTTTGCATCTCAACTCTAGTACTGTCCATCTCCTCCAAAATTTACTGCATGAAGTGGGAACTCCACTCACTTATTGGTGTCTTGAACATCACTATGTGGATTTTGCCTCAAGGCAGATCCTTCATTTTAGATCTCCTCCAACATATTATGCCTACAGATGCCTTAAAGGAATGAATCCTCATCAACCATTGGCCAAAGTGGATTTATCCATATAGTCCACTTCTTGGTACATCCCCCATGTTTTATCATGATTTCCACAACCCTTGGATCCCCCCAGTTCTTCACAGACCTCTGTCTATCTCATGGGATTGCAGCAGAATATGACAACAAGTAGTTCACAGCTGCTTGGCCTTCTGAATTCATCACCATTTCCAGGTTGGACACAACATCATCCCTCCTTGAATAATTACCCCTCTTGTACCAGTGGCCACCATTGCATGCCTAAATTACTTTGAGTCCAAAATATTGCAGGTATTTCAACACCAAAAGTAAGCTGTATAAGTGTGCACCATATCTTTTCCCAGTAGTAATCATATCATCCAAGATAGTCTGGGTACCAGGTTTGCCTTGAGCTATCTGGTTAATTGTTTTATGTAATATAGCAAGTGCTGACTCATCTCAAACAACAGTCTGTTGTAGTGGACTAAGGGTATTAATATTATGGTACTTCTCTGACTCGCCCTCAACTTCCAGTTGTAGGTATGCATGCCTCAAATATATTTTACTAAAATGCCATCTGCATGTTAAACCTGCAAAAATATTATATACCTCTGGCAGTGGGTATTGTTCCACATAAAGGACAAGGTTAACAGTCACCTTAAAGTCACCACAGATTCTCACAGTGCCATATTGTTCAACCACTGAGACTATGGAGGCAGCCCAGTCACGTCATTCGACACTGGACAAGATACCGATCTCAAAAACCCTTTCCAGTTCCTGTTTTACTTTTGACTGCAATGCATATGGCATGGGTCTTGGCTTAAAAATTTGTAAAACACTGCTGTCTTTCAGTACTAGCTTAGCCTTGAAGTTCTTTACAGTGCCTACAGTATATCTGGTTGAAAAGTGCTTTTTTGTTTCTTTAAGTCTGAGTCAATTTTGCAGTAGTCTCAGCAGAGTCTAGCTGAGAAGCATGAAGTAACTTCAATTAATTCCAGATGAGCTAAATACCAGGCAAACCA
The DNA here is from genome assembly GCA_016271365.2 of Neoceratodus forsteri. Classification (NCBI taxonomy): domain Eukaryota; kingdom Metazoa; phylum Chordata; order Ceratodontiformes; family Ceratodontidae; genus Neoceratodus; species Neoceratodus forsteri. The sequence goes on from CM057449.1 coordinate 826,395,858, forward strand.
TTTTTGCCAAGCAATGCCAGGCCTTCACTTTGAACTACATGTAAATCCAGCCTGCAAACCTGTCCAGTGTACTCAGCTTTAACTCTTAGCCAACCAGTTGGAACAATTCTCTCTCATGAAGATGTTTTCCACAGCACTGATGTCCCCTGCAGTTGCAAATGTTTAAACAGCTTTTTATAGTCCTATAATGGAATCACAGATACAGCTGATCTTGTGTCAAGCTCCATCTTTAGTTGTTTACCCTTGGTCTTGGGTGTTATCCACATCACACTGGTATTTGGCTTTTTAACATTATTTATTTATAGGCTTGCTATCACAGTATCGTATGAATCACTCCACTCAAAATTACATACACATTTTCTGATATTCTTCTTCTATTTCCCTGCTGGTGTCTATCTTTGATGGACAGGTCCTTTGAATATGGTATGTCCATGTTCCCTACGAGTGTGGCAAACCATAGTCTGGAATTAACAGTCTTGGGGTTTATGAACCCTTCTGTCATAGTGTTAACACTTTTCTTTTGAATAACCTGCCTTTGTATCATCAAGCTTGTGCACGCATAGAAGCTGAGCACAACTCTTGTTTATTAAACTTGGAAGCTGAAGGAGTAGCCCAACAGTGTAGCCTTAGTGCCACCACTTGCAATGATGGAGATCTGGGTTCAGGAATGAGCCTGGATCATCAGAGGGCTGGCAGAGGGACGAGGCTTGTGCATCCCACAGGAAGCTCACCTTATGAGGGCATGGAGTTGCCTGTCTTTCACTGCTGTAACACCTCCTTGGGAGCTCAGGGGGTGAGAGTGTGCAGAGCAACAGGTAGAGTGAAGAGATGTCCTAGCCATAGCTGCATGCATGTCTGTTGCATGCAGATGCAGTAAGTTGATGCCGACATCTCAGGGGGTGAGAGAACAGAGGAAACAGCCATCCATAGCAGATGATGAGTCCCCTCCTCCAGTTCCCTCTGGTCCTTCAGAACCCATCCACCTAGCATGAACATGAACACTGCAACAGATTTGGACACACTGCAGGGGAATGGCTGCTAATGAAGGCCCTTGCCATGAGGGGTTATTCATGGTGGCAGCGGGTAAGCTTTGTCTCTGTGGTTTGGGTGACTGACAGGGCTGAGTGGTGGCCTGAGAAGAGAGCACAGATGGGGGCTGAGGCCAGAACAGAGAAACGCCAATTAAAAAAAAACTTGGAAGCTGAAGGCTGATCAAACATACTCAGAGCTGGGCAGAACAGGCAGCCATCTGTATAAAAGGAAAGCACTCCAAATAACACTATATTGGAACTACTACAGTGCTAAAACAGCAGTCCAACTGAAAATACATTTCAATCTTAGACAAGAATTAAGAGTGAGTACACAAAAATGCCCTACCCCTGTGAAAGGCCAAAAATCAAGGTTCATTGACAGACCGAGGCCTTTGTGTGTTCAGATACACACCTGGCTGAGTTAATAGCCACAAGGAGTAAAGTCTTACAGGACAAACATTTCATATAACAGGAAGATTCCACTTCAGAAGAGGCTTTTGTCAGCGGCTGCAGCACAAGGTTCAGGCCCCAAACCAGGACGGCTTCATGGACCAGAGGGGTCACATGCAGCAAGCCCTTTAGGCAATGCACTCTATATAAGAGTAGCCACTGCAGGCATCTTATAGTTTATTTATTTATTTTATTTCATTTTTGTTGACCGGGAAGGAGGACTAGACAATTCTTTGCCTATTTTCAGCCTCGTCCCAGGGGCAGGGGAATACAGATGGATGGCAACTGAAATTGAACCAGAGTGGTATTTTTAATGAATGGGGGAAATCTGGACAGGACACCGGGGAAATTCCTCTACTCTATCTGCAGGGGGCCTTGCTTCTTGTGAGCAGCTGTTCACCTGTGAGATGGCCAGTCTGGCCAGGGAGTTGGAGGAGATAGACGTCGAGGTGGCTAGGGGTGTGGTCTCTACCTTGGCCTCCGTTCTAAATGAGACCAAAGTCTTTTCTGACGTGGCAGAACCAATGGATATTTCTTTAGTAAATACTGAGCAATCACCAAGTGAAATGGAAAAAGAAAAAGGTAAAGAACAGTTTACAGAAACAATCTTCAGGAATTCTTTACAGAATAATCAGCAGTAGAACTACAGCGATTAATCAACAAAGCAGATGTACAGTACCAGGAAAGATGGATTAAACTTCAGCAAGCATTTGTAAAATTCAAGGATGGCATTTCAGCAACACACCCATCTGCAGGCCCTATGAACAACGCTGCAATACATTGCACTGACACTGTGACTACAGTTTCCACCAATTCAACACAGGTACACCATTTTCCCATTATTTACCAGACTACAACTGGTAACAAGACAATGCTACTGTATTTACTTTTTCAAGCACACAGCAATCTATTAAGGTTGCCACTGGTAAAGAGCAGTCACTCATAAATCTACCTGGTGTCTCTTTCATGGTCAAACCATGGGTGGTGGGAACAGCTCCACAAGACATGTCAAAGCTCATAACTAGTGCTGCTTCTTCCTCAAGCTTTGTGTTGCAGAAACAGTTGATACAGGATAATCACCAGGCAGGGCATTAAATTGACTTGGTAAACAAATCCACCAAGGGTACCCTGAACAAGCATACCAACATAACACAACCCCAGAATCTGGATACTGAACACAGAAACCAAGTGGACAATAAGTCGGGAATGGCACAAACAAGGAGTTCATCCCCTGGCCTAAGATTTACCCACAGTGTAAGCAACTCCAATGGAAGTCAATTACCATCTACCGCGCAATCAGCAGATGGTGCTTCAACAGACTTGGAACATGAACTATCTGAGAAAAAAACTACCCTGCTGAAAATTTTGGCAGATGAAGAAAACGGACAAAAGCGTAAAACAGATGAGCTAAAGAAGAAAAAAAAAGGCAGTGTGGTCTTACAACATAGAAACATTGTGACATTAGGTCCTGTACTAAGACCTGCAAGTAATCAATAGTGTCCATTTGAGTTTTTCCAACCTACATTCACAGTATCGGCTATTAAACAAGCTTTTGGGTTAGCAATGGATACTGAAGGAGAGAAACCCTGGACAGACTCTGCTCTCAAGGGAGCCGGTTGGATGCAGGACTGTATAGGTAAGTGGGTTCCTGATCCAAAATGGGACATTACCTCTTTCCCACAGTCCTCCACAAATCTCAAATGGCGACCCCCATTGGATGGAAGTGGGTCAGACTCTGCTCCAAGCCAGGACAAAGACTCCAACCATAGTAACAACAAGGGGTTCTGGAGTATCGACACATCCTGTGGAATAACCTTTAGAATCCTCAAGGCCAGATAAAATTACGGTCACTCCAATTATACAACCTCAGCATACACAGCAGTCATCCGACTGGGGGACAATGAGCACGCTCTATCTCAAACAATTGTGACAGTCCCTTTGATACCAGAGGATACAGAATCTTGACAGCAACCTCCACCTATGCACGACTCCCAGTCTGATCAACCACAAAGACCGTTGCTCTCAGAATTGTTTAAATTAAATACAGTCGAACCACTACCCAGAAGACATGCTGTGTGGCTCAAATACAAAGGCGGATTTGACTCTCACCTGGACCAACATTATGTGGAGAAAACATTAATTAAAGATTCTTTGCGGTTCTACCCAGCTGATGTTTTCACTCTTATTTATATCTCCAGGGAAGATATATTTGGTATCAGTTTCTCCTCGGCCACACTTCCAGAAGCTTTCCGGTCAAGATACAACCAGTTAAAAACCTCCCCCCATGGACTCCTTTTATGGCTATTCTGTTGACAAAACCATTGACAAAATCAGTTATGATCATGTTCCAGAATGAAAATGTCCTGGTGGGGGTTATCTATCATTGGCTTCAGCAAAAGTGTTAAGTGTTAAGTACCCCAGAAGCTATTCTGGACGATGAACAATTCTGGACGGAAGGTTGGAAATTCCAAGTAAAATTGCATCAGATGGATGACGAAATAATGCACATCCCCAACTACTTTTTTCTGGGACGTTACTAAGAAGTCTGCTTTAACCCTGGTCAGCCCAGGGCTTGCTACCATTGTGGATCGCGGACACACTTATCAAGTGTTTGTGACAAGCTTTGATGTAGTCTTTGCAATTAAGTAGATCACATTAGCTCTCACTGTACAAACCATTTCCGCTGCAACCTCTGTGAAGAAAAGGGCCTTTTATACAAAGACTGCCCATGGGCAGTAGCCAATAAGTCACAGTTCCTAGACCCAGAAGATCTGATTAACAAAGCTCGAGCAGATGTTACTTATGATCCTGCTCCCCCCAACCCACTCCTCATACTGAGGAACAACCATCTAACAGGGAGTCTACATCCAGTAGTGGGGAGGCACAGAAGCAGGTTCTGGGAAAGAAGTCAATGTCCAAACAGATGGAGGACATAGTAATAACACTTGTATTGCAACCAGTCTGCTACACTGATCCTCTAGAGCAGAAATTCATAGAGGAAAAGACAGAACCACTACCCTCTTCAAAAGACCCCAACCCATTATCACAAAGGAGATCATCCAGAAGATTGACTAAGGAGGACCCAATTCAGCAGGTGGAATCTAGGAATCCTTACAAAGTTCTGGCTAATTCTGCATGGGGGGACTCGGAGCAGGATGAGGATCCTAAGGACACAATGGAAGTGGTTGATACTCTTCCTCAACCCACAGAGAAACTTTATACTGGGAAAAGAAGAAAAGAAGAAAATGTTAATCCTTCTGCTTAACTAATGAACACTGGTAATACAGTGGTGGCAACACTTAATTGCCACAGACTCATTAATGCTAACAAGCGTCAGGCTATATTTCAGTTAATGTTTGACTTAAAACTTGATATTATTTTCCTTCAGGAAACTTGGATGGTGTCAGTGACTCAGCTCCTGACCTTCAAGTTGGAATGGCCATGGGATCCATCCTATCGATCATTTGGGGGAGATAAGGAAGATGGAGTAGGGTTTCTTTTTACAGGTAGCCAGTTTTCTCTGTTTCAAATTCTGGATCTTATCCCAGGGAGGGTTTTAATTTTAGATGGCTATTGGAACAGAGAACCTTGTTAATTGATCAACATTTATGGTCCCCAATCTAAGACAAATAGAACAAGTCTCTTCTCTCAAATTCAGCCCTACCTATCCACAGCAAAAACTGTCATTCTCGGTGGTGACTTAAATTGCAGTTTGAATTTCCCTAAAGGTCCACACCCTTCAACCAAAGTGTATTGTGACTCCCTAGCTTTTAAAAATGCATTTCAGTGGCTGATTTACTAAATTTTAACAACCATATCATGATTCCAAAATACTTCACTTACCAAAGGGCCTAATATACTACAATTGTTGACTATCTCTTTACTTCCAAACATTTACTGGTTAATTCAACTACACTATGCCCGACTGAGTTCTCGGATCATCAAATGATCATTTCTTCCCTGGGCTTTGACTCAAATAATTCCATCATAAAAACTCAATGGAAATTGAACATCCAAACTCTTACAGATTGTAGCATACAGCTAGCTATTAAACAATTGTTAACGACACGAGCCTCAGTCTTCGATTTATATGATGACGTGGGTGAATGGTGGCTCCATACTAAACAAGATATCTGTCAATATTTTCAACAATACGGGAAGAAAAAATCTAGATCGCAATACTTTAAGTATTTAACACTAAGGAAACAATTTCAATATTTCTTGTCACTGACACCTTCGGTAGGTAACAACCTTGCCTCCCAGATTAATAAAATAAAAACTGAAATGCAGGCATTACAATATGACAGGGCTAGTGCCATCAGGGCAGCATTGTCTTATGGGACCCAGAAATCCCTGGTATTAGATCCTTGTGATGCCTGTAAAGCAAGGCGACAAGCAGCCACAATTTCTAGTTTAAAGAGAAAAGATGGTACTTTGGTTTCCTTGATCCAAGGCCTCTTTGAGGTAGTCACAGACACAGGAACAGTGGAAGAAACCCTCCCTCTAGATATAGTGAACTTCGTTTCTGATATTACACAGTACTCACTCTCTTCCTAGGAATCTAGTTCCCTCACACAGTACATAACACTCCAGGACATAACAGGGGTCATTCAAACTTGAAAACTGGGGACAGCCCCAGGTTTGGATGGATTACCATTTGAGTTCTATAAAACCTTTCTTTTCCAGTTAGCACTTTGCCTAGAACGAGTATTTAATTTTTTCTTTTTACAGAATTCGGTTCCCGAATACTTCTCAAAAAGCTTGACTATTTTTTTATTTAAAACCGGAGATAGATCATTGCTCCAAAATTGGAGACCGATTACTTTATTAAATGGGGATTTTGAAATTCCCTCACAAATCCTACATCTTAGACTAAGAAAATTAGCAGAAAAAATAATACACCCACTTCAATATTGCAGATTGCCCAAAATATCCCATCATCTTCTTATAATTTTATGAGAAATATGGGAATTTTACGAGAAACTGCAACTTCCAGGAGGGGTTATATCCCTTGATCAGAAGAAGGTGTTTGATGAAGTTAATCATAACTTTCTTTTCCATGCATTAGCTGCCTACGGTATCCCTCTCCCTTTTATTAACAAAATAAAAATGTCATACCATAACGCCAGATGCAGTCCATATATTAAAGGGGTCATTGGCCCAGAATGTATTATATGGGAAGGGATACGACAGGGATGTCCCCTGAGCCCCCTGCTTTACATCTTTTCTCTTAATCCACTTTTACAGAATATCACGGCTAACCCCGGAGCACAAGGTTTGAAGGGAGAAGCTTTGTGTGATGAAGTTAAAATCTTGGCTTATGCGGATGACACCTGCTTGCTACTAAAGGACAGTGACAGTGTTCGGGAAGCCAGCAAGGAAATACAGCACTTCTCAGTAGTATCAAAAGTGACTCTCCCTCTGTTGTAGGGAAATTCCCAGTAACAGATGACCCGATTAAAATTATGGGGATCACATTTGGAGTACACAACCTAGCCCATTCAAACTAGGAAAAAACCTTACAAAGTTGCAAAGCAAATGTAAATACCTGGAAGGGATGGAAATTGTCAAAACTGAAACGAATCCATATAATAAAGAAATTCTTGATCCAAGTTTGACCTACAGTATGTAGGGACAATTTTTCCATTACCAGTGTCTTTGGAGACATGGCTATATAGTATCTTCTTCAATATGCTATGGCAGAGTCATCTAAATCCTGTAAAAAGAGGATATACATATCTGCCATGGGGTAAAGGAGGATTGAGAATGTTATATCCCATAGCTTTTTTTCACTCATTGTTTTGGTTTTATTCATTAAAACACCATGGAGCATGACAGACTCCCTAGTTAATAAATGGTTTCTGAATAACTGGAAACACTTTTTTTCTAAATGGGTGGTGCCCGCCCCCCAAAAAATTCTCTGAATTTCTGCAAATACCTGTGTCAATGAAGTGGAATGTTTCTAAATCCCTTTTTTTGGCTTCTTCTAGGATACAACTGTACCAACACATACTTGATATGGTTGGACCTTCAAAGCCAGAATTTAAAAAGTGGCCTGCCTCAGAAACAGGATAAGGTATTAACTTAATTAAATGGAAAATTAATTCCTGAACATATGTGGGAAATAATTTAGTTAAGCACATATGGGAGACTATATGTTCGGGGCAATAATAAACATAAACCAGTGGAAGAACGGTGATGTCCCTACACGGGGTGTGGTGCCTCTGAGGAATCAATGGAACATTTTGCCTTACATTGTATCTATTCTCGCAATCGTTGGCTTTTTTTTACCACAGTGTGGAATTTGCCTTGGCTTCAAAACCTTACTAGTGAGGCATTTATTTTGGGGACTATACCAACAGATTTCTTAACTACAGTGCTAGTACCTTATCTGCGTTCTTTGCAGTGTTAAAGTTTTATTTATGGAATGCCCAAGTTCAGTGGGTGCCCTGTCAACAGCGTATGCCCTTTACAGTTTTTAGGGTATTATGTGAGACTGCATTACAGGCTACTTGGGATAAAAAGGAAAAGAAATATGGCCCGCAGGTAACCAAATCATGGTGGAGAGGCCTCTCCTTTTTTAGCAAATTCACATGAAGTTCTTGCCTTTGAAAACAAAAGGAATGAAATGGAACACTAAAGTCCTATAGTAGTTATTAATGACTGTAAGACTAGTATTCACAGTGATGTATTTTTTATAATTTAAGTTTACTCTTTCAGTTTTGTATATACATATCTGGTAATTTGCTTATATCATGATTTTTTTTCTGCATCTGGTATTGTATCCTCCAATAAAAAAACACCCCTACTCTTTTGGAGAAGTGCCATAGGATCTTTAACATCCACCTGAACAAGCAGATGGACCCTCAGTTTAACTTCTCATCCGAAAGACAGTACCTCAGGAGTGCAGCACCCCCTCACCCCCCCATGCTGTACTACAGTGTCACTATTAGGATTTAACCCAAGTGCCTGGAGTGGGGATAGAACCCACAGCCTTCTGATTTTCCAGCCTCACAGTCAAGTGTCCAACCTGCTGAGCCACTGACACTGCTAGTTAGGACCAAACCACGGGGGTTCTACCTTGTTGTCTAATGGTTTGGCTTGATTCACCATTAGAGCTCTGATATGAAAACTAAGGAGACTCTTTTTTATGGAGATAAAGAAAGTTATGGCTGGCAGTATAGCCTAGAGGTTAGAGTAATGTGCTGCGAATGACCTTGGTACATCCAGCAGACCCGGGTTTGATTCCCACAACCTCTACTTGCATACTGTGTGACTCTGAGTAAGTCTCTTAATCACCCGGGTTGCCTCTGAAAACAGGCACTTGTGCCTAGTGGTCCTTACTTGATTACCAAAGAAGGGGAAAAAAATAGTCAATTTAGGCAGAAAGAAATTTTAATTTTTCAAAGATTTACTATTGGAGGGTACACTGGACTCTTTGTTTGTTCACTCCAGGAGACCAGCCGGGCAACTAAGCCCACCACCAATGGGCTCTACCCTTCTGTGGACGATGATTACCTTTCTGAGCTCTGTCTAGCCAGCCCCATGAGACTTGGGCTCCCTGGACCTGCACTACAAGCAAGTCAAAGTTCCACGGGCCACACTTACGCAGTAAATACAGAGATTATGGCTGTCTTAACGCAGCAGGTTATAAATATTTTGAAGCTTTTCTCACTTGTCTCTATGATGCTCTTGTTGGCTGTATGAGAAGGCGCATGGGACAAGAATACAATGACTGGATCTGGCTACATCATCCCTACCTAAATACCAAACCATTCACCTCACCTCCACTCGGCACTTGACCTAAGTATTGGATTCCAGGATATCACCCATAAACCCATTCTACCAGTTGGCAGTGAAATACACTGTTGTCTTGCCACTGAATCAGCTCAAATATGGTTATGTCTCAGAATAATCTCATGGACTATATAATACGTTGTGATATGTATGTATCTTTTGACCTATGGTTACCTTGGAAATGAAATGCTGCTTGTATATCCCTGCTGCTGCATGGGAGTTTCAAGGGTCTCTGTAGCACTCTTTGCATACAGTTCCACCTGGTCACCATAGTTATCATGCTAGCTACTGCTGCCTTTTGGACTCAAAGGAAAAGGGCATGGGTCCTTTGAACTCCTGACTGGAAGGTTAGTATCCAGAGACAGAATAAACTGCATGGTGTCTCCACCCAGAGAAAGGTTACAGTTGGCCTGAAGTATGGTACAGCCCCCTGGGATATAACACTTCCCCACATGGTCACCCTGTCAGTGAACCAATGTAGTGACAGTTCCCTTAAAGTTTGCAGCTTATTAATTTAAGTGTAATCAGCACTCAGACAAAGATTTCAAACAAATAAACAGGAACTTTATTTAGGGACTACTCCAGGAACTAAATAAAAAAGGGGGTAGCAGCAATGAGGTAGTGTGCATAGCCTGGCTGACTGTTCCATGCCCTTCCAGGCCCTCCCTAAAGTGCTACAGGGATGCTTTTTCTACATTCTTCAATGCACTGTCAAAATAAGGTTGCCTGGGCTGTGGTACAAATGCCCTCCCAGGCTTAGCTCAGTTATGGTAACCTGCCCCAAACTGCACAGTCACAGTACAGTTGTGTTTTTTGCCCTAGGGGTGCTATACTCTTCTCCAGCATCAGTACTAACCCTTATTACTATGGGAGCTCCCAGTGCTTCATTGGGTATCTAGCCATGGAAACGGTGTAGGCTCAATGATGCTGCACATGGTTGGCTGGTGGCGGTACTCTGAAACAAAATAAAGCAATGCTTAGTTTGCAAATCAACCCAGATGCTCATTAACCACAATGAGGTATTTGTAGCTGCCAGCCTGATGGCTTAGTTAGGTCTCAAACATTGCAATAGTGAGCCTCCCTAAAGATACAAAGTCGTCTCAGGTCTCCTCTAGTTTATTAAAAACATATCATGCCTCTCCATAGAAACAATGCTATACAGTACTTTGCACTTGACGCCAGAAATATTGTGAAATGCCTTTGAATAAATGACTAAGTTTATTCATCTAGCATGGCTTATATTTAGTTTTCCCCATCTCTTCATAAAAAAACATCAGCAACTCAAAATATGAACATACGAATGTAAAGTTACAGAGCATATAACGGTGACAATTTTGAAATATTCATTTTCATTCCATTTTAGATCACCCATTTCTTCTGTCTTGAAAGATGCCCTGTTTAGAGTCATGTTGAGTCTACTTTCACATTTTTTTTATTTGAAATGGTTGTTAGGAGTGCTTATTTTAATAGGTTTATCCCAAGATTGTAATCACTATTCTCAGCTGTTTTTGAATTCCCCTTGTTTAACATCTCTTTTTTTGTGACTATAGCAAACTGACATGTAACAGACTCTGCTCCCTGGCCATATGGGACAAATGGTGTTCAAATCTAGCTGAGAATACTGGCAAAACCTGGGTCTTGTCCTAGGATGTTCCTTTAAATTATTTCAAATCTTAAAACAAATGCTAAAGAGGCTTCATGTGCAAAAGGGGGGCAGACTTTGGGAAAATGGGGAGATGCTTGAAAGAGGCATTAAGGGGAATGGGACAGGAATCAGGGATTGAGGAACAGTGGGCAGTATTTAAATGGGGATTATAAGAACAACAGAATTATGCATTTAGAGGTTAGCAAGAGGAAAAGAAAGAGGAGACCATTATGGTTTCCAAAGAGGTAGCAAAGAAAGTGAAAGCCAAAAAGACTGCATTCAGGCAATACAAAAAGACACAGGCAGAAGGGGATAGGGAGAAGTACAGAAGAAACAAAGGGAGGCAGGGAAGTCAGTAAGGGAAGCCAAAGCTCAGACAGAAGAACACATTGCAAAATCAGTGGTTAAAGGGGACAAAACCTTTACAGGTACATAGTGAAAAAAGAAGGACAAAGGGAGGGGATAGTTAGACTGAAGGGGAGGATGGGAGCAGCGTGGAGGATGACAACAGTAAAGCTGACATATTGAACAGGTATTTCTGCTCAGTCTTTACTAAGGAAGAGGGGTAATGGGTCTGAAGGAGTACAAGGGTGAGAATGGTGCAGAAATGGACACAAGTCCCTTTACACGAGAAAGGGTCCTGAAGGAACTGGAAGTAATAAGAGTTGACAAAGCAATGGGGCCAGATGGGGTGCACCTGGTGGGTCCTTAAAGAACTAAGAGAGGTGGTGGCTGAACCTCTGGCTATCCTGTTTAGCCAATCACTGGAAACAGGGGAGGTACCCAAAGACTGGAGGACAGCAGATGTAGTCCCCTTATACAAAAGTGGGAACAAAGAGGAAGCAGGGAACTACAGACCAGTCAGCCTCACCTCGGTAGTGGGAAAGATCATGGAAGCACTACTGAAGGAGAGATTGGTGGAACATCTGGTTGTCAATGGACTACAGGACCCAAGGCAGCATGGTTTCCCCAGGGGAGGTCATGTCAGACCAACCTCGTTGAATTTTTTGACTGGGTGACTAGGGAGGTGGATCAGGGAGGGGCAGTGGACATGGCCTATCTGGACTTAGCAAGGCCTTTGACACTGTGCCACATAGAAGACTATTACACAAACTGGGGAATATGGGTGTGGGCAGGACAGTAGTGTGGTGGGTAGGTAACTGGCTGGGTGGCAGGACACAGAGGGTGGTGGTAAATGGCTGTCACTCCACAGAGGGAAGAGTGACCAGTGGGGTACCACAGGGATCAGTGCTGGGACCGGTCCTGTTCAACATCTTCATCAGTGACATTGCACAGGATATAGAAGGCAGAATTTCACTGTTTGCTGATGACACAAAGCTCTGTAACAGAGTAGACACACCAGAGGGTGTAGACAGAATGAGAAGGGACCTGCAGAAACTTGAAGAATGGTCAAGGGTTTGGCAGTTGAAATTCAATGCAAAGAAGTGCAAGATAATGCATATGGGGCACAAAAACCCTCGGCACAATATATCAGTTGGGGGGAGGATATAGCATGCACCAAGCAGGAAAGGGATCTTGGGGTTGTCATCTCTGATGACCTCAAGGAATAGGAAACAGTGTGACAAGACATCAGGTAAAGCAAATAGGATGCTGGGATGTATAGGCAGGGCATCACCAGCAGGAAAAGGGAGGTCATAATTCCGCTATACAAGACACTAGTGAGGCCCCACCTGGAGTACAGTGTACAGTTCTGGAGACCATACCTACGTGAGGACATAGACAGGGTAGAGAAGGTTCAGAGGAGGCAACAAAGATGGTGCATGGGTTGCATCACAAATCCTATGAAGACAGGTTGAAGGAACTGAACATGTACTCCCTGGAGGAGGAGGAGGGAGAGGGATATGATAGAGACATACAAGTATCTTACAGGGAGGAACAGGGTGCAGGAAAACACTATTTTTAAGTGAAAAAGATGTTTCAGGACTAGAGGGCATGGGATGAAGTTGGAGGAGGGCGATTCAGAGAAACATGAGAAGAATTTCTTCACAGAGCGAGGTGGTGGACAAGTGGAACACCCTGCCAGAGGAAGTGGTGGGGGCTGAAACAATCTGGGATTTAAGAATGCATGGGATAGACATAAAGGAATTCTAGAGGTCAGGGGTAAGGGGAAATAGACTTCTAGGAAAACAAACTGAACTTACAAGCTCAAATGGGCAGACTAGGTGGGCCATAGGCCCTTATCTGCCGACACTGTCTATGTATCTATGTATCTAAAACAATAGGCATTGTACAAGACCAGAGAAAAGAGGTTATCTAAAATGGAATAAGTTATAGGTTACAGTTTTCATCATTACACGCTCTGCTTCTTTAAGTACTTTGGTATCGTACATTGTCAGGCTTGATTGGGCCTCCCCTGAATCAGGTTGAGGCTTCCCTTGGTAGGCTGGCCTCACCATTTGTGGAACCTACATATAATGCTTCCCACCTGTGACACAGACGTCTGCTGCTGGGCAAGCCCTGCGTTTACTCACAGTTTCCAAAAGCAGGAGCTATCCCTCGCTGTGCAGGGGTAATGCTGTTTGCAGCAAGTCCTACTCTGGCTGGTTTCCCTCCTTCTCTGTCTCTTTCTCTCCCATCTGGGATGATGTTCATGTCAGCAGGTGTGCTGGCAACCTCTTTGATTCAAGTCAGGTCTCTTCTGACTTCAACGTTCAATAGATGAATTGTAGTTTCACACCCTCCTGTGACTCTCTGAAATGATCCATCCCACCCAGTAGGTCCTGGCATCCAGTCCTAAAGAGTGGTGATAACCAGTACCAGCTGTGGTACCGGCTAGGTGGTCTCTGTCGTGGTCTCGGGCTGCAACACAAAAAATGTCGCTCTCAATGGCTGTAACCTTCAGATTTGTTTTTGTGTAGCACGTGGCACATGATTACCTCTGTTTCTCTCTCACAGCAGCAGGAAGTCTGCTTCTCCCTTCCTCTTCATCTCTGACAGATATGCAGTCTGTCTCTACAACAGTCTGTCTCTCTCAACAGCACACAGGCACCAGTCTGTTCAACATCTGACTACAACAGCCCCTAACTTCTCTGGAAAAAGGGAACTCTAAAAGGCTGTGCATGCTGTCAAGTCAAAAAGGCAGCAGGCCTAGAAATTTGTCATGTGGCAGGTGATTATCTGAATGCTTGAAGCTATCCACGGGTAATTTGACTGACTGGTCACCCACTCATCTTCTGACCCTGTCAAAAGGCCTGCTCAGCTCAAAGGTGAAGAAAACGGTAGCCAAATTGTAATCCAAAAGTGATCTTCCACAATTTTCCTTCTTTACGGTATATGAAGCTCTACAGGTCAACAGTATTTCACATCCATAACATATACTGCAAAGATACGCCTTCATAGCAGGTTTGGTCAGGGCAGTGATTGGAAAGTCCCAGTCCAGTCAGGAGCGCTGATGCATCTGCTCTGTTGGTGGTGGCTTGCACCTTTGATGTGTGAGTGCAAGGAAGCCTTGAAGGTATAGCCCCATTAGGGGGATTACCGTTGTCAGATGTATTTTGGATTTTTCTTTATGGTAAAAGATCTGAGTGACAGGCCAGCTCATTCCCCTTGTTGAAGGCCTTATGACAGTGTACCTCATTATTATGTTGTCTTGCGCATGCACAAGCAACATCTTGCAGTAGTAGTAGCACAGTGAGAGGTGTGTCAGTGTTGGCAAATGCAGGGCACACTTTAGTAGGTACATCCCTCATTCCCCAATTAGCCAGCATGCTAGCACCGATGCAAAAATTATGTAAAGTGCCACCAACTTGAAAAAAATGTGCCACTGCAATCAGAGACAAGCTCGTCATGCAGTGACAGAGATGACACACCTCCCATACATGCCTTTCCTGGTGAAACATTTAAATAAATATGGCAGCGGCAGGACAATCCCCAAACAAAGCCAACATCAGAGGTGCAATCCCCATGTCAGCATGTCCCCCAACCCCCACATTGTGTGGCACACTGGGAGCTCACCCCAGTGTGCCACTGTTCACACAAAGCCGACCATGTCAGCATGTTCCTCCCCCAACCCCTGTTGTGTGGCACACCCGACAAATCATCCCGTGATGTCCGGTTCCATTTTTTTTTTTTTACCTGAAAAAAAGAAAATGGTCCCTCGTGTCCATAGCGCCCCTCTTCCCCAACCTGCATTTACCCTCTGTGCACCCCACACCACCCTCACCCCATAGTTACCTCCGAGTCTGGAACTGTGATCTTTAGTAGAGCAAGAACACATCTGGACTCTTCAAAGCTGAACTGCAAAATGAAGAAATGCGGTAAGCTGTATAGTGGCATTAGTGGGGGAGGGGCGGGGGGCGGGGGCGGGTTCAACTTAGGTGGATATCGCAGCCATTATTTTTTATTTTGGCTCCAAATTTTCAACATGGGGTTCTTGGGACCCACCTCATGAGCAGTGGCACTGTCATCTCATTATTCAGTCCTGAAAGGTGATTTTGCAGTCACTGCGTGGAATCACATTTCAGGACAGATTAACAAAATGACAGTGCCACTCTTCATGAGGTGAGGATCCAAAACACCTATGTTGTAAATTTGGTGAAAAAATTCCAAAAAATGACTGTGTGCTCCATGCTAAGTTTCCATGCTCGTAACTTCCATCATTTTTAATATTTTCACTCCAGATTTTCAACATTGCCCTTTTTTCACACCTCCTTTTGAACAAGTATAGCTGTCATTTTTCACATCCTGCCCATAATCTGTGTTCGCACATCTGATGGACAATGGTGCAGTCGCTGTGGGAAATCAACTTTTGGGACAGATTAACATAATCACAGTGCCACTGTTCATGAGTGAATGTCCCAAAATGCCTGTGATGAAAATTTGGTTAAACAATCCCCAAATTGATTGTGTTACGAGCATGCATTGCGCAGTTTCTATGCACACTTGTGGCTTCACCAATTTTTCATATTGTCACTCCAAATTTTCAGCATTGCCATTTTTTACACCTCCTCATGAACAGTACAGCTGTCATTTTTCACATCCTGCCCAAAATGCACCTGTGGCACCAAATGGCGCAGCCACTGTGCAAAATCACTTTTGTGCTAACAAACTGATAGTGCCACTGTTCATGAGGTGGGGTCACAAAAAGCCTAGGTTGAAAATTTGGAGTGAAAATCCCAACAAATGCCTGGGACATTAGGGTTTCCAACCATAACACCCACCCCATAGAGACTGACAGGCGTCAGGGGTGTGACTTGGGATTGTCAGCTGTAATGCTCACGCCACTCCACCTCTACCCTGCAGCCAGTGACAGGCAACGAGGTGTGCCTTGGACTCTTCAGCCCCAAAGTTCACCCCATTCTCCTATACTGCACCCATCTCAGTGTATGTCCTTATGGAATGGGGTGAGCTTAAGGCCTACAGACCCCAAGGCACACCACAACACTTGTTAGTGTCTGTAGGGTAGGGTGAGGTGAAATGGCTTGAGCGTTATGGCTGATGACCCAAAGGCACACCCCAATGCCTGTCAGTCTCTGCAGGGTGGGGGTGGAGTTGACGTCAGTTCAATACTTCACTGCCATTCCTATTATGCATCTCTTTAACTCCTGCATTACCAATGCCAATGACAGCAAGACAACATTTGGCATTGACAAATGCTTGTATAATCTCTCTCTCTCTCTCTCATATATATAATGATTGTCTTTTCCTATGGTGATCAAAATGCAATCTAATTGCACCCCTATTCACTAATGATTTATTACAAAGTGGCATTTTTTACTAGACATTATTTTAGTACACATTTTAATTGTACAATTGACTGTTTTGATGTTTTAATAGCAGTTTGGTTTTATGGTTTCGAGACTAGCTAAATAAGCATGTTTCTAGAATATGTTAAAGAAAAAAAAATCTGTGAATTACTTTTCTTGTATAAACTGTGGATATGCATTTTATAGCCATTATTTTAATAACAAAATCTGCCCTCACTAGCAAAGAAATCTCTTGTATGGTTGAATGTGGACGTGCAGGGCACATATTCAATTATATAGGAAATTACCATGGTATCTGTACCATGTTTGGAATTAGAAGAAAAAAGCAGTGGGAACGGATAAATAACTTAGATTTATTAAGTATTATAAGAAAATTTACAATTACAGAGCATTTACAAATATAATCAAGCCAGAAAGATAAGTTACTAACCGGCACAGTTTTCATTTAACCTTGGTTGAAAAAGATCCAGACATCTTGATGTATTTTATTTGCTAGGTCTGGTTATGTTTTCTCTACATTTAATGACTTAATTAATTTAGAGTTACATAGTGTAGAGAAAACACAGCCAGCTGTCGTTAGAGCTCTATGTAACGTCACCTCCTTGCCCCCTCTGCTTGTATCTATTTTCGCTGACAGCTTTCCCGTCCACGAGGAAGAACTCCCATTGTTTGATATAACTTAATTTCCACTATGAATGACTGTTAGTTAGCCAGGACTGTTATATTCATTGTACTGTACATTAATTGACCTGAATTGTTCTAATGTAACACTGCACTTGCATCCCTGCTGAATGTACCTGTGTTAATACTCCCTTGTTAGCCATTGTACTTCTTCTCTTCTGTATCATATATGTATCTGTTGTGTCCCTGGTCGCTCCTGAAAAGGGATTGTATTGTCTCAGTGGGCCTACCCAGTAACCAAAATTCAATAAATAAATAAATGTAAGCAACACACATGGCAGTGTGTGTAGTCACAAGAGAATATATGTGCAACCCCTTTTATCAGTGTGCCCACCAACCAGCATCTCCTCACTGGATTGGGGTGGGCATGACCCAGTGTACTCCCATGTCTAGAGATAATGATGATAAGCTTACTGGGAGCCCCTTGCAAATGATTGTAGTAACAAGTTCACATTCTCCTCCCTCAGGAGATGCTGGGACAGGGACATTATTTGCTGGTGGAAATAACAAGGATTCCAAACACTTGCCTGTCTTGACTCAGGCAGATGATCAGTTCTTCACAGTACAGTTAATTCACTCTGGTCTACAGACCCAAATCATACAACTTTTACTAGTGAGCTGCATGCAGCTATTGTGTCCGGGGTTCTCAGGAACTGTTTGGTGCTCCATATCTGAGGGTGTCTTTCCAGGTGCATTGAGAAATGCACTGATTTGGCCCCTGTTGAAAAAGCCATCTTTTGGACCTGGACATTCTGACAACTTATCATCCTATCTTTGAACTGCCTTTTTTAGGCAAGGTTATTGAGAAGGTTGTGGCACTGCAACTTGAGGCAACCCTCATAGCACATGACATCTAGGAGCCCATCCGATCTAGTTTTAGATCGAGGCACAGCAGTGGGTTGGCATTGGTCAGGGTGCATAATGACCTTCTCAGGGCAAGGGATGGGGTGAACATTCAATTATCATTCTCCTTGAAATCTCCCTTCAGCCTTTGACACTGTGGACCATGGGTTGTTGTTGGGGTGTCTGAGGGAGTACAGAGGATTCACTGACATTGTCATCTGCTGGCTGAGTCCGACCTCAGGCATAGGACACAGATTGTGGTGATGGGAACCTTCTCATTCTTCCCAATGCCCTGCTCTGTGGTATGCCACAAGGAGTGATCCTCTCACCTATGTTCATTGCAGTATACGTGCTGCCTCTGGTAAGGATCATTTGGCAATACAAGCTGGTCTTTCTCTGCTATTCGGATGCTGCACAGCTGTAGTTGTCATTTGCACCAAACTCACCTGATGCTGTTGAGGTGCTAAAGTCATGCATGGATGAGATTCAGAACTGGATGGCATCTAGTTAACTGAGGATTAACCCAGGCAACACTGAGGTACTGGTAACTGAGTTAGGTCATAGAGGTAGCCAAAGAAGTGATAGGGCATTGGTCCATGTCCTCTAAGCTGTTGGCCTCCCCTAAGGAGAAAAATCTGAGATTAATTCTGGATGAAAGGCTGACATTTGAGGCTCAAGTGACAGATGTAGTCCAGAGTGACTTTTATCATCTAAAGAACATCAGCTAGATTAAGTCCTTTATCCCCTCATGAAGACTTGCCAACACTGGTACATGACTTTGTGACATCTGATCTGGATTACTGTAATGGCTCTACCTTGGGGTCAATGGAGGTACCCTACAACACTTGCAGGTGGTGCAGAATCCACTCTGATAAAATGCTTTGAGCGCCTGGGTGTTGGCAATTCTGCATTAGTATGTTTTGGTGACTACTTATTTGACAGACACCAAAGGGTTAAATGTGGAGCTTCTATTTCTTCATGTAGGCTGGTTCATTATGGTGTCCCTCAAGGTTTCATACTGGGCCGATTACTGTTTTCTTTGTTTAGTGACCCTTTTTGGCCCTATAGCAATTGTCACGCATGCTTGTCAGCTTCTTCTCTACGTGGATGAGGCTGTGCTTTATTTTCACAGTTGGTCTGTAGGTGAGAGTAACACAGCTCTCACCAATTAATTTGCTGCAGTGTAAAAATGGCTGATACAAAACAACCTGGTAGCAAGTTGAAGATTAAGGTTATGTTATTTGGAACTGCCCCTAAAGTTAAAATATACTCCCCTGACCCCATTAGTACAGCTTTGGAAATATGTACAATTTAGTCACAATTCAGCTTATATTTCATATTTTTTCTGTAAGTCTCACCCATAATTCTTTATTACTAAAGACATTTTCATGAAAACAGGATGTCGACTTTATCTGCTGTAGTTGCTTGTCTTCACCTGACATCACACATGTGTTTATGACATCACAGTCTGTTCCTGTGAAGAAGATCATGATACCATAAATGGGATTATGATGCCAGGTGTAGATATGCTGCCACAGCAGATGAAGTCTTAGGGACAGTGATCATGTTTTTATGTAACTCCCATCTGGGATCTACGACACCAGTTCGTCAAAATATGTCGACACAACGTTATAGTGAAGGCACTATATCAACTGCAGTTGTGGTTGGCATTGTACTGTCGGAAAACAAATGTGTTTTTTTTGTAGGGGGCTATGATCTCCCACACTTCCCCCACCCCCCGTAATTTATTATAATCAACTCTGAGTTGGAGCAGATTCGGGAACGGGGTGCAAGACCAGGGGAAGGAGTGCCAGGGTCCCAAGCGTACTTTACAGCTATCTGTTGATCTTGTCAGTATCGACAAGATCTCTGTAAAATTGTTGCTGAGGCATCGGCATATGCTCCAATCTGTAATAAAGATAAAGGGGAACATACAGTAATTGCAGAAAATGGATGCAATATAAACTGAATAGTATCTAAATCTTGCATTTTACAAAGTTTTTCCAACAGTGTCAGGGGCTCTTTGAGGATCATTGCATTGTATGATACTCCTTTGGATTGTGCAGATACTTTCAGATATCTCAGGGTCATTCTAGGGTGTCACATCAAGTTTGTATGCACCAAAGGAGCATGGTCAAGAGTGCATAGTCAAAAGTTCAAAATACAGAGGAATGAGGCATGCATAATAGCACTTGTGTGTTAGCGCGTATTGAGGAGGTGCCTTAACCACGCAGTGTCAGAGTCACTTTAGGGAAGGTGGTGATCCATGGTGACATGGTGTGGTAATACTAAAACTACATTGTTCTGTGTTTATTCCTGGAGTACTGTATTTCACTGGAGTGGTGATCCATGGCAGTGTGGTGTGGTAATAGTACATCTACATTGTTTTGTGTTTATTCCTGGAGTACTGTATTTCACTGGAGTGGCGATCCATGGTAGTATGGTGTGGTAATACTAAAACTACATTGTTCTGTGTTTATTCCTGGAGTACTGTATTTCACTGGAGTGGTGATCCATGGCAGCGTGGTGTGGTAATAATAAATCTACATTGTTTTGTGTTTATTCATGGAGTACTGTATTTCACTGGAGTGGCGATCCATGGCAGTGTGGTGTGGTAATACTAAAACTACATTGTTCTGTGTTTATTCATGGAGTACTGTATTTCACTGGAGTGGTGATCCATGGCAGTGTGGTGTGGTAATAATAAATCTACATTGTTTTGTGTTTATTCATGGAGTACTGTATTTCACTGGAGTGGCGATCCATGGCAGCGTGATGTGGTAACAGTAAATCTACATTGTTTTGTGTTTATTTGTGGAGTACTGTATTTCACTGGAGTGGTAATCCGTGGTGGCATGGTGTGGTAATAGTAAATCTACATTGTTGTTCTATGGGTGGCCAGCGTGTGAGTTTTTTTTTTTCTTTTAGATTGTTTTAGCTGGTTTTGAGAGTCACTGTTTTGCCTTGCAGCATTTTGCCAACTCTGTTTTTTACCGCACTGTATAATTTTTACTCAGTTGACGTGGAACATTATTCTAGATCCTGTTTTGAATTGTGGCCCTCACCTGAACAAAGTTACTTCTAAAAGTAATTTGAAAATTGGTACCATTTTTATAACACACCATTTTTTATCGAAAGAAACCCGTCTCGCTATAGCATATCAAAATTTGTTATTGACATTGAACTATGCCTCAGTTGTGATTGATCATCTCCTTCTAGCACATTAGCTAGGAAAAAAATTACTGTTTTAGAAAATTGGTAAGTTTGCCTTATTGGTCCCAAATCGAACCCACCATTGTGATATACTGGGTAATCTTAATTGGTTCTCAGTACAAAACAATTATAAACTGGTTATAATTTGTTTTGTTTGCAAAATTAGAAATTCTAGTGTTCCTGTTTTTAAAACAACTTGCTAGTTAATAATTCCAATTACAATTTACGTTCTTCATCTGAACTTTTGTTATCATTACTGTTAGTATGCACTATAACTGAACAATGAACACTGGCTTATTGTGCTTCCTCAATTTGGAATATAATACTTACTTACCTAAGATGTTTGTCTACAGTACGTATAACTCTTCTTTCCTCTGCCGTATTTCAGTATTTTAGAAATGTTGATGTATCTGCTTGTTTTATCTTGTACTACCAGAACTGTATTTTGTGACAGTTTTTGGCAATGAGGATGGTCCTCGAAAACTTACTGTAATTTTGTATGTAATCATGCTGAGCACAGGTCATACCTGAGAAAGGAATGTATACTCCAGTTTGCCTACCTTATACCAAAATAAATGAAATGAAATTAAACAAAAATGAAGAATGCAGTGGCTAGGTTGCCAACTTGCCTTTCGAGGTCAAGTCATGTGACCCCGGTCCTGTGTGAACTACCAGTCAAGTGGTGTGTTACCTTCAGGGTTGGTTTACTAATCTATAAAGTCCTACATGGCTTGGGCACCCCTGTTACCTATTGAAACTTCTGACTCCACATCAGTCCTCATGCCCTCTGCACTCCACTGAGGCGGGTCTCCTTTTGTCCTTAGGGTCCGGCTTAAATCCTTTGGAGTTTCAGCTTTTGAGGTTGCCTGCCCTCTGCTTTGGAATACTCTACCCAGGGTACTGAAGGAGGCCCCCTCAGTGGAGGCCTTTAAAAGGTTATTGAAGGCATACTTTTTAAGACAGGCATTTGGGGATCATTGAAGGTCCCATTTAATGACTCCACCATCCAATGATGCTGCTGTTTATCTTTCTATTTATGCTGTATATTTTAAATATTTATTAATGACTATTTTAAATAAGTGGAGCATTGCTGCTCTGTGATCTGTAGCCAGTGTTTTTATTATCACTGTTATAGTTTGCATGGCAACCTGAGCCTCTGGGAAAGGAGCCTAAGAAATATATTTGCTACTGACTACTAGCTTCTACATAGTTAATTACAGTACTCTCACAGGTTTGTTGTAATGTCTTGGGTCCCTGTTCCACGGCTACTGTGTACCCTCTGACCTGCCCCGGACTCTCCCTGTCTCAGTTCTTTTTGGGCACCTCTGTGCCCTGGAAATGCCTCTTCCCAAAGTTAGCTATCTTTGTGTCCCTCTACCTGAGCATCATTGCATTTGGGGCTTAAATAGCATGCTAGCTATGCACCAATTCTTTAGGGTGGAAACTCTTCTATAGACCCACTGGACCGGCCCTCCCTCACCATGCTCTGGTGCCCTGGAACTCCAAATGCTCCACACATGACAAGGCCCATATCACCCAGAGCTCTGTGTGCTGTGGTGCCTTGTAGCCCCCCCCCCCCACAGCAGAAACATCCACAGTTGCCCACCTTGCCTTTGGGGAAGCATTCTCAAAAACACTCTACTACTTTTCACCATCACCCACCTTCAATACCAACTCTTTCCATCCTTTGATCATTTGGAATGGATCTTGTGCAGTTACCGATGTCACCACATTCAGTCTTTGGGGGAATCCTCTTCAGGCTTGAAGGCCATCAGGAAATATTTCTTGATCGGATACCCCCCTGGGAATTCCTCATTCTGTCAAGGATTCCACTTACTGTTTTGGCTAAATGAGGAAAACCTGGCCAGCCTTTTGGTAGCACGACTGCTTATGGTACAGACAACCTAGGTTCAGGAGAGAACTCGGGGTCTTGGAGGGTTAACCCGGGGGAGGACGATCATGCATCCAAAGACCTGCTCTTCTCCTCTGGGGGTTGGGTTTGCAAAGCCACGCATTCACCTGGTCCCTAACAGAAGCTGGGGAAAAGGCGGCCTGGGACTGCCAGTGTGCAAGGGGAGGCACAGCAGACATAGACACACATCATGCGAGATTGCATGGCATGCATCATGATATCATTGCAGACAATGCCCCTTGTGGGACCACATGGAGGTGAAAATGCTGGCGGCAGTATGGCACTGGACTCTTGCATGGCCTACACCTGACCTACTAGGCCTGCCAACCAAAACTGGATCCAATTTGACTGCAAGGATTGCAGAACCCTGCTGGGTGGTGTAAGCTCTGGGGGAAGATGACTGGCAGTAAGTCCCCGTGGACATTAAGGTGGTGGGGCTGGGGTGTCTGGTACATGAGGGTCAATTGAAGGGTAGAAAAAAGATTA
Organism: Neoceratodus forsteri; assembly: GCA_016271365.2. Taxonomy (NCBI): domain Eukaryota; kingdom Metazoa; phylum Chordata; order Ceratodontiformes; family Ceratodontidae; genus Neoceratodus; species Neoceratodus forsteri. Next base: position 826,419,642 of record CM057449.1, read on the forward strand.
ACAAATAAACATGAACAACCTCCGGTTCACATTCCTCCTCCTATCTGGGTCAGAGAATGTCTAGAGCAGGGTTTCTCAAATGGTGAGGCCAGCCTCCCTGGGGGGGGCCCCAACCTGTTCCAGGGGAGGCTCAACCAAGTCTGAAAAAGAACTTTATTTAAATTTTGAGTTTTAGGTATTTTGTGTGAAGGAATGAGGCAATCTGAAAAAGGATAATATTAGGTGAATGTATGTATTTATTTACAAATTGGTGACTAGAAAAGACACTCTGAGCCAAGGCTCATTTCAAGTGAACCTTGGGAAGTGTGGGGAGTGAATAAAATTAAAAAGACAACTACAAAACAAAGCAATACAAAATGAATAATAGTGCAAACAAATAGGAACAATGAACAAATAATGAGCAGTAACAATTGACCAGTTAGACTGGTGGCAGAACAACCAAATACAGGGCTTAAGAAGAGATGTTGTAGGAGCAAGAGCAGGGGGAAGCAAAAGGATCTTTGAGAGGACACTTAACAGCAGGGGAAGAGGTGGGTAGGAATGTTATTCCAAATAGAAGGGTAACGAACAGAGAAAGCAATCTGACCAATGCAGGCACTACAGCAAGAAGTAACAATGGTTTGAGAGTCAAAACAGTGGAGCAAGTAGGCTGGACTGGGGAGGGGGGTACAATAAGCTGTATAAAATGGTAAGTACTCAAAGGAGCTTCACTTTATTCCTGAGGTACTGTGCTAAGATGTAATTTTTTTTTATGGGGAGGCCCCAGACTATTTCAATGTTTGGGGGAGGCTCAAGATCTTTTCCATGGCTTTGGGGAGGCTCACCATGACAAAGTTTGAGAACTAATGGTCTAGAGCATCCTAGGCCTGACCTGGCATACTCTAGGAATACAGATGTTCAGTGCAATTCTCTTGCAATGCAGGGTATCTCTGACCTCTTGCCACCCTCAGGCATCTAGGGTAGCATGTCACTCACAACTCCAGATGGGTGTTTCCAGCTTTTTAAAATGGGAGTAAAAATCCAATAAATGACATAGGCTAAAACCACAAATTACGGTGAGAAAGAAATAATGTGACCTACATCACATTCTCATTATTTCTTTCTCACTACAACTTGTGAACTAAATTGCTTAGCAGTGACTAATACTGCACCAAAAGCATCTAATTGTCATCTCAATAGGTTAAAACCCATCCGGTGACCATGCATTAAATGCAGAATAATACATGGGGAGGTGTGTATATCGAGAATTTTACACACACACGAGGTGCGTGATGCTATATAAACCCCCAAGAGTGAACCTCAAGGGGTTTATAAAAGCATCCCACACTGAGGGTACGTGTAAAATTCAAGTTTTGCTCACCTCCCCATGTTTTGTTTTATATAATTGCTGGGCAGTGTCTTCTTGCCTTGAAAGAACTACCCAGCAATTATAGAAAGCATAATGGCTACTAGTTCTGGTAACACTAGTTCAACAGTGTACATATGCATGGAGTGAAGGAAACCCGATGCATATTTGCCGTTATAACCAACTAGTCATAATGACAAATTGTAACCAGGTTTCCCCATGGGAGAAAACACTCCCCAGTTGTTATTTAAGCAATAAACCACAACAGGGTGTGGGTTATGCTGGGATTTATCCATGCCTGGTGTGCTTTGGTCACCAGGCCACAGGCTGAGTGAGCAAATCGCACCAGAAGTGGGTACTTTTCATCATAACCCACATCCTTGAGTGGTTTATTGTGATTATACAATATCCCCCATCACTTTTTATATCAAAATGCTACAAAAAGTGTGGTTTTTTTTGCCATTTTTAATAATTGTTATTGTTTTTATTGTTGCGACAGGAAAAATAGTTTCCAAGTACGATGTTCGCAACCCCAGTGCCTACCCATGCACATGCTACCTCCAGCATGCTGCTGGGTGGGGGAGGGGAATTGAGTGAGAGTCAACTCTCCTTGCCATCTGTGCATCTTGCCACACAACTTCCTGGATGGCTCTCACACACTACTGCAATCACCTCTCCAAAAAGCCATCAGCCACTTACCTAACAGTGACTGTGCATCACTGCAGCCCCACTGTCTCGCTGAACAATGGTGTCGTCTGTATCCCGTGTTCATAACTACCTCCGGCACTCCCAAGACAGTGGTATGTTCAAATAACACAAAAACTTGGGTTACATCTCCTTACTAGTTTCACTTAGAAGCAGGAGTGGACGATAAAGGCAAAAGTAAAATAAAAACCTGTCTCTCTACCCTCTTAGGGTGTGTGTGTGTGTGTGTGTGTGTGTGTGTGTGTGTGTGTACACTGGGAGGTGTTAACAGCAGAGTAAAAAAAAAAGAAAAGTACTGTGAACTGCAACTATGGAAGTCAAATGAGGACAAAAGTTCAAACAAAAACTTAATGTGACTGAAGTTCCAGTAGGTTGATGAACTACTTTGTATTTATCTTTATTTAACATTTATATTTTTTCATATTTTTTACATGTTAAATTCACTGAAAAAAATTAACACATTTTATAAATGTAATAAGATGTCTTTGGGGTTATGCAGTGTGCTGAGATAACTGCACATCCAGGGGATGAAGGCACTTGGTCTGCGGCCTTGTGCCTTACTACACCCCTAGATATGTGGTTATCTCAGCACAGTGCACACTTCATCATGTCTTATTGCTTTTGGAAACTACTTGCCCCTTGCGCTTATCCTGCAGCCACCCACCTGGCAGTACACACTGTGTTTCCACCCCTCTGGGTACAACCAGAGTCCCTGACACCCAGCATGAAGCTGGTGATGCCTGCGTGTCTCCCCATCTAGCACAATGGCATAGCCCCTCACCCCAAGCCCTGAAGACACAGTTCTAGCAAGGGCACTTTTGACATGACACCTTCTCTCTGACTCCTATTGCTCTAAACATTCCCAACTCTGAAACTCTGATGGTGCCACAAGGACACCCTATCTATATTGCCTAAACTGCTCCCACAGCCACTGTGCCCTGAAGGGTTATTCCAAGACTCACTGTCTTTCTGCTGGGCACAACTAGTAAGTAACAACCCTACCCTCAACTGTAGGGAGGGGAGTTGTTAAATTCGCACATCTTAGGTGGTTGTTAGGAGTGTTGTAGCCTCCCAAGAAGTGCAAATATGCCTGCAGCCACAAACCCTGAAGAGCTTTACAGTTTGGGTTAGGTGTACGGTCTTAGAAAAAAAAAATGCATGGTGGGGAGGGGCTGACCAGAAGCCCTCTCCTCCAGATGAGGGAGTAGCCTCCAAACCCAAGGGGAGGGGAGAAACAGACTGGGGAGGAGGTTTCAGGAGGAGCAGAGGGAGGATGGAAGTATAAGGAACCTGGGTGGGGTTCTGCAAAGGGATCAGGGATAAGGGGTGGGGTGGTGTTAGTAAATGCCAGGAGCTTGAAACAAGTTGCCAGAGTTCCAGAGCCATGCTGTTTGAGGGGTGGATGAGGCAGGTCATGGAAATGTGGGCAACAAAACCATGACTGGGACCTAAATGTGCGGGGGTACACTATGATTAGGAAGGATAGAAAGGAGGGCAGAGGGGGTGGAGTGGCTATGTTCATTAGAGATGACATAGAAATTGCTAGGGTAGAAGATGCAGAGGGAAACGTGGAGGCCTTATGGGTCACCTTAAGAACCCCAGCAGGAGGTAAGGTCAAGCTGGGTGTAGCATATAGGCCTCCCAGGATGGGTGATGTTCTGGAGGATGGTTTGCTGGACAACGTCATTGCCCAGTGTGGGCCAAAAGGGGAAGGAGTGGTGTTGATGGGGGACCTTAATACGCCAGGTACAAACTGGGGAACCATGTCCTCTAAGGTGGCCAAGGAGCAGAGGCTGCTGGACGGCTTCCAGGATGTGTTCTTAACACAACATGTGATGGAGCCCACAAGGGAGGGGCATGTCCTGGACGTGGTTCTGGCAGATGGGGATCTGGTAAGAGACCTGGTTGTAGAAGATCCCCTGACTGGGAGCGACCACAATACTGTCTGGTTTCAAATAAGCATGGGGGGAGGGGAGAGAGATCTAGGACACTGGCAGTGGACTTCAGGGGGGCAGACCTTGTGTGCATGAGAAATATTCTCAAGGATCACTTGAAGGGGATTATATCAATGACAAATGTGGAAAAGAGATGGGAGGTCATAAAATGGGGACTTCATGAGGCAGTCAGGACCTGTGCTAAGGTGAAACGTAAGGGAGCAAGGTCACATAAACCATGCTGGTGGTCCAGTGAGGTTCAGGTAGCAGCCAGAGAAAAGAAGGCAGCCTACAAAAAATATAAAACAACAAGAGGGGATAGGGAAAAGGAAATGTACCATCTTGCATCTAGAAAAGTCACCCGGATGGTGAGGGGGGCAAAGTCCAGTAAAGAGCAGCGGCTGGCACAGGGGATACATGGAGGGGAAAAGGGGTTCTTCCAGTACATTGGAGAGTAGAGAAAAACTAAGGGCCATCTCAGCAGATTGAGATCAGAAGGAGGGTGGGTGGAAGAGGTGAGGGACCAGGCAGAGGTATTAAACGAGTACTTCGCCTCTGTGTTCTCTAGGGAGGGGGATGGGATATCTACAAAGCAAGGGACGATGGGGATAGAAGCGATAGTCAGTGGGATCAGGGGAGCAGCAGAAATGGAGCAAGAGGGAGGGAGGGAGAGGTACCCCAGGGGTGTCACATCAGGATAAGGATAAAAAGGCCAGTAAGGTGGAGGGGACATATGATGCTATCTCCACCGAAATGGTGTGGTTAGCCCTCAAGGCCCTAAAGAAAGATAAATCTCCTGGGCCAGATGGCATTCATCCGAGAGCACTATGGGAATTGGCGGACATACTGGCTGCACCCCTGGCGGAGCTCTTCAAGAGGTCGCTTGAGACGGGGAGGGTACCTAGGCATTGGCGAGAGGCACATGTGGTGCCACTCCATAAAGGGGGGTCGAGGGAAGTACCAGGTAACTATGGACCCATCAGTTTGACTTTGGTGGAGGAACAATTAATGGAGAGTATACTAAAGGAACGATTGGGGGTGTACTTGGAGGAGGTGGGAGGTCTGGATAGTCGGCAACATGGGTTTGTGCCAGGTAGATCATGTCAAACCAATCTTGTGGAGTTCTATGAATGGGTAACATCAGAACTGGAGAGGGGAAAGCCTGTGGATGTATTATTCTTGGACTTCAGCAAGGCATTTGACTCTGTCCCCCACAATGGTCTGGTGGAGAAACTGACGGGGTTGGGAGTAGGCCTTTTGATGGTCAGATGGATTGAAAACTGGCTAGCTGGATGCACCCAGAGATTAGTGGTCAGTGGGGAGCTCTCGAACCCTAGAGAGGTCGGTAGTGGGGTACCGCAGGGCTCGGTCCTGGGTCCGATCCTGTTTAATGCATACATATCGGACATCAGGGAGGGTATAGGATGTGAAATGAGTCTCTTCGCTGATGACTCCAAGATGGGAGCAGTAGTTGAGGGGGAAGAGGGGAGGTTGGCCCTGCAAAGGGACCTGAACACCCTGGAAAGCTGGTCTGACACGTGGAAATTAAATTTCAATATCACCAAGTGCAAGGTGTTACATCTTGGGCGAGGAAACCCTAAACACAGGTACATCTTGGGAGGGGAGGCGCTGGAGGCCTCAACAGGGGAAAAAAACCAAGGGGTCATGGTGGATGCATGTATGAATAACTCTGAGCAGTGCAGGAGAGCGGCTAGCAAGGCAAACAGGATGTTGGGATGCATCATAAGGGAGATCACCTCTAGGAGCAGGGAAGTGATTCTGCCACTGTACAATGGACTGGTTAGACCACACCTTGAGTACTGTGTACAGTACTGGAGACCACACTTGAAGAGGGACATACAGCTCCTGGAGAGGGTACAGAGGAGGGCTTCTAAGATGATACGAGGACTAGGGGATTTGACGTATGAGGACAGACTTGAGGAGCTCTGCCTGTTTTCATTGGAGGAGAGGAGAGACAGGGGGGACATGATTGAGGTCTTCAAGTACCTCAAGGGAATAAATAGGGTAAACATGGAGGGGATCTTTAGACTAAAGCAGGGAGGTATCACCAGAGGGCATGGTTTGAAGTTGGAAGCTGGAAGGGTGAGGGGGGAAAAGGAGGAGGTTTTTCACTGAGAGGGTGGTGGACGCTTGGAATGCGCTGCCTGGCAAGCTGGTTCAAAGATCCACAGTGGAGGACTTCAAAGAGAGGGTGGGACAGACACAGAAAGCGGATGTATCAGATGATGGCCTGGCCCAGGGGGGTGGGGATGGATGATAGGGGTTTCTGGAACACAAAGGGGGGGGAGGGCCTCAGCACCCAACTAGGGATCTGAGATTCGAGCAGACTCAATAGACCGTAAGGCCTAATCTGCTGGCAATTAGTATGTTAGTATGATATGATGTCTTCTGACCAATGAAATTACAGGATTTCTGTAGCCCTTTTTATGAATATTGTTTTACTCATTTGAATAAGCCAGTATTTAGACAGACCTATAACTACAATCCTGAGTAACATAGAAACATAGACTTTGATGGCAGATAAGGACTGCTTGGACCACCGAGTCTGCCCATTTCCCTACATATTGGATAAGCTGCAGATCCTAGTTAACCAACAGCCTACTTCTTCCTGCCCCCTCTAGACTTGCCTTATGTCTGTCCCATGCATTCTTGAATTCCCCCACTGTTTCTGACCACACAACCCCACAACCCCCTCTGGAAGGCTGTTCCATGCGTTCACCACCCTCTCCATGAAAAAATACTTCCTCACATTGCCCCTGAGCCATCCCCCCTCTATCTTCAAATTGTGCCCCTTTGTTCTTGCATGTCTCTTTTTCTGAAAGAAAAAAGTCTTAGACTTTGTTCATTCTCTTGAGGTACTTGAAAGTTTCTATCATGTCCCCCCTCCCTCCTTTCCTCGATGGTATAGATATTAAGCTCCTTCAGTCTCTCTTCATATGGCTTCTGGTGCAGACCCTGCACCATTTTAGATGCCTTCCTCTGAACTGCCTCCATCCTGTCTATGTCCTTGCGGAGATGGGGTCTCCAGAACTACACGCAATACTCCAGATGGGGTCTCACCAACTGTTTGTACAGATGGATAACAGCTTCCTGTTTTCTACTGGTGATGCCTCTCCCTATGCATCCCAGTATCCCCCCAGCCCTCCTTACTGCCTTCTCATATTGCTTGCTTACCTTTAGGTCATCTAATATGACTACTCCCAGGTCCCTTTCCATTTTTGTTGTTGTTAGTACCCCCATTGTGTACTCTGCCCTTGGGTTTTGTTTCCCAGGTGCATTACTTTGCACTTCTTTGCATTGAATCTAAGCTGCCATACTCTTGACCATTCCTCCAACCTTGCCAAGTCCCTTCTCATCCTTTCCACCCCCCTTGTGTATCAACCCTGTTGCAGATCTTTGTGTCGTCTGCAAAGAAGCATACTTTTCCTTCCAGTCCCTCCACAATGTCACCTATAAAGACATTAAAGAGGACCGGTCCCAGTAGTGAACCCTGCAGTACCCCAGTAGAAACCCCCCTTTCCTTGAAGTGGACTCCGTTTACTATTACCCTCTGCGTCCTGTTGTCCAGCCAATCTTTTATCCAGGTTACCACCCTGGGACCCACTCCCAGGCTGTCTAACTTGTTTACTATTCTTTTGTGTGGGACTGTGTCAGATGCCTTGCTAAAGTCTGGGTAGGCCACATCTACAGCCCCTCCCTTGTATACGGCTTTGGTCACCCAGTCAAAGAAATCTATTAGATTTGTCTGACATGACCTTCCCGCTGTGAATCCATGTTGCTTTGGGTCCTGTGCCCCGCTGGCCTCTAGGTACTCAACAATTCTTTCTTTCAGAAATTATTCCATCATCTTCCCTACCACTGAGGTCAAACTAACAGGTCTATAGTTTCCTGCCTCTGCCTTGCTCCCACTTTTGTGAAGGGGAATCGCATCCGCCCTCCTCCAGTCCTCAGGTACCACACCATCCTCCCATGATTTATTAAAAATGGTAGTCAGTGGTGTCACTAGTTCTCCCCTTAGTTCTTTTAGAATTCTGGGGTGACTCCCATCAGGCCCCATTGCTTTGTCCACCTTCAGTTTTAGGGGTTCTTTCAGGGCCCTTTCTTCTGTGAATGGACTGGATGACCTCTGTATATTTATTCATTTGAACAAAAAAGTTGTTTTATACATAACTGGGGGGAGGTGATCTGGGCTGTTTAACTTTGAAACAACTCCTAAGGGGTACTGCATTTCCACGGTAAAGTAATACGTATAGCAAAGTGGCCTAGGCCACAGAGTGGTAATAGTCCTCCCACCATAGGATGTCTACAGCAACAAGTAGATGAAAAATCCAAATGTTTACGTTAATGCTGCAAAAGTATGTGCTTTAATGCATGTGATCACACAAAATCAGTCAATCAGTGACAAAACGATATCCACTCTTGAAAGGGAATATTAACTCACTCTGTCCAGGACTGCAGTTAGTTCAAAGCAATACAATGTGTATTCCAAACTGCCCCCAAGCATGGGTAGCCTGGATGTAGGATGAAATAGATGCACACATGTAATGCTGACATTTTGTCATCACCACCTGTTGTCTTCCTCAGAGGAGTCTTCCCAATCTTGGGTGTATTTCTGGAGCTGATTTTCTTTTTTTTATATTTTTTGTTTATGCCCCCTCTCTCACCAGATTGACCACTGCTCTTCTGGGATCCCTAGTCTGTGGTTTCCTCTAGCTTCTTCCCAGGTAACTCCCAGAAACACCGTTGGACTCCCCCCCCCCCATCCTGCCTTGGTTTAGCCCAGGTGGGGAGAGGAGGGACCCCGGGTTACCCCCCCATAGTCCATGAGTCTGCGTCAAGTACTCTTGAATGGCCCCCCTGCGGATCCTGGTTTCAAAGTCTCGGGCAGCCAGGTCCCATCTACCAGTGGCCAATGCAGGATATTTTCTGTTTCGTCTTCTGGTCCATCCCCGAGAATGCCAGCACACAAGGGAATCCTAGGGGCAGAGCACACAGAGACATGCTGCCACTCTGAATCCCAGCTGGCATCCTCCCCTCCTAGACTTCTGTGTTCCCACAGCACCTCCACCTGTGGTCACCCAGGTGGTGGTAGAGTGGCATGACCCACAGCCCACCCTCCCCAGAGGAGGAGTGCAGCAAATTAATTTGCTGGCAAGTCATACATAATCCCTGAGCCGATCTAATAACAACCGATGGTCCACGGTGTCAAATGCTGAAGACAGATCAACCTCCTCTATCTCTTGCCCTAAGCAGATAATTGTGCATCCTAACTAGTGCAGTCTCTGTTCTATGCCTGGACCTAAAACCAAACTGGAGAGGCTCACAGATGTCAAAGGCAGTGAGGTGTGCCTGAAGTTAAAGTGCAACAGCCTTCTCAATAACCTCTCCTAAAAAGGAAGGGTTAGAGACAGGTTGATAATTTGCCAGGTTGTCCAGGTCCAAAGACAGTTTTTCAGGAAAGGTTTCATGAATGCACTTTTCAGTGCCACTGGGAACACCCTCTCTGGCAGGGAGCACTGGACGATCTCAGCAAATACCAGGCCCATTTGTCCAATACAGCTCACAAGTAGATGTGTTGGGTGTGGATCCAGGTTATGAAGTGTTGTCCGTAGCTCAGAAATCATCTCATTTACCTCTTCCATCATCACTGGTGGTAACTCTCCCCAAGATCACTGAATGCATTACAAACCTTGTAGCCTTGACCCTGCTGGGCTATGATGGCCCACTTAAAGTGATATCACCCTAATGGAGAACACCCTGTCCGAAAAGAACTGAGAGAACTCCTCGCATTTTGTGAGTGAAAATGCTCTCACATGCTTCAAACAGGTCGGATAGAGAAGCCTATCCACAGTCCAGGAGAGCTGAGCCAATTGGTTCCTCTCAGCAGCAATCTTCCTAGACAAAAACTCTGCCTTTTTCCAACTGATTGCACTCTGATACTCAACTGTAGTGACATCAGAGCCAGTTTGTCCTCCTGGGCCCTGGATCCCCTCCAGCGATGTTCCAACCTCTGCCCCAAGGCTTTCGGTTCCCTCTGCTCTCCATCAAACCACAGCAACCTGAGGTGTGAAACCAGTGGCTGTAGACAAATCAATGCCACAGGGTCAAAGGCCACCATCACAGCTCTATTATAGGCTTCCACAACTACCTCAGGACCCCTAGCACGTGCTGTCAACAAATCTGAGGTGTCCAGAACCACCAAGAGTCCCTTTGGCTGCAGCCCTCTCAAATGATGGAAATGGACTGCCTCCACAGAGGGTGGACTAAATGGAGGGCCCTGAAAGTGAACCTGATGGTGCAACGATCCAACCAAACTGTGCTCATTCGATGTTGACCCAAGCACTGAAGTCACCAAGAATAAACCAACTTGGTGATTTCAACACTCTGTCAGTGATGAAATCCCTCTTCGTGACTTGGAGGTCAGTACATGAGGAGGATTCTACAATCTGCATCTGGATCCCTATGCACAGCCACACATTCTAATGGTGAGGTATCCCCCACCTCTCTATGGATCACTAGTGATGCCCCAACTGGAGTACTGTGTCCAGTACTGGAGTCTTAACCTAAGGAAAGATAAGGATAAGATGGAGATAGTGCAGTGCAAGCTGACCAAAGTGATTCAGAGCCGGCAGGGCAGATGAGGACTTCAAGTTCCTGCAAGGAATGAAAAAGATAAACTATGAGGAACTATTTAGCATAAGCAGTGAATCAAGAACATGGGGTCATGAGTGGAAACTGATGGGGTGGGGGATCAAGAGAGAAGTAAGAAAGTTTTATTTTACAGAAAGGGTGGTGGAGCCATGGAACAATCTGCCAGCTGGTGTGGTGGGCACCAAAACCATCAATGGTTTCAAACATGGCTGGGAGACAGTGAAGGGTTTAATGGTTGCTTAGTGTGGTATTGGTAGGGTGGGGAGCATGGGATTGATAGTGTGGGTTGGAACCCTGTATAGACAATAGGTCCCAGATTTGTTAGCATTTTATGGACAGCATAGATGGACCAACCATCCTGTTCTACCATCATTTTCTACCATAAATACTCACTTATAAGTCAGTCCACCTATAAGTCGGGGTGCCAACTTAAGCCCTTCCCATTGCTACCTCAGTCATTGACCCATTTATAAGTAGGGTACTCACTTTCACTGCATGCTGTGCAACCAAATAAACAAGATATATGAATGTGAAAATGAAAAAAGTTTATAATAATATAATGGATCCATTAAAAACAGCAAGTTAAAAAGTGTTAAGCAGCAGCACATTATTTCAAAACAGCTGCACAGTTTTAGTAAGTAGTAAAAATGCATGCATACAGTACATTCAGAGTCCCTTCAGAGTTCATGCAGCAGTTTTTTTTTGGGGGGGGGGCGGCCTTGCCATGCGATACATAACAAAACAGAACGGGCGTAATTAGAAGCCCAAAAATTCCTCTTCCTCACCCACCTCATCTGACTGGAACATCAAGTGCAGCTGTAATTCTGACAAAGGTATGTCATCATACATATCCAGTTCAGTAACCGGCAAGTCATCCTCCGGTGGTTCACTAGATGTAGTGGGGTTACTAGATGCACCATGCTTGTGTACCATGTCTTTGTACAGCATATCATCCTCTGTACTATCCATTTCATTAGATATGCCATATTTTTTAAAAGCTTTGACCACCAATTCAACAGGGATTTTGTCCCAGGCATCGCAGACCCACTGACAGACCAGGCTGTAGCTCGGCTTCTTTAAATCCACCCACCCCCCCGCAGTGAATTCCTTTTGGCCATCTATGATCCAGTTTCTCCATAGCTCGCTCATGTTGGATTTAAAGGGCTTGTTGATACTGACATCAAGTGGCTGCAGGAGTGATGTGCAACCACCAGGACTTACAGCCTGGTGAGTACTTTTGAAGCGCAGATTATCTTTAACAGATTGCACCAGATGACAACGGAACATGTCCCAGATCAGAAGGTCTTTTGTCCCAAATCTCATTTACCCAGTTGTTGACCAGATGTTCATCCATCCAACCTTTTGGATGGACAGCTACAAGCACATTTCCAGACAATTTTTCTTTGGGCAGTGTTTTTCTTTTAAATATTAGCATTGGTTTTAATTGTGTGCCATCTGCTAAACAAGCTAGAACCACTGTAAAGTGTGACTTTTCAGCACCACTTGTTCGCACTGTAACAGTTTTCTTACCTTTTACATGGACTGTCTGGTTCGAGGGTAAGTTGAAGCTTACTGGAGTTTCATCCATGTTGCCAATAGCAATTAGTGGATACTGGTGCTGCTTTCTTTCTTTTATTATAAATGAATGGAAGCATCCAATTTTTGATTCACATCAGAGGGTAGTTTCTGGGCAATGTGTGTTCTTTGGTGCAATGTTTACCCGTGTGGCCGCATGAATTGGGTACACCATCCAGTAGATGCTTTGAATTGGTTTGAATTGGATGTGTACCCATGTTTTTTGGCAAATTGTAGTGCTTGTAGCCAGATCACCATGCGGGTAACAATGTAGCCCTGCAGCCTTAATTCATGAACCCAGACCATGAGTTTGTCTTCTATTGGTAACAGAGGTTAGGGGTTTAAGTGATTCAAGCGGACACACTTAACAGACCTGGCAAAACTGAGTAGGGTGTCTTTCTTTTTTTTCCAGTCCTGGATTAATTTTTCATCTATATTAAACTCCCTCTCGGCAGCAGCATTAGAACTGGCTTCAGCAAAGCAGACAACCTTTAACTTAAAATCCACCTCTTGTGTGCACTGCTTCCTTTTCAGACACTGCATTTTCACAAATCGGGCTGAATAGTGAAATGATGCTAGGAACTACTTATTTATTTATTTAGCTTTTGTTGACCAGGTAAGCACGCTAGGCACAACATTTGCCTATTTTCAGGTGCGACCCGGGAGAGTACAAAGAAAGACATTTAAATACATTAGCTCATGGTTAGTTCCTTAATTGGCCCTAATTGATTCATTGAATAGAATAAAATGCATGGAGCTGACAGCACTGACAGTTTTGATTGGGTGCTAATCACTACTCGGGCTACTACTGAAGTGCTGTTCTGGTGTAAATGATTAGGTGTTAACTGTGATTATTTCTGGCATCACAGGCAGCAAAAGCATGAGATCAGTAGTACCAGTTACCTTTTCAGCATCTGGTATGTCTTGTTTATAAGTCGGATGATGGTTTTACAACCCAAATTAAGAGCCGGAAAATCCAACTTATAAACGAGTATATACAGGCCGGATATTCAAAGGGTTGCCAATTCGCAACCTGATCGCTTAGTAGCGATATTCAAAGCAGGATTGTGCCTGGCACAAATCCCGATGCGCCGGAGTGCATCAGTAATGTATGCGGTGCAGGTAGAGGGGGCGTGCCCATGCATACTCCGCACATCCCGATATTCAGCCCGGGATGTGCTGAGTCCATGCATGTGCAACCCCTACTTGCGCTGCACCCAGGTGAGCCAAAAAAAAAAAAGGAACAACAGCTGGCCACCCACAGGTGAGCTGCCATATTGCAGGGCACAACACGGCAGCTGCCACCTATGGGTGACCTCCCGAGCTCCGGCTGCACCTCCGTGGTGGCGCCCCCCCATACCCGATCGTGGGCTTAAGTATAAATAAATGCACATCCTATATCCCTGGTGGTCCAGTGGACTGCTGTCAGCCTGATCGCAGGCATTTGTATCAAAAAAATAAAGTCCAATATCCCTGGTGGTCCAGTGGTCCACCCCCCCACCCACTGAGCCCCACTGCCTGCTCCTCCCCGGTCAGCGGCAGGCAGCAGCACCCACCCGCCTGCTGCCCCTTCCCACTGACCTGACACCGTGGTAAGGGCTGTACACCCATTGGTCCACTGCATGACCCAATGGGCATGCAGCCGTACTGACATATACAGTCCAGATATGTGAATGGATCCATTCACATATCTGAATGTTAGTACGGTACGGGCTGCATGCCCATTGGCTCACATCGTGAACCAATGGGCGACAGCCCTACCTATGGTGTCAGCCAGTGGGCGGCGGAGGGTAGTGGTGGGTGGTGTTGCTGCCCGCCGCTGACCGGGGAAGGGCGGTGGGGCCCAGTGGGCGGGTGGGGAGGGGGGTACCGCTGACCACCAGGATATTGAACTTTATTTTTTTTATACAAATGCCCGTGATCAGGCTGCGAGCGGTCCACTGGACCACCAGGGATATAGGATGTGCATTTTATTATACTTAAGCCAGCGATCGGGCTGCGAGTAGTCCACTGGACCACCAGGGATATAGGGCATGCATTTTATCATACTTAAGCCCGTGATCGGGCTGCGAGCGGTCCACTGGACCACCAGGGATACAGGACATGAATTCTTTTATACTTAAGCCTGCGATCGGGCTGACAGCGGTCCACTGGATCACCAGGGATATAGGATGTGCTTTATTATATACTTAAGCCCGTGATCGGGCGTGTAGTAGTCCACTGGACCACCAGGGATATGGGACGTTATTTAAATCTACATATGCCCGCGATCGGGCAGAGGGGCACATTGCTGCGCTGTGCAGGAGGCGTCGGTCCCTAATGACTGCCTGGCCTGGCAGGCGCCAGGTGCAAGTCGCTGGGATCGGGCGCATCTGCATGCAAATAGTTATAATGATGCAAATGGCCCCATACGAGCCTTGCATACATTATGGCCCCATTTGCATGTGCACTTTTGAATATCGTGGTTGTTGCACATAGCACAAGGGAACTTGCACTAGTGCATCCCCCTGCTCCACTCTGGCCACTTGCACTGGCACAGTGCCACTGCGCTATGCACACTGCGGGTGGCCAGGGTGTGATATTCAACGATGCTGTGCCATGGCGCAGCTCCGTTGAATATCACCCAGTCAACGCCCCTGTGCAGCCAAGTTGTGCTGCGCCCAGGCTTGCGCCACAGCCTGGCGCAGTCTGAATATCCGGCCCACAGTATTTTTCTGTGATTCAATGGAACTTAGTGGTGGTGATGCATTTACTTTCATTTATCAACCGAGTCAGCCTGGGGAGGGGATACTGTTTTGACAAACTGGCATAAGCTGGCAGCAGAATACCTTCCCCAATGTTCCCATCCATTAGATGGCAGGAGCTGAGACCAGCAAGAGAATGTATCACCTTCTGGGACCTGTGAAAGCCAGTTACTCCATCAGCAGAAGCCAGGCTCAGGAAAGAACTAACTTGGGCCTCTCCAGCCCACATAAAATGTTTGTGAATAGAACATCACAGATACTAAAACCTTGACTTAAATAGTGGTATAGTTTGTATTCACCCTTCAGTTTCATGTACTCCCTTTGTCTAAACCTGAATTCAACCATCATTGAACTGATTGAAAACACACTATTGGTTTAATCCGCAGGTGTATATGCAGATGCCAACCACAGCTGGAATGTGAAAAATAGACAATATTTTGACACCTGTGACAATTTTCTTGTACTTAAAGTTTGTTCATTTCATAAATACAGCAATGATACAAGGAGAAATGTGATAATTTAGTGCTACTAAACGTTAAAGGGGATCTCTCAGATACCCAGGAGAAAACCTACAGGATCTATAGGTCTCAATTAAGAAAACTGAAATGAATGTAACATTTTTAAGCAACTTACTTTGCTGTGTTTCTTCACTTGGCTGATTGGTACTGGCAGTATAAGTGCGATAACGTGCTGAATAAGAGTGCTACGTTGACTAAGAACTTAGACATGTAGGTGTCCCCCTCCATTATGCACATCATCAGAGGACTGGCCATGGGAGACACTGGGAAAAGTAGTTGCCAGTAATAGCAGGTAGATTACAGGATCAACCAGACAAAATTATGTATCCCAACAAGTAAATTGCTTAAAAAATGTTACTTTCCTTGCAGATTTCTTAATCAGGATCTGTTGGTCCTATAGGTTTTGATGCCCCCCTTTAAGAATTGCTTACTTTCTAGTTTGATGTTTTGAAATATGTTTTTCACATGAAATTAAGATCCATGAGTCCCCCCCCAAATAAAAAATGGCATGGAATACAGCAGTGGGGTATGGGAGTGGAAGATTAGAGTGATCTGATACAGCCTGGCAAAAAGTAGCCCCTACAACATCAGAAAAGGGGCCGCATACAAGTCTTCTCTTAAATTAGAGGCTATATAGATAATATTTAGACATTGGGAGATTTATGAATGCTCCCCCTAGGTGCTTGTGGAAACAGACATAGGTGGCAGAAAATGGGTTGCTTCATCCATCTTACAGTGAGAACAGAAATGAGAATGTTCTGACTTTAGACAGGAAAAATCTCCCTATGACTTTTTGATATGAAAAATCAGACAAGGTCAAGAAAGTGAGACGTCTGGAAGGGTGTACTTAGTTATGAAAGAGATCTTTAAAGAACAATTGACACCTTCAGAAGAACTTTAACAAAACATAATCTTTTGATTATGTCCAGCTTGTATTTCACATTAGTTCTGTATTTCCCCTCAACATTATTTATTGCTGAGGTCATCTGCATGAAAACATGATCTTTGCTCCTGAATAGTTCATCTATTCCTGCTGCTTTCTCCCTGCCTGTGGTCATAATGCACTGCTTGTGACATCACAGCTACTCCCATGGCAACAGATTGTGATTGCACAACAGAGGATTATGACTTGACGTAGGGAGTAAGCTATAGAAACAGATGATCTCTAAGGGATCTCTGAGGGATAAAGATCATGTATTCATGCAAATTTCCTTAGCAATAAATAAAGGGGAGGGAAAATATAGAGAATATATATTGAATGCAAGTAGAATTGTACTTAATTATTAAGGTTTCAAAGTTTTCTTTGAGGAGTCAGTAGCTCTTTAAAGAGCAAGTGCTTAGTAAGGATGTATATCTTGATGAATGACGGTTTGGGCCTTCAGACTAGGTGGGCAGACTAGGTGGGCCAAGCGGTCCTTATCTGCCATCAAAGTCTATGTTTCTATGTTTCTATGTAGATGCCTCTGCAATCATTCAGTTTGCTTTTATTTGTTTCTTACATTTTCATCATTTTATTTGTATTCTGCCAACTGCTAGTAAAAGAAAGAATCAAATGGAATTCTTGTATTATGATGTCAGAAACTACAGACAAAGTGTATTTCAATGGGAAACTGCAAATCTGTTTTCAGATTATTAGGGAGAAATAACATTTTCTCACCAAGCTATTGTATATTAATAGAAATATGTGATTTTTTTACAACGTGATTTTTTGTTATAATTCAGCAGATTAATTTTTCTACATGGCCAGATTTTACTTGGAAAGAAGAAAAGAGAAGCCAGTTGTTGTTTTAAAAAAAATTGTAAAATCATACAGATGGGCCACAATAGTGCAAACATACAAAAAGCAAAGTTTGTTGCTGAAAGAAGTATCTATTTTTTTTTGTAAAAAAAAAAATAAATTTTAAAATATGTTTAGTTTCTTGTTAAAACACACTGTCCTCCTAAGTAGCTGACGTTTCATGCCATCACAATACCATAATTCTATTATAATAACTGATTTTAGTTTTTTCCCGTAGTTGTAATTTTATAGTTGTAACCAGCTGGTTATAACGACAAACATGTTTCTGGTTTCCCTAGCTTGGCACATGCACTAGCTGAAATCTTCCTCTGCTCTGCATGTCCCCTGCCATCCCACTCCTTAGCACTCTGCACAAATGACAGGGGTGGGTGTATTTCCCCAGTGGGCAACCAGTTAGTTGGCTGCATTACCTCAGGCAGCTGCTGGGATTGTGCAGAGTAAGAGGGGTTTTTTTTTGGTGGTATTTGCACTTACTCTGTGCAACCCCAGCAGCAACCAGAGGTAATGCAGCCAACTAACTGGTTGCCCACTGGGGGATCACACCCACCCCTGTCATCCTTGGCACCCCCCTCCAATTGCCAGCCCATAGTTAAAAAAGAAAACCTCTCTGGTGCTAGTGGTCCCCCCCATCACCAGCTCATACTAAAAAAACAACTGCCTGTTGCTAGTGGTCCTCCCCTCTGATCACCAGCCTATAGTACAAAAAAGCTCCCCGGTGCTAGTGCCCCCCCCCCAATCACTAGTCTATAATGTAAAAAAAACTCCCTGGTGCTAGTGGTCCCTGTAGTATCTAGAAACTCCCTGGAGCTAGTGGTCCCTGTAGTACATAAAAACTCCCTGGAGCTGGTGGTCCCTGTAGTACATAAAAACAACCTGGAGCTAGTGGTCCCTGTAGTACACAAAAACTCCCTGGAGCTGGTGGTCCCTGTAGTACATAAAAACTCCCTGGAGCTAGTGATCCCTGTAGTACATAAAAACTCCCTGGAGCTAGTGGTCCCTGTAGTACATAAAAACTCCCTGGAGCTGGTGGTCCCTGTAGTACATAAAAACTCTCTGGAGCTAGTGATCCCTGTAGTACATAAAAACTCCCTGGAGCTAGTGGTCCCTGTAGTACATAAAAACAACCTGGAGCTAGTGGTCCCTGTAGCACATAAAAACTCCCTGGAGCTAGTGGTCCCTGTAGTACATAAAAACTCCCTGGTGCTAGTGGTCCCTGTAGTACATAAAAACTCCCTGGAGCTAGTGGTCCCTGTAGTACATAAAAACTCCCTGGTGCTAGTGGTCCCTGTAGTACATAAAAACTCCCTGGAGCTAGTGGTCCCTGTAGTACATAAAAACTCCCTGGTGCTAGTGGTCCCTGTAGTACATAAAAACAACCTGGAGCTAGTGGTCCCTGTAGTACATAAAAACAACCTGGAGCTAGTGGTCCCTGTAGTACATAAAAACTCCCTGGAGCTAGTGGTCCCTGTAGTACATAAAACTCCCTGGTGCTAGTGGTCCTGTAGTACATAAAAACTCCTGGAGCTAGTGGTCCCTGTAGTACATAAACTCCCTGGTGCTAGTGGTCCCTGTAGTACATAAAACTCCCTGGAGCTAGTGGCCCTGTAGTACATAAAAACTCCCTGGTGCTAGTGGTCCCTGTAGTACATAAAAACTCCCTGGAGCTAGTGGTCCCTGTAGTACATAAAACTCCCTGGAGCTAGTGGTCCCTGTAGTACATAAAACTCCCTGGTGCTAGTGGTCCCTGTAGTACATAAAACTCCCTGGAGCTAGTGGTCCCTGTAGTACATAAAAACTCCCTGGAGCTAGTGGTTCCTGTAGTACATAAAAACTCCCTGGTGCTAGTGGTCCCTGTAGTACATAAAAACTCCCTGGAGCTAGTGGTCCCTGTAGTACATAAAAACTCCCTGGAGCTAGTGGTCCCTGTAGCACATAAAAACTCCCTGGTGCTAGTGGTCCCTGTAGTACATAAAAACTCCCTGGAGCTAGTGGTCCACTCTCCCTCAGACTGCCAGCCCATAGTACAAAAACAACTCCCTGGTGCTAGTGGTCCTCCCACCCTCTGATCACCAGCCCATTGTAAAACATACAACCCCCGGCCTCCAGTGGCTCCCCCCCCCCCTTGCACTGATCCATGGTACCTCCAGTCACAATTCTGCAATCCTTGGCATGTAGTGGCCCCCCATTGTGGCACGAGCACCCCACCCCACCCCAGTCACCTTACCAGTATCCTCAGTGCCGTGGGTGCACATGCAGCAACCAGAGCAGCCCTCCTCACATCTCCTCGGCCAGTCACTGTATGTCCAGGTAGGGAGTGCACATCTTGTTTATAGGACAGGGTGCATTACCCTGTCATATAGATAAGATGCATGTTCCCTGCCTGGACATACAATGACCAGCCGAGGAGGTGTGAGGAGGTCTGCACTACCCACCATATGTGCAGGAAGGGTTGTCAGGGTTGTAAGTTTTAATACAAGCTGGTGATCAGAGGGAGGGGAACTAGTACCAGGGAGGGTTTATTTTTAATACAGGATGGTGATTTGAGGTAGGGGGACCACTAGCATCAGGAGGGTTTATATTTAATACAGGCTTGCAATCGGTGGGAAAGGAAGGATCACTAGCACCAGGGAGGGTTTATTTTTAATACTGTATGTGCTAGCAATTGGAGGGAGGGGCACCACTAGCACCAGGGAGGGTTTATTTTTAATAGTGCTGGTGATCGAAGGGAGGAGGAACCACAAACATGAGGGAGGGTTTATTTATAACATGGGCTGGTGATCAGAGGGAGGGAGGACCACTAGCACTAGGGACAGTATATTTTTAATACCAGCTGGTGATCGGGGGGATGCTAGACACTAGGGATATGTACACCTCGTATACCTATGATACCTCCTGTTAGTTATATTAGCCTTGCAATTACTATTTGCATGCTAAGGGCTTAGCACTTCCAAAACACTGGGTGGGCAATAGATAGTTGCTTTGGTACCAGTCTTTGTGTACTGTCTCCCTGGGAATGGGTGAGAGGAATCCTGGGAATAGTAGTTCCAGGCTGCCCAGGAAACTGCCTAGCCATATTGCACTTGGCAGTGTGTTATTTTAATTAAGAAAGCCTTTCCAGTCTTCACAGTTTTAACTGGGGGTGTTGTTGACACTCATTATTTGTTTTACCCTGAATTTTAAAGATCATTCACTGCACCGAGGGAGAAAGGTAGTGCATATGACTTACGCCTCATCCGCTCATAACCTCACCTATCTGTGAGTGGAGTGAGCACAAGTGGGCAAGCATGTGTTTGGAGACACGTCCTGAGACCAGCGCATCTGCACGTGTCGAGCATGTCAAGTGGGACAAATGGAGCAGCGGGCTCAGGGATCCTGTTTGACAAACATTTACAAGTTTATTGGCGATAAATAACTTGAAATAAAATGTAAATACTACTAGGCAGCATGCTAGTAGAAGGCAAGCAAGCTCTCTAAGGTTTTAAACTGTGGTTATGTACATGGTTTGCTATATTGACTTCGGGAGTTGAACAATCAGCTGCTCCAAATAGGGAGCATTGTGTACTTGCCAGTTGTATAGTGTCCATTGTCCTGCATCACCCAGGTTAATTGATAGGTGGACCTGTATTAACTGCATTTAAACTTCCTTGTTACTCACTTTAAGAGAATAAAGTATGGAAGAAATGATGACATACTGTGAGTCCTCCGATATGTATGCAAGGGGGAGGAGGGGGTAGTGCAGAATTCACATGTACAAGATGTATGTTAATTACAGAATTAAGTCAAGAAACTGAAAGACTGAATAACAGACTGGAGGTACAATATGAGACTGCTAATCTAGAAAAATGTATAGAAAATGCAGAACTGAGACTCAACAGGGATACAGAGCCAACCAAAACATTAGCAGAAAAACTATCCTGTAATAAAAGTTTAGTGGAGGGAGCTAATAAAACAAGGATTAGGGAAGGGGGGAATGAGGAGGGCCGTGATTTAATAGAAGAGGACTGGTGTAGGGTACAATCCAAAACAAAGAGAAGAAGGGAACAACCAATTAGTAGGGTCACATTAGAACTACAGAACAGGTTTAATGTTTTAAGGGACCAAGGGGAAACCATGGAGGTTGGAAACAAAACTCCTTCAGATGAGTGTAGGGAGGAACAGGTGGCACCTGTGAACCCCATTAATCCAGATGGTGAGGTGACCCCGGAACCTCACAAGGCCACTCATTCACAAACTGATATTGATATAGGTGAAAATAAGGGTAGAGCTATTCCGGTCCTGGGAGACTCTATGATAAAAAATGTAGGTTCAATTATTTGTAATAAGAGAAAAGAAAACACAGTAGTAGCCTCTCTCTCTCGGAGGCAAAAATTCAGGATATCAGAAATAATTTAGATGGTTTTATTGAGGGCTCAAAGAATCCCATTATAGTCCTACATTTTGAAATGAACGATATAGGAAAAAGAAGAGAAATCAATATCCAAAAGGATTTTGAATGGGTAGGCAGGGCTTTAAGAAACAAAGGCTGTAAAGTAGTCATTTCAGAAGTACTTCGTGTCCCAAAGGCTAATTTGGCAAGAACGAGAAAATTATTCATCTAAATGGCTGGCTTCAGAGGTGGTGTGAGAGGGAAGGATTTATATTTTTAAGGAACTGGGTAAGTTTTAGAAACATCAAATTGTTTGGCAGGGATGAGCTCCACCTAAACAGGGCTGGATCGAGGCTACTAGCAAATAAAATGAATACTTGCATTAACAGATGTTTAAACTGCTTGGTCAGGAGAAATTGGGAGGGGATGAACTCTCCAGTTCCACAGAAGAATACACCAGTATCACAGTATTAGTTAACAAAGCTATGAAGGAAGGATGGAAGTTCCTGCTTTAGATGCCAAGGCCCAGATATTCAAAAGGGTTGAGCATGGCGCAACAGTGTTGTGCCATGCGCAACCCACTGATGTGCCCGGCACGATATTCAAAAGGGAAAAGTGCGCAGCACAAATCCCAATGCGCCGGAGCACATCAGTAATGTATGCAGGCGCAGGTAGGTAGGTGTGCCCATGCATACCCTGCACAGCCCGATATTCAGCCCGGGATGTGCAGAGCCATGCATGTGCAACCCCTACCTGCACCAGCACAAAGTTGATCCAAAAAAAAAAAAAGGAACAACGGATGGCCACCCACAGGTGAGCTTCCGCATTGCAGGGCGCAACACGGCAGCTGCCACCTGTGGGTGGCCACGAACTCCGGCGGCAGCTGGCGGGCGCCCCCCATGCCCGATCGTGGGCATTGGTAATAAATAAAGAAAATATGTCCAAACTCCTGGTGGTCCAGTGGACGCGCTGTATGCCGATCATGGGCATTTGTAATAAATAATAATATGTCCAATATCCCTGGTGGTCCAGTAGACCGCTGTGTGCCCGATCGCGGGCATTTGTAATAAAAAATAATATGTCCAATATCTGGAATGTGTAGTACGGTATGGGCTGCATGCCCATTGGCTCACGCTGTGGACCAATAGGCATACAGCCCTACCGACAGTGTCAGTCGGCGGGCGGCGGGGCGACAGGTGGGTGGGGTGCTGCCGCCCACCGGCTGACCGGGGCAGGAAGCGGGGCGGTGGGGCTCAGTAGGCGGGTGGGGAGGGGGGTACCACTAGACCACCAGGGATATTGGACATATTTTTATTTTTTATTACAAATGCCCGCGATCGGGCACACAGCGGTCCACTGGACCACCAGGGAGTCTGGGGATATTATTATTTATTACTAATGCCTGTGATCGGGAACACAGTGGTCCACTGGACCACCATAATGCCCGCGATCAGTTAGATAGCAGTCCACTGGACCACCAGGGAGTTTGGACATGGTTCTATTTTTAATACAAATGCCCGCGATCGGGCTGTGGAGCATATTGCAGGGGGCGTTGGTCCTCGACGGCTGCTGCCTGGCAGGGTGTCAGGCGCAAGTCGTCAGGGATTGGTGCACCTGCATGCAAATAGTGCCATAATGACATGCAAATGGCCCCATTTGCGCCTTGAATACATTATGGCCCCATTTACATGTCAAGTTTTGAATATCGCAGTTGCTGTGCATAGCGCAATGAAACTTGTGCTAGCACATCCCCATGCTCCACTCTGGCCGCTGGCGCAGTCCCACTGCGCCATGCACACTGCAGGTGGCCAGGGTGCGATATTCAATGCTGCTGAGCCATGGCGCAGCTCCGTTGAATATTGCCCAGTCCACACCCCTGCGCAGCCAAGTTGAGCTGCACCCAAGCTTGCGCCACAGCCTGGCGCAGTTTGAATACCTGGGCCCAGGAATTTAGTACGAAAAATGGATGAGTTAGCACCTTGATAAGAAATGATATACAAGTCTGTGCTATCACTGAAATTTGGTGGCAAGTTGATGACAGATGGAATAGAAATATAAAAGGATACAGTCTGTTCAGTAGGAAAGAAATAATAAAGTGTGTGTGTTGGGGGTGGGGGTAGTGGCGTGTATGTCCGGAAACTATGCAAGCTAAATTTTTGGAATTAAGGACCAATGACAGTTTGGAACATGTTTGGGTTAAGATACACCCGAAGTCTGGTAAAAAGATTATCATTGGAGTAGTGTACAGGCCACTATCCCAGGAGTCCAAGGCAGACTTAGAGCTCTATAATACCCTAGATAAATTAAGTCCTGATACCAACATTATGTTAGCTAGAGATTTAAATATGCCAAGTATAAATTGGAGTGAACCTGAGGGGAGAAGCAACTCAGAAAGTTCCTCAATGTAATAAGCAAACTCAATTTAGACCAATATGTAATGACAGGAACGAGAGGGGATAATATTTTAGACCTGGTATTGAGCAACATGAATGGACAGATCATAAAATACAGAACACTAGAGCCACTAGGCAACATTGATCACGACATGGTACGGTATGATGTTAGGGAGACCACCACAAAAGTAAAAGGCAAAA
Source organism: Neoceratodus forsteri (assembly GCA_016271365.2). Taxonomy (NCBI): domain Eukaryota; kingdom Metazoa; phylum Chordata; order Ceratodontiformes; family Ceratodontidae; genus Neoceratodus; species Neoceratodus forsteri. The sequence continues at coordinate 826,443,893 of CM057449.1, forward strand.
CCATAAACAAATGTTTTGGTAAAGCAGACTTTGGAATGATGAGGCAAGAATTAAGGCCATGGCATTGGGAGGCTGATTTCAGATATTTAGACCACAGTGCAATGTGGAACATTCTCAGAAATAAACTGGACTATTTAGTGAACAACTATGTGACAGAACGTATAAAATATAACAAGTCTGGTAGAATACCAAAGTTGTTTAACAAAGGAGTTGATAGGTAAATAAGGAGTAAAAAGAAAGCGTATAAAAGGGCAAGAAAGGTTAAAAAACAGGACGCCTGGACTAAATATAAAACAATAGTAAAGGCATGTCAGAAACACATTAAAAGAGCCAAATGAGACTACAAACTGAAGCTAGCATCTGAAGTTAAGGACAAGTGCAAGTCCTTTTATAACTGTATTAGCTACAAACAAAGGGACAATGTCCAAGATGAACCATTAAAGGATAATAAGGGTAATCTGGTTAGTGAAAAAAAAAATGGTTCAGTTACTAAACAGCTATTTTTGCTCAGTCTTTTGCAATAAACCAAACAATAATATAACCTTGGACTTAGACAGAGTAGTCAATACAATAGAGTTGGACAAGAATGATATTTAAAAAAGGTTGCAACTGCTAAACCCAAATAAAACACCGAGCCCAGATGGAATTCATCCCAGAATAATTAAAGAGCTGTCAGATGAATTGGCAAGACCAATTACACTGCTGTTCCAAAAGTCACTAAACATGGAGAGTACAGTGGATTGTTGGAGGCAAGCAACGGTAGTCCCTATTTTCGAAAAAGGTAGTAGGAACCTTGCGATAAACTACCACCCAATAAGACTAACATCTGTTTTAGCAAAAGTGTTGGAGAGCATAATTAAAGATACGCTTGAGAGATTTATTACAGTTTTGAACATGACAGATGACACACATGGATTCAGGAGAGGTAGATTGTGTCGAATGTGTTACAATTTTATGACAAAATTAGCAGGGCCCTGGACTAAGGGTTTCTTGTGAATATTGTATATATGGACTACAGTAAGGCATTTGACATGATACCACACCATGAACTAGTTGAAGCACTAATAAGAGCAAGAATCAATACCCATATAGTGTCATGGGTAAATTCGTGGTTGGAGAATCAAAAACAAATGGTGAATATCCATGGTGAGACATCTGACTGGGCTGGTGTGACCAGTGGGATCCCTCAGGGCTAAGTCCTGGGCCCAACTTTGTTCAACTTTTATGTGTCAACAATGCAATGCAGTGAGGGTATCTGGATTTCAAAATTCGCAGATGATACCAAAATAGGTACTGTGGTAAATGGTCCTATGGAAGCAGGAAAATTGTCAGGATGAGCTGATCAAGTTAGAGTCATGGACAGATGAACATAAGCTCAGGTTCAGCCTTAACAAATGCACAGTAATGCACCTAGGAAGATCAAATCCTATGTCACAATACATTTTGAATGGCCACATTCTTAAAGTTATATCTGGGGAGAGGGATCTGGGGGTGATAATTACAACTGATCTCAAGTTCAAGTCTCAATGTAACACCAACGCCAAGAATGCAACTAAAATATCCAACTGCATTAGAAGGCACATCAGTTGCAGGGACAGAAGGATGGTGATGCCTCTGTACTCATCCTTGGTCAGGCACCATTTGGAACATTGTGTCTAATTTTGGGCACCTAGTACTAGAACAGAAATAAAAACTCTTGAAAGAGTACAGTGAAGTGCAACAAGAATGGTAAAGGGTCTTAGAAATCAGAGCTATGAGGACAGGTTAAAGAAACTGAACATTTTCTCATTGGGATATAGAAGGTTAAGGGGAGACCTCTGTGGGAAAGTTTGGGGTTCAAATTAAAGGACCAAACTTACATGACAAGAGCCCATAGTTTAAAACCGAAGGGGGAAAAATGCTATACAAAGCGTAGAGCCACCTGGTATAACCAGAGGGTGACTGCGGTTTGGAATGGTCTTCCCATAGAAGTAGAGGGCATTTAAGACATGACCAAGTTTAAGGATACTGTAGATTGGACAAATATTTTATAACCATGCATCAGGATATTCACTTATGTAAAAGGGGCAATCTTTAAATAGGTCCTCGGGCCTCATCTAGCTTGTAAAGAATTATGACAATTATGAGAACAAATGTCTTGGACCAGGGAAAGGGTGGTGGTGCCCGGCTACCCTGCCTCTGCTACCTGTGCTAATGAGTCCATAATAGGCATGCAAACGGCCCCTAAGCATCTTGCATGCTCAATTGACTCATTTATAAGGGTCCCTTTGAAAACTGCAGATAGCACTCAAGTGCTATCCACTCTTGAGACGCACTTCTGGAGCCATGTCTGGGCAGTGCTACTTAACTTAGAGCTCATTGACGTGGCCCTGTATTCAGTTGGATAATGCCGGTGTACTGTCCAGCTGCATATAGCATCCTCGGACCCATGGACAATTGCAAAGTGCAAAGCAAACCTTTGTGCTGTGCTTTGCGCTGTCTGAAGATTGGGCCCCTGCTCTTTAAGTAATTTCAGGAGTTTTTGTTCAGATGAATTCAGATTGATTCAAATTGTCAAGCTTAGTGTTACATCAGTGCAACTCTAGCAGTTGAGACCAAGCTCCCTTTTTAAGATCTGTCTGCTCAACTATATCTCTACAGATTTCATTTCTTTTATTTACCAGGTGGTGGACTGGGTTAAATAACCCATTTTCAGCCATGCCTGATATAAGATAAAGCATCATAAACTCAGATTTCAGAAGGCTCATTGGATAATTTCCTCCAGCTATTCACTGTTCTTACAGGGACTCCTAGACTCCTCACAGATGTTAACACTTCTAAGTAACTTCTTAGAAGGACATTCGGGGTGGGATATTCAGAAATGCACCAGAGGCAGGTGCAACAGCTGCACAGCACATGTACACTGTGCCAGTGCGCACCCAACGCAATATTCAAAGGCTGAGCACAATGGCAAGTGACAGCGCAAGATGGCTGAATATCGCAGGGATGCGCCATCGCGAAACAAGGGCTGCACCAGGGAGCAAGTCAGCAGGTGCCATCGTGCAACCTGGGCTGAACAATGGAGCAAGGCAGAAAGCGCAAGAGCACAACACTGGCCGGGCAAGGGACAGAGGCGCACGGGCCATGGCACAGGGCACCCTGCACAGTGTGAAGCAGGCCACAAGAGCAGGACACACAGCCACCAGGGTGCAGGGGATGTCAGGAGGGAGGCAAGGCAGGCACACGGCCACAGGCCCTGACCATGTTAACCACAGCAGTGCATGGAGGTGGCATGACACCAATGACCACTGGCAGGCAGCCACGGGCAACACCCACAGAACAGTATGGGACATGCTACTGGGACCATAGCTGACAACACACATGCTGACAGCACACAACACACAAGCCACACAGCCTAGTAGGGATCACAAGTATGCCCCAGGGCACACACACCGGTCACTGTCATTTCACTACCAGTCAAGCATTGCTTGTAAAGCGCTTTGGATGTATGAAAAGTGCTATATAAATGCTGATTCTTCTTCTTCTTCTTCTTCACTGGGCACAGACCACCAGACACAAGCCCCAGTCGACCCCAGACATACCACACAGCCACCATGCACACCACTGCAGCATGGCTCCATATGCCAGCTGCAAAGCAGACATGGACAGGGATAGCTACCAAAATAGAAGTGTATTAAAAGTAACAACAGAAACTATATACAGAGGAACAGGGATGGGGCCAGGGAATGGGGAGGCCACAATCAAGAAGGTAGGCTGGGGAAGGGGGGGCCGGGGGACAGGGAACATGGCTAGACAGGGTACAGTGGAGGAAGGGGAAGGGGGTCAGGGGAAGGGAGGGTGACGCAGGCCAACTGGTCCCACATGACGTTAATGTCCTACCAGCGCCTTGTCCATCGTCACCTCTGTGGCCTGAACAGGGCCTGCCTTATGACGTGGGCCACCGCAAGGGTGGCTGTGGTAACCCTCAGGATCCTCTCCAGCAGCCTGGTGTGGACATCCATTTGATGGACACCTAGGACAAAGGAGGGGACAAGGATGAGTGCTCACCCATACAACTGTAGCCCATCCACCGTGCACAGCAGACAGCAGCGACATGTGCCCTGTAGTAGGCACACAGCCATCTGCAGTGTGCTTGCCCACATGAGCCACCATCCTGACCATCCACAGCCACGCACAGCACTGCACACCACTACCAGCCATGCACAGCATGCCACAACCATGGCTGCCAGGCAAATGGCCACTGCTGGGGGATGGCAGTGGCCTGGCTGGTACCCCGGATGCATCCTAAGCCCACCTGCAGCAGTGACATACACGTGCATAAGACGCGGCATGGTGCAATGGACCATGCCGGCGATGCACAGCTGTGATGGCTTTGTGCACAGGGGACTGTGGCCCACCCCAACCCCACACAACAATGTACACTGACAGAGTGCCTACCTGCATGCTGCAGCACAACTGGCGCCTGTCCGCCAGCACCTCCCGCATGGCCAGCATCCCTCTCCCATGTGCCACCGTTGGCCTGCTGCCATCCGGCAGCGGCTCCCACCATCCTTGCTCTGCACCAATCTTCAGGGCCTAGTAGGGAGACAGTGAGAGGTAGACATCAGCACCAGGTAGCAACCCACATGTCCCACCCCCCCCCAAGCACAGTATACCCCATGTCCCTGCTCAGTGGCGTTGCCATGGCACAGCACACCTGTGGTGCACTGTCACAGCTGGCATCGTTCCCAGCCACAGACCCCCACCCCCGGCAGCACAGCGTGACACCCACTGGTACCCCACAGAACACCAACAAGGCACAGACGTGGAAATGTGCACTCATCTGGCCGTGGCATGGTGCCCCTTCAGACGCATACCTGCAGTGTCCTCAACAGGTCTGGATCTCTCCACCATAGATCCCCATACCTGTGGTGGCACTGCTCCCCAGTATGTCATGACCAAGTGGCCTCCTCTAATCCCTCAGCCACCCCCTGCTATGGTGCGTGGCTTGTCCAGGGGCATCTGCCCATATAGGGTGCCAACATGGAGCTCCACTATTGCCACCAGGTTGACCAGCTCGACCTGGCTCCAATGTGCTTCTGTGAGGCATGTTGCAGTCTGCACCGCTGAGACAAAATGGCACCCAGGAGTGCACGAGACACGCGTGGGTGTGCGACTCACCTGGCGATGCTCTGCCATCCCCAATCGTGCATGCCTCATTGCTGCATGATACAGCTGGGGTAGTGCTGGCACATGCCACAGGCACCCGGGGGTCGAGGGATACATATAGGGGTCAAAGGTTGGCACGCGCACCTTGCATGACAGCGTGACAGGGCACGGAAGGCATGGTGCACCATAGGGTCCAGTGTGCCCCATGGGCCATGTGCCAATGGTGCACAGGCAACATAGGGTGTACAGCGCACATGCACCGCATGCCCAATAGTGGCAGAGCACCATACCGTGTATAGCGCACTGTGCGTAGGAAGTGCTACCGACATACGTGATGTCAGTGTGCACATGCGCTGTGCCAGGTGGACTGTGCATGTCATACAGTTGCGCCATGGCTTGAGCATGTGCATCTCCAATGCGCCATGTGCAATTCCACAATATTTATCCGGCACATGCAGATGAGCTGATCAGCATATCAGCGGCGCATGGGAGACATTTGCATCTCATTACAGTTGTGCATTCCCTCATTTGCATGTGATGCGCTATAAAGACACCATGGGACTGCACAGGCACCAGACCGGTATTGCATCCTTCGCAGGTAAGACGCCAGGCAGTGGGCATGTTGGGACAGAGGATTGAGGGGGCGCCTCGTGTGTGGCAGCCAGCACTAACCACATGTCCTCACCCACAGGAACGAGCATGTCAGAGCACAAGGAGGTTGAGGAGCAGGGGCCTGCATGGAGGCACAGGCCCAATTTCACAAGGGCAGAGTGTGATGCCCTTTATGACGCATACCTGGACCAGGAACCCTTTCTGAGTAGCTCCACAGGCACCCCTCAGGCCAGGGCAGAGGCATGGGAGGGATTGGCCAGGGCTGTGAACCTGCAGGGCAGCCATCAGAGGTCAGCACAGGAGTGCAAGAAAAAGATGGGCACGGACCGGAGGCAGATAAAGGAGAAGGTGGCTGCCATCTGGGCCACATGTGCTGCCACAGGCGGCGGACAGCCTGAGGTGCCACAGCTGACACCGCAGGAGGAGCTGGTGGTGGCAACTATGCGGCGCAGCACCATTGAGCGTGTTCCCAGTGGTAGATTCCAGATGGGGGGAAGCCCATCACTGCATGGTAGGTACAGTGGCGCATGGAGATGGGGGTGAGGGGTGCAAGGGGGCAGGGGTGCTTGGTGGTGGCACTAACTTGTATGTGTTCCCTTACAGATCCTGAGTGCCTGCATGCAGCTGCAGTGGTGGCAGTGCCCACCTTGGGGGCTGTCTTAGCCCTGGAGGAGCACCCATCCACCTCCACTGAAGTACGGGGTCCAGACCACTGCCGGCCCTTCCCCGTTGTCTGACCGGATGCCTGTGGCATGGGCGTGGATGAGGCCCAGGCAGTGTTTCAGCAGGATGCCAGCCATGGCATCCAGTATGCTGAGACACTGATCGGGGCAGGGTCCAGATCTGATGACGACATGGCCACTATCCTGGACAGTGGTGATGCCAACCGGGGGGAGGCACCCCTACCACGCACCAGACATGGCAGCGCTGATGGTGCTCAGGTGGCACTTGTCGACCCTCCAGCCACACCGCTTGGCGAGGTGGTGGATGACGTACCTGTAGCGCAGACCATACTTTGTGGTGGTAGTGATGTAGCCACCCCGGCGCTATCACATGCACGGCAGCTGGAGGGGCAGCAGCAGCAGCAGGATGGTGCCGAGAAGGTTCCGGGTGCAGTGGTTGCCACCATTGCACTGCAGACAGTACAGGCCCAAGGGGGCCCTGCTGTGCAGCCCACACCTGTGTGGGGGGCCATGCCACGGGGCTGTGCAACTCCCACGGGTCAGCGCAATGCCCAAGCCCCCCAGGGCACTGACCCTCTGACCGAGCACACCCATCTGCTGTGGGCATCCATGGAGCAACAGATGCAGGTCGTGACAGGGTTGCGTGCACTCCGCACTGAGCTGTGCCAGTCTGCAGGGTGGCGTGATCAGGACTTTGAGCAGCTCCTGGCCGAGGCCACATGCATGCAGGAGGACATGACCACAGGCCTGGATCGGCTCACCGCTGCAGTCATGGCCGCCCTAGCACCACTGGCCACCCTGGTGCAGGGCCATCCACAGCAGTCACCGTGGAGTGCATTCTCCACCCCTCAGTCCCGGTGTCATCCAACCCCGGCATTGTCATTGCCGGGATCCGCTGTGGGCATTCCAGGCACACCTGGAGCAGGCCTGTTTGGGGGCCTGTAGATGCCTGTGAGGGACTGGTCACATTCCCACAGTGACACACCTGGGGGACCATCTGTGACACCCCCTGTGGCCATCGCACAGCCTACATCTGCTGGGCGGTCTCAGCGGGGCTGTCCACATGTCCGTGGTGGCCATGCAGCTGCACAGCGGTCATGATCCACCACCCTCCCTGTCTGCTGCCTGCCACAGCCCTGTATGCACAGTGATGTGGTGTGTGCGTGTGCGTACCATGGCCATGCGGTCCATGGACCACACAACATGCCTGCCTTGTGCACACTTACCCAGCCACTGGCCACTGTGGAATGTGCATGATGATGCCATCACATCACTGGCCACCCCTGTGCACTGGTGTTCAGCGTCTGACACACACCCTTCGGCGGCTTTGGGGTGTGCATGTGTGAATGCCCTTGTGACTGTGCTTGTGTGTGTGTAGGTGTGTGGGGCTGTGTGGGTGGGGTCCACAGTGCCATAAGGGATGCTTCCCCAGTGTCCTGTCCCATGTCCATCAATGCTGCCCTCCAGCCTTGTCTGTTGTGGGGCCCAGCCAGGCATACCTGTATTCTGTGCCCTGATCCCTGGGACATGTGTGTGTTCATGTTCACCTTCCTGCATGCACCATAGTGCTCCTGTGCAATGGTGTCCTGGTGCTGCTGGGCCATCCTGTACAGCCAGAGTTCCCATTGTCTGGGGGGGCTGCCCACCACCGTGTAGCCCAGCATCCACATTGTCCCCATTACTGTTCCCCTCTTCAACCTCGACAGCTATCCCACAGTCAGTGGCCATGTTGTGTAGCACAAAGCAGGCCAGGAATAGGCCACAGGCCTTCGAGGGGCTGTACTGTAGGGCACCACCAGACCTGTGCAGGCAATGGAACCATGCCTTCAGCAGTCCAAACAAATGCTCAATGATGTTCCGTGTGCTGGAGTGTGCCTCATTGAATCTCTCCTGCGCTGTGGTCAATGGGTGCCAGTACGCAGTGAGCAGCCAGGGCTGGAGTGGGTATCCGCTGTCACCTGTATGGTGACATGATGGGTTAGCACTTTGGGCTGTGTGGATGCCCCCACGCCACACAGCCAGACCCTCTACACCCCCAGCATAGCATCTCCTGCCCTGTTGTGCAGGGCTGCCCATCCCAGCTGCATACTCACCTACTAAGTGGCCTGTGTTGATGTCCCCACTCTCAAACCTGTGGCACAATGCAGACTGGTGCCAGATGAAGGCATTGTGTGCTCCACCAGGATGTGTGGCACAGACATTGATTATGCACCTCTTGGCATCGCACACCACCTGGCAGTTGACACTGGGGTAGCCTTTACTGTTGATGTAGGCCACCCCCTCCAGCCCCGGTGGTGTGTGGATGCCTACGTGAGTGCAGTCAATGGCCCCTAGCATGCCAGGCATATGTGCAACCCTGTGGAACTCCTGCATGTTTGCTGCATGCTCCGCCTGTGTGCTGGGGAAGTGGATGTATTCCGCAGCATGTGGCAGCAGTGCCTTGAGGAACTGTGTGAGGAGCCATGACGCAGCTGACCGGGTTATGCCTGTGGTGTCCCCTGTTGGTCTCTGAAAGGTGTCCGAGGTGAGCAGGCACATTACAGCCGTGACCTTTGTCTCCACTGACAGGGCACGGCTCTGTCTTGTGGATGCCTGCATCTCATCACTGCACAGCTCACACAGCTGCCTCAGAATCACCCGGTTCAGGCGGTACCAGCCCACAATCTCAGTGTCACTGTACTGTTCGAAGGTAGTGCAGGCACGGTACCACCTATTCCAGGCATACCACCACCGGACCCTTCCACGGCCACGCCGCTCAGCCTCCTGCCTCCTCACACCCCTCATTACCACCTCCATCTGGAAGATTGCACTGACCATGGCCTGGCCTGTCCTGCCCCCCCCCCGCGGCTGACTTCCTGGGCTACCCCAGCTGTGTGCTGCTGCCTGGGCCCCTGCACTGGGCGTACGCCTGTGTTGGGGACCCACACACACACACACACTCTGTGGTCAGCTCACACTCACAGGCACAGTCAGGGTCGCACTCCCTGTCCCACAGCCCATTGCACCTCCTGCCTCTGTGCCTGTTCTGCACCCCTGCTACTGTCCTGCCTGGCCACTGGCCTTCTCTCTGTCTGTCTTTCTCTGTCTCTGTCTCTGTCTCTCTCTGTCTCTCTCTCTCTCTCTTTGTCTCTCACCCCACTCCCCTGGGCACAAGCCTCCGTCCCCTGCTTGCTCCATCCTTTTCTAGGCTTAACTTTGCTCCGCACATGTCCCTGTTGCTCCGAGCTTGCACCATTGGCTTGCTGTTGAATATCGCACTGTGCAACTTATTCATGGGTATGCCCCCTGCACTTGAGCATGTCTTCATTAGGGTTGCGCATTGGCACACTGCGATATGCGCTGCGCAATGTCGCCTGCTGAATATTGCTCATTGGTGCATGTCCACTATTGTGCTGGTGCATCTCACTTGTGCCATACGCAACCGCTCTGAATATCTCACCCTAAAGATACAAGAGCCTGCAAACCTATGTTTTCTGTGGAACTGGTTTCAAATATTAGTTCGCATTCTGGTATTGTTCCTTTTTTATAGGCCTTTCATCCAATATTGGTTCACATTCTGGTATTGTTCCTTTTTTATTGACCTTTTATCAAATATTGGTTCACATTCTGGTATGGTTCCTTCTTTACTGGCTTTTTATCCAATATGGGTTCGCATTCTGGTATTGTGCTTTCTTGGCATTTTATCCAATATGGGTTCGCATTCTAGTACTGTTCTTTCATTCTCGGCTGCAGGGTCCAGGTCGCGAGGGCATAACCGGAGGAGCCCTCCCCCCACCCCCCGAAGTAAAACAAGGTACGAAGACCACGCATTTCCCTGAAGGAGAGCTTCTCTGCAACTGTTGTTATTGGCGCCTTTTTTAAATTCGAATTGCCTTTATGTCGACCAAACAGTGGAGATAGATTTTTAAGCTGGATTTTATTTTACCTTAGGGATATTTTTGCCTTTATATACAATGCACCTTAAGAGGGTTTTTATTTAACTTTAGTGAATATTTTTGCCTTTATAACTGGTGCAGCTTAAGAGACTTGTAATTTACTGTTAATTATACTGCATCAGCCTGTATCCTCTGGGGGAGCAACAGAGCAATCAGACTCTCCAAATCAGACACTCCACTTTCATTGTTAGAAAATATGCAAATGCTTTACTTGGTCTGGCTATAAAATTCATGCATCTCCTTTCTCCACAGCAGAGGTTGTGGATCCATCGGCTGCAGGGTCCAGGTCACGAGGGCATAACTGGAGGAGCCTCCCCCCCACCCCCGAACCGAAACAAGGTACGAAGACCTTGCATCTTCCTGAAGGAGAGCTTCTCTACTGCTGTTTACCCTGCCCACCCCCAATACCCTCCACCCTTAGCCGGCTTTTCTTTTATTCAAGAGTGTCTCACGATATCGTGTGCGTCACGGGGCTCGCGTTTTTTCTAGCTCTCTTGTTTTCCACCTGCACTTTATCTTCACTGACCACCAGGTGTCGCATTTAAGTTCGAACTCGCCTATTCCTTGTCAGTTCCCTGCCTCTTGCGTCTTTCACTACCACTAGCTCCTTTATACCGCCTTGCCCACTCTCCCCTGCTTATTCCCCCTAATTACTCCTGTTGAATTATGCACACAAAGTTCACTAGCTACCTTACTATCGGTCTCTTACTACTTGCAGCAGGGGACGTACATCCTAACCCTGGCCCTTCAAACCTACCCATGGTGCATTCAACAGCAGGCCCCTACCCTAACACAACCCCTAACCCCACTAGAGACCACCTCCCATGGGGTCTGCACCTCCTGCACCTAAATATACGTAGCTTGCCCCTTAAACTTGACTCCCTCCAGTTACTCGCAACACACTATGCCCCTGATGTCATCGTCCTCTCTGAAACTTGGCTAAACAAACAAGTCCCTGACTCCTCGATTGCTATTCCAGGCTATGCAATTGCCCGTCAGGACAGGTCAACCAGAGGCAGTGGTGTGGCTATCTATGTAAACTCTAATCTGCATTTCTCAACCGCCCTAGCCAAAGCTGAACCCAATGCCTATGAAATTCTCTTGCTTCAACTGACTATCCCCTTCTCCCTCCCTATCTACATAGCTGGAGTCTATTGCTGGCCTGACTTCCCAGCTTCGTCTGTCACAGATCTCCTAGAACAAACTGCCAACCAAACCCGTACTGGTGAACTCTATGTCATGGGCGACTTCAATCACAACTGGCTAGCTCCCTCCTTCAACAAAACCCAGATGGACATTGCCTCGCTTAACCTCTCGCAAACCACTTCCCTGCCCACACGCCTAAACTCCAAAACGGGAAACCACTCACTACTTGACTGGGGCCTCACCAGTCACCCCCACTGGGTTATCGCTTCAGGGCTCCTACCCGATTCCCTAACTGATCACCACATTATTTATCTAGTCCGGAAAATCCACCGACCTCATCCCCCTTCAAAGTTCATACTCCAACATTCCTACGAATCTCTAAACCTTGCCTCTATGCTTCAAGACTTAGCTCTTGCTTGCTAGGAATCCCCCACCAAACCTTGCTCTATCGACGATGCCTTCCTGCATTTCCAAAACACGTTCCCCCAAGTCTGGGATGCTCACACCCCACTGCGTCGCTCCAGAGTACATGGCTATCACCTGCTCTGGATCACCCAGGAACTGACAGCCTGCCAAATTGCCCAGAACAAAGCATGGAGCACTCACAAAACCTCACGCCTCCCAAGCGACCTTGTCATCTATTGGTCTCTACGCAACAAATGCACCAGAGCAACCTGCCTAGCTAAAGCGGAATACTTCAGCTCCTGTCTTCATTCCAACTTAAACTGTCCATCCAAATTCTGGAAGGTTATTCACTCCGTCTTCTTACCCCCAACTGCCCACCCTCCCCCTCTCCTCCTCATGAACAACTCCCTCCTCACTGAGCAGCAGGATGTCACCACTGCTTTCAACACATATTTCTCCTGTGCCTCGGCCCTCCTCTCTTCCCTGCCCACCTCGATGCCACTCAGTCCTCCTCCTCCCATATGTTCTAATTCCAGTGGGCCCTCCACCTCCACCTTCAAAGTAATTCTGCCAGTTGACATCCTCGAAGCCCTTCAGGCCCTCGACACAACAAAAGGTAAATCTCCTGATGGCTTTGACTGCAATCTCCTCCACCTCTCCCCCCCAGCCATTGCAACCCCCCTCACCACCTCCTAAACCTCTCCTTTTCCTCTGCTGCTGTCCCCCAGGTCTGGAAGCAGGCCATCATCATCCCCCTCCCTAAAGGGGGTGTCACCACCTCCCCCTCAAATTATCACCCTATCTCCCTCCTCCCTGCACTCGCAAAGCTACAAGAACACTTAGTGCTCAACCAACTCACCTCCTTCCTCTCTGACACCAACTTCTTCACGCCGGTCCAATCTGGTTTCAGGAAGGGCCATTCCACAGCCTCCTCCCTGGTTAGGTTCATGGATTCCATCCTCTCAGGCATAGACAAAGGGTTGATCCCCTCGGCCATTTTCATAGACCTTGCAAAAGCTTTCGATACAGTCTCCTACCCTCTGCTACTTCAGTGTCTCTCGGAAGCAGGCCTAGCTGGCTCAGCTACCAATTGGTTCAAAGCCTACCTTGCTAACAGAACTCAATCAGTTAGAATCACCAACGTCACCTCTTCACCCCTCCCTATAGCCACTGGAGTTCCCCAGGGATCAGTACTTGGCCCTGTCCTGTTCTCCATCTTTCTAAGTAACCTCCCTCTGGTGTGCTCATTCTCGTCTATTCAAATGTACGCAGACGATACTGTCCTTTTTGCTTCGGGTTCCTCCCCAGAAGAGGTAACAGCCAACCTCCAGGCTGACTTCAACAAGGTATAGTTATGGTTTAGCTCTCACCAGCTCTCTCTCAGTGTGAACAAAACTACCACCATGACCTTTGCCACTCGGCAACGTCTAACCAGTCTTCCTTCTCTCCCTACCTTCCACACCCTTGATGGGTCGGTTTTGGAGGACGTCACTTCCTTCCGCTACCTCGGGGTTTGGCTCAACCGTCACCTGTTCTTCTCCAACCACATTGATGCCATCATAAAAAAATTGCGCCCCAAGCTCGGAGCCCTTTACAGGAACTGCAACTGCCTCCCTCTCAAGGCCAGGCGTGAGCTAGTGCATAAGATGATCCTCCCCTCTTTTGACTACTGTGACATAGTATACAGTGCCGCTCCCAAATCTACCTTAGCCAGACTGGACACACTTTTCCATGTCTTCTGTCACTTTGCCCTCGATGCCACCCCCCACACCCATCACTGCAACCTCTACCATGCCCTCGCATTCCCGTCCCTTGAAAACCATCGCCTGCAGCACTGCACTAAATTTGTAGCCAAATTCTGGCATAACGCCTTGCCCTCATACCTCTCTACCTTACTTACCCCAGCTCCCTCCCCTTCTCATGCCCTCAGATCCCTCAATGATCAGAAGCTTTAAATCCCTAGGCAGAAAACCACTGTTGGGCAATCTGCCTTCTCCTACCACTTCCCCAAACTCTGGAATGAACTCCCTCCCCAAATTTGCCACTCCTCCTCTACCCACTCCCTGTCTTCAGCACTAGCAAACTACCTCTTGGTAAATTTCTCCTGCACTTAAGCCACAAAGGTGTCCCCTTTATCCCCCCCCCTCCTGATTGCCTGACCAGTGGCACCTAGCTTACGCCATGGAAGCTGGCTTATCTATACCAACTTTAGCACTTCTAGTACATGGGCTTTACCCTGTTCTAAACCCTCCTTGATACCGCCTGATCCTCACATTTTCTTCACTCAGTGTCGCACCTCATCTATCCAATACTGTAATATAATCTATGCCTGACTACTGTTGTTGTTGAACTGTACTGTTTGTCTTGTCCCTATTCCAACACACAATTGTATCCTGCAACTGCATAACTGAAACTTTCTCTGTAAACTGTTCAACTGAATCTGCCTACTGCATTGCTGTAATTGTGCTCAGCTATGTTCTACTGTTTTTCCTCGCAAATGTAACTCTCGATAACCTGCAAGTTATCTCCCACTTTACCCTCATCCCCCCAGGCCGCACTGGGAGACGAGCATCTTTTTGCTCAGTGTGCCATCCTGGTGAAACAATTTCAATAAGTAAATAAATAAATACATTTTATCCAATATGGGTTTGCATTCTGGTATTGTTCCCTCTTTCTTGGCCTTTTATCCAATATGAGTTCCCATTCTGGTATTGTTCCCTCTTTCTTGAACTTTTATCCAGTATCGGTTCACATTCTGGTATTGTTCCCTTTTTCTTGGCCTTTTATGCAATATCAGTTTACATTCTAGTATTATTCCTTCTTTATAGGCCTTTTAATAAATTCAGTAGGTATTTCCTATTTAGACAAAAGTAGTAAGAACCATGTTAGAACTGTTTAATGTAGTTTATGTTCTAGTTACGGATTTATTGTTACAATGCATCTGGGTTCTGCACTAGAGTTTTGTGGTTCTAGGGGGCATAAACTACATCAAATTTTTTTCTAAAATTGCACTTGCTACCAGTGTGTAAATCAGAAACACCCAATGAGTTTACTAAGAGGTTAATAAAGTCAGAACAATACCAGAATGAGATCTATATGAAAAACAGCTTCTACTAGAAAAACTGACTTACATGTAACCCCCCCGTGGGGGATTACCTGCCACACATGCAGCCTTTGTTCCTATTGATTTCTCCCAAGTGTCTCCAGATTCCAGCCTGTACATTTTTTAGCCCCTCCAGGTCTTGTTCCTGCCTCCTGGTGTCCCGTTCCAGCCAAAGTTCTAATCCAGCTCCTGTGGGGCTCAAAGTACAGTTGCGGTCTCACACTCAAGTGTTTGTCCTCGGAACAGTGGGAGTCATGCAGGCACAAGTGGCACCTTTGATCTTCAACCACCAGAGATTGCGGTCAAACCAGGGAGTAGTCCATCGATCCCGGGATCCCCATCAGCGAAGTGGGACCCCGTGACCACAGACATGGCACAGAGACGCTACTCTCCTCCTTATTAAAGGAGATCCAAGGAGTGTGTTTGGTTGGAGCTCATTAATATTCATGAGCAGGAGCCCCAATCATTTAAATATGCATGAGGGTCTGTTCTGCCCTTGGGGCAGCTGTATTTCGGCTATGAATGACAAAAAGGAAAAAAAAGAAATGTTTTTAAATAAATAAAGCAACTGCAATGTATGTTTGAGGGAACATGTTTAAACAAATGAACATTTACTTCTGGGTGTACCAGTAAAATATTGGGGCTCAGAGAAAAACAGCCTGTCTGCTGCTGCAACTCTGGACATAAAATATTGGCAGCAGTGACAGGAAAAAGGACTGAGCAAATGTGTTTATCTGTACAGTGACAGCAAGTACTCAAGCAGGGCTACAGAACTGTGGCGCTTTGGGGCAAATATCTATTTATTCCTGGCTGCACCAGAACTTTAATTCAGGACTGTGCTCATTCTGCTAACAGGACAGTGAGTTAACCAGCCATTGCAAGCAGCTACAGCCCATTAGGAAGCAAGGAAAACAAAGCCAGGACTTGAGGGACATTCACCAAAAGCCCATCAGTAAATGCCAAGTGCTCATGGGGACTTACAGGGACTAGTGTTTAAGCACCAAAACTGGAAGCCTGTAATGCATCCAGTGAGTTTCATACATTATTCATATTTGTGACTGACAAGTGCTTCAGCTAATCAGAGAGAAAGCATCAGGTTGCAGCAGCCAATCAGGGGCCTCAGAGGAACCCTATAAGAGACAGTGCTTTCTAGCTGTGTGAGCAGATCTTGCAGGAGCTCCCCATAGGGGAAGGGCTCAGGCCCCTGCAGAGCAAAATGAGCCTAGCAGACAAGTCGAAGCCTGTCCATGTGGGAGAGAGGCTCTCCTCCTTTCAGAAAGAAAGAACATTAGCAGCTTGTGTGCAGAAGTTCCTAGCCTGGGGGCTGCCAGCAGAATGTCCTCCAGTGCTAGCCCTCCCTTCCATGTCAGGGAAAGATGTGGGCCAGTGACCTGATCATAAGCCAGCTGTGAGAGAGCTGAATCTACCTCAGCAGTGAGAGTGCTGAAGAATCCTGTGATGACAGAGAGAGAAAACCATCTTGGCCAAGTAACCTGAGTGAGTAAAACAGTGTCTGAAAATACAACTTTAACCAAGCTTTAAGGGGCCACCCAGCATGAGCTAATAATTGTGTCTTGAAAGTATCTGCAAGGGGCAGTGAATGCATAAAGCATCTGGACTGTGATTGTATGTTTGTGTTTGCACCCTGCATCTGATCAACGCCTGGAGTGGGTGGACATGTGCTAATAACTGGAAAGGGGTTTAAAGCAAAACCATATAAATGTGTCTGACTTGAAGAGTATCACAGTGCTGAAAGGAAGTTCCCTGACCACGTGGAATGTTACAGACAGTGCCTGGTGGGCCAGAAATGTGTTCTGTGTAATGTGGGAGCTGCAAGGTCAGCAAAGATGCCATAGGGGACTACATGTTGTATTTAAGCTTAGATAGCTGGAGAAAATCAGTACTGCCAAGTACTACAGTAAAGTGTGAGTAAAGCAAGTACAAAGATTGTTGAGCCCAGGGAGCTAGAGTAAATAAAGATACAGCCAAGTATCAAGAGTTGCATCGAAAGAATCTATTGCATCTGCTTGGTAGCCAGTAAAGGCTACAAAATGGTAATGGATCCTGCCTCAAGCCCAGTCTAGTTCAAGCTCAAGCAATTCAAATTGTAGCAAGCCCAGCCGCAAGCTCGGTCTAGTAGTAGAAACAAGGATTGGGTAATGAGTCCTGACTAACCAGCAAGAGTGTTTAAGGCAACAGTCATTTTGTAACACAGGCTCAACCTGAGCAACAGCTGTGGACAGTGGCAGAAAAGCAAGCACAGATCCAGGACAGTATGCAGTCAACTGTGAACAAGTTCAACCTCTGAAGGGGTCTGGCCTTGTGCAAGTAAATACAAGCAAAGCTCCGTATGAGGTCATATAAACGTGCTAATCGGTAAATATGCTGAATAATTGTGGGAGACAGCCTGGTAGTGTGCCACCAACCATGGTACGGCCATATGCGCCTCCCTCAAGGGGTACAGCCTAGACACAAGGTTGAAGCGTGCCAGCCCTGCTCCTATCTGTTCATACAGTAAAGTGTCCCAGCCCTAAAGAGACACTGGCTTTAAAGTTAAAATACAAGTTCTTCATCCCAAAAGCTGTAAGACCCTTGCAGTCAGTATTCAGGCTCCTGGCTGTTAACTTTGTCCTGTGTCATGACCTTCAGAGTCAGAGTTCAAAATTGCTGAGAGCACTAATCCATGAGATCTTGTCTAAACCAATAAGGACATTCACTGCAAGCAATGCAGGGCAACCCCTACACCACCGATTGTGACTTGTACATAGTTCAAGATGTGTTTCTGCTAACTGCAGTTAATTTGCTTAATTCCTTAAGGGCCCCAACCATGCCAGTATATGTACAGCTGCACTATCCATCAGGCCTGCACCATGTTTGAGAACTTTATAGTAACTGGGTACCCAGGTTGTGTGGGATTGCGGGATCTTGCACTGTCTGGGATACTGGTACCAGTGTGGGTATTTTTAAAAAATGATCTGCCTTATGCAGCTAGTTAGATAGCCAGGGCTCTGGTTTATCACTAAGGTCAGTGGGGAAGAGTACAATCTGAAAATGTAAATTGAAACTGCACTGATTTACCCAGCTGGAGGGCTTCACCAGTACCAATCAAGCTACCCATTATATATATTGCAAATGCATAAACTCTACTCCAGTTCCCCATCCTAACTCCCATGTTCCCCAAAATAAATGTTGTTATTACTGTTTTTGCAAATCATCATGTGTGAATATATTATTAGAGAGAGTAATTAATTACAAAAATGTCTTAAATGTGGGGAAATGCATATGGGTCATGCCTGGGGGTGGTTAATGATATTTGTGGGTAGTGTAATATCTCAGGGGGTTATACCAGGTAACAGCTAGCCCATGTTAAAGTATACTCTGAGTGGAGGCACTGCGCAATTGTTTTCAAACTTGTTATAAGTTAACAAACCCAAACCCCTCAGCCTAGCTTGTAAGTAATAGGCAGGGGTATAACACTAGGAGTAGCGCCGCCTAGGGGTTACATACAGATTCAATGTTATTCCCCATTAAGATACAACACAGTACACCCAGCTAGCAAAAAATGTGGTCCACCAACCACTGAAACAGTTTCAAACTATTTCTTAAAGGAATCAAGAAAAATATTCTGAATTGACAAAAGTATATATCCTATTAAAGAGCAAGGCAAAAAATAACCACATTAAAATAGCCCAAACCCCAATTATGAGGAATATTTAAATAAAGGTCCAGCATACATTTAATTCAGCCTTGATTGCCCAAACAGTAAATAGACACTTTCTTAATGTAAAATTTTTCAGGCCCAGGGTGAACCACATTGGGCTGGACAAACCATACTGTTTTCAGTTGGGAGCTAGAGGCATAAACAAAGCACAGACACAAAGCAAATAGTATATCCTGCTTGCCCACAAAAAATAATTTAAAAACCCATTTGACAGAAAGATATTTTGTAGGAAGGACAGGAAGCAAACAGATAGTGTGGGGGTCACATGGATGAGTAGCAACTTGGAACCTTTTCCAGGCTTCCCCATGTGTGGGGTAATATTGCATACGTGTAGCACAGGAATGAATGCATACTAACAAATGTGAAGACTTGTTCCCACAAAGTAAATATGGGAAAGTTACATTACATGCTAGTATCTCTTGATCTTCTAATGTACCACACCACAGAGTCACATGCTTTGTCCTTTGACCTGGAGGTGCTAGGATATTCTGGGTCAAGTTATGTTAATGTATGCCAGCAGCATTCATGCATTACAAATATGATGTGGCTCAAGTCCAAGGTCCTCAGATCTTTTTTGCAATAACAGAGAACATAGACAATAAACAAATAATTCAGAGGCAAAATACAATTAGGAAAAATAAAGCTTAGCAGTGCAGCGGTAAAAAACACATAAATTACGGTCTCCATTAACAAATATACAAGCCATCAGAATGTATTATAAAAGATCAAACCTCTTGTATACTTAACTGATAGTTTCTGCTAGGAAAAAAAAGATTCCTAATAACAGTTTTTCCTCTTTTCAACCATTTTTAATCCATTGGACAGCAAGAGGGCTGCATGTGTCTCTCCAGAGAAGATACTTTAGAAGAGTATGAGTAAGTAAATTTCCTATCTTATATGAGGTTATCGCCCGAAAATAACACTCTGGTTGAATTACAGCAATAATATATGACTCACCATCCTGATAGAGGTTAGAAAGGAGCAGTCTAAGAGTTAAAGAGTGCATGAAAGACAACCAGACTTAAGCTTCATCTTCTGTAGGACAGAACATCTAAGAAGCAGTGTTGGGTAAAAAAAACCTGAAAATTTCTACATCAGAGTTTGATCGTGGACAAGCTACTGAGGTAGCCAGTGCATGTGTGGAGTGGGCTCTGAGTAAATTCTCCAGCTGTTTTCCTGCCAGTGAGTAACAGTGGTGAATACAGTTGATGAGCCAGCTAGAGATACAGAATGTTTTTTGGGTACCTAGGTAGTTTGTACAAAGCTTTCAGATCATAAGCCGCTGACAACTGGGGTAAATTTCTGGTTTCCCTTGTTTCTATCTATATAGAAATGTAGGGTCCTCCTTACACCTAGAGTAGAGATTAACCCTTCCTGGATCCTCTGGATTGAGAACAAGGTAGGTAGTACTAATGACTGGTTTAGATGGGCTTCAGATACTACCTTTGAAAGGAACCTGCAGCATGATGAGTACAAAAAAATACTTTTCTTGTGAAAATCTGGGTAAGGTGGATAAGTTACCAGAGCTTGTAGCTCTGAAATAATGGCCTGATGTAAAGGCCACCAGGAAAAGAGCTTTCCAGGTGAGGTTCGTGGTTTTGCAAGTGGTAGCTAGTTCAAAAGCAGTGAAGCCTGCTCAGGACAAAATTCAAGTGCTAGTTTACCATCACTGTTTTTTTAATCAGAGGCTTTATGTGTAGAATACCCATTAGAAATCTGGAGAAGATGAGTAAATAACAGGGCCTGAGAAATATCATGTACCAGCTGGTGAAAAGCTGAGAGAACATACATAAATACATACTGTACCTACGTAGACAATGACAGTAGAAAAAGGCCTGTCCAGTCTGCCCACCCTACCAAACTACTCTGCACTGCTCCTAGTGGTCATCCCTCAACTTTATTACTGCATACCCGGTTTCTATTTACTGTAATCCCATGCACTTTTAGAGAAGCAAGCTGTATACCCAGCTTTGGAATATCCAAAAGGTACTCTTCTATAATAAGCTCTGAAAGACAGGAAAAAAGCATCCAAGTCCCTTAGGTCACACCACATGGTAAGCCTCTTGTATTTGAACCCATAAGCTTTACTCAAGGAAGGTATTATGGCAGTTAGGAGTACCTGAGATACACTGTGATTCCAAACCTACTCTTCTCTTTGCATTCAGGATCCATGCATTAAGATGAATAGACAGAAGATCTGGATACAGTAGTTGCCCCCCAATGCTGACAAAACATGCTGTGCACTAGGGTTAAAGGCCACAACTTGTCTTAAAAAAATCATGAATGAGAAGGAACCAGATTTGTCTTGGTCAGCAGCAAACTGCAATGATCGTGGGCATCTTGCCTGCCTCCAGCTTTAGCAGAACTCTTTGGATCAGAAGAAAAGGGTCTGGGACTCATACAAGATGCAGATTTGTCTTATACGGATGCACAAAGCTCCACTGTACAGCTGGAGTTCCACAGTTTTATAATATTGCCTGTACCATCTCTGGGAGATGGGACTACTTAGGGTTTGCTAATGTCTGGCTGAGAGAATTTGCAGGGACATTTCTTATCTCCAAAATGTGGGTTGCCTAAATGTGAACTCCATTTGCTAATGTCCTCTCCCAAACTCTCATGGTCTCTTGACAAAAGTAGTGTGCATCTCTCTCCCCCTCCCTTGCTGTTGAGGTAGAAGATTAATCAATGGTTATCCCTGTGAAGTGTTAAAAGGAAGTCATTTAATCTGTCTTATAAAATGGGTTAAAAATGTCCTTAATGGTGACTGGCTGAAAACCATTTTCAGCCGTTTCCTTATCAGAACATAACCATCCAACTGGCACTAATTGTGCCAGGCTAGCCACAGTACAGGAGAGTATCAGTGTGCCATGGTCACCCTCAACAAAATTCATACCAACCTGCTGTAAAGAGTGGTCACAACACCAGTCAAACCTGATAGAAAAAAAAGCTGGAAGTTGTGGACTTAAATAAACCTATAACCTGTGTTCCACATTACATTAACTGCAAAAACAAATGTTATGTAGTGAGCTTAACTGCGAGGAAGCGACTTTCAATAAAATCCCATACCCGTTCCTGCACCAACTCACCAGACCAGTTTCTCCACCAGCTCACCAGATCTGTTTTTTCACCAGCTCACCAGACCCACACCTCTACCAGCTCTGTCACATGAGGTGATTTCTTCTTTGACCATTCCAGGTTTCAAACGGTATTATACCAGAGCAAGCAACCGAAATCAGGATCACAGAAGTGCTATTAAAAAAGCACTAAACACGGCAGCTGGTGAGGGACAGGCTCACTCCCGCTCCTCTGACTAAAAGCTGCTGAGTGCTTCCTCGCTGATGAGAAAACACACACTCAAAAGCATATCCTCAAGGCTTTTGTTTAACTGAAGTCTGACCTCTCCAGTATCAAAAGCCAACCGCAGTGAAGAGCGTGAACCACGTGTCACTGCTTTGAAACTGCAGTTCAGATCCACCAGCGCAGCTCCATTACCAATGCAGTGAATGAGAACAAGAACCCAGACCCAGTCCTCTGGCAGTACTTCTATATACAGTTCATAAAATAAAAACATTTTTTATTATAACTGAATGCCCGAACTAAGAAATTACTTTTTTTCACTTTATCTTTTTATTGAAATTCGAGTATATAAGAAGGCACACATCTAATATAATAGAAGACTATCCTCCATGTAAGGTATAAAATACCACTTAACAAAACACAGTATTTAGGGTAAACATATTGGAGAACCCTTATATACATGTATTGATAATAAAAAACAAACCTAGACAGGATGTAAGTGGAGAGCAGAAGGGTTACAATCAATAGGGTATTATAGGATCAGAAATAGCAACCATGTACGAAACACATGCTAGGGCAGGCTATGGCAAGACATTCAGTAAATTGCAAAAAGTGATAAATGTGGTAATATGAACAATGTTCAGTAATGGAGAGAGATGAAGATGAGAGAAAAGTGTGCAAGGAAAGAAAGAAGAGAGAAAAAAGCATAGAAGAAGGGAAGGAGAGAGGGAGAAAATGGAAGAAGGGAAAAAAGAGGAGAAATCTGTGCACAGAAGTTTCGAGAAAACCTAATCTGAGAGCAAAATAAGAAGTGGGGCTAAATATCCCTAAGAATTAGGGTCTAGAAGAACTAGGTTTGATGTACTTGAAGTAATCCTGCCATCATCTGTCATATACATTGAGTCGGTTATGAGTAACATGAAATAATCGGTCTAGGGAGGCATACTGAGAGAGGCTTTGAAGAACATCTGAAAGAGAAGGCACCAGAGTTGAGTTCCATTTCATAAGAATCAGACATTTGACCAGAAGAGAAAGTATGTTTAGCCATCTAAAATGTGCATGTGAGAGGAGAGAGCTATTGTGGATAAGGATGCCTAGAAGGAATAGCTTGGGGTCAAAAGGTAGTTTTTGTCCTGTTACTCTGGAGGCAAGTAAACAGACTTTATGCCAGAGCTTATTGATGGGAGTGCAAGACCACAAGATATGAAGTAGATCCCCGTTGGCCAAATTGCAGTGCCAGCAATTATTATTTAATAGGCCCATTCATTAGGTATTATGTGCTATACGCCAACAATTACTCCATTGTGCGTCTGAAATATTGTAGTTAAGAAGAGTACTCCATTTATTTTTGGCCTGTATAGACTGACCAGGTAGATTATCAATAATGTCTTTGTAAATGGAGCTATTTAATTTTACTGATAAATTAGTCCAGTGTGAGATGTATGGGTTTAGAAGAGTATGCCTATACACTAAATTAGAGAGAGAGTTATAAGCTGCCCGAATTTGTAAAAACTTCCAGAGGTCCTGTTTAGGAAGTTTCCATGTGACCTGCAAGTCTGAGAATGATCTAAGAGTGAGTGAATTCTGGTCCAAGATATCTCAAAGGAAGAAAATGCCTTTGTTCCTCCATGTATGACAGAAAATTGGGTGATCTTCTAGAGTGAGCAGTGGATTGCCCCATAATGGGGTATAAAACCAGGGTGTTGGACTGGATTTCAGGAATTTGTGGGTTAGTTTCCAATAAAGAACAGAGGATGATATAGTCAGGTGAGATCTTAGTTTGAAGGAAATGGGATTAAAAATGAAGGAAGTGGGAACTCCTCCCAGGCACAATGCGGATTCTATTGCAACCCATAGTGGTGAGTGAAGGGAGGGTTTCTGAAACCATTTAATGGTTTGCACCATTCGGAAAGCCCAGAGGTAGCCTTTGAACCAGGGGAGTCCGAATCCCTGTTTTTCCCAATGTAATCGAAGTTTATTATGGTTAAATCTCAGTGGTTTCCCATCCCAGATAAAGTTACCTATTAATTTATCAATTTTAGCAAAAAAGGAGGATGGTAAGACTAAAGGAATATTGGCAAAGAGGTAAAGAATCTTGGGAGAAATGGACATCTTAATGGCTGCAATTTTCCCCATGAAAGAGAGATTAAGAAGCTTCCATCTGTCCAGAATTGTTTTGATGTTATCAAATAAGGGGCTAAAGTTAATATCCCATATCTTCCCTAAATTACTAGTAATTTTCATTCCTAGATATGTTATACCATGTGGTGACCAGCAGAATCCAACAGGTATGTTCATAAAGGCTTTACAGTGGTCATTAAGGGGCATAGTTTATGATTTGCCATAATTCAAAGCAAGGCCAGAAATTTTAGTAAAATTATTAAGCAAATCAACCAACAGGGGCCCAGCCTCATTCAGGTTTTCGAGTAAGATTAAGAGGTCATCCACGTAGGAGAGAGAAACATATCTTGAATTGCTCACAGGTATGCCCATAATGCCAGAAGATTGACATAAACAAGCAGTCAGGGGTTCTATGGCTATAATAAACAGGGAAGGTGAGAGAGGACAGCCTTGTCTAGTTCCCCTTGCTAGATGAAATTAAGAGGAAAGGGTGGCATTAGTAAGTACTTTAGCAACAGGGGAGTTTTATAATAGCTTGATCCAGGAGCAAAAGGTATGAGAAAGACCAAAATAAGACAAAACTTGATGAAGGTAGTCCCAGTTTAAGGAATCAAAGGCCTTCTCAAAATCAATAGCTATGGCTGCAGCTGGTGTCTTGAGAGATTTGGCTTTGTGAATTATATTAAATAAGGAACGTAGGTGATCAGAACCGGATCTATGTTTAATAAAACCAGCTTGAGAATCAAGGATTCAATTCGAGAAGTTAGTAGTTTAGCAAATATCTTCTCATCCGTGTTTAATAAAGAGATGGGCCTGTTACTTGCGGGGTGAGTAGGGTCTTTTTCTTTCTTAGGGATTAGGGTTATGATTGCTTCGGTGCAAGATGGGGGAAGCTTGCCAGTATTGGAAGCTTCTTGATAAACCTTAAGAAGAAGGGGACATAAGGTGTCAGAAAACATTTTATAGAAATCGACAGGGAATCCGTCACTCCCAGGGGATTTGCTGGATTTCAAGGAAGACAAAACTTTTTGGATTTCCTGAAGCGAGAAGGGTTCATCTAAAGAATTTGTTTCAAGAGTAGAAAGATGAGGAAGATGTAACGATTTAAGGAACTGTTGAATTTGTAAAGTAGATGGAGGATTTGTGTTAGAGTATAGGTTTTGATAAAAGGTTTTCATGATATGATTTATAGAGGGGTTGTCGGAGTGAATCGTACCCTGTTCATCTTTCAGGCTTAGGATGTGTTGTTCCATTTGTTGTGCTTTGAGCTGGCAAGAGAGGAGTTTTCCATTTTTATCGCCGTGTTCCCAAAACTTATATTTAAGTTTAAACAAGGCTAGTTCGGTTTTATGAGAAATTAATTCATTAATTTTAACTCTAAGTTGAAGAATTTCAAGATGAAGTTGAGAATCAGGACAGTGTCTATTAGAAGAAAAGTATAAATTCTCTTTAGTCTTAAGAGATTTTTCCAAGTCAGCCAGCTGTTGTTCCCGTACTCTTTTCCTATGTGCAGCATAACTGATCATTTTCCCCTCGAATCGTAGCTTTAAGAGCTTCCAATACAGAGGACATAGAAGATTCAGTTGGGGTATTGTGAAAGAGGAAGTCCTGAATTTGTGCTTTGATCATGGGTAAGCAATTGGGATCCCTGAGAAGGAGAGGGTCCAGCCGCCAGTAAGAAGATTTAGGTGCTAATGGGCCCTGCAAAAGTTACAATTTGATGGGGGAATGGTCCGAAATTATGATGGGAGAGATGAGAAATTACATTTTGAAAGCTCTGACAAACACTAACTATGGTGCCTACAATGGGACACGCTCGCTGTCAAGTGAAAGCGGATGGGCAGTCTCAGGCAAAGGGACCCTGTCAACATTTGTACATAGTGAAGACAGCACAGAACAAAATCTGTATGGGGGAGGTATAATGTTAGAAAAAAAAGAAATGATATGCATATAACCTGACAAATTCATAGGGAGCCCTTTATAGCTAATGAAACATTTCCAGAAACTACCATAATAGGAGACTGTTTTAGTGCTTCAACTATTAAAGCCTCATTTAAAAAAAAAAATGTTGGCATGTTTCTTACTTTTTTCCTTAAGTAGTTACTTGGGGGCCCATTTTATAAGTGCAATAACACACTCCAAGGTGTGGGTTATGTCCTGATAAAAGCATGCCCAGGTGCATAAGGAACTTGGCACAAGCATCTCATGCCTTATAACACACCTGGGCGTGCTATTGTCAGGACATAACCCACACCTCATCGTGTGCTGTTGCTTGCATCTATGATTCAGCCATACGGAACTGCTTCCCAATTTCCAACACATTCATGTGGGTATAGTGCTTCTCCATCTACCACATATCCTGCAGCTATAGTTCCTGGCAGTCTGCAGCCCTAACTGACAATGACATATCCAGGGACATCATCACCACATATGAGGATGAATGGAAACCCTTTATTTAGTTAACTAAATGAGTAAATACAGTGGTAGCTAGAGAGACATCCTAGAAAATATCTAGCTATATTATAATATATTGCAGGAAATCCCACTGAAATTAATGAGGATTTTCGGTCATATGTCTTAGATAGATAGATAGATAGATAGATAGATAGATAGATAGATAGATAGATAGATAGATAGATAGATAGATAGATACACTATAGATGGATGGATGGATGGATGGATGGATATGCAGGCAGGCAGACAGATAAAAATCTTTATTTTTTAACAGGAGACAAACTTTTAGGACTGAGATGCCCTGTTTTACAAAGTTGTCCTGTGTAAGCAAATGGTTGCATATGAGAAAAGTGTACGGAATCTTAACATATGTTTCAGAGAGGACAAAAGACTTAAAATCAGAACAATATTAAATACTTATAAAGCACATTTAACAAAGAAATTAATACACTACAAAGGCAGTGGATCTTCTGGTGTGAATTCAAAAACAGAAAATTGTTTCTATGGTACATTATGGGACAGTATTTCCTTCACTAGATAGTCTAAAAATGCCAGGGTGAATAAGATATATACATAATTTAGAAAAGGACAATACATGAGGTTTATGTACGTTAACTAATTACAGAATTAAAAAGAAACCATCCCGTTTTTATATGCCCATCCATTTCCACCAAGTACCTAATAAAACCTTTTACTGTCCTAGGCAGTGGCTTTCCACATGGTGTCTCAAGATATACTGGGATTTATCTCTGGCTGCCACTGTATATGCTCACTTATGATCCTCTATTTTGAGGAGTTCCATAGCACATCTATAACACAGATTGGGTGAATTAGTCCTTAGAGGCCTGTGATAACTGATTTTGTAGCATCCACAAAGATATTTGCATATACAGCTTTGTGTGAACGACAACAAACACAGGTGACTGCCTCTGATGCTGACTCACAACAACCTGGATAGTTAGTCTAAAGAGAGAAAAACACTTACCATTTCAGAGTCCCAAACTGCCAATCTGACCTGAAGAGACTGATCTCAGGTAAGATTCAGTTCAGAGAGGTTCAGCAATACACTTCTGAACAGTAATAAATCATTGTTCTGTGGACAGATGATTGCATTTTGCTCGTATTCCATCAAAACAGCGACTCACGAATGGCGCAGAGTCAAAACAGTGCCAGATTACAAAATCAGCGACCCCTCCCCAAGGTCCATCCCCCCAAAGTTGGTATATTTAGTAAGGAGGGGTGTTGGGGACATAGCCCCCCATAAGGGGGGGACATGGGGAGGTGCAGCCCCCACAAACAGAGAGTTTGCAGATTTTTTTATTTGGCACTGTTTTGACACTGCGCCATTTGGGAGTCGCTGTTATGCCGTGGAACCCATTTTGCTCTGGAATGAGCCTGTCATCAAGGTGGGGAAACACATTAAACTCTTCATTGGCGGTTGTATCACTAGTACTATAATGCTCTTGCTAAAGACATGGGGCTCGATTCTCAAAGCTCCCAGCATAGCGCAAGAGGGTTGCGCCAGAAAGAATGGCGCAAAGTGTCCCTTGCACCAAATGATACACCGGGAGCAATTCTCAATGGCAGCCTGCTTCAACCACAAGCTGCCTGCTCCAAACGAGACTTGCATGGCCCATGCACCCAAAAGTGGGCTGTGGCATGGCGCTAGGGGGCTTGCAGCAGACACAGGCTGCCATATTCCATAATGCAGGATTCTCATATCTCCCCTAGAGGGAGAAATGCTAAGCACCCTTAGACCAGTCAGGGCTGGTCTAAGGGTACTTAGAATATTCCCCTCTAAGAGAGTCAAACTGTTTGCAGCAATGTGCTGTGGTCCCACTCCCCAGCCCCAATGTCCCAAAAATCAAATATTTAAAAAGCCTGATGATCTAGTGGCCCCCGATCCCCAATCTTTGTTATAATACAACAGAAATAGCCCCTTTTCCCTGGTAGTCCAGTGGATCCCCCCTCCCAGAGCCCTGATCTGTGTTAAAATAAAAATGAAATAGCCCCTTTTCCCTGGTAGTCCAGCAGTTCCCCCCTCCCCAAGCCCCATTCTCTGTTATATAAAAACAAAATAGCCCTTTTTCCCTGGTAATCCACTGGCTCCCCCCTTCCTGAGCCCCAGTCTCTGTTACAATAAAAATGAAATAGCCCCTTTCCCCTGGTATTCCAGTGCTTCCCCCTCCTGAGCCCCGATCTCTGTTATATTAAAAATGAAATAACCCCTTTTTTCTGGTAGTCCAGTGTCTCCCCCCTCCCCGAGCCCCAATCTCTGTTACAATAAAAATGAAATAGCCCCTTTTTCTGGTAGTCCTCTGGTTCCCCCTCTATGATCCTCTCTGTTATAATAAAATGAAATAGCCCATTTTCTCTGGTAGTCCAGTGCCCCCCGAGCCCCAGTCATTGTTATAACTTTTTTCAGTCTTTGGTAATCAGGTAGGCCCACTAGGCACACATGCCTATTTTCAGGGGTGACCTGGGAGCACTGGGGAGGTTAAGTGACTTGCTCAGAGTCACACAGTATGCAAGTGGAGGTTGTGGGAATCAAACCCAGGTCTGATGGATGTACCAAGCTCATTCACAGCTTGTTACTCTAACCTCTAAGCTATACTGCCAGCCCCTACAGTCTCCCCATTTCCCTGCTGGCTTAGTGGCCCCCACCCTGATCCCCAACATCCCCAAAAGTAATGTATAAAATAACACCTGGTGGTCTAGTGGACCCTCCACCCAGCAGTGCCATACCACCCCGCTCCCCCCATTCCCCTAACCCAGTCAGCGACTGGCACAGCCCACCGCTCACCACCACTGCCATCTGCTGACTGAGCTCTGAATGAATGCATACTGTATATAGTACATGCTCAGTGATTGACAGCTCACTGAGCGTGTGCTATATACAGTACACGCTCATTCAGAACTCGGTCAGTAGCTGGCCATGGTGGTGGGCTGTGCCAGTTGCCGACTGAGTTACGGGATGGGTGAAGTGAGGGTAGGCACTGCAGTGAGGAACTAGACACCAGGTGTTATTTATACATTACTAAGGGACATTGGGGATCAGGGCCGCCTAGATTACCAGGGAAACAAGGAGATTGTTTGTTATAACAATGATCTGGGCTCAGGAGAGGAGAACCACTAGACTACCAGGAAAAGACGCTATTCATTATCTATATAACAGATTGAGGCTCAGAGAGCTGGGGGACCACAGGACTACCAGAGGAAAAGGGCTATTTCATTTTAACAGAGATCAGGCCTGAAATTCACTGACCACCAGGATGGGAGTTCATTTATTGTATCAGGGGTTCAGGGGTGGGGGGGACCGCTAGCCTTTGCTGCAGGGAGCCTGCATCAAACCCCTCCCACGCACCTTGTGTTTGTCACATGGGAGTGGTTGCTGTAAGTGTGGAGACTTAGGCATCAGGACCTCTCCTGTACCAGAGTCTGGTGCAGGGCACCTGGCCCACCAGGCTTTTTGGCAAGCTGTTGTTTGCCACAGCTTGCGTCAATCCAAGCCCTTTTTGAGAATCAAGCCCATGGAGTGCTGAGGATGCACAAAGGGTAGAATTGTCAACTAATAATGATCTATGGCTACACACAAAAGCAGAGAAGACAGCAGTGACATCCTCTGACTTTTATATGATGGATGTGTAAGGATGCAAGACAACCCCCTTCCTTTGGCAGTGGATGGAAAGAACCCAAGTAGACCATCCAGAATGTTAGAGCTTTTACAAAGCTGCTTTGAAGCCTTAAGCCATGTTTACATGGCCACTGAGCATACGGTGCTCTCTCACTCCACTTCTGACTGTTCCTCCTAAAGCACTGTTCATTCAAATTCACATGGCCCCTCTCAGCAGTGATGCAAAATGTGCTGGTTAGGGACTGTTGGGGGGGGGGCTGTCCTGCTGACATCAGGGGTGACACGTGCATACCACTGACCATTTCAATGAACACAGTGCAAACAAAGCGAAAGACAAATGAAACAATCACTGCATTTACATGGCAGTTTTTATTACTGGGAAGCTGACATTTTTTTCACGTGTATCCCAGTAACAAAACCTGCTTGTGTTACCAGGCTAGGGTATCCTGATTACACTGCATTTACTGGCTAACTGTGTGCATGCAAACATGATGACTGATCTTTGATGCTGTGAATTTATTTGTTTTTATTTCTTTTTTATTATTATTATCTAAAGCCTTCAGCATGAGCCAACTCTCCACCCTCACTTCCTGGTTAATGCATTCTTGTGCATCAGGAATCATGAGAACAGCATGGGTTACCCTGGAGCAAGCAGCACAGGCAGTTCACACAGCTGCTTAAGTCACTCTCTCCATGCTCGTTCTGCTCAGCATCTCCAGCTTGGCAGAGAATCTGGGAGCACTGTAATGAGCAACTTACCCTGATTGGGTGAGAGTCTACCTGGAAGCCTTTGCACCAGATCAACACAAGCACTTGGGTTGCTCCAATGCAAAGGCAACCATGTAAATGAGCCTTTACGTTCAGGATTGGATGACAGCCACAAGAGTGCTCTGGTACCAGGAAGTATCTAGAGAAAAACTCCTGATTTATTTAAGGGAAAGGACTCATCCTATAATCCTGTTTATTAAATTTCCTGCAGTGAGAATAAGTGAGCGTTGTAATAAAGGGGGTAGGCAGAGAGTCTGTCTTCCTGGAGGCTATTCTGGACTGTGTCCAACCAGCTCTATCAGGCACCTTTGTGAATAATATTATGTGGATTCTTTGGGAAACATTGAAATGTAGACTTTGACAGCAGATAAGGACCGCTTGGCTCACTCAGTCTGCCCATTTCTCTACCTATTGAAAAAGCTGCAGATCCTAGTTAACCAATAGACTACTTTCTCCTATTCCCCACCATAATTGCCTTATATCTGTCCCATGCACTCTTGAATTCAACCACTGTTTTTGACCCCACAACCTCCTCAGGGAGGCTGTTCCAATTGTCCACCACCCTCTCTGTGAAAAAATACTTCCTCACGTTGCCCCTGAGCCACTCATCCTCTATCTTCAAATTGTGCCCCCTTGTTTTTGCATATCTCTTTTTCTGAAAGATGCTACTCTCTTGGACTTTGTTGATTCCCTTGAGGTACTTGAAAATTTCTATCATGTCCCTCTCTCCCTTCTTTCCTCGAGAGTATACATATTACACTTCTTTAGTGTCTCTTCGTATGGTTTCTGGTGAAGACCTAGTTGCCCTCCTTTGGACTGCCTCCATCCTGTCTATGTCCTGGCAGAGATGGGGTCTCCAGAACTGCATGCAGTATTCCAGATGGGGTCTCACCAACTGTCTGCACAGAGGGATGACAATGCCCTGTTTTCTACTGGTGATGCCTCTCCCTATACATCCCAGTATCCCCCCTGCCCTTTTTAGTGCCTTACCACATTGCCTGCCTAACTTTAGGTCATCTAATATGACTAACCCCAGGTCTCTTTCCATTTTTGTTGTTGTTAGTACCTTCCCCCAATTGTGTACTCTTCCCCTGGGTTTTTGTTTCCCAGGTGCATTACTTTGCACTTCTGTGCATTGAATCTAAAAAGCTTGGCTCCGAAAGGCCAGGTTTGAGACTGTGTAGCATAACCACAAAATAACCACTTGTCCTGAAAGGGTTATTCACTGGGGCAAAGAAAAAACTTCACCCATTGGGGACTGAACTATTTAAAACATTTAAGGGATGACGACATCTTGTGACAAAAAAGTGCTGAATTCTTGAAAGGGCAGTGCAGTATCTTCTGAAAAATTTCCTGTGTGAATCCCAAAATCTGTAGCCGTGTTTGTTTCTTTTTCATCAGTCAAGGTTGTTTTCTCCCACTTGCTTACCATCCTGTTCCAGGTCTGACCATGCAACCTCCCAGCCCTGATCATTCCCCTTTCCTGTTTTCCTGGGCATCTTCTGCAGCCCCCCCACACACACACACACACACACACACCTTCCATGGCAGGCCCTTCAGGGGTGTTACATCTTTAGAGCACAATCCATTTCCTGGCTTTCCTGGCAAGGAGGACATGACTTGTACTGGCAGGTTAGTTACCACATCACAGTCCTCAACTTCTCACACCAGCTCGGAGTTGAAGACCTCATATTCTCTTAATATTTTTGGGTGACATTAATATTAAGTCTTGATACATGCTGAAAACAGAAAATAGAGTTAGAATCAACATTTTCACCATTGGTCTTCAGGAATTATCTAAAAGAGAAAAAAGGTGATGATGGGTATGAAAAGGCATAGTCAGAGTGATAAGCTTAGGAGTCCCATGGGTATTAAAAAGTGTAATAGTAGTTAATGAGCTTAGGGGTCCTCAAATGAGGACTCCTAAACTCATTCACTCCTACCATGTCTTTTCATACCCATCCTCACTTTTTTGTTTTCCAGATTCTTTTCTTACATGGCCTATTATTACTTTTTCTCCCAGTGCCTCCCCCTATTTTCTTTCCTCCTATTCCCCTTACCTTTCCACTAAGTTTGCTTTTTCTTTTTTAGATAACTCCTGAAAAAGACTTATGGTTGATACATTGATTCTAACTTTATTTTCTATTTACCATTTTGTTTTGTTTCCAGACCACACACTAACACAGAACCATGTCTTTTAATGTTGCTTGTTCCGATTAAGCTTTTTAGAGTAGGACAACATCAAGCTTTAAGATTAGCAGCATCATCATCTCTGTTATGGTGGGCACACATCTTTTATGAAAACAGCTGGAAAATCTGGACTCAGAATGTGTCAAATCTGAAGACAAGAGTAGGGCTGACAGTCATTGATATCTTCTTGGAAATAGAACTGAGGTAAATTCCCTGTCCAGGGATTTGGGCCTCAGCTTGTTCTTCTGTAAGCAATAATACCCAACAGGATGGGTGGTATTGGCCTATACCGGACCACCCATGGGTGCAATGAGGCCCAATACCGCAAGCAGAGGGCCTTATAGCCCCTGAAAGGTCCGATATAGGCCAATATCGCCCACCCTGGAGGATATTATTGTGCTTAGAAAATGGACACTGTAAAAAAAATGTGTTCAATAAGAAGTTGTTAATAAAAAATTCATTTAAACTTAGTTTTGTAATAAAATAGCTCCGCCACCTGCTAGACTGATGAAATGTAATTCTGGAACTGTATAACCTCTGCAGACTGATACTCATTTGCCAATTTAAAACTGGTTTAATTTTTTTGTTTGCACTAATATAGGAATACACATAACAAATAAATAATGGATATAGAAATATATGAATACTGATAACTTACAGCTGATATTATATAAATTTGAGTCAACTCGGAATTAAGTATTGTATTCTTAATATTGAGAGGTTTGTAGTTCCCCTCACCAGCATTATGTATGTATTTTGTGGCTTTTATATATATATGTTTTTTTTATGACTGTGGGCTGAGCCTACAGGAGTATTGCATGTACAAAAGAAGTGATGTCATGTTTCAAACACCATGAAGTCTTGCTATATTATAACAATAGCAGTCAGCCACTGCAGCTGAACTGCCCCGGAGAGGAAGGAGTTAACTCCAGAAGATCTGGAGTTCTACAGCGCGAGGGCGCTGTGCCCAAAGCTCTATCTGGCAGTTTCAAATGAAACTGTCAGATTCTTTACTCCGCTTCACGAACAGTCGCCCGGAGATCAGTCCTTCAGCTCGGTTCATTCTCAGTTCAGCTAGTATTTTTCGGTTCATTTGAACCGCAAAGTTATTATTTACCGTATTTTCGGTTTTAAAGCTCTATCTGGTAAACGTAAGTACTAAATTTAAGTCTGTGTGGAAAATTAATTATCGGTTCGGTTTTGAACCGATCGGTTGATTTTGTCTGCATTTAAAAGTGTACAGTGGGTTTTAGAGTGCGGTTCCCGGTTCTTATCGGTTCTAAAAAGCGGAATTATAACGGTTTTTCAAATACCCGATGACACGGTTGGGAACCGATAAGGTGTCTTGCCTGTTTGCACTGCCATCAAAAGGGCAGAAGTTTTGGTTAGGCTGGCATTATGTCTGAGAAACCAAAAGAAAACCGGCCCACTGGGTTTCAACACTGTGATGTCTGTGGGGACGCTTGCCAAGGCTGACCCACACACCACTTGTGTTTATTGTCTGGGGGCTGTACAAAAGAAGTGATGTCATGTTTTCTGTCCATGGAACTGACTGAAGGTGTAAATAGTCTCCTCCGCCTTACCCTCCTCCAAGAAATGTTTTCCGCCCTCAAATAAATACGCTTCCATGCTAGTCAATGGTTGCAGGGTACAGTTTTCTTTCTTAAATGGGTGGTACAAGAACTGGAACCTGAGTAGTGGGAGGCAGCATTGATTTTTGGGGGGAAGTAAGGTACACCCCACCTCCACCCAAGGAGTTCCAAAGGGTCCATCCCACATTTTTTTTTATTCATTTGGGAGGGGAAGGAGGTGGATCTATCATACTGAAAGAAGACTCACTAGAGTTTGGGGTGTGGATCAAGGAACAACACATCTGTGGAGTCCCTGCATTTTGTTAAGGACTAAGAGAACAGAAGATACTTAAATTGCCTTCAAACTGACTTAAAAACCCTTGAAACAAATGATTATCAGAGCCACCTGGTGTCTCAAAAGGAAACCCCAAGAAATGTCTGAAACTACAGTTTAAGGATTCAACTTCAAGGAAACCTTGGAACAAATGATTATCAGAGTCACCTGATGTCTCAAAAGGAAACACTAAGAAATGTCTGAAACTATAGCTTAAGGATTCAACTTCAAGAAAAAATTGACAACTTTCAGGTATTTCTTAAACATTTTATACTAAAATGGGCACAGTACTTTGTAAACACAGTCTGTGATGAAGTATTTTTTTCTTTTTAAGTTTGAGAAGTGGCGTTGACTTGCATATGTTAAAAATACCAGCTGCAATTAGCAACTACTGTAGTTATAGAAACACAATGCTATTTTTTTTTCCTTTCCTGTTTACTTTTTTTTTCCTGGCTCAGTTTATATCAGTGAAGAGCTGCCATCCAACTGGGCAAGCTATTTATCACTCATTTTTCATTTAAAATAACATAAATGTGGTTTCACATTTTTACCATGAGGGAAGCAAGATAAACCAGCATGGTTAACAAATACATTCATGGACACCTCTGAATGAATGGGGTAGTTTTTTCTAACATTCATTTTGAGTTAATTACTACTTGGAACCTGTTATTCCAGTTTTTACAACTGTGCTCCTGGAACTTTCTGCATGACAAGTTCCCTTAGGCACCTCACAGCACCTCATTAAGCCATGTGACACCACATCTTTGCAGGACATTGCATACAGTAGCAAGAGACCCAATTTTTTTGCCTTTTTCTGAATAATATACCAACTTAATTCTCAGGCAGGCAGTTCTGCGCTAGTGTTAATATTCTACTGAATTTTCTTAACTTGCAGTTTGTGACTATAGGTGTTTATAACTGAATAATAATAACATTTGCTTCTCTTGCAAATAGTCAGGCATTTGTGTGTCTAATTTCTGTTTGACTTACTGTAGGTTACACAGTGAATCTGAAAAATTAGTAACATGCTGTAATGTGATTCAATGAACTGATAAATGTGGATTTTGGTTTCTTTTACAAATTCATTTTTCCTGACCTTGGATATACTAAAACAAAAATGTCTCAACAAAATGTTTTTAAATAAATTATCTGGTTGGGGGGGGGGCTGCCACAAGCAGAATGGGATTTCACAGATGAGGAAACCCACAGCAGCAGGAAAAAGAAGCATGTTGCAGGGTTTTAAATAATTGATTAGCAGTTTTTTGGGGGGATGATACTAACTGTACAGAAAGTATTTATATAGATTTTCTAGAAGTGCTGCATTTGTTAAACACAGTGAGGCAAGAGCTATTAATTTTCACAAAGTTTTAGCACTTTTATGAGCAAAACGCTAAGCAATTTTTAGACTTAAATAAAACCCTGATGTTGGCATTAAATTCTTAGTGGCGTGGATGTACAGGCACCAGTATTTAAGCATGACTTTGGTAGAGGATTAATTTTGACTGTGGGGTGAGGGAGGGAGTGAGTCTTGACATTTTTAGCATAATGGTTTTCTGAAACTTCAACCTTCAATGGGTTAGACTTTGTAGCCATCTGTACAGTATATCACTAAGCCACGTGCAGTGGGGTATGGGTAAAACACACGTCACCAGACCCAGGCCAGAGATGTAAAATCTGGACTGGGCACAGCTTGTACAAATATTGCTGATCCGGTAGAGCAGCAATAAGAGATAAACTATGCAATACCCTCAATAACACACCTATCCCAGTTCACATTTATCTGATGCCCATTTTTAGGCCTTATATAGTAATATCTTTCTTCAAGAGAACAGCTTGAAATTGAAATGTGTCGAATTTACATTGGCATTTGGGCATATGGACTTTTATATTACATGAATTTTGTGTGTGAACTGTATATCAGTCTCTAAAAAAAAAACAATTAAACACATCAAATGTCTTCAAAAACTTGTCTCAACATTGTGTTTATCTTCCACCTTGTCACAACATACAGTTGTCTCAGCAGCGTTTTCAGTTAGGGTACAGTACCTTCATATATATGATGGCCTGGTTCTGTTGAGTTGATTGCTATAACAGTGCACAGAATAAAATGCAAAACACATAGGTAACTGTAGTACAGAAGGTGGCATTATTTTTAATTATACAATGACAAGAAAAAATGTAAGAAGCTGATTGGCTGCTGACCCATTGAAACAGTAATGTTATTACACAATAACATCACCGTAGCTTTGGATTTGGATCATTCCTTACATTTTCTCTTAAGAAATATTTTTCCACACTAACAAAAACATCCTTTAAAATGTATTTTTTATTCTGTATATAACAACAAGTCATTGTATAATTGCAATAAGGCACTCCAGGGTGTGTGTTATCTTGTAATAATGTCACTCCTGGGGTGGTGGAAGCACTTGGCTTCGCCTCATGCTTCAGTGCACCCCAGGAGTGATATTATTACATGATAACACACACCCTGTTGTGCCTTATTGCTTAAATATGCCCTTTCTCAATGTATTGTACTTTGATTCAGTTAGTGTATATGCAACAGCCTTCATGTGAACACTCTGGGCTTCTCTTTGACTCCTGAAGTCTATTTGCTTTAGCTATTGTACATTGTTTGAACTGCTTTGGTCTTCTTGATGTGGTGCTTGTGTGCCTAAACTATGTAATCTATTTCTCTTCTGCTACCCATGTATCTCCAGTGAATGACTGTTACAACTGTCTGCACTCCAAGTCATTGTTTTTTTGACTTGTTAACTGTGCTGTCTTTGCCTTAGTTTCGATGAGGTGCCTTTGTAAATGAGTCTCTGACTCAAAGGTTTCCAAATCTGATATTTTTAAAATAAATAAATAAATAACTGTTTATGTTAAAGCCCATGAAACACCCTTATCTAGTTAATGCATTCACAGTTGTAGTGGCTCTGCCAGAGCTTGTTATGTTCTGTGATTACAATTGATTTAATGACATGATGAACATTTGAATGTTTTTGAATTTTCTTGATTACCAATAGATCCAGAAGCAAATGATTTGGTACCTTTTAATGGACCAACATAGATGTAACAACAAGAACAAAGTGCTCTAGCTTTCGGACCAACCAGTCCTTCTTCAGAAGCTCATGGCAGTTGTTTAGAAAATACAATACTTATAACAGCTAGATAATGCAGAGAAAAACAGAAAAAAATCCCCATTGGTTTAAAATACTCATTTGAAAAAAAAAAAAAAACAGAAGATGATGTCAGAGAAGTTAAACAGTACAATACTGCCCTCAGTCCGAATGAACCTTGGGTTAAGATGTGCTTGTGCAACAAACATAAAGAATCCTACTGCACATAAATTTAATTGACATAAGATAACACTGCTGAAGCAGATAACTCCCAAATCAAGCCATGAGTGTCACAGTCAGTATAAGGATGTGATTACTGAAAGGCAACCCCACCCAGCTTAAAGACAAACTAAGATAGTTATAGGCTCATGAAATTGCAATGTATGCATTAAAGACAAGAATACCAGTAAAGTTGTCTAAAAACATCAGTGCACACTGTATGATGTAAAACCTAGCTAGACATGTCACCCAGCTGTATTCTCAAAATAATAAAAGGCCCAAGAAATTACAAAACCTCAGGACTATATAAATGATAATATAAATATAAATTGA
Source organism: Neoceratodus forsteri (assembly GCA_016271365.2). Lineage (NCBI taxonomy): Eukaryota > Metazoa > Chordata > Ceratodontiformes > Ceratodontidae > Neoceratodus > Neoceratodus forsteri. The sequence continues at coordinate 826,482,686 of CM057449.1, forward strand.
TAATATTAGTGTTAAACAAAAACTCTAGTAGAGGAACCTCAAAGAATTCAGACCATGCATCCTGATATGTACTGATGTCAATATATACCGAGAATGTAGCAACTACATGTACCACAAGTGTCTAGGGAATCTGAAAAGAGATAAAAAAAGTAATTTATCTCCTCCTGCTCATACAAACAGTACAACCTAACCCACCCCACATCACAATAATGTGGTGGGAGATATATAGTTTAACGAGATGTTCTCTCTCTCCCCCTCCTTTCTCTCTCTCTCTCTCTGCCCCACACACACACACACACACACACACACACACACACACACACACTCTCAATCTCTCTCTAGTGAACCTATATTAACTTCAGTCATCGTAATTGTTCCCCAAAGGAATACAACTTGTAAATGAAATTTGAGTAAATTACTACAATATTAGCCTAATGTAAAAGATATGTGCAGGACCCCCAAGCAAATGAGATCACATCCCAATATGTACAGAGTTACAAAATATATATAACAGTATAAGATAACACTCCTGTATGTACACTAGCAGGCTGGGTAAACTGAATATGGTGCAATGGAATCAATCCCCCCACACACACACAGGCAAAGATAAAAAGTAAGGCGAAATTTGTTGTGTGTGAAATGAAAATAGTAACACATTATACCTCCATATAGCTAAATAGAGACTTACCTCAATGTGACAGCAAGCCCCACATCTATTATATCACATACCTCACAGCACATACCCACACACATACATACACACGCATCCACATCTCACACATGCTGAAGTCCTATAATATGTCAGCTTGAAGAAGAAAAGGTCTGTGGATGTTAATTTCTGTAGTGTCCCATAAAGCCAATATCCAAGTTCATCCCATCTGCTACCATATTGAGATGTAAAATAAGTTTAATCTCAAAAGCTCGTCTCTGTTGTGTGTTTTGAGATTTCCTTTTAAGACCATTACTGACATATCTGAGACTGAGTGGTCAGGCTGGGAGAAGTGATGCCCCACTGGTTTTCAGTCTTCCTTGCTGTAATAGTATGCCTGTGTGAGTTCATCCTAGTGCGGAGCTGTTGGCGTGTCTCTCCTACATAACCTGTTTGTGGACATCTCTTGCACTGAATGAAATAAACAACATATATCGTGACATGCATGTATAACTCCCATGCACCTGGAATTGTCTGTTTGTGATGTAACCACACAGTCTGAGGTAGAAATTAGCCCACAAGTCTTGCAGGGCGTTGATTGCAGGGTCGTGTGCCATTGTGTGACATGGTATTCTGTTCGGGTGAAAGTTTGCTCCTAATAATTAGGCTGGATAAATTTGGCAGTTGTTTAAAAGATAGTAGTGGGAGTTCCTTAAAATACAATTAAGGGTGTTATCCTCACTAAATATTGGGTGGAAATCTTTAATAATCTTACGCAGCGTTCAAGGTCTGGATGATATGTGACTACCAAGGTATTCTTTCTGTAGCTGTCTTTTTCTTTATATTGAAGTAGTTGTTGTCTTGGTACTTGCGTTGCCCGTTCTGTTATCCTGTCAATTTCCCTGGAAGAGTGTCCCTGCTCCATAAAGGTGTTTTTCAACATAGCCAAATGTGTATCTCTGTCATCCTCATTTGAACAAATACGTTGACAACGAAGTGCTTGACTGTATATGACATTTTTTTGTATGATTAGGGTGGTTACTTTTCCTGTGCAGGTATCTCTGTCTGTCTGTTGGCTTCCTGTAAATACATGTATGTAAGGTTCCATCCTTAATGATGATCTGTGGTGTCTAGAAAGTTAACCTTGGTGGTAGAGTACCCAAGGTAAGCTTTATAGTAGGGTGGAGATTGTTAAGTTTGTGATGAAAATCTTTGAGTGCATCTGTGCCTTCCGTCCAGATGATAAACAAATCATCAATGTAACGGAAATAAGCCAGTGGTTTGTGGGGATACTGCCTTAAAAAATCCTCCAAGTCAGCCATAAAGAGATTAGCATACTGTGGAGCCATTTTGGTGCCCATTGCTGTTCCCATAGTTTGAACATAATGTTTACCATTGAAGTTGAAGTTGTTATGTGTCAAAATGAATTCCATAAGTTCCCCCACCACTCCAGGGTTGATGTTTTGGTCAGGTCCTTTCTCACGTATGTATTTAAGGCATGCTGCAATGCCATCTGTGTGTGGAATATTAGTGTAGAGGATGTTACATCCATTGTCACTAAAATGGTATCAGGTGGTAAATCATTATAACCAGAAAGTACAGCAACAAGGCGTAGTGTCCTGGATATAACTGTCTCTTTCCATAACCAGCGGTTTCAAAATGGTCTCTACAAACCCTGAGATCCCCTCAGTCAAGGTACCATTACCAGAGACTATGAGTCTCCCTGGATTGCCAGGTTTATGTATTTTAGGCAGCATGTAGAATGTCCCTGGCTTTGGTTCAGCAGGAATGAGGTGAGCTAGTTTCTTTCGGACATGGTCAGGAAAAGTTTTAGTTAAGTCACATAGTTCATCTTTATATCTTGTAGTGGGTCACTCCAGTTCTCTGTAGTATGTAAGATCTGTTAGCTGTCTATTAGCTTCAGTAATATAGTCTCTCTGTTTAAAATCACCACTGCAGAACCTTTATCAGCTTTTTGATGACAATGTTGTGGTTTGATTTCAGTGTCCCTATAGCTCTCCGTTCCAGTGGAGAGAGGTTATAATGGGTTTGTTTTTGCCTGGTAAGGATCTGACCACTGACTTGTTGGCGGAAACAATTAATATAATTGTCTAGTTTTTGTTACGCCCACTTGAGGGTAAATCAGATTCCTTTTTCTTATCCATTACATTATTGCTGTTTGCACTGTCTTCACTACCAGTGATTTCTTCCCTGCCATGAAAGAATTCTTTAAGTCTCAATCTACGGAAGTACTCTCTAGTTCACCACAAAACAGTATGTTATCCAGTGGTTTGTTGGGCAGAAAGTGAGGCCCTTTGAAAGTACATTCAGTTCTCAGTAGTCAGGTGTGGTTGGACAAATTAATAACTGAAAGGTGCCCATCAGTATTGTGTTGTTGTTCAGTGACCCATTATGTGCTTCATGGTTGTTAGGAAGTATGGTATGTTGAAGGGCATCTAATTTCCTATTTTCACAAGCATGGCTTTTCTTAAGGTCCTTTGGTAGTTAATGTGTATCTCTCGCAAGATGTCTTGAATAGGTTCCCCAGACACCCTTTCCAGAGTGGTTACAATTTCAGCAAACTTTTTGTTAAGAACAACTTTTTGGGCATATGACATGCGAATCCTGTGATTTCTCAGTTTCTCAGAGGTCCTATGACAAAGTTGTTCTGCATAAGTAGAATTGTTTGTATTTCTTAATGGATTCCAAATAGTAAGACCTTTAGGGATAATGTTTCTCCTCTTGCACTGGGTTAGAAAATAGATGTCACTGTCTAGCCGTGCCAATTTCTTCTTGATGTTATGTAACTGCCATATTCTCTGGAATTCGGTATCTTCCATGTTGAAATCTTGATTTAGTAGTTGCCCGTATTGGTCCTTGCAGAATAGATCCAGAAGCAAATGATTTGATACCTTTAATGGACCAACATAGATGTAACAACAAGAACAAAGTGCTCTAGCTTCGGACCAACCAGTCCTTCTTCAGAAGCTCATGGCAGTTGTTTAGAAAATACAATACTTATAACAGCTAGATAATGCAGGAAAACAGAAAAAATCCCATTGGTTTAAAATACTCATTTGAAAAAAAAAAACAGAAGATGATGTCAAAGAAGTTAAACAGTACAATGCCCTCAGTCCGAATGAACCTTGGGTTAAGATGTGCTTGGTGCAACAAACATAAAGAATCCTACTGCACATAAATTTAATTGACATAAGATAACACTGCTAAACAGATAACTCCCAAATCAAGCCTTGAGTGTCACAGTCAGTATAAGGATGTGATTACTGAAAGGCAACCCCACCCAGCTAAGACAAACTAAGATAGTTATAGGGCTCATGAAATTACAATGTATGCATTAAAGACAAGAATACCAGTAAAGTTGTCTAAAACATCAGTGCACACTGTGTGATGTAAAACCTAGCTAGACATGTCACCCAGCTGTATTCTCAAGCTAAATAAAAGGCCCAAGAAATTACAAAACCTCAGGACTATATAAATGATAATATAAATATAAATTGATAATATTAGTGTTAAACAAAAACTCTAATAGAGGAACCTCAAAGATTCAGACCATGCATCCTGATATGTACTGATGTCAATATATACTGAGAATGTAGCAACTACATGTACCACAAGTGTCTAGGGAATCTGAAAAGAGATAAAAAGTAATTTATCTCCTCCTGCTCATACAAACAGTACAACCTAACCCACCCCACATCACAATAATGTGGGTGGGGGAGATACATAGCTTAAACGAGATGTTGTCTCTCTCTCTCTCCCCCCTCTTTCTCTCTCTCTCTCTGTCCCCCACAGACACACACACACACACACACACAGACACACACATACACACTCTCAATCTCTCTCCTAGTGAACCTATATTAACTTCAGTCACTGTAATTGTTCCCCAAAGGAATACAACTTGTAATGAAATTCTGAGTAAATTACTACAATATTAGCCTAATGTAAAAAGATATGTGCAGGACCACCAAGCAAATGAGATCACACATCCCAATATGTACAGAGTTACAAAAATTGTATATAACAGTATAAGATAACACTCCTGTATGTACACTAGCAGCCTGGGTAAACTGAATATGGTGCAATGGAATCAATCCCCCCCCCCCACACACACACAGGCAAAGATAAAAAGTAAGGAGAAATTTGTTGTGTGTGAAATGAAAATAGTAACACATTATACCTCCATATAGCTAAATAGAGACTTACCTCAATGTGACAGCAAGCCCCACATCTATTATATCATACCTCACAGCACATACCCACACACATACATACACACGCATCCACATCTCAACATGCTGAAGTCCTATAATATGTCAGCTTGAAGAAGAAAAGGTCTGTGGATGTTAATTTCTGTAGTGTCCCATAAAGCCAATATCCAAGTTCATCCATCTGCTACCATATTGAGATGTAAATAAGTTTAATCTCAAAAGCTCGTCTCTGTTGTGTGTTTTGAGATTTCCTTTAAGACCATTACTGACATATCTGAGACTGAGTGGTCAGGCTGGGAGAAGTGATGCCCACTGGTTTTCAGTCTTCCTTGCTGTAATAGTATGCCTGTGTGAGTTCATCCTAGTGCGGAGCTGTTGGCGTGTCTCTCCTACATAACCTGTTTGTGGACATCTCTTGCACTGAATGAAATAAACAACATATCGTGACATGCATGTATAACTCCCATGCACCTGGAATTGTCTGTTTTGTGATGTAACCACACAGTCTGAGGTAGAAATTAGCCCACAAGTCTTGCAGGGGCGTTGATTGCAGGGTCGTGTGCCATTGTGTGACATGGTATTCTGTTCCGGTGAAAGTTTGCTCCTAATAATTAGGCTGGATAAATTTGGCGGTTGTTTAAAAGATCCTTATACTTATACTTATACTGACTTATACTTAAATCCTTATACTGACTGTGACACTCATGGCTTAATTTGGGAGTTATCTGCTTCAGCAGTGTTATCTTATGTCAATTAAATTTATGTGCAGTAGGATTCTTTATGTTTGTTGCACCAAGCACATCTTAACCCAGGGTTCATTCGGACTGAGGGCAGTATTGTACTGTTTAACTTCTCTGACATCATCTTCTGTTTTTTTTTTTTTTCAAATGAGTATTTTAAACCAATGGGGATTTTTTTCTGTTTTTCTCTGCATTATCTAGCTGTTATAAGTATTGTATTTTCTAAACAACTGCCATGAGCTTCTGAAGAAGGACTGGTTGGTCCAAAGCTAGAGCACTTTGTTCTTGTTGTTACATCTATGTTGGTCCATTAAAAGGTATCAAATCATTTGCTTCTGGATCTATTCTTGCAAGGACCAATACGGCAACTACTAAATCAAGATTTCAACATGGAAGATACCGAATTCGTAGAGAATATGGCAGTTACATAACATCAAAAGAAATTGGCACGGCTAGACAGTGACATCTATTTTCTAACCCAGTGCAAGAGGAGAAACATTATCCCTAAAGGTCTTACTATTTGGAATCCATTAAGAAATACAAACAATTCTACTTATGCAGAACAACTGTCATAGGACCTCTGAGAAACTGAGAAATCACAAGATTCACATGTCATATGCCCAAAAAGTTGTTCTTAACAAAAGTTTGCTGAAATTGTAACCACTCTGGAAAGGGTGTCTGGGAACCTATTCAAGACATCTTAGAGAGATACACATTAACTACCAAAGGACCTTAAGAAAAGCCATGCTTGTGAAAAATAGGAAATTAGATGCCCTTCAACATACCATACTTCCTAACAACCATGAAGCACATAATGGAGTCACTGAACAACAACACAATACTGATGGGCACCTTTCAGTTGTTAATTTGTCCAACCACACACTGACTACTGGAGAACTGAATGTACTTTCAAGGGCCTCACTTTCTGCCCAACAAAACCACTGGATAACATACTGTTTTGTGGTGAACTAGAGGAGTACTTCCGTAGATTGAGACTTAAAGAATTCTTTCATGGCAGGGAAGAAATCACTGGTAGTGAAGACAGTGCAAACAGCAATAATGTAATGGATAAGAAAAGGAATCTGATTTTACCCCTCAAGTGGGCGTAACAAAAACTAGACAATTATATTAATTGTTTCCGCCAACAAGTCAGTGGTCAGATCCTTACCAGGCAAAACAAACCCATTATAACCTCTCTCCACTGGAACAGAGAGCTATAGGGACACTGAAATCAAACCACAACATTGTCATCAAAAAGCTGATAAAGGTTCTGCAGTGGTGATTTTAAACAGAGAAGACTATATTACTGAAGCTAATAGACAGCTAACAGATCTTACATACTACAGAGAACTGAGAGTGACCCCACTACAAGATATAAAGATGAACTATGTGACTTAACTAAAACTTTCCTGACCATGTCCAAAGAAACTAGCTCACCTCATTCCTGCTGAACCAAAGCCAGGGACATTCTACATGCTGCCTAAAATACATAAACCTGGATCCAGGAGACCCATAGTCTCTGGTAATGGTACCTTGACTGAGGGGATCTCAAGGTTTGTAGAGACCATTTTGAAACCGCTGGTTATGGAAGAGACAGTTATATCCAGGACACTACGCACTTGTTGCGTGTACTTTCTGGTTATAATGATTTACCACCTGATACCATTTTAGTGACAATGGATGTAACATCCTCTACACTAATATTCCACACACAGATGGCATTGCAGCATGCCTTAAATACATACGTGAGAAAGGACCTGACCAAAACATCAACCCTGGAGTGGTGGGGAACTTATGGAATTCATTTTGACACATAACAACTTCAACTTCAATGGTAAACATTATGTTCAAACTATGGGAACAGCAATGGGCACCAAAATGGCTCCACAGTATGCTAACTCTTTATGGCTGACTTGGAGGAGGATTTTAAGGCAGTATCCCCACAAACCACTGGCTTATTTCCGTTACATTGATGATTTGTTTATCATCTGGACGGAAGGCACAGATGCACTCAAAGATTTTCATCACAAACTTAACAATCTCCACCCTACTATAAAGCTTACCTTGGAGTACTCTACCACCAAGGTTAACTTTCTGGACACCACAGTCATCATTAGGATGGAACCTTACATACATGTATTTACAGGAAGCCAACAGACAGACAGAGATACCTGCACAGGAAAAGTAACCACCCTAATCATACAAAAAATCTGTCATATACAGTCAAGCACTTCGTTGTCAACGTATTTGTTCAAATGAGGATGACAGAGATACATTTGGCTATGTTGAAAAACACCTTTATGGAGCAGGGACACTCTTCCAGGAAACTGACAGGATAACAGAATGGGCAACATAAGTACCAAGACAACAACTACTTCAATATAAAGAAAGACAGCTACAGAAAGAATACCCTTGGTAGTCACATATCATCCAGACCTTGAACGTCTGCGTAAGATTATTAAAGATCTCCACCCAATATTTAGTGAGGATGACACCTTAATTGTATTTTAAGGAACTCCCACTACTATCTTTTAAACAACCGCCAAATTTATCCAGCCTAATTATTAGAGCAAACTTTCACGGAACAGAATACCATGTCACACAATGGCACATGACCCTGCAATCAACGCCCTGCAAGACTTGTGGGCTAATTTCTACCTCAGACTGTGTGGTTACATCACAAAACAGACAATTCCAGGTGCATGGGAGTTATACATGCATGTCACGATATGTTGTTTATTTCATTCAGTGCAAGATGTCCACAAACAGGTTATGTAGGAGAGACACGCTAACAGCTCCGCACTAGGATGAACTCACACAGGCATACTATTACAGCAAGGAAGACTGAAAACCAGTGGGCATCACTTCTCCCAGCCTGACCACTCAGTCTCAGATATGTCAGTAATGGTCTTAAAAGGAAATCTCAAAAACACACAACAGAGACGAGCTTTTGAGATTAAACTTATTTTACATCTCAATATGGTAGCAGATGGGATGAACTTGGATACTGGCTTTATGGGACACTACAGAAATTAACATCCACAGACCTTTTCTTCTTCAAGCTGACATATTATAGGACTTCAGCATGTGTGAGATGTGGATGCGTGTGTGTATGTATGTGTGTGGGTATGTGCTGTGAGGTATGTGATATAATAGATGTGGGCTTGCTGTCACATTGAGGTAAGTCTCTATTTAGCTATATGGAGGTATAATGTGTTACTATTTTCATTTCACACAACAAATTTCTCCTTACTTTTTATCTTTGCCTGTGTGTGTGGGGGATTGATTCCATTGCACCATATTCAGTTTACCCAGCCTGCTAGTGTACATACAAGAGTGTTATCTTATACTGTTATATATAATTTTGTAACTCTGTACATATTGGGATGTGTGATCTCATTTGCTTGGGGGTCCTGCACATATCTTTTACATTAGGCTAATATTGTAGTAATCTCAGAATTTCATTACAAGTTGTATTCCTTTGGGAACAATTACAGTGACTGAAGTTAATATAGGTTCACTAGGAGAGATTGAGAGTGTGTATGTGTGTGTGTGTGTGTGTGTGTGTCTGTGGGGACAGAGAGAGAGAGAGAAAAGGAGGGGGGAGAGAGAGACAACATCTCGTTTAGCTATGTATCTCCCCACCCACATTGTGTGATGTGGGGTGGGTTAGGTTGTACTGTTTGTATGAGCAGGAGGAGATAAATTACTTTTTATCTCTTTCAGATTCCTAGACACTTGTGGTACATGTAGTTGCTACATTCTCGTATATATTGACATCAGTACATATCAGGATGCATGGTCTGAATTCTTTGAGGTTCCTCTACTAGAATTTTTGTTTAACACTAATATTATCAATTTATATTTATATTATCATTATATAGTCCTGAGGTTTTGTAATTTCTTGGGCCTTTTATTTAGCTTGAGAATACAGCTGGGTGACATGTCTAGCTAGGTTTTACACATCACACAGTGTGCACTGATGTTTTTAGACAACTTTACTGGTATTCTTGTCTTTAATGCATACATTGTAATTTCATGAGCCCTATAACTATCTTAGTTTGTCTTTAAGCTGGGTGGGGTTGCCTTTCAGTAATCATATCCTTATACTGACTGTGACACTCATGGCTTGATTTGGGAGTTATCTGCTTCAGCAGTGTTATCTTATGTCAATTAAATTTATGTGCAGTGATTCTTTATGTTTGTTGCACCAAGCACATCTTAACCCAAGGTTCATTCGGACTGAGGGCAGTATTGTACTGTTTAACTTCTCTGACATCATCTTCTGTTTTTTTTTGTTTTTTTTTTTCAAATGAGTATTTTAAACCAATGGGGATTTTTTTTCTGTTTTTCTCTGCATTATCTAGCTGTTATAAGTATTGTATTTTCTAAACAACTGCCATGAGCTTCTGAAGAAGGACTGGTTGGTCCGAAAGCTAGAGCACTTTGTTCTTGTTGTTACATCTATGTTGGTCCATTAAAAGGTATCAAATCATTTGCTTCTGGATCTATTCTTGCAAGGACCAATACGGCAACTACTAAATCAAGATTTCTTGATTACCAATGAAATTCTGATTATTTGGTGATGTCACAACTGGGAGTGACTTTAAATGGGAATGTTATACCACTACTCATTAGCCCCTTGGAAGTCTTGTGTAGAGGTGATGCGCTGGGCCTCGTTAGAGCATGAGTGAATTTTACATGTGTGTGGACCTAAATAAAATGAACTGGTGAGATACCACAATGCATGCAGTTTCTTTCTTGTTGAGAGTGCAAAGCTTTTTTGATTTCTAGAATGATGAAATGGTTGCGGTGGTTTCACTCCAACCCCCCCACCCTCACCCCCACACACACACATAGTCATCTTGCAGAATAATAAAACAAATGCATCAGTTGTGATTGACTCAGGATTGCAGCATTCTGTGATATAAAGAGAGACAGAAGTTTACCCTTGGAGCAGGAGCAGAGCATTCCTGAAGCTATGGCCCAAGCAGTGTTTTCTGTCAGCATTTTGTTGTACTTGTGACCGAGGCTGCAGCATTGTTTGGGACACTGAGAGGGCGGTTAGCTGTAGGATTTCTGTTCCTTGTAGTGAGGTAGGTTTTTTTTCACTTAGAAAAAAGCAGGATTTATTGTTTTGTTTGTGCTGAAGCAGGGTTGCCCTCAAGCCTAGCAGGGTGTCTCCGAGTAGCGGTGATCACATGACATGTTACCGCTACTTAACTGTTTCAATCTTGTGCTTAATGGACTTAAACATGAAGCATTGTGTGGCACTTTTCTTAAGGAAACATTTGGATAGCAGTTTTTTTTTCCAGTTTAACAAGCAGTGCTTGTACAATTTAATGGTTACCTTTGATAGGAGGCAGTCCGTTTTAGTGTTCCATGTCTTGGTCGCGCTGCATTAGGGATTCATGTGACTGAAATGGAGCTGCAGTCTCAAAGGGAATGACATTTGAAACAGAGCTCTGTAAACTGTTTGTCAAGCAAGTGAGACAGAGCAGTACCTGCGGTACCACTAGTCTGCATGACAGGACCGGTATTTTCTTCATTTTCCATACTGCAGATGGATGTCCATCTTCAGCATGGAAAATCAAGAAAGTACTGGAGCTCTCATGCAGACTAGCAGTTCCAGAGGTACCGCTGTCTTGCTGTCTCTCAATAAACACCGTTTACAGTGTAGCTTCATTCTGAAATAATTGTTGATGTTTTGGGAAGGAGGATTGTTTTGGACAGAGGATCTTGCTGTGCTATAAAAAAGGTGAAGGAGGACCTCCCTGGTACTTCATGGCTCACGTAGCAAGTGGAAAACAAATGGCAGCTGTTAAGACTGACCATTCAGGGTGCCCATGGATTCCCGGAGTAATAGGGCACCCTGAATTAGCTCTTGTTTTTTTTTTTTTTGGGCTCTAACTGAAAGTTAATGTAACCCCCGATATATGTGGTAGCCAATCAGGATCCTTAGATTTTTTTAGCCCATTTTCTAAACTCCATTATTGCACTGGAAGTCATCTGCTGACACTCAGGTCAGTAAGAAATGTTATGGTAACATTTTAGGTACTCAAGGCATCTCAGGTGTGTGTTCCTAACAGACAGCCACCTGACACAAGGACAGATTTATAAAGGTTTCTTACATCTCAATGGAAGTTAGACCTTTACTGGTCATGACACATCAAACGTTGAAAATTAATTTTTTACAAACTAAAAACTAAAAAGAAATCTGAAAGAATGCCCTAAAGAGACAACAGTGAAAGGCATTTCCTCTGAGAGGTCAGATCTGCACTCAGCAGTGGTGGGGAAGGGAGACAAGGCAGCTGGGCTGAGGCCACATCATGACCATGTATATATGTTGCCAATTTGCCATTATTTGTTAACATGGCCTGGCCTGAACACCTCTGTTTGCATAGGGTGCTAGTACCTCTAGAATTAAAACCAAAATGTGGGGCTCTACACTGGAGGTAACCTTATCAAAGAAACTACTATTCTGCTACTGTACTTGCCAAGACCTACAACATGAATAACTCAGAATGAGTGGGTACAATCTTCACAACAAAATTGTGTTGCATATCTTTGCAGTAGCATGATTATAATACACCAAAATGAGGAGAAAACTTAAAACACATATTAGTTTATGTTCTGCAGGTTGGAGATGTTGGATGCTGCACGAAACAGGGCTAGAGTGAAGACATGCTACATAATGATTGGATTCACGGTTATGGCCTGCGATGCTATGGTTATGTCAGGTAAAAAGGTAGGTAATACTGACATTTATTTGCAGTGTTATTTGAATAGGATTCACTGAACTAATGGGATATAAATGCAGTGCATCACTAATACCACAGTAATGCATGGGAATCCCTTCCCTCCTCCTATTTCTTACTCTACCTATGCTATTGTGATTGTTTTTAATTTCATCCATATACTGATATTTGAATGCATGTAAATGGATATGTTTAGCCTGTACAATTTGAGGTACATGTTAAGTTTGTGTATTAGTAACTTAGATAGTACAGGTCTACTCTTGAAACTAGAACCTCAGTTCTAATGTACTGCATAATCATCAGTACAAATAAACTTTTGTCATTATCACCATCATCATTAAACAATGACTTCACATAATGTGGACTGCTGTAGATGTCTGGCTGGCAGGAGACAACATGATGGATCCTTGATCTTTTTTCACTTACAATTATTCTTCCGCCAGCCCGGTGGTGCTGAGAGTTGAGGACCTGGATGCCACACCTCGCGCCACGCCAGCGACCCAGGTTCTGGAACAGTTCTGGGTCACCGGGGGTTGGCAGGGGTGGGAGGAGATTGAGCATCTCGAGGACTGCTCTCCTCTCCTGTGGGTGGGTGGCAGGGTGTTCCCAGTGCTGTAGTGGCCCCTGGTGGAGACCAGGGGCAACACATATGCATGGGATATAGTAGGGGGCAGGACTATGGCAGGCTCCAGTGGCAGGAGGCATAAGACAGCCACGCAGGAGCCATTGCATGCCATGTCCTGAGAGGTAAAAAGGGAAAAAAAACTCCTGATGAGCACAGTGAAGCCTATGATGGGTGACCTCCCCCACAAGTCAAACAATGCCCATAGTGAGCCAGGGCAGGGACCAAAGGGTGATGCAGTCTCTCTCTCTTTCTGGTTTGGGCCGCCCGAGGGGAGCCCATCCATGGGGGTAAGCCACGTTCCTCACCGACTCTGCTTCCAAGGCAGAGGCTGGCTTGTGGGGCACGGTTAAGCTCTCACGCACAAGGCGGATTGGGGGTTAAGTATGCCCTGCCATTCAGAAAGAGCATACATAGAAGTAAACAAAAAAATAATTATTCTTCCTTCATTCCTCCTGTGCAATGCTGTTGGGTACTGCTAGGTGGTCTACAAATGTACCAATTACATTTTTTGCATATGGGACTGTTATGTTGCTGTAAACATTCTGTACATCGAGCCTATGAAGTCCTCTAGTAAAGGTTTCTGTGAATTGCACTCTGAAACCTTAGGTTATTTCTTATCAGACCACATTCACATATGGGGCTATCTCATGTATAAATTTACACTGGCAGGTCAGATTATATTTAAAACAAGCGTCCTGAAAATTAAACAATTACACCAATGGTTTACAAAATACTGCTGAACAAAGTGGACAGCTGCAGTTATTCAAATATCACTCAAAAGGACACATACATTTCATAAGTTTCACAAATTAATATACAAGACACTTCTCTAAATATTTAAAAGATAAAGGGGATTTGCTAGAACCTTTCTGGAATCTGCAATGGAAATTAACTTTTTTCTTTGAACTTTGCAGGCTGTCAAACGTCATGAGTCCCTTACTAGCTTGAACCTAGCAAAGAAAGCAAAGTGGAAAGAGGAAGCTCTACGTGAACAAGCGATAGCAACAGCTGTTGGTGCCAAGGACCAATGACTATCGAAACTTGTACAAGAATTTTAGATGACATTATTGCACTTTTTAAAAAGGCACATTTGCTTTGCATATTGAGGAATGTAGTTTCTCAGGTAAAAAAAAAGCTGTTAGCAGAAATTGACTTTTTTTTAATTCATAATAGTTTCACTATCTACAGTAACCATTAGGAAACATTTCCCCTTTAAGCAGCAGTATTTGCTAGTCTGCAAATAATGTCTTTATATAGTTATTTTGAGCAATTATGTATTTCTGGCATCCTTAGTTTCATCATCAGTATATTTTTAATGTCATCCAACATTTTCAAAAGTTTGCATAATTAATGACTCAAGTCAAATTTAACGTGTAGAATAGCCTACCCAATGAGGCTGTGGCAGCTAGAACTCTCTGTTCAGACTTTCAAAGCAGGACTAGACAGATTCCTAAAGGGCAACTGCATTGAGGGTTACACAGCATGAGTGGGAGATATCATTTTGGATCTTAAACCTAGATATGTGTCCAAATTCAAACAGTATATTCACTGCCAGGAGTGGTGATCGGTATTGACCCTCTCCTCCTTCCGTCATCAGAATATTATGTTGCTGTGTTATGAAGTTAATAAATATGGCAACCATCAGCTGTGTTTTACAAATCTCTTTCTTTGAGGTTATTTTGACTTTACATACTAAGACTGTGGCTGTATTAGGATAGTGTTCGCACACATGTCTGAGGTTAAGCAGCACAGCACCACACCAAGTTGTTTAGCTTTGTTATTGCAGGCATAGAATAAGAGTAGGAATTTTAAAAGACTTTAAACCACATACTGTATCTCAGTTTAGAAATGAAATCAAATGAAATGGGTGATTTAATGTCTTGGTTTGTGCTAATTTCTGACTATGTTATCTAAAAATATATTTCACGATAGAGTTGCTTTAAAATCCAGAACAACTAGTTTGAATGGGAAGAAATTCTTCATTTTAGTGAACTAAATTTGGCAGTAATAGCCCAAGTCAACAGTTATGGTAATACTAAAGGAGGAAATGGGACTTTTAACCACAAGGATATCAATGAATATATGTATGTATGTGACAGGTGCTGTTCTGTCTGGATTGCAATGTCAGAATCAAGTACTGTATTGTGTGAATTGTAATCTGTCATGTACTAGTTAAGTATTTAGAGCCAGCTAAATTATTGTAGGTACTCACAATGCAAAATATCAAGCTTGCTCATCATGTTTCTGTATTACAATGTGGTAAAATCATTTTGCATTATATATAATACTAACTAAAAAAGTAACTAAATGTGTCAGAAATGAAATGCAGGTTACCAATAAAAGGAATTTACTTGTATTTCCTGATCTTCAAGTAACTTCTTCATAGAGCTATTCTTTGTGGTCTTGGACCAGCAAGGGCAAAGATACTATGGGAGTCAAAGACTACAGGGACACCAACAGTCACGTGCCCAAGCCTATCAAAGATGCCAACATTACCAAAGGACTTCAGGACCACAATGCAGATGTTAATGTAGACATGCCAAGAAGGGCACACAGGGAAAAATGTGATGCCCCAGAGGGAAACAGAAACAGTAGGATTTAAAATAGTGCCACCAACCCACGGGCAAGACCACCCTATTCTTAGACAAATTAAATGCAACGGTGCTGGACAGGTAGTCAGGAAACAACACACAAACAAAACAGTTAGTTACACCGGGAAAACCTTTACTCCCTGACAAAAAGACAAAAAGAAGAAAGTCCTTCCTCCCCCCAAAATATTTTGAAGTAACGAGGCCTGTTAGGGTGATCATGTCTCCATACAGTTGATACTCTTCAAGACCACCAGTTCCAGTTATGTAGCGAGGATATCATCTTCCATAAAGCCACAACTATGTGGTTAACTTCCAAAACCGAATGAGAATGCAGAAATGTGGGACAGAGTTGGTGAACTCTACAATAAGAGACACTGCAAATCTGAAAGGTCAACCAACGTCTATACACGTATCCAAGCAGAAGTGGTTCTGGAAGGTGTGGACAAAACTCACAGTGCTGCTTTGACAGAATCAGCTACTGTGCAAGTAGAGTGAACTTCTGAGTGTCTCTCTAACCTTTTATTCATAAAGGAGCTGCAGTGAGACATACAGAAGGATGACCACTTTGATAGTCTTATTAGGACACTAGAGGCCCACACTGTAAATGGTCTGCACCTTCGAAATGGAACTGCATACCTAATTAGTGGGCCCATCCCTTGGTGCTTGTTATTGTCATACTGGATGACAGTGAGTGCCCAGTGATGGTACAATTAAAATCACAAAACTGTTTGCAAGACCTTCTTTAATTCTTTTGCATATTTAAATAATCCACTGCCCTATGACTGCACCAGACAGCTGACCCCAGTAAAGAGAACAAAGGCCAGGCCCCAAGTTAATTGAGTTTGTTTGCCACTTGTGTTGAATTACAGATGGCTCGGGCCTGTGCATAGGGCCCCTGGTCCCCAAGTCAACACAGTGGATGAACAGATTACAGAGCCATTTACCATCATGATGTCACAGTGTGTGACACAGTATTTGATTAGCACTCTCACTGCTGGAGCTTCACATTTAAATGGGTCTCAGAATATGTCCAGACAGAGCCAAGACACAAACTAGTGGGCACAATAAGGCCATCTTTTTCAGGGGGCTGTTCAAATAACTAGGGTGCTTGGTGTTCCTTAGTGAGTTTGAACCACACAACAGAAATAACCAGAGGACTTTTAAATCATTTTGTCAAATAAAAATCAGAATCCTCTCAACACCTAAGCAATGTAGGAGAGCTTCTCCTTGATTAGTACGGATCCATAAGAAAAACTGGGAGGACAACAGGTTGAGTAAAGGGGACGTGGAATTCTGTGTAATACATACATGTTTGTAAGTTTCTATTTGCAGAAATGGTTTTCATACAATACCACCCTTCTATATGTATCTGTACTAGAATAAACATTATTGTGAAAAACTGTTTTAAAATATACTTTTAGTCTGTTTTTCAGGTGTTTTCAAAACCTTATTCTTCATATTTCAGAATGGAGAACTTGCTGTGCTTAACATTTCAGAAGATGAGGACCACAGTTACTCCCTAGACCAACTACAGCCCACTCTCTGGTGATAGTGCTGTGAAAGAAACATAGAAACATAAATTGTCGGCAGATAAGGACCACTAGGCCCATCCAGTCTGCTCATAAGCCCTGTACTTGATTATGGCATCTGACCCTCCCTCTACTTTACCTCTATGGTTCCCCTATACCTGTCCCATGCATATTTAAATCCAACCACAGTGCTTGCTCCCACCACCTCCTGTGGCAGACCATTCTATGTGTCCACCACCATCTTCATGAAGAAAACTTACATTCCCACTTAACCTGCCACCTTCCAATTTCATGTCATGCCCCCTTGTTCCCATACGCCTGCTCTTCTGGAAGATGTCTCCCCCTGCACCTTGTTCATGCCCCTGAGGTACATGAATGTCTCTATAATGTCCCCTCTCCTCCTCCTCCTCTCCTCCAGCGAGTAGATATTGAGGTCCATTAATCTCTCAAATTTTGAGGTGCAAGCCCTGTACCATCTTAGTCACCCTTCTCTGGACCATCTCCAGCCTGTTAATGTCCTTTCTAATGTGTGGCCTCCATAACTGCACACAGTACTCCATGTGAGGCCTGACCAGGGTTTTATATAATGGCTTCATGACCTCCCACCTTCTGTTGGTGATACCCCTGCCTATGCACCCCAGTATGCCACTGGCCTTCCCCGCTGCCTTTGTACTCTCTGATTTGACATTTTCAGGTCATTTGAAAAAATAACCCCCCAGGTCCCTTTCTCCCTTGGTGACTACCAGTAACCCCCCATCCTGCAGCATTCCCCAGGGTTTCTATGGGCCAGGTGCATAATTTTGCACTTCTTTGAATTAAAACTCAGTTGCCACTCCTCAGACCATTTCTCAAGCTTCTCTAGGTCCTTCCTCATTTTCTCCACCCCTTCTGTAGTATCCACCCTGTTACAGATCTTGGTGTCATCTGCAAACAGGCAGACCTTTCCCTCCAACCCCTCTGCAATGTCATTAATGAAGACATTGAACAGGACTGGCCCAAGGACTGATCCCTGAGGTACCTCGTTAGTCACCCCTCTCTCCCTAGATTGAACCCATTTACCACCACCTTCTGCTTCCTGTCCATTAGCCAGTTCCTAACCCAGTTTACCACCTTGTCTCCCATGTTCAGACAACCCATCTTGTTAACCAGCCTCTTATGTGGGACGGTGTTGAAGGCTTTCCTGAAATTGAGGTCGGCAGTGTCCACCACCCCACCTCCCTGATTTACTTCCTTTGTCACCCAGTCAAAGAAATCTATCAGTTTTGTCTGACATGACCTACCCACTGTGAAACCATGCTGCCTAGGGTCTTGGGCACTGATAGCATCTACATGTCCCACTATGCTTTCTTTAAGCAGTGCCTCCATGATCTTCTCCACTACTGGGGTGAAGCTGATGGGCCTATAGTTTTCTACCTCCTCCCTACTGCCAGATTTGTGTAGCGGGACTGCATATGCCCTACTCCAATCCTCTAGCACCACTTCTGTGTTGAGTGACTCTGTGAACAAGGCTGCCAGAGTTTCTGCTAGCTCACTTTGCAGCTCCCATAATATCCTTGGGTGTATGCCGTCTGACCCCATTGCTTTGTCCGCCTTCAATTTCGTGAGTTCCTGAAGGACTCTCTCCCCTGTGAATGGACTGTTGTCCACCTCCCCCTCCCTTGGTATATGTTGTTCGGCTGTGGTTCCTGGATCCTGCCCCCCTTCCATGAATACTGACCAGAAGTATTTATTCAGTATTTCTGCCTTATCGATATCTTCCTCCTTACACTCCCCTTCCTCCCTTTGAGCCTAACAACCCCCCCCAGTTTTCCTTCTTTTACTGATGTACCTGAAGAATGTCTCATCCCTTTTCTTTACTGTCTGTGCTAATCCTTCCTCAGTCAGTGCCTTTGCTCTCCTTACCACCCTCCCCGCTTCCCTTGGACATTCTAGGTACACCTCCCTTTCCTCCTCCCTTTGGGTCTCCTTATTTTTCCTGAACCCTGGCCTTTTAGCCCTTACTTTGTCTGCTATCTCTTTCGAGAACCATAGTGGCTTTGTCTCTCTTGCCTTTGGATACCAACCTGATGCACTGGTTTGTCACTTCTACTATGGCTCATGTTAGGTGCTCCCACTGCACTTCCACCCCATCCCCCTTTTCTCCCGGGTTAATTTGATACCTCTCCTTATTTCAGCAAAGTCTGCCTTTTTGAAATCCCAAACCTTTGCCCTAGTGTGACTTGACTGAGTTCCTGTCCCCATGCTGAACCACACTATGTGGTGATTGCTGGATCCAAGTTGCCCTTTTATACGGACATCTGCGATTCTATCCCCGTTGGTGATAACTAGATCCAGAATTGCCCTGTCCCTGGTGGGATCAGGCACAAGCTGCCTGAGTTTTGCCTTCTGTAGGGAGTCTAGGATGCCTCTGCTTCTGGCTGAAGCAGCTGCCTTGGTGGTCCAATCCACGTCTTGCATATTGAAATACCCCATCAGCAGAATTTCACCTTTCATTGCCATCTCATGTATTTCATTCACTGGCTCCCTTTCCACTTCCTCCCCCTGTTCAGTAGGCCTGTAAACTACCCCTGTATATATTGCTGTGCCATTTCCAGTTTCAAGGGTGACCCACAGTACCTCGGTCTCCCCCTGCCTACCCCGTACCTGTGTTGTCTTTATCTCCTCCCTGACATTCAGAGTGACTCTCCCCCCCTTTTACCTCCCTATTCCTCCTGAACAGAGCATAACCTGGCACACTGATTTCCCACCTATGATTTACAGCATACCAGGTTTCACTTATTGCTACTATGTCCAGGTCTGCCTCTACTGTCAAGGCCTCCAGGTCTGGGAGTTTATTTCCCAGGCTGCAGGCATTAGTTACCATGTCCTTCCATGCTGTGCATTTTAGATTATTCCCTTTGCCCCTGTTATTGCTCTCCTGCTTCCTTCCCTGACCCCAGTTACCTTTCTTGTGTGGTCCCTATTCCACCACTTTGCCCCCCCAAACAACTTAATTTGTACTTGCCATCACATTATTTTCCTTCATGTGCTCTTTGGGGGGGTTCCAAGCCTCCTTATCCTCCTCGCTCCACCCCCTTGGCCAGTTTAAATGCTCACTGCTGAAGCATTCAAACTTGTCACTCAGAATCATGGTCCCCTTCCCGGATGGATACAGGCTGTCTTCCTTATACATGCTCGCATCTGTCCAGGTGGGGCCCAAATCCCCAATGAAGCCAAACCCATTCCTTCAACCAGGAGTTGAAGTCCTGGGTGCAGAGTGTCCTAGCCTCCTTAGCCTCCCCTGCTGTGGACAGGTAGAACCTCCGAGAAGGAGACGGAGAGTGCTACGTGCTTCAGGCTTCTCCCCCAACTTCCTAAAATCCTCCTGTATTCTAACTCCATCTTGTCTCCCGCCATATCATTTGTTTTCAGGTGGACAGTGACATCCAGTTCCTCCCTCCTTGCTATTGCCCTTGCAATACTATTGAACTGCTTCCCATCCTTCCATGCTGTGCTTCCTGGGAAGCACTTGCTCCCCCCCATCCTTCCTGCTAGGTCCCCCTAAAGTAACTCCCCGGACAATTGAGTCCACCACCAGTAGAAGCTTCCTCCTCCTCTGGATTTCTCTACACCCCTTTCCCTTGGGCTCTATCCTGGAGGATCCGCTCATCCTCCCTGGTCTCAGCTGCAGGTGCACCTGTGGGGCTATCCCACTCCTCCAAAATAGCATAGGAGTTAGTTGCCCACCATAATCCAACCATTCCTCCTCCTGGGCATCCTTTGAGGTTTAGGTTGTGGACCTGGTGGTCTTTGGGAGGGAGTGAATATCCCTTGCAACCTGGCTAACTCAGATCAGAGACAAGTGACCTCCACCCTCAACCCAGAGAGGTGCCTGAAGATAGCACAGCATCGCGGCCTCCAGAACATCTCCCTAAAGAAAGCCGCTCCACATCCACTGCCCTGCACCACTCCCATCATGTTTGTTGCTACTTCTCTTTAATAGTCTTTAGATTTACCCTCTCAATTTCTCTCTCTGTTCCCCCCTTTTATGGTTAGGTGCTTCCTGTTTGGTGGTAGGAAGGTGTAATATACTATGGGCCCACTACCTATAAAAGGAGGGCAAGACTTGAGGTGAGTGGGCTGAAGGGTGGGTAGATGGGAGTTCACCCTGACCGAGTCCAGAAACCATCTGCCTAGGTCCCCACTGCTCGTGGCTCCCTTCTCCTCTCTCAGCACTGGGCTTTAGCTCTCAACCCACCCCTGGGCAGAGCCTATATGCTCCTTCCAACTAATTGAGCATTTAAAAATGTGTGGGGGGGGCAAAACTTTTCCTCTCAAGAAGCAACAGCAAGCAAACTCCTCCTGTCAGGAAACACATTGACTCCTAGAACAGTCAAAGAAAATTTAAACTACCACCTGCTCCCTGATTGTCTCCTCTGTTACTGGGCAAACTTCTCCCCCAGCAGCAAGCAAAATACTCCTCTCAAGAAACAGCAGCAAGCAAAACCCTCCTCTTAAGAAACAAACTGACTCCTGGAACAGCTGAGCAGTTTGCAGTTTTAACTTTCACTGAGGTAGAGTAAATATGGATCTGAGCGAGCTGAGCTGACACAGCAGCAGAGAAAATTGTACATTGATTCAAATTGGCAGTTTGAACCTCGGTAATGCATTCCCATCTGAACCTAGCAGTTGAAGTTGATAAACAGGCTAAAATTGTGTTATAAAAAACAATACAACTCCCTTTCATTGAGAACTCACCAGATTCTCTATGCTTCATTAGTTCAGTGACATCAGGAAGGCACTCGAGCTTTGCTCTTATGCTCCTGATGTCACCAAATAAACTTGGCATTAAGAATCTGCTCACTCTGAATCAACAGGGGTTAATTATTGTAAACACAGAAACGTAGACTTTGACAGCAGATAAGGACCACTTGGCCCACCCAGTCTGCTCATTTCCCTACCTATTGGATAAGCTGCAGATCCTAGTTAACCAACAGCCTACTTCATCCTACACTCCACCAGAACTGCCTTATGTCTGTCCCATGCATTCTTGAATTCACCCACTGTTTTTTTGTATATGTTGTATTTTCATTACATGGGTGAGTACATTCTATACAGTTCTGTTCGTGGAACAAAGAATGTGAAGTTTTGCCTATGTCATAGCCTGGAAGCAGAACTTTGGGTAGTGCTCGGTTAGGCTGACAGCTCATGGTCAGAGTTCTGAATCCATGCATGACAGAGTCAAAACTCCATATTCCTGGTTCCATGAAAAGAACTGTACAGAATGTTATCAATAAAAATAAAACAATTAAAGGCAGTTTGCAGTTTTAACTTTCACTGCGGTAGAATAAATACGGATCATCTGGGAGTATGAAATAACTTCTGAAAATACCAGCATCACAAGAAGCTGCAAATTTACACATATGTCCTGTTCCCTTGAAGGTGGACCTCAGAAACAGATTTGAGAAGACATTTTGAATTTGTTTGAAAAACTACTTTTGCTGGTGTGAAAAAAATTCTATGGCACGTGTGAAACATGCCAGGTGTTTATTGACCCTATATGCTATCAGTAATATGATCTTCCTGGAGAGAAATTTCCAAGTCATAGGAGGTGGACAATTCAGAAGGTGCCTCTTGTCAACTTACTTAAAACTAAGATAATGCTCTAAGTAAGCAATCAATTGGACTTTAGTCAAGGGCTGCAGATACATGAGATCTTTAAGTAATCTATTAACTTTTATACAAGTAGTCAAACATTATATTTGCGTTTGAACAGGAAAGGCTGAGTGCAAGGTAAATCCATAGGGAAGACTCAAGTCAGAGTGGATCTAAGGGGTGCTCTAAGATTTATTGGACTGGGCAGGAGAATTAGTCTATAAATATATCAGTACAGCAGACTGCAAACATTTTCTACCTGCAACCATTTCTTTCTTGTTACTAGAAAGACCACAAGTACTCTTTCCAAAACTCTCTGTATCCACACTGTGAAATGGAGCAATCTGAGGCCTAGATGGAGAAGAGGTACCCATTCTGGGAGACCAGATCCTTCTGTAGTGATAGATGGTGAGGCACATCTGTTATCAGATTCTCTAGAAGGTGAAACCACGTCTGCCTTGGTCAGTATTTTTGTTCAGGGGTGGATTTTGGCTCACCCTGTTTCTTTCTATTTGGAATTCTTACAGTAGAATTTCAGAAATACCTTTTCAACTACTGGAATTAGATGAAATCCATACAGGAGCTGTCTCCTCTAGTAGTAAAAGAGAATCTGCTTGAAGACCAAACATTTTTGTGTAATGTGAGAAGAAAACTAAAAGCTTTATCCCTATTCTGACAGATAAGTGGGCCTTTGTCTAGACAACCTCATTCCTCAAAGGATAACTTGAGTTGATCCGCTGCAAAGATCCGCTAGAACATTCTTCCTTCCTGTGAGATATTTGACTACTACAGCAGTGTAATATGATTGTCCTAACCACAGTCTAACGTTCACTATTTTTTGAGACTGGCTCGGCAGGAGTGAGTGCCTTGCAAATTAATGGAAAACATCAAGCATGGTTGTCTCATTCTGAAACACTTTGTTCTAGAGCCAATGGGTATAAATGTGAAAACCCTACAACACCCCCTCTTTTCTAGGGCACCCATGTGAAAAGAATGCTTTTGAGCAGTCCACAGGCTCTGGCACCTGTGCACAAAGTTGTGTGCACCCCAGCCCAGTTCTGAAGCATCCAAGGTTAGCCTGATCTTTTTTTTTGTAACTTGAAGTTTATTGAAGTTCAGAGTTACAAAACACATTACAGCAAGCCATAGAAATGCATGCACAAGACTCTGCAGTGCAATACATTCAGTGCAGAAATAGTGGACCAATCAAATGTAGCTGTACAAATTTAGTCAAAGTTCATTAAACAGAAAACCAGACCTAAACAACAGTGTATATGCAACCACATTATAGTATTTTGTTTCTAATATTTCCCTGTATGATAGTCACTAAAGTAGGATAGGTACCCCATTGTCACCTAATGTTCTTCACTGTCTTCCTCAGGGGGAGTCTAAGAGAGAGTGTAGGTGTTCAATTTGGCCCATTTGTCTAAACATTTCTCAAAAGTGAATCTGAGAGTTACCGTGATTCATTCCACTTGGATTACTGTCTTCATTCTTTCTTTCCATTCCACTACTGTGGGTATGGTTGGGGAGAGACAGTGTGTTGTAATGCCCTTTACAGTGGCTATGCAAGTAGCATGAAATGCCTCTAGATATTTCCTGAGATCCATGACTTTTGGTAGAAGGCCCAACAGAGTAAGCAATAATATCCAACAGGCTGCGCAGTACTGGGCTATACTGGACTGCCCTAGAGGTGTAATGAGGCCTGATGCCAGAGGAAGAGGGCCTTATAGCCCCTGGAAGCTCCAGCGTAGCCCAATAGTGCCCACCCTGGAAGGTATTATTCTGTTTAGAAAATGGAACCTAAAAAAAAACCAACTAAAAACACCAGAACACCTAAACAAAAAAAAAAAAATGAATAAAAATATATTACAAACCACTTTTTGTGTAAAGTAGTCCCTCTACTGGCATACCTGCCAGTAGAGGGCACTGCAGTGTCTGAGAAGTGTTTTCTTTTTTGCCTGAGTGACAGACAGCACCCTCTCATCCATATTTTTCTATAGGCAGTATTGCTTCAGTTGCAAAATCCAGTTTAAACACCACTAACATTTAGGCTTACAGATAGTAAGCACAGTCAGGACTGCTACTAGTGCAGTGGGAAAGCAGGATGCAATGTTCAGCTGACTCCAGTATGTGAACCTGGAAGTGGAGGAACAGGGGAGACACAGAAGTCTCCAAGATGCAGGAGCAGTATAAGTTTCCTTTTTATTGTGTATTTTTTGCTTAATGTCGCACCATACCAGAGTGTAAGTGAGTGCATGATGAGCTGTACTAATGGCGATACAAACCACAAGTGTGGGTCATCTCCGGGATTGGAGTGGCGGGTGAATTAGGATCACAATCAGTCATTTGGAATGTCTTCTATGTTATGGGGTCAAAATAAAACTATGACAAAAAAAAAAAACAATGCTTACTTTTGTTGTCAAATTATTGTGAGCAAAGTGCTTACGTGAGCATTGGGAGTGTGGGCCAGTGTTAGGGGGTCACTGCCAGGCAAGGGAAATGAGCAGTGAGTGTTAAGCGGACAAAAACATGACATCACTTTCATTTTGAAATGATGCTGGTGAATGGTTGGGTGCAGCTCAATGTTTCAGTTTTATCTTGTTGGAGGGGAGAGAAAAACAGGTTACTCACCAGTAACAGTAGTTCTAGGAGTGGTATATGGTGTTCATCCACACTTTTGGCAGTGTCCTTTCCCTGAAGGCTTGCCAGAACATCTTCAGACTAGCTCCTCCCACCCAACCTGGTGGCAACTCCCTCAGCACCACCCTGTGACATCAGATCTTGCCTGCTGGAAGCCAGACCAGTGTACCACTTGCCAGGGATGGTCAGGTGGGTCAGTATGGATCCCCACCATATACCATTCCTAGAACTACTGTTCCAGGTGAGTAACCTGCTTTTCAAGGGACGTGGATATGGTGTTCATATCTACATTTCTGGCAGACTCCTAGCAGTTCTCTCGGAGGAGGGGGCAAGGCACACACCCCCTACTTTGAGAATAAAGATTGGAGAACTGAGGCCCCAAACCAGCATCCCAGTGTGACTCAAGGTCAATGTAGTGGGAAATGAAGGTGTGCGCTGACCTCCAGGTAGCAGCCCTGCAGATTTCCAGGATAGGGACATCCCTGGAAGCAGCCACTGAGGCAGCAGTATGACTGATGGAATGAGCCCTTAGCCCTATGGGAGGCTCCCTACCCACCAACCTATAGCAGAGGTTGATGCAGGATGCAACCCACCTGCCAATCATCTGCTTAGCTGCTGGTCGGTCAGGTGCAGCATCAGCATAGATGACAAACAGCTGGCAAACCTCTTCAGGAACTCTAGCCATGCACTTCTTATAACAGGCTAGTGCTCACAACAGATCTGATGTATGGAGCCTGTGCTCAGTCACCAAGGTGTGGTTGGTGAAGTACACTGGGAGATTAATCACCTGGTTAAGGTGGAAATCTAACACAACCTTCGGGAGGAACGTTGAGCTGGAGCAAAGGACAACCTTGTCCCTGTGGAAGACCAGGTAAGGAGACTCCACTGAGAGCACCTGGAGCTCACTGATCCTTCTGGCTGACATGATAGCCACCAGCAAGGTGGTCTTCCATGACAGGTGAGACATGTCACATCTGTGCATTGGTTCGAATGACTTGTTCATGAGCTTTGCCAACACCAGCAGCAAGTCCCAAGGTGGTGGTGGTTTCACACACCAGAGGGGAAATGTGGTTGAGGCCTTTAAAAAAGCACCAGACCACCTTCTCCAGTACCACAGCCTGCTGACCAGCTCATACCTGGTAGGCAGAGATGGCTGCCAGGTGCACCTTAAGGGTCATTGATTGAAGGCTCGACTGGGAGAGGGAGCAAGATAGCCAAGAATGTTAGGCAAGATAAGGGGTCCAGCCCTTTGGCCTGGCACCAAATGGAGAACCTCTTCCATTTGAAGACATAGCATGTTCAGGTCGACTCCTTCTGAGATGCCTCGACCACAGTGAGGATATTTTCAGAGACCCAAATCCTGGAACTCTAGCCACCCAGGAGCATGGCTGTTAGGTGTGGGATTTGAAGGTCCAGATAGAGTATCTTCCCCTGACTGATGGACAGCAGGTCTGGGTGGAGAGGAAGACACCTCGGAAGCCTGCTGCTGAGGCTGAGGAGATTGGGGTACCAGAGCTGGCATGGCCAGTCTGGAGCCACCAGGATCACCCTTACCTTGCAGAGAGCTTCCCTGAACAGAGGAAGGGAGTGCGCCCTGCCCTGCTTGTTGAGGTAGTACATGGTTGTGGTGTTGTGTGTCTGGACCTGGACCAACTGACCCCAAATGTGTGAAGCAAAAGCAGTCAGCCCCAGCTGAACTGCCTGAAGCTCCAGCAGGTTGATGTGGCACAGAGACTTTTCAGGAGTAAACAGCCCGTTGACTCTGTGTTCCCCCAGGTGGGCACCCCAGCCCTTAAGAGAGGCATCAGTTGTCAGGATGACCATTGACTCTGAACAGACAAATGGGATACCTTCCTACAGGTTTTCTGGGACTAACCAGCACTGGAGGACATCTCACATCAGCTGGGTCACAGTGACCAGCTGGTCAAAGTGGCACTTGTACTGAAACCATTGGTGTGTCAGCTCCCATTGCAGAGAGCAAATTCTCCAGTGGACTCAATGGACCATGCTGATGCAGACTGCCATGTATTCCTGGAGGCACAGGAAGTCCCAAGCAGGGCACAACTGCTCAACCACAACCCAAAATGATTGGGCAAAGGAGGAGAGAGCCTCCACCCTATCCACTAGGAGTCAAACTTTGGCTGTGCAAGAGTCATGCTCTCTGCCCCGATGAAGTTGATCACCTGCAAGGGCATGAGTTCTTACTTGGCCTCTTTGTCCAGGAGGTCAAGGGAGATGCAGGTCTGGAGATCCAGGTCCCTGGACCACTCCATCTCCTGCCTAGAGGGACCTGCAGTCAACCAGTCATCCAGGTAGGGGTAAACCCGGATTCCTTGGTGCCTCAAGTAGGCTGCCACCACTGTGATGCATTTGGTGAAGATCCTGATGGCTGAGGACAGGCCAAATGGCATGGCCTGGAACTCATAAAGGATCCCCTCTGCCCAAATCTGGAGGAACCGGCGGTGGGACAGATAGATCGGGATGTGAAAAAACATGTCCTGAAGATCCAGGGAGCAAAACCACATGTTCTGCTTGAGAGATGGTATGATCTGAGACAGAGTGACCATCCTGAAGGTGTGCAGACTGATGAACTTGTTTAGGTTGTGCAGATCTAAGATGGGGCACCAGCCCCCGCCCCATCCATTTTGGCACCTGGAAGTAGCTGGAGATAAAGCCTAGGTATTACCTAGGATCCGAGACAAGAGCCACGACCTCATTGCACAGGAGCTTGACTATGTCATCCCGTAGGGCTGACAGGATGTCCATGGACACTATGCCCTTCCATGGAGCATGGGCTCAGCAGAGCGGGTACACCTCAAACTCTAGAGGTAGATCCTGACTGTCCACCTCAAGGACCCACCTGTCTGTGGTAACAGTAGATCAGGCAGAAAGGAAGTGGTGGTGCCAGACCCCCACGGGTGGACCCAGGGCAGTCATGATGGGTATGGGGGAGTCACCCCCAATCCTGTCACTGGACAGGCTTGGAAGCAGAGGAGGATCCATCAGAGGGGCCAACAGGACCTCTACCTCCTGGCTTCCTGATGACCAGGTCATTGATTTTGGCTGGGGATACCAAGCCTGTTGCTGTCTAGCTGGAGGCTGTGCAGGTTTGGCCACTGGGGCAGAGGCAGGCTGAAAGGGCTTCTTCTTTTGAGGCTTAGAGCCCTTGGGGTCCTTTCGGGCAGAAGTCTCCAAGTCCACGGTGGTGCTGGACTTCTCAGTTCTGGTGAGGTGCCTGTCCCCTCCAGGCCCAAACAAGTCAGTACCCAAGAAGAGGACATCTGCCAACTTTGTAGCATGTCAGCCATAAAGGTGGAGATGCGCAGCCAAGCCCAGTGGCGCACTGCAACTTCCATAGCCACAGACTGGGCACAAGAATCGCCAAGGTCCATGGCAGTCTGGAACTGCTGTTTTGCTACCACTCAGCCTTGATCCCTGACCTGTTTGATGATAGTCTGAAGGTCTGCAGGGAGACGGGGAATCACCTTGTCCAGGGAACCCAAGAAGATGTGTGAAAAATGGGCCATTAGGAGGACTGAGCTCACTTGCCAAAGGCTGAAGGAGGAGGTAGCATACACCTTCTTGGCCATATGGTCTAATTTTGGGGACTCCTTATCAGGGGGCTTATCAATGTCCCCCATGTTGCTGGTGTGCCAAAACATGGAGTCAGCCACAAGACCCTCAGCTGAAGGGTGTTCTGTGAATCCTGACAGTGAGTCAGTAGGGACCGCATACTTGTGGGTCATCTGGGCTAATGGCACAGGCATGTGACTGGGTGCTGCCACAGTTCCAGACCAGGACCGAGGATAGCAACTTGAATTGGGAAGGCTCCCACAGAAGAGTTGCCCCAGTCAAGGATCTCAGTCAGCTGGTACCATTTCTGCTTCTGAACGGCCTCCAACTGGAGACCCGTAGATTCAGAAATAAGATGAAGGTCCATAAAGGACATGGGTCCTTGAGCCATCGGGAGGTCTCCCAGTGACTCCACATCTATCAGTCAGGAGTGAAAGGAGGACCCCTCCAACTCGAAGTATCATGGAAGAGTGGTCGACTACCTGAGTCCCCGCTAACCCTGCGAGGGCTATATGGGATGACAGTGACCAATGGGCGATGGAGTAAACCCTTGCCCAGATCAGTGTCCTTGGTCAGAGTGCTGGACATTGGCTGCTTAGGTGGCAGCTCCACCGAGTTCACTGGAGAGGCCGGAGGGGGCCGCACCTTGACTGTATGAATCAGCTCCTGCCGAGGTGGGGTCAGCTGCAGTTCCTGTAGTGGTAGCCAAGGAAGAGCTGGGTTAGGCACTGGAACCAGCTTTCTCTGGGTAAACCAAAGCTGCTGCCACATGAGATCCTCATAGTGCCAGCACAACTTGTGCTGCTGCCTCTCCTTGCCCAACAAAGATGAGGAGGATGAGGAATAGCAGCAGCACCGCTTTCCCGAGTGCCAAGAGCATGAGCATCAGGATCAACGCGGGCTGCCTGAGTCAAGGGCCCCGGGAGTGGGACCTCAGCCTCGACCACCAGGGGTAAACAATGGCTGGTCTCAGAGGGGGATGGCAATCTGAGTCCTCTCTTGGTTTGGATACTACTGATCAAGAGGGGGTAGAACAAAGGCCTGGTCCATCCCTCCCTGAGAAAGTGGTAGGACCAGAGTCCTGCAGAGGGAGATATCAGCCTCCTCTGCAGACAATGGATCAACCAGGTTGAGAAAGATCTCAGCCGGGGTGTTGACCTGAGTCTCGACCAACTGGTCTGAAGGGAGACCATGGGATCATCAGCCTGAGCCGAAGCACTGACCGTGGTCAGAAACTCCGGCAAAGTGTGAGATTCGGAGGCCCAAGAGTGCTCCTGATCCCATGACCATGATGAGACTGTTTCTTGGTCTCCATCTCTCTCTCTCTCTCTCTCTCTCTCTCTCTCTCTATTTTAGATTTTTTAGATTTAGTGCCCAATGGACTCTGCTCATGGTTGGGAAGGGCCTGGCACAATTTCTTAAATGCCCCAGTAAAGAAGGCATCCAAGGAGAAGCTGAGGAAGCCTGCATGGCAGCCCAAGCCATAGCCTTCTTGAATGCTACAAGTTGTTCGGTGGATCCCGCAGCCGCGGAGACCACCCAGTGGGTGTCCTTGATCTGATGGGCAGGTCCCGATCATCCTGACATCCAAGGAGCAAGCAGGCTAAGGAATCCTCCAAGATGGAGGGAAGGAAAGTGTGGCAAAGGCCGCAAGCCTGGGTGTCATGCTTGTGGCCCAGGCAGTATATGCATGAGGTGTGTGGATCTGTTTGGGACGTCTTCTGCCCACAACAATATTTCTGGAACTCCAGAACGGACTTTGCATTGTCCATTTTGGCGGTGAGAAGTAAAATGCCTGAAAACAAAGTTTTTTGTTAAAGTTAGAAGAAATAAAGCAAAGGGCCTCTTCAGTGCAAGAGCGGTAAGGAAGTAACCTTCTTCCCGTGGAAAAGAAGATCTTACATCATGGGGTGGTGCTGAGGCAGTGACCACCCGGGTGGGTGGGAGGAGCCAGCTTGAAGACATTCTGGCAAGCCTTAAAGCAGAAAGGACACTGCCAGAAGTGTGTATACGAACACCATATCCATGTCCCTAGAATAAATTTTAGGCAAGACCCTTTAGGCAAGGCTGAGATGTTGAGGGGGTTATAATGTCATGATAGAGTAACTCTCTGTATTGGTGGTTGGAAGGGAACATTCACCATGGTTCAGAGGAGAGGCGTGCCTATGGTTTCGGCTACAGTTCTGTTGAAATTAGTGTGGCTGGTAGAAATGCTCCATTGTTCTCTCTCTTGCCAACCACATAATAAAAAGTGAATTATTTCTGTCTGTCTCGCTCTCTTACTCTAGAAGTCAGCTTTGAGAGAACGGGTAAATGAGTAACAGTCAGCTTGGGGGGGGGCACTCACTAAGCAAGGAAAACACATGGCTGTCATTCAATTTAAAAAATTCTATGGGCATAGTTATTTCTATTGTAAAAGTGCAAGCTGGCACAGGGACTTGTTATTTCCTGGTCTCTTTTGCCACATAAATGCCCACCTTGGCAGACTGCATGGTCACTCAGAGGCCCAGAGATTGCAAACTCATTTTCTAATATGTTTTAAAGTTCATCTGTATTCCTGGACCCCAGATCCTGTTCAAGCTCCAAATGAATCTGGTACCAGTACACAGTGATTTTTGGGCATCCCCAGAAAATATGCTAATTGTACCTTCTGTCTGGGCACCCTCCCCAACAACTGTCCGTATTCCCCTTCCAAGGAAAGTGAACTGTGACTGAAGGGGTGTGAAAACATCTGACCAGCACCTTCTGCCTATACTCACGCCAGGAATGAAGGATGTGACTTTCCAACTACCATCTAACATTTTTGTCCCATTCCTGATCTGTGAGCTCTGTATTAACCTTCATTTCTCAATTTTTTCATACCACTTCGAGAGAGTGACAACCTGACTTGAGTAATAGTTCATATACCATCAAAATGTATCTACAGTTCATGTTTATCCTTGTAGCGCAAAACAACATTTCTTCCCATGGGGTCATATCTCTAGAGGGGGTTTGCTAGGTTGAGGCCTGTGTGTATGTTAGTGCTATATCTGCAAATACATGTACAGATCCCTGTTGGGAATATGAAATTCTCTCTTCAGATGGTCAAATGAAATACAGTGATCCCCTATTATTAATTGTTTATATCTTGTCCGTGCTTGTTGGTTCTGCCTGGATCCTTATGTAGGAGGCAAATTCAGGGTCCCCTATAATGATAGTCAGAGGACCAGTTTTGTTGAGCATGTATGTAAGCTGCTTGATTTTCCACATCAGCTTCAGTGATAAGGTTATCCAGGGGGTTAGATACCTGCCACAACAACCCAGTGGTTATTTTAGTCCCAGGGAGCATGTATAGTGGGGACGGAAGTGAGACCCTTTTTCTCAAAGTGCACCAACGCAATTCAATATTCTGCCTCACTATGGAGAATATCTGAGAAGCCTGGGCTGCCAAACAGTACAGTTAAAAGTTAGGTAATCCAGCCCCCCTCTCCTTAGGGAGAGACAAGGTACTGGCTCCCACCCAAATCCTGTATCCATGCCAAATTAATTTTTGTGTCAGTGATCTTAGCTTTTGTGAGACAGTTCAAGGTATAGTTATTGGTAAGGCTTGGAATAGGATCATCAGCCTAGAGAGCATATTTATTTTCAGAACCTTGACCCTGCCCCCATGGGCAGATGGAGCGTACTGTAGGTCTGCATATCCTTAGCTATTTCATCTAGCAATTTGAGATAGTTCTACTTAGCAACTTCACTGGTATGGGGTGACCCTAATACCGTAGTACCTAAACCTGGTTTGGGAGGCCCAAAGAAAGGGAATGTAGTCTCAAAGTCCAGTGAGCAGGAACCTGACACTATCATAGCCTCCACATTAGAAAAATGAATTTTGTATCATGAAATATTCCCGAAAGCATTTAATTCCCTCATCAAGGCCTGGATGGACATCTCTGGGAGACAAATGAAAAACAGAATTATCCGTATACAATGACATTTTTGTCAGAGTCCCCCACCTTCACCCCCTTGGTATCCCTATTGGAATGGACTGCCACTGCTAGTGGCTATATACACAATGCAAAAAGTAAGGGAGAGAGGGGGCACCCCTGCCTTGTGTTTGTACATAGTGGGAGTCTGGGTGACATTACTCTGTTAACCCTCACCAGAGCTTCCAGGGAACTATACAGAGAGGTGAAACAGGTTACGGTCTGTGATCCAAGGCCCATCCCCTCCAGGGTTAGGAGGAGGGAAAGCCAGTCAACCCATGCAAATGCTTTTTCTGCATCCATTGAAATAGCTAGTTGGAAAATTTTGGGGCCCTTTTGGGAGTGCAGAATATTAAGGAGGTGCTGGGTGTTATTCATTTCTGTCCCATAATGAATTCCATGTGATGCAGGTTGAGCAGGGCCCCCACAAACTCTTGCACACTGTTATCCAATATAGAAGTGAAAATCTTCAAAGTAAATGTCTAACTTTTGTTGTATTACAATAGAACTAAGCTCATTCTGACAAGCATGGTGTCCAATTCTCATTGAAGTCAGTTTTATTCTAATAGGTTTAGTAATTTAGTGCAGTCGTTTTACTGCTGCTTCCATTTTTTTCATGCTGCCATTTTGTTTACCAGCCCGATGCCTACCAGCATGCATTGCACGCTCCTGCTGCCATGTTATACCAGAGATTGCACAGCAGTGTGAATGTGAAAGTGCTGCTGCACATTGCATTTCTCATAGGCTGCTATGCAATTAAGCTTGCGGTTGGGCATTAGTGTTCATAGAAATGTTTATACATATTGATCTATTCCGAGCACTAATTAACTGGCACAGAAAAAGGCTGCTCTTATTTTTATGAGACAGAATTGTGCTGGACTGTCATAGTGGGACATTGTTGAAGACAACACCTGCCAGCATATGCAGACATTACAAGCAGCACTTTAGACCTTACAAATAAAGAATCTGTGATTCTTCTTTATTTAATTTCACTAGTACTATATGTTCCCACACCTCAGTCACATATGTCAGAGCATGCTCCACGTCCAAATGTTGCAAGAGACTGTGATTAACCATAGGGCTCTCAATTGGTTGGATACCAGTGCTATATGTAAGATTATTTATTGTGTTTCGGTACAATTACATCTATAATAATATCTTTTGTATATAGTGTTTCCCAATTCTCACAATCATTTGAGTGCCAGCATAGTCCTACTGTTTAGTGCTTTATCCCCATTGTGTGCTGTTAAGGTCTTTTGCTATAACTGAGTTGTTATCTGAAATCTATAGATAAATAAAAACAGGCAATACTTGTCAAGGTACTGTATTCTGTGTACAAAGTAGCAAACGAGCCAGGCTGCAAACAAAGTGCCCAGTTCCATGCATGACGCATTTGCGGTGGGAGGGGTGGTACCACAGTTGCTATTTTAGCAAATTAAATTATTTTTTAGTATCGAACCAAAAGTGTTTTGAAACAGTTTTTATGGAACACCCTTATGGGATACCCTTAAAGTTGTTCTCCGAGGGGAACTGATTAAATTTTCATTGAGGCTTAAAAAACAGCACTCTGAGAGGTTGGGTAAGATACAAACCTCTTCAAAAGAATTGCAAACTAAACATATGTGGGGGACTCATCTATGACAGCCCTGTTGAACACTGACAGGAGATTCAAGAACTTTTCAATCTTGAAAGAGAGGCTGCTCTCCACTACCTGCGTCAGCAATATTATGAAGGGGGCCCTAAAGCCACTAGATTATTAGCCTTTCTTCTCCGCAGACATATGACTAACACAGTGGTCACCCAGATTCAAGGTTTTAAGACACAAGTACAGCATGTTGCCCAAAATCATATACTTGACGTCTTTTGTAATTACCATGAACATTTATATACCCCAGAACAGCAATCAGATCCCTTCCAAATGAACAACTTTTTATCCTCCCTACAACTCCCTACTATATGACAAGAGCACACACTGTAGATCTCGAAAAAGAACCTATAACCCAAATTGAACTTAGTGCCATTATTCAGAAGTTTCATAACTGTGAAAGCCCAGGTCCTGATGGTTACACATCAGAATTTTATAAATAGTTCAAAGTACAGCTACTTCCCTATTTAGTGACAGCCTGCTCTGATGTGGCAGATGGTAACCCCTCCCCTTCCCTCCATCCTGGAATTTGGCTACAGAAGGATTGGTTAAGTCTGCTTGCTGGCTGTGGAGAAGATTTATGTAAGTTTTGCTATTGTTTTTTAAACTATAAGAGAGAAGGATTAGCTAATTCTACTTAGTTAATTCTACGTGCTGTTGAGGGAGTTAATGTATAGAGGATTTTTGTAAGTTTTTATATTGTTTTATTTTCTTTTTAATTTAGCTTAAAGTAGAATTTATCTTAAAGGCTTCTGTGGCTGGAGTGACTATAAAAGGCCTCCCACCCACCCCTTCCACCAGCCTTCCTTAAATACTGAAATACCACTGGGGGTTGGGTTTGAAGACTGTAAGGAAGGAGCTTGGGGAGCTGCAAACTGATCTGAGCCATCAGAACAAGCCAGGAAGGAGGAAGCAAGGAACAGCCATATGAGCTAAGTCTTAAGGACATCTAACTATACAAAATGTGTGAGTAGATCTATAGTTCTTATGAGTAGGATTGTGGTTTCCAGTTAGTACTGTAATTGACTGTCTTATGATGCATGCAAGAGCATTTAGGATAACAATTTCTGTTAGAGGCTGGACTATGATTAGTTAATTCTACTTACTGTAGGGAGGGTGGTGTGGAGAGGCTGTATAGGTAGTGTGGACCATGAGTAAGATTGTAGGGTGCAATGGTTATGGGGCAGCAATGCAGATGAACATACTGTGGAGGTTGGGAGGGTGCTCAATATGCCACAGGCTAAGGAGGCTTGAGGAAGAGGTTCAGTGGCTTGGCAGGGAGCTGGGGAGGTTGAGGGAGGGGGGAGGATTGCATCGCTAGGAGGGCTGACATCTGAGAGTATCATGGGGGCACCACAGAGAAGGAACAGTGGGGCCAGGGAGAGGTCGGGGGAGGAGGTACAGTAAGCAGGAAGCCAGTTGATGAAGGGTGGACTCTAGTAGGACCTAGAAAAAGAGGAGCAGCAGTAGGCAGGAGGGAAGAGGAAACACACAATAAGGCAACGGGAGGAGGCAACATGTTTGCTGTACTAGCAACACATGGGAAAGAGAATGTAGGAGGAGATTGCACAAGGGATAGTACTCACAAAGAGAAGGGAGAGAGGGGCATTACTAGTGGAGAGACTGAGTATGGCATGGCAGGGGTAGGGATAAAACTTGGAAAGGTGAGGAGGGAGTGGAAGGTTGGCAGTCAAACTGGAGGAGGGGGAGGGGGAGGAGTCTCAGTTGAGAAGGGCACGGGGAAGACACTGGGACACACTGTAAAAGCACTGTCTCGAGTGGCCCCAGAAATGAGAATCTGGGTGGAGGGGGTGGCAATGGGCACAAGGAAAGAGGAAGGAGTTGTACTAGTGTTGGGGGACTCCATACTCAAGGGGATTAGATAGGGCAGCAAGGGGGAGAGGCACAGTCAGATATGGGTGGAGTCCATACCAGGATTAAAGGCAGACAAGGCAGGACAGGCAATCCTAAAGTGCGTAAGGAGGGGTAGGAGGAGACCACACATTGTAGTACATGTGGGGAAAAATGACCTAGTGGGAGAAATGGTGGAAGTAACAAAGGAGAGGACTGAAGAAGTGGGAAGGTTGTGTGAGGAGACTGAGGAGTCTGTGGCATACACTGAGGTGCTCCCAGTACCCTGCGCAACCACAGTGAGAAAGGAAAAGATTAGGGAGTTGAACATATGGTTGGTAGAATGGTGTCAAACTAGGGGATATGGGGTTGTGGGTGGCTGGGGCAGTACCTGGGATAATAACAATCTGTTTGCAAGGGTTAGGCTGCACCTGAGTGGAGAGGGGAAGGTGGTATTAAAGCAAAAACTGGGGAGGTATAGTGTGACAAAGGTGGATTTAAACTAGATGGGGGTGGCAAGTGGACAGCAGGTAGGAAGAGGTCTGATAGAATGGAACCTACCCCCCAGGCTAGCAGGGAAGGACTCAGGGTGGCTTAAAAAGGAGGGAGTAGAAGGAAGGAAATGGAGGCCAATGAAGGGAAGGGGCAGGATGGAGGGTGGTCTCGCTGAATGCAAGAAGCTTAGGTAACAAATCTGCTGTGCTACAGGCACTGTTAGCAGTGTGGAGGGTGGATATTGCAGCTGTCACAGAAATGTGGGCAACTGAGCATCGGGACTGGGATCTGGCAATCACAGGATACAAAATATACAGGAAGGACTGTAAGGAAGGGAGGGGTGATGGGGTGGCAGTCTATGTGAGGGACGGGATCAAATGCACAAGGGACAAGGGTGAAGAAAGGAGAACAGAGGCAATCTGGCTGCAGATCCTAGACCCAAGGGGTAGGAAACTGAGGTTTGGGGTGGTATACTGGCCACCGTCCCAGTCTGAGGAGCTTGACAGGGAATTAGCAGGACAAATCAGAAAGGTATGTAGAAAAGGGAAGGTGGTCATTGTGGGAGATTTCAACTTGCCGGGGGTTGACTGGAGCATTCTAGTCACCTCCAGTGCTAGGGAACAAGTGCTTCTGGATGCAATCCAGGAGGGTCTCCTGACACAGTTGGTTAATGTACCTACTAGGCTAAAGAACACTTTAGATCTGGTGTTGTCGAATGGGGAGGCAGTAAGAGAAATAAAGGTGGAGGACCCACTAGCCGACAGCGATCACCAGACGGTGTGGTTTAATATCATGATGAATGGGGAGCCAGAGAAATCAGTTACTCAGGTAGTAAACTTCAGGGGGGCAGACTTTGGGAGGATGCAGGAAGTACTGAAAGAGAAACTAGAGGGCATAAGGCAGGAGATGGATACAGAGCAGAAATTGGATATTATTAAAAGGGGGATTACAGAGGCAACTGAAGCCTGCACCAAGACACAGAGTAAGAGGAGCAGAGCAAGAAAACCATTTTGGTTGAACAGCGAGGTAGTGGAGGTGGTGAGAGCAAAACGAGAGGCACCCAGAGGTATAGAAGGACAGGGAAGGAAGTGGACAGGGAGGAGTATGCAAGACAGTCCAGGGAGGTGACCAGAAAAGTGAGAGAAGCCAAGGCCCAGAGGGAGATAAAATTAGTGCAGGGAATTAACGGGCGGGGAGAAAGACTTTTTCAGATACATCAGGGGAAAAAGGAAGTGCAAGGAGACAATAAGTGAGGATAAAAAGTGGTGAAGAGTGGACAGAAAAGGGTGAGGAGCAGGCAGCAGCACTGAATGAATACTTTTGCTCAGTGTTCACAGAAGAAAAGGGGGGACAGCTACCACCATGGACTGGGATGGTGGGGACAGGGGGAGAGGAGGCAACAGATGGAAGAATTGTGGAAAAGAGTCCTAGAGGGACTGAGGGCCTGAAGGTAGACGAGGCACCAGGGCTGGATGGTATCCACCCAAGGGTGCTGTGGGAGATGGCAGCAGTGTTGGCGGAGCCACTGGCGGATCTGTACAGCACCCCACTGGAGTTGGGATGTGTGCCACTGGACTGGAGGATGGCACATGTAGTACCATTACACAAGAGCAGACCAAGGGATGAACCGGGTAATTATCACTCAGCAAGTCTCACCTCCATAGTGTGCAAACTCATGGAGACAACACTAAAGGGAAGACTGGTGTCATACCTGGAGGACAATGGCCTCCAGAATGTGAGGTAGCATGGGTTTGTTTCAGGGAAGTCTTGTCAAACCAACCTGACACAATATTATGACTGGGTGACAGGTGAGCTGGATAAGGGTCATGTGGTGGATGTTCTTTACTTGGACTTCAGCAAGGCCTTTGATTCTGTGCCTCATAAGCAGCTTGGGGAGAAGCTAACTGGTGTGGTGGTAGGGGCAAAAATGATGAACTGGATTACAAGCTGGCTGAGTGGGAGGCTGCAATGGGTGGTGGTGTGAGGGGAGCTCTCAACTCCAAGGCTGATGATGAGTGGGGTGCCACAGGGCTCTGTGTTGGGGCCAGTATTGTTCGGGCTCTTCATATCAGACATTGCACATGGGGTGGTGAGCAAGATAAGTCTGTTCATTGACAACACCAAAATCGGAGCAGTGGTGAATGGAGAGGAGGGATGGAAGCAGCTGCAGGGGGACCTAAGCAAGCTAGAGGAGTGGTCAGAGAGGTGGCAGCTGGGGTTCAATGCAAAGAAGTGTGATGTTATGCACTTTGGGTTGAAGAACCCAAGGAGAGAATACTGGCTGGGAGGGGTTAAGCTGGGGATCACTGAGGAGGAGGAGAAGGACCTAAGGGTAATGATAACAGGGACCATGGACATCACTGCCCAGTGCAGGAGAGTGGCTGCAAAAGTGAACAAAATGCTGGGGTATATAGCGAGGGGGTTTTCATCCAAGCAAAGAGAGGTGGTCTTGCCCCTCTACAGGTTGCTGGTAAGGCCGCACTTAGAATATTGTGTGCAGTTTTGGAGACCATACCTAAAGCGTGATATCAGGCTACTGGAGGGGGTACAGAGGAGGGCAACAAAGAAGATATGTGAAATAGAAGGGACAGACTATGACAGCAGGCTGAGAGACCTGAATATGTACACCCTGGAGGATAGAAGGGACAGGGGAGACATGATAGAGGCATTCAAGTATCTGAGGGGAATCAATAAGGATGGGGCATATGAGGTCTTTAAGTTAAGGAAGGGGAGGGTCACCAGGGTGTATGTGCTAAGAGTAGAGGGGGGAAGATTTAGGAAGGAAATGAGGAGATACTATTTCACAGAGAGGGTAGTAGCAAAATGGAACACCCTACTAGAATGGGTGGTATCATGTAAATCTGTGAACAGTTTCAGATGGGCATGGAACAGGGGAGAGTGAGGGTGGGGGAGATGGGGGATAGTAGTGGGATGACAAATGGGAAGGGGGTGGGGCAGCTGCAAACTAGGGGTGCTAGCTGCACACTCAAGCAGACTTAGATAGACCGGGTGGTCTGTTTCTGCTGGCACATTTGTATGTTTGTAATTTTAAAATCTAATAAAGATGATACATTATGTCCCTCCTACAGACCAGTTTTGGTCCTAAATATTGGCTATAAAATTTTCACTTCACTATTAGCTTCCCGATTGGATAAAATCATACCCACTATCATACAAATGGGATTTGCTAAAACTATACACTCCATGTCCTCCACCACACCTCCCAGTCCAGGATTCCTTTTCTATTACTTAGCCTAGATGCAGAGAACACTTTTGACCAGGTGGCATGGCCCTTCTGATTTAAGGTATTACAACTTATGAAGTTCCCTTCCAACTTTATCAGTGTTGAAAACCTTGTATGGTGCACCACAGGCTTATGTGAACATGAATGGCCAGATTTCTTCCTCCTTCCACCTATACAGAGGGATGAGACAGGGGTGCCCTATCATCCAGGCAGAGGTCAGGAAGCATAGGAAAACCAGGAGCAGTTGTAGAATTCACCAAAAAAGATTTATTTACATTAGCAGTATCATAAAATAAACTCATTCGGTATAACTATTTACAAAGGCAAAATAACAGTTTTCTTTCAGTCTCTGTGTCCCTTGTTGTCCAAATCTAA
This sequence comes from Neoceratodus forsteri, assembly GCA_016271365.2. Taxonomy (NCBI): domain Eukaryota; kingdom Metazoa; phylum Chordata; order Ceratodontiformes; family Ceratodontidae; genus Neoceratodus; species Neoceratodus forsteri. The sequence continues at coordinate 826,523,226 of CM057449.1, forward strand.
GTAATTGCAGTTTAGCTCTTTTATAAGTCTTTTTAACCCCCATTCTTAGCAAACACCCTGTTCTTGTAAATATTCTGTTCTTGTAAGTTTCAGGAGCTTCTAGAACACAGTGTGCTTTTTGAGGCCCCTACAGCTTTTGCAAAAGGCTCATTATTTGCACTCATGTAACCTCTGGAATTTTCCAATAGCTTTTGCAATAATCTCAGAATATAATTATATACATTTAAACAGTAACACTATATTTTTCCTAAACAAAAGGGATCCCAACATCAATTACATTTCCATACAATAATTTGCACATAATTTTATGTCAACAGATATAGATATGCAAGGAAAGGCTGACAGACAGTGAAAGCCAAAGAACTGTGAGATTATTCGGGTTGATCAAGTCCGAGGTCTCACAGGAAAATTGGGTTGTGCAACCAGACAGAGAAGAGATAGAAAAGGAAAGACCCTTGCATTTTAACATTTTCTCCATAACAAATGGGACAGGTTGCTATTCTACCCTGTCACATACCCCCCCCCTTTAGAGGGAACCTGTTTTATTAAACAGGTTTCCAAAACTTTTTTGTTCTCTAATAAAATGTGCTTCTTTTGGCAATTAAGCACATGTGCATTTAGTTTTGTTTTTTTTGTTTTTTTAACAGTACAGCAAACAGTACAGTTCAAACCCATTCATTTGTTTTTCATCCTCCAGAATCCTCAATTCCTGAGCCATATCTTGACAGAAAATCAGCATTACTATTCTCTTTACCAGATTTGTGAATCACTGTGAATTTAAATGGCTGTAGTGCCAGATACCACCTTGTGATGCAGGAATTTTTATCTTTCATCTGATTAAGCCAACAGAGAGGATTGTGATCAGTTACAAGAACAAAATCAGTTCCTAGCAAATAAAATTTGAGGGACTCCATGAACCACTTTTGCTGCTAAACAGTCCTTTTCGATAGTGGAGTACCTTTTGTTTCTGTCATGCAGTTTCCCACTTATTTACAGAATAGGATGTTCTGTCCCATCTACATTCTGACTTAGGACTGTGCCTAGGCCTACCTCGGATGCATCCGTTTGTAGCAGAAATGGTTTCTCAAAGTCTGGGCTTCTTAAAACAGGGGCTGAACATAATGCAGCCTTTATAGCTTGAAAAGGTTCATCACACTCTGGGGTCCATTTAATCTTATTTGGGTACCATTTTTTAATGAGTTCAGTGAGGGGAGTAGTTAACTCAGCAAAGTTGGGAATAAATCTCCAATAATAACCAGCCAGCCCTAAAAATGACCTGACATGTTTCTTTGTTTTAGGAACAGGGCTGTTAGCTACAGCTTCTATTTTAGAAACCTCTGACTTAACTTCTCCATTTCCCAACACATAGCCCAAATATCTGGTTTCCTGCATGCCCAATGCACATTTGGTAGAATTAATAGTCAGACCTGCATTTTTGGTAGCTTGGATAACTACTCATAGGTGTGCCAGGTGGCTTTTCCAGTCTGGACTATACACCATGACATCACCCAGGTATGCAGCACAATAACCAGTGTGAGGTGATAAAATGACATCCATGTACCATTGGAATGTAGCTGGCGCATCATGTAAATGAAATGACATGGAAGTGAACTGATGGAATCCTATAGGGGTGGCAAATGCAGTTTTATGTGTGGATTCTTTATCTAGAGGCATTTGCCAGTAACCCTTGGTGAGATCAAGGGTACTAATATACTTTGCACTCCCCAGTCTGTGCACCAAATCATCTATTCTGGGCATAGCATAACTGTCAAATTCTGACACTTGATTAAGCTTCCTAAATCAAGGCAGATTCTAACACCCCCTTCTTTTTTGTTTACAGTTACCATGGGAGATGGCCAAGCTCTCCTCAGCTCCTCTATGATACCCAATTCTTTCATTTTTGTATTTCCTTAACCACATCAGCTCTTTTTTTTTTTTTTTTTAATTTTCATCTTTATCCCTCCTTACTGCCTCCGGTGCCCCCTCCTTCCGTCCACTCATGTCCCCCCGGTACCTACCTTAGGGATCTGCCCCTAGAGTGCCCATCCTCCTCTCCTTGCACATTGGGGTCTGTCCTGTAGGTGATCCGGGTGGACTTTAGGGCGGACTTCATCTAGGGCTGCCGGAGGGTATTTTCCCGTTTCTCTCCCCTGACGTCCCCACTCCCCCAGGGCGCTTGCGCTAGGGGACGTACGTCCCGAGTGGTGCGTGCTTACGCACGCAGACCCTCGCGCCGAGGCCCCTCCCCGCTCCGACAGGCGAGGCGCCTCCACCCTTCCCTCTGCCGTGCTTCCAACGGCTATGGAAGGAATGCATGACAATGCGCTCTTGGTAATCCCACCCTGAGGGAGGAGAGCATCCATTGGGACGCCGATCCTCCCTCCCCGCCGACCCGCCACCCGAGTCCGCTCGACCCGGGTCGCCGGGCGCGCAGCGAGGTGTGGGCGCTCAGCCAACCCTCAGCGCCACCGGTCAAGCAAACCACATCAGCTCTTAACTGCTCAGGCAACATGCACGTCTTTTGTCTAATAGGACGAGCATTCTTTGTCACTATTACGTGCTCAACCCCTTTTGCTCGGTCTGGTACTGTGGTAAAAGTACTTTTATATGTCTTTAGCACATTACAAATGTCTGCTGTTTGTTCTGAGTTTAAGGAAACATTCACCTTTACAGCATCAGCATTAATACTTTGTTCCGGTCTATCATAAGCTACATCAATATCTTCCTTATCAGTTTCTGGTAAAACTAGCAAAGCAGCTTTTGTCATTTTTTAAACCCATTTCTTGAGGAGGTTAGCATGGTTTATCTTAGTAGGATTTTTCCTGTCAGGGGTCTCAGTCTCATAGTTAATGGTGCCAGTACATCTAAGAACTTTATATGGCCCTTGCCACTTTATTAACAGTTTATTTTCTGTTGTGGGCAACAGTAGCAAAACCTTTTCACCTGGTTCGAAAACATTTTCTTTTACCCTATGGTCATAATACACTTTCCGCTGGTTTGGGGCCTCTTCCTGATTACTATGGGCAATTTCAACATATTTTGCCAGCTTCTTCCTTTGAGCACACATATAAGAAAATATATATTGTTTCTGAGTGGGGTTATCTTCCCACATTTCTTTTATCACATCCAGTAGCCCTCTTGGCTGCCTACCATACAGCATTTCAAATGGTGAAAACCCTGATGATGCCTGTGGCACTTCTCTGTAAGCAAAATGCAGGTAAGGCAAGTATTGGTCCTAATCTTTTCCTTCTCCTTTTACAAACCTTTTTAACATGCGTTTTAGGGTTTGGTTAAAATGCTCAACAAGACAGTCTGAGGGTGATGGGGGAGGTTCTTATGGCAGTGATACCTAGTAGTCTGTATAGCTCCTTAAGTAATGAAACACCAAAATTACTACCCTGATCAGTAATAATTTCTTTCAGTATGTCCATTCTGCTGAAAGTTTTGGCAAGCTCTGCTGCAACTTTTGGGGCTGTTACAGTACGCATTGGAACTGCTTCTGGGTATCGAGTAGCATAGTCACATACTACCAGGATAAATCTATTACCCTTTTTACTTTTGTCCAAAGGACCAACCACATCCATTGCAATTCTCTCAAAAGGCACATCTATCAAGGGTAGGGGCACCAGGGGCACCTTGTCTTTTCTAGTGACTGGGGCTACTTTCTGACACTCAGCACAGGAATTACAAAAGGTAGTAACATCTTCATGAATTCCAGGCAATTAAAATCTATACAGCAATCTGACAAGGGTGTGATTCCTGCCTGAGTGACCAGCCATAGGGCTATCATGTGCTATCTGTAACAACTCTGTCCTATACTTCTGTGGTAAAACCAATTCTTCTGTCTGCTTCTGTGTCTGAGGTTTAACCTAAACTCTGTACAGTAACCCATTACATTTTTTAAGCATTGGTCCATCCTGTTTTGGTTTCACCCCCAGCTGCTTGAAATAACCCTGGAGAGAAACATTGTTAGCTTGCTCTGAAAGAAAATCACAATCACTTAACAATTTAGTTTCTGCATTTTCATATTTTAACCCTTTATGTCCATCAGTCATTTGCTGCCACAATTTCTTCAGGTATCATCTTTCTTTCTTTCTTGGATTTCCGGATCTTGGAGCTGTGCTCAAACAAATCCGAATCAAAATTACTGAAAGGAAAAGTGCCCCCACTGTCTGACATTTTCTTTGCCTGAGCTCTTGTCACCACAGCTGCTGAAATATCAGGATTTATACCTTCTATGATCAACTCAGTAAATCCTGGGAAGTCATTTCCAGTAATCACAAGTACAGGTAACTTAGGTAATACCCCCACTTTCATTTGGTGTGACACACCCTTAATGGTCAGAGTCACTTGGGTGGTGGGATAATATCGAGTGTCCCCATGGATGCAGATGACACCAGTATCTGGTTCCTTTGCACAGTGTTTTCCCAGCACTTTAACATGCACTAGGGTCTGTCTGCTTCCCGAATCAATGAGTCCCTTCACAGTCTTTCCCCCACCTTCACATCTGTTAACTACTTGCCCCAATTTGCCAAGGACAAATCTGCTCCCATGCCTCTCTCCTTACTATGGCAGTTTTTTGCAAAAATGGCCTGGCATATTACAGTTATATTAGATAATGTCTTTGGGCATAGTTTTGTTACCCCACCAGAGTTCTTATCAGACTTGGAGTTTAAATGGGAAAAATAATGTCTTACCGGTATTTGGCTGTTACCTCGCTGCTGTGGCATCTATCTGGCCATTTAGTAGTCCTCAGCCAAAGAAATAGTCTTTTCCCCACTCTCTGGTCGGTGTTCCTTTACCCATAGCTACACATCTGTAGGCAAGATGTTGATGAAGTGCTCCATGGCAAATGTGTCAATGATCTGTGGGACTGTTTTGCTCTTGGATTGGATCCATTTTATCGGGAGTTCTTTGAGTCGGGTGAAGGCTTCTCGAGGATTGTCGACCGAGTTGTACCTCAGAGATCGAAATCTCTGCCTGTATGTCTCTCCGGAAATGTCATACCTTTTCAGGATTTCGCTTTTCACCAGGTCATAGTTTTCTGACTGTGCAGTGTCCATACTACTGAAGGTAAGTTGTGCTTTCCCTGTCAGGTAGGGTACCAGTCTGATTGTCCATTGCTGCTTTGGCCATTGGCAGGCTGTGGCAACTCTTTCAAAAGTTGTCAAGTATGCCTCTATATCATCTGAGGGGTACAACTTTGTAAGTTTAATGGCTTTTAAATCGCTTGCATTTTGTTGCTTATCTGGGTCTCTGCCGGATCCTCTGCTTTTGATAGCTTGCAAGGTACCCAGCCATCGCTGCTCCTGTCACTGCATCTCTTCTATTCTCTTCTCTGCTGCACCTGTCACTGCATCTTTTTTTCTCTCTGCTTCTCGATCTCTTTTTGTTATATAGTCCACCATTTGAAAAAGTCCATCAGGCTTTCAGGTTCTGTCACTGTCTGTTCTTTTTCCATAACTTGTGCTGGCTGTACAATCTCAGACTGGACTTCAGTCTCTGCTAGTTTGGCTGCCATTCTCATGGTAACCACTCCTGGACTTGCTGCTGCAGAATCCATACCTTTCCCTGTGCTTCCCTGGTACTAGGTCCAGCTCCAATGCACAAAACTCCTGTTTTAGGGTATGCACGGCATTAATCCCACTTAGGCTGACACAATCTGTTGTCGAGGCACAGGTCAGGAAGCATAGAAAAGCCAGGAGCAGTTGTAGAATTCACCAACAATGATTTATTTACACTAGCAGTATCATAAAATAAACTCGTTCAGTATAACTGTCTACAAAGGCAAAATAAAATAAAGTTTTCTTTCAGTCTCTGTGCCCCTTGTTGTCCACAATTAAGCAATTGCAGTTTAGCTCTTTTAGAAGTCTTTTCAACCCCCATTCTTAGCAAACATCCTGTCCTTGTAAATATTCTGTTCTTGTAAGTTTCAGGAGCTGCTAGAACACAGTGTGCTTCTTGAGGCCCCTACAGCTTTTGCATAAGGCTCAACATTTGCACTCAAATAACCTCTGGAGTGTTCCAATGTCTTTTGCAATAATCTCAAAATATAATTATAAACATTTCAACAATAACACTATATTTTTCCTAAACAAAAGGGATTCCAACAGCAATTACATTTCCATACAATGATTTGCACATATTTTTATGTCAACAGATATAGATATGCAAGGGAATGCTGAGAGACAGTGAGATCCAAAGAATTATGAGATTATTCGGGTTGATCAAGTTCAAGGTCTCACAGGAAAATTGGGTTGTGCAACCAGACAGAGAAGAGTCAGAAAATGAAAGATCCTTGCATTTAAACACTTTCTCCATAACAAATGGGACAGGGTCCAATTCTACCCTGTCACATGCTCCTTGTCCCTTCTCCTCTTCACCATTTATTTGGAACCATTAGCTCAGGTCCTACACCAGTCTAATGACATTCATGATATAGATCTTGGAGGTAGACAACAGAAATTTGCACTATATACAAATGATTTAATAATGTACCTCAAACAACCAGATCAAACACTGCCCCCGCACCTTTCCAGACTTTTGGAGAATATGCAGAATATGAAATAAATACAACCAAGACGGAGGTACTTCAATTTATCTACCAACCTAACCCGCAAATTTTGACTACTTTTCCCTTTAAATGGAATATGACTTCCTTTAAATACTTAGGAATTCAACTTACTAATGACCTTACACAACTCTGTACTTTAAACTATGCCTCCCTTACTCACATTTTCCAGTGAGATTTTACCAGATGGAACTCCATAAATCTTCCATTGATTCACCAAACTGAATGTGTCCGTATGAGTATTCTACCACTGGTTCTATTTTGCCCAAACCCTACCCTTGTCGTTACATCCTTCACATCCCTGGGTGTGGAACAAAATTATTTCCCACTTTATATGGGCAAGGTCTCACTCCTGTACAAAATGTTCCACTCTCCAGCTTCCAAAATCAAGGGTAGGATTGGCTCTTCCGCATTTGGTGCATTACCACACAGCTACCCAACTTTGCATGGTCCTCTACTGGCTCTCCCCAAATTATCGTGCCCAATGGAAAGACTTAGAAACTTCAGAGGAAGAACTATATCCTTTTTTTGGTGAGGTATTGCAGCCTTGTAATGTTTCTCAAATCTCTTCTTTGGAAAATCCTTTCATTGCTACCTCCCTCGTAGCTTGGCACACCATGATGGGCCACCCCACTGTCTTGCCCTTCCACTACATGTTAATACCACTAACAAGGAACTCCCATTTCCCACCGGCTAAGCTGAATGATTTTTTCCATCATATGGAATACTTAGGCTTTTCTCTTCCCACCTACGCCATGCAGGGCCCCAACGTAGTAGATTTACAGACATTAATTACTAAATACCATTATAGACCTACAAACTATGATATATACAGGCCTGTAGTTTCATTCTAAAGCAATGGGCTACAACCCCTCCCCCACCCCAGTAATACCCCACCAATGTTTATTTTTTTAGTGCTTAATATTATAGCAGTGGTCCCTTTGGACTCATTGATCTCACATTTATATCATGCATTGATGAAATTATCAGGTCTGTCTACAGACTACCTTCACCTTAGGTGGCAAACAGATCTTGGTTTTGAAACAAATAGCAGTTCATGGGATAAATATCTCTCATACATCCTTAGACCTACTTCCTCCTGTATCTGGAAGGAGTACTCCTGGAAATGTTTTTCTAGATTTTTTTATAACCCAGTTCAACAAGCAAAATGTACACTATCAATGGTTCCTTCCTGGCATCCCACGCTCATATTTTTCATTTTTTGTCCAGTAATACAGACATTCTGGGACACCTTACAGTTGCAACTGTAGGAAATCTTTAACCCCTCTCTCCAAATTACACCATTCCTAATTTTCTTTTTAGACATGCCAGGTGGGTACCATCCATCACAGACCCAAAAACTGTCTGTATGTCTGTCTATCTACCTACCTACCTACCTGTATATTACTTGCTAAGAAGGTTATTACAAAAATGTGGTTAAAGGAGGATTATACAATAGGGTCCGAGAATTCTTTAATGTGAATGGCACCTTTTACCCATCGTAAATAATGGCATAACAAATGGGAAAAGGTGCCAGTCAGCCACATTTCCCTAAAGATAAATATAATCCCCCCTAAAATAAAAATAATTAAGCTGCCATATTGCTCCCCTGCTAAAGCACGACTCAAAAGCGGGAGATTCAAATAACCACTGCAGTTTCTATTAGATCCCAACAGTCCCCAAACTCATGTCACATATCCAAAACATTTTTTTTTCAAATATTTCCTCCTTGATAACTCAGATGGTTACAGCTGCCTCACCTTGTCTCCTTGTCGTTTCAGCTATCGGCTCTGTTTTCCATCTCCAGGACATCGCCAGGTCATTTTCTGCCACCTCCATTCCTTCCCGATGTCCACATGACCGCAGCTCTCTCTCTGTAGTCTGTGCCATGTCCTGTGTTACCAACCCTCTGCCTATGATCCAGTCTTCTGCATCCCCACACCACACACTCACTAGGAGCACAAGTGTTGCCATCATCTAAGCTCCTTACTGATGTTCACCACATTAAAATGCCGAAGTGCTTTGAAGAACAAAAAAGGCCAAAATATCAAAAAGCAAGCCGCATTACTAGGCATGCGCTTATACATATGCATATCCCAGTGCTCATGCATATTCATAAGTGCATGCCCAGTATCAGGACTCTGCTTTTCAGCCAGCATTTCTATAACAATTTGCACTCATGTTTTATAATTACACACTTTCCCCAGTTTAGCAATCAAAGTGATAAAATATTTGTTTAGCTGAACGGGGCTGGTGGCAGGCGGAGCACGATGGTCCCAAATGTTCAGTGCTGTGGAAGCCAGTGTGGTGTCGGTCTGTGAGTGGAACAACACTAAAGAAGAAACTGAAGTTAGCAGAATATGCAGTAGTTGTGACCCGCTCGCTGACCTAGTTCCAGGGAAGGCGTGGGGGGAAGGTGGTGGATAAAAAAAACAGAAAATTAACCCTCACATGCTCTTCTCTTTTGCTCAACATAGGTTGGTGAGTATGCTAACTAGCAACAGGGAACTATTTTTTGTGACGCAAGAATAAATACTATAAAAAATGTTTAAAATGGCAAAACAAATACGTTTCTTGCTTATATTTCCCTCAGTACAAATCTGGCATCAGTTGATGGTTGATATGCATAGAACAGAGAAACTCACGGCAAAGCTTCAACATAATATAGACAAATCTGAAATACTATGGTGCAGATGAGTTCCGTACATATCAACCATTAATTCTGACATTATAATTTAAAGATGGTACTTACTATACTTCTTGTAATAACAGAGATTTCTTCAGTCGCTTCTACTTAACCAGTCAAATTTCTTTGGTGTAATCTGCCCTTTACCAGGTGATTTTGCAAATTAATTATTTATTTATTTTTAAGAAAAAAACAATAAACGCATATCAAAAAAACAATAGCTATCTAAATGTTATACCCTTGGAGTCACTGGAAGTCCTATGTCCCCATACCCCCAAGAGCCCAGCTGACATCCCACCTCCCAGCACCACCATCCTTACTCCTGTGTGTGTGTGTCTCTCTCTGCTCAGCTTGATATGATGACTGGCACAGCACTCCTCTCCCCTCCGCATCATGAACTGTAAGTGAGTACATGTACAGTAGAAGTTTTTCTATTGAATGTGAACTTACTAACAGCTCATAAGCTGGATGGCTGCTGAACTGAGAGGAGGGCTGTGCCAGTCACTTTATTGGACTGAGAAGAGCAAATATAACATTTAGATAAATATTGTACTATGGAACATAATATATTGTCACTGTTGAAATCAGTACCTGGTGTCCAGTGGGTAACGCCATCCCCTGATCATCTGTTTTCCATATTTTACCTGTCCACTGGTTGTCCAGTGTTTCTGCAGCCCCATCCCTAGACAGTTCCTCACCCAACCTATCCATTCACAAGCCACCTGCCACCTAACCCAGCATTACATTGGTGTCCAGCGCGCCACACAGCTGCATATGTCTACCTCAACTCCATGGCCTGTAGGTGTATGACCTTCCATTGAGTATGTGTACTGTAAAAACAGTTGTCTCCACAGTATGCACGCTGCCTGACAACTAATGCAGCAGATGTGTGGTGTGCCTGATGCCAAGAAAAGGTGTGGTTGCTGGTAAGTGGGCTGTGAGTGGGCAGTTCTGGTTAGGGGGCTGTTTGTGGGTGGAGTGGGTGCTCAATGGACAAGCAGGGGATAGGTAAAAGACAGCCAATGGCAATTCCACATATTGCTCTACTGAATGCTAGTATATACTAGTGTATTTTTTTAGCTTGAATTTCACAAAAGAAGTGAATTGGTGTACTGATCTCCCCCAAACTAAGTTCAATCTGTTGATCTAACTCCATTGTAGTAGTTGAACATATCACAAACCCACCCTTTCATCAATACATAAGTGGTCCTGCTATTCAGAAAATGTTTAAAGCACATGCCAAATGTTTCTGCTGCTTTTGCATCAGCTCTCCCCCAGCAGCTTTGATATTCATATAGACAGTGATTGGTGCTACAGTATCAAACAGAATATGATCTGTATATTTAAAGAGCAGCTTCCAACTAATCATACTAGGCTCCGTAGTGCAACAGAAACGATAACTGACCTGGCCAGGTGTCCAAATGTACAATGTTTTCCTTTTGTTCCAGTGATATTAAAAAGCTATGCCCCTCGTAATTTTATTCCTAGACCTGCCGGCAAGAATCAGAGACAGTTCCTGATCCTATGGCCATGCCCCCATGCTGGCACATGCAGCCCTGTTTTGTGATGTCACTAAACAAAGGCTGCATGTGCGCACTACATTGACTTGAATGGGGGCGATTTTTCCAAAGGTTTTATGCCCATTCAGCATTGGGATTTTAACAAATCAAAATGGCAGCTTGACTAACAGGGCTACATTCGGTCACAATATGAAAATGAACCCATTGGGCATGCAGGGCACTAAGGAGTCATTTTCATGCCCATTATTGGCTCATCTGCATGGTGCACAGCAGCACCTTAGCACCAGCACCAACAAACATGCCTGCCCTGGTGACCCAGTGTGCCCATGACACCCCTTCCCTCCACTGCCCTTTCTGTGATAATACATCATTCACTGGTGTCTAGTGGTACCCCACCACCACCCGATCATCTGTTCCCCTCCCATACAATAATGCCCTGGAGTCTAGTGGTAACCCCACCTCCCCAATCACTTGCTTACAAATACAAAGTAAGCACTGGTGTCCAGTGGTTTCCTCTGCCCTCTGATCGCCCATTTACAAATGGTATTTAAGACCTGGTGTCCACTGGTTCCCCACGCCCACCCCTGAGTTCCCGACAAACATAAAACAAATATGTGGTGGTCCAGTGTCCACCCACCTGCTTACATACCGCCATCACCACATCCCCCCTTACCCATGTGGCTAGCAATCAGCAAGTCCAGTACAGTGAATGACACAAGCCTCAGCTCAACTCCTCTGCCAGCTACCATATGATCTGTCAGTGAGCGCACGTATAATACTGTATGTGCACTCACTGACACCTCAGACTGCATACAGTAGAGGAGGAGAGAGGATGACTGTGCCAGTCACCATATTGTGATTAGCTCATCACTGACCACCCGGCTAAGGCTGGGGGTGTGGGATGTTGGTATGTGTGGGTTGGGGAACACTGTAACATGACTGATTCAGTTTACTTTTGCCAACAAGCACTTGGGGGGGAGTGTTGTACCACGGAACACCACTGCTTACATACTACAGTATTTATAAACATGTAATGGGGGGCGTGGAGAACCAGCAGACTCCAGGGCTTACTAACTATTTGTAAATGAGTGATGCTGGTGTTGGGGTAACCACTGGACGCCAGGGCTTACTTACTTTCTGCAAAAATATGACTGAGGTGGTGGGACTATCAGTAAAGACAGGGGCATTACTGTATGATCAGGAACATGTGATATGGGGTGAAACTTAGTAAAGCTTTGAATAATAAAAGTCCATGTGACATAATTTTGATCGACCTGAGTAAGGCTTTTGACATGGTACCATATTAGGCCTTCTTAAAAAAACTCAAATAGAAAGGAATCAGTTACAAAATACTACAATGGATAGCTGAGAGGCTTGACAACAGGACATAGCAAGTGGTTATAAATGGCTTTCATCTTGATTATGGGCTGGTAAGTAATGGGGTGCTGCAGGGGTCACTCCTTGAGCACGTCATCTTTCAGATTTTTATTTTAGTTCTCACCATAAATTTGACCAACTGGGCTATAAAGTATATAGAGAACATAAAACTTGGTGGACCATCTACAACTATTGAACAGAGAGATAGTATCCAAAGTGATCTGGACTTAATACAAATGGAAAGTATAGAATAATGCATGGGGAAGTGTGTGTCTCAGGAAGGTCATGCCAGACTAAACTAATCGACTTCTTTGACTGGGTCACTAGGACAGTTGACGAAGACCACACTATGGATGTCCTGTATCTGGACTTCAGCAAGGCTTTTGACTCAGTGCTGCACGGGAGGTTACTGAGGGACATGGGGGCAGGGGAGAAACTGGTGGGGTGGGTTGAGAACTGGCTGCAGGGCAAACAATAGAGGGTAGTTGTAAGGGGGAGCCATCTAAGCCAAGGCCAGTAACTAGTGGGGTACCACAGGGTTTGGTGCTGGGCCCTGTTTCGTTGAATGGCTTCACTGGAGGCATTGCAGAGGGGGTCAAGAGTAAAATCAGCATGTTCGCCAATGACACCAAGATTTGTGCAAAAGTGGACAGTGAGGAAGGGAGGCAGGCACTCAGGGAGGATCTAACTAAACTTGAACACTGGTCAAAGGAGTGGCAATTGGGGTTTAACACTAAGAAGTGCAAGGTCATGCTCCTCAGAGCAAGAAATTCCAGGACCAGCTACTGGCTGGGGGAGTGCGGCAGCAGCTTCAGAGGAGGAAAGGGACCTAAGGGTACTAGTCACAGGGGGCATGACGGTATCAGCATAGTGTAGGAGGGTGGCAGCAAGGGAAAATTGCATGCCGGGGTGCATTGCCAGAGGGATCACCTCTAGAAAGGTGGTGGTCATCCTGCCCTTGTATAGATCACTGGTGAGGCTGCACTTGGATTACTGTGTACAGTTCTGGTGCCCATACCTCAAGAAGGATGTGAGATTACTGGAGTGGGTGCAGCATAGGGCTACAAAAATGATCATGGGACTAGGAGAGTTGTCTTATAAGGAAAGATTGAGGGAGCTCAATGTGACACTTAGCCAGCTGGTTATGATTATTGAATGATATTTGTAATATAGAACTATAGTATGTACTTGTCTCACATAAAACATCCTGGGCTTCCATAGGTGCCCCACCCCCCCAGGTTTCAGCGAAATTACAGGATATGTAAACTGACCAGAACAAGTTAATCAATTACCTTCCTTCCAGAGGACATTTTATTATCTTTTATGGCCTGTTGCTGCTTTGAAGTTGGGAAATTAAATATACATTTTATTACAGGATAGGACATCATTTAGCTGATTCCTGTTGGCTACCTATATCGCACCTAGGTGACGGATTGCAAGGTTGCAAACCTCAAAGGAACTGGTGGATCAAAGACTCATAATTTGGGAAATGAGTTTTTGCTGATGTCACCTTATTTAACATACTTCCTGATAGGACATCATGTTTATATTTTTTTTATATTCTAAAAGGAAGTGCTAGATGACTCACTGAAGAGGTGTGGAGAGACAGAATTAAACTAATACTTGTGTCTGAGCTATTTGAGAGATATACCATATTGGGACTCTAGAAAGACACAGATCTCTGATTTAATTTAACTGTACTTACAGAGGTAATACATTAGATAGAAAAGATCAAACTGTATGTTGGTAGGAGTTTATTCTGTAGTTTTCCTTGTTTTTCTTTTATATGATTGTGATGCTCTTTGATGGATTGTTCTGTGTTTACATTTTTCATATTTTTATCATGTTTTAGTAAAGAATATTTTTTTCAAAAGACTGCCTGGGTGTCTGCCAGTTCTTTTTGCATGTGACGTATAAGGGGTTAAGTCTGACACGTGTTCAACAGCTTGATGGTGTTACTAAACTGGGAAAAGGTAAGAACATACCTAACTTCTCTTACAGAGTTTTAAGGGTTCATTTTGGAAGCCTGGCTGGGTGCCCCTGTTGTAAGATTGTACCGCAATCCCCGATGAGGGTACGTATCTGAGCCTGTTCATTGGGTATGCTAGCATAAGATTCACAGTTTGAATCCCCACAGAATTTGAGACTAAAGATGATTCAGACCCAAAAGCAGACAGGAGGGTTACTCTGTCTGTTACCTGTTCACACTATTGTGCTCGGAGGTTGGCACTGTGGAAGCAGAGGGCCTGACCTGCTGAGTGCATTTGTGACATTCAACATGTACTCAGAAGAGGAGATAAGAGAAAGAGGGGACATGATAGAGACCTTCAAGTACTTGAAAGGCATAAACAATGTCAGAGAGGGAGGATTGGTCCATTTAAAGGGGGTTCGGATCACTCGGTGGCACAGTCTGAAGTTGGAAGGGGTTAGGTTCAGGACTGAAATGAGGAGGCACTATTTCACAGAGAGAGTGGTGGTAGGATGGAATGCACTGCCTCAGGAGTTAATTGAACTGAGAACAGTGGATAGCTTTAAGCAAGGTTGGGATAGAGTTAGGGGCAGGGTTAATACAGACAAGAACACAATGGGGGAAGAACTGGGAGAGGGGAAGGAGGGAGTGGATTGGGTTGGGTGGCAGCTGCAGTGATATTAAACTGATAGCTGGACAAGTGGGCAGACTTGATAGACCTGTGAGCCTTTTTCTGCTGGCAATTTCATATGTTCGTATGTGTAACAAGGATTTTATGCACACCTGAGGTATACGATGCCTCTTAAACCCCAAGAGCAAAGCTCAAGGGGTATATCAAGGCATCGCATGCCGAGAGTGTGAATAAAATCCGAGTTGACACACTTCCCCATGGTTTTTTATAATAACTAATCCCTTGTTTTAAATATTTTTTAGTCAGTGAAACAGAACATCAACAGACTGTCATTATGTAGCAATGTTACTGTTTGAAATTCTATGCTGTATAGTTGAGTCAGGAAACTACAGATCAGTTGGTTTTGGGAGTAGGGAGGAGAAACTAGCAGGAGCCAGCTTTGCTAGCTGAATCACTGGGAAGCAGTGGACCTGAGAAACAACAACAGTAGGGAAGTGTTGATTTCTTTTCACTTTGATATTGGAATAGTCTGTACTGTGAGGGTAAAAAGTGGTGGTGAAATTAATTAGAGCTGTGGGATGGAACTGCTACTGAGAGTTATTTAGTGCTGGAATATTTAAAGCAGCAGTGCAACGAAAATGGGTTCAAATCTGACCCCACCTTTTCTTCTTCCTTATATATGCCAGATGTCTTCCAGTTTATTTTGGTGGTAACATTTTCAGTTTCTGTTGTCATTTAAAAATGTCATGAATGTTTTAAAATAATTATTTCTCAAGAAAAAAAGATGACCACCTCATTTTTGAATAAAAATAACATTGAGGACCTGAGGAGGATAAGAATCCAAACAAAAATGCAAACATACAGTACACAGCATAGGAAGCATCCAAAAAAAACAAATCAACAGTTCTGCCAATATTTTTCATAACCATACCAGAAAATTAGCTTTTTGGAATAACTTTTTTCATTGCACTGCTGCTTTAATTAGTTTCATTTGGGATATTGGGAGCTGTTACCATTTGAAATTCTATGCTGTGTAGTCGAGTCAGGAAACTATGGATCAGTTGGGTTTTGGAGTAGGGAGGAGAAACTAGCAGGAGCCAGCTTTTCTATCTGAATCACTGGGAAGCAGTGGAACAGAGAAGTGTGGGGTGGTGGGTCAGAGCTGTGGTTGATTGTTTCTGGAGGGCACAGGCTTGGTCTCACCCACCCTGCCCCTCACCCCACCCATGTGCATCACTTCCTTTATACCAGGCGTTCTGACATCACTTCCTAAAAAGGTCAGTGGACATACACCTGTCATATCTTTATCAGCCCGGCTCACTGCGTAGGGGGTACACGCATGCACACACTAACAAATATTGGATTTTTTCAGCTTGTGTTTATTTACACTGAACTGTTCTGAGAGTCACAGAGAGAACTGTTTCAAATTTCTTCAGCCTGTGTTTATATATTTTTGAATTTTATAGTTTTATAATTGTTTTGTAGTTATGTATAACTGGAGGCTAGGAAAAGCTGGGCTGGGAGTATGTGGGGGATTAGGTACATGTATGGGAAGTAGGAGAGTAGTAAACTGCAATAGCTGTGGGGCAGCAGTCTTTCTAGGGGTTATGTGGAGTAAAGGGGATGTCCTGTGTGTAAGAGCCTGGAGAAGCTAAGTGCCAAAATAAGGCTGCTCAGATAGGAGCTAGGGAGGATGGTGTGGGAAGTCAGAGGAGTAGAACAGTGGAGGGAAAGGCAGAGGGGTGATGCCCAGGGGAGTGATGGCATCAAGCAGGGGATAGAAGTGTGGAGGCCCACTCGGTATACAGGAGTATCTCTTCCTCAAAGGAATAGGGAGCCCAGAGTGGAGGAATGGCAAGTGGTAAGGGGAAGGGGTGGAAATGTGAGAGTAGCATTGGGGGTGGAAAATTCTAAAGAGGTGCCTTTATTGAATAGATTTGCACCACTGTCTGGAAGGAGGGAGGGGGCAGCAGGATGTGAGGTAGAAGGTCAGGTTGAGCCATGGTTGAGAGTAGGAGTACAGGGTAGGGGAGAGGGAACTAATCAAGGTGAGCAGGGAAGAAGAGGCAGGTAAAACGGAGTGAAGGCTAGGGGAAGGGAGAGAAAAAGAAAGAAAGAGGGGAAGGAAAACTGAAAGCAGATACAGATAGTCAGAAGGGGAAGGCAGAATGGGAGATGGAAAAACAGTTAAGGGGATAAATTGTGGATGTGGAGATAAGTACACCAAGGTGCAGAGGGAGCAGTTAGGTGGGAAAGCAGCTAGTACCAAAGGTGAGAAAGGAAGGATGGGGAGAATGGATGCAGGGGATGGAAGGGTTGCAATCATAAGGGACTCTATAATTACTGGGGAAGGAAAGGGGACCCACTGCAAGCAGGAGGGTGGTTTGTATGCCAGGGATGACGGTGGGGAAGGTGGGCCCAAGAATAAGGGAAATAGTAAGGGAGGTTGGAGGAAAACCTAATTTAGTTATACATTTGGGAACAAACAACCTAACTTGGGAGGAGGTTGAGGTAGTACAAAGTAGGTTCAGGGAGCTGGGGAAGATCTTCAGGGAGGAAGGAAGTTTGCTAGCCTTCTCAGAGGTGATACCAGTACCAAGGGCCAGTACAGCCAGGAAAAGAAAAATAAAGGATTTTAATGACTGCCTGAGGAAATGGTGCAGGGAGGAGATGTTCATCTGTATTGGGGACTGGGAGAAGACCTGGTCAAACAAAGCACTCTTTTCACCAGCCAGGCTACACCTCAATAGGGAGGGTTTGAGGGTAGTCAGGGACAACCTGGGGGAATATATAACCACTACACTTAATTTAAACTACTGAGGGGGGCAGTGGGCATACAGGCCCATAGTCTCCGAGAGGAGGAGGTCAGTGAACCCCCCCCCAGTGATGGAACAGGTCTGGAGGGAGGAGGTGGAAGGAGCAAGAACACAGCAAAGGGTGGAGGGGGTGAGGAGCACATAACAAGGGTACGTGGAGGGGTGCACACAGAGGGGATAAATGTGAATAGAAGAATAGGTGGAAGAGAAGGAAGGTCAGATTCTAGGTGAAGGGTGGTGTCTCTGAATGCGTGGAGTCTTGGAAACAAGATGGATGACCTGCAGGCACTATTAGCAGATAGGAGTGTGAACATAGCTGCAGAAACCGAGATTTGGGCAACATCGCACCATGACTGGGACCTTGCAATCCCTGGATATAAACTATACAGGAGGGATAGGGTAGTCAGGAAGTGGTGGCAGTTTACATCAGGGATGGAATAACTTACACGAGGGAGGAGTCAGAGGAAGGGGAGGTGGAGGCATTATGGGTTCAGTTAAGGTCCAATAGAGGGAGAAAGGTGAGGTTGGAGGTGGTTTACAGACCACCCAGTCAGGATGAGGAGAGGGACAGAAAATTGAACTCACAAATATTGGAAGCTGCAGGGAGAGGAGAGGTGGTAATTGTAGGGGACCTCACCCTGTCAAAGGTGGACTGGAGCATACCATCCACAACATGTGCTAGGAGTCAGGTGATCCTGGAAGGGCTGCAGAGTGGGTTCCTGACTCAGGGTGTCACTGAACCAACAAGAGTTGAGGCAATTCTTGGTCTGGTGCTCACAAATGGGGAGCATGCATAGGAAATAATGGTCAGGGAGCCACTGGGTGGAAGTGACCATTGCACAATGTGGTTCCAGTTAGATATGGGTAAGGAAAGCATCCCGACTAAGGCCAAAATCTTGGATTTCAGGAGGGCGGACTTCAGATAAATGGGTGTTAATTACCTAAGGTTGGCTAGTGAGTCAAGTACGGAAGTCCAGAGAGCAAAGGCACAGAATGAGCTGCAGATAGCTGAGGGAATTAAGAAGGGGAGAAGGCTTTCTTTCGATATATAAGTGAGAAAAGGGACAAAAAAGAAGGGATTGTTAGGCTTAAGAAAGGGGTGGAGTGGGTGGAGGATAATGGGGGAAGGCAGAGATACCAAATGAATATTTCTGTTCTGTCTTCACCAGAGAGAAGGACAGACCAGTGCCTTCAGGAGGGAAAGGAGGAGCAGGGGGAAGGGAACACAGATGTAGTGATGGAGGAGACTAGAGTGAGGGAGGGTCTGCTAGCATTGAAGGTGGACAAATCACCAAGCCCGGACAGAGTACATCCAAGGGTACTAAAGGAACTGGCTGAGGAGCTGACAGGGCCACTGGCAGACCTAGTTAATAGTTCACTAGAGTCAGGTGTGGTACCACCAGACTGGAGAACAGCACATATAATGCTCCTCCACAAAAGCAGCCCCAAGGATGACCCAGAGAATTACAGACCAGTCAGTCAGACCTCCATTGTGGGCAATCTCATGGAGACCATACTAAAGGAAAGGTCAGTTGAATATCTAGAGGAGCATGGTCTCCAGGATGTGAGGCAGCATGGGTTCTTGGTGGGGGGGGGGGGATGTGTCAAATGAATCTGATGGACTTCTTTGACTGTATCACTAAGACAGTAGACAGGGGCCAAGCGGTAGACATCCTCTATCTTGATTTCAGCAAGGCCTTTGACTCTGTGCCCCAAAAAAGGTTGATCAGAAAGTTGGTGGCTCTCAGAGTTGGGGAAAAGATGACCAGATGGGTGGAAAACTGGCTGAGGAACAGAACCCAGAGGGTGGTTGTGGGCGGGGGAGTTATCTGGCACTAAAGAGGTAACCAGTTGGGTCCCACAGGGCTCGGTGCTGGGGCTGGTGTTGTTCAATGTCTTCATCAATGATATTGGAGATGGCATTAAGGGCAAAATGTGCCTATTCACGGATGACACCAAGCTCTATGGGAGAGTGGACACAGCTGAAGGGATACAGGACCTACAGAAAGAGCTGGAAAAGCTGGGGAAGTGGTCCAGGATCTGGAAGCTAGGCTTTAATGCAAAGTTATGCATAGTGGAGCCAAGAATCCCAGGTCAGAGTACTACCTGGGTAGAGTCTGAGTATCTGCATCAAAGGAGGAGAAGGACCTGGGAGTGATGATCACTAGTGACCTGAAGCACTCCACGCAGTGCAAGAAAGCAGCACCAAAGGCAAACAACATGCTTGGATGCATATCTAGGGGGAACAGTAGTAGGAGAGAGGAGGTTATACTGCCCTTGTACAGGTCACTGGTGAGGCCACATCTAGAGTATGGAGTTCAGTACTGGTGCACACACCTCAAAAAGGACATTAACCTGCTGGAGAAGGTCCAGAGGAGGGCTACAAAGATGACAGCTGGTCAGCAGGGTAAGGCTTACAAGGAGAGATTGAGAGTACTGAACATGTACTCCCTGGAAGACAGGGGAGAGAGGGGACATGATTGGGACCTTCAAATACTTAAAAGGGATAAATAAGGTTGATAAGTAGAGTCTCTTTAAGCTGAGTGGCAACCATAACACGAGGGGGCACAGTCTTAAGCTGGAGGGTGGGAGGTTTAGAAGGGAGGTCAGGAAGCACTTCTTCATAGAGAGAGTGGTGGACACTTGGAATGTGCTGCCGGAAGAGGTCATCTCATTGAAGACAGTGGGCAGCTTTAAGAGAGACTGGGACAGGCATGGGGGAAGGTAAGGATCATGGGTAGAGAGGATGAGAGGAGTGGGGAAGGAGGGCAAGGACATTAGCTCAAGCTATGGACCCTGCAGTATGAGCAGACTTGATAGACCAAATAGCCTTCTTCTGCTGGCTTCTTCGTATGTTCATATGTTATTAGTGTGAGCCTGAAAGATTAACTATGTAACATTTCATTGTTGAAACAAATAAAAGATGTACACTTCTAGACTAGAGTTTTAACCTTTTCAAGCTTTCTTCACTAGGCTGCCCAATACATTCCCTGCTCTACTCTCTCCCCCCACCCCACACACACATATCAAGCTCATTGCAGCAACTAGTAAACATTTCTTTAACTATTTAAAAGAGCTGCATTAAATAACACAATGTACAAGTTAGTAAAGAGCAACAGTCATTTTAGAAGCAAGAAAATTACATTTGTATTTTTCATGTGTATCTGGTGTTTGACGTTGGATCAGATGTGCTGGCATGTGGAACCTCTGTCCCTTATAAACAGTGTCATACCTTCTGCCTGGAAGATGTCTTGCATAATCCTAGTCTTCAAAAAAGGAGACTCAAAAATCATTAGCAATTATAGGCCTATTCCTGTCCAGCCTGTGCTCAACAAACTGGTTGCATCACAGTTCACAGATTATCTGATAAAACACTGTCTACTAACAACACACCAGCATGGTTTTAGAAGTTGTCACAGTACAGCTGCAGCTTTTTTTATTCTTACTAACCACATAGCTAATGCTATGGATGGAGGAGAATATACCGGTGCAGTATTCATTGATTTAACAAAGGCCATCGACTTGGTAGACCATCACCTGCTTCTTGCTAATCTTAACGAGCTCAGAATTGCTTCTCCTGCCCTGAATTGGTGTACAGACTACCTTCTGAATAGACAGCAACAGGTCAAACTGGGCTCAGCATTATCTGAGCCTGCACTACCTACAGTTGATGTCTCACAAGGCTCCATCGTGAGGCTTTTGTTTTTCTCTATTCACATCAACAACCTGCACAAGTGCCTAAGTTTCAGTAAGTCCATTCTCTATGCCGATGACCTGGTACTACTAGTCAGCGCTGATACTATATGCAATATCAATAGCATGTTATCCCATGATCTTAATGATATACAGACCTGGCTATTACATAATAAACTTCTCCTAAAGGTATCCAAAATGCAAGCAATGCCTTTTGCCTCTCCCCCAAATTAAGAAGTTGTCCGTCTCCTTTACAAGTATCTTGTAAGGATGGTAATCTGCTTGAGGTAGTACAGGCATTTTAACCATCTGTGAGGCTTGCTGGATCCCTCCTATGATTTCCATATGCACATTATAAAAACATGCAAAACAGTGAATTCCAGGCTTGGTCTGGCACACAGAGTCCGGAACAACCTCGCAGCCTATGCGAGTCTGTCGCCAAGGGACTGCTTTTACCTAAGCTCATGCATAACACAGCTGCATATGCCCCATCTACAGCTAAGTTGGCACTTAGGAAGTGGGACATCTGCTATAACCATATTTGCCACTTTGCATTAGCCACCAACCGACTCATTCACCACAGCTCCCTGTACACATTCCTAGGCTAGCTCTCCCCCAGCAATGCACGTGAATTTGCTACAGCAGGTATTGTCTATAACATTCTGAAACCACAGCAATCCCCAACATCTTGCTGAACTGCTTTGCCCACAACGTAATTCCTACCCCCTAAGATCCTTGAACCTTGCCTTGCTAGCTGTTCCTAAAGTAAGGACTAACCTCGGGGCAGCAGTGTTTCAGTACTTCGCCCCCAAGTTGTGGAATTCTATTCCACCTCAGATGCTTGCACACAATGGGCCGGATATTCAAAAGGGTTGCGCCATGCGCAATAGGGTTGCGCATGCGCAAGTCTGAAAGTGTGCCATTCTGCGATATTCAGCAGGAGGCAGTTGCGCCACCGAAAACATGCCGAGCAACAGTGCAATGCAAATGAAGGCATGCGCAACCGAAGGGGGTGGATCCATGCATAAAGAGCGCAATGCGATATTCAAAGACTTGCGCAATGCGCAACAGCGGAACAGCCGGAAGTTGCGCCCCAGTGGAAATGAGCCAAAATAAAAAGGCTCAAGGAAGAGGCGCAAGAACGCTACATGGATGCCAAGTGGGGAAGAGAGAGAGAGAAAGACAGACAGTGACAGGCCAGGGCAGGCAGGGAAGCAGTGTGGCCATAGGCTGCAGAGGCCAGCGGGGTGCCGGTGCAGTGGAAGTAGCAGTCAGGACAGCGGGGTAACAGAGCAACATCAGCGGGGGTCACAAGCCAGGGAGATGGACAGTGGCAGCTTCCACATGGAAGCTGTAATGAGGGGGGAGTGCAAGGTGCAGAGGGCGTGGCGTGGATGGGGCCCGTCGGTGGATCGCCCCAACAGGCAGTACCGTGCCGCATCAGCTTTGAGCTGTACACAAATATATGAGGATCGTGGGCCGTACCGCCTGAACAGGCATACTGAGGCAGCTCTGTGAGCTGTGCAGTGATGTGATGTAGGCACCCTCACGACGGAGTCACGCTCTGTCAGTGGAGAACAAGGTGACAGCCTGCATGTGCCTGCTCGCCACGGCACCTTCCAGAGGCCAATAGGGACACCACAGGCATCACACAGTCGGCCACGCCACGATCCTCACCCAATTGCTCACAAGACTGCTGCCACATGCCATGGAGCACATCCATTTCCCAGCAGCGCTGCAGAGCATACAGCAAACATGCAGGAGTTCCACAGGGTAGCACGTATGCCTGGCGTGCTAGGGGCCACAGAGCTACCCATGTGGCCATTCGCATGCCACCTGGCCCGATGGGGCCCATATAGAACAGAAAGGGCTTCTCCAGTGTCAACTGCCAGGTGGTGTGTGATGCCACTGGGCGTATAATCAATGTCTGTGCCACACACCTGGCGGAGCACATGATGCTCATATGGCATCAGTCCGCGACTGTGCCATCGATTCGGGAGTGGGAACATCCCACAGGCCATCTAGTGGGTGAGTAGGCATGTAGGAAATGCAAACTCGGGCAAGGGTGGAATGCCACAGATAGCCATGGTAGTGTGCACAGGGATATGGGCAATATGGACTTGAACATGATACTGATCTCCACTATCTCCACACAGGTGACAGCGGATACCCACTCCATCCCTGGCTGCTCACACCGTACCGGCGCCCCATGACCCCATCGCAGCAACGCTATAATGAGGCACATGCCGCCACACGCAACATCATTGAGTGGGTGTTTGGGATGCTCAAGGCATGCTTCCGATGCCTAGACACCTCCGGCGGTGCCCTACAGTACAGCCCCTCAAAGGCCTGTGGGATATTCCTGGCCTGTTGTATCCTGCACAACATGGCCAAAGACTGTGGGATAGCCCTACAGGTTGAAGAGGGGGACAGCGATGGGGACGCCAGCAGCGCCAGTGTTGATGGTGATGAGCAGCCCCCCCTTGGACGGTGGGACCCCCGACTGATCCAGCAGGCCCAGCTGCACCGGGACACCATCACGGAGGAGCATTATGCACGACACAGGTAAGTCAAGGGGCCATGTGCAACCAACACTGTCCTGGCGCAACCCACAGGCACACAGAGTAACACACCAGAGGTGCATGACGGCAAGGGGAGTGGAAGGGCCAGGCACACAAACACACCATCAGAGAGGGGCGAACAGTCATATGGACACACACACACACACCAGGCACAAAGTGTACATGGGCAGGTGCACAGCAGAGCAGGAACAGACATGGCAAACACACAGATCCACAGACCACACCCACCACCTGTACTGTCCAAGTACGTGTGTCAGATGCTGGGCACCCTTGCACCTTGGTGTACAGTACAGTGCAGGCATCATTATGCACACACACCTGTGGACAGCAGTCGGGATGGTGTGCAGGTGGTCCGTATGTCGGCGTGATGTGCAGGGCACCCACCAGTGCACTGCCCACCATGACGCACAGTGCACACAGGGCAGCACCAGACAGGGCCCGCACTGGGAGACAGGTCAGTCATGTTGCACCGTTCCACGGCCACCGTGGATGCGTGGGCGGCCCCACCGTGACCCAACAGCACTGGCAGGCTGAGCAGGGGCCACATGGGGTGGCACCGATGGACCACCAGGGGTCCCACTGCGCGATCGCGACCTTGTCCGCAGTGGGGTCTGTAGTATGCCAAACATACCTGCACCAGGGGTGCTTGGGATGCCCACAGCAGAACCCGGCGTCGACAGGCTTGGTGTCGCACGATGCCGGGAATGGGGAGTGGAGAGCGTACTGTGTGGGGTGCGCGGTACAGGAGCACCTGCTTGTGTGCCCAATGCAGCCACAACAGCGACCAATGCCTGGGTCTGCCTGTCAATGGCGGCGGTCACATCCATCCGCATATGGACCATCTCTGCATGGTCCAGAGCACAGTCCCTGCTGTGCCACTCCACAGCCACACACAGTGCCTCCACGGACGTTGCAACCCACCTTTGCTGCTGTACTGATTCTCGCAGCAGGCGGGTGTGCTCCTCAAATGGGTACTCTGCCAGCAGGTCTTCCTCACTGCCTGGACCCACCACCACCGTCCCCTGAAGACGAACAGGATCTGTAACAGAAAGAGAGGACATGTCAGTGCATGTGAACAACCTTCCCCCCCCCCCAACACCACCACCATGTCATACCGTGCAGTGATGGGCTTCCACCTGTCTGGAATCCACCTCCTGGTACGCCCTCAATAGCACTCCACTGCATTGATGCAGCCAGTCGGTCCTCAGCGGGTCAGCTCCACCACCGCTGGCTGGCCCCGCCAGTGCCGGCACGCGCCGCCCTGAGGGCTGCCACCTTCTCCTTCACCCTCCTGTGGTCTGTCCCCATCTTCTTTTTGCATTCCTGCACGGAGCGCTGGTGGCTTCCGTGCAGGTTCACTGCCCGAGCTACCCCCTCCCATGCAGCCGCACGGGCCTGAGGGGTGCCCCGCCGTCCACTCAGTAGTGCCTCCTCCTCCAGGTAGGCCTGGAAGAGGGCCTCTGTCTCCACCGTGGTGAAGTTGGGCCTCCTCCTCCGCCCACCATCCTCACCCTCACCTTGGCTCTGCTCGGTCATGGCGATCTGTATGGGTGGAAGTGGACACCTGTCACTGTGCAGTCTACAGCGTTATCCTATGACCATTGTTCAGAACATCACACAGCATGCAACCCACCTCTCATCTGCAGTAACCGAATCTGGCCAGCGCAGCCCAATGCCGCACATTTATAGTGCAATGCATGCAAATTAGGAGTGGAGCAACTGTAATGAGATGCAAATCGCGCCACTGCACCTTTGAATGGCTGATCAGATGATTTGCATATGTCGGCTGAATATCGCGCCGTTGCGATTTGCGCAATACGGTTGAGCCAGCTGAGCCAATGGCGCAGTTCTGTGACTGTGTGGTACACTGCATTGCACATGCCCAGGTAGCTTACGCAGGCGTCTGCCGCGCTGATGACGTGCTGTGCGTGATCGGCAATTCAGGCCATGGCCACCATTGTGCCAGTGGCGCTACAGCACTGGGCACCATATGGCGCTGTGGCACTACTGCGCAACAGTCCACTGTGGCACTGGGCGCAGGTGATTGGTGCGCGGGATGCGTGAGGCGTCAGATGGCGCTGTGCGTGGCCTCGTCATAGACCCTGACCTGGTGTCCGACCTTTGCCCCTGGCGCTGTTCGGCTGCCATGTGTCGGCTCTATTGTGCTGTTTGGTGACAGCGCTATGTGAACCAGCGGCGCTTCTCGAACAGCGCGATTGGAACCTATGGTGGTCTATTATGCGCAACATTTCCACGCAAGCGCGCTGGGCGGGCGCCATATTGCCTGCCGTATCGACCCCACCATGGCACGCAGGAGAGCTCCCCAATGGAGTCAGGGTGGAGGTGGCCAACCTGTGGCCCTGGTTGAGCCCCACTTTGAGGCACTGTACAGTGATGAGCCCTCATCATGGCCCGCACAGGTGTGGCTGCAGGTGGCCACTGACCTGGTGAGGGTCACAGGGGCGGTGCTGGTCTGTGGAGCAGTGCAGGCACAGATTTAGTGACCTCCGCAGGAGGGAGCTGGATGTCTACTGACGCCTCAGGTCACGTGCCACGTGGGCGTTGTGCCTGGGCAGGTGGGTGTACCATCTATGCCTGTATTCTCCGTAGGGGTGTGACTGTGTTTTGGTGGCGGTGCATGGGGATGGCTCTGCCATGGTTGGCTGTGTCAGTGTGTGCAGGTGTGAGATGCATGGGTCTGGCTGTGGGGGCACACTCACTGGGGCAGGGGCAGTCTGCTTTGGGGTCACACTGATGTTTTTCTCAACATTTGTCACCCACAGGCCTGGCGGAGAGGATGCAGGCACAGGCTGAGGAGGGCCATGGCAGGGCCCAGGTGGCGGACGGAGGAGGCGTGAGGGGTGGGCCACAGCGGCAGCAGCAGCAGCCACAGTTGCTTGATGAGTGTGAGTATCATTACATCATGGATGCTATTGCATGCTGGAGGGGGTGGGCATGACCACCAGCCATGGACAACACAACCATGCACGACACAGGCGACAGTCATCACTGTCCAGTGTCACTGCACGTCTGTGTGTGCGTCACTGGTGGTCCATGCATGCACTGGGCACATGGCTGTGGAACTGGCATCCCACCACATTGCCACATCACTTGACAGCCTTGTTTGTGCTGTGATGGACATGGGCAGTGTGTGTGCAGTGGTGCACATAGCTGGTGCTGCCTGGTTGGGCGTGTCATGTGCATGGTCACTGTGGGTGGGTGCATACCATCACAGGTGCGGGGCACTAGGCTATATGCCTTGCAGGATGGGTGGTGTTCAGGGTTGTGGACAGTCACAGCCATTGACTGTGTTCCCTTTTCCTAGGCCTCAGCATCCTATGCAGGATGGACCGTGCCCTCCAGCGGCTGACAAGGGTATCCATTGCGACGCATGACATCCTCAGGGACATTCAGCGCCATGGGGTCAGGCGACGGCGGAGGAGACAGAGACAGCACCAGGCAGCAGCAGACCAGCCTGCAAGGCGCTAAATGTGCTTCCCCTTCCCACTTCACCCATCCCTCCCACCCTGCCTTCCTTCTCCCAGTTGTTTACCCCTACCCCTTACCCACCACTACCTTGTACCCCTACTCCCCCTTGTCTTGTACATATCTGTATATAGTTGTGGTCTTGATCTTGGTGTTGTAATTTCTGTTTTCCAATATATATATATTTTGTTATGAATACTGTGGTGGTCTCTGATTTGCAGCTGGCTATGGTTGCTCAGTTGCAGTGGTGTGCATGCCATCTGGGGTGGTATGGTCCTGGGTATGTGTGTGTGTGTGTGCGTGTGTGTGTGCATGGGGAGGTGTCTCCAGTGTGGGAGTGACTTTCAGTCGGTCTTTCCATCTGCTGCCGCCCACTGCTGGGTGCCCAGGGTGGGTCTGGCTTGTATGGTTCTATGCTACACAAGGTTGACGTGTGCCGGGGGGGATGCATGGTGTTTACTGCAGTGACAGTCACTGCACATGGGTGGTGTCTTGGGGTCACGGTGCAGGGTGTGCTGTGCAGAAGGGGGGGCTGATGTGCACTGTGGTTGTCGACCCCCTGTGTGTGGCAGTCTCAGTCTGACAGTGGTTGTGCTGGGGCGTCATGGCCCTGCTGTGCTTTGTTGGTTTGTCCCCATGGGCCACTGGATCATCCATCCCTCCCCCAGTGATGCTGTGCTTGGGGTGTGCGGGTGTCTTGTTGGTTCTGCAGTGTGTTCCTGTGCCCATGTGTGGCATGGCTGGCGGTGGGCCCCAGCCTGCCTCCCTGGTTGTGCAGTTCCATTGCTCTGCTGGGGGTGGGGGGGCTCTGCTTGCGCTTGGCACCTCTGGACTGCTCAGCTGGGCTAGCCTTGTTGCGCTATGGCGCATCCTTTCTGCTCAGCTTCCCCTTCCTGGTTGCGCTATGGCGCAGTTTGTGCGATATTCAGACGTTGGCTGCTTGCGCAGTTTGTTTTGCTCCATGTTTGAATATCGCGTCTGTTGCGCCTATGCTCAATTGACTTGTGCTTGCTTCTGCTGTTGCGCACTTTTTCGACGCAGTTTGAATATCCGGCCCAATATCTATAGGCTTTCACAACACCTATCACAAACACCTTCTGAGCATTTCTGCCTGTAAATGCTTTGACACTGGGTAGATTATGCCTTGAACATACTGCTGCATGGTTTACCAATCTCAAGTCTTCTTCACTTAGCTGTTGCCCTATGCACTTTATTAACTATGCCCTGTGTACATATTACTTGTTATGTTTCTCTTATGCTCATATGGTCCCCTTATTATTGCTATGTACAGATTATGTTTATTTTACCTGGTCTCTGAATATCCTACCCTGTACATTGTTATGCTGTTTCCTAGTAATACACTGCACATTGTATAGTGATTATTACATTGTACACTTCATACTAGTTCCTATATTCTTGCTATGCAGTGTATGTTTCTCTGACTGTGCTGTTATCTCCTGGGTTGTGCCTGAAAAAGGTAGTTTTCAACCTTGGGAGGAGTGATGAAAAGCCATTGATCACATATGGTCAGTCTTCACATAAAATGTATAGGGCCTATGGGCAGACTGGATGGGCCTGGTGGTCCTTATTTGCCAACAGTTTCTATGTTTCATTCATTCATTCATTTGCTAACTGGGTAAACAAAGCTCTGGGCCACATGGCCCTTTTACAGGCTTGACCTGGGGAGTACCCCAATGCATAAAACAGAAGGGCCCAGATATTCAAAAGGGTTGCGCCATGCACAACCCACTGATGCACCCCGGCGCGATATTCAAAGGGAAAGTACGCAGCAAAAATCCCAATGCGCTGCAAGCGCATCAGTAATGTATGCGGTATTGTGGCGGGAAGAGGCGTGCCCGCCATACCCTGCACAGCCCGATATTCAGCCGGGATGTCGCAGAGCCATGCATCGCAACTCCTACCTGTGCCAGCACAAAGTTGATCAAAAAAAGGAACAAGGGATGGCCACCCACAGGTGAGCTGCCACATTGCAGGGGCGTAACATGGCGGCTGCCACCTGTGTGAGCCATCTGAGCCCACTGCACCTGGATGGCGCCCCCCCATGCCCGATCACGGGCATTTGTTAAAAAAATAACTATTCTGTCCAATATCCCTGGTGGTCCAGTGGACCGCTATTTGCCTGATTGCGGGCATCTGTAAGTAAAAATAGAAATATTCCCTGTATCCCTGGTGGTCCAGTGGACCGCTATCTGCCCGATCACGGGCATTTGTAAGTAAAAATAGAAATATTCCCTATATCCCTGGTGGTCCAGTGGACCGCTATCTGCCCGATTGTGGGCATTTGTAAGTAAAAATAGAAATATTCCCTATATCTCTGGTGGTCCAGTGGACCGCTATCTGCCCGATCACTGGCATTTGTAAGTAAAAATGGACATATTTCCTATATCCCTGGTGGTCTAGGGTACCCCCTCCCACCCGCCCACTGAGTCCACTGCCCGCTCCCCGGTCAGCGGTGGGTGGCACACCACCCGCCTGCCGCCCGCCGACTGACACCGTCCCGGTGATAGGGCTGTACGCCCATTGGTTCATAGCGTGAGCCAATGGGTGTGCAGCCTGTACTGTACTACACATTCAAGATATGTGAATGAATCATTGTACACTTCATACTAGTTCCTACATTTTGCTTCTGAATCTGTTCTTACAAGGACCAATACGATAACGAAACTAAATCTTTCAAAGTTAATGCCAGAAATTCAAAGTGACCCCTATGAAACTAGAGTAACAGAACTTGCATTAATGTTACTAGAAACAAGTCGACTCATGGGGGACCTTTTACAAATGTTTGATATAATACATAATCCAGTCTTGCTTAGCGAAATGAACTTTGATTTTAAACAAATTCATACTGAAACCAGGGGTCACCCTTTGCAAATAACGAGCAGAGGTTCCCCCCCAGGGCACTGGTCAGGCCCTCTTTCCACCCTCTGCCAATCCTGGTTCCCATTCACCAAAACCCAACCACTCACTTGGCCTGGCCTGCAGGCCCAGCCATAATGCACTGCTGTGCTGCCTCCCTGGCTTGCCCCCCCAGAGCTAGGATTGCCTTCTGCATCTTCAGCTACTTTCCCCACTGTCCATCTGCCCACCCGCAGTGAAGGTGCAGACCTGGAGGATATTCATCCCGTGATGGTGCAGGGCCAGTTTTGAACATAGTGGGTGGTGGGCAGGGGCTTTATCTGCCCTTCCAGTTCCAATTTTTCCATACTATTTGATCTGCCCTCCCCCAGGAGCATGCCGTAGCATTGGTGGTTGGTGAGCTGACACAAGTAACATCCCAATGATCACTCCAAGTTCCCATGTCTTGTGCTCTCTCCTTGCACTGCCACCTGTGGTCACCCAGGTGGTGTTAGCAGAGCAGAGCAGCGAACCCCACTCCCCAGAGGAGGAGAGCGTCCAGTGGGATACACAATCCTCCTCTCCATGGCTGGCCCTCCGATGACCCTGATTCATTCGTTAAACCAAGGTCCCATCTGCCTGGATTGGTGGTAGTTCAGGTGGATGGTAAAGAGCCCATGGCACTTATCGAAAAAGAGCAGGGGAATTTCCCTGGTGTCCTGGCCAAATTTCCCTCATTCACTGAAAATACCACCAACAGCTTAATCTGGTTCAAGGTCAGTTGGCATTCATCTGTATCCCCCTACCCCGGGTCGTGCCTGAAAATGGGCAGGATTTGTCTAGTGCACTTACCCGGTCAACAAAAACTGAATAAATAAATCAATTCCTAAACTTGGATCATCAGCATCTTAAAGCGGTAGCTTTACCACTGCACTGGTGGGCTGGCATGAGCAGAGATTTAATCATTTGAGAAGAAAGTTCTACTTCCTTCAAAGAGTTTTTAACCCCTGGAATTCCCTACCAAATGAAATCACAATCAGCAAAATCAAGAGAGAATTTAAAAACAAACTGGATCATATATTATGAATGGAGGTTGTTGAAGTTATTATTAAAGGAGCAATGATGGGCATTTTGCCTTATACCTCCTACACCTTTGTGTGAACCATTGTATGGAATTCTGTACTGTCATACAATGGGCTGGCAGGGGGGCCACTGTGCAGTCGGGATTTGTTTCTATTTTGAAATGGATGGGCAGTGTGCCTTCAGAGGGTGTATGGTGTGCACCTAGTTAACAGGTCTTTTCAGCGGCAGTAAATAGCTCCACTTTGTGGCTATTTACTGGCACCCAACTTTTGAAGGTACCACTGTGCCAATATGCATTGGAGTAGCCTCTTATTTGCATATTTGCAGAGGGATTATAGCACTTTTGCACTGCTTGTTTGCAGTGGCACACATGAGGCTTCAGAATATGGGCCAGCCAGTAGCACCACCACAAATCAGGGTTACCACACATGCTACCCTATTAGCAGGTACACCAGTCTTTGACTATCATTCCCTATGTGTCCATGTATGTGCAGCATTAAATGAATCCACCTTTACCCAACATGGAGCAGGGCTAATCACGGCCATGATGATCCATTACCCCCCTCCCCATTGTCCTGTTGCCACTTTTGAAACCAATCCATGGTGTGCAGTGGTTCACCAACCAATTGCACATTTTATATATTTACATATAACATGTTGGTACATTGCCCACCCACCCTCCACCGGGCTGACTCTTACCTGAATTGTCCATTCATAAACCACCACCCGTCCATACCCCATTTACCCTGGTGTTCTGCACTACACACAGCTACCCACGGAGACTGACACAGCAGTCCTCTCACTCCCGCAGTCTGCTGTCATATAAACTGTCAGTAAGCATGCATGCTGTTCAACCAGACGTTTCTGCAGTACGTGAGCTAACTGACAACTCATGGGACATTCAGCCTTGTAGTTTACAGTATTGCTTATGGCAGGGAGATCATGCGAGACCAACCTTTTGGAGTTCTTTATATTGGTGACAAAAGCAGTGGATAAGCAGTAGGCAGTAGATGCGCTGTATCTACATTTTAGCAAGGCCCTTAATTCAGTGCTACATAGGAAGCTGCTAAAAATGCTGGAGAACTAAGGGATAAAGGATGGGCTCCTCAGGTGGACTGGAGGCTGACAGAGAAAAAAAGCAATGCAGCTACAGGAGGGCGCTCTCTGCCCTGGGGACTCCCGTAACTGAAGCTAAGCCACCCATCCTAAAGCTTCTGCAGCTACAGGAGGGCGCTCCCTGCCCTGGGGACTCTCATAACTGAAGCTAAGCCACCCATCCTAAAGGTAATCGGCTGGATTGAAACCAACACTCTTGACACAGTCTGAATTCCTTTGTTTGCAGTTCAAATCTTGGCGCCCTTTTAACTGGCCTTAGCCCTGGGCTCAAATTGCCCTTTGTGTGGAAATGGCTCCCCTTGTGATAATTTCAGCTTATGGCCTAAAGGGAGATTACTAGTTGGGGACTGAAAGTGCATTTTTTATAATGATAATTTCAATTTGGCAGAGCTGCCTGCTGCGTAACAGGAATCTGGCGTCAAATTTTAAATCTCTCACAAGCAGCGTTTTGGGCAACAAATCTCTGCATGCTGGAATAGGCTCCCAAAGTGGGTCGCTGACTTGATTTTAAAAATAAATTCCAGTAGCCCTGTAGCTGCTTGCCATGTGATGTAGTGTTCTTGCGCTAATATTTACAGCTAACTCTTAAAAGTAATTTCCAGGAGCTAGCTGCTTGCTGCGTTCTGTAGTGATCTGATAAAAGATTCTCCTAAGCAGGCATCAGTTTACTGGCGCTAGAGAATGCCTTGGAGCTCGATTCCTGTAAGAGCCAACTGACCTGGGAAAGCTTGGCACTGTACTTGGTGTCCAAACTGCATCCAAGTGCTCCAAATTGCAGCTAGGGTTTCTAGCCTGCTGCTTCCAGTCGGATGGCTCAGCGCTCTTTCCCGCAGCTACTTCGCAGCTGCTCCCCACCTTTGGCTGGCATTTGCTATATAGTGTTTGCCTACATTAGGCCACGCCCACTGTGTGAGGAAGTTTAACTATCTCCTCACTTTCTCACTTGCAGCCTATGCTCTTTCACCACTGGAGGGATTCTGGATACTTGTCAAACTCTTCCTGCCTTCTATTCCTTTTAGCCTTCCTACCTACCCTGAATTGGCATTACCAATGCCCAAAACGTTCATCCTATACTGAGACTAGAACGGTTATACACATATTTACACAAATGGCTCCTGCAACTACTAATTATATGACCACTATTTTACGTGCTTTATTAATGCTACTCTCTACTTTTGTTGTCCTCACCTGGCTAGCAATGTTACACTGCCCACCTGCATGGAACCCCCACTACCTACATCCTATGGACCTCTTCCTCTCCAATATACCTACACATCCCCAGTTGCCCGTAGCCACGTCGCTACTATTGGTCACCCACAGGTTCATCTACCATGTAGCTTTTACGATATATAAATTCCTGCCACTGTACCCTTCTCTGCAATCACCTTTCATTCATCGTAAACTATGGTACCTACTCCTATTAGCACTAATGCTAGCTGAGGATAGTGAACAAAATCCGGGGTCAGTAGGAAACATTGCCCACACTGAAGCAACCTGGAAGGACACTAAGGGCTTTCGCATTGCTCACCTGAATATCAGGAGCCTCATGCACAACTTAACTCAACTTGAGGCTTGGGCCATTCAATATAACCCGGACATCCTTTGTTTGTCAGAAACATGGCTAAAACCGGCCACCCCTGATTCCCAATGCTCGCTACCTAATCATAAACTTATACGGCAAGACAGAAGCTCAACAAAGCGGGGAGGTGGAGTCGCTATCTTCTACAAACCTCAACTACTACTGTCACGCAATGTCTCATCCACCCTCTCTCACTGTGAATCGATACATGCAACCCTACAACTTGGCTCTAAGAAGCTTCACATAGTGTGTATCTATAACCCTCCTGGGGGAGGTATCACTGATCTAGAGGAACTCCTCTCCCAGGTGGACACTACCATCGTTGGTAATGAGGTTCTCTTACTGGGGGACCTTAACCTAAACTGGACCGGTAGAGCTAATCAGTCCATCCATACTTTGGTACAAAGCCATAACCTCCACCAACTAATCACAGACCCTACCAGGGTCATGGCTCCCCTCCCCCGATCTAGCACACAAATCGACTGGGTCCTCATAGTTTAGTTTCTGTAGATACCCTTGCTGATGCTATAAGTGATCACTCTCCAATTTACTGTATCTGGCACTTCATTAGTCAACCATCTCCTCCACCGAAACTCATCACCTTCTGCAACCTAGCTAACTTTAACCAGGCACAGTTCATGCACAATCTCGCCATGATTGACTAGTCACCCATCTTCACTACCTCAAAAGCCCAGGATGCCCTAGACTACTTTCTAACTAGGTTTGAATCACATTAGGACATCCATGCTCCCTGTGTCACACACCGTATATGTGGAAAACAAACTAAGTGGTTAACTAAAGACCTTCTCAAGCAATTAAGGTTTAGGGATACAAGCTGGCAACGCTTTAAGGCCTCAGGGCTCCAGTCCAATTTTAATACCTACAGGTCACAGAGAAATTTCTGCAAAAGGAATATTCTCCTAGCTAAGAGCTCATTCTGCAAAGGCCTATTAATCAACATTGCAGGTGACTCTAGGAGATTCTGGTCAGTCATAAAAACACTCCTTGGAGCAAATCATGCGGCCACTACAAATGACATGCTACTAAATGGCATTCACTGTAACAACCCTGAGACCATTGCCAATACTTTCAACCTCCATTACACTGACCTGTCTAATTACATGACCTCCATCCCCCCTGGACACACCACTTCTGTCCCCCAATGACTCTGAACCTCCATTCACCCATCCACGATTCTGGTTCCAAACCACTACAAGACCCGGAGTTCTAAAATTGTTACTCGCCATTCCCGATAGCACTTGTTCTGGGTCGGACAGTCTGGAACCCAGACTCTTGAAAGCTGCTGCCCCTCTCATCACCTCCCCCTCACCAAAATCTACAGTTTGTTTCTATGCCATGGCTCGGTTCCTAATATCTGGAAAATAGCTAGAATCACCCCTATTTTTAAAAAGGGTGACCGCAAAGAACTTGTCAACTATTGTCCTATAGCTATTCTATCTGTACTTAGTAAAATCTAGGAAAAACTAGTGGCTACTCAAAGCATAACGCATCTCCAGGAGCATAACTTCCTCTCCAGCTCTCAGCATGATTTCCGTAAAGGTCACAGCACTTCCACTGCCCTACTAAAACTCAATAATGACACCTATGCTGCCATGGATAGGGGCCTTCTGATGGGTGCAGTCTTCATTGACCTTACCAAGGCTTTTGATTTGGTCAACCATTCCCGTCTCCTCACTAAACTACATGCCATTGGTTTCTCTGCTGATGTGGTGGCATGGTTTAGTAGCTATCCATCCTCCAGGAATCAGGCTGTTGTTTTCAATTCAGCCATGTCTGATCTTTCTACTATACAAGTTGGCATTCCCCAGGGCTCCATACTTGGCCCCTTGCCCTTCTCAATCTTCATTAATGACCTCCCATCGCTTGCATCATCCTGCTCATCTCTTCTCTATGCAGATGACCTCGTCATTTCCACAGTGCCAGAGAGACCTCTGACATAAACTACCCTCTTGCCTCCGACTTCCTAAGCATACAGTCCTGGTTAATGGACAACAACCTTATTCTCAATGCAAGCAAAACACACTCCATGCTCTTTGGCTCATCAGCCAGATTTAAAGCAAATTGTAACTCACTTGAAATATCATGTGCTGATGGTTCCCCTCTGGTTAGCACTAGTTCCTTTAAATACCTAGATATTCTTCTTGATGCATCTCTGGATTTTGATCTGCATATCACCACCACCTGCAAGTCTGTCAATGCTAAAATTGGAGGGGCCTACCGTACTAACTATGCCCTCACCCCATCGGCTAGGCTCGCAGTAGCTCAAGGCCTCTTGCTCCCGGCCTTGACCTATGGTGCAGCCACCTACTTAGGAGCCACAAAATCCTCCCTCCACAAATGAGACACCACCTATAATAACATCTGCCACTATGCCTCGGTATCACCACAGTAAACACCACTGTCAGCTCTATGCTGGCCTACATTGGCCTAGCCCCTCTGCCCATCGACTCCAGTCATATGGCTCTTTAATTGATGGGATAGCCAGATCACGCCTTCCCCAATCCCTTGCTTCCCTGCTTCAATCCCAACCCCCCTCCTATGAGCTTCAATCTATTGAACAAACCCCTCTATATACCCAGATGTAAAACTACCATGGGAGCACGTGCCTTCTCTAACATGGCCCTGAAGTATTGGAACTCTGTACCTCAAGCTATTTGCTAAGCTCCTACCCATGCCGATTTCAAGGAACATCACCGTTATTACCTACAAGCCTCACGCCCCGGCATTTGCTTTCATCCACCTTGAATATCCTTTCTCCCTCCTTCCCTTAGTAACTACTCCCCTCTTAGCTCTTCCTTACCTCTCTTTATTTGTCCTCCCTTGTGTGTCTCTTTCTCTCATTACTCATCTCTTTCCTTCTCTTCAGCTACACCCCTTCTCCCCTCATCCCTGTCCTTACTCTAAAGCTTAATAGCTACTTAATGGCACTTATTGTTTTGCTGCATATAACATTTTAGTCATTTTATTACTGCACTGTGTTACTCACTTGTTTACACTTGACTCTCTATATATATATATATCCTTTTGAATTTGTCCAAACTGTGTTACTTGTGTCCTAATTTTGTTTAAATACTGTATTTCTCTCAATCCTAGAGTTGATTGTATGTTACCCCTTCCTATGGTGTTACTCATTTTCCATGTGCTGTGTCACATGGTGTGCTTTGTACTCAACTGTATCATCCCGGGTCGTGGCTGAAAATAGGCATCTCTAGGTCTAGTGCACCCACCCGGTTACCAAAAGCAAATAAATAAATAAATAAAATCAGAAGACAGGAGGATTATGAGTGTCGTGGCACAGCAGTTGATTCTGGCTTCTGTCCTATTCAGTATGTTCACTAGTGACATCAGGGAAGGAATCTAGTGTAAGATGTGCCTCTTTGTAGATGACATAAAGCTCTGTGGCAGTGTGGACAGCAAGAAGAGGGCAGGGACCGGCCCAGTGGTGCAGGGGGCTGAGGCACTGGACACTTTACCTCATGTCATGCCATGCTGGTGACCTGGGTTTAAGAATGAGTCAGGGTCATTGGAGAGACATCTTTGGGGAAGAGAGGGGAGCAGGATTGAGCAGCCATAATGGCAGATCTCCTCTCCTGGGGAGGATCTCTGTCGCCCCCCATAGTTCCACCGCCCTTGGGTGGAGGTCCGATGGACAGTGCAGGCAGGCAGGGGCAGAAAGTAGTGGGAGGGTGCCTCAGTAATGCGGCATGTGCGTGCCTCCACACGTGTGTGCGAACGAGGCATCGGGGGATGAAAACTGGGGGAAAAATCAGAGGCATAAAATTCTCTACAGAAAAAAAAGAAGGGGGGCAGAGAAGTGAGGAAAAACCTAGAGATGCTAGAAAGGTGATCTAAACTATGACAGTTCAGGTTCAGTGCCAAGAAGTGCAAGGTGATACACAATGGCATTAAAAACCCTGCCCCAGGCTACTGCATGGAGGGACAGATAGCTAAAAATTGTGTAAGAAAGTGACCTAGGAGTTATCATAAGTAAAATTCTCAAAACTTTCAGTCAGTGCAACACAGCATAAAGCAATGCATCAAGAATGCTGGGCTGTATGGGGATGGGGTTTGACAGGCAGAGGAGGGAGGTGATATTTCTCCTACACAGGTCCCTGGTCAGGCTGCACCTGGAGTACTATGCTCAGTTCTAGTGTTCGCATCTGAGAAAGGACAGAGATAGGCTGGAGAAGGCGCAGTGCAGGGTCATCAAAAGGATCCATAGGCAGCAGAGCACATCTAGAAGGAGAGGCTAGTGATCCTTAACATATACATGCTGACAAGCAGGAGCTAAGAGGGAATATGATCAAAACCTATAGGTTCCTATGAGGAATAAATAAGGTGGACAGTAGTCACTAGAAATATTGTCACAATGATGAGGGGTCATAAGTGTATACTAGTGGGGGGGGGATTCAGGAGATTTTATCAGAAAGCGCTTCTTCACCAAGAGAGTGATGGAAAAGTGGAATGGATTGCCAAGGGAGGTGAAGTCTAGTGGCAGCTTAAAGGCAGGCTAGAATAAATTCAGGGGGTTGGTAATCCCCAAGAGAGGGGTAGGGTACAGGATGGGGGATTGTGGAAAGTGAAGGGGTGATGGGAACATGAGGTAACCTGGCCATAGAACAGTAAAGATTAAGGAAGGGATTTTGAGCAGACTGGATAGACCTTTGGTCTTTATCTGTCACCATTTTCTCTGTTCCTATGTTATTTCACCCCTCCCCCCAAGACTATAGCCTCCTCTATGAAGCAGAAGATACAGCTCCAAGCCAGTGCTTCACAGTGATACACTTTTCAAAGGCAGAGAACTATGTATTGTTGATACTGCTAACACAATCTGGGCCTGCAGGCCCTGTGTGAAGGAAGGAGATCACATCTGACATTTGTGCAGGGAATGGGGTTGCATTAGATTTGACAAACCCAAGGAAGACCCACCCACTGATTCGCCAAGGCTCTGGAGACCCAAAATCCCAATGTTTTTTTCCTTTTGCTGCTTGGGGGGGTTGGGAGATAGGGTTAGAAACCCTAAGGTCATATTTCTCCACCTTTTTTGGCATTAACTTGAACTCTAACTGGTGCACTAACAAGTTTTTTTGCAAATAATATCCTTTCTTTTTGAGATTGTGGAATAGTATCCTCATTCACACAAGTCCCTTTGGAACCTGTGTGAACAGATGCAGATGTGCAGGGCCCTTTGGGCTGTCTGCTAAGGGCAGACTCTGTCCACCTACAAAAGTGCAGCAACGGATGTCAAGAATTCATGGGGCTGTCTGGTGGGCTGCAGAAGTGCAGGGCCCCTCTGGATCCTTGCTCTCATGGGGCCAGAGATACAGATACATAGGGCAAAGAGTTGATCTGTCAGCCAATGCACAGGGCCCTCTGCTACCCACAGGGGTAGCGGTACAAGACAGGAGCTGTCTTCACTACATGGTACTCAGGCCCATGTGGGCAACCCTGTAGCTTTCATTTTCTAGCTGGGTGGGGCGGTATCGAATAACTGCAGCATTTCTGCACCCTCACCCCATGTAGCTGGGAAACTGAGCTTGCCTCCAAACTCAGGTCAGGGCATGGGATCACAAAGCATACCAGCTGGGGTGAAGACTGGCACTACATGCAAAGTTTCTTAATAATAATCATTTTTTTATTTTGACCCCAAATTTTCAAGATCGTTGTTTTCAGGCTCCCCTTATAAACACGATAGCTGCATTTATAGTATATTGTCTGAAATATCATTTTGCATGATAAGTGCAAAAATAAGTCTCTCCCAGGATTTAAAAGTGACACCAGTCACGTTTATGAAGTGGTGTGGAAAAATGGCTATGTTGAAAGTTTGGAGTTAAAATATTGAAAATTAGAGATGTTATGAGTGAACATTGAAATATTGCAATGTTCACTCATAACCTGGCCATTTTATCATATTTGTATACCAAATTTTCAGCATAACTTTCTTATTACCCTACAACATGAACCCAGTAGGTGAAAATTTAAAATGCTCACTGAAACGTCATTCCGCACCACAGGTGCAAAAACACATTTTGGCCAGGATTTGAAAAACAGCAGCTGTTGTATTCATGAGGTGATGTGAAACAATGGTTATTATTTTTATTTTATTTATTTATTTTTTGTTGACCGGGTAAGTGCACTAGACAAATTTTGCCTATTTTCAGGCATGACCCGGGGGAAGGGAATGCAGATGAACACCAACTTACTTAGAACCAGATTAAGCGGTTGGTGGTATTTTTAGTGAATGGGGAAATGGGTTATGTTGAACATCTGGGGTCAAAATATTGAAAATGACCAAAGCTATGAGTGAGCATAGAAACATTTTAACATACGCTCCTAACTTTGCTATTTTTGCACATTTTTTTAACTTTATTTTTATTCATTTTCAAAAATGAGAAAATAAAGACATTACAATTGAGGGTACCAGGTAAAATGTGACACTACAATGAGTGGTGATCATCATATGTTAGCTACAGAAGATACAAGTCTAACAATTTAAGACACATTATGTGGGGTACTCTACAAAGTTAGTTTAGGTCAGGAAGCACTATCTGCTCCCCACCTATGCAGGATACTCAGGATGCTAAGCACTCTAAAACCTGTGAGACACAGACGTACCGTGTATAATAAGGGAAACATTACTAAAACCATGGTATGTTCAACCATTGTTCCCACAAACCAGTCTATATTTCCATAGAGAAATTATGACTTCTAACTGATGCCTTGATTACACATTCCAAACATGTGTATATAGCTTTAATATATAGTATTAAACACTACAGTCTACATAATATTGTTATTGTTAATAACAATGCAGCACAACTGAACTAGAACTAGGTAACTGTACTGAGACACTATGTGAGACTATTCT
This sequence comes from Neoceratodus forsteri, assembly GCA_016271365.2. Classification (NCBI taxonomy): domain Eukaryota; kingdom Metazoa; phylum Chordata; order Ceratodontiformes; family Ceratodontidae; genus Neoceratodus; species Neoceratodus forsteri. The sequence continues at coordinate 826,564,080 of CM057449.1, forward strand.
GTTTAATAAACTAGTACTGCATTGGCAGTAGAAGACAGTCTTAGACACCCTCCTTTTGTTCCAGATCTGCATGGCTTTAAGTGCGCCATCAGCACCATATTTAAACCACCCACAAACATGAGGCCCATATTAATATAAGGAAATATATCCCATGGGGAATCTATGAACATTTTGGGGCTACTGACCATTATAAGGATACAGGTAAAGGATCAGCAATTGCAGCAAATAACAAAACAGTGATTAATTAGGAAAAGTTTGTCTCAAGTTAGCTCCCAAACATATTTTGGTTAGATCAGTACATACAAATCTCAGTTCTCATCTGATTCCGATGGCAAGCCCTTTTCCAGCAATCTATGGGCAGTAAATTCTGCAGCAAAAGTGTCCATTCTTTTGTGGGTCTCTGCAAGGTCATTGAATTGATAAGTGCAACCTCTGTACACAATATGGAGATGAGCTGGAGCCAACAAGGAATGGGCTACTCCTAGCCCGTGAAGTACTCTTTGGAGCGGGTCGAACAGCTTCCTCCTGCTGCGTGTGGCATATGACCAGTCCAGAAAAAGTTTCAATTCCTGATACTCCATGGTCAATCGTGCATGCCCTCATGCCCAGCCCAGAATACAATCCCAGATCTCCAAACCTGTTGTTATCAACAAGATTCTCATGGCATTGTCTTGTCCCTCTTGTGCGCTTTGGAAATTAACCTGGTAAGCTGTTTTAAACCATGTGGGTACAAAATTGCATCTCCGATGGCAAAGCATTGGCGAACCACTGTTGCAAATAGGCCAGCAAATCCTCCCTTTCAGTTGCTTCAGGAACCCCAAGACAGAGATTCATGGCTCTGTTAGCATTCTCTAAAGTTTTAATTCTGGCTCTGAGGTGGTTGGTTTCAAGGGTAATTTGTGAAAAGGCCACCTGCGTGGTGCAAGATCTGTCCTCCGCACTTTTGGCCATCTGTAGCACTTGCTCAATTCTGGCATCTTGAGCACTAAGCCAGGACAGGACCTGTTCTACTTAGTGGTCCATGTCCCGAATGGCTTGCAAAACTGTATCCCATCGTGGGGGATTTTCTGTCCCACTCTAGCCCATAGCCTGATCTGACAATCCTTGTTGGGCCTTTGATTGCTGCTGCACATTTTTGTGACTCAGACCTCCTGAGACTCCCTTCTGGCAGACCATGTTGAATTTAATCTCTGCTGAATCATGAGGAGATGATACATCATTCTGTGCTGCTACATTTTTCTTGTTAGTATCTAATCTATAAATAAATTTGATTAATATAGAAAACAAGGTAGAGCTGTTCTGAAACATGACCAGTCAGTAGTGCGGCTCTCTAGCACCCCCATTTTTGCATATTTTGACCCCAAATTTTCAACATAGTCTTTTTATGACCACACCTCATGAGCAACGGTGGTGAGATTTTTCAAATCCTGCCTAAAAGGTGATTTCACAAAGTGACCACAAAATTGCCCTTTACACCAGATTTGCATAATTGCACTGCCACTGGTCAAGAGGTGGGGTCCAAATAGGCTATGTTGAAAATTTGGTGTAACACTATTTAAAAATGACAAAGTTATGAATAAAAGTTCAAACCCCATTGAAATACACTAAAGCAACTTACCTTTCTCATTTCTCTGTCGCCCATCCAAGCAGCAAGATGTGTCTTTGATTAAAGAGTGGTTCTATGCCATGGGACATCTTCTGGTGAGTGAGGGTCTGTGGGGGGCATGTGGTGGTGGTGGTGGGTGCTGAGTGAAAAGTTTGGGTGGGGTGGGGTACAGGGGGATCAGATCAGTGAGGAACCATTTTCTTTAAGGTTAAAAAACAATCACTGAGGGATGGTTTTCATTATTTCAGGGGACAGTCACACTCCCAATGTTGGGCTATTGTTCAGTGTCACTGGGGGTGGGCATCCCGGTGCCACCATGTGCATATTGGGAAAAGAAGGCAAGCAACCTGGAAGGAAAAGAGTTCAACAGAAGTGGTACTGGGGGTGGGCACCCCAGTCTATTAATCACACACACACACATTGGAAAGGGGAACGAGCTACCTGGAGGAGAAGCAAGAAGTGGTATGGAAGGTGGGCACCCCATCCACTTAAGAAAAATATTAATTAGCTAGGTAGGTATCACATAGGTAGGTAGACAGACAGCGATAGAACAGGAGATTGCCAGCTCACTGTTTCAACTGAAGCCAGCAGCACGACTCCAGCTGCAGCTTCAGCATTCAAGAAAGTCTCACTATTCTCATGCAGAGAACATGGATCAATGGCTCCTCTTGCTAAGCTGGCACCCTCGATTTTGTGGTGGCCAGAAAAGATATTTCAGCCATTGTTTAAAAAAACAAAACACCAGAATCTAACTAAATGGGTCCCGTTTAGCTAAGTTCCGGTTTTAGATTTTTTATATTACACAATCTTTATGTTTTTTCCATGTCTTTTAGTTTGGGGGGGAACAAGATGGTGGCCATCATGACATGAAAAATGTTTGTTGTGCTGTGAGAAGCAAGTGGTGAGAAAACAAAAACAGTCTGTGACATTAAATTTTGTGTGTCATTTCAGAATGTTATCCAACAAAAACCTACTTCGCATGCTCAGAATACCAATGAAACAAAACTTTAAATCCTTATAACTCTGGAACCATTTAATATGTTTTCATGAAACCTTGTCAAAGGCACTACCTTGACACATTAAGCTTCTACCTTGGAGGTTTCAGGGGAAAATTCTGTTCTGTGTAGGCTGTACATAAGAAAAAAAACAAGTAATTACCTTGTTGCATGTTAAAAGGAGTGTTGTCAATGGATTAGGGTGCACTATGAGGGTGTATCCTAATATAGTGTATGGTGGAACGTTGTTCTCCACCGAAATCTATTGTTTTCAAAACCTTGTAGTCACACACTAGTGACGTTCGCAGTGCAACAGAATGATGTTTTCTACTGTACTGCGAACGTCACACTGTGTCCTCAAGCAGCATTTGACAGTTAGGGCTCACTCCACAGACAGGACACATGGCAAAAACAGCAATATCGGCAGCAGTACTAATGTTTAGCGTTAAAACGTTCACAGTGTAAAGTTCTTAAGCAGTTAAAATGTCAAGCGTGAAAACGTTCCAAATGTAAAGTTCTTTTTTCCTTCTAGTAACTGATTTTTTTTCCCCAAAAAACGACGTTCCACCATACACTATAAAGAAAAGTGCATGAGGAACAGTTGACAACAGGGCATCTTTCACCTCATTGGCACTATGACGACGGATTACCTCTCGAGCTGCGCTCTCGAGGTAATCAATCCGCTATCATAGTGCCAACTCAGTGAAAGAATAGCCCTGTTGTCAACTGTTCCCCATGCACTATCCTATATGTTTTTAATGATTTTTACATTACTGTAAGGGCTGCAAATATACTATAGGGCTTGGGAAGCCCACTTGAGTTTTGATCAAGTGACCGCCACCTCCCATTCTCGAGGGGCAGAGGTATTCAGACTGCTGCATGAAAAAAGGCAGTTGGAGGAGGCCTTTAGAGCTCCCCAGTTGTCTGGGTAGCCTTTTTAAAGGCAATCTATGGCTGCAGTCTTTCTCCGAAGGAGAGTTTGGAGTTTCTATGTAACCTACGGGCAACAGGGGAACATCACTTCCACCCTGAACATTTTCTAAACAACACCCCAGCGAGCTAAAGCAAGCACAGGGTAGCGGTGATGCAGTCAGAGGCAAGCAGCATCTGCCAGCATCAGCCTGGGAAGTCAAGGCTACAACTCCTACCAACAATACAAGGTAAATATATGAAAGAACCCCCCACAATGAATATAGATACAGATCCATCAGGGGAACTTCTATAGTTACTGTGCAAGGAAGGCACTCTAGTTTGGTGTTTAAAATGTAAAATGTTTGCCGAAAACTCATTAACTATGAACAAAACAACATACGTTTGCATAAAATGTCAGGCAAACAACACACTTCAAAGTGAACTGAATGAACTGGAAAGTGAAATATGGAAACTACAAATAATTATAACACAGGTAGTAAACCCAGAACAGCTATTGCTCTTGAACGCTAATGGAAAAAGGTCTAGGCAGTATGAACAGGACATTAGTGATCCAGAAACAGAACCAAGAAAAATGAAAAAAAGGCAGGGAAGGGGCAGATGAAAACAATAGTGACACATGGTACACAATAAATCTAGGTAGGGGAAGCAAAAAGGGCAGGAGGGCAGACATTGTAAACAAGGGAGAAACTCTGAATGGGGGGGGGTCGATACCAGTCCATTCACAGAAGAAAGGGTTTTGAAAGAACTTTTGAAACTGGGGGTGGACAAAGCAATGGGGCCTGATGGGATTCACCCAAGAATTCTAAAAGAACTAAGGGTAGAACTAGTAACGCCACTGACTATTCTCTTTAACAAATCATGGGAGGATGGGGTGGTACCTGAGGACTGGAGGAGGGCAAATGTGATTCCACTTAACAAAAGTGGGAGCAGGGCAGAGGCAGGAAACTACAGACCAATTAGTTTGACTTCAGTGGAAGGGAAAATTATGGAATCACTTCTGAAGGAAAGAACTGTTGAGTACCTAGAGGCCAGTGGGGCACAGGACCCAAGGCAGCATGGATTCACAGCAGGAAGGCCATGTCAGATGAACCTAATATAATTATTTGACTGGGTGACCAAAGTAGTAGATCAGGGAGGGGCTGTGGATATGGCCTACCTAGAGTTTAGCAAGGCATTTGACACAGTCTCACACAAAAGATTAATAAACAAGTTAGCCAGCCTTGGAGTGGTTCCCAGGGTGGTAGCCTGGATAAAAAACTGGCTGGACAACAGGATGCAAAAGGTAATAGTAAATGGAGTCCACAGTAAAGAAAGGAGGGTAACTAGCGGGGTACCGCAGGGTTCGGTACTTGGACCGGTCCTCTTTAATGTCTTTATAAGTGACATTGGAGAGCACCTGGAAGAAAAGGTATGTCTCTTTGCAGATGACACAAAGATCTGCAACAGGGTTGATACACAAGGTGAGGTGGAAAGAATGAAAAGGGACTTGGCAAGGTTGGAGGAATGGTCAAATATATGGCAGCTCAGATTCAATGCAAAGAAGAGCAGGGTAATGCATCTGGGAAACAAAAACCCAGGGGAAGAGTATACAGTGGGGGGTGAGTTAATAACAACAACAAAAATTGAAAGAGACCTAGGAGTAATTATATCAGATGACCTAAAGGTGGGCAAGCCAAGCAATGTGAGAAGACAGTAAGGAGGGTTGGGGGGGATACTGGGATGCATAGGGAGAGGCATCAACAGTAGAAAACAGGAAGTTGTTATTGCTCTGTACAGACAGTTAGTGAAACTCCATCTGGAGTACTGTGTGCAATTCTGGAGACCCCATCTTCGCAAAGACATAGACAGAGTGGAGGCTGTTTAGAGGACAGCAACCAAAATGGTGCAGCGTCTGCACCAGAAGACATATGAGGAGGGACTAAATCAGCTTAATATGTATACCCTTGAGGAAAGGAGGGAGAGGGGGGACATGATAGAAACTTTCAAGTATCTCAAGGGAATTAACAAAGTACAAGAGGGTAGTATATTTCAGAAGAAGAGATGTGCAAGTACAAGGGGGCACAATTTGAAGATAGAGGGGAAACAGCTCAGAGGTAATGTTAGAAAGTATTTTTCAGAGTGAGGGTTGTGGGTGCATGGAACAGCCTTCCTGAGGAGGTTGTGGAGTCAGGAACAGTGGGAGAATTCAAGAATGCATGGGACAGGCATAAGGCAATTCTAGTGGGGGGTAGGAGGAAGTAAGCTGTTGATTAACTAGAATCTGCAGCTTATCCATCAGGTAGGGAAATGGGCAGACTAGGTGGGCCAAGCGGTCCTTATCTGCTGTAAAATTCTATGTTTGTATGTTTAGGCTACCACTAACAAACACATACGAACCGCTAGCGGATATGGAAACAGCAAACAGATAGCAACCCGGTATATGTAGGACCCAAAGAAATGACTGTTCTAGGTAACTCCATCATAAAGAAATGTGACACAGTGATATGTGAGGGGGATAAACAAAACAAGATGGTCTCTTGTTACCCTGGAGCAAGAATTAATGACATAAGACAAATAGTACCAGACATTATAAAGTCTAGCAAAACAAAACCTATTGTGACAATACATGTAGGAACCAATGACATGGGATATAACTATAAAAAGGACATTTGTCAAGATTTAGTTGACACAGCCAGAGAGTTAAAAAACCTAGGTGCAGAGGTCATAATCTCAGAGTTACTACCAATCCCCAGAGCAAAAATAGGAAAAAACGACACAATACAAAGAATTAACATTAGGCTGAAAAACTGGAATGCAGAAGAAGGCATAAGATTTATAGACTCTTGGCCACACTTTTTTAACAAATACTACCTGTTTAGTAAAGACAGCCTACATCTGAATAACAACGGGGCATTCATACTTGCCAGACTCATAAAAGCACACATGGAACTGCTCCCTGTAAAATAGTTCGGATAGGGGGCAGGACACTCCCAACAAAAGTACAGCAAATAACTTTCAACCAGCGTACAAATAAGAAAAATATAAAAGGGCAAAAACAAATGGACAGTCTGAGGGTATGCTGTGTAATGCCAGAAGTATGAATAATGTAACTAGTGAACTGCAAGGACTTCTAAATATAGACTAGGATATTGATCTCTGGTGTTAATAACCGAGACATGGTGGAATGAGAAAGAACTGGAATAAAAACATCGCTGACTATAATTTGAAGACTTGACAGGAAGCATAAAAGGGGTGGTGGAATTGCCATTTACATTTCAAATAGTATAAAGGCAGCGGACGTGACAACAAAAATTAAAAAGCACAAAGTTGCAACTGAAACATTATGGCTGCAGTTAAACCCCAATAGTTCATGTGCATTTATCATAGGTCTGTGCTACAGACCACCCAATAGTGAAGAAGAAACACACATCCTACTCCTAGAAGAGATAACGGGGGCTGCTGAAATGGGGCAGTTAGTCCTGGCAGGCGACTTTAACTTAAATGTTGACTGGAAGCAATATACAGCAAAAAGCAAACAGAGTGAGACATTTTTAAAAACTTGCTTGGAACAAAACTTGGTCCAACATGTAAATAAACTCACACAGGAAAAGAACTTGCTGGATCTAGTTATAGGTCCGTAAAAATGTAAACATCACTGATTGTAACATAACCACTCCACTGGGCAACAGTGATCACTTATGTATATGCTTCACTGTACCGTGTACCCTGAGAAGAGTGAAAGGTTGCACGGAAATATATTTATACAAAACAGCAAACAGAGAGAATGAACCTGGAGATTACCAATATCGACTGGCATAAAACTCTTAAAAATAAAACCAAGGAAGAATGCTGGCAAATAATAAAGCAAACAATACTAAGCTTAAGTGAAAAACATATTAAGCGTATTAAAAACTATAACAGAAAAGGTGTCAAACCAAAATGGTTAAGCAACAAAATCATAAAATTAATTAAACAAACTAATCGGTAGAAAATTGGAACAAATCCAGACAAGCTCACAAAACATGTAAAAATGCAATCAATAAGTCAAAAAGGAGCATAGAATTAAGATTGGCTAAAACTGCAACTAAAGGTAACAGCAAACAGTCCTACGGATACATTAACTCACTTCGAAAATTCATATTCTGGATTAACTACCATTACTGAACAAAATGAAATAATTTCAGATTCAGTACACATGGCCGACACCTTTAACAAATATTTCCGTTCAGTCTGTTCAGTTTCAAGCCCACTAACCACTCAGAACACTGACATCACTCCTGTACAATTCTGTACAAAAGAGGAACTCAAAAAAAAATTGTTTAAAATAATAGGGTGTACCAGATACAGACACTATTACCCCACAAATGCTGATTATAAGAGATAGCATTTGTCTCCCTCTAGATATGGGCAGGATTCACAAAGCAGATGTGCCGCGCCGCACAGGATGCGCCGGACCCCGAATATAATGATATGCGGTGCATCTGGAGGGGGCATGTAGCTGCATACACGGCGCATCCCAATTCACAAAGCAAAATGAATGTGCAATCACGGCGCATACACAGTGCATCCACCCAAATGTGCACTAAAAAGATATGTTTAAAGGAAGTAGACTTAAGTGCAAGACCCCAGCAGGCAGACTGCAGGATAGCAGCAGCAGCAACAGGCAGAACACCAGCAGCACAACAGAGGTCACAGACATGGATGGTGCACCCTTCCTGATAGTGGGCATGATAATGGGGATGAGGAGATGGGCAAACCAACGTGGCATCAGAAGGCACCATAGGCAGCCTGCCCCATGGTGGTATTGTGCCAGACTAACATTCGAACAACTGACAGATACAGAAACAGTTGGCTGATGCCGCATGAAAAGGGCAATTCTGAGGCAACTCTCTGAGCTGTGCCATTATTAAATGCAGGCACCCATTAGAAGGGGTCATGCCATACCAGTGGAGACCAATGTGACAACAACAATGTGCCTGCTCACCATGGGAACCTTCTAGACGCCAGCTGGAGACACCACTGGCACATTCCAGCTGTCCATGTCCTGTGTCCTCACATAATTCCTCACCGCAACTCTCTCACATGCTTCAGAGTTCATCTGATTTCCAAGCACACAGGCAGAGTGGACAGAAGCTAAGCAGCAGTTCCGTAGGGTGGCATGCATGCCAGGTATCATACAGGCCATTAACTGCACTCATGTGGCAATCCATGCACCACCTGGTGACAAGGCCATGCCACACATGAACTACAAGGGGTATTACTCCGTAAACTGCCAGGTGGTGTGCAGTGCCACAGGGTGCATCAGCAATGCCTGCGCCACACACCCTGAGAGTACACACAATGTGTTCATATGGCAACAATCTGCCCTCTGCCACCGGTTTGAGACTGGGGATATACCCAGCAGCCACCTAGTGAGTGAGTGGGGCATGCATACATGCCCACAAACAGGACACTGTGGCGCAACAAATGGGAGGTAGTGCAGGTGTGCGGGGGGCTCTGGAGGGCCTACACAGGGGGAGATGCCCAGGTGGGACAGTGGAGGTGGGCACGCCAACAGGACGGTGCACACATCATGGGGAACAGCGCAGCAGCACAGTGCAGCACGGGAAGCGAGGTGATGCGGAACAGCAGGCATGTGTGGCAGGGAGAAATGCACCACACGCACCCAGGCATGGGAGACTGCTGGGCAATGGAGGGTATGCAATGCTGGACTGGACAGGAGCATTCAGCCATTGTTGTGGGCACGGGCAAGTACAGAGTAGAAGAGGGCAGCCAGAGCAAGCAGTTGCAGGTGAGTGCACAAATGCGCCATCCCACCATGGGGGAGGAGATGCACTGGGAGGTGGGCTACAGGGACAGAGGTGGGCAGGCAGTAGCCACACCAGTGTGCCTTGATGGGGGAGCTGTGGTACACAATGCATATGTATGTGGGGTACTAACAGACTGCTTTGTCCCCCCCAGGTGATGCATCATATCCACTCCAACCCTGGCTCCTCACCCCCTTCCACTGTCCTGGTACAGAGGCAGAGGAGCGCTTCAGTGAGGCACACATCGCTACACACACCATCATTGGGTGTGTCTTTGGCATGCTGGAGATGCGCTTCAGGTGCCTGGATAGGTCAGGTGGTGCCCTACAGTATAGCCCAGGGAAGACCTGTGGCATTTTCCTAGCCTGTTGTATGCTGCACAACATGGCCATTGACCGTGGAATAGCTGTCCAGGCTGAGGAACACAACAGTTCCAGGGAGAAGGATGCAGCGGAGCAGGGGCCCCATGATGGAGGTGGGCAACCGTTCCGGGCCCACAGGGACCCACGCCTGGTTGCCAGGTCCTGGCAGCACAGGGACACCATTGTGGAACAGCACTTTGGGGACTGAAGGGGAGTAACACAGGTGGGACACACTCGTGAGCCCGTCACACCCCCCCCACACACACACACACCACAGGTCAGACGACACCACACAGCTGTCATGTAGAGCACCCATGCGGGGTAACAGCGATGCACAGACACATGCACAGCAGGTCACACATGGACAGGGGGGACACAGTGTCTGTGCTGGGGATGGCATGGATCAGTGTACATGTGCCGGCACACATGCACAGCAGACACAGGGTCGCACTCATCACGCCCATGCCACATAACACAATACCAGTGCCCCCGGCCATGCACAGTGCAACACATAGGAGTCCCACACAGACATTGTACTGGGGCAGGCACATGCAACCTGATGCAGCTTGATGTGTGGGCTGCAATGGGTGCTGGTAACAGGGGCCCTGGTGGCTGTCAACCAAGGCATCAGTAGGAGCCTCCACAGACACGTGGGTGGTCACGTCCTTGCCTGGTAATCACTGAGTCAGTGCCACTGGCTGCAGGGGAGGTGTCCACCACCCCTGGTGGGGTACTGCAGTGAGATCGTGAATGGGTGCTCACTGGTGTGATGTCCCCAAGACCCAGGTTGGATCTGGAGGTGTTAGGGATGGCCATGTGTGGTGACGGCATCAGCAGCAATGGGTTCACCTGATGCTGTGACCTGGGGGTGCATGAGGCACTCCTGGGGGTGCGACTGGTAGCCCAGCAGCTTCGTAGAACACTGTGTGCACTCACCGCCTTGGCAGTGATTGCAATCCGCTCCAGAGCAGCAATTGTGCCCACCCGCAGTGGGCAAGCCTCTGCCAGCATCTGGGTGCACCACACAGCCGACGACTCATATTTCATGGCCAGCTGCGTCCGAATGCCCTTCAGCTCCACTCTGAGGGATGCGTGCCCCTTCACGGTATCCTGCAGGAGGCAGGGTAGCCCTCAACCTTGTAAGCAGGGGATGCACCATGAGGACAGCGCCGATGGGCAGATGGGGTCCCAGCCTGCTGTGCTGCATCCAGCATAGGCGGATGCCCCACAGCAGGCTACTGAATGGGTGGGGGCTGGGCTCAGGCAACCACTACATGTTCAGGGATGCCCGCATCATGGTCCCCTGCTGCCTGCTACTGCACCACAGCACCCTACTGAACAGTGACGGCGGTCCCCGTCTCCACAGCAGCACTATACACAGGGCCCCCAGCAACCACCACCATGGGCAGTTGTGCAGGCCCTGCAGGTGCACCTGGGGTCACAAGACCACCAAGGTCACATGGTGCCACCTGTGCATGCACCTGTGCCTCGGTTGGGCCACTGTTGGTCATGTCCCCCATATCTGTGTGGCATTGGGATGATCATCATATTCCCCCTGCGTTCTGGATGCCAGCACTGCAGGACATCCACAATGTTGACCCTGTCCACTGGGCCATCAGCTAAACCCAGTATGTTAACCAGCCATGAGAGACCATGGCCACCAGCCAAGGCACTGGATGTGGAGGGGTTTGATGGCCCTGCACCATCCAATGCTGCATCCAGGGCTGTGGTGGCATTGGAATGGTCTGGCATGGCATCAGCCACAGCCCCGGTTGTGGCATGGTGTGACAGCCTGGCCTCCTCCCCCGCCAGGTTGTCGGGGAGTCCACTGGCCATGGTAGCACACATGAGGTGTGATGGAGCTGTAAGGGAGAAGGGAAACACGGTTACTGACATGTGTAAATGGTGTGTTCAGACAGGTATGTGCAGGGAGACATGCAAGTGTGCCATAGGTGCGACTGACATGCCATACAGTGTAGTGCCGCCCATGGGGCCACCACCATAGGCAGACATGCACCGAGGCCTGTACAGGCACTCAGGGACATGTGTGTAACTGCCCCCACCCCCTGGCCAGCACCCTAGGGTACATCATCCGAGACAACCATCCCCACCCACCACGGTGGCCCCCCCATGGTGCTACACAGGGGTGGCATGCCATGTGTCTGCATCACACTGTAGATGGACAGGGTGTACAGTGACATGCTCACTGCACACCAACACATGGGTGCTCAGCAGCCCATGGTGGGGCTAGTCAGGGCACCCGTGGCACGCACACATGGACTGGCACAGTGCTTGAGACATGTATACTCACAGTGCTGTGATGGACTGCCACCAGTCTGGAAGCTGCCACCTGGAACTCCCATCACTGTCATCTGACCCATGCTGGCTACCAGCCTCTCCTCATAGAAACAGAATCTGTCAGCAGATAAGGACCATACAGCCCATCTAGTCTGCCCATTTACCTACTTGGTTTGACAATCCCTACTCTTATTCTACTGGCTTTCCCCCGCTCTGCTGTACAGCAGGGTGCCTTTATGTTTATCCCATGCACTTTTGAATCCTCATACTGTTTTCGCTTCCACCACCTCTGCTGGTAGGCTGTTCATGAATCCACCACCCTCTCTGTGAAAAAAATACTTCCTAGCATTCTCTCTAAGCCTCCCTCCCTCCAGCCTCATGTTACGTCCCCTTGTCCTTGTGCACTTTCTTCTGTGAAATATGCTCCCCTCCTGTACCCTGTTTATTCCTCTAAGGTACAGTATTTGAAAGTCTCTATCATATCCCCACTCTCCCTTCTCTCTTCCAGTGAATAGCTGTTTACTTCCTTGTGTCTTTCTTCCTAAGGCTTGTAGTGCAGTCCATGTATCATTTTTGTTGCTCTTATCTGGACTGCTTCCATTGTGACTATATGATCCTGTCCTGTACCGTTTATTCCTCAAAGGTACAGTATTTGAAAGTCTCTATCATATCCCCGCTCTCCCTTCTCTCTTCCAGTGAATAGATGTTTAGTTCCTTGTGTCTTTCCTCAAAAGACTTGTGGTGCAGTCCATGTATCATTTTTGTTGCTCTTCTCTGGACTGCTTCCATTGTGTCTATATCCTTCCTGAAATGCGGTCTCCAGAATTGGACACAGTATTTCAGATGAGGCCTCACCAGTGATCTATACAGTGGCATCACCACTTCACTCCTACTACCGGTTTTGCCCCTTTCTATGCACCCCAGCATTCTGTTTGCCTTCCCCACTGCTTTTTCACAGTTTAGCTGACTTCAGGTCATCAGAAATGATAACTGCCAGGTCTCTCTCTCTCCTGAGCTGTGGTGGCTAGAACCTGCCCCCCCCATCCTGTATTACTCTCTTGGGTTTCTGTGTCCCAGGTGCATTGTCTTGCACTTCTTAGCAATGAAACCCAACTGCCAAACCCTTGACCATTCCTCAAGTAGTCTTAGGTCGTTTCTCATTTTATCTAGCCCCTCCTGTGTGTCGACTCTGTTACAGATCTTGGTGTGATCTGTGAACAGCCATACTTTCCCCATCAGTCCCTCTGCAATGTCACTTATGAAGACACTGAATAAAACTGGACCCAGCACCGATCCCTATGGAACCCCGCTGATCACCCTCCCTTCTGATTTTATGCCATTTACTACCACCCTCTGGGACCTACCTTTTAGCCAGTTTCCAACCCATTTCACCACTTTAGAGCCCACACCCAGATTCCCCAATTTGTTAAGCAACCTTCTATGAGGAACGGTGTCAAAGGCCTCACAGAAATCCAGATAGGCCACATCCACCGCCCGTCCCTGATCCATCACACTGTTCACCCAGTCAAAGAAATCAATAAGATTAGTCTGACAGGACCTACCCTCAGTGAATCCATGCTGCCTTGGGTCTTTTGCACCACTTGACTCCAGGAACTTCACTACCCTCTCCTTAAGCAGGGCCTCCATCAGCTTCCCCACCACTGAGGTCAGGCTTACAGGTCTTCTTTAGCCTAACAATACAATTACTGGTCTTCTTCCTCTTGCTAATATAATGGAAGAAGGTCTTGTTCCCCCTTCTTAGTAGTCTGTGCTACTCCTTCCTCCGTTTTTGTCTTAGCCCTTCTGACAGCTTCTCTCTGCTTCTCCAGATATTTCAGTCAGTCTTCTCCTTTCCTGCGTCTCTCTGTATTTTCTGAATGCCTTACTTTCTTCTTGCACTTTCTCGGCTACTGACTTAGAGAACCACAGTGGCCACTTCTTTCTTTTGCAAAGCAATCGGACACATTAACTTGTCACTCCTGCTATGGGTCTCTTGAGCCTAAGCCACTGTTCTTCTACCCCTCCCCCCGTACCTTCTGCTACCAGAGCAATTTTGAGCTGTTCCCCCATCTCCATGAAGTTGGTCTTCCGGAAATCTAGGATCTTAATCTTTGAATGTCTTTCTTCTGCCAATGTATTGACTCTAAAGCATACAGTTCTGTGGTCACTGGTACCAAGGGGACTGCCCACCTCAACATCCATGATTCTGTCTGCGTTTGTCAGCACTATGTCCAGTACAGCCCCCTTCCTGGTGGGCTCAACAACCAGCTGCCTTAGGTTTGCCCCATACATGGCAGACATGAGGCCCCTTCTCCTTGATGTACTTAAACAGTCTGGGTATTCCAATCTGCATCCGGCATGTTGAAGTCACCCATTAGTAGTACTTCCCCTTTGGCTGCCATATTACAGATGGCTTCCCCTAATAGTAGATCTATATCTTCCCCCTGCATCGGAGGCCTATAAACTACTCTAGCATGGATGGTTGTTTTGTTCCCCGACTCGAGTGACCCACAGTGCCTCTGCTTCTTCCTTGGCTCCCTGAGCCTCCGTAGCTTTAATCCCTTCCTTTACATACATAGCAATCCCTCTTTTCCTCCCTATCCTTTCTAAAAAGTGTATTACCCTGGTATGGCTGCATCCCAGTCATGGTTCCCTGTGTACCATATCTATGTAATAGCCACAATGTCTAGGTTTGTGTCTGCCATCAGTGACGTGAGGTCTGGGATTTTGTTTCCCAGACTGTGGGCATTCGTGCACATGACCTTCCACTCTGTGTACCCATTTAGAGTGAGGAGCAACGCAGTCTGTGGGCCACCCCATCACACCCAGGGAGGCCTTGATGTTGGTCATCTTATCCTTGGCCCTCTGTTTCTTATCATGGAAGTGCTTCCTGTACTCCTGTGGTGTTCTGTTGTATGTGCTATGGGCATTCACATGCCTGGCCACCTGCTCCAAGCCCTCGTCCCTCTGCAGGCGGCTGCTACTCCTGCCAGATAGGATGCTCCACCTCAGGAGGTAGGCCTCCAGCAGCACCCCATCTTCATCCGCTGTAAAGTTCTTGCTGACTTGCTCCTTATTCAGCGTTCTGTGGTCCAGGGTGTTTCTGCACATCCTGGTTGCGCTGGGGCATCTCAGGTTGCACCATGGCGCTTCAGTGGTATTCACAGTGGGAATGCGCATAGTGCATCTTGAGGAGCATCCTTTTGTGAATACCACTGTTTGGGGACGGTGCATCTCATTTGCGCCGAGCGCATCTGCTTTGTGAATCCTGCCCTATGCTGTATAACAGACTGTTGTGTACAGGTGAAGTACCAACAGAAGTGGAAGTCTGCCAAAATCATCCCTATCCATAAAAAAGGACCAAGACATGACATTCGGAACTATATACCAATAAGTTGAACACTGGTCTGTGGGAAAATCCTTGAATCAATAATTAAAGACAGGTTTGTAAACATATAAAAACAACAAATAGTGTAGACACTAACCAACATGGATTCACTTCAGGACGTTCCTGTCTTACGAATCTCATTTGTTTTTACAAGAATTTTAGCAAACTTTTGGATAAGGGCATATGCGATTCTGCTGGATTTTAGTAGAGCGTTTGAAACTGTACCACACTGGGCAATAATAAATAAACTTCAAAAACTAGAGTTAGACTATTATAAACTAAGATGGATAGGTAACTGGCTGCTGGGCAGAACCCAGAGGGTGACTATAAATGATTACTTGTCCACAGAGGGAAATGTGACAAGCGGTGTCCCACAGGGCTCGGTTTTGGGCTTGTATTGTTTCAATTATCTATTGCTGATTTAGGCAACAACTTAAGCAATTAAATACACAGATGATACTAAAATAGGAGGCCCACGTGGGACACATGAGGAAGTCAAATGTATTCAGGCAGACTTGGATCAAATAACAGACTAGGCCTTCAAATGGGGGTTGTGTTTTAACACCGACATATGTTGTGTACTACCCTATCTACGCAGCTGCTGACCCCACTGCCCTCACCAAAGTCCAGACCTCTATCAACAAAGCCTGCAGGCTCCTGACTGGTGCCCCCAGCAGAACGCACACATGCCAGCTTTACTCCACCTCGAACCTACTCACCTTTAAAGAGCACCTGCGATACCACACCTGTATATTGGCCAAAAAGACACTTCTTGGGCTCTCCCCTCCAGGAGTCACTACATCCCTACAATGGGCCACTCACTCAGTCACCACCCGGAATACAACCAAAGCCACCTTCCAGGTGCTGAGGTAGGACCTCGCTCGCCCAAAGATCTTTCCACTACAGAGCCCCCTCCTGGTATAATTCTCTCCCCGCTCACATCACAACCATCTCTAAAATCGGCCCTTCAAAATCGCCCTATGCAAACACCTCACTGACACTCAGAACTGCAAATGCCCATGACAGGGCCTTACCTAGAGCTCCGTCTGAGCCAATCCACAGACATAGTCCCCCGGTCTACCACACTCATTAGCAACTACCCCTCTGCACCCCCCCCAGGTATCTGCCACCTAGTATCTCCAGGGATCTTATAGTATTACATATGTACTAGTTTACTTAGATTAACTTACTTGTAGTCTGTACACCACGCATTGAAACCTGTGTGCTCCACTGTATTCACTAAAATTGCTTTGTATGTCCATTTGCTTTGTATGCTGTTTTTGTATTTCACCTGTATTGTTCCCCACTGTTTTGCACCACCAAAATGTTGTCTCCCCTCCCTGCAACAAGGTGCCTTTGTAAATGAGTCTTTGACTCAAAGGTTGTAAATCCGGATTGTGAATAAATAAAATAAAAATAACACGCAATCAAAATACATACTAAGTAATTCAACTCTGAAACCAACATACACCGAAAAAGACCTTGGTGTATTAACTGGTAACAACTTAGATTTCAGTAAAGAATGTACATATGCTATCTCAAAGGCAGAGTAGCAAGCGCCATTAAAGGAAACATTAAGAGTAGAAGGGCAGATGTGATACTACCATTGTGTAGATCTTACGTCAGGCCCCAGCTTGACTATTGCAGTCAACTATGGAACCCATACAAAGAATTGAGAGGACACAGTAACATGACCAGAATTATTACAGGTGTCAAAGACCTCCCATATATAGAAAGAACCCGCAAGCTAAAATTATATACCCTAGAGAAGGATGAGGGGGGACGTGATACTATTCTATGATGTAATCAAAAACCCCATCCCTGTGAATGAACTGAACATTACACTCAAAAACCCAAACTCCCAAACCAGGGGACATGCCTCAAGTTCAGGGAAGCAGATTTCAGAGTAATAAATTCAAGTTTTTTCTTTACTGAGAGACTGGTTAACTTGTGGAATGGGTTGCCAGAGAATATAGTCTCAAGAGAAATCAAAGAGACCTTTAAAAGAAGGTTAGACAAATTCTTGTTGGATATGGTGGAAGATTGAAGTATTACTTCAACTCATAAGAGCTCATTTGGGCTTCAGCCTTTTCTGCTTCTTCGTAATAGTGAACACAGTGACTTAGTGATTAGTTACATTAAAAGAGACATATAGAATAAAGCGTAACCAAACTTAGACATCTACAGGAAACTGGCATACTGTATGTGAATCTCAGAAATTGCACAAGCTGCTGACATGAAACTTTCCACATATGCAGACCCTGTCTACTAGACAACACATGCATCATTTCAGCTTTCATCAAATGCTGCCAAAGTTATTACAGCGCAAAGTTAGGGATTTAACATAGAACCTATTGGTCAACCAAACTGTACTGGCACTACCGCACCAGTATAACATATGCAACCATCACATATCTATGTTGTGCAGTGCTACATCCACATGCACCAACAATATCTTAAAAGCATGACTGTACATAATATAAGGAAAAGAAGAGGACATAACAGGGACATGGATAGGGTTTTTTTTGGGGGGGGGCAGAGGAAAAATAATATTCATTCAGTGTTCTGCCAAGATGTATTACAGTTATGAATTATGCTATGTGGGTATAACGTGTAGCTACAGTAAATAACACTGTGGACTCAACATGGTAGATCAGTATTGTGCTGTCTTTTAAGTTCTTGAATCAGTCTGCTCCGTTTAATGGGGCTCCCCAATCACTTCACATTGTAGGCAACAGGTAGGCCTTCACAGTGGAGGGAGGGATAAGTGATCAGAAGCAACAAAGGAATAGGTAAGGTGGTCTCAAGTCCATTTTTGGAGGAAAAAATCCTGAAGGGACTTGCAGCTCTGAAAGAGGAAAAGGCTGTGGGACCAGATGGGATACACCCAAGAGTACTGAAAGAACTCATTGAGGTGCTGGCTGCCCTGCTGACAGCCTTATTCAACAGCTCATTGCAATCAGGCATGGTTCCAGAGGATTGGAGGAAATCAGATGCGGCCCCTCTACCTAAGGGAGGCAGCAGGGAAGGGGCTTGTAACTATAGGCCAATGAGCCTCACCTCAGTGATGGGTAATTAATAGAAACATGTTACGGGAAAGGTTGGTAGGGTATCTTGAATCCAGAGGGCTACAAGATCAAAGGTAACATGGATTCCCTGGGGGGAGATCATGCCAGAGGAATCTGACTGAGCTCTTTGACTGGGTGACCAGGGAAAGAGATCGAGGAGGGCAGTAGACATGACCTATCTGGATCAGGGAGGGTAATGGACATGGCCTATCTGGATTTTAGCAAGCCCTTCGACACTGTGCCCCACAGGAGACTGATAAAGTAACTGAGCAACCTAGACATGGGATCCAAACTGGTGAATTAGGTTAGAAACTGGTTAATGAACCAGTGACAGAGGGTGGTGGTTAACGGCATTCACTTTAATGATGGGAGAGTGACCAGTGGAGTGCTGCAGGACTCAGTACTGGGACAGGTCCTCTTCATAAGTGACACTGCAGATGAACTGCATTTGGAAGAGGGTACTGGACTTCAGAAAAGCAGATTTTAAAGAAATGGGAGAGTGCCACCACAAATACCTTGAAGGGAGGACAGCGGGGGAAGGGAGGCAGAGGCATGGTGGAACAAAATAAGGGACGGAATAACTAGGGTAACGGCAAGCTATTTAAAGGTAATAAGGAAAGGTAAGAGGAGAAAGTGGTCACTGTGGTTCTGGAAGGAGATTTCTAAGGCAGTAAAGGCAAAAAAAAAAAAGCTTTCAGGAAATACAAGGAGACTCAAATGGAGGCAGACGGGGAAGTATATCTCATAAACAAAGGGAGGCAGGATGGAGTGTAAGGACAGCAAAGGCTTAAACTAAGGAAAGAATCAACCAGGAAGTCAAAAATAGTGATAATACTTTCTTCAGATACATGAGCAAAAAGAGGAAGGCAAGGGATGGTATAGTGAAGATCAGGAGAAGGGGGGAAGGGGAAATGTTCAGAGGAAGACCAAGAAAAGCTAAAAATTTTAAATGAATACTTCTACTCAGTCTTCACAGTGGAAGGGGGACAAGCCATCTTACATTAACAGACACCTGGGGGAGGGGGGACTGGACACAAGTCCATTTCCAGAAGAGAGAGAGTATGCCAGGAGTTGAAAGCCCTTAAGGAAAACAATGTGATGGGGCTGGACGGGATTCACCCAAGGATACTTAAGAAACTGTGTATGGTACTAGCTGTCCCTCTGGAAATGCTATTTAGTACCTCACTGGAGACAGGGGTGGTTACAGAGGAATGGAGGAGAGACAATACTGTCCCTCAGCACAAGAATGGCAGCAGGGAGGCCAGTGATTACAGACTGCTCAGTCTCACATCAGTGGTGAGGAAGTCAATGGGAGTTCCTGCTGAAGGAGAGACTGATGGAGTACCTGGAGACACATGGGCTGCAAGACTAGCAGCAGCACAACTCTATGAGGGAGGTCATGTCCAACAAATCTCAGATTTCTCTAACTGGGTCACCAGGGAGGTGGTTCAGGGGAAGGCAGTGAATGTGGCCTGTCTGGACTTTGATAAGGCCTTTCACACTGTTCCACACAGGAAGCTGATAAAGAAACTTAGTAGTGCGGGAGGTGTGGGAGAAGGTGGTGTGCTGGGTATCAAATTGGTTGAAAGATATGAGGCAGAAGGTCATGGTAAACACCAGTCACTTGAAGGATGGGAAAGTGGCCACTGTAGTACCACAAAGATCGGCACTGGGCCCAATCCTCTTCAGTGTCTTCATAACTGATATTGCAGAGGAACTGGAGGAGAAGGTGCGTCTCTTTGTCGATGATGCAAAAATCTGAAACAGGGTGGATACCCAGGAGGGGGTTGACAGAATGCAGAGAGATCTGGGGAAACCAGTGGAGTGGTCTAGGGAGCAGCAGCTGGGTCTTAATGCAAAAAACTGTAAAGCCATGCAACTAGGGTAGGGAAACACAGGCGGCTGTGTACAAGATGGGGAGAAATTACCTGCAGTTGCCAAGCAAGAACAGGACCTTGGGGTGATATATCTGATGATCTCAAGGTGGCAGGGGAGAGACACAGGCCAGCAGGCAAGGCAAGCAGGATGCTAGGGTGCATAGGGAAGGGGATCTGTAGCAGAAGGGAGTTGGTGTTGCCCCATGTATCACTCACTTGTGAGACCCCACCTTGAGTATTGTGTCCAGTTCTCGAGGCCACACCTCCAAAAGGATGTTGACATGCAGGAAGCAGTCAAGAGGAGGGCTACTAAAATGGTGCAGGGGTTGCATAAGAAACCATCAAAGGAGAGGCTGTATTAGCTCCAAATGTACTCTCTAGAGGAGAGGAGAGCAAGCGGGAACATGACTGAGACGATAAGTACCTCATGGGGTTGAAAAAGGTCCAAGAGGGGAGTCTCTTAAATAGGAGGAGCACTGTAACACAGAGGCGTGTCATGAGGCTTGAGTGAGTGAATTTAAGAGGGATGTAAGGAAATGCTTCTTCACAGAAAGGGTAGTGGATGCCTGGAAATGTCTGACAGAGGAGGCGGGGAACTCCAAACATGCATGGGATAGGTACATGGGTGTGACAGAGTTGAGTAAGATCCTGCCCTATTTGTTATCCAAAGAGTTTAAAGCAAGGATCTATTCTGTCCTCTCCTATTCTGTCACTTGTCTATCTCTTGCCTGTTTGATTGCACAATCTAATTTTCCTTGTGGCACCTAGGAACTGGCCATTCTGATGGTCCCACAATTTCTTCTTGCTTTCTCCCTTCCTTCACTTACTGTTTATGTTCTTTCTTTCTTCCTCCCTGTGCTTCTCTGCAGTTAAACAAATATATGTGAAACTGGGATCTCTTGGTTTGCAAATGTATACAGTTATATTGTTGAAATGATTGCAGACAGCTATTTGGGTTCATCTGGAACATAGAGGGTTAACCTTGAGCTACATTTCAACCTCCACAAGCTTGTTTACAGAATTATCAGCATCAGCCCTGGGATAGGAAGTCTTACTTGGTTGCACCTGTTAGGAAGACTAACGTACTCTTCAGACCAGGGACAGGAAAGACATTGACAAAGTCTTAATACATTTTGTGGAATACAGGTGGTGTAATTTACAAGAGCAGGATGCAGAATGTAATTGTCAGGGAAAAACATCTTATAAAAGAACAATATTTTGTTGAGGGGTAGAGAGAGAGAGAGAGATGGAGATTTTAGAGATTCTCAGATGAAGGTCTTCACTCTGTTTGAGCTGCCTATATTAAGAATGATCCTGAACAATTTTATTTTATTGTTATTGATAATAAAATGCTACTTGCAAATATCTTAACTTCTCATGGTTTGCCTATGCTTTTTGACCTATGCCTCGATGACAGTGGCCTGATGAAAGAAAAATATTCACAGTTCTTTGAACAAGTTGGGGTTCAGCTCAGTATAACTTGTAGGATTATCACCAAGACATTCGCTGAGAGAATTAGAGTTGCTCATAGTACTATCTTAATTGTTGAAATAGATGTGAAGCAAAAAAACAAAAGGACCAAACCGTATAGTAAAACACTCCTAGCAGGTGTAACATCATCTGTACTCTACAATAAAAATGTAAATAACAGTTTTTAGAGATATTTCTACAAGCTATATTGAGCTAAATCAATAACTAATTCCAAAGATGTTAATATGTTATTTCTCAAAGTGTATCTGCAGGATTACGTTCAACCCACATGGTTGTATCTATTTTCAATCTGAGTGTCCATCATTGGAAACACATAGTAGCCACAGATTTGTGGGAGTAATTTGATTCAGTTGGAGATAAAAAGTGTTTTCCTACTACACTGCAGCTCTGCTTGTTGACTTGTAATTTGCCAGATTTCACTGCTGGATGTCATGCAACTCAACTTCAGTAAAATATCTGATGTTGTAGAACACAGGAAGCTAGTTCTAAGCTAAAGAACCAAGGCATAAGTAGGGGTATGGTGAAAGTAGTTCCAACACTGGCTGCAGGATAGAAGGTTAGGAAACAAAGGGTCATAATAAATTATAACCTAGCTATTTGGAAACAAGTGGCTAGTGGGTCCATAATTATTTTTCACCAGAAGCTACATTGAGATCAAGCTTATTTTCAAGGAGGTCCTGGACAGAGAAGGATTATACAGACTAACAGTTTACAACAAACAAGTTTACAGAGACGTACTAAGTACATAGAGCACTGTACAGTAAGTGCAACATTCAGAGAAAACAGCGGTAGCATAGTACATATACACATACAGGCAGTTACATATTTAGCGGTCGAGACTAGGGTCTTGGTAAAGAAGGGGAAAAAAGGGGTTGGGTTAAGGAGATGAGGTGAAGAGGGAGAATTGAGGCAGGGTTAGGAATGACAGTTGCATTTTTCTTGGATAGCTTTGTCTAAGAGAGATTTGAAGGCCCCTATACAGACGGTAGAGGCTAGTTTAAACAAGCACTGAAGTTATTCCATAGTGATGGGAGGAAATGCCGGATAGCGGCTTCACTATAACATGAAGCGACCCTCGGTGTCTCTACCTGAAGGTATGAATGCCTCTTCAGTGAGTAGGTGCTGGAGGACTGGTGAAATAGACTGTATCATTCAAGTATTGAAGCACATTGAAAACAGCATGAGGGAGGCGCTTATATTTTTCAAGGTACTTCAATCATATATCCTTCAACTCAGTGGGCTTGGGGGAAGAGAAGAGAGGTTAGGAGCTAGAGAGTTTGTTGTCTCATGATTTAGGGAAACTGGGAAAATTGACTGAGTGGGGGTCGTTACTTGATATGATGTGAGCGCTGGGGGATTTATTACAACGGATATTACATGATATTATAAGGGACCTCACCATGGAGGGGGAGTGGTGCTAGAAGGCCAGAGGAGGAAATTATCTTCAAAGGTGGAATTGGGTAGAACATGGTTGCAGAGTGCTGGCTGGTTGGGGGAGTGTCATCTAAATATTAAGAAAATAGGTTTAAAAAAACTTTTCCAAGCAAAGTTGTGAGTAAAATTCCTGACTTCACACCAACTTTCTTGGTGAAAAGGCACAGACTTGTTGCATTTAGTGGGGCATCATACATCACATTCTAGTTAGAAATGCCTCTTTTTATCCTGCTTGCCCACAACAGTGTTGATTTTGTAGATGGGGTCCAGGCACTGAGCTGAAAACCTTAGACCCAAGGAACTTGCTGTTAAGACAGACACTCTATACAGCTTTGGTTTAGCATTTTTTGGGGGGGGTTTGCAATGAACCATCAACTCACTCTGCATTGTTCTTAGACACTTAACCAGCACTAGAACAACATGCATTCTGTTTTTCTAACTCAACCAGCATGCATCTGTAGTTCTGCCACAACGATATGCAGAACCGAGTTGCAGCTCTTTTTTTTGTACACTTCATTTCTCACCCATGATGCCTGAACTCTCTCAGGCTATCCCAACTCACCGGATCGCTCTACCATCTACTGTGGTCTTTCTCCTCAGAGGTTAGCGGACCATCGCCGATCCCGACCCAACTATCTCCTCAGCTCTGAGCCCCCTGAGGTAGGGCTGCCTCCACGTACTGGTGCTCTATCTAGAATCTAGAGTGTTGGACAGGTCGACGGAGAGGCAGAGGAGGTGGAAACAGAGGCCCAGTGTTGGACGTGTGGCATCAGGTACTGTGGAGACCCATTGCCTATAAGGCTTGGAGGGGTTTTTCTCTTGTTGTGCCCCCCCACATTGGCCTGCCAGTGCACTGCACTCCAGTGCAGCGCGTGGATGCTCCCACCCACACCCTCAGAAGTGCTGCCATGGCCACTCCCCACTTACGCGGCCCCCCACTGCTGTATGGCCCCTAGTCTCCACTAGGGGTCACCGAACACAGAGGACTGATCCCCCCTCCCAGGAAAGGAGAGCTGTCCTCTGCACACTCAATCCTTTCCTCCTCTGCCAACCGCCCACTACCCGAGTCCGTCCCCGAACCCAGGTCACCGGTGTGGTGTAAGGTGTGGTGTCCAGCACCTCAACCCTCAGCACCACTGGGCTGGTTCAGAGTTGCAACTCTTAGGCAACTGTTTTTTAAGGCTTTGTGCAGAACCCAGGAAGACTTATGCAGTTCACGGAGAAATGAAAAAGCTCATTAGGGGAACAGTTAAATGTGAATAGTACTGTAAAGGGGAATCCCAGCTATCAGCCACTTCTCACTCAGTTAACTTTCAGATTCTGGTGTTGGCAACTGCTAGCATCAAGTGCTTACCATAACATTCAAGTAGTCAGTTCTTACTTTATCCCATCTTACCTTAAATGTTTTGGACTATTCTACATGGTAAAGCAGTACCCATAGGTGGTAGGTCATTACCTGACACCAGACCTGGGGGTGTCCGACCTGGACACAGTGGTGTTAGGTTGGGCATACATTTTGAAGCCAAGGTCTTCAGGGCTATTTTCCTTAAAAGATTCATTTGAAGATACTGCTTTACCTTAATGTTGGGCACAGTAGTACAAAAATACAATCATCCCCGAAAAATGCTAGACCTAAAATTGAGTGATTATGCCACAAACACAAGCCAATTTACCAACTGCTTCATTTGTTTTCTCCAAATTAAATGTACAGCTAAAGTAAAAGAACTGCAGCTGCTGCAATTCTATATTAGCAGTCATTGTCCCCAAAGGTCTTCATTTCAGTGGGAGCCTGTGGCCTTCAGAATCAAAAGTAGTGTTCCATGGAGTAAGACATATAAGCTAATAATTTATAGAAAATAAGGAAATGGCAAAATGTTATGATGAGAACACGAAGGTCCAAGATGCCCATAACATCAATTTCATTTCGGAGAATTGCATTAAATATGCAACTTCTTGAATCCATTTCAAGAAAAGTAACTGATGATCATGCATTTAGTGAACAAAGCAATGTCATAAGAGACTGTATATAAGGCACTCTAATGGGTGTATGAAAAAAAAAAATAAAACAAATTGTGAAAGAATTTTATTGTTTGCTTTTCTACACTGTACCCAACATTAAAACATTTCAGTGGTAATGTACACTGTTCATAATGGGACAGTTATTCAGTTTCCTCATACATTTGTAGGTTAGCCTCACATGCTGTACCCTTAAATATGCATTCTGTCTTTTTCCATGCCTGCCACACTGGTAGAGAAGTAAAATTCACCATGGAAGGTGTTCATACCTTCCAAGTCTGTGCTGCAGCTTTATTTAACATGATCTCTACTTTTATAACAACACTTTAAAGGAGGCAATAAATATGGCCTAAAAGAATGGTTACTTATACAACATATTGTAGCCCATGTAAAATAGTGCCCACTACCATACTAAATTCAACAAAAAAACAAACATACCACAATTAATTTCCACACAGGAGTGGCTCTCCGCATCTTGTGCTAAACAAGCAGTTACTATCTAAAGGATGGTGCAATAGTACTGTAGAGCAGTGCCCTGCAATGCTGGCCAGAACCAGGGCCCAAGTGCATCCTGCCAGTTTTCCCTGCAAACAAACATTACTGGTATCGGCAGGCCTCAATCTCTTATAACCCTCCCAAAAAAACAAAAAAAAACAAATAAAAAAAAACTGAATTTCAGGACATCCCATTCTTTATTATCAAAGAAATCTGAATGAAAACAGGATCTTCTCACTTTAGACTTCATCTGTTCTTGATGCTTTTTCTACACTGAAATCAATCTACCGCCTGTGATATCACAGGAACTTTCGTGGCAACAGAAAGCAAAGTCAAACAGAGAAATATTTCATGCAGAAATGAACAACATAAACAGATGATATCTAAAGGGAAATTACAGGTTTTTAATGAACAATTAAGTAACAAAAACATTGATGGGCTAGAAATTCACATTTTGAGGGATTCTGCATAACTGAGTTCTGCTGATGTCAACTGTGATTTTCTTTTCTGTTGGAAACCACAAAATCTCATCAGTGGTGCTGCTGGATACATTTAAGGCAATCTCTGTGGAATAACAGAAGACTAGCTCTGCTAGATATGCAGTCTACTCAACAAAAACTGTCAAGATGCAGAAATTTGACTAAAGAATTTGCTCTGCTAGAAGTCACCTTCCGCACAAGAAAAACTGTCATGATAAAGCAATTCGTACTGGTTAAATCTTTTAATATCCAGCTTTTAAGGATAGCACAAGTATCAGCTGAGCCACCAGCCTCCATAAAAAAATCTACATTTAATCCTAACCCACAGCAAGGTTCAGTAAACATTTCTGCTTTATTTTCTTGGCTGCTGCCAGCAACAGTGCTTAAAGCAAATTCTATAAAATCAAAACTACTCTAGTTGCACAAATGAATTCTCAACGAAAAACAAGTACAAAGATGAAACATTTTGTAAAAAAAAAAAAAAAAAAAAAACTATACATGATTCAGTTTCAAATACCACACTTTTAGGAAACAAAAATGGAGTTAGCACATTTGCATAGATTACTCGACTTGTCAAAAACCCAACTGTAATACTTCAATATGCAGTCCTAGGGGTTCACATTTCCAGTGAAAAACATCTATAAACATTCTTTTAATAAAATACATAGCAATATTCTCAATACAAACTTTATACATTTACGGTAGAGGGCTTGGATACCTAAAAGTGCAATACGTTTTAGCTGTCCACCATGATTCATCCATATACAGTATCCACTGTAAAAGACGCTAAATATTTTTCTCCAGCAAATGGGAAATGAATACAAGACTTGTGCAATCCAATATCTGTGTATTTTTCCTTCATGGTTACTGGGAACTTAATGACAAGACAGTCAAGTTTACTTTCAGTATGATTTCAGCTGCTTCACAGATACACTGTAATCACAGTGTTTGTTAGAACTAAGGATAATTAGAAACTACAAGAAACCCTTTCATTGTTATTAAATGATAGTAACATTAATTCTGAACTTTAAAAACACAACTTTTCAAAACTGGTATTTGTACAGGATACCCACAATTTAGAAATGTGTAAACACCTATGAAGTAATGTGTGCAATCACTGCAATCCAACTGACATTTTCAAAGTTCAATACCTCCTTCCCACTGTAAAAGGTAATGATAGTTCACCCCAATGATGACGTACTTAAAGCAGCAGTGCAGAAAAAAAGCTTTTTTGGAAAAAGTGTTGGATGTTTGCAAAATGTGCATACTCTTGTTCTGTTTGCTGCTCTAAAATATTGCAAAGTAATGAGAGGCTCCTTCATTTCTGATATGTCTATTTGTGTTTTAAGTCTGTCAGGGTGGTAGAAAGTGGCTCGATAATCATGACCTCACAAGTGTTTGGAAGGTTAGTGAAGATACTGCATCACTTCACTGTGCTGCACTCTTTACTGATGCACTTATTTACAATAAAATATCTCTGTTTACTAGAGATGCCAACAATTAAGATACTCAAGATATAATGGAATATAAAAATGACTGGATCAAAAGTTCAAGGGGCAATTATGCACTGCTACTTTAACCCATTACAACACAGTATTTAATTCTGTTTAGCAAATGTTTTTAACATTCAGTATACTGCAGTAGTAGCACTACTAGTATGATATAGAAGTTTATTTTTTTTTACATTTTTAGTTGTAAAAATTATTCTGAAGGACAGAAGAGTTGGTGTATTAGCAGTGCTTTAGCCTGATGGTTACCATTAGACAGTACTGAGTGAATGACCTGAGCAATCCACTTAACCCTCTTCTAATCTCCGTCACTAAACCTGTGTGGTCTGAATCTCTCTGGGCATCTACTGGCTGCAAAATTCGCTTTCCCGTCCCTCTCCTGGATAGTAAAGTTCTTTGAGACAGAGTCTGTATGAAAGGTGCTAATGTAACAATATTCATCCTCTTTTTTTTTTTTCTAATGACTGTAAAACTCAATTTTGTCTACTGAAGGGAGCTTATTAAAATATAAAATCTACTTGTTTTAAAAATGCAGAAATGTAGACTGATAGCAACAGTAACCATCTGTCTGAACATCAGCCAAAAAACACAGATCCAATACACAAGCTCTTTAATGATTTGATTACTAATACAGATTATGTGAAAGAGAGAACTGAAACTGGCGGTATATGTTCCTAACTTTTACAGATTACAAGTCATCAAATCTAAAGTCCTTTATTCACTGGCCACGGTACAATACTCCACAAATTTAACTCAATAAACAGAGGTACCTTATTATCCATGTAATTGTGTATGGATATATACTGGGTGACCTACATACTTCATATTTTTCTGTTTGTATAATTGACATCAGTTAAACAAAATATATGGTAACCATGGTATAAAGAAGTTTTTTCCTCCACAGTTTTTTAATTTACAGAACTACCATATGTCCAGGAAATATTATGAGATCAATATGTATGGCTTTTATCAAATCTAATTAGAAAGATGCTACAACCTTGAAAATAAAAGGCTTTACAAAACCTTAAAAGAATAAATAATACAATTTCTTTTGGTATTCTGCGATCAAAAATACCTTAAACTATAAACCATGTTTTAATATTGCAATATTTGTTAAATAAATAATTTGCAGTATAATTTCCCAAACTGTAAATATTGTAACCTATCCCCCACACAAAAATGTGTTTAACCGATGCCTTTTAAGTGTTAACATTGTGACACTTAAATATAAAGAATCCAGTTTAATATTTAGATACTGAAAATAGTAATTTAATTACAGTCTAAATAAGTTCTGAACATGAATTTTGTTATGTATACGCTGTACATGTAAACTACCTAGTTCAGAAAAAATTATATGATAATATAATCCAATTCAATTTCTATACATCTTAGATATTAGATAATGTTCACGCTCAGTTTTGAAAGTTATAACCCTTATATGTGGCACTGTTTCCATACCAATGATTGATTTTTCACCCAACGTTCAATTGTTAATATAGGAGGTAGATTTTAAGTGGAAGCATTATCCTAAACTTGCTGTTCAAAAACTAGTGTCAACAGCTGGACTGCCAGAACTTATTATAACATTACCATAGCAATCTGTTGCCAGATATCCTGCAAAGATCATGATACTCCCTATCCCTGGCAAACACAATCTGTCAGGTTAAACTGGATTTTTTTTGTTAGTTTTCTCTTTTGGTATGCTTGATCACTTACAGAAGAAACATTTAAGATCAGTAATGACAACGGATTAGAAAAAAATAAAAGCACTACAAATGTCAATGAATATCTTACACAAAAAAATAAAGTATATGAGCTGCAGCACTCAGATACCAGAAGAAAAAAAAATTCTCTCAATAAAGATGAAAATTTATCCCTAAGGTTTGATTGCAGGGAAGAGCGACTTGTAAAAACAGCAGAGACTATAAATATTATGTTTGGTTAATTTCAAACACAACAGTTAAAGCTGAAATCTCTCCACTGGAGCTTCTTGCTGCTCGAAGAGGAACTGTTGTGTGTTTTCATCCACTTGAGGTGCAATGCTTGAATCCTCTTCCTCTGCACCAAAGTAGTGCTCTATAAGTTCAAAAGCCTTCTGATAAATGTGCTGGTTCTCGTGGCTTTGCAGAAATTCTATTCTGTCCAAACCTGAAAGGCAAACAATTTTATGAACATATGCTATTTCATTTTTTCTTTCTGATCAACTGTGGCCTTTCATTAGCATTTTCAAATCCGGTTCCTTTTCATTTACTACTATTGCTATTTTTTTTTTATTGTAATAATCGGATAACACCTTTGAGCCCAGTGGGCTCGTTTACAAAGGTTCTATGTCAGATGGAGAGTACAGAACTTTACCGTAGAGAATTTAAACCAGAATCATAGTAACAAGACTTTAGAGTGCATAATTAGTACATTAAAGTGCATAATTAGGAGGCAAGAGAATCAGTGTTCCACCTCAGGTGGAGAGTACAAAGCTTTACAGTAAAGGATTTAAACAAAAATCATACTGACAGACTTTAGAGTGAATAAACAGTACATTGGAGAAATAATTAGGAGAACAGAGAATCAGGAAAGGGTAAGAGAGAGATGGGAAGGGCTGAAATAAAGGGGGTAGGGTATAGGATAGGATAGGGGTATAGTGAAGGTTAGGGGAAGGGTTTCGATAGGGGACCTGAGAGTAAAAAGGGTTGGTTGGTAAAGAAGTGGAGGGCAGTGAAGCAGCTTAATAAGCCTTGTCTAAAGGGGGAGCGGGGAGGTTAGGTCTTTAATTGATTTTTGAAAGGCACATTAAAAATAAAGATTATTATTATTACTAAAGAGAACCAAGTTCCATTATGAAGACCAAGAGGCAGAGGAGGGAAAGGCAGGAGTACTGTGGGTGCAATTGCCAACCACCAGAGGGGGAAAAAGGTATGGCTGGGGGTAGTATACAGACCACCTAATCAGGAGGAAAAAAGGGATAAGAAGCTGGGGTCCATCAGGGCTGCTGCTGACAAAGGGGAGGTGGTGACAGACAGTGGGTGAGTTCAATCTGCCCAAGGTACACTGGAAGATTCCTGCCACAACCTGTGCCAGTCAGTTAATTCTGGATGTGGTGAAGAGTGCATTCCTGAACCTGCGTGTCACAGATCCCACTAAGAAGGGAACCATACTGGATCAGGTACTAACATACGGGGACCATGCTCAGTATGTCCAGGTTGAGTAGCACCTGGGAGGAAGTGACCCCCATACACAGTGTCATACATACATGAGAAGGGAGAAGACCAAGGGCCTGTACTTCAGAAGGGCAGACTTCAAGAAACTGGAAGAACTGCTAAGGGGACACACCTTGCTGCCTCAGTGAGAGGACAGAGGTGGATCAGAAGTGGTCCATTATCAGAGATGGGACAGCGGCTGCAACAAATGTGTGTGTTAGGCTGAAAGAGAAAAACTCATGGACCAAGGTACCGAGTTGGTTTAGTAGAGAGGTAGCCCAGGCAGTCACGGAAAAGAAGGCTGCTTACAGGAAGTACAGGAGCACCCAGAAGGAGGAGGACTGGGAGGAATGCAATGGAAAAGCCAAGGACGCAGGTAAAGCAGTCCACCTGGGAAAGGTCAGAAAGGAACTGCAACTAGTGGAAGGGATCAAGAAAGGGAAAAAAGCCTTTTTTTCCAAAACATCAGAGAAAAAAGGGATAAGAAGGATGGTATTGTGTAAAACTAAAAAGAGGTGGGCAGGTGGAAGGCAGTAGGGACAAGGCAGAAGTACTGAATGAATACTTCTGCTCTATCTTTACAAAGGAGCAGGTTGGCACGGTACCTTAAGGGAGAAGAAATGGGGGTGAGGGGATGGGGGCCACACAGATGAAAAGATCAGTGAGGACAAGGTAAGGAAAGGACTACTGACACTTAAGGTAGATAAATCCCCAGGCCTGGATGGCATGCATCCCAGGGGTGCTAAGGGAACTGGCAGCAGAAATGAAAATTACGTACTCATCATAATTCTAGATCTTCCAGAATATCACCATTTATTACCATTAATGGGTCTGTGTCCGAGGCACTAGGACCCCGCTGGAGCAAAGTCCTTCTGCAGCCTACAGCCTAGGGGGCTGATGCTGGTGCCAGAGCCACTGAGGACGCAATGACATGGCGCTCATAGACTGGCCAGCAACTGACGTCGGCCCCCCTACCTTCCTTGGTTCTGTTTGCCAGGATAGAAAGAAGTGGGCAAGGAAAGAGAGAGGGACCAAAAAAACTAGTCCAACGGGACAGGAAAAAGATATAGGATATAAAATTATAAGAACAATTGAACCTGACAACCAACTTGGAGAAAAAGGCTAAGAATGGGCCTAAGCATAGCGGATTGAGAGGAGCCACAGCCTAAAGGTCACCTGGACAGCAAAGGTTGAAAGGGCAGCAGCCATGGGAAGTAGCTCTGGCTTGTCAGGAGAGACCAAAGAAATCTCCTTTTGGAAACAAAGTCAGGAAAAAGGAGCTTTTACAATAGTACAAGGGAAGGAAAAAATGTTTTTAGAATGAAAGTAGGGATACCACCTTGCCACTCCCATAGGAAAAGAAAGGGAGAAAGAAGAGGGAAAAATACTACAGCTTAGTATGTCCTCCGCTCCAAGGCAAGGCTGTTGGGACCCCCCCAAAAAACAGGTTACTCACCTGTAACAGTAGTATATGATGTTCATCCACACATCTTGGCAGTGTCCTTTCCTCTTTAAGATGTGCTGGAAAGTCTTCAAGCTAGCTCCTCCATCCACCTGGGTGGTAACTCCTGGTGCACCGCCCCGTGATGCCAGGTCTTGCCCGCTGGAAGCAGGTTCCACAGCCAGGGGAGGTCGGGTGGGTCTGTGGGAATGAAAATGATATACCACTCCTAGAACTACTGTTACAGGTGAATAACCTGTTTTTCTAAGGATGTGGATATGACATTTAAACCACACGTCTTGGCAGACTTCTAGCAGTTCTCCTGGGAAGAGGGAGCAAGGTGCACATCCCTTACTTAGGGAACAGAGATTGCAGAACTGAAGCCCCAAAACCAGCATCCCCATGTGACTCAAGGTCGATGTGGTAGTGGGAAATGAAGGTGTGTGCTAACCTCCAGGTAGCAGCCCTGCAGATTTCCTGGATAGGGACATCCCTGGAAGCAGCCACAGAGGCAGCAGTATGATGGGTGGAATGAGCCCTTAGCCCTAATGGAGGCTCCCTACCCACCAACCCTTAGTGGATGTCGTTCTAGGGTACAATCCACCTGCCAACTGTCTGCTTAGCTGCCAGTCTGCCAGGTGCGGCTTCAGAGTAAGTGACAAACAGCTGGTGAGCCTCTCCCTGAACTCCAGCCGTGTGCTCCATATAATAAGTGAGCGCTCATTGCAGGTCCAAGATATGGGAGCCTGTGCTCGGCCTACGAGGTGTGGTTGGTGAAGTACACCGGATATTGATCACCTGGTTAAGGTGAAAATCCTACACAACCTTCGGGAGGAACTTCCGGTTGGGGTAAAGGACAACCTTGTCCCTGTGGAAGACGAGATGAAGCTCCACCAAGAGCACCTAGAGCTCACTGATCCTTCTGGCTGATGTGACAGCCACCAGGAAGATGGTTTTCCATGACAGGCGTGACATCTCACACCTGTGTATCGGTACAAATGGCTTGCCCAAAAGCTTTGCCAAAACCAGCAAATGATCCCAAGGTGGTGGTGGTTCACGCACTGGAGGGGAAATGTGCTCAAGGCACCACCTTCTCCTGCGCCACTGACTCCTGACCGGCTCACGCCTGGTAGGCAGAGATGGCTGCCAGGTGCACCTTAAGGGTTGTCGACCTAAGGCCTGACAGAGAGGAAAGTACAGTTATGTAAGAACTTACCGTAACAGTAGATCTTCGAGAACAGCTCTTGCAGCAGGTTACACCATTAGGACTGAAGCCGGCAGGTGCCAGGACTCCACGGAAATTTTCTAGCTAACAGTATTCAGCGGGGACTGCCCCCAACGTCAGGCACAGTACATAAGGGGGTGGTCCCCCAGAATCCCCAGTTCTCCCGACGGAGACTCCCGGCCGCTGGATGACATCTGAAGAGAAGACTGAGGATCCGCCATCAAATGACAATCAAAGTGGTGTTGAGAACACCTGATCCTAGGAGAAGGATATCGGAACCAAAATCTACCTCCAGCGGGGATGGTGGGAGGGAAAGTACCTGCTGCAAGAGCTGTTCTCGAAGATCTACTGTTACAGTAAGTTCTTACGTAACTGTACTGTCTTACTTCGAGAAACTGCTCTTGCAGCAGGTTACACCATTAGGACTGATTCACAAGCAATAGTGAAAATCCCACACCATTGGGAGGAGGGAAGGTAGAAATCCTTAACAGAACCTAAGCCTAGGACAGAAGTCCTTGAAGGACTGCTAAACCAAAACCTGCTCTTCACCTTGATGCAACGTCCAGGCTATAATGCCTGATGAAGGTGTGCACAGTGCTCCAAGTAGCTGCTGCACAGATGGCCGAGATGGACACGTTCTTTAGGGCAGCAAAGGAGGTAGCCACCCCCCTTGTGGAATGACCCTTCACCGCACCCGTTAAGGGTTTGTTGCGCTTCTGGTAACAGAACGTGATACACTGTATGAGCCACCTGGACAGTGACTGTTTGGAAACGGGAGCTCCCATCATCCTGTGGGCAAAGGAGACAAAAAGCAGGTCAGATTTTTGGTGGTGGTTGGTTCTGGTCAGGTAGTATCGAAGACACCTATGCACATCTAAAGTGTGCAACAGGGCCTCTCCTCGATTAGAATACTTGGGGAAGTACACTGGTAGATCGATGTCCTGATTAAGAGGGAGGGCTGAGACCACCTTAGGCAGAAACTTTGGATTAGTCCGTAAGGATACCCTGTCCTGGTGAAAAATCAAATAAGGTTCTTTGCACATTAGTGCGTGAAGTTCAGAAATTCTTCTGGCCGAAGTAACGGCAACTAAAAACAACGTCTTTCATGTAAGAAGACGTAGCTCGCAATCTGCGGCTGGCTCAAAAGGTGGCAGCGTAAGTTGCTCCAGGACAAAGGGTAAATCCCAAGGTGGAATCAGATCCTTAATCGGAGGCCTAAGGTAGAGGACACCTCTCAGGAAGGCATGTGCCGTGTCCAACTGAGATATGGGATGTTGGCCTACAGGAGTGTGATAGGCTGAGATGGCACAGAGGTGTACTTTTATCGAGGAATAGGCCAAGCCTGTCTGAAAAAGAGATAGGAGGTAGTCCAAGACCAACCTTTCTGGGCAATCCACTGGCGAAAACCTGTGCGCTTGAGCCCATAGGCAAAATCTGCACCATTTCATGGCATAGGTGGCATGAGTGGCCGGTTTCCCAGCAGCCGCTAGAACGTCTGCTACCTATTGCGAGACCCCGTATCACATAATGGCTATGTCTCTAGGAGTCAAGCATGCAGGTTCAGCGAACGAAGGTCCGGATGGATCAAGGAGCCCGCCTCCTGAGACAGCAAGTGAGAGCTGATTGGAAGAGGCACTGGAGGTTCCCGGGACAGCTGATGTAGTAGAGGGAACCAGATCTGCCTGGGCCAAAACAGCGCGATAAGTATCAGTGTCGCTTGCTCTCTGTGAAGTTTCAAAAGGACCCTCTGGATCAACGGAAACGGGGGGAAGGCATAGAGGAATCTGCCCGCTCAGGAGAGGGACAATGCGTCTTGCCAGAAAACACCAGGCCCTGGATCTAGCGAGCAGAAATTAGGCAGTTTTGCGTTGTATGGGGACGCGAAAAGGTCTAACTCTGGTGTACCCCATCTGCGAAACAGATCCTCTACTATCTCCTGGAGTAGTTCCCACTCATGGACTCTGGCCTGAGAGCGACTCAGGCTGTCTGCGATGGCGTTGTCCAGCCCTGGTACATGAACAGCAATGAGGTCTGCGCTAGTTGTAAACCCAATCCCACCCTCATGGCCTCCCTGCAAAGCGGGTAGGAATGGGTGCCTTGTTTGTTGAGGTAATACATCACATGAATTGTCTCGTTTGTAACAGAAGAGTACCCGTGGAATCTCTGACTGGAAAGCCTGCAGGGCGAAAGAACTGCTCTCATTTCCAGGATATTTATGTGGAGATGAGTCTCTTGGGCTGTCCACAGGCCCTGAGACCGGACACCGTTGAGGTGTGCTCCCCATCCGAGCCCTGAGGCGTCTGTGGAGAGCGTCACAATTGGAGACGGCGCAATGAAGGGGACCCCCACCGATAGGTTCTTCGAATCTAGCCACCAATGCCAATCCTGGATCACGGCCTTCATGATCCGAACTGGGAGATGCATATGGTCTTGCTTTTGATCCCATCAGACCCGTAACATCCACTGGGTCACCCGCATGTGGAGATGGGCTAGTGGAACTGTTGCAATGGCTGCAGCCATGTGTCCGAGCAGGCAAAGGACTAGTCTGGCGGGACGGTCTTCTTCACCAAGATGTCCCTGATGAGGGATCTGATGTGTTCCACTCGGTCCTGGGGTAGAAAAGCTTTCCCCTGGACGGTGCCCAGAACTGCGCCTATGAACTGCAGAATCTGGGAAGGAACCAGGCGTGACTTCTCTTGATTGATAATGATGCCCCACGTCTCAAACAGAGACTGAATGCACTGAATGGCGGACATCTGGGCCTCCCGAGAGGGCACCATGAGAAGCCAGTCATCCAGGTAGGGGAACACTTAGTGGCCTTGTCTCCTCAGAGTCGCTGCTACGACCGCTAGGCACTTCGGGAATACCCGAGGTGCTGATGACAGTCCGAAGGGGAGGGCTCGGAACTGATAATGGTGACTCTGAAACTCGAAGCGCAAAAACTTTCTGTGCGCCTGAGTGATGGGTATGTGCAGGTAAGCATCCTGAATGTCCAAGGACGCTAGAAAAGCGCCCTGCTTGAGCATGGGTATCAGACCTGGGAGGGTCACCATGCTGAAGTGTTTGTATAGGACCAAAGCGTTGAGGTCGCTGAAATCCAGTATCGGACGGAGGTCTCCCATCTTTTTGGGAACCAGAAAGAAGTGAGAATAGTAACCTGCACCTCTTTGGTTCCGCGGTACGTGCTCTATAGCTTCTTTTTCGAGAAGCGCGAGCACCTCCTGCTGTATGAGCAGGGCATGCTGACCCGAATAACAGGAGGGCAGGGGAGGTCTTGACGGTGGGTGGTAGAGAAATTCTATGAAGTGGCCTTTCTTGACCAATTGGAAACCCACCGGTCGGCTGTAATCGACTGCCACCCTGAAAAGTGGTGAGTGATGCGACCCCTGACCTTTTGTGTCCGTTGATCCAGAGGAGAGGCGGGGGCCCGGAAGGAGTCTTGCTGTGGCAGCACTGGTTCCTGCAGGCTGGGCCGGTTTGGTGTAACGCTGGCCTCTGCCTGGGGAAGACTTAGTCTGGGCTTTACGATGAAAGGTGCCCCTTTGTTGCTGGCTGGAACATGGCTGCTGCCGTTGTTGCCAGCTGCGAAAACGGTTCTGGTTCCTACGAAAGGGACCAGGCCTTGATCTGTACATGGCTTGTACAGATCTGACTGCCTTCCCAGCATCCTGGAGCTTGGTGATAACCTTCTCCGAGGGTTCACCAAATAGGACTTCGCCATTGTATGGGACGTCAAGAATGTTCTTCTGTACGTCCGGGGTAAAGCCGGAGACACGGAGCCAAGAGTGTCTCCGGAGACAGATGCCCGAAGCTGCAGCTCTGGCAGACGAGTCCGCAGAGTCGTATGCGGCTCGTAGCACTTGGGTTCCTACATCAGACCCAGTGCAGAGGAGGTTTAGGAGCTCCGCCTTCTGATCGCCATCTGGTAATTTATCGACTAGGTCCTGACCCTGTTCCCACAGGGCATTCTGAAACTGTACCATGTGAGATAGGTAGTTCAGGGACCTGATGGAGCATGTAGCAGCCACGTACATGCGCCTCCCCAGGGCATCTAGTTGTTTGGATTCCTGGTCCGGTGGCTGTGTGCTCATATGCTGCGGTCTCTGGGACCGGTCATGAGAGGCCGTAATGACCAGGGAGTCAGCCAGAAGCTGTTGAGCCAAGTACTGGTCCTCTTTCCGGGCACTGTACAGGTGGTCAGCTTTCTTCGGCACAGCGGGGGTGGAGTGCGGACGCTTCCACGCAGCCTTGGTGACGTCCACAAAGGTGTCCACCAAGGGTGGCACTACCACAAGCTTTGGATCTTTCTGCCGATGATAACGGGCAAGGCGCTGTCTCTCGGGATCGAGGTCTTCAGCATCCCATTCCATGTTGTCCTGGATGTGCCTCATGATCTCAGAGAAGGAGGGATCATCCGGAGGTGACCTGGATAGGTCTCGTGGGTCAGGTGATGGGATGCTGAGTGGAGAAGGAGATCTGGAGAATTCCGGTATCCGATCTGGAGTCCTCCCCTGATGGAGTGTACCGACGACATCTGGGTCGCTTGGGGCTGGAGACCCTGATGGAGATCTTGAGGAGGCCTCTCCGATCCTTGGATCTACCCCAGGAGGTGGAGTCTTCTCCTTAGGGTTGGTGGTCGCCCTGCTGGCCCCTGTGGTGGAGGAGGGGGCGTACGAGGTGAAGGAGTAGGAGGGGGAGGAGGAGGCTTTACAGGGATCACATCTTTTTGGATGGTATCCCAGCATAAAGTAAAAAGATCCTTGACCTCTTGAATGTTCATGCCAGATGAGCTTGGCGCCGGTGGTCTGTCGCCGGGGTTGGGCGTCGGGTCCGCGGGTGTCTCCGGAGTGGGCGAAGGTTCCCTCGGAAGCCCAGAGTCCTCCGTGTCGCCTGCCTGGTCTTCAGGCAATGTCATGTCCTCCTCCGTGGAGTCCCTGCGACTGGTGTCCACCGGTGACTGGGGGGCGGTCTTTGGCTCTGGTGAGCGTGAGGCCGACGACTTCAGGTCCGGCGAACACCCGGCCGGCGTCTGGTGCTTGGCTGATGTCCTCGGCTCCGGCGAACGCCTGGCCGACTTCGGGTGCTTGGCCGACATCGGGTCCGTCGTCCGCTTTAGGGACGTCAGGTCTTCAGTCTTCCTGGGTGGTGGATCCTGACCCCTGGGAGGCCGATCTGGAGTCAGGGTCCCAACATCGGGCAGAAGAGGAAGACTAGTGGCGTTCGGAAGACTTGGAAGAGGCCCAAGAGGGAGTAGAGGAAGCCGAGGGCCTAGAAGTCTTAATGGGCTGAAGCGAAGTTGAAGAACCACCTGAGGCCTTGACTTTAACCGGAAGGGACTGAGAACGAGCCCTGGAGGGAGAGCGGTCAGAGCGGGTGGAGCCTGAGCTACGCGAGTCCAAGGCCCGGTTCGGGGATCTGGACCTTGCTTTCTCCCGGTGTTTGTCCCTGTGTTTATGGGTCTTCGAGGAAGAATCACCTCTGGAGGAAGGTTCTTGATCCATTCTGCTAAGTTTCTCTTCTAAAAGGTACGCCTGAAGTGCCTTCTGACGGTGGATCCTGGTGTGGCTGTTGAACCCCTGACAGAAGGAACAGGCCTTGGTGTCGTGGTCTGGGCCTAAGCACCACAGGCAGGATGAGTGAGGATCCTTGACGGGGGTCTGTTTTCCGCAGACACACTTGGAAAGGTGTCCCTCAGAAGAAGGAGTTGGAGAGGACATTGGGTTTGTAAAACTACTCAGAGAAGTTCTAGTCGTCATGCGCTAGTCAGAGACCAAGAGGCCGATACTGGCGAGTTGACGGCGGGAAAAGAACTGGGTATTCTGGGGGACCATCCCCTTATGTACTATGCTTGACGTCGGGGGCCGGACCGACGTCGGGGGTGGTCACCGCTGAATACTGCTAGCTAGAAAATTTCTGTGGGGTCCTGGCGCCTGCCGGCTTCAGTCCTAATGGTGTAACTTGCTGCAAGAGCTGTTTCTCAAAGTAAGATCCAGAGGTAGTCAAGGATGCTAGCCACTGGCCAGGAAAAAGGGTCCAGCCCCTTGCACTGGCACCAAATGGAGAACTTCTTCCATTTGAAGGCATAGCATTTCCTGCTCGACTCCTTCTGAGATATCTTCGGAGAGACCAAAAGCCTGGAACTCTAGCCACTCAGAAACCAGGCTGTCAGGTGCAGGGCCTGAAGGTCCAGGTGGCGTACCCTCCCGAATGGATCGAGAGCAGGTCTGGGCATAGAGGAAGATGCCTCGGGAGCCTGCTGCTGAGACTGAGGAGACTGGGGTACAACAACTGGAGTTGCCAGTCAGAAGCCACCAGGATCTTCTGTGCCTTGTCTCTCCTTGCCTTAAGCAGCAACTAGTGGATCAAGGGAAATGGAGGAAAGGAATAGAGGAAGCCCGGAGTCCAGGGCCTCGAGAAGGCATTCCCCTGCATCACTCCCTGCTGGGGGGGGGGCATAGTACAGCCTCAGCTTTGAATTCTCTCTGGAGGTAAACAGGTCCACCAGAGGTGTGCCCCACTTGGAGGACAGACTGTGTACTACCTCTGGGTGGCGAGACCACTTGTGAGATGTCTCACCCACATAGCTGAGAGCAGGAGACACCAGCCACATGGATGGCTAGGAGTTCAGTCTCCAGGCTGCGCACATGGGTGCACATGAAGAGAGCTTCCTTGCACAGAGGAAGGGAGTGCACCCCTCCCTGCTTGATGAGGTAGTACATGGTCGTGGTGTTGTCCATCTGGATCTGATCCACTTGACCCGAAGGTATGGAGCAAAAGCAGTCAGCGCCAGCTGAACTGAACTGAGTTCCAACAGGCTGATGTGGCAACAGGACTCCTTTGGGGTCCAGAGCCTGTGGACTCTGTGTTCCCCCAGGTGGGCACCCCAGCCCATGAGAGAGGCATCGGTTATTTATTTATTTTATTTAGTTTTTGTTGACCGGGTAAGTGCACTAGACAAATTCTGCCTATTTTCAGGCACGACCCGAGGGAGGGGGATACAGATAAATGCCAACTGACCTTGAACCAGATTAAGCTGTTGGTGGTGTTTTTGTGAATGGGGGGAAATTCGGCCAGGGCACTGAGGAAATTCCCCTACTCTTTCCGTGAAGTGCCATGGGATCTTTAACATCCACCTGAACTATCACCAGAACAGGCAGGTCTGGATGACCGTCGGCTCTGGGCAGACAAACAGGATACCTTCCTGCAAATGTTCCAGGACTAACCATTACTGGAGGGCGGCCCACATGCTGGGTCACAGTGACTGGCTAGTCGAAGTGGCCCCTGCACGAAGACCACTGGTGTGCCAGCTCCCACTGCGGAGAGTGCATTCTTCAGTGGGCCCAATGGACCACGCTGGTGAAAGCCGCCATGTATCCCAGCAGGCGCAGGAAGTCCCGGGTAGGGTGCAACTGCCCGACCTGAAATGATCGGGCAAAAGAGGAGGGAACCTTTGCCCTGTCTGTTGGAAGCTGAGCCCTGGCTCTGCAAGAGTCTAGCTCTGCCCCGATGAAGCTGATCACCTGAGAGGGCAAGAGTTCTGACTTGGTCTCGTTGACCAGGAGACCAAGAGAGACGGAGGTCTGGAGGGCCAGGGTCCATGGACCTCTCCACCTCATGCCTGGAGGGACCCATGATCAGCCAGTCATCCATGTAGGAGTAAACCCAGACCCCTTGGCACCCGAGGTAAACTGCAATGCACTTGGTGAAGGCCCTGGGGGCCGAGGAGAGGCCGAATGGCATAGTCTGGAACTCGTAGAGAGTTCCCTCCGCTCAGAAACGGAGGAACTGCCGGTGTGATGGACGGATCGGGACATGAAAGAACGCATCTTGAAGAACCAGTGAGCAGAATCGCATGTTTTGCTTGAGAGATGGTATGATCTGAGAAAGAGTTACCATCCTGAAGGAGCGCAACCTGATGAACTTGTTCAGGTCATGCAGATCCAAGATGGGGCGCCAGCCCCCTGTCCATTTAGGCACCAGGAAGTACCTGGAGACAAACCCTGAATGTTCCGGAAGGTCCAATGTGCGAGCCACAACCTCCTTACTGAGGAGTTGGGTGATGTCGGCCCACCTTCTCCTCCTGTGGGGCATGGGCTCCGCAAGATGGGTACTGCTCGAATTCTAGAGGCAGACCCTAACCACTTTGAGAACTCACCTGTCCATGGTGACAGCGGACCAGGCGGAAAGGAAGCGACTGAGCTGGCCCCCCAAGGGAGGACCCAGGGATGGCGTGATGGGCTTGAGGGAGGCACCCCTCATCCCGTCACAGGGCAGGCTTGGAGGTGGATGAGAGTCCGGCTGAGGAGCCACCAGGGCCTCATTCACCAGGCTTACGGATGAGCATGGCCACTGACTTTGGCAGAGGTTGCCGGGCCTGAGCTTGCTGCCCAGCTTGGGGCTGGGCTGGTTTGGCCGCAGGAGAGGAGGTGGACCAAAAACACAGGTTACTCACCTGTAACAGTAGTTCTAGGAGTGGTATATGTTGTTAATTCACACTATCTGGCAGTGTCCTTTTCCTTTAAGATGTGCTGGAAAGTCTTCAGGCTGACTCCTTCCACCCACCCAGGTGGTATACCCCTTGGCTCCACCCCATGACACCAGATCTTGACCGCTGGAAGCAGAGTGTGTGCATCAAAGCTGGGGAGGTTGGGTGGGTCTGTGTGGATGAACATATATCACTCCTAAAAAGTACAGCTGCGTACTTACCGTTATGGTAGATCTTCGAAGGATATCTCTTGCAGCAGGTAATACATTTGGGTCGTCACCAGAGGGCGCTGTGGTACACAGCAGCTCTCTTCTAGCAGTATTTTTCCAGGGGCTGCCCACACATGACATCATCATCCTGCTCCTATATAAGAGTGGGCGGTCCCTGGTATCCTCAGTTCCCCACCGGCTTCAACTCGCTAAGCCAGGACCAAGGGACAGCCGAGGTACCATAGGTATACCTTCCCATATATATTTGGATCAGAAGTTGTTCTCTTAGATAAGGAGGGGGATAGAGGGAGGGATCGTACCTGCTGCAAGAGATACCCCTCGAAGATCTACCGTTATGGTAAGTACGCAACTGTACTATCTTCCATGGGGATAATCTCTTGCAGCAGGTAATACACTTGGGATGACTCCCAAGCAGTAAACCCAGGAAGGGTGGAAAGTTATGACAGAAGGCCTTGTAGGACAGCGCAGACAAAGGCCGTCATATGGCGAGAAGCAATGTCTAAGTTGTAGTGCTTCATGAAAGTATGCATTGTGGACCATGTGGCTGCATTGCAGATATCTGTGATAGAAGCCCCTTTGAAGCAGGCTGCTGTAGAGGTCATGGTGCGGGTAGAATGGGCTTGGACAGGTCCTAGTAATCGCTTGTTAGATTTGTTATAACATAGAAGATAATGTATGGTACTCTATCGGTAACTGGTCTGTTAACTGTCAAGAGGTTGTCAAGGCGACTGTAAACCCTAGCGGCTCGAGAGGTTTACGCCGCCATGGCAACCCTCTAGACGGTTAACAGTGACTAGTTAGTTCATAGAGGGACATACATTATTTTTATATAGTGTATGGTCCCAATGTGAAAAGTGAAATGGCTTACTTTTGACAAATAGTCACGCCAAGAGTCTCTTCAGTCCTTCCCTAACCGCTGCATTCATCCGTCGGTTCGCCGTTTAAAAAAAAAGGCGCAAACATGCGCAGACCAATCACCGTTGTTAACCTATCGATGTGACATAGCATCGATAGGTTAACAACATTGCTACGTCACATCGATAGGTTAACAACCTTAGGAAATGATGATTTCCTAAGGTTAACAGCGTTCTACCATACATTATAAAAGGTCTGCTCAGTGACCGGAAAACTTTCCCTGGTTGAGAAGGTAACAAAATACAGGTTACTCACCTGTAACAGAAGTTCTAGGAGTGGTATATGTTGTTCATCCACACTTGTTGGCAGGTACCTTGCCGTTTTAAGATGGGCCGGAAGGTCTTCAAGCTGGCTCCTCCCACCCACCCGGGTGGTAAAATCCTCGGCTCCGCACCATGACACCAGATCTAGCCCGCTGGAAGCCAGGTTGTGTGCGCCCGCAGCCGGGGAGGTCAGGTGGGTCCGTGTGGATGAACAACATATACCACTCCTAGAACTTCTGTTACAGGTGAGTAACCTGTATTTCTAGGAACATGAATATGTTGTTCAATCCACACTTGCTGGCAGACTCCTAGCAGTTCTCCGGGAGGAGGGAGGCAAGGCACACACCCCCTACTTAGGAAACAGGGATTGGGGAACTGAGGCCCCAAAACCAGCTTCCCGGCGTGACTAGAGGTCGATGTGGTAATGGGAAATGAAGGTGTGTGCTGACTTCCAGGTAGAAGCCCAGCAGATTTCCTGAATAGGGACATCCCTAGAAGCAGCCACCGATGCAGCGGTATGGCGGGTAGAATAAGCTCTTATCCCTCTGAGAGTCTCCTTGCCCGCCAACCTATAGCAGAGATCAATGCAGGAAGTGATTCACCTGTCAATCGTTCGCTTGGCTGCAGGTCTGCCAGGTGCAGCTTCAGCGCAGGTGACAAACAGCTGGCGAACCTCTCCCCGAACGTCCGCCGTATGCTCTTTATAGTAGGCAAGCGCTCTTTTCACGTCCAAGGTATGGAGCCTGTACTCGGCCTCCAAGGTGTGATTCAGGTAGAACACTGGTAGAGTAAGCACCTGAGTTAGGTGGAACTCTGACACCACTTTTGGAAGAATTTCAGGTGGGGGCGCAGGCCAGCCTTGTCCCTGTGGAAG
The DNA here is from genome assembly GCA_016271365.2 of Neoceratodus forsteri. Classification (NCBI taxonomy): domain Eukaryota; kingdom Metazoa; phylum Chordata; order Ceratodontiformes; family Ceratodontidae; genus Neoceratodus; species Neoceratodus forsteri. Next base: position 826,608,443 of record CM057449.1, read on the forward strand.
ACCAGGTAAGGAGATTCTATGGAAAGCGCCTGAAGCTCCCCGATCCTTCTGGCGGACATGACAGCCACCAAGAAGACAGTCTTCCACGACAGGTGGGAGATATCACACCTGTCCATCGGTTCGAATGGCTTGCCCATGAGCTAGGCCAATACCAACAGTAGATCTCATGGAGGTGGAGGCTCATGTACTGGAGGGGATATGTGATCTAAGCCTTTGAAAATGCGTCAGACCACCTTCTCCTGCGCCACCGACTGCTTGCCAGCCCGTGCCCGGTAAGCAGAGATGGCTGCCAGGTGTACCTTAAGGGTCATCGACTGAAGTCCTTGCTGAGAGAGGGACCACAGGTAGTCCAAAATGCTAGCCAACGGGCAGGATGAGGGGTCCAACCCCTTGCCCTCACACCAAATGGAGAATCTCTTCCATTTAAAGGCATAACATTTTCTGGTCAACTCCTTATGGGACGCCTCAAGGACGTTGAGGACCTCATCGGAAAGACACAAGGCCTGGAACTCTAGCTGCTCAGGAACCAGGCTGTCAGGTGCAGGGATTGAAGGTCTGGATGGAGTACCTTCCCCTTGTTGACAGAGAGCAGGTTCTGGCAGGCTGGAAACAGCCTTGGGAGCCTGTAGCTGAGGCTGAGGAGATCTGGATACCAGAACTGACAAGGCCGGTCTGGGGCTACCAGAATCACCTGTGCCTTGTCCCTCCTCACCTTGAGAAGCACCTTGTGGATCACGGGAAATGGAGGGAAGGCGTGGAAGAGGCCTAGGGTCCACGGCCTCAAGAAGGCATCCCCCTGCAGCGAGCCCTGCTGGGGGGGGAGCGGCGTGGAACAGCCTCAGCTTCACATTCTCCCTGGAGGCAAACGGGTCCACCTGAGGTGTGCCCCTTTTTGGAGGCAAACCTGTCCACCTGAGGTGTGCCCCAGAGGGAGAACAGGTCTTGCTCTACCTCTGGCAGGAGAGACCACTCATGAGATGCATTGCCTATCTGGCTGAGGGCATTAGCCAGACGATTCGAGGCTCCTGCCACATGGATGGCTAGAAGATCCGCCTCCAGACTGAGCACAAGACCATATGCGAAGACCCTCCTTGCACAGAGGCAAGGAGTGCGTCCCACCCTGTTGGTTGAGATAGTACATGGTCGTGGTGTTGTCCGTCTGGACCTGAACCAACTGCCCCCGAACAAATGGAGCGAAGGTGGTCAGGGCTAGCCGGACCGCTCAGAGCTCCAGCAGGTTGGATGTGGCGTCGCGACTCCTGAGGGGACCAGAGACAATGGGCCCTGTGCTCCCCCAGATGGGCACCCCGACCCATCAGAGAGGCGTCGGTAGTCAGGATGACCGTCAGCTCGCGGCGGACAAATGGGATACCCTCCTGCAAATGAGCTGGGACGAGCCACCACTGCAGGCCGTCCCACATCTCCTGGGTCACGGAGACTGGCTGGTCTAGAGGACCTGAGCGTTGAGACCACTGGTGGGTCAGCCCCCACTGCAGGGGGCGCACATATGCCAGCAGGCCCAACGGACCATGCTGGTGCAGGCTGCCATGAGACCCAGAAGGTGCAGGAAGTCCCGGCAGGCGAATTGCCCAACCAGAAAAAGATTGGGAAAAGGAGGAAAGGACCTCGCCCTTTTCATCTGGAGCTGGGCTCTGGCTCGGAGAGGTTGCGCCCCTAATGAACTGGATCACCTCGCGAAGGCACGAGTTCCGACTTGGCCTTGTTGATAAGGAGGCCAGATGAGAGCAAACCCGGAGGGCCAGATCCTGACCACTCTGCCCAACCTGGAGGGGCTGCTATCAGGCAATCGTCCAGGTAAGGGTTGACGTGGACCCCACGGCACCGCAGGAATGCTGCCACCACTGCCATGCATTTGAAGACCCTGGGAGCTGAAGAAAGGCTGAAGGGCATGGCCCGGAACTCGAAGAGGTTCCCTCCTGCTCGAAAGCAGAGGAACCACGGATGGGACAAATGGATTTGGATGTGAAAAAACGCATCCTGAAGATCCAGGGAGCAGAACCACACACGCAGTTCTAGGGATGGTATGATCTGAGCCAGACTGACCATCTGGATGGTACGCGGCCTTAGGAACTTATTCAGGTTGTGTAGGTTGAGAATGGGATGCCAGCCCCCCCGTCCGTTTTGGAACCAGGAAGTACTTAGACAGAAACCCTGGGCAAGGAGGAGGATCCGCCACCTTGCTGACTACCCCTCTTGGAGGAGCAGAACTATGTCATCTCGGAGAGCTGACAAGGAAGCTACTGATGCGGTAGCCCCCTTGTGGGGCGCGTGCTCAAAAGGGAGGTACCTGCTCGAATTCCAGAGGCAGGCCCCTGCCGACCACCTCCAGTACTCAGCGGTCCGTGGTGATAGCGGACCAGGCGGAAAGGAAGTGGCAGAGCCAGCCCCCCACAAGGGGACCCGGGGAGGTGTGGCAGGGTTGGGGGCAGCATCCCACAACCTGTCACTGGGCAGGCTTGGAGGAGGAGGAACTGGCCAAGGGGCCGCCTGGACCCTTCCCCTCAGGCTTCCTGACCGAGGAAGTGATGGACTTGGTTTTGGGGTGCCAAGAAATGAAAATTACGTACCTACCGTTATTCTTGATCTTCTTGGACGAGTCTCCACCACTCATTCACACTAGTGGGATTAGCGCCGGAGGCACTAGGACCCATTGGGGAGCAAACTTTTGCTGGAGGGTCAGGAAGAGAGACCACGCCATGAGCATGGCGCGAGCAGCAGCTCGAGCGGCAACGACTATCCCGACGATCGACCCTCCAACCGCCTCAGTACCTTTTTAACCAAGGAGGTGCAGCGCAACTAACGAAAGAGTAAATCCAATTCCTAAAAAGCGGACATAAGATAGTCCCAGAGACCCGTTAAGAAGGGTCAGCAAAGAAGTCCTCACGGCCTAAAGATTTGAGGGAGGAAGACCAACACAGCGGTGAGTTCGGGGATGGAGGGTGGGCGTGTGAATGAGTGGTGGAGACTGTCCCAAGAAGATCAAGAATTACGGTAGTGCATTAATTTTCATATCTTCCTGGACATAAGTCTCCACCACTCATCACACTAGTGGGAGAGTACCAAGCTGATAATCCCAAAAGGACGGCAGGAGAGCCAGAGCTCACCAGCGTCTAAGATAGAAGCCGATTAAGGATAGTTCTGCCGAATGCGGAATGTCACCTGGCATGAACATCCAGTGCATAATGTTTAGCAAATGTATGCACTGGAGCTCCAGGTGGCGGCGTTGCAGATATCTGCAATTGGAACATTGCAGTTCTCAGCTAAAGATCTGACGACGCCTAGTAGAGTGAGCGTACACTCTACCTCCAATTTACTTGAGCCATGGAGTAGCAATGTCGAAGGCATGCCACTAACCATGATGAAATGCATCTGATAGCAACAGGTTGACCCAGCCGGGTGTCGCTGAAAGAAACAAACAGTTGCTGAGTCTTGAGAAAATTCTTGGTTCTATCTAAATAGAACCGCAAGGCTCTCTTAACATCCAAGGAATGAAGAGATCGTTCCCCTTCATTTTGGAAAGTAACGAAGTAAGAGGGAAGTACCAGAGGTTGGTTTAGATGGAATTCTGACACAACCTTGGGAAGAAATTTAGGATGAGTACGGAGAACTACCTTGTCTTTATGGAATACAGTATCACGGAGGGTCCGTCACCAAGGCATGAATCTCTGAGACCCTCACGGGCTGAGGTATTAGCCACCAGGAAAGCAGTCTTCCAGGTAAGAAATTTTTAGCTCACAGGTAGCTAGGGCTGAAGGCTTCCGAGTGAGCATGTCCAGCACTAGGTTAATGTCCCAGGCTGCAACTGGACGCTTAACAGGGGTCTGGTATGAAGAATCCTTAAGAAATCTCTTCACCATAGGAAGCTGAGCCAGAGTCAAGGAAGAAACCGGCTCATGGAACGCTGAGATGGCACTAAGGTGAACTTTAACTGTGGAGTACTGGAGACCTGAGTTTGATAGGTCCAAAAGATACTCAGAACTTTGTCAGGAGGACAGGAAAAGGGATTCCAAGAGGACTTTGCATCAGAGAGAAAGCGCTTCCATTTGGAGCGACGCTGGGTGGCTGGCTTCCAAGCAGCCAGAAGGATGTCCGAGACTCTCGAGAGACGTTGAAACCGATTCACTTCTACCTCTTCAGGAGCCAAGCATGAAGGTGAAGTGATTTCAGGTTGGATGGACCAACGAACCCTGAGTCAAAAGATTGATTTGCAAGGGAAGTGGTTCGAGAGGCTGCCAACATACTGTTGAGCAGAGGAAACCATAGTTGCCGAGGCCAGGAGGAGCAATGAGAATCATTTGGTCCCCTGAGACTCGAACTTGAGGAGAACTCTCTGGATTAGAGGAAGCGGTGGAAAGGCGTAAAGAAAGCGTTTTGTCCACCACAGCCTGAACGCATCCTGACAGAAAATGCCAGGCCCTGGATTTCTGGAGCAGAAGAGAGGCAGTTTTGCATTGAGTGGGGATGCAAAAAGGTCCAGGTCTGGAGTCCCCCACTCTTCGAATAGTGACCGAGCTACGGCTGGATCCAGAGACCACTCGTGAGGGTCTGCTAGATCGTTTTGTATACCTGGCAGATAAACCGCCTGAATCAGAGACTTGTGCTCCAAGCACCACTCCCAAACCCTCATTGCTTCCCTGCAAAGGGGGTAAGAATGAGCACCGCCTTGCTTGTTGATGTAATACATCACAGCTTTGTTGTCCGTTTGAAGGAGAATGTTCTTGTGACAAAGGATATCCTTCAGAGCTCGGATCAGCGAGGAGACGCTCCCATCTCCAGGACATTTAGTGGAGATGAGTTTGAACTGAGTCCATACACCTTGAGTGTGAAGGAGCGACAGTGAGCTCCCCATCCCATTAGCGATGCGTCTGTGGTGATGTGGAGATCTGATGATCCGAGGGAGCAAAGGGGAACCCTTCCGTGAGATTGTTTCTCTTGAGTCCACCAGGTGAGAGACCTTCAAGGGCCCGCCACCTTGATGGGATAAGACTCAGTGAGAGGTCGGAGATCACTGGGTGGAGAGCATCCATTGGGTGGTTCTCATGTGCAACCGGGCCAGGGGTACAGTGAACACCAAGGAAGCCATGAGACCCAACATGCGTTGCATCGAGAGAGCTGTAACCGATTGGTTCTCCCCGATGTAACGGGCCATCCGAAGGATGTCGAGTCTTCTGTCCTCTGGAAGGAAAGCCTTCGCGGAAGAGGTGTCTAGGAGCGTCCCTATGAAAAGGAGCCTCTGGGAGGCTGCAGTTGTGTTTTTTCAAATTCAGCAGAATTCCCATGGACGAAGACACGAGAAGTCATTTGCACTTCCAAAGTCCCTTGGCTGGAAGGGCTTGCTAGAAGCCAATCGTCAAGGGAGGAAACACTGGAGTCCTATCTTCCTGAGATGCGCTCCGAACTGCACAACACTTTGTAAAAACTCGCGGCGCCGAGGATAGCCCAAAAGGCAGGACTCTGAACTGATAATGCCGACCCAGAGCTACAAACCTGAGGAACTTGCGGTGGGTCGGTGGATGGGGATATGCTGGTAAGGGTCCTGCATATCCAGGGAGGCCAGCCAGTCGTGCTGATGCAGCAGGGGTAACAGGGTACCTAGGGAAATCATTTTGAATTTCTCCCTGGGGAGAAATTTGTTTAACTTTCTGAAGTCTAGAATGGGGCACATTCCCCCAGATTTCTTTGGAACCAGGAAGTAATGGAGTAGAACCCCAGTGTCGCATGAGATGCGGCACTAGTTCTATTGCTCTGTTGCTTAGAAGGCCTTGGATCTCGGTGGTGAGGAGGTCTGACTGAGAGGCCGACAACCTGGGTTGTCGTCTGGGAGGACAATTCGGGGGGGTTTCCAAAAAATTGAGAGAATAACCCTCGCGAATTATCCGAAGGACCCATTTGTCCGAAGTTATGGACTTCCACTGGTTGTAGAAGTACATCAGACGACCTCCCACCGGAGGAGAAAGTTCCACCTCGGGCAATGTGGATGGAACCTGGGCCAGCAATTCATAAGGTGGCGCTGGGGGCTTTAGGCCCCTGCGCTTTCTGCTGCGCTTTCTTTTGAGGTTGGGCAGGTTGGCTTTTATGGAAGCTTCCCCTGCCTCTGCCTCGAAAGGACTGACGACTCATGAAACTGACGCCTGTTCACATGCCCCGAGAGGGAGCAGGCGGAGGTCTGGCCAACTAATGGCCGACCTAGTCTTCCTGAGTGGCCTCTAAGGCTTGTTCCACCTGAGGGCCGAAAAGAAAGGGCAGTCAAAGAGGCAGCGCCATTACCTGCTGCTGAGCATCACTACGTGAGCCAGAAATACGCTAGCCAGGAATAGCGCCAGTACAAATACCTGCGGCTGCTGAGCGAGAAGCAGTGTCTCGGCGTCCATAGCGGCTTTGACCTGTTGGTTATTGGACTCAATACCTTAGTAACGGTGAGAAGAAGCTCTGACTTGGAGTCCGAATCCGGAAGAGCTTCAACCATTCTTTTCAAACAGTGCCACAGGATATACTCATACTGAGAAAAATAGCCTTGATAACTGGCTACATGCATCAAAGTGGAGGCAGCAAAGACTCTCTTACCTAATGTATCAGTCTTACGAGACTCTTTTGTTAATAGGTCGAGCTGTAGTAGTTTGAGGAAGAACGACCTTATCATTCTCTGCCAGGACTACAATAGGATCCGCAAAGGCTTGGGATGCCAAAATGGGACGATCCTTGGGAGCTGAATACTTCTTATCAATGGATTTAGCCACTGAGGGAATAAGAGCAGGATTATTCCATACCATTTGAGACAGTGTCTCGAAGGAAGGCTGGATCGGAGGAGTCAAATCCGTAGGGATCTCCGAGGCATGAAGGTACTGGAGTCTTAATATCTTCCCAGGATCGATGTCTGTAGTCTGGAGAGAAAGAGTGGATCTCAGGTTCTTCAACAGAGACTTAAAGGACAGGTCCTCGACCACAGGCTCTGTAGCAAAGAAAGATCCTGTTTCCTCCACTTCATCACCCAACCGAAGGTCTGGGTCAGGCTCAACATCATCTCCTGATGGTCCAGGAAGGACTGTTTGGACAGGAAAGGAGTGAAAATTAGGAGAGGAGGAAATAGCAGAGAAACAAGGAGAGTCCCAAGGGCCCGCCGAGAAGGCAAAGCAGGTTGGAAACAGCACACAGAAGGCACGGTGCGAAGAGCCTGCTGGCACATAACGGCGCGCGCCGTCGACCAAGCGGCACCACCAGATCAAGCGGCACCGCCGACAGGCGCTGCCCGACCCAAGGCGCCGCAGACAGCGCTACAAGACCCGTGGCACCGCGGACGGCGCCGCCAAGGCCAAGCGGCACCGAAAACAGCGCCCGACAAGCCGACAGACCCCGCGGAAGGTGCGGAAACACCAGGAACCTGGAAAGCTAGAGAGGAAAAAAAACAGGAGATAAGGGCATCGGTGTGGCCCCTCGCCCGCAGCCATGTGAGGGGAGACACCTGCGGCGGGTCACGGCACTGAAGAAGGCACCCGCGCGACTGGAAGGTCCAACAGCCTACCTATCGCGGAGGCCCGGGGCTCCGTGGCAACCGAGCCAGGCAGGAGGAACCAACCTCTGAGCCCATCGCTCCATAAGAGCGGCCCCTGATGAAACTGCTCATCTGGAGCCCTACCTATGGCGGGGAGGGCTCCGATGTCCTCTCGATCACCAGCAGTTGGCGACTCCGAAGAAGGAAGCGCAACTAGCAGCGATAACCGACCGTCGGCACAGACATACCAGAAGGCGACCTCGATGATGCCTTCTCTTTTTTGACCTGTGGCGAAGAAGAAGGCTTCGAGGCGAGCGGTGCCGAGAATGCGACCGCTTATTTTATGCCAGCAGGGGACCGCCCATCCCCGGGCATCGGACTGACCTTTGTCCCTCTGAGCAGATGCGACTGAGTCTAAGATGGCGATCTCGGAACCCGCTGAGGAGAAGGAGGCTGACCGACCTGTCCGGCTGACTGAACAGCTTTCATGAAGTATCCCTACCGTCACCCGACCTGCTCATGGTCGACTCATTCAGTAGGCCGAGACTTCTTCAAGTAAGTTAAATTTAAAATATTAGAAATATTTAACGAAAATAGAATAAATTAAGCGATACTACTATCGTGATAATGTTACAAAAAATAAACTGAAAACTATGCTAGTTTGAGTTTGACTCGACAAGTGACGGCGTCATCACTGAAGCGCACTTCGGCGGAGGAAAAAGAACTGAAGAGGCGGTTGGAGGGTTGTGTCGGGAATCGCCGTCGAGCTGCTGCTTGCGGCGCCGTGCCTCGCGGCGCCGTCTCTCGCGCCGACCCTCCAGCAAAAAGTTTGCTCCCGATGGGTCCTAGTGCCTCCGGCGCTAATCCTACTAGTGTGAATGAGTGGTGGAGACTTATGTCCAGGAAGATTGAGCATGCGGGCCCTGCTGCTGGTGCTATGGGGCGGGTTTTGGCGCAGAAGCAGACAGATGAAAGGGCTTATGCTGCTGTTGGTGACCTTTGTCCCTCTGAGCAGATGCGACTGAGTCTAAGATGGCATTAGACTTCGATATGCTGGAGATGACCCTCCAACCCTGGGCCGAACAGGTCGATCCCAAGAAAGGAGACATCTGTTAGCCTGTTGGGTATCTGCCGTGAAGGTTGAGATCCGCAACCAAGCCATGTGGCACATGGCCATCGCGGCTGCAACTGACCGGGCACAGGAGTTTCCGGCGTCTAGAGCTGTCTGTAGCTGCTGTTTAGCCACAACCCTTCCTTGATCCCAACCTGCTTGACCATGGTCTGAAGGTCGGCAGGGAGATGAGGAGCACCTCATCCAGGAAGCCCAACAGGGCATGAGAAGCGTGCCATCAGGACAGCCAAGTTAGCTGCAGAAGGCCCTAAGGAGGCGGCAGCGTATACCTTCCTCCCAGAGTAGTCCAGCTTTTGGACTCCTTGTCTGGGGGCTTGTCCACGTCCTTAGTGTTACCGGAGCGATGGAGGACGCTGTCAACCATCTACTCCTCAGCCAAGGGGTGCTGCGAGAAACCGGAAAGGGAGCTAGTAGGGACCACATACTTGCGGGCCATCCTGGTAAAGGCACAGGACAAGAGGCGGGCGCACCAGAGCTCTAGAGCCAGAGTCACGATGGCCTCGGCCATGGGGAAGGCCTCCGGAGAATCTCCTTTGTCCAGAATCTCAGTGAGGGATATCAGGCCCGCTTCTGCAGAGTTCAGCGGCATCCAGTGGATTCGAGATGAGTCGAAGGATACCCAAAAATGAGGTGGGGCCTTGTCCATGGAAAGACCTCCAGGATTCCAAGTCAACTGGACGGAATGCAATGAGGAGTCTTTGGACTGGAGTCTGCATAGTGCTGCTGACCGCCTAAGCCACCCTCCACTCACCGGGGCGATCGGGGTGAGGGTGACCAACAACGACAGGGCAACCCTTGAGCTGACCAAGAATCCTTGGTTGAGCCCAAAAAAAAAAAAAAAAACCGGCTGTGGTTCCACCACAATGGGTGGGACAGCCGGTCTAGGCTGCGGTTGGAGCCGAACTGGGTCCTCGATCAAGGAACCGAGGCAGGAGATCGCTCGCTGTCCTGGTGACAGCCACGCAATCGCCGGTGAAGGAGCCGAGTCGGCTTGTTGCCGGCAAAAAGAAGTTGCTGCCACATAAGATCCTCGTAGTGCCGATGCAACTTGTGCGCGAGTCTCCTTGCTTGGCCAAGAGGAAGAGTGGTGGTGCCACTTTCGCGGTGTTGAGCAGGACCACCGGCGCCAGCGGAATTGCACCGGCAGAAGAGGACCGAGACCGACCGCTCGGGCGCCAACGGCGGCCGAGGGAAGGAGTGGGAAACCGCAGCTCCTCCGTTCAAGGTCCTTGACCGGGACGTCGGCTCTGGAAGCTGGGCAAGTCCTCAGAAGGCACCTCGCGCCTCTCGGTGGACAACCTGTCAGTGGGCTCGAGAAAATCTCAGCCTCGTCGACAGAAGTCTCGGCCGGCTGGTCTGTCAGGGACTGCGAAACCATCAGCCCGGGCTGCAACCTCAACCTAAGTCGAGGCGGCGATCCGGGCGAGACCTCTCCCGCTCCCATGAACATCGAAGCTGGGACTTACCTTTGTGGTCCTTCTTCTTAGACCGAGAGGTGTGAGACCCAGAAGGACCCTCTCCCTTGGTAGAGAGGGACTAACAAAGCTCCCAAAAGGAATCCATGTAGGAGGAGCCCAGGGAGAGTGGGATAAAGGCCGACACCAAGGAGGATGAAGCCGCGGCCTGGGCCGCCTCCTCCTCGAGGGCCGTAAGTTGTTCCAGCTGCTCCGCGGAGCACTGTGGACACTGTCTAGCGGGCCTCCTTTGATTTAACCGGTGGGAACCGTTTCTCCGGTTGCCCCAGCTGGAGTCGGGCAGCGCGGTCCTCGAGCACTGAAGAGGAGAAGGACAGACAGAGGCTGTAAGCCTGCGGGTCAAGATCGAGTCCAAGGCAGTAAATGCACATGATGTGAGGATCGGTGCGAGACATCTTCTGCCCGCAAGGGCACCAAAGGAAACCCGGGAACGGATTTAACATCCATCGCAGCTGCAAGGGAGTCGAGCGAAGACCGAACTCGAGTGAACTTGAGTACAAGTTTGGGAAAATCCGAAGATTTAGGATCCAGGCCTACAAAATGCAGGAGCGCTAAGGAGGGAACCTGAGCTTCCAAGCGGTAAGGAAGATCTGGCATCATAGGGCGGAGCCGACGATTTTATCACCTGGGTGGGTGGGAGAAGCCAGCTTGAAGATCTTCCGTCCATCTTAAAGCGGCAAGGTACCTCCAACAAATGTGGACTGAACAACATATCCATGTCCCTAGAAATGCTGAGAAGTTTTTCTGAAAGATTTAGTATGATTTATATAGTAGCTCAACATACGATGAACATCTAAAGTGTGTGGAGGTATTCTCCTGAATAGAGTGTTCAGGGTAGTAAACTAGTAGTTCTGTGGACTGATTTAAGGTGTGTTCGAGACCACCTTAGGCAAAAAGGAGGGACTGGTATGAAGTGCCACTCTGTCCTTGTAAAAGATTAAGTAAGGCTCTCTATACATAAGGGCATGAAGCTCAGAAATATGGCGAGCTGAAGTGACAGCAAATGAAAACTACATACCTACCGTAATTATGATCTTTCTTTGTATCTTCACCATTCATCACTGTTGGGGTACTTGGGCGAGGCTTTTTTTTAGGTAGGTGGGCCGATGCACCATCAGGCGCTGCCCTCGAGGCCGACACACTCGTGGCAGCTACTTGGGTTGGCCGTTGAGGCTGCGTCGACTCTGCCTGCCAGCCAGTTCTGAGTCACCGGAGAGGTAAGAGGAAGGGAGTAGAGGGTGGGACAAGGAAGTCCAAGGGACAGAAAAAAGGAAAAACATATGAACCAAAAGGAGAAATAATGACTGAGAGGACAGAAAGGGAGAAAATTAAAAATTACTCACCTTAGTAATGTTGTTTCTTCTAATGGAGTCTTGCTATATTATGACAGTAGCAGTTTGATCCAGCTCTAGAACTGCTCCGGAGGTGAAATGGTTAAAACCATTCCAAAATAGAATTTTGGCCACGAGCTCTAAGAAGCAGCTCTATCTGTCTTATTTCAAACCTGAACTGTCAGATCTTTCTGAGCCAAAACTCACTAAGGTCTGTGTGGAAGCTGTAACCTACACTAGCCAAATGGCTACCTAAATAATAACAACCATTGCTGGTCCCAACACCCAAGACTCAAGTCAGGGGACCAGAAATACTAACACAATTCTAATAATATGAGAATAAAACATAAGTATAACAGAACACACACACACACACACCCCAAAGCCCAAAGGGACAAAAATGCTAACAAGGCATAAAAGGTGCCCACACCAAGTTACTGCACCCACCCAAGTAGAAGTTCTGAGAGGGGCAGGTTGGGGAGAATATATGTAAGACTCCATTAGAAGAAACAACATTACTAAGGTGGTAATTTTTCTTCAAACAACATGAAGTCTTGCTATATTATGACAATAACAAATACACAGCAGTACCTCCATGGAGGAGGTGCAGAACCTACTTAGGAATAGGCTCTGAAGAACAGCTGTGCCAAACCGAGCATCTCTCTGGCCTGGACATCCAGGAGTAATGCTTGGAAAAGTGTGTACCGTTTTCAAGTAGCAGCCTGGCAAATCTCTAATATAGGGATGTCTCTGGCAGCAGCTAGAGGCAGGCTGTACCCCTGGTAGAATGAGCCTCAAACCAGGGGGCGGAAACTCTGCCTAGTTTCTGATAGCAAAATTGGATACAAGAGACAATCCACCTGGCAATTGATCTCTTAGTGGCAGGTTTGCCTTTCCCAACTTCACCATAGGTAAGGAAAAGTTGGAGGGATTCGAACCTGTGACCTTTGGTACGCTCTATATAGTAACTAAGAGCTCTCTTAACATCCAGGCTGTGCAACCTCCTCTCACCAGACGAGGAGGATCAGTGAAAAATACTGGAAGGAGACAGATTGATTAAGATGGAAATCTGAAACCACCTTAGGCAAAAACTTCCTATTAGTCCTAAGGACTACCTTATCCTATGGAAAGAAATAAAGTCAGTTTCCAGTGACAAGGCTTGCAACTCACTTATCGTCTGGCAGAAGTGATAGCCACTAGAAAACAGTTTTCCAAGTTAGGGTACTTAAGCTCTGCAGAAGACAGAGGTTCAAAAGGGTTGCATTAACTGGGCAATGCAAACATTCAGGTCCCAAGCAGGGGCGGTTCCCGAAAAGGTGGATTAGTATGGAGTAATCCTTAAAAACTTGGAAAACACAGGATGAGAGGAAGAGGGATGACTTTCCTGCTGACACAAAAGCAGATACAGCTGCCAAATGAACTCTCAGGGTAGCTGGTCTGAGACCCAAGCAATTAAGATGTACCATGTAATCTAACACAGTGGGCAAATCAGCAGATTCTGGGGAAATATTTTTCCCACACCAAATGGAAACCTTTTCCATTTAGAACTATAAGTAGCCCTAGTGGAAGGCTTTCTAGAAGCCTTTAGGATCTCAAGAACACCCTGAGAGGTGTAAATCAGCAAACTCTAACTCCTCAAGAGCCAGGCCTTGAGGTTGAGATTGAGGTCTGGATACCAAACCCTTCCCTGGGCACAAGTCAACAGGTTGTGATTCCTGGGAGGCAAAGGGAAGATGGATTGTCAGTGACAGAAGGAGTGGGTACCAGGGCTGCCTGGCCCAATCCGGGCAATCAGAATCACCCTGCAAGGCTGAGATCTGATTTTGAGTAATACTTTGAATAGGAGAGGGAAGGAGGAAAGCATAGGAAACTTTCCCTCCCAATCCAGAAGAAGGGCATCCAGGGAACTGAGCCCAGCACTGGAGGCCTGCAACAGAACAGAGGAAGTTTGTGATTGTCTGGGGCTGCAAAAGATCTATCTGAGGGGTGCCCCATCTAGCAAAGACTATCCCCAGCACTTGAGGATCCAGGGACCATCTGATGGCCCTGGGAAATCCTGCTGAGGCATCCGCTAGACATTGTCCTTCCCTGGAAGATGAACTGCTATGAGGGAAGTGTTCAGGGAATAGGCCAGAGACCACAACTTCATTGCTTCGGTGCACAAGGCCGAAGACCGAGTGCCCCCCTGTTTGTTGATGTACCACATTGTTGTGGTGTTGTCTGTTCTGTCTTGTATCACCTTGTCGTGGACAGATGCAGAAAATGCTTGAAGAGCTAAAAAGACAGCTCTGAGTTCCAGCAAATTGATGTGGAGCAGAGATTCCTGGGGGGACCACACTCCCTGAGTGGAAAGGTCGCCCATGTGGGCTCCCCAACCCAGAAGGGAAGCATCTGTAGTGAGAGTCAAGTCGTGAGTAGGGAAATGAAGGGACCCCAATCTTAATTGCTCTGATCCTGCCACCACTGGAGGCTAGGATCAAGGTTGAGTCACTGGGACCAACTTGGAAAGGGTCTCTTCTCTGAGACCAATAGGTTCTCAAGTGAAACTGAATGTCTCTCATCTGAAATCTTGCTCCCTGCACAACAGCTGTGGATGCAGCCATGTGCCCAGGAGCTGCAGAAAGTGTCTTGCTGGTCGAGAGACCTGCAGAGTGAAGGAGGAGGAGGCCAGAGCCACTAAATTCCTTACCCTTTCTAAGGGAAGAAAGGCTCTGGCTAGCTTTGTGTCCAATTCTGCCCCTATAAATGTGAGTACCTGGACTGGTTCCAGAACCGACTTTGGTAGATTTAGCAGAAAGCCCAGGGAGGTGAAGCTGCTGGGTGACCTGCAGGTGAGATTTTACCTGTTCTGGGGACTGACCTACAATGAGCCAGTCGTCTAGATGAGGAAAACAGCATCCTTTGCCTCCTTAAGTGAGCCACTGCCACTGCTAGACACTTTGTGAATACCCTTGGGGCAGAGGTAGGGCCAAGGGCATTGCTCTGAACTGGTAATGACCTGAGGGCAGTTCGAATCTGAGGTACTTTCGATGGGAGCTTCTGATTAGGACATGGAAATAGGCATCCTTGAGGTCCAGGGAGGCTAGCCAGTCCCTGGCCTTAGGGAGGGTAAAATCATTGCCAGAGTTACCATTTTGAACTGGTTTCAAAAGATGCTTGTTCAGATATCTGAGATCTAATATGGGCGCCATTCTCCTGTCTTTTTGAGGTAAGGAAGTATCTGAATACAGACCCTGCCCTGGTGCAGGGGAGGAACCCTTTCTACTGCTCTGAGGCTAACAGGATGAGACCTCTGCTTCCAGAGCAAGGGTCTCTGAAGCACTTGCAGGTAGAAAAGTATGCTTCTCAACTTGGGAAACTTTTTGAAGCTGAGAACCAGACCCTGGCTTACTACTTCCAGAACCCACTTGTCTGAGGTTAAAGAAGCCCAATTCTGACTGAAGTAAGCCAGCCTGCCCCCTACGGTACAGGAGAATAGGCCCTGGGCACCCCATCAGGGTGCCTGCTTAGCAGGAGCTTTAGGCTGGGAGAGGAGCAGGTCTGCCCACCCCTCGCCTGCCTCTGCCTCTAAGAAGCCCCTCTGAGCATAGGCAGAGGAGGCCGAGTCTGATAAAGGCCAGTGAAAAGGCCTACCCCTACCCTGGGGTATGCCTTTGAGGAGTGGCTTGCCAGCTTAGCCTGGACACTCTTGTAAGTAGTCCTATATTCATCCATCTTTTCATGTAGTTCTCTGTCTGCTCCCCAAACAGAGAATTTCCCACCACAGGAAAATCCATAGCCTTAGTCTGGGTATCCTGTGACAGACTAGTACACCTGAGCCAGGCCAGCCTCTGAAAAGCTACAGATGTGGCCATGACCCCAGAGGAAACATCATTAACATCCACAGCAGCATGAAACTGAACCTTAGAAGCCTCAATGCCATCAGCAGCCACCTGTTCTAGTTCACTAGCCAGCTGGCCATGAAGGCTTGCTGGCTAATTGCATAACAGTATCCCATCTAGATTTCTGATACCTAGCTACATAAGCCATATAATTTGCCTTGCCTGAGTCCCAGAAGGCTGCCATATACTGTTTTTTGCCATGGCATCAATCTTCCTGGAATCCTTGTCAGGAGGATGTGAAGCCAGGGAATATTAGCTTATCACAGGCTGCAGCCTGAACTACTCAACATGACTGCATTGCTGAGAAAGGAATTCTGTATCAGGACCTGAATGTGTACCTTCTGTCCATCTTTTTATCTACAGGAGGCACAGAATTAGGAGCTTTAAAATTTTTATTGTTTGCTTCCTAAAAGACTTATGTAAAGGAATAGACAATCTCTAGACTCTGGAATATCCATCATTTCTACAAAATCAGGCTCCTCTTGCTCATCCACAGCTTCCTCTAAGGAAGCTGAAGGGTTCAACAACTTTTGTAAAACATAAAATGAGATGGGGACTCAGACAGCATGAGGGAGATTCTAAAGGTCTGTCTGGAGAGATGTCGGTTCAATGGGCACACCCAGACCTTCCCAGCCACATTCATTCTGTTCATAATCATCCTCCCCCTCCTCCGGTTCATAAAATTCCTCAATATCATATTCCTGAACCACTGGGACCGGACGAACCGACCTTTTGCCAGATAGTGGCGGTTCGGACGGACCCTGAGACAGTGACTGGACAATTTGCATGGCTTTTGCTATCTCTGCAGCAGTTGGAGAAGGGGTTTTGGACTCCAGACCTGCTGATTTTCTTGTTTTCTTTACTGGAAGTGGTTCCTCAGAACCAGCTTTTCTTTGCCCTAGGAAGTCTCGCCCTGGTCAGAGGCACTCCCTCCAGGGTCCGGTTGGCACCCGAACCGGGCCTGGCTCCTCCGGGTCAGCGGACTTTGGCCTCTCGTTCCCTGAGCCTGCCCAATCTTTTTTCCAGGGTGGCTGCAGGGAAATTCTTGCATATCTGGCAGTCTGACTGGAGGTGGTCAAACCCCAGACAATAAACACATGTGGTGTGTGGGTCAGCCTTGGCAAAGACTTCCCCACAAACATCACAGTGTTGAAACCCAGTGGGCCCGGTTTTTCTTTTGGGTTTCTCAGACATAATGCCAGCCTAACCAGAAAACTTGCCCTTTTAACAGCAGTGCCAGGCAAGACACCCTTATCGGTTCCTAACCATGTCACGGGTATTGGAAAAAAACGTAATAAATCTGTTTTTAGAACCGATAAGAACCGGGAACCGCACTCTAAAATGTTAATTTTTAGTTTTAAATGAGTTTTAAACCCAGCTGATCGGTTCAAAACCGAACCGATAACTTACAAGTTCCACACAGACAAAAACCTTTAATTTACTTACGGTTACCACAGATAGAGCTTGAACCGAACGGTTTTGCGGTTAAAATAAAACTATTCTCGGTTGAATCCAACCGAGAAAACACTTACAAACCGAAATGAACCGAGCAGTAGGAGAAATCTCGGGGCGACTGTTCACTGAGGCGAATGTGAATCTGACAGTTCAGGTTTGAAATAACACAGAGAGAGCTGCTTCTTAGAGCTCGTGGCCAAAATTCTATTTTGGAATGGTTTTAACCATTTCACCTCCGGAGCAGTTCTAGAGCTGGATCAAACTGCTACTGTCATAATATAGCAAGACTTCATGTTGTTTGAAGTCGGAAACTAAAGAGATTGGGAGGGGCTCCAATCTCTGGAAAAGGAAGAGGGAGGTAGGGTGGTTAAAGAATTTAGGAGGAGAGGGGGGAGTTAAACATCCGAGACTCTGTTCCGTCTCCAGATTACATAGGAACTGCAAGGAGTAGCCAAAGGCTTTCTGCCAGAATTCAAGGCACAGAATGGCTGGCAAACACTCCAGATAAGCAGAGTCGGATATTCTGGAAGAAGGACAGGGTACAGAGAATTAACACCCTCTCAAGGAAAGATTATTGGTGAAAAAAAGAGAAAACATTTTTTTTTATATATAAACAGGGAGAAATAAGTTGGATGGAAACAGGGAGGAGGAGAGAAAAGAGGGCAACTGTCAACTCCCACCCCACAGGGGTGGAGCCAAAGCACTGGGAAGGAGTGCCCCCTGCTGTCTGATCCCCAGAACATTATCCCCTGTGTGCCCCTGTTTTACCACTCCTAAAAAGAAAGTAGAGGGAGGGATGGCCACAGAGAGAGGGGACCCAGAGCACTGGAAAGGAGTGCCCCTGCTGTCCACTCTCCCCGAACATTAGCCCATGTGCCCGTTTTACCCTCCTAAAAGAAAGGAGAGGGGAGGATGGGCACAGAGAGGAGGGGACCCAGAGACTGAGGCCCCACAGGGGATGAAGGGTGGGATTGTGATGAATGGTGAAGATACATAGAAAGATCATAATTACGGTAGATGCGTAATTTTCATATCTTATCTGTGTCAATCTTCACCATTCATCACTATTGGGTGATACCAAGCCCCAGTTTCTTTGCACTCTAAGGGACAAAGTCCCTTAGCTCTCAAATGTGACACACTAAGAGGAGAACCTTCAGGACCTGGAGAGGCCTGAGAGTGGGGTGAGTGAGATGGGGTCCCCTGGAGGGGGGAAGGAAGTTGCCCCCACAAGTGCCGTCTCGCTCTACGGGAGAAGAAATAGGTTCTCTGGTGAGCGGAATTAATCACCCTACGCGGGCCAGGGTGACAACGGGAAAAGCATAAGCATGCCGTCCGCCTAGTGCAGATCGCTGTCCCTATGACCCTGGTAGCTACCTCATTTGCATCATAGGATGTCCTCGCTGGTGCCTTTGCTAGCTCCATGCCACGCACAGAGAGTGCAATGGCTTGTCTGGTTTGCTCTGTATCAGGCAATGAGGCTAGGAGCTGACCTAACCTGGACCACAAGAACTTGTCATAGGCTGCACAGTGGGCCTGATGTGCAGAAATGGAAAGCAATAACCGTGCCGAGTAGAAAGTCCTCCTACCACAGAAGTCAAAATCCGAGGAGTCTTGATCTGGGGGCCGGTCACGGTGAAGGGCGCGAAGCCCATCAGGAGTATCCAACTGCGTCAATCCGGACTACGGCTGAGGCATGGAACCTGGAGACTCCGGGGGTGCGTAATACCTCTGGCTGAGATCCCTTGGGACAGGAATTCCGGAGAAGGGCCTCTGCCAGGAACACAATGATGCCTCCCAAAAGAGAGCAGGCCAGGGCGGCACCACAAGGGTGACCTTGCCAAAATCGCCTAGAAGGCGTCGCAGAGTGCTCAGGATTGCTATTGTGGCAGGTGTGAGGTGCAAGTCCTCCAACATCCTCATGCGGGCGCTGATAATCAGCGAGATCAGCAGCTGGAGAGATGTGGACAGGCGGTTCCTCTCCCCAGAAGAGGGGATGAGGAGCTGGAGGGCACCGGCTGTTCAGGGGGTGGCTGCCCGGGGAGGTTGAAAAACCTGACTGTCCATCGCCCTAACGTAAGCTGGGAACCGAGCAGCCACTGCTCTGAACTGCTCCCAGGAGACAGGCCCGCTAGGACCAAGGATGCCTGGGAGTGCAGGAGAATGTGGCAGAGGAAGGGGGACAGAGCCGAGAAGAGATGTCGGCTGACCTCCAGCTGGGCTAAGGTGTGGACCGGGAGCACCCGCGGAAGAAGGTGTCCTGGAAGACCCCACAGCCGACAGCTGAACAACCATTTCGGTACTGCCTTGGCTGCGCCTGGAAGAATCCCCCCTGTGAGGCGACCGGGGCCGTATAGGTCCAGGAGGACGGTCCCCTATCTCAAAAGAATGGGGCTCTCGCAAAGAGACTGAGGAGGAAGAGCGGAGATCTGCACTACGGCTTCTCTCAGAGCCGGTGGACCCCAAAAAGGCAGCCATGCTGACCCCATGCCTCGACCCTTGAGTCCGAAAGAGCCCTCCTCCTCAAGAGGGCCAGCCTAGGTAGCTGACAGCTCTGGGCAGCACCCGAAGGAGCTGTCCAGGGCACAGCACCCTCCCCTCCCGTAGGTGTTCAGATCGGCCCAAAGTTTGGCGATCTAGGCACAGCACAGGTGGGGGTATCACGGCCGAAGGGTCAGTGAACCCACCAAGACTGGGCTGCAGAGCAATGGTGGCCTGCACCACCGCCCGCTGGTCAGCACTCCTGACCCCAGTCTCTGTAGCCACCGACCCCACCTCAGAAGGGGGCTGACTCTGGCTTGTCGAGGAGACTACTGGGCTGCCCACTCCAACAGCCAACTTCCAAGGGTCAGACTGTCCGTCGGACTCAGAGCTCGACTCTGCCTCCGAGAAGGTAGAGGCTGAGGCCCTGTGCTAAACCGTAGGAGGGTGCCCACTGCCATCTTTGCCAAAAGGGCCAGAAACCAAAGCCGTGCCCAAGCCGGTGCCAGTGCTCCCTACAGCACCGTGAGTGGAATCCACAGGGGCCCGACTCAGCCCAAACAAGAGCTCCAGAGTCGGGACCAGTCACCATCTGGCCCCATGGTGCAGTGGTGGCACCGAGGCCGAAAAACGGCCCGACAGCACCACTGGCACCGAGGGGCAGCACGCCTCGGCTCCCGCGGCACCATGAACAGTGTAGCGGGAATCCGATATTACGGCACTGTGCTCAACCTCGGTGCCGAGGCGAGACATGGACAAAGATAGCGCCAGAGCAGCTCCCACAGCGCCGCTTAGCAGTATCGGTGCCACGAATGGCCCGACAGGCCACAGTGTCACACGCAACAACTGACGGCGCCGAGGACAGCGCTGACCCAGGCCTTCATAACCGCAGGTCCGACATCGGGGAGCCTACCGCCTGAAGGGCGATTGCCGTGGCGGCGCTCCCGCCCGCCCCGAAAGGAGCGGGACGGGCCTCCTGGCGCCGCAGAAGGAGCCTCAGCAATGGCTAGGCTATTAGTAGCCGAGCTCCCTCCTCCTCGGTCTTGTAGAACCCAGAGGGACCCGGAGGAAGGCCGTGAGAGTGTGGCTTGGCCCGGCTGAGTCTTGGCGCCCGACCCTGAAAGTTGGTGGAGCTCGGCCCACTTTGCCTGCGTTGTTTGATGACCCGGCGGTCCATGGAGAAACAGGCGTCCACACAAATCCATGTCATGAAGTGGGCCAAGACACGAAAGACAACGGTCGTGCTGGTTAGTGACGGAATACTTTCAGCCGCGTGGGCACCGTTGTATGGGGGGCCGACCCGTCCTAGAAGTTTTCTTGCCCTCCGACATGACCTACGGGGAAAAAAACACCAAAAACAGACTCGACGTTGCAGAAATATGAAAAAATGTTAAGATCTTACCGGGCGAGGTCGAGTAATGGCAAAACAGAACTGGCAGGAGGACCGAGGGACTTCGGCACCGAAGGATAGGATTTCGAAAAACTGCGGAACAGGCCTAGGATTTTCTTCACAGCGTCTCACGAGGCGACCTCTATGGCAGGAGACAAAGAACTGGCAGGCAGGCGGAGTCGATGAAGCCTAACGGCCAACCTGCGAGCGCCACGCAGTGTGTTGGCCTTCAGGGCGGCGCCGATGGCGCGTTGGCGCCACCTACCTAAAAAAAAAGGGCTCCTGCGGGGTCCTGACCTCTGGCCAAGTACCCCAACAGTGCTGAATGGTGAAGATTGACACAGATAAGAGCTAAGAATACTGTCTTCCAGGAAAGGAAGCAAAGGTCGCAAGTGGCCACCAGTTCGAGGGTCAGCTTTTCCAATATGAAATTCAAGTCCCAGGGAGGGGTGGGCCATCTAATGGGAGGTTTGAGATGCAACATTCCCTTTAACAACATCTTGACAAGATGGTGTTGATAAAGTAGTCTCCCTTCTAAAAGCTCATGAAAAGCCAAGATAGAGGCCAAATGAACTTTAATAAGGGAGTAGCTCAAGCCTGTCTTGGCAAGCGAAGCCAAGTCGTCCAATACCTTAGTCCATGGGCAAGAATAAGGGTCCAACCACTGTGAAGTGGCCTATATGGAGAAGCGTTTCCATTTAGCATTATATGTTTCCCTGGTAGATGGTTTGCATGAAGCCAACAGAATATTGGCCACTGGTGAGGAGACTTGAAGGCGGGCTATGAAAGCATCCTCAGGAGCCAAGTGTGAAGGTGTAGTGACTTCAGGTTGGGGTGAAGAAGGGTTCCCTGATCTTGAGTCAACAGATCTGGCCTGATTGGCAACGGGATGGGGTCTGCTACTGAGAATTGCTGAAGTAGGGGGAAACCACACCTGCCAGGGCCACAGAGGGGCTATGAGGATCATGGTGGCAGGTTCGAGTTGTAGTTTCAGTCGAGTCCATTGCAGGAGTGGGATAGGGGGTAGCATATAAGAAGAGTCCTGTCCATGGTTGGGACAGGGCATCTATAGAGAGTCCCTTTCTGTTCGGGATAATGGAATAGTATCTGGGGAGTCCATGACTGCTGGGGAAGACAAAAAGGTTGAGGTGTGGGGTCCCCCACAATCGAAAGATCATCTGAAGAACTTTGTGATTAAGTGTCCACTCGTGCATGGAGGTCCAGCGACTGAGAATGTCGGCCAGGGTATTGTGGCATCCCGGCAGATGGACGGCAAGTAACGACAGATGTTGCAGTATGACTTCCTGCCAAACCACTGTCTCCCTGCAGAGAGTGCAGGACTTGGTCCCTCCTTATTTGTTCAGGTAGTACACCACTGAGGTGTTGTCTGACTGGATCAGTAGAGGCCCCAGGGAAAGGTGGGGGCAGAAAGCCTGAAGGGCAAGGCAGACTGCTCTCATTTCCATTAGATTTATATGAGGAGGAATGAAGAATCAGGGCCATCTGCCCTGTGTCCTGTAGGGGGCCCAGGTGTGCCCCCCCAGCCGCTGAGGAAAGCATCCATAGTTAACGTCTGCTGGGGAGGTGGGGACTGGGAGGGCATGCCTTGAGACAGGTTGGCACAGTGGGTCCACCAGTCTAGGGCTGAGCGCAGAATGGGAGTGACTTTGATTCGATCTTTGAAATTCTGTTTTTTGCCACCACTGATTCTGAAGAGACCACTGGACTGGTCTCATATGTAGATAGGCAAAGGCCACCATGGGGATGGCTGCAGCCATATGTCCCAGAAGGCATAAGAGACGTCTGGCTGTGATAAATTGTTGAGTTCGTATCTGGGAAGCCAGAGACAGAAGTCTGTCATGTCTGTCAGCAGGGAGGTAAGCCCTGGCGGAGGCGGTGTCCAGAACAGATCCTATGTACTGAAGTGACTGGGTAGGAGCTGGATTGGATTTGGGCCAGTTGACTGTAATTCCTAGGGACTGGAACATAGTGAGGGTCGCCTGGAGGGACAAAAGCAGAGAGGTTTCGGGGTCTGCTTTTATCAGCCAACTAGATACAGAATCCTCAGCTCCACACACGTGTGCCACCTTGCGAAATAGTCAAAATGTAAGAAAGTAGCAAAGGCACCACAGGTATATTCGATATACAATTTAATTAGTGCATAAAATTCACACAGCTGCCCAGCAGTACAGGAAACAGAACCTCTACTAGTTTCACACACCGCGCGTCATCAGGAGCTAGGCACTTGGTAAAGACTCTCAGGATTGGATGAGACACCGAACAAGAGTGCCCAAAACTGGTAATGTTGTTCTAGCAGGAAAGCGAAGGCATCGGTGGTGGGCAGGGTGGATGGAGATATGTATGTAGGCATCTTTCCTGTATAATGTGCATAGCCAATCCCCTTGTTTTAACATCGGCATCATGGATGTTAAAGTGACCATCCGAGCCGACCCAGTGGCGCCGAGGGCTCAGGCGCTGGTGCCTTACCTTACACCATGCCGGCGACCCAGGTTTGGGATCGAACTTGGGTCACTGGGGGTCAGCAGGGGAGAAGAAGATTAAGCGTCCATAGGGATTGCTCTCCTCTCCTGGGGTGGGTAGCTGGGTTGCTGGTAATCCACCTTGCAATGGTCCGGTTGGCTGCAAGTCTGCCAGAAGCGGCTTCAGCGTAGGCGACAAACAGCTAGTGAACCTCTTCCTGAATTTCCGCCGTTCTTTTCTTATAATAGGAGTCAGCACGTCTCAGGTCCCAGGTATGGAGCCTGTACTCAGCGTCCGAGGTGTAATTAGGGTAGTATACCGGCAGAGTTAACACCTGATTAAGATGAAACTCTGATACCACCTTCGGAAGGAATTTCGGGTGCGGGCGCAGGACAACTTTGTCCCTGTGAAAGACCAGATAAGGGGAGTCCACTGAAAGCGCTTGGAGCTCCCCTGTCCTTCTGGCAGACATGACAGCCATCAGGAAGGCCGTCTTCCATGACAAGTGTGAGAGCTCACACTTGTGCATGGGTTCGAATGGCTTGCCCATGAGCTTTGCCAAAACCAGCAACAGATCCCACGGAGGTGGAGGTTCACGCACCAGAGGGGATATGTGATCCAGGCCTTTGAAGAAGCGCCCGACCACCGTCTCCTGCACCTATGTCAGCTGACCGGCCCATGCCCAGTAAGCAGAAATGGCTGCCAGGTGCACCCTAAGGGTCGATGACCGCAGACCCCCTTTGGAGAGAGACCAAAGGTAGTCGAGAATGTTAGCCACAGAACAGGATAATGGGTCCAGACTCTTACCCTGACACCAAATGGAAAATAACTTTAATAACTTCCATTTGAAGGTGTAACATTTCCTGGTCGATTCCTTAAGAGATGCCTCCACCACGGTGTAGACATCCTCGGAAAGACCCAGAGCCTGGAACTCTAGCCGCTCGGGTATCAGGCTGTGAGGTGCAGAGACTGAAGGTCCGGATGGAATACCTTTCCCTGGTTCAGAGACATCAGGTCCGAGCGTGTACTAAGACGCTCCGGGGGCCTGTAGCTGAGGAGATCTGGGTACCAGAACTGGCGCGGCCAGTCTGGGGCTACCAGAATCACCTTTGCCTTATTCTTCCTCTCCTTGAGTAACACCCTGTGGATCAAGGGAAATGGAGGGAAGATGTAGAAGAGGCCTAGGGTCCATGGCCTCAAGAAGGCACCCCCCTGCAGCGAGCCCTGCTGAGGGGGGCGGGCATGGAACAGCCTTAGCTTGGTGTTTTCCCTGGAGGCAAACAGGTCCACCAACAGTTTGCTCCAGTGGGAGAACAAGTTGTGAGTTACTGCTGGATGGAGAGGCCACTCATGGGATGTCTGGCCTATGCGGCTAAGAGCATCTGCTAGCTGGTTCGAGACTCCTGCCACATGAATGGCTGGGAGATCCACCTCCAACCGGTCCAGATGCGGAATGCCTCTTTGCAAAGCAGACAGGAGTGCGTGCCACCCTGTTTGTTGAGGTAGTACATGGTCGTGGTATTGTCCCGTCTGGACTTGAACCACTTGACCCAGAGCAGAGTAGCGAAGCTGACAGTGCCAGTCTGACTGCTCTGAGCTCCAACAGGTTGATGTGGCATTGGGACTCCTTGGGGTCCAGAACCTGTGGGCTCTGTTGTCCCCATGTGGGCTCCCCAACCCATTAGAGGCATCAGTTGTGAGACGACCGTCAGCTCGGGCTGACAAACGGGATCCCTTCCTGCAACCAGTCTGGGGCGGTTCACCATTGGAGAGCATCCCACATCTTCTGGGTTACAGTGATCAGCTGGTCAAAGTGACCGTGGCGCTGAGTCCACTCAGCGGCCAGCTCCCATTGAAGGGGGTGCATGTGCCATCTGGCTCAACGGACCACTGAGGTGCATGCCGCCATGTAACCCAGAAGGCACAGGAAGTCCCAGAGAGGGCGCAAGTGCCCAACCAGAAATGATTGGGAAAAGGAGGAAAGAACCTCTGTCCAGTCCACCAGGAGCAGAGCTCTGGCTTGACGAGATTCGAGCTTGGCCCCGATGAAGCCCATCACCTGAGAGGGCACTAGTTCCGACTTGGCCTTGTTGATCAGGAGGCTTAGTTGGAGCAGGTTGAAGAGCCAGATCCTGGATCTCCACCTCCTGAAGGGAGGAACCTGCCAAGAGCCAGTCGTTGAGATAAGGGTAAAATCGAACTCCTCGACACCGGAGATGGGCTGCCACCACTGCAATTCACTTGGTGAAGACTCTCGGGGCCAATGACAGACCGAATGGCATGGCTCGAAACTCGTACAGGCTCCCTTCGACCCTGAAGTGGAGAAACCACTGATGGGACGGACGGATTGGGACGTGGAAGAACGCGTCCTACAGATCCAGTGAACAGAACCACATGTTTTGCGCCAGGGATGGTATGATCTGGTCAGAGTTACCATCCGGAAGGTGCGAGACCTGAGATATTGATTCAGGTCATGGAGATCTAGGATGGGGCGCCAACCACCCATCCGCTTGGGCTCCAGGAAGTACCTGGACATGAAGCCTGGGTCTGTAGGAGGATCCGGCACTGGAGCTACCGCCTCTTTGAGGAGGAGCTGAGCAATGTCGTCTCGAAGAGCCGACTAAGTGCGAGCTGAGATCCTTTCCTCCTGAGGGGCGCGGGCTCGGCTGGGAGGGTACTGCTCGAAGTCGAGAGGCAGTCCCTGGCCGACCACTTCTTGGACCCACCTCTCTGAGGTGGTATCGGACCAGGCGGAAGGAAAGTGGCAGAGCCAGCCCCCCACGGGAGGACCCAGAGCTGGCGTGACAGGTGAAGGATGGCAACCCCAACCCATCACTGGGCAGGCTTAGAGCAGGAGGAGGGCTCAGGACTGGCACCTCGGCCTCTTTGAGGCTGTTGAGGACCCTGCTTGGGCCTGGGGCACCAAGCTTGAGTCTGCTGGCCTCCTTGATAGGAGGGCTGCCTAACCGCAGGGAAGAGTGCCGAAAAGGCTTCTTGCACTTCTGCTGGTTCTTGCCCGAAGAACCCTTCGCAGAGGTAGCATCCAAGGTGGCACTGGACTGCTCTACGCACTGGAGGTGACCAGCCACTCCTGGACTGAAGAGGTCAGTGCCTAAGAAGGGCACGTAACTTGTGCTGGGTATCCGCCGGGAAGGAGGATGGCCTCAGCAAAGCCCTGCAGCGAGTGGCCACTGCAGCTGCCAAAGAGCAGGCACAGGAATCTCCACTCTCCAGGGTCGTCTGGAGCTGCTGTTTTGCAACAGTACAGCCCTGATCATGGACTTGTTTCACTGTGGTCTCCATGTCCGCCGGGAGATGAGGGAGGACTTCGTCCAATGACCCAAGGAGGGCATGAGAGAAGTGTGCCATGATGACAGCCGAGCTGGCCTGACGAAGGCCTAAGGAGAAGGCCGCATAGACCTTACAGGCAGAGTGGTCCATATTCTTGGACTCCTTGTCCGGGGTCGATCAGTGTCAGCTGAGCTACCAGTACGTCTGAACACAGAAGCAGTCACTAGGCTTTCGGCTGAAGGATGCTCTGTGAACCCCGCCAAGGACCCCATGGGCACCGTATACTTGCAGGCCATGCGGGCAGACGGGGCTAAGCAGGAAGCAGGACGCTGCCAAAGCTCAAGGGCCTGGCCGATGATGGCTTCGGCTACTGGAAAGGCCTCCATTGGGGTATCCCCCCTTTTGAGGATATCCGTAAGGGGGTACTCCGCCTTTTTCTGGATGGGCTCCAGGGGCATTCTGGTGGACTCGGGAGATCAGGCGGAGAATGCCCTGAAAGGAGGAAGGGCCTTCCTCCAGTCCGACCACGGATGACTCATCCCCTGGATGAGGTGTAACCCTGAGTCATCAGTCCGAAGAGTCAGGGGCCTGCACTACCTGCCTCCGTCCCCTCGATCTGCATGGGGCAGTCAGGGGTGACCGTAATGGACAGATATCTGGGAAGCCCGGTGTCTGTACAGTCCTCTTTCGAGGGAGCCCCTCCCTGAGGCTGTTTAGGAGGTGGGTCCACCAAAATCGGTGGAGAAACTGGAATAGGCCGAGCCGGTATACGTGCCGGCTGCACGGGAGGTGGAACTGAGACCTTCGGTTCCGGAGGGGTCAGTGTCGGCTTAGGAGGCGGGAGCCAAGTAATGGCCGGGGCAGCCGGCAGAGCTGGCTTCTACCCAGTCAGAATCAGCTGTTGCCACATCAAATCCTCAGAGAGTCAATGGAGTTTCCGTCGAAGCCTCTCCTCGTCCAAGGAGGATGAGGACTGGCAGCAGCACCCCTTTTTTGTATGTTTGTGGCCCTTTTTCGGCCGTTCGACTGAAGGGGTCCTGTTCCTCGATCGAGACCAAAGGGGTCGGTTCGTTCGATCAGGAGACACCGTAGTCGGTGAGAACCGAGGTTCCAGCACCTTTTCCTCGATCGGGACACCCAAGGGCAGTGTCTCCTCATCAGGAAAGGAAAGGACAGGCGTCCTTTCTAAGGAATCGTCGATCAAAGTCGGCGACAAAGACTCGATTGGGTCGAGGTAATATTGGCAGTTCAGCCGTTTTCGGTCCCTTGGCCAGACAGAAGGTAAAGTAAAGCTGGTGGCGAGGAAGCGATCTTGACTGAAGTCGAGACCGCATGTTCCTGGGACTAGGACCTCTCTCGGTCCCAGGAGCATCTCCTTCTAGAAGAAGACGACTTTGGATCCTTGTCCCTCTTCCGAGGGGAGAATCTTGAGACGGGCGCCTCACCCCGGTGGAGAAGACCGGCACAACTCCTAAAGGAGCCGAAAGGTAAAGCCAAGGTTGACAGGAATGAAAAACTGCGACTGGCGAAGCCTGAGCAGCTTCCTCCTCAGCAGCAATCTGCTCTAGTTGCTCAGCGGATCCAGGGCCGCTGAAACACGCCCTGCTGCCTCCTTAGATTTCACCAGCGAGTTTCTAGCTCCGGTCTCTCCCCAATTTTAGGTCTTTCTTGATCGTCCAAACGTTAAGGATGAAGAGCTAAACAGAATGTACAAGATGAGGTGTCATGTCCGACACCTGGGCAATGACACACGACGGTGGGGATCAGTGCGACATTTTCTGGCCGCAGGGATGCGGAGAAATCGAGGACGAATTGTCCTCCATGTCCGATGCTGTATCGGGTTGTAAACTCGGATGAGTTTTAAGGTAATTTGCAGTGAAAACCGACGCTGCAAATCCAGGGCCTGCGAATTGCTAAAGTAGCATGAGGGAACCTGCATCTTCAAGCGGAAAGGAAGATCTGGCGTCATGGGGCGCAGCCAAGGTATTTACCACCTGGGTGGATGGGAGGAGCTAGCTTGAAGACTTCTGGCCAGATTTAAAGAGGAAAGGGACATGCCAGAGAGTGTGGATGAACAACATATCCACCCTCCCAGAACCTGTATTTCTAGGGACGTGGATATGTTGTTCAATCCACACTTGTTGACAGACTCCTAGCAGTTCTCCGGGAGGAGGGAGGCAAGGCGCGCACCCCCTATATTTACTTGGGGAATAAGGACTGGAGAACCAAGGTCCCAAAACCAGCATCCCAGTGTGGCTCTAGGTCAATGTGGTAATGGGAAATAAAGGTGTGTGCTGACTTCCAGGTAGCAGCCCTGCAGATTTCCTGGATATGGACGTCCCTAGAAGAAGTCACCGAAGCAGCGGTATGGTGGGTTGAATGAGCTCTTATCCCTTTGGGTGGCTCCATGCCCACCAACCTATAGGAGAGATTTATGCAGGAGGTGACCCACCTGCTTATCGTCTGCTTGGCTGCAGGTCTGCTAGGTGCGGCTTCAGCGTAGGTGACAAACAGCTAGCAAACCTCTCCCCGAACTTCAGCCACTTATAGTAAGCGAGAGCTCTTCTATGGTCCAGAGTATGGAGCCTATATTCGGCCTCTGAGGTGTGACTGGGATAGAACACTGGCAGAGTCAACACCTGGTTAAGGTGAAACTCCGACACCACCTTCGGAAGGAATTTCGGGTGGGGGCGCAGGACAACCTTGTCCCTATGGAAGACCAGATAAGGAGACTCGATGGAAAGCACCTGGAGCTCTCCCATCCTTCTGGCTGATGTGATAGCCACCAGGAAGGAGGACTTCCACAACAGGTGAGAGATATCGCACCTGTGCATTGGTTGAATAGCTTGCTCATGACCTTAGCCAATACCAGCAGTAGATCCCATGGGGCGGAGGTTCTTGCACCAGTGGGGATATGTGATCTAAGCCTTTGAAAAGCACCAGACCACCTTCTCCTGCACCACCGACTGCTTGCTGGCCCGCGCCGTAAGCAGAGATGGCTGCCAGAGTACACCTTAAGGGTAGTCAACTGAAGCCCTAGCTGAAAGGGACCACAGGTAGTCCAAAATGCTAGCCAATGGACAGGATGAAGGGTCCAACCCTTTGCCTGACACCAAATGAGAAACTCTTCCATTTAAAGGCATAGCATTTTCTGTGGAAACTCCTACGGGACACCTCAGCGTTGAGGACCTCGTCGAGAGACCCAAGGCCTGCAACTGTAGTCGCTCAGCAACCAGGCTGTCAGGTGCAGGGATTGAAGGTCGGATGGAACACCTTCCCTGCTGACTGAGATCAGGTCCAGGTGGGCTGAGGCTGAGGAGATCTGGATACCAGAACTGGCGATGCCAGTCTGAGGCTACCAGAATCACCTGCGCCTTGTCCCGCTTCACCTTGAGAAGCACCTTGTGGATCAAGGGAAATGGAGGGAAAGTGTAGAAGAGGCCCGGGGTCCACGGCCTCGAGAAGGCATCCCACTGCAGCGAGCTCCGCTGAGGGGGGGTGGGCATGAAACAGCCTCAGCTTCGCGTTCTCCCTGGAGGCTAACAGATCCACCTGATGGGTGCCTCAGTGGGAAAACAGGTCTTGAACTACCTCCGGCAGGCGAGACCACTCATGAGATGCAACGCCTATCCAGCTGAGGGCATCGGCCAGACTGTTCGACGTTCCTGCCACATGGATGGCTAGGAGATCCGCCTCCAGGCTGATCACGAGAGACCAAATGCGGAGAGCTTCCTTGCACAGAGGCAAGAAGTGTGTCCCGCCCTGATGGTTGAGATAGTACATGGTCGTGGTGTTGTCCGTCTGGACCTGAACCACTTTACCCCGTACAAACGGAGCGAAGGTGGAGAGGGCTAACTGTACCGCTCGAAGCTCCAGCAGGTTGATGTGGCATCGGGACTCCTGAGGGGAACAGAGGCCGTGGGCACTGAGCTTCCCCAGATGGGCACCCCAACCCATCAAGGAGGCGTCGGTCGTAAGGATGACCATTGACTTGGGGCGGACAAACGGGATACCCTCCTGCAGATGAACTGGGACGAGACACCACTGCAGGCTGTCCCACATCTTCTGGGTCATGGTTACTGGAGCACCCAGACCACTGGCTGGCCAGCCCCCATTGCAGGGGGCGCATATGCCAGCGGGCCCAATGGACCATGCTTGTGCAGGCCGCCATGAGACCTGGAAGGCACAGGAAGTCCCAGGCAGGGCGCAACTGTCCAACCCAAAATGACAGGGCAAAGGAGGAAAGTACCTCGGCCCTGTCCGCCCGAGCCGGGCTCTGGCTCAAGAGAGGCAGGCTCTGCCCGATGAACTGAATCACCTGCGATGGCACGAGTTCCGATTGGCCTCGTTGATCAGAAGGCCAAGTTGAGAGCAGACCTGGAGGCCAGATCTCTGGACTGCTCCACCTCCAACCTGGAGGGGCTCCTATCAGCCAGTGGGTCACGTAAGTGTACACCCAGACCCCTCAGCACACCCAGAGATGCTGTCACCACTGCCATGCATTTGGTGAAGACCCTGGGAGCTGGAGAAAGGCCAAGGGCATGGCCTGGAACTCGTAAGGGACCCCTCGGCTCTGAAACAAGGAACTGCCGATGAGGCGGATGGATTGGAGCGTGAAGCATGCGTCCTGGAGATCCGAGAACAAACCACATGTCTAGTTCAAGGATGGTATGATCTGAGCCAGAGTGACCATCCTGAAGGTGCTGTGACCTTAGGAACTTGTTCCAGGTCATGCAGATCGAGAATGGGCAGCCCGCCATCCGTTTTGGGACCAGAAAGTACCTGGACACAAACCCAGGACTTGGAGGAGGATCCGCCACTTTGCTGATCATCCTTTTGGAGGAGCAGGCTATGTCAGCTCAGCAGGCCGACAGAGCTTGAACGGTAGCCCGAGCGGCGGCTCGAAGGAGGTGTCTGCTTCGAATTCAGAGAAAACCAGACCCCTGCATACCACTTCCAACAGCGGTCCGTGGTTATAGCGGACCAGGCGGAAGAAGTGGATGAGCAGCCCCCATGGGGGACCCAGGGAGGAGTGATGAGGTTGAGGCGGCACCCTTCAACCCATCACTGGACAGGCTTGGAGAAAAAGACCAGCCAGGAAGCCACTTGGACCTTTCCCTTCAGGCTTCCTGCTGGAAGAAGCAGCAGGCTTGGCCTTGGGGCGCCTAGCGTGAGCCTGCTGGCCCTGCTGCTGGGCCGGTCATGCTGCAGGGACGGAAGGGCGAAAGGGCTTACGCTGTTGCTGGCGGCCTTTGTCCTTCTGGGCAGACATGACTGAGTCCAAGGTGGCACTGGACTTCTCGATCCGCTGGAGGTGGCCCTCCACCCAGGCCCCGAACAAGTTGGTGCCTAAGAAGGGGACGTCTGCCAGCTTGTGCTGGGTATCTGCAGCGCATGCCTGCTGCGGCTACTGCTGACTGGGTACAAGAGTCTCCGATGTACAGAGCAGTCTGGAGCTGTTGCTTGGCCACTGCCCTTCCCTGATCCTGCACCTGCTTGACCATCATTTGAAGGTCAGCCGGGAGATGAGGAAGCACCTCATCCAGGGAGCCCAAAAGAGCGTGTGAAAAGTGTGCCATCAGTAGAGCCGAGCTAACCTGTTGAAGGCCTAGGGAGGCAGCAGCATACACTTTGCGCCCGGAGTAGTCCAGCTTTTTGGACTCTGTCTGGGGGCTTCTCTACGTCCCTGGTGTTTCCGGAGCGCCGGAAAACGCTATCGGTCACCAGCCCCTCAGCTGAGGGGTGCTCCAGAAAACCGGAGAGGGAACCGATTGGGACTGCGTAATTGCAGGCCATCCAGGCTGAAGGTGCAGGACAGGAGGCAGGCCACTGCCACAACTCCAAGGCAGACCAACAATGGCCTTGGCCACGGGAAAGGCCTCCATGGGGGAATCCCCTCGGTCCAAAATCTCTGTGAGGGGATATCTGGCCCATTTCTGCATGGGTTCAAGCTGTATCCCAGTAGACTCTGAGATGAGTCGAAGAACACCGAGAAACGCGGATGGACTCTCGTCCACCAACAGACCCCCGCAGTATTCCAGGTCGAGGGGCCTGGAATACAGGGAGGAGTCATCGGACTCCAAGGAGTCTGCGAACAGTTGCCGAGCACCTGAGCCACCCTCCACTCGACGAGTCCTATCGGGGGTGAGGGTGGCAGACAACCTGAGAGGCAAACCCTGACCCGACTGAGAATCCTTGGCCGGGGCCCCAGTCTTTGGTTGCGGAGGTCCCACCACAATGGGTGGAGCAGCCAGTTTCGGCCGAACAATCGGCGCCGGAGTCGGCTCCTCGACCAAGGAACCGAGGGCGAGAGATCACTTCGGCCACTCGGGCGACAGCCACTTAATTGCCGGGGAAGGCGACGAAGTCTGATAGTTGCTGGCCAACAACAGCTGCTGCTACATCATATCCTCATAGCGCTGACACAACTTGCGCCGGAGCCTGTCCTCTGAAGAGGATGATGAGGAAGAGCGGCGATGCCACTTTCCGTGATGTCTGGACCAAGACCGCCGGTGTTGTCAGGACTTGCCCGACACGGAAGAGGACCAAGACCGTTAACGTCACCAACGATGGGTCGAAGAAGAGACGGGGGAAACCCACACATCCTCCGGATCAGGGTCCTTGACTGGGGACTGTGGCTCAGGAGGCCGAGGCAAGCCCTTGGTAGGCACCAGGGGAACCGATGAAAGAGGGCTGTCGACCTCTCCAGTCGACAGTCTGTCTAGCAGGTCTAGAAAAATCTCGACTGCATCGATGGGTGTCTTGGCTGGCTGACCTGACAGGGACACCCAAAAGCCGGCGGCCTTGGCTACAACCGACTGAAGTCAATAGAGGGCGGTCAAGAGTGAGATTCTCTCCCGCTCCCATGAACGTCAATGGTGGGACTTACCTTTCAGGTCCTTCTTCTCTGACCAACTGAAGTGAGTCCCTGAAGGCCCCTCTCTCTTGGTGGAGAGGGACTGACAAAGCTCCCGAAAGGAAGAAGAGTAGGAGGAGCCCAAGGAGAGCGGGATAAACGTTGATGCCGAGGAAGAAGAAGACATGGCCTGGGCCGCCTCCTCCTTGAGGGCGATTAACTGCTCCAGCTGCTCTGGGAGACACGTGAGTCAAGAGACACTGGCCTAACGGCTTCCTTTGACTTCACCGATGGAAACCATTTTTCAGGGGCGCCCCAGTTGGAGTCGGGCAGTGCGGCTCCTCAAGAACCAAAGCCGTAAAAGGACTTGCAAAGATTGCAGGCCTGTGGATCATGCCCAAGCTCAAGGCAGTAGATGCACGTGGCGTGCGGGTCGGTCCAAGACATCTTCTGCTCACAAGGGCACCGACAGAAGCTGGGAGTAGATTTTAAATCCATTGCAGCCGTGAAGGAAGGTGAAGACTGAAGTCACGTAAACTTCAACATGATTTTTGATAAAACTGAAGGTTTAGGATCCAGACCTAGAGATGCAAGAGCGCTAAGGAGGAAACCTGAGCTTTCAAGTGGTAAGAAAGATCTGGCGTCATGGGGCGGAGCCGAAGGTTTTGCCACCCGGGTGGGTGGGAGGAGCCAGCTTGAAGACTTTCCGGTTCATCTTAAAGCGGCAAGGTACCTGCCAACAAGTGTGGATTGAACAACATAGCCACGTCCCTAGAAGGCAGTCTTCCACGACAGGTGTGACATCTCACTCCTGTGCACTGGTTCGAATGGCTTACCTATGAGTTTTGCCAATACCAGCAGTACATCCCATGGTGGTGGTGGTTCACGCACCGAAGGGGAAATGTGGTAGAGGCTCTTGAAAAAGCACCAGACCACCTTCTCCTGTGCCACTGTCGACTGACCGTCCCATGCCCGGTAGGCAGAGATGGCTGCCAGGTGCACCTTAAGGGTCACAGGCTTAAGACCTCCTTTGGAGAGAGACCAAAGGTAGTAGAGCATGCTAGCCACCGGACAGGACAAAGGGTCCAAGCCCTTGCCCTGACACCAAACAGAGAATCTCTTTCATTTGAAGGCATAGCACCTCCTGGTCAACTCCTTCCTAGATGCTTCAACTACATTGAGTACATCGCTGGAGAGACCCAAAGCCTGGAACTCTAGCCACTCAGGAACCAGGCTGTCAGGTGCAGGGACTGAAGGTCTGGGTGGAATACCTTCCCCTGACTGATGGAGAGCAGGTCCGGGTGGTTGGAAGATGCCTCGGGAGCCTGATGCCAAGGATGAGAAGATCTGGGGCGATCAGGATCACTGTGCCTTGTCCCTCCTGACCCTGAGCACCTTGTGGACTAAGGGACATGGAGGGAAGGCACAGAAGAGGCCTGGGGTCCAGAGCTCGAGACGGCACCCTGCAGCGAGCCCTGCTGAGGGGGCAGGCATGGAACAGCCTCAGCTTTATGCTCTCCTGGAGGCAAACAGGTCCACCTGAAGGGTGCCCAACAAGAAGAACAGACTGTGCACTATCTCTGGGTGGAGAGACACTCGTGGGATGCCTGGCCCACAAGACTAGGCGTTCCGCCAGCTGATTTGAGATGCCTGCCACATGAATGACTAGGAGATCCACCTCCAGTCGGCTCACGAGGGACCAGATGAGAAGAGCTTCTGCACAGAGGCC
Organism: Neoceratodus forsteri; assembly: GCA_016271365.2. Taxonomy (NCBI): domain Eukaryota; kingdom Metazoa; phylum Chordata; order Ceratodontiformes; family Ceratodontidae; genus Neoceratodus; species Neoceratodus forsteri. Next base: position 826,643,452 of record CM057449.1, read on the forward strand.
GGGAGTGCATGCCACCCTGTTTGTTGAGATAGTACATGGTCGTGGTGTTGTCTGTCTGGACCTGAACCACTTGACCCCCAAGGAACAGAGCAAATGCAGTCAGCACCAACCAAACTACTTGGGGCTCCACCAGGTTGATGTGGCATCGGGATTCCTCAGGGGTCCACAGCCCGTAAACGCTGTGGTCCCCCATGTAGGCATCCCAGCTCGTGAGAGAGGTGTCAGTCGTCAAGATGACCGTCGGCTCGGGCTGACCAACGGGATCCCTTCCTGCAGATGTTCTAAGATGGTCCACCATTGGAGAGCATCCCACATCTTCTGGGTCACAGTGACCAGCTGGTCGAAATTACTTTGTCGCCGAGTCCACTGGCTGCCCAGCTCCCACTGAAAAGGGGTGCATATGCCCCCAGGCCCACTGGACCATGGAGGTGCAGGCTGCCATGTAACCCAGAAGTCAGAGGAAGTCCTGGGCAGGGCACAATTGCCCAATCAGAAATGAATGGGCAAAGGAGGAGAGAAGCTCCGCTCTGTAAGCCAGGAGCCTGGCTCTGGCTCAGCAAGAGTCGAGCTCTGCCCCGATGAAGCATATCACCTGTGAGGGCACGATTTCAGTACTGGCCTCGTTGATCAGAAGGCCAAGGCTGAGGCAGGTTTGGAGGACCAGATCCTGGACCTCTTTACTCCAGTCTGGAGGGACCCGCTGTGAACCAGTTGTCGAGATACGGGTAAACTCTGACCCCTTGACACTGAAGATGGGCTGCTACCACCGCTATGCATTTGGTGAAGACCCTGGGGGCCGATGATGGGCCGAACGGCATGGCTTGAAATTCATAGAGGGTTCTCGCCACCCTGAAGCGGAGGAACCTTCGGGGAGACGGACGGATCAGGACGTGAAAGAATGCGTCCTGCAGATTCAGCGAGCAGAAAGTACAGTTATGTAGGAACTTACCATAAAAACAGGTTATTCACCTGTAACATTAGTTCTAGGAGTGGTATATATTGTTCATCCACACACTTTGGCATGTCCCTTTCCCCTTTAAATCTGGCCGGAAGTTTCAAGCTGGCTCCTCCCACCCACCCGGGTGGTAAATACCTCGGCTCCGCCACACGGCGTCCAGATCTTAGCCTACTGGAAGCAAGGTGGTGCGCCTAAAGCCGGGTGGGTACGTGTGGATGAACAACATATACCACTCCTAGAACTACTGCTACAGGTGAATAATCTGTTTTTCTAGGAGCGTGGATATGTTGTTCATCCACACTCTTTGGCAGACTCCTAGCAGTTCTCCGCGAGGAGGAAGGCAAGGCGCACACCCCCTACTTAGGAAACCGAGACTGGAGAATCGAGGCCCCGAAACCAGCATCCCGACGTGACTCAAGGTTGATGTGGTAATGGGTAATGAAGGTGTTTGCTGACTTCCAGGTAGCAGCCCAATAGATTTCCTGGATAGGGATGTCCCTCGAAGTATCCACCGATGCAGCAGTATGGCTGGTAGAATGAGCTCTTATCCCTCTGGGAGGCTCCTTGCCCGCCAACTCATAGCACAGACCTATGCATGATGTAATCCATTTTGCAATAGTCCATTTGGCTGCAGGTCTGCCAGAAGCAGCTTCAGCGTAGGTGACGAACACCTGGCGAACCTCTCCCCGAATTTCCGCCATCCTCTCCTTGTTGTAGGAGAGAGCATGTCTAAGGTCCCAGGTATGGAGCCTGTACTCGGCATCCGAGGTGTAGTTAGGGTAATATACCGGCAGAGTCAACACCTGGTTAAGGTGAAACTCTGACACCACCTTCAGAAGGAATTTTGGGTGGGGGCACAGGACAACTTTGTCCCTGTGAAAGACCAAATAAGGGGAGTCCACCGAAAGCACCTGGAGCTCCCCCGTCCTTCTGGCTGATGTGATAGCCACCAGGAAGGCAATCTTCCACGACAAGTGTGAGATCTCACACTTGTGCATGGGTTTGAATGGCTTGCCCATGAGCTTTGCCAAAACCAGCAAAAGATCCCACGGAGGTGGAGGTTCACGCAATGGAGGGGATATGTGATCCAGGCCTTTGGAAAAGCACCCAACCACTGTCTCCTGTGCCAATGTCGACTGACCGGCCCACGCCCGGTAAGTGGAAATGGATGCCAGGTGCACCCTAAGGGTCGATGACCGTAGACCCCCTTTTGAGAGAGACCAAAGGTAGTCTAAAATGTTAGCCACAGAGCAGGATAAGGAGTCCAGACTCTTACTCTCGACAACAAATGGAAAACCTTTTCCATTTGAAGGCATAACATTTCCTGGTTGATTCTCACGAGATGCCTCCACCACAGTGTAGACATCCTTGAAAGACCCAGAGCCTGGAACTCTAGCCACTCAGGTACCAGGCTATGAGGGTTACCAGGGATTGAAGGTCAGATGGAATACCTTCCCTGGTTCCAATGATATCAGGTCCAGGCATGTACAAAAGCGGCTCTGGGGCCCTGCAGCTGAGGCTGAGGAGATCTGGATACCAGAACTGGCGGGGCCAATCTGGGGCTACCAGGATCACCTTTGCCTTGTCCCTCCTCACCTTGTGGATCAAGGGAAATGGAGGGAAGGCATACAGGAGGCCTGGGGTCCACGGCCTTGAGAAGGCATCCTCCTGCAGCGAGCCCTGCGGAGGGGATGGGCATGGTACAGCCTCAGCTTGGTGTTCTCCCTGGAGGCAAACAGGTCCACCAACGGGTTGCCCCAACGAGAGAACAGATTATAAGCTACCTCTGGATGGAGAGACCACTTGTGGGATGTCTGGCCTATGCGGCTGAGAGCATCCGCCAGTTGGTTCGAGACTCCTGCCACATGGATGGCAAGGAGATCCGCCTCCAACCAGCTGACAAGGGTCCAGATCCGGAGCGCCTCCTTGCACAGCAGACAAGAGGGCGTGCCGCCCTGTTTGTTGAGGTAGTACATAGTCGTGGTATTGTCCGTCTGGACTTGAACCACTTGACCCCGGAGCTGAGGAGCGAAAGCTGACAGTGCCAGTCTGACTGTTCTGAGTGCTAGCAGGTTGATATGGCATCAGGACTCCTTGGGGTTCCAGAACCTGTGGGCTCTGTTGTCCCCCATGTGGGCTCCCCAGCCCATGAGAGAGGCATCGGTCATGAGAACGACCGTCAGCTCGGGGTGGACAAACGGGATCCCTTCCTGCAGATGACCTGGGGACGGTCCACCACTGGAGAGCGTCCCACATTATCTGGGTGACAGTGACCAGCTGGTCGAATTGACCCTGACGCTGAGCCCACTGAGCCACCAGCTCCCACTGGAGGGGGCGCATGTGCAATCTGGCCCAACGGACCACTGAGGTGCATGCCACCATGTAACCCAGAAGGCACAGGAAGTCCTGGGCAGGGCACACGTGCCCAACCAGAAATGATTGGACAAAGGAGAAAAGAACCTCCGCCCTGTCCGCTGGGAGCCGAGCTCTAGCTTGACGAGAGTCGAGCTCTGCCCCGATAAAGCTCATCACCTGAGAGGGCATGAGTTCCGACTTGGCCTCGTCGATCAAGAGGCCTAATTGGGAACAGGTTCAGAGGGCCAGGTCCCTGGACTCTCCACCTCCTGCAAGGAGGAACCCGCCAGGAGCCAATCATTGAGGTAGGGTATATTTGATCCCCTTGTCGCCTGAGATGGGCCACCACCACTGCGTAAGCACTTGAAGACCTGAGGGGCCGATGACAGGCCAATGGCATGGCTTGAATCAGACAGGGTCCTTTTCCACCCTGAAGCGGGAGGAACCGCTGGTGGGACGGACGGATTGGGACGTGGAAAACGCCCTGTAGATCCAGTGAACAGAACACATGTTTCACTCCAGAGATGGTATGATCTAATTCAGAGTTACCATCCGGAAGGTGCGAGACCTGAGTTATTGATTCAGGTCGTGGAGATCTAGGATGGGGTGCCAACCCCCCGTCCGCTTGGGCACCAGGAAGTACCTGTCCATGAAGCCTGGGTCTGTAGGAGGATCCAGCACTGAAGCTACCGCCTCCTTGCGGAGGAGCTGAGCAATGTCGTCCCGAGGGGCCGACTGAGTGCAAACTGAGATCCTTTCCTCCCGAGGGGCACGGGCTCGGCAGGGAGGCTACTGCTCGAATTCTACAGGCAGTCCCCGACCACTTCCAGGACCCACCTGTCCGAGGTGATACCGGACCAGGAGGAAAGAAAGTGTTGGAGCCGACCCCCCATGACAGGACCCAGAACTGGCGTGATGGGCGTAGGGGTGGCCACCCCTGACCCGTCACTCAGCAAGCTTAGAGGAGAAGGAGGCTCCTGGACTGGCACCTCGACCTCATTTGCGGGGCTGTTGGGGACCTGCATGGGCTTGGGGCACCAAGCTTGAGCCTGCTGTTGCTGCTGACCTCCCTGGAAGGAGGGCTGTCTAACTGCAGGAGAAAAGTAACAAAAAGGTTTCTTCTTGCACTTCTGCTGGTTCTTGCCCGAAGAACCCTTTGCAGAAGTGGCATCCAAGGCGGCATTGGACTGCTCTATGCGCTGGAGGTGACCTGCCACTCCTGGACTGAAGAGATCGGGGCCGAGGAAGGGCACGTCGCTAACTTGTGCAGAGTATCCGACGGGAAAGAGGATAACCTCAGCCAGGCCCTGCGGCGAGTGGTCACTGCGCCTGCTAGTGGGGGGCACAGGACTCTCCAATATCCAAGGCTATCTGGAGCTGCTGTTTTGCAACAGCAAGGTTCTGGTCACGACCTGCTTAACTGTGGTCTGCATGTCCGGCTGGGAGATGAGGGAGGACTTCATCTAGCGACTCCAAGAGGGCGTGAGAGAAGTGTGCCATGATCACTGGCGAAGGCCCAGGATGAGGCCACATACACCTTCTAGGCAGAATGGTCCATATTCTTGGACTCTTGTCCAGAGGGCAGTCAGCATCCGCTGAGCTACCAGTGTGTCTAAACACAGAGTCAGTCACAAGGCTCTCGGCTGAGGGATGCTCTGTGAAACCCGCCAAGGACCCCATGGGTACGGTGTACTTGCGAGCCATGGGGCAGGCGGAAATGGGCAAGAGGCAGGGTGCTGCCATAGTTCAAGGGCTGGCCAACAATGGCTTTGGCCAACTGGGAAGGCCTCCCCACGAGGTATCCCCTCTTAAGGATATCATGAGAGCATATTCACTTCTTTTGATAGGCTCCAAGGGCATACTGGTTGACTCTGGAAATAAGGCGGAGGATGCCCTGGAAAGAGGAAGGACCTTCCTCTAAGCCTGTCACCACAACTCATCATTGGGGTGCGAGTGTAGACCAGTCCAGTGGTATCCGAGTCCGAAGAGTCAGGATATAAGGGTCTCTCGCCTATGTCCCCTTCAATACGCTGAGGGCGATCGGGGACAACAGTGATGGACAGACAACGGGGCAGGCTCGTATCTGTCCAGTCCTCTTTCGAGGGTGCCCCTCCCTGAGGCTGCTTAGGCAGTGGCTCCACCAATATTGGTGGGGAGACCGGAATAGGTCGAGCAGGAATGCATGCCGGTCCTACGAGTCTTTGGTTCGGAGGGTTCGGCATCAGCCTCGCGGCTGGGGCCAAGTAATGGCGGTGTAGCCAGCTTATGACTGGTCAGAATTTGCTGTTGCCACGTAAGGTCCTCATCATTGCCGACGGAGGTTCTGTCAAAGTCTCTCCTCATCCGAGGAGGATGAGGATCGATGCGATGCCTCTTCCTAGAGTGTTTGTGACTTTTCGGTTTTTCGACTGAAGGGTCCTGTTCCTCGATCGAGACCGATGGTGCCAGCTTGTTCGATCGGAAAGGCTGGAGTTAGTGAAAACTGTGGTTCGGCTCTTGTCCCTTGATCAGGATACCCGAGGGCTGGGTCTCTCCTCGGGAAGGAAAGGATAGGTGTCCTCTCTAGAGAGTCGCTGACTGGGGTCGGCGACAATGGCTCGACCGGGTCCAGAGAAATCTCGCCGGTTCGGGCCGCTTCTCGAGCTCGTGCTCTGGCCTGACGGGAGGTCCGAGAAGCCCGCGCCGAGGAAGCGATCTCGACTGAGGCTGAGACCACAAGGTCCTGGATTCAGACCTCTCGTCCCAGGAACGCCTTCTCCCGAGAAGAAGACTTAGGGTCCTTGTTCCGCTTTCTAGGGCAGGAGGAGTGCATGCCGAGGGTGCCTCACCCTGGTGGGGAGAGACTGGCACAGCTCCCGAAAGGATCCTGTGAAGGTAGAGCCAAGGTTTAGCGGCACGAAAAAGCCTCGGCTGTCCGAAGCTTGGGCAGCTTCTTCTTCAAATGCCGCCATCTGGTCGAGTTGCTCGGCGAATCCCATGGCCGCTGAAACCGCCCACCTTGCCTCCTTCGATTTCACCGGTGGATTGCGGAGCTCCGGTCTCCCCAGCTTAACGCGCACCTTGTGGTCATCCAGGACGTTGGGATGGAAGGTCAAGCAGATGGTGCACAAAGAGGTGTCATGCACGACATCCAAACAATAGACACACGAAAGGTGGGGATCGGTGCGCGACATTTCTGTCCGCAGGGACACCCGCGAAACCCGGGGGACGACTTGTCCTCCATGTCCGATGCACTTGGATCGGAATCATAAACTTGTACAAGTTTCAAAGAAAGAGACTGCGGTGAAAAATGAAAATTATGTACCTACCGTAATTCTGATCTTTCTGTGTATCTTCACCATTCATCACATATGGGTATTGGCCGGAGGTCAGGACCCCGCGGGAGCTTTTTTTTTTTTTTTTTTAAAAAAGGGGTAGGCGGAGCCGACATACCATCGGTGCCCCTCGAGGCTGCACGTGCGTGGCGCGCCGAGGGTTGGCCGTTATTGTCGACCCGCCTGCCTACCAGTTCTGAGTCCTGGAGAGGAAGGAATGGAGGGTGGGACAAGAGAGTCCAAGGGACAGAAAAAGGAAAGGATAACTGAACTAAAAGGAGAAATAACGACTGAGAGGACAGCAAAGAAAAGATTAGACTAAGGGGATTGGGTAGGGGCCCCAATCTCTGGAAGCGGAAGAAGGGAGGGTAGGGAAGGGAGAGAATTTAGGAGAGAGTGAGAGGTATCAAGGTATCAGAGACCCTTGTCCGTCACCAGATTGTATAGGAATTGCAAGGAGCAGCAAAGCTCTCTGCCAGAATTCAAGGCACAGTATAACTGGCAAATACCCCAGAAGCAGAGTCGGCTATTCTGAAGGAAGGACAGGGTACAGGGATTTAGTACTCTCTCAGGAAAATGTTTGGTGAAAAAGGGATTTTTTTTTTTAACATAGTTGGATGGAAACCAGAAGGAGAACAGGAGGAGGGCAACCACAACTCCCACCCCATCGGGTGGAGACAAGTAGTAGAGAAGGAGTGCCCGAGCTGTCTACTCTTCATATGAGAATACCCCTGTGTGTCCCTACTTTACTCCGCCCTAAAGAGGAGAGAGGGGAGCCATAGAGAGGAGGGGACCCAGAGACTGAGGCCCCAGGGGGAGTGGTGGTTAGATGAATGGGAAGATACACAGAAAGATCAGAATTACGGTAGGTATGTAATTTTCATATCTTATCTGTGTCAATCTTCACCATTCATCACATATGGGTGAGTACCAAGCTCTCCAAGGGGTTGTTTCATTACACCCTAAGGGACAGGGTCCCTAGCCCTCAGTGGGTGACACCAATGGGGAACCTTCAGGCCTGGGGAGGCCCGAGAGGGAAGAGAGAGAGACGGGTCCCCCAGAGGGGAAGAAAGCTGCCCGACAAGCGCCGTCTCGCTCTACGGGAGAAAAGGTAGGTTCCCTGGTGGGCGGAGCAAATCACCCTACGCCGGGCCAAGGGTGACAACCGGGAAAGATGTAGCCATGCCGATCTCCTAGTGCAGATCGCTGTCCCTACGACCCTGGTAGCTACCTCGTTGGTGTCGTAAGATGCCCTCGCTTGGTGCCTTGCTAGCTCCAGGCCACGTGCAGAGAGCGTGATGGCTTGTCTGGTTTGCTCCAGTCACGCAATGAGGCTAAGAGCTGACCTAGCCTGGACCACAAGAACCTGTTGTAGGCTGCATGGTGGGCCTGATGAGCAGAAATAGAAAGGAGCAACTGTGTCGAGTAGAAGGTCCTCCTCCCCAAAAATCAAAATCTGAGGAGTCTTGATCTGGGGCTGGTCACGGTGGAGGGCGCGAAGCCCATCAGGAGTGTCCAGATGTGTCATGCCGACTGCAGATGAGGCATGGAACCTGAGACTCCGGGAGCGCTTATATCTCTGGCTGAGGTCCCTTGGGACAGGAACTCCGAAAAGGCCTCTGCCAGAAACGCAAGGATGCCTCCCAAAGGAGCAGGCCAGGCGGCACCACAAGGGTGGCTCTCACCAAAATCGCCTAGAAAGGCGGCCGCGATGCTCAGGATTGCTGACAGTAGATGGAGAAAGGTGCAAGTCCTCCAACATCCTCATGAGGAAACGCTGATACTCTGAGAGATCAGCAGCCAGAGAGATATGGACAGAAGGTTCCTCTCCCCCAGAAGAGGGGGATGAGGAGCTGGAGGTCACCATATGTTCCGAGGGTGGCTGCACGGGGGGAGGTTGAAAAACCTGGCTGTCCATAGCCCTAACATAAGCAGGGAACCGGGCAGCCACCGCTCTGAACTGCTCCCAGGTGAGAGGGCCGCTAGGACCAAGAATGCCTGGGGAGCGAGGAGAATGTGGCAGAGGGATAGGGGCAGAGCCAAGAAAAGAAGTCGGCTGACCTCCGCCGGGCTAGGAGTGGACTGTGAGCACCCGAGGAGGGTGCCCCGAAGACCCACAGCCGACAGCTGTACAACCACGCTGGTACTGCCTTGGCTGCGCCCAGAAGAATCCCCAGTGAGGCAACCGGGCCGTGAAGGTCCAGAAGGACGGTCCCCTGCCTCAAAAGAATGGGACTCCTCAAGGAACCCGAGGAGGAGGGGTGGAAATCTGCACTACGGGCTCTGTCCAGGGCCCGAGTGGACCCCAGAAAGGGTCATGTGCCGACTCTACACCCTCGACCCCTCAGAGTCCGAAAGAGTCCTCCTCCTCCTGCAGAGGGCCAGCCTAAGTAGCTGGCATCTCTGGGCTGCCTCAAGGGGAGACCCAGGAACAGTACCCTCCCTCCTGTAGGCTTCGATAGGTCCCAAAGTTGGGCGATCAAGACACACCACTGGAGGGGTACCACCACCAAGGGGCCAATGAATCCCCAAGACCAGGTTGCAGAGCTATGGCAGCTTGCACCACTGCCTGCTGGTCAGCACCACTGACCCCAGTCCGGGGCCACCTGACTCTCCTCAGTAGGGGCTGGCCCCACTGCCGACGAGACCACAGTGTTGCCCTCTTCCACAGCCAACCCCGAGGGGTGTGACTGCTCGTCCGACCGAGCCTCGACTCTGACCAAGAGGTAGAGTCCGGTTCTAAGCCAAACCGGAGGGCGGCAGTACCAACCTTGCCACCAGGCCCGATAGTCAGAGTGGCTGGCGCACCTGTGCCCTCCGCAACCCCGCGAGTGGGATCCGCAGGAGGCACCGGGGCAGCTCGGGCCAAAGGTCCAGAGCCAGGGCCAGACGCAGCGCCATCAAGTCCACCAGCACCGGGGGCGGTACCAGAGACAACGACGGCGCCGACAGCAGCCCCAGCTGCATCCTTAGCGCCGCCAATGACACCGCTATTAAAATGGGCGCCATGAGCGGCACTGAGGACCGAAGTGGTGCCGACGACGCCCCGGGCGGACCCGGCGCCAACACGGCACTGACCAGCCCCTCGGCGCTGGCGAGCATGGACAGCGCCGAGGATGGCACCGACAGTCAGAGTCGGGGGCCTATGGCACCAAGCCGCAGAAGACATGGCGCCGTGCTCAACCTCGGCCCGGGCGAGACATGGCAAAGGAGGACGCCGATCTCGTCCCATGGCACCGCGAAGCGCGCCGACAGGCCCATGGCGCCGACTGGGCCCATGGCGCCACTTAACGACGCCGACCCGGCCTTCCAAGCTGCAGTAGCGACACTGGGGAGCCTTCACCGCAGGGGCGATTGCCATGGCGGCGCCTCCCGCCCGCTCCCGGAGGAAGCGGGACAGGCCTTCTGCGCATGGGAGGAGCCTCGGCGATGGCCAGGCAAGTAGCCGAGGCTCCCTCCTCCTCGTCCATATAGAACTGGAGGGGACCCAGAGGAAGGGCCGAGAGAGCGAGCTTGGCCCGACGAAAAGCGTAACTCTACCCCGAAAGTCAGCGGAGCTCGCCCCACTTTCAATGCGGTGTTCGAGGACCCGCGGTCCATTCAGAAGCAGGCGCCGCACGAGTCCATGTCGTGAAGCGGGCCAAGACACGCAAGACACCGGTCGCGGTTGGTCGGTGATGGAAAATCTCTCTGACGGGCACCGACGATGGGGTCACCTGCCTTCGAAGACTTTTGCCCTCCGGATCGAGACATGACCTACGGAGAAAAAAACACCAAAACAGACTCGATGTCGCAGAATTCAAATAAAAAGGAAAGATCTTACCGGGCGACGTCGAGTGGAGGCAGAACACAGAACCGGCAGGCGCATCGACGGACTGTAAAACGTCAATTTCAAATGGCTGAAGGCCTAAAATTCTTGAAGAAGCTTCCCATGAGGTGACCTCAACGGCGGGAGACGAAGAACTGGTAGGCAGGCGGAGTCGACACAGCCTAACAGCCAACCCTCGAAGGCCACGCACGCCAGGCCTCGAGGGCGGCGCCGATGGTGTGTCGGTTACTACCCTTTTTAAAAAAAGGTTCCCGGGTCCTGACCTCCGCCAATACCCATATGTGATGAATGGTGAAGACTGACACAGATAAGATCCATTGATTAGTATCCAGGGCCTAGGATACTGCAGAAGTAGCATGAGGGGACCTGAATCTTCCAGTGGAAAGGAAGATCTGACGCCATGGGCGGAGCCGAGTATTTACCACCGGTGGGTGGGAGGAGCCAGCTAGAAGACTTCCGGCCAGATTTAAAGGGAAAGGGACATGCCAAAGAGTGTGGATGAACAACACATCCACGCCTCCTAGAACAATAAATCTTCGAGAGGTTCCTTTAGTAGGTCATTACATATGGACTGGCGCCACCTGGCGTCGGGCCACATGGGAGACTTTCTAGCAATCCCCGACGGGGGACCGCCCACCCAATGTCACGTGACTGACATCAGCGTGGCCGTATATAGTGGGTGGTCCCCACACCCGCCCTCCAGTTCTCCCGCTGGAGCCAGGAAGAGGCCTGACAGCAGAAGCAAACAGGATTTGGAGTCCCTGTGCAAGAAATAAAATAAGGGGAAGGTGGGAGGGAAAAATATGACCTACTGAAGCAACCTCTTTCGAAGATCTACTCTTACAGTAAGTTCCTACGTAACTGTACTATCTTACTTCGAGAGGGTTACTTCAGTAGGTCATTACATACAGGACAGAGTCCCAAGCAGTCCCTCTAAAGAGAGACAGAGAGAAACAAGGGAGGAGGAGAAAATAACTCCAACAGAAACTGGGAACCAGAATGAACCCAGCCTAGGAAAGAAGGCCCTGCAAGACAGCTAGGCCGAGGCCAGCCGTCTGCCTAGAAGCAATGTCCGGACTGTAGTGTTTAGTAAAAGTGTGGACAGAACTCCAAGTAGCTGCGGTGCAAATATCAGCCGCAGAGACGCTCCGCAAAAAAGCAGCGGATGCAGCCATGTCCCTAGTAGAATGAGAGCCGGCAGAGGTTTTTCGTACTTTTGGTAACAATACCGAATGCAGTAGCCTAACCATTTGGAAAGGCACTGCTTCGAAACTGCTTTTCCCTTCGACCTGGGGGAAAAAGAAACAAAAAGTTCATCGCAGCTATGGAAATCCTTGGTTCGGTGTGTGTAGCCCCGAAGGATCTGATGGACGTCCATGGTGTGCAGGAGTGCCTCACTTCTGTTCGAAGGGGACCGAAAGTAAACTGAAGCTCTACTGATTGGTTCAGTGTGGTTTGACACCACTTTGGGTAAAAATTGCAATTACGTAAGAACTTACCGTAAACAGTAGATCTTCGAGAGAGGTTCCTGCAGTAGGTCTTCACATACAGGACTGTGACTCCTGGCGTCAGGTTCCAATGACAAACTTTTAGCTAGCAATCATCAGCGGGGACTGTCCCCAACGTCAGGTGACGCAACGTCAGGCTGACTATAAAAGGGGGTGGTCCCATGCCTGCCCTCCAGTTCTTTTCCACCGGAGACTTAAAGAAAGACAAGTAGAAAGGAAGGAGTGATAACTCCTAGGATTATGCTTCCTATCTAGACCCAAGGGCTAGGCAGGATGAAAAATAAAGGAAACATTCCAGGAGCTGGGGGAAGGTGGGTGGGAAACTAGACCTACTGCAGGAACCTCTCTCGAAGATCTACTGTTACGGTAAGTTCTTACGTAACTGCAATATCTTACTTCAAGAGGGTTCCTGCAGTAGGTCTTCACGTATAGAACTGAATACCCAGCAGTCCAAAAGAAAAACACGGAGACGAGGTTCTGGGAGGAAGAAGTGTCTGCCAATCGGAGTACTGTCTTAGGACAAAAGACCTTGCAGGACCAGAAGGTCGAATCCAGTTCTGCGCCTAGAGGCAATGTCTAGACTGTAATGTTTGGAGAAGATGTGGACAGATGACCAAGTGGCCGCTGCACATATCTCTTCTGTGGACACATTCCTGAAAAAGCAGCAGAGGTAGCTACACTCCGAGTGGAGTGACCTTTAACCACCCCCGGAAGGGACTTTCCATGTTTTTGTTAAGTAAAGTGGATGCAGTTAGCCAACCACCTAGATATGGTCTGTTTTGAAATGGCCTTACCCTGGCACTGGGGGACAAAGGCCACAAAGAGCTGATCTGACTTACGGACCTCTTTAGTCCAGGTTGTGTAATGCCTCAAGATCCAGTGCACATCTAAGGTGTGCAAAAGATATTCCCCCCGTTGGAATGCTGAGGATAATAGACCGGCAATTCGACACTGATTGAGAATGGTTTCAGAAACCATCTTTGGAAAAAAGGATGGGTCAGTCCTAAGGACCACTCTGTCTTTATGGAACATCAAATAAGGTTCCTTGCAGATGAAGGCCTGAAGCTCTGAGACCCGTCTGGCTGAACCGACAGCCACTAAAAACAATTTCTTCCAGGAAAGGAAGCGTGATGTCACAATTTGAAGCCGGTTCAAAAGGCAAAGTGTTTTCTAACATAAAATTAAGATCCCAGGAGGACAGAGGTTCCAGACTGGAGGTTTTAGGTGGAGGATACCCTTCAAAAAGGTTTTGGCAAACTTCAATTGAGTTAAATTTTTGCCCTCCACCAGGAGGTGGTAGGCCAACACCGCAGAGAGATGGACCTTGATGGAAGAATAACTAAGGCCCGTCTCCGATAAATGTACGAGGTACTCTAACACCTGGGTGACTGAGCACAAAAAGGGATCCAAGCTCCTGGCTATGGCCCAGATCGAAAATCTTTTCCACTTCATGGCGTAAGTGGATCTGGTAGATGGTTTTGCGGCTTCCACCAGGACTTGAGCAACCTGGGAGGAGACTCCGTAGCGGGAAGTTGCTATGTCCACAGGTGCCACACTGAAGGTGGAGTGTTTGAAGACTCAGATGCACCAGGGTGCCCTACTCCTGTGTCAGAAGGTCGTGAGACAATGGCAGGAGTGCCAGAGGTTCAAGAGCCACCTGTTGCAACAGTGGGAACCAAATCTGATGGGGCCACAGAGGGGCAATCAGAATCAAGCGTGCTCCTTCCGCCTGAAGTTTCGACAGAACCTTCTGAATGGGAGGAAAAGCATATAGAAACCTCCCTGTCCAAGAGAGAGACAGTGCGTAACGCCAAAAAGCACCATGCCTGGGAACGAGCGAGCAGAAGTTGGGTAGTTTTGCGCTGAACGGGGAGGCAAATAGATCTACTTCTGGCCTACCCTATCGAAGTAACAGGTCTTCGACTACCTCCTGCTTTAATTCCCTCATGAGCCCTGGCCACTGATCGACTGAGACTGTCCACAGGATGTTGCTTACGCCTGGGACGTGGAATGCTGTCAGAAATAGGCCATGCTGAATTGCCCAGTACCAAACTCTCACTGCTTCCCTGCAGAGAGGGTATGAGCAGTTCCTCCCTGTTTGTTGATATACCAAACTGTGGACATGTTGTCTGTCTGGATAAGAAGCGATACCGTAGCAGAAGCGATTGGAACCTGAGAGCACAGAGAACTGCCCTTGTTCTGGGGACGCTGACATGGAGCAGATGCCCTGAGTGGACCAGGACCCTTGTGTCTTGTGGTCCCCAGATGGGCCCCCAACCCGTGTCCGAAGCATCTGAGGTGAGAATCTGGTGGAGGTAGGTAGTGAAGGAAGCTCCACTAACAGGTTGGAAAGATCCTGCCACCAGCGAAGATCTTTTTGGAGGCTGTTGGAGATCATGACCCGTTGGTTCATGTCGTCCGTCCTCTGGTCCCACTGGACTCGAAGAGACCAATGGGTGACCCTCATGTGTAATCTGGCCAGTGGTACCGTAGCGACGGCCGCTGTCATAAGTCCCAGGAGATGGAGCACAGCATGTGCTGGGATCAATCGAGCCTGGGCCACCAGGGTGGCTTGAAAAACTAAGGTCTCGGCTCAATCTAATGACAGGAAAGCCTTGCTCTGGACTGTGTCTAGTACTGCTCCAATGAATTGCAGGCGCTGAGAAGGTACTAGCTGGGACTTGGGGAAATTGACTGAGAAGCCCAGCTGGACAAACAAGCCCAGAGTGAAAGAGACAGACTCTTTCAGGCTGCCTGGAGAGGGTGCTGAGAGGAGCCAGTTGTCCAGATACGGAACACGTAAATGCTCTTGTGGCTCAGAAATGTGCTACCATCGCCAAGCACTTTGTGAAAACCCAGGGAGCCGAGGAAAGGCCAAAGGGTAGTGCTCGGAATTGAAAATGGTTCTCCTGGAAGGAGAAATGAAGGAAGCAGTGGTGGCCGGAAGGACGGGATATGGAGGTAAGCATCCTGCATATCCAGGAGCACAGCCACAAGTTTGGTTGGAGAGGAAGGAGACCTTGAAGGGTCAGCATGTAAACCTCTTGAACTCGGATGAAGAGGTTGAGCATGCTGAGATCCAGGATTGGTCTCAGATCTCCGCTCTCTTTGGTACTAGGAAGAAGTGGGAGTAAAATCCCCTTCCTAGTTGATCTTAAGGGATGGGTACTATGGCTGCTTTTTGCAGGAGGGCCTGAATCTCCTGGAAGACTATGGGGATCTGATCCCTTGGATAAAAGGACCGTCCCAGAGGGTGTGATGCAGGGATCTCCGTGAATTCTATTGAGTGACCTCGCTGAATGAGTTGCAGAAACCATAAATCTGTGGTGACAGGCCTCCATCCCTCCAAGTAGAGGCTGAACCTCCCTCCTACCGGTTCCTCCTTGACGACTGGAAGTAGCGGGGGGAAGGGAAAGGAGTCAGGATGCCGAGGGGAGAGGAGCTTTGGTCCTCGAGGCAGGCTTGGGAAATTTTGCCTGAGGGGTTTGGGCTCCAGATCCAGGGGTGCGTCATTTGCCCTGATGCTTGCTCTGGGTCTTATTCCATCGCCTTTGGCTGAGAAAAGGCTGCTTATTTTGCCCTATCCTATACATGGAGTGTACATCCCGCAGGGATCGTCTGCTTCCTGCAGCCCAGTTATAATGTCCTGGGTGTCGCTCACAAAAGGATGGAACCCCAAAGGGCATCCAGAAGGGAAGACTGACATCCTGAGCCAGACCTGCGATCCTGGGCCAGGAAAGGTGCCAGATGCAGATCCTGTAGCGGCAGCCTAGCCACGAATCTACCGAGTTATGCGTGGCTCTAAGAGCATAGCGACAAAAGATTTGCCCATACTGGACCTTGTCCAGTAGCTTATTTCTGAGCAACTCATCCGTATATCCTGGAGGTCCCTCTCGAGCTCAGAGAGCAAAGCCTTCTGGAAGGCCACCATGTGTGACACATAGTTAAGAGACCAGATGTCACAGGAAGCAGAGGAATAGATCTTCCTGCCAAATTGGTCCAATTGCCTTGAGTCCTTATCGGGAGGAGAGGAGCTCAGGTGTTTGGGTTGTGCCGATTGGTCATAAGTGGCTGTAATGACCATGGAGTCGGCCGGGGGTGACAGTATGTGCGATCGGCTTTTCTGGATACAGCTGAATAGAGGCGGGCTGCTGCCAGATGGTTGTGACCAGATCCTCATGGGGACCCATCCAGGGAGAGAAAGGTAGAGGGCCTGTTAGATGTTCCGCCAGCTCTCGGCGCTGGGGATCTACTTTTGAATGCCAGCCTCCTTCTGCCTGAATTGTCTCTCAGAAGGTTACCAAAGGAGGGATTTTCTGGTGGTGATTTGGGAGATTCCTTAGCGGACTTCAACTGGTGACCGAGGGTCCGAAGGGTCGGAGTAGATGTCAGAGTCCGAAGATTCTGAGCCACTGGGGATGGACGGGTCCAGCTCAGAGGAGCCCACCAGCAAGGAACCCGAGGCTCGTCCCTAAGGAACCAGTGGTGGAGGTGCTCTAGGCAGAGGAATGTCACCCACTGGATGATGCCATAGTTCAGAGATAAGCTGGGTCCTGGCATCCTGCCACCATGCCGGGATCGCATCCATATTGGTCGGCAGTGGAGGGGGAGGAGGCTGGTAGCCTGGGTATTGTGGTTATTGCCATAAAGGGTACTGAAATCCTGGCAATCCTGGAGAGTAACCATAAGGTGAATACCCAGGGTATCCCGGCATCAGGTACCCCGGTGTCGGCAGCACAGGGCCTGGCATCAGGTAATGTGGTGCAGATGGTGGCCCATCCGGCGGCGGATAATGGGGATCTGGCCTCGGAAAAACGCCTGAAGGTTCTGCAGGGACAGCCGGGGAGGTGCTGAAGGCCACTGGTGTGGGATCAGAAAAGGCCCCGAGGAAGGCGCTCCATGTTAGAAGGATCCGGGCCAGAGACGGACTCCTGTCTGTGGGCGGCAAAAGACCAGGCTAAGGGGTAACTTGGGTAGAGACCCCAATGAAAGGTCCAAGAACGATCCTGAGGGCAAAGACAAGGCAGCATCGGATGGCGAATCCCTGGGTGAAGCACCCGGAGGATGAAGGGTCTCCTACCAGCATGCTTGTGCCGACGCCAGGGTCCTTACGGAGCCCGACGGGCAAGATGGAGAGTCTGGGCGGACGACAGTGGATCCGTCGCCTGACTTATTGGACTTGACCGGGCTGGCAGTAGCTGACAGGCCGCTGCTAGGATTAACAGTTGTGGCGTGATCCGTTGACAGGGTCAGAGAGCGACTTATCGGTAGTGCTGGGTGGATGAGACGCAATAGACACCTCGAGAGAGGCCACCCCTGGCTGCCCGCTCACCTCAGCAGGAGGGGGAGAAGTTGCCTGGCCCAGAGAAGTGGACAGGGTACCTGAAGAAGAAGTACTCTCAGTTTTTGAAGTGGAAGGCCTTCCATGTGGCGACAGACTCCTCTTCCGGCGCTCCTCCTTATCTTTCTTTTTTCTCGGGGCCAGCGGCGATGACCTTTCCCCTAGCTCCTGAAGCCCCTTTCCATCATTGCCAGCCGTCAGGTAAGAAGGTGGGCCTCAAGGGTCCACTTGCATCTGGTCCGGTGGCTCGATTAAAGCCATTACAGATGGCACGCTCATCCATGTTGTGCTTGGGGCTCAGACACAGAAGGCAGCAGGAATGGGTCGCCCCCGTAGGGACTTGTGCTCCACAGAGCACTTGTTTTGGGTGAGCCGACATACAATCGGTCAGTGATGGATGATGAAATGGTTTAGAAGAGAAAACTTTGAATAACACGCAGTGTTTGATCGCTGTTCTTACACAAGAGCCGAACTAACTGGAGGGCGAGAGCTGGACTGCCCCTTTTATAGTCAGCCTGAAGTCGCATCACCTGACGCCGGGAGGTCCCCGCTGATTGCTAGCTGCAAGTTTGCCGTTGGAACCTGACGCCAGGGGCGAATCCTATATGTGAAGACCTACTGCAGGAACCCTCTCAAAGTAAGATCTTAGGATTTATCCTGAGGACCATCCATTCCTTGTGGAAAATAAGATAAGGCTCTTTACAAACCGGAGTGTGAAGCTCCGAAATCTTTCGAGCTGATGTAATGGCAACTAAAAATAATGTCTTCCAGGAAAGGGCAAAGTCACAGCTCATGGCCGGTTCAAACGGGGAAGAGTGAGCTTCTCCAACACAAAGTTCAAATCCCAAGGTGGAATTGGGGGGCAGATGGGGGGTTTCAGATAGAGGATCCCTTTCAGAAAGGTTTTTGAGACCTCCAGCTGAGCCACGGGTTTACCATCCACCAGCTTGTGGTATGCTGAGATTGCTGAAAGATGGACCTTCAAGGAAGAATATGACAGACCAGAGTCTGACAGAGGAAGGAGGTATTCCATGACTTGTGGGGCAGAACAAGAAAAGGGGTTCCACTTCTTGGAGGTTGCCCAGATGGAAAAAACACTTCCACTTCATGGCATAAGTGGAACGAGTGGAGGGTTTTCTAGCCTCTAAAAGAACCTGAGCTACTCGATAGGAGACCCTGAAGTGAGAAATCGTTATGTCTGCAGGAGCCACGCCTGAAGATGCAGGGTCCTGAACCCCGGACGAACAAGGTGACCTTGATCCTGAGTCAAGAGGTCATGGGTCACTGGAAGTGGAACTGGTGGTTCCCTCGATAGCTGTTGTAGCAGCGAGAACCAAAACTGCCCTGGCCAGAGAGAGGCGATGAAAATCATCCTCACCTTCTCTGCCTGAAGCTTGAGAAGGACCCTCTGGAGAACGGGAAATGGAGGGAAGGCGTATAAAAATTCCCTGTCCTGGAGAGAGACAGCGAGGCATGCCAGAAAGCACCATGCCCTGGAACGAGTGAGCAAAAACTGGGAAGTTCTGCGTTGTATTGGGAGGCGAAAGGGTCGATTTCCGGATGCCGCCATCTTAGGAAGAGAGATTGTGCCACTTCCTGATTTAATTCCCATTCGTGAGTTATGGTTCGAGACCTGCTGAGACTGTCCGCCAGGACATTCTGAATGCCTGGAACATGCATGGCCACTAGGGCCAGATCGTGCTGGACCGCCCAGTTCCACAGTTGCATCGCCTCCCTGCACAAGGGGTACGAGCGAGTTTGCTGAGGTACCAAACTACTGACATATTGTCCATTTGGACCAGCAGTGATCCCTTGGGAAGGAGGGTCTGGAAGGCCTGGAAGGCATACAAAACTGCCCTCATCTCCAGAACGCTGATGTGTAATGATGCCTCCAAGCTGGACCACAGTCCTTGAGCTTGGTGCTCCCCTAGATGTGCTACCCATCCCATGTTCGATGCATCTGTAGTTAGGGATGCCAAAGGAGCTGGACTCCTAAAAGGAACACCCAAGGAAAGGTCGCAGTGGTCCCTCCACAACAGCAATTGTTTCTGAACTGCTGACGACACCAGGACCGGATGGTCCAGGTCGTCCAGGAGTTGATCCCACTGCACCCGCAAGGACCACTGAGTAACTCTCATGTGGAGCCTCGCCAAGGGAACAGTAGTGATGGAGGCTGCCATCATGCCAAGAAGGTGGAGGATCTCCTGGGCCGGGATGGTCCTGGATGAAGCCACCCACGAAGCCTGACAGATCAGGGTCTCCACGCTGTCTGGAGGAAGGAAGGCTCTGCATTGGACCGTATCCAAAATCGCCCCAATGAATTGTAGTCTGTGGGAAGGTGTCAGGGATGACTTGGGAATACTGACAGTAATCCCCGGTCTGCCAAAGAGGTCCAGTGTAAAGAAGAGCGCCTCCAGTAAAGAATCCCTGGATGGGCTGAAATCAGCCAATCATTCAGGTAAGGAAAACCGCAATACCCAGTGGCGTAAAGGCCACCACCACCACTAGGCACTTGTTAAACACCAGAGGTGCCGAGGACAGACCAAAAGGAGTGCCCAAACTGGAAGTGCTCCCTTGGAATTGGAACAGCAGGAAACGGGCGAGCAGGAAGATCGGGATGTGCAGGTAAGCATCCTGCATGTCCAGAGCAGACAACCAATGATTCTCCAGAAAGAGTGGAAAGCGACTCTGGAGGCGTCAGCATCCTGAACTTTTGTACTCGGCAGTGATTGAGGCTGCTCAAGTCGAAATGGGTCTGAAGTCTCCCGGCTTTTTTGGAACCAGGAAAAAAATGGGAGTAGAACTCCCTGTCCCTTTGCCGGAGGGGAATGCGCTCTATTCCTTCCTTGAGCAAGAGGCTTTGAACTTCTTCTTGAACGAGAAGAGCCTGATCCCTGGGAGTAAGTAGACCTTTTTGGCGGAGATTCTGGAGGAATTTCCAGAAAGTCTATAGTGTGTCCGACGGACAACAACTGCAGGACCCATGCGTTGGAGGTTATCACCTTCTATTCCTGCGCATGGCGGGCTTAACCCCTCACCTGCTCCCTCGCCGCAAGACTGAGGGAGTTAGGGGACAGGGAGTCAGGAAGTGGCAGGATGTTCAGGGGAGGACCTCCTGAACGTCTCCTGGTTCTTGGAGGCCGGAGGATTGGCAGAACCCATGGCCTTGCGTTTGCCCTGGTGCCGAGCCGGGCCTGCTTCCTCTGCCTCTAGGTCCTTTTCGAAGGGCTGTTGCTGCTGTTGAGTGCCGATTGGTACATGGACCTTAGTGATCTTAGGGCGACACCTCTGTCCAGGAGATCAGTAATAATGTCTTTGGTGTCGCCACCAAAAACCACCGAGCCCCGGAAGGGGGTGTCCTGAATTGCAGACTGTACCTTGTTGATGAGGCCAGAGATGCGGAGACAGGAATGCCATCTTAAGGTGACGGTAGGTGCCGAGGCGAGCTACAGAATCGATGGAGTCATATGTGGCTTTCAAAGCATGCCTACAGGAGAAGTGAGAGAGAGAGGCAAAGATCCTTGGATGGCTCCTCCTCGAGGCTCGAGGGTTCCATCGACTGGATTTGGGCCTCTAACCTGGCTAAAGTAGCCTTTTGGTGTGACACCATGTGGGCCACATAGATGAGGGATCTGAGCGCACAAGTGGCCGAGGCAAACTTTTCTGCAGAACTGGTCCATCCGTCTCGACTCTGTCTGGAGGAGAGGTGCTCATGTGCAGTGGAGCAATCATGAGCAGATGAAATGACAACAGAGTCTGCCTTAGGATGTGTCTTAAGAAAAGGAGCTTCCTTTAGCGCCCGGTATATCCTGTCCGCCCTCTTGGGGACAGCCAGGAGAGAATGAGGCATCTACCAGACTGTAGAGGTGAGGTCCTGGTGAGATCCGATCCAGGGAAGAATGGGGACTGGAGACAGAGACGCTAAGTCCAGATGTACGGCTAGTCTCTATCTCACGGGGTCTTGATTCTCTGACTCCCAGTGGAAGAAATCTTTCATGGTCCTCAGAAGATCCGAGAAGACAGTGTCCCGGGGGACTTGAGTGAACCATACCTCTCAACCTCCTGCCTCATAAATCAGTGACAAGGCTTAAAAATCAGGGACAAAGGACCAAAATCAGGGACACGTTTAAATTGGAGATATCTACCAGGAACCTGGTAGAATAAGGGGCTTAGTGTAAAATGCATTTTCTAAGGAAGAACAAATCTGTAACTTTAATGTTTGACATTATGTTGTGCTTACAACCTCTACTGTTTGGTCATGGAACACAATTTTAGGAGGGACAGAGTAACATTTTGAGGTAAAATCAGGGACATCCCTGAAAATCAGGGACAGTTGAGAGGTATGGAGGGAACCTTGCCTTTTGGACACTCAGGTTCCCTCCAAGGCAACCTCCGCCGACTCGTCATCACCTGCCCCCTCATCAGGAAGATTATAAATGTTCAGAAGGGCAATGTCCTGATGTGCCATCCCCGAGACGTGTACCGTGGATGGAGAACAGCTCCTCGGGGATGTGGACCTTGGAGAGCGTGGAAGTGGGAGTCTTGTCTCCAGGTCTGCCACCAACTCCGAGTGCGCCCCCTGCCATCAAGACTGGATTAAGGTCTTGAAGTCTGGCATAGCCGGAGGAGGTGGAGGTGGAGGTGGTGGTGGAGGAGTTTGCGGCTGAGGGGGAGGAGGAGGAGGAGGCATTACTGCTGGGGGAGGGTAATGATACCCCTGGTAACCCTGAAAATGGTGGTAGGGGTTGTAACCAGGGTAGTACTGTCCAAAGAAACTCCACTCAGGAGGAGGATCAGCCAGGAATGGTCCCAGAATACCCAAGAGGACAGGGGACAGTTAAGGGTCTAGTATAAATTCCATCGTCAGGTCTGTGAAGGGGACCACGTCGGACCCGCTATAGTGTAAACTGGCGAGGGTCCGCGCCGGATAGCTAATGTTGGGGCCAATGCCGACCGGCACCGCCTAATCTGGCACCAGAAAGGATCCGCGTTGGAGGGCCTGACGCCGGGCTGTGGCGAAGGGGGCCCATGGACCAGGTCTGGTGCCGGAGCAGGAGGCTGGGGTAGACCACTGGGCCCTGGCTGGGGTAGAGCTGCTGGAGTTCTACGTCGGAATTGGAATCACCGGATCAGACGGTGGGATCGGGACCGGGATATTCGTCGGGTCCGAAGGGATCCCACCTGAAGGAGGAGAAGGGGCCTCCACTGTAAGACCACACGACTGAGGAGAAGCCTCCTTCCCCGTGACCCCATCAGGGGAGCACGGGACTGACCTTGAGGAATAGTCTACGACGTCAAGGGGTTCCGCACTGTCTTCACCTGGGGTATCCACCTGAGAAGGGGGGGGTATAGGCAAGGGAAGAGGGGCATTCTCCCCCTGGTTCTGCCGGACGTCAGGTGACGCGCTGTTAGGCCCCGATGGGAAAACCACGCCTGAGCGGCAGTCAGAGATGGACGTCTTACCAGATAAAGCTGGGCGGGTGGGGGAGAAGCCCCCGGACAATTTATCAGCTGCTGCCAGGCGGGTCCCTGAAGGCTGAGGAGCCATCTTACCGGCGGCCAGGAGCCAAATTAGCAGCGCGGCCGTCGGAGGAGCCGATGGGAAACTGACCCGTTGGAAGATTTTTCAGACTTACCATCCGAAGTCTTCTTAGGGCGGCGGCTGAGAAGCGGCCTTGTTTGCCAAGGGCCGTGGAGGCCTCAGGTTGGTCCGTGCGGAGCGCCCCGCTCTTGGAGATTTCTCTCTGGTGTTTCTTGAAGGAAAAGATTTTTCGGAAGAGGACTCTCTGATGCGGTCCATTTGATTCTCTACTATGCGGACATTGAGAAGGTGGGCCTCCAAAGCCTGCTGTCTCCGCTTTTTGGTGGCCTGATTAAATGTTTGGCACTCCGAGCAGGACGAGACAGGATGGTCTGGACCCAGGCAGATAATGCACTTCAGATGACCATCCTTATGAGGAATCTGCGAGCAACGGGATGAGCACTTCTTCTTGGGTGAAGACAGTAAGCAAATGTAGAATTACGTAGAGAAAAAGTTAGTGAAGGAAAAAATCTGACACAAGAACTACGATGATCGCTGCTGGAAGTCTGCAATGCGACGGCCACTGACGGCAGGCGTAGGGACTGCCACTATATGGCCAGGCTAACGTCGGTCATTGAGGTCGGTGGGTTGGTCTGGCGTCAGGGACTGCTAGAAAGTTCACAGCGGCCCGACACCAGGTGGCGCCTAGTCCTACAGTCATGCCAAAATACTGGCACCCTTGCACTTTTTCAAATAACTCACAATTTCCTTTAAACATAAGTTGAAATTAACAACAGTACAGTATTTGGTTTCCACAATTCTTATTTCTCTGTTAATATTACAGAACCTTTATTTTTGATTCAGAATTGAATATATCCTTTAAATCAGAACATGAAAAGAAACGCATTGACAAAATTATTGACACCTAGACTTAATATTTGGTAGCACAGCCTTTGGTCAAACTGCAATCAACCGTTTCCTATAGCCATGGATGAGCTTCCTGCACCTCCCTACTGGCAGTTTGGCCACTCCTCTTGTGCAAACTGCTCCAGTTCTCCCAGATTTGAAGGGTGCCTTCTCCCAACTGCTGTTTTCAGATCTCTCCACAGGTTTTCAATGGGATTTAGATCTGGATTCATTGCTGGCCACTTCAGAACAGTCCAGCGTCTTGTCTTGAACCATTCCTGGGTGCTCTTTGAAGTGTGTTTGGGGTCATTGTCCTGCTGGAAGACCCATGACCTTCGGAGATCCAGCTTTCTGACACTGGGTTCAACATTACGCCCCAAAATGGCCTGGTAATCTCCAGATTTCATGATGCCATGCACACGTCCTGCGCACTCAGTGCCAGAGGCAGCACAGCAACCTAAAACATCACTGAACCTCCTCCATGATTGACTGTAGGGAAGATGTTCTTTTCTTTAAAGGCTTCATTTTGTTTTAAACATAGAGATGATGTGCTTTACCAAAAGCTCTAATTTGGTCTCATCTGTCCACAGGACATTCTCCCAGAAGGATTTTGGCTTGTTCAGGTGTGTTTTGTGACCCCAGTGAACTTTCTTATTCTCTCTCTCTCTCTCTCTCTCTCTGCAGTGGGGTCCTCCTGGGCCTCCTACCATATAACCCCTTTCATTGAGTTGGCGACGGATGGTGCAAGTTGAAGCACGCCGTTACCTTGTGTCTGAAGGTCAGCTTGAATCTGTTTGGCAGTTGATCGAAGTGCTTTCTCCACCATTCAAACAATCCTGCGCTGCAATCTTCGATCAAGTTTTCTCTTGCGGCCACGTCCAGGGAGGTTGGCTACAGTGCCATGGGCCTTAAACATCCTGATTACATTACGTACGGTGGAAACAGGAACATCAAGGTCTCTGGAGATTGATTTGTAGCCTTGAGATTGTCCATGCTTGGCTACAATCTTCTGTCTGACCTCCTCAGACAATTCTCTGGCTGTCTTTCTTTTCTCCATGCTCACTGCGGTACACACAGTGACACAAAACAGAGAAACGAGTCCTTTCTCTATTCAAACTGGTTGAATGAGTGATTTTTATATTGCAGGCACCTGCAACTCACCACAGGTGAGTTCAATTCAAAGTGAAGGAGAATCACCTGCTTGAAATCTAATTATTTCTAACTACTTCTAAAAGGTGCCAATAATTTTGTTCGCCATTTAAGGATTTCTGTGTGGAAATAAGCTAAGACTTGGTAAATTTTTCGTGCTTTGTGTTTTATTCCTCTGCAAACCAAAGAAATACATATGTGGATACCAAAAT
Organism: Neoceratodus forsteri; assembly: GCA_016271365.2. Lineage (NCBI taxonomy): Eukaryota > Metazoa > Chordata > Ceratodontiformes > Ceratodontidae > Neoceratodus > Neoceratodus forsteri. The sequence goes on from CM057449.1 coordinate 826,668,545, forward strand.
ATTTTTAATTTCAACAATTTTCTGGAGATGGTGCATTATTAGAAAAAACTGCAAAGAGGCTAATATTTTGTACGACGGTATAAGTAATGACCTACTGAAGAACCTCTTGAAGTAAGATCCACATGTTCAACTTGAGGGATGGTATGATCTGGGACAGAGTTACCATCCTGAGGTTACAAGACCTGAGAGACTGATTCAGATCGTGCAGATCTAGAATGGGGTGCTAGCCCTCCATCCACTTTGGGACCAGGAAGTACCTGGAAATGAACCCTGGGTCGACAGGGGGGATCTGCGACTCTGACCACTACCATCTTGTGGAGGAGTTGGGCAATGTTGTCTCAGAGAGCCAACTGACTAGTCATGGAAACCATTTCCTTCCGTGGGGCGCAGGCTCGACTTGGTGGGTACTGCTCAAATTCCAGAGGCAGTCCCTGGCCACCCACTTCCAAGACCCTCTTGTCTGTTGTGACAGCGGACCAGGCGGAAAGGAAGTGGGGGCCGACACCCCACAGGAGGACCCAGAGTGGGTGTGATGGGTATGGTGTTGGCATGCCCCCATCCGTCACTGTGCAGGCTTGGAGGATGAGGAGCCGGCCTGGGGACCACCGGGACCTTTCCCTCTGGGCTTCCGCGCCGTTGAGGTCTCTGGCTATGGCCGAGGGTGCCAAGACTGAGCCTGTTGCTGCCCCTGGTACTGGGGCTGCTTGGCCACAGGGGCAGAAGGCCGAAAGGGCTTTCTCTTCTGCTTTTTGGAACCCTGGGATTCCTTCTGGCCAGAAGTAACGGAGTCCAAGGTGGCACTGGACTTTTCTATGCGCTGAGGGTGACTGTCGACTCCAGGACCGAAAAGATCAGTGTCCATCAATTTGTGTTGAGTGTCCACAATGAAGGTAGAGACCCTCAGCCAGGCCCTGCGTGCATGGCGACTGCAGCCGCCACCAAGCGGGTGAAAGAATCCTGATGTCCAGAGCTGTCTGGAGTTGCTGTTTGGTAACTGACCGTACTGCCTGACCATGGTCTGGAGGTCAGCGGGAGATGAGGAAGAACCTCATCCAGAGAGCCCAAGAGGGCATGAGAAAAATGCGTCATGATGACAGTTGAGCTTGCCTGAGGAAGGCCAAGGTAAGCGGCAGCATAGACTTTCCTGGCATCATGGTCCAGTTTCCTGGACTCTCTGTCTCGGGGTCTATCCGCATCTCCTGAATTATTAGAGCGCCGAAACACAGATTCTGTCACCAACCCCTCGGCTGAGGGGTGTTCTGTGAATCCAGAAAGGGAGCCGATGGGAACTGCGTATTTGTGGGCCATCTGGGCAGAGGGCGCAGGGCAGAAGGCTGGGTGCTACCACAGCTCCAAGGCCGGCCCAACCATGGCTTCGGCCCCAGGGAAGGCCTCTGTTAGAGAATCCCCTCTTTTGAGGGCATCAGTGAGTGGATATTCAGCCCACTTTTGAACAGGCTCCAAGGGCATCCCCGTAGATTTGGAGACTAGATGGAGGATGCCCATGAAGGACGTGGGACCTTCCTCCATCGAGACTCCCACTGGATCCCTTGTCCAAGAGAAGCGGGAATGCAAGTCGGAGTCTGAATGGTCGGCCCGTGCCATGTCTCGACCGCTGGGGGCAGTCAGGAGTGAGGGCAACAGACAGCCTATGTGGAAGGCCCTTGACAGGCCAAGACTCCTTGGCACAAGCCCCGGAGAGAGGCTGCTTAGGTGGCGGCTCCACCCTGATTAGTGGGGAGGCCGGGTTTGGCCGATCTGGAAGGGTCTGAACTGGCTACGTGGGTGGAGGAGCCATGTCGACCGGCTCTGGAGGGGTTGGCGTCGGCCTGGAGGACGACAGTCAAGTAATGGCTGATGTGGAAGCCTGGGTCGACTTTGAACCTGCCATCATCAACTGCTGCCACATCAGGTCCTCATAGCGTCAACGCAGTTTGTGTTGAAGCCTCTCCTCACCCAAGGAAGACAAGAATGCATGGTGGCCATGCCACTTTTTAGAACTCCTTGAATGGCATTTATGAGATTTCTTCGGCCTGTCGATTGAAGGTGTCCGAGACCTCGACCATCGGGGGGACCAATGGGGGTAGTCAGAAGGAGCCGGGGAGAATCGCGGCTCTTCAGGTCAGGACAAGGACCGTGAAGAGTTCCCAGCAAGCTGGGTCTTTCCTGCAGGCCCGGTGGCACTGAGGGTTGAGGCACTGGATGCCACACCTCACCCGCGTGCGACCTGGGTTCGGGAGCAGGCGGAGTCGCCTGCTGGGAAGAGATTGAGCCAAATGAGGACTGTTCTCTCTTCCTGGGGGTGAGAGGGAATGCTCGCTCATGGAGCGATCACCTCTGGCGGCTGGGGTTCGGCCGACTGAGCAGCACGGCGTTGCTGGGTGAGGGCAGAGCTACGAGCTACGCTTGCTGCAAGGCTGAGTCCGCAGGGGTGGGGTGGGGGAAAGCAAGAAAAGCCTCCTACTGGCGTGTGAGATGACTGTGGCCCCTGCTGACCCTCCTCAAATCCCAAATATCGGCCCAGACGCCGCCAAGAACTCCCTCTGAGGACCCGATGAACTCACGGTAAGACCTTCACACTTAGGAGTAGCCGAGGGAGGATGGAATCAGCCCTGGAGATGGTACCGGGGTCGGGTCTGCCGGTGGTCGCCGGGAGGAGTTAGGGAGATCTGAGGGTTCAGGTTTGGAGTAGGGTGAAAATCCGTGTAGGCGCTCCTGAAGGATGCCGGGATGTATGAATAAAAAAAAAAAGTTGGGTCTTTCCTCTGTAGGTTCGGTCAGGACCGGGTCCTGAATAAATAATTATTGGCCTTATCAAGTGACAATGGGTCAACGGGGTCGATAATCTCGACAGGGTCATGGTCCCGCATCTCGGCCAGCTGGCCTGATGGGGTTACCATGAAGCCAGTGGCCAAGGCAGCAATCTCGACTGAAGTCGAGACAGCAGATTCCTGGGACTGAGACCTCTCTCTCGATATCAAGAACCCTGTCAATGAATCTTCTTTCGACTCCTTATCCTTCATGAGGGAACCGGAGACGTGTGCACCCGAAGGGCCCTCTTCCTTGGTTGGGTGAGACTGGCACAATTCCTTGAAGGAGCTTGAAAAGGTGGAGCGCAATTTGAGTGGGACGCAGACCGACGCAGAAGAGGACCGATCAGCGGCCAGAGCCTCCTCCTCCTCGAAAACCTTCATCTGCTCTAGCTGATCAGCTGACCCCACAGCTGCAGAGACTGCCCAATGGGCCTCCTTCGATTTGACCGGGGGGTGTTCAGTTTTTCTGGTCGGCCGAGCTGAAGTTGTGCGAGACGATCATCCAGGACGTTAGGCTGGAACGCGTTACAAAAGTCGCTTTGACACCTTCAGGCAAGATTCTTAAAGGGAAAGGACATGCCAAATAGTGTGGATAGAACAACATATCCACGATCCTAGAACCACATGTTCTGCTCCAAGGATGGAATTATATGAGATAGAGTGACTATTCTGAAGGTGCACAATCAAAGGAACTTGTTCAGGTTATGCAGATCCTGTATGGGGCGCCAGACCCCTGTCTGTTTCAGAACCAGAACCCTACTACCTCCTTCTGGAGGAGCTGGGCAATGTCTTCCCGAAGGGCTGACAGCATGTTGGCGGACACCATGCCATCTCATGGGCGTGAGCTTGGCACAGAGGGTAAGCCTTTAACTCCAGAGGCAGACCCTGACCAACCACTACAAGGACCCACATGTCTGTGGTGACAACGGATCAGGTGGAAAGGAAGTGGTGGCGCTGGCCCCCCATGGAAAGACCCAGAGCAGACAAGACGGGCATGGGGGAGGAATCCCCCAGCCCGTCACCGTCTGAGTTGGAGGCGGAGGAGGGACCAGCTGAGGAAGATGTAGGGTCTCGTCCACCCAGTTAGCAGACGACTGAAGCAACCGACTTCAGTCAAGGGCACCAAGCCTGGGCCTGCTGCCCAGTTGGGGTCTGGGATGGCTTGGCCACAGGGCAGAAAGGGAACAAAAGGGCTTCTTTCTTTGAATCTTGGAGCCCTTGGGATCCCTCTGGGCAGAGGTAAGAGTCCAGGGTGGCACTGGACTTCTAAACTTTAGTGAGGTGTCCTTCCACCCCCGGCCCAATCAAGTCAGTGCCCAAGAAGGGGCTACTTGACAACTTGTGCCGAGTGTCTGCCATAAAGGTGGAAATCCGCAGCCAAGCCCTGTGGCGCATGGCAACTGTGGCAGCCACAGACCTGGCGCAGTACTCACTGATGTCAACGGCTATCTGGAGCTGTAGTTTCGCCACTGCTCGACCCCTGTCCCAGACTTGCATGACCATGATGGTCAGCCAGGAACCAGGGAAGCACCTCACTGAGAGTGCCCAGTAAGGCGTGAGTGAAATGGGCCATCAAAAGGGCCAAAATCACCTGCCAAAGGCCAAGAGAAGAGGCTGCATAGGCATTTCTGGCCATGTGATCCAATTTCTTGGATTCTATATTGGGAAGCTTATCCATGTCCCTGATGTTGCTGGTATGCTAAAAGACCGAGTCAGCCACCAGACCTTTGGCCGAGGGATGCTCAGTGAACTTGACAGGAACCGTGGAATCGGGTATTTAGGCGATTCAGTTGATGCACACTGCAAGAGGCATGGTGCTACCAAAGCTCCAGAGCATGGCAAGAATGGCCTCAGCAACCAGGAAGGCAACCCCTGGGGAGTCTCCTCGTCGAATTTCGCGTCAAGGGATACTTAGCCCATTTTGGACAGTCTCCATCTGGATCCCAGTAGACTCAAATTAAGCAGCCCTGAAAGAAGTGGACCGTGCTCATGAACAAATCCTCTCCTGATTTGAAGTCCATGACGAGTACCGAGGAGGCCCTCAGACTCAGAGGATTCGCCAAAAAGTGGTTGATCTCCCAAGTCCCCACTGACTCTGTGGGTCTATCGGGAGTAACAGTGACCGACAGCAGACAAGAAAGCCCGAGAGTGAACGGGCATCCTTAGAGAGGGGACCATCCTTTGACTGCCGCAGGAGGTGGCTTGACCCTGATGGGGGGGGGATGCCGGAATAGGCAGAGCCTAAACAGGCTGGGCCAGAGCAGGCTGTGGCCTGGGTGGCACCAACCATGGAAAAACCAGGGTGGGGACCGGAAGCGGCGTAACCCTGGACAGCATGAGCAGCAGACACATGAGCTCTTCACAGCACCAGTGCATCTTGCATCAGAGCCTCTCCTTACCTGAGGAGGAGGAGGAGGAAGAGGAAGAAAAAGGCATACCGCTTGCCACGTGCCAAGAGCAAGAGGCGCTGATGTTAGGCATGGGCTGCTCGACTCCGGTTAAGAATCGAGACCATCGAGGAACCCAACAGCAAAAGAGAGGAACCGGGCGAAAGCCATCGGGTCCTCCGCGAGGGAACGGATCCTGAGGATTATGGCCTGGATCAGGAGGCTGGTCCGACTCTTCCTGGGAGGTGACAGGCAGGACCTGAGTCGTAGAGTGAAGTATCCACCTTGTCCTGTGATGATGCGTCGAGCGGCTCAAGAAAAATCTCAACAGGTTGGTCGACATGCATCTCTGTCGACGGGGAGCCATGGAGCCAGTGGCTTGGACCCGAAGGATTGACTGAGTTGAAACCTCCAAAGAGCAGGATTGCGAGGGCCAGACAGCTCGTAATCCCACGATCGACCACTGAGACCATTTTTGTTCTTTTTTAAGATTTAGAGGATTTTGGTGCCTTGAGAGAGACCCTGCCCCAGGGTGGGAAGGAACTGGCACAAATCCTGAAATGCCCCATAAAGGTGTGGTGCCAAAGGAAAGCGGCATAAAAACTGAAGCAGAAAACACATTCTGCAGCCTAAGCCACTACCTTCTTGAAGGCCGCAAGTTGTTCAGTAGACCCCGCCAGCCATGGAGACTGCCCGACGGGTGTCTTTCAAACAAACGGGAGGGTCTCATTCATCTGGGTGCCCTAGAATAAGACGAGCGTGCCTGTCCTCTAAAGTCTTCGGATGCAGAGTGTGACAAAGGATGCAAGCCGGGGGATTGTGCTCGTGGCCCAGGCAGTAGACGCACAAGGTGTGCGGGTTCATCCAAGACATCTTCTGCCACATCACACCATTTGAAACTGGCACCAATTTGCAGTCATCCATGCTGATAGGGAGTTTTGAATGGAATTCAAAACCAACCTGAATTTTTTATTTTAGAAAGCAAAGGGCCTACACAAATGCAGAGCGCAATGGAGGGAACCTCCTTCTTTCAGCGGAAAGGAAGATCTTACGTCATGGGGCAGTGCTGAGGGGGTTATAATCTGGGTGGGTGGGAGGAGCCAGCTTGAAGAAGACCTTCCAGACAGAATTAAAGGGGAAAGGAACCCTGCCAGAAGTGTGGAATGTACACCATATCCACATCACTAGAACGGTCTTTTACACACACTGCCCAATATTACTGGAACTCCCTTCTTGAAAAGCTACTTAATTCCACCTCTCTAGAAGGGTTCGAATCAGGGCTTAAAGCCTATTTATTAGAAAGCTGCCAATGCAGCAGCTATCGCTGATCCTTCTTTACCTTCCCTAACCCATCTATTTAATATACTGCTGCCTCATGATACTATCAGATTGGTGTATGGTGTATTGACTGCTGATGAATCTGTGTGTATATTTTTTGACTACTGGTGAATCAATACGTATTTATTATTGAGTGTATTCTTACATACTGACCTACCAATTCAGTTATTGTCTTTTTTAAGGTTCTGTGCAATTTGCCATTTATAACTAAACGTCACTGTGTCTGTATGCAGTTTGTACTCTTGCCAATTTCTTGATGTTATGTAATCATTTAAAAAAGTACAGTTACATAAGAACTTACCGTAACAGTAGATCTTTGAGAACAGCTCTTGCGGCAGGTTACACCGTTAGGACTGAAGCCAGCAGGTGCCAGGACCCCACAGAAATTTTCTAGCTAGCAGTCTTCAGCGGGGACCGCCTCCGACGTCGGTCCCGCCCCCGACGTCGGGTGTAGTACATAAGGAGGCGGTCCCCATAATCCTCAGATCTTACTTGAGAGGGCTCTTGCAGGTAATATATTACAGGACTTGACGCTGCAGGCCCCCACGGAAAATTTCTAGCTAGCAGTCCTCGCTAGGGACCGCCCCACATTAGTAACTGGTGTCAGGAGACGTCAGTATAAGGTGTCCCAGACCCCGCTTCCAGTTCTTTTCCGCCGTTAGCTCGTTGAGTGCCGCAGAAAAGTCTGTGCTCAGCTCTTCCTTCGTCAGTTTTCACCGAAAACCTAATTTTTCGATAGCGTCAGTACTAGCCGGTGTATGTCGTCCCCTACACTCCTCGAGCACAAGAATAAGTCGATTCATCGCGGCCGCTTAACTTACGGCAGAGAGACAGTGACGGCCACTCCCTGTGCCTGTTCTGAATAGGCCCCCATCACCCGGTTGAGAAGTGCCAGCACTGCCTCAGCTTTTAACGCTGCCACCAAAAGCACAAGCAAGGCAACCCTGAAGCCCACACATTCTAAAAGAAGACAATGAGCTCTATGGAGAAGGAGCTTAAAAATTGAGGCAGGTGTCTACTTCTCCGAGGCTATCGGAAGAAGAAGGACAAGGAGAGGCACGGGACAAAGGCTCCTCCACCGCTTTCTCCTTGGGAGTCGCTGGGACGCAGGTAACATCCTCCTCGAGGGATCGCTTTCGGACGGCCGCCTCAGAGGTTTCTGAGGCGGCATCGCATCTGGCTCACACCTGCCTTTGCAGGCGCCCGCAGTTGGAGGCCTCCGCCTCTGGTTCGCCACAGGCTTGCGGGCCTACCACTGTGGGCGACTCCAGTAAGCTGGGCCGCTCCTCTGACGTCCGCCCGGAGAGGGCTGGTAAGACGTCCGACCTCCAGGGCGACGGCGGCATCCTCTCACCAGACCAGGCCGATCTCTCTTCTCGGTCTGTCTCCGTGACGGCCTCGTAAGTCGGACGCCGGCTCCTCCGGCGCCGAGAGCTCACCTCTAAGCCTCACGTCGGCTCGTCCGGCGTCCGGCCTATCTGAGGAACCGACGGACGGACCCCCAACGTCCGTCGTTCTCGGTTCCCCGCAGCCTTCGCTGTCGCCTGGGGAACCAAGTCCCCAACCTGAACCCGGGACTTTTCCTCCATCCCGGGCGGTTGGGGACCTTTGTGCCGTCCCTTCCTCCATCTGGAGCGCCGGGACCCGTCAGCTCCCGGACGCCGGTTCGGCGCAGGCTTCTCTCCAATGTCGGTACTCTCCGCGCCAGGGTCTCTGCCATCGGCCCCGACCGGCTCACCGGCTCCAGGAGATATTCTGCTTCCATCGGGCCCTCTGGGCTCCCACTATGGACCGCGCTTGGAGGTTCCTGGCTGGCCGCTGTGCCTGTCTGCCGCTCTGCTCCCAGGTATCCTCCGTCTTATTCGACGCCGGTGTACCCGGAATCCAGTATCCGGTGCCACAGTACCAGGCGCCGGGCTTCCCAACGCACTGCAGGCTTGACGCTCAATCACCCGACGCCGGGCTACCCAGCAGTCGGGTTTTGATACGCCCATCTGGGTATAACCCGTTCCTTATCCCCACCTCCTCCTCCTCCACCGCCTGCGGCTGCCAGTGGACCTGCAGGAGACTCTGGCTTCCTGGTGAGCTGAGGCACAGCTCAACTCACCAAAGAGGTCGAGAGCCGCCTTCGTGATGGTGCCATCCCAGGTTCCGCACGCCCCAGGCGGCATACCCTCACCACCTCCAGACCCGGATTCTTCCGTCTGGATCCAGAGAGGCAGACACGCCCCTGGGGACTCCCTAAGGGTCTGTTCCTCCCCCGGTCAGGAAAGGAGTCTTTCTCTTCTTCATCCTCCTCTTCACACTCGGACTACTCGGACTCTTCAGACGGCTGCTCCGAGAGAAGAAGCCCCTGGCCTGTCGAAGCCTGCCAAGGACTCCTCTGAAGTCTCTCCGGAGGATCCTTCTTTTATGGATTAGTTAGAAAATCCAGGAGGTTCATCAGTGGCACTCCTGGAACCAGATCCTCAGCGCCTGAAACTCGCTGAACATCTGGATCTGCCCATGACAGCTCCTACCTTGGTGCCACCCTGATAGAGCCTCATGCCAACCTTGTTACCACAATATGGAACAGCCGCTGGCCTTAGCTCCACTTCCTAGGAAGTCGAACAGGCTATATCAGGCTCCAGAGGGTGTTGATTTCCTGGATTCTCACCCTCATGCCGACTTGGTCGTGATTAGCGCTGCTCATGGCCGGTCGGCGAACCCAAAACATCTTAGCTCGTCACCTCCTGATAACAATCTTGCCTTCTGACCAGCATGGGAGAAAGATTTATGCTTCCTCCACACTGGGGATTAGGGCCCTGAACTCATGCCATATGGGGACTACCAGAAGCCATCCTTACTCAGGCGAAGCCAAGCTGGACTCCTTGCCTGACTCCTGCCAGCAGAAGTTGGCTGATCTTGTCCGCCTGCTCTGCTCGGCCAGTCGACACATGTTGCGCATGACATACGCACAGTGGACACTGGTGGCTGGAGCTCAGCTTTGCTTGTAGGCTCACGTGTCATGCTTGGCTCCGCATGTCAGGTTTGGTCACGGAGATGCAATCTGCTATCCAGGAAGCACATCTTCCGGGGTCAGTGCTTTCAGGGTGATGTCAAGGTACATCATTACCGATTTGCAAGAGAGGGTCTTCTCAAGTCAGTTGATTCCATGTACCGTCCCCATCAGCAGCAGCAGTCCTTCGTAGAACAGAATCTGCCAAAGGCGAAACCCCAGAAGGCGGGCCACAAAATGCGGGCCTCAGGGGCTGCTAAGCCCCGCCCAAAAAGCAGCGGGTGCTTCAGCTGTGGTGCTGCCCCACACCACCTGACTCCTTTCCTCTCCCACTGCCTCCGGACTCCCCGGAGGAACCGGAAGGAGGGAGGTTTTCCCTCCACCTTCTGGGTGGGAGAGGATAACCACGGATTCTTGGGTGCTCCAGCTCATAGCAGAAGGACACTCCATAGAGTTTCTTCAGAAACCACCCCGCCACCCCCCTCTGAAGTCATCGTATTCAAGGGAACATCTTCCTTTGGTCCAGGAGGAAATTTCAGTTCTTCTGCTGAAGCAAGCGATAGAGCCCGTTCCCCTTCATTTTCAGGGGATGGGTTACTATTCCCATTTCTTCCTGGTCCCAAAGAATACGGGAGATCTCACACCAATTTTAGATCTCAGTTCCCTGAATCTTTATGTAGAGTACAAAAGGTTCAGGATGCTCCTTTGCAGAGCCTTCTGCCTCCTCCAGCCGAGTCAATGGCTTTGTGCTCTGGATATGCAGGATGCTTATCTGCACATTCCCATTTGCCATCTCATCGTAAATACCTTCATTTTGCGTTCCAGGGACCACTACCAGTTCAAAGGCTCCCGTTTGGTCTATCCTCGCCCCGTGTATTTGCAAATGCCTGGCAGTGGTGGCGGCCACCTGCGTACCGAAGGAGTGCAGTCCTGTACCTGGACGACTGGCTCCTGGCGGCCTCGCCCAGGAGGAACTCCTGTGTTTCCTCTCCCTTACCCAGCAGGTTTTGCCTGCCTGGGTATTACCATCAACCATTCCAAGTCTCATCTGGACCCATCCCAGAGGCTACAGTTTATTGGGGCGATCCTCGATACGACCATGGGCAAGGCCTTCCTGCTTCCGGACAGGGCAGCCTCCCTTCAGACCCAGATAAATCTGTTGTCCGACCGCAGGATGGTCTCTCTGAGGTCGGTCTTTCCTTCTCGGACTCATGGCGGCTGCTATCCAGACGGTCCTACTTTTCGACTCACATGAGGATCTCTCAGTGGACCTCGCTCTCAGTGGGATCAGCTAGTGGGCGATCTAGATCCTCAGTTCTGATCTCCCTACTTGGATGATCAGAGACTTGCAATGGTGGATGGTTCGAGAGGGAACCTGTTTCGGGGGGTTCCTTTCTTTCATCCTCCCTCCCAGACCCTAACCACAGGCGCCTCAGGCGAGTGGGAGCCCATCTAGGCCCTCATCGGACCCAGGGCTCTTGGTCCAGGCTAGAACAAGCTCTCCACATCAATGTGCTCGAGCTTCGGGCAGTGTTGTACGCTCTCCAAGCCCTTCACCAATACATCCTTCCCGGCCACCTAGCCGTCCAAACGGACAACATGTGCATGGTGTGGTACATCAACAAGCAGGGAGGGACTCGGTCCTACCCTCTATGCAGGGAGACAATGAGGGTTTGGGATTGGGCAACATAACACGACCTTCACCTCACGGCGATTCACATTGTAGGAGTCGGCAACACCCTGGCAGACAAGCTAAGTCGCTCTTCTGCTCTGACTCATGAGTGGGAACTGGACCAAGGGGTCCTAGACAATATCTTCCAACTTTGGGGAACACGACAGGTCGACCTGTTCGCATCCCCCCTAAGCATAAAACTTCCATCTCCTGCTCGCTCGATTTCCAGAGTGAGGCATTTTTAGACTGACGCTCTGTCTTTAGACTGGAAGGACAGATTAGTCTATGCCTTCCCCCCCAATTCCTCTTATCCACGTGTCTTGCAGAAACTAGCTTCAGAAGGAGCGAGAATGAGTCTGTTAAGCTCCTTTCTGGCCCAGGCAAATCTGGTTCTCTCTTCTACAACAATATTCAGAGGATCCTCCTCTTCCTCTTCCTCTATCTTGAGGTTTGTTGACCCAGGATCAGGGGACCCTGGTCCATCCAGGCCTCAAATCCCTTCAACTGCATGCATGGCTCCTGCAGACCTAGCCCAATCCCGTTTTGGAGTGTCTCCCAAAGTGGCGGAGATTTTAGTGGAGGCCAGAAAACCCTCCACCAGATCCACTTATGCCATGAAGTGGAAAAGATTCACTATTTGGGCCGCTTCCAAGAACGTGGAACCTTTCTCCTGTTCAGCGGGGCTTCTGCTGGAGTATCTACGTCATCTGTTTGACCTGGGTCTCAGCCATTCTTCTCTGAAGGTACACATGGTGGCCATTTCGGCCTATCATGTTCCCTTCACAAACAAGGCCTTTGCTCAACTGGAGGTCTTCAAGACCTTTCTTAGAGGGGTTCTCCATCTGAGGCCCCCCATCCGTACTCCTGCCCCCCCTTGGGACTTGAATTTTGTTCTCGAGAAACTTACCCTTCCTCCCTTCGAACCTGCAGCTTCTGCGGATTTGAAGTTTCTTTCGTGGAAGATGCTCTTCTTGGTGGCCATTACTTCGGCTCGAAGAATCTCCGAGCTCCAGACCCTGTAACTGGTATTTTTCCTTTAAACTTAGATTGTAGGCTTGTAGTGACACTATACTTTCTTTCTGTGTTGTCTTTACTTATAATTGTTTTGGGCTGTTGAAAATTTAAAAATAGTGGTGGTGTAATTCTGTGCTGTCTTTAATTGCTGCAAATTTTAGCCCCCTCCCCTCCCACCTTCCCCCAACTCTTAATTATATGCCCTGATAAATCTGATTGACAGGAGCTAAACACAGGGTATAGTAAGAGGTGTGAAGTAGGAGGGGCATAAGGGAAGAAGACCACCCTCAGCACGACAAGTTTTGACTCATTTATTTATTTATTGGTTTCTTTTCCTTAAAAATATATATCTGAGGATCAGTTACAGGATTTTAGTACTGTAAATAAATAAAGAGAACTAAGAGAGCTTCAGTAGCAGATAAGTAGTGGAATTGCAGTATAATGTGAGGGAGTGGTGCAATGCAGTGGCTGTGGGCAGCCATATTCAGGCAGACCTTCTGGACACTGAGGTGCTGCCTATCTGCATGCATCTCTCGGGACTGCGGATGAGGTAGCCAGACTCAGAGCGGAAGTAAACTGGGTCAGGAGTACCATCACCCTGTCCAGAACCACCCAGTCCAATGCAGCTGCCTCAAGGATGCCGAGAACGAGGAGCACTTGGATGACAGTGGGCTCAGGGAGGTTAGAGCAGTCAAGCAGAGGCACATCCCAGATCCTATTCCTCTCAGAACTCCTTATGCCACACTGGCAAATGAGGGACGACCAAATAGAGTACCCAGGGAAGTGGAAGGAAAGGATGTGGAGGTTAGGCAGGAGGTGACCTCAGTGGGAAAGCAGTGGACCCCAGAGGAGGAGGAGCGAATCCTGGTGGGGACTCCATCATAAGAGGATCCAGCTAGGAACACAGGAGGGGAGGACAGGGAGGTGAGGTGCCTACCAGGTGCCACGGCATGGAAGGATGGAAGGAAGATACTGGGGATCACTGGGAAGGCAAGACAGGAGGGTGAGCTGGATGTCATTATCCACCTAGGTACTAATGACTTGGCAAATGGGGAGCCAAAGGAAGTTCAGGAAGAGTTTAGGAAACTGGGAGGGTCTCAAGCAAGTAGCTACTTCTGTCACTTCTCAGAAGTACTACCTGTGAGAGGCAAGGAGAGCATAGGAGTGCATGCACCAGGAACTTTAACTCATGGTTGAAGAACTGGTGCTGTGAGGAAGGGTTTGGATTCATTGGTGACTGGGGACCCATCTGGAGGATGGAGGTTTGTTCAAGCCTGATGGCCTGCATCCATCCTGGAGGAATCAAGCACTCAATGATAAGTTTAAATGCTACATTGACAAGCATTTAAACTAGCAAGGGGTGGCGGCTAGCAAGGATGATACCTACTTGCTCACCCCACAGCTAGTAATGGAACCAGTGCACCAGAGGGTGGCTATCTCTGCAAAGCAGTGTGCAAAAGATGGAGATTAGTGTCCAAAAGGTGGATAAGCAGAAAGGGCAAAATTCAGCAGAAGGGCAGACAGCAAGGAGAACCAGGGATAAATGACAACCAAGGAAGGGGCTGGAGTAGAACAGTGAAGCAGTCTAGGGAGGTCAAATCATGGAAAGCCATGGTGCAAATGCCAGGAGCCTTAGCAACAAGATGGAAGATCTGAGGCTGCCTATGGTACAGTCAGACCTGGACATTGTGGCCATCACTGAAACCTGGTGTAATGATAACCATGACTGGGAGATGGCCATACCTGGCTACAACATATTCAGAAGAGACAGAGCAGGCAGGAAGGGAGGAGGAATGGCACTGTATGTGAAAAATGACATAAGGGCCACACACAGATCCAGGAGGAACAAAATGGGGAGAGATACTGTGGGTGAAGCTGGAAAGGAAAATGGGGCCAGCCATCACACAGGTGTGGTCTATAGACCACCAGCCCAGGAGGAAGAAACAGATAGGAGTTGATGCTAGCCATCCAAAGGATGGCAGACAAGGTGAGGTAGTACTGGTTGGAGACTTCAATATACCAGACGTGGACTGGAGCATCCCAGCAGCAGCATCAACTAGAGCAGATTTATCCTGGACTCCTTCAGGTGCCTTCCTCAAGCAACTGGTCATGGAACCAACTCGGCAGAAGGCAATACTGGACCTTGTGCTCACAAACAGGGACAGTGTGATGGGGGTAACAGTGGGGAGCACCTGGGTAACAGTGACCACCAGTCATTGTGGTTTGAAATCACAGAAAAGAGCAGAACCAAACCACACAAAAACACGTATCCTGGATTTTAGGGGGCAGACTTTGGGAAAATGGGAGATGCTTGAAAGAGGCATTAAGGGAATGGGACAGGAATCAGGGATTGAGGAACAGTGGGCAGTATTTAAAATGGGGATTATAAGAACAACAGAATTATGCATTAAGCAGGTTAGCAAGAGGAAAAGGAAGAGGAGACCATTATGGTTTTCCAAAGAGGTAGCAAAGAAAGTGAAAGCCAAAAAGATTGCATTCAGGCAATACAAAAGACACAGGCAGAAGGGGATAGGGAGAAGTACCAGGAGAAACAAAGGGAGGCAGGTAAGTCAGTAAGGGAAGCCAAAGCTCAGACAGAAGAACACATTGCAAAATCAGTGGTTAAAGGGGACAAAACCTTTTACAGGTACATAAGTGAAAAAAGAAGGACAAAGGGGGGATAGTGAGACTGAAGGGGAGGATGGAGCCGTGGAGGATGACAACAGTAAAGCTGACATATTGAACAGATATTTCTGCTCAGTCTTTACTAAGGAAGAGGGGGTAATGGGTCTGAAGGGAGTACAAGGGTGAGAATGGTGCAGAAATGGACACAAGTCCTTTACAGCGAGAAGGGTCCTGAAGGAACTGGAAGTAATAAGAGCTGATAAAGCAATGGGGCCAGATGGGGTGCACCCAGGGTCTAAAGAACTAAGAGAGGTGGTGGCTGAACCTCTGGCTATCCTGTTCAGCCAATCACTGGAAACAGGGAGGTACCCAAAGACTGGAGGACAGCAGATGTAGTCCCCTTATACAAAAGTGGGAACAAAGAGGAAGCAGGGAACTACAGACCAGTCAGCCTCACCTCGGTAGTGGGAAAGATCATGGAAGCACTACTGAAGGAGAGATTGGTGGAACATCTGGTTGTCAATGGACTACAGGACCCAAGGCAGCATGGTTTCACCAGGGGAGGTCATGTCAGACCAACCTCATTGAATTTTTGACTGGGTGACTAGGGAGGTGGATCAGGGAGGGCAGTGGACATGGCCTATCTGAACTTCAGCAAGGCCTTTGACACTGTGCCACATAGAAGACTATTACACAAACTGGGAATATGGTGTGGGCAGGACAGTAGTGTGGTGGGTAGGTAACTGGCTGGGTGGCAGGACACAGAGGTGGTGGTAAATGGCTGTCACTCCACAGAGGAAGAGTGACCAGTGGGGTACCACAGGATCAGTGCTGAGACCGGTCCTATTCAACATCTTCATCAGTGACATTGCACAGGATATAGAAGGCAGAATTTCACTGTTCGCTGATGACACAAAGCTCTGTGAATAGTAGACACACCAGAGGGTGTAGACAGAATGAGAAGGACCTGCAGAAACTTGAAGAATGGTCAAGGGTTTGGCAGTTGAAATTCAATGCAAAGAAGTGCAAGATAATGCATATGGGGCACAAAACCCTGGCACAATATATCAGTTGGGGGTGAGGATATAGCATGCACCAAGCAGGAAAGGGATCTTGGGGTTGTCATCTCTGATGACCTCAAGGTAGGAAACAGTGTGACAAGGCATCAGGTAAAGCAAATAGGATGCTGGGATGTATAGGCAGGGCATACCAGCAGGAAAAGGAGGTCATAATTCGCTATACAAGACACTAGTGAGGCCCCACCTGGAGTACAGTGTACAGTTCTGGAGACCATACCACGTAAGGACATAGACAGGGTAGAGAAGGTTCAGAGGAGGGCAACAAAGATGGTGCATGGGTTGCATCACAAGTCCTATGAAGACAGGTTGAAGGAACTGAACATGTACTCCCTGGAGGAGAGGAGGAGAGGGATATGATAGAGACATACAGTATCTTACAGGGAGGAACAGGGTGCAGGAAAACACTATTTTTAAGCGAAAAGATGTTTCAGGACTAGAGGGCATGGGATGAAGTTGAGGGAGGACGATTCAGAGGAAACATGAGAAAGAATTCTTCACAGAACGGGTGGTGGACAAGTGGAACACCCTGCCAGAGGAAGTGGTGGGGCTGAAACAAGCACGGGATTTAAGAATGCATGGGATAGACATAAAGGAATTCTAGAGGTCAGGGGTAAGGGGAAATAGACTTCTAGGAAAACAAACTGAACTTACAAGCTCAAATGGGCAGACTAGGTGAGCCATAGGCCCTTATCTGCCGACACTGTCTATGTATCTATGTATCTATGTGTAAAATCCCCTACTTGATTTTTCACAAGGAACGAGTTGCTCTTCGCACGAATCCTAAGTTTCTACCTAAAGTAGTAGCAGAGTCTACTTTAAATCAGTCCATAGAGCTACCTGCCTTTTTTATGCAGTACTCTAATCAAGGGGAATATTTACTCCATACTATGGATGTTCACCAGATTCTGAGATACTACACCAACAGGACGAAGGATCTCAGAAAGATCGATCAGTTGTTCGTCTCTTTTGCTCACAAAAGGGAAAGCAATGCTGTTTCCAAGCAATGCCTGTATAAGTGGTTGGCTCATTGCATCACTTTCTGTTATGACAAATACCACAAGACCCTCCCGGGTCAAGTCAGAGGCCACTCCACAAGAGGAGTAGCTGCCTCTGCGGCTTCTTTCAAGAATGTGTCTGCGGCAGAAATCTGCGCTGCCACCACCTGGACTTCCGTCCATACCTTTACGAAACACTACAGTTTGGATGTTGCCTCTCGCCGTAGAGCAGGCTTCGGGTTAGCTGTTTTGCAAGGCCTCCTATCTTGAGGCTTGCACGGCTAGAACTGCATCTTGGAGTAGTTTTCCTCCTCCCGGTGGCTTTCTTTGTTCCAGACTGCTTGGGATTCAGTCCTATATGTAATTACCTACTGCAAGAGCCCTCTCGAAGTAAGATAGTACAGTTACGTAAGAACTTACCGTAACAGTAGATCTTCGGGATAGGCTCTTGCAGTAGGTAATACCTTCCAGCCCTCCATCCCCCTAGGCTTTTTCAGCTCATTTTCCATTGAGGGAAATATCCGCTCCTCTCTCATCTGGCCTCTTTCGGCCTGTGGCGGGAAAGAACTGGAAGGCGGGCGTCCGGGACTGCCCCTTTATGCCGCGTCTCCTGACGCCGTCACCTGACGATGGGCGGTCCATCGCCAGGACTGCTAGCTAGAAATTTTTTCCTGGGTCCTGCCACCGCCGCCAGTCCTATATGTAATTCACTCACTGCAAGAGCCTCTCTCGAAGATCTACTGTTATGGTAAGTTCTTACGTAACTGTACTTTCTCCCGCCAGAGACTCCTGGCCGCTGGATGACATCAGAAGAGGAGACCGAGGATCCGCCACCAGATGGCAAAGACTATCGAATAGGAATGTCCCATCCCATAAAATGGGTGCCTGACTACGACATACCTCCAAAAAGGGGGATGGTGGGCGGGAAGGTACCTGCTGCAAGAGCTGTTCTCGAAGATCTACTGTTACGGTAAGTTCTTACGTAACTGTACTATCTTACTTAGAGATACAGCTCTTGCAGCAGGTTACACCATAAGGACTGATTTCCAAGTAATAGTGGCAATCATCGCCACCACTGGGAGGAGGAAAGGTAGAGATCTCAATATTACTCGAGCCTAGGACAGAAGTCCCTGAAGGACGGCTGGACCGAACCCCGCTCTTCGCCTCGATGCAATGTCTAGGCTGTAATGCCTGAAAAAGGTATGCACTGAGCTCCAAGTGGCTGCAGCGCAAATAGCTGATGTAGAGACATTCTTTAACACCGCAAATGAAGTACCCACCCCTCTTGTGGAATGACCTTTGACCGCGCCCAGTAAGGGTTTATTGCGCTTGTCATAACAGAAAGTGATGCATTGGATGAGCCACCTAGAGAGTGTCTGTTTGGAGACAGGAGCTCCTTTCATCCTGTGAGCAAAGGAGACAAAAAGTTGGTCCGACTTTTGGAGCTGTTTGGTTCTGGTCAGGTAGTATCTGAGGCAGCGATGCACATCAAGGGTGTGCAGAAGGGCTTCTCCTCGATTAGTGTACCTTGGGAAATACACTGGTAGATCAATATCCTGATTTAGTGTGAGGGCTGAAACCACCTTAGGCAAAAACTTTGGGTTTGTCATTAGGGATACCCTGTCCTGGTGGAAAACCAAATAAGGCTCTTTACACATAAGAGCATGCAATTCCGATATCCTTCTAGCCGAGTAACAGCAACTAAAAATAACGTTTTCCAAGAGAGAAAACGTAGCTCGCAATCCGCGGCTGGTTCAGAAGGTGGCAGCGTAAGCTGCTCCAGGACAAAAGGTAAGTCCCAAGGAGGCATCGGATCCTTAATGGGCGGCCTAAGGTGAAGGACACCCCTTAAGAAGGCACGAGTAGTGTCCAGCTGGGCCACCGTCCGATGACCTATGGGGGCATGATAAGCAGAGATTGCACAGAGGTGCACTTTAATCGAGGAGTAAGCCAGTCCGGAGTGGAAGAGGGAAAGCAGGTAGTCCAGAACCAGCTTTTTGGGACAGTCTAACGGCGGAAAGCCGCGCACTTCAGCCCACAAACAAAATCTGTGCCATTTCATGGCATACGTTGCATGGGTTGCCAGTTTTCTGGTGGCAGAGAGTACGTCTGCCACTTCTTGCGAGACCCCATATCGCATCATGGCTATGTCTCTAGTAGCCAAGCGTGCAGGTTCAATGAGCACAAGTCTGGGTGGACCGATGAACCCGCCTCCTGAGACAACAGATGAGAGCTGACTGGCAAAGGAACTGGAGGTTCCCGGGATAGCTGGTGCAGAAGAGGGAACCAAATCTGTCTAGGCCAGAAGGGTGCGATCAGAATGAGCATCGCTTGCTCCCTGCAAAGTTTTAAGAGAACTCTCTGGATCAATGGGAAAGGAGGGAAGGCATAGAGGAATCTGCCCACTCAGGAGAGGGACAACGCGTCTCGCCAGAAAACAACAGGCCCTGGATCTAGCGAGCAAAAATTGGGCAGTTTTGTGTTGGATGGGGATGCGAAAAGGTCTAACTCTGGAGTACCCCATCTGTGAAACAGATCCTCTGCCACCTCCTGCAGAAGTTCCAACTCGTGGACTCTGGCCTGAGAGCATCTCAGACTGTCTGCGATGGTACAGTCCACTGCCGGGACATGTACTTTAATTAGGTTTGTGCCGTGTTGAATACCCACTCCCACACTCTCATGGCCTCCCTGCAAAGTGGGTAGGAGTGAGTGCCTCCTTGTTTGTTGAGGTAATACATCACCGCGGTATTGTCTGTTTGTAACAGAAGTGTGCCCAGTGGAATCTCCGACTGGAAGGCTTGCAGAGCATAAAGGACTGCCGTAATTTCCAGAATACTGATGTGGAGATGAGACTCCTGGGCTGTCCACAGGCCCTGAGACCAAACACCGTCCAGGTGTGCTCCCCACCCGAGCCCTGAGACGTCTGTGGAGAGGGCCACAGTCGGAGACGGCGCTGTGAAGGGAACCCCCGCAGAGAGGTTCCCTGGGTTTAGCCACCATTGCCAATCCCGAATTACGGCATTCGTGATTTGGATTGGATGCTGCAGATGGTCTTGCCTTTGGTCCCATTGCACCCGTAGCATCCACTGGATTACCCGCATGTGGAGATGTGCCAGCGGGACTGTCGCAATGGCTGCAGCCATGTGTCCGAGCAGGTGAAGGACCAGTCTGGCTGGGACGGTCTTCTTCACCGACAAGTCCCTGATGAGGGATCTGATGTGTTCCACTCTGTCCGAGGGAAGAAAAGCTTTTCCTCTGACGGTGTCCAGAACTGCTCCTATAAACTGCAGTTTCTGGGACGGCACCAGGAGTGACTTCTCGGAGTTGATGAGAATACCCAGTGATTGAAAAAGGGACTGGGTGCGGTGAATAGCCGTCATCAGTGCCTCCCTGAGGGCGCTATGAGAAGCCAGTCATCCAGGAATGGGAACATGTAGTGGCCTTGTCTCCTCAGAGATGCCACTCACGACCGCCATGCACTTCGTGAATACGAGGTGCCGACAACAGCCCAAGGGAAGAGCTCAGAACCGATAATGAGTGCTCTGAAATTGAAGCGCAGGAACCTCCGTGCGCTTTGAGCAATTGGAACATGCAGGCAGGCATCCTGCATGTCGAAGAGCCCTTCTTCAGCATGGGAATTAGTCCCGAAGGGTCACCATGCGGAAGCGCTGTAAATGACAGAAAGGTTGAGGTCGCTGAGGTCCAGTATTAGACAGAGGTCCCTGTCTTCTTTGGAATCAGGAAGAAGTGAGAATAGTACCCTAGTCCTCTCTGGTTCTCTGGGACGTGCTCTAAGGCTTCTTCTTCCAGAAGCGCGAGCACTTCCTGCTGTATGAGCAGGGCATGCTGACCCGAATATCGGGAGAGCAGGGGAGGTCTTGTAGGTGGACTGCCTACAAATTCTATAGAGTGGCCTTTTTTGACCAGCTGCAGAACCCACCTGTCGGTGGTAATCGATTGCCACCCTGGCAAGTGGCATACGATGTGACCCCTGACTTTCTTTTCCCGTTGATCCTGAGAAGGGGCGGGGGCCGGGAAGGAGTCATGCTGTGGCAGCGTTTGATCCAGCAGGCTGGGCCGACTTAGCAAATCACTGGCCTCTGCCTGGGGATGACTTGGCCTGGGCCTTGCGGGTGAAAGTGCCCCTCTGCTGTTAGCCAGAACGTGGCTGTTGCCTTTGTAGCCGGTCACGGAAACGGCTCTGGTTCCTACGGAAGGAACTAGGCCGAGACCTGTACATAGCTTGTACAGATTGGACTGCCTACCCTGCGTCCTGAAGTTTGGTGATTACTGTCTCGGAGGCTTCACCATATAGGACCTCGCCATTATACGGGACGTCTAAGATGTTCTTCTGGACGTCCGGGGTAAAGCCGGAGACACGGAGCCAAGAGTGTCTCCGGAGACACACACCTGAGGCTGCAGCTCTGGCTGAAGAGTCCGCAGAATCATATGCGGCTCTGAGCACCTGGGTCCCCACATCCGAACCCGTGTGGAGGAGGTTCAAGAGCTCCTCCTTGTGGTCGCCATCAGGCATCTTCTCGACCAGGTCCTGACCCTGCTCCCACAGTGCGTTCTGGAACTGAACCATGTGGGTCAGGTAATTCAGTGACCTGATGGCACAAGTTGCAGCCATGTATATGCGCCTTACCCAGGACACTCCAATTGCTTGGATTCCTGGTCCGTGGCTGTGTGCTCAAATGCTGAGGTCTCTGAGACCGGCCATGCGAAGCAGTGATGACCAGGGAGTCAGCCAGAGGATGGTTCACCAGATACTGGTCCTCCCTAGGTGCCTTGTACAGGCGGTCAGCCTTCTTTGGCACTGTGGGAGTGGAGTGTAGACTTTTCCAGGCAGCCTTGGTGATGTCTGCAAAGGTATCCACCAAGGGCGGCACTACCACAGGCTTCGGATTTTTCTGCCAAAGGTAGCGAGCAAGGCATTGTCTCTCAGGATTGAGTTCTTCAGCATCCCACCCCATATTCTCCTGGATGTGCCTCACGATCTCCGCGAAAGAGGGATCATCCGGAGGAGACCTGGGTAGGTTGTGTGGGTCCGGAGAGGGAATGCTGATAGGAGAAGGAGATCTGGAGCACCCTGAGGTGTCAGATCTGGAATCCTCCCCAGACGGAGTGTACCGGCATTGTCTGGGGCTCTTGGGACTGGGTGACCCTGAGGGGGATCTAGAGGGAGGTCTTCTCTTTTCTGAAGATCTGCACTGAGCAGGTGGTGTATGCTCCTTGGGGGTTGGTGACTGTCCTACGGGCCCCTTAGGCGGAGGCGGTGAAAGAGTAGGTGGAGGCGGAGTCGGAGTAGGACGTGTGGTGACCACATCTTTTTTGATGGTGTCCCACCAGAAAGTAAAAAGTTCCTTTACCTCTGCCAGATTCATACCCGATGACGGGCCTGGCGCCGGTGGCCTGTCGCCAGGGTCGGACGTCGGGTCCATGGCGGTCTCCCGCTGCAGGGAAGGTTCCCGTGGGAGCCCGGCATCTCCGGTGTCGCCCGCCTGGTCCTCGGGCTGTGTGGCATCCTCCTCCAACGAGTCCTTCTGACCGGCGTCCACCGGCGACGGTGGTGCGGTCCTCTTCTCCGGAGTAGCCGACGTCGGTCCCCTGGCCGATGCCCTCAGAGGCGAATGCCTGGCCGGCTCCTGGGAGCACCAGTCATGCATGGCCGATGTCGGGTGGGCAGACGTCGGGTCCAACATCCGTTTGAGGGACGTCAGGTCCATGGTCTTATGAGGAACCGGATCCGATCCACGCGAAGGCTGGGAAACTGACCTGGTGTCAGTGTCCCGCCGGCGGGAAGAAGATTTATGGCGCTCCCCGGACTTCGACGAGGCCTTAGATGGAGTGGAAGAGGCCGACGGCCTGGAAGTCTTAAGGGGCTGTAGAGAAGAGGAGCTGCTGGAGGATCTGAACCGGGGGAGGCTGCGACCGAGCCCTGGAGGGAGAGCGGTCCGATCTCGAGCCGGAGCTTCAGGAGTCTGAGGCCCTAGCAGGGGACCTGGACCTTTCCTGTTCTCGGTGCTTGTGGGTTTTGCCCGACTGCCCCCGGGAGGAAGGTTCTTTATCCATGGTTTTCAGTTTCTCCTCCAAGAGAAACGCTTGAAGGGCCTTCTGGCGGCAGATCCTGGTGCGAATGTTGAAGCCCTGGCAGAAGAAGCCGGCCTTGGTGTCGTGTTCCGGGCCTAGGCAGCGCACCAGGCCGATGATCCTTGAAGGGATCTGTTTGTCGCACTATCATCTCGAATGGTGAACCTCAATAGAAGTTGTTGGAGAGGACATCTGTTGATCCAAAGTCGAAAGAAAGACAAAAATCGTTGTAGTTCTAAAGGTCGTCGCACGCTAGAAAGTGAGACTGAGAGGCCGATGCTGGCGATGTTGACGGCGGGAAAACAAGGGGATTATGGGGGGACCGCCTCCTTATGTACTACGCCCGACGTTGGGGGCGGGACCGACGTCAGAGGCAGTCCCCGCTGAAGACTGCTAGCTAGAAAATTTCCATGGGGTCCTGGCACCTGCCGGCTTCAGTCCTAATGGTGTAACCTGCCGCAAGAGCTGTATCTCGAAGTAAGATCATTACTTGCAACTAATTCCAGGTCGCCCCTGAAAAAGGGACCATTAGTCTCAGTGGACCCATTACCCAGTTACCAAAATTCCATAACTATAAACAAATACTGATAAATAAACTTCACAGAACATGTGGTGGAATCATGGAACAGGCTGCCGGCAGAAATGGTGGGGGCAACTACCCTTAAAAGGCTTAATCACAGCTGGGATAAGCCAAGGAGACTCACGGTCCCTAGGGGAGCAACAAAGGATTGGGGAGTGAGGGTGCAGGGAAAGCAGGAGACAA
Source organism: Neoceratodus forsteri (assembly GCA_016271365.2). Lineage (NCBI taxonomy): Eukaryota > Metazoa > Chordata > Ceratodontiformes > Ceratodontidae > Neoceratodus > Neoceratodus forsteri. The sequence goes on from CM057449.1 coordinate 826,692,322, forward strand.
TCCACCAGTACAGCAGGTTGGTGGGTTGAGGGAGTACAGCAAAGGCGGAATTGATGGACCTTCAGTCTCCTGCTGTCAGATTATATGTTTCTATACTAGTTCTTCTCAGCACCAAGTAAGTATTAACAGAAATTCAAGCCATCTGTTTGTAACAAAAAATACAACTCTCATACCATATGCTTCTTCAATGAGGGCACAATATGGGTTGATGCCGGTTCCATTCTGCTTGGCTTCTTGCTCTCCTAGTCGTAGGATGTTTTCTAGTCCGTTCAAAGAAACTTGCACTATTTTAGAATCCATCACTGTCAGAAGGTCACACAGAGGCTTGATGCAACCTAGCACTACTAAATACCTTGCGAAAAACAGAAACAAAACTCAAAAATTCTGAATTATACTTCTCTACTTTTTTTTTCGTTAACTCAAGCTTTGTTTTTCTCCCTGCTGGCAGACAATGCCGATCGCCCCACCAGGCAACCTCCTGGTTACGAGACTGGCTGCCTCCAAAGGTAAGGTTGGTGCAAAGCTCAAAAGTATCAGGGGGCCCTCACCCTAGCAGACATGAAAATTATGTAACTCTTATTTATTGCCTTGACCAGGCTCAGGGGATGTGCCCTCTTCAGTGCCCAGACCATGCATCCAGCATCCCCCCAGGTGGCCCAGACTGCGAGGCCCGCAGCTTGCCCCCTGCATCAGGGCTCTCTGAGGGGAGGGACCAAGATCTAATCTACCTGAGGCCCCAGGCAAAGCTCATGCCTGGGGTGTCATTCGGGCAGCAGTCCTGAGGCTTCACGGTGCAGCTGGCCCAGAGGTTTTCTTGTGAGTTCCCCGAGGTGCGGATGTGCAATGATGTCAGCACGGGTTAGGCGTGCTCCTGCACCTGATCTACAGGACATCTGCAGTCACCTCACCCCCCTGAAGAGTGGCCCCAGCTGCTGCACACCCAGCCTCCACTGCGTGTCACTGATACATAGAGAAACCACAACCCTCCGCCCCACAGGAGGAGACGGTCATCCTACCTCTCCCCCCGCCCAACCATTTGATGCACCATGCTCATTCCTGAATGTGAGTCATCAGTGCCACAGGCAGCAGTGCTACTGCTGTGCCAGCAGGCTGGCTACTCACTGTAATTCTTGATCTTGCAAAATATCTTCACCACTTATTACCACTACTGTGTCTGTGCTGAAGGCATAAGGACCCAGCTGGAACTAAGTCTTTCTGCAGCCTACACTAGTGACAGTGCCACTCACAAGGCAGACACAGTGATGTAGTGCTCGTGGACTGGTCAGTAAGTAATGTCAGCCCTTTGCCTTCCTTAGTTCTACTTGCTAGGACAGAAAAATAAGTGGGAGAGAAGAAAAAATTACTCACCTTAGTAATTGCTTTTCTTCTCATGGAGTCTTGCTGTATTAGGACTTAATGCAGTTAGCCACTGCACTCGAACTGCCCCGGAGAGGATAGGGTTAACTCCAGAGCAGTCTGGAGTTCCACAGCGCGAGGGCACTGTTCAAAGCTCTATCTGGATAGTTTCAAATGAAACTGCCAGGTTCTTTACGAAGCTAAACTAATATAGCAAGTCTGTGTGGAAAAGCTCTACACTAGCCATTGGCTACCTACCAGTAGTAGGACAACAAAAACACAACAATCATAGAATAACAACAAAATCACCTGTTATTGTTAGAATCACCCATGACAAGACTATCAGGCCCCTCTCCCAAAAGACTCAAGTCCAGAGAGGGAGCCACCTATCACTTAACAAAAACAGAATCACCTAGTTCCTAACCCAAATGAACAAAAAGGGGAACTAGAGAGAAATTGAATGGCATGACAGTGCTTGCACTAATTTGACAACCCCATACTCAAGTAGGAGTTCTGAGCGGGTAGGAGGGAGGGTTGTCCTAATACAGCAAGACTCCATGAGAAGAAAAGCAATTACTAAGGTGAGTAATTTTTCTTCAAACACCATGAAGTCTTGCTGCTATTAGGACTTAATGCAGATTATACAGCAGTACCTCCATGGAGGAGGGTCAGAACCTACTTGGGAATGAGCTCTGAAGCACAGCTGTGCCAACCAGAGCATCTCTCCTGGACTGGACATCCAGGAATAATGCTTGGTAAAGGTGTGACTGTTTTGCAGGTAGCAGCTTGGCAACTTCCAAAATGGGAATATCTCAGCAGCCGCCAGAGATGCAGCTGTACCCCTGGTGGAATGAGCCCTCAGTCCTGAGGGAGGTTCTCTACCTAGTTTTTGGTAACAGAACTGATACAAGAGACAATCCACCTCGCAATTGTCCTCTTAGTGGCAGGTCTCCCTTGCCAACTTCTCCATAGGTAAGGAAGAGTTGGAGGGATTCAACCTGTGACCCTGGGCGCTCCAAATAGCAGCTTAGGGCTCTTTGACGCCCAGACTGTGCAATCTCCTCTCCCTGAGGAGGAATGCTCAGTGAAAATACTGGGAGAGATGGATTGGTTGAGATGAAAATCTGAAACCACTTTAGGTAAAAACTTTCTGTTAGTCCTAAGGACTACCTTATCTCTGTGAAAAGAAATAAAATCTTCTTCTACTGACAAGGCCTGTAATTCACTTAAACGTCTAGCAGAAGTGATAGCCACTAGAAAAACAGTCTTCCAAGTCAAAAACTTGAGGTCTGCCGAGGACAGAGGCTCAAAGGGGGGTTGCATTAGCTGAGCAATGCAAACATTCAGGTCCCATGCAGGAGCTGGTTCCCGAAAGGGGGGGTTAGTGTGAAGTAACCCCTTAAAAAACTTGGAAAATACAGGGTGAGAAGAAAGGGAAGCAGGCTTCCCCGCTGACACAAAAGCAGAGACAGCTGCCAGATGAACCTTTAAGGTAGCTGGCCTAAGGCCTAAGGAATTTAAATGGACCAAATAGTCCAGTAAAATGGGCAGATTAGCAGATTCTGGGATAATCTGCTTCTCAGAACCTAAATGGAAAACCTCTTCCACTTAGAATTGTAAGTGGCTCTAGTGGAAGGTTTCTGAAGCCTTTAAAATATCCAGGACACCTTGAGAAAGGTGTAAATCAGCAAATTCTAACTCCTCAAGAACCAGGCCTTGAGGTGGAGGGAATTGAGGTTCGGATACCACCTCTCCTGTGCACAGGTCAACAGGTCGTGGGTCCTGGGCAAGCTCAGGGGAGGTGGAATGTCAGGACAGGAGGAGAGGTACCAGGGCTGTCTGGCCCAGTCTGGAGCAATCAGAATCACTCTGCAGGGCTGAGTTCTGATTTTTACTAGTACCTTGAAGAGGAGAGGGAAGGGGGGGAAAAGCATACAAGAACTTCCCTTTCGAATCCAACTGAAAGGCGTCCAGTGGGACTGATCCCAGAACTGGAGGCCTGCAACAAAACAGGGGAAGTTGGTGGTTGTCTGGGGCTGCGAAAAGATCTATCTGAGGGGTGCCCCATTTGGCAAAGACTGACCCCAGCACCAGAGAATTCAGAGCCCATTCGTGATGGCCCTGAGAAATTCTGCTGAGGGCATCCGCCAGGACATTGTCCTTCCCTGGAAGGTGAACTGCTATCAGGGAGGTGTTCAGGGAGTAAGCCAGAGACCACAACTTCATTGCTTCGGTGCACAAGGCTGATGACCGAGTGCCCCCTTGCTTGTTGATGTACCACATTGTTGTGGTGTTGTCTGTCCTGACTTGGACTACCTTGTTCTGGACAGTAGTCGAAAAAACCTGGAGAGCTAAGAGAACAGCTCTGAGTTCCAAAAGGTTGATGTGGAGCAGAGATTCCTGAGGGGACCACACTCCCTGAGTGGAAAGGTCGCCCAAATGTGCCCCCCACCCTAACAGGGAGGCATCCGTGGTGAGGGTAAGGGAATGAAGAACGGAAGAAGGGGACCCCTGAGTTGGAATTGCTTCCATCCTGCCACCACTGAAGGGCTAGGATCAGGGTTTTGGTCACTGGGATTAATTGGATAGGGGTCCTTCCTTTGAGACCAATAGGACCTCAAGTGGAACTGGATGTCTCTCATCTGAAATCTTGCTCCCTGCCCGACAGCTGTGGAAGCAACCATGTGTCCTAGGAGTTGCAAAAGTGCCTTGCTGGTCGAGACCATGGGGGTAAAGGAGGATGCCAGGCAATGAGTCTGTCCACTCTTTCGGGAGGAAGAAATGCCCTGGCTGACTTTGTGTTCAATTCTGCACCTATGAAAGTTAGTACCTGAACTGGTTCCAGAACTGACTTTGGAAAATTCAACAGGAATCCCAGAAAGTGAGAAGTTGCTGGGAGACTTGCAAGTGGGATTATACCTGATCTGGAGACAGCCACTATGAGCCAGTCGTCCAGGTAGAGGAAACACAGCAACCCCTTGCCTTCTTAAATGAGCCACTACTACAGCTAAACATTTTGTGAAAACCCTTGGAGCAGAGGTAAGTCAAGGGCATTGCTCTGAACTGGTAGTGGCCAGAGGGTAGTTCAACCTGAGGTACTTTCGGTGAGAAGGCCTGATCAAAATATGAAAATAAGCGTCCTTGAGGTCCAGGGAAGCTAGCCAGTCCCCTGGCCTTAGGGAAGGCAGAATCACTGCCAGAGTTAACATTTTGAACTTTGGTTTCAAAAGATGCTTGTTCAGGAACCTTAAATCTAAGATGGGCCGCCACTCTCCTGTCTTTTGGGGTAAGGAAACACTGAGTACAGACCCTGCCCTGATGGCAAGGAGGAACTCTTCCACTGCCTTGCAGCCCAGCAGAGAAGAAACCTCTGCTTCCAAAGCAAGGGCTTCTGAAGGATTTGCAGGTGGAAAATGTCTGGCTCTCATCTTTGGGAACTGTTTGAAACTGAGAACCAGACCTTGGTTTACCACCTCCAGAACCCATTTGTCCGGGTTAGGGACAACCAGTTCTGGCTGAAAAGTCAACCTGCCCCACCGGTACAGGAGAATCGGCCTGGGCACCCCATCAGGGTGCCTGCTTGGCAGCAGCTGTAGGCTGAGGAGAGGGAGATGGTCTGCCTGTGCCCCGCCTCACCTGCCTCTGAAAACCCTCTGTGCAAAGGCTGAAGAGGCCTGAACTTGATAAAAGGGCCTGTGGTAAGGCCTGCCCTACCCCTGGGGCATGCCTTTATGGAGTGGCATGCCCTCCTTAGCTTGGGCACTTTTGTAGGTAGTTCTGTATTCATCCATTTTCTTCATGTAATTTTCTGTTTGATCCCCAAACAGAGAGTTTCCTACTACAGGAAAATCTATAGCCTTGCCTGAGTATCTTGGGACAGATTAGTGCATCTAAGCCATGCCAACCTACGGAGAGCTACAGAAGTGGCCATGACCCTAGAGGAAACATCATTAACATCAACGGCAGTATGAAATTGAACTTTAGAGGCTTCAATGCCATCAGCAGCCACTTGTTCCAACTCACTAGCCAGCTGGCCCTGGGCCTGCTTGGCTAACTGCAATATAGTGTCCCATCTAGATTTCTGATATCTAGCCACATAAGCCATATAATTAGCCTGCCTGAGTCCCAATGAAGCTGCCATATATTGCTTTTTGCCATGGCATCAATCTTCCTGGAATCCTTATCAGGAGGATGTGATGCAGGGAATATTAGCCTTGTCACAGGCTGCAGCTTGAACAACACCTACATGACTACACTGCTCGGGTGAGGAAGTCTGTATCAGGGCCTGATAAAGTATACCTTCTGTCCATTTTCTTATCTACAGGAGGAACAGAATGAGGATTTTTTAAAATCTTTGTTGTTTGCTTCCTAAATGACTTATGCAAAGGAATAGACAACCTTCTAGACTCTGGAATATCCATCATTTCTACATAATCAGGCTCCTCTTGCTCATCCACAGCCTCCTTCAAAGGGAGCTGGAGGGTTTCTGCCACCTTTTTATAAAACATAAAATGAGAAGGGGACTCAGACAGCAAAGGGGAGATTCTAAGGGTCTATCTGGAGAAATGCCCGTTCAATGGGCAGCCCAGACCTTCCCAGTCACAAATACACTGATCAAATTCCTCCTCCCTCCTGTGGTTCATAAAACTCCTCAACATCATAATCCTGAACCACTGGACCTGGAACGAGCCACCCTTTTCCCAGTTGTAGGGTCGACAAGTCCCGAGACAAAGACTGAACAATCTGAATGGCTTTGCTATTTCTGCAGCAGTTGGAGAGACAATTTTGACTCCAGACCTGATTTCTTTGTCTTTTGCTGGAGCTGGTTTCTCCGAACCAGCTTTTCTTTGTCCGAGGAAGTCTCGCCTGGTCAGAGGGCACTCCTCTGGTCCAGTGGGTACTGGACCGGCTGGCCATCCGGTCAGCGGACTTTTGGCCTCTCATTCCCTGAGCCGGCCCAATCTCTTTTCCAGGGTGGCTGCAGGAAATTTTACACACCTGGCAGTCTGACAGGAGGTGGTCAGCCCCCAGACAATAGACACAAGTGGTGTGTGGATCAGCCTTGGCAAAGGCTTCCCCACAGACATCACAGTGTTGAAACCCAGGGCCCGGTTTTTGGGTTTCTCAGACATGATGCCAGCCTAACCAACAAACTTGCCCTTTAAACGGCCGCGGTTAGCAAGACACCCTTATCGGTTCTAACCGTGTCACGGGTATTGGAAAAAAAAACAAATAAAATTAAGGTTTTTAGAACCATAAGAACCGGTAGCACTTCTAAAGCCCAAAATCGTAAAATAAGTTAACCGATCGGTTCAGACTGAACCGATAATGTATTTCACACAGACTTTATTTTAGTATACTTACGGTTACCAGATAGAGCTTTTGACCGAAAACGCGGTAATTTTTAAACACTTGCCGGTTCAAATGAACCGAGTAAACTCGCTTGAACCGCGAAATGAACCGAGCTGAAGGAGCTGATCTCCGGAGCGACTGTTCAGTGAAAGCGTAGTAAAGAATCTGGCAGTTTCATTTGAAACTAGCCAGATAGAGCTTTGAACAGTGCCCTCGCGCTGTGGAACTCCAGACTGCTCTGGAGTTAACCCTATCCTCTCCGGGGCAGTTCGAGTGCAGTGGCTAACTGCATTAAGTCCTAATAGCAGCAAGACTTCATGGTGTTTGAAAGACAAGTTACTCACCTGTAAGAACAGGTTACTCACCTGTAACAGTAGTTCTAGGAGTGGTATATGTTGTTCATCTACCCTTATTGGCATGTCCCTTTCCCCTTTAAATCTTGCCGGAAGTCTTCAAGCTGCCTCCTCCCACCCACCTGGGTGGTATATACCTCGGCTCCACCCCATGACACCAGATCTTAGCCCGCTGGAAGCCAGGTTGTGTGCGTCCGCAGCCGGGGAGGTCTGGTGGGTCCGTGTGGATGAACAACATATACCCCTCCTAGAACTACTGTTGCATGTGAGTAACCTGTTTTTCTAGGATTGTGGATATGTTGTTCATCCACACTTATTGGCAGACTCGTAGCAGTTCTCCGGGAGGAGGGAGGCAAGGCGCACACCCCCTACTTAGGGAACAGAGATTTGAAAACTGAGGTCCCAAAACCAGCATCCCAGCATGACTCAAGGTCGATGTGGTAGTGGTTGATGAAGGTGTTTACTGACTTCCAGGTAGCAACCCAACAGATTTTCTGGATAGGGATGTCACTGGAAGGAGCCACCGATGCAGCAGTATGGTGGGTAGAATGAGCTCTGATCCCTCTGGGAGGCTCCTTGCCCGCCAACTCATATCACAGACCTATGCATAATGTAATTCATCTTGCTACGGTCCGTTTGGCTGCAGGTCTGCTAGAAGCGGCTTCAGCGTAGGTGACAAACAGCTGGCGAACCTCTCCACAAATTTCCGCCGTCCTTTCCTTGTAATAGGAGAGAGCACATCTCAGGTGCAATGTATGGAGCCTGTACTCGCCTCCGAGGTGTAATTAGGGTAGTATACTGGCAGAATCAACACCTGTTTAAGGTGAAACTCTGACACCACCTTCGAAGGCAGAGCTGGCTTCCCAGTCAGAATCGCTGTTGCCATCAAATCCTCAGAGAGTCCAATGGAGTTCCGTCAAATCTCCTCGTCAAGGAGGATGAGACTAGCAGCAACACCCTTTTTGTATGTTTGTGGCCTTTTGACAGTTAGGCTGAGGGTCCTGTTCTCGATCGAGACCAAAGGGTCGGTTCGTTCGATCAGAAACACCGTGATGAGAACGAGGTTCAGCACCTTTCCTCGTCAGGACACCCAAGGCAGTGTCTCCTCATCAGGAAGGAAAGGACAGGCGTCCTTTCTAAGGAATCGTCGATCAAGTCGGCGACAAAGACTCGATTAGATCAAAAAGTAATATGGCAGTTCAGCGTTTTCTAGGTCCCCAGCCAGACAGAAGGTAAAGTAAAGCTGGTGGCGAGGCGATCATGACTGGTGAGACCGCACCTTCCTGGGACTAGGACCTCTCTCGGTCCCAGGAGCATCTCCTTCTAGAAGAGCGACTTTGGATCCTTGTCCCTCTTCAGGGGGAGGTCTTGAACAAGGCGCCTCACCGGTGAAGACAGCACAACTCTAAAGGCCAAAAAGTAAAGCCAGGTTGACAGGAATGAAAAACTGCGACTGGCGAGCCTGAGCAGCTTCCTCAGCAGCAATCTGCTCTAATTGCTCAGCGGATCCAGGCAGCTGAAACGCCCTGCTGCCTCCTTAGATTTCACAAGCGAGTTTCCTCCGGTCTCTAATTTTAGGTCTTTCTGGAAGTCCAAACGTTAGAATGAAGACTAAAAGAATGTACAAGATGAGGTGTCATATCAGACACCCGAGGCAATGAACACCACGAAAGTGGGGATCAGTGCGCCCGACATTTTACAGCCGCAGGAGATACACGGAGAAATAAAGGACCAATTGTCCTCCATGTCGATGTGCTGTAATCGGAGTTATAAATCGGATGAGTTTAAGGTATTGCAGTGAAAACCGCTGCAAATCCGACCTCACATGCTAAAGTAACATAAGAGAACCCTCGCCAAGCGGAAAGGAAATCTGGCGTCATAAGAGCAGCCAAGGTATTTACACCTGGGTGGATGGAGATAATGAGACTTCTGGCCAGATTTAAAGAGGAAGGGACATGCCAGAGTGTGGATGAACAACATATCACCTCCAGAACCTGTATTTCTAGGGATGGATATTTGTTCAATCACATATTAAGAACTCCTAACAGTTCTCGGGAGGAGGAGGCAAAGCAGCACCCTATATTTACTTGGGGAATAGGACTGGAGAACCAAGGTCCCAAAAACAACATCCCAGTGTGGCTCTGGTCAATGGTAATGGGAAATAAGGTGTGTGCTGACTTCAGGTAGCCTGAGATTTCTGAATGGGCGTCCTAGAAAGTCACGAAACAGCGGTATGGTGGTTGAATGACTCTTATCCTTTGGGTGGCTCACGCCCACAACCTATAAGAGATTTATGGGGTGACCCACCTGCTTATGCTCTGCTTGGCTGCAGGTCTGCTAGGTGCGGCTTCAGCGTAGGTGACAAACAGTAAACCTCTCCCGACTTCAGCCACTTAAAGTAGCGGCGCTCTTCTATGGTCAGAGTATGGAGCCTATATTAAACCTCTGGTGTGACTGGATGAACACTGGCAGAGTCAACACCTGATTCGGTGAAACTCCACCCACCTTCAGAAGAATTTGATGAGGCAGGACAACCTTGTCCATGTGGAAGACAGATAAGGGACTCGATAAGCACCTGCAACCTCCATCCTTCTGGCTGATGTAATGCACCAGGAGAGGACACCCTGGTGAGAGATATGCACCTATAAACTGGTTGAATAAACCTCGCATGTAGCCAATACCAGCAGCAGATCCCATGGAGGATTCTTGCCCAAACAGATATGTGATCTAAGCCTTTGAAAAGCACAGACCACCTTCTCCTGCCACAGGCACTTGTGGCCCCGCCAGTGCGAGATGGCTGCGAGTAACCTCAAGTAAATCAACTGAAGCCTAGCTGAAAGGACCACGGTAGTCAAAATGCTAGCCAATGGACAGGATGAAGGTCAACCCTTGCCTGACACAAATGGAAACTCTTCATTTAAAGCATAGCATTTCACAGACCACTCCTCGGGACACCCAAGCGTTGAGACCTCGTCAGAGACCCAAGGCCTGCAACTGTAGTGGCTCAACCAGGCTGTCAGGTGCAGGAATGAAGTCGGATGGAACACCTTCCCGACTGAGATCAGGTCCAGGTGGGTGAGGCTGAGATCTGGATACAGAACAAGCGTGCCAGTCTGAGGCTACAAATCACCTCATGTCCTTCACATAAAAACCTTGTGGATCAAAAATGGAGAAAAGTGTGAGGCCGGGGTCCACGGCCTGAGAGCATCCTGCAGCGAGCTCCGCTGAGGGGGTGGGCATGAAACACCCTCAACCCGTTCTCCTGGAGGCTAAAGATCCTGATGGGTGCCTCAATGGAAAACAGGTCTTAAACCCTCCGCAGGCGGACCACTCATGAGATACAACGCCTATCAGCTGAGGCATCGGCCAGACTGTTAAGCGTTCTGCCACATGGATGGCTAGGAGATCGCCTCCAGGCTGATCACGAGGCCAAATGCGGAGAGCTTCCTTGCAGAGGCAAAAGTGTGTCCCGCCCTGATGGATGAGATAGTACATGGTCGTGGTGTCAAAATCTGGACTAACCACTTACCCGTACAAGCAGGCGAAGGAGAAGACTACTATACCGCTCAGCTCCAGCAGGTTGATATGGATCGGGACTCTGGGGAACAGAGGCGTGGGCAAACTTCCCAGATGGGACCCCAACCCATCAGGGCGTCAGTCGTAAGACCATTGACTTGGGCAGACAAGCAGGATACCTCCTGCAATGAACTGGATGAACAACAGGCTGTCCCACATCTTCTGGGTCATGGTTACTGCGCACACAGACCACTGCTGTGGCCCCATTGCAGGCGCATATGCCAGACCCAATGGACCATATATAGGCAGCAGGACCTGGAGGCACAGGAGTCCAGGCAGAGGCAACTGTCAACCCAAAACCACAGGCAAGGGAAAGTACCTCGGCCTGTCCATGGCCAGACTCAGGCTCAAGAGGCGAACTCACCCCGATGAACTGAATCACCTACGATGACAGGTTCAGTTGGCTCGTTGATCAGAGGCCAAGTTGAAAAACAACCTGAGGCCAGATCTCAGACTGCCACACTCCAACTGGAGGGCTCCTATCAACCGTCGATCACGTAGTGTACACCCAGACCCCTCAGCACCGCAAGAATGCTGTCACCACTGCCATGCATTGGTGAAGACCTGGGAGCTGGAGAAAGCCAAGAGGCATGGCCTGGAACTCGTAAAGGGACCCCTCCGCTCTGAAGCAAAGGAACTGCCGATGAGGCGGATGGATTGGGGCGATGGCTTGTCGTCCTGGAGATCAGAGAACAAAACCACATCTAGTTCAAGGATGGTATGATCTGAGCCAGGTGACCATCCTGAAGGTGCAGACCAGGAACTTGTTATAAGTCCATACAGATCGAGAATGGGCAGCCACTCCAACCGTTTTGGGACCAGAAAGTACCTGGACAAACCCAGGACTTGGAGGAGGATCCGCCACTTTGCTGATCATCTCCTTTTGGAGGAGCAGAGCTATGTCAGCTCAGCAGGCCGCAGAGAGCTTGAACACTAGCCCGAGTACGACGGCTCGAAAGGAGGTGTCTGCTCGAAATCCAGAGACAGACCCCGCATACCACTTCCAACAGCGGTCCGTGGTTATAGCGGACCAGGCGGAAAGGAAGTGGATGAGCAACCCCATGGGGGACCCAGGAGGAGTGATGAGGTTGAGGCGGCACCTTCAACCATCACTGGACAGGCTTGGAGAAAGAACTAGCCAGGAAGCCACTTGGACCTTTCCAGGCTTCCTGCTGGAAGAAGCAACAGGCTTGGCCTGGGGCGCCAAGCCGTGAGCCTGCTGGCCCCGTTAAGCTGGGCAGTCATGCTGCAGGACGAAGGGCGAAAGGGCTACGCCGCTGCTCGGTGGCCTTTGTCCTTCTGGGCAGACATGACTGGTCCAAGGTGGCACTGGACTTCTCGATCCGCTGGGTGGCCTCCACCCAGGCCCGAACAAGTTGGTGCCTAAGAAGGGGCGTCTGCCAGCTTGTGCTGGGTATCTGCAGCGCATGCCTGCTGCGGCTACTGCTGACTGGGTACAAGAGTCTCCGATGTACAGAGCAGTCTGGGCTGTTGCTTGGCCACTGCCTTCCTGATCCTGCCCTGCTTGACCATCATTTGAAGGTCAGCCGGAGATGAGGAAGCACCTCATCAAGGGAGCCCAAAAGGCGTGTGAAAAGTGTGCCATCAGTAGAGGCGAGCTAACCTGTTGAAAGGCCTAGGGAGGCAGCAGCATACACTATGGCCCGAGTAGTCCAGCTTTTGGACTCTGTCTGGGGGCTTCTCTACGCCCTGGTGTTTCCGAGCCGGAAAACGCCATTCGGTCACCAGCCCCTCAGCTGAGGGTGCTCCAGAAAACCGGAGAGGGAACCCGATTGGATCATGTGACTTGCAGGCCATCCGGTATGGAAGGTGAAGGACAGGAGGCAGGCCACTGCCACAACCTGGGCAGACCAACAATGGCCTTGGCCACAGGAAAGAGCCTCCATGGGGAATCCACGGTCCAAAATCTCTGTGAGGATATCTGGCCCATTTCTGCATGGGTTCAAGCTGTATCCCAGTAGACTCGAGATGAGTCCCGAAGAACACACCCACGACGGATGGACTCACCAATCCGAACAGACTATGAGTATTCAGGTCGAGGGGCCTGGAATACAGGAGAATCATCGGACTCAAGAGTCTGCCAACAGTTGCCGAGCACCTGAGCCACCCTCCACTCGGACGAGTCCTTATCGGGGTGAGGGTGGCAGACAACCTGAGAGGCAAACCCTGACCCGACTGAGAATCCTTGGCCGGGGCCCCAGTCTTTGGTTGCGGAGGTCCCACCACAATGGGTGGAGCAGCCAGTTTCGGCCGAACAATCGGCGCCGGAGTCGGCTCCTCGACCAAGGAACCGAGGGCGAGAGATCACTTCGGCCACTCGGGCGACAGCCACTTAATTGCCGGGGAAGGCGACGAAGTCTGATAGTTGCTGGCCAACAACAGCTGCTGCTACATCATATCCTCATAGCGCTGACACAACTTGCGCCGGGCCTGTCCTCTGAAGGATGATGAGGAAGAAGCGGTGCACTTTCGTGATGTCTGGACTGAACGCGGTGTTGTCAGGACTTGCCGACACGGAGAGGACCAAGACGTTAACGTCACCAGCGATGGGTCGAGAAGAAGAGGCGGGGAAACCCACATCCTCCGGATCAGGGTCCTTGACTGGGACTGTGGCTCAGGAGGCCGAGCAAGCCCTTGGTAGGCACCAGGGGAACCCGATGAAAGAGGGCTGTCGACCTCTCCAGTCGACAGTCTGTCTAACAGGTCTAGAAAAATCTCGACTGCATCGATGGGTGTCTTGGCTGGCTGACCTGACGAGGGACACCCAAAAACGGCTGACCTTGTACAACCGACTGAAGTCAATAGAGGGCGGTCAAGAGTGAGATTCTCTCCGCCCCAGAGCGTCAATGGTGGGACTTACCTTTCAGGTCCTTCTTCTCTGACCAACTGAAGTGAGTCCCTGAAGGCCCTCTCTCTTGGTGGAGAGGGACTGACAAAAGCTCGAAAAAGGAAGAAGAGTAGGAGGAGCCCAGGAGGAGGCGGGATAAGCGTTGATGCCGAGGAAGAAGAAGACATGGCCTGGGCACCCTCCTCCTTGAGGCGTTAGCTGCTCCAGCTGCTCTACGGAGACATGACGTCAGAACATGGCCTAACGGGCCTCCTTTGACTTCACCGGCGGAAACCATTTTTCAGGGCGCCCCAGTTGGAGTCGGGCAGTGCGGTCTTCAAGAACCAAAGCCGAAAAGGACTTGCAAAGATTGCAGGCCTGTGGATCATGCCCAAGCTCAAGGCAGTAGATGCACGTGGCGTGCGGGTCGGTCCAAGACATCTTCTGCTCACAAGGGCACCGACAGAAGCTGGGAGTAGATTTTAAATCCATTGCAGCCGTGAAGGAAGGTGAAGACTGAAGTCACGTAAACTTCAACATGATTTTTGATAAAACTGAAGGTTTAGGATCCAGACCTAGAGATGCAAAAGGCTAAGGAGGAAACCTGAGCTTTCAAGTGGTAAGAAAGATCTGGCGTCATGGGCGGAGCAGGGTTTTGCCACCGGGTGGTGGGAGGAGCCAGCTTGAAGACTTTCGGTTCATCTTAAAGCTGAAGGCACTGCCAACAAGTGTGGATTGAACAACATAGCCACGTCCCTAGAAGGCAGTCTTCCACGACAGGTGTGACATCTCACTCCTGTGCACTGGTTGAATGGCTTACCTATGAGTTTGCCAATACCAGCAGTACATCCCATGGTGGTGGTGGTTCACGACCGAAGGGGAAATGTGGTAGAGGCTCTTGAAAAAGCACCAGACCACCTTCTCCTGTGCCACTGTCACTGACCGTCCCATGCCCGGTAGGCAGAGATGGCTGCCAGGTGCACCTTAAGGGTCACAGGCTTAAGACCTCCTTTGGAGAGAGACCAAAGGTAGTAGAGCATGCTAGCCACCGGACAGGACAAAGGGTCCAAGCCCTTGCCCTGACACCAAACAGAGAATCTCTTTCATTTGAAGGCATAGCACCTCCTGGTCAACTCCTTCCTAGATGCTTCAACTACATTGAGTACATCGCTGGAGAGACCCAAAGCCTGGAACTCTAGCCACTCAGGAACCAGGCTGTCAGGTGCAGGGACTGAAGGTCTGGGTGGAATACCTTCCCCTGACTGATGGAGAGCAGGTCCGGGCGTGCTGGAAGATGCCTCGGGAGCCTGATGCCAAGGATGAGAAGATCTGGGGCGACCAGGATCACCTGTGCCTTGTCCCTCCTGACCCTGAGCACCTTGTGGACGAAGGGACATGGAGGGAAGGCACAGAAGAGGCCTGGGGTCCAGAGCCTCGAGAAGGCACCCCTCTGCAGCGAGCCCTGCTGAGGGGGGCAGGCATGGAACAGCCTCAGCTTTGCGTTCTCCCTGGAGGCAAACAGGTCCACCTGAAGGGTGCCCCACTGGAAGAACAGACTGTGCACTATCTCTGGGTGGAGAGACCACTCGTGGGATGCCTGGCCCACAAGACTAAGGGCGTTCGCCAGCTGATTTGAGATGCCTGCCACATGAATGACTAGGAGATCCACCTCCAGTCGGCTCACGAGGGACCAGATGAGAAGAGCTTCCCTGCACAGAGGCCGGGAGTGCATGCCACCCTGTTTGTTGAGATAGTACATGGTCGTGGTGTTGTCTGTCTGGACCTGAACCACTTGACCCCCAAGGAACAGAGCAAATGCAGTCAGCACCAACCAAACTACTTGGGGCTCCACCAGGTTGATGTGGCATCGGGATTCCTCAGGGGTCCACAGCCCGTAAACGCTGTGGTCCCCCATGTAAACATCCCAGCTCGTGAGAGAGGTGTCAGTGTCAAGATGACCGTCAGCTCCGGGCTGACCAACAGGATCCTTCCTGCAGATGTTCTAAGATGGTCCACCATTGGAGAGCATCCCACATCTTCTGGGTCACAGTGACCAGCTGGTCGAAATTACTTTGTCGCCGAGTCCACTGGCTGCCCAGCTCCCACTGAAAAGGGGTGCATATGCCCCCAGGCCCACTGGACCATGGAGGTGCAGGCTGCCATGTAACCCAGAAGTCAGAGGAAGTCCTGGGCAGGGCACAATTGCCCAATCAGAAATGAATGGGCAAAGGAGGAGAGAAGCTCCGCTCTGTAAGCCAGGAGCCTGGCTCTGGCTCAGCAAGAGTCGAGCTCTGCCCCGATGAAGCATATCACCTGTGAGGGCACGATTTCAGTACTGGCCTCGTTGATCAGAAGGCCAAGGCTGAGGCAGGTTTGGAGGACCAGATCCCTGGACCTCTTTACCTCCAGTCTGGAGGGACCCGCTGTGAACCAGTTGTCGAGATACGGGTAAACTCTGACCCCTTGACACTGAAGATGGGCTGCTACCACCGCTATGCATTTGGTGAAGACCCTGGGGGCCGATGATGGGCGAGCGGCATGGCGAAATTCATAGAGGGTTCTCGACACCCTGAAGCGGAGGAACCTTCGGGAGATTTTGACGGACTCAGGACGGAAAGAATGCGTCCTGCAGATTCAGCGAGCAGAAAGTACAGTTATGTAGGACTACTACCATAAAAACAGGTTATTCACCTGTAACATTAGTTCTAGGAGTGGTATATATTGTTCATCCACACACTTTGGCATGTCCCTTTCCCCTTTAAATCTGGCCGGAAGTTTCAAGCTGGCTCCTCCCACCCACCCGGGTGGTAAATACCTCGGCTCCGCCACACGACGCCAGATCTTAGCCTACTGGAAGCAAGGTGGTGCGCCTAAAGCCGGGTGGGTACGTGTGGATGAACAACATATACCACTCCTAGAACTACTGCTACAGGTGAATAATCTGTTTTTCTAGGAGCGTGGATATGTTGTTCATCCACACTCTTTGGCAGACTCCTAGCAGTTCTCCGGAGGAGGAGGCAAGGCGCACACCCCTACTTAGGAAACCGAGACTGAGAATCGAGGCCCCAAACCAGCATCCGGCGTGACTCAAGGTTGATGTGGTAATGGGTAATGAAGGTGTTTGCTGACTTCCAGGTAGCAGCCCAATAGATTTCCTGATAGGGATGTCCTCAGTATCCACCGATGCAGCAGTATGGCTGGTAGAATGAGTCTTATCCCTCTGGGAGGCTCCTTGCCCGCCAACTCATAGCACAGACCTATGCATGATGTAATCCATTTGCAATAGTCCATTAGCTGCAGGTCTGCAGAAGCAGCTTCAGCGTGGAGTGGCGAACACCTGGCGAACCTCTCCCAATTTCCATACATCCTCTCCTTGTTGCAGGAGAGAGCATGTCCTGAGTCCCAGGTATGGAGCCTGTACTCGGCATCCGAGGTGTAGTTAGGGTAATATACCGGCAGAGTCAACACCTGGTTAAGGTGAAACTCTGACACCACCTTCAGAAGGAATTTTGGGTGGGGGCACAGGACAACTTTGTCCCTGTGAAAGACCAAATAAGGGGAGTCCACCGAAAGCACCTGGAGCTCCCCCGTCCTTCTGGCTGATGTGATAGCCACCAGGAAGGCAATCTTCCACGACAAGTGTGAGATCTCACACTTGTGCATGGGTTTGAATGGCTTGCCCATGAGCTTTGCCAAAACCAGCAAAAGATCCCACGGAGGTGGAGGTTCACGCAATGGAGGGGATATGTGATCCAGGCCTTTGAAAAAGCACCCAACCACTGTCTCCTGTGCCAATGTCGACTGACCGGCCCACGCCCGGTAAGTGGAAATGGATGCCAGGTGCACCCTAAGGGTCGATGACCGTAGACCCCCTTTTGAGAGAGACCAAAGGTAGTCTAAAATGTTAGCCACAGAGCAGGATAAGGTCCAGACTCTTACCTCTGACAACAAATGGAAAACCTTTTCCATTTGAAGGCATAACATTTCCTGGTTGATTCACTACGAGATGCCTCCCACCACAGTGTAGACATCCTTGGAAAGACCAGAGCCTGGAACTCTAGCCACTCAGGTACCAGGCTATGAGGTGCCAGGGATTGAAGGTCCAGATGGAATACCTTCCCTGGTTCAATGATATCAGGTCCAGGCATGTACAAAAGCCGCTCTGGGGCCCTGCAGCTGAGGCTGAGGAGATCTGGATACCAGAACTGGCGGGCCAATCTGGGGCTACCAGGATCACCTTTGCCTGTCCCTCCTCACCTTGTGGATCAAGGGAAATGGAGGAAGGCATACAGGAGGCCTGGGGTCCACCGGCCTTGAGAAGGCATCCTCCTGCAGCGAGCCCTGCGGAGGGGATGGGCATGGTACAGCCTCAGCTTGGTGTTCTCCCTGGAGGCAAACAGGTCCACCAACGGGTTGCCCCAACGAGAGAACAGATTATAAGCTACCTCTGGATGGAGAGACCACTTGTGGGATGTCTGGCCTATGCGGCTGAGAGCATCCGCCAGTTGGTTCGAGACTCCTGCCACATGGATGGCAAGGAGATCCGCCTCCAACCAGCTGACAAGGGTCCAGATCCGGAGCGCCTCCTTGCACAGCAGACAAGAGGGCGTGCCGCCCTGTTTGTTGAGGTAGTACATAGTCGTGGTATTGTCCGTCTGGACTTGAACCACTTGACCCCGGAGCTGAGGAGCGAAAGCTGACAGTGCCAGTCTGACTGTTCTGAGTGCTAGCAGGTTGATATGGCATCAGGACTCCTTGGGGTTCCAGAACCTGTGGGCTCTGTTGTCCCCCATGTGGGCTCCCCAGCCCATGAGAGAGGCATCGGTCATGAGAACGACCGTCAGCTCGGGGTGGACAAACGGGATCCCTTCCTGCAGATGACCTGGGGACGGTCCACCACTGGAGAGCGTCCCACATTATCTGGGTGACAGTGACCAGCTGGTCAGATTGACCCTGGACGCTGAGCCCACTGGAGCCACCAGCTCCCACTGAGGGCGCATGGTGCAATCTGGCTCAACGGACCACTGAGGTGCATGCCACCATGTAACCCAGAAGGCACAGGAAGTCCTGGGCAGGGCACACGTGCCCAACCAGAAATGATTGGACAAAGGAGAAAAGAACCTCCGCCCTGTCCGCTGGGAGCCGAGCTCTAGCTTGACGAGAGTCGAGCTCTGCCCCGATAAAGCTCATCACCTGAGAGGGCATGAGTTCCGACTTGGCCTCGTCGATCAAGAGGCCTAATTGGGAACAGGTTCAGAGGGCCAGGTCCCTGGACCTCTCCACCTCCTGCAAGGAGGAACCCGCCAGGAGCCAATCATTGAGGTAGGGGTATATTTGATCCCCTTGTCGCCGTAGATGGGCCACCACCACTGCGAAGCACTTGAAGACCTGAGGGGCCGATGACAGGCCGAATGGCATGGCTTGGAACTGGTACAGGGTCCTTTCCACCCTGAAGCGGAGGAACCGCTGGTGGGACGGACGGATTGGGACGTGGAAAAACGCGTCCTGTAGATCCAGTGAACAGAACCACATGTTTCACTCCAGAGATGGTATGATCTAATTCAGAGTTACCATCCGGAAGGTGCGAGACCTGAGTTATTGATTCAGGTCGTGGAGATCTAGGATGGGGTGCCAACCCCCCGTCCGCTTGGGCACCAGGAAGTACCTGTCCATGAAGCCTGGGTCTGTAGGAGGATCAGCACTGAAGCTACGCCTCCTTGCGGAGGAGCTGAGCAATGTCGTCCGAGCGGCCGACTGAGTGCAAACTGAGATCCTTTCTCCCGAGGGCACGGGCTCGGCAGGGAGGCTACTGCTCGGAATCTACAGGCAGTCCCGACCACTTCCAGGACCCACCTGTCCGGGTGATACGGACCAGGAGGAAAGAAAGTGTTGGAGCCGACCCCCATGACAGGACCCAGAACTGGCGTGTATGGGCGAGGGGTGGCCACCTGACCCGTCACTCAGCAAGCTTAGAGGAGAAGGAGGCCCTGGACTGGCACCTCGACCTCATTTCGGGGCTGTTGGGGACCTGCATGGGCTTGAGGGCACAAGCTTGAGCCTGCTGTTGCTGCTGACCTCCCTGGAAGGAGGGCTGTCTAACTGCAGGAGAAAAGTAACAAAAAGGTTTCTTCTTGCACTTCTGCTGGTTCTTGCCCAAGAACCCTTTTGCAGAAGTGGCATCCAAGCTGCATTGGACTGCTCTATGCGCTGGAGGTGACCTGCCACTCCTGGACTGAAGAGATCGGGGCCGAGGAAGGGCACGTCGCTAACTTGTGCAGAGTATCCGACGGGAAAGAGGATAACCTCAGCCAGGCCCTGCGGCGAGTGGCCACTGCGTCTGCTAGTGGGCGGGCACAGGACTCTCCAATATCCAAGGCCATCTGGAGCTGCTGTTTTGCAACAGCAAGGCCCTGGTCACGGACCTGCTTAACTGTGGTCTGCATGTCCGCTGGGAGATGAGGGAGGACTTCATCTAGCGACTCCAAGAGGGCGTGAGAGAAGTGTGCCATGATCACTGACGAAGGCCCAAGGATGAGGCCACATACACCTTCTAGGCAGAATGGTCCATATTCTTGGACTCCTTGTCCAGAGGGCAGTCAGCATCCGCTGAGCTACCAGTGTGTCTAAACACAGAGTCAGTCACAAGGCTCTCGGCTGAGGGATGCTCTGTGAAACCCGCCAAGGACCCCATGGGTACGGTGTACTTGCGAGCCATGGGGGCAGACGGAAATGGGCAAGAGGCAGGGTGCTGCCATAGTTCAAGGGCCGGGCCAACAATGGCTTTGGCCACTGGGAAGGCCTCCGTCGAGGTATCCCCCTCTTAAGGATATCCATGAGAGCATATTCCGCCTTCTTTTGGATAGGCTCCAAGGGCATACCGGTTGACTCTGAAATAAGGCGGAGGATGCCCTGGAAAGAGGAAGGACCTTCCTCTAAGCCTGTCACCGACAACTCATCATTGGGGTGCAGTGTAGACCAGTCCAGTGGTATCCGAGTCCAAGAGTCAGGATATAAGGGTCTCTCGCCTATGTCCCTCTCAATACGCTGAGGGCGATCGGGACAACAGTGATGGACAGACAACGGGGCAGGCTCGTATCTGTCCAGTCCTCTTTCGAGGTGCCCTCCTGAGGCTGCTTGGGCAGTGGCTCCACCAATATTGGTGGGGAGACCGGAATAGGTCGAGCAGGAATGCATGCCGGTCCTACCGAGTCTTTGGTTCGGAGGGGTCGGCATCAGCCTCAGAGGCTGGGGCCAAGTAATGGCAGTGTAGCCAGCTTATGACTGGTCAGAATTTGCTGTTGCCACGTAAGGTCCTCATATTGCCGACGGAGGTTCTGTCAAAGTCTCTCCTCATCCGAGGAGGATGAGGATCGGTGGCGATGCCTCTTCCTAGAGTGTTTGTGACTTTTCGGTTTTTCGACTGAAGGGGTCCTGTTCCTCGATCGAGACCGATGGTGCCAGCTTGTTCGATCGGGAAAGGCTGGAGTTAGTGAAAACTGTGGTTCCGGCTCTTGTCCCTTGATCAGGATACCCGAGGGCTGGGTCTTCTCGTCGGGGAAGGAAAGGATAGGTGTCCTCTCTAGAGAGTCGTCGACTGGGGTCGGCGACAATGGCTCGATCGGGTCCAGAGAAATCTCGGCCGGTTCGGCCGTTTCCTCGGCTTCGGTGCCTTGGCCTGACGGGAGGTCCGAGAAGCCGGCGGCCGAGGAAGCGATCTCGACTGAGGCTGAGACCACAAGGTCCTGGGATTCAGACCTCTCTCGGTCCCAGGAACGTCTTCTCCGAGAAGAAGACTTAGGGTCCTTGTTCCGTTTTCTAGGGCAGGAGGAGTGCATGCCCGAGGGTGCCTCACCCTGGTGGGGAGAGACTGGCACAGCTCCCGAAAGGATCCTGTGAAGGTAGAGCCAAGGTTTAGCGGCACGAAAAAGCCTCGGCTGTCCGAAGCTTGGGCAGCTTCTTCTTCAAATGCCGCCATCTGGTCGAGTTGCTCGGCGAATCCCATGGCCGCGGAAACCGCCCACCTTGCCTCCTTCGATTTCACCGGTGGATTGCGGAGCTCCGGTCCCCCAGCTTAACGCCGCACCTTGTGGTCATCCAGGACGTTGGGATGGAAGGTCAAGCAGATGGTGCACAAAGAGGTGTCATGCACGACATCCAAACAATAGACACACGAAAGGTGGGGATCGGTTGCTGACATTTTCTGTCCGCGAGGACACCCATGAAACCCGGGGGACGACTTGTCCTCCATGTCCGATGCACTTGGATCGGAATCATAAACTTGTACAAGTTTCAAAGAAAGAGACTGCGTGAAAATGAAAAATTATGTACCTACCGTAATTCTGATCTTTCTGTGTATCTTCACCATTCATCACATATGGGTATTGGCGGAGGTCAGGACCCCTTGAGACTTTTTTTTTTTTAAAAGGGGGTAAGTGAACCCGACACCATCGGTGCCGCCGCGAGGCCGCGATCGTGGCGCGCCGAGGGTTGGCCGTTAGTTGTCGACTCCGCCTGCCTACCAGTTCTGAGTCACCGGAGAGGTAAGATGGAGGGTGGGACAAGAGAGTCCAAGGGACAGAAAAAGGAAAGGATAACTGAACTAAAAGGAGAAATAACGACTGAGAGGACAGCAAAGAAAAGATTAGACTAAGGGGATTGGGTAGGGGCCCCAATCTCTGGAAGCGGAAGAAGGGAGGGTAGGGAGGGAGAGAATTTAGGAGAGAGTGAGAGGTATCAAGGTATCAGAGACCCTTGTCAAGTCACCAGATTGTATAGGAATTGCAAGGCAGCAAAGCTCTCTGCCAGAATTCAAAGGCACAGTATAACTTGGCAAATACCCCAGAAGCAGAGTCGCTATTCTGGAGGAAGGACAGGATACAGGGATTTAGTACTCTCTCAGGAAAAATGTTTGGTGAAAAAAAGAGGATTTATTTTTTTTTTAACATAGTTGGATGGAAACCAGAAGGAGAACAGGAGGAGGGCAACCACCAACTCCCACCCCATCGGGGTGGAGACAAGTAGTAGAGAAGGAGTGCCGCTCGAGCTGTCTACTCTTCATATGAGAATACCCCCTGTGTGTCCCTACTTTACTCCGCTCCTAAAGAGGAGAGGGGGAGCCACAGAGAGGAAGGGGGACCCAGAGACTGAGGCCCCAGGGGGATGGTGGTTGGGGTTGTGATGAATGGTGAAGATACACAGAAAGATCAGAATTACGGTAGGTATGTAATTTTCATATCTTATCTGTGTCAATCTTCACCATTCATCACATATGGGTGAGTACCAAGCCCCCCGGGGTTGTTTCATTACACCCTAAGGGACAGGGTCCCTAGCCTCAGTGGGTGACACACTAAGGGGGAACCTTCAGGGCCTGGGGAGGCCCGAGTGGGAAGAGAGAGAGACGGGTCCCCAGAGGGGGAAGAAAGCTGCCCCGACAAGCGCCGTCTCGCTCTATGGGAGAAAAGGTAGGTTCCCTGGTGGGCGGAGCAAATCACCCTACGCCGGGCCAAGGGTGACAACCGGGAAAGATGTAGCCATGCCGATCTCCTAGTGCAGATCACTGTCCCTACGACCCTGGTAGCTACCTCGTTGGTGTCATAAGATGCCCTCGCTTGGTGCCTTGCTAGCTTCCAGGCCACGTGCAGAGAGCGTGATGGCTTGTCTGGTTTGCTCCGAGTCACGCAATGAGGCTAAGAGCTGACCTAGCCTGGACCACAAGAACCTGTTGTAGGTTGCATGGTGGGCCTGATGAGCAGAAATAGAAAGGAGCAACCGTGCCGAGTAGAAGGTCCTCCTCCCCCAAAAATCAAAATCTGAGGAGTCTTGATCTGGGGGCTGGTCACGGTGGAGGGCGCGAAGCCCATCAGGAGTGTCCAGATGTGTCAAGCCGGACTGCAGATGAGGCATGGAACCTGGAGACTCCGGGGGAGCGCTATATCTCTGGCTGAGGTCCCTTGGGACAGGAACTCCGGAAAAGGGCCTCTGCCAGAAACGCAAGGATGCCTCCCGAAAGGGAGCAGGCCAGGGCGGCACCACAAGGGTGGCCTCACCAAAATCGCCTAGAAAGGCGTGCGCCGCATGCTCAGGATTGCTGACAGTAGATGGAGAAAGGTGCAAGTCCTCCAACATCCTCATGAGGAAACGCTGATACTCTGAGAGATCAGCAGCCAGAGAGATATGGACAGAAGGTTCCTCTCCCCCAGAAGAGGGGGATGAGGAGCTGGAGGTCACCATATGTTCCGAGGGTGGCTGCACGGGGGAGGTTGAAAAACCTGGCTGTCCATAGCCCTAACATAAGCAGGGAACCGGGCAGCCACCGCTCTGAACTGCTCCCAGGTGAGAGGGCCGCTAGGACCAAGAATGCCTGGGAGCGCAGGAGAATGTGGCAGAGGGATAGGGGCAGAGCCAAGAAAAGAAGTCGGCTGACCTCCGCCGGGGCTAGGGAGTGGACTGTGAGCACCCGAGGAGGGTGCCCCGGAAGACTCCACAGCCGACAGCTGTACAACCACGTTGGTACTGCCTTGGCTGCGCCCAGAAGAATCCCCCCAGTGAGGCAACCGGGGCCGTAAAGGTCCAGAAGGACGGTCCCCTGCCTCAAAAGAATGGGACTCCCTCAAGGAACCCGAGGAGGAGGGGTGGAAATCTGCACTACGGCTCTGTCCAGGGCCCGAGTGGACCCCAGAAAGGGCCATGTGCCGACCACACCCTCGACCCCTCAGAGTCCGAAAGAGTCCTCCTCCTCCTCAGAGGGCCAGCCTAAGTAGCTGGCATCTCTGGGCTGCCTCAAGGGGAGACCCAGGAACAGTACCCTCCCTCCTGTGAGGCTCTCGATGGGTCCCAAAGTTGGGCGATCAAGACACACCACTGGAGGGGTACCACCACCAAGGGGTCAATGAATCCCCCAAGACCAGGTTGCAGAGCTATGGCAGCTTGCACCACTGCCTGCTGGTCAGCACCACTGACCCCAGTCTCGGGGGCCACCTGACTCTCCTCAGTAGGGGGCTGGCTCCGACTCGTCGACGAGACCACAGTGCTGCCCTCTTCCACAGCCAACCCGAGGGTGTGACTGCTCGTCCGACCAGGCCCGACTCTGACTCAAGAGGTAGAGTCCAGTTCTAAGCCAACCGGAGGGCGGGCAGTACCAACCTTGCCACCAGGCCCGATAGTCAGAGTTGTGGCCAAGTGGGCACCTGTGCCCTCCGCAACCCCGCGAGTGGGATCCGCAGGAGGCACCGGGGCAGCTCGGGCCAAAGGTCCAGAGCCAGGGCCAGACGCAGCGCCATCAAGTCCACCAGCACCGGGGGCGGTACCAGAGACAACGACGGCGCCGACAGCAGCCCCAGCTGCATCCTTAGCGCCGTCAATGACACCGCTTGGCCAAATGGCGCCTCGAGCGGCACTGAGGACCGAAGTGGTGCCGACGACGGCCCCGAAGGCGGACCCGGCGCCGAACACGGCACCGACCAGCCCCTCGGCGCTGCGAGCATGGACAGCGCCGAGGATGGCACCGACAGTCAGAGTCGAAGGGCCTATGGCACCAAGCCGTGAAGACATGGCGCCGTGCTCAACCTCGGCGCCCGGCGAGACATGGCAAAGGAGGACGCCGATCCTGTCCCATGGCACCGCTGAAGCGCGCCGACAGGCCCATGGCGCCGACTGGGCCCATGGCGCCACTTAACGACGCCGACCCGGCCTTCCAAGCCGTGGTAGCGACACTGGGGAGCCTTCACCCCCGAAGGGGCGATTGCCATGGCGGCGCCTCCCGCCCGCTCCCGGGAGGAAGCGGGACAGGCCTTCTGCGCTGCGGGAGGAGCCTCGGCGATGGCCAGGCTACAAGTAGCCGAGGCTCCCTCCTCCTCGGTCCATATAGAACTGGGAGGGGACCCAGAGGAAGGGCCGAGAGAGCGCAGCTTGGCCCGACGAGTGCGAACTCTACCCCCGAAAGTCAGCGGAGCTCGCCCCACTTTCAATGCGTGCTGTTCGAGGACCCGGCGGTCCATTCAGAAGCAGGCGTCGCACGAGTCCATGTCGTGAAGCGGGCCAAGACACGCAAGACACCGGTCGTGCTGGTCGGTGACGGAAAACTTTCGGCCGCACGGGCACCGACGCATGGGGGGCCGACCCGTCTTCGAAGACTTTTTGCCCTCCGACCGAGACATGACCTACGGGAAAAAAACACCAAAACAGACTCGATGTCGCAGAATTCAAATAAAAAGGAAAGATCTTACCGGGCGACGTCGAGTGGAGGCAGAACACAGAACCGGCAGGCGACCGACGGACTGTAAAACGTCAATTTCAAATGGCTGAAGGCCTAAAATTCTTGAAGAAGCTTCCCACGAGGTGACCTCAGCGGAGGCGAAGAACTGGTAGGCAGGCGGAGTCGACACAGCCTAGCAGCCAACCCTGACGCCCGCACGTCGTCAGGCCTCGAGGGCGGCGCCGATGGTGTGTCGGCTTCGCCTACCCCTTTTTAAAAAAAGGCTCCCGCGGGGTCCTGACCTCCGGCCAATACCCATATGTGATGAATGGTGAAGACTGACACAGATAAGATCCATTGATTAGTATCCAGGGCCTAGGATACTGCAGAAGTAGCATGAGGGGACCTGAATCTTCCAGTGGAAAGGAAGATCTGGCGTCATGGGGCGGAGCCGAGGTATTTACCACCCGGGTGGGTGGGAGGAGCCAGCTAGAAGACTTCCGGCCAGATTTAAAGGGGAAAGGGACATGCCAAAGAGTGTGGATGAACAACACATCCACGCTCCTAGAACAGTAAATCTTCGAGAGAGGTTCCTTTAGTAGGTCATTACATATAGGACTGGCGCCACCTGGCGTCGGGCCACATGGCAGACTTTTCTAGCAATCCCCGACGGGGGACCGCCCACCCAATGTCACGTGACTGACATCAGCGTGGCCGTATATAGTGGGTGGTCCCACACCCGCCCCAGTTCTCCGCTGGAGCCAGGAAGAGGCCTGACAGCAGAAGCAAACAGGATTTGGAGTCCCTGTGCAAGAAATAAAATAAGGAAGGTGGGAATATGATTCCATCTGAAGCAACCTCTTCGAAGATCTACTCTTACAGTAAGTTCCCTACGTAACTGTACTATCTTACTTCGAGAGGGCTACTTCAGTAGGTCATTACATACAGGACAGAGTCCCAAGCAGTCCTTCAAAGAGAGACGAGAGAAACAAGGGAGGAGGAGAAATAACTCCAACAGAAACTGGGAACCAGAATGAACCCAGCCTAGGAAAGAAGGCCCTGCAAGACAGCTAGGCCGAAGCCAGCCGTCTGCCTAGAAGCAATGTCCGGACTGTAGTGTTTAGTAAAAGTGTGGACAGAACTCCAAGTAGCTGCGGTGCAAATATCAGCCGCAGAGACGCTCCGCAAAAAAGCAGCGGATGCAGCCATGTCCCTAGTAGAATGAGAGCCGGCAGAGGTTTTTCGTACTTTTGGTAACAATACCGAATGCAGTAGCCTAACCATTTGGAAAGGCACTGCTTTGAAACTGCTTTTCCCTTCGACCTGGGGAAAAGAAACAAAAAGTTCATCGCAGCTATGGAAATCCTTGGTTCGGTGTGTGTAGCCTCGAAGGATCTGATGGACGTCCATGGTGTGCAGGAGTGCCTCACTTCTGTTCGAAGGGGACCGAAAGTAAACTGGAAGCTCTACTGATTGGTTCAGTGTGGCTTCTGACACCACTTTGGGTAAAAAATTGCAATTACGTAAGAACTTACCGTAACAGTAGATCTTCGAGAGAGGTTCCTGCAGTAGGTCTTCACATACAGGACTGTGACCCCTGGCGTCAGGTTCCAATGACAAACTTTTAGCTAGCAATCATCGAGGACTGTCCCCAACGTCAGGTGACCATAGCGTCAGGCTGACTATAAAAGGGGGTGGTCCCATGCCTGCCCTCCAGTTCTTTTCCACCGGAGACTTAAAGAAAGACAAGTAGAAAGGAAGGAGTGATAACTCCTAGGATTATGCTTCCTATCTAGACCCAAGGGCTAGGCAGGATGAAAAATAAAGGAAACATTCCAGGAGCTGGGGGAAGGTGGGTGGGAAACTAGACCTACTGCAGGAACCTCTCTCGAAGATCTACTGTTACGGTAAGTTCTTACGTAACTGCAATATCTTACTTCAAGAGGGTTCCTGCAGTAGGTCTTCACGTATAGAACTGAATACCCAGCAGTCCAAAAGAAAAACACGGAGACGAGGTTCTGGGAGGAAGAAGTGTCTGCCAATCGGAGTACTGTCTTAGGACAAAAGACCTTGCAGGACCAGAAGGTCGAATCCAGTTCTGCGCCTAGAGGCAATGTCTAGACTGTAATGTTTGGAGAAGGTGTGGACAGATGACCAAGTGGCGCTGCACATATCTCTTCTGTGGACACATTCCTGAAAAAGCAGCAGAGGTAGCTACACTCCGAGTGGAGTGACTTTAACCACCCCGGAAGGGACTTTCCATGTTTTTGTTAAGTAAAGTGGATGCAGTTAGCCAACCACCTAGATATGGTCTGTTTTGAAATGGCCTTACCCTGGCACTGGGGACAAAGGCCAAAGAGCTGATCTGACTTACGGACCTCTTTAGTCCAGGTTGTGTAATGCCTCAAGATCCAGTGCACATCTAAGGTGTGCAAAGATATTCCCCGTTGGAATGCTGAGGATAATAGACCGCAATTGACACTGATTGAGAATGGTTTCAGAAACCATCTTTGGAAAAAGGATGGGTCAGTCCTAAGGACCACTCTGTCTTTATGGAACATCAAATAAGGTTCCTTGCAGATGAAGGCCTGAAGCTCTGAGACCCGTCTGGCTGAACCGACAGCCACTAAAAACAATTTCTTCCAGGAAAGGAAGCGATGTCACAATTTAAGCCGGTTCAAAAGGGGCAAAGTAAGTTTTTCTAACATAAAATTAAGATCCCAGGGAGGACAGAGGTTCCAGACTGGAGGTTTTAGGTGGAGGATACCCTTCAAAAAGGTTTTGGCAAACTTCAATTGAGTTAAATTTTTGCCCTCCACCAGGAGGTGGTAGGCCAACCGCAGAGAGATGGACCTTGATGGAAGAATAATAAGGCCCGCTCTCGATAAATGCTACGAGGTACTCTAACACCTGGGTGACTGAGCACAAAAAGGGATCCAAGCTCCTGGCTATGGCCCAGATCGAAAATCTTTTCCACTTCATGGCGTAAGTGGATCTGGTAGATGGTTTTGCGGCTTCCACCAGGACTTGAGCAACCTGGGAGGAGACTCCGTAGCGGGAAGTTGCTATGTCCACAGGTGCCACACATGAAGGTGGAGTGTTTGAAGACTCAGATGCACCAGGGTGCCCTACTCCTGTGTCAGAAGGTCGTGAGACAATGGCAGGAGTGCCAGAGGTTCAAGAGCCACCTGTTGCAACAGTGGGAACCAAATCTGATGGGGCCACAGAGGGGGCAATCAGAATCAAGCGTGCTCCTTCCGCCTGAAGTTTCGACAGAACCTTCTGAATGGGAGGAAAAGCATATAGAAACCTCCCTGTCCAAGAGAGAGACAGTGCGTATCGCCAAAAAGCACCATGCCTGGGAACGAGCGAGCAGAAGTTGGGTAGTTTTGCGCTGAACGGGGAGGCAAATAGATCTACTTCTGGCCTACCCTATCGAAGTAACAGGTCTTCGACTACCTCCTGCTTTAATTCCCCCCTCATGAGCCCTGGCCACTGATCGACTGAGACTGTCCGCCAGGATGTTGCTTACGCCTGGGACGTGGAATGCTGTCAGAAATAGGCCATGCTGAATTGCCCAGTACCAAACTCTCACTGCTTCCCTGCAGAGAGGGTATGGCAGTTCCTCCCTGTTTGTTGATATACCAAACTGTGACATGTTGTCTGTCTGGATAAGAAGCGATACTGCAGTGCAGAAGCGATTGAACGCCTGGAGAGCACAGAGAACTGCCCTTGTCTCCAGGACGCTGACATGGAGCAGATGCTCCTGAGTGGACCAGGACCCTTGTGTCTTGTGGTCCCCCAGATGGGCCCCCCAACCCGTGTCCGAAGCATCTGAGGTGAGAATCTGGGTGGGGGTTAGGTAGTGGAAGGAAGCTCCCACTAACAGGTTGGAAAGATCCTGCCACCAGCGAAGATCTTTTTGGAGGCTGTTGGAGATCATGACCCGTTGGTTCATGTCGTCCGTCCTCTGGTCCCACTGGACTCGAAGAGACCAATGGGTGACCCTCATGTGTAATCTGGCCAGTGGTACCGTAGCGACGGCCGCTGTCATAAGTCCCAGGAGATGGAGCACAGCATGTGCTGGGATCAATCGAGCCTGGGCCACCAGGGTGGCTTGAAAAACTAAGGTCTCGGCTCAATCTAATGACAGGAAAGCCTTGCTCTGGACTGTGTCTAGTACTGCTCCAATGAATTGCAGGCGCTGAGAAGGTACTAGCTGGGACTTGGGGAAATTGACTGAGAAGCCCAGCTGGACAAACAAGCCCAGAGTGAAAGAGACAGACTCTTTCAGGCTGCCTGGAGAGGGTGCTGAGAGGAGCCAGTTGTCCAGATACGGGAACACGTAAATGCTCTTGTGGCGCAGAAATGCTGCTACCATCGCCAAGCACTTTGTGAAAACCCAGGGAGCCGAGGAAAGGCCAAAGGGTAGTGCTCGGAATTGAAAATGGTTCTCCTGGAAGGAGAAATGAAGGAAGCAGTGGTGGGCCGGAAGGACGGGGATATGGAGGTAAGCATCCTGCATATCCAGGGAGCACAGCCACAAGTTTGGTTGGAGCAGGGGAAGGAGACCCTGAAGGGTCAGCATGCGAAACCTCTTGAACTCGACGAAGAGGTTGAGCATGCTGAGATCCAGGATTGGTCTCAGATCTCCCGTCTTCTTTGGTACTAGGAAGAAGTGGGAGTAAAATCCCCTTCCTAGTTGATCTTAAGGGATGGGTACTATGGCTGCTTTTTGCAGGAGGGCCTGAATCTCCTGGAAGACTATGGGGATCTGATCCCTTGGATAAAAGGACCGTCCCAGAGGGTGTGATGCAGGGATCTCCGTGAATTCTATTGGTGACCTCGCTGAATGAGTTGCAGAAACCATAAATCTGTGGTGACAGGCCTCCATCCCTCCAAGTAGAGGCTGAACCTCCCTCCTACCGGTTCCTCCTTGACGACTGGAAGTAGCGGGGGGAGGGGAAAGGAGTCAGGATGCCGAGGGGAGAGGAGCTTTGGTCCTCGAGGCAGGCTTGGGAAATTTTGCCTGAGGGGTTTGGGCTCCAGATCCAGGGGTGCGTCATTTGCCCTGATGCTTGCTCTGGGTCTTATTCCATCGTCTTTGGCTGAGAAAAGGCTGCTTATTTTGCCCTATCCTATACATGGAGTGTACATCCCGCAGGGATCGTCCGTTCTCCTGCAGCCCAGTTATAATGTCCTGGGTGTCGCTGCCAAAAAGGATGGAACCCTTAAAAGGGGCATCCAGAAGGGAAGACTGGACATCCTGAGCCAGACCTGCGATCCTGGGCCAGGAAAGGTGCCAGATGCAGATCCCTGTAGCGGCAGCCCTAGCCACCGAATCTACCGAAAGGTACGTGGCTCTAAGAGCATGACGACAAGATTTGCCCATACGGGACCTTGTCCAGTAGCTTATTTCTGAGCAACTCATCCGGTATATCCTGGAGGTCCCTCTCGAGCTCAGAGAGCAAAGCCTTCTGGAAGGCCACCATGTGAACACATAGTTAAGAGACCAGATGTCACAGGAAGCAGAGAATAGATCTTCCTGCCAAATTGGTCCCAATTGCCTTGAGTCCTTATCGGGAGGAGAGGAGCTCAGGTGTTTGGGTTGTGCCGATTGGTCATAAGTGGCTGTAATGACCATGGAGTCGGCCGGGGGTGACAGTATGTGCGATCGGCTTTTCTGGATACAGCTGGAATAGGCGGGCTGCTGCCAGATGGTTGTGACCAGATCCTCATGGGGACCCATCCAGGGAGAGAAAGGTAGAGGGCCTGTTAGATGTTCCGCCAGCCTCTTGCGTTGGGGATCTACTTTTTTGAATGCCAGCCTCCTTCTGCCTGAATTGTCCTCAGAAGGTTACCAAAGGAGGGATTTTCTGGTGGTGATTTGGGAGATTCCTTAGCCGGGACTTCAACTGGTGACCGAGGGTCCGAAGGGTCGGAGTAGATGTCAGAGTCCGAAGATTCTGAGCCACTGGGGATGGACGGGTCCAGCTCAGAGGAGCCCACCAGCAAGGAACCCGAGGCTCGTCCCTAAGGAACCAGTGGTGGAGGTGCTCTAGGCAGAGGAATGTCACCCACTGGATGATGCCATAGTTCAGAGATAAGCTGGGTCCTGGCATCCACCATGCAGGATCGCATCCATATTGGTCGGCAGTGGAGGGAGGAGGCTGGTAGCCTGGGTATTGTGGTTATTGCCATAAAGGGTACTGAAATCCTGGCAATCCTGGAGAGTAACCATAAGGTGAATACCCAGGGTATCCCGGCATCAGGTACCCCGGTGTCGGCAGCACAGGGCCTGGCATCAGGGAATGTGGTGCAGATGGTGGCCCATCCGGCGGCGGATAATGGGGATCTGGCCTCGGAAAAACGCCTGAAGGTTCTGCAGGGACAGCCGGGGGAGGTGCCGGAAGGCCACTGGGTGGCGTGGGATCAGAAAAGGCCCCCGAAGGAAGGCGCTCCATGTTAGAAGGATCCCGGGCCAGAGACGGACTCCTGTCTGTGGGCGGCAAAAGACCAGGCGAAGGGGGTAACTTGGGTAGAGACCCCAATGAAAGGTCCAAGAACGATCCTGAGGGCAAAGACAAGGCAGCATCGGATGGCGAATCCCTGGGGTGAAGCACCCGGAGGGATGAAGGGTCTCCTACCAGCATGCTTGTGCCGACGTCAGGGTCCTTACGGGAGCCCGACGGGCAAGATGGAGAGTCTGGGCGGACGACAGTGGATCCGTCGCCTGACTTATTGGACTTGACCGGGCTGGCAGTAGCTGACAGGCCGCTGCTAGGATTAACAGTTGTGGCCGTGATCCCGTTGACAGGGTCAGAGAGCGACTTATCGGTAGTGCTGGGTGGATGAGACGCAATAGACACCTCGAGAGAGGCCACCCCTGGCTGCCCGCTCACCTCAGCAGGAGGGGGAGAAGTTGCCTGGCCCAGAGAAGTGGACAGGGTACCTGAAGAAGAAGTACTCTCAGTTTTTGAAGTGGAAGGCCTTCCATGTGGCGACAGACTCCTCTTCCGGCGCTCCTCCTTATCTTTCTTTTTTCTCGGGGCCAGCGGCGATGACCTTTCCCCTAGCTCCTGAAGCTCCCTTTCCATCATTGCCAGCCGTCAGGTAAGAAGGTGGGCCTCAAGGGTCCACTTGCATCTGGTCCGTGTGGCTCGATTAAAGCCATTACAGATGGCACGCTCGTCCAAGTTGTGCTTGGGGCCTAGACACAGAAGGCAGCAGGAATGGTCGTCCCCGTGTGGGACTTGTGCTCCACAGAGCACTTCTGTTTTGGGTGAGCCGACATACAATCGGTCAGTGATGGATGATGAAATGGTTTACGAAGAGAAAAAACTTTGAATAACACGCAAGTGTTTGATCGCTGTTCTTACACAAGAGCCGAACGAACTGGAGGGCGAGAGCGGGACTGCCCCCTTTTATAGTCAGCCTGAAGTCGCATCACCTGACGTCGGGGGCGGTCCCCGCTGATTGCTAGCTGCAAGTTTGCCGTTGGAACCTGACGCCAGGGGGCGCAATCCTATATGTGAAGACCTACTGCAGGAACCCTCTCAAAGTAAGATCTTAGGATTTATCCTGAGGACCATCCATTCCTTGTGGAAAATAAGATAAGGCTCTTTACAAACCGGAGTGTGAAGCTCCGAAATCTTTCGAGCTGATGTAATGGCAACTAAAAATAATGTCTTCCAGGAAAGGAAGCGCAAGTCACAGCTCATGGCCGGTTCAAACGGGGGAAGAGTGAGCTTCTCCAACACAAAGTTCAAATCCCAAGGTGGAATTGGGGGGCAGATGGGGGGTTTCAGATAGAGGATCCCTTTCAGAAAGGTTTTTGAGACCTCCAGCTGAGCCACGGGTTTACCATCCACCAGCTTGTGGTATGCTGAGATTGCTGAAAGATGGACCTTCAAGGAAGAATATGACAGACCAGAGTCTGACAGAGGAAGGAGGTATTCCATGACTTGTGGGGCAGAACAAGAAAAGGGGTTCCACTTCTTGGAGGTTGCCCAGATGGAAAAAACACTTCCACTTCATGGCATAAGTGGAACGAGTGGAGGGTTTTCTAGCCTCTAAAAGAACCTGAGCTACTCGATAGGAGACCCTGAAGTGAGAAATCGTTATGTCTGCAGGAGCCACGCCTGAAGATGCAGGGTCCTGAACCCCGGACGAACAAGGTGACCTTGATCCTGAGTCAAGAGGTCATGGGTCACTGGAAGTGGAACTGGTGGTTCCCTCGATAGCTGTTGTAGCAGCGAGAACAAAACTGCCCTGGCCAGAGAGAGGCGATGAAAATCATCCTCACCTTCTCTGCCTGAAGCTTGAGAAGGACCTCTGGAGAACGGGAAATGGAGGAAGGCGATAAAAAATTCCCTGTCCTGAGAGAGACAGCGAGGCATGCCAGAAAGCACCATGCCCTGAACGAGTGAGCAAAACTGGAAGTTCTATGCTGTATTGGGAGGCGAAAGGGTCGATTTCCGGATGCATCATCTTGGAAGAGAGATTGTGCCACTTCCTGATTTAATTCCCATTCGTGAGTTATGGTTCGAGACCTGCTGAGACTGTCCGCCAGGACATTCTGAATGCCTGAACATGCATGGCCACTTAGGGGCCAGATCGTGCTGGACCGCCTAGTTCCACAGTTGCATCGCCCCTGCAATAAGGGGTACGAGCGAAGTTTGCTGAGGTACCAAACTACTGACATATTGTCCATTTGGACCAGCAGTGATCCCTTGGGAAGGAGGGTCTGGAAGGCCTGGAAGGCATACAAAACTGCCCTCATCTCCAGAACGCTGATGTGTAATGATGCCTCCAAGCTGGACCACAGTCCTTGAGCTTGGTGCTCCCCTAGATGTGCTACCCATCCCATGTTCGATGCATCTGTAGTTAGGGATGCCAAAGGAGCTGGACTCCTAAAAGGAACACCCAAGGAAAGGTCGCAGTGGTCCCTCCACAACAGCAATTGTTTCTGAACTGCTGACGACACCAGGACCGGATGGTCCAGGTCGTCCAGGAGTTGATCCCACTGCACCCGCAAGGACCACTGAGTAACTCTCATGTGGAGCCTCGCCAAGGGAACAGTAGTGATGGAGGCTGCCATCATGCCAAGAAGGTGGAGGATCTCCTGGGCCGGGATGGTCCTGGATGAAGCCACCCACGAAGCCTGACAGATCAGGGTCTCCACGCTGTCTGGAGGAAGGAAGGCTGCATTGGACCGTATCCAAAATCGCCCCAATGAATTGTAGTCTTGTGGGAAGGTGTCAGGGATGACTTGGGAATACTGACAGTAATCCCCGGTCTGCCAAAGAGGTCCAGTGTAAAGAAGAGCGCCTCCAGTAAAGAATCCCTGGATGGGGCTGAAATCAGCCAATCATTCAGGTAAGGGAAAACCGCAATACCCCAGTGGCGTAAAAAGGCCACCACCACCACTAGGCACTTGTTAAACACCAGAGGTGCCGAGGACAGACCAAAAGGGAGTGCCCGAAACTGGAAGTGCTCCCCTTGGAATTGGAACAGCAGGAAACGGCGGTGCTGCGGAAGATCGGGATGTGCAGGTAAGCATCCTGCATGTCCAGAGCAGACAACCAATGATTCTCCAGAAAGAGTGGAAGACGACTCTGGAGCGTCAGCATCCTGAACTTTTTGTACTCGACGAAGTGATTGAGGCTGCTCAAGTCGAGAATGGGTCTGAAGTCTCCCGTCTTTTTTGGAACCAGGAAAAAAATGGGAGTAGAACTCCCTGTCCCTTTGCCGGAGGGGAATGCGCTCTATTCCTTCCTTGAGCAAGAGGCTTTGAACTTCTTCTTGAACGAGAAGAGCCTGATCCCTGGGAGTAAGTAGACCTTTTTGGCGGAGATTCTGGAGGAATTTCCAGAAAGTCTATAGTGTGTCCGACGGACAACAACTGCAGGACCCATGCGTTGGAGGTTATCACCTTCTATTCCTGCGCATGGCGGGCGAACCTCCCCCTCACCTGCTCCTCGTCGCAAGACTGAGGAGTTAGTGGGGACAGGGAGTCAGGAAGTGGCAGGATGTTCAGGGGGAGGACCTCCTGAACGTCTCTGGTTCTTGGAGGCCGGAGGATTGGCAGAACCCATGGCCTTGCGTTTGCCCTGGTGCCGAGCCGGGGCCTGCTTCCTCTGCCTCTAGGTCCTTTTCGGAAAGGGCTGTTGCTGCTGTTGAGTGCCCGATTGGTACATGGACCTTAGTGATCTTAGGGCGACACCTCTGTCCAGGAGATCAGTAATAATGTCTTTGGTGTCGCCACCAAAAACCACCGAGCCCCGGAAGGGGGTGTCCTGAATTGCAGACTGTACCTTGTTGATGAGGCCAGAGATGCGGAGACAGGAATGCCATCTTAAGGTGACGGTAGGTGCCGAGGTGCGAGCTACAGAATCGAGGAGTCATATGTGGCTTTCAAAGCATGCCTACAGGAGAAGTGAGAGAGAGAGGCAAAGATCCTTGGATGGCTCCTCCTCGAGGCTCGAGGGTTCCATCGACTGGATTTGGGCCTCTAACCTGGCTAAAGTAGCCTTTTTGGTGTGACACCATGTGGGCCCACATAGATGGGGATCTGGGCGCTGCAAGTGGCGAGCAAACTTTTCTGCAGAACTGGTCCATCCGTCTCGACTCTGTCTGGAGGAGGAGGTGCTCAATGTGCAGTGGAGCAATCATGAGCAGATGGAAATGACAACAGAGTCTGCCTTAGGATGTGTCTTAAGAAAAGGAGCTTCCTTTAGCGCCCGTATATCCTGTCCGCCTCTTGGGGACAGCCAGGAAGAAATGAGGCATCTACCAGACTGTAGAGGTGAGGTCCTGGTGAGATCCGATCCAGGGAAGAATGGGGACTGGAGACAGAGGCGCTAAGTCCAGATGTGCAGGCTAGTCTCTATCTCACGGGGTCTTGATTCTCTGACTCCCAGTGGAAGAAATCTTTCATGGTCCTCAGAAGATCCGAGAAGACAGTGTCCCGGGGGGGGGACTTGAGTGAACCATACCTCTCAACCTCCTGCCTCATAAATCAGTGACAAGGCTTAAAAAAATCAGGGACAAAGGACCAAAATCAGGGACACGTTTTCAAAATTGGAGATATCTACTCAGGAACCTGGTAGAATAAGGGGCTTAGTGTAAAAATGCATTTTCTAAGGAAGAACAAATCTGTAACTTTAATGTTTGACATTATGTTGTGCTTACAACCTCTACTGTTTGGTCATGGAAACACAATTTTTAGGAGGGACAGAGTAACATTTTGAGGTAAAATCAGGGACATCCCTGAAAATCAGGGACAGTTGAGAGGTATGGAGGGAACCTTGCCTTTTGGACACTCAGGTTCCCTCCAAGGCAACCTCCGCCGACTCGTCATCACCTGCCCCCTCATCAGGAAGATTATAAATGTTCAGAAGGGCAATGTCCTGATGTGCCATCCCGAGGCGTGTACCGTGGATGGAGAACAGCTCCTCGGGGATGTGGACCTTGGAGGAGCGTGGAAGTGGGAGCTCTTGTCTCCAGGTCTGCCACCAACTCCAGTCGCCCCTGCCATCAAGACTGGATTAAGGTCTTGAAGTCTGGCATAGCGGAGGAGGTGGAGGTGGAGGTGGTGGTGGAGGAGTTTGCGGCTGAGGGGGAGGAGGAGGAGGAGGCATTACTGCTGGGGGAGGGTAATGATACCCCTGGTAACCCTGAAAATGGTGGTAGGGGTTGTAACCAGGGTAGTACTGTCCAAAGAAACTCCACTCAGGAGGAGGATCAGCCAGGAAATGGTCCCCAGAATACCCAAAGAGGTAATGAGGGACAGTTCGGGGTCTAGTATAAATTCCCATCGTCAGGTCTGTCGAAGGGGAGACCCACGTCGGACCCGCTATAGTGTAAACTGGCGGGGTTCCGGCGTCGGGATAGCCAATGTTGGGGGCCAATGCCGGGACCGGCACCGCCCAATCTGGCACCAGAAAGGGATCCGGCGTTGGAGGGCCTGACCTCGGGGCTGTATGAAGGGGGCCCGACGGCGGGACCAGGTCTGGTGCCGGAGCAGGAGGCTGGGGTAGACCACTGGGCCCTGGCTGGGGTAGAGCTGTTGGAGTTCTGGCGTCGGAATTGGAATCACCGGATCAGACGGTGGGATCGGGACCGGGATATTCGTCGGGTCCGAAGGGATCCCACCTGAAGGAGGAGAAGGGGCCTCCACTGTAAGACCACACGACTGAGGAGAAGCCTCCTTCCCGTGACCCCATCAGGGGAGCACGGACTGACCTTTGAGGAATAGTCTACGACGTCAAGGGGTTCCGCACTGTCTTCACCTGGGGTATCCAATTTGAGAAGGGGGGGTATAGGCAAGGAAGAGGGGCATTCCTCCCGGTTCTGCCGGACGCCAGGTGACGCGCTGTTAGGGCTCCTCGATGGAAACCACGCCTTGAGCGGCAGTCAGAGATGGACGCCTTACCAGATAAAGCTGGGCGGTGGGGGGAGAAGCCCGGACAATTTATCAGCTGCTGCCAGGCGGGTCCCTGAAGGCTGAGGAGCCATCTTACCGGCGGCCAGGAGCCAAATTAGCAGCGCGGCCGTCGGAGGAGCCGATGGGAAACTGACCCGTTGGAAGATTTTTCAGACTTACCAT
Organism: Neoceratodus forsteri; assembly: GCA_016271365.2. NCBI lineage: Eukaryota > Metazoa > Chordata > Ceratodontiformes > Ceratodontidae > Neoceratodus > Neoceratodus forsteri. The sequence goes on from CM057449.1 coordinate 826,730,610, forward strand.
CCGAAGTCTTCTTAGGCGGCGGCTGAGAAGCGGCCTTGCTCGTCAAGGGCCGTGAGGCCTCAGGTTGGTCCGTGGAGCGCTCCCGCTCTTGAGATTTCTCCTTGTGGTGTTTCTTGGAAGGAAAAGATTTTTCGGAAGAGGACTCTCTGATGCGGTCCATTTGATTCTCTACTATGCGGACATTGAGAAGGTGGGCCTCCAAAGCCTGCTGTCTCCGCTTTTTGGTGGCCTGATTAAATGTTTGGCACTCCGAGCAGGACGAGACAGGATGGTCTGGACCCAGGCAGATAATGCACTTCAGATGACCATCCTTATGAGGAATCTAACATTATGGATAAACACTTCTTCTTGGGTGAAGACAGTAAGCAAATGTAGAATTACGTAGAGAAAAAGTTAGTGAAGGAAAAAATCTGACACAAGAACTACGATGATCGCTGCTGGAAGTCTGCAATGCGACGGCCACTGACGGCAGGCGTAGGGACTGCCACTATATGGCCAGGCTAACGTCGGTCAGTGAGGTCGGTGGGCTGGTCCGGTCAGGGACTGCTAGAAAGTTCACAGCGGCCCGACACCAGGTGGCGCCAGTCCTACAGTCATGGCCAAAAATACTGGCACCCTTGCACTTTTTCAAATAACTCACAATTTCCTTTAAACATAAGTTGAAATTAACAACAGTACAGTATTTGGTTTCCACAATTCTTTATTTCTCTGTTAATATTACAGAACCTTTATTTTTGATTCAGAATTGAATATATCCTTTTAAATCAGAACATGAAAAGAAACGCATTGACAAAATTATTGACACCCTAGACTTAATATTTGGTAGCACAGCCTTTGGTCAAACTGCAATCAACCGTTTCCTATAGCCATGGATGAGCTTCCTGCACCTCCCTACTGGCAGTTTGGCCCACTCCTCTTGTGCAAACTGCTCCAGTTCTCCCAGATTTGAAGGGTGCCTTCTCCCAACTGCTGTTTTCAGATCTCTCCACAGGTTTTCAATGGGATTTAGATCTGGATTCATTGCTGGCCACTTCAGAACAGTCCAGCGTCTTGTCTTGAACCATTCCTGGGTGCTCTTTGAAGTGTGTTTGGGGTCATTGTCCTGCTGGAAGACCCATGACCTTCGACGGAGATCCAGCTTTCTGACACTGGGTTCAACATTGCGCTCCAAAATGGCCTGGTAATCTCCAGATTTCATGATGCCATGCACACGTTCAAGGCACTCAGTGCCAGAGGCAGCACAGCAACCTCAAAACATCACTGAACCTCCTCCATGATTGACTGTAGGGAAGATGTTCTTTTCTTTAAAGGCTTCATTTTGTTTTCTGTAAACATAGAGATGATGTGCTTTACCAAAAAGCTCTAATTTGGTCTCATCTGTCCACAGGACATTCTCCCAGAAGGATTTTGGCTTGTTCAGGTGTGTTTTGGCAAACCCCAGTCGGGCTTTCTTATGTCTCTCTCTCTCTCTCTCTCTCTCTGCAGTGGGGTCCTCCTGGGCCTCCTACCATATAACCCCCTTTCATTGAGTTGGCGACGGATGGTGCAAGTTGAAGCACGCCGTTACCTTGTGTCTGAAGGTCAGCTTGAATCTGTTTGGCAGTTGATCGAGGTGCTTTCTCCACCATTCAAACAATCCTGCGCTGCAATCTTCGATCAAGTTTTCTCTTGCGGCCACGTCCAGGGAGGTTGGCTACAGTGCCATGGGCCTTAAACATCCTGATTACATTACGTACGGTGGAAACAGGAACATCAAGGTCTCTGGAGATTGATTTGTAGCCTTGAGATTGTCCATGCTTGGCTGCAATCTTCTGTCTGACCTCCTCAGACAATTCTCTGGCTGTCTTTCTTTTCCCATGCTCACTGCGGTACACACAGTGACACAAAACAGAGAAACGAGTCCTTTCTCTATTCAAACTGGTTGAATGAGTGATTTTTATATTGCAGGCACCTGCAACTCACCACAGGTGAGTTCAATTCCAAAGTGAAGGAGAATCACCTGCTTGAAATCTAATTATTTCTAACTACTTCTAAAAGGTGCCAATAATTTTGTTCGGCCATTTAAGGATTTCTGTGTGGAATAAGCTAAGACTTGGTAAATTTTTCTGCGTTTTGTGTTTTATTCCTCTGCAAACCAAAGAAATACATATGTGGATACCAAAATATTTTTTAATTTCAACAATTTTCTGGAAGGAATGGTGCATTATTAGAAAAAACTGCAAGGGCGCTAATATTTTTTGCCACGACGGTATAAGTAATGACCTACTGAAGAACCCTCTTGAAGTAAGATCCACATGTTCAACTTGAGGGATGGTATGATCTGGGACAGAGTTACCATCCTGAGGTTGCAAGACCTGAGAGACTGATTCAGATCGTGCAGATCTAGAATGGGGTGCTAGCCCCCATCCACTTTGGGACCAGGAAGTACCTGGAAATGAACCCTGGGTCGACAGGGGGGATCTGCGACTCTGACCACTACCATCTTGTGGAGGAGTTGGGCAATGTTGTCTCAGAGAGCCAACTGACTAGTCATGGAAACCATTTCCTTCCGTGGGGCGCAGGCTCGACTTGGTGGGTACTGCTCAAATTCCAGAGGCAGTCCTGGCCACCCACTTCCAAGACCCTCTTGTCTGTTGTGACAGCGGACCAGGCGGAAAGGAAGTGGGGGCAAACCCCACAGGAGGACCCAGAGTGGGTGTGATGGGTATGGTGTTGGCATGCCCCCATCCGTCACTGTGCAGGCTTGGAGGATGAGGAGCCGGCCTGAGGGACCACGGGACCTTTCCCTCCTGGGCTTCCAGCGTTGAGGTCTCTGGCTATGGCCGAGGTGCCAAGACTGAAGCCTGTGTTGCTCCCCTGGTACTGGGGCTGCTTAGCCCTGAGGGGCAGAGGCCGAAGGCTTTCTCTTCTGCTTTGGAACCCTGGGATTCCTTCTGGCCAGAAGTAGCGAGTCCAAGGTGGCACTGGACTTTCTATGCGGGGTGACTGTCGACTCCAGGACCGAAAAAGATCAGTGTCCATCAATTTGTGTTGAGTGTCACAATGAAGGTAGAGACCTCAGCCAGGCCCTGCGGTGCATGGCGACTGCAGCTGCCACCAAGCGGGTGAAAGAATCCCTGATGTCCAGAGCTGTCTGGAGTTGCTGTTTGGTAACTGCCCGACCTGCCTGACCATGGTCTGGAGGTCCGCGGGAAGATGAGGAAGAACCTCATCCAGAGAGCCCAAGAGGGCATGAGAAAAATGCGTCATGATGACAGTTGAGCTTGCCTGAGGAAGGCCAAGGTAAGCGGCAGCATAGACTTTCCTGGCATCATGGTCCAGTTTCCTGGACTCTCTGTCTCGGGGTCTATCCGCATCTCCTGAATTATTAGGCGCGAAACACAGATTCTGTCACCAACCCCTCGGCTGAGGTGTTCTGTGATCAGAAAGGGGCCGATGGGAACTGCGTATTTGTGGGCCATCTGGGCAGGGCGCAGGGCAGAAGGCTGGGTGCTACCAGACTCCAAGGCCGGCCCAACCATGGCCGGCCCCAGGAGGCCTCTGTTAGAGAATCCCTTTTTGAGGGCATCAGTGAGTGGATATTCAGCCCACTTTGAACAGGCTCCAAGGGCATCCCTCGAGATTTGGAGACTAGATGGAGGATGCCCATGAAGGACGTGGGACCTTCCTCCATCGAGACTCCCACCTGGATCCCTTGTCCAAGAGAAGCGGGAATGCAAGTCGGAGTCTGAATGGTCGGCCCGTGCCATGTCTCGACCGCTGGGGGCAGTCAGGAGTGAGGCAACAGACAGCCCATGTGGAAGGCCCTTGACGGCCAAGACTCCTTGGCACAAGCCCGGAGAGAGGGCTGCTTAGGTGGCGGCTCCACCCTGATTAGTGGGAGGCGGTTTGGCGATCTGGAAGAATCTGAACTGGCTACGTGGGTGGAGGAGCCATGTCGACCGGCTCTGGAGGGGTTGGCGTCGGCCTGGAGGACGACAGTCAAGTAATGGCTGATGTGGAAGCCTGGGTCGACTTTGAACCTGCCATCATCAACTGCTGCCACATCAGGTCCTCATAGCGTCAACGCAGTTTGTGTTGAAGCCTCTCCTCACCCAAGGAAGACAAGAATGCATGGTGGCCATGCCACTTTTTAGAACTCCTTGAATGGCATTTATGAGATTTCTTCGGCCTGTCGATTGAAGGTGTCCGAGACCTCGACCATCGGGGGGACCAATGGGGGTAGTCAGAAGGAGCCGGGGAGAATCGCGGCTCTTCCAGGTCAAGGACAAGGACCGTGAGAAGGTTCCCAGCAAGCTGGGTCTTTCCTGCAGGCCCGGTGGCACTGAGGGTTGAGGCACTGGATGCCACACCTCACACCACGCCGGCGACCTGGGTTCGGGAACGAGCCGGGAGTCGCCTGGGCGGGGAAGAGATTGAGCGTCCGGAGGACTGTTCTCTCTTCCTGGGGGTGAGAGAGGGAAATGCTCGCTCATGGAGCGACCTCTGGCGGTGGCTGGGGGTTCGCCGACTGAGCAGCACGGCGTATGCTGGGGTGAGGGCAGAGCTACGGAGCTACGCTAAGCTGCATAAGCTGAGTCGCAGGGGTGGGTGGGGGAAAGCAAGAAAAAGCCTCCTACTGGCGGTGAGATGACTGTGGCCCCTGTTGACCCTCTCAAATCCCAAATATCGGCCCAGACGCGCCCAAGAACCCCTCTGGAGGACCCGATGAACTCACGGGTAAGACCCTTCACACTTAGGAGTAGCCGACGAGGGGAGGATGGAATCAGCCCTGGAGATGGTACCGGGGGTCGGGTCTGCCGGTGGTCGCTCGGGGGAGGGAGTTAGGGAGATGCGAGGGGTTCAGGTTTGGAGTAGGGTGAAAATCCGTGTGGGCGCTCCTGAAGGATGCCCGGGATGTAGGTTGAATAAAAAAAAAAAAAGTTGGGTCTTTCCTCTGTAGGTTCGGTCAGGACCGGGGTCCTGAATAAATAATTATTGGCCTTATCAAGTGACAATGGGTCAACGGGGTCGATAATCTCGACAGGGTCATGGTCCCGCATCTCGGCCAGCTGGCCTGATGGGGTTACCATGAAGCCAGTGGCCAAGGCAGCAATCTCGACTGAAGTCGAGACAGCAGATTCCTGGGACTGAGACCTCTCTCTCGATATCAAGAACCCTGTCAATGAATCTTCTTTCGACTCCTTATCCTTCATGAGGGAACGGGAGACGTGTGCACCCGAAGAGCCCTCTTCCTTGGTTGGGTGAGACTGGCACAATTCCTTGAAGGAGCTTGAAAAGGTGGAGCCCAATTTGAGTGGGACGCAGACCGACGCAGAAGAGGACCGATCAGCGGCCAGAGCCTCCTCCTCCTCGAAAACCTTCATCTGCTCTAGCTGATCAGCTGACCCCACAGCTGCAGAGACTGCCCAATGGGCCTCCTTCGATTTGACCGGGGGTGTTCAGTTTTTCTGGTCGGCCGAGCTGAAGTTGTGCGAGACGATCATCCAGGACGTTAGGCTGGAACGCGTGACAAAAGTCGCTTTGAAACCTTCAGGCAAGATTCTTAAAGGGAAAGGACATGCCAAATAGTGTGGATAGAACAACATATCCACGATCCTAGAACCACATGTTCTGCTCCAGGATGGAATTATATGAGATAGAGTGACTATTCTGAAGGTGCACAATCAAAGGAACTTGTTCAGGTTATGCAGATCCTGTATGGGCGCCAGACCCTGTCTGTTCAGAACCAGAACCCTACTACCTCCTTCTGGAGGAGCTGGGCAATGTCTTCCGAAGGGCTGACAGCATGTTGGCGGACACCATGCCATCTCATGGGCGTGAGCTTGGCACAGAGGGTAAGCCTTTAACTCCAGAGGCAGACCCTGACCAACCACTACAAGGACCCACATGTCTGTGGTGACAGCGGATCAGGTGGAAAGGAGAGTGGTGGCGCTGGCCCCATGGAAGACCCAGAGCAGACAAAGGCGGGCATGGGGAGGAATCCCCCAGCCCGTCACCGTGCAGGTTTGGAGGCGGAGGAGGGACCAGCTGAGGAAGATGTAGGGTCTCGTCCACCCAGTTAGCAGACGACTGAAGCAACCGACTTCAGTCAAGGGCACCAAGCCTGGGCCTGCTGCCCAGTTGGGGTCTGGGATGGCTTGGCCACAGGGCAGAAAGGGAACAAAAGGGCTTCTTTCTTTGAATCTTGGAGCCCTTGGGATCCCTCTGGGCAGAGGTAAGAGTCCAGGGTGGCACTGGACTTCTAAACTTTAGTGAGGTGTCCTTCCACCCCCGGCCCAATCAAGTCAGTGCCCAAGAAGGGCTACTTGACAACTTGTTGCATGTCTGCCATAAAGGTGGAAATCCAGCCAAGCACCTACCAGCGCATGGCAACTGTGGCAGCCACAGACCTGGCGCAGTACTCACTGATGTCAACGGCCTATCTGGAGCTGTGGTTCGCCACTGCTCGACCCCTGTCCCAGACTTGCATGACCATGATGGTCAGCCAGGAACCAGGAGCACCTCACTGAGAGTGCCCAGTGAGGCGTGGTGAAATGGGCCATCAAAGGGCCAAAATCACCTGCCAAAGGCCAAGAGAAGAGGCTGCATAGGCATTTCTGGCCATGTGATCCAATTTCTTGGATTCTATATTGGGAAGCTTATCCATGTCCCTGATGTTGCTGGTATGCTAAAAGACCGAGTCAGCCACCAGACCTTTGGCCGAGGGATGCTCAGTGAAACTTGACAGGGAACCGGTAGGGACCGGGTATTTATGGGCGATCTGTGCTGATGGCACACTGCAAGAGGCATGGTGCTACCAAAGCTCCAGAGCATGGCAAGAATGGCCTCAGCAACCAGGAAGGCAACCCCTGGGGAGTCTCCTCGGTCGAGAATTTCGGTCAAGGGATACTTAGCCCATTTTTGACAGTCTCCATCTGATCCCAGTAGACTCAAAATTAAACGGCAAGCCCTGAAAGAAGTGGACCGTGCTCATGAACAAATCCTCTCCTGATTTGAAGTCCATGACGAGTACCGAGGGAGGAGCCCTCAGACTCCAGAGGATTCGCCAAAAAGTGGTTGATCTCCCAAGTCCCCACTGACTCTGTGGGGTCTATCGGGAGTAACAGTGACCGACAGCAGACAAGAAAGCCCGAGAGTGGTACGGGCATCCTTAGGAGGGGGACCATCCTTTGACTGCGCAGGAGGTGGCTTGACCCTGATGGGGGGGGGATGCCGGAATAGGCAGAGCCTAAACAGGCTGGGCCAGAGCAGGCTGTGGCCTGGGTGGCACCAACCATGGAAAAACCAGGGTGGGGACCGGAAGCGGCGTAACCCTGGACAGCATGAGCAGCAGACACATGAGCTCTTCACAGCACCAGTGCATCTTGCATCAGAGCCTCTCCTTACCTGAGGAGGAGGAGGAGGAAGAGGAAGAAAAAGAGCGCCACCGCTTACCCACGTGCCAAGAGCAAGAGCGCTGATGTTAGGCATGGGCTGCTCGACTCCGGGTTAAGGAATCGAGACCATCGAGGAACCCAACAGCAAGAAAGAGAGGAAACCGGCGAAAGCCACGGGTCCTCCGAGGGAACGGGATCCTGAGGATTATGGCCTGGATCAGGAGGCTGGTCCGACTCTTCCTGGGAGGTGACAGGCAGGACCTGAGTCGTAGAGAGTGAAGTATCCACCTTGTCCTGTGATGATGCGTCGAGCGGCTCAAGAAAAATCTCAACAGGTTGGTCGACATGCATCTCTGTCGACGGGGAGCCATGGAGCCAGTGGCTTGGACCGAAGGATTGACTGAAGTTGAAACCTCCAAAGAAGCACGGGATTGCGAGGCCAGACAGCGCTCGCAATCCCACGATCGACGACGAGACCATTTTTTTGTCTCTTTTTTTAAGATTTAGAGGATTTTGTGCCCTTAGAGAGAGACCCTGCCCCAGGGTGGGAAGGAACTGGCACAAATCCTGAAATGCCCCCATAAAGGTGGTGCCAAAGGAAAGCGGCATAAAAACTGAAGCAGAAAACACATTCTGCAGCCTAAGCCACTACCTTCTTGAAGGCCGCAAGTTGTTCAGTAGACCCCGCCAGCCATGGAGACTGCCCGACGGGTGTCTTTCAAACAAACGGGAGGGTCTCATTCATCTGGGTGCCCTAGAATAAGACGAGCGTGCCTGTCCTCTAAAGTCTTCGGATGCAGAGTGTGACAAAGGATGCAAGCCGGGGGATTGTGCTCGTGGCCCAGGCAGTAGACGCACAAGGTGTGCGGGTTCATCCAAGACATCTTCTGCCCACATCACACCATTTGAAACTGGGCACCAATTTGCAGTCATCCATGCTGACAGTAGGGAGTTTTTGAATGGAATTCAAAACCAACCTGAATTTTTTATTTTAGAAAGCAAAGGGCCTACACAAATGCAGAGCGCAATGGAGGGAACCTCCTTCTTTCAGCGGAAAGGAAGATCTTACGTCATGGGGCAGTGCTGAGGGGTTATAATCTGGGTGGGTGGGAGGAGCCAGCTTGAAGAAGACCTTCCAGACAGGAGATTAAAAGGGGAGAGGAACCCTGCCAGAAGTGTGGAATGTACACCATATCCACATCACTAGAGCGGTCTCACACACACTGCCCAATATTACTGGAACTCCCTTCTTGAAAAGCTACTTAATTCCACCTCTCTAGAAGGGTTCGAATCAGGGCTTAAAGCCTATTTATTAGAAAGCTGCCAATGCAGCAGCTATCGCTGATCCTTCTTTACCTCCCCTAACCCATCTATTTAATATACTGCTGCCTCATGATACTATCAGATTGGTGTATGGTGTATTGACTGCTGATGAATCTGTGTGTATATTTTTTGACTACTGGTGAATCAATACGTATTTATTATTGAGTGTATTCTTACATACTGACCTACCAATTCAGTTATTGTCTTTTTTAAGGTTCTGTGCAATTTGCCATTTATAACTAAACGTCACTGTGTCTGTATGCAGTTTGTACTCTTGCCAATTTCTTGATGTTATGTAATCATTTAAAAAGTACAGTTACATAGAACTTACCGTAACAGTAGATCTTTGAGAACAGCTCTTGCGGCCAGGTTACACGTTAGGACTGAAGCCAGCAGGTGCCAGGACCCCAGAAATTTTCAACTAGCAGTCTTCATTGAGGACCGCCTCCGTCGGTCCCCTGGCGTGGTGTAGTACATAGGAGGCGGTCCCCATAATCCTCAGATCTTACTTGAGAGGGCTCTTGCAGTAGGTAATTACATACAGGACTGGCCTGGACAGGCCCCAGAAAAATTTCTAGCTAGCAGTCCTGCGAGGGACCGCCCCACATTAGGTAACTGGTGTCAGGAGGCGTCAGTATAAAGGCGGTCCCAGGCGCCCTTCTTCCAGTTCTTTCCGCCGTTAGCTCGTGCAGTGCCTGCAGAAAGTCTGTAGCCCGTCAGCCCTTCCAGGTGGTTTTACCGAAAAACTCTAATTTTTCGACTAACGTCAGTACTAGCACGGTGTATGTCGATCCCCTACACCCTCGAGCACAAGAATAAGTGCGATTCATCGGCGTTAACTACCGCTGGAACGGCCACTCCCTGTGCCTGTTCTGAATAGGCCCCGATCACCCGGTTGAGAAGTGCCAGCACTGCCTCAGCTTTAACGCGGCTACCGGAAAAAGGCGGCAGCAATCCTTGGAAGCCCACATTCTAAAGAAGACAATGAGCTCTATGGAGAAGGAGCTTAAAAAACTGAGGCAGGTGTCCACTTCCCCCGAAGGCTATCGGAAGAAGAAGGACAAGGAGAGGCACCGGGACAAAGGCTCCTCCACCGCTTCTCCCTTGGGAGTCGCTGGGCCTTGGTAACATCCCCTCGGATCGCTCCTCGGCAGCCCGCCTCAGAGGTTTCTGAGGCGGCATCGGCATCTGGCTCACACTCGGGCCTTGCAGGCGCCTCCGGCAGTTGGAGGCCTCCGCCCCTGGTTCGGCCACAGGCTTGCGGCCTACCACTGTGGGCGACTCCAGTAAGCTGGGCGTCGGCTCCTCTGACGTCCGCCCGGAGAGGGCTGGTAAGACGTCCGACCCTCCAGGGCGACGTGCGGCATCCTCTCCACCAGACCAGGCCGATCTCTCTTCTCGGTCTGTCTCCGGTGACGGCTCTCGTAAGTCGGACGTCGGCTCCTCCGGCGCCCGCTGAGAGCTCACCTCTAAGCCTCACGTCGGCTCGTCCGACGTCCGGCCGACGAAGGAACCGACGACGGACCCCCCAACGTCCGTCGTTCCCGGTTCCCCGCAGCCTTCGCTGTCGTCTGGGGAACCAAGTCCCCAATCTGAACCGGGGACTTTCCCTCCATCCCAGGAGCTGGGGATCTTTACCTCCGTCAGTCCTTCCTCCATCTGGGCGCCCGGACCCGTCAGCTCCCGGACGCCCGGCTCCGACGCAGGCCCCTCCAATGTCGGTACCTCCGGCGCCAGGGCCTCTGCCATCGGCCCTGACATCGGCCTTACCGACTCCAGGAGATATTCTGCTCCCATCGGGCCCTCTGGGCTCCCCACTATGGACCCGCCTGGGAGGTTCCTGGCTGGGCCGTCTGCTCCGGCAGCCCCCCCGGCTCCCAGGTATCCTCCGTCTTATTCGACGCCGGTGTACCCGGGAACGCGGTATCGGTGCCACAGTACCAGGCGCGGGCTTCCCAGCGCACGCGTGCCAGCGCCCCAATACCCGGCCGGGCTACCCGCGAGTCGGGTTTGGATACGCTCCATCTGGGTATAACCCGTATCCTTATCCCCACCTCCTCCTCCTCCACGCCCTCGCGGCTGCCAGTGGACCTGCAGGAGACTCTGGCTTCCTGGTGAGCTGAGGCCAGAGCTCAACTCACCAAAGAGGTGAAACCGCCTTCGGTGATGGTGCCATCCCAGGTTCCCGTACGCCCCAGGCGGCATACTCCCTCACCACCTCCAGACTCCGGGATTCTTCCGTCTGGATCCAGAAAGGGGCAGGACACGCTTCCCTGGGGACTCCCCAAGGGGTCTGTTCCTCCCCCGGGTCAGGAAAGGGAGTCTTTCTCTTCTTCATCCTCCTCTTCACACTCGGACTACTCGGACTCTTCAGACGGCTGCTCCGAGAGAGAAGAAGCCTCGCTCTTCGTCGAAGCCCCGGCCAAGGACTCCTCTGAAGTCTCCTCCGGAGGATCCTTCTTTTATGGGGTTGCTTAGGAAAATCCAGGAGGTTCATCAGTGGCACTCCCTGGAACCAGATCCTCAGCGTCTGAAACTCGCTGAACATCTGGATCTGCCCATGACAGCTCCTACCTTGGTGCCACCCTGGATAGAGCCTCATGCCAACCTTGTTACCACAATATGGAAACAGCCGTTGGCCTTAGCTCCACTTCCTAGGAAGTCGAACAGGCTATATCAGGCTCCAGAGGGTGTTGATTTCCTGGATTCTCACCCTCATGCCGACTTGGTCGTGATTAGCGCTGCTCATGGCCGGTCGTCGAACCCAAAACATCTTAGCTCGTCACCTCCTGATAAGCAATCTTGCCTTCTGGACCAGCATGGGAGAAAGATTTATGCTTCCTCCACACTGGGGATTAGGGCCCTGAACTATGTCGGCCATATGGGGGACTACCAGAAGGCCATCCTTACTCAGGCGGAAGCCAAGCTGGACTCCTTGCCTGACTCCCAAGCCAAGCAGAAGTTGGCTGATCTTGTCCGCTCTGCTCGTTCGGCCAGTCGACACATGTTACGTGCGACATACGACACAGTGGACACTGGTGGGCGGAGCTCAGCTTTTGCTGTAGGCCTACGGTGTCATGCTTGGCTCCGCATGTCAGGTTTGGTCACGGAGATGCAATCTGCTATCCAGGAAGCACCCTTCCGGGGGTCAGTGCTTTTCAGGGGTGATGTCAAGTACATCATTACCGATTTGCAAGGGAAGGGGACGGCTCTCAAGTCAGTTGATTCCATGCCGTCCCCATCAGCAGCAGCGCAGTCCTTCATGAACAGAATCTGCCAAAGGCGAAACCCAGGAAGGCGGGCCACAAAATGCGGGCCCCAGCGGCTGCTAAGCCCCACCAAAAAAGCAGCGGGTGCTTCAGCTGTGGTGCTGCCCACCACCTGACTCCTTTCCTCTCCCTGCCTCGGACTCCCGGAGGAACCGGGAGAGGAGGTTTCCTCCACCTTCTGGGTGGGAGGATAACCACGTTCTTGGGTGCTCCAGCTCATAGCAGAAGGACACTCCATAGGTTTCTTCAGAAACACCCGCCACCCCCTCTGAAGTCATCGTATTCAAGGGAACATCTTCCTTTGGTCCAGGAGGAAATTTCAGTTCTTCTGCTGAAGCAAGCGATAGAGCCCGTTCCCCTTCATTTTCAGGGGATGGGTTACTATTCCCATTTCTTCCTGGTCCCAAAGAATACGGGAGATCTCACACCAATTTTAGATCTCAGTTCCCTGAATCTTTATGTAGAGTACAAAAGGTTCAGGATGCTCTCTTTGCAGAGCCTTCTGCCCCTCTCCAGCCGGGTCAATGGCTTTGTGCTCTGGATATGCAGGATGCTTATCTGCACATTCCCATTTGCCCATCTCATCGCAAATACCTTCATTTTGCGTTCCAGGGGGACCACTACCAGTTCAAAGGCGCTCCCGTTTGGTCTATCCTCGGCCCCAGTATTTTCAAATGCCTGGCAGTGGTGGCGGCCACCTGTACCAAGGAGTGCAGGTTTCCCGTACCTGGACGACTGGCTCCTGGCGGCCTCTCAGGGAAGAACTCCTGTGTTCCTCTCCCTTACCCAGGTTTTGCCTGCCTGGTATTACCATCAACCATTCAAAGTCTCATCTGGACCCATCCCAGAGGCTACAGTTTATTGGGCGATCCTCGATCCGACCATGGGCAGGCCTTCCTGCTTCCGGACAGGGCAGCCTCCTTCAGACCCAGATAAATCTGTTGTCCGACCGCGGATGGTCTCTCTGGTCGGTCTTTACTTCTCGGACTCATGGCGGCACTGTCAGACGGTCCTACTTTTCGACTCACATGAGGATCTCTCAGTGGACTCTCGCTCTCAGTGGGATCAGCTGAGTGGGCGATCTAGATCCTCAGTTCTGATCTCCTCGCCGATGATCACGAGACTTGCAATGGTGGATGGTTCGAGAGGAACCTGTTTGAGGGGTTCCTTTCTTTCATCCTCCCTCCCAGACCCTAACCACAGGCGCCTCAGGCGAGGTGAGAGCCCATCTAGGCCCTCATGGACCCAGGGCTCCTGGTCAGGCTAGAACAAGCTCTCACATCAATGTGCTCGAGCTTGGGCAGTGTATGCAGCTCCAAGCCCTTCACCAATACATCCTTCCCGGCCACCCTAGCCGTCCAAGCGGACAACATGTGCATGGTGTGGTACATCAACAAGCAGGGAGGCTCGGTCCTACCCTCTATGCAGGAGACAATGAGGGTTTGGGATTGGGCAACATAACACGACCTTCACCTCACGGCGATTCACATTGTAGGAGTCGGCAACACCCTGGCAGACAAGCTAAGTCGCTCTTCTGCTCTGACTCATGAGTGGGAACTGGACCAAGGGGTCCTAGACAATATCTTCCAACTTTGGGGAACACGACAGGTCGACCTGTTCGCATCCCCCCTAAACGCAAAACTTCCCATCTCCTGCTCGCTCGTTCCAGAGTGAGGCATTTTTTGGAGCGACGCTCTGTCTTTAGACTGGAAGGACAGATTCGTCTATGCCTTCCCCCCCCAATTCCTCTTATCCCACGTGTCTTGCAGAAACTAGCTTCAGAAGGAGCGAGAATGAGTCTGTTCGCTCCTTTCTGGCCCAGGCAAATCTGGTTCTCTCTTCTACAACAATATTCAGAGGATCCTCCTCTTCCTCTTCCTCTATCTTGAGGTTTGTTGACCCAGGATCAGGGGACCCTGGTCCATCCAGGCCTCAAATCCCTTCAACTGCATGCATGGCTCCTGCAGACCTAGCCCAATCCCGTTTTGGAGTGTCTCCCAAAGTGGCGGAGATTTTAGTGGAGGCCAGAAAACCCTCCACCAGATCCACTTATGCCATGAAGTGGAAAAGATTCACTATTTGGGCCGCTTCCAAGAGCGTGGAACCTTTCTCCTGTTCAAGCGGCTTCTGCTGGAGTATCTCGTCATCTGTTTGACCTGGGTCTCAGCCATTCTTCTCTGAAGGTACACATGGTGGCCATTTCGGCCTATCATGTTCCTTCACAAACAAGGCCTTTGCTCAACTGGAGGTCTTCAAGACCTTTCTTAGAGGGTTCTCCATCTGAGGCCCCCATCCATACTCCTGCCCCCTTGGGACTTGAATTTTGTTCTCAGAAACTTACCTTCCTCCCTTGAACCTGCAGCTTCTGCGATTTGAAGTTTCTTTAAATGGAAGATGCTCTTCTTGGTGGCCATTACTTGGCTCAGAAATCTCCGAACTCCAGACCCTGTAACTGGTATTTTCTTTAAACTTAGATTGTAGGCTTGTAGTGACACTATACTTTCTTTCTGTGTTGTCTTTACTTATAATTGTTTTGGGCTGTTGAAATTTAAAAATAGTGGTGGTGTAATTCTGTGCTGTCTTTAATTGCTGCAATTTTAGCCCCCCCTCCTCCCACCTTCCCCAACTCTTAATTATATGCCCTGATAAATCTGATTGACAGGAGCTAAACACAGGGTATAGTAAGAGGTGTGAAGTAGGAGGGGCATAAGGGAAGAAGACCACCCTCAGCACGACAATTTTTGACTCATTTATTTATTTATTGGTTTCTTTTCCTTAAAAAATATATATCTGAGGATCAGTTACAGGATTTTAGTACTGTAAATAAATAAAGAGAACTAAGAGAGCTTCAGTAGCAGATAAGTAGTGGAATTGCAGTATAATGTGAGGGAGTGGTGCAATGCAGTGGCTGTGGGGCAAGCATATTCAGGCAGACCTTCTGGACACTGAGGTGCTGCCTATCTGCATGCATCTCTCGGGACTGCGGGATGAGGTAGCCAGACTCAGAGCGGAAGTAAACTGGGTCAGGAGTACCATCACCCTGTCCAGGAACCACCCAGTCCAATGCAGCTGCCTCAAGGATGCCGAGAGCGAGGAGCACTTGGATGACAGTGGGCTCAGGGAGGTTAGAGCAGTCAGGCAGAGGCACATCCCAGATCCTATTCCTCTCAAGAACTCCTTATGCCACACTGGCAAATGAGGACGACCAAATAAGTACCCAGGAAGTGGAAGGAAAGGATGTGGAGGTTAGGCAAGGAGGTGACCTCAGTGGGAAAGCAGTGGACCCCAGAGGAGGAGGCGAATCCTGGTGGGGACTCCATCATAAGAGGATCCAGCTAGGAACACAGGAGGGGAGGACAGGAGGTGAGGTGCCTACCAGGTGCCACGGCATGGAAGGATGGAAGGAAGATACTGGGGATCACTGGGAAGGCAAGACAGGAGGGTGAGCTGGATGTCATTATCCACCTAGGTACTAATGACTTGGCAAATGGGGAGCCAAAGGAAGTTCAGGAAGAGTTTAGGAAACTGGGAGGGTCTCAAGCAAGTAGCTACTTCTGTCACTTTCCCAAGTACTACCTGTGAGAGGCAAGGAGAGCATGGAGTGCATGCACCAGGAACTTTAACTCATGGTTGAAGAACTGGTGCTGTGAGGAAGGGTTTGGATTCATTGGTGACTGGGGACCCATCTGGAGGGATGGAGGTTTGTTCAAGCCTGATGGCCTGCATCCATCCTGGAGGAATCAAGCACTCAATGATAAGTTTAAATGCTACATTGACAAGCATTTAAACTAGCAAAGGGGTGGCAGGCTAGCAAGGATGATACCTACTTGCTCACCCCACAGCTAGTAATGGAACCAGTGCACCAGAGGGTGGCTATCTCTGCAAAGCAGTGTGCAAAAGATGGAGATTAGTGTCCAAAAGGTGGATAAGCAGAAAGGGCAAAATTCAGCAGAAGGGCAGACAGCAAGGAGAACCAGGGATAAATGACAACCAAGGAAGGGGCTGGAGTAGAACAGTGAAGCAGTCTAGGGAGGTCAAATCATGGAAAGCCATGTGTGCAAATGCCAGGAGCCTTAGCAACAAGATGGAAGATCTGGAGGCTGCCATGGTACAGTCAGACCTGGACATTGTGGCCATCACTGAAACCTGGTGTAATGATAACCATGACTGGGAGATGGCCATACCTGGCTACAACATATTCAGAAGAGACAGAGCAGGCAGGAAGGGAGGAGGAATGGCACTGTATGTGAAAAATGACATAAGGGCCACACACAGATCCAGGAGGAACAAAATGGGGAGAGATACTGTGGGTGAAGCTGGAAAGGAAAATGGGGCCAGCCATCCACAGGTGTGGTCTATAGACCACCAGCCCAGGAGGAAGAAACAGATAGGAGCTGATGCTAGCCATCCAAGGATGGCAGACAAGGGAGAGGTAGTACTGGTTGGAGACTTCAATATACCAGACGTGGACTGGAGCATCCCAGCAGCATCAACTAGGAGCAGATTTATCCTGGACTCCCTTCAGGGTGCCTTCCTCAAGCAACTGGTCATGGAACCAACTCGGCAGAAGGCAATACTGGACCTTGTGCTCACAAACAGGGACAGTGTGATGGGGGTAACAGTGGGGGAGCACCTGGGTAACAGTGACCACCAGTCATTGTGGTTTGAAATCACAGAAAGAGCAGAACCAAACCACACAAAAACACGTATCCTGGATTTTAGGGGGCAGACTTTGGGAAAATGGGGAGATGCTTGAAAGAGGCATTAAGGGAATGGGACAGGAATCAGGGATTGAGGAACAGTGGGCAGTATTTAAAATGGGGATTATAAGAACAACAGAATTATGCATTAAGCAGGTTAGCAAGAGGAAAAGAAGAGGAGACCATTATGGTTTCCAAAGAGGTAGAAAAGAAAGTGAAAGCCAAAAAGATTGCATTCAGGCAATAAAAAAGACACAGGCAGAAGGGGATAGGAAGAAGTACCAGGAGAAACAAAGGGAGGCAGGTAAGTCAGTAAGGGAAGCCAAAGCTCAGACAGAAGAACACATTGCAAAATCAGTGGGTAGAGGGGACAAAACCTTTTACAGGTACATAAGTGAAAAAAGAAAGACAAAGGGAGGGATAGTGAGACTGAAGGGGAGGATGGGCAGCGTGGAGGATGACAACAGTAAAGCTGACATATTGAACAGATATTTCTGCTCAGTCTTTACTAAGGAAGAGGGGGTAATGGGTCTGAAGGGAGTACAAGGGTGAGAATGGTGCAGAATGGACACAAGTCCTTTACACGAGAAAGGGTCCTGAAGGAACTGGAAGTAATAAGAGCTGATAAAGCAATGGGGCCAGATGGGGTGCACCCAGGGTCCCAAAGAACTAAGAGAGGTGGTGGCTGAACCTCTGGCTATCCTGTTCAGCCAATCACTGGAAACAGGGAGGTACCCAAAGACTGGAGGACAGCAGATGTAGTCCCCTTATACAAAAGTGGGAACAAAGAGGAAGCAGGGAACTACAGACCAGTCAGCCTCACCTCGGTAGTGGGAAAGATCATGGAAGCACTACTGAAGGAGAGATTGGTGGAACATCTGGTTGTCAATGGACTAGGACCCAAGGCAGCATGGTTTCACCAGGGAGGTCATGTCAGACCAACCTCATTGAATTTTTGACTGGGTGACTAGGGAGGTGGATCAGGGGAGGGCAGTGGACATGGCCTATCTGGACTTCAGCAAGGCCTTTGACACTGTGCCACATAGAAGACTATTACACAAACTGGGGAATATGGTGTGGGCAGGACAGTAGTGTGGTGGGTAGGTAACTGGCTGGGTGGCAGGACACAGAGGTGGTGGTAAATGGCTGTCACTCCACAGAGGGAAGAGTGACCAGTGGGGTACCACAGGATCAGTGCTGAGACAGGTCCTATTCAACATCTTCATCAGTGACATTGCACAGGATATAGAAGGCAGAATTTCACTGTTCGCTGATGACACAAAGCTCTGTAACAGAGTAGACACACCAGAGGGTGTAGACAGAATGAGAAGGGACCTGCAGAAACTTGAAGAATGGTCAAGGGTTTGGCAGTTGAAATTCAATGCAAAGGTGCAAGATAATGCATATGGGGCACAAAACCCTGGCACAATATATCAGTTGGGGTGAGGATATAGCATGCACCAAGCAGGAAAGGGATCTTGGGGTTGTCATCTCTGATGACCTCAAGGTAAGGAAACAGTGTGACAAGGCATCAGGTAAAGCAAATAGGATGCTGGGATGTATAGGCAGGGCATCACCAGCAGGAAAAGGGAGGTCATAATTCCGCTATACAAGACACTAGTGAGGCCCCACCTGGAGTACAGTGTACAGTTCTGGAGACCATACCACGTAAGGACATAGACAGGGTAGAGAAGGTTCAGAGGAGGGCAACAAAGATGGTGCATGGGTTGCATCACAAGTCCTATGAAGACAGGTTGAAGGAACTGAACATGTACTCCCTGGAGGAGAGGAGGGAGAGAGGGATATGATAGAGACATACAAGTATCTTACAGGGAGGAACAGGGTGCAGGAAAACACTATTAAGCGAAAAAGATGTTTCAGGACTAGAGGGCATGGGATGAAGTTGGAGGGAGGAGATTCAGAGGAAACATGAGAAAGAATTTCTTCACAGAGCGGGTGGTGGACAAGTGGAACACCCTGCCAGAGGAAGTGGTGGGGCTGAAACAAGCACGGGATTTAAGAATGCATGGGATAGACATAAAGGAATTCTAGAGGTCAGGGTAAGGGAAATAGACTTCTAGGAAAACAAACTGAACTTACAAGCTCAAATGGGCAGACTAGGTGAGCCATAGGCCCTTATCTGCCGACACTGTCTATGTATCTTATGTATCTATGTGTAAAATCCCTACTTGATTTTTCACAAGGAGCGAGTTGCTCTTTACAGATCCTAAGTTTCTACCTAAAGTAGTAGCAGAGTCTACTTTAAATCAGTCCATAGAGCTACCTGCCTTTTTATGCAGTACTCTAATCAAGGGAATATTTACTCCATACTATGGATGTTCACCAGATTCTGAGATACTACACCAACAGGACGAAGGATCTCAGAAGATCGATCAGTTGTTAGTCTCTTTTGCTCACAAAGGAAAGCAATGCTGTTTCAAACAATGCCTGTATAAGTGGTTGGCTCATTGCATCACTTTCTGTTATGACAAATACCACAAGACCCTCCCGGGTCAAGTCAGACCACTCCACAAGAGGGTAGCTGCCTCTCGGCTACTTTCAAGAATGTCTCGGCGAAATCTCGCGCTGCCACCACCCTGGACTTCCGTCCATACCTTCTGAAACCTACAGTTTGGATGTTGCCTCTGCGCCGTGAGAGCAGGCTTGGGTTAGCTGTTTGCAAGGCCTCCTATCTTGAGGCTTGCAGCTGAGAACTGCATCTTGGAGTAGTTTCCTCCTCCCGGTGGCTTTCTTTGTTCCAGACTGCTTGGGATTCAGTCTATATGTAATTACCTACTGCAAGAGCCCTCTCGGTAAGATAGTACAGTTACGTAGAACTTACCGTAACAGTAGATCTTCGGGATAGGCTGCGCAGTGAGTAAATCTGCTCAACCCTCCATCCCCTAGGCTTTTTCAGCTCATTTTCCATTGAGGGAAATATCCGCTCCTCTCTCATCTGGCCTCTTTCGGCCTGTGGCGGGAAAGAACTGGAAGGCGGGCGTCCGGGACTGCCCCTTTATGCCGCGTCTCCTGACGCCGGTCACCTGACGTGGGGGCGGTCCATCGCCAGGGACTGCTAGCTAGAAATTTTTCCGTGGGGTCCTGCCACCTGCCGGCGTCAGTCCTATATGTAATTACCTACTGCAAGAGCCTCTCTCGAAGATCTACTGTTATGGTAAGTTCTTACGTAACTGTACTTTCTCCCGCCAGAGACTCCTGGCCGCTGGATGACATCAGAAGAGGAGACCGAGGATCCGCCACCAGATGGCAAAGACTATCGAATAGGAATGTCCCATCCCATAAAATGGGTGCCTGACTACGACATACCTCCAAAAGGGATGGTGGGCGGGAGGTACCTGCTGCAAAGCTGTTCTGAAGATCTACTGTTGCGGTAAGTTCTTCATAACTGTACCATCTTACTTAGAGATACAGCTCTTGCAGCAGGTTACACCATAAGGACTGATTTCAAGCAATAGTGGCAATCATCGCCACCACTGGGAGGAGGAAAGTAGAGATCTCAATATTACTCGAGCCTGGGACAGAAGTCCCTGAAGGGCGGCTGGACGAACCCGCTCTTCGCCTCGATGCAATGTCCAGGCTGTAATGCCTGATAGAGGTATGCAAAGAGCTCCAAGTAGCTGCAGCGCAAATAGCTGAGGTAGAGACGTTCTTTAACACCGCAAATGAAGTAGCCACCCCTCTTGTGGAATGACCCTTGACCGCGCCCAGTAAGGGTTTATTGCGCTTGTCATAACAGAAAGTGATGCATTGGATGAGCCACCTAGAGAGTGACTGTTTGGAGACAGGAGCTCCTTTCATCCTGTGAGCAAAGGAGACGAAAAGTTGGTCCGACTTTCGGAGCTGTTTGGTTCTGGTCAGGTAGTATCTGAGGCAGCGATGCACATCAAGGGTGTGCAGAAGGGCTTCTCCTCGATTAGTGTACCTTGGGAAATACACTGGTAGATCAATATCCTGATTTAGTGTGAGGGCTGAAACCACCTTAGGCAAAAACTTTGGGTTTGTCATTAGGGATACCCTGTCCTGGTGGAAAACCAAATAAGGCTCTTTACACATAAGAGCATGCAATTCCGATATCCTTCTAGCCGAGTAACAGCAACTAAAAATAACGTTTTCCAAGAGAGAAAACGTAGCTCGCAATCCGCGGCTGGTTCAGAAGGTGGCAGCGTAAGCTGCTCCAGGACAAAAGGTAAGTCCCAAGGAGGCATCGGATCCTTAATGGGCGGCCTAAGGTGAAGGACACCCCTTAAGAAGGCACGAGTAGTGTCCAGCTGGGCCACCGTCCGATGACCTATGGGGGCATGATAAGCAGAGATTGCACAGAGGTGCACTTTAATCGAGGAGTAAGCCAGTCCGGAGTGGAAGAGGGAAAGCAGGTAGTCCAGAACCAGCTTTTTGGGACAGTCTAACGGCGGAAAGCCGCGCCAACCCACAAACAAAATCTGTGCCATTTCATGGCATACGTTGCATGGGTTGCCAGTTTTCTGGTGGCAGAAATCGTCTGCCACTTCTTGCAGAACCCATATCGCATCATGGCTATGTCTCTAGTATGGCGTGCAGGTTCAATGAGCACAAGTCTGGGTGGACCGATGAACCCGCCTCCTGAGACAACAGATGAGAGCTGCTGGCAAAGGAACTGGAGGTTCCGGGATAGCTGGTGCAGAAGAGGAACCAAATCTGTCTAGGCCAGAAGGTGCGATCAGAATGAGCATCGCTTGCTCCTGCAAAGTTTAAGAGAACTCTCTGGATCAATGGGAAAGGAGGAAGGCATAGAGAATCTGCCACTCAGGAGAGGGACAACGGCCTCGCCAGAAAACAACAGGCCCTGGATCTAGCGAGCAAAAATTGGGCAGTTTTGTGTTGGATGGGGATGCGAAAAGGTCTAACTCTGGAGTACCCCATCTGTGAAACAGATCCTCTGCCACCTCCTGCAGAAGTTCCAACTCGTGGACTCTGGCCTGAGAGCATCTCAGACTGTTTGCGATGGTACAGTCCACTGCCGGGACATGTACTTTAATTAGGTTTGCGCCGTGTTGCAATACCCACTCCCACACTCTCATGGCCTCCCTGCAAAGTGGGTAGGAGTGAGTGCCTCCTTGTTTGTTGAGGTAATACATCACCGCGGTATTGTCTGTTTGTAACAGAAGTGTGCCCAGTGGAATCTCCGACTGGAAGGCTTGCAGAGCATAAAGGACTGCCGTAATTTCCAGAATACTGATGTGGAGATGAGACTCCTGGGCTGTCCACAGGCCCTGAGACCAAACACCGTCAGGTGTGCTCCCACCCGAGCCCTGAGGGCGTCTGTGGAGAGGGCCACAGTCGGAGGACGGCGCTGTGAAGGGAACCGCAGAGAGGTTCCCTGGTTTAGCCACCATTGCCAATCCCGGACCACGGTATCTGTGATTTGGATTGATGCTGCAGATGGTCTTGCCTTTGGTCCCATTGCACCCGTAGCATCCACTGGATTACCCGCATGTGGAGATGTGCCAGCGGGACTGTCGCAATGGCTGCAGCCATGTGTCCGAGCAGGTGAAGGACCAGTCTGGCTGGGACGGTCTTCTTCACCGACAAGTCCCTGATGAGGGATCTGATGTGTTCCACTCTGTCCGGGGAAGAAAAGCTTTTCCTCTGAGAGTGTCCAGGAACACTCCTATAAACTGCAGTTCTGGGAGCGGCACCAGGAGTGACTTCTCGTAGTTGATGAGAATACCCAGTGATTGAAAAAGGGACTGGGTGCGGTGAATAGCCGTCATCAGTGCCTCCCTGGAGGGCGCCATGAGAAGCCAGTCATCCAGGAATGGGAACATGTAGTGGCCTTGTCTCCTCAGAGATGCCACTACGACCGCCATGCACTTCGTGAATACGCGAGGTGCCGACAACAGCCCGAAGGGAAGAGCTCAGAACTGATAATGGCGGCTCTGAAATTCGAAGCGCAGGAACCTCCGGTACGCTTGAGCAATTGGAACATGCAGGCAGGCATCCTGCATGTCGAAAGGCGTCCTTCTTCAGCATGGGAATTAGTCCCGGAAGGGTCACCATGCGGAAGCGTTTGTAAATGACAGAAAGGTTGAGGTCGCTGAGGTCCAGTATTAGACAGAGGTCCCCTGTCTTCTTTGGAATCAGGAAGAAGTGAGAATAGTACCCTAGTCCTCTCTGGTTCTCTGGGACGTGCTCTAAGGCTTCTTCTTCCAGAAGCGCGAGCACTTCCTGCTGTATGAGCAGGGCATGCTGACCCGAATATCGGGAGAGCAGGGGAGGTCTTGTAGGTGGACTGCCTACAAATTCTATAGAGTGGCCTTTTTTGACCAGCTGCAGAACCCACCTGTCGGTGGTAATCGATTGCCACCCTGGCAAGTGGCATACGATGTGACCCCTGACTTTCTTTTCCCGTTGATCCTGAGAAGGGGCGGGGGCCGGGAAGGAGTCATGCTGTGGCAGCGTTTGATCCAGCAGGCTGGGCCGACTTAGCAAATCACTGGCCTCTGCCTGGGATGACTTGGCCTGGGCCTTGCGGGTGAAAGTGCCCCTCTGCTGGTAGCCAGGCATGTGGCTGTTGCGCTGTAGCGGTCCGGAAGCGGCTCTGGTTCCTACGAAAGGAACTAGGCCGAGACCTGTACATAGCTTGTACAGATTGGACTGCCTACCCTGCGTCCTGAAGTTTGGTGATTACTGTCTCGGAGGCTTCACCATATAGGACCTCGCCATTATACGGGACGTCTAAGATGTTCTTCTGGACGTCCGGGGTAAAGCCGGAGACACGAGCCAAGAGTGTCTCCGGAGACACACCTGAGGCTGCAGCTCTGGGCTGAAGAGTCCGCGAGAATCATATGCGCGTGCCTGAGCACCTGGGTCCCCACATCCGAACCTGTGTGGAGGAGGTTCAAGAGCTCCTCCTTGTGGTCGCCATCAGGCATCTTCTCGACCAGGTCCTGACCCTGCTCCCACAGTGCGTTCTGGAACTGAACCATGTGGGTCAGGTAATTCAGTGACCTGATGGCACAAGTTGCAGCCATGTATGTGCGCCTACCCAGGACATCCAATTGCTTGGATTCCTGGTCCGGTGGCTGTGTGCTCAAATGCTGAGGTCTCTGAGACCGGCCATGCGAAGCAGTGATGACCAGGGAGTCAGCCAGAGGATGGTTCACCAGATACTGGTCCTCCCTAGGTGCCTTGTACAGGCGGTCAGCCTTCTTTGGCACTGTGGGAGTGGAGTGTAGACGTTTCCAGGCAGCCTTGGTGATGTCTGCAAAGGTATCCACCAAGGGCGGCACTACCACAGGCTTCGGATTTTTCTGCCAAAGGTAGCGAGCAAGGCATTGTCTCTCAGGATTGAGTTCTTCAGCATCCACCCATATTCTCCTGGATGTGCCTCCACGATCTCCATGAAAGAGGATCATCCGGAGGAGACCTGGGTAGGTTGTGTGGGTCCGGAGGGAATGCTGATAGGAGAAGGAGATCTGGAGCACCCTGAGGTGTCAGATCTGGAATCCTCCCCAGGCCAGAGTGTACCGGCATTGTCTGGGGCTCTTGGGACTCAGTGACCCTGAGGGGATCTAGAGGAGGTCTTCTCTTTTCTGAAGATCTGCACTGAGCAGGTGGTGTATGCTCCTTGGGGGTTGGTGACTGTCCTCACAGGGCCCCTTAGGCGGAGGCGGTGAAAAAGTAGGTGGAGGCGGAGGTCGAGATGGGGCGTGGTGACCACATCTTTTTGATGGTGTCCACCAGAAAGTAAAGTTCCTTTACCTCTGCCAGATTCATACCGATGGCGGGCCTGGCGCCGTGGCCTGTCGCCAGGGTCGGACGTCGGGTCCATGCCGGTCTCCCGCTGCAGGAAGGTTCCCGTGGGAGCCCGGCATCTCCGGTGTCGCCCGCCTGGTCCTCGGGCTGTGTGGCATCCTCCTCAACGAGTCCTTCTGACCGGCGTCCACCGGCGACGGTGGTGCGGTCCTCTTCTCCGGAGTAGCCGACGTCGGTCCCCTGGCCGATGCCCTCAGAGGCGAATGCCTGGCCGGCTCCTGGGAGCACCAGTCATGCATGGCCGATGTCGGGTGGGCAGACGTCGGGTCCAACATCCGTTTGAGGGACGTCAGGTCCATGGTCTTATGAGGAACCGGATCCGATCCACGCGAGCTGGAAACTGACCTGGTGTCGGTGTCGCCCGGCGGAAAAAGTTATGGCGCTCCCCGGACTTCGGCGAGGCCTTAGATGGAGTGGAAGAGGCACGGCCTGGAAGTCTTAAGGGCTGTAGAAGAGGAGCTGCTGGAGGATCTGAACCGGGAGGCTGCGACCGAGCCCTGGAGGGAGAGCGGTCCGATCTCGAGCCGGAGCTTCAGGAGTCTGAGGCCCTAGCAGGGGACCGACCTTTCCTGTTCTCGGTGCTTGTGGGTTTTGCCCGACTGCCCCGGGAGAAGGTTCTTTATCCATAGTTTCAGTTTCTCCTCCAAGAGAAAGCGGCAGAAGGCCTTCTGGCGCAGATCCTGGAGAATGTTGAAGCCCTGGCAGAAGAAGCCGGCCTTGGTGTCGTGTTCCGGGCCTAGGCAGCGCACGCAGGCCGAATGTGGATCCTTGAAGGGGATCTGTTTGCCGCACTCACACTTCGAATGGTGAACCTCAATAGAAGTTGTTGGAGAGGACATCTGTTGATCCAAAGTCGAAAGAAAGACAAAAATCGTTGTAGTTCTAAAGGTCGTCGGACGCTAGAAAGTGAGACTGAGAGGCCGATGCTGGCGATGTTGACGGCGGGAAAACAATCAGATTATGGGGGACCGCCTCCTTATGTACTACGCCCGACGTTGGGGCGCGGGACTGACACCAGAGGCAGTCCTCGCTGAAGACTGGCTAGCTAGAAAATTTCCATGGGGTCCTGGCACCTGCCGCTCCAGTCCTAATGGTGTAACCTGCGCAAGAGCTGTATCTCAGTAAGATCATTACTGCAACTAATTCCAGGTGGCCCTGAAAAAGGGACCATTAGTCTCAGTGGACCCATTACCCAGTTACCAAAATTCCATAACTATAAACAAATACTGATAAATAAACTTCACAGAACATGTGGTGGAATCATGGAACAGGCTGCCGGCAGAAATGGTGGGGGCAACTACCTTAAAAAGGCTTAATCACAGCTGGGATAAGCCAAGGAGACTCACGGTCCCTAGGGGAGCAACAAAGGATTGGGGAGTGAGGGTGCAGGGAAAGCAGGAGACAATCCACCAGTACAGCAGGTTGGTGGGTTGCGGGAGTACAGCAAAGGCGGAATTGATGGACCTTCAGTCTCCTGCTGTCAGATTATATGTTTCTATACTAGTTCTTCTCAGCACCAAGTAAGTATTAACAGAAATTCAAGCCATCTGTTTGTAACAAAAAATACAACTCTCATACCATATGCTTCTTCAATGAGGCACAATATGGGTTGATGCAGGTTCCATTCTGCTTGGCTTCTTGCTCTCCCTAGTCGTAGGATGTTTTCTAGTCCGTTCAAAGAAACTTTAGAATCCATCACTGTCAGAAGGTCACACAGAGGCTTGATGCAACCTAGCACTACTAAATACCTTAAGAAAAACAGAAACAAAACTCAAAAATTCTGAATTATACTTCTCTACTTTTTTCGTTAACTCAAGCTTTGTTTTCTCCTGCTGGCAGACAATGCCGATCGCCCCACCAGGCAACCTCCTGGTTACTGAGACTGGCTGCCTCCAAGGTAAGGTTGGTGCAAAGCTCAAAAGTATCAGGGGCCCTCACCCTAGCAGACATGAAAATTATGTAACTCTTATTTATTGCCTTGACCAGGCTCAGGGGATGTGCCCTCTTCAGTGCCCAGACCATGCATCCAGCATCCCCAGGTGGCCCAGACTGCGAGGCCACTGCCCCCCCTGTCAGAAGGCTCTCTGAGGGAGGGACCAAGATCTAATCTACCTGAGGCCCCAGGCAAAGCTCATGCCTGGGGTGTCATTCGGGCAGCAGTCCTGAGGCTTCACGGTGCAGCTGGCCCAGAGGTTTTCTTGTGAGTTTCCCCTGAGGTGCGGATGTGCAATGATGTCAGCACGGGTTAGGCGTGCTCCTGCACCTGATCTACAGGACATCTGCAGTCACCTCACCCCCCTGAAGAGTGGCCCCAGCTGCTGCACACCCAGCCTCCACTGCGTGTCACTGATACATAGAGAAACCACAACCCTCCGCCCCACAGGAGGAGACGGTCATCTGTCTCCCCGCCCAGCCATTTGATGCACCATGCTCATTCCTGAATGTGAGTCATCAAGTGCCACAGGCAGCAGTGCTACTGCTGTGGCCGAGCTGGCTACTCACTGTAATTCTTGATCTTGCAAAATATCTTCACCACTTATTACCACTACTGTGTCTGTGCTGAAGGCATAAGGACCCAGCTGGAACTAAGTCTTTCTGCAGCCTACACTAGTGACAGTGCCACTCACAAGGCAGACACAGTGATGTAGTGCTCGTGGACTGGTCAGTAAGTAATGTCAGCCCTTTGCCTTCCTTAGTTCTACTTGCTAGGACAGAAAAATAAGTGGGAGAGAAGAAAAAATTACTCACCTTAGTAATTGCTTTTCTTCTCATGGAGTCTTGCTGTATTAGGACTTAATGCAGTTAGCCACTGCACTCGAACTGCCCCGGAGAGGATAGGGTTAACTCCAGAGCAGTCTGGAGTTCCACAGCGGAGGGCACTGTTCAAAGCTCTATCTGGATAGTTTCAAATGAAACTGCCAGGTTCTTTGCGAAGCTAAACTAATATAGCAAGTCTGTGTGGAAAAGCTCTACACTAGCCATTGGCTACCTACCAGTAGTAGGACAACAAAAACACAACAATCATAGAATAACAACAAAATCACCTGTTATTGTTAGAATCACCCATGACAAGCACTAATGAGGCCCCTCTCCCCAAAGACTCAAGTCAGAGAGGGCCACCTATCATTAACAAAAACAGAATCACCTAGTTCCTAACCCAAATGAACAAAAAGGGGAACTAGAGAGAAATTGAATGGCATGACAGTGCTTGCACTAATTTGACAACCCCATACTCAAGTAGGAGTTCTGAGCGGGTAGGAGGGAGGTTGTCCTAATACAGCAAGACTCCATGAGAAGAAAAGCAATTACTAAGGTGGTAATTTTTCTTCAAACACCATGAAGTCTTGCTGCTATTAGGACTTAATGCAGATTATACAGCAGTACCTCCATGGAGGAGGGTCAGAACCTACTTGGGGAATGAGCTCTGAAGCACAGCTGTGCCAAACCGAGCATCTCTCCTGGACTGGACATCCAGGAATAATGCTAGTAAAGGTGTGGACTGTTTTACAGGTAGCAGCATGCAAATTTCAAAATGGAATATCTCTAGCAGCGCATGAGATGCAGCTGTACCCCTGGTGGAATGAGCCCTCAGTCCTGAGGAGGTTCTCTACCTAGTTTTGGTAACAGAACTGGATACAAGAGACAATCCACCTCATGATTTGTCCTCTTAGTGGCAGGTCTCCTTTCCAACTTCTCCATAGGTAAGGAAGAGTTGGAGGATTGAACCTGTGACCCTTGAGTGCGTTCAAATAGCAGCTTAGGGCTCTTTGGCGTCCAGACTGTGCAATCTCCTCTCCCTGAGGAGGAATGCTCAGTGAAAATACTGGGAGAGATGGATTGGTTGAGATGAAAATCTGAAACCACTTTAGGTAAAACTTTCTGTTAGTCCTAAGGACTACCTTATCTCTGTGAAAAGAAATAAAATCTTCTTCTACTGACAAGGCCTGTAATTCATAAACGTCTAGCAGAAGTGATAGCCACTAGAAAAACAGTCTTCAAGTCAAAAACTTGAGGTCTGCAGGGACAGAGGCTCAAAGGGGGTTGCATTAGCTGAGCAATGCAAACATTCAGGTCCCATGCAGGAGCTGGTTCCCGAAAGGGGTTAGTAAATAACCTGTAAAAACTGGAAAATACAGGGTGAGAGAGAGAAGCAGGCTTCCCGCTGACACAAAAAGCAGAGACAGCTGCCAGATGAACCTTTAAGGTAGCTGG
Source organism: Neoceratodus forsteri (assembly GCA_016271365.2). Taxonomy (NCBI): domain Eukaryota; kingdom Metazoa; phylum Chordata; order Ceratodontiformes; family Ceratodontidae; genus Neoceratodus; species Neoceratodus forsteri. The sequence continues at coordinate 826,759,308 of CM057449.1, forward strand.
CCTAAGGCCTAAGGAATTTAAATGGACCAAATAGTCCAGTAAAATGGGCAGATTAGCAGATTCTGGGATAATCTGCTTCTCAGAATTCTAAATGGAAAACCTCTTCCACTTAGAATTGTAAGTGGCTCTAGTGGAAGGTTTCCTAGAAGCCTTTAAAATATCCAGGACACCTTGAGAAAGGTGTAAATCAGCAAATTCTAACTCCTCAAGAACCAGGCCTTGAGGTGGAGGGAATTGAGGTTCGGATACCACACTCTCCCCTGTGCACAGGTCAACAGGTCGTGGGTCCTGGGCAAGCTCAGGGGAGGGTGGAATGTCAGGGACAGGAGGAGAGGGTACCAGGGCTGTCTGGCCCAGTCTGGAGCAATCAGAATCACTCTGCAGGGCTGAGTTCTGATTTTTACTAGTACCTTGAAGAGGAGAGGGAAGGGAAAAGCATACAAGAACTTCCCTTCGAATCCAACTGAAAGCGTCAGTGGGACTGATCCCAGAACTGGAGGCCTGCAACAAAACAGGGAAGTTGGTGGTTGTCTGGGGCTGCGAAAAGATCTATCTGAGGGGTGCCCCATTTGGCAAGACTGACCCCAGCACCAGAAGAATTCAGAGCCCATTCGTGATGGCCCTGAGAAATTCTGCTGAGGGCATCCAGGGACATTGTCCTTCCTGGAAGGTGAACTGCTATCAGGAGGTGTTCAGGGAGTAAGCCAGAGACCACAACTTCATTGCTTGGTGCACAAGGCTGATGACCGAGTGCCCTTGCTTGTTGATGTACCACATTGTTGTGGTGTTGTCTGTCCTGACTTGGACTACCTTGTTCTGGACAGTAGTCGAAAAAACCTGGAGAGCTAAAGAACAGCTCTGAGTTCCAAAGGTTGATGTGGAGCAGAGATTCCTGAGGAGGACCACACTCCTGAGTGGAAAGGTCGCCCAAATGTGCCCCCCACCCTAACAGGGAGGCATCCGTGGTGAGGGTGAGGGAATGAAGAACGGGTAAGAAGGGGACCCCCTGAGTTAAATTGCTTCGATCCTGCCACCACTGAAGGGCTAGGATCAGGGTTTTGGTCACTGGGATTAACTTGGATAGGGGTCCTTCCTTTGAGACCAATAGGACCTCAAGTGGAACTGGATGTCTCTCATCTGAAATCTTGCTCCCTCCCGACAGCTGTGGAAGCAACCATGTGTCCTAGGAGTTGCAAAAGTGCCTTGCTGGTCGAGACCATGGGAGTAAAGGAGGATGCCAGGGCAATGAGTCTGTCCACTCTTTCGGGAGGAAGAAATGCCCTGGCTGACTTTGTGTTCAATTCTCACCTATGAAAGTTAGTACCTGAACTGGTTCCAGAACTGACTTTGGAAAATTCAACAGGAATCCCAGAGAGTGAGAAGTTGCTGGGAGACTTGCAAGTGGGATATACCTGATCTGGAGACTGACCACTATGAGCCAGTCGTCCAGGTAAGGAAACACAGCAACCCCTTGCCTTCTTAAATGAGCCACTACTACAGCTAAACATTTTGTGAAACCCTTGGAGCAGAGTAAGGCAAGGGCATTGCTCTGAACTGGTAGTGGCCAGAGGGTAGTTCAACCTGAGGTACTTTCGGTGAGAAGGCCTGATCAAAATATGAAAATAAAGCGTCCTTGAGGTCCAGGAAGCTAGCCAGTCCCCTGGCCTTAGGAAGGCAGAATCACTGCCAGAGTTAACATTTTGAACTTTGGTTTCAAAAGATGCTTGTTCAGGAACCTTAAATCTAAGATGGGCCGCCACTCTCCTGTCTTTTTGGGGAAGAAATACCTCGAGTACAGACCCTTGCCCTGATGGCAGGAGGAACTCTTTCCACTGCCTTGCAGCCCAGCAGAGAAGAAACCTCTGCTTCCAAGCAAGGGCTTCTGAAGGATTTGCAGGTGGAAAATGTCTGGCTCTCATCTTTGGGAACTGTTTGAAACTGAGAACCAGACCTTGGCTACCACCTCAGAACCCATTTGTCCGAGTTAGGGACAACCAGTTCTGGCTGAAATAACCAACCTGCCCCCACCGGTACAGGAGAATCGGCCCTGGGCACCCCATCAGGGTGCCTGCTTGCAACAGCTGTAGGCTGAGGAGAGGAGATGGTCTGCCTGTGCCCGTCTACCCTGCCTCTGAAAACCCTCTGTGCAAAGGCTGAAGAGGCCTGAACTTGATAAAAGGGCCTGTGGTAAGGCCTGCCCTACCCCTGGGGCAGCCTTATGGAGGGCATGCCTCTCCTTAGCTTGGGCACTTTTGTAGGTAGTTCTGTATTCATCCATTTTCTTCATGTAATTTTCTGTTTGATCCCCAAACAGAGAGTTTCCTACTACAGGAAAATCTATAGCCTTTGCCTGAGTATCTTGGGACAGATTAGTGCATCTAAGCCATGCCAACCTCGGAGGAGAGCTACAGAAGTGGCCATGACCCTAGAGGAAACATCATTAACATCTGACAGTATGAAATTGAACTTTAGAGGCTTCAATGCCATCAGCAGCCACTTGTTCCAACTCACTAGCCAGCTGGCCCTGGGCCTGCTTGGCTAACTACAATATAGTGTCCCATCTAGATTTCTGATATCTAGCCACATAAGCCATATAATTAGCCTGCCTGAGTCCCAATGAAGCTGCCATATATTGCTTTTCGCCATGGCATCAATCTTCCTGGAATCCTTATCAGGAGGATGTGATGCCAGGGAATAATATCCTGTCACAGGCTGCAGCTTGAACAACACCTACATGACTACACTGCTCGGTGAGGAAGTCTGTATCAGGGCCTGATAAAGTATACCTTCTGTCCATTTTCTTATCTACAGGAGGAACAGAATGAGGATTTTTAAAATCTTTGTTGTTTGCTTCCTAAATGACTTATGCAAAGGAATAGACAACCTTCTAGACTCTGGAATATCCATCATTTCTACATAATCAGGCTCCTCTTGCTCATCCACAGCCTCCTTCAAAGGGAGCTGGAGGTTTCTGCCACCTTTTATAAAACATAAAATGAGAGGGACTCAGACAGCAAGGGGAGATTCTAAGGGTCTATCTGGAGAAATGCCGGTTCAATGGGCACGTCCAGACCTTCCAGTCACAAATACACTGATCAAATTCCTCCTCCCTCCTGTGGTTCATAAAACTCCTCAACATCATAATCCTGAACCACTGGACCTGAGCAGAGCCACCCTTTTCCCAGTTGTAGGGGCTCGACAAGTCCCGAGACAAAGACTGAACAATCTGAATGGCTTTGCTATTTCTGCAGCAGTTGGAGACAATTTTGGACTCCAGACCTGATTTCTTTGTCTTTTTGCTGGAGCTGGTTTCTCCGAACCAGCTTTTCTTTTGCCCGAGGAAGTCTCGCCCTGGTCAGAGGGCACTCCCTCTGGTCCAGTGGGTACTGGACCGGGCTGGCCATCCGGGTCAGCGGACTTTCTGGCCTCTCATTCCCTGAGCCGGCCCAATCTCTTTTCCAGGGTGGCTGCAGGGAAATTTTTACACACCTGGCAGTCTGACAGGAGGTGGTCAGCCCCCAGACAATAGACACAAGTGGTGTGTGGATCAGCCTTGGCAAAGGCTTCCCCACAGACATCACAGTGTTGAAACCCAGTGGGCCGGTTTTCTTTGGGTTTCTCAGACATGATGCCAGCCTAACCAACAAACTTGCCTTTAAGCGGCCGTTGCAAAACAAGACACCCATATAGGTTCTAACCGTGTCACGGGTATTGGAAAAAAAACAAATAAAATTAAGGTTTTTTAGAACCATAAGAACCGGTAGCACTTCTAAAGCCCAAAATCGTAAAATAAGCCAACCGATCGGTTCAGACTGAACCGATAATGTATTCCACACAGACTTTATTTTTAGTACTACGGTTACCAGATAGAGCTTTTGACCCGACGGTAATTTTTAAACACTTGCGGTTCAAATGAACCGAGTAAACTCGCTGAACCGAAATGAACCGAGCTGAAGGAGCTGATCTCCGGAGCGACTGTTCAGTGAAAGCGTAGTAAAGAATCTGGCAGTTTCATTTGAAACTAGCCAGATAGAGCTTTGAACAGTGCCCTCGCGCTGTGGAACTCCAGACTGCTCTGGAGTTAACCCTATCCTCTCCGGGGCAGTTCGAGTGCAGTGGCTAACTGCATTAAGTCCTAATAGCAGCAAGACTTCATGGTGTTTGAAAGACAAGTTACTCACCTGTAAGAACAGGTTACTCACCTGTAACAGTAGTTCTAGGAGTGGTATATGTTGTTCATCTACCCTTATTGGCATGTCCCTTTCCCCTTTAAATCTTGCCGGAAGTCTTCAAGCTGCCTCCTCCCACCCACCTGGGTGGTATATACCTCGGCTCCACCCCATGACACCAGATCTTAGCCCGCTGGAAGCCAGGTTGTGTGCGTCCCCAGCCGGGGAGGTCGGGTGGGTCCGTGTGGATGAACAACATATACCCCTCCTAGAACTACTGTTGCATGTGAGTAACCTGTTTTTCTAGGATTGTGGATATGTTGTTCATCCACACTTATTGGCAGACTCGTAGCAGTTCTCCGGGAGGAGGGAGGCAAGGCGCACACCCCCTACTTAGGGAACAGAGATTTGAAAACTGAGGTCCCAAAACCAGCATCCCAGCATGACTCAAGGTCGATGTGGTAGTGGTTGATGAAGGTGTTTACTGACTTCCAGGTAGCAACCCAACAGATTTTCTGGATAGGGATGTCACTGGAAGGAGCCACCGATGCAGCAGTATGGTGGGTAGAATGAGCTCTGATCCCTCTGGGAGGCTCCTTGCCCGCCAACTCATATCACAGACCTATGCATAATGTAATTCATCTTGCTACGGTCCGTTTGGCTGCAGGTCTGCTAGAAGCGGCTTCAGCGTAGGTGACAAACAGCTGGCGAACCTCTCCACAAATTTCCGCCGTCCTTTCCTTGTAATAGGAGAGAGCACATCTCAGGTGCAATGTATGGAGCCTGTACTCGGCCTCCGAGGTGTAATTAGGGTAGTATACTGGCAGAATCAACACCTGTTTAAGGTGAAACTCTGACACCACCTTCGGAAGGAATTTCAGGTGGGGGCGCAGGACAACTTTGTCCCTGTGGAAGACCAGATAAGGGGAGTCCACCGAAAGCGCCTGGAGCTCCCCTGTCCTTCTGGCAGATGTGATAGCCACCAGGAAGGCCGTCTTCCACAACAAGTGTGAGAGCTCACACTTGTGCATTGGTTCGAATGGCTTTCCCGTGAACTTTGCCAATACCAGCAGTAGATCCCATGGAGGTGGAGGTTCACGCACCGGAGGGGATATGTGATCCAGGCCTTTGAAAAAGCGCCCGACCACTGCCTCCTGCACCAATGTCGGCTGACCGGTCCGCGCCTGGTAAGCAGAAATGGCTGACAGGTGCACCCTAAGGGTCGATGACCGTAGACCCCCTTTGGAGAGAGACCAAAGGTAGTTGAGAATGTTAGCCACAGAACAGGATAAGGGGTCCAGACCCTTACCCCAACACCAAATGGAAAATCTTTTCTGTTTGAAGGCATACCATTTCCTGGTCGATTCCTTTCTAGATGCCTCCACTACGGTGTAGACATCTTCGGAAAGACCCAAAACCTGGAACTCTAGCCGCTCAGGTACCAGGCTATGAGGTGCAGGGATTGAAGGTCCGGATGGAAGACCTTCCCCTGCTTCAGAGATCTCAGGTCCAGGCATGTACAAAGCCGCTCCGGGGGCCTGCAGCTGACGCTGAGGAGATTTGGATACCAGAACTGGCGCGGCCAGTCTGGGGCTACCAGAATCACCTTCGCCTTGTCCCTCCTCACCTTGAGTAACACTCTGTGGATCAAGGGAAATGGAGGGAAGGCGTAGAGGAGGCCTGGGGTCCACGGAATCGAGAAGGCATCTCCCTGCAGCGAGCCCTGCTGAGGGGGGTGGGCATGATACAGCCTCAGCTTGGTGTTTTCCCTGGAGGCAAACAGGTCCACCATCGGTTTACCCCAATGGGAGAACAGGCTGTAAGCTACCTCTGGATGAAGAGACCACTCGTGGGATGTCTGGCTTTTGCTGCTGAAAGCATCCGCCAGCTGGTTCGAGGCTCCAACCGGCTCATGAGGGTCCAGATGCGGAGCGCCTCCTTGCACAGCAGACGGGAGTGTGTGCCGCCCTGCTTGTTGAGGTAGTACTTGTCCATGGTATTTTCTGTCTGGACTTGAACCACTTGACTGCGGAGCTGAGGAGCGAAAGCTGACAGTGCCAGTCTGACTGCTCAGAGCTCCAACAGGTTGATGTGGCATTGGGACTCCTTGGGGGTCCAGAGTCTGGGGGCCCTGTTGTCACCCATGTGGGCCTCCCCAGCCCATGAGAGAGGACGACCATCGGCTAGGGTGGACAAATGGGATCCCTTCCTGCAACTGGCCTGGGATGGTCCACCACTGGAGAGTGTCCCACATCTTCTGGGTTACAGTGATCAGCTGGTTGAAATAACCGTGGTGCTGAGTCCACTGGCCGGCCAGCTCCCACTGGAGGGGGCGCATGTGTAACCAGGCCCAACAGACCACTGAGGTGCAAGCCGCCATGTAACCCAGAAAGTGCAGAAAGTCCTGGGCAGGGCGCAAGTGCCCAACCAGAAATGATTGGGCAAAGGAGGAAAGAACCTCCACCCTGTCCACCGGGAGCCAAGCTCTGGCTTGACAAGAGTCGAGCTCTGCCCCGATGAAGCCCATCACCTGAGAAGGCACGAGTTCCGACTTGGCCTCGTTGATCAGGAGGCCAAGTTGGGAGCAGGTTTGGAGGGCCAGATTCCTGGACCTCTTCACCTCCTGTTGGGTGGAACCTGCAAGGAGCCAATCATCGAGGTAGGGGTAAATTCTGCCCCCCGGAGATGGGCCGCCACCATTGCAATGCATTTGGTGAAGACCCATGGGGCCAATGACAGGCTGAATGGCATGGCTTGGAACTCGTACAGGGTCCCCTCGACCCTGAAGCAGAGGAACCGCTGATGGGACAGATGGACTGGATGTAAAAGAACGCGTCCTGCAGATCCAGTGAACAGAACCACATGTTTCGCACTAAGGATGGTATGATCTGGGACAGAGTGACCATCCAAAAGGTGCATGACTTGAGATACTGATTCACGTCGTGGAGATCTAGAATGGGGAGCCAGCCCCCTGTCCGCTTGGGCACCAGTAAGTACCTGTAGACAAAGCCTGGGTCTTCAGACGGATCCGCCACAAGAGCTACTGCCTCCTTGAGAAGGAGCTGAGCGATGTCGTCTTGCAGAGCCTACTGGTTGCATGCAGAAATCCGTTCTTCCTGAGGGGCGTGGGCTCAGCTGGGAGGGTACTGCTCAAATTCTAGAGGCAGTCCCTGACCAATCACTTTGAGAACCCACCTGTCTGTAGTGATAGAGGACCAGGCGGAAAGGAAGTGGCGGAGCCTGCCCCACACGGGAAGACCCAGAGCTGGTGTGATGGGAATAGGGGTGGCAACCCCAACCCTGTCACTGAGCAGGCTTGGAGGAGGAGGAAGCTCCAGGACTGGAGCCTTGGCCTCCTCTGCGGGCCTGTTGGGGTCTGGGCTTGGGCCGAGGATGCCAAGCTTGAGCCTGCTGCTGATGCCGCTGTCCTACCTGGAAGGAGGACTGCTGAACCGCAGGGGAAGAGTGCGGAAAGGGCTTTTTCTTCTGCTGGTTCTTGCCCGAAGAACTCTTGGCAGAAGTGGTGTCCAAGGTGGCATTGGACTACTCTATGCGCCGTAGGTGACTGGCCACTCCGGGGCCGAACAAGTCGGTCCAAAGGAAAGGCACATCAGCTAACTTGTGCTGAGTAACCGCCGGGAAGGAGGACAGCCTCAGCCAAGCCCTGTGGTGAAAGGCAACTGTGGCAGCCATCGAGCAGGCACAAGAGTCCCCGATGTCCAAGGCCATCTGGAGCTGCTGTTTGCGGACAGCACTTCCCTGATCTCGTACCTGCTTGACTGTAGTCTGCATGTCCGCAGGGAGATGTGGGAAGACTTCATCCAATGACCCGAGAAGGGCATGGGAGAAGTGTGCCATGATGACGGACGAACTTGCCTGACAAAGACCCAAAGAGGACGCTGCATAGACCTTCCGCCCCGAGTGGTCTAAATACTTGGACTCCTTGTCGGGAGGTTGGTCAGTATCAGCAGAACTGCCAGTACGCCTGAAGACAGAGGCAGTCACCAGGCTGTCGGCCGAAGGGTGCTCTGTGAACCTCGCAAGGGACCCCATGGGCACAGCGTACTTGTGGGCCATGTGAGCAGATGGTGCTGGACATGAGGCAGGACGCTGCCACAGTTCGAGTGCTGGACCAACAATGGCCTCGGCCACAGGAAAGACCTCCGTCGGGGTATCCCTTCTCTTGAGGATGTCCGTGAGAGGGTACTCCGCCTTTTTCTGGATGGGTTCCTGGGCATCCCTGTGGAATCAGTGAGGAGATGAAGGATCCCTTGGAAGGAGGAAGGACCTTCCTTCATCCCTGTGCCAACGGACGACTCGTCATCGCCAGGATGAGAGTGGAGCCCGGTGACATCAGAGTCCGAAGAGTCGGTGTACAGCGGCCTGCCGCCCAAATCACCCTCGACCTGCCGAGGGCGGTCTGGGGTGACCATGACCGACAGACATTGGGGAAGCCTGGTATCTGGTCGGTCCTCTTTAGAAGGAGCCCCTCCCACAGGCTGCTTAGGCGGCGGCTCCACCACTATCGGTGGAGAGACTGATATAGGCTGAACCGGAGGACGGGCTGGGCCCGCTGGCGGAGGAACCAAAGGCTTCAGTTTCGAGGGGGTTGGCTTCGGCCTAGGAGGTGAAAGCCAAGTAATGGCCGGGGCAGGAGTCGAAGTTGGCTTGTGCCCGGACAAAATCAACTGTTGCCACATGAAGTCCTCGTAACGCCGGAGTTTCCGTTGGAGCCTCTCCTCATCTGAGGAGGACAAAGACGACTGGTAGCGTCGCCTCTTTTTGGAGTGCTTGTGGCTCTTCCTTGGCCGTCCGGAGGAGGGGGTTCTAGACCTCAACTGAGATCGGACAGGCAGACTCGGTCACTCGGGAGACACCAGCGGGACCGGTGATACCTGGAGATCCTGAACCAGGTCCTTGATGGGGACACCAGCAGGCTGGGTCTCCTCATCGGGAAAGACAAGGACTGGAGTCTTTTCTAGGAGTCATCGACTGGGGCCGGCGACAGTGGGTCGATGGAGTCAAGGACAATCTCAACCTCATCGGCCGCATCCTTTGTCGGCTGGCCTGATGGAAGGTCCATGCGGCCGAGGAAGTGATCTTGACTGAGGTCGAGACCGCATGCTCCTGGGACTCAGACCTCTCTTGGTCCCAAGAGCATCTTCGCCGAGGCAGCGTGCTCAGTTCATTATCTCTTTCACGGATGGCGGAAGAGTGCTGACTCGTGGCGCCTCCCGGGTGGGGAGGATTGGCACAACTCCTTGAAGGAACCTGAGAAGATGGAGCCCAGGCTGAGTGGAAAGAAAAAGCTTCGATTGTCCGAAGCGCATGCAGCTTCTTCTTCGAATGCTTTCATGCATTCCAGCTGCTTGGCAGAACCTGCGGCCACGGAGACCGCCCAACTAGCCTCCTTGGACTTCACCGGAGGATTCCTTTTCTCCGGTTTCCCCAACTTTAGGCGTGCCAGGCAGTTGTCCAGAATGTTGGGATGGAAGGTCAAGCAAAAGCTGCAGGACAAGGTGTCATGGCCGACACCTAGGCAGTAGACGCACGTGAGATGGGGATTGGTGCTCGTCATCTTCTGGCCACAAGGACACCGGTGAAATCCTGGAGAAGACTTCTCTTCCATGATCGAGGACACAAAAGCGCGATCACTAACTTGGGAGAGTTTTAATGTCGGTAAAACCGAAGTATTGAAAGCCAGGGCCTATGAAATGCGTGCGCACGAGGGAGACAACCTGTAACTTCCAGCGGAAAGAAAGATATGGTGTCATGGGGCGGAGCCGAGGTATATACCACCCGGGTGGGTGGGAGGAGCCAGCTTGAAGACTTCTGGCAAGATTTAAAGGGGAAAGGACATTCCAATAAGTGTGGATGAACAACATATCCACGATCCTAGAATCAGGGTTACAAGGCTACCTCGAAGAGATTGTAATGCCTGGATCTTCCCCCTTCATGTAACAAACAAAAAAGATTCTCATGTGGCTACAATAAATATTAATAATAAAACTTTATTTTTCTGGCGCCTTTCCAGAACCAAGGTGCCTCATAGTTTTAAAAACACATCAGAGGAGACACAATTAACCAAGTAAAACAATACACATTAAATTAAAACAGATACCACTATCACCCAAAGCTTGGATCCATCAGTAGGTTTTTTCGGCTTCTTTAAATCCCTCCACGGTCATGCACTCACGTAACTGGCGGGGTAGAGAATTCCAAAGAGATGAGGCCACATGCATAAATGCCCTTGCCCCAGACGATTTTAAACACACTCTTGGGATCTCTAGCAACCCCTCGCAAGCTGAGCGAAGCAATCGCCCAGGGTGGTAGGGGACCAGGTGCTCTTTCAGGTAGTCAGGGCCGAGTCCGAGTAGAGCTTTGTAAGTCAAAAGACAGACTTTAAAGGTGATCCTCCACTGTACCGGCAGCTAGTGCAGACCACACAGCATCGGAGAAATATGGCAGGAACGAGAAGTTCCTGTCAAAAGCCACGCTGCTGCATTCTGCACCAGCTGCAAATGGCAGATTTCCACCCCAGAAAGCCCTAGGTATAGAGAGTTGCAATAATCCAAGCGCGAGGACACAAAGGCCTGAACCAATGTAGGAAGGTCACTGGATGGAACAAGGTGCTTAATCCTGGAGATATTCCTCAGGTGGTAAAAAAAAAAAAAAAAAAGGTGTTTACGACTGCTGACACCTGCGCATGCAGTGTCAGCCCTTCGTCAAAAATTACCCCCAAGTTTTGCACCCGTTCAGAGGCCGGGAGTGGTAGACCCCAAGAAAAAGCCCAGAGGGTGAACCTACCCCCGACCCCCCTATCTGGTGTCCTGGGTCTACAACCAGCACTTCAGTCTTTCCTGAGTTCAACTTCAACCAGCTCGAATCCATCCACTCTTGGATTTCTGTGAGGCAGTTATTAAAGTCTGAGAGAGCGCCATCCTGGTCGGGTGCAAAGGAAAGGCAGAGCTGGGTATCATCAGCATAGCAATGAAACCTTAACCCATACCGCCTTACAATGTCTCTGAGGGGCAGCATGTACACTACGAACAACATGGGGGACAACACCGATCCTTGAGGAACCCCACATGACAGATGGACTGGGCTCGAAGAATAAAGCCCAGACACTACTCTCTAAGTTCTTCCAGTGAGATAAGATGTAAACCACCTGAGGACTGTACCCGACAGGCCACAGATGAACCTCAGATAACTGAGAAGAACCCCATGGTCTACAGTGTCAAATGCTGAAGAGAGATCTAGAAGAACCAAGACAGAACGATTCTTCCCATCTCTGGCCATCAAGAGATCATTAAGTAACCAAACCAGCGCTGTCTCAGTACTATGCCTCTTTCGAAAACCGGACTGGAGAGGTTCATAGATGTCATGGATGGTTAAATGGTTCTCCAGCTGTACGGCCACTACCTTCTCAACCACCTTCCCTAAAAAGGGAAGGTTAGAGATTGGTCTGTAGTTCGCATGGCAATTCGGGTCCAAGGAAGCTTTCATCAGGAGGGGTATTACTACCGCCTCCTTCAGGGAACTAGGAAACTCACCTGTTTCAAGGGAGCACCAAACTATCCATGTAAGGACTGGATCAATGGTATCAATACAACCCAAAATAAGGGAGGTTGGTCCTATATCCAAACTACAGCACGTAGGGCACATACTCTGGACAATCCTCAGGACATCCATAAACTCTGGGTGGTCGAAGGCACTCCAGGGAGGCTGAAGGCCAGTGACCAAGTGCTGATCAAAAGCAATGCTCATTGAATGTGCCGGCTGGACAGCTGCCCCGATATCAGCCACCTTAGTCACAAAGAACCGAGCAAGTTCATTGCACTCTATTTGCGAAAACGCTCCGAACTTGCAGATACAAGGTAATATCTGCCCACAGTCTGAAAAGCTGACCTGGTTTGATTTGAGTGGCCGTAATCTCCCTGGACAGGAATTCTGCCTTCTTACGGGTGATTGCAGATTGATAGGCTTGATAATGCTCCAGCAATCTAAGGTGGTCGGCATCGAGTGCAGATCTCCGCCAGCAATGCTCTAACTTTCAACCTAATCATCACATCTCCCTCAAGGTCCCATCGAACCATGGGGACTGAGGGCGAAGGGAGAGAGGATGAAATCGGACAGGAGCAATGACATCCAGGGTCACCAAAATGGCCGTATTATAGGTCACCATGAGAGCCTCTGGGTTGATGTTTGCCACCGGAATATTCAATTGGTCTAGTACCGCCATTAGACCTTCAGAGCTAACATCTCGTAAAGGGCGATACTTGACCATCTCTCCACAGGGGTAGGCCTTCGGAAGGGGGGGTGCTAAAATTTAACCCCACGGTGTAATGATCAGACCATCCGACTGGTTCCGCCCCCAAATCTGAGGCTTCGATCCCCAGGAGGAAGACTAAGTCAACTGAGTGACCATGTTTATGGGTAGCAGTGTTAACTATCTGTGTGAGGCCCAGAGATGTCATAAGCTGGAGGAAGTGTTGTCCAAATTGCGACAGTTCATCATCAACCCAGGCGTTAAAGTCGCCCAGGACCATCAACCTGGGAGACTCAAACACCATGTCAATGATGAAGTTCGCAACATCCTGAAGAAACCGTTTCCCATCCTTGGCTGGATGGTAGATGAGAACGATCCTACAACCTATGCCTGCTACCACGGTACACTCAAATGACTCAGTCTCCTCAACTGGTACACTTGTGAGGCCCAATTCGGTCTTACAATAGGCCGTAACCCCCCCGATCCAATCTCAAGTGGTGAAACACAGAGTAACCGGCTGCAACTGAGACTGATATTGTACCCTCATCCAGAGTAAAGAGGGAGCCTTGGGGCCTCGTGGCAGGTGTTCAGTCATGACCTTGGTGAGCATTCTAGGACACGGGGACGGTATCCCTGCTTTCCTCTTCCCTGTCATGGACTGCACTTAGGGGTGGGCACTGTGAGCTCATTGGACCTGATCCTCAGGAGTGGGTTCACGACACACTTCACCAAACACACCTCAGAGGCCAAGCAGAGGCTCTGTACTTTGGACCTGCAGTGAGCGCTCGCCTATTACAAGAAGTGCACGGCTGGAGTTCGGGAAGAGGTTCGACTGCTATTTGTCACCTATGCTGGAGCTGCAACATCAACCTCTGCTATAGGTTGGTGAGTAGGGAGCCTTCCATAGGGCTTAGGGCTCATTCCACCTGCCGTACCGCTGCCTCAGTGGCTGCTTCCAGGGATGGCCCTCTCCAGGAAATCTGTCGGGCTGCTACCTGGAAGTCAGCACAAACCTTCATTTCCCACTAACGCATTGACCTTGAGTCATGTTCGGATGCTGGTTTTGAGGCCTTAGTTCTCCAGTTTCTATTCCCTAAATAGGGGGTATGCACCATGCCCCCTCCTCCCAGAGAACTGCTAGGAGTCTGCCTGAAGTGTGGCTAGAACATCATATCCACGTCCTTAGAAAGCAGGTTACTCACCTGTAACAATAGTTCTAAGAGTGGTATATGATGTTCATCCACACTGATCTACCCAACCTCCCCTGGCAAGTGGCATACAGTCTTGCTTCCAGCAGGCAAGATCTGACATCATGGGGCAGTGCTAGGGGAGTAACCACGGGTGGGTGAGAGGACCCAGCTTCAAGACGTTCTGGCTAATTTAAAAAGGAAAGGAACACTGCCTGAAGTGTGGATGAACATCATATACCACTCCTAGGAAAAACAGGTTACTCACCTCTAACAGTAGTTCTAGGAGTGGTATATGTTGTTCATCCACACAGTTTGGCATGTCCCTTTCCCTTTAAGATCTTGCCGGAAGGTCTTCAATCTGGCTCCTCCCACCCACCCGGGTGGTATAACCCTTGGCTCTGCCTCAAGATACCAGATCTTGCCTGCAGGAAGCTAGGTTGTGCATCGAAGCCGGGGAGGTTAGATGGGTCTGTGTGGATGAACAACATATACCACTCCTAGATCTACTGTTACAGGTGAGTAACCTGTTTTTCTAGGATCGTGGATAAGTTGTTCATCCACACTATTTGGCAGATTCCTAGGAGTTCTCTGGGAGGAGGGACGCAAGGCGTATATCCCCTACTTCAGGAATAGAGACTGGAGAACTGAGGCCCAAAAACCAGCATCTTAGCGTGTCTTAAGGTTAATGTGGTAATGGGTAATGAAGGTGTTTGCTGTCTTCCAGGTAGCAGCCCTGCAGATATCCTGAATAGTGATGTCCCTAGAAGCAGCCACCGACGCAGCGGTATGGCAAGTGGAATGAGCCCTTAGCCCTACAGGAGGCTCCCTACCTGCCAACCTATAGCAGAGATCGATGCAAGATGTAATCCATCTGCCAATCATCTGCTTTTCTGCAGGTCTGCCAGGTGCAGCTTCAGTGTAGGTGACAAACAGCTGGTGAAACTCTCCCTGAACTTCAGCTGTCCGCTCCTTATAATAAGACAGCGCTCGTCTCAGGTCCAGAGTATGGAGCCTGTACTCGGCTTCCGATGTGTAGTTCTGGTAGAACACAGGCACAGTTAACACCTGGTTAAGGTGCAACTCTGACACCACCTTCAGAAGGAACATTGGGATGGGGGCGCAGGACAACCATGTCCCTGTGGAAGACCAGGTAATGAGACTCCACCGAGAGCGCCTGGAGCTCTCCAGTCCTTCTGGCTAATGCGATAGCCACCAGGAAGGTGGTCTTCCATGACAGATGTGACATTTCACACCTGTGCATCGGTTTGAATGGCTTGTCCATGAGTTTAGCCAATACCAGCAGTAGATCCCACGGAGGTGGAGGTTCACGCACCGGAGAGAATATGTGATTGAGGCCCGTGAAAAAGCACCAGATCACTGTCTCCTGTGCCACCGTCCGCTGACCGGCCCATGCCCAGTAAGCGGAGATGACTGCGAGGTGCGCCTTAAGGGTATCCGTCCGGAGACCTCCTTTGTAAAGGGACCAAAGGTAGTCGAGGATACTTGCCACAGGACAGGAATTAGGATCTAGGCCCTTGCCCTGACACCAAATGGAAAACTTTTTCCATTTGAAGGCATAGCACCTCCTGGTCGACTCCTCCTTAGATTCCTCAACTACGCTGAGGATATCATTCGAAAGACCCAAAGCCTGGAACTCTAGACGCTTAGGTACCAGGCTGTCAGATGCAGGGATTGGAGGTCTGGATGCAATACCTTCCCCTGGTTGACTGATATCAGGTTCGGGCATGCCGGGAGATGCCTCGGGAACCTGTTGCTGAGGCTGAGGAGATCTGGATACCAGAACTGGTGTGGCCAATCTGGGGCTACCAGGATCACCTCGCCTTGAGAAGCACCTTGTGGATCAAAGGAAATGGAAGGAAGGCGTAGAAGAGGCCTGGGGTCCATGGCCTCAAGAAGGCATCCCCCTGCAGCAAGCCCTGCTGAAGGGGGCGGGCATGAAACAGTCTCAGCTTTGTGTTCTCCCTGGAGGTGAACAAGTTCACCTGAGGGGTGCCCCACAGGGAGAACAGGTTGTGGACTACCTCTGGGTGAAGGGACCACTCGTGGGACGCCTCACCTACACGGCTGAGGGCATCCGCAAGCTGGTTCGAGGCTCCTGCACATGGATGGCTAGAAGATCTGCCTCCAGTCGGCTCACAAGGGTCCATACACGGAGCGCTTCCCTGCACAAAGGCCAGGAGTACATGCCATCCTGCTTATTGAGATAGTACATGGTTGTGGTGTTGTCCGTCTGGACCTGGACCACTTGACCCCGCAGAAATGGAGCTAATGCAGTAAGCACCAGCCGTACTGCTAGGAGCTCCAGCAGGAACTTCGCAGGGTTCCAGAGCCCATGGACCCTGTGGTTCCTCATGTGGGCTCCCACTGAGAGAGGCATCGGTCGTAAGGACGACTGTCGACGTAGGGCGGACGAACGGGATCCCTCCTTGCAGATGTTCCGGGACAGTCCACCACTGGAGATTGTCCAAAAGCCGCTGGGTTACTGTGACCAGCTGGTCGACACTAACTGGCAACGCCCCACTGAATGGGACGCATTCGCCACCGAGCCCAACTGACCACGGTGGTGCAGGCGGCCATGTAACCCAGGAGACACATGAAGTCCCGGGCAGGGCGCAGTTGCCCAACCAGAAATGATTGGGCAAAGGAGAAGAGAACCTCCGCCCTGTCTGCCGGGAGACAGGCTCTGGTTTGGCGAGGGTCGTGCTATGCCGCGATGAAGCACATCATCTGTGAGGGCAGGAGTTTCGACTTGGCTTCGTTGATTTATAGGCCATGTTTGAGACAGGTCTTGAGGACCAGGTGCCTGGACCTCTCCGCCTCCAACTTGAAGGGACACACTATGAGCCAATCATTGAGGTAAGGGTAAACCCTCACCCCTTGATGCCGAAGATGGGCTGCCATCACTGCAATGCATCTGGTGAAGATCTGGGGAGCCGATGACAGGCCGAATGGCATGGCTTGGAACTCGTAGAGGGTTCCCTCTGTTCAGAAGTGGAGGAACCTTCGATGTGACGTATGGATCGGGACATGGAAGAACACGTCCTGAAGATCCAGGGAGCAGAACCAAACATTTTGCTCGAGAGATGGTATGATCTGGACAGAGTTACCATTCAAAAAGTGCTCGATCTGAGATACTAGTTCAGGTCTGCGGATCCAGAATGGGGCACCATCCCCCCGTCCATTTTGGTACCAGGAAGTACCTGGAAATGAACTCTGGGCTGACTGGGGGATCTGTCTCTCAGGCCACTACCTCCTTGAGGAGGAATTGGGCTATGTCGTCTCTCAGAGCCGACTGAGCATGAACTGATACCCTTTCCTCGCATGGGGCGTGGGCTCAGTTTGGCAGGTACTGTTCGAACTCTAAAGGCAGTCCCTGACTGACCACTTCCAACACCCACCTGTCTGTGGTAACAGCGGACCAGGTGGAAAGGAAGTGGCGGAGCCTGCCCCCGACGGGAGGACACAGAGCAGTCCTGATGGGTATGGGGCTGGTCAACCCCATCCCGTATCTGAGCAGGCCTGAAACAGGAGGATCTGGAAGTGGGACCACCTGGACCCTTCCCTCCTGGTTTGCATGCAGACTGCGCGCCTGACTTGGGCCGGGGGCACCAAGACTGGGCCTGCTGCTGTTGCCCAGACTGAAACTGGGGCTGTCTGGCCACAGGGGCAGAAGGGCGAAAAGGTTTCTTCTGTTTTTTGGAACCCCGGGATTCCTTCTGGGCAGGGTCGACGTAGTGGAGTCCAACGTGGTACTGGACTTCTTGATAAATTATAGGTGACCGTCCACTTCTGGACCGAACAAGTCTGTACCCAGGAACAGGACATCTGCCAACTTGTGCTGGGTGTCGGCCGTGAATGTCAAGACCCGCAAACAAGCCCTGTGGCACATGCCAACCGCGGCTACAACTGAACGGGCACAGGAATCCCCAATGTCCAAGGCCGTTTGGAGTTGTTGTCTGGCAAAAGCCTGGCCCTGGTCCCGGACCTGCTTGACCGTGGTCCGAAGGTCCACGGGAGGGTGAGGGAGCACCTCATCTAAGAAGCCCAACAGGGCGTGGGAGAAGTGTGCCATGATTACAGCCGAGCTCGCCCGACAGAGGCCCAGCGATGAGATAGCATAGACTTTTCGGGCGGAGTGATCCTGCGTCTTGGATTCTTTGTCCAGTGGTCTATCAAGAGTCTCCTGAGTTCTCAACCTGCCTGAACACAGACTCGGTCACCACTCCCTCAGCTGAGTTTTTTTTTTTTGGGGGGGGGGGCACTGCAGCAGCCTCAATGGGACACAGAGGTCAAGGGTGCAGCCCACAGACTTACAGCTCTAAGAAAAGGGGCACAGGGCTCAGGACAGATAGCAAAATCACACTACCTTTATAACCTCTTTCAAACTTAAACCAACTCTTAAGAAATCTCTACATCACACTAAACATAACTTACAGTGAGAAATCAAGAACATGTCAAGCAGAGGTCAGTCCTAGCATTAATTTCTTGGCAGAAGTTCCTAGAAGACTTCTGGATTGCTGCACATAGTGTCAAACACCGGCAAAACAGGGGCAAGTGAGATTCCTCCAGGGGTAGATGCCAAAATTCAGAATTCCAACCCGTACCTTGCTTGGAGGGAGAGCGTCTGGCAGTTTCTCCTTAGTCTGCTTAGCAAACTGCAGAATGCAGTTTGTTTGAGAGGAAACAGCCCCGAAAGGGCACAGTAGTCCCCTTGCTTGGAGGGTGAGCTTAGCTGATGGTCTGCCAGGTGCGACTTCAGCATAGGAGACAAACAGCTGGCGAACCTCTCCCCAAACTCCAGCCATGTGTTCCTTGTAGTAGGCAAGGGTATGCCACAGGTCCACATTATGGAGCTTGTGCTCGATCTCTGAGGTATGATTGGTGAAGTACACTGGGAGACTGATCACCTGGTTAAGGTGAAACTCTGAGACAACCTTCGGAAAGAACTTCATGTTACAACTAAGGACAACCTTGTCCCTGTGGAAGACCAGGTAAGGTGACTCCACCAAGAGCGCCTGGAGCTCACTGATCCTTCTAACAGATGTGATAGCCACCAAAGTGGTGTGGTTCACACACCGGAGAGTAAATGTGGTCAAGGCCCTTAATGAAGCACCAGACTACATTCTCCTGCACCTCTGTCGGCATACCAGCCCATGCCTGGTATGCAGAGATGGTGGCCAGGTGCACCTTGCGGGTCGTCGACTGAAGGTCAACTGAGAGAGGGACAAGTAATCAAGGATGCCAGCCATGGAACAGGACGGGGGTCAAGCTCCTTGCCCTGGCACCAAATGGAGAATCTCTTCCATTTGAAGGCATAGCATCGATGAATTGATTCCTTCCATGAGGCCTAAACTACTTGGAGGACCTCATCAGAGAGACCCAGAGCCTGGAACTCTGGCTGTTCAGGAACCAGGCTGTCAGGTGCAGGGCTGGAGATTTGGGTGGAGTACCATCCCCAGAGCACGACAGCAGGTCCAGGTGAAGTGGCAGACACCATGGAGGCCTGCTGCTGAGACTGAAGAGATCGGGGTACTAGTCTGGAGCCACCAGGATCATTCGTGCCTTGTCCTTCCAAGCTTTGATCAGGACCTTGTGGATCAGAAGAAAGGGAGGAAAGGCATAAAGGAGGTCTGGGGTCCAAGGCCTCGTGAAAGCACCCCCACACAGCTTACTCCACTGAGTGGGGCGGCCCGCAGAGGGTAGTTGGTCCGGGAGGTTGGCAGGTGGTTAGGAGGGACAAATCGGGTGCCCCATCACTCGGTGCTCTCCAACATACAGTATCACCTCCACAAACCATATAAAAACTACAAACCGGTATCTGCCTCTGTCTCTGAAATCAAACAAAGGGGCAGAGGACACTACAGAGCAGGACACTGCAGCACAGGAGCTAGCAGAACAAAACTAGCCCAAAACAGGAACCAAAACAAAAAAAGCAAAAAGGAAATCCAAAAAACTTCTGATCATAGGAGACTCCATGATGCGGGGAGTTGATACATATCTCCAGCCAGGGGTAATGGTAAGATGTCTCCCAGGGACATCAGCGTGGAGAGACACTGACCGCATTGCTAAAATTGTTCAGGAAGCAGGAGAAAACATTGATGTCTTGGTACACATAGGGACTAACGATCTCACCAGTCAGTCAGTTGGTAGGGACTAACGATCTCACCAGTCAGTCAGTTGTGGAGACCAAGGAACACCTGACCAGGTCTGGTGACAAACTATCATCCATTTCATCCGGCATCTCCTTCGCTGATATTCTGACAGTCTGGGAGAGGGGGACAGATGGAAGGAAGGTCAGAGAAGAGGAGACAGGGGAGCTAAACATGTGACTCAAAGGCTGGTGCCAGGAAAAAGGACACAAATTTGTAGGGAACTGGCAACAGTTTTGGGAGAGAAAGTTCTTTAAATTTGATGGACTGCATCTGACTAAGGAGGGAGTCAGTGCATTGGGGCAGAAGTTTAATGTTTTTGCAGAATATTTAAACTAGCAAATGGGGAGAGGGGTGCAGCACCCGATACATCGAATGGGAAGAACACCCCCCCCCCTCAGCTAGTGGTCAAACAGGAGTCCAGCATGTTTGTAGTTCATTTGCATCACCAAGTGAAGAAAAAGGTCCAGCTCCCCATACGATGCACAGGGGAAACGCCGGACCTCGCCCAACAACTAACACATGGAAATCTGAACAATGGAAAATCATGTACACAAATGCTCGCAAGATCCCAGACCTGCAGGCAATAATGACAGAGGCTAAACTGGACATAGTAGCCATTAGCGAGACATGGTTTACCAGTAACCACACTTGGGAGACTTCAGTACCTGGCTATGTACTGTTCAGAAGAGACGGAGGTGCAAAAAGGGGTGGTGGAGTGGCCCTTTATGTCAATGAAAATATCAAAGCTACAGAAATTCAGAATACACATAAGGAGCCAGAAGAACTGTGGATCACCCTGGAAACAGGAAATAGGACAGCCATACAAACTGGGGTTATGTATAGGCCTCCAGACCGGGGGAGGACACAGACATATTACTGTTAGAAGATATACAAAACATGACAGTTAAACGGGAGGTTCTGATAATGGGAGACTTCAACATACCAGATACAAATTGGTCAATACCAGCAGGGACATCTGCCAGAACTAGACACATGGTGGATTCCCTGCAGGGGGAGGGCCTCAAACAACTGGTACAACAACCCACAAGAGACAGGGCTATCCTAGATCTAGTACTGACTAACAGAGAAAGGATCACAGATCTCCAGGTAGAAGGTCACCTGGGTGCCAGTGACCATCACATGGTATGGTTCAATTTGGCCACTAGAACAGAATTATCCCATTCCAAGGCAAAAATATGGGACTTCAGAGGAGCTGACTTTGATAAGATGGCCAACAGAGTTAAGCTAGCCTTGTCACAAAGAAATACAGGTGAGGGGGTACAGGCAAAGTGGGTAAGCATTAAAGATGCAATACTTGAAGCAACATCCCATTGTGTTAGTGAGAAAATGAAGTGTAAAAGAAGAAGGAAACCACTTTGGTTCTCAAACTCAGTAGCAGAAATGGTCAGAGCCAAAAGGCTGGCCTTCAGGAAATATAAGGGAACGAAGCAGGATGAAGATAGGAAGGCATACCAAACTTCCCAAAGGGAAGCAGGGAAGGCAGTAAGGCAGGCAAAGGCCCAAACTGAGGAAACACTAGCACAAACAGTAAAAGAAGGTGACAAGACTTTCTATAGATACATTAGTGAAAGGAGAAAGTCCAGAGGGGGTATTGCTAAGATCAAGGGGGTTAAGGGGGCATGTGAGGAGGAGGACCATGTGAAAGCATCTATCCTAAATAGATACTTCTGCTCAGTATTTACTGAAGAGAAGGTAGGGCAGGGCCCACAGCTCTGCACCATGGACACGGAGGGAGAGAGGTGTGAACTAGTTTTTCACAAAAGAAAGGGTCCTACAAGAGCTCGATAAGCTCAGGGTGGACAAGGCAATGGGACCTGATGGCATACATCCCAGGGTACTAAAGGAGCTAAGGGTGGAACTAGCAGAGCCATTATCAGAACTGTTCAGTGAGTCTCTGAGCACAGAAGTCCCAAAAGACTGGAGAAGGGCTCATGTGATCCCACTCCACAAGTGTGGTAGCAGGGAGGAGGCAGGGAACTACAGACCAGTCAGTCTTACATCAGTAGTGGGCAAGATTATGGAGACACTCCTTAAGGAAAGGATAGTGCAACACCTGGAATCCATAGGAGCACAGGATCCAAGACAGTATGGGTTTACAAAAGAAAGGTCCTGTCAAACTAATCTCATAGATTTCTTTGACTGGGTAACCAGAGTGGTGGACCAAGGGGGAGCAGTTGATGTTGCCTACCTTGACTTCAGCAAAGCTTTCAATACTGTTCCACATAGAAGATTGATTAATAAGCTGGGTAGGCTCAGGGTGGGTCAGACATTGGTCAACTGGGTGGCAAACTGGTTGGCGGGCAGAAAACAGAGAGTGGTGGTAAACGGTATACAGTCTGAAGAGATGCAAGTCACCAAAGTGGGGTACCTCAGGGATCAGTCCTAGGGCCAGTTCTCTTCAATATCTTCATCAGTGACATTGCAGATGGACTGGAGGGTACGGTTTGTCTGTTTGCAGATGACACCAAGATCTGCAACAGAGTAGATGATCCAGATGGGTTGGGCAGGATGAGAAGAGATCTGGATAAACTAGCTAAATGGTCGGAAGAGTGGCAACGGGGGTTTAACTCAAAGAAGTGCAAGATCATGCACAAAGGGAAGAGAAACCCTGAAGCCACCTATAGGCTGGGAGGGGAGTTGTTGGCAGTCACAAGAGAAGAAAGAGACTTGGGCGTCATCATCACCAATGACCTGAAATCATCCAAGCAGACCTCTAAAGCAGTAGGTAAGCTAGAGGATGTTGGGGTGTATTAGTAGGGGTATCACAAGTCAGAAGAGGGAGGTAATAACTCCTCTTTACAAGACACTCGGTTAGGTCTCCATCTGGAGTACTGCGCGAGTACTGGGGCCACACCTTCACAAGGACATTAACCAAATTGAGGCAGTTCAGAGAAGGGCACCAAAATGATGCAGGGACTGCATCAGAAGACATATGAGGACAGATTAACAGAGCTCAATATGTATACCCTTGAGCAAAGGAGGGAGAGGTGATATGATTGAAACATTCAAACACCTTAAGGGCATTAACAAGGTGAAAGAGTCTAACATGTTTCAATATAAGAAAAATAGCAGGACAAGAGGGACACAGCATGAGATTAGAGGAGGCCGATTAAGGGGTAATGTGAGGAAGTTCTTTTTCACAGAAAGGGTGGTGGATGCAAGGAACAGCCTACCTCAGG
This sequence comes from Neoceratodus forsteri, assembly GCA_016271365.2. NCBI lineage: Eukaryota > Metazoa > Chordata > Ceratodontiformes > Ceratodontidae > Neoceratodus > Neoceratodus forsteri. Next base: position 826,782,309 of record CM057449.1, read on the forward strand.
GAATGGTGGATATGAATACAGTGAAGGGCTTCAAACAGGCATGGGATAGGCATAAGGGAGCAATACAGATGAGTATGAATAGATGGGCCATTGACAGAGCAAAGGCCTATGGCACATTCATAAGGTAGAAAAATAAATGGGCAGACTGGATGGGCCTTGCGGTCCTCATCTGCCGTCAACTTCTATGTTTTTATGTGGCACAAAACAGCCTCAGCTTTGCATTCTCCCAGGAGGCAAACAGATCCACTTGAGGGGTGTCCCACAGGGAGAACAGTCAGTCTACTAATTCCTGATGAAGGGACCACTTGTGAGATGCCTTGCTCACTCGGCTGAGGGCATCCACCAGCTGACTGGACACTCCAGCCACATGAATGGTTAGCAGGTCAGCATTGAGGCTGAGCACAGGGGTCTGGATGCCGAGTGCTTCCCAGCACATAGGTAGGGAATGTGTTCTGCCCTGCTTGTTGAGGTAGTACATGGTCGTCAAGTTGTCCATCTGGACCTGGACTTCTTAGGCTGTCAGGGCCAGGTGAACAGCTCAAAACTTCTCCAGGTTGATGTGACATCAGGACTCCTCGGGGGACCAGAGGCCCTGGACCCTTTGTTCCCCCCAGGTGGGAACCTTAGCCCATCAGGGAGGCATCAGTTGTGAGAGTGACCGTTGGCTCTGGGTGGACAGATGGGACTCCTTCCTGTAGATGTTCCAGGACCAAACACCACTGGATTGCATCCCACATCTGCTGAGTCACTGTGACTGCTTGGTCAAGGTGGTCCAGACGCGGAGACCACTGGTGGGCCAGCCCCCACTGCAGAGGGTGCATTCTGCAGCAAGTTCAACGGACCACGCTGGTGTAGGCCACCATGTAGCCCAGGATGTCCCTGGCAGGGCGCAACTGCCCAATCTGAAATGATCGGGCAAAGGAGGAAAGATTTTTTGCCCTGTCAGCCAGGTTCTGGCTCAGCAAGAGTCGAACTCCGCCCCAATAAAGGAAATCACCCAAAAGGGGACGAGTTCCAATTTGGTCTCATTGACCAGGAGGCCAAGACTCATGCAGGTCTGAAGGGCCAGGTCCCTGGACCGCTCTACCTTCACTTTCAAGGGGCCTGTAATCAGCCAATCGTCCAGGTAAGGGTACACCCAGACCCCTTGGCACCTCAGAAAGGCTGCCACTACTGCTATGCATTTTGCGAAGACCCTGGGGGTGGAGGAGAGACTGAATGCCATGGCCTGGAACTCACTGAAGGTCCCCTCTGCGCAGAATTGGAGGAACCTCTGATGGGATGGACAGATGGGGATGTGAAAGAAGGTGTCCCGGAGGTCCAGGGAGCAGAGCCACATGTCCTGCTCCAGGGACAGAATGATCCGGTTCAGAGTGACCATCCTGAAGGTGCTCAACCTCAGAAACTTGTTCAGGCCATGTAGATCTAAGATGGGGCGCCAGCCTCCTGTCAGTTTTGGAACCAGACAGTATCTGGAGACAAACCATGGATTGGCTAATGAGTCCAAGACACAAACCACCACCTCCTTCTAGATGAGCTGGGCGATATCTTCCTGAAAGGTGGACAACACGTTTGCAGACACCACATGCTCCCAAGGGGCACAGGCTCGGCTTGGTGGGAGTGTCTCAAACTCCAGAGAGAAGCCGTGGCCGATCACTTCTAGCACCCAACTGTCTGTGGTAACACTGGATAAGCTGGAAAGAAAGTGGCGGAACCAGCCCCCCATGGGAGGACAAAGGGGAGACAGGACAAGCAGGGAAGGGGCACCTCCCAACCCATCACTGGGCACGCATGGAGGTGGAGGCAGGGCCAGAAGAGGATGCAGCTGGGCTTCGACTGCCAGGCTTCCAGACATGGAAATGACAGACTTAGGTCTGGGATGACAGATCTGCTGGTGTACAGCCGGTGACTGTGATGGCATGGTTGCAGGGACAGAGTAGGGCGGAAAGGACTTCTTTTGAGCCCTTAATGTCCTTTTGGGCTGAGGTAACAGGGTCCAAGGTAGGACTGGACTTCTCAGTCCTGGTGAGATGACCATCCACCCTTGGCTTGAACAAGTCAGTGCCCAGGAAGGGGGCATCCGCCAATTTGTGCTGGGTAGCTTCTGTGAAGATAGAGATCCTCAGTCAAGCCCTGTGGCACATAGCCATGCGGCCACGGACTTGGCACAGGAGTCGCCAATGTCCATGGCTGTCTGGAGCTGTAATGTACCCACAGCATGGCCTTGGTCTTGCTTGATCGTCATCTGAAGGTCAGCCAGGAGCTGAGGGAGCACCTGGTCAAGGGTGCCCAACAAGGCATGGGCAGTGGGCCACCATTAAAGCCGAACTAGCTTGCCTAAGGCTGAGAGATAAAGCAGCATACACTTTCTTGGCCACATGTTCCAATTTCTTCGATTCTTTGTCAGGAGGCTTGTCAATGTCCCAGACATTGCCCATCCACCTAAACATTGAATCGACAACCACTCCTTTGGCTGAAGGGTGTTTGGTAAACCCAGAGAGGGATCCCATAGGAACCGCATACTTGCAGGCCATATGGGCCAATGGCATAGTGCAGGTTGCTGAGCGTTGCCAGAGCTCCAATGTGGGGCCAAGAATGGCTTAAGCCACCAGGAAGGTGACCCCAGAGGTGTCATCTCAGTTGAGACTTTCAGTGAGGGGATACTTAGCCAGTTTCTGAACGGCCTCTAACTGGATCCCTGTAGCCTCTGAAATAATGTGTAACATGGCCATGAAGGAAGCAGAACCATGGTCTTTCAACAAATTCACCCCCCCCGACTCCAAGTCAATAGAGTGGGAATACATGGAAGAGGCCTCTAATTCCGAGGATTCGTCAAAGACAGAGTTCCCGCTAAGTCTGTAGAGCTCATCTGCCTGAGGGACCATAACCAACAGAGAATCTTACTTTATGCGGATGATGCAGTACTATTCCTACGAACCGAGATACTAGCCTCCTAGAGAGTCACCTACAAAGCAACTTTAGGTGTGTTGAAGATTGGTTTCGCTCCCATAAACTCGTTCTGAACTTTAGCAACACTAAGGTTATGACATTCTACAACCTATGGAGCAAGTACAAACCTCTGCTCCTCAACATCAAGAACCAAGCGGGGGCCTCACTTGAGCATATTCCTGCATTTAAATACCTTGGCATCACCCTGGACAGCTCACTTACGTTCTCACATCATATAGGTAAGGTGGCAAAAGCTGCCAATATACGGATTGGCCTGCTCCACAAACACAAGCACTGCCTGACCCCCAAAACCCTCAGACTGGCTATCTATAGTTCTGTCATCTCCATTATTGACTATGGTCTTGCCATCTATGGCTCTGCCTCCCAAACTGCTCTCCGTAGAATATCTGTGGCACTAAATAAAGCTTGTAGGCTCCTAATAGGTGCCTTCCACCTAACTCACACCTGTGACCTATATGCCCAGACTGGATGGCTACCACTCATGAGCAGAATTCAATACCAGACTTGCCTATTCACCCAAAAAATTATCCTTGGGCACATGCCGCCTGGAGTTGCAAAACTCCTTACCACTCACAGCAACATCCAACCTACACGGAGAGCTCTTCAACAGATGTTCCAGGTCCCAAGATGCCGGACCACTAAGGGGCAGAGATCATTCTCGTTCAGGGCTCCTCAGTGGTACAACATGCTAAGCAAAGAAGCACTTACAGCTGCAACTCTAGGTCCCTTTAAAAAGGAACTCCGATGCTCCATTGCCTCAACCACGCAGTGTGACTGCCACTCCTAAACTATGGTCTTTACCTTGTACCGGTGACAATGGTGCTCTGGATTTACTGCCTCCTTTATCCTCTTTGCTCACCCCCCCAACACTCCTCCCTTTACCCACCCCTCCCCTAGCAGCTGACTCTAGACCCGAGCCACCATCACCTATCTCTTGCCACCCGCCCCACTATCTGACAATGGCCACTGCCTGCTCACTCCTCTCTGCCTCTCTCCTCTCCATTTGCTGTTGCCCTTCAAAACTGACTCATGCTGGCAACTGCTGAATCTCTCTGCAAACCACTGCTTAGTCAACCTTGAGTGTAATATTTGTAACTATTGTTTCCTTTGTATTGTTGTTACCATATTTCCTTTGACGTGGAACCTTTGTAAATGAGCAGTCCCTGCTCAAAGGTACTTGTAATGCTAGAGTTTACTAAATTAAAAAATAAATTAAAAAAAATAACCGACAGCTATTGAGGAAGCCCAGTAGCAGTACAGGTGTCCTTAGGAGGGGAACCCTCCTTCAGCTGAGGCAGTGGGGTTCCACCTGAATGGGCAAAGAGGCAGAGAATGGCAGAGCTGGGACAGGTTCGGGCCGAGGTGGCGGCAGGCATGCACTGGGGTAGGAGCTGGCAATGGCTTAGGCCTGACACCTAAAAGGAACTGCTGCCACATGAGCTCCTCGCAGTGCCGTCGCAAGTTGTGGTGGAGCCGGTCCTCACCAAAAGAAGAATAGCAGTGACACTGCTTTCCAGAGTGTGGAAAGCAAGACCAGCAACTCCAGTGAGAACTGCTTGACCTTGACCACCACCAGACTGGACGGCAAAGAAAGACAGGGATGCTTAAGGTCCCCCGTAAGCTTGAGGTCCTGAGGGTTAGGGATCGGCTCAAAAAGTTGATCTGATTTGCCCTGGGACTGGAGAGGGAGGTACGGAAGCCTTGAGAGGGAAGTATCCCCCTCGTTCTGCGACGAGTCGACCAGATCGAGGAAAATCTCGACAGCCTGGTCAGTCTGAATTTCGGCCAACAGGTCGATGGCCTGTTAGGCACTTAGGATCTCTGAATTTCAGCCTTGTAAACTTATGAGGAAAAAACCTTGACACAAAACCTTGAATAAGAACAAAATGAAGTAGCTAGTTAAGTTAATCATTCCTTCTAGCAATATTTATCCACAGCTGCACACTATGCTTGGTACTGGTTGAATATGCCAGGAGCTCCCGCAACTTGCAATCTGAAAGGCCACCTTGCAGTCACACATACTGACCTTGCAACCTTCTAGCTTCCATATGTCCAATTCCACTGCTCATAGAAGATGTACAGCTGAAACCCCAAAACCAAAAAGTATTTGAGGGGTATAAATGGTGGCAAGGGATCGGTAGGGTGGGTATGCCTCGAACTCCAGAGGCAAGCCTTGACTGACCACCTTGAGGACCCATCTGTCCATGCTAATAGTGGACCAAGTGAAAAGGAAGTGGTGAAGGAGGCCCCCCACGGAAGGATCTAGGGGAGGCATGACAGGCATGAGGGAGGCACACCTCATACCGTCACTGAGTAGGCTTGTAGGTGGAGGAGGGCCTGGCTGAAGAGCCACCAGGACCTCGTCCTCCAGGCTTGTGGACGACCACAGCCACAGACCTCAGCCAAGGTCACCAGGCTTGAGCCTGATGTCCAGCTTGTGGCCTGGCTGGTTTTGCCACAACAGCAGAGAGGGGCCAAAAGGACTTCTTCTTTGGTTGCTTAGAGAACTTAGGATCCCTCTGGGTGGATGTCACAGAGTTCAAGGTGGCACTGGACTTCTTGATGCAGGTGAGGTGCCCCTTGACCCCGGATCTGAACAAGTAGGTACCGAGGAAAGGGACATCCGCCAGCTTGTGCTGGGCATCTGCCGTGAAGGTCAAGATCCAGAGCTAAGCCCTACAGCGCATGGCCACAGTGGTTGCCACTGACCGGGTGCATGAGTCGCCGATGTCCATAGTTGTCTGGAACTGTTGTTTAGCTACAGTGGCCCCTACCTTTTCTCGGCTCGGTTTCACAGGAGACAAACAAGTGGGAGAGAAAAAGAGAGAGAGGGACTAAAAAACTAGCCCACAGGGATAGGAAAAGGATGTAGAATATAAAATCATAAAAACAACAGAACCCTACTACCAATCTGGAGAGATAGGCTGATAATGGGCCTAAGGGTAGCGTAATAGGGTTGGGTAAGACCCTGTCCCATTTATTATCCAGGAAGAGTTAAAAGCAAGGATCTATTATGTCCTCTCCTATTCGGTCACTTATCTCTTGCTTGTCTGATTATGCAATCAAATTTTCATTGTGGCGCCTAGGATCTCCCTTCTGTCACTTGCTGTTTCTATTCTTTCTTTCTCCCCTTGCTTCTCTGTGGTTAAAAAACATATATGTGAATCTTTATATGAAACTGGTATTCCTTGGTTTGCAAATGTATACAGTTATATTGTTGAAATGATTACAGATAGCTACTTGAGTTTAAGACACATCAGCAGTTTGGAACATAGGGTGTTGACCTTGAGAAACTTTTTGATCTTTCACAAGCTTGTTAACAGAATCATTAGCAGGAACTCAGTCCTGGGACAAAATATCTTAATTGGCTGCACCTGTTAAGAAGACTAATGTACTCCCCAGGCTGGTTACAGGAAGGTCAATGAAAAAAGTCCTGTTGCATTTTGTGAAAAACAAGTGATGAAACTTACAAGAACAGGATGCAGAATTAAATTGCCAGGGAAAAACATCTTATAAAAACAGAATAATATTAGGTTTGGTTAGTCAGAGAGAGAGAGTGAGAGAGCGCGAGAGATGGGAGATTTTACAGAGACTCTCAGATGAAGGACTGTTTTTTTGTTTGTACTGCCTTTAAGAAGAGCTATCCTGTACAACGTAATTGTTATTTTATTGTTACCAAATAATAATAAAACACTATGCAAATTTTATAACTTTTCCTGATTTGTCTATGCTTCCTGAACTATGCCTCAACAACAGCTGGTGTCAGACAGTGGGATTTATGCCATGCATACTCTACTCTAGGAGTTTTGTGCATGGGTACTAGACCTGGTAACAGGGAAGCATAGAAGAATGGTATGGATCCTGTAACACAAAAGGCCAGGAGTGATTACCAGAAGAATGGCAGCTAAATTAGACGCAGAAAGTCTAAACTAAGAATATACAGCAGGCACCAGTGAGGAAAGAAGAATAGGCAGGGACAGAACCTGAAAGCATGTCTGCCTTCTTCAAATGGTGGGCTATACAACAAATAGACTGAGAAATAGAGATTCGGCATCTAGAGGCACAGAGAAGAGAAGAGATGCAGCATCTATAGAAACAGAGAAGAGATACAATGACAGGAGCAGAGATGGCTAAATGCCTTGCAAGCTATCACAGTTCAAGGATGTGGTATGGGGCCAGCAGATCAACAAAACACAAACGACTTAGAATACATTTAAACTTGCAAAGCTGCGTCCCACGAATAATATCGAAGCATATCTGACAACTTTTAAAAGGGTTGCCAGAGCCTGCCAATGGCCAAAACAGCAATGGACAATCAGGCTGGTACCTCATCTGACAGATAAAGCCCAACTTGCCTACAGCAATATGGATACTGCTCAGTCAGAAAACTGTGGCATTGTGAAAAGGGAACTCCTTAAAAGGTATAGGCATCTCAGTGTGACAGGGTTGAATACAGCCCTATCCCAGTTGTCATGCAGAAAGTGTTTAAATGCAAGGGTCTGTTCTATCCTCTCCTTTTCTCTCTCTTCTCTGCCTGGTTGTGCAACCAAATTTTCTTGAGACCTAGGACTTGATCACCCCCCATGGTCTTGCAACTCTCTGCCTCTCGCTATCTCTCTACCCTCACTTGCTGTTCTGTCTTTTCTTCCCCCTTGCATATCTACTGGTATAAAAATATATATGTGAATCATTTTGTGGAATGTAACTGATACTGGGATTCCTTTGTTTAAAACTGTATATAGTTATGCTGTTGAAATGATTGCAAAGCTATTTGGAACACAAGGGGTTAACATGAGATGCAATTTTTAAGCCTTTTGCAGAAGATGTAAACAAGAGGTCAGTTCTGGGGCACAATGTTCTTTTTGCTACACCAGTTGAAACTGACAAGAACATTGGAAATTTACAAGAACACTTGTGAGAAGCATGTAGCTTTCTTAACGAGTTCCTGCATAGACTTATAAAAAAGAGCCACAATGTTTTGCAAAGGAGAATAACAGAGACTGAGAGGGGAAATTGAGAAGAAAAACTCAGAAGGACTATGTTTTTCTATGTTACTATTGCCACTGTAAATAGCTATTTTGAACACATTTTTTTTATTTTACTGTTATAATAAAACTCACTGCAAATTTTACAATTGCTCCTGGTTTTCTTATGCTTCCTGACCTGTGCCTCAATGACAGATGGTGTCAGCTTAAGTGGGATTTACGCCATGCATACTCCAAGCCAGGAGTTTTGTGCATGGGTACCAGACCTGGTACCAGGGAAGCACAGAAGAAAGATATGGATCCTGCAGCAGCAAGCCCACAAGTGGTTACCAGGAGAATGGCACCCAAACTAGCAGAGACAGAAGTCCAAGCTGAGACTGTACAGCTAGCACCAGTTATAGAAAAAGAACAGGCAGTAACAGAAACTGAAAGCCTGACTGCCTTTTTCAAATGGTGGGTTATACAACAAAAAGAGATGGAGAAACAGAGAAAAGAAATACAACAACTCGAACAGTACAAAAAAGAGGAGATGCAGCAACAGGAGCAGCAGAGGAGAGAAGAGATGCAGCAACAGGAGCAGAGGTGGCTGGATGCCTTGCAGGCTATGAAAGGCAGAGGATTTGGCACAGATACAGACGAACAACAGGACACAGGCAACTTGAAATACATTAAACTTACAAAGTTGTGTCCCTCGGATGATATTGAAGCATACCTGGCAACTTCTGAAAGGGCTGCCGCAGCCTGCCAGTGGCCAAAGCAGCAATGGGCAATCAGACTGGTACCTTACCTGACAGGGAAAGCCCAACTTGCTACAGCAATATTGATATTGCACAGTCAGAAAACTATGACCTGGTGAAAAGCGAAATCCTGAAAAGGTATGATATTTCAGGAGAGACCTACAGGCAGAGATTTCAGACTCTTAAGCATAACTCAGTCGACAATCCTCGAGAAGCCTTTACCTGACTCAGAGAACTCCTGATAAAATGGCTCCAACCAGAGGGTAAAACAGTCCCACAGATCATCGACACATTTGCAATGGAGCAATTCATCAACATCCTGCCTACAGATGTGCAGCCTTGGGTGAAAGAACACCGACCAGAAAGTGGGGAAAATGCAGTTTCTTTGGCCCGAAGACTACCAAATGACCAGAAAGACGCCACAGCAGTGAGGTAACAGCCAAGCACCAGTAAGACTCTTTTTCCCATTTAAACTCCAAGTCTGATAAGAACTGTGGTGGGGGTAACAAATCTGTGCCCAAAGACTTTATTTGCTATAACTGTAATAAGCCATGTCATACTGCAAGAAATTGCCGTAGTAAGAAGAGTGACACTGGAGCAGATTTGTCATTAGCAAATTGGGGCAAATACTTAACAGATGTGAAGGTGGGAGATAAGACTGTGAAGGGACTTATGGATTTGGGAGGCAGACAGACCCTGGTGCATACTGAATTGCTGGGAAAACAATGTCCAAAAGGACCAAGTGCTGGCGTCATCTGCAACCACGGGGACACTCGATAATATCTTACCAGTCCAATGAAAGTGGGGGTAGTAACTAAGTTACCTGTACCTGTGATTATTGGAAATGACTTCCCAGGATTTACTGAGTTAATCAAACAGGGCATAAATCCTGATGTTTCAGCAGCTGTGGTGACAAGAGCTCAGGCAAAGAAAATCTCAGATGGTGGGGACTCTCTTCCTTTCGCTGATTTTGATTCGGACTTGTTTGAGCACAGCTCCAAGATCCGGAAGTCCAGGAAAGAAAGAAAGAAGACGCCTGAACAAACAGTGGGAACAAAAGACTGATGGACATAAGGGGTTAACATATGAAAATGCTGAAACTAAACTGATCGCTGACCGTGATTTTCTTTCAGAACAAGCTAACAATGTTTCTCTCCAGGGTTATTTTAAGCAGCTGGGGGTGAAACCAAACAGTGTGAAACTGTTTAAAAAGAAAAACAGTAATTACCACAGTAATCTTGTTTCTTTTAAGGGAATCTTACTGTATTCTGACAAATGCAGTATGGTCTCAGTATAGGACTGCCCTGGAGCCGAAATGGTTAACAGAACCTATGCTAATAGTGAAATGTTAGGCTCGAGCTTAGTTTTCAAATCACTGTCCCTGGTTGCACTTCCTGGAACCGTCAGATTCTTACGAAGCATGCAGAAGCTAAAAGACACTGTCTAACAAAACTAATCTAACAATTAGTAAAACCCCTGTTAGGGGACAAAAACATCTCAACAGAGGGCATCACTAAGACTCAAGTCACAGATGTGCAGTAAACTACTAGGTACCCACAGGTTTCCAACTTTAGTTACACAGACAGTATGCAGTGCCCTGTAGGTCCTAGCAGGGGAGGAGGGTGGGAGCTCAGAATACAGTAAGATTCCCTTAGAAGAAACAAGATTACTATGTTAAGTAATGTTTTCTTCAAACCCCAGGAAATCTTACTGTATTCTGACAAATGCAGACTACCCAAGCAGTGCCTTTGGAGGTGGGCAGAGGACCTACTTAGGATACAGGTTCTGCAGAACTGCTGTGCCAAACCTGGCATCACTTCTAGCCTGAGTATCCAGGCAGTAATGCTTGGTAAATGTGTGAACTGTCTTCCAGGTAGCTGCTTTACAGATTTCCATCAAAGAGATACCTCTAGAAGCTGCTATGGATGCAGCTGTTCCTCTCATGGAGTGGGCCCCCCCAGAGACCCTGAGGGGGCTGCTTGCCCACCTTGCTATAGCAAAACTGATACATGCCACAATCCACTGTGCTATGGACCTCTTTGTGGCTGGTTTACCTTTTCCCACTTCCCCATAAGTCAAAAAGAGCTGAGTCCTATCCCTTCTGTGACCTTTTGTATGTTCCAGGTAATAACTGATAGTTCTTTTAACGTCTAGGCTATGCAACCTACGTTCACCTGAAGAAGAATGATCAGTGAAAAAGACTGGTAGTATAACGGACTGGTTGACATGAATATCAGACACTACTTTAGGAAGAAACTTGTTATTGGTCCTAAGGACCACCTTGTCCCTGTGAAATGCAATACAATCAGTATCTGTGGACAAGGCCTGGAGCTCACTGATCTTTCTGGCTGAAGTAATTGCAACTAGGAAGACAGCCTTCCAAGTTACATATTTGAGGTCAGCTGACGACATGGGCTCAAAAGATGGTTGCATGAGCTGTGCAGTACATATGTTGAGGTCCCACACTGTGGAGGGAGCTCTATGTGGGGGGTGCAAATGCAGCAATTCCTTACAGAATTTTCTAAATACTGAGTTTGAAGCCAGTGATGATGTCTTACCTGCTGAGAGATAGGCTGATACAGCAGCCAAATGCATCTTGAGTGTAGAAGGCCGAGGGAATGGAGGTGTTCCAAGTAATCCAGGACTACTGGCAAACCCGCCTGAGTGTGATCCAGACCTTTCTTTTGACACCAAATGGAAAACCTTTTCCACTTGGACGTGTAAATATTCCTGGTGGAGGGCTTTCTAGAAATCCTAAGGACCTCCGTAACCCCTTCTGAAAGGTGCAAATCAGCATATTCTAGGTCCTCAAGAACCACGCCTTGATCCTGAGGGACTGAAGGCCAGGGTATAGAATCCTGCCCTGGGAAGAAGTCAACAAGTTGTGCCTCCTGGGGAGGCTGATTGGTCTGGACACTGACAATGCCATGACCAGGGGACACCACTGCTGCCTGGCCCAGTCTGGAGCAATGAGGAACACTGTGGCAGGCTGGGATCTGAGCTTCTTCAGAACCCTCAGCAGCAAGGGAAATGGAGGGAAGGCAAACAGAAACTTCCCTGTCCAGTCCAGAGTAAGGGCATCCAATGGGACTGAGCCCAAGACTGAAGGTCCAACAGAATTTGGGAAGTTGGTAGTTGTCTGGGGGCTGCGAAGAGATCCATGTCTGGAGTACCCCACCTCTTGAATACTGCCACTTGTAGCACCTGCCTGTTCAGGGCCCATTTGTGATGGTTCTGATTCATCCTGCTCAGTGCATCTACCAACACATTGTCTTTTCCTGGAAGGTGCACTGCTGACAAGACAACCCCCAGAGAACAGGCGAGACCCCATATTCTCATGGCTTCTGTGCACAGAGGTGTAGACCTTGTGCCCTCTTGTTTGTTTTGTAGTACATTGTGATTGTGTTGTCTGTCCTGACCTGCACTACCTTTCCTTGCAACAGGCTGGCGAATGCCTGAAGTGCTAGGGGGACTGCCCTGAGCTCTAGCAGGTTGATGTGAAGCAATGATTCCTGTTTGAGCCATGTACCATGAACAGTGTGCTCCCCACCCTAGTAGGGAAGCATCTGTGGTTAACACCAGGGAGGAAGGCTCCTGAAGAAAAGAAATTCCCTGTCTGAGGTTGTCCATGTCCAACCACCATTGCAGTGTTGCAGGAGGGTTTGTGTGACGGGAACCAGTTCTGACAATGGATCTGATTTCTGATGCCAATACAATCTGAGATGATACTGGACATCCCTCATTTGAAATCTTGCTCCTGACACTGTAGCCGTTGAAGCTGCCATATGGCCCAGCAACTGTAGAAAGTGTCTGGTTGGCCTGAGGCTTTGGGCCTTGAAAATGCCTGCCAGTTGAACAAGGGTATTAGCTCTTGACTGTGGGAGAAAAGCCTTTCCCCTCACTGAATCCAACTCGGCTCCTATGAATTCCAGGAGCTGCACTGGTTGTAGTAGTGACTTTTTCAGATTGATCAGGAAACCTAAAGACTGGAGGAGCTCCTGTGTCAGTGCCAGTAACTGATTCACCTGTGGAGACTGCCTTACAACTAGCAAGTCGTCCAGGTAAGGAAACACTACCACTCCTTGCCTCTGAGGTGTGCCACAACCACAGCCAAGCAGTTTGTGAACACCCTTGGTACAGAAGTACGTCCGAAAGGCATTGCCTTGAACTGATAGTGACCTGATGGCAGTCAATCTCAGGAATTTTCTGTGGGACTGTCCTATGGGTGTATGGAAGTAAGCATCTTTTAAGTCCAAAGATGCCAACCAATCCCTTTGCCTTAGGGTTGGGAGGATTGTGTTCAGGGTTACCATTTTGAACTTTGGTTTCAGTAGATACCGGTTTAAGTGCCTGAGATCTAATATGGGTCACCACTCCCCTGTTTTTTTCAGTGTGAGGAAGTACCTTGAATAGAGATCCTTTCCTCTCTGCGCCAGAGGAACTGGTTCTATTGCCCCCAAGGATAGCAGATTCAGTACCTCCTCCTCCAACAACTATGTTTCTGAGGGAGAAGATGGTCTGAAAACTCTTGCTCTCAACCTTAGTTGTAGCTTGAAGCTGAGAGCCAGGCCTTGGCCCACTACCTCCAGAACCATCTGTCTGTAGTGATGGCTTTCCATTCCTTGAGGTAGTGGGCCAATCCGCCCCCTATCTGGACTGGGGAGGCGACCCGGACAGATACCTCAGGGTGTCTGCTTAGGCTGGGATGCTGGCTTCTGACTGGGGCTAGCTTGGGTTCCACCTCTTCTGCCCCGCCTCTGAAATAACCCTTCTGCTGTTGATACTGAGGGTAGGCCTAAGCATGGAAATAAGGCCTATACTGACCCCTACCTCTAGCTCCCTTTGCATGGTGTTTCTGAGGGGTGGAGGCCTTCTCCTTGGTTGCAGCACTTTTGTAGGCTGTTTTGTAATCATCCATTTTTTTCATGTAAGCCTCCGTCTGTTCACCAAACAGAGAGGAGGGCTCACAAGGGAAGTCCAAAGCCTTGGACTGCATGTCTTGGGTCAGGTTGGTAGTCCTAAGCCAAGCAAATCTACTGAGGGGAACAGAGGAAGCCATCTGTCTGGCTTCAGTGTCATTATTATCTACAGCGAGTCTGAATTGTGCCTTAGAAGCCTCAATGCCCCTCTTTGCAGCTTCTTGTAAGTCAGCTGCCATAGGGGCTGGCACAGACTTAGTAATTTCCATAACTGTGTCCCACTAGGTCCTCTGGTATCTGGCTATGTATGCCATATAAGAGGATCCCAAATATGTCTTCTTAGCAATGGTGTCCATCCTCCCTGAGTCTTTATCATGAGGGTGGGAAGCCAGGGGTATGCCAGCCTTGTCACAGGCAGCAACCTGTACCACTCCCTCATGGCTAGGGTGCCCGAACAGGAAGTCTGCCCCAGCCTTGGCAACCCAATATTTTTTATCCACTGGTGGCACAGAGGTAGGAGTCTGCAGGATCTTATGAACCTGCCTCTTAATAGGTAAAATCCTCATGTCCTTTGTCAGGGGAGTCAGAATGGTGAGGATCCAGGGAAATCTCTGGTTCAATAATCTCCCAATAATCCTCATCCTCATCATCATATGGGTTCTCCTCCTCTTCATCAGCTAACTGTACCTGTTCAATTTCCAATGAACCAGGAACTGGTGTAGGAGGAGCTGAAGGGGCTTTCCCCACCAGAACCGGAGTGCTCGGTTGCAAAGCCTGAATTATCCTGATAGCATTTGCTATCTCCTCAGCGATTGGAACCGCTACCTCTTTCAGTTGCAGTTCGACCATTACATGTTTTTCTTTCTTTTTCCCCTTGGTTACTGGATTAGCGGCAGTATCCGCAGGGTGCTTTCTGGTAGAAGGGCCGTCACTCTGGTCAGAGGGCTGGTTCTCCGGTTCAACTTGGCCTGTGGCCGGTTTGTCCTTAGCTGGATCAGCAGCCTTATCGGACATCTCCTGCAGCCGCTTAAGTCACCCATCAAGTGTTGACTGAGGGATGTTTTTGCAGATTTCACAGTCCTCTTGGAGGTGGTAAAACCCCAAACAAAATACACAAATTAAATGAGGATCTGCCTTAGTGAACAGTTCTTCTCACTCTTTACAATGTTGGAAACCTGTGGGGCCCGTTTGTTTCTTGGTCTGTGACACTGAACAGAAGTTAAACCAATAGACCAAGAGTTACCCCAGTAAAAACACTTTTTTTTTTTTTTTTTTTAAACTGCCTTACCGGATGGTAATAAAAGTTAAAATTAAACTTAAGAAATTTAAACAATATCGGTTCCTTCCCGGTTGGACAAAAGGAACCGAAGAAACTCACCAAATATTCACTAAATTTAGACTTAATTCTACTTATGAACCAAGGACAGTGCTTCAGAAACCAAAAATAAATAATGAACTTTAGAAAAAAACAAGAAATTTAATTTCTTAAGTGAAAGTGAAGGAGACCCTCCGGAGACATCTTACTGAGGCAAGAGGAGTAAAGAATCTGAGGGCTGCAAGAAGTGTAACCAGGGACAGTGATTTGAAAACCGAGCTCGAGCCTAACATTCCACTATTAGCATAGGTTTTATTAACCATTTCGGTTCTGGGGCAGTCCTATGGTGAGACCATACTGAATTTGTCAGAATACAGTAAGATTTCCTGGAGTTTGAAATGTAATTAGTTACTTTACAGAATATGGGTTAAACCACAGACACAGACCAGATAGAACAATTGGTTATACCACAAAAGTATAGATCTGAGTTGTTACAGATAGCACGACAGTACTATGGCTGGTCATTCAGGCAGGGATCGCACCTTTGCCAGAATGCTGTACAGATTTTACTGGCCTGGAATTCATGAAGATGTTGCTACCTATTGCAGTTCTTGTGCTGAGTGTCAGAAAGTAGCCCCAGTGATTAAAAAAGATAAGGTGCCCCTACCCTTGATAGATGTGCCTTTTGAGAGAATTGCAATGGATGTGGTTGGCCCCTTAGACAAAAGTAAAAAGGGTAATCGATTAATTTTGGTAGTATGTGACTATGCTACTAGATACCCAGAAGGCAGTTCCAATGCGTACTGTCACAGCCCCAAAAGTGGCAGCAGAGCTTGCCAAATGTTTCAGCAGAGTGGGCATACCAAAAGAGATTATTACTGATCAGGGTAGTAATTTTGGTGCAGCATTACTGAAGGAGCTGTACCGACTACTAGTTATCACCGTCATAAGAACCTCCCCCTATCATCCTCAAACAGATGGTCTTGTTGAGCGTTTTAATCAAGCCCTAAAATGCATATTGAAAAGGTTTGTAAAAGGGGTCCAGTGGCGCTAGGGGTTGAGACGCTGGACACCACACCTCGCGCCATGCTGGCGACCCGGGTTCGGACGCGAGCCTGGGTTGTCAGGTGTTGGCAGGGGAGGGATAGGATTGAGACTCCGGAGGACTGCTCTCCTATCCCGGGGAGGGATGTGGGTTCCCACCGCTCTGCAGTGGCCCCTGGTGATGACGGGGGCACTGCTAGAGTCGGTGCAGCAAGAGGGCGTGCAGCAGACATCTGCACGTCAGTGCTCAGACATCACTGCACGCCTGCACTCCAGAGGAAAGAGCTACAGGAAGGAAAATGGCAGCACTGACCGTGGCAGCTTGATAGCCGCAGCTTCCTGAGCCCGGCGGGGCTCGTTGGTGCAGCCACATGCCGGTATTAGTTCCTGGCCTAGTGCGGGGACTGAAGGGGGTGTCCCTTTCATGGGTACAGCTGCATATGCTAGCTGGTGTGTGGATGTAACTCCGGGGTCGTTCGGGGGAAGCAGAGTGGTGGCTGGATTCACAGCAGGTCAGTGGCTGCAAGGAGGAAAAACACAGATGTGATAAAAAAAGGTTTGTAAAAGGGGAAGGGAAAGACTGGGACCAATACTTACCTTACCTGCTTTTTGCTTACAGAGAAGTGCCACAGGCATCAACAGGTTTTTCACCATTTGAAATGCTGTATGGTAGACAACCTAGAGGGCCACTAAATGTAATAAAAGAAACATGGGAAGATAAACCTCATCAGAAACAATCTATTGCATCTTATATGTGCGCCGTGAGAAAGAAGCTGTCAAAATATGTTGAAATCACTCATAGTAATCAGGAAGAGGCCCAAAACCAGCAGGTGTATTATGACCATGGGGTTAAAGAAAAAGTTTTTGAGCCAGGTGAAAAGGTCTAGCTACTGTTACCCACTACAGAAAATAAACTGTTAATCAAGTGGCAAGGGCCTTATAAAGTGCTTAGATGTACTGGCACAGTTAATTGTAAGATTGAGACCCCTGATAGGAAAAATCCTACAAAGATATACCATGCTAACCTCCTCAAGAAATAGGTTGAAAAAACACCAAAGGCTGTTTCGCTAGTTTTACCAGAAAATGATAAAGAAGATATTGATGTAGATTATGATAGACTGGAACAAACTGTTACTGCTGATGCTGTAAAGGTGAATGTTTCCTCAACCTCCGAACAAACCGCAGAACTCTGTAACTTGCTGAAGACATTTAACAGTACTTTTACCACAGTACCAGGTTGCACAAAAGGGGTCGAGCATGCAATAGCAACAAGGAATGCTCATCCTATTAAAGAAAAGACATGCATATTACCAAAGCGGTTAAGAGCTGACGTGGTTAAGTAAGAATTTGACAGTTATCCTATGCCCAGAATAGATGATTTGGTGGACAGACTGGGAAGTGCCAAGTATATCAGTACCCTCTATCTCACCAAGGGTTACTGGCAAATCCCCCTAACTGAAGAATTCAGAGACAAAACTGCATTTGCCACTCCTATAGGATTCTATCAGTTCACCACCATGCCGTTTGGTTTACATGGTGCACCCGCTACATGCCAGCGGTACATGGATGTAATTTTATCCCCGCACACTTGTTACTGTGCTGCGTACCTGGATGATGTCATGGTGTATAGTCTAGACTGGAAAAGCCACCTGGAACCCCTACGAGCAGTTATCCAATCGATCAAAAAGACAGCTCTGACAATTAATCCTACTAAGTGTGCATTGGGCATGCAGGAAACCAGATATTTGGGCTATGTGTTGGGAAATGGAGAAGTCAAGCCAGAGGTTTCCAAGATAGAAGCTGTAGCTAACAGCCCTGTCCCCCAAACCAAAAAATATGTCAGGTCATTTTTAGGGCTGGCTGGTTATAATCGGAGATTTGTTCCCAGCTTTGCCAAGTTAGCCACTCCCTTCACTGAACTCACAAAGAAACGGTTCCTGATTAATGTGAAATGGACCCCAGAGTGTGACGAAGCTTTCAAACCATTAAGGCCACATTATGTTCAGCCCCTGTTTTAAGATGCCCAGACTTTGAGAAACCATTTTTGTTACAGACCAATTCATCAGAGGTAGGCCTACGTGCAGTCTTGAGTCAGCACATAGATGGGAAAAAACATCCTATTCTACACATATGTAGGAAATTGCACAACAGAGAGAAAACATACTCCACCACTGAAAAGGAATGCCTTGCGGCAAAGTGGGCCATGGAGTCCCTTAAACTTTACTTACTAGGAGGTGACTTTGTACTTCTAACAGATCACAATCCTCTCTGTTAGCTTAACCAAATGAAGGATAAAAACTGTAGAATCACACGGTGGAACCTGGCACTACAGCCACTTAAATTTAAAGTGATGCACAAATCTGAGAAAGAGAATGTCAATGCTTATTTTCTGTCTAGACATGGATCTGGAATTGAGAATTCTGAAGGCTGAAAAAACAAATGTGAGTTTAAACGTCACCATTTGCTGTACTGTTATGAAAAAAAGGATACTGCATATGCACAGAACTGTTATATGCTTATGTTTGATGAGAATTACTAGAACGTTTTGTAAACCTGTTTTTGTAAAACAGGCTCCCTCTTAAGGAGGGTGATACGTGACAGGGTTGAATATGGCCCCATCCCAGTTGTTATACAGAAAGTATTTAAACACAGGGGTCTGTTTTATCCTCTCCTTTTCTGTCTGTTCTCTGGCTGCGCAAAGTACAGTTACGTAAGAACTTACCGTAACAGTAGATCTTCAAGAGAGGCTCTTGCAGTAGGTACTTACATATAGGACTGACACCGGCAGGACCCCACGGAAAAATTTCTAGCTAGTAGTCCCTGGCGAGGGACCGCCCCCATGTCAGGTGACCGGCGTCAGGAGATGTCGGTATAGAGGGGCGGTCCCGGATGCTCGCCTTCCAGTTCTTTCCCGCTACAGGACAAAAGAGGCCGGACGAGAGAGAAGCGGATATTTCTCTCACTGGAAAAGGAGCTGAAAAAGCTTAGGGGGATGGAGGATGGAGAAGAGTTTACTGCAAGAGCCTCTCTAAGATCTACTGTTACGGTAAGTTCTTACATAACTGTACTATCTTACTTCAAGAGGGCTCTTGCAGTAGGTAATTACATATAGGACTCAATCCCAAGCAGTCTGGAACAAAGAGAGGCACCGAGAGGAGGAAACTACTCCAAAAAGCAGTTCTGGTTTTGCAAGTCTCAAGATAGGAGGCCTTGCAAAACAGCCAGCCCGAAGCCCGCTCTACGGCGAGAGGCAACATCCAAACTGTAGTGTTTAGTAAAGGTATGGACGGAAGTCCAGGTGGCGGCAGCGCAGATGTCTGCTGCAGACACATTCTTGAAACAAGCCGCTGAGGCAGCTACTCCTCTTGTGGAGTGGTTCGACTTGACCCGGAGGGTCTTGTTGTATTTGTCATAACAGAAAGTGATGCAATGAGCCAACCACTTCGACAGGCGTTGCTTGGAAACAGCATTGCCTTCCCTTTTGTGAGCAAAAGAGACGAACAACTGATCAGTCTTTCTGAGATCCTTCATCCTGTTGGTGTAGTATCTCAGAATCGGTGAACATCCATAGTACAGAGTTAAATACTCCCCTTGATTAGAGTACAGCATAAAAAAAGCAGGTAACTCTATGGACTGATTTAGAGTACACTCAGTTACTACTTTAGGGAGAAACTTAGGATTCGTGCGAAGAGCAACACGTTACTTGTGAAAAATCAAGTACGGGATTTTACACATCAGGGCCTGGAGCTCGGAAATTCTCCAAGCAGAAGTAATGGCCGCCAAGAAGAGGGTCTTCCGCGAAAGGAACTTCAAATCCGTAGAAGCTGCAGGTTCGAAGGGAGGGAGAGAAAGTTTCTTGAGAACAAAATTCAAGTCCCAAGGGGGAGCAGGAGTACAGATGGTGAGCCTCAGATGGAGGACCCCTCTAAGAAAGGTCTTAGAGACCTCCAGTTGAGCAAAAGCTTTGTCTGTGAAGGGAACATGATAGGCCGAGATGGCCGCCATGTGTACCTTCAGAGAAGAATGGCTGAGACCCAGGTCAAACAGATGACGTAGATACTCCAGAAGGAGCCCCGCTGAACAGGAGAAGGGTTCCACGTTCTTGGAAGCGGTCCAGATAGTGAATCTTTTCCACTTCATGGCATAAGTGGATCTGGTGGAGGGTTTTCTGGCTTCCACCAAAATCTCTGCCACTTTGGGAGACACTCCAAAACGGGATTGGGCTAAGTCTGCAGGAGCCATGCATGCAGTTGAAGGGATTTGAGGCCTGGACGGACCAGGGTCCCCTGATCCTGGGTCAACAAACCTCGAGATAGAGGAAGAGAAAGAGGAGGATCCTCTGAGTATTGTTCTAGAAGAGAGAACCAAACTTGCCTGGGCCAGAAAGGAGCGATCAGAATCATTTGCTCTCCTTCTCAAGCTAGTTTCTGCAAGACTCGTGGGATAAGTGGAATTGGGGGAAAGGCATAGACGAATCTGTCCTTCCAGTCTAGAGACAGAGCGTCGCTCCAAAAAGTGTCTCGTTCTGGAACGAGCGAGCAGAAGACGGGAAGTTTTGCGTTTTGGGGGGATGCGAACAGGTCGACCTGTGGTGTTCCCCAAAGTTGGAAGATATTGTCTAGGACCCCTTGGTCCAGTTCCCACTCGTGAGTCAGAGCAGAAGAGCGACTTAGCTTGTCTACCAGGGTGTTGTTGACTCCCGGAACGTGAATTGCCTTGAGGTGAAGGTCGTGTTGTGTTGCCCAATCCCAAACCCTCACTGCCTCCTTGCAAAGAGGGTAGGACTGAGTCCCTCCCTGTTTGTTGATGTACCACACCACGCACATGTTGTCCGTCTGGACGGCTAGGTGGCCGGGAAGGATGTATTGGTGAGGGTCTTGGAGAGCGTACAACACTGCCCGAAGCTCAAGCACAATGATGTGGAAAGGTTGTTCTAGCTTTGACCAGGAGCCCTGGGTCAGATGAGGGCCTAGATGGGCTCCCCAACCTTCGCCTGAGGTATCTGTGGTTAGAGTCTGGGAGGGGGGAGGATGAAAGAAAGGAACTCCCTGAAACAGGTTCTCTCGAACCATCCACCACTGCAAGTCTCGAGGCATTGGCGAGGAGATCAGAACTGGGTGATCTAGGTCATCCACTAGCTGATCCCATTGAGAGCGTAGAGTCCACTGAGAAATCCTCATGTGGAGTCGAGCACGAGGCACCATCAGGATAGCAGCCGCCATGAGCTCGAGAAGGTGAAGGACCGACCGCGCAGAGACCATCCTGTGGTCGGACAACAGACTTATTTGGGTCTGAAGGGTGGACGCCCTGTCCGGAGGCAGGAAGACCTTGCCCGTGGTCATATCGAGAATTGCCCCAATAAACTGTAGCCTCTGGGATGGGTCCAGATGAGACTTGGAATGGTTGATGGTAATACCCAGGCAGGCAAAAACCTGCTGGATAAGGGAGAGGTAACGCAGGAGTTCCTCCCTGAATGAGGCCGCCAGTAGCCAGTCATCCAGGTACGGGAAAACCTGCACTCGCCTGGTACGCAGGTGGGCCACCACCACTGCCAGGCATTTGGTAAATACTCAGGGGGGCGAGGATAGACCAAACGGGAGCGCCTTGAACTGGTAGTGGTCCCCCTGGAACGCAAAACGAAGGTATTTGCGATGAGATGGGCGAATGGGAATGTGCAGATAAGCATCCTGCATATCCAGAGCACAAAGCCATTGACCTGGCCGGAGAAGGGGCAGAAGGCTCTGCAAAGAGAGCATCCTGAACCTTTTGTATTCTATGTAAAGATTCAGGGAACTGATATCCAAAATTGGTCTGAGATGATCTGTCTTCTTTGGGACCAGGAAGAAATGGGAATAGTAACCCGTCCCTCGCAGATGAAGGGGAACGGGCTCTATTGCTTGTTTCAGCAGGAGACCCAAAATTTCCTCCTGGACCAAGAGAAGATGTTCCCGTGAATACGATGACTTCAGAGAGGGGTGGCAGGGTGGTTTCTGAAGAAACTCTATCGAGTGTCCTTCTGCTATGAGCTGGAGCACCCAAGAATCTGTGGTTATCCGCTCCCATCCCGGAAGGTGGAGGGAAAACCTCCCTCCTACCGGTTCCTCCGTGGAGTCCGGAGGCAGTGGGAGAGGAAAGGAGTCAGGTGGTGTGGGCAGCCGCAGCTGAAGCACCCGCTGCTTTTTGGGCGGGGGCTTGGCAGCTGTGGGGCCTGGCGTTTGTGGCCGCCTTCCTGGGGTTTCCCGCCACGATTCCGCTCATGAAGGGATGGCGCTGCTGCTGATGGGGACGGTACATGGAATCAACTGACTTCAGTGCCGCCCCTTCTTCTTGCTAAATCGATGATGATGTCCTGACATCACCCCCGAACAGCACCGACCCCCTGAAGGGTGCTTCCTGAACAGTAGATTGCACCTCCAGGACCAACCCTGACACACGGAGCCAAGCATGACGCCGTAGGCCTACAGCAAAAGCTGAGCTCCGCCCAGCAGTGTCCACTGCATCGTATGTCACACGTAGCATGTGTCGACTGGCCGAAAGAGCAGAGCGGACAAGATCAGCCAACTCCTGCTTGGCTTGGGAGTCAGGCAAGGAGTCCAGTTTGGCTTCCGCCCGAGTCAGAATGGCCTTCTGGTAGTCCCCCATATGGCCGACATAGTTCAGGGCCCTGATCCCCAGCGTGGAGGAAGCGTAAATCTTTCTCCCATACTGGTCCAGAAGGCGTGATTCCTTATCAGGTGGTGATGAGCTAAGATGTTTGGGGTTCGCCGACTGGCCGTGAGCGGCGCTAATCACAACCGAGTCAGCATGAGGGTGAGAATCCAGAAAATCAACACCCTCTGGAGCCTGATATAGCCTGTTCAACTTCCTGGGAAGTGGGGCTAAGACCGATGGCTGTTTCCATATTGTGGTAACGAGGTCGGCGTGCGGCTCTATCCAGGGTGGCTCCAAGGTAGGAGCTATCACGGGCAGATCCAGATGTTCAGCGAGTTTCAGACGCTGAGGATCTGGTTCCAGGGAGTGCCACTGATGAACCTCCTGGATTTTCCTAAGCAACTCCGTTAAAAAAGGATCCTTCGGAGGAGTCCTTGGCCTGGGCTTCGATGGAGAGCGTGGCTCGCCGTCTCTCTCGGAGCAACCATCGGAAGAGTCTGAGGGTGAAGAGGAGGATAAAGAGGAGAAAGACTCCCTTTTCCAACCTGGGGGAGGAACGGATCACTTGGGAAGTCCCCGGGGAAGCATGTCCTGCCCTTCTCTGGATCCAGATGGAAGAACCCTGGAGTCCAGAGGTGGTGAGGGAGTGTGCCGCCCGGACGTACGGGAACCTGAGACGGCACCGTTGCCGGAAGGCGGTTCTCGACCTCTTTGGTGAGCTGAACCTTGGCCTCAGCCCACCAGGAGGCCAGAGTCTCCTGCAGGTCCACCGGCGACCGCGAGGGCGGTGGAGGAGGAGGAGGCAGGGATAAGGATACGGGTTGTAACTGTATGGGCGTATCAAAACCTGGCTGCGGGTAGCCCGCGTCTGGTACTGTAGCATGGAATACTGCGCGTCTGGTACTGTGGCGCCGGATACTGCGGTCCCGGTACACGGCATCGGATAGGATCGGAGGGTACCCGGGAGCCGGGGTGCGGAGCAGACGGCCTGGCTTGGTGGCCCCACGGGCGGGTCCATAGTGGAGGGGTCGGCGGGAGTGGATGCTCCCTGGAGTCGGTAAGGCGGCGCCAGGGCTGAAGGTGGAGACCCTGGCGCCGGAGGTACCAACGTCGGAGGGGCCGGCGTCTGGGAGCCGACGTCAGGTCCGGCGCACCAGGTGGTGGAAAGACTGACGGAGGCAGAAGATCCCCAGCTTCACCTGGGGATGGAGGGGAAAAATCCCTGAGGTTGAGTTGGGGAGACTCTGGTTCCCCAGACGGCAGCGAAGGCTGTAGGGAACCTGGTACGACGGACGTGGAGGGGTCAGTCGTCGGTTCCTTCGCCAGCCAGACGTCAGACGAGCCGACGTGAGGCTTAGGGGCGAGCTCCTGGGGGGCGCCGGAGGAGCCGACGTCCGACTTACGAGAGCCATCACCGGAGGTGGGCCAAGTAGAGTGATCGGCCTGGTCCAGTGGAGTGGAGGCCGCACACCGCCCCGGAGGGTAAGACATCTTACCGGCCCTCTCTGGGCGGACGTTGGAGGAGCCGATGCCCGACTTACCGGAGTCGCCCACAGTGGTAGGCCGCAAGCCTGTGGCCGAACCAGGGGCGGAGGCCTCCAACTGCCCGGAGGTGCCCGCAAGGCCCAAGCGCGAGCCAGACGGGCAGGCCGATGCCCCCTCGGAAACCTCCGAGGCGGCCGTCGAGGAGCGATCCCCCGAGGGATATTACCTGCATCCCAGTGACTCCTGAGGGAGACGCGGTGGAGGAGCCCTTGTTCCGGTGCCTCTCCTCCTCCTTCTTCCGATGGCCTTCGGGGGAAGTGGACGCCTGCCTCGGTTTTTCCATAGAACTCATTTTCTTCTTCAGAATATGGGCTTCCAGGGACTGCTGCCGCCTTTTCCGGGTAGCCGCATTGAAACTGAGGCTCAGGCAGAAGGCACAGGAATGGCTATCCCAGCGGTAGTTACGGCCGCATTAATCGCACTTATTCTTGTGCTCGGAGGTGTAGGGATGACATACACCAATGATTGTACTGACGTTAGTCAAAAAAACAATTATTTTCGGTAAAAAAATCGACGAAGGTAGGGCTGACGGAGCATGAACTTTTCCGTGAGGCGCTGCATGAGCTAACAGCAGGAAAATAGAAATTACGTTCTTACCGTAATTATGATCTTTCTGTGTATCTTCACCATTCATCACAGATGGGTACTGGCCGGAAATCAGGACCCCGCGGGAGCCTTTTTTTTTTTTTTTTTAAGAAAGGATAGGCGGAGCCGACGCAGCATGTGCCACCCGAGGCCGACGTACTCACGTGGCGCCGGGATTAGCCATTGTTGTGTCACCCGCCTGCCTACCAGTTCTGAGTCGCGGAGAGGTAAGAGGAAGGGATGGAGGGTGGGACAAGAGAGTCCAAGGGACAGAAAAGGAAGAGAAACTGAACTAAAAGGAGAAATAATGACTGAGAGGACAGCATAGAAGAAGTAAAACTAAGGGGATTGGGTAGGGGCCCCAATCTCGAAAAGGAAGAAGGGAGGAGGGAGAGAGAATTTAGGAGAGAGTGAGAGGTGACAAGAATCCAGGACCCTTGTCGGTCCATCAGACTGTATAGAACTGCAAGGAGTGGCAAAGCTCACCTGCCAGAATTCAAGGCACAGAATAACTGGCAAACCCTAAAAGCAGAGTCGGCTATTCTGAGAAGGACAGGGTACAGGAGTCAGTACTCTCTCTGTAAAGACATTTGGTGAAAAAGGGTTCTTTTTTTTTTTTTTTTAAAGGAAGGATAACAGAAGGAGGCAACCACTCAGTTCTCACCCTGTAGGTGTAGATAATTAGTAGAGAGGAAGTGCCACTCGAACTGTACCCTTTGGGAAGAAATTTACCCCTGTGTGTCCCAACTTACCCCGCCTCAAAAGAGGGGTAGGCACAGAGGGAGGAAGATCCAGACTGGAGCCCCAGGGGGATGGCGGGTGGGATTGTGATGAATGGTGAAGATACACAGAAAGATCATAATTACGGTAAGAACGTAATTTCTATATCTCATCTGTGTCAGTCTTCACCATTCATCACAGATGGGTGAGTACCAAGCACCCCTGAAGGGGGTTGACTAAGTGCACCCTAAGGGACAGAGTCCCTTAGCCCTCAGTGGGTGACACACTAAGGGGAGGAACCTTCTGGGCCTGAGGAGGCCCGAGAGTGGGGAGAGCGAGACAGGGTCCCCCCGGAGGGGGAAGGAATTTGCCCCGACAGACGTCGTCTCGCCCTACGGGAAAAGAGATAGGTTCCCTGGTGAGCGGAGCAGATCACCCTACCCCGGGCCAAGGGTGACAGCCGGGAAAGGCGAAGCCACGCCGATCTTCTGGTGCAGATCGCTGTCCCTACTACCCTGGTAGCTACCTCACTGGCGTCGTAAGATGCCCTTGCTTGGTGCCTTGCTAGCTCCAGGCCACGTGCAGAGAGAGCGATGGCTTGCCTGGTTTGCTCAGAGTCAGGCAAAGCAGCTAGGAATTGACCCAGCGCTGACCACAAGAACCTGTTGTAGGCTGCATAGTGGGCCTGATGAGCGGAGATGGAGAGAAGCAACTGTGCCGAGTAGAAAGTCCTCCTCTCCCAAAAATCGAAATCCGAAGAGTCCTGATCTGGGGGTCGGTCACGGTGGAGGGCGCGAAGCCCATCAGGAGTGTCCAGGTGCGTCAATCCAGACTGCGGATGAGGCATAGAACCTGGAGACGCTGGAGGAGCGGAATACCTCTGGCTGAGGTCCCTAAGGGCAGGAACTCCAGAGAAGGGCCTCTGCCAGAAACGTATGGACGCCTCCCGAAAGGGAGCAGGCCGGGGGGAACCACAAGGGTGGCTGCCCCGAAATCTCCTAGAAAGGCGTGCGCTGCATGCTCTGGATTGCTCGCAGATAGGGGGGAAAGGTGAAGGTCCTCCAACATCCTCGTGAGGAAACGCTAATATTCGGAGAGATCAGCGACAGGAGAGATGTGGACAGATGGTTCCTCTCCCCCAGAAGAGGGGGATGAGGAGCTGGAGGTCACCATATGCTCCGAGGGTGGCTGCTCGGGGGAAGGTTGAAAAACCTGACTGTCCAAGGCCCTAACATAGGCAGGGAACCGAGAAGCCACCGCTCTGAACTGCTCCCAGGTGAGAGGCCCGGTAGGACCAAGAATGCCCGGAAGCGCTGGAGAATGCAGCAGAGGGGTAGGGGCAGAGCAGAGGGAAGGAATCGGCTGACCTCTGCCAGGGCCAGGGAGCGGACCATGGACACCTGGGGAAGGTGTCCCGGAAGACTCCGCAGCCGACAGCTGTACAACCACATTGGTACTGCCTAAGCTGCGCCCAGAACAAAACCACCAGTGAGGTGACTGGGGCCGAATGGGTCCAGAAGGACGGTCCCCTGCCTCCAAAGAATGGGACCCTCTCAAGGACCCGGAATGGGAAGGACGGAAGTCCGAACTCCGGCTTCTTCCAGGACCCGGGTGGACCCCAGAGAAAGGCCTACGCAGGGACCCCACACCCCTTGACCCCTCAGAGTCCGACAGAGTCCTGGTCCTCGGGAGGGTCAGCCTAGGTAGGTGGCAGCCCTGGGATGTCCCCGAGGGGGAAATCCAGGGCGCAGCACCCTCCCCACCCCTAGGCTTCTCGATACGCCCCAAAGTTGGGCAATCAAGACACACCACGGGAGGGGGTACACCTGCTGAGGGGTCCAGGAACCCCCCCCAGGCCAGGCTGCATGGCTATAGTGGCACGCACCATAGCCTGCTGGTCAGTGCCACTGACCCCGACCTGGAGGGGAACCTGACGCTCCTCAAGAGGGGGCTGACTCCGACCGTCAAGAGACCACTGGTTCAGCCTCCTGTGCAGGCAACCCTCAAGAGTATGACTCGCCTGACTCTGAGCCCGATTGACACTCGAAGAGGTGGAACCTGAGGTCCAAAGCCAGACGGTAGGAGGGCGAGGAAAAGCGACCGCAAGGGCCCAGAAGTCGGGCAGTGGTGGAGGCAGCACCCGCCCTCCACGGCCCCGGGGCGGGCTGGCAGAAGGTGGCAGGACGGCCGGGACCAGAGGTCTGAGGGCCAGCCGAGGCACCGCCAAGTCCACCGCACCGCACGGGACAGAAACGCGCCGGGCGGCAGCCCCAGCAGCGGTCCCGAGTCGCAGACACTGCCAGGCCTCCCGCGCTGAGGGCCGGCAGCACCGACCGCCCGAGCAGGCTCGACGCCGATGACATCACCTGTCATGTGCCAGTACTGCCGGGCGCCGAACGGCTCGGAATGGACCTAGCGCCAAAGGCAGCATCCGCCAGGCTCCCCCGGGCGCCGAGAGCAGCGGGCGGCCTGAAGACAGCGCCGACTAACCCACTGCCGGGCGCCATGCGCTCAACCTCAGCGCGAGAGCGACGCCAGCGAGACATAGCAAAAGGCGACACTCAATCCAGGGTCGCGCGCCATGCAACGGTACCGCGCGCATGCCGGGCGTCGAGCAGAGCCTGGGCGGCGCCGAGAGACGCAGAGGAGGCGAGACAAGGCTCCTCGCACCGCTGGATGCACCGAAGCCTCGACGGCACCAACCGACGGCGCCGAGGACGGCATCGACCCAGGCCTTCCGGACCGCTGGAGCGACACCTGGGGGCTCACCCCGGTGATCTGCCATAGCGGCGCGCTCCCGCCCGCCCCCGGAGGAAGCGGACGGGCTTCCTGCGCGCGGGGAGGAGTCTCAACCAAGGCTAGGCTACGGGGTTGAGACTCTCCTCCACGGTCCGTGATAGAACTGGAGGGGACCCGAGGAAAGGACGAGAACGCAGCTTGGCCCGAAAAGGATCCTACCTCCAAAGTTGGCGGAGCTCGCCCAACTTTCCACGCTACGCTGTTCGATAACACGGCGGTCCATCGAGAAGCAGGCGTCGCACGAATCCATGTCGTGAAGCGGGCCAAGACACGAGAGACACCGGTCATGCTGGTCGGTCACGGAGAAATTGTGGCCACCCGGGCACCGACGCATAGGGGGCCACCCCGCCTTAGATAATTTCTTGCCCTCCGACCGCGACATGACTTGCGGAAAAAAACTCCAAAAATAGACTCTATGTCGCCAAAATTAAAAATAATGGAAAGATCTTACCAGCAACGTCGAGTAGGGCAGACTAGAACTAGTAGACCGACGAACTATCGACAAATAAGGGCTAAGGCCTAAAATTTTCTTCAAAACACTTCTTCAAGGCTTCCCACGAGGTGACCCTCGGCGTGGCGGAGACGAAGAACTGCAGGCAGGCGGAGTCGATACAGCTTAACGGCTAATCCTCGCGCGCCATGTAGTACGTCGGCCTCGAGGGCGGCACCGATGCTGCGTCGGCTCCGCCTATCCTTTAAAAAAAAAAAAAAAAGGCTCCCGCGGGGTCCTGATCTCCGGCCAGTACCCATCTGTGATGAATGGTGAAGATTGACAAGATAAGATGAATTGGAATGCGGGCGTCCGGACCGCCTTTATAACGACGTCTCCACCGCCGGTCACCTGACTGGGGCAGTCCCTCGCCAGGGACTGCTAGCTAGAAATTTTTCTCGTGGGGTCCTGCCGCCTGCCGGCGTCAGTCCTATATGTAATTACCTACTGCAAGAGCCCTCTCGAAGTAAGATCCAAGTTTTCTTATGAGATCTAGGACTTGATCACCCCAATGGTCTTGCAACTCTGCCCCTCGCCATCGCTCTACCCTCACTTGCTGTTCTGTCTTTTCTTCCCCTTTGCATATCTGCCGTTAAAAAAATATATGTGAATAATTTTGTAGAAGTGTAACTGATACTGGAATTCCTTTGTTTAAAATTGTATCTAGTTATATTGTTGAAATGATTGCAAAGCTGTTTGGGACTCAAGGGGTTAACGTGGGATGCACTTTTTAAGCCTTTTGCAGAAGACATTAACAAGAGGTCAGTTCTGGGTCACAATGTCCTTTTTGCTGCACCTGCTGAAACTGACAAGAACATTGGAAACTTACAAGAACACTGTGTGAGAAGCACACTGTTTTCTTAACAAGCTCCTGCATAGACTTATAAAAAACAGCTGCAATGTGCTGCAATGTTTTGCAAAGGAGAGAGACAGAGACTGAGAGAGGAAATTGATAGAAAAACTCAGGACGATACTTCTATGTTTCTACTGCCACCGTAAATAGTAATTCTGAACATTTTTATTTTTGTTATTTACTGTTATTAATAATAAAACTCTTGTTGTGAATTTTACAGCTGCTCCTGGTTTTCCTATGCTTCCTGACCTGTGCCTCGACAACACTCAGGAGACCTACAGGCATAGATTCCAGACACTGAAGTACCATTCAGTTGCTAATCCTTGAGAAGCCTTCACCCAGCTGAGAGTACTCCTCATTAAATGGCCTAAACCAAAAAGCAAAACAGTCCCAAAGATTACTGATGTATCTGCAATGCAGCAATTCATCAACAGCCTTCCCATGCAAGTGCAGCTTTGGGTAAAAGACCACCAACCAGAAAGTGGGGAAAAGGCCATTTCTTTGTTTGAGAACTATCAGATGGCCAGACAGACACTGCAGCAGCGGGTTACTGCTAGGGACTGGTAAGACTGCCTCCCGGATTTAACTCCAGCTCAGACAAGAACTCTGATGGGGTAACAAATCTGCACCAAAAGACTTTATTTGCTGTAATTGTAATGAGCCAGGCCATACTGCAAGAAACTGCCATAAAAATAAGGAGGGTAACCCTGGAGCAAGTATTCAACAAATGCCAAGGTGGGGGATAACACTGTGAAGGAAAAGTGCAGTTACGTAAGAACTTACCGTAAGAGTAGATCTTCGAGAAGAGCTCTTGCAGCAGGTAACACCATTAGGACTATGCCACCAGACACTAGGACCCCACAAATTTCTAGCTAGCAGTCAAAGGCGAGGGACCACCCCCCTGGACGTCGGTCCCACCCCTGATGTTACCCATGGTATGAAGGGGGCGGTCCCCCGGCACCACCTCAATTCACCTGCCAGAGACCCAGCTAACATAAAGGATGGGGAACCGAGGAGGTTTTCACATCTCCCAAAGAGAAAAAAGATACAGTTACATAACCACGGGGGCAGGAAGGAAGGGAAAGCATACCTGCTGCAAGAGCTCTTCTCAAGATCTACTGTTATGTTAAGTTCTTACGTAACTGTACTATCTCCCTTCGAGATAGAGCTCTTGCAGCAGGTAACACCATTAGGACAGAGTCCCAAGCAGTACAAGGATAGGATCCAGGTCAGAAGGGGGTGGTTATGCAAGGCAGTAAAAATAGTTATGTAAGATCTTACCGTAAGAACAGGTTACTCACCTGTAACAGTAGTTCCAGGAGTGGTATATGTTGTTCATCCACACACTTTGGCATGTCCCTTTCTACTTTAAATCCAACTGGAAGTCTTCAAGCTGGCTCCTCCCACCCACTCAGGTGGTATATTTATTTATTTGTTCTAGGATTACAAATACCTTTGAGCCGAGGCTCTTTTACAAAGGTTCCACGTCACTGGTACAACTGAGACAAACATAAGCAAAGATAAGTTTATAAAATTTAAAAAAAAAAAAAAAGACAGTCTTGTAGAGGAAAAAAGAACAATAAGGTGAAACTTTGGGGAGGGGAAGGGAAAGCAGGGAGACTAAGTGGATGGGAGAAAAGGGGAGGTAGGTGGGGGGGGACAGAGAGAGGAGAGGAGAGGTGGAAGGCGGGTAAGCATAGAGGTAGTGCAGCCGGGTGGCATTTGTCATGGGCCAGCAGGGGAGGTGAAGATGGGGGGAAGGGGGTGCTGGCAAAGTGCAGGAGTAGATGTGGATCCAAAAGGGCATCTTCAGCTATGGAACCAAAAGACTTGTTTAGCCACAACAGTCACAGAGGCTGGAGGCAGTGAGTGTTAGGCGGAGCCGAGTCTTAAAAGTGCTGTGCGATAGTGAGGATGAGATGTCGCTGGGAAGACCACTGTACCAACTAGTGGCCCGGTAAGCAAAGGATCCTTGGCCTTGTGTTGTGCGGCAATGCGGGATTTGCAGAAGCTAAGGTTTCGATCCCTTGGTATGGAGTGTGGATTCTCGGTTGTATGAGGGCACAGACTTTGGGGGGGGGGCAAGGCCCAGCAAGATTTTCTTAGTAGTAATACAAGTTTGGTGTTTTATTTGATTGGCAAGATTCAACCATCCAGTTTGAGAATAGAGGTCACAGGTGTGAGTTAGGCGTTGGGAGCCAGTGACAAGTTGACAGGTCTTGTTAAGGGCGGTGGATACATGTCTGAGTGCGGTGGTTGTAGCAGAGCCGTAAATGAGAATGTCATAATCAATGATGGATATGATGGAGCTCTGGACAGCGACAACGAGGACTTCGGGTGTCAGGTGTTTCCTATGACGGAATAGCAGGCCTAGCCAGGAGTTAGCGGCTTTGGAGACATGGTTGATGTGGGCAGTGTAGGAGAGGTGAGGGTCAAGGGTGATCCCGAGGTATTTAAAGTTTTTGACCTGTTCCAGTGCGGCACCTTGTCTGGTGATAACGGAGAGTTGGAAGTGCTTATGTTTATTATGGGAGCTGCTGAAGATCATGGCCTTGGTTTTTTTTGATTAAGGATCAGTTTGTGCTTTGTAAACCAATTCTCAACCGAGGAGAAGCCGAGTTGGAGATTTTCTTGCAATTTCTTCAGGTCCTGATGTGTGGCAAGGATTACTGCATCATCAGCATACAGGGTGATATGTTCAGTGCAGGAGTCTGGTAGGGTGTTAAGGAACAGGCTGAAGAGTAGGGGGCCCAGTATTGAACCCTGGGGGACACCAGAGAGGACAGGTTTGGAATCAGAGTGCACATCCTCGATTTTTACACGCTGGGAGCGGTTTTCAAGATAGCTTTTGAACCAAGAGATTGAATCATTGGACAGACCAACATTTTTAGTTGGTTCAGCAGGAAGGAGTGGTGGACAGTATTGAAGGCTTTGGTCAGGTCGATGAAAATAGCACCAGTTAGTTGTTCACTGTCGAGGGAGCTGTGAATGGAGCCAGTGAATTCAAGTAAGGCACAGGATGTACTATGACCTTTTCTAAAGCCATGTTGCTGTTTACAGAGAATATTATAATTGTCCAGATGCTTGGTAAGTTGGTCCGCTACTATACGTTCCAGTGCCTTCGATAGGGGAGGCAGAATGGAGATAGGGCGGAAGTTTGCATGGTCAGTCTTATCACCACTTTTGTGAATCGGGTAACAGTGGCCATTTCCATTTGTCCGGGGAATTGGCTAAGGGAAAGAGAGAGAGAGAGATTAAAAATCTTGGTGAGGGGCCCAAGTACTTCGTGCAGCGTAGGGGCCAGTAGCTTGAGGTCAAGTGTGTCATTGCTTGTTCTAGATTTGCTGATGGCATTGGCAACATAGTTTCGGACTTGATGTTTCTTTAGTGCTTTAAAGTAGAAAGGTGGGGTGACAGGTGTGGGTGGAGGAGTTGGGGGGGTGGGAGTTGATGCATCTTGGAAGAAGTCAGAGGGGAGAAAGTACAGTTACGTAAGAACTTACCGTAACAGTAGATCTTCGAGAAATGAAAATTACGTACCTACCGTAATTCTGATCTTTCTGTGTATATTCACCATTCATCACAGATGGGTTACTAGCCGGAGGTCAGGAACCCGTGGGAGCTTTTTTTTTTTTAAAGGGGTAGGCGGAGCCGACACACCATCGGCGCCGCGCTCGAGGCCGGCGTCGCTGCGTGGGCGCCGCGAGGGCTGGCTGTTGGGCTGTGTCGACTCAGCCTGTCTACCAGTTCTGAGTCGCTGAGAGGTAAGAGGAAGGGATGGAGGGTGGGACAAGAAAGTTCAAGGGACAGAAAAAGGAAAGGATAACTGAACTAAAAGGAGAAATAACGACTGAGAGGACAGCAAAGAAGAGATTAGACTAAGGGGATTGGGTAGGGGCCCCAACCTCTGGAAGCGGAAGAAGGGAGGGTAGGGAGGGGAAAGGATTTATGAGAGAGGGAGAGGTAGCAAAGGAGAGGTAGCAAGGAGTAGCAAAGCTCTCTGCCAGAATTCAAGGCACAGAATAACTGGCAAATACCCCAGAAGCAGAGTCGGCTATTCTGGAGGAAGGACAGGGTACAGGGATTTAGTACTCTCTCAGGAAAAATGTTTGGTGAAAAAGTTTTTTTTTTTTTTTTGAATAGTTGGATGGAAACCAGAAGGAGAACAGGAGGAGGGCAACACTAACTCCACCCCATCGGGTGGAGACATGTAGTAGAGAAGGAGGCCACCGAGCTGTCTACCCTTCATAGAGAATACCCTCTGTGTGTCCCTTTCTTACCCGGGCCTCCTGAAGAGGAGAGGGGATTCACAGAGAGGGAGGGGACCCAGAGACTGAGGCCCCAGGGGGATGGTGGTTGGGGTTGTGATGAATGGTGAAGATACACAGAAAGATCAGTATTACAGTAGGTATGTAATTTTCATATCTTATCTGTGTCAATCTTCACCATTCATCACAGATGGGTGAGTACCAAGCCACCCCGTAGGGGGTTGTTTCGTTACACCCTAAGGGACAGGATCCCTTAGCCCTCAGTGGGTGACACACTAAGGGGGGGAACCTTCAGGGCCTGGAGAGACCCGAGAGTGGGGAAAGAGAGACGGGTCCCCTGGAGGGAAGAAAGCTGCCCCGCCACTGCCTCGCCCCACGGGAGAAAAGTAGGTTCCTGGTGGGCGGAGTTAATCACCCCACGCCGCCAAGTGTGACAACCGGAAAGACGTAGCCATGCCGATCTCCTAGTGCAGATCGCTGTCCCTACGACTCTGGTAGCTACCTCGCTGGCGCCATAAGATGCCCTCGCTTGGTGCCTTGCTAGCTCCAGACCACGCGCAGAGAGCGCGATGGCTTGTCTGGTTTGCTCCGAAGTCACGCAATGAGGCTAGATCTGACCTAGCCTGGACCACAAGAACCTGTTGTAGGCTATAGTGGGCCTGATGAGCAGAAATAGAAAGGAGCAACCATGCCGAGTGAAGGTCCTCCTCCCCAAAATCAAAACCGAGAAGTCCTGATCTGGGGGCCGGTCACGGTGGAGGGTGAGAAGCCCATCAGGAGTGTCCAGATGCGTCAAGCCAGACTGCGGATGAGGCATGGAACCTGGAGACTCCGGGGAGCGCAACACCTCTGGCTGAAGTCCTTTGGGGCGGGAACTCCGGAGAAGGGCCTCTGCCAGAAACGCAAGGACGCCTCCCGAAAGGGAGCCAGCCAGTGCGGCACAAGGGTGGCCTCGCCAAAATCGCCTAGAAAGGCGTGCGCCACATGCTCAGGATTGCTGATAGAGGGTGAAAGGTGCAAGTCCTCCAACATCCTCATGAGAAATACACCAAGAGATCAGCAGCTGGAGAGATATGGACAGAAGGTTCCTCTCCCCCAGAAGAGGGGGATGAGGAGCTGGAGGTCACCTTGTGTTCCGAGGGTGGCTGCATGGGGGGAGGTTGAAAAACCTGGCTGTCCATAGCCCTAACATAAGTAGGGAACCGGGCAGCCACCGCTCTGAACTGCTCCCAGGTGAGAGGGCCGCTAGGACCAAGAATGCCTGGGAGCGTAGGAGAATGTGGCAGAGGGATAGTGGCAGAGCCGAGAGAAGAAGTCGGCTGACCTCCGCCAGGGCTAGGGAGCGGACCATGAGCACCCGAGGAGGATGCCCCGGAAGACCCCACAGCCGACAGCTGTACAACCACGGTACTGCCTTGGCTGCGCCCAGAAGAATCCCCCCAGTGAGGTGACCGGGGCCGTGAAGGTCCAGAAGGACGTGCCCCTGCCTCAAAAGAACGGGACTCCTCAAGGAACCCGAGGGAAGGGGTGGAACCGCGACTACTGGTCTGCCCAGGGCCCGACTGGCCCCGAAAGGGCCGACGCGTCGACCCCACACCCCTTGACCCCTCAGAGTCCGAGAGAGTCCTCCTCTCGAGAGGGCCAGCCTAGGGTAGCTGGCATCTCTGGGCAGCCCCTAAGGGGAGACCGAGGGAACAGTACCCTCCCCTCCTGTAGGCTTCTCAATGGGCCCCGAAGTTGGGCGATCAAGACATACCACTGGAGCGGGTACCACCACCGAGGGGTCGATGAAACCCCCAAGACCAGGTTGCAGAGCTATGGTGGCTCGCACCACTGCCTGCTGGTCAGCACCACTGACCCTAGTCTCGGGGGCCACCTGACTCTCCTCAGTAGGGGGCTGGCTCCGACTCGTCGACGAGACCACAGTGCTGCCCTCCTCCGCAGCCAACCCCGAGTGGTGTGACTGCTCGTCCGACTCGGAGCTCGACTCCAACTCCGAAGAGGTAGAGTCCGAAGATCTGAGCCAAACTGTAGGAGGGCAGGCAGAACCAACCTTGCCACTGGGCCCGGCAGCCAGAGTTGTGGCCGAGTCGGCGCCCATGCCCTCCGCAACCCCGCCAGAAGGACCACAGGAGGCACTGGGGCAGCTCGAGCCAAAGGTCCAGGCAGAGGGCCAGACGCAGCGCCAGGAATCCACCAGCACCGGGGCTGTACCAGGGACAGGGACGGCGCCGACAGCAGCCTCAGCAGCATCCTCAGTGCTGACACCAACACCCGCTCTGCCGAGCGGCACCGAGGACTGAAGCGGCGCTGACGACGCCCACGGCAGTCCCGTGCCAATACGCACCGACTGGCCCCTTGAACGGCGCTGAGGCGTGATGTAGCCGAGGACGGCACCTAAACAGATCGAGTCGAAGGCCTTATGGCGCCGAGCCGCTGAAGACACGTGCCGTGCTCAACCTCGCGCCGAGGCAGACATGGCAAAGGAGGATGCTGGATCTGGTCCCACGGGCGTCACAACCGCCGGGCGCGCCAACAGCACTGACCGAGCCCACGGGCGCCGCAGACTAGCTGCGCCGCCACGGCGCTTGATAGGCCCACGGCACCGCTGAACGGTGCCAACCGACGGGCGCCGAGGATGGCACCGAATTCGGCCTTCCAAGCCGGGGAGCCTTCACCCTGAAGGGCGATTGCCATGGCGGCGCTTCCCCACCCGCCTCCTGGGAGGAAGGGATGGGCCTCCTGAGCCGCGGAGGAGCCTCAGCTGATGGCCAGGCTACAAGTAGCCGAGGCCCTCCTCCTCGGTCCGTAGAGAACTGGGAGGGGACCCGGAGGAAGGGCTGAGAGAGAGCGCGCTTGGCCCTCACGAAAGTGAACCCTACCCCTGAAAGTCGGCGGAGCTCGCCCCACTTTCAACGCGCGCTGTTCGAGGACCCGGTGGTCCATGGAGAAGCAGGCATCACACGAGTCCATGTCATGAAGCGGGCCAAGACACGCAAGA
This sequence comes from Neoceratodus forsteri, assembly GCA_016271365.2. NCBI lineage: Eukaryota > Metazoa > Chordata > Ceratodontiformes > Ceratodontidae > Neoceratodus > Neoceratodus forsteri. The sequence goes on from CM057449.1 coordinate 826,819,191, forward strand.
CACCGGTCGTGCTGGTCAGTGACGGAGAATTTTCGGCCGCATGGGCACCGACGCATGGGGGGTCGACCTGTCTTCGAAGACTTTTTGCCCTCCGACCGAGACATGACCTACGGAAAAAAACACCAAAACAGACTTGATGTCGCAGAATTCAAATAAAAAGGAAAGATCTTACCGGGCGACGTCGAGTGAAGGCAGAACACAGAACCGGCAGGCAACCGACGGACTGAAAACGCCGATCTCGAAAGGCTGAAGACCTAAAATTCTTGTCAGAAGCTTCCCACGAGGCGACTCGACGGTGGAGATAAAGAACTGGTAGGCAGGTGGAGTCGACACAGCCTAACGGCCAACCCTCAAGCGCCATGCAGCACGTCAGCCCGAGGGCGGCGCCGATGGTGTGTCGGCCTGCCTCCTTTTAAAAAAAAAGGCTCCCGCGGGGTCCTGACCTCCGGCCAGTAACCCATCTGTGATGAATGGTGAAGACTGACAGATAAGATCAGCTCTTGCAGCAGGTTACAACATTAGGACTGTAGCCAGCAGGCGCCAGGACCCCACGGAAATTTTCTAGCTAGCAGCATTCAGCGGGGACTGCCTCACACGTCGGTCCCGCCCCCGACGTCAGGCATAGTACATAAGGAGGCGGTCCCCCAGAATCCCCAGTTCTCTTGCCGGAGACTCCTAGCTGCTGGATGATATCAGAAGAGGAGACTGAGGATCCGCCATCAAGTGACAATCAGAGAGGTGCTGAAAACACCTGATCCTAGGAGAAGGATATCGGAACAAAATCTACCTCTAGCAGGGCTGGTGGGCGAGGGGAGTACCTGCTGCAAGAGCTGTTCTCGAAGATCTACTGTTACGGTAAGTTCTTACGTAACTGTACTATCTTACTCCGAGAAACAGCTCTTGCAGCAGGTTACACCATTAGGACAGATTCCCAAGCGATACTGGAAATCCCTCACCATTGGGAGGAGGGAAGGTAGAAATCACTAGTGGAACCAAAGCCTAGGACAGGAGTCCTTGAAGGACTGCTAGACCAAAACCTGTTCTTCGCCTTGATGTGATGTCCAGGCTATAATGCCTGATGAAGGTGTGCATGGCGCTCCAAGTGGCTGCTGCACAGATGGCTGAAGTGGACATGTTCTTTAAGGCCACAAAGGAGGTAGCCACCCCCCTTGTGGAATGACCCTTAACCGCGCCCGGTAAGGGTTTGTTACGCTTCTGGTAACAGAATGTGATGCAATGTATGAGCCACCAGGACAGCGACTGTTTGGAAATGGGAGCTCCCATCATCCTGTGGGCAAAGGAGACAAAAAGCTGGTCAGATTTTCGGTGGTGTTTGGTTCTGGTCAAGTAGTATCAAAGACACCTTTGCACGTCTAAAGTGTGCAATAGGGCCTCTCCTCTAAGGTGAAGGACACCTCTCAGGAAGGCTTGTGCCGTGTCCAACTGAGATATGGGACGTTGGCCTATAGGAGTGTGATGGGCCGAGATGGCACAAAGGTGAACTTTTATCGAGGAGTAAGCCAAGCCTGTCTGAAAAAGAGACAGGAGGTAGTCCAAGACCGACTTTTCTGGACAATCCATTGGTGAAAACCCCTGCGCCTGAGCCCAGAGGCAAAATCTGCGCCATTTCATGGCGTAAGTAGCATGGGTGGCCAGTTTTCTAGCAGCCGCTAGAATGTCTGCTACCTCTTGCGAGACCCCGTATCGCATAATAGCTATGTCTCTAGGAGCCAGGCGTGCAGGTTCAGTGAACAAAGGTCCGGATGGACCAAGGAGCCCGCCTCCTGAGACACTAAGTGAGAGCTGATTGGCAGAGGCACTGGAGGTTCCCGGGACAGCTGATGTTGTAGAGGGAACCAGATCTGCCTTGGCCAAAATGGCGCGATAAGTATCAGCGTCGCTTGCTCTCTGCAACGCTTCAGAAGGACCCTCTGGATCAACGGAAAGGGGGGAAGGCATAGAGGAATCTGCCTGCCCAGGAGAGGGACAACACGTCTCGCCAAAAAACACCAGGCTGGATCTAGCGAGCAAAAATTGGGCAGTTTTGCATTGTATGGGAACGCAAAAAGGTTTAACTCTGGTGTACCCCATCTGCGAAACAGATCCTCTACTACCTCCTGGAGTAGTTTCCACTCGTGGACTCTAGCCTGAGAGTGACTCAGGCTGTCTGTGATGACGTTGTCCACCCCGGGACATGAACAGCAATGAGGTTTGCGCCGTGTTGTAGAACCCAATCCCACACCCTCATGGCCTCCCTGCAAAGCGGGTAGGAATGGGTGCCTCCTTGTTTGTTGAAGTAATACATCACCGTGGAATCGTCTGTTTGTAACAGAAGAGTACCCAGTGGGATTTCCGACTGGAAAGCCCGCAGGGCATAAAGAGCTGCTCTCATTTCCAGGATATTTATGTGGAGATGAGTCTCTTGGGCTGTCCACAGGCTCCGAGACCTGACACCGTCGAGGTGTGCTCCCTACCTGAGCCCTGAGGCATCTGTGGAGAGCCTCACAATCGGAGACGGCGCAATAAATGGGCCCCCCACCAATAGGTTCTTTGAATCTAGCCACCACTGCCAATCCTGGATTACAGCATTCGTGATCTGAATTGGAAGCTGCAAATGGTCTTGCTTCTGATCCCATTGAACCCCTAACATCCACTGGGTCACCCGCATCTGGAGACGGGCTAGCGGGACTGTTGCAATGGCCACAGCCATGTGTCTGAGCAGGCAAAGGACCAGTCTGGCTGGGACGGTCTTCTTTGCCAAGATGTCCCTGATGAGGGATCTGATGCATTCCGCTCGGTCCTGGGGCAGAAAAGCTCTCCCCGGACAGTGTGCAGAACTGCGCTTATGAACTGTAGAATTTGTGACGGAACCAGGCATGACTGATAATGATGCCCAACGTCTCGAACAGAGACCGAGTACAATGAATGGCCGACATCAGGGCCTCCCGAGAGGGTGCCATGAGAAGCCAGTCGTCCAGGTAGGGGAACACATAGTGGCCTTGTCTCCTCAGAGTCGCCACTACGACCGCCATGTACTTCGTGAATACCCAAGGTGCCGATGACAGTCCGAAAGGGAGGGCTTGGAACTGATAATGGTGACCCTGAAACTCGAAGCGCAAAAACTTCCTGTGCACTTGAGCGATGGGTATATGCAGGTAAGCATCCTGCCTGTCCAAGGACGCTAGAAGGGCGCCCTGCTTGAGCATGGGTATCAGACCTGGAAGGATCACCATGCGGAAACGTTTGTATAGGACCGAAGTGTTGAGGTCGCTGAGATCCAGTATCAGACGGAGGTCCCCTGTCTTCTTGGGAACCAGAAAGAAGTGGGAATAATAACCTGCACCTCTTTGGTTCCGCAGTACGTGCTCTATAGTTTCTTTTCTGAGAAGCGCGAGCACCTCCTGCTGTACGAGCAGGGCGTGCTGACCCGAATAACGGGAGAGCAGGGGAGGTCTTGATGGTGGGTGGTCGAGAAATTCGATGAAGTGACCTTTCTTGACCAAATGGAGAACCCACCAGTTGGCGGTAATCGACTGCCACCCTGAAAAGTGGTGAGTGATGCGACCCCCGACCTTTTGTGCCCGTTGATCCAGAGGAGGGGCGGGGGCTGGGAAGGAGTTATGCTGTGGCAGCACTGGTTCCTGCAGGCTGGGCCAGTTTGGTGTAACGCTGGCCTCTGCCTGGGGAAGACTTAGCCTGGGCTTTATGCTGGAAAGTGCCTCTTTGTTGCTGGCCGGAACGTGACTGCTTTCATTTCCTCCGAAAGGAACCAGGCCTTGATCTGCACATGGCTTGTACAGATCTAACTGCCTTCCCGGAGTCCTGAAGTTTGGTGATAACCTTCTCTGAGTGTTCACCAAATAGGTCTTCGCCATTGTATGTGACATCAAGAATGTTTTTCTGTACGTCCGGGGTAAAGCCGGAGACACGGAGCCAGGAGAGTCTCCAGAGACAGATACCCGAAGCTGCAGCTCTGGCGGACGAGTCCGCAGAATTGTATGTGGCTCGTAGCACTTGGGTTCCCACATCAGACCCTGTGCAGAGAAGGTTTAGGAGCTCCGCCTTCTGATCGCCATCCAGTAATTTGTCGACCAGGTCCTGGCCCTGTTCCAAAATTGCTATAAAAAGTAAGATATAATCCAAAGTCCATCAAAACTCATGTATTTATTAAACTCTTTTTCTTCACACCCATATACATGAGGCAACAGTTTTGTGGCTTAACGTCACTTCCTCAGGCCAATCGTATATGAACAGTGTTGACACTTAATTTTCATTTTATTTGAACTCCACTGATCTGGAAGTCATGATATATTACTCTCAAAATGAGCACCATGCCACCCTGTTCCTATTACCATCTGGTCATACTCTGAAATGGGCCAGTTCACTTCTCAAAATTTTCATCCACTTAATAGTAATATTGCTAGGAAAACCACATCTAATGCATCTCTGGCAACTGTCCTCATGAATTGAAAGCGGCTGCTGTTGCCTGTTCTTACACGGAGCTCAATTGCTCATTGCTTTTATTAAACCACGTTCTGGGATATAACTTAGTGTCTTTGCTTCTTTTTCGACTTACTTGCTCCACGCAGTGCCCCTCATCTCAGGCAAAAGAGCTCCCCCAGATGGGCACCCCAACCCATCAGAGAGGTGTCGGTCGTTAGAGTGACCGTTGGCTCGGGGCAGACAAACGGGATACCCTCCTGCAGATGAGCTGGGATGAGCCACTACTGTAGGCCGTCCCACATCTTCTGGGTCACCGTCACTGGCTGGTCCAGAGGACCGGAATGCTGTGACCATTGGCGGGCCAGTCCCCACTGCAGGGGACGCATATGCCAGTGGGCCCAACAGACCATGCTGGTGCAGGCCACCATGAGGACCAGAAGGCGCAGGAAGTCCCGGGCAGGGTGCAATTGCCCAACCAGAAATGACTGGGCAAAGGAGGAAAGGACCTCGGCCTTGGCCGCCGGGAGCCGGGCTCTGGCTCGAAGAGAGTCAAGCTCTGCCCCAATGAACTGAATCACCTGCGAAGGCACGAGTTCCGACTTGGCCTTGTTGATGAGGAGGCCAATCTGAGAGCAGACTTAGAGGGCCAGATCCCTGGACCGCTCCACCTCCAACCTGGAGGGGGCTGTAATCAGCCAGTCGTCCAGTTAAGGGTACACCCGGACCCCTCGGCACCGCAGGAATGTTGTCACCACTGCCATGCATTTGGTGAAGACCCTGGGAGCTGGAGAGAGGCCGAAGGGCATGGCCCGGAACTTGTAAAGAGATCCCTCTGCTCTGAAGTGGAGGAATTGCTGATGAGACGGACGGATTGGGACGTGAAAGAACACATTCTGAAGGTCCAGAGAACAGAACCACATGCCTAGTTCCAAGGATGGAATGATCTGAGCCAGAGTGACCATCCTGAAGGTGCGCGGCCTTAGGAACTTGTTCAGGTCGTGCAGGTCGAGAATGGGGCGCCAGTCCCCCATCCATTTTGGAACCAGGAAGTACCTGGACACAAACCCTGGGTCTGGAGGAGGATCCGCCACCTCTATGATCACCTCCTTCTGGAGGAGCAAGGCAATGTCGGCTCGACGAGCTGATAGAGGCTGCGGAACCTGTTGCCCCCATGGGGCGACGGATTGAAAGGGAGGGAACTGCTCGAATTCCAGAGGCAGACCCCTGCCTACCACTTCTAGCACCCAGCGGTCCATGGTGATAGTGGACCTGGCGGAAAAGAAGTGGCACAGCCGTCTCCCCATGGGGGGAACCCGGGGAGGAGTGATGAGGTTGGGGGCAACACCCCTCAACCCATCACTGGGCAGGCTTGGAGGAAGGGCCCACTGAGGGACCTCCTGGACCCTTGCCTCCAGGCTTCCTACTTGAGGAAGCAGCAGACTTGGCCTTATGGCACCAAGTATGAGCCTGCTGGTCCTGGTGCTGGTGTTGCTGGGCAGGATGAGCCGCAGGAGCCAAAGGGCTTACGCTGCTGCTAGCAGCCTTTGTCTTTTTGGGCAGACGTGACCGAGTCCAAGGTGGCATTGGACTTCTCGATCCTCTGGAGATGGCCTTCCACCCCGGCCCGAACAAAGTCGGTGCCCAGGAAGGGAACGTCTGCCAGTTTGTGCTGGGTGTCTGCTGTGAAGGTGGAGATCCTCAGCCAAGCTCTGCGGCACATGGCCACTGCAGCCTCTACTGATCGGGCACAAGAATCACCAATGTCCAACAAAGTTTGGAGCTGTTGTTTTGCCACTGCCCTTCCCTGATCCCACACCTGCTTGACCGTCGTCTGAAGGTCAGTCGGGAGATGAGGAATCACCTCATCCAGGGAACCCATAAGGGGATGTGAGAAATGTGCCATCAGAACGGCCGAGCTAGCCTGACGAAGGCCTAGGGAGGAAGCGGCATAAACCTTCCGCCCCGCATAGTCCAGCTTTTTGAATTCCTTATTGGGCTTTGTCTACATCCCGAGCATTCCCAGAACGCCGGAAAATGCTATCGGTCACTAACCACTCCGTAGAGGGGTGCTCCGAGAAACCGGAGAGTGAGCCGGTGGGGACCGTGTACTTGCGAGCCATCCTGGCCGAAGGCGCGGGACAAGATGCTGGCTGCTGCCACAACTCCAGGGCCGGACCAACAATGGCTTCGGCCACCGGAAAGGCCTCCATATGGGAATCCCCTCGGTCCAGTATCTCTGTGAGGGGATACTTGACCCGCTTTGAAACGGGTTCGAGATGCATCCCAGTGGACTCTGAGATGAGCCGAAGCAAACCTAAAAGCGAGGATGGGCTCTCGTACACCAATTGGCCCCCTGCAGACTCCAGGTCAAGAGGCCTGGAGAACAGGGAGGAATCGTCGTCAGACTCCGAGGAGTCTGCGAACAGCTGCCGAGCACCTGCGCCACCTTCCACCTGCCAAGGACGATCAGGAGTGAGGGTGACCGACAACCTACAGGGCAAGCCCTGACCAGACCAAGAATCCTTGGTCGGGGCTCCAGTCTTCGGTTGAGGAGGCGGTGGTTCTACCACAAAGGGTGGAGCAGCCGGTTTTAGCCGAACAACCGGCACTGGGGTCGGCTCCTTGATTACCACAAGGGGTTGTTTCGGCTGCTCCCGTGACAGCCACTTAATGGCCAGAGAAGGCGACGGAGTCGGCTTGTTACCAGTCAATAAAAGTTGCTGCCACATCAAATCCCTGTAGTGCCGATGCGACTTGCGCCGGAGCCTATCCTCCTCCGAAGATGACGAGGATGAGCAGCGACGCCGCTTTCCATGGTGCCGAGACCGCTGATGTCGATGGGACAGTCTGGACCAGGAAGAGGACCGAGACCTTCGGGGATTCTGAGGGTGGGTCAGAGAGGGAATGGGGAAAACCCGTCCCTCCCTTGGTGCAGGGATCTTAACCGAGGACTTCGGCACAGGCAAGTCCTCGGTAACCACCGGGGGAACCGTTGAAGAAGGGTTGTTGGCTTCTCCAGTCGACAAACTGTCCGACAGGTCAAGAAAAACCTTGACCGTGTCGACGGATGTCTCGGCCGGCTGACCTGACGGGGACACCATGAAGCCAGTGGCCGCAGCCGCAACCTCGACCGAAGTAGAGAGTCGATGGTCTGGTGAAGGGGATCTCTCCTGCTCCCATGAACGTTGACGGTGGGACTTACCCTTAGAGTCCTTCTTCTTGGACGGACTGGTATGTCCTGACGGCCCTTCTCCCTTGGTGGAGAGGGACTGACAAAACTCCTTAAACAAAGCAGTGTAGGAGGAGCCCAAAGAGAGCAGGATAAATGCCGCAGCCGAGGAGGAAGAAGAAGCGGCCTGGTTTTACTGAGGAAGCATCAACTGCTCCAGTTGTTCACATGAGCCCGGCCAACAGACACTCACCCAACGGGCCTCCTTAGACTTGGACTAGTGGATACCATTTTTCAGGGTGCCCAAGAAGAAGTCTGGCAGCGCGGTCCTCCTAGACTGAAGCCGAAAAGGACTTGCACAATTCGCAAGCCTGCGAATCGTGGCCAAGCCCCAGGCAGTAGACTCACGTGGAGTGCGGATCGGTCCGGGATATCTTCTGCCCACACGGGCACCGACAGAAGCCGGGAGTCTATTTGTCTATCGCAGCTGTGAGGGAAGACGAAGACAGGAGTCTTGTAAATTTTAAAATTGGTTTTGGAAATTCTGAAGAGTGTGGATCCAGGCCTAAAACGCAGAGTGCTAAGGAGGGAACCTGATCTTCCAAGCGGTAAGGAAGATCTGGATTCATGGGGTGGAGCCGAGGGGTTTTACCACCCGGGTGGGTGGGAGGAGCCAGCTTGAAGACCTTCCGGCAAGATTTAAAGCGGCAAGGAACCTGCCAGACAGTGTGGATTGAACAACATATCCACGTCCCTAGAAACGCACGTTAGGTGGGGATCAGTGCACGACATCTTCTGGCCGCAGGTACACAGGCGAAATACAGGGGAAGATTTTTTTCTCCATGTCCGATGCGCTACAATTGGAATTGCTAACTCGAACGAGTTTTAAAGTAAGTTTCGGTAAAAAACAACGCTTTGAATCCAGGGCCTACGAATTGCTGCAAGAGCACGAGGGAACCTGTATCTTCCAGCGGAAAGGAAGATCTGATGTTATGGGGTGGAGCCGAAGTATTTACCATCTGGGTGGGTGGGAGGAGCCGTTTGAAGACTTTCTGGCAAGATTTAAAGGGGAAAGGGACAAAGAAGTATGGATGAACAACATATCCATGCTCCTAGAAGAAAAAATTACTCACCTTAGTAATTGCTTTTCTTCTCATGGAGTCTTGCTATATTAGGACCATTGCAGTCATTCCCCACACTTGAATTGCCCCGGAGAGGAAACAGTTAACTCCAGAGTGATCTGGAGTTCCACAGCGCGCGAGGGCGCTGTTCAAAGCTCTATCTGGCTAGTTTCAAATGAAACTGTCAGGTTCTTTACGGAGCTAAACTAACATAGCAAGTCTGTGTGAAAGCTCTACACTAGCCATTGGCTACCTACCATTAGTAGAATAAGAACAATCACAGAATAATAACAATATTTATTGTTAGGATCACCCCTTACAAGCACTAATAGGCCCCCTCTCCCCAAAAGACTCAAGTCCAGAGAGGGGACCATCTACCACTTAACAAAAAACAGAAATACCTAGTTCCCTAACCCAAAGGAAACAAGGGGGGACTAGAGAGACTAAAATGGCATGACACAGTGCTTGCACTAATTTGCCAACCCCATACCCAAGTAGGAGTTCTGAGAGGGGTAGAGGAGGGTTGTTCTATACAGCAAGATCCATGAGAAGAAAAGCAATTACTAAGGTGAGTAATTTTTCTTCAAACACCATGAAGTCTTGCTATATTAGGACCATTGCAGATTACACAGCAGTACCTCCATGGAGGAGGGTCAGAACCTACTTAGGAAATAGGCTCTGAAATACAGCTGTGCCAAACGAGCATCTCTCCTGGACTGGAAGTCCAGGGAATAATGCTTGTAAAGGTGTGAACTGTTTTCCAGGTAGCAGCTTTACAAATTTCCAAATGGGAATATCTCTAGCAGCCGCTAGAGATGCAGCTGTACTCTGATGGAGTGAGCCTCAGTCCTGAGGGGTTCCTACCTAGTTTTTGGTAACAGAATTGGATACAAGAGACAATCCACCTTGCAATTGTCCTCTTAGTGGCAGGTCTCCTTTGCCAACCTCTCCATAGGTAAGGAAGAGTTGGAGGGATTCAACCGCAGACCCTTGGTACGCTCCACATAGTAGCTTAGGGCTCTTTTGACGCCCAAGCTGTGTGTAGTCTCCTTTCACCCGAGGAAGAATGCTCAGTGAAAATACTGGAGAGAAATGGACTGGTTCAGATGAAATCTGAAACCACTCTGGGTAAAACTTTCTGTTAGTCCTGAGGACTACCTTATCCCTGTGAAAAAGAAATAAAACCTTTTCCACTGAAAGGGCTTGCAATTCACTTATCGTCTGGCAGAAGTGATAGCCACTAGAAAACAGTTTTCCATGTTAAATACTTGAGATCTGCAGAAGAAAGGGGCTCAAGGGAGGTTGCATTAACTGAGCAATGCAAACATTCAGGTCCCAGGCAGGGGCTGGTTCCAGAAAGGGAGGGTTAGTGTAGAAGTAACCCTTAAAAACTTGGAAAACACAGGGTGAGAGGAAAGAGAAACAGGCTTCCATGGAAACAAAGGCAGAAACAGCTGCCAGATGAACCTTCAAGGTAGCTGGTCTAAGGCCTAGGGAATTTAGATGGGCCAAATAGTCCAGTAAAGTGGCCAAGTCAGCAGAATCTGGCACAGTTTGTTTCTCCGAACACCAGAAGGAAAACCTCTTCCACTTAGAATTGTAAGTGGCCCTAGTGGAAGGCTTCCTAGAAGCCTTTAAAATATCCAGGACCCCTTGAGAAAGGTGCAAATCAGCAATTATAATTCCTCAAGAACCAAGCCTTGAGGTGGAGGGATTTGAGGTCCGGTACCACACTCTCCTGTGCATAGGTCAGCTGAGTCGTGGGTCCTGGGCAAGGTCAGGGAGGGTGGATTGTCAGGGACAGGAGAGAAGATACCAGGGTTGTCTGGCCCAGTCTGGAGCAATGAGAACCACTTTGCAGGGTTGAGTTCTGATTTTACCAATACCTGAAGAGGAGAGGGAAGGGGGAAAAGCATATAGGAATTTCCCTTTCCAATCCAGCAGAAAGGCGTCCAGGGACTGAGCCGGTACTGGAGGCCTGCAACAAAATAGAGGAAGTTGATGGTTGTCTGGGGCTGCAAGAGATCTATCTGAGGGGTGCCCCATCTGGCAGATAGACCCCAATACCCTGAGGATTCAGAGACCATTCGTGATGGCCTGGGAAATCCTGCTGAGAGCATCCATGAGACATTGTCCTTTCTTGAAGGTGAATTCGATCAGGAGGTGTTTAGGAGTAAGCCGGAGACCACAACTTCATTGCTTCGGTGCACAAGGCTGATGACCGAGTGCCCCCTTGCTTGTTGATGTACCACATTGTTGTGGTGTCTGTCCTGATTTGAACTACTTTGTTCTGGACAACAGTTGAAAAAGCCTGAAGAGCTAAAAGAACAGCTCTGAGTTCCAAAAGATTGATGTGGAGCAGAGATTCCTGGGACCACACCCTTGAGTGGAAAGGTCGCCATGTGAGCCCCCACCCTAACAGGGAGGCATCCGTAGAGGGAGTGTGAAACGGCATAAAAGGGAACCCTTGAGTAAGATCTGCTTGATCCTGCCACCACTGAAGGGGCCAGGATCAGGTTTTGGTCACTGGGACCAATTTGGTGAGGGGTCCTTCCTTTGAGACCAATAGGACCTCAAGTGGAACTGGATGTCCCTCATCTGAAATCTTGCTCCTGCACGACAGCTGTGGAAGCAGCCATGTGCCCTAGGAGTTGCAGAAAGTGCCTTGCTGGTCGAGACCCTCGCAGGGTAAATGGAGGATGCCAGGGCAGTGAGCCTGTCCACTCTTTCCGAGGGAGAAATGCCCTGGCTAACTTTGTGTTCAATTCTGCACCTATGAAAGTTAGAACCTGAACAGGTTCCAGAACTGACATTGGTAAGTTCAGCAGGAATCCCAGGGAAGTGAGAAGCTGCTGGGTGACTTGCAAGTGGGATTTACCTGATCTGGAGACTGACCCACTATGAGCCAGTCGTCCAGGTAGGGAAACACAGCAATCTCTTGCCTTCTTAAATGAGCCACTACCACAGCTTAGACATTTTGTGAATACCCTTGAGCCAGGTTAGGTGGAAGGGCATTGCTCTGAACTGGTAGTGGCCAGAGAGCAGTTCAACCTGAGGTACTTTCGGTGAGAAGGCCTGATCATGACATGAAGATAGGCCCCTGAGGTCCAGGGAAGCTAACCAGTCCTCTGGCCTCAGGGAAGGCAAAATCATTGCTAGAGTTAACATTTTGAACTTTGGTTTCAATGGATGTTTGTCAGGTACCTTAAGTCTAAGATGGGCCGCCATTCTCCTGTCTTTGGGGTGGGAAAATATCTTGAGTACAGTCCCTTGCCCTGATGGCAAGGGGGACCTTTCCACTGCTTTGCAATCCAGAGGAAGAAACCTCTGCTTCCAAAGCAAGGGCTTCTGAAGAGTTTGGTAGGTGAAATGCCTGGCTCTCATCTTTGGGAACTGTTTGAAGCTGAGAACCAGGCCCCACGGCTTACTACTCAGAACCCACCTGTCCGAAGTTAGGGACAGCCAGTTCTGGCTGAAATAAGCCAACCTGCCCCCCACTGGTACAGGAGATCTGCCCTGGGCCTTCATCAGGGTGCCTGCTTGGCAGCAGCTTTTAGCTGAGGGAGGGCGACTGTCTACTCAGCCCCTGCCTACCTCTGCCTCTCGAAAAACCTCTGTGGAAAAGCAGAGGAGGCTTGAGATTGGTAAAGGGAGCCTGTGGAAAGGCTCACTCCCTACCCTGGGGCATGCTCGTGAGTGGCATGCCTCTCCTTAGCTTGGGCACTTTTGTAGTAGTTCTATATTCATCCATCTTTTCTTATATTTTCTCCGCTTGATCACTAAACAGAGAATTTCCTGCTACAGGAAAAATCCATAGCCTTTGACTGAGTATCTTGGGAGATTAGTGCATCTAGCCATGCCAACCTACGGAAAGCTACAGAAGTGGCCATGACCCTAGAGGGAAACATCATTAACATCAACAGCAGTATGGAATTGAACTTTGAGGCTTCAATGCCATCAAGCAGCCACTTGTTCCAACTCACTAGCCAGCTGGCCCTGGGCCTGCTTGGCTAACTGCATATAGTGTCCCATCTAGAATTTCTGATATCCCAGCCACATAAGCCATATAATTAGCCTGACTGAGTCCAAAGAAGCTGCCATATATTGTTTTTTAGCCATGGCATCCAATCTTCCTGGAATCACTTATCAGGGAGGATGTAGAGCCAGAGGGGAATAATATGTCACAGGCTGCAGCTTACCACACCTACATGGTTACACTGCTGTTCAGAGAGGAAGTCTGTATCAGGGCCTGATAAGGTATACCTTCTGTCCATTTTTATCTACAGGAGGGAATAAATACAGGTTACTCACCTAATAGGGTTCTAGGAATGGCATGTGTTGTTCATCCACACTCATTGGCAGGTATCCTTGCCGCTTTAAATCTTGTCGGAGGTCTTCAAGCTTGCTCCTCCCACCCACCGGGTGGTATAACTCTGGCTCAGCCCATGGCGCTAGATCTGGTCGCTGGAAGCTCAGGTTGTCGCGTCGCGAGCCGGGAGGTCGGGTGGAGTCGTGTGGATGAACAATATACCATTCCTAGAACTCCTGTTGCAGGTGAGTAACCTGTATTTCTAGGGACATGGATATTTGTTCATCCACACTCATTGGCAGACTCCTCGCAGCTTTCTCCGGGAGGAGGAGGCAGTCGCACACTTTCAATACCTTACTTGGGAAGAGACTGAGAACCGAGGCCCCAAAACCAGCATCCGGGCGTGACTCAAGGTCGATGTGGTAATGGGTAATGAAGGTGTTTGCTGACTTCCAGCAGCCCTGCAGAGATTTCTGGATAGGGATGCCTGGAAGTAGCCACTGCTAGTGTTAGTAGTATGGCGGTAGAATGAGCCTTATCCCTCTTGGGAGGCTCCATGCCCGCCAACTTATAGCAGAGATCTGTGCAGGAAGTGACCCACCTGCTTATAGTCCGGCTTGGCTGCAGGTCTGCCAGGTGCTGACTTCAGCGTAGGGTGACAAGGTAGCTGGCGAATCTCTAGCCGCGATTTCAGCCGTGGCTCTCCTTATACAAGCTTAGCTCTTCTCTAGGGTCCAAAGTATGGGGCCTGTATTCCCAAGCTCCGAGGTGTGATTGGGGTAGAACACTGCAGAGTCAACACCTGGTTAAGGTGAAACTCCGACACCACCTTTCGGAAGGAATTTCGGTGGGGGCGCAGGACAACTCTTGTCCCTGTGGAAGACCGTGTAAGGAGACTGGCTGGAAAGCGCCTGGAGCTCTCCCATCCTTCTGGCTGACGTGATTGCCACCAAGAAGGCGGTCCTCCACGACAGGTGAGAGAGCACCTGTGCATAGGTTCGAATGAGTTTTTGCCCATGAACTTTGCCAGTACCAGTAGATCCCACTTGGTGGGGGTTCCCACACTGAGGGGAATGTGATCAAGGCCTTAAAAAGCGCCCAGACCACCTTCTCCTCCGCGCCACTGATCTGCTTCCCGCCCTGCGCCTCGGTGGCAGAGATAGCTGCCAGGTGCACCCTTAGGGTCCGCCGACTGCTCCTTGATTAGAAAGGGACCATCAATAGTCCAAGATGCTTGCCAAGGAACAGAGGAAGGGTCCAAGCCCTTGTTCCTGACACCAAATGGAAAACCTTTTCCATTTGAAGGCATAGCATTTTCTGGTCGTACTCACGGGACGCCTCAACTACATTGAGGACCTCGTCGGAAAGACCCAAGGCCTGGAACTCTAGCCGCTCAGGAACCAGGCGTCCAGGTGCAGGGATTGAAGGTCCGGATGGAACACCTTCCCTGATTGACTGAGAGCAGGTCCGGGCGAGCTGGAAGCTGCGGGAGTCCTGGAGCTGAGACTGCAGGAGATTCTGGTGCCAGAACTGGCGAGGGCCAGTCTGGGGCTATCAGAATCACCTGTGCCTTGTCCCTCCTCGCCTTTGAGAAGCACCTTGTGGATCAAAGGAAATGGGGAAAGGCGTTAAAGAGGCCTGGGTCCACTGCCTCGAGAAGGCATCCCCTGCAGCGAGCCCTGCTGAGGGGCGGCATGGAACAGTCTCAGCTTCGCTCTCCCTGAGGCTGAACAGGTCCACTCTGAGGTGTGCCCCAATGGAGAACAGATGCTGTACTACCTCGGCAGGAGAGACCACTGCGTGGATGCAGCCCTATCCGGCTCATGGGCATCGGGCTAGGGTGTTGGAGGCCCACCTAACAGGGAGGCATCCGCAGAGGGGTGTGAAACGGCATAAAGGGAACCCTTGAGTAAGACAGCTTGTCCTGCCACCACTGAGGGCAGGATCAGGGTTTGATCACTGGGACTAATTTAGTGAGGGTCCCTCCTTTGAGACCAATAGGACCTCAAGTGGAACTGGATGTCCCTCATCTGAAATCTTGCTCCCTGCACGACAGCTGTGGAAGCAGCCATGTGCCCTAGGAGTTACAGAAAGTGCCTTGCTGGTCGAGACCCGCAGGAGTAAGGAGATGCCAGGGCAATGAGCCTGTCCACTCTTTCAGAGGAGAAATGCCTAGCTAACTTTATATGATTCTGCACCTATGAAGTTAGAACCAGACAGGTTCAGAACTGACATTAGTAAGTTCAGCAGGAATCCAGAGAGTGAAGCTGCTGGGTGACACACAAGTGAGATTTTACCTGATCTGAGACTGACACTATGAGCCAGTCGTCAGGTGAGAAACAGCAATCTCTTGCCTTCTTAAATGACCACTACAGCTAGACATTTGTGAATACCCTTGGAGCGAGGTTAGGCGGGCGTGCTCTGAACTGGTAGTGGCCAGAGGCAGTTCGAACCTGAGGTACTTTAGGTGAGAAGGCCACATCATGACATGAAAATAAGGCGTCCCTGAGGTCAAGGGCTAACCAGTCCTCTGGCCTCAGGGAAGGCAAAATCATTATAGAGTTAACATTTTGAACTTTGGTTTCAATGGATGTTGTTCAAGTACCTTAAGTCTAGATGACCGCCATTCTCCTGTCTTTTGGGGTGAAAATATCTTGGTACAGTCCCTTGCCCTGATGGCAGGGGGACCTCACTGCTTTGCAATCAGAGGAAGAAACCTCAGCTTCCAAGCAAGGGCTTCAAGAAGAGTTTCCAAATGGAAGTACCTGGCTCATCTTTGGAACTGTTTGACTGAGAGCAGGCACAACCTACTTCCAGAACCCACCTGTCGAAGTTAGGGACAGCCAGTTCTGGCAAATAAGCCAACCTGCCCCCCACTGGTACAGGAGAATCGGCCCTGGGCCCCATCAGGGTGCCTGCTTGGCAACTTTAGGCTGAGGAGGCGACTGTCACCTGTGCCCCACTACCTCTGCCTCAAAAAACCCTCTGTGAAAAGAAAAGGGGCTTGAGATGAAAAAGACCTGTGGAAGGACTACCCCTACCTAGGGGCATGCCTTTGTGGGTGGCATACCTCTCCTTAACAGGCACTTTTGAGGTAGTTCTATATTCATCCATCTTTCATATAATTTTCCGTTTGATCACCAAACAGAATTTCCGTTACAGGAAAATCCATGGCCTTTACTGATATCTGGGACAGATTAGGCATCTGAGCCATACCAACCTACGAGCTACAGAAACCCTGACCTAGAGAAACATCAACATCAACAGCAGTATGGAATTGAACTTTAGACTTCAATACCATCAACGCACTGTTCCACTCACTAGCCAGCTGGCCTGGGCCTGCTTGGCTAACACAATATAGTGTCCCATCTAGATTTCTGATATCCAGCCACATAAGCCATATAATTAGCTGACTGAGTCCAAAGAAGCTGCCATATATTGTTTTTTAGCCATGGCATCAATCTTCCTGGAATCCTTATCAGGAGGATGTAGGCCAGAGAAGAATAATATGTCACAGGCTGCAACACCACACCTACATGGTTACACTGCTCAGAGAAGTCTGTATCAGGGCCTGATAAAGGTACCCTTCTGTCTTTTTATCTACAGGAAGGACAAAGCAGGTTACTCACCTGTAACAGGAGTTCTAGGAATAGTATATGTTGTTCATCCACACTCATTGGCAGGTATCCTTGCAGCTTTAAATCTTGCGGAGGTCTTCAAACACCTCCTCCACCCACCGGGTGGTATAACTCTGGCTCAGCCCCGGCAGATCTAGTCGCTGGGCTCAGGTTTCTGCCCGAGCCGGGAGGTCGGGTGGAGCAGTATGGATGAACAACATATACCACTCAAACTCTACTACAACCTCTATTCTAAAGACATGGATATGTTCATCCACACTCAATGGCAGACTCTAGCAGTTCTCCGGAGAGGAGCAAGGCAGACACCCAATACTTACTTGGAAGAGACTGGAGAACCGAGGCCCCAAAACCAGCATCCGGCGTGACCAAGGTCAGTGTGGTAATGGGTAACGAAGGTGTTTGCCCACTTCCAGGTAGCAGCCCCAGATTTCCTGGATAGGGCGTCCTAGAAGCAGCCACCGTTGCAACAGTATAGCGGGTAGACAGAGCTCTTATCCTCACAGGGCTCATGCCCGCCAATATAACGAGATCATGCAGGAGTGACCCACCTGCTTATAGTCAACCTTGGCCCAGGTCTGCCAAGTCACTGACTTCGCGTAGGTGACAAACAGCTGGCGAACCTGCCAATTTCAGCGTCGCTCATATAATAAGCGCCCTTCTAGGGTCAAAGTATGGGCCTGTACCGGCCTCCAGTGTGATTGAGGTAGAACACCGGCAAGTCAACACCTGGTGGGTGAAACTCCGACACCCCTTCGGAAGAATTTGGTGGGCGCAGGACAACTCTGTCCTGTGGAAGACAGGTAAGGAGACTGGTGGGCGCCTGGAGCTCCCATCCAGCTAGCTGGTGTAGCCACCAGGCGGTCTTCACGACAGGTGAGAGAGCACACCTGTGCATAGGTTAGAACGGCTTGCCCATGAACTTTGCAGTACCAGCAGTAGATCCGCAAGTGAGGTTCCCACTGGAGGAAATGTGATCAAGGCCTTTAAAAAGCGCCAGACACCTTCTCCTGCACACAAGCTGCTTCCGACCCAGCCGATGGCAGAGATAGCTGCCAGGTCACCCTTAGGGTCATCGACCTAAGCCCTTGATTAGAAGGGACATAAATAGTCAAGATGCTTGCAAGGAACAGAGGAAGGGTCAAGCCCTTGCCCTGACACAAATCGAAAACCTTTTCCATTTGAAGGCATAACATTCTGGTCGACTCATACAGGACGCCTCAACTATTGAGACCTGTCGGAAAAGACCAAGGCCTGGAACTCTAACCGCTCAGGAACCAGACGTCAGGTGCAGAGATTGAAGGTCGGATGGAACACCCTGATTGACTGAGCAGTCCGGGCGAGCTGGAAGCGCAGGAGTCCTGGGCTGAGACACAGAGATCTGGGCCAGAACTGAGGCCAGTCTGGGGCTATCAGTCACCTGTGCCTTGTCCTCTCGCCTTGAAGCACCTTGTGGATCAAGGAAATGGGAAAAGCGAAAGACCCGGGGTCCACTGCCTCAAGGCATCCCCTGCAGCCAGCCCTGCTGAGGCGGGCATGGAACAGTCTCAACCGCGTTCTCCTGGGCGAACAGGTCCACCCTGAGGTGCCCAATGGAGAACAGATACTACACTCCCGACAGGAGAGACCACTCGTGGGATGCAGCCCTATCCGGCTCAGGGCAGCGGCCAGGGTGTTGGAGGCTCCTGCCACATGAATAACTGGAGATCCGCCTCCAGGCTGCGCCCAGTGACCAATCCGGAGGCTTCCTTGCATAGAAGCATGGGCCGCGTCCGCCTGGTTTAGATAGAACATGGTCGTGGTATTGTCCGTCTGGACTCGGACCATGACCCGGAGCAGACAAGCGGTGAGAGCTAGGCGGTTGCTCGGGCTCCAGCAGGTTGATGGCATCGGGACTCCAGAGGGAACCAGGAGCCATGGCCGATGTTCCCCAGATGGGCCCCAACTCATCAGAGGCATCGGTCGTGAGACGTCGACAAAGGCGGACGAGCAGGATGCCCTCCTGCAAATGATCTGGAGCAGTCCACCACTGGGCGTTCCACATCCCCTGATCACCGACACAAGCTGGTCAAGGATCGCTTGTGAACACTGGCTGCCATCCCACTGAAGAGACGCATGTTCCAAGAGCCCAACGGACCAGCTGGTGCAGGCAGATGAGACACAGGGCGCAGGAGTCCCGGGCAGGCGCAATTGCAACAGAAGCCGGGCAAGGAGGAAAGAACCCGGCCCTGTCCGCGGGGCAGCCTCTGGCTCGAGAAGTCGAGCTGCGCCCGATGAATAGAATCACCTGCTGGCGCGAGTTCCGACTTACCTCGTTGATAAGGAGGCCAGTTGGAGCAGAACCTGGAGGCCAGATCTCTGGACCCCTCAACCCTCCTTCCTGGGCCGGAGCTGCTATCAGCCAGTCGTCCAGGTAAGGGTACACCGGACCCCTGGCGCCACCAGGAATGCTGTCCTACTGCCATGCATTTGGTGAAGACCCATGGGAGCTGGAGACAAGCGAAGGGCATGGCGGAAATCGAAAGGATCCTTCCGCTCGGAGCCGAAGGAATCTCTGGTGAAGCCGGACGGATGGGACGTGAAAAGCGCGTCCTGCAAGTCAGAGCAAACAGAACCACAGCCGCGTTCAAGGATGGTATTATCTGAGAGCCAGGTGACCATCCTGAAGGTTCGAGACCTTAGGAACTTGTTTGAGTGGTGGCAATTCCGAATAGAGCGTAGCCTGTCCGTTCGAACCAGGAAGTACCTGGACACAAACCCCAGGTCTGAACGGGGTCCGCCACACCTCTTATCACCTCCTTCTGGAGGAGGAGGCGATGTTGGCTCGACGAGCCGCCAGTGAGGCTGGGGACCCCGAAGCCCCGAGGCGGCGGCTCTGAAGGGTGGTGCCTGCTCGAATTCCAGAGGCAGCCTCTTCCCACCCTCAACCCACCTGTCCGTGACAGCGGACCAGGCGGAGCAGTGCGGGCCGTCCCCACGGGGACACGGGGAAACAGGTGACAGGAATGAGGCGACACCCCTCAGCCCGTCACTGGAAGCAGGCTTGGAGGAGGGACCGGCAGAGGACCTCCTGGGCCGTTTCCTCCCTGCCTCCTGTTAGAGGAAGCCGGCGGCTTGGGTTTGGATGCCAAGGCCGAGCCTGCTGGCCCCTGGCGTGAACTGGGCCAGGCCGCGCGAGGGCACAGAAGGACGAAAGAGGCTTAGGCTGCGGTTTCAGCCTTTGTCCTTCTATTGGAAGAACCGAGTCAAAGGTAGCATTGGACTTCTCGATCCCTCTGCAGGTGACCTTCCACCCCAGGGCCAAGAGGTCACATCCCAAAAAGGAACATCCGCCAACTTGTGCTGGGTATCCGAGTAAAGGTGGATATCCTCAGCCAAGCCACCTGACCACATAGCCACTGCGGCCGCCACCCGATCTGGGCACATGAGTCCCCTATATCAAAAGCACAGTCTGGGAGGCACTGTTTGGCCACTGCCCTGCCCTGGTCCGCACCTGCTTAACCGTAGTCTACCCAGATCGGCGGGCGAGGATGACCTCATCCAGGGGAGCCCAACAGGGCATGAGAAAAAATATGCCCATGAGGACGCCGAACTGGCCTGACCAAGGCGAGAAGAGACAGCGTAGACTTTTCGCCAACATAGTCCAATTCTTGGACTCCTTGTCAGGAGGTTGTCCACATCCTATGGCGTTACCGTAGCGGAAAACGCTGGCGGTAACTCAACCCCTCAGCAGAGGGTGTTCCGAAAAAACGGACAACAACAAAAGACGGTAGGGACCGCGCCGCCCTGGCCATCCTGGCCGGGCGCAGGGCAGGAAGCAGGCGCTGCCAAAGCTCGAGTGCCGGACCCACTATGGCCTCGGCCACCGGAAGGCCTCCGTCGGAGAATCTCCTCGGGCCAGAATCTCCGTGAGGGATACCTGGCCCATTGGAAGCAGGTTCGAGCTCCATCCCGGTGAGACTCGAGATGAGCCGAAGTAGTCCTAGGAAGGACGGCGGGCTATCGTCCATTGACTGACCTCCTGAAGACTCAAGTCCAGTCGCTTGGAGAAAAGGGGAACATCTTCAGGACTGGGAAGGGGTCCTCGAAGAACTGCCTCTGGCCTGAGCCACCCTTCACCTGCCGAGGCAAGTCGGGGAGTGAGGGGTAACTGACAGCCGATGGGGTAGACCCTTGGCTGACCGAGAATCTTGGTCGGAGCCCCAATTGGTGGCTGTGGGCGGAGGTTCCACGAATCGGTGGAGCAGCTGGTTTTAGCTGAACAACTGGCCTGGTATAGGCTCCTTGGATAGAGTCGAGGGTTGTGTCGGCGCTCGGTGACAGCCACTTAATGGCGGGGAAGCGCAGGGCAGCTTACTCCCGGTCAGGAGAAACTGTTGCAACATAAGGTCCTCGTCACCCGTCGATGTAATTCTGCGAAGCCTCCCCTCATCCGAGAGGACAGCGCCCGCTTACAGCGGTGCCGAGACCCGAGACCCGCCTATATGACGGTGGGATCGGCTCGACCGAAGATCCAGACCGGTCCGGAATTTCCGAGGTCGGTGCGAGAGGTGTCGGCCCGGTACCGGCACTCACCCGGCTCGGATGGTCCATCCGAGGGCTCCGAGAACCCGGAGGCTGAGCGAGCCAGGATCCTCAACTCCTCCCGGGGGAGCAGGGAGAGGAATCTCGGCTGCTAAGGCGACAGCCCATCCAACGGGTGAGAAAATCTCGACTTAGGTGATTAGAGTCTCGGTCAACTGACCTGACAGGGACACCGTGAGGCCAGTGGCAGAAGCCGACAGTCGACGACTCGGGAGAGGGATCTTTCCCGCTCCCAAGAGCGTCGACGGAGGATCTACCTGTCCTTCTTTTTGGACCGAGAATAAGGTCCAGCAGGCGTGAAGCCCTTCTCCCTTAGTGGAGGGACAGACAAAGCTCCTTAAAATAAGCCGTGTAGGAAGAACCCAGAAGGCGGGATAAATGCATGACCGAGGAAGATCTGACCCAGCGCCGCCTCCTCTTCGAGGGTGATCATCCGCTCGAGCTGATCCATGAGCACCCGCCCGCGGACACACGCCAACTGGGCCTCCTTGGACTTCACGGAGGAAGCGCTTCGAGGCGGCCCAGTTGCAATCAGGCCACGCGGTCTTAGGGGCGTAGGCCGAGAAAAGGATGAGCACACAATTAAGCAAGCCTGTGATTAGGTGCTCAAGGCCTAAGCAGTAGACACCGTTGGGTGTGGATCCGTCCGAGACATCTTCTGCCCCATGGGCATCTCAGAAATCAGTCGGTTTGTCCATCGCGGCCGCGAGGGATGAAGACTGAAGTCTTTTCGCAAATTTATTTTAAATCCGCCAAGCAGAAATAGGAACCAGTCTCAAGCGCCAGGCGTTAAGGGAGGAACCTGAGCTTCCAAGCGGTAAGGAAGATCTGGTGTCATCTTGGCGAGCCGAGGAGTTATACCACCGAGGTGGGTGGGGAGAACAAGCAGAGACCTTCGGCTAAGATTTAAAGGCAAGGATACCTGCCAATGAGTGTGGATGAACATATCCATGTCCCTAGAATGAGGATTTTTAAAATCTTTGTTGTTTGCTTCTAAATGACTTATGCAAAGGAATAGACAACCTCCTAGACTCTGGAATATCCATCATTTCAACATAATCAGGCTCCTCTTGCTCATACAGCCTCTTCTAAAGGAGCTGGAGGTTTCTGCAACCTTTTGTAAAACATAAAAGAAGGGGACTCAGACAGCATAGGGGAGATTCAAAAGGTCTATCTGGAGAAATGTCGGTTCAATGAGCACGTCCAGACCTTCCCAGTCACAAACATACTGATCAAATTCCTCCTCCCCTCATGTGGTTCATTAAATCCTCAACATCATAATCCTGAACCACTGGGACTGAGCAGGCCACCCTTTTCCCAGATACAGGGGGTTCGACGAGGTCCCTGAGGACTAAGACTGGACAATCTGAATGGCACAGCTATCTCACAGCAGTTGGAGACAATTTTGCACTCCAGACCTGCTGATTTCTTTGTCTTTGCTGGGACTGGTTCTCTGAACCAGCCTTCCTTTTGCGAGGAAGTCTCGCCCTGGTCAGAGGGCACTCCCTCTGGTCCAGTGGGTACTGGACCGGGCTGGCCATCCGGGTCAGCGGACGTTTTGGCCTCTCGTTCCCTGAGCCGGCCCAATCTCTTTTCACAGTGGCTGCAGGGAAATTTTTACACACCTGGCAGTCTGACAGGAGGTGGTCAGCCCCCAGACAATAAACACAAGTGGTGTGTGGGTCAGCCTTGGCAAAGGCTTCCCACAGACATCACAGTGTTGAAACCCAGTGGGCCTGGTTTTTCTTTTGGGTTTCTCAGACATAATGCCAGCCTAACCAAAAACTTGCCCTTTAGATGGCAGTGCCAGGCAAGACACCCTTATCGGTTCCTAACCGTGTCACGGGTATTTGAAAAAAACCCAAATAAAAGTTAGTTTTTTTTAGAACCGATAAGAACCGGGAACCGCACTCTAAAAGCCCAACCAAACAGTTTGACACATATATTTTAACAAACCGATCGGTTCAAAACCGAACCGATAATGAATTTCCACACAGACTTAATTTCTGTACTTACGGTTTACCAGATAGAGCTTTAACTTGAAATGCGGTAAAATAAATACTTTTACCGGTTCCAATGAACCGAAAATACTAACGACTGAGAAATGAACCGAGCTGAAGGAGCTGATCTCCGGGCGACTGTTCAGTGACAGCTGAGTAAAGAATCTGACAGTTTCATTTGAAACTAGCCAGATGAAACTTTGAACAGCGCCCTCGCGCTGTGGAACTCCAGATCACTCTGGAGTTAACTGTTTCCTCTCCGGGGCAGTTCAAGTGTGGGGAATGACTGCAATGGTCCTAATATAGCAAGACTTCATGGTGTTTGAAAGAGCGCTTTCCAGGACAAATAGCACTTGTTGTAACTTGCTGCCGGCTCAAAAGGGGGCAAAGTAAATTTCTCTAAAATAAAATTTAAGTCCCGGGGGGAAATCGGACTATGGACTGGAGGTTTTAAGTGGAGGATCCCCTTAAGAAAGGTTTTTGAGACCTCCAACTGTGCGAGGGTTGTGCTATCCACCGGAAGGTGGTAGGCAGAAACCGCTGAAAGATGGATCTTCAGGGACGAGTAACTGAGGCCCGAATCAGACAAGTGCAAGAGGTACTCAAGGACCTGGGACGCCGAACAAGAAAAGGGGTCCAGGCCCTTGGCCATGGCATAAATGATGAATCTCTTCTCCTTCATGGCATATGTAGATCTAGTGGATGGTTTTCTGGTCTCCACTAAGACCTGGACGACTTGTGAGGAGACACAAAATTGTGAGACTGCTACGTCCAAAGGTGCCACGCATGCAAGTGGAGAGACTTGAGGCTCGGATGCACCAGGCTGCCCTGTTCCTGTGACAGAAGGTCATGGAGGAGAGGAAGCGGTACTGGGGGTTCTAATGCCAACTGTTGTAGCAGGGGAAACCAGATCTGTCGAGACAAGAGGGGAGCTATGAGAAACATGCAAGTGCCCTCTGCTTGAAGCTTCAGCAGTATCTTCTGCAGAACTGGAAAGGGCAGAAAGGTGTACAGAAACCTCCCTGTCCAACAAAGAGACAGCGCATCTCACCAGAAAACACCACGCTCGAGAACGAGCGAGCAAAAGCTGGGTAGTTTTGCGTTGGATGGGGAGGCAAATAGTTCTATTGCTGGCTGACCCCACTGATCGAAAAGATCTTCCACTACCTCCTGCTTTAGTTCCCACTCCATGTGCCCGTCTTGACCCAATGCTTGGCCTGAGACTGTATCCCACGACGTTGTGAACTCCCGGGACATGGACTGCTGTCAAAGATAGGTCGTGCTGGACTGCCCAGTACCACATCCACATTGCCTCCCTGCCGAGGGAGTACAATCAGGTACCTCCCTGTTTGTTTATGTACCAGAATGTGGCAGTGTTGTCAGCCTGGATTATGAGAGTTCCTGGTTGTAAGAGGGGCTGAAATGCCTGGAGAGCATAGAGCACAATTCTCATCTGTAGAACGTTTATGTGCAAGTGATCCTCTTGTGGGGACTATCTCCCTTGAGTCTGATGGTCTCCTAGGTGGGCTCCCCAACCTTGACCTCAGGTGTCTGTTGTGAGAATCATGGGAGGAGACGGGGGATGAAAGGGGAGTCCCCTCCCCGAGGAGGAAGTTGGGGCGGCTCCTGCCACCAGAGATGATCCATCTTTATACTGCCGGAGACCAAGACCCTGTGGTCCAGGTGGTCCGAGCACTGGTCCCACTGGACTCCGAGGGTCCACTTAGTCACCCTCATATGCAGTCGGGCCAATGGAACTGTATGAATGGCCACCACCATTAATCCCAACAGGCAGAGGACAGAGTGACCTGTGGTCCAATGAGAGTTGGACACAGACGAAGTTCGCTGAATCAGAGTTTCCGCCCTGTCCAAAGGTAAGAAGGCCCTGCCCTGGAACATATCCAGCACTGCTCCAATGAATTGGAGGTGCTGAGAGGGTGAAAGCTGAGACTTGGGATTGTTCACAGTGATGCCAAAACAGGAAAAGAGGTCCAGGGTGGTGGAGAGAGACTCCATCAGACTGTGCTGAGATGGGGCCAACAACAGCCAGTCACCCGGGTATGGGAACACAAATTCCTCTGTGGCACAGGGCCGCAGCCACCACCGCCAGGCACTTGGTAAAAACCCGAGGTGCTGAGGAAAGGCCAAAAGGGAGGGCCTTGAATTGACAGTGGTTCCCTGGTACGTGAACCGAAGAAAATGGCAGTGGGCCTGGAGGATAGGGATGTGCAGGTAAGCATCCTGCATGTCTAGCGAACAGAGCCACTGGTTCTGTTGGTGCAGGTGTAAGAGTCCCTGGAGGTTTAGCATGTAGAACCTCTTGTATTCCACAAAGAGGATGAGCAGGCTGAGGTCCAGTATGGGCCTCAGGTCTTCCGTCTTTTTTGACACCAGGAAAAAATGGGAGTAATACCCCCTTTCTCTCCTGCCTGAGAGGAACCACCTCTATGGCTGACTTTGCTAATAGAGCCTGTACTTCCTGCTGAATGAGATGCAGATGGTCTGACAGGTAGTGAGACCTGCCTGAAGGATTGTCCGGGGGTCTGTCCAGGAACTCTACTGAGTGCCCTCTTATGATCAGTTGAAGGACCCAAGTGTCTGCAGTTATTGCCTCCCACCCATCTAGATGGACGGCAAACCTCCCCCCCCCCACCAGCTCCACTGGAAGAATGGGAGGAGGTGGAGGGGATCCCCTCGAGTCAGGAGGTAGATGGAGGGGGGCTGCTTTACTGCCTCCGATGGCCTTTTGGGCTTTTGCCTGAGGAGTCTGTGTGCCAGAACCAGTGGCGTGGTGCTTTGACTGGTGTCTAGTCTGATTCTGTCTGTTCCATCTTTTTTGGGGGTGGCAAAAAGGCTGCCTGGGTTTTAGGCTGGAGCGGCACATGGAGCGGAAATCCCGCAGGGATCAGCTGCTCTCCTGTAGCTCTGAAATTATATCCTTTGTGTCGCCGCCAAACAGGATGGAGCCCCCTGAAGGGGGCATCCAGGAGAGTGGTTTGGACGTCTTGTGCCAGTCCCGCAAGATGGAGCTATGCCAGACATCTCAGGCAAACTCCCGAAGTGGTGCAGCGAGACACTGAGTCGTAGATGGCAAGCAGTCTTGATGGCGGCAGGAAGACATTAAGTCTCACCTCGTCCTACAAGCTTGTTTCGAGTTCCTCATCCGGGATGACCGAAGATCCTTCTCTAGGTCAGTCAAAAGAGACGTCTAGAAAGAGATCATGTGTGCTACGCAATTAAGAGACCTGATAGCACAGGTGGAGGAAGTGTAGACACTGTGGCCGTATTGGTCCATCTGCTTGGATTCTTCGTCTGGAGGTGAGGCACTCGGGTGCTTTGGCTGAGCCAACCTATCGTGGGCCACTGTGATGACTATGGAATCGGCCTTAGGTTGACTCGTGAGGTGGCTGGCCCCTTCCGGAGGATGACAGGTCCTGTCGGCCTTTTTAGAGACTGCAGAAATTGAGGATGGTTGTTGCCATATTGTGGACGTTAGGTCCTTGTGCATTCCCGTTCAAGGTGTGATGGATAGAGGGTCCACATTGGTCAAATCCAGGTGCTCCCTAAGCCTCTTCCTTTTAGGATCCATCTTCTGGGATGCCCAGCTGCAAGCCTGCTGGATGGATCTAAGGAGCTCCTCACATGATGGGTCCACCGGTGGAGATTTGGGAGACTCCTTGGGTTGTGATTCCAAAGGAGAATGAGGTTCTGAGTGAGCTGCAGAGTCGTAGTCGGTATCAGAGTTGGAAGACTACGGTCTGCTGGGTAGAGAGGCAGTGGCGGAGCCAGGTTTGGGAGCATTTGGGAGCCAGGGGGGCCATTCAGTCAATCACGGGCTCAACAATGGGTGCTAAACAGTGAATAAAGATGGTGTCAGGGCGCCACTACTCACACTGGGAGAGCCAGGAGGGGTGACTGCCCCCCCAGCCCCCCTCTAGCTCTGCCACTGTAGAGAGGCCATGTCTGGAAGCTCCTCTGTGATGTTGACGCCCAAGAGGGCCCCAACTGGATGCCTGCTAGAGTCCCTATCTGACGACCGATGGTCAACCAGGGATGGGCTCCTAGGAACTGCCCTGGGGGTCGGGGTAGAAACCATGACTGGATGCGGGTGTCCTGGCTCCTGCAGGAGATGCAATTTTGCGTCCTTTCACCAGGCCAGAATTGTCCCCTGTGGTTTCAGCTGAGGAGGAGAAGATGGAGGAGGCAGTGGAGGCTGATAGCCTGGAAATCCCAAAGAAGAATATGGGTGGTAACCAGGAGTCTGTTACCAATAGGGATAAGGCTGATGATGGTACCTCTGGTACATATGGCCCGACGTCAGGTACCTGGTCGAACATCTGGCTTATCTGCGCCAGGTAAAAGGGGAACTGCGGTGCAGGTAGCCGGGTTCGTGGCCTGTAGGACCGGACGTGAGGGGCCAAGGTCCAGTAGAAGGGGAGCTGAGGGACCGATAGGAATATATGGGTCCGTTGGCAGGCCTGGGGTCCCAGCAGGAACCCGGAAAGGGTTGGGCGGCAGCTCCGGCATTGGAGCAAAAGATCCAGAGGCCATCCCCAAGTTGGGAGGAACGCAAACGGGAGAGTGGCCTGGTGTCGGGGGCCTAAGAGGACCCAACGTCTGATCAGAGAAGAGCGAGGTGGGGTAACAGAATAGAGACCCCCGTCAACAGGCCCTCTGGGGAAGTGGGAAGCTGGAAAAGAAGGCCCCATGTAGGAGACAGAATCCCCTGGCCAGAAGCACCCATGTCCCAGAGTTCCGGGGAAAACGAGGGGTCGGACTGAGTCAGAGAGTCCTGGGAGGGAGAACCCTCATGGGACGAGAGGGTGCCTGGAAGCTGGCTCTGCTTGACATTGGGTACAACAGACAGGCCTGATGGGAGAGCTTCGGCCAAGTGGTCATCGGGAAGGCTGGCGACTGACTGATCAGCCTTGATCGAGTGGACAATGGAGGAGCCGACGTCCAACTTATCGGTCGTGGTCAAGCGGGCAGCAGCACAGCTGGAGTCTGGCTTATCGACCAAGGCTGTGCATCCGGCGACAGTGCTGGAGGGTGAATTTTCGGCCTGAGAGCTATTGACAGGCTCCGAAGCAAGATCCTCCTGGGAAGAACACCCCTGTCGCCCTATGACCAAGGTGGGGGGGGGGGTTGGCAACCGTTCCGCCGGGGTGGATGGAGACTGAGGAGGAGCAGTACTCACCGAGGTAGATGCCCAACCTGAAGTAGCTTTGATTGCCTGGCGATGCTGGGTAGAATGGGACCGGTCCCAGTCCTGGTGCTTCTCCTTTTTCCTTGCGCTCAGAGGTGGGTAAAGAGGATCATTCCCACAGCTTCAGAAGCTCCCTTTTCCATCGATGTTAGGCATTTTTTCAGCAGGTGGGCATTGAGGGCTTTCTGGCACCTGATGCATGTGGCCTTGTTAAAGGACTGGCAGATGTCACAGTCATCAACTCGGTATTTTGGGCCTAAGTAGAGGACGCAGTTGGAGTGATCGTCACCGTGTGGAATCTGAGCGCCACACTATGAGCAGTTCTTCTTGGTTCCACGTGACTTAGAAGACATGCATTAAACTGGGGAAAAAAATAAATAAATAAAAGAACAAGAAATACTCATAAAATGACGGTCGACTGTAGCCGAGTTCACCACAAGGTCCGACGTATACAGGTCAATGGTGGGAAAGAACTGGAGGGCGGGCTTGAGGACCGCCCCTTACATACTTTCATGCTCACGTCCCATCATGTGACGCCAGGGGTGGTCCTCCGCTATGTATTGCTAGCTAGAAGTTTGCTGTGCGATCCTGATGCCAGGGAGTGCAGTCCTATCTGTGAAGGCCTACAGTAGAAACCCTCTCGAAGTAAGAGCCACTGTTACTTTCAAGTGAGTAGTCCCTAGAGGATGGCTAGGCCAAAGCCTGCTCTCCTCCTTGAAACAATATCCAGACTGTAGTGTTTACGGAAGGTATGGACTGAGCTCCAAGTAGCAGCCACACAGATATCTGCTGCTGAAACATGTCTAGGGATGCAAATAAAGTGGCAACACCCCTAGTGAAACGACCTTTAACTGGTCCCGGTAAAGGTTTTTCGTACTTCTGGTAACAAAATACTATGCAGTTGACCAATCATTTGGCCAAAGTCTGCTTAGTCACTGGTGCCCCTAACATTCGTTGGATAAAGGAGACAAACACCTGGTCCATCTCTGTAGAAGATCGAGTGCAATATATGTAGAAACGAAGAACTCTGCGAACATCCAGAATATGTAACAGGGCCTCCCCTTTGTTGGAATACTCTGGGTAGTAAACTGGAAGTTGAATGTCCTGGTTTAGAGTAAACTTGGACACTACCTTTGGAAGAAACTTAGGATTGGTGCGCATCCCTGTGAAAAATCAAATAAGGCTCTTTATACATCACAGCCTGAAGCTCAGAAATCCTCTGAGCAGAAGTAACTGCAACCAAAAACAACACTTTCCAAGATAGGAAGCGTAGCTTGCAAATTGCGGCTGGCTCAAAGGGAGGCAACGTAAGCTTTTCCACATAAATAAAAGGTCCCAGGGGGAACGGGGTCCCTCCTAGGAGGTTAGATATGCAGAATGCCATGCAAAAAAGTATTGGACATATCTAGTTGTGCCAGGGTCCTGCCTTCCATAGGTACATGGTAAGCTGACAGTGTAGAAAGGTGTACCTTTATGGACAAATAGTTGAGACCTTTGTCAGATAGGGAAAGAAGGTAATCCAGTACCGAATTTACTGGGCAGGTAAAGGGATCCATGGAACAGGATGCTGCCCACAGACAGAAGTGTTGTCTTTTCGTGGCATATGTGGCCCCTGGTTGAGGGTTTGCTTGAGGCCACTAGGACCTCCACTACCCTTGCAGATACCCCAAATCTGTCTCTGGCTAAGTCTGCAGGAGCCATGCATGCAGATACAGTGACTGGAGATTCAGGTGTACTAAGGTTTCCTGTTCCTGGGACAGCAAGTGAGGAGTCAAGAGTAAGGGAATTGGAGGTTCCCATGCCAGCTGTTGCAGCAGCGGGAACCAGATCTGTCAAGGCCAGAATGGTGCAATCAGGATCATACCCGCCTGCTCTGCTTGTAATTTGAGTAACACTCTCTGAATCAGTGGGAAGGAAGGGAAGGCATACAGAAATCTCCCTGCTCATGAGAGGGACGACGTGTCTCACCAAAAAACACCACTGCCCTGGATCTAGCGAGCAGAAATTGGGCAGTTTGGCGTTACGTGGGGACACAAAGAGGTCCAGTTATGGAAGGTCCCATCTTGTGAAAAGGTCATCTACTACGTCCTGTAGTAGCTCCCATTCATGAGCCTGAGACTGTTGTCTAAGGTGTTTTGAACCACTGGAACATGGACTGCGGTGAGTTCCTGGTTGTGCTTCACTGCCCAGTACCAGACCCTCATGGCTTCCCTGCAAAGGGGGTAGGGAATGTGGGTCCCCCTGTTTGT
Source organism: Neoceratodus forsteri (assembly GCA_016271365.2). Classification (NCBI taxonomy): domain Eukaryota; kingdom Metazoa; phylum Chordata; order Ceratodontiformes; family Ceratodontidae; genus Neoceratodus; species Neoceratodus forsteri. The sequence goes on from CM057449.1 coordinate 826,849,907, forward strand.
TGATACAGAAGATCACAGGCATGTTGTCTGACCAGATCAGTAGAGGCCATGGCAAGAGAATCGTTTGAAATGCCTGTAGGGCATACAGAACTGCTCTCATTTCCAACATGTTTATGTGGCGGTCATGTTCCAGAGAGGTCCAAGACCCTCTTGTCTGATGGACTCCGAAATGTGCACCCCATCCTAGTCCTGAGGCATCCATTGTCAGAATCTGCTGAGGACTAGGATTTTGGAAGGGAGCCCCGAATTCTAGCTGGGAAGGAGAGAGCCACCGCTCCAGAGTCTGACGCACGGCCTTGGAGACTCGGACTGGCTGTTCGAGATTGTCCAGGCGCTAGCCCCACTGAACTCTGAGATTCCACTGGAGAACCCTCATGTGTAGACAGGCAAAGGGAACAGTTACGATGGCGGCTGCCATGTGGCCTAGCAGCTGTAACACCATTCTGGCCGGAACTTGATTTGTGGAGGCAACTATTCAAGCCAATGCCATTAGTCGATCTGCCCTGTCTGAGGGAGAAGGCCCTCGCCTGGAGAGTGTCCAAGACGGCCCTTATGTATTTTAACCTCTGAGTGGGTGGGTGGGGGGAAGAACGATTTGGGAATGTTTATGGTGACCCCTCAGACCCTGAAACATGCGAAAGGTGTCTTCCAGAAAGCGACACAGCTGAGCTCTTGTAGGAGCTGTTATTAACCAGTCATCGATGTAGGGGTAGATGTAATGCCCCTGCCTCCCGAGAGCTGCTGCCACCACTGCCAGGCACTTGGTGAATACCCTGGGTGCTGAGGAAAGGATGAATGCTAGTGCTCTGAATTGATAGTGCTCTTCTCCCTGGAAGGTGAAGCAGAGGTACTTTCTGTGGGATGGCAGGATCTTTATATGCATGTAGGCATCCTGCATGTCCAGGGAGCAGAGCCAATCCCCTTGGTGAATCATAGGGAGCAATCCCGGTAGTGTCACCATTCTGAATCTTTTGTACTCTATGAAAGTGTTCAGTTGGCTGAGGTCCAGGATGGGACGAAGGTCCCCTGTCTTTTTCGGTACGAGGAAGAAGTAGGAGTAGTATCCCTGTCCTCTTTCAGACAGAAGTATGGCCTGGATTGCCCTCTTGCTTAGGAGGGCTTGGATTTCTGCCCCTATAAGCCCTGCATAGAGTGGGCAGCAATGGGAGGGCACAAGTGGGTTGTCTGCAGGGACCTGCGTACAGATTTTACTGATCTGGGACTCATGAGGGTGTTCCTGCCTATTGCAGTTCTTGTACTGAATGTCAGAAAGTAGCCCTGGTGACTAAAAAAGACAAGACACCCTTGATGCCCCTACCCTTGATAGATGTGCCTTTTCAGAAAACTGCGATGGAAGTGGTTGGCCCCTTAGACACAAATAAAATAAAAATCATTTTAGTAGTATGTGACTACACTGCTCGATACCCCAGAGGCAGTTCTAATGCATACTGTCACAGACCTAAAAGTGGCAGCACAGCTTGCCAAAATTTTCAGCAGGGTGGGCATACATAAAAAGATTACTGATCAGGGTACTAATTTTGGTGCTGTATTACCGAAGGAGCTGTATTAACTACTAGTTATCTCTGCCACAAGAACCTCTCCTTATCACCCTCAGACAGACGGTCTTGAAAAATGTTTTAATCAAACCCTAAAATAGAAGTTAAAAAGTTTTGTGGAAGGTGAAGGGAAAGACTGGGATCAATATTTACATTACCTGTTTTTTGCTTATAGAGAAGTGCCACGAGCATCAACAGGGTTTTCACCTTTTAAAATACTGTATGGTAGAAAACCTAGAGGGCTACTCGATGTAATAAAGAAAAATGTGACGATAACCCGGCTCAGAAACAATCTATTACGTCTTATAGGTGTGCATTGAGAAAGAAACTGGCAAAGTATGATGAAATTGCCAATAGCAATTATGAAGAAGCCCATAAACAGAAGGAGCATTATGACCATGGGATAAAAAAAAAAAAAAAAAAAAAAAAATCAGGTTACTCACCTGTAGCAGTAGTTCTAGGAGTGGTATTCATTCACAAAATCTGGCAGTGTCCTTTCCCTTTAAGATGTGCCAGAAAGTCTTCAAGCTGGCTCCTCTCACCCACCCAGGTGGTTAACTCCCTCAGCTCCACCCCATGATGCCAGATCTTGCCCGCTGAAAGCAGTGTTGTGCGCCAAAGCCAGAGGAGGTTGGGTGGGTCAGTGTGGATGAACAACATATACCACTCCTAGAACTACTGTTACAGGCGAGTAACCTGTTTTTGTAGGGACATGGATATGTTGTTCTACCCACACTATCTGGCAGACTCTTAGCAGTTCTCTGGGAGGAGGGGAGCAAGGTGCACACCCCCTACTTAGGAAACAGAGATTGGAGAACTGAGACCACAAAACAAGCATCCCGGTGTGACTTGAGGTCAGTGTGGTAATGGGAAATGAAGGCGTGTGCTGACCTCCAGGCAGCAGCCCTGCAGACTTCCTGGACAGGGACGTTCCTGGAAGTAGCCACCGAGGCAGCGGTATGACGGGTGGAATGAACCCTTAAGCCCTCTGTCACAGGGTGCTCCCTGTGATGAGCAGAGGCCAGATATTCTAATAAATACCCCCCCCAAAGAAATCAAAGTACCAGGTGCTGATAGCAAAGGTATTTATGTGAAATATAGAAATACATTTTATATATATATATATATATATATTTAATGAAGGCAAAAATACATCGTATGTTAGTTAGGCTACAGTTGTTAGTTGAGAATAGTTAGTTGAAAACTCATTTGATTTCGCCAACCGGTATTAAGGCGCATTAGGGATACGTCAGCCCCAACCTCACCCCATGATGTGTGCAAGCAGAAGTATAGGAGAATGGGGTGAGAGTTAGGACCCACGATCCCACGCGCACTACAATGCCGGCTGGGGGTGGGCGGGGGTCCAAGGGGTTTTCAACCCAACAGCATTCTCACTTTGTCGCTGGAACAACCCCAACTAATGCATTAAATGGAGTTTTTGCCTCTAATTTCCTTCTTTGAGAATGATAACGAGAAATAGTGAATGTAATGCATGGGCGGAGCTAGCCCTGGCTAGATATTGCAAGATGGAGCTGGCCCTTCGGGTCTCCATCATCCTCGCCTACATGATGTGTTGTGCCACTAATAGGACAGCAACGCAAAACAGAAATGCTAACAGTATTATTATGGTAACACAAGCACGAATGAGAACAGAAAGGCGTAACGCATTGGTGTATGATGGAATGGTCTGCCACGTGATGTGTTGTCACATAGTAACATGGTGCCTGCAAACAGAAATGTCACATGGGCATGGTGATGTGAAGTGAAACAGTAAGATAAACAGTACTGTAGACAGAAATGGCAAAAAATAACAGAAACGCAAGCGTAAAATGAAAATGCAAAGGATAACGCACATGGTGGCGCAGACATCAATGGTAGGTGAAACGGTACGGATCCGGCAAGTGAAAGGGCAACAGTAACAGGTCAAGCACAGGCTGGTTTTTCCCAAAACCTGCATTGAGAAAGACAGTGAGTACAAATAATGTATGCAAAATAATGAGTATCGGCGCAGAAAATGAGATCTTGGAATACTAAATACATTATATCTCAGGAACCGTATTTATGTGAAAAAAAATTTAAAAGTCATATTATTTACAACTGTCCTGGCTAATATGAATCTTAGCCCCAAATGGGGCTAAGAAATTTTCCGACGAAAAGTCCGTATCTCGTGATCGCTTCCGAGATACGGGCCTGAAAGGCGTATGAGCCAACGTTTAATGTTATCCTATGGGAAAAAAGAAAAGTTTGAGCGCATACTTTGCCTCATTGTAATGTTTTTTCACCACACTACTGAAAGGCACATCTGTGGGCTGTTGGCTGTCTTCCTCCAAATTTCAGGAAAAAGACTAAACCATTATTTTGCAGCAGGGCTCCAAATGATTTCTGTTATGTCGGGCGCCGTAATGTTATCCTATGGGAAAACCGCTTATTTTGGAGTGCCGTAATTTTGCCGCCATGTGATATTTTTTTTCACCAAACTACTGAAAGGCACATCTGTGTACTGTTGGCTGTCTTCCTCCAAATTTCAGGAAAAAGACCACACGCATATTTTGCAGCAGGGTGCCAAAGGATTCCTGTAATGCTCGCCGTGATGTTATCCTATGGGAAAACTGTCAACTTTGGAGTGCCATAACTTTGCCAGTGTAATATTTTTCAATACAACACTGAAAGGCACATCTGTAAGATGTCGGCTGCATTCCCTCCAAATTTCAGCCCAAAACTCCCAGCGGTTATTTTGCAGTGCAGTGCCAAAGAATTGCTGTCATTTCCACACAGACTAGAAAAAATTACTGTACTCTAATTTGTAAAGCTTTCGCAGTGGTTTCATGACACTTTCGCGAGCATCGGTAAGTACTTTTTCCAGAAATTGAAAAACATATTTCTGGGGTGTTTTACCACAAAATAAAGACATGGCAAGCATCCCTCAGGTCCGACTTCAGGTGAATAGCAAAAAATTAGGGTTGCTAGAGGGTCCTTAAATTTAAATGCCAACCATTTTTCTGATCACCAATCGAAACAAACACGATTTAAGTAAAGTACAGGCCCATTTTAAAGTAAAAATGCTATTTTATGAAAGTGTTGAACTTTTTTAACTTTTTCCATTGACTTATAATGGGAAACTGTTTTTTGAATAACTTTTGAACGCTTATATTTTTCATGAAATCTTGAAAGGCACATGGGGACCTCGGCTGCACGTGCTCCCTGAAGATTTCGGGCCGGGTCACGCAAACTGTACGAATTCTGTAGGCGCCAATTGTGAATTCCAGAAAAGCGTAACTATGATATCGCGAGCACTTATCAACTCCGCATCGTGATATCCGGATCAGTATGAAACTTGGCAGATCCCTGGGCCTATGGTTCTTGATCATAAATTCCAAATTTCAGGCAAATCCATCAAACGGTTGCAAAGTTATTAAGGTGCAAAGTTTTGGGGTTTAACATAGAAATGGCTCCTCAACCCTAACTATGGTAGCACTACCGTGCTACCATAATATGTATATATAGATAGACAGATATATATTAAAGGGGTATTGCCTTCATGGGAGTGAAAATACCTTAAGTGACCAGTTGCTCTAGATATGGACTGTAAATACAGGTTACTCACCTGTAACAGAAGTTCTAGGAATGGTATATGTTGTTCATCCACACTTATTGGCAGGTTCCTTGCCGCTTTAAATTTTGCCGGAAAAGGTCTTCAAGCTGGCTCCTCCACCCACCCAGGTGTTAAAACTCTCAGCTCCGCCCCATGGCGGCAGATCCATAGCCCGCTGGAAGCCAGGTTGTGCGTCCCGAGCCGGGGGCGGGTGGGGTGGTCGTGATGAACACACCATTCCTAGAACTCCTGTTGTCAGTGTGAGTAACCTGTGCTTAGGGACATGGATATGTTGTTCATCCACACTTATTGGCAGACTCCTAGCAGTACTCCAGGAGGAGGAGGCCAGGCTATTAATTTGTCTTAGAGAGAAAGACTGGAGAAACGAGGCCCCAACCAATATCCCGGCGTGACCCAAGGTCGATGTGGAAGGGGAGACGGTAAGCCTGCTTCCGGGCAGAAGCCCCACGGATATCCTGGGCCGGAGTATCCTCGGAAGCAGCCACCGGTGCAGCGGAAGGGTGGGTAAAATGAGCACTTATCCCTCTGGGAGGCTCCATGCCTGCCCACCTATAGCAGAGACCTATGCAGAAGGTGACCCACCCGCTCTTCGCCTGCTAGGCTGCAGGTCTGCCAGGTGCTCCAGCGTAGATGACAAACAGCTGGCGAACCTTTCCTGAATCTCAGCCTCACGCCTCTGGGTAGGTGGTTGATAAATAGGGCCCCATGGAACCTATATGCGGCCTCCGAGTGTGTGAATGGGGATGAACCCGCAGAAACAATACCCGGTTAGGGAAGACTCCGCCGCCTGGAAGGAACTTGGGTGGTGAGACAACCATCCTGGAAGACCAGATAAGGAGATTCAAAGGAGCGCCTGGAACTCTCCCTCTCTTCTGGATAGCAGAGCGCCCCAAGGGTAGTCTTCCCCCAACAGGTGAGGAAACTTCGCACCTGTGCATGGTTAGATAAGCTTGCCGACTAAGCCCATACCAGCGCAGGTCCACAGAAAGGATCTCTCCCCCAAAGGGAGGTGTGATCGAGGCCCAGAAAGGGGCCAGACCACCTATCCTGCGCTATCAACTGCCTCCCGGCCCTAATTGGAAGACAAGTGATCAGAAGCTACCTAGAGGGTCACGGCTGAAGCCCTAGTTCAAAGAACGGACCACAGATGGTCCGAATGCCTCGGGATGGAGAGGGCCAGGCCCCATCCCCTCATCAAATGGAGAACTCTACCCATTGAAGGCGAGCATGTTTGGCCGACCTCTAGCAGGATGCCTCGAACGCCGAGGACCTTGCAGGTGATTCCATAGTCCTGGCCCCTCAGCCGCACAGGGACCAGGCCTTTCAGTTGCAGGGATTGAAGGTCCAGATGGAACCTTCCTTGAAAACAGAGATCAGGACCGGTCGGACTGGCATCCCGGGAGCCTGGGGTTGAGACTGAGGAGAGCTGGATACCAGAGCTGAACCCAGTCTGACCACATCAGTACATCACCGCGCCTAGTCCTCCCTTGCCTTGCTTCCGCGTGGTCAAGGGAAATGGGGAGAGGCGAGAAAGGCTCAGGGTCTGCAACCTCAACGCATCCCCACAGCAAACCCTGTTGAGGGGCCGGGCATGAGACAGTCTCAGCCTCAGATTCTCCCTGGAGGAGGAGGGAGAAGATCCTGTGCTCCTGCAGGGAAGACCACTCGTGAGGCTTAGCTTATGTCTGGCTTAGGCAGCCAGGGAGTTGGAGGCTCACTGCCATCAAATGGCTGGGAACCCCCGCCTCCGACTGCGCCGGAAAACCCAATGCGGAGGAACTCTCCTTACGCGAGGCAAGGGGTTCAGTCGAACCTGGCATGGGTTAGCACATGGTTGTGGTGCTGTCCGCATGGACTTAAACCACTAGACCGCGTAAACGGGACCGAGCAGTGCAGCTAAGCGGACCGCCTGGAGCTCCAGCGGTAGGAAGGACATCGGGACTCCCGAGAGGAACAGAGGCGAAGCACTCTGTATTCCCCTAGATGGGCACCCCCACCCATCCGAGAAGCATCGGTCGGAGAAGACCGGCGACTCAGGGGGGACGAACAGGATGTTCTCCTGCAGGAGTTGGAATGGTCCGATGGGGAGTGTTCCCCTAACTCCTGGGCTGTAGTCACGAACTGGTCCGAGGAACGCAGCACTGTGACCACTGGCTGGCCCGTCCCACTAGGGGAACGATGAACCAGCTGGTCCAACAGACCACGCTGGAGCTAGGGCCCTGAGGCTCTAGGAGGTCCCGAGGGCACACCACTCCGGCCAAACCTGACTGGGAACGGGAGGAAGAACCCTCAGCCCTGTCCGGCCTGGACTGAGCTCGGACTCAAGAGTCGAGCCTCAGTCCGGGAGAAGCCTCACCCACTAAGGCACGCAGTTCCAACGTGGCTCTGCAAAGGGAGACCAGTCTGAGCCTGGAAGGGTTTTAATCAGGCCGCCATCCGGGTGGGGTTCGCCTGACCCCCCAATGCCGCAGAAACCATGGAGCAGAGGAACGAAGGCCCGGCCAGGAACTCGTAAGGAGATCTCTCGCTTAGGAAAGGGAGGGGTCTCCCAAGAAATGGACAGAACGAGGAGCAAGTACGTCCTGGAGGCCCAGAAAGAAGCCACACGCCTCGATCGGAGGATGGGATATCTGCAGAGGGACCATCCGGGGGCAGAAGGATGGTCGCAAGCCCCCCGTCCGTTTGAGACCAGGAATACCTGGACACGAACCCAGGGTCAGAAGGAGGGCCCACCACCTCCCTGATCACCTCTAATTAGAGGGCCAGGCAAGTCGGCTCAGCAGTCCGACCTAAGAGTCTGTGGACCCAATATCCTGTGGGCAACGGCTCGTAGGGAAACCTGCTCGCAACCCGGACGGACTTCTCCCTTAGCACCACCCAGGAGGAAGAGGGTGTGCAGTCACCCCACGGGAAACCTGGGCAGGGGCGACGGGCTGGGGACAGCGCCTCAGTCTGGCCACTGAGCAGGCTTGGCGGAGGAAGAGGCCGAGGGGATCTCGGATCCCTACCTCCCTCTTTTCCTTTTGGAGGAAGATGCTGTCTGGCGACAGGCCGCCCAGCGCATGCCTGCTGGCCCTCGTATGGGCCGGGTCGGAACCGCGAGGCCAGGGGCAAAGGGCTTATGCAAAGGCTGACTGCTGCCCTTGTCCCTCCGGGCGGGAGTGACAAGAGTCCGGAGTGGCATTAGACTTCTCGGGCCCCTGGATATGTCCCTCCACTCCAGGGCCGAAAAGGTCAGGCCCCAAGAAGGGGATGTCGCCAACTCGGGCTGGGTTTCCAAGGAGAAGGAGGATAATGTCAGCCACGCCCTGCGGCGCATGGCCACTGCGGCCGCCACCGATCTGGCACAGGAGTCGCCTAGATCCAGAGCCATCTGGAGCTGCTGTTTTGCAACTGCCCTACACTGGTCCCGCAACCGCCGGACCGTGGTCTGCAGGTCGGCCGGGAGATGAGGGAGGACCTCATCCAGGGAGCCCAAAAGGGCGTGGGAACAGTGTGCCATCAGTGCCGCCGAGCTGGCCTGGACGGAGGCCTAGGAGGACGCGCGTAAACCTTCCGCCTCGACATAGTCCATCCTTTGGACTCTTTGTCAGGGGCCTATCCACATCCCTGGCTTTCCAAAACATTGTCGTGACTACCCTTCAGCCGAGGGTGCTCCAAGAAACCGGCAGAGAATCGATAGGGTATTTCCTGGCCACCCTGGCCAAGGCGAGGGGCAGGAAGTAGGCCACCACCAGAGCTCAGGCTGGGCCCACACTGCCTCAGCCACCTGGAAGGCCTCCGAGGGAGAGCCCCCTCGGTCCAGAATCTCCGTAAGGGGCCCGTTTGGAAACGGGCTCGAGCTGCATCCCAGTGAATTCCGAGATGAGCTGGAGCAGACCCATAAAGGACGATGGGCTGTCGTCCACGGAATGTTCCGGGGAAGACCATGGGTCCTCCCTGCTAGGAAACATAACGGAGCCGACTTCAGGCTCCGAGGGGTCTGCAAAAAGCTGCCGCAGGCCTAAGTCACTCTTCGTCCGCTGAGGGTGGGCGGGAGTGAGGGGACCGAATAACCTGCGGGACAGGTCATGGCCCGACCCGGGTTCCGCTGAGGACGGCGGGGCAGTGAAGCTCAGACAAGCAACCAGCCCTGGAGAGGGCTCCTCGACTGCCTCGAGCGGCTGCGTCGGCCGACCGGGCGGCGGCTGCTTTCTAGCCGGAGAATGAACCGGGGTCGATTGATTCCCGGACAACAACAGCTGCTGCCACATAAATTCCTCGTAAAGTCGACGGCAATGGCATACGAAGACAATTTCCTCATCCGGGAGAGGGGACGAGGAAGAACGGCACGTGCACTTGACTCGGTGCCCCGACCGAGAACGCCGAGGTCGGCGTAAGCGGCTAGACCGAGAGGAGGACCGAGACCGAGACCCGAATCCTCGGGGGAACCGAGGGTAGGCCTGGGAGGGAGCGGAGCACACCCGCTCCTCCTTCGGCTCGGAGAAAATGGCCCAGGACTGTCGACCCGAAGGAACCGGCAGAACCTCAGCCCCCGCCGGGGGGACTGGTGAAGGGATTGCGGCACTAGCAGGAGACAGCCCAGATGGCGGGCCGAGGCTGGCCACGCCGACGGGGTCCTGGCGGCTGACCTGGCGGGGACACCGTGAGGCCAGTGGCGGCCGCATCCTCGACTGAAGCCGGCGTCCAGCCCGGCAGGGGAGGGACTTTCCCGCTCCTCGGAGGCAACGAAGGGACCCTGCCTGCGGCACCTTGGACTTGGGCCGGGGCAGGTCCCAGGGTCCCTCTCCTTCGAGAAAGTGACTACCGAGGCTCCTTGAACGAAGCTGCATGAGTAGAGCCCAAGGACAGCGGGATAAGCGCCGCAACCGAGGAAGAGGGAGGTGGAGCCACCCCCTCCCTGGCGGGAGGAAGATCGAGCTGCTCAGAAACAGCCGAAGCAGATGCTGCCCGACGATCCGAGGGATTCTCCGGGGCGGGAAAAACTACCGGGTGCCCGAGCCCCGAACAGGCCGCATGGTCCTCCAGAGAGCTGGCCGAAAGGGCACAACAAAACTCGCAAAGCTGAGGATCATGATCCAGGTCAAGGCAGTAAACGCACGTGGAGTACGGGTCTCTCCTGGAGGAATTAACCGGGCGCCTCCCAGGGCCGGAAAAAGAATGAGCCATTGCCGCAGCGAAGAAGAAAGGATCGAAGTTTCAGAAAACTTCCAATTGATGTCGAAGACCGAAAATTTTCAGGAACCAGTCGAAAACGCAGAGCGCTAAGAAGGGAACCTGAGCTTCCAAGCGGTAAGGAAGATCTGGCGTCATGGAGCGGAGCCGAGTGTTTTACCACCCGGGTGGGTGGGAGGAGCCAGCTTGAAGACCTTCCAGCAAGATTTAAAGCGGCAAGGAACCTGCCAATAAGTGTGGATGAACAACATGTCCATGTCCCTAGAACTCGTCTGTTACACAGCTCTGCAGAACCCTTTTAAAATATCCTGCTAGAATAATGCACAATTGTCTGTGCCCTTTCTAGGATGTTCCTTGACCAGTATCTAGTATACAAAAGGAACATAACTCTTAAAGAGGTTTTATCAACTCCTATCCCGCAGTTAAAAACGAAGTATACCCTGATTCTGTATGAAGGCTCATGTTGCGCTGGGTATGCAAACCTCCAGAGAAGGAGTATGTAAAGAGAGCAGGACGTGCTTCTTTATAATATGCCGGTGCCCTAAAACATGGAAAAGGCATTAGGAGCCGAAACAGTTGCTTGGCAGGGTTAATATAAAACCCCTAGCTCCGATGTGCAATGTGCCTGTGATAGCGAGCAGCTGGCAGATTGCCAGAATGCAACTGCAGCTGCCCTGCTTCTTTGGACAGCGCTTTGCACTCTTAGGCGAGCACTTCAGGGGAAAAAGGGACCGTAAGGTCCCTGAGAGTAGAAAATACAGCTCCGTGCCCCAGTGTAGTGTGTTAGTCATGGCTGAATGCCAGAACATAATTGCAGCTGCCCCGCTTGTCAGTCAATCCTATAAACTATGCACAATAAAGTGGGGTCTAAAGAAAGCTAAGAGAGCGATAGCTTTATGATTTATTCAAGTAGGGCAAATGTCCTGACTGAGTGTGGGGATAAAACAGAGGAGCAGGCTACAAAATCTTCTCTTTCTACTCCTGCATGTTACCGCTTGCTCCCTGTGGGATTTGTGGGCTCTACTGCCCTCTCTGTTGCATAGTTATATAGAGGGAGAGGTCAAGTCAGAGAGAGAGCAAAATTAAAAATAAAGGAAGCCTGTAAACTCTAAACAGTGGGCGGCAGGTTGATTTCAGCAACCTCTCTTTACATATCAATAACGCTATGCGCTCTAAAGAGTGCAACATTACAAACCCTGGATTACAACAGGAACTAAAAGAAAAGGTGGCTAGGTAGCTGCAAGGCAGCTCAGTAAACGAACTCAAAATGGGGCGAATTGAAATGTTTACCGTCGAGCTGATATTTCAGCCATCGGCTTGTGAAAAATATAAAGTTGCAAGTTATTAGGGAGTTGGTGAAGTATCCTGAGCTTACCAGAAACCCCCTAGTAAATTAGAATATTAGAAAATTAGAATAAGCAAGGTGAGGGCTAAAGAAATAAAGCCCTTACAAAAAGAAAAGTACAGGAGAACATTGTTCCTTTTGAGGCAGTATAGCACAGTGGTTTAAAGCTCTGAGCTGGAGACCTGGGTTTGAATCCCACAGCCCCCCCCCCACTTGCATACTGTGTGTCCCTGAGCAAGTCACTTAACTTCCTTGAGCTCCCAGGTTGCACCTGGAAACAAGCTTCAGCTTAGTGTGCCTCTACAGGTTAAACAATTTTCCCTTCCTTTTGGCTTGGTTTATTTTCAGTTACTGCCTGGTATCCTGAAGTTGACAAAGAGAAAGAAAATAAGGAGCGCGCCCTTATTCTTCTGTTCACTTGTCCAACTCAGGAATACCTATGGCCTATACATAAATAGTAGCAGTAGTCATTACCTGGTTCTGCAGTCAGGACTGTCTATAGGGCTGGCAGCACCAGAAATGGCTGCTTTTATAGAAGTAAGGAAGTGAGGTCACTCCAGAATGGGAGGGGCTTAATCCCCTAACAAACCTAATGATGATGCAATTAGGTATACTTGGGCTATTATAGCTCAGTGTTGCATACAAAGAAAGGGGTGTTGCTATTAAATTATGTGGGGGTAGATACATAGACAGTGTCAGCAGAGAGAGGGAGGCAGTACAGTGCAGTGGTTTAAGGCTCTGAGCTGCAAATCTGGTGACATCCAGCAGGCCAGACCTGGGTTTGAATCCCACAGATTCCACTTGCATACTGTGTGACCCTGAGCAAGTCACTTAACTTCCCTGTGCTCCCAGGTTGCACCTGTAAAAAAGCTTTCAGCTTAGTGTGTCTCACCTGGTTAAATAACTAAATAAAAAAAAATAAAAAGCAGATAAGGCCCACCCAGTCTGCCCATTTGAGCTTGTAAGTTCAATTTATGTTTTCTTAGAACTCTGTTGCCCCTTACCCTGACCTCCAGAATTCCTTTATGTCTATCCCATGCATTCTTAAATCCCGTGATTGTTTCAGCCCCCACCACTTCCTCTGGCAGGGTGTTCCACTTGTCCACCACCCGTTCTGTGAAGAAATTCTTCCTCACGTTTCCTCTGAATCGTCCTCCCTCCAACTTCATCCCATGCCCTCTAGTCCTGGAACATCTTTTTTGCTTAAAAATAGTGTATTCCTGCACCCTGTTCCTCCCTGTAAGATACTTGTATGTCTCTATCATATCCCCTCTCTCCCTCATCTCCTCCAGGGAGTACATGTTCAGTTCCTTCAACCTGTCCTCATAGGACTTGGAATGCAATCCATATACCATCTTTGTTGCCCTCCTCTGAACCTTCTCTACCCTGTCTATGTCCTTACGTAGGTAAGGTCTTCAGAACTGTACACTGTACTCCAGGTGGGGCCTCACTAGTGTCTTGTATAGTGGAATTATGACCTCCCTTTTCCTGCTGGTGATGCCACTGCCTATGCATCCCAGCATCCTAGTTACTTTACCTGCTGCCTTGTCACACAGTTTCCCTACCTTGAGGTCATCAGAGATGATAACCCCAAGATCCCTTTCCTGCTTGGTGCATGTTATAGCCTCCCCCCCCAACTGATATACTGTGCCAGGGTTTTTGTGCCCCATATGCATTATCTTGCACTTCTTTGCATTGAATTTCAACTGCCAAACCCTTGACCATTCTTCAAGTTTCTGCAGGTCACTTCTCATTCTGTCTACACCCTCTGGTGTGTCTACTCTGTTACAGAGCTTTGTGTCATCAGCGAACAGTGAAATTCTGCCTTCTAGGTCCTGCGTAATGTCACTGATGAAGATGTTGAATAGAACCAGTCCCAGCACTGATCCCTGTGGTACCCCACTGGTCACTCTTCCCTCTGTGGAGTGACAGCTTACCACCACCCTCTGTGTCCTGCCACCCAGCCAGTTACCTACCCACCACACTACTGTCCTGCCCACACCCATATTCCCCAGTTTGTGTAATAGTCTTCTATGTGGCACAGTGTCAAGGCCTTGCTGAAGTCCAGATAGGCCATGTCCACTGCCCTCCCTGATCCACCTCCCTAGTCACCCAGTCAAAAAATTCAACGAGGTTGGTCTGACATGACCTCCCCCTGATGAAACCATGCTGCCTTGGGTCCTGTAGTCCATTGACAACCAGATATTCCACCAACCTCTCCTTCAGTAGTGCTTCCATGATCTTCCCCACTACCGAGGTGAGGTTGACTGGTCTGTAGTTCCCCACTTCCTCTTTGTTCCCACTTTTGTATCAGGGGACTACATCTGCTGTCCTCCAGTCTTTGGGTACTTCCCCTGTTTCCAGTGATCAGTTAAACAGAATAGCCAGAGGTTCAGCCACCACCTCTCTTAGTTCTTTAAGGACCCCGGGGTGCACCCCATCTGGCCCCATTGCTTTATCAACTCTTATTACTTCCAGTTCCTTCAGGACCCTTTCTCGTGTAAAGGGACTTGTGTCCATTTCTGCACCATTCTCACCCTTGTACTCCCTTCAGACCCATTACCCTCCTCTTCCTCAGTAAAGACTGAGCAGAAATACCTGTTCAATATGTCAGCTTTACTGTTGTCATCCTCACGCTGCCCCCATCCTCCCTTCAGTCTCACTATCCCTCCCTTTGCCTTTCTTTTTTCACTTATGTACCTGTAAAAGGTTTTGTCCCCTCTACCCACTGATTTTGCAATGTGTTCTGTCTGAGCTTTGGCTTCCCTTACTGACCTCCCTGCCTCCCTTTGCTTCTCCTGGTACTTCTCCCTATCCCCTTCTGCCTGTGTCTTTTTGTATCGCCTGAATGCAATCTTTTTGGCTTTCACTTTTTTTGCTACCTCTCTGGAAAACCATAATGGTCTCCTCTTTATGTTAGACAGGTATGGTGGGTTACCTGGCGATCTAGACTCACCCAGTTTTATTTTTGTATATTAGGTAAGGGCCAGGTCAGGTGACCCCCCCACCTAAATGTATAAAAGTCTGCCACTAGGGTGTTAATAGGAGATAGAGATAAGACCAGGGAGTCAGTCTGGAACTGAGAGTCTGAGGGTTAGGACCTCAGAGGAAAGAGAGTGGCTTGAAGCTGAACCAATGACAATCATCTCTTCTGTAAGAATTTGAATCATTTGATGAAGGGGAAAAATAAAACGATAAATGCCATCCTGGCATTTTTTATGCATTGATTTTTGTTGTCTGCCTGCAATTTGTCTCCTGAACTAAGGACCCTTGGACACCCTCCGGGAGAATCCCTACCCGCCAACCTACAGCAGAGATCAATGCAGGATACAATCCACCTGTCAGCCTAGCTGCTGGTCTGTCAGGAGCAGCTTCAGCATAGATAAAATAGCTGGTGAACCTCTCCCTGAACTCCAGCCATGCACTCCTTGTAGTAGGCAAGCACTCGCCATAGTATGGAGCTTATGCTTGGCCTCCGAGGTGTGACTGGTGAAGTACACTGGGAGATTAATCACCTGATTAAGGTGAAACTCTGACACAACCTTCAGGAGGAACTACGGGTTGGGGTGCAGGACAACCTTGTCCCTGTGCAAGACCAGGTAAGGAGATTCCACTGAACCTGGAGCTCACTGATCCTTCTGGCTGACATGACAGCCACCAGGAAGGTGGTCTTCCGTGACAGGTGTAACACCTCACACCTGTGCATCGGTTTGAATGGCTTGCCCACGAGCTTTGCCAAAACCAGCAGCAAGTCCCACGGTAATGGTGGTTCATACACCAGAGGGGAAATGTGATTAAGGCCATTGAAAAAGCACCAGACCACCTTGTCCTGTGCCATCGATTGCTGACCGGCCCATGCTCGGTAAGCAGAGATGGTTGCCAGGTGCATCTTAAGGGTCATCGACCGAAGGCCTGACAGAGAGGGACCAAAGTTAGTCAGGGATGCTAGCCACTGGACAGGACAAAGAGTCCAACCCTTTGACCGGACACCAAATGGAGAATCTCTTCCATTTGAAGGTGTAGCACTTCCTGGTCGACTCCTTCCGAGAAGCCTCCACCATGGCAAAGACAGCTTCGGAGAGACCCAAAGCCTGGAACTCTAGCCGCTCAGGAACCTGGCTATCAGGTGCAGGGATTGAAGGTCCAGATGGAATACCTTCTCCTGATTGAAGGAAAGCAGTTCTGGTCATAGGGGAAGATGCCTCAGGAGCCTGCTGCTGAGACTGAGGAGATCGGGGTACCAGAACTGGCATGGCCAGTCCGGAGCCAGCAGGATCACCTGTGCCTTGTCCCTCCTGGCCTTGAGCAGCACCCTGTGGATCAAGGGAAAAAGAGGGAGCGCACAGAAGAGGCCTGGAGTCCAGGGCCCTGAGAAGGCATCCCCCTGCAGCGTTCCTTGCTGGGGGCAGGCACAAAACAGTCTCAGCTTGGTGTTCTCCTAGGAGGCAAACGGGTCCACCTGTGGGGTGCCCCACTGGGAGAAGAGGCTGTGAACTATCTCTGGGTGGAGAGATGACTCATGAGACACCTTCTCCACCCGGCTGAGGACGTCTGCCAGCTGACTGGAGCTCCTGCCACATGGATGGCTAGAAAATCTGCCTTCAGGCTGTGTAGGAGGGTCCAGTCACAAAGAGCTTCCTTGCACAAAGGCAAGGAGTGCATCTTGCCTTGTTTGTTGAGGTAGTACATGGTTGTGGTGCTGTCCTTCTAGACTTGGACCACCTGACCCTGAATGTGCAGAGTGAATGCAGTCAGTGCTAGCCGAACTTCCCTGGAGCTCCAGCATGTTGATGTGGCATCGGGACTCCTCGGGGGTGAGGGGCAGAGCCTGTGGGCTCTGTGTTCCCCAAGGTGGGCACCCCAGCCCATGAGAGAGGTATCGGTTGTCAGGATGACCGTTGGCTCTGGGAGGAAAAAACAGGATCCCTTCCTGCAGATGTGCTGGGTCTAACCACCACTGGATGGTGTCCCACATCCACTGGGTTACAGTGACCAGCTGGTCGAAGTGACCCTTGTGCTGAGACCACTGTCTGGCCATCTCCCACTGCAGGGAGCACACTGTCCAGTGGGTCCTCCGTACCATGCTGGTGCAGGCTGCCATGTAGCCCAGCAAGCGCAGGAAGTCCAGGGCAGTGTGCAACTGCCCACCCCGAAATGATCGGGCACAGGGGAGGGGGAGCCTCCACCCTGTCCGCTTGGAGCTGCAAGTGTCATGCTCCGCCCCGATGAAGCTGATCACCTGTGAGGGCAAGCGCTCGGACCTGGCCTCGTTGACCAGGAGGCCATGGGAGATGCAGGTCTGGAAGGCCAGATCCCTGGAGCACTCCACCTCCTGTCTGGAAGGACCTGCTAACAGCCAGTCATCCAGGTAAGGGACCCCTCGGCACTGCAGGTAAGCTGCCAACACTGCAATGCACTTGAAGAACCTGGGGGCTGAGGAAAGGCGAAAAGGCATGGCCTGAAACTCGTAGAGGGTTCCCTTGGCTCGAAAGTGGAGGAATCTTTGATGAGACGGATGGATCGGGACGTGAAAGAACACATCCTGAAGATCCAGGGAGCAAAAATGGAAATTATGTACCTACCGTAATTCTGATCTTTCTGTGTATCTTCACCATTCATCACTTTTGGGTACTTGGCCGGAGGTCATGACCCCACGGGAGCCCTTTTTTTTTTTTTGGATAGGCGAAGTCGATGCACTATAGGTGCCACCCTCGAAGCCGATGCACTGCGTGGCGCTCACGGGCTGGCCATTAGGTGTTGCTGACTCCACCCTCCCGCCAGTTCTGAGTCACCGCAGAGGTGAGAAAAGGGTTGGAAGGGTGGGACAAGGAAGTCCAACGGACGGACAAAGGAAAAGATATATAAACTAAAAGGAGAAATAAATGACTGAGAGGACAGGAGAAGTTTGAAGACTAAGGGGATTGGGTAGGGGCCCCAATCTCTGGAAGTAGAAAAGAAGGAGGGAGGGTGGGTTAGGGATTTCTAGAAATAAGGATAAGAGTGAGAGGGAGGAAAACAGGAAAAAACATACCCTGTAACCTTGACCTGTCTCCAGACTGTGTAGGAACTGTGAAGGAGTAGCCAACAGGCTAACTGCCAGAATTCAAGGCACAGAATCACTGACAATAACTCCAACAAAAGCAGAATCAGCTATTCTGGAAGAAAGACAGGATACAGGAATATATCCCCCCTCTCAAAAAGGAAATTTTGTTGTAAGAAACCTAGTTTCTTAAATTAATTGAGGTTATGTCCAAAGAACAAGGAAATCAAAGGAATGACGGGGAGAAGGGAAGAAGGAAAGAAAGCAGGGCAACTGCCAACCGCCACCCCACAGGGGTGGAGCCTAAGCAATGAAGAAGGAGTGCCCACCATCCTGACCACTCTGCCCCTAGATAGAATCATCCCCCTATGTGCCCAAAGTCACCCCACTCTTGACTAACAGAAAAGAGGGGGGCAAGAGAGGGGGCATAGAGAGGAAGGGGGACGCAGAGACTGAGGCCCCAGGGGGATGGAGGGGGGATTATGATGAATGGTGAAAATACACAGAAAGATCAGAATTACAGTAGGTACGTAATTTCCATATCTTATCTGTGTCAATCTTCACCATTCATCACCTTTGGGTGAGTGCCGAGCCCCCCCAAAAATGGGCTTTTAACCCTAAGGGGTTGAATCCCTTAGTTCTCAGTGGATGACACACTAAGAGGGAGAACCTTCACGGGTCTGGAGAGGCCCGAGAGTGGGGCGAACGAGACGGGACCCCCCGGAGGGGGTAGGAAGTTGCCCTGACAGACACCGTCTCACCCTACGGGAGAAAAGGAAGGTTCTCTGGTGAGCAGAGTTAATCACCCTAGGCCGGGCCAAGGGTGACAACTAGGAGAGATGCAGCCATGCTGTCCACCTAGTGCAGATTGCTGTCCCTATGACCCTGGCAGCTACCTCACTGGCATCATACGATGCCCTTGCTTGGTGTCTTGCCAGCTCCAGGCCACATGCAGAGAGTGCAATGGCTTGTCTGGTTTCCTCCGTGGCAGGCATCAAGGCTAGGAGCTGACCTAGCCTGGACCACAGGAACCTGTCATAGGTGGCATAGTGGGCCTGATGTGCTGTGATAGAGAGCAGCAACTGTACCGAGTAGAACGTCCTCCTCCCCAGAAGTCAAAGTCCATGGACTCTTGATCTGGGGGCCAGTAAAGGTCAGGGGCGCGAAGCCCATCAGGAGTGCCCAGTTGCGTCAATCCTGACTGGGGATGAGGCATGGAACCTGGAGACTCCGGGGGAGGTGGGCACAACACTGCTGGCAGAGATCCCTAGGGGCTGGGACTCGGAAAGGGACTCTGCCAGGAGCGCAACGACACCTCCCGAAAGGGAGCAGGCCAGGGGGGCACCACAAGGGTGTCCACACTGAAATCGCCCAGAAAGGCACGCTTCGAGTGCTCTGGACTGTGTTGAGTGGGCGGGGTGATGCACAGGTCCTCCAACATCCTCACGAGGAATCGCTGATATTCGCCGAGATCAGCAGCTGGAGAGATGTGGACAGATGGCTTCTCTCCCTCAGAAAAGGGGGATAAGGAGTCAGAGGACCTCGGAAGTTCAGTAGCTGACTGCTCAGAGGGAGGCTGAAAAACCTGTCTGTTCATAGCCCTGACACAAGTGTGAAACAGAGCAGCCACCGCTCTGAACTGCTCCCAGGAGAGAGGACCACTAGGACCAAGAATGCCTAGGAGCGCAGGATAATGTGGCAGAAGAGTGGGGGCAGAGCTGACAACAGAAATCGGCTGACCTCCGCCTGGGCTAGGGAGCGCACCAGGAGCCCTAGGGAAAGAAGGAGCTCCGGAAAACTCCACAGCCGACAGCTGATCAACCAAACTGGAACTGCCTAGGCTGTGCCCTGAAGAATCCCCCCGTGAGATGACCAGTGCCGTGTAGATCCAGAAGGATGGTCCCCTACCTCCAAAGAACGGGGCCCTCTCGAGGAAACCAAAAGGGAAAGGCGGAGATCCGTGCTACGGCTTCTCCCAGAGCCCGGGTGGGTTCTGGAAAAAGGCCGCCACACGGACCACATACCTCTTAACCCCTCGGAATCTGAGAGTTCCCTCCTCCTTGAGAGAGCCAGCCTAGGTAGCTGGCAGCCCTGGTCAGCCCCCGAAGGAGCTATACAGGGAGGAGCAGCACCCTCTCCTCCTGTGGGTGCTCCGATCAGCCCCAAAGTTGGGTGATCCAGGCACACAACCTGAGAGGGTACCACCACTGAGGGATCAGAGAACTCTCTGAGACCAGGCTGCAGAGCAATAGAGGCCTGCACCACTGTCTGCTGGTCAGCACCCCTGACCCTGGTCCCGGAAGTCACTGCCCGCTCCCCAGAGGGGGTCTGGCCCCCGTCTGTCGAGGACACTACCAAGGTGTCCACATGAGCAGCCAACTCCAAGGAGTCAGACTGTCTGTCTGACCTGCTCAGAGTCTGACTCTCGAAGAGGTGGAGACCGTTCTGTAGCAAACAGCGCGTGATGCCCGCCACCATCCCGACTGAAAAAGGCACCAGAAACCGAGACTGCACCAGAGTCAGTGCCGACATCCCCAACAGCACCGCGAACGGTGCCAAAAGAAGACATGGCTCCAACAATGGCATCAGCCTCGGAGCCGAACCTTGTCATGGCACCGTCTCGGTCACGGAGCCAAGACTAGAGACGGTGCCAGTGACAGCCCAGATCGTGCTCTTGGTGCCAAGGTCAGAGGCCCCCACGGCACCGACCTGCCCCATGGTGCCGCGAGCGGTGCCGAGGATAGAGATGGCGCCAACGATGGTCCAGACCACACTCTTGGCGCTGTGCACGGCACCAAGCTCTGAAACCCTCAAGACGCCGTGTCCATGCCCGGAGCCGTGAGTGGCTCCAGAACCGGACATGGCGCCATGCTCAACCACGGCACCACAGATGGCACCAGGGTGAGAGACAGTCAGGGACGGCACTGTAGAGCCTCCCCTGGCACCACTAGCACCATCGGCACTGCAAACGGCGCTGAGTGATGGACCAGCACTGACGACGGCACCGTCAGGGCCATGGGCGCCGATGGGGCGCTGAGGCCCAAGACGCCGGCGACAGATCAAGGCCGAGGATGGCGCCCGACCCAGGCCTTCCGACCCGCGGGTATGACACCAGGAAGCCTTCACCCCCCCAAAGGGCGATTCCTAAGGAGGTGCCTCCCGCCTGTCCCCCAGGGGGGACAGACTGAGCCTCCTGCACTGCGGAAGAGGCCTCTGCCATGGCTAGGCTAAGACAGGCAGAGTCCCCCTCCTCCTCGGTCCGTATAGAACCGGGAGGGGACCCGGAGGAAAGGCCAGGAGAACGCGGCTTGGCCCGAGTGCGCGACCGTCCCCCGAAAGTCGTCGGAGCTCATCCCACTTTCTATGTGCATTGCTCGATGACATGGTGGTCCATGGAGAAGCAGGTGTCGCACGAATCCATGTCATGCAGCGGGCCAAGACACGCGAGGCAACAGTCATGCTGGTCTGTGACAGAGTACTTACGGTCGCATGGGCACCGATGCACAGGGGGCAGTCTCGTCTTCAAAAGTTTTCTTGCCCCTCCGACTTAGACATGACCTACCTGAAAAGAACACCAAACAAGACCCGACGTCGCAAAATAAAATAAGGAAAAGTCTTACCAGGTGACGTCGAGTAGGGCGAACAGAACCGGCAGGACACTTGGAGCCGATGGACTTCAACACGAAGTCGATGAAATGGAGTCGATGAACTTAGTCTAACTGCAACACGGCGGCTTCCAAAAGGTAGGCCTTTCAGAAGAGATTTTCTTCACAAGCTTCCCACGAGGTGACCTCAACGGCGGAGACGAAGAACTGGCGGAGGGCGGAGTAGACAACACCTAATGGCAACCCGGGAGCGCCAATGCAGTGCAGGTCGCTCGAGGGCGGCACCATCGCGTGCATCGACCACGCATCCAAAAAAAAAAAAAAGATGCTCCCACGGGGTCATGACCTCTGGCCAAGTACCCAAAAGTGATGAATGGTGAATATTGACACAGATAAGATCCACGTTTCGCTTCAGAGATGTTATGATCTGAGAAAGAGTTACCATACTGAAGGTGCGCGACCTGAGGAACTTGTTCAGGTCATGCAGATCTAGAATAGGGAGCAGTCCCCTGTCCGCATAGGCACCAGGAAGTACCTGGAGACAAACCCTGGATGTTCTGTAGGATTTGCAACAGAAACCATAACCTCCTTGTGAAGTAGCTGGGCTATGTCATCTCTGAGAGTTGACAGCATGTCTGTGGAAACCAAGTCCTCTGGTGGGGCTCAGCAACGAGGGTACTGCTCGAATTCCAGCAGCAGACCCTGACCCACTACTTCTAGAACCCACCTGTCCGTGTTAACAATGGACCAGGCAGAAAGGAAGTAGCGCAGCCTACTCCCCACAGGAGGAGCCAGGGGAGGTGTGATGGGAATGAGGGAGGCACCTCTCATCCTGTCACTGGGCAGGTTTGGTGGGCGGCCCGGCTAAGGCGCCACCAGAGCCTCTCCCTCCTGGCTTATAGACAACCAAAGCTACTGACTTGGGCCAAGGTCGACAAGCCTGAGTCTGCTGGTCAACCTGTGGCTGGCTTGGCCACAGGAGTGGAGGTGGACCGAAAGGCCTTCCATTTCTGATACTGCTTGTAGCCCTTCAGGTCCTTGTGGGCAGATGTCACAGAGTCTAAGGTGGCACTAGACTTCTTGATGCATGTGAGGTGACCCTCGACCCCAGCCCCTTACAAGTCAGTGCCCAGAAAAGGGACATCTGCCAGCTTGTGCTGAATATCTACCGTGAAGGTCGAGATCCTTAGTCAAGCCCTGCGGCGCACTGCCACTTAGGCCATCACTGAGTGAGCACAGGAAGCCCCAATGTCCATGGCACTCTGGAGTTGTTGCTTGGCCACAGCTCAACCTTGGTTTTGGACCTGTTTGACCATGGTCTGAAGGTCCGCAGCAGATGAAGAAGCACCCCATCTAAGGTGCCCAGCAGGGCATGAGAGACGGGCCATGGGGCTCGAGCTGCCCATGGAGGCCAAACGAGGAGGCAGCATAAACCTTCTTAGCCGTGATATTCCAATTTTTGACTCTATCAGGCGGCTTGTCAACATCCCAAGTGTTGCCGGAGCGCCGGAACACAGAGCCGTCGACCAGCCCCTTGGCCGAGGGGTGCTCTGTGAATCCCAAAAGGGATCTGGTGGGCACCTCATACTTGTGGGCCATCCAGGCAGAAGGTGCAGGGCAGGAAGTGGGGTGCTGCCAGAACTCCAGGGCAGGGCAAAGAAAGTACAGTTATGTAAGAACTTACCGTAACAGTAGATCTTCAAGAGACGCTCTTGTAGCAGGTTCCACAATTAGGACTGACGCCACCTGATGGCGGTTCTGGCAATTTTTTCTTCCAGCAGTACCGACATGGGAACGCCCCCCGCCAACATCGGCTCCAACCCCGACGTCGCCCTATATACTGGAGACATTTCCCACGTGTTCCAGTCCTTGTACGCCCCTCATAAGGCAGAAACTGGCAACAGGCAATAGTCAGAAGTATTATTGTTAGTAGATAATCCCTCAAAGGAGGGAAGACCGGCCTGAAAAGGACCTGATCCCTGGGGGAAGGAGGGCAGGAAATATACCCGCTGCAAGAGCTTCTCTCGAAGATCTACTATTACGGTAAGTTCTACCGAAACTGTACTACCTTACTTCGAGAGGAAGCTCTTGCAGCAGGTTCCACAATTAGGACTGAATCCCAAGCAGTATAAACTTATAACAACCCCTGGGAGGCGGAAACAGTAAGGAGAGAAACAGCAGGAGAAAGGAGGGTCCCTCAGGAAACCAGGCCTAGCAGAACTGTGAGGCCAAAACCTGCTTTGCGTCTGGAAACAATGTCAAGGCTATAATGCCTGACGAAGGTTTGAACAGAACTCCAGGTAGCAGCAGCACAAACATCGGCTGCCGGTACCCTCTTCAGTGCCACGAAAGAAGCAGCGACAGCTCTGGCAGAATGAGCTCTAACCAGCCCCGGGGTCGACCTGTTGTGCTTCTCATTACAAAAGGTAATACAATGAACCAACCAGCGTGAAAGCGTCTGCTTGGTGACTGGGCGACCTAATGACTGTTGAGCAAAGGACACAAAAAGCTGATCAGATTTCCTGTCCCCCTTGGTCCTAGCCAGGTAACATCAGAGAGCCCTGTGGATGTCCAAGGAGTGAAGCAGGGCTTCCCCCCTATTAGTTCAAGTTCAACTTTATTGCCGGAAGACTCCATCGAGCAAGCTCATTCACAGTCCTGAAGGTAATACACATACAATGGCACACCATACAATACAACACTTTGATAACCAATTATACAGAGTGCACACAGTGTTATAAACAGGTAATTTGTAGTGAAGTACAAGGTTACAGATATATATGAATATTCGGGACAAACAACATCAGATGAGGCTACACACTTTGTAACTGTAAGATGCAATGGATAAACAGAAAGTGGAGAATCACTAGTAGCAGAAGACAATAGTAGTGGTGTGAGTAAGGGGGAGGGGAAGATTAGCAAAGTGTAAAGTAGGTAGAGGGATAAGGGTCTCAGTATGACAGGGCCAATAGATGTAATAGATAAGAAGCACACATAGGGATAAAAGGTTGCTTAGTGGCAGTTACAAATATCTTTCATTTTAGATGCGATTAGCACTCTGAAGAAGTTGACAGAGATGATGCTGGTTAGTTTTAGTAAAGGTTGGAGTTGCTTCCACATAGAAGGGAGGGCATACGAAATAGCACGTTTACCAAAGGAGGTACGAGTCCTAGGCACGTCGAACAAGACGAAGTCAGTTTTCCTAAGGGAATATGCACTGTGGGAGATGCAGATTAATGACATTAGGCAGCATGGTAGTTTCTGTAAGAGCAACTTAAGGGTCCAAATACTTGTGTGGAGCAGGCGCCTAGTGGTGAGGGATGTCCAACCAATAGCTGCATATATATCACAGTGATGAGTACGGTAGGGGCAGTTGGTAATGAATCGTAATGCACGGTGATAAAGTATGTCAAGCTTGCTTAGGTTTAAAATTGAAGCTGTTTTGTAAATTAAATCACCGTAATCGAGTATGGGAAGGAATGTGGCCTGTACGAGCCTTGTTCGTGTCTCAAGGGGGAATAGAGACCTATTTCTAAAAAAGAATCCTAATTTTGCTTTGAGCCTCCTGGATAGTTCATCAATATAATCATTAAATGAAAACTTATTATCTAGCAGGATACCCAAGTATTTAAATTTGGGAATGACTTCCAAAGATTCACCTAGTGCAGTAGTAATAAAATCATTTGGTGGGACCAGGGGAGGTACAGCAACAAAAATCATAGCCCTCGTTTTCTTAGCATTAAGGAGCAGCTTGGCTTTTATCAGATTTTTTCGAACTGAGCAAAATCAGCTTGTAGAACATCCCTGACCTGAGATACAGTAGATCCAGAAGTATATAGAACAGTATCGTCCACAAAGAAGTGTAGGTTGGAGCTCGTTATATGGGAGTCAAGATCATTTATGTACAGAGAGAACAGGATTGGGCCTAGAATGGAGCCTTGGGGGACTCCTCTGACAACCGGGGGGTGGTGGTGGAGGAAAGGCCATCCGCTTTGATTTTGTGTGTTCTCCCTGACACGCAACTAGTGAACAACTCAGAGGTGGATGGAGTTGCACCTAAGTTGGACAAGCAAGAGATTAGAAGGTTGTGATCAACAGTATCAAATGCTTTGCTAAGGTCCAAGAAAACAGCACCAGTAACCAGCTTAGCATCGCCAGCAGAGATCCAATCATTTGTTACTTTCACCAAAGTCATGATATAATGCTCCGGGTAATATACTGGGAGCTGAACAGATTGATTCAGAGTGAGCTCAGAAACTACTTTCGGCAGAAACTTCGGATTAGTGCGAAGATCAACCCTGTCCTTGTGAAAGACAAGGTAAAGTTCATTACACATGAGGGCCTGAAGTTCTGAAATGTGCCTCGCTGAAGTGATAGCTACCGAAAGCAAAGTCTTCTAGGATAGAAGTCGGAGCTCAGACTCCATGGCTGGTTCAAAGGGAGGAAGAGTGAGCTTCTCCAGGATGAAAAGGAGATCCCGGGGGGGAAACAGGATCCCTGATGGGAGGTCTGATATGAAGAATACCATGCAAAAAGGCCTTGGAAACCTCCATCTGAGCCACTGTCTTATCCGAAACAGGAAAGTGATAAGCGGAGATGGCGGCCAGGTGCACTTTGATGGAGGAATAGCTGAGACCTTTCTCAGAAAGAGAAAACAGGTATTCTAGGACTGAATTAACCGGACAGAAAAATGGGTCCACCCTCTTGGCTGTGGACCAGATACAAAAACGTTTCCACTTCAGAGCATAAGTGGCCCCGGTGGCAGGTTTGCACGCCTCTACCAGCACTTGTGCAACTTGATCGGACATACTGAATCTGACTTTATCTAGGTCCTGAGGAGTCAGGCATGCAGGTGAAGAGAACGCAGATTCGGGTGTATCAGGGACCCACTGTCCTGCGACAGGAGGTGAGATGATTGAGGAAGAGGCAGTGGAGGCTCTGCCGCTAAACGCTGGAGTAAGGGAAACCAAATCTGACAATGCCATAGCAGAGAGATCAGGATGAGAGTGGAGGGTTCTGACTGCACTTTGAGGAGAACCTTCTGTAATAGTGGGAAAGGAGGGAAAGCATATAGAAACCTCCCTTTCTAGCAGAGGGACAACGCGTCGTGCCAAAAAGCTCCAGGCTCTGGACATAGCGAGCAGAAATTGAGCAGTTTTGCGTTGAATCGTGACGCAGAGATCCATGTCTGGCAACCCCCACTGACAGAAGATGTGATCTACGACTTCTTGAAGCAGCTCCCATTCGTGGGCTTGTGATTTTGTCCTGCTGAGCGTGTCGGCTAGTATATTTTGTTCCCCGGGAACATGTACCGCCATCAGAAAGAGCTGGTGCTCCACAGCCCAGTCCCACACTCGTATGGCTTCCCTGCAGAGGGGGTAAGAGCATGTGCCACCCTTTTTGTTGATGTAGAACATCACCAAGGTGTTGTCCGTCTGTACCAAGAGGTGGCCCGGTGCTAGGACCAAGACCGGGGCTTGCAGAGCATAAAGGACCACTCTCAGCTCCAGAATGTTGATATGCAAATCTTCCTCTATTGGGGACCAGGAACCCTGGGTGCGATGTGCCCCCAAATGAGCACCTCACCCCGTGGATGACGCATTCGTGGTCAGAATCTGGGATGGTGCCCCTACTTGGAAGGGGATGCCCACCAACAAATGTTTGAACGACATTCACCAGTGTAACTCAAGGTGGACTGGCTCCGAGATCCTAATTGAGGCGTCCAGACTGTCTGATGTCTGATCCCACTGGACTCTTAGGGACCACTGAATGGTTCTCATGCGCAGGCGCGCCAGAGGAACCGAAACTATTGTGGCGGCCATATGCCCCAACAGCCTGAGAAGGATTCTTGCCAGAACTCTTGAGGCTGAAGAGATCTGAGACACCAAGACCTGAATGAGACCCGCTCTGCTCGAGGGAATAAAAACCTTCCCGACAGTGGTATCCAGAAGAGCGCTGATGAACTGGAGAATCTGGGCTGGGAGCAAATGAGATTTGTCCCTGCTGATGGTGATCCCCAAGCGCTGAAACAGCAAGATGGAATCCCTGATAGTTTCCAACAGGCAAGACCTGGAGGGAGCCAAGAGAAGCCAACCGTCCAGATAGGTGAACACAAAGTGGCCCTGTCTCCGAAGTGCAGCGTCCACTACTGCCAGGCACTTCGTGAAGACTCTGGGGGCTGAAGAGAGACCGAAGGGAAGGACTCGAAACTGACAGTCCTTGTCTTCGAACCTAAATCTTAAGAATCTTTGATGGTGCCTGGCAATATGGATATGCAGGTAGGCATCCTGCATGTCCAAGGATGCCAACCAGTCTCCCGCTGAGATGAGCGGAAGGAGAGTGGGAAGGGAAACCATCCTGAATCTCTTGTAAGAGACCCATTGGTTTAGATCGCTGAGGTCCAGAATGGGTCTGAGATCTCCCAACTTCTTCGGAACTAGGAAGAAGTGGGAGAAAAACCCTCTCTCTCTCTTTCGGCCGGTGACACCAGCTCGATGGCCTTTTTGTCCAGAAGGGATAATATCTCCCTTCTGATCAGCGCTCGATGTTCGCTTGGATAATGGGATGGGGGCAGTGGTCTGTCTAGTGGAATAAAGTCGAACTCTATGGAGTGCCCGAACTCCACGAGATCGAGTACCCACTGGTCAGAGGTCACTTGACCCTACGCATCTGCGTAGAGGGAAAAGCGGCCTCCGACCAGCTACTCTGACTGAATGTCTAGGGAACGAGTGTAGCCTGGATAGTCAGGCGGTGGGAGGGGGAGGAAGGGTGGCAGTGGCTGCTTTGGCCTGTCTAGAGACGGAGGCAGAAGATCCACTGGCTCCTCCTCTATGAATGAAGCTGCCTCGCTGCGAATGCTGTTGGAACCGAGGCCACTGAGGCTGATGTCCCCCACGGCCATGAAAACGAGGCTTACGAGCTCGCACGTTTCAGGTGGTACATGGACTGCACAGATCGGATAGCCTTGCCTGAGTCCTGCAGCCTTCACCAAAGAGCACGGAGCCCTTGAAGGGAGCATCCAGTATGTTGGTCTGGACATCTGGATCGAACCCAGAAACCCGAAGCCACGCATGGCATCGGAGGCAAATGCCAGTGGCGGCCGCCCTAGAGGAGGTGTCCACAGAGTCATAGGCCGACCGCAGAACGTGGGTGCCCACATCTGAGCTGGTCTGTAATAGCTTGGCAAGCTCTGCCCACTGAGGGCAATCGGGCATGCTCTGCACTATGTCCAATCCCTGTT
Organism: Neoceratodus forsteri; assembly: GCA_016271365.2. NCBI lineage: Eukaryota > Metazoa > Chordata > Ceratodontiformes > Ceratodontidae > Neoceratodus > Neoceratodus forsteri. The sequence goes on from CM057449.1 coordinate 826,878,481, forward strand.
CCCAAAGGGAGTTCTGGAATTGGACCATGTGTGTCAGGAAATTTTGGCTCCTGATACTGCAAGTGGCAGCAGACTACACCTTTCAGCCCACAGAATCCAGCTGCTTTGAGTCTCTGTCAGGCGGATGGGTGCTCAGGTGTTTGGGCCTCTGCGAACGGTCATGAGCAGCCGAAATCACCACAGAGTCCGCTGCAGGTAGTTCGGCCAAAAAGGTGTGGTCCGAAGGTGCCCGTTAAAACCAATGAGCCTTTTTAGGCATGGCAGAAGAGAAATGAGATCGCTTTCAAGTCGCGCGGGTGACATCCTGAAAGGTGTCGACCATGGGAGGGATGACCACTGGCTTCAGGTCTTTTTGGCAGAGGTATTTAGCCAACCGCAGTCGCTCGGGGTCCAGGGCCTCAGTGTCCCAACCCATGTTGGCCTGGATGTGTCTCATCACCTCCATGAAGCTTGGGTCATCAGGAGGGAATTTGGGAAGTCCGTCTGAGTCCCCTAAGTCTGGCTCTATGTCAGTGTCTGGACTTGAGTCCGAATCCACATAGGAGTCTGGCATGGAAGAGGATCTGTGCCTCTTCATTTTGCGCGCCCTGTCCAGTGAAGGAGAGGGAGAGCGGGAGGAACTACTGGATTTAGCCCTCCTAGTTTTCTTCGTATGTTTTTTAGCAGGGGGTTCCTCGTCCGCCCCACCATGCACCAGTTTAACCTTGACAGGATCTGGAAGTGGGACCGGCGTAGAAGGGGGTGCGCCTTCTGGTAGATCTTTTTTAACTGTGTCCCAGCAGTGGGAGAAAAGCTCCTTTACTTGTGAAAGGTTCAACTTGGGCGAACCAGGTGTATGAGGAGGAGCACCCGAGCCGGCGTCGGTCCCACTGTCAGTGGGTACCATCGTCGCATTTGCGCCCTTATCTACCAGCGTAGGCCTGAGGCGGGGGACGTCGGGGCGGCGCGTCAGCACCTGTTGTCAGGGTCCGGCATCAGGCAGGCCGTCGATAGAGGAGAAGGGGTGCCAGAGCTGACATCGGGAAGCACTGGGGTAACCTGTGTCAGACAAACAATGACTGGTGGCGGAATAACCGTCACCGGGACAGGGGCCGGAGGGGCTGCGGGCAGACGTTGGTCTGGCGTCCGCTTGTTTTTATGTGCCGATGGGCGTTCTTCTAAGGCGTGAGCCATGTGATGGTCGGCTTTATGACCGGCAGACTTCGCGACCGAGCGCTGGTCTGTAGCCGGAGGTGGGTGCTGGTCAGAGTCACGCGATTTTGGCGGCAAGGATTAAGCCCTGCTGCCAGAAGACCCGGAGGCCTTGCTTGACTCCTGGAAGTCGGCCTTCGAGGAAGAGGCCGAGCGGAAGGAGGCCTTACCTGCACCCGTCGAGGAAGCCTTCTCGGCGGGCTGAAATGAAAATTACGTACCTACCGTAATTATGATCTTTCTGTGTATCTTCACCATTTATCACTGTTGGGTACTTGGCTGGAGGTCAGGACCTGCAGGAGCTTTTTGGTACGTGGAGCCGACGATCATCGGGCGCCTACGTGCCGACGACTGGGCCGGCTGGCTATTAGGCTGCGCTGACTCAGCCTGCCTGCCAGTTCTGGAGTCACTGGAGAGGTAAGAGGAAGGAGTGGAGGGTGGGACAAGGAAGTCCAAGGGACAGAAAAGAAAAGATACATGAACCAAAAGGAGAAATAACGACTAAGAGGACAGAAAGTGAGAAAAGTCAGAAACTAAAGGGATTGGGAGGGCCCCAATCTCTGGAAAAGGAAGAGGGAGGTAGGGTGGGTAAAGAATTTGGGGGGGGGGGGGTTAAACATCCCAGAATCTGGTCCAACTCCAGATTACATAGGAACTGCAAGGAGTAGTCAAAGGCTTTCTGTCAGAATTCAAGGCACAGAATGGCTGGCAAACACTCCAGGTAAGCAGAGTCAGCTATTCTGGAAGAAGGACAGGGTACAGAGAATTAACACCCTCTCAAGGAAAGATTATTGGTGGAAAAAAAAAAAGGAAAACATTTTCCTTTTTTATATAAACAAGGAGAAATAGGTTGGACGGGAACAGGAGGAGGAGAGAAAGGAGGGCAACTGACAACTCCTACCCACAGGGGTGGAGCCAAAGCACTGAGAACGAGTGCCCCCTGCTGTCCACTCTCCCCGAACATTATCCCTGTGTGCCCCTTGTTTTACCCCACTCCCAAGAAAGGAGCCGGGGAAGGATGGGCACAGAGAGGAGGGGACCCAGAGACTGAGGCCCCAGGAGGATGGAGGGTGGGATCGTGATGAATGGTGAAGATACATAGAAAGACTGCACTCATGTAGGTAATGCATTTCATATCTTATCTGTGTCAATCTTCACCATTCATCACTGTTGGGTGAGTACTGAGCCCCACCCCAAGGGGGTTTTTTACACCCACGGACAAAGTCCCTAGCTCCCAGTGGTGACACACCAAGAGGGAGAACCTCAGGACCTGGAGAGGTCCGAGAGTGGGGAGAGTGAGATGGAGTTCCCACGGAGGCAGAAGGAAGTTGCCCCGACAAGCGCCGTCTCACTCTACGGGAGAAGAGACAGGCTCTCTGGTGAGCGGAGTTAATCACCCTGCGCCGGGCCAAGGGTGACAACCGGGAAAGACGCAGCCATGCCGTCCATGCAGATCGCTGTCCCTACGACCCTGGTAGCTGCCTCGTTGGCATCATAGGATGCCCTCGCTAGGTGCATTGCTAGCTCCAGGACACGCGCAGAGAGTGCAATGGCTTGTCTGGTTTGCTCTGTATCAGGAAATGAGGCTAGGAGCTGACCTAGCCTGGACCACAAGAATCTGTCATAGGCTGCACAGTGGGCCTGATGTTCAGAAATGGAAAGCAATAACCGTGCAGAGTAGAAAGTCCTCCTACCCCAGAAGTCAAAATCCGAGGAGTCTTGATCTGGGGGCCGGTCATGGTGAAGGGCGCGAAGCCCATCTGGAGTATCCAACTGCATCAATCCGGACTGCGGATGAGGCATGGAACCTGGAGACTCCGAGGACGCGCAATAGCTCTGGCTGAGATCCCTTGGGGCAGGAACTCCGGAGAAGGGCCTCTGCCAGGAACGCAACGACACCTCCAGAAAAGGAGCAGGCCAGGGCGGCACCACCAGGGTGGCCTCGACAAAATCGCCTAGAAAGGCGTGCACCGAGTGCTCAGGATTGCTAATAGTGGCAGGTGTGAGGTGCAAGTCCTCCAACATCCTCACGAGGAAGTGCTGATACTCAGCGAGATCAGCAGCTGGAGAGATGTGGACAGAAGGTTCCTCTCCCCCAGAAGACGGGGATGAGGAGCTGGAGGGCACCGGCTGTTCAGGGGGTGGCTGCCCGGGGGGAGGTTGAAAAACCTGACTGTCCATCACCCTAACGTAAGCTGGGAACCAAGCAGCCACCGTTCTGAACTGCTCCCAGGAGAGAGGCCCGCTAGGACCAAGGATGCCTGGGAGCGCAGGAGAATGTGGCAGAGGAATGGGGACAGAGCCAAGAAGAGATGTCGGCTGACCTTCGTCTGGGCTAAGGAGCGGACCGGGAGCACCCTCAGAAGAAGGTGCCCCAGAAGACCCCACAGCAGACAGCTGAACAACCATTTCGGTACTGCCTTGGCTGCGACTGGAAGAATCCCCCCTGTGAGGTGACCGGGCCATATAGGTCCAGAAGGACGGTCCCCTACCTCAAAAGAATGGGACTCTCTCAAAGAGACCAAGGAGGAAGAGCGGAGATCTGCACTATGGCTTCTCCCAGAGCCCGGGTGGACCCCTAAAAAAGGCCACCGTGCCGACCCCACGCCGCTCGACCCCTCGGAGTCCGAAAGAGCCCTCCTCCTCGAGAGAGAGCCAGCCTAGGTAGCTGACAGCTCTGGGCAGCACCCAAAGGAGCTATCCAGGGCACAGCACCCTCCCCTCCCATAGGTGCTCTGATAGGCCCCAAATTTGGGCGATCTAGGGACACCACAGATGGGGGTACCACTGCTGAGGGGTCAGTGAACCCACCAAGACCAGGCTGCAGAGCAATGGTGGCCTGCACCACTGCCCGCTGGTCAGCATCCCTGACCCCAGTCTTGGTAGCCACCGACCCCACCTCAGAAGGGGGCTGACTCCGGCTTGTTGAGGAGACTACTGGGCTGCCCACCTAAACACCCAACCCCAAAGGGTCAGACTGTCCATCTGACTCAGAGCTTGACTCCACCTCCAAGGAGGTAGAGGCCGAGGCCCTGTGCCAAACCGTAGGAGGGTGCCCACTGCCATCTTTGCCAAAGGGGCCAGAACCCAAAGCCGTGCCCGAGCCGGTACCAGTGCCCCCTACAGCACTGCGAGCGGAATCCACAGGGGGCCCCGACTCCAGCCCGAACAGGAGCTCCAGAGTCGGGACCAGCCACGGCGCCATCCAGCCCTACGGCGTCGTGAGCGGTGCCGAGTATGAGGATGGCGCCAGTGATGACCCTATCATGCTGCCCGGCTCCACAGCGCTGCGAACAGCACCGAGGGCAGAGGCACCGCCGCCTGGCCCTGAACGGTGCCGAGGCAGAAGCAGCGATGGCGGATTCCGACAGCCCCACGGGCGCCTGGAGCCCTGAAGACGCGCCGAGGCGCAGATATGGACAAAGACGGTGCCATAGCTGCCCCATGGTGCCGCTAGCAGTGTCGGCACTGCGATCGGCTCGGCAGAGCCACGGCACCACGTGACAAGTCGGTGCCGACGACGCTGTCAGGGCCCATGGCGCCGCAATGACGCCGAGGTTCAAGAACGGGCGCTCGACTCCACGGCATCGAGGACGGCGCAGTCCTGGGCCTTATGCAACCGCGGGTCCAACACCAGGGAGCCTTCACCCCGGCGGGGCTACCGCCGGGCGGCACTCTCCCACCCCCGAAAGGAGCAGGACGGGCCTCTTGCACCGCGGAAGGAGCCTCGGCAATGGCTAGGCTACTAGTAGCCAAGGCTCCCTCCTCCTTGGTCCGTGTAGAACCAGGACGGGACCTGGAGGAAAGGCCGAGAGAGCGTGGCTTGGCCCGATGAGTGCGCGCCCGTCCCCCGAAAGTTGGTGGACCTCGCCTCACTTTCCACGCGTGTTGTTCGATGACCCCGTGGTCCACGGAGAAACAGGCGTCGCAAGAATCCATGTCGTGAAGCGGGCCAAGACATGAAAGACACCGGTCGTGCTGGTCAGTGACAGAATACTTTCGGCCACATGGTCACCGTTGCATGGGGGGCCGACTCGTCCTAGAAGTTTTCTTCCCCTCCGACCTAGAGATGACCTACAGGGAAAAAAACCCCACCAAAAACAGACTCGACGTCGCAAAAATATAAAGAAATGGAAAGATCTTACCGGGCGACGTCGAGTATGGCAAAGCAGAACCGGCAGGAACCGATGGATTTCGGCACCAAAGGAAATATAGAGACGGCGTCGAAGGTTTTTCGGCGTCGAGTGTTTTTCGGAGTCGAACTAGGCCTCTAGCATAGCAGCTCCACACGAGGTGCGACCTCTATGGCGGGAGACGAAGAACTGGCAGGCAGGCAGAGTCGACGCAGCCTAACAGCCAACCCGCGAGCGCCACGCAGTGCGTCGACTCCACCTACCTAAAAAAAATCCCACGGGGTCCTGACCTCCGGCCAAGTACCCAGCAGTGATAAATGGTGAAGATTGATACAGATAAGATGAGTGGTTCTGGAAGGCTTTGACACAGTGGAGGCGGGCTTTAGGGCCATGAGACGGGAGTCGTGCCCCGAAGACCCGGACTTCAAGCCCGAAGACCTGGGCCTAGAGTGAGACCTTCCTCTGTTCTGCTCCTGGTGCTTGTGTGTCTTGCGGGCGGGTGGATGGTTAGATTCCCCTGAGGAGGAGGCCCATACCATGGCGGCAAGTTTGGTCTCGGCAAGATGGGCCATGAGAGACTTCTGATGCCTGATCCAAGTACGCGAATTAAAGGCCTGACAATGAGGACAGGCGTCAGTGTCGTGGTCAGGCCCCAGGCAGTAAAGACACGCCGAGTGACCGTCTTTGGCGGGAATCTGTCGCCCACAAGAGCACTTGCTGAGGTGAGAAGAGGACATAGAAGCAAGCGAAAAATATTCGATTTCTATCAGTGGAGTAGAAGCGATTGGTACTGTGACGGTAACCGAGTGAACTAACCCTGACCGTGTGGCGGGAAAGAACTGGAGCACGTGGGGAACTTCTCCCTTATACAAGGCGATGCCGGGGGTGGAGCTGACATCAGCAGGGGGCATTCCCACATCAGTACTGCTGGAAGAAAAAATTGCCGTAACTGCCACCAGGTGGCGTCAGTCCTAATTGTGGAACCTGCTGCAAGAGCTTCCTCTCGAAGTAAGATATGAAAATTACGTATCTACCGTAGTTCTTGATCTTCTCTTGTATCTTCACCATTCATTACTGTTGGTTGTAAGCCAGAGGTATGCACCCACCACAGGAGTGTTTTTTTTTTGGAGGGAGGAGTTGGTACCAACGGCACCACCCATGTGGCTGACGCACTGCATGGAGCACACGGGTTGACCGTTATGCGCCGTGGACTCCTCCTTCATCCCAGTTCTGTTGAGCTGGAGAGGCAGAAAGACATGTTCCAGAGAAAGAGGAAGAGGCAAAAGAGCCGAAGGACAGAAAAAGAAAAGGATATAAACTGTAAAAGGTATAAGCCAACAAAGGACAGGAAAAGAAAACCCTACCCTAAGTGGCCATAGGGCCCCAATCTTTGGGCGGTCTCGGGAAAGGGGAAGGCAAAGGATAGAAGGAAGAAAGATAGAAGAGATGGAAGTAAGGGATGGGGGGAGAGAGGAGAAGGGCTGTCTGCCACGATAGACTGGAAGACCACTGGCTTGAGAGTTTTAAAATCCCTGTGGGACTGAAGACAAGGGAGCAAGGATCCTGCCAGTTAAAAGGTTATTGAATCAAGGTCTGAAGGGGATTAACGGTCTTGTGAGACTTGGCGAAGGCAGACCCTTCCTCACACCCTTTTATCCAAACACGTTATGAAGATCCTAAAGCCTAGGTCTCATGGACTGTCCCTTGGAGGGCAAACAGTCCTGCTCAGAAGAGGAGCAAGTCCTGACTTAGGTGTAGGGGAAAAAAATCTGGTCTAAGTTTTCCCACGGTAGTACTGGCGTAGTCCCCACTTCAGGAGAAGAGAACCAGGGGACATCCGTGCCATAAGAAAAAGAGAGGGAGGAAATTCTCATGGACTCTCTTAGGAGTGCACTGAAATAAATGACAGCCAGAGGGTGACATAAACCAGAGGATTACTCAAGCCCCAAGCGGGGAACACCCTAGAGAATCGTGAAGAGAATCCGAGGGAGTTCCCTCAGAGGCTTTAGGGCGAAGACTCTACTCACCATCCTCCAGGGTGAATGCTCTGTGACTTTTAGAGAAGGAACAGAGAGCTCTGAGGTACCAGGGGGACTCAGCCTCAACTGGCCTCTAGGAGGGGGAGGGTGAGCAGGGTGGAGGCGATGGCCAAGAATTGAGGCCCATGAGGGGACTGAGGGTGAGAATCAGTAATGAATGGTGAAGATACAAGAGAAGATCAAGAATTACGGTAGGTACGTCATTTTCATATCTTCCCTTGTCAGTCTTCACCATTCATTACTGCTGGGTGAGTACCAAGCCCCCCAGAGGGGACCTGGCACAGCCCTGAGGGAACAGATCCCTCAGCATCCTGAGGGAGAGATGCAGGAGGGGGAGACCCTAGCCGTACTAGATCAATAAGGTCTAAAGCTGTTCAGGGCGAGAAGGTGTCCCCCGTGGCCGGGGGGGATGAAGAGCACCCCTGAAGAACCCTCCTTGCCCTGCGGGAGAAAAGGCGGTTCCCCGGAAAGTGGAGGAAATCACTCTACGCCAGTCAATGAGTGACAATCTGGATAGACGAAGCCACGCCAACCGCCTAATGGAGATCGCTGTCCCTGCTAGTCTGGATGCCACCTCATTGACGTCATAAGATGCCCTTGCTTGGTGCCTTGCAAGCTCCAGACCTTGAGCAGAGACGGCAATGGCCTGTCTAGATTGTTTCTTATCAGGCAAGGATGCTAGTGCTTGAGCTAACATCAACCACAAGTGCCTGTTATAAGCAGCGTGGTGCACCTGATGCGAACTAATGCACTTCAACGCATGAGCTGAAGAGAAAACCCTTCATCCCCACCAGTCGAATTCTGCGGAGTCCGGATCTGGGGGTCGGTCGTGCACCAGGCACTGAAGCCTGAAGGGAGTATCTAGGGACGTCAGGCCCGAATGAGGGTGAGGCAGGGAACCTACAGACTCCTAGGGGGCACAATACCATCTCCTGCAGTCTGCTGGGGATGGAGAAGGGGCGATTGGAGACTGCCAGGTGCGGATAGATGCCTCCTGGGTGGGGATAGGCCAGGAGGGCACCACCAGATGGTGAGCACTGAATTTGCTAAGGAATGAACATGTCTCCCGCTTGGTATTGCTCCTCAGAATATGGGAGATGCAAGGCTCCTGTACCAGCCTCGAAAAGAACCACTGATATTCCGTGAAATCAGAGTCGGAGGACAGGTGAACAGAGTGTTCATCTCCCTTGGAGGAGGGACTCGAGGAGCTTGAATGTTCAGAGGACTCCTGCAGTGGGAGGGACAGGTGGAAGACCCGTTCGTCCATGGCCCTAATGTAGGTAGGAAAGGCCGCCGGAGTGGCTCTGAACGTCTCCCAGGTTAAGGGCCCCTGTAGGACCCACATGGCCCGGGAGAGGAGGGGGTGTCTGCAGAAGGATGGGCACCGCACTGAGAGGGCCCGACGTTTGCCAGGGCTCTGAAACCCAGGGACTGATCCCACCGCTGGAGGGGGCCCTGAAACCATACCAGGTTGTGAAGGTTGAGACTGGAAAGGCAAACTCCGGAAGGGGAGTCTCCCCTGTGACACGCCTGGGGTTGCATGTGTCCAGAAGGGCAACCCTCTGCGTTGCCCACCAAGGGAGCCTTCGAAACCTTCAGGGAAAGGTGGGGCTCAGCACTGTGACTCCTCCCCACAGGGTGGTGAAAGGGGGCAGCTGCACCTCACCCCGCCCTCTCAACCCCTCAGACTCAGAGGCAGCCCTCTTCCTTGGTCCCAGTGAAATGAGGCCCCCAATCCTGCAGGCTCCCCGAAGGAGGCCGTAAAGGCAAGGGCCCCCACCCACCCTGGAGGACCACACCAGCACCAGAAATGGCAGCTGACTGGGCCTCCCCAGAGGAGGGCAACCTGCCCTGAGATCCCGAGCTGCTGCCCCCAATGGATCCATGGCCACCCCCAGCCGAAGGATCCTCGAGGGCAGAAGGCTCTGGGGACTCAGGGATAGGGATGCTGGGCCGTCTGGCGCCGCGTCCCATGGGGCTCTCTGACTCTGAAGAGTCAGGCCTCCAGTCCGGGTCCAGGCTGGTGACCCTGGGAGAGCCCCTGGCAGTGGTACCGTGAGTGACGCCGCTACAGGACACGGTGTCACCTTTGGCACCATCCCGATCACCTGTGCCGCAAACGGTGCCGGGATCTAGGATGGCACTGGAGGGCGGCGCCAAGGGTCCGCCACTGCTGGGGCCAGCAGCCATGGGCCGCGACAGTGGGGGAGCCTGCACCTCCATGGAGGTGACTGCCAGGGCGGCGCCAGCAATGCGACTGGGGGGGGGGGACCACACTGCTCCTCTGGTGCCATAGTAGAGGCCTCCTCCTCGGCAAGGCTGGAACTGAGGAGGCACCTCCTCCGGGCTGTATAGACCTGGGAGGGGACCCAGAGGAAGGGTCTAGAGTCCTAGCCTGGGAGACCCAAGAATGACGTTGTCCTCCAAAAGTCGGGGGGGGGGGGGCTGCCGACTTTAAATGTGCAGATTTCCAAAACACAGCAGTCCATGGAGAAGCAGGCATCGCAGTGGTCCATATCATGGTTGGGTCCCAGGCATCACAGAGAAACATCATGCCGGTCCGAAATGGAAAAATGCCGGCCACAAGGCAACCGAAGCATGGGGGCACAGCCCGCTATAGACTTACTCTTAGCCCCAGAACCAGACATGATGTGAAAATAACAGCAACTTTAGAAAAAGTTCTCGTCACCATCTACAAGAAAAAGAAAAGAACAGTCTATCTGATCTACAATGGTGTCAGGAAGCTGAGAACCAGGATGAAGGAGTTGGCTTCAGTGAACGAGAAGGTCTAAGTGCGGAGCGAAAACTAAACTCGTGCAGCAGGTGCTACCTCGATGGAGGGAGAAACAGAACTGGGATGGAGGAAGAGTCTATAGCGCCTAACAGCCAACCCACGTGCTCCACGCAGTGTGTCAGCCATGTCTATTCCCTCAAAAAAAAAAAAAAACTCCCATGGTGGGTGCTCGCCTCTGGCTTACACCCAGCAGTAATGAATGATGAAGACTGACAAGGGAAGACTGGCTACTGCCAATGGGAAAGCCTCCATCGGAGAGTCTCCCTGGTCGAAGATCTCAGTCAACGGGTAATGAGCCCATTTCTGAGAGGACTTCATCTCCATACTCGTCGACACAGAGATCAGATGGAGGAGGCCAATGAAAGAGGATGGACATTCGTCTGTCAAGAGATCCCCTTTGGGATTCCGAAAAGTGTCAAAAACTGGTCGACCGCCAGAGTCCCTGTTGACCCTCTGTGGACGGTCAGGGGTGATGTTGACCGACAGCCGATGAGGAAGCCTCTTGGCCGGCCAAGACTCCTTAATTGGAGCACTGGCCATTGGCTGTTTGGCAACGGTTCCGCCATGATCGGCGGAGAAGCCAGAATCAGCTGAGTTAGGATCGTTTTAACAGGTTCCGTCAGCGGAGTCTGCCTTTTGGGCGACAGCGAGGTGATGGCCGACACAGAAACCAGTGTCAGTTTGGTGCCAGTAAACACCAAATATTGCCACATCAAGTCCTTGTAGCATCGATGCAACGTGCGCCGAAGCCTCTCCTCACACAAGGACGAGGAACAGAGGTGGCACCACTTCCCATGGTGCAGAGAGCGGAAGTGCCGATGTCGGCGGGACCGGCTTGACCCACGGGAGGAAGACCGAGACCTCGGCCACCGGGGGAACCGATGACGGGGCTCAGATGGAGTTGACGATTGCGGAGGCTCCTCCTGGTCAGGGACTGGAGGCGGTAGGTCAGTGGACTAATCCGTCTCTCCAATGGTCTGCATCAGGACCGGAGTCCTAGACAAAGAAGTATATGCCTCTTCAGTTTACAACTAGTCAGTTAGCTCGAGAAAAATCTTGGCTGGGACTTCGACCAGCATCTCGGATGACAGGCCCGATGTTGTTACCGTGGAGCCAGCGGCCAAGGCCGAGGATCTGATTGAAAGTCAAATACAGAGAAGCCCAAGAATCGGAGGCCCTAGACCAAGAGCGCTCCCGATTCTACGGTCATTGACAAGTCTTTTCTTTCTTAGACTCCTTTTAGAGTTAAATTTGCAGGTGGGTCCCTGACTGAAGGTCGGGCAGAGACTGGCACAATTCCTTGAAGCAGCCCGTAAAGGTCAAGCCCAGCTGAAGCAGCACAAAGGCAGAAGCCAAGGAAGAATGGTTTGTGGCCTGGGCCGCCTCCTCTTCGAAGGCCACAAGCTGCTCAGCTGGCCCCGCAGCCACAGAGACCACCCAATGGGCATCACTGGATTTGACTGGTGGGTTCCGTTGTGCCAGGCGGCCCAGTTTCAGGCGGGCGAGACGATCCTCCAGAACGGTCAGGTGAAACGAGTGGCAAAAGTCCCAGGCCTGGGGATCGTGGTCATGTCCCAGGCAGTAGACGCACGTAGCATGCGGGTCAGTCCTGGACATCATCTGCCTGCAAGGGCACCGGGGACACCTGGGAGCAGACTTTTTGTCCATCACAGTCACGACTGAAGAGCGAACTGAAGACAAAACTCGTGAGAGTTGAAGATTTGGAAAAAATTCCATAGAATTTAAGCACTAGGGCCTACTCAACACGGGAGCAGTAAGGAGGGGATCTGCTTCTTCCAGCGGAAAGGAAGATCTGGCATCATGGGGCAGAGCCAAGAGAGTTACCACCCGGTTGGGTGGGAGGAGCCAGCTTGAAGACTTTCCGGCACCATTTAAAGGGGAAAGGACACTGCCATAAGTGTGGATAGAACAACATATCAACATAAAAACAGAGAGGTTGACGTCAGAAGAAGACTGCTAGGTCCATCTAGTCTGCCCATTTGTTTTAGACCTATTTTGACACTCTAGTTGCCCTTTGTAGTCGGGGCTCCCTTGTGTCTATCCCATGCATTCTTGAATCCCCCCACAGTGTTGACCCCCACAACCTCTTGGGGCAGGCTGTTCCAGGCGTCCACCACTCTTTCTGTGAAGAAAAACTTCCTGGTGTTGGTAGAGAACTTCTCTCCTTGCAGCCTGAGGTCAAGTCCCCTGGTCCTGGAGCCCCTCTTGCAGTGAAAAAGTTTCTGTGCCTGCACCTTTTTAATGCCTTTTACGTACTTGAATGTTTCAATCATGTCCCCTCTCTCTCTTCTCTGGTCCAGGGAGTACATATTCAGTTCCCCAAGCCTTTTTAGGACATGTACTGCAGACCCTGAATCATTTTTGTCGCCTTTCTCTGTACTGTTTACACCCGGTCAATGTCCTTCCTGAGGGGAGTCCTCCAGAATTGGACTCCGTATTCCAGGTGAGGCCTGACCAGCGATCTATACAGTGGCAGTACCACCTCTCTCCTCCTGCTCGTGATTCCCCTCCCGATGCAGCCTAGCATTCTGTTGGCATTCAATGTTGCCTTCTCACACTGCTTACTAACCTGTAAGTCGTCTGAGATTATGATTCCCAGATCCCGTTCCTGGTTTGAGGCTGCCTGTCTTTCACCTCCTAGGTAATACTCCTTTCCTGGATTTTTCTTATGTATATGACCTGGCACTTTTTGGCGTTAAATTTCAGCTGCCACACTCCAGACCATTCTTCTAGCTTCCTGAGGTCAGCTTCAATCTTGCTCACTCCTCCTGCGGTGTCCACCCTGCTACATAGCTTGGTGTCGTCTGCAAACAGACACACCTTCCCTTCCAGTCCGTCAACAATGTCTGCTATGAAAACATTTAAGAGCAGAGGCCCCGGCACTGAGCCTTGGTGCACCCCGCTGGTCAACCTGCCTTCTATCAATTGTGATCCATTAACCTGTACCCTCTGAGTTCTGCCTTGTAACCAGTTTTGTACCAATCTGACTACTTCTGGACCAACCCTGTGTGGTCAAGCTTCTTTACCAGCCTTCTGTGTGGAACCGAGTCGAAGACCTTATTAAAGTCTAGGTAGACTATATCTACTGCCCCACCATAGTCCACTCTTTCTGTAGCGCAGTCAAAAAACTCGAGCAGATTTGTCTGGCATGACCTACCTACTGTGAAACCATGCTATTTTGGGTCTTGTTGACTGCTAGTTTTGTGGAATGCTATGATCCTCTGTTTAAGTAGTGTCTCCATTAGCTTCCCTACTATAGATGTGAGGCTCACCGGTCTGTAATTACTAGCCTGTTCGCAACTGCCTTATTTGTGAAGTGGAAATACAGGTTACTCACCTGTAACAGGAGTTCTAGGAATGGTATATGTTGTTCATCCACACTCATTGGCAGGTATCCTTGCCGCTTTAAATCTTGCCGGAAGGTCTTCAAGCTTGCTCCTCCCACCCACCCGGGTGGTATAACTCTCGGCTCCGCCCCATGACGCCAGATCTGGCCGCTGGAAGCTCAGGTTGTGCCGCTTGGGAGGTCGAGGGTCGTGTAGGATGAACAACATATACCATTCCTTAGAACTCCTGTTACAGGTGAGTAACCTATTTCTAGGACATGGATATGTTGTTCATCCACACTCATTGGCAGACTCCTAGCAGTTCTCCGGGAGGAGGGAGGCAAGACGCACACCCCCAATACTTACTTGGGAAAGAGAGACTGGAGAACCGAGGCCCCAAAACCAGCATCCCGGCGTGACTCAAGGTCGATGTGGTAATGGGTAATGAAGGTGTTTGCTGACTTCCAGGTAGCAGCCCTGCAGATTTCCTGGATAGGGACGTCCCTGGAAGCAGCCACCGTTGCAGCAGTATGGCGGGTAGAATGAGCTCTTATCCCTCTGGGAGGCTCCATGCCCGCCAACTTATAGCAGAGATCTATGCAGGAGGTTACCCACCTGCTTATCGTCCGCTTGGCTGCAGGTCTGCCAGATGCGGCTTCAGCGTAGGTGACAAACAGCTGGCGAACCTCTCCCCGAATTTCAGCCGTGCACTCATAATACGCGAGCGCCCTTCTAGGGTCCAGAGTATGGAGCCTATATTCGGCCTCCGAGGTGTGATTGGGGTAGAACACCGGCAGAGTCAACACCTGGTTAAGGTGAAACTCCGACACCACCTTCGGAAGGAATTTCGGGTGGGGGCGCAGGACAACCTTGTCCCTGTGGAAGACCAGGTAAGGAGACTCTATGGAAAGCGCCTGGAGCTCTCCCATCCTTCTGGCTGACGTGATAGCCACCAAGAAGGCGGTCTTCCATGACAGGTGAGAGATGTCACACCTGTGCATAGGTTCGAATGGCTTGCCCATGAGCTTTGCCAGTACCAGCAGTAGATCCCACGGAGGTGGGGGTTCCCGCACTGGAGGGGAAATGTGATCAAGGCCTTTGAAAAAGTGCCAGACCACCTTCTCCTTCGCCACCGACTGCTTCCCGGCCCGCGCCCGGTAAGCAGAGATGGCTGCCAGGTGCACCCTTAGGGTCGTCGACCTAAGCCCTTGACTAGAAAGGGACCATAAATAGTCCAAGATGCTTGCCAAGGAACAGGAGGAAGGGTCCAAGCCTTGCTTCTGACACCAAATGGAAAACCTTTTCCATTTGAAGGCATAGCATTTTCTGGTCGACTCTACGGGACGCCTCAACTACATTGAGGACCTCGTCGGAAAGACCCAAGGCCTGGAACTCTAGCCGCTCAGGAACCAGGCCGTCAGGTGCAGGGATTGAAGGTCCGGATGGAACACCTTCCCCTGATTGACTGAGAGCAGGTCCGGGCGAGCTGGAAGCTGCCGCGGAGTCCTGGAGCTGAGACTGAGGAGATCTGGGTACCAGAACTGGCGAGGCCAGTCTGGGGCTATCAGAATCACCTGCGCCTTGTCCCTCCTCGCCTTGAGAAGCACCTTGTGGATCAAGGGAAATGGGGGAAAGGCGTAAAAGAGGCCCGGGGTCCACTGCCTCGAGAAGGCATCCCCCTGCAGCGAGCCCTGCTGAGGGGGGCGGGCATGGAACAGACTCAGCTTCGCGTTCTCCCTGGAGGCAAACAGGTCCACCTGAGGTGTGCCCCAATGGGAGAACAGATGCTGTACTACCTCCGGCAGGAGAGACCACTCGTGGGATGCAGCCCCTATCCGGCTCAGGGCATCGGCCAGGGTGTTGGAGGCTCCTGCCACGTGAATGGCTAGAGATCCGCCTCAGGCTGCAGACGAGTGACCAAATGAGGAGAGCTTCCTTGCATAGAAGCATGGAGCGCTGGTCCCCCCTGGCGGTTTAGACAGTACATGGTCGTGGTATTGTCCGTCTGGACTCGGACCACTTGACCCCGGAGGAACGGAGCAAAGGCGGTGAGAGCTAGGCGGACCGCTCGGAGCTCCAGCAGGTTGATGTGGCATCGGGACTCCCGCGGGGACCAGAGGCCATGAGCCCGGTGTTCCCCCAGATGGGCACCCCAACCCATCAGAGAGGCATCGGTCGATAGAGAGACCGTCGGCTCGGGGCGGACGAACGGGATGCCTTCCTGCAAATGATCTGGAACGGTCCACCACTGGAGAGCGTTCCACATCCCCTGTGTCACCGACACAAGCTGGTCCAAAGGATCGCAGCGTTGTGACCACTGGCTGGCCAGTCCCCACTGAAGGGGACGCATGTTCCAGCGGGCCCAACGGACCACGCTGGTGCAGGCCGCCATGAGACCCAGGAGGCGCAGGAAGTCCCGGGCAGGGCGCAATTGCCCAACCAGAAATGATCGGGCAAAGGAGGAAAGAACCTCGGCCCTGTCCGCCGGGAGCTGCGCTCTGGCTCGAAGAGAGTCGAGCTGCGCCCCGATGAATAGAATCACCTGCTTCGGCTCGAGTTCCGACTTGGCCTCGCTGATAAGGAGGCCCAGTTGAGAGCAGACCTGGAGGGCCAGATCTCTGGACCACTCCGCCTCCTTCCTGGAGGGAGCTGCTATCAGCCAGTCGTCCAGGTAAGGGTACACCCGAACCCCTCGGCGCCGCAGGAATGCTGTCACCACTGCCATGCATTTGGTGAAGACCCTGGGAGCTGGAGACAAGCCGAAGAGCATGGCTCGGAACTCGAAGAGGGATCCTTCCGCTCGGAAGCGAAGGAATCTCTGGTGAGACGGACGGATAGGGACGTGAAAAAACGCGTCCTGCAAGTCCAGAGAGCAGAACCACATCACTGCTCCAAGGATGGTATTATCTGAGCCAGAGTGACCATCCTGAAGGTTCGAGACCTTAGGAACTTGTTTAGGTCGTAGGTCGAGAATGGGGCGCCAGCCCCGTCCGTTCGAACCAGGAAGTACCTGGACACAAACCCTGGGTCTGAAGGAGGGTCCACCACCTCTCTTATCACCTCCTTCTGGAGGAGGAGAGCGATGTCGGCTCGACGAGCCGCCAGTGAGGCTGGGGATCCCGAAGCCCCCCGAGGGGCGACGGCTCTGAAGGGTGGTGCCTGCTCGAATTCCAGAGGCAGGCCTCTTCCCACCACCTCCAAGACCCACCTGTCCGTGGTAACAGCGGACCAGGCGGAACGGAAGTGCCGGAGCCGTCCCCCCACGGGGGGACCCAGGGGTAAGGTGACGGGAATGGGGGCGACACCCCTCAGCCCGTCACTGGGCAGGCTTGGAGGAGGAACCGGCCGAGGGACCTCCTGGGCCTTTTCCTCCCTGCCTCCTGTTAGAGGAAGCCGGCGGCTTGGGTTTGGGATGCCAAGGCCGAGCCTGCTGGCCCTGACGTTGCTGGGCTGGGCGCGCCGGGGGCACAGAAGGACGAAAGGGCTTAGGCTG
Source organism: Neoceratodus forsteri (assembly GCA_016271365.2). Classification (NCBI taxonomy): domain Eukaryota; kingdom Metazoa; phylum Chordata; order Ceratodontiformes; family Ceratodontidae; genus Neoceratodus; species Neoceratodus forsteri. Next base: position 826,895,478 of record CM057449.1, read on the forward strand.
TGGTTTGCGGCCTTTGTCCTTCTGAGCGGAAGAGACAGAGTCCAAGGTAGCATTGGACTTCTCGATCCTCTGCAGGTGACCTTCCACCCCAGGGCCGAAGAGGTCAGTCCCCAAAAAGGGAACATCCGCCAACTTGTGCTGGGTATCCGAAGTAAAGGTGGATATCCTCAGCCAAGCCTACCGACGCATAGCCACTCGCGGCCGCCACCGATCTGGCACATGAGTCCCCTATATCCAAAGCAGTCTGGAGCTGCTGTTTGGCCACTGCCCTGCCCTGGTCCCGCACCTGCTAACCGTAGTCTGCAGATCGGGGGAAGATGAGGGATGACCTCATCCAGGAGCCCAACAGGGCATGAGAAAATGTGCCAGGGCGGCGGCGAACTGGCCTGGCGAAGGCCGAGAGAGGACATGGCGTGACTTTTCGCCCGACATAGTCCAATTTCTTGGACTCCTTGTCAGGAGGTTTGTCCACATCCCTGGCGTTGCCGGCGCGCCGGAAAACGCTGTCGGTAACCAACCCCTCAGCAGAGGGGTGTTCCGAAAAACCGGACAAGGAACCGGTAGGGACCGCATACTTCCTGGCCATCCTGGCCGAAGGCGCAGGGCAGGAAGCAGGGCGCTGCCAAAGCTCCAGTGCCGGACCCACTATGGCCTCGGCCACCGGAAAGGCCTCCGTCGGAGAATCCCCTCGGTCCAGAATCTCCGTGAGCGGATACCGGCCCGTCTGGAAAGCGAGTTCGAGCTCCATCCGGTGGACTCGAGATGAGCTGAAGCAGTCCTAGGAAGGACTGACAGGCTATCGTCCATTGACTGTCCTCCTGAAGACTCCAGTCCAGTCGCTTGGAGAAAAGGAGGAATCATCTTCGGACTCGGAAGAGTCCTTGAAGACTGCCTCTGGCCTGAGCCACCCTTCACCTGCAGAGGTCGGTCGGGAGTGAGGGTAACTGACAGCCGATGGGGTAGACCCTTAGCCGACCGAGAATCCTTGGTCGGAGCCCCAATTGGTGGCTGTGGAGGCGGAGGTTCCACCGGAATCGGTGGAGCAGCTGGTTTTGGCCGAACAACCGGCCTGGGTATAGGCTCCTCGGATAAGTCGAGGTGTTGTGTCGGCCGCTCCGGTGACAGCCACTTAATGGCCGGGGAAGGCGACGGGGTCGGCTTACTCCCGGCCAGGAGGAGCTGTTGCAACATAAGGTCCTCGTACCGTCGACGTAATTTACGCCGAAGCCTCCCCGTCCGGAGGAGGAGGAGGAGCGGGCGACGCCGCTTACCGCGTGCCGAGACCGAGACCGCCTATGACGGTGGGATCGGCTGGACCGCGAAGAGGTCCGGAGACCGAGTCCCGGAATTTCCGAGGTCGGTGTGGGAGGTGTCGCGGAACCGGCACTCCCTTCGCTCAGATGGTTCATCCGAGGGCTCGGAACCGGAGGCATGGGCGCTCTGCGGATCTCAACTCCTCCCGGGGAACCGGGAGGGGAATCTCGGCTGCTAAGGCGACAGCCCATCCAACGGGTCGAGAAAAATCTCGACTTGCCGGTGGGAGTCTCGTCAACTGACCTGACGGGGACACCGTGAGTCCAGTGGCCGAGCAGGTGTCGACCGAAGCCGACGGTCGACTCACTCGGGAGAGGGACCTTTCCCGCACCCAAGAGCCGCCGACGGAGGGACTTACCTTGTCCTTCTTTTGGACCGAGAATAAGGTCCAGCAGACGAGGCCCTTCTCCTTAGTGGAGAGGACAGACAAAGCTCCTTAAAAGAAGCCGGTAGGAAGAACCCAGAGAGCGGGATAAATGCCGTGGCCAGGAAGATACGGCCCGCGCGCCTCCTCTTGAGGCGGACATCCGCTCGAGACTGATCCGCCGAGCCCGCCGCCGCGGACACCGCCAACCGGGCCTCCTTGGACTTCACCGGAGGGAAACGCTTCTCGGGACGGCCCAGTTGCAATCGGGCAGCACGGTCTTCGAGGACGTAGGCCGAGAAAGATGAGCACAGGTCGCAAGCCTGCAGGTCGTGCTCAAGGCCTAGGCAGTAGACACAGGTGGAGTGTGGATCCGTCCGAGACATCTTCTGCCCGCATGGGCATCTCGAATCCGGGAGTCGATTTGTCCATCTCAGCCGCAAGGGATCAAGACAGAAGTCTATCCATCATAAATTTATTTTAAATCCGCAAACGGAGAAAATAGGAACCAGTCTCAAATGCAGAGCATTAAGGAGGGAACCTGAGCTTCCAAGCGGTAAGGAAGATCTGGCGTCATGGGGCGGAGCCGAGAGTTATACCACCCGGGTGGGTGGGAGGAGCAAGCTTGAAGACCTTCCGGCAAGATTTAAAGCGGCAAGGATACCTGTCAATGAGTGTGGATGAACAACATATCCATGTCCCTAGAACCACTATTGCCTCTTTCCAGTCTTTGGGTACCACACCGCTCTTCAAGGATTTTGTGAACAGAAGTGCCAGAGGGGCTACTAATCCTGCCCCCAGTTCCTTAAGGATTCTGGGTGCATCTCGTCTGGTCCCATGGCTTTGTCTGCTTTTAGTTTATTTAGCGCCTCCCATACTTCGGCTTCTGTAAAGGGACTCGTGTCTACCCTGGTCCTGGGGTGTTGTGTTTTTTCAAGGTTGGGCCATCCCCTGAGTCCTCTTTGGTAAACACTGAGCAGAAGTATTTGTTGAGGATTTCAGCTTACTCTGGGTCATGTTTGGTGCATTTCCCTTCTTCAGTAGCAATCTTTACTATCCCCCTTTTTGCCTTCCTATGTTCCCTAATGTATCTAAAAATGATTGGTCTGCTCTCTTTGCCCCTTCTGCTGTCTTTTCCTCTGCCTGGGCTTTTGCCTTTCTAATTTGTTTGTTAGACTCTCTCTCATTTTGCATTTGTACGACTCCCAGTCTTTCTCAGTTTTGGTTTCCTGGTATATGCTGTACACCTTCTTTTTTTCTTTGACTGTGATAGCCACTTCCTTGGAAAACCATAGAGGATTTCTTTTTCTTTTTGCTTTGCTGACTCAGCTGGCACATTGATCTATGGCAGTCTTTATTGCTCTCGAGTCTCCCCCACATGACCTCCACCTCCTCAACCTCTATTTCCATTAACTGGCTACTTAAGTCGTTCCTCATTTTTTGGAAGTTAGCCTTTCTGAAATCTAGCACCTTTACCTTTGAGTGGCTGATGTCCTGTGTTATGTTTACCTTAAAGCTTACCATGCGATTGTCGCTGTTGCCTATATGGCATCTCACTCCGATGGCATCTCCCCTGTTGGGGTTTTAACAAGTTGGCACAGTCCTGTGCCTTCTAGTGACAATAAGAAGTCCCTACGTCTTGTTGCTGCTACTGTTAGTGTGCTCCAGTTAATATCTGGTAGGTTGAAGTCCCCCACCAGTATTACTTCACCTTTAACAGACATTTTGTGGAATTCCTCTATTAGGTCTTTGTCTTCTTTTTCTCCTTGATTTGGGGGCTTGTACACGATGCCGATTTGGAAGAATTTTCCCTTGCCTGTGTGTACTGTTAGCCACAGTGCCTCGAAGTCCCCAGGTGGCCCTTTTACTTCTGTGGCTTTTATTTCCTCCCGAATGTAAATGGCTACACCCCCCCACCCCCCTTTTTTGCCCTGCCTATCTTTCCTGAACAGATTGTAACCGGGAATGGCAGTATCCCATCTGTGGTTTTCCGTGAACCACATTTCTGTTACAGCCACCCAGTACATCCTTTCTGTTTCCAAGATGGCTATGAGTTCGGGAAGTTTGTTGGTTAGGCTCCTAGTATTTGCAACAATTGCCTTTGTCCCTAGAAAAAGATTATACCTTCTTCCAACATCCTCACCAACAGTATTCTAGAACTGATTTCTTCCTACTGCCACCAGTGTGGATCCATATGGTTCAACACAGTGAAATAAAGTAAATGACTGCATCGGACCATGCCCCAGTGTTGCTGGACCTCATGGTAGAATCTATCTACAAAAACCCTTTCTGGAGACTGAACATTTCCCACCTTAATGACCAAGATTTCTGCCAGGGGTTAACAGAAGCAACATGAGAATATCTTAGGATAAACAAGGGGGGTATACGTCCATTGAATGGGTGGGATGGGTTGAAGGTGACCCTAAAGGTCTCTGCATCCAGCACACATCTCAAAGAAAAAGGGAACAGGAATGGCAGAGAGTGGAACTTGAAAATAAAATATTTGATGCAGAGGCTAAACATAAAAATCACACTAGACACACAAGTCCAAGCTAAGTTTTGGCAGTGGTTTAAGGCTCTGAGCTGCAAATCTGGTGACATCCAGCAGACCAGACCTGGGTTTGAATCCCACAGCTTCCACTTGCATACTGTGTGACCCTGAGCAGGTCACTTAACTTCCCTGTGCTCCCAGGTTGCACCTGTAAAAAGCTTTCAGCTTAGTGTGTCTCACCTGGTTAAATAAATAAAAAAAAAAAAGTTGAAGGAACACAGTGATAAATTAACAAGAATATGTGAGGAGAAGATTGAAGGGGGGCTTAGGTACACAAAACAGATTTTATGAAACAGGTAACAGGGCAGGAAAACTGGTAGCTTGGCAGTTACGACAACAAACCACCAGCAGGGCAGTAAGGCATATAGGGAAGGGGGGCACGCAGAGGTAACAACACACTGCACACCAATCCAGTGGACATCACCAAAACATCTGTGGCCTTTTAATAGGGACCTATAAATGGATGCATGGGGGGAGGAGGATGACAGAGTCGCACATAAATTCCTAGCATCAGTGGACCTGCAACAGCTGACAGAGGGGAGAAAGGGAGGCTGGAAGCCCCAGTGTCACAAGGGGAGATAACTGAAACAATCAAAAACCAGAAAGGTGGCAAGGCCCCAGGAACAGATGGAATTCCAGCAGAGTTCTACAAGAAGCAGGCAGGGGGGAGATGGTTCAGCCCCTGCAGGCAATGTTCAATAGCATACTGGAGGGAAAGCTGGCCCCAGACTCCTGGAGACAGGCCCAGATCACGGTCCTACCTAAACCCAGAAAAGATCCCCAGGCATGTGGCTCATACAGGCCTATATCCCTACTCCCAGTGGATAGGATGATAACATTTTTATTTTTATGCAGGATGCATACTGTTGGGTTGAAGCCCATTTTTTAACAGTGTCCTGTGAAAATTATTCACTTCAATTATTGCCAACAGACTACAGGGGGTTGTGCCGAGATTGGTAGACCTGGACCAAATAGGTTAACAGGGTGGGAAAATTGGTAGCTTGGCAGTTATAGCAACAAACCACCAGCAGGGCAGCTGGGTGTATTGAGGGTCGAAGGTAACAACACATTGCACACCAACCCAGCAGACATCGCCAAAACATTTGCGCCCTTTTATAGGGATCCATATACGGACACATGGGGGAGGAGGATGACAAAGCCACACAGAAGTTCCTAGCATCAGTGGAACTGCAACAGTTGACAGAGGGGAGAAAGGGAGGCTGGAAGCCCCAGTGTCACAAGGGGCGATAACTGAAACAATCAAAAACTTGAAAGGTGGCAAGGCCCTGGGAACAGATGGAATTCCGGCAGAATTCTACAAGAAGCTGGGGGGGGGGGAGAGATGGTTCAGTTCCTGCAGGCAATTTTCAATAGCAGACTGGAGGGACAGCTGGCCCAAGACTCCTAGAGACAGGCCCAGATCACGGTCCTACCTAAACCCATAAAAGACCCCCAGGCACGTGGCTCATACCGGCCTATATCCCTACTCCCGGTGGATATGAAAATATTAATTTCAATTATGGCCAGCAGACTACAGGGGGTCATGCAGAGCTTGGCAGACCTGGACCAAACAGGATTCATTAAAGGTAGAACCCTACAAGACAATATACGAAGAGTCCTTAACATCTTCTCCTCACAGGGAAAACAACAACAGGTCCAACTGGCATTCTCCCTAGACACCAAAAAAACTTTTGATAGAGTGCTGTGGGGGGTACCTTAAGGGGGTCTTGGGTGCTATGAACTTTGGTCCAGGCTTCCAGGCACTCAATGACGCCCTGTACTGCAACCTGGAGGCAGTAGTTAAGATTAATGGGATCAATTTCACGAGGTTCCCACTGGCCAGAGGGATGAGGCAAGGGTGGCCCCCTCTCCCTATTATTGTCTGTAATATGCATTGAGCCCCTCGTGATGAAAATCAGACAAATGGACAGCATTAAGAGAACAGAAGTAGCAGGGAGCCACACAAAATTTCCCTATATGCGGATGATGGCGTCATATTTTTGGGACAGCCGGAGACCTCGCTCTCAGTTCTGAAAGAGGTGTTGCAACAATATGGCTGGGTCTTGGAGTACAAAGTCAATTATGATAAATTTGAACTGATCTTGATTAGTGGCAAGATGACATGGACAAGCAAAGAAAAGTTTCCCTTTGCTTGGGCTAAGAACAACACCATTCTGTACTTGGGGGCGAGGGTGATGCCCAGGGTCAGAGACCTTTTTAGCCTCAATTATTAAAAACTACAGGAAAAAGTAAATAAGAACCTGAGGCACTGGACAGCACTCCTTTTCTCGTTAGTGGGGTGGATAGGTATCTTGAAAATGAATGTGCTGCCCAGATATTTGTTTTATGTTCCAGTCATTGCCAGCAGGGATTACAAATAGCTACTGGAAAAAAACTAGATAAGTCTGCTTACATTTGTCTGGGAGGGCAAAAACCCCGGGGTGGATCACAGGAGACTGTCCCTCCCATAGGGGGGCGGGGGAGGGGGCCTACCAGATGTCAGAAAATATTATTTGGCGACTCAGACTTCCCCCCCCCCCATCACCTGGGTTAAACAGAGAACAGACTCAAGGTGGTATAAAACATGGAACAAGAGGGGGCTTTCCCAATCCCACTTCCTGCGGTCCCAACCATGCAGATCACCCCGGAATGGAAAAGGAGCATATCGAATAGATGGGTCTGTGACAGGGCTGAATAAGGCCCTGCCCCATTTGTTATGCAGAAGGAGTTTAAGCCATCTCTTCTGTCTGGTTGCGCAACCACATTTACTTGTGAGACCCAGGAACTGATCACTCCGACAGTTTTGCAATTCTCCGCCTCTCTCTATATCTCTGCCTTCCCTTGCTATTTCTGTCTTTTCTTCCCCCTTGTGTATCTGCGGGTATAAAAATATATGTGAATCTCTGTGTAAAACTGTATGTGATACTGGGATCTCTTTGTTTAAAACTGTATATAGTGGTACTATTGAAATGACTGCAAAAAGCTATTTGGAACTCATGGGGTTAACCTGAGATGCAGTTTTTAAGCCTTTTGCAGAGCTGTAAACAAGAAGTCAGTTCTGGGTCAGTATGTTCTTTTTGCTGCACTTGCATCAACACTGACAAGAACATTATGCGAACTTACAAGAACTTTCTGTGAAAAACAGGCTATCTTAACGAGTTCCCAGATAATGACATATAAAAAAAAGAGCAGCAATGCTTTTGCTAGAGAGACAAGGAGAATGACAGACTGAGAGACTAAAATTTGGAATGAAGAGAAGAAATACTCAGAAGGAGGACTTTAGTTTTCTCTGTTTGCACTGCCTTTGTATATAGTTCTATTGAATAGTTTTAATTTTTTATTTTGCTGTTATTGAGCAAAAGAAAACACTATTTGCGAATTTTTAAGCTGCTCCTGTTTTCCTATACTTCCTGACCTGTGCCTCGATGACAGATGGTGTCAGTCTAAGTAGGATTTACGCAGTGCATACTCTAAGCCAGGAGTTTTGTGTGCAGGTACTAGATCTGGTACCAGGGAAGCCTAGAAGAAAGGTATGGATTCTGCAGCAGCAAGTCCATGAGTGATTACCATAAGAATGGCAGAGACAGAAGTCCAAGCTGAGACTGTACAGCCAGTACCAGCGTTGAAAAAAAAAAAAAAAAAAACACTGGCAGTGACAGAACCTGAAAGCCTGACTGCCTTTTTCAAATGGTGGGCTATACAACAAACAGAGACAGAGAAACAGAGAAGAAAAAATACTCACCTGTAGTAATTTTGTTTCTTCCAAAGGGATCCACTAATATTATTACTCTTGCAGTGCTCCTTTAAATCAGCACTGTCCCAGAGAGAATATAATGCTATGCTAATCATGGAATGTTTAGCTTTGCATCTATTTTCAAACTTCCCAGTGTCAACTGCCTACATTCTACCTCAGATTTCTTAGAATCCTGCAAAGAGGCCATAACAACATGTGAATCACTATTTAAATAATTATAGAAAAATAATGTCCAAATGGGAAAATAACATTAACCAAAGGACTAGTATAAACAAATGTCCCTTTTTTTTTTAAAGTCAGATATGGCTTTAGGAAAGAATCTACAAGTTAAGACATTACTAGAAGGTGCCAGCAGGTGGCATGCCACTCCATCTATACATCTTATCAGCTGTGGAGAGGATTTTTCTTGTTACTGATTCTGAAAGGGGAGGCAAGGGTGGGGCGTAGATATATAACTGGATCCCTTTGGAAGAAATAAGATTACTATAGGCGAGTAATTTTTTCTTCTAACCCCAGGAATCCACTAATATTATTACTCTTGCAGACTATGCAGCAGCACCTCAAGGAGGTGGGCCAGAATCTATTTAGGAAAAAAAAGACTCTGCAAGACTGCTGTGCCAAATCTGGCATCACTCCTGGACTGGGTGTCCAGGCTATAATGCTTAGCGAAAGTGTGGACTGATCTCCAGATAGCTGCTTTACATATTTCCATTAGAGGAACCTCTCGGGCAGGTGCAATAGTGGCAGCTGTGCCCCTTTGTAGAGTGGGCGCTAAGACCAGAGGGAGGAACCTTGCCTGCCTTTGAGTAGCAAAACTGAATACACTGGACTATCCATCAAAAGACAGTCTTCTTTGAAGCAGGAGTACCTTTACCTACTTCCCCACAGGCGAGGAACAGTTGTTGTCTGTCCTGCATATGATTTTTGGTATGAGTCATGTAATAACTCGGTGCTCTTTTTACATCCAAGCTGTGCAATCTATGCTCACCTGAGCTAGTGTGTTCAGTAAAGAAAACTGGCAATGTTATAGACTGGTTCAAATGGAAGTCAGAAACCACCTTGGGGAGGAACTTCCTATTAGTTCTCAGCACTACCTTGTCCCTGTGGAAAGAAACATAGTCTTTTTCCATATAGCTCGCTTATCCTTCTGGCAGAAGTGACTGCTACCAGAAAAACTACCTTCCAGGTAAGAAACTTAAGCTCTGCAGATGCCATAGGCTTAAAGGGTGGAAGCATAAGCTGGGCAATGCAAATATTAAGGTCCCATGCTGGCACTGGTTCCCTGTGAGGGGGAAACAAATGAGAGAGCCCTTTAAAGAATCTTTTGAATATAGGGTTTGATGCAAGGGAGGTATCCTTTCTAGCTGAAAGGTATGCTGAAACTGAAGCCAGGTGCACCTTCAGAGTCGAGTGCTGCAACCCCAGGGAGTGCAGGTGAGACAAATAATCAAGAAGGGTTGGGATCCCGGCCTGGGCTGGGACTATACTCTTGTCACTGCACCAAAGGGAAAATCTTTTCCATTTTGAGGCATAGGTTTTCCTGATGGAAGGCTTCCTATAACCCTTAAGGACTTCTAAAACTGCTTCAGAGAATTGGCAATCTGCATATTCTAAGTCCTCAACAGTCAGGCGTTGAGCTTGACAGACCTGAGATTGGTACACAACCCTCCCCTGAAAGGAAGTCAGTAGACTGTACCTCTGAGAGAGGTGAATCGATTTGCTCATAGACATTGAGAGCAACAAGGAGTACCAAGGCTGTCTTGCCCAATCCGGGGCTACCAGAAGCATCGAAGCTCGTTATGACCTGAGCTTGATGAGCACCCTGAGTATCAGAGGAAAAGGAGGAAAGGCATAGAGGTACCTGCCTGTCCAATCCAGAATCAGGGCATCCACTGGAACTGTCCCCTTCACTGGGGCCCTGCAGCAACAGAGAGGTAAGTGGTGATTTTGATGGGAAGAAAAAAGAACAGGTTACTCACCTGCAACAGTAGTTCTAGGAGTGGTATATGTTGTTCATTCACACTCATTGGCATTGTCCCTGTCCTCTTTAAATCTGCTGGAAGTCTTCAAGCTGGCCCCTCCACCCACCCCAGTGGTATATGCCTCAGCTCTGCCCCATGGACGCCAGATCTTAGCCGCTGGAAGCCAAGTTGTGTGCGTCCACAGCCGGGGAGGCCAGGTGGGTCTGTGTGGATGAACAACATATATCACTCCTAGAACTACTGTTACAGGTGAGTAACCTGTTCTAGGAGCATGGATATGTTGTTCATCCACGCTCACTGTCAGACTCCCAGCAGTTCTTCGGGAGGAGGGAGGCAAGGCACACAACCCCTACTTAGGGAACAGAGATCGAAGAATTGAGGTCCCAAAACCAGCAACCTGGCATGACTCAAGGTCAATGTGGTAGTGGGTAATGAAGGTGTTTGCTGACTGCCAGGTAGCAGCCCGACAGATTTCCTGGATAGGGATGTCCTTGGAAGCAGCCACCGACGCAGCAGTATAGCAGGTGGAATGAGCTCTTATCCCTCTGGGAGGCTTCTTACCCACCAATTCATAGCACAGACCTATGCACAATGTAATCCATCTTGCTACGGTCCATTTGGCTGCAGGTCTGCCAGAAGCGGCTTCAGCGTAGGTGACAAACAGCTGGCGAACCTCTCCACGAATTTCCACTGTCCTCTCCTTGTAGTAGGAGACAGCACGTCTCAGGTCCAAAGTATGGAGCCTGTATTCGGCGTCCCGAGGTGTAATAGGTAGTATACCGTAGAGTCAACACCTGGTTAAGGTGAAACTCTGACACCACCTTCGGAAGGAATTTCGGTGGGGGTGCAGAAATGAGAAGACATACGTAATTTTCTTGATCTTCTCTTGTATCTTCACCATTCATTACTTCCTGGTGTAAGCGGAGGCGCACCCGTCCACGAGCTTTTTTTTTTAAAAGCTTGATCAACGGCACGCCCGAGAGTGACGCCACAGGCCAAGGCGAGGGGCGGCCGCTAGTAGCATCGACTCCTCCCTCCAACTCAGTTCTGTGAGCCGGAGAGGCAAAAGCAGAGAAATAGAGATAGCGAGCAAGATAGCCAAGGGATAGCAAAGTAAGGAAGAATGAACTGAAAAAGGAATAAGCCGATGGAGGAAGGACAGAGGAGATAAGAGTATCCCTAACCTAGGGACTGCAGGGCCTCCTTACCTGGGCGACTCTGGGAGGAGAGAGAAGGAAGGTAATGAGAGAAGAAGAAGAAGAAGAGATGGGATGTTGAAGGGACCAGAATGCCCAGCGAGCATAGTTGAGCATAGCTCAAAGCTCGATTAACAGGAAGCAAGAATCCCGGAGATGGAGGCTGAAGAGAAGGTTCACCGAACCCGTAGACAGACTCAGGAGGGCATAGTCCTCATCTTCAACATGCCATGGTTCTTGATCCCACCTCGAGCTCCTGGCGCGAGAGGCCTTTAACTGGAGGACACCGAGAAGGGAAGGATAAATCCCAGGCAGCATGAGAGAGCTGCTCAAGGGTTTAGAAATGGAAAATCTAAGCCTTTCAGGCGTTTATAGGTATAGAAGTGGGACTCAGTTGGACTTGCCAAGGCAGGCCAGAGGCTTAGGCTGGTGAGGATTGGTCATGGTCAGCACTGCTTCTCTGTAAAACTGTCCAGGAGGACACATGAAAGGAAAAACCAATCATCAAAATCTCACAAGAAGGGCTTTGTTTGCCCTTGTATTTCCCCTTTTTTTTTTTTTTACAGATAACTTGCAGGCTTAGGACCATGACTTCAAATGCAAAGAATGCTTATAGCAGTCGGAGAGAGTTCCCTCAGCTTTTCCCTTTTTCTTTTTTTAGAAAAAAAAAAAAATAGTCGTACCCGTTCCTCTGCTCTGCAAGGCAAGAATTAGAGAAGGGGGGGGTGCGATTCTAGGGCTTAACAGCTGGAAGCATGGGATTGCAGGATCAAAACTGAATAGCCAGAGCCAAGCTAAAACCCCAGAAGTATCTCGCCAGAGGAATGGCAAGAGATAGTTGTGCAGTTTGATCGCCTATATGCAATTCCACGAGATGGCCCAAGAATCTTAGAGTAAATAATTTTCTGGAAGAAATAAGGACCCCCAAAGATATAGACTCTTTTTTTTTGGAAAAATTAGGTAATTCTTCCTCCTTTTTTTTTTTTAATTTTGTATTTTTGCAGAGAGGAAGGAGGCGGTGGAGAAGCCACAGGAAGAGGCCACTGAGGGGATGGTGGGTGGGTGTGTAATGAATGGTGAATATACGAGAAGATCAAGAATTACGGTAGTAACGCACTTTCATATCTTCCCTTGTCAATCTTCACCATTCATTACTCCTAGGTGATACTAAGCTCCTCTTCCAGGGAAGAGGCCATACCCTGAGGAACAAGACCCCCAGCCTTCTGCTGGTGAGAAACACAAGGAGAAGACCCTGGCTTATTCAGAAAGCCTAAGTGGGAGAAGAGCTAGAAGGTGCCTCCCGAGGACGAGGAGACTGAGGGAGCCCCTGTAAAAGTCTCCTAGCTCTAGAGGAGAAAAGACGGTCCCCGGAAGGCGGAGCGAATCCCCACGCCGGCCAGCGTGACAACCTAGAGAGACGGCCATGCCATCCGCCTGATGCAGATCGCTGTCCCCGCAAGCCTGGAAGCCACCTCATTGCGTCGTGAAGATGCCCTTGCTTGGTGTCTTGCCAGCTCCAGGCTACAGCGGAGGGACAGCGACTTGTCTGGTTTGCTCGTGTCAGGCATTGATGCCAACAGCTGGGACATCATCGACCACAAATGCCGGTTGTAGGCAGCGTGGTGAGCCTGATGAGATGCAATACAGAGCATTTCGACGCGAGAAGAGAACACTCTTAGCTAGCGGTCGAACTGGAGAGTCCGGATCCGGTGGGCGGTCGTGCGCCAGGCAGCGGCGCCCAGAAGGAGTATCTAGGTAGACCAAACCAGAGGGGGGGTTGGGAAGGGAACCTAGAGACTCTGAGGGTGCACAATACCTACGCTGACAGTCAGCCGGGCTGGAGAAAAGCGGCTGGGGACTGCCAGGACCGGAAAGAGCGCCTCCTGGAAGGATAGGCCAGGAAGGTACCACCAAATGCTGGGCACTGAATTCCCAGGAATTCTCGTGTCTCCGTTGGTACTGTCTCTCCGAACATAGGAAATCAAGATCCTCCACCATCCTCGAGAGGAAGCGCTGATATTCCGTGAAATCAGCATCGGAGGAAAGATGAGCAGGGGTTCCTCTCCCTCAGAGGAGGAGGCGAGGATGATGGGAGCTGGAATGTCCAGAGGATTCCTGCGGCGGTGGGGAGAGTCAAAAGACCCGCTCATGCATGTATCTAACATATGAGGGGAAGGCCGCCGCAGAACCCCTGAACTGCTCCCAGGATAACGGACCCGTAGGACCGACATGGCCTGGGAGCGGGGGTGGTGAAGGCAGAGAGATGGGAGGGGGGCACCTCCGAGGAGGCAACTGCTCTCTGCCAGGGCGCTGGAATCCGGGGAACGGAGCCCTAGTAGGAGGGATCCTGGACAGCAGACCAGGCCGCAGAACGGAACTCTGGGGAAGCGGAGCCTGGAAGAGCCCAGGGGGAGAACCTCCCCTGTGACAACGCCGGGACTGCATGGATCCAGAAGGGCAGTCTGCCCATGACGCCGCCAGAGGGCACCCTAGAACCCTGGAGGAGGGGCAGGGTTCTGCACTCGGCTCCCTAGCCACCCCGGTGGCCAAAGAAGACCAGCGCCAGATGCCCCCCTCAACCCCTCGGACTCGAGGGGCCTCCTCCTCGACAGCAGCGTCCCCTATCCCTAGAGGGCAACAGCACCCTGGGGGGTAGCTGTCCGACCCCTCCAGAGAGGGGAGCCTCCCCTCCGTCACCCCACATGCCTGCCCCGGGCCCCAGCCACCCCAGCCGGGAACCCTCAGGAGGCAGACGGAAGGGGGGACAGGAGGAGGCCGCTCTCGCCGCCTGGTACCTCTAGCCACAGGGGACCCAGACCCCGAAGAGTGGGGTGCCAGGATGGGTCCATGCCAGTCATCGTCCTCCAGGAGGACAAGACCAGCTGGACCTCAATGCTGGCCACCCAGGGGTCCCTGAAGACCACAGTGCAGCGAGCGGCCCGGTACCAAAGAGGCGGCCATCGCCCCCTAAGCGGCAGCAGCCAGGCCCAACTCAAACCCCGCACCGGCGGCCAGTCCTGCAGCAGGAGGTAGGACTAGGCCGCAGGCGCCCCCGGCGGTGTCCGAGGCGAGCGGCCACCACCACCCGGCGCCCCGCGAGCAGCCCGAGGCCCCAAAGCGGCACCGCCAGCGGCACGCCGCCATGATCACCACGGCACCTTGACGGTAGCGCCCGGGATCAGCGAGCACCACCAACAGCACCGCCCGATCCGCCAAGCGCCCACCGGGCGGCGCGGGATCCAAGCAGTGCGGGAATGGCACGCATCAGATCCGGCACAGACGGTGCGGGATCAAGCGGTGCCGAAAGGCGGCGTCGGTGCACCGAGCCAGGCCCAAAGTCGAGGGGCCTCGACGAGAAGCCTGCACCTCGAGGAGGTGACTGCGGCGGTGTCGGTGCAGCGGCCCTGGGAGGGACACTGACGCTCCCCAGCACACAGAAGGGGCCTCCTCCGCAGAGAAAAGGCGAGGGAGACCCCTCCTCCTCGGACCGTATAGGCCCGGAGGGACCAGAGGAAGAGCTAAAGATCTTGCCGAGAATCCCGAGCGGCGTCGTCCCCGAGGTTGGCGGAGCTGTACCGAGCTTTCGCGGTTAGAGACACGGCGTCCATCGAGAAACAGGCGTCGCCACGAATCCATATCATGGTTGGGTCCCAGGGAAGGCAAGCGTCATGCCGGTCGAGGCGGAGAAATGCCGGCCACAGGAGCACCGGCGCAGCGGCCGGTCTTGGCCCGGCTTCAGAAGCCGGACAAGCAAGACAACAAAGGCAAAACACAGTAAGAAAACACCCGGCGCCGTAGAAGAAAAAGAACAGTCTTACGGGTTGGCGTCGAGTGACGGAAAACAGGAGTTGGTACACTACGCGGTAGAAAACTGGTTGCCAGCGGAACAGGTGCTGCCTCGGCGGGAGAAACAAAACTGAGTTGGAGGAGGAGTCGGTCGCTACTAACGGCCGCCCCTCGCGCATGACGTCACTCTCGAGGGCGGTGCCGTTAGTCAAAGCTTTTAAAAAAAAAGAAAAAAAGCTCCCGTGACAGGTGCGCGCCTCCGGCACACCCAGGAAGTAATGAATGGTGAAGATTGACAAGGGAAGATCAACTTTGTCCCTGTGAAAGACCAGATAAGGGGAGTCCACCAAAAGCGCCTGGAGCTCCCCTGTCCTTCTGGCTGACGTGACAGCCACCAAGGAAGGCCGTCTTCCACAAGTGTGACAGCTCACACTTGTGCATGGGTTCGAATGGCTCGCCCATGAGCTTTGTCAGAACCAGCAGTAAATCCCACGGAGGTTGGGGTTCATGCACCGGAGGAGATATGTGATCCAAGCCTTTGATTCAAAGTGCCCGACCACTGTCTCCTGTGCCAGTGTTGGCTGACCGGCCCGCGCCCGCTAAGCAGAAATGGCTGCCAGGTGCACCCTAAGGGTTGATGACCGTAGACCCCCTTTGGAGAGAGACCAAAGGTAGTTGAGAATGTTAGCCACAGAACAGGATAAGGGGTCCAGACCCTTACCCTGACACCAAACGGAAAATCTTTTCCATTTGTTACCAAATGAAAAATCTTTTCCATTTGAAGGCATAACATTTCCTGGTCGATTTCTTTCTAGGTGCCTCCACTATGGTGTAGACAACTCTGGAAAGACCCAAAGCCTGGAACTCTAGCTGTTCAGGTACCAGGCTTTGAGGTGCAGGGATCGAAGGTCTGGATGGAAGACCTTCCCCTGGTTGAGAGATATCAGGTCCGGGCATGTACAAAGTCGCTTCGGGGGCCTGCAGCTGAGGCTGAGGAGATCTGGATACCAGAACTGGCGTGGCCAGTCTAGGGCTACCAGAATCACCTTCGCCTTGCCCCTCTGCCCCTTGAGTAACACCTTGTGGATCAGGGGAAATGGAGGGAAGGTGTAGAGAAAGCCTGGTGTCCACGGCCTCAAGAAGGCATCCCCCTGCAGTGAGCCCTGCTGAGGGGGGCAGGCATAATGCAGCTTCAGCTTGGTGTTTTCCCTGGAGGCAAACGGGTCCACCATCGGTTTGCCCCAATGGGAGAACAGGCTGTAAGCTACCTCTGGATGGAGACACCACTCGTGGGATGTGTGGCCTATGTGGCTGAGAGCATCCGCCAACACATGGATGGCTAGGAGATCCCCCTCCAACCGGCTCACGAGGGTCCAGATGCGGATCGCCTACTTGCACAGCAGACGGGAGTGCGTGCCGCCCTGTTTGTTCAGGTAGTACATGGTCATGGTGTTGTCCATCTGGACTTGAACCACTTGACCCTGGAGCTGAGCAGCAAAAAGCTGACAGTGCCAGTCTGACTGCTCTGAGCTCCAACAGGTTGATGTGGCATCAGGGTTATTTGGGGGTCAAGAACCCATTGGCCCTGTTGTCCCCCAAGTGGGCTCCCCAGCCCATGAGAGAGGCATCGGTCATGAGGATGACCGTCGGCTCAGGGCGAACAAACGGGATCCCTTCCCGCAACCGGTCTGGGGCGGTCCACCATTGAAGAGTGTCCCACATCTTCTGGGTTACAGTGATCAGCTGGTTGAATTGACCATATCACTGAGTCCACTAGGCGGCCAGCTCCCATTGGAGGGGCCGCATGTGCAACCGGGCCCAACAGATTACTGAGGTGCACGCCCCCATGTAACCTAGAAGGTTCAGAAAGTCCGGGGCAGGGTGCAAGTGCCCAACCAGAAATGATTGGGCAAAGGAGGACAGAACCTCCGCCCTGTCCGCCGGGAGCTGAGCTCTGGCTTGACAAGAGTCTAGCTCTGTCCTGATGAAGCCCATCACCTGGGAAGGCACGAGTTCTGACTTGGCCTCCTTGATCAGGAAGCCGAGTTGGGAGCAGGTCTGCAGGGTCAGATCCCTGGACCTCTCCACCTCCTGTTAGGTGGAACTTGCCAGGAGCCAATCGTCGAGGCAGGGGTAGATTCTGATCCCCTGATGCTGGAGATGGGCCGCCACCAATGCAATGCATTTGGTGAAGACCCGTGGGACCGATGACGGGCCGAACGGCATGGCTCGGAACTTGGACAGGGTCCCTTTGACCCTGAGCGGAGGAACCGCTGATGGGACGGACGGATTGTGACATGAAAGAATGCGTCCTGCAGATCCAGTGAACAGAACCACATGTTTCGCTCCAAGGATGGTATGATCTGGGACAGAGTGACCATCCGAAAGGTGCGAGACCTGAAAAACTGATTCAGGTCATGGAGATCTAGAATGGGGCACCAACCCCCTCGTCCGCTTGGGCACCAGGAAGTACCTGGAGACAAAGCCTGGGTCTGCAGACGGATCCGCCACGAGAGCTTCTGCCACCTTGCGGAGGAGCTGAGCTATGTCGCCTCGAAGAGCCTACTGGATGCATGCGGAAATCCGTTCCTCCCGAAGGAATGCAGGCTTGACTGGGAGGGTACTGCTCAAACTCTAGAGGCAGTCCCCGACCGACCACTTCGAGAACCCACCTCTGTCCAGTGATGGCCGGACCAGGCGGAAGAAGTGACAGAGCATGACCCCCATGGAGGACCCAGAGCTGGCATGATGGAGACAGGGTGGCAACCCCTAACCCGTCACTGGGCAGGTTTAGAGGAGGAGGATCCAGGACCTGAGCCTCGGCCTCCTTTGCGGGCCTGTTGGGGTCTAGGCTTGGGCCTAGGGTACCAAGCTTGAGCCTGCTGCTGATGTTGCTGTCTTCCTTGATAAGAGGGCTGCCGAACAGCAGGGGGAAGAATGCCGAAAAGGCTTCTTCTTCTTCTTCTGCTGGTTCTTGCCTGAAGAACCCTTGGCAGAAGTGGCATCCAAGGTGGCACTGGACTGCTGTGTGTGCTGTAGGTGACCAGCCACTCCTGGTCTGAACAAGTCGGTCCCCAGGAAAGGCACATCAGCAAGCTTATGCCGAGTATCCACGGGGAAGGAGGAGGGCCTCAGCCAAGCCCTGTGGTGAGAGGCCACTGCGTCGGTCATCCGATGTCTAGGGCCGTCTGGAGCTGCTATTTGGTTACAGCACGGCCCTGATCCCCAACCTGTTTGACCGTGGTCTGCATGTCCTTGGGGAGATGAGGGAGGACTTCATCTCATGACCTGAGAAGGGCATGAGAGAAGTGTGCTATGATGACAGTCGAGCTGGCCCAAGGAAGAAGCCGCATAGGCCTTCTGGGCTGAGTGGTCCAAATTTTTGGACTCTTTGTCAGGAGGTCGGTCAGTATCGGCCGAACTGCCAGTATGCCTAAACACAGAGGTGGTCACCAGGCTCTCGGACAAAGGGTGCTCTGTGAACCCCGCAAGGGACCCCATGGGCACTGCGTACTTGCAGGCCACGCGGGCAGATGGTGCTGGGCATGAGGTAGGGCAGTGCCAAAGTTTGAGGGCCGGGCCAATGATGGTTTCGGCCACAGGAAAGGCCTCCATCAGGGTATCCCCCCTCTCTTCAGGATATCTGAGAGAGGGTACTCAGCCTTTTTCTGGATAGGTTCCAGTGGCATTCCAGTACAGTCGGAAATGAGACGGAGAATCCCTTTGAAGGAGGAAGGGCCTTCCTCCATCCTTGTGCCAGCGGAAGACTCATCATCCCCAGGATGAGAGTGGAGCCTGGTGACATCCGAGTCCGAGGAGTCGGGATACAGTGGGCTGCTGCCTAAATTACCCTCGATCTGCCAAGGGCGGTTCGGGGTGACTGTGACTGACAGACGTCGGGGAAGTCTGCTGTCCTGTCAGTCCTCTTTCGAGGGAGCCCTCCCACAGGCTGTTTAGGTGACAGTTCCACCCAAATAGGTGGAGAGACTGGAATAGGTCGAACCGGGGGACAGGTCGGCCCCGCAGGTGGAGGAACCAAGGCCCGGTTCCAGAGGGTCGACTCGGCCTGGGAAAGCAATAGAATAATGGCGGGATGGCATGGGAGCGGCTTCTGCCTGGTCAGAATCAGCTGTTGCCACATAAGGTCTTCATAGTGCCAGAGTTTCCGCAGACACTCTCCTCATCAGAGAGGATGAGGGCGAACCTGTCGTTGCCTCTTCTTGAAACACTTGTAGCTCTTCCTCGGTGATCACCAAGGGGTTCTGGACCTCAACTGGGATCGGGCAGGCCATCTTGGTCGATTAGGAGACACCGGGGGAATCGGTGAAACCCGAAGGTCTGGAACTGGATCCTTAACGGGGATACCAGCAGGCTGGGTCTCCTCATCAGGCAACACTAGGACCGGAGTCCTTTCTAAGGAGTCATCGACCACGGCTAGCGACAGACGGTCGATCGGGTTGAGAATGATCTCAACCTCATCGGCCACTTCCTCGGTCATCTGACCAGACGGAAGGTCCGTAAAGCCTGCGGCTGAGGAGGCGATCTCGACCGAAGTCGAGACCGCATACTCCTGGGACTGAGACCTCTCTTGGTCCCAAGATCGCCTTTGTCGAGATGAAGATGAACTAGGTTCTTTTCCCTCTTCCAAGAGCCGTGGAGGTCTGAGCCCGTGAGCACCTCACCCAGGTGGGAGAAGACTGGCACAACTCCTTAAACGAACCTGTAAAGGTGGAGCCTAGGTTGAGTGGAACGAAGAAGCTTCGACTGGCCAAAGCACGAGCGGCTTCCGCCTCGAACGCCTGCATGTGTTCCAGCTGCTCGGTGGAGCCAGCGGCCATGGAAACCGCCCACCTAGCCTCCTTGGACTTAACCAGAGGGCTCCTTTTCTCCGGTCTCTCCAGTTTCAGACATGCCACGTGGTCGTCCAGGATGCTGGGATGGAAGGCCAAGCAGTAACTGCAGGACGAGCTGTCATGGCAGACACCTAGGCAGTAGACTCACGTGAGATGGGGATCGGTGCGTGACATTTTCTGGCCGCAAGGACACCGTCAAAATCCTGGGGAAGATTTCTCCTCCATAATCGAAGATGCGAAGGCGCGATAGCTAACTCGAAGGAGTTTTAAATTTGGTAAAACTGAAGATTTGAAAGCCTGGGCCTACGAAATGCGAGAGCACGAGGGAGGCAACCTGTATCTTCCAGCGGAAAGGAACAGCTGGTGTCGTGGGGCGGAGCCGAGGCATATACCACCTGGGTGGGTGGGAGAAGCCAGCTTGAAGACATCCGGCAGATTTAAAGAGAACAGGGACAATGCCAATGAGTGTGGATGAACAACATATCCACGCTCCTAGAAGGTCTATTTCTGGGGTCCCCCACCTCCTGAATAGAGCATTCACCACTTGCTTGTTCAATGCCCATTCGTGATGGGCCTGATTTATCCTGCTCAAGGCATCTGCCAAGGTGTTGTCCTTGCCTGGCATATGAATTGACTGCAGAAAGGCATTTAGGGAGTAAGCAAGGCTCCATATCTTCATTGCCTTTGTACACAGATGAGTGGATCTTGTCCCTCCTTGTTTGTTGATGTAATACACTATTGTGGTATTGTCTGTTCTGACTTGTACCACCTTTCCCTGTATGAGATGAGAGAAAACCTGAATGGCCAGATACACAGCTCTTAACTTCAGCAGGTTTATGTGCAGGAGTGAGTCTGCACTCTCCCAGGTACCGTGGATGGTGTGATCCCTTAAGTCAGCACCCCAACCAAGCAGGGAAGCATCGGTTGTGAGAACCAGGGAGGGAGGCTCCTGCAGAAATGGAACCCCTTCCCTTAAATTTTCCAGTTCCCTCCACCACTGGAGGGCCTGTAGTAATGTTTGTGTGATTGGTAATGGCTTTGAGAGGGTGTCCCACCTTTGGCACCAGTGTGCTCTGAGGTGGAACGGAATATCTCTCATCTGAAACCTGGCACCTATGACTGTGCTTGTTGCTGCAGCCATGTGCCCCAACAGTTGAAGAAACTGTTTTGCTGGCTTTGACCTGCCCAGGCAAACAAGCCTGCCAGAAGCTGAATACTTTCTGCCCTCTTCTGACAGAGAAAAGCTCTTCCCAATACTGTATTCAGTTCTGCACCTATGAACTGCAGAACCTGCACAGGGGTCAGGACTGACTTTTTGGTGTTGAGAAGGAATCCCAGGGAAAGCAGCATATCCTAGGTTACCTGAAGGTGGTCTGACACCTGTTGGTGGGATTTCCCTACGATTAGCCAATCATCCAGATAAGGAAAAATTATGACACCCAGTCTTCTGAGGTATGACACTATTACTGCTATGCACTTGGTAAGGCCGAAGGGAAGTGTTGAGAACTGGTAGTGGCCTGAGGGGTCTGAGTCTGAGATACTTTCTGTGCGACGCCCTTATGGGACTATAGAAATATGTGTCCTTTAGATCCAAGGAGGCTAGCCAGTCCCCTTTTTGCAGAGTTGGCAAAATCATGGCCACTGTGACCATTCTGAACCTGGGCTTCACCAGGTATCTGTTTAGCAGTTTGAGGTCTAGTACAGGCCACCACTCTCCATTAATTTTTGTTCCTAGGAAATATCTGAAATAGAACCATTTCCCTCTTTGGTTGTGGGGGACAGGCTCCACTGCTTTTGCCAGCAGTAGGGCCTGTACCTCCTGCTCCAGTAGTTTTCTTTCTGAGAAGGAAGCTGGTGCAAAATGTTTTAACCTTGGAGGAGAGAAGGAACTTGAAGCAAAGGGACAGACCCTAACTCGCTACTTCCAGGACCCACTTGTCTGTGGTTATTTTTAACCATTCCTGGAAATAGTGGGTGAGTCTGCGCCCTACAGGATATGGAGAGGCAGCCTGAAGGGAAAAGTCAGGGGTTCTGTTTTGCTTGCTGCTGAGGCTGAGCAGACTGGGATCCTCTCCGGGAACCCCTTCTACCTCTAGCTCTGTAAAATCCAGTCTGCTGTGGTTGGTACTTCTGCTGGGAAACAGCCTGTACCTGAAAGAAAGGCCTCCTAAAAGAGAACCTGCCTCTGCTTCCTCTAGAATAACATGAAGTTGAAGTAGAGGGCCTGTCTCTGGTTGAGTTGCTCCTAAAAGTAGTTTTATATTTGTCTACTTTTTTCATATATGCCTCAGTCTGGGCACCAAAAAGAGGGCGGCCTTTGACAGAAAAGTCCATTGCCTCAGTTTGGGTGTCCTGGGTGAGGCTGGTAGCCCTCAGCCACGCAAATCTTCTTAGAGCAATGGTACCAGACTTATTTGGAAGCCTCCAAGACCAATTTTGCTGTATCTAGCAGCTCTGACACTGTTAAAGAGGGGTTAGCCTCAGCATTGTCCACTACTGACTGCCAGAGAGCTTTTTGATAAAGGGCTGCATAGGCCTGGTAGCTGGCCTATGCACCCCCTTTTTTGACATGCTGTCCACCTTTCTCGAATCCTTCTCGGGGGGAGGGGGTGAGAGGATAAGGGAGTTTTGGCTTTCTCACAGGCAGCCTGCTCTACAATACCCTGGTGGTCTGGGAGACTAAAAAGAAACTCAGCACCAGATCTTTCTGATACTTGTCACACTTTTTGTCACTGGGTGTGACTGTACTGGGAGCCTTTAGGATTTCTAAAACATCTTTCTTAAAGAATTTGTAAATAGGCAAAAGCAGCCTCTTTGAGGGTGTCAGTCCCATCAGCTCCATGTATTGTGCCTCCTCTTAAGCATGGATCTCTTCGGCTGTCTGGAGATCCAGGGTTTCTACAATTTTCTTGACAAAAGAAAAATGGGAAGAGAAATCCTCTGAGGGTCTGAGGGGGGAGCCAAAATCTGTTCTGGTTCCTCATATGCCACTGTAGCAGTAGGCAAAAGGGGCAGCAAGAGTTGCTTTTTCAGCAGTAGTAATCACAGGCTGCTGAGGGGGTAGTAAACCCTGCAGAGCCTGGAGTACGGCTAAAGGCTGTCAAATCAGCAGGAGGAGCATTAATAGGCACCTGAGGGACCCCTTGAGGCATTTCAGCTGGGGTGTCAGTGTGTTTGGTTTTCTTTAATTTCTTGGCAGGTACCAGGGAGTCAGCTGGTTGACTGCCTCTCTTGCCAGAGCCCTCACCTGTATCAGGGGTGGATTTAGAGGCTCTGGAAGAAAGTACAGTTACGTAAGAACTTACTGTAACAGTAGATCTTCGAGAACAGCTCTTGCAGCAGGTTTACCCATTAGGACTGAAGCGGCAGGCATCAGGACCCAAAAAGTCCTAGCTAGCTATCTTCGTAGGGGACCACCCCACGTCGGTCCCGCCTCCGGCGTCAGGCGTAGTACATAAGGGGCGGTCCACGATTCCCCAGTTCTCCTGCCGGGACTTCCGCCGCAGGCTGACATGAAATGGGGACCAGGATCCACCGTCGAAGCCAAAGGAAAATCCCTGTTAGTAAAGGCCTAAGCCATGCCTCCTCCAAGGGGGAAGGTGGGCGGGAAGGTACCTGCTGCAAGAGCTGTTCTCGAAGATCTACTGTTACGGTAAGTTCTTGCGTAACTGTACTATCTTACTTTGAGACACAGCTCTTGCAGCAGGTTACACCATTAGGACTGATTCCCAAGCAGTAACGCTGCAAACATTCTGGGAGGAGGAAACTAGGAATTACATTCCAGGTCCTGAATCTAGGACAGGAGACCCTGTAACACAGCCAGGCCAAAGCCGGCTCTTCGCCGTGAAGCGATGTCCAGACTATAATGCCTGATAAATGTATGTACAGAACTCCAAGTGGCTGCAGCACATATGGCAGAGGTGGGCGATTCCGAGTGCTGCAAAGAGAGTGGCCACACCCCTAGTGGAATGACCCCGGACTGATCCCGGGAGGAGCTTTTGTTTGATATCATAACAGTATGAGATGCACTGGACAAGCCAGCGAGACAGGGACTGTTTGGATACTGAAGGACCCATCATCCTTTCAGAAAGGAACAAAAAGTTGCTCTGAACTGCTGACTGTTTAGTTCTGTTGAGTAATACCTCAAGCTGCGGTGAACATCCAGGGTGTGGAGCAGTGCCTCTCTCCTATTAGAGTAATTTGGAAAGTAGACCGACAGGTCAATATCCTGATTAGGTGAGTGTAGAAACCACCTTAGGCAAAAT
The DNA here is from genome assembly GCA_016271365.2 of Neoceratodus forsteri. Taxonomy (NCBI): domain Eukaryota; kingdom Metazoa; phylum Chordata; order Ceratodontiformes; family Ceratodontidae; genus Neoceratodus; species Neoceratodus forsteri. The sequence goes on from CM057449.1 coordinate 826,919,543, forward strand.
TTAGGATTGCGTCCTCAGGGATACTCTGTCCGGTGGAAAATTAAATAAGGCTCTTTGCACATAGGCGTGAAGCTCAGAAACTCTTCTGGCGGCGTAACAGCAACCAAAACAGCATTTTCCATGACAGAAAACACAGCTCGCAATCGGCCGTGAGGTTCGAAGGGGAAAGCGTGAGTTGTTCCAGGACAAGAACACAAATCCCATGGAGGCACTGGGTCCTTAATGGGAGGCCTAAGATGTAACACCCTCTCAAAAATTCCAAAAGGCATCTAATTGTGCCACTGTGCACTGTCCCACAGGAAGGTGGTAGGCTGAAATGGCACAGAGGTGCACCTTGATAGAGAGGTAGGGGCCCGAGCGGAAAGGAGAGCAGGTAGTCTAACACCCGCTCTCACCGGGCAACCTAAAGGAAGGCAGCGTGCTTGCGACCATAAACAAAAAGCGGCGCCATTTCATGGCGTGCGTCTTATCACGTTACATTTCTGGCTGCAGAAAGAACTTCTGCAACCTCTTCGCGAGACCAGTAGCGCAAGATGGCTGTATCTCTAGGACCATGCATGCAGGTTCAATGAGCGTAAGTCCGGGTGGACCAGTGAACCTTCCTCCTGAGGACAAGAGATGGGAGCTGCAGCAGCAGGGCAGAGGGTTCCAGGATAGCTGAATCAGTAAAGTGAACCAGATCTGTCTGGGCCAGAAGGGGGGCCACAAGGATCATGGTTGCTTGCTCCCTCGCAGTTTGAGAAGAACTCTGGATCAATGGGAAGGGAGGGAGGAAGCGTGAAGAATCTGTCCAGCCCAGAGGAGGACAACATCTCGCCAGAAAACACCAGGCCTTGGATCTAGTGAGCAAAAATTGGGCAGTTTGCGTTGGATAGAGAAGAAGACCAAGTCCAACTCTGGAGTTCCCCATCGAAGAAACAGATCCTCTGCTACCTCTTGAAGTTCCCACTCGTGGACTCTGGCCTGGGAGCGACTCAGGCCGTCTGCAATTGTGTTGTCCACCCCAGGAACATGTACTGTGATCAGATTCGCGCCGTGTCGGATTACCCAATCCCACACCCTCATGGCCTCCCTGCAAAGGGGGTAAGAGTGTGCGCGTCCTTGTTTGTTGAGGTAATACATCACCGCCGTGTTGTCTGTCTGAAGCAGGAGAGTACTCGGCGGGATTTCTGACTGAAAGGCCTGCAGGGCATAAAGGACCGCCCTCATCTCTAGGATGTTGATATGGAGGTGGGCCTCCAGAGGGGTCCACGTACCCTGGGACTTCACCCCGTCCAGGTGTGCTCCCCTCCCTAGACCTGAGGTGTCTGTGGTGAGGATTACCTCCGGGCAACGCCCCTATAAATGGGAGCCGCCCGTGGAGAGTGTCCCTGGATCTAGCCACCAGTGCCAGTCTCGAATCACGGTGTTCGTGATTCTGACGAGATACTGCATGGTCTTGCCTTTGATCCCATTGCACCTTGAGCATCCACTGAGTTACCCGCATGTGGAGCCTTGCGAAAGGGGCGGTAGGAATGGCCGCAGCCATGTGTCCGAGCAAGCGAAGGACCGACCTGGCTGGGACGGTCTTGTTCGCCGAAAGCTCCCTGATGAGGGATCTGATGCGCTCTGCTCTGTGCGTCTGGAAGAAATGCTCTTCCTGAGCGGTGTCCAGTACTGCGCCTATAAATTGCAGCTTCTCTTGACGGTACCAGGAGAGACTTCTCGTGGTTGATTAGGATGCCCAGAGATCAAAACAGGTCCTGGGTGCTCTGGATCGCTAAATCGCCGCCTCTCTGGAGGCGGCCACAAAACCAATCGTCCAGGTACGGGAACACATAATGGCCCTGTCTCCTTAGAGGCGCTGCCACGACTGCCATGCATTTGGTAAAGACCCTGGGTGCGGATGACAGTCCGAATGGGAGGCAGGGCTCGGAAAGGTGGTGGCGGCAATTCGAAGCGCAGGGAACCTCTTGTGCCTGAGCTATAGGGATGTGCAGGTATCGTCCTGCATGTCTAGAGACGCTAAGAAGGCATCTTGCTTCAGCATGGGAATGAGACCCGGAAGAGTCACCATGCGGAATCTCTTGTAGGCGACCGACACGTTGAGGTCGCTGAGGTCCAAAATCGGATGGAGGTCCCCTGTTTTCTTTGGAACCAGGAAGAAGTGGGAATAGTATCCTTGTCCTCTCTGGTTCTCCGGGACATACTCTATCGCTCCCTTTTGCCAGAGCGCGAGTATTTCGTGCCAGATCAGTGACTTTATGCTGACCCAGGTACCGGGAGAGCAAAGGGAGGCCTCGAGGTGGCTTTTCTGTGAATTCTATAAAGTGGCCTCTTCCGACCAACTGAAGAACTCACCTGTCGGTGGTTATAGCCTGCCATCCCGGCAGGAAGTTCCAAATCGACCCCGACCATGATTTCCGTTGATCCTGAGGCGGGGGCCGGAAAGGAGTCAGGCTGGCGGCTGAGGTCCTGCTGGCTGGACGGCATAGAATGCAGCTGGGCTCTGCAGCGGGCCCCTTTGATGTCAGGCGGAGTGGGACTGTTGTCTCTCGTCCCTCCATGGAAAGAGCTTTGGTTCCTCGAAAGGAACTAAGCTTGGAGTCGATACATAGCCTGGACCGACCTGCCATCCCAACCTCTTGGAGTCTGGTAATCATCTTCTCTGAGGGTTTACCAAACAAAACTTCTCCCTCGAATAGGCGTCCATGATATTCTTCTGGACGTCGGGTGAAGAGAGCCCGTAACCAAAAGTGTCTCCGGATGCATATGCTGAAGCTGCTGCTCAGGCAGGGAGTCATGGAGTTGTCTGCAGCGGCTCGTAGCACTTGGGTTCACGTCCGAACCCGTGCAGAAAGAGCTGAAGCATCTCTCCTTCTGCTACACCTTCCGCAGTTTCTCAGCTGCATCCAGACCCTGTTCCACAAGGCATTTGGAACTTCACCATGTGGGTCAAATAATTCAGGGATCTGATGGCGCAGGTAGCAGGAAGCTTCATCGTGCGCCTACCCATGGCGTCCAGCTGTTTGGACTCTGGGTCGGTGGCAGGGTGCTCAGATGTTGCGGTCTCTGAGACCGGTCATGCGAGCTGTTATGACCAGAGAGTCGGCCTGAGGATGCTGAGTCAAGTACTGGTCTTCCCTGGGAGCCTTGGCCAAGCGATCAGCTTTCTTCGGCATCGCCGGGAGCGAATGTGGATGCTTCCACGCTGCCTTGGTGACGTCCATGAAAGTGTCTACCAAGGCTGGCACCACCACAGGCTTGGGGTCCTTCTGCCGAAGATACTTTGCAAGGCGTAGCCTTTCGGGGTCTAGCTCTTCCGCATCCCATCCCATGTTCTCTTGGATGTGTCTCATAATATCTGAGAACGAAGGGTCATCCGGAGGAAACTCTGGCATCTCGCGTGGAACCGGAGAAGGGATGGAGAGGGGAGATGGGGATCTGGATGTTGAGAACTCTGATCCCGTGTCCTCCGTCAAAGGCGATCGTCGGCGTCTTCTGGGCCTCTTAGGGCTGGGTGACCTGGAAGAGGATTTGGACGGAGGTCTCCGTTTGTCTGGTCTCCCCCTGGGAGGTGTTCTGTGCTCCCGGGGAGGAGGTAGCCGGCCTGCTGACCCCGATGGAGAGGGGGGCGCAGGAACCGGAGGAGTAACCGGTGTAGGAGGAGGAGGAGGAGGAGAGGAGGTGGAGTGGGAACCATGTCCTTCTTATGGTGTCCCACCAGTAAGTAAACAGCTCCTTCACTTCTAACATGGAAAGCCCGGCAGCCGGTCCGGGCACCGGTGGGCGATGCGTCTGGTCCCGCGTCGGCTCCACAGGGGCTCGGGTAGTGGCGAGGTTCCTGACGTCTCGACAGGACCGGGGTCGCCCGTCTGTTCCTCGGGCTGAGTCAACTCCTCCTCAGTGATGGTCTCCTGACCGACATCGGTCGGAGGCATCAGGGCAGGTCCTTGAAGGGGATCTGCTTCCCACAAGCACACTCCGAGGAGTGACTGGAGGTCGGAGAGGACATCAGCGAAGAACTTGATTGTAGAAATCCAATTTCCGTGAGGAAAAACTTTACACGCATCACACACTAGAGACTGAACTTGAAGGGTGAGACATGCAAATCGACGGTGAGGAAGAACTGAGAATCGTGGCGCACCCTTATGTACTATGTCTGGACGTCGGAGGTGGGACCGACGTCAGGGGCGGTCCCCGCTGAAGATAGTTAGCTAGAATTTTTCCGTGGGGTCCTGATGCCTGCCGGCTTCAGTCCTAATGGTGTAACCTGCTGCAAGAGCTGTGTCTCGAAGTAAGATCTGTCACAGTCTTAGAGGGGGTGGACTGGTTAGAGCCCATGGACCCCTCCTCTAGTTTTCTTTTAAGCCTCTCCCTGCATTTCTCTACTGTCTTAACAGGGAAAGACTTAAAAAAAAAAAAAAATCACAGTCTTCACTGAAGTACTGTTGCCCAATGCAAATCAAGCAACGATCATGCTTGTCTGCCTTAGCAAACACCTCTGCACACTTCAAGCAATTCTTGAACCCAGGGGGTCCTGTTTTCCTTTTAGGCTTGTCTGACATCACAGAAAACAGGTACCAGTAACCAACCAAAAAATAGTCTAAATTTAAATACTTGTGGTCGGTTTCAATAGAGAAACTGTCGGTTCAGGAATCGATAAAGTTAAAAAAAACTATTGGTTCCGATCAGATCCGGAACTAAGAAACCTCTGAGAAAAAACGATAAACCTCAGTTCAAAAGCGGGTAAAATTAAATAAAATTAAAGAATAAAGTAACCAGAACCCCAAAAAAAAGGATCTGATTAAATAAAAATAAAAAGGTCAACTGCCCTCGGTTCAAATGAACCGTGAAGAACCAATAGGTTTAAATTTAAAACTTATGAGGTATAAAACACTAAAGAACAATGACACCAGGCAGTAATGAAAAATAAAACAAAAATACTTAAGTTTTTTGCTCTATGCACTACAGGAATCTGTCTTGATTGAGAGAGATCTCCAGGGCGTCTGAACTTTGCAGCAGAGAGAAGAAATCTGAGGTAGAATGTAGGCAGTTGACACTGGGCAGTTTGAAAATAGATGCACAAGTGAAACATTCCACGATTAGCATAGCATCCTATTCTCTCTGGGGCAGTGCTGATTTAAAGGAGCATTGCAAGAGTAATAATATTAGTGGATTCCTAGGGTTAGAAGAGAGGAGATGCAGCAGAGAGAAAAATAAATTCAATGTTTAGAGGCACAGAGAAAAGAAGAAATGCAACAACTCAAGAAGCAGAGAGAAGCAGAGAAAAGCAGAGATTCAGCGAAAGAACCAACAAAGAAGAGAAGAGATGCAGCGATGGATGGATGCCTTGCAAGTTATCAAAGTTGGAGGATCTGTCACTGGTCCAGCAGAGCAACAAGACACAACTTAAAATACAAGAAACTCACAAAGTTGTGTCCCTCAGATGATACTGAAGCATACCTGACAACTTTTGAAAGGTTTGCTGCAGCCAGCCAGTGGCCAAAGCAGCAATGGCCAACCAGACTAATACCTTACCTGACAGGGAAAGCCCAACTTGCCTACAGCAATATGGATGCTGCACAGTCAGAAAACTATAACCTGGTGAAAACACAGGTCCTTAAAAGATATGATATCTCAGGAGAGACCTACAATACAGGCAGAGATTTCGGTCTCTGAAGTACAACTCAGTTGACAATCCTTGAGAAGCCTTCACCCAACTCAGAGAACTCCTTATGAAATGGCTCCAACCAGAGGACAAAACACTCCCACAGATTATCAAAACATTTGTAATGGAGCAGTTCAGCAACATCTTACCCACAGCCGTACAACTTTAGGTAAAAGAACACCGACCAGAAAGTGGGGAAAAGGCAGTTTCTTTGGTTTAAGACTACCAAATGGCCAGACAGATGCACCAGCAGCGAGGTAACAGCCAAGCACCGGTAAGGCACTCTTTTTCTCATTTAAACTCCAAGTCTGATAAGAACTGTGGTGGGGATAACAAATCTGTACCCAAAGACTTTATTTGCTATAACTGTAATAAGAAAGGTCATATTGCAAGACACTGCCATAGTAAGAAAAGTGACACTGGAGCAGATTTGTCCTTAGCAAATTGGGGCAAGTACTTAACAGATGTGAAGATGGGAGATAAGACTGAAGGGACTTAAGAGATTCGGGAAGCAGACAGACCATTTGGGAAGCAGACAGACCATAGTGCATATTGAAGTGCTGGGAAAACAATGTCCAAAAGGACCAGGTACTGGTGTCATCTACATCCATGGGGACACTTGATACTATCCCAGCAGTCAAGTGACTATTAATCAGGTGTCGCACCAAATAAAAGTGGGGGTAGTATCTAAGTGACCTGCACCTGTGATTATTGGAAATGACTTTCCAGTATTTACTGAGCTAATCAAATAGGGAGTAAATCCTGATGTTTCAGCTGCTGTAATGACAAGAGCTCAAGCAAAGAAAATCTCAGATGATGAGGACTCTTTTCCTTTTGCTGATTTTGATTAGGACTTGTTTGAGCACAGCTCCAAGATACGGAAGTCCAGGAAAGAAAGAGGACGCCTGAAGAAACAGTGGCAACAAAAGACTGAAGGACATAAGTGGTTAACATATGAAAATGCTGAAACTAATTTGATCACTGATTGTGATTTTCTTTCAGAACAAGCTAACAATGTTTCTCTCCAGGGTTATTTTAAGCAGCTGGGGGTGAAACCAAAACAGGGTGAACCTATGTTTAAAAAATTTAATGGGCTACTGTACAGAGTTTGGGTTAAACCTCAGACATAGGACCAGATAGAAAGTACAGTTACTTAAGAACTTAACCATAACAGCAGATCTTCGAGAGAGGCTCTTGCAGTAGGTACACACATATAAGACTAAGGTGCCAGGCGTTAGGACCACATGGAAAAATTCTAGCTAGCAGTGTCTGGCGGGGAACCCCCCCGACGTCACGTGACTGACGTCAGCGTGACACTATATAAGGAGCGGTCCCCACGCTCGCCTTCCAGTTCTCCCACCAGAGACCTAAAAAGGTGCGACAGGAGAAAAGAAGAGGGCTCCTGGAGCCCAATAATTACTCAAAATGTGAAGAACCACAGAAAGAAACTCGGGGGGAGGTTGGGTTAGGGAAAGCAGTACCTACTGCAAGAGCTTCTCTCAAAGATCTACTGTTCTGTAAGTTCTTACGTAACTGTACTATCTCACTTCAAGAGGGCTCTTTCAGTAGGTACTCACATATAGGACTGAGTCCCAAGCAGTGAGTGACCCGAGACACGTCTGAGACATGGGAAGGCAGGAAAGAGTTTCCCAGCAACCCTAGGGAACTCACAAAAGGAGTCCCTGTAGGACAGCAAGGCCAAAGACCGCTCTGCGCCTCGACGCAATGTCCAGGCTGTAATGCTTGGTATAAATATGGACAGAACTCCAAGTTGCAGCTGCGCAAATGTCTGCAGCTAAAACATTCCTGAAACAAGTAGTAGAAGCAGCTATGCTTCTGGTTGAATGTCCTTCAACCTGACCCGGAAGAGTTTTGTTGTACTTCTGATAACAGAAGGCAATGCAGTTTGCCAACCATTTGGACAAACACTGTTTAGAAACAGCTGCGCCTTCTCTCTTGGGCACAAAAAAAACCCAAATTGGTCAGACTTACGGAGAGACTTAGTCCTGTCTGTATAGTATCTGAGAACTCTGTGTACGGCCAGAGTATGTAGAAGTGCTTCACCTAAGTTGGAGTGTTCCGGATAGTACACTGGCAAGTCCAGGGATTGGTTCAAGGTGGATTCAGATACCACCTTAGGTAAGAACTTAGGATTGGTACGCAGCGCCACTTGGTCTCTGTGAAAAGTCAGGTATGGTATCTTACACATCAGAGCCTGAAGCGCAGAGATTCTTTGAGCTGAAGTGATGGCCACTAGGAAAAGCGCTTTCCAGGAAAGATAGCGCATGTCCAAACTCGCTACGGGCTCGAAAGGTGGCAGAGTGAGTTTTTCAAGAATTAAATTTAGGTCCCAAGGAGGAGCAGGACTCCGGATTGATGGTTTCGGATGGAGAATCCCTTTCAGGAAAGTTTTGGATACTTCCAACTGGGCCAAAGTCTTTTGTCCTATCGGAATCTGATGGGCGGAAATGGCCAAAAGGTGGACCTTTAGGGTCGAATAGTTAAGACTCAAGTCATACAGGTGCAGCATGTAATCTAAGACCTTTGTGACCGAACAGGAGAAAGGCTATATCCATTTCAAATCCACTCAGTTGGAAAACCGTTTCTATTTCATGGCATATGTAGCTCTGGTGGAGGGCTTTCTGGCCTCCACCAGCATTTGTGCTACTCTCTGGGAGACCCCAAAATGAGCAGTAACTATGTCAGTAGGAGCCATGTGTGTAGATGAAGGGACTTCAGACCTGGATGGACTAGGGTCCCCTGTTACTGAGTCAAGAGATCTTGAGAAACCGGCAGTGGAAAAGGAGGTTCCACTGACAGCTGTTGCAGTAGAGAGAAGGGAGCAATGAGGATCATTTGTGCTCCTTTCGCCTAAAGTTTCACTAGTACTCTTTGAATCAACACAAGTGGAAGGAAGGCGTACACGAACCTCCCCCTCCAGCAAAGAGACAGCGCGTCTCCCCAGAAAACATCAGGCCGTGGAGCGAGTGAGAAGAAGGTTGATAGTTTTTCGTTGAGTGGGGAGGCGAAGAGATCTATTTGAGGCCTTCTCCACCTTGTGAAGACATCATTTACCACCGACTGTCTGAGCTCCCACTTGTGTGCTCTGGCTTGCGTGCGACTGAGTGCATCTGCCAGGATGTTCTGGACACCTGGCACATGGACTGCTGTCAGATGTATGTTGTGGTCAGCCACCCAGTACCACACTCTCATTGCTTCCCTGCAAAGGGGATAAGAGCAGGTTCTGTCTCGTTTGTTTATGTACCAGACTACACACATATTGTCTGTCTGAATCATAAGATGACCCGGATGAATGAGATGTTGAAATGCCTCGAGCGCATTCAACACTGCTATCATCTCAAGTATGTTAATATGAAGAGACAGTTCAACATGGGACCAAAGACCTTGTGTCTTGTGAGGTCCCAGGTGTGCTCCCCAACCCAGACCTGAAGCATCCGTAGTCAGGGTTTGTGAGGGGTTGTCTGATTGAAATGGAACCCCCTTGGAGAGGTTGTCCTGTTTTAGCCACCACAAGGATCGTTCGCCATCAGATCCAAGATTAGGATCTCGTGGTTTAGATCGTCTGATCTCTGGTCCCATTGTACTCTGAGGGTCCACTGAGAGACCCTCATGTGGAGTCTGGCTAGGGGACTGAAGAGATGGCTGCCGCCATAAGCCCTAGCAGCCGAAGGATCGCTCTGGCTGGTACCTTCTTCTGTGAGGTCACCATTAGTGCCTGGTGCTGCAAAGTAAATATCCTGTCTTGCGGCAGGAAAGCCTTGCCCTGTACTGTGTCCAAAAACTGCCCCAATAAATTGGAGCTGTTGGGAAGGGACCAGGTGGGACTTGGCATAGTTGACCGTAATTCCCACCCGATGGAAAGTGTCCAGGGTAAGGTGCAGGGCTTTTGCTAGGGTCTCCCTGGATGGGACTGATATCAGCCAATCGTCCAGGTATGGGAAAACTTGGACCCACTGCCTGTGCAAGAAGGCTGCCACCACCGCTAGGCATTTCGTGAACACCCTGGGGGCCGAAGAAAGGCCAAAGGATGGTGCTTTGAACTGGAAATGTTCCCCCTGAAAAAAGCAGAGGAATCTGTGGTGTAGTGGACAGATCGGGATGTGCAAGTATGCATCCTGCATGTCCAAGGCGCAGAGCTACTGACCCTTCTCTAAGAGAGGAAATAGGCTGAGAAGAGACAGCATTCTGAATCTCTTGTACTGGACAAAGAGGTTCAGAGAGCTTAGATCTAGTATTAGTCTGAGGTCACCTGTCTTCTTGGGAACCAGGAAGAAGTGCGAGTAGTAACCTTTCCTTTGATGTTTTACAGGAACTAGTTCTATTGCTGCTTTTGCCAGCAGGGATGTCATCTCCTCTCTTACCAAGGGTAAGTGGTGGGGCGGGTAAAATGAATCACCCGGAGGTCTTGTTGGAGGTCTTGCTATGAATTCTATTGTGTGGCCTTTTGCCACCAGTTGAAGCAATCATGAGTCCGTTGTTATTTTTGCCCACTCTGGTAGGTGACCAGCTCCTCTGGGGTGCATGCCAGTGGAGAAGGGAGGGCTAAGGAGTCAGAGGGTGGAGGGCAAGGCCGAGGCTGCAGCTCCTGAGGCTTTGTGGGACTTGGCCGGGGGGGGGGGCTCTAGCTGCTGAGGTTGCCCGTTTGTTCCGATGTTGGTTCTGATTTGCTCTTTGTTGGCGACACTGTTGTCTTCGAAATGGCTGTTTTTGCTTCTGTGGGGGTTTGTACATGAATTGTACAGAATGTAAGGCCTTGCCATTATTTTGAAGGTCAGTAATTAGGTCCTTGATGTCTCCGCCAAAAAGGATCGACCTTCTAAAGGGAGCATCCTGTACGGCAGTGTGGACCTCTGGTGCCAGGCCTGATATTCAAAGCCACGCATGACGTCTCAGACTAACAGCCAAAGCCAAGCCCCTACCTGTAGCATCCACTGCATCATAGGTGGCATGGAGCATGTGTCGACATGCAGATCTAGCCGACCTAACTAGATCTGCCAACTCTTCTTTTAAAGTAGAATCCTGAAGGGAGTCTACCTTGGACTCCAACTGACCTAAGACAGATTTTTGGTAGTCTCCCATATGGCAACGTAATTCAGTGCCCTGATTCCCAAGGTGGAAGAAGAATAAATCTTTTTCCCATACTGATCCAGAATTTTTGATTCTTTATCAGGGGGTGAAACATGAAGGTGTTTTGGTTTAGCAGACCAATCATGGGCTGCACTAATGACCACATAGTCGGCTCTGGGATGGAGACTAAGGAAATCTCTGTTATCTGGAGACTGGTAAAGCCTGTCTGCCTTTCTGGCCCGTGAGGAAGGTTGTTTCCAGACAGAGGTTACCAAATCCTCATGTGGCTCTATCCAGGGCAGAATGAGGTTTGGCAAAGAGTCTGCCAAGTCCAGGTGAGCTGCCAGTCTCTGCCACTGCAGATCCTGGGCAATGGTGGGGCAATCATAGGTTGCTTGTAAATTTCTGAGGAGCTCCAAAAATGATTTGGGAGACTCTTTAGGTTTGGGGTCCTCCGGCGTAGGCGTTTCCAAGTTGGAGTCGGAAAGACTCATGTCACTATCAGAGTCCTAGGAATCCTGGTCACTGGGAGAGGTGATGGCTGGAAGCGTAAGGTCAACTGACCTTGAAAATTCCGTTGGCCTGGAAAATTCCCAGGGCCCAGGATTAGGCAACGGTTCCGGTCAACTGTCCTGTGTCGGGCCCTTGGGGCTGGACGATGGAGATGGATCCGCCGAAAGAGGCTTCGGAGTCAGCATCGGGGCCGATGGCAGCTGACGCTTCTCCAGCTCCGATGTGAGCTGTGACTTTGCTTCTGCCTACCAGGACTTAAGAACCGATTGTAGGTCCACTTGAGGCCGGGGTGGAGGGTTATTAAACCCGTAGCTGGGGTACCTATAGTAGTGGTAGCTGAAGCCTGGAAGGTAGCCTGGCACATGAAATCCTGACACTGGATACTGTGGCGTTGGGTATTGCAGAGGATATCTCGGTGTTGGACGCCCAAAAGGGTTTCCAGGCAGTCCTGACGGAGGGCCCGATTTTGGGGGCTGAAGGGCCCGACGCTGTCTGACGGAGGGATCATCAGGTCCGTGACTGCGTCCCATGGGGTGTTTGGAAGGCCCCACTGGAGGAGGCGGACAAGTGGGTCCCGATCGTCCTGGTGTCAGGCCAGATGGAGGGCCTTGTGTGACTGAAACACCTGAGGGGCAATCGTCTGGTCTGATGATGGCTCTGGTGTCTGAGGCTCCAGTGGAGGGGGTGACGAAACCCCTGTCGGCGGGCGATCTCCTGCCTCCATATCCCCTGCGGGGGGAGCTGGACACACAGTCTCTTTTGGCAGTAAAGGAGAGGGAGGAGACGTCTCCTTCGTCAGCTATGTACCCAACGTCAGCTGGGCTGTCACCTTACTGTTAGGCCTGTTGTCAGGGACTGATGGAGGATCTGGGGCTGGGCGCCCGTTGGAGGACCTGGTGGACAGTTTAGCAGCCAGAGCCGCGCAAGAGCCGGCAGAGCTGGGACTCGACTGGCTGGTCCCACTCATACCACTAGGCTTTGAAATCTTTAAGGTCGTAGAGGTGGGTGCCTCCCGATCCCAAGAGGCTCCAGTCAGGCCCAAGCCTGGGTCAGACAGATGAGTCAACGGCTGTTTGGTTGCCACCAAAGTGGTCATCGAAGATGGATCCCCGGAAGGGAAGTTACCTGAAGGGCCACAACTCCAGCGGGAGGTGGTGGGATGGCTGGGGACCCTTTCTGGTCCCGATGTCTCTCCTTGTCCTTTTTATGGTGGCCCTCTGGAGAAGACCACAATTGCCTGAGTTTCTTCAGCTCCTTCTCCGTATTGGCCATTCTCTCTCTTCCAGGGACTGCTGCTTATGTTTACGTGTGGCTGCGTTAAACTTCTGGCAATGCTCACACCCTTCAACCTTATGGCCTGGGCCCAGGCAAAAAAGGCAGAGGGAATGGCTGTCCTTGTGAGGCAGCCAAGTTCCACAGGAGTTGCACTTGTTCTTATGCAATTCTGAAGGCATCGGAGACTACATACATGACGATTTTTGTAATGCAAAAATGCGAGAAATAACGAATTAAATGTTAAACCTTTAGAGAATATACTCATCCAAAGATGGCGTCGACTAGTAGCAGCGTTCTTCTGCGAGGTCCGATGTGCGCAGGTTGATGGCGGGAAAGAACTGGAAGGCAGGTGTGGGGACCGCTCCTTATATAGCGTCATGCTGACATCAGTCATAGGACGTTGGGGGGGGCCCCGCTGGACACCGCTAGCTAGAATTTTTCCGTGTGGTCCTTATGCCTGGCAGCTTAGTCCTATATGTGAGTACCTACTGGAAGAACCCTCTTGAAGTAAGATCAATTAGTTATACCACAAAAGTATAGATCTGAGTTGTTACAGATAGCACATGATAGTCCTATGGATGGTCACTCGGGGAGGTATCGCACCCTTGCCTGATTACTGTACAGATTTTACTGGCCTAGAATTCATGAAGATGCTGCTACCTATTGCAGTTCCTGTGCTGAGAGTCAGAAAGTAGCCCCAGTGACTAAAAAAGACAAGGTGTCGCAGGTGCCCCTGCCCTTGATAGATGTGCCTTTTGAGAGAATTGCAATGGATGTGGTTGGCCCCTTAGACAAAAGTAAAAAGGGTAATCGATTCATTTTGGTAGTATGTGACTATGCTACTCAATAGCCAGAGGCAGTTCCAATGCGTACTTGTCACAGCCCCAAAAGGGGCAGCAGAGCTTGCCAACATTTTCAGCAGGGTGGGCATACCTAAAGAGATTATTACTGATCAGGGTGTTAATTTTGGTGCTGCATTACTGAAGGAGCTGTACTGACTACGAGGTATCACTGCCATAAGAACCTCCCCTTATCACCCTCAGACAGACGGTCTTGTTGAACATTTTAATCAAATCCTAAAACTCATGTTAAAAAGGTTTGTAAAAGAGGAACAGAAAGACTGGGACCAATACTTACCTTACCTGCTTTTTGCTTACAGAGAAGTGCCACAGGCATCAACAGGTTTTTCACCATTTGAAATGCTGTATGGTAGACAATCTAGAGGGCCACTAGATGTAATAAAAGAAATATGGGACGATAACCCCCATCAGAAACAACTACATCTCATATGTGTGCCATGCTAGACAAGATGGAGGTGGTCCAGAGGAGGACAACTAAAATGGTGCAGGGTCTGCAACAGAAGCCATATGAGGAGAGACTGAAAGAGCTTAATATGTATACTCTCGAGGAAAGGAGGGACATGATAGAGACATTTAAGTACCTCAAGGGAATCAACAAAGTCCAAGACGGAAGCATCTTTGAGAGAAAGAGATGTGCAAGAACAAGGGGGCACAGTTTGAAGACAGAGGGGGGATGGCTCAGGAGCAACGTCAGAAAGTATTTTTTCACAGAGAGGGTGGTCGACGCATGGAACCACCTTCCTGAGGAGGTCGTGGGGTCAAAAACTGTTGGGGAATTCAAGAATGCATGGGACAGACATAAGGCAATTATAGTGAATGGTAAGGGGAAGTAGGCTGTTGGTCAACTAGAATCTGCAGCTTATCCAATACATAGGGAATGGACAGACTAGGTGAGCCAAGCAGTCCTTATCTGTTGTCAAAGTCTATGTTTCTATGCCCTGAGAAAGAAGCTGGCAAAATACGCTGAAATTGCCCATAGTAATCAGGAAGAGGCACAAAACCAGCAGCAGGTGTATTATGACCAAGGGGTAAAAGAAAAAAGTTTTTGAGCCAGGTGAAAAGGTTTTGCTATTGTTACCCACTACAGAAAATAAACTGTTAATGAAGTGGCAAGGACCTTATAAGGTTCTTAGACGTACTGGCACAGTTAACTATGAGATTGAGACCCCTGATAGGAAAAATCCTACTAAAATATACCAAACTAACCTCCTCAAGAAATAGGTTTAAAAACATCAAAAGATGTTTTGCTGGTTTTACCAGAAACTGATAAAGAAGATACAGATGTAGCTTATGATAGACTGGAACAAACTGTAACTGCTGATGATGTAAAGGTGAATGTTTCCTTAACCTCCGAACAAACCGCAGAAATTTATAACTTGCTGAAGACATTTAACAGTACTTTTACCACAGTATCAGGCTGAGGCAAAGGGGTTGCGCACGTAATAGTGATAAGGAATGCTCACCCAATTAAACAAAAGACATGCAGATTACCAGAGCAGTTAAGAGCAGACGTGGTTAAGGAAATCCAAAAACTGAAAGAACTGGGTATCACAGAAGGGTTCGAGAAGTGCTTGGTCATCATCAATTGTGATTGTAAACAAAAAAGAAGGGGATGTAAGAATATGCTTCGATTTTAGGAAACTTAAGTGTCAGAATTTGACAGTTATCCTATACCCAGAATAGATGATTTGGTGGACAGACTGGGGAGTGCCAAGTATATCAGTACCCTCGATCTCACCACGGGTTACTGGAAAATCCCACTAGCTAAAGAATCCAGAGACAAAACTGCATTTGCCACTCCTACAGGATTCTATCAATTCACCACCATGCCATTTGGTTTATATGGTTCACCCGCTACATTCCAGCGGTACATACAGTAAGAATGGGGTCAGCAGATGGGGACCATTTGATCCATCTAGTCTGCTCAAGGTGGCTACCCCCTCCCCTTTAATAGTTCAAGCCAAGCTGTCCACACTAGTTGAAATTCTCTTGCTGTCTTAGCTGCCACCACCTGTGCTGGCAGGCTGTTCCATGGGTTCCCGCTCTGTGAAGAAGTACTTTCTATAGTTGCTCCTGAACTTGCCTCCCACCAGACGCAAGTTGTGCCCCTGTGTCAGAGTTCCTTTGCTGACTTGGAAAAGATTCTCCATTTGTTTATTCCCTTGATGTATCTGAATGTTTCTATCATGTCTCCTCTATTTCTTCTCTGTTCTAGTGAGTACAGTTTTAGTACCCTAAGCCTAGTTTTATATGTCTCATGGTACAGCCCTTGCACCATTTTAGCAGCCTTTCTCTGCACTGTTTCTAATCTGTCTATGTTCTTTTTCAGGTTTGGCCTCCAGAACTGTTGGACACAGTACTCCAGGTGTGGCCTTATCAAATCTGTACAGTGGCATGATTACCTCTTGCTTTCTGCTTGTAATGCCCCTACCTAAACATCCGAGGATGCTACTTGCTCTCTGCGCAGCTTTTTCACACTGTTTTGTTACTTTGAAGTCATTATTGATGAGTACACCAAGGTCCCTTTCCATCTTTGTCACTTCCAATTGGTGCCCATCTAGACTGTACTTTATCCCTGGGTTTCGCTTTCCCAAGTGCATGACCTTACATTTCTTAGTGTTAAATTTTAACTGCCTGTGTTTTGACCATTCCTCTAGATTCCTGAGGTCAGCTACCATGCTTGTAGCCCCCTCCTGTGTATCCACCCTGTTGCAGAGCTTTGTAATGGATGTAATTTTATCTCCTCACACTGGTTATTGTGCAGCGTACCTGGATGATGTCATGGTGTACAGTCCAGGCTGGAAAAAACACCTGGAACACCTACGAGCACTTATCCAACTGATCAAAAAGGCAGGTCTGACAAACCTAGCAAGTATGCACTGGGCATGCAGGAAACCACATATTTGGGCTATGTTTTGGGAAATGGAGAAGTCAAGCCAGAGATTTCCAAGATAGAAGCTGTAGGTAACAGCCCTGTCCCCAAACCCAAGAAGCACGTCAGTTCATTTTTAGGGCTGGCTGGTTATTATTGGAGATTTGTTCCCAGCTTTGCCGAGTTAGCTACTCCCCCCACTAAACTCACAAAGAAACGGTTCCCGAATAATGTGAAAGGGACCCCAGAGTGTGACACGGCTTTTCAGGCTATTATGGCTGCATTATGTTCAGCCCATTTTAAGAAGCCCAGACTTTGAGAAACAATTTCTGTTACAGACTGATGCATCAGAGGTAGGCCTAGGTGCAGTCCTGAGTCAAAATATATATATGGGGCAGAACATCCTGTTCTAAACATAAGTAGGAAATTGCATGACAGAGGGAGAAGGTACTCCACCATTGAAAAGGAATGCCTTGCGGCAAAGTGGGCCATAGAGTCCCTTAAGTTTTACTTACTAGGAGCTGACTCTGCACTTGTATCCTCTGTTGGCTTAACCAAATGAAGGATAAAAATTCCAGAATCACACGATGGTACCTGGCACTATAGCCATCACAATTTAAAGTGATTCACAAATCTGGGAAAGAGAATGTCAATGCTGATTTTCTGTCAAGGTATGGATCAGGAATTGAGAATTCCTAAGATTTAAAAATGTGAGTTGAAACTTCTCTGTTTACTGTGCTGCATATGCACTGAACTGTAATGGTTATAAGCTAATGCTAGAAGATAATTAAAAGAAAGTTTTGGAAACCTGTTTTTGTAAAACAGGTTCCCTCTTAAAGAAAGGGGGTATGTGACAGGGTTGGATAAGGCCCTGTCCCAATTGTTATGCAGAAAGAGTTTAAGCACAAGGGTCTGTTCATTCCTCTCCTTTTCTGTCTCTTCTCTGTCTGGTTGCGCATCCACATTTTCTTGTGAGACCCAGCAACTGATCACTCCAATGGTTTCGCAACTGTCCGCCTCTCGCTATCTCTCTGCCTTCCTTTGCTACTTCTGTCTTCTCTTCCCCTTGCATATCTGTGGGTATAAAACCAGTTAAACACTAAAATAAAATAAATAAATATGTGAATCTCTGTGTAAAACTGTATGTGATACTGGGATCCCTTTGTTTAAAACTGTATATAGGTGTATTGTTGAAATGATTGCAAAAGGCTATTTGGAACTCAAGAGGTTAGCCTGAGATGCAGTTTTTAAGCCTTTTGCAGAGCTTGGAAACAAGAGGTCGGTTCTGGGTCACTATGTTCTTTTTGCTGCACCTGCATCGAAACTGACAAGAACATTCTGTAAACTTACAAGACCCTTCTATGAGAAGCAGGCTCTCTTAAGTTCCCAGACAATGACATATTAAAACAAAAAGCAGCAATGCTTTTGCTAGAGAGACAAGGAGAGTGAGGGACTGAAAGACTAAAACTTGGAATGAAGAGAAGAAACACTCAGAAGAAGGACTTCGTTTTCTCTGTTTGCGCTGCCCTTGTAAATAGTTATACTGAATAATTTTTTTTTGCTGTTATTGAGAAAAATAAAACACTATTTGAAAATTCTGACACTACTACTGGTTTTCCTATGCTTCCTGATCTGTGCCTTGATGACAGGGTCCTACATACTCTAAAAATCCTACATAAAATCAGAAACCAGATTGGCACACCCAATGAAATGGGGCCCCTGACAGTGATAATAGGGGATGGGGCATTCAACCCGGGACACACAGACTAGAGATTCTGGCAGTGGAATAGACTGAAATTAATTAGATATGTACAGCTGGTGAAGGGAGGGAACTGTGTGTTTTTTAGACACCTTCAGGTTAGATATACACTCACGAGGGACGACTTCTGTAGATTCCTGCAGGTGAGAAGCTACTCACTGGGGGTAGACGGTGCAAAGGAACCAGACCCCACTGGAGAAATTCCTGTATTGGTCCACCATTCTTAGGGACAGAGTAGGTTACATTTCCCACATGTACCAAATGCACCTTGTTGAAAATAAGAAATAGCTTGGAGGAGGAAGCAGGGGCCTCTATTTTGGGTAGACACTGGAAGGACTGTCTGCGGGGTTGGAAGGTGTCATCCTCTGCAGGTTGTAGGGAATGTCGATGGAAAATACAGAACAGGTTTTTCTATGTTCCAACCATCATCAGACACTTTGGAACCACAGTCTCTGACAGGTGCTGGAGGGGATCTGGGGACAGGGGCTCGCACTACCACATACTAGGGCATGCCCAAAGATAGAAGCATAGTGGCTGGAGATTAGACAAGAGCTGTCAAAGATCTTGGGGAAGCCGATGCCAGTGGACTATGTTTACTATCTACTGGGAGCAAGAATCACAGGAATCCCAAATAGGGCGGGGGGTCTTCCGCTGCATGGCCCTGGTAGCACTTAAGACCCTCACAACCCACTGGCTGGATCCAAAGCCCCTAAGGCAGGGGAATGGAGGGACAGGGTAACCCAGCTTTTTCAAATGGCACAGATTACCGCAAGGCTACACCTAACAGGGGAACAATTTCTGGAGAAATGGAGAGTCTGGATGTCTTACACTAATCCCATTTAGTTAAAAGGAGACAGTTACATGGGGGGGGGGGCGTGAGCGAGGCACACACACATTAGATGGTTAATGTTTTGTCTAGTTAGTTTTTTCTTTATTTCTTGTGTTATCAGTTTAGTAAAGTTACACATGCAAAAAGTCATGGTTAGTAATTGTACAGAGCTTGTGCATTAGCCACTTCCAAATGCACAGTTATTAGAAAACTGACAGCATAATCCTTGGCGCTTTGCTCATTTAGGGTTAGCAGCAAGGAAGACTACAGAAAGGACTGGCACCAGGAACAACCAAAGGACCTACTGATTCCCCCCAAGGGAAATGTGTAGGGGTGGAAATTTTGAAATACAGGTCTCAATCAGAAAAGGAGCACTCAGGTAACCTCTTTCCTTTTTGTTTAATTACATGCAAGGGGAGACACCAAGGAACAGGTAAGTCACTGTCTATACTAGAGTGTAGTCACCTCTGTGTGTGAAGGTAGGCAGGTGTCATGCTGAAGAACATAATGTCTGTAAATTGCATGCTATTTAATAAACTGAATTTCAAAAGGAAAAAGCATGCTTACACCTTCTCCTGTGCTACCGTCAGTATAACAGTCTCTGCACGAGGGTCCAGGTGCACAGTGCCTCCTGCCACATAGGAAGGAGTGTGTTCCACCCTGTTTGTTCAGGTAAAACATGGTCATGGTATTGCTCGTCTGGACTTGAATGACCGGACCCCTGATCAGCGAAGAAAATTCTGTGAGGGCCAACTGCAGTGTACCAAGCTCCAGCAGGTTTCTGTGGAGACAGGACTCCTCTGGGGGACCAGCACCTGTAGCCATGCAGTTTCCCAGGTGTGCTTCCCACCATAAATTAAAATTACGTACCTACTGTAATTGTTGATCTTTCTATCTTCACCATTCATCACTAGTGGGTACAGCACTGGAGCTAGGACCCCGCGTGAGACTTTTTTCTATGGGCGGAGCCAATGCAGGGCCGGAGCAGCCCTCGAGGCCGACGTTCCACGTGGCACTCGCGGGTTGGCAGTTATCTGTCGTCGACTCCGCCCCAGCCCCAGTTCTGAAACGCCGTAGAGTGTAAGGAAAGGGAGGTGGGGTGGGGCAAGAGAGCCCAAGGGATAGATAAAAGGAAAGGATATGATAAACTAAAAGGAGAAATAAACAACAGAGGAGACAGGAGAGAGAAACCAGATATGGGAATTTGGGGAAAGGAAAGGGGCCCCAATCTCTGGAAGGAGGAGAAAGAAAGGGAGGGATAAGAGAGGGGGAGGGAAAGAGGACCACACCCCCAGACAATCTTGCATCCTAGGATTTTGACAACAGCGACAGACCAAAATCTGGACTACCAAGGTCCTGAGCTATTAAGCAGCATTCGCCTGGGAGGGCCAACCTTAGGGGGTCAGGATGGGGGAGATAGTGTCACGTACTCCTCCCCCTCCCACCTCAAACAGGGACAAACTTAAACTGCCAGGAGGGCATTAAGGAAATTAACTCAAAGCTTTGAGTTCATAAAGAAAAATGGGGGGTGGCCAATCCTCCAGTCCACTCCTGAAGAAGAGTGGGAGAAGACTGAAGACAGGGGAGCGAGCCCCCCCATACACCCCCAATAATACCCCCTAAGGAGAAATTCCTCCCTGTGTGTCTCCAGGGTCCTCTTCCTCCCAACCACGAGGGAGAGGACAGAGAGGAGAAAAACAACAGAGAGACACACAGGGGGGAGGAGGGAGCCCAAAGACAGGCCCCAGGGGGAAGGAGGGCGGAATTTAGTGATGAATGGTGAAGATGCACAGAAAGATCAACAATTATGGTAGGTACGTACTTTCATATCTTACCTGTGTCAATCTTCACCATTCATCACTAGTGGTGAGTACCAGCCTCGAAGGGGCCCTAACCATCCCAAGGACTAGGTCCTTTAGCCTCAGTGGGTGAGACACTGGAGGAGAGAACCCTTACAGGCCTGGGGAGGCCTGAGACTGGTCCGGGTGGGACGGGGAGCCCCCAGTGGGGAAGGGAAGGTGCCCCGAAAGTCGCAGTCTCACCCTGCGGGAGAAGAGGTGGGTTCTCCAGCATGCGGAGATCACCCTACACCGGGCCGGGGTGACAACCGGGATAAGCGAAGCCATGCCATCCACCTAATGCAGATCGCTGTCCCGACTGCTCTGGATGCCACCTCACTGGCGTCATAAGATGCCCTTGCTTGGTTCCTTGCCTGGTTTCCTCCGTATCAGGCACTGAGGCTAGGAGCTGTCCTAGCCTAGACTGCAAGAACCTATCTTAAGTTACAAAGTGGGCCTGATGTGAAGCAATAGAAAGGAGGATCTGTGCTGAATAGAAAACTCTTCTGCCCCAGAAATCGAAGTCCGCAGAGTCAGAGTCCGGGGGTTGGTCATGGTGGGGTGGGGGGTGTCCAGGGAAGTCAAGCCGGAATAGGGATGAAGCAGAGAACCTGGAGACCCGGGGGGAGTGCAATACCGTTTGCACAGGTCCCTTGGGGTTGGAACAGTGGAGAAGGGACGTAGCCAAAGCTGATGTGATGCTTCCTGGAAAGGAACAGGCCAGGCGGGAACCACCAGGTTGGCCGCACTGAACTCGCCTAGGAAGGCACACGTCACATGTTCGGGACTGCTGACAGGGACTGGGGTAAGATGGAGCTTGTCCAACATCCTCGCGAGGAAGCGCTGATAGGAAGAGAGATCAGATGCTGGGGGAGATGTGGATAGATAGTTCCTCTCCCTCCGAGGAGGAGGAAGATGATGCAGGCGAGCTCAGAGGTTCAGGGTCTGGCTGCACGGGAGCACTGTGGAACACCTGCTGGTCCAGGGCATGGAGATAGGTAGGGAAATGTACAGTGGACCCTCTGAACTGTTCCCAGGTAAGTGGTCCCCTAGGACCGGGAATACCTGGGATAACCGGAGATGGAGAAGGAGACTTGGGGGACAAGCTCCTGGCAACAGGAAGACAGTCTCTGTCAGGGCAGGGGGGTCAAGAGGAAACTCCACGCAAGGAGGGAGATCCGAAGGTCCCAGCAGTTAATAGCCGTTCAACCAGATCAGAACGGTCAGAGCTGTGCCCATGGGAAGAAATCCCCCCATGAGGTGACCGGGACTGTGCGAGTCCAGAAGGACGGCCCCTGACCTCAGAAGTTGAAGTCCCTCTCAAGGACCTATGCAGGGAAGAGTGAGGGTCTGCACTGCGGCTCCTCCCAGAACCCAGCCGGGGTCCAGTGAGGGCGCACTGTGCCACACCCTTACTCCTCAACCCTTCAGAGTCCAAGAGGGACCTCATCCTCATAGCCACCAGCCTAGGCAGCTGACAACTCTGGGCAGCCTCCGAGGAGTCCACCCAGGGAACAGTACCCTCCCCCTTCCCAGTGTGCCTCGGGCCGTCCCAAACTTGGACTGTCCAAACACACCAGGGAAGGGGGTGCCCCAACTGGAGGAGCAGAAGTGCCAGTGGCCCAAGGCTGCACGGCAGTGGCCATGGGGACCATTGCTGGCTGGTCAGTACCACTGACCCTAGGGCCTACCAGCGACGACTGACCCCCAGTGGGAGTCCGGGGTGCTGGAAACGGAGGGATCAGAGGATTCCGAAGAACCTGGGAGCCAATCTGGATCAGACCCAGAGTCCGCCTCCGAGGAGGTAGACTCCGAGGTCGGATGCCAGATGACCCCTTCGCCCCCCCTCTCCCAGTTCCTGGACCACGAGTCGGACCACCTTCCACCCCGGCACCGCAGATAGCATCATAGTTGAGCACAGCACCATGCCCGATGCCACCACCCTCCCCGATGCCACGAACAGCATTGGAGCTGGGCACGACACTGAGAGCGGCGCCAACCCCATCCCTGGTGCAGTGAACAGCACCGGAGTCAGGGGCAGCACCGGCTTCAGTCCCGGCACTGTGCAAGAAACAGAAACAGGCCCAGAAACAGCAGAAGCACTACCCCCGACGCTGCTGAAATCCCCAACGCCGCTGAACGGCACCAGGAGCAACAGCAGACCTGAGAGATTAGCCCGTGCCGACCCCTCAGCCTCGCCGCAAAGCGCACTGGGACCAAGAGTGGCACTGCCAGACGACCGAGAGGACGGTGCCGGTCCAGACCCAGAGGGCCCAGAACACTACACCGAAGGAACCTTCACCTCCGAAGAGGTGACTGCCAAAGAGGTGCCTCCCGACTGTCCCCCGAGAGGGACAGACTGGGTCTACTTCACCGTGGAAGGAGCCCTTGCCGCGGCAAGGCTAAGAGAGGCGGTGGCCCCCTCCTCCATGGGCCATATAGGACCGGAAGGGGACTCGGAGGAAGGGCCGAGAATCCTCGCCTTGGCCTGTTGACTGCAAACCTGTCCTCCGAAAGTCAGAGGCGCACATCTGACTTTAAATGCGTGGATTTCGACAACTCAGCAATCCATGGAGAAGCAGGCATCGCAGTTGTCCATATCATGGGTCAGGCTGAGGCAGGAGAGACAGAGGTCATGCTGGTCCGTCACGGAATAAGGGCGGCTACAGGGGCACTGACGCATAGGAGGCCGTCCCACTTTCGATGGTTTCTTGGCCCCCGGATGAGACATGACTGTGCGGCAAACAATAGCAAAAACAGTACTCGACACCGCTTAAAAGTAATGAAACGATCTTACCGCAAAAGTGACGCTTGAGTAGCTTAACAGAACCGAGGCACACACGCATAGAAGGTTGACGAACTAGGTCAGCAAATCTTGATAGTAGACAGTCTCCACATAGAGGTCTTCACTTGATGGCGGAGAAGAAGAACCGAGGCTGGGCGGAGTCGATGACAGATAACGCCAATGTGCTAACCCATACGTGAACTGCCGCCTCAAGGGGCAGCGCTTGGGCCCAGCCAACTCTGCCCATAGAAAACAAAATAGTCTCCCGCGTGGTCCTAGCTCCGGCGCTGTACCCACTAGTGATGAATGGTGAAGGCTGAAACAGATAAGATCAGTCTTTTGGCCTTAGGGTGGTTGGAGAACCCCAAAACTGGAGCCAGTAGGGACTATGTACTTGCGGACAACATGGGCTGACGATGCCAGGAAGGATGCTGCAAGCTGCCAAAGCTCTAGGGCTGGTCCCAAGATGGCCTCAGCCACAGGAAAGGCTCAACCCCTTGGGATCAGTCCTGGTCCAAAATGACTGTAAAAGGGTACTTGGCCCTCTTCTGGACTAGATCCAGCAGGACGGCTGTGCACTCTGCAATCAGGTGGAGGGCTCGTTAACTATGCCACGGTTGGAGTGTGAAACACGAGAAGAGGCCATGGATTCCTCATTAGAGTCGTCTGATGATTCCTCGAAACATGTTTCTGGGCTGTATTTTGCCACGGACCTCCTGGGACTTGTCACCTGGGGTGATCCTCACTGACAACAGGCGTGGCAAGCTGGGAGCCAAATGGCTGGCATCCTTGGTCAGAGCACCAAATGGTGGCTGTCAGGGTGGTGGCTCCACTGTGACTGGCAGAAATGTAGGTGTTGGAACCACCTGCAGAACTTGACCTGATGAGGGAACCACTTGTAGTTGCCAGGGGGCCACAGGTCTTTGGGGTAGCCCCCGACCCTGCACCACAATGGCCCACTGCTGCCAGAGGAACGTCTTGTAGCACTGGTGCATTTTTTGACAATGCTTCTCCTCACCCGAGGATAAGGAGGACGCAAAGCACAAATGACGGGGCCTCCTGGTAAAGCAGGATTGAGACTGCCAATGTCTTGATGGTGCAGTTGATGGTGAGTGGGGTCTTCCTGATGTTGGCCATAAATAATGTGCTGGCCCACATTCTGCAATAAGGGCGTTGAATACCTGACCTCAGGTGGAGGCTTGTCACGAACAGGGTCGACTGGTGTCTCTATCAGACAACGTCCTCTTAGGTGAGAACTGGGAGCACCGAGGTCTGAGAGACTGCATCCTCGGCCTTGTGCTACAATGGATCGACTGGGTCGAGAGACAGATTGGGCGACTGAAGTCGATGTCAACATGCCCACCATGTCTATGAACCGTTGACCTGCCTGACATGCCACTCGGCCGAGGGTGCTCAACAACCACCAAGTGGTCAGGCAAATCGAGGTACTGGGAAGACTGAGAACTCTTCCTGTCCCACGACCAGCAATGGTGGTGAGAAGATTTCTTGGATCTACTGTTAGACTGAGAGCCATGGTGTGCAGGGCTCTTCCCCACAGTCTGAAGGGACCATCACAAATCATGGAACTGGTCCGTGAGGGCCGCTCTGAAATGAAATGGTTGGCTACTGGAATCACCTGCACCTTGTCCCTCTTCGTCTTGAGAAGCACCTTGTGGATCAAGGGAAATGGAGGGAAGGTGTAGAAGAGGCCCGGGGTCCACAGCCTCGAGAAGGCATCCCCCTGCAGCGAACCCTGCTGAGGGGGATGGGCGTGAAACAGCCTCAGCTTCGCATTCTCCCTTGAGGCGAAAAGGTCCACCTGAGGGGTGCCCCACTGGGAGAACAGGTCTTGAACTATCTCCAGCAGGAGAGACCACTCGTGAGATGCAGCGTCTATCTGGCTGAGGGCATCGGCCAGACTGTTCGAGGCTCCTGCCACATGGATGGCTAGGAGATCCACCTCCAGGCTGATCACGAGAGACCAAATGTGGAGAGCTTCCTTGCACAAGGGCAAGGAATGCATCCCGCCATGTCGGTTGAGATAGTACATGGTTGTGGTGTTACCCGCCTGGACCTGAACCACCTAATCCTGTACAAACGGAGCGAAGGCGATGAGGGCTAGTCGAACTGCTCAAAGTTCCAGCAGGTTGATGTGGCATCGAGACTCCTGAGGGGTCCAGAGGCCGTGGGCCCAGAGCTCCCCCAGATGGACACCCCAACCCATCAAAGAAGCGTTGGTCATAGGGATGACTGTCGGCTCAGAGCGGACAAACGGGATACCCTCCTGCAGATGAGCTGGGACAAGCCACCACTGCAGGCCGTCCCACATCTTCTGGGTCATGGTTACTGGCTGGTCCAAAGGACCGGAGTGCTGTGACCACAGGCGGGCCAGTCCCCATTACAGGGCACGCCTATGCCAGCGGGCCCAATGGACCACACTGGTGCAGGCCGCCATGAGACCCAGAAGGTACAGGAAGTCCTGAGCAGGGCGCCAATTGCCAACCAGAAATGACTGGTCAAAGGAGGAAAGGACCTCGGCCCTGTCCGTCGGGAGACAGGCTCTGGCTCGAAGAGAGTCGAGCTCTGCCCCAATGGACTGAATCACCTGCGATGGCATGAGTTCCGATTTGGCCTCGTTGATCAGTAGGCCAATTTGAGAGCAGACCTGGAGGGCCAGATCTCTGGACCGCTCCACCTCCAACCTGGAGGGGGCTGCTATCAGCCAGTTGTCCAGGTAAGGGTACACCTGTAACCCTAGGTGCACCAAAAATGCTGTCACCACTGCCATGCATTTGGTGAAGACCCTGGGAGCTGGAGACATGCCGAAGGGCATGGCCCAGAACTCGTAAAGTGATCCCTCTGCTCTGAAGCGGAGGAATCGCTGACGAGATGGACGGATTGGGGCGTGAAAGAATGCGTCCTGGAGATCCAGAGAGCAGAACCACATGCCTAGTTCTAAGGATGGTATGATCTGAGCCACAGTGACCATCCTGAAGGTGCGCGGCCTTAGGAACTTGTTCAGGTCGTGCAGATCGAGAATGGGGCACCTGCCCCTCCATCTGCTTTGGGACCAGGAAGTACCTGGACACAAACCCTGGGTTTGGAGAAGGATCCGCCACCTCGCTGATCACCTCCTTATGTCAGCTCGACAAGCCGATAAGAGAGGCTGCAGAACCTGTAGCCCCCCCCCCCGAGGGTCGACGGCTCGATAGGGAGGGGTCTGCTTGAATTCCAGAGGCAGACCCCTGCTGACCACTTCCAGCACCCAACGGTCTGTGGTGATAGCGGACCAGGCAGAAAAGAAGTGGCGGAGCCATCCCCCCACAGGGGGACCCAGGGGAGGAGTGATGAGGTTGGGGGCGGCTCTCCTCAACCCGTCACTGGGCAGGCTTGGAGGAAGGGCCGGCCGAGGGGCCACCTGGACCCTTCCCTCCAGGCTTCCTGCTGGAGGAAGCAGCAGACTTGGCCTTGGGGTGCCAAGCGTGAGCCTGCTGGCCCTGTTGCTGGTGCTGCTGGGCTGGATGTGTCGCAGGGGCGGAAGGGCGGAAGGGCTTACTCGGTTGCTGGCAGCCTTTGTCCTTCTGGGCAGACGTGACAGAGTCCAAGGTGGCATTGTACATCTCGATCCTCTGGAGATGGCCTTCCACTCCCAGCCCAAACAAGTCAGTGCCCAGGAAGGGAACATCTGCCAGCTTGTGCTGGGTATCCACTGTGAAGCTGGAGATCCGCAGCCAAGCTCTGCGGCACATAGATACTGCGGCCGCTACTGACTGGGCACAAGAGTCTCCAATGTCTAAAGCAGTTTGGAGCTGTTTGGCCACCACCTTTCCCTGATCCCGCACCTGCTTGACTGTCGTTTGAAGGTCAGCTGGGAGATGAGGAAGCACGTCATCCAGGGAACCAATAAGGGCGTGTGAAAAATGCGCCATCAGCACGGCTGAGCTAGCCTGTCAAAGACCTAGGGAGGAGGCAGCATGAACTTTTGCACCCTGAATAGTCCAGCTTTGGACTCTTGTTGTGGGGTTTATATCCTAGCATTTTCGGAGCTCCGGAAAATGCTATCGGTTACCAGCCCTTCAGCCGAGGGTGCTCTGAAAAACTGGAGAGGGAACTGGTGGGGACTGCATACTTGCAAACCATCCTGGCTGAATGGCGCAGGGCAGGATGCAGGCCGCTGCCACAACTCCACGGCCGGACCAACAATGACCTCGGCCACAGGGAAGGCCTCCATGGGGGGAATCCCCTTGGTCTAGAATCTCCGTGAGGGGATATCTGGCCCGTTTTTGCACAGATTCGAGCTGCATCCCAGTGGACTCTGAGATGAGCCGAAGAATTCCCAGGAACGAGGATGGGCTCTTGTCCACCGACTGACCCCTGGAAGATTCCAGGTCAAGGGGCCTGGAATACAAGGAGTCGTTGTTGGACTCCGAGGAGTCCACAAACAGCTGCCGAGCACCTGAGCCACCCTCCACTTGCCGAGGCCGATCGGGGGTGAGGGTGACCGACAACCAGTGGGGCAAGCCCTGACACAACCCAGAATCCTTGGTCGGGGCCCCAGTCTTAGGTTGCAGAAACGGTGGTTCCACCACAATGGGTGGAGCAGCCGGTTTCAGCCGAGCAATCGGTGACAGAGTCGGCTCCTCGACTAAAGAGCCGATTGCGAGAGGTTGCTTCGGTCATTCGGGCGACAGCCACTTAATGGCTGGTGAAGGTGATGGGAGTCGGCTTGTTGCCGGCTAGTAAGAGTTGCTGCCACATCATGTCCTCATAGCACCGACGCAACTTGCGCCAGAGCCTATCCTCCAAAGAGGACGATGAGGATGAGCGGCAATGCCGCTTTCCATGATGCTGGGACTGAGACCGCTGATGACGGCAGGACCTACCCAACACAGAGGAGGACCAAGACCATCGGGGTCTCTGATGGTGGGTTGAAGAGGGGGGCGGGGGAAAACCGCTCATCCCTCGGTTCAGGGTCCTTGACCGGGAACTTCGGCACAGAAGGCACAGGCAAGTCCTCGGTAGCCATTGGAGGAACCCGGTGAAAAAGGGCTGTAAACTCCAGTGAAAATCCATTCGATGGGTCAAGAAAAATCAAACACGCATCGATGGGTGACTCACGGCTGGCTGACCACAACAGGGACATCGTGAAGCCAGCGGCCTAGCCCGCAACCTCGACCGAAATGAAAGTCATGCCCGTGAACCAGATCTCTCCCGCCTCCCAACATCGGCAGTGGGACTTACCTTTCGGTTCCTTTTTCTTCAACCTACTCATGTGAGTCCCTGAGGGCCCTTCTCCCTTGGTGGAGAAGGACTGACAAAGTTCCTTAAAAGAAGCAGTGTAGGAGGAGCCCGAGGAGAGCGGGATAAATGCTGACACCGAGGAAGAAGAAGACGCGGCCTGGGCCGCTTCCTCCTCGAGGGTGATTAACTGCTCCAGCTGCTCCGCACAGCCCGCAGCCATGGACACTGCCCAACGGGCCTCCTTCAACTTCACTGGCGGAAAACGTTTCTCGGGGCGCCCCAGTTGAAGCTGGGCAGCGCGATCCTCTAGAACCGAAGGTGCAAAGACTTGCATAGATCGCGAGGCCTGCGGATCTGAGCAAGTCCCAAGCAATAAATGCACGTGGGCGGTGGGTCCAGTCGAGACATCTTCTGTTCGCCGAGGGCACAGATGGAACCCGGAGTAGATTTCGTGATCCATCGCGAGCCTAAGGAAGATGAAGACTTAAGTCTCAGAACTTTAAAATTATTTTCGGAAAAACCGAAGTATTAGGATCCAGGCCTACAAACTCAGAGCGCTAAGGGGGGGAACCTGAGCTAACAAGCGGTAAGGAAGATCTGGGGTCATGGGGCGGAGCCGAGGGTTCTACCACCTGGGTGGGTGGGAGTAGCCAGCTTGAAGACTTTCCGGCAAGATTTAAAGTGGCAAGGAACCTGCCAGACAGTGTGGACTGAACAACATATCCATGTTCCTAGAACTGTCCGTTGGACACTCATCCAACCTCACCTCGGTCAACCCTCTGATGTCCCATGCTCGTTCACAAATACAGATTGTCAACACCGCAAGCAGTCGCACTGCCGTTGTGTCAGCAGGCCCACCCACGTTCTGGATTTATGGAGCAGAATCAAGGCAGTCTGGCATTGAGAAGGGACACAAAAAGTTCCTCCTCTGGGGCTCCCCACTTGTCGAAGAGAGACTTCATGACGTCTGGTGCCAAAGACCACTCGTGAGGATCTGCTTCTGTCCGACTGAGCTCGCCTGCTGTTCTGAGCCCCTGGTAAATAAATGGCTTGGATCACAGTGTCCTGCTCCAGACACCATTTTCACACTCTCATTGCTTCCCTGCAAAGAGGATAAGAGTGTGTCGTGGTCCCCCCCCCCCCGCACATTGATGTGGTACATGACTGACTTGTCTGTCTGAAAGAGGATTACCTTGTGGTGGACAAAGCCCACCAGGGCCAAAAGGGCATACAGGACCGCTCTTATCTCTAAGACTGATGTGGAGATGAGACTCCGTAAGGTTCCAGACTCCCAGAATGTGGTGGCCCCAGCAATGGGCTCCCCATCCCAACAGAGAAGCATCTATGGTGAAGGTTATCTGAGGCTCTGGGGGAGAGGAGAGACCTTGGAGGAGAGTGTCCTCGTGCGCCCACCATGCAAGTGATAAAAGCAAATGGGGTAAGACTGAGGATGCGTTGTCAGAGACCACTGTGTGCTAAGCATCCAATGAGTCGTCCTCATGTGCAAGTGCGCTAGAGGCACTGTGAAGACAGAGCAGGTTATGAGACCCAGCTTTTACTGCATGGAGTGAACCTGAACAGACTTGTTCTCCATGATGAAATGAGTCATTTGAAGGATGGCTTTCCTTCTGCCTTCTGGGAGGAAGGTCCTCGCCTTGGTGGTGTCCAAGAGGGATCCGATGAAGAGGAGCTGCTGAGAGGGCTGAAGCTGCGACTTCTCTAGATTCGGCAGGGCACCCATGGAGGTCAGGAACTGAGCTGCTGTGGTTACTGTCCGTTCCATGCCCTGCTTGGATGGGCTAATCAACAACCAGTCATCCAGATAGGGGAAAGACTTGGAGTCCAAGCTTTCGGAGATGCACCGCAAGAACTGCAAAGCACTTTGGGCCATCCTCGGTGCTGCAAGTCTTTTCAAAGGGCAGGATGCAGAATTGGTAATGCTGGCCCAAAGCCACAAAAAGGAGAAATCTGTGGTGGCTGGGGTGGACCAGAATATGCTGGTAGGTGTTCTGCATGTCTAGGGAAGCCAACCAGTCCTGCGGCTTGAGAAGTGGCCACAAGGTCCCTATGGAGACCATCTTGAACTTCTCTGTGTAGAAACTTGTTAGTTTCTGGAGGTCGAGAATGGGGCACATGCCCCCTGACTTCTTCGGAATGAGGAAGTAATGGGAGTAGAAGCCTGTATTGTGCTCAGCTTCTGGCACTACTTCCACTGCCCCGTTGCTCATGAGGCCAGCAATCTCTGTGGCAAGGAGGACAGACATTGAGGCTGGAAGAGGGTATTGCCTCTTGGGCAGATAATCCAAAAGGATCTCAGAGAAATTCAGTGAGTACCCCTCCAGGATGATCCTTAAGATCCATTTGTCTGTGGTGATGGACTTCCACTGCCGGTAAAACTAAGTCAGACGCTCCCCCACTGGAGAGGAGAAGTCTGCCTTGGGCAGCCGAGGCAGAATCAGGGCCAGAGCTTCAGAAGGTGGCACTAGGCACCTTTGCAGCTTGTGCCTTTGGTTGTGATTTCTTCTGCTGCTGTGGAGGCTGGGACTTGACTTTGAGTCCCTTGCCTTTTCCATAAAAGGACTGTTTATTGTGGTAAAAGATTTGTCCCTTTCCTCTTTGAGGGTGAGCAGGGGCAGGCCGAGAAGTCTTAGTGGCCGTTATAGTCTTCTGAGAAGCCTCAAGGTACTGTTCCATCTGTTGGTTGAACAGACAGGTGCCATTGAAGGGGACATTCATGACCTGCTGCTGGACATCGTAGGAGAAGCCCGACATCCAAAGCCAGGACTGATGCAGATTCTCGCGGCAACAGAATGGTAAGCAGTGTCATATGCATCCACAGACGCCTTCAACTGAGGACTGTTAGACTCAGTATTGCGTAACAGTCTGAAGAATTTTCTACTTAACATCTTGAGTCTAGCAAGACATCTGCGAGGGATCTGACAGAGGCCCAAAGGGCATACTCATACTTGAAGAAATGTCCTTGATAGCTAGCTATCCACATGCTAAGGGTAGGTGCTGCGAAAGCTCTTTCCCATCATGTCTATCTTACGAGACTCCTTAATTGCTGGGATGCACTGTAACCTCTTGAGGAAGAATGGCCTTGTCATTCTCAGCCAGGATGACAATCTTGTCAGCAACAGGCTGGAAAGCCAGAATAGGTCTGTCCTTACAAGCAGTATACTTACACTCTATTGACAGACAGAAGGAATGGATGCAGATCTGGCCCATGCTGCCTCTGAAAGTGTTTTAAAGGTAGGTGGAATGGAAGGTACGAGACTGACGGGCACAGTGGGAACGTCAAGCCACTGCAGCCAGAGTCGTTTCCCTGAGTCAATGGCAGAAGGCTCAAAGGCAAGGATTGCACAGCCTGGAAAAACAGGTCCTCCTGTGGCACAGAAGGAGGGCAAGGAGTTGGGTTATCCGGGCTGTAAAAAGGGTCATCGCCACTGCCCTCAGAAATAATGAGGTTGGGGTCAGATTCATCCCCCTCCATCTCCCCTCCAGAAAGAGGAGCTGTGAGAGAAGAGTGGACCAAGAAATGCACAGCCCAGCACTAGGAGTCGGAAAGATGGGAGACACTGGAACTGGCAGAGAAGGAGCTGGCACTAGGCCTGACATTGATCCTGCAGTAGTTGGCACCGAGCAAGAAAAGAGCTGCCACTGGGAGTAAAGGGGCTGATGCTGGGGATGGCATCGCCAAAGAGACTGAGCCCAGGGCCGAGGAATCCCTCAATGCCGGGAGAGGCCCCAAGAGGCCTGAACATGTCGCTGTCCACAGCGTAGGTCCAGCAGGCACAGAAGTGACTGGAGACGGTAACGGGGCCAGTCCCAAGACATTGACACTGCAAGGGGGTATGGCTACTGCAACTGGTGTTGGCAGCATGGTCACCGACAAGGTCTCAGAGGCCGCTGTTGAAGCTAAATGCTCTTCCTGGCTAGAATATCCCGACTGCATGACAAGAGCTCCTGGTCACGTGGGGCTCGAAATCAGTTCTGCAGGAAGGCACTACAGAGCCAGATGCTATATTCACTGCCCAGTGGTGAACTGCCCACCGGAATCCCCACAAGAGGACAGTGA
Source organism: Neoceratodus forsteri (assembly GCA_016271365.2). NCBI lineage: Eukaryota > Metazoa > Chordata > Ceratodontiformes > Ceratodontidae > Neoceratodus > Neoceratodus forsteri. The sequence goes on from CM057449.1 coordinate 826,952,331, forward strand.
GAGGCTCCAGGCCCCCAAACCTTGAACACCCGCGAGCAGGAGTCATCCGGGGGAATACCATCGGTGTCAGAGAGGGCATCCTGCTCCCGGACCTCGAAGACCTCGCATCAGACCTGCCAGAGGGCAATCTCGAGCAGTATCACTTCTTCCCCTTCCGACGGGAAATGGAAGAACTCGAGGTTGAGCGGCACGGGATCTCCGATTGGAATCGAGAACAGGCCTGCTTCTTTTTTGCGTTTATGGGAGGACCGTCTCCACCCCCCCCCTCCCAACATGACTGCCCATCGTCAGAACCCTCCCTCGGAGAGGGAAGTTGACAGAACACAGCCATGCTGCCGGTAAGCAGCACCGCTGAGGAGGCTCCCAACCATCACTGTCACCGGTCTATGGTCTTCGATCACTGCTCGTAGGACTGGAGAGAAACCAATAGTAAAAAGTTTTTTTTTTTTTTTTTTTTTTTTAACCAAACGAAAATAACAAATATTAGCTTAAATACTAGAAACTGAAAGCTGTTGTCGTATAGATGTGAAGATCTGACTCCTGGTGAGTGAGTGACGTCGAAACTAAAGCGCACTCTACGGGGGGGAAGGGAACTCAGGTGGTTGAGGGCTGGTGCCGAGGAATGCCATACAAAGCCAGCTAGTCTTGTGGTGCTCTGCATGCATGCAGCCTACCTTGGTGCCGGCCCTCCTGAAAGTTCTGGCAGCCGCAGGGTCCTAGTGCCTCGAGCTCAGAACCCATCAGTGTGAATCAATGGTGGAGACTGGTCCTGGAAGATACAGCAGGCTTAGCCCCCTTATACCACCCACCTATTCCAGATGATGGAATCACACTGATTAAAGTAGTGGGATATACAATCCCCTCCATCACAAAGCTGGTCTGTTAATAAAAGTGAGGGAGGCTAAAAGAACTAGTCATGGGTTCTCTGTTTGGTAGGTTGGCCTCTGCCTTTGGACTGGGGAATGGTGCCAGACTTCCATCTCCTCTTATCTTTGCCATTACCTCAGTGAACAAGTTTCTGGCCTCCCAAAACATCTACTGGCTTCTGGGTTAGGGGTGCTCCAAGAGAGGCTCCAGGGACTTTTCTCTGGGGTCTCTGTATAGATTGAGTGAACTCAGTCTTTTTGGCTTCATTCATCTCAGTGAAGTAGGTCTCAGACAGAGGACCAAACAAGATGTCTTCCTCAAAAGACAGATTAGACATACTGGGCTGAATCTCCTGAGATTACTATAGTTCAGCTAGGCACGTCTTTTGATGGCTATGACCGTGACCATGCCCCTAGCTGCTGAGTCACTGGCATCAATAGACATCTAAGCACTAATCAGAAGCATAAGTGCCTGATTCAAGCATCTGGTTAAAGGGGAATAACCAGGACCCCCAAACTGCAGGTATGGACGAGGAGGTCCTGACTTGTCAATTCACAATACAAAAAGATTTTTTTTTTCGCCACTACTTCACTGACAGTACTTGACATCTGGTTGATTCTGCATCCCCTGCCATGACCCCATGGCTGAGCTTCTGATGATGCTGCCAGAGGGATTCAGCTGCGAACTTTAGCTAAAGATTGCATTTACAAGAGTAATAATAAAAATCATAAATAATATTTTGCACATTGCAGCAGTTACTGCTGCTGACTCTGCCAACGTCAAATTCCCTCCTCAAGAACCTAGCTTGGTCCACCACAGGCTTAGTGAAGTCAGCATACAGCGTATTTCTTCAGCAGAGAAATCAGACGGTTGGAAGCTAGAGGGCACAAGAAGAGTGGTTGTGTCTGCAATGCAAACTTTCTAACTGCAGTATCTGGGAGCTCCCTACATATGCAACGAAACCAGTATAGCATGGGGGCTGTGCGCATAAAAAGTACAGTTACGTAAGAACTTACCGTAACAGTAGATCTTCGAGAACAGCTCTTGCAGCAGGTTACACCATTAGGACTGAAGCCGGCAGGCGTCAGGACTCCACGGAAAAATTCTAGCTAGCTATCTTCAGTGGGGACCGCCCCAGCGTCGGTCCCGCCCCGGCGCCAGGCGTAGTACATAAGGGGGCGGTCCCGCTCGATTCCCCAGTTCTCCCGCCAGAGACTTCCGGCCGCAGGATGACATCAGAATGGGAGACCGAGGATCCACCGTCAGAAGATAATAAGGAAAAAATTCCCTGTAGAAAAAGGCTTAAGGCATGCCTCCTCCAAGGTGGAAGGTGGGCGGGAAGGTACCTGCTGCAAGAGCTGTTCTCGAAGATCTACTGTTACGGTAAGTTCTTACGTAACTGTACTACCTTACTTCGAGACACAGCTCTTGCAGCAGGTTACACCATTAGGACTGATTCCCAAGCAGTAACGCTGCCAGAAATTCCGGGAGGAGGAAAAAAGGAAATACCTTCCAGGTCCTGAATCTAGGACAGGAGACCCTGTAGCACCGCCAGGCCGAAACTGGCTCTACGCCGAGAGGCGATGTCTAGGCTATAATGCCTGATAAAGGTATGCACAGAGCTCCAAGTGGCTGCAGCACATATGGCAGAAGTGGAGACATTTCGGAGTGCTGCAAATGAGGTGGCCACGCCCCTAGTGGAATGACCCTGGACTGAACCCAGGAGGGGCTTCTGTTTGAGCTCATAACAGAGTGAAATACACTGGACAAGCCACCGAGACAGGGACTGTTTGGATACAGATTGGCCCAACATCCTCTCAGAGAAGGAAACGAAGAGTTGCTCAGAACTACGAAAAGGTTTAGTTCTGTTGAGGTAAAACCTCAGGCTGCGGTGAACATCCAGGGTGTGGAGCAGAGCCTCTCCTCTATTCGAGTAATTGGAAGTAGACTGGAAGGTCAATGTCCTGATTTAGGGTGAGCGAAGAGACCACCTTAGGCAAAAATTTAGGATTCGTCCTCAGGGATACTCTGTCCCGGCGGAAAACTAAATAAGGCTCTTTGCACATGAGAGCGTGAAGCTCAGAAATTCTTCTCGCTGAAGTAACAGCAACCAAAAACAACGTTTTCCACGACAGAAAACGTAGCTCGCAATCCGCGGCAGGTTCGAAGGGGGGGAGCGTGAGTTGCTCCAGGACAAAGAGCAAATCCCATGGAGGCACAGGGTCCTTAATGGGTGGTCGAAGGTGTAACACCCCTCTCAGAAATTCCCGAGAGGAGTCTAATTGTGCCACTGTACGATGCCCCACCGGAAGGTGGTAGGCAGAGATGGCACAAAGATGCACCTTGATAGAGGAGTAGGCTAGACCCGAACGAAAGAGGGAGAGCAGGTAGTCTAACACCACTCCCACTGGGCAACCTAAAGGGGAAAAATCACGTGCTCGCGACCATAAACAAAAACGGCGCCATTTCATGGCGTACGTCGCATGCGTTGCCGGCTTTCTGGCTACAGAAATAACTTCTGCAACCTCTTACGAGACCCCGTGACGCAAGATGGCTATGTCTCTAGGAGCCATGCATGCAGGTTCAGTGAGCGTAAGTCCGGGTGGACTAGGGAACCTTTCTCCTGAGACAGGAGATGGGAGCTGAATGGCAACGGGAGCGGGTGTTCCCAGGATAGCTGCATTAGCAAAGGGAACCAGATCTGCCTGGGCCAGAACGGGGCCACCAGGATCATAACTGCATGCTCCCTGCGCAGTTTGAGAAGAACTCTCTGGATCAACGGGAAAGGAGGGAAAGCGTAGAGGAATATGTCCGCCCAGGAGAGGGACAACGCGTCTCGCCAGAAAACACCAGGCCCTGGATCTAGCGAGCAAAAATTGGGCAGTTTTGCATTGGATGGGGATGCGAACAAGTCTAGCTCTGGAGTTCCCCATCGAAGAAACAGATCCTCTACCACCTCTTGAAGAAGTTCCCACTCGTGGACTCTGGCCTGGGAGCGACTCAGACCGTCTGCAATCGTGTTGTCCACCCCGGGAACATGTACAGTGATCAAATTTGCGCCGTGTCCAATTACCCAATCCCACACCCTCATGGCCTCCCTGCACAGGGGGTAAGAGTGTGCGCCTCCTTGTTTGTTGAGGTAATACATCACCGCCGTGTTGTCTGTCTGAAGCAGAAGAGTACACGGTGGGATTATTGACTGAAAGGCCTGCAGGGCATACAGAACCGCCCTCATCTCTAGAACATTGATATGGAGATGAGCTTCCATCGGGGTCCACGTACCCTGGGACTTCACCCCGTCCAGGTGTGCCCCCCACCCTAGACCTGAGGCGTCTGTGGTGAGGATTACCCCCGGGGACGGTGCTACAAATGGGACGCCCATGGAGAGCGACCCTGGGACTAACCACCACTGCCAGTCTCGAATCACGGTGTTCGTGATTCTGACCGGATGCTGCATGTGGTCTTGCCTTTGATCCCATTGCACCTTGAGCATCCACTGAGTTACCCACATGTGGAGCCTTGCGAAAGGGATGGTAGGAATGGCCGCAGCCATATGACCAAGCAAGCGAAGGACCGACCTGGCAGGGACGGTCTTGTTCGACGATAACTCCCTGATGAGGGATCTGATGCGCTCCGCCCTGTCGTCTGGAAGAAAAGCTCTTCCCTGAACGGTGTCCAGTACTGCACCTATAAACTGCAGTTTCTGCGATGGTACCAGGAGAGACTTCTCGTATTTTATTAGGATGCCCAGAGATTGGAACAGGTCTGGGTGCTCTGGACCAGAAGTAACAACGCCTCTGGAGGCGCATGAGAAGCCAATCGTCCAGGTGCTGGAACACATAATGGCCCTGTCTCCTTAGAGACGCTGCCACGACTGCCATGCATTTGGTAAAGACCCTGCGCGGATGACAGTCCAAATGGAAGGGCTCGAATTGAAGGTGGTGGTCGAGAACTCAAGCGCAGGAACCTCTTGTGCGCCTGAGCTATAGGGATATGCAGGTATGCGTCCTGCATGTCTAGAGACGCTAAGAAGGCGTCTTGTTTCAGCATGGGAATAAGACCCGGAACAGTCACCATGCGGAATCTCTTGTAGGCGACCGACACGTTGAGGTCGCTGAGGTCCAGAATCGGACGGAGGTCCCCAGTTTTCTTTAGAACCAGGAAGAAGTGGGAATAATATCCTTGTCCTCTCTGGTTCTCTGGAACGTACTCTATTGTTCTCTTTTGCAGAAGCGTGAGTACTTCTTGCCAGATCAAAGATTTGTGCTGACCCGGATACCGGGAGAGCAAAGGAGGCCTCGAGGGTGGCATTTCTGCGAATTCTATATAATGGCCTCTTCCGACCAACTGAAGAACCCACCTGTCGGTGGTTATAGCCTGCCATCCCGGCAAGAAGTTCGCAATGCGACCCCCGACCATGATTTCCCATTGATCCTGAGGGGCGGGGGCCGGAAAGGAGTCAGGCTGTGGCGGCTGAGGGTCCCGCTGGCTGGGCCGGCTTAGTAGTACGCTGGCTTCGGCCGGTGGGTTGTTTCCCCTGGGCTCTACGGAAGCTGGAGCCCCTCTGTTGTGTAATGGAGCGGGACTGCTGCCTCTGCCTCCGCCCACGAAATCGGCTTTGGTTCCTACGAAAGAAACTAAGCCTGGGTCGGTACATGGCCTGAACCGACCTCACCGCCTTCCCGGCCTCTTGAAGTCTGGTAATAATCTTCTCTGAAGGTTTACCAAACAAGACTTCTCCCTCGAATGGAGCATCCATGATATTCTTCTGGATGTCCGGGGTAAAGCCAGAGACGCGTAACCAAGAGTGTCTCCGGAGGCATACGCCAGAAGCTGCTGCTCGGGCCGATGAGTCCGCGGAGTCGTACACGGCTCGTAATACTTGGGTTCCCACGTCCGAACCCGCACAGAGGAGCTGAAGCATCTCCTCCTTCTGCTCACCTTCCAGCAGTTTTTCAGCCGCTTCCAGACCCTGTTCCCACAAGGCATTCTGAGACTGAACCATGTGGGTCAAATAATTCAAGGATCTGATGGCGCAGGTAGCGGAAGCATACGTGCGCCTACCCATAGCGTCCAACTGCTTGGACTCTGGGTCAGGTGGCAGGGTGCTCAGATGTTGCGGTCTCTGTGACCGGTCATGTGAGGCTGTGATGACCAGAGAGTCGGCCTGAGGCTGCTGAGTCAAGTACTGGTCTTCCCTAGGAGCCTTGTACAAGCGATCAGCTTTTTTCGGCATAGCCGGGAGCGAATGTGGACGCTTCCACGCTGCCTTGGTGACGTCCACGAAAGTGTCAACCAAGGGTGGCACCACCACAGGCTTGGGGTCCTTTTGCCGAAGATATCTGGCTAGGCGTATGCTTTCGGGGTCTAGCTCTTCCGCATCCCATCCCATGTTCTGTTGGATATGTCTCATAATATCTGAGAACGAAGGGTCGTCCGGAGGAGACTTCGGCATCTCACGTGGGTCCGGAGAAGGGATGGAGAGGGGAGATGGGGATCTAGATGATGAGTACTCTGATCCCGTGTCCTCCGTCGAAGGTGATCGTCGGTGTCTCCTGGGTCTCTTGGGGCTGGGTGACCTAGAAGAGGATTTAAACGGAGGTCTCCATTTTTCTGGTCTCCCCCTGGAAGGGGTTCCTTATTCCCAGGGAGGAGGTAAGCGGCCTGCCGACCCCGATGGCAAGGGGGGTGCAGGAACCGGAGGTGTAGGAGGAAGAGGAGGAGGAGGAGGAAGAGAAGTGGGAACCATATCCTTCCTTATGGTGTCCCACCAGTAAATAAAGAGGTCCTTCACATCTGCTAAAGAAAGGCCCGACGACGGTCCGGGCGCTCGTGGACGTGCCGGGTCCCGCGCCGGCTCCACAGGGGGCTCGGGTAACGGCGAGGGTTCCCTGGGAGTCTCGACGAGACTGGGGTCGCCATCTGGTCCTCGGGCTGCGTCAGATCCTCCTCGGTTATGGTCTCCTGACCGACGTCGGTCGGAGGCGTCAGGGCTCTCTTCTCAGGAGGAGCGGGCGCTGGCCCCCCTACCGGCATCCGCTGAGGAGTTGGCTTAGCCGGCGACGGTCGTCTGGCCGACGGCGGCTCCAGGGAAGCATGACGAGAGCCCGACGACGGACGCACCGGCGTCGGATCCTGAGGTCTCTTCAAGGAAGTAAGCTCCAACGTCTTGCGAGGAGGCAGAGAAGGATCTGACGCTGGTTCCGGGCGGGCGGAACCCGACTTATGATGATGATGGTGGCGATTCCCAGACTTCACCAAGGCCCTGGAGGACGAAGACGAGGATGGCCTGAGAAGAGGACTTTCTGACCGCAGCCGGAGGGGGCTGAGAGCTGGCCCTGGAGGGGGAGCGGTCGGACCTGGAACCGGAGCTGCAAGAGTCCGAAGCCCTAGAGGGGGACCTGGAAGGGGCCTTCTCCTTTCGTTTCTCCGCGTGCTTGTGGGTCTTTTTAGAGGATTCCCCCTTGGAAGACATGGTCTTTAGCTTCTCTTCCAGTAAGCTTGACGGGCCTTCTGACGTTGGATCCGGGTTCGACTGTTAAACCCCTGGCAAAAGGAGCAGGCCCGGGTATCGTGGTCTGGGCCTAGGCACCGGACACAGGCCGTGTGGGGATCCTTGAAGGATCTGTTTCGAAGCACACTTGGAGGAGGACCGGAGGTCAGAGAGGACATCAGCAAAAACTTGCTAGAAGAAATCCAAATTTCCAGTAGGAAAGAACTATCCACGCGTTCGTGCTAGACAGACAACCGAAGGGTCGAGACATGCAAGTCGACGCGGAAAGAACTGTAACCATGGGACCGCCTCATGTGTACCACGCCTGACGCTAAGGTCCCCGCTGAAGATAGCTAGCTAGAATTTTTCCGGGGTCCTGACACCCGCTTCAGTCCTAATGGTGTAACCTGCTGCAAGAGCTGTGTCCCGAAGTAAGATCCCTCTGTTAAAAGTTCGTAACTACTGTGTATCACAACAAGGTTTCCAAGTTGCAGGCATTTTTGGTATCAACAGCAATTTAGTAGGTACCTTATCTGTTCAGGAATCCCTCCCGATGTTGCATTAGTGATGGCCCATGCTGCCTCTTTTCTTGTACGAAATTCTGCTTTCTGAAGAATCTCAATCAGCACAGGGAAAATATTTGCATCAATAACAGCCTAAAACAAAGAAAAACAATGATGCACATGTGGCACTAACTTACTGCACACTGACATCAGTATATTTTCAGTTACTTCTATGAAAGATGGCACAGAGATGAGGGTTACTCACCTATAAGTGTAGTTCTAGAAGTGATATATGGTGTACATCCACACTTCTGGCAGAATCCTTCTTTCCCTTTAAGAAGAAGCTGGAAGGTTTCCAAGTTGGCTCCTCCCACCCACCGGGGTGGCATCCTCCTCAGCACCACCGCGTGACGTCAGATATGACCTGCTGGAAGCAAGATACGGTATGCCACTTGCCAAGGGAGGTCAGGTGGGTTGTGTGGATGTACACCATATACCACTCATACAAGTGAGTAACCCTCATTTCTAGGGAAATTGATAATGCTGCACTATCCACATTTCTGGCAGACTACTAGCAGTTTTCCAGGAGGAGGGGGCATGGTAGCACACCCCCTATTTAGGAAAAAGAGACTGGAGAACCGAGGCTCCAAAACCAGCATCCCGGCGTGACTCAAGGTCGATGTGGTAGTGGGAGATAAAGGTGTGTGCTGATTTCCAGGTAGCAGCCCTGCAGATTTCCTGGATAGGGACGTCTCTGGAAGAAGCCACCGAGGTAGCAGTATGGCTGGTGGGATGAGCCCTAAGCACAGTGGGAGGTTCCCTACCAGCCAACCTATAGCAGAGATCGATGCAGGAGACTATCCACCTGCCTACTATCCACTTAGCTGCCGGTCTGCCAGGCACAGCTTCAGTGCAGATGACAAAAAGCTGGTGAACCTCTCCCTGAAATCCAGCCATATGCTCCTTATAATAAGCCAGCATGCACCTCGGAACCAACGTGTGGAGCCTGTGTTTGGCCTCAGAGGCTGGAGTGATGAAATATACCAGGAGGTACTGTACATCACCTGGTTAAAGTGAACCTCCAAAACAACCTTCGGGAGGAACTTCATGTTGGGGCAGAGGACAACTTTGTCCTTATGGAAGACCAAATAGGGAGACTCCACCGAGAGCGCCTGGAGCTCACTGATCCTTCTGGCAGAGGTAATGAGCACCAAGAAGGCGGTCTTCCACAACAGGTGGAAAATGTGACACCTGTGATTCGGTTCAAATGGCTTACTCATCAGCACTGCCAATACCAGCAACAAGTCCCAAGGTGCTGGTGGCTCATGCAATGGAGGGGACAAATGGGCAAGGCCCTTGAAAAAGTGCCACCTTCTCCTGCGCCACCACTGGCATACCAGTCCATGCTTGGTATGCAGAGATGGCTGCAAGGTGCACCTTGAGGGCCGTCGACCGGAAGCCCAACTGAGAGAGAGATCACAGGCATTCTAGGATGCTCGCCAACGGGCAAGACAAGGGGTCTAGCTCCTTGCCCTGACACCAAATGGAAAATCTCTTCCATTTGAAGGTGTAGCACTGCTGGGTCCACTGTTTCTGAGAGGCCTCCAAGACAAGGAGGTCTTTGTCTGAGAGACCCAAAGCCTGGAACTCTAGCTGCTCAGGAATCAAGCTGTCAAGTGCAGGGACTGAATGTCTGGGTGGAGGGCCCTCCCCCGAGAACAAGCCCAGGCAGGGAGGCAATCTTCACGGTGGCCTGAGACTGAGGAGGCTCGGGTACCAGAACTTGTGCAGCCAGTCTGGGGCCACCAAGATCATCTGTGCCTTGTCCCTCTGAACCTCAGGCAGACCTTGTGGATCAGGGGGAAGGGAGGGAAGGCATACTGGAAACCCGAGGTCCAGGGCCTCGCAAAGCTACCCCCCAGCAGTATCCCACACTGAGGGGGACACGCACAAAACAGCTTCAACTTCATGTTCTCCCAGGAGGCAAACAGGTTGACCTTGGGAGCGCCCCATTGTAAGTGCCCCACTGTAAGAAGAGGCAATCTACCATCTCCTGGTGGAGGGATCACTCGTGAGATGCATCGCCCACTCGGACTGAGGGCATCTGCCAGCTGGCTGGATACACCAAATACATGAATCACCAGAAGGTCGGCATCTAAGCTGTGGACGAGGGTCCAAGTGCAGAGAGCTTCCCAGCACAATGGGAGGGAATGCCGTCCTGCTTTGCTTGTTGAGATAGTACATGGTGGTAGTGTTGTCCATCTGGACCTGGATGCCTGACCTCGCACTACAGGAGCAAAAGCCATCAGGGCAAGACACACTGCATGGAGCTCCAGCAGGTTGATGTGACAATGGGACTCCTTGGGGGTCCAGAGCCTGTGGGCTCTGTGGTCCCCCAGGTGAGGTCCCCACCCCGTGAAAGAGGCATCAGTCATAGGAGTGACTGTCAGCTCTGGGTGGACAAATGGGACTCCTTCCTGCAGATGGTCCACAACAAACCACCACTGAATAGCGCCCCACATCAGCTGAATCACTGTGACCAGCAGATCCAGGTGACTGAGGGTGCCGAGACCACCGATAGGCCGGATCCCACTGTAGGGGGCACATCTGCCAGCAGGCCCACCCAACCATGCTGGTGCAAGCTGCCATGTACCTCAACAGGCATAGGAAGTCCCAGACAGGGCGTGACTGCCAAACCCGAAATGAGTGTGCAAAGAAAGTAAGATCCTCCACCCTGTCTGCCAGGAGGAGGCCATTGGCCCGAAGGGTATCGAGCTCCGCCCTGATGAACTGGATCACTTGAGAGGGGCGGAGTTCTGACTTAGCCATGTTGACCAAGAGATCTAAGGCTGAGCAGGTCAGGAAGGCAGGTTGCTCGGCCAGGTCCCTGGACTGCTCCACCTTCACCCTGGAGGAACCCGTGATCAGCCAGACATCCAGGTAAGGGGACACCTCAGCACCACAGGAAAGCTGCCACCACTGCCATGCATTTGGTGAAGACCCTGGGGGCCAAGGAGAGGCTGAACAGCATGGCCAAGAACTGGAAGAGTACCTCTTCTCAGTGGAACTGCAGATGGGACGGACGGATTGGGATGTAGAAGAAGGCATCCTGAAGGTCCGAGAGCAGAACCACATGCCCTGCTCCAGGGATGGAATAATCTGATTTACAGTGACCATCCAGAACTTGTGTGCAGCCTTAGATACTTGTTGAGGTGGTGCAGATCCAGTATGGTGCGCCCTGTCCATTTCAGTACCAGAAAGTATCTGGAAATGAACCCCGGACTGGCTGTGGAGTCCTGGACACAGGCCATGGCATATTTCTGAAGAAGGTGGGCGATGTCCTCCCACAGGACACAGGCTCACCTGGGTGGGAGAGCCTCGAATTCAAGAGGCAACCCACGACCTACCACTTTGAGCACGCATTGGTCTGAGGTGATAATGGACCAGGCGAAAGCGAAATGGCAGAGCTGGGCCCCACAGGATGTCCTGGGCAGGATAGGACAGGCGGGGAAGGAACATTCCCCAACCTGTCACTGGGCAGGCTTAGTGGATGCTCCAGAGTGAGAAGCTGGGGGAGCCCCTTAACCCCGGCCCCCAGGCTTCCGACCACTAGAAGAGACTGGTTTGTGCCCAGACTGCCAGACCTGATAAAGCCCCACTTGGGGCTGTGGGGGGCAAGATAGAAGCACAGAGAAGGGCCGAAACTAAAAGGGCTTCTTCCGCTGTTTCTGCTGCTTATCGTTCTTCTGGGAGGATGAGACAGAGTCCAAGGTGGTGCTAGACTTCTCAATGTGGGTGAGATGACTGTCGACGCCGGGTCTGAAGAGGTTGGTACCCAAGAAGGGGATGTCCGTCAACTTATGCTGAGTGTTAGCTGTGAAAGTCGAGATCCTCAGCTATGCTCAGCGCTGCATGGCCACTGATGCTGCCACGGACCTGGCACAGGAATCCCCAGTGTCCAGGGCCATATGGAGCTGTTCAGCCACGGCTCGACCCTGATCCCGGACCATCTTAATCGCCAGCTGATAGTCAGTAGGAAGGTGGGAAATAATCTGATCCAAGGTGCCCAGAAAGGCATCGGAAAACTTAGCCATCATAATGGCAGTTAGGGTTCAGATTAAAGCAACAAAAGTAGGGAAATGTGATGTTAGGGTTTCCAACACTGACTCCCCCCCACCAAAAGCAGCAAAGCAAAGAACATTATGGTAGATCACTGCTGGGGTCCTCCCTGTGGTTACCAATCCCAATGCTCACCCAATTCCCTGAACTACCGAATCAGATGTGCTGCTTGTCCTTCAGGCAGGGAAGACTATATTGTTCAAAGTCTATGTTTCTGTGTTTCTATGTTTTATATGAGAATGGGGTGAGCATTAGGGTTGAGAACCCCAAGGAAGACCCCAGCAGTGATTCGCCATTGCTTTTGCTGTTTGAGGGGTTGGGGTGGGGAATCAGTGTTGGAAACTTAACATCACATTTCCCTACCTTTGTTGCTTTAATCTGAACCCTATTAACTGGTATTAGCGAGAGGAGGAAGACGGGGGGGGGGGGGGGGGGGATTGTGAGGCTTAGGGAAGAGGGATGCAGGGTAATGGAGAAAGACACTGACCAGGTGACTGTCCTCAACAAATACTTCTGCACTGTATTCACAGAAGACGACAATGGGGACGGTCCCCCATTAATGGAGAAGGGCAAACAGGGAGAAGGAGTGGACAATAGACCTTTTTCAGAGGACAGAGTAAAAAGAGCACTAGAACGGCTTAGGGTGGATAAAGCTATGGGGCCCGATGGAATACACCCGAGGATCCTAAAGGAGCACCGAGAGGAACTGGCTAAACCTCTGGCTAAGCTGTTCATTGGATCACTGGAAACAGGCAAGGTTCCAGAGGAGTGGAGGAAGGCACAAGTGGTACTCCTGCAAAAAAAGTGGTAGCAAGGAGGAGGCACAAAACTACCGCCCAGTCAGTTTGACCTCGATAGTAGGTAAAATGATGGAAACCCTGCTTAAGGAAAGGCTGGTGGACTACCTAGAGACAAGGACCCAAGGCAACGTGGATTCATTCAGGGAGGTCATGCCAGACCAACTTGATTGATTTCTTTGAGTGGGTGACAAACGAAATAGATCAGGGCAGAGTGGTAGATGTGGCCTATCTGGACTTCAGGAAGGCCTTCGACACAGTCCCACAGGAGACTAATCCACAAGCTGGCAAATCTGGGGGTGGGGACAGAGGTGGTCACGTGGGTAAGAAACTGGTTGAGTAATAGAACACAAAGAGTGGTGGTAAATGGGATTAACTCACAGGAGGGCCGGGTAACAAGTGGCGTATCCCAGGGATCAGTGCTGGGACCAGTGCTCTTCAATGTCTTAATAAGCGATATTGCAGAGGGTTAGCCTGTTCGCAGACGATACAAAGCTCTGTAACCGGGTAGATACACAGGAAGGTATAGAAAAAATGAGGAGACATCTGAACAGACTAGAAAACTGGTCCAAGGAATGGCAGTTGGGTTTCAATGCAAAAATGTGCAAGATTATGCACCTAGGGAGGAGGGAATCCTAGGGTCGAGCATGAACTAGACATGGTAACACTGGAGGCCACCACAGAGGAAAGGGATCTAGGGGTAGTAATAGAAAACAACCTCAAAGTGGCTGAACAGTGTGACAAAGCAGTTGGAAAAACTAAAAGAATACTAGAGTGCATAGGGAGGGGTATAAGAAGTAGGAGGAAGGGTGGTAGCGATGTACAACTCCCTAGTAAGGTCTCATCTGGAGCACTGTGTTCAGTTCTGGAGGCCCCTGTTGTCGAGGCACAGGTCGGGAAGCACAGGGAAAACCAGGAGCAGTTGTAAAATTCCACAAAACTGTTTATTTGTAGTTGTAGTAACATAAAATAAAATAAACCTGTTCAAAATAACCATGCACAGAAGCAAACTAAAATCTATCTTGTACAAAAAAAACCTCCCTTGCAGCTCAGCTTAGCTGTTTTTATAACTCTTTTCAAGCCACCATCCTTTGCAAGCATCCTGTCCTTTGTAAATTTCAGGAGCTGCCAGAACATTGAGCACTTCCTGAGGTCCCCACAGCAACTGCAAAAGGCTCAGGCATTTGCACCCAAGTAACCTCTAGCTTTTTACAGTTATCTCAAATTATAGATATATACATTTCAACAGTAACACAATTTTCTAAACAAAAATGATCCCAATATCAGCTACATTTCCATACATCGATTCTCATATATTTTTTTATTACCAGATGTAGATATGCAAGGGAGGAAAAACAGACAGCAAGAGAAAACAGAGAGACAGTGAGAGGCAAAGGATTGCAAGACTGTTTGGGTTGATCAAGTCCGAAGTCTCACAGGAAAAATTTGGCTGCGCAACCAGACAGAGGAGAGAGAAAAGGAAAGAATACAGATCCTTGCATTTACACTTTCTCCCTAACAAATGGGACAGGGCCCTGTTCTACCCTGTCACAGTCCCATCTCCAAAAAGACAGACATAATGGAGATGGTACAAAGGAGGGTGACAAAAATGGTGTCTGGGATGCAGCATAAGTCGTATGAGGAGAGACTCAACAGCTCTCAATATGTACTCCCTGGAGGAAAGGAAAGGGGGGGGGACATGATAGAGATCTTCAAGTATCTAAAGGGGATCAACAGGATACCAGAGTGGAGCATCTTTCACATGAAGGGAAATAGCAGCACAAGGGGGCACAGCATGAGACTAAAAGGGGGAAAACATAGGGGTAACTTGAAGAAATTCTACTTCACTGAAAGGGTGGTGGACAGATGGAACAGTCTCCCCCAGGAAGTGGTGGGGCAGCCACCATTCAGGGATTCAAGAATGCGTGGGATAGGCACATGGAAATTATCAAGCTAGGGTGAAGTGGAGGGGGGGGGGACTTGTAGCATCTAGTGTACCTTAAGAATCAGAAAGAGGGATAGGTAGACTGGATGGACCACAAGGCCCTTATCTACTGACATCTATGTATCTATGTAACTGGCGCACTAATGCAGTTTTTTGCAAATAATTTCCTAAGTTAAAAGAATAGTATCCTCATCCATGTGGCTGTAGAAGCGCATGGCCCAGAGGGCCTTGTGCTTCCATACCTCCATGACACAAATTACCAGATGTCCTGAATGGTAAATATGCAAGAAAGGTCGAGGTAACTCTGATGCATAAACACAGGTTACTCACCTGTAACAGTAGTTCTAGAAGTGGTATATGTTGTTCATCCACACTTGTTGGCATGTACCTTTCCCTTTAAATCTTGCCGGAAGATCTAAAAGCTGGCTTCTCCCACCCACCCAGGTGGTATATGCCTTGGCTCTGCCCCATGATGCCAGATCTTGCCAGCTGGAAGCAGAGATTGTATATCGAAGCCAGGGAGGTTGGGTGGGTCAGTGTAGATGAACAACATATACCACTCCTAGAAGAAAAAAATTACTCACCATAGTAATCTTGTTTCTTCAAAGGGATCACTCATTATGATTAAACTTAATGCACTCAGCCTTCTGTGTTGAACTGCCCGGAGAGATGGAATTTTATGCAAATTATGGAATTCTCAATTGGCTCATGCCACTTTCAAACTGCTGCCCTAGCAAGTGTTGCACTCTGAGTGCTTCAGATTCTTACAGAGCCTAACTGGGTAAAAGACCCACTAGCTAAAAATTAACAACATTTTTGCCCTATCAGGTCAAAACATTCTTAAACAAACCTAAGAAACTTTAAGACCACCTGAACACCAACTGGTTAAACAAAGTGAGTTTCTACCTTAACCTATATATAAGAAAGAGAAAAAAAAAACAACCCTAATGCAGGGATGCAGAGCAACTTCTATAGGTTCTAGCAGGGGAGGTAGGGAAGGTCTTTAATCATAATGAGTGATCCCATTGAAGAAACAAGATTACTGTGGTGAGTAATTTTTTCTTCTAACCCCAGGAATCACTCATTATGATTAAACTTAATGCAAACTACCAAGCAGTACCTTTGGAGGTTGGGCAGAGAACTTATTTCGGAAACAGACTCTGCAGTACTGCTGTACCAAACCTAGCACCACCTCTGGATTGCAAATCCAGGCTGTAATGCTTTGTGAAGGTGTGTACTGTTTTCCATGTAGCTGCTTTACAGATTTCCAGCAGTGGAATTTCTCTTGAAGATGCCACTGAAGCAGCTGTGCCCCTGGTGGAATGTGCTCTAAGGCCCAGAGGTACCTGTTTACCTACCTTACTATAACAAAACTGTATCCACTATCCAGCAAGCAATTGTATGATTTGTTGCAGTTCTGCCCTTACCAACGTCACCATATGTGAGAAAGAGCTGTGACTGACTTGTCCTGTAAGACTTGGTTCTGTCAATGTAGTGGCTAAGTGCCCTTTTGACATCAAGGGAATGAAGTCTCCTTTCTGGAGAACTGGAGCTGTCTGTAAAGAAGACAGGTAGAGTGACAGACTGATTCAAGTGAAAATCAGACACCACCTTGGGAAGGAATTTTCTATTGGTCCTAAGGACCACCTTGTCCCTGTGGAATGAGATGTAGTCCACATCTGTGCACAGGGCTTGTAATTCACTGATCCTTCTGGCTTAAGTAATGGCAACCAGGAAAACAGTTTTCCAAGTGATATACTTCAAATCTGCGGTTGCCATAGGTTCGAATGGTGCATCCATGAGTTTAGCAATGCAAACATTTAGGTTCCAGGTCGGAACCGGTTCCCTTAGCGGAGGGTGCAGAAGATTAAGGCCTTTAAAATATTTCCTAAATATTGGATAAGAGGCCATAGACCTCTCCTTACCCACTGACAGGTAAGCAGAGACTAAAGCTAAGTGGACCTTGAGAGTGGAAGGCTTCAGACCTAAGGAACGTAAATGTGTAAGGTAATCTAGAAGAATAGCCAAATCAGCCCTGAAAGAGCTCACACTCTTACCTGCACACCATAAAGTAAATCTTTTCCACTTAGAGGAATATGTTTTCTTAGTAGAAGGCTTCCTGGCACCCCTAAGCACTGTCAGCACCTGTTGTGATAGGTTAAGGTTAGCAAATTCTAAGTCCTCAAGAGCCACGCCTTGAGCCTCAGTGATTTGAGACTGGGGTACAAGATCCTGCCCTGAGAGGAGGTTAACATGTTGTGCCTCCTGGGCAGGTGGATTGGGGGAACCATTGACAGCGACAGTAGAAGAGAGTACCAGTGCTGTCTCGCCCAATCCAGAGCCACCAGTATAATTTTTGCTGGTTGGGACCTCAATTTCAGTAGGGTCCTGAATATCATAGAAAAAGTAGGAAATGCATACAGAAACTTCCCTGTCCAATCCATGGCCTTGGCATCCAGGGGAACTGTGCCCCTTAGAGGAGGCCTGCAACAGTACATTGGAAGCTGGTGGTTTTCTGAGGTCCACCTCTGGAATGCCCCATTTCCTGAAAATTGTACTGAGTACCTGAGTATTCAGGCACCACTCGTGGTGGTCTTGACTTATACTGCTTAGAGAGAGTCTGCCAGCACACTGTCCTTCCCTGGAAGGTGTATGGCTGACAGGGATACTCCCATGGAGTACCGGGGACCAGTCTCATTGCTTCTGTGCACAGCAGATCTGACCTGGTACCTCCTTGTTTGTTGATGTAATACATGGTTGTGGTGTTGTCTGTTCTGACTTGCACCACCTTATTTTGCAGGTAAGGAGCGAATGTTTTTTAGAGCCAGGTAAACAGCCCTGAGCTCCAAGAGATTTATATGCAACAGAAACTCTTGGGGGGACCATGTGCCACTTGGTGTGTGCTCCAACATGTGTGCCCCCCAACCTAGAAGAGAGGCACCTGTTGTGAGGATTACTGAGGGTTGCTCCCTTACAAAAGGTACACCCACCCTGAGGTTGTGCTCGTCCAGCCACCATTGTAAAGCCTGGACTAAGCTTTTTGTGACTGGAACCAGTTTGGACACAGGATCCGTCCTTTGAGACCAGTACTGTCTGAGATGGAACTGAATATCTCTCATTTGAAACCTGATCCCATTACCACTGCAGTGGCAGATGCCTTATGGCCCAGTAGCCTGAGAAATTCTCTGGCTGATTTGGGTCTCCCGGACACAAAGGATTTTGCAATCTACAGAATGGTTCTCACCCTGTCTTGTGGCAGGAGGGATCTGCCCTGTCTGGTGTTTAGTTCTGCTCCAATAAGCTCCAGCACCTGAAGTGGCACCTGCTGAGACTTCTCTTCATTTATCAGAAATCCCAGGGAGCCTAGTGTAGATTTTGTTAGTGCCAGTGACTGTACTGCATGCTGCAGAGACTGTCCTATTACTAACCAGTCATCCAGGTAGGGGAAGACTGTTACACCTTGTTTTCTCAAAAACTCTACCACCACTGATAGGCACTTTGTAAAAACCCTTTGTGCCGAAGTTAGTCCAAAAGGGGGAGCTGCAAACTGATAATAGCCTCAAGCCTGCGTGAATCTCAAGAATTTTCTGTGAGATAGTCTGATGGGAATGTGGAAATAAGCATCCCTTAGATCTAGGGAAGCTAGCCAGTCTCCCTTTTGCAATGAGGGAATGATTATTGCAAGAGTGACCATTTTGAACCTTGGTTTCAAAATGCGCTTGTTCAGAAGTCTTAAATCCAAAATAGGTTGCCAATCCCGGTTTTTCTTCCTTATGAGGAAGTAACTGGAATAAAAACCTTTGCCCTTGCTTATTAGAGGCACTACCTCTACTGCTTTGATTGCCAGCAGATGCTTTACCTCTGCTTCCAACAGAATCCTGTCTGCAGCTGCTGTTGGAGCAAAGGTTCTTGTTCTCAGCTTTGGAAATTATTTGAAACCTAGTGCCAGGCCCTGGCTCACTACCTCCAACACCCACTTGTCTGTGGTGATGGAATGCCAAGCGTGAAGGTAATGGGCCAGTCTGCCACCTACTGGTGGTCCTGTAATAGGGGATGCAACCTGCACTAGCCCGTCAGGGATTCTGTGCGGGCTGTGCCTGAACCTGTGGTGCAGGAGCCGCTCTTCTCATGGGTCTCCTGCCCCTTCCTCTAAAATAACCTCTGGCCCGCTGCTGAGACTGAGAGGCCTGAGCCTGAAAGAAGGGCTTGGGTTAAAAAACCCTACCCCTACCTCCCCTACTCTGAGGTCTATAAGAGGTGGAGGGCCTATTCTTGGAATTGCTCCGATAGGTGGATTTATATTCCTCCACCTTCTTCATGTATGCCTATGTTTTATCGCCAAACAGGGAGTTGTTCTCCAGGGGGAAATCCATTGCTTTGGCCTGCGTGCCTAAAGTCAGGTTGGTGGCTCTAAGCCATGCAAACCTCCTGAGTGAACAGACAAAGCCATTAACCTGGATGCAGTATCACTGGCATCCACTGCCATATGAAATTGGTGCTTGGTAGCATCAAGTGCAGCCCTTGCTGTATCCTGCAAGTCTACAGCCACTTCACCTGGGACCTTATCAGTCAAAGCTAGAACAGTGTTCCATAGAGCTTTTTGGTACTGCACTGAATATGCCATGTAATTGGCTTGCCTAACTAATAAAGAGGCAGCCATGTACCCCTTCTTTCCCATAGCATCCATTTTTCTTGAATCTTTATCTGGTGGGTGGGTAGCCAAGGGGATCCTGGCCTTGTCACAGGCAGCAGCTTGTACTACTCCCTCAGGATCAGGATGAGTAAACAGAATATCAGCTGTAGTTCTGTCCAGCTGATATTTCTTTTCAGCTTTCTTATCCACACCAGGGATAGAGGTTGGAGTTTTAAAAATCTGCACTGCAGCCTTTTTTAAGGATTTATTCATGGGCAGAAGCAGACGTTTTGTGGGGGTTAACCTCATCATCTCCAGAAAGTCTGCCTCCTCCATATCCTCTTCTGTTTCCTGAAGAGGAAGGTTCAGGGTTTCCATCATACCCTTAACAAAAGCATAGTGGGAGGAGTATTCCTCAGGACCCCTAGGAGGGGACACAAATTCTTGCTCAGGGGAGACCTCTGGATCTATAGGTTCCCCTTCAAAAACATCCTCCTCCTCTTCCTCCCCACATACTTCCAGCACTTCTTGCCTTACTGGGGTTGGAGAAGGGACCGGGGCAGCCGGCGTAGGAACCAGGATTGCACCCTGTAGGGCTTGTAACACGTGTAGTGCCTTAGCAATATCCTCAGCTGAGGGCATTATATGCTTGTCTGCTGGGAGCTTCTTAGCCTTCTCGGCCAGAGGCGCAGCGACATGTTTTTCTTTACACTTTTTCTTTAATGGGACAGGTTCAGAGCCCGTTTCCACAGCCCTTTTTGTTTTACCTTGTTCAGATTTATCTGAACTCCTCTCAGGATCCTTGGCTTTACCTCCATCCTTTCTGTGGGAAGAGGAAGAAGCAGAATTATCCACACTAGAAACAGAAACAGAAGCCATCTCTTCTACAATTTTAGACCTTTTCTTTAATGTTTTAGGGCAAAAGGTCTTACAAATATCACAATTGGCAAATATATGACTTGTACCTAAACAAGAAATTCACAGAGTGTGTCTATCTGCTTTTGCTATAAGTTGCCCACAAGACTCAACATTTGAAACCTGTGGGTCCTGTGCATTTTTTAGGTTTATCTAAATGGACCTCCGACATTGATTGACAAAAAGATTACTTTACAAAAAAAACATTATTTAAAGTGCCTCGGAACCGGAGGTTCTTTAAAATAACTACCGCTAACTGCTCTTGGAACCGATCGCTATTCGGTTCCTGAAGAAAATGGGAACCGACAAAATACAGTAATTTAAACAAAAATAGAGCGGTTCAAGGAACCAATCATTAAATATATAAAAATAAAGAAAACTGAGGTAAAAACCTCCCAGATAGACGCAGAACCCTCGGTTCGAAGGAACCGTGAGGGAACCGCGAATAGAGACAAAAAACTACTATAATACTAACAAACTACACTAAACAATGTTTCTAAGGCAGCAATTTTAAATTTAAACTAAAACGAGTACTTATCCACAGATAAACTTTGTTCTGAAGACAGTTCAAGGAGAGCTCTCCGGGACGTCCTTACTAGGCAGGCGGAGTAAAGAATCTGAAGCACTCAGAGTGCAACAGTTGCTAGGGCTGCAGTTTGAAAGTGGCATGAGCCAACTGAGAGTTCCATAATTTGCATAAAATTCCATCTCTCCGGGCAGTTCAACACAGGAGGCTGACTGCATTAAATTTAATCATAATGATCCTGGGGTTAGAAAGTACAGTTACGTAAAGTCTCACTGTAACAGATCTTTGAGGAGTGTCTCTTGCAGTAGGTAATACACTTTGGTCGTCACCAGAGGTCGCTGTGGTGCATGGCAGCTCTTCTAACAGTCTTTTCCAGTGGCCGCCCACACATAACATCAGCTTCCTGTTTCCTATGCAAGTGTGGGTGGTCCCTGGTATCCTCAGTTTCCCCCGCTGGATTCAGCTCGCTAAGCGAGGACCGAGGTACCGTAGGTATCCCAACCCATAAGTCACTGGACCAGAATTTGTTCTCTTACAGAAGGAGGGGTTGGAGGGCGGGAATGCACCTACTGCAAGAGACACTCCTCAAAGATCTACTGTTACGGTAAGACTTTACGTAAGTGTACAATCTTCCATGGAGTGGTTTCTTGAAGTAGGTAATACACTTGGGATGAATCCCAAGCAGTAAACCCAAAAAGGATGGTCATCATGACAGGAGGCCTTGTAGGACAGCTCAGCCAAAGGCCATCCAATGGGATGAAGCAATATCTACGTTGTAATACTTCGTGAAAGTGTGAATTGTGGACCAGGTAGCTGCACTGCAGATATCTGTGATCGAGGTCCCTTTAAAGCAGGCCGCAGCAGTAGGGGCCATAGCTCTGGTAGAATGGGCTTGGACAGGTCCAGGTAATGGGTGCTTGTATTTTGAAAAACAAAATGTTATGCAATGTGCTAGCCAATTGGAGAGAGTCCATTTAGTGACTGGGAGACCTTCCCTGCCTGAGGCGAAGGTGACAGAGTTGAGAAGTTTTTCTAATTGTTTTAGGTCGATTAGTGTAGTATCATAATATACGATGGACGTTTAAAGTATGTAAGAGGTGTTCACCTCGATTGGAGTGTTCAGGATAATATACCGGTAATTCCAAGGACTGTTTTTAAAGTGTGTTCGGACACTACCTTAGGTAGGAAGGAAGGGTTGGTACGAAGTGCCACCCTATCTCTACGAAATATCAAGTAAGGTTCTCTACACATGAGGGCATGGAGCTCGGAAATATGTAGAGCTGAAGTGACAGCCACTAAGAATAGCATTTTCCATGAAAGAAAACCGAGATCACAAGTGGCCGCCGGTTCAAAGAGCTCAAGAGTTAATTTCTCTATTAGGAAATTTTGATCCCACAGAGGAGTGGGTTTTCTAATAGATGGCTTAACATGTAACATTCCTCTTAAGAACATTCTGACTAGATGATGTTGATACAGTAATCTACCATCCAGAGGTTCACGGAAGGCCGAAATAGAGGCCAAATGGACTTTGATGGAGGAATAGCTTAATCCTGTCTCGGCAATTGAGGCTAGGTAATCCAAGACTTTCGTCAATGGACAACATAAAAACATAGAATTTGACGGCAGATAAGGACCGCTTGGCCCACCTAGTCTGCCTGTTTCCCTACCTGATGGATAAGCTGCAGATCCTAGTTAACCAACAGCCTACTCCCTCCTACCCCCAACCAGAATTGCCTTATGTCTGTCCCATGCATTTTTGACTTTCCCCACTGTTCTCGACTACACGACCTCCTCAGGAAGGCTGTTCCATGCATCCACAACCCTTTCTGTGAAAAAATACTACCTCACATTACCTCTGATCTGTCCCCCCTCTATCTTCAAATTGTGCCCCCTTGTTCTTGCACATCTCTTTTTCTGAACGATGCTACCCTCTTGGACTTTGTTGATTTCCCTGAGGTACCTGAAAGTTTCTATCATGTCCCCCCTCTCCCTCCTTTCCTTGAATGTATACATATTAAACTCCTTTAGTCTCTCTTCGTATGTTTTCTGGTGCAGACCCTGCACCATTTTGGTAGCTCTCCTCTGGACAGCCTCCACTCTGTTTATGTCTTTGCGGAGACGGGATCTCCAAAACTGCATGCAGTACTCCAGATGGGGTCTCACCAACTGTCTGTACAGAGGGAAAACAACTTCCTGTTTTCTACTGTTGATGTCTCTCCCTATGCATCCCAGTATCTTCCCAGCCCTCCTTACTGCCTTCTCATATTGCTTGCCCACCTTCAGGTCATCTGATAAAATTACTCCCTTGTCCTTTTACATCTTTGTTGTTGCTGGTGTCTCACCCCCCCTTTGCGCTGAACTTGAGCTGCCATACATTTGACCATTCCTCCAACCTAGCCAACCCCCTTCTCATCCTTTCCACCCCACCCTGTGTATCAACCCTACTGCAGATCTTCATGTTGTCTGCAAAGAGACATACTTTTCCTTCTAGATGCTCTGCAATGTCACATAAAGACATTAAAGAGGACCAGCCCCAGTACTGAACCCAGCGGTACCCCGCTAGTTACCCTCCTTTCTTCACTGTGGACTCCGTTTACTATTACCCTTTGTCTCCTGTTGTCCAGCCAATTTTTTATCAAGGCTACCACCTTGGGACCCAAGGCTGGCTAGCCTGTATATCAATCTTTTGTGTGGGACTGTGTAAAGTCTCTGGCTAAAAGCTAGGTAGGCCATATCCACAGCCCCTCCTTGGTCTACTACTGTGGTCACCCAGTCAAAGAAATCTACTAGATTCGTCTGACATGACCTTCCCGCTGTGAATCCTTGATGCCTTGGGTCCTGTGCCCCACTGGCCTCTAGGTACTCAACAGTTCTTTCCTTCAGAAGTGATTCCTTAATTTTCCCTACCACTGAGGTCAAACTAACTGGTCTGTAGTTTCCTGCCTCTGCTCTGCTCCCACTTTTGTGAAGTGGAATCACATCTGCCCTCCTCCAGTCCTCAGGTACCACCCCATCCTCCAATGATTTGTTAGAGCAGTCAGTGGCATCAGTAGTTCAACCCTTAGTTCTTTTAGAATTCTACGGTAAATCCCATCAGGCCTCATTGTTTTGTCCACCCTCAGTTTCAAGAGTTCTTTCAGAACCCTTTCTTCTGTGAATGGACTGGTATTGACCCCCCCCCACCCCCACAATCCAGAGTGTTTCTCTTGTCTGGTTTAGGTAGCTCCCCCTCCTCATCCGTTGTGAGTACTGAGCAGAAATATTCATTCAGTATCCCTGCTTTTTCACTGTCACCCTCTGCCCACCTTCCCTCCCCTTTATTAAACCTCAGTATTCCTCCGCTCCCTAATGTACCTATAAAGGTTTTATCCCCCTTCTTAACAGAGTTGGCTATCTTTTCCTCGGTTTGGGTTTTGCTATTCTGACTGCCTTCCCTGCCTCCTTCTGCTTTAACTGATGAAGTTCTCTCTCCTGCTCCTTCTGTGTTTCGTCAT
Source organism: Neoceratodus forsteri (assembly GCA_016271365.2). NCBI lineage: Eukaryota > Metazoa > Chordata > Ceratodontiformes > Ceratodontidae > Neoceratodus > Neoceratodus forsteri. The sequence continues at coordinate 826,976,623 of CM057449.1, forward strand.
ATTTCCTGAATGCCATCCTTCTCTCCTTAACCTTCCCTGCCACCTCTTTTGAGAACCATAGTGTTTTTTTCCTTCGTTTTGTTTTGTTGATTCGTTTCACACAAAGGCTTCTTGCCTCTGTGATGGCTGTTTTGATTATTCCTCGTTGTTCCTCTACCCCTCCTTCTTGTCCATTTGCTAGTGCTTTTAGGAGGCACTCTCTCATTTTCCCCCAAAGTCAGCCCTCCTAAAGTCCAATATTCTTGCTTTTGTATGGCTATGTTTATCGTGAACCACACGGTTTGGTGGTTGCTTGTTCCCAGATGGCTACCCACTTCTAAATCTGAGATCCTTCGTCTGTCTCTGTTTGAGAGTACTAGGTCTAAGGTTGCTCCCTCCCGAGTGGGTTCCAACAGTAGCTGTCTGAGGAATGCCCCTTGTAGGGCATCAAGAATGACCCTGCTCTTGGATGTGCCTGCAGCAAAGGTGCTCCAGCTAACATCTGGTATATTCCAGTCCCTCATCAACAATATCTCCACTTTTTCTGTCATTCAAAGGATGAATTCTATCATTTCCTTGTCCATTCCCTCGCCAGGAGATGGAGGTCTGTATACAACCCCCATGCGGACTGTGGTGCCATTTCCTGTCTCCAGGGTGACCCACAGTGCCTCATCTTCTCCCTGTTTACTCTTTAGTTCTGTTGCTTTAATCCCTTCCCTTACATAGAGAGCTACTCCTCCTCCTCTTTTACCCTCACTGTCCCTCCTGTAGATTGTGTATCCTGGTATGCTGACATCCCAGTCATGGTTCTCTGTGTACCTTGTTTCAGTGACTGCCACAATATCCAGGCATCCCTCTTCCATCAAGGCCACTACTTCAGGGAGCTTGTTACACAGACAATGGGCATTGGTACTCATCACCCTCCATTTTTTGATGGCCTTACCCCTTTTAGCCTCATCCCTGTCCTTACTGCCTTTACCTTTTTTTGGATTTACCCCTGTCCTGCTCCCTAATGACTTCTCTACCTTGGAGTTTACCTCGCTAATTACTGTGTTTTGTGGGGGGAGGCTGGGATTTCCTTGCTCCGTTTCAGTGCCTGCCCCGACTAGTTTAAATGCTTGCCAATGAAGCACTTAAACCTATCACCTAGGATCCTGGTCCCCCAGAGATGCAGACCATCGTGCCAGTATAGGCCTGTCTCCCTCCAGGTGGCTCCCCAGTCCCCAATGAAGCCAAAATCCCGAGCTCCACACCAGTTTTTCAACCATTCATTGAATCCCATGGTGCAGAGTACCCTAGCATCACCCTTGCCATAGAGAGGCAGCACCTCCGCACCTCCGAGAAGGTTACCATACGTGCTACTTGTCTAAGACCCCCCCCCCCAACTCTACAAACTTCTCTTACACTGCTCTGATCCCATTCCTAGCCAGGTCATTTTTCACTAGGTGGACAATGACATCCAGCTCCCTTCCTCATGCAGCTGCTCCCGCAATCCTGAGGATTCGCTTCCTATCCCTCCAAGCCATGGCGCCAGGCAGGCACCTTATGTCCCTCTCCCCTTCCTCCCCCACTTCTACCCCCCTAATGATTGAGTCCCCCCACCAGGTGTTGTTTCCTTCCCCTGTGGGGTCTCGTGCCACCCTCCTGTGGGTCTCCTTTGTGGAGATTCCCAGCATCCTCCTTGGTCTCCACTGCAGGTGCCTCCATAGAGGAAACACTCTTCGTCAGAACACAACAGCATGTGAATTGTGGAGAGGAACAGCTGGAGGGATGCACCTCTGTTCCACCACTCTCTCCCTCTTTGAGCCCACCTTGGTCCAACCGCTCCTCTTTTTGGCAACCTCTGAGGTAGTGGCAGTGGCCCTGGTGGTCCTTGGGTGGGGGAGGAGGTTTCACGAATCCGAGCCAGGTCAGCCTGGAGACAGGCAACCTCCTCCCTCAGACCAGAGAGGTACCTGCAAATAGGGCAGCATCGCAGCTTCCAGAATGTCTCCCGGAACACTGCCTCCCCACAACCACTGCACTGCACCACTCCCATCACGTCTTATTTTGTGTCCCCTCTCCTGCTGCTTTGTATGCTTACACTCTCCTCCCTTTATGTATTTTTCTACCTACTTTCATACTGCCTATGTGCCTTTACACCTCTTGCCCTTCCTGTTCTGGGACAGGAACTTCCTGTATTCTTCAGTAGTCTCCTTCTTCCTTGCTCGGACTCAAGACTTCCAGCAGCTGGGAGGCAGAAAGAGCTATTTTTTCCCTTCAAGGTTGATGAAACTAATGTGTCTCAGTGATCCTTCCCTTCCTACTGCCAAAAAAGGAAGTTCCAGTCAAATCCAGTAGCTACAAAAGTAGAACTGGCTTAGGGTGGGAGGGTGGAGGTGTGGGACGGAGGGCAAGTAGTAAGAAAAGCTGTAGCTTTTTGTCAGCTATTTCTTGCTCTGAAAGCAAGATTCTTTTCTGCCAGAAGCTAGCAGCAGGAAGCTATAATTGGAGACACCTGCCTTTCTACTGCTCAAACCACACCCCCAACTAACTTCTCCCCTCTGCTTCTGATTTAGAAAACTAAGTTGATACAGTCCCCTTCCCCGAAACAGAAACACAAACTGACTTTCTTCTCTTTTTTATACCCAAAATGAGACCCCCTGCTTCTAATAAAGTATATGTTTGCTTAATCCCAACAGGCACTGACTCCTGCTGAGATAGAAGTGTTTTATCAGTAAGAAAAGCTGTAGCTTTTAGTCAGCTATGATTGGGAAGCAGCCCATATGGAAAAAACGTTTCCATTTGGCATTATATGTTTCCCTGGTTGCTGGTTAACGGGATGCCAGCAATATATTGGCAACAGGAGAGGACACTTGTAAACGTGCTATGAAAGCATCCTCACGAGCCAAGCATGAAGGTGTAGTGCCTTCAGGTTGGGATGTAGAAGGGTTCCTTGATTCTGAGTCAAGAGATCTGGTCTGACTGGCAACGGAATGGGTTCCTCTACCGCAAACTGCTGAAGTAGAGGAACCACACCTGCCAAGACCACTGAGGGGCTATGAGAATCATGGTGGCAGGTTCAAGTTGTATTTTCAGTAGAGTCCGTTGCAGGAATGGGGATGGGGGAAGCATATAAGAAGAGTCCTGTCCACGCTTGGGACAGGACATCTATAGACCGTCCCTTTTTGCTCGGGATAATGGAATAGTATCTGGGGAGATGGTGATTGTCTGAAAAGACAAACGGGTTCAGTTGCGGGGTCCCCCACAGATGAAAGATTTTCTGGAGCACTTCGTAATGAAGTGTCCATTCGAGTGCGGACGACTGGCGACTAAGAAAGTCGGCTAGGAGGTTGTAACGTTCTGGTAGATGGACGGCTGTTAGTGTGAGGTGTTGCCGAATGGCTTCCTGCCAGACTGCAAGCATCTCCCTGCATAGAGCACGGGATTTCGTACCTCCTTGTTTGTTGAGGTAAAATGCTACTGCGGTGTTGTCAGACTGAATCAGCAACTCTCTCGGAGACAGGTGAGGCTGAAAAGCCTGGAGGGCTAAGTGAACTGCCCTCAGTTCCAGGAGAGTGATGTCGGGGATGAGGGATAGAAGTGATCCACTTGCCTTGTGTCCTGTAAGGACCCAGGTGGGCACCCCACCCTTCCACGGATGCATCCTTGGTCAATGTTTGCAGGGGTGGTGGGGACTGGAAGGGCAAACCTCGACAAAGGTTGGCTCAGAGTGTCCACCATACTAGAACAGACTGCAACGAGGGAGTGACTTTATCTTTGAAATTTCCTGTTCTTTGAGACCACTGGTTCTGGAGAACCCATTGGACTGGTCTCATCCGAAGACGGGCGAAAGCTACCATACGGATGGTAGCGGCCATGTGACCTAGGAGACACAGCATGCATCTGGCTGTTACAACTTTCTGGGCTTGTATCTGCTGTGCCAGAGATGGAAGCTTGTCTTGTCTGTCGGCCGGGAGGCAAGCCTTGGCAGAGACAGTGTCGAGGACCGCACCTATATATTGGAGCGACGGTGTAGGGGTCAGATTGGACTTCGGCCAACTGACTGTAATCCCTAGAGTTTGGAACAGAGTTAAGGTTGCCTCTAGGGAACAGAGCAGGGCCGTTTTGGACTCTTCTTTTATGAGCCAATCGTCCAGGTATGGGAAGACAAAGTGCCCGTCTCTTTGTAGGGCTGCTACTACTACCGCAAGGCATTTGGTGAACACTCATGGGGCTGAGGAGAGGCCAAACAGGAGTGCCCGAAATTGGTAGTGTTGACCCAACAGGTGAAAACGCAGGAACCTGTGGAGGGTAGGATGGATAGAGATATGAAGGTAGGCATCCCTCATATCCAAAGCACATAGCCAATCCCCTTGTTTTAGTATTGGCATGATAGAGGTTAAGGTGATCATGCAGAACCTTTTGTACTGAATGTACAAATTCAGTTGTCTGAGGTCCAGAATTGGTCTGAGATTACTGGGTTACTGGAAGGGAGTGGTAATGGGCCATTTCCGACCTTCTTTGCTCCCATTATCTTTGTATTTATCTCCAGTTTGCTTGGGTACCAGGAAGAAGTGAGAGTAGAACCCCTTCTGGTATTCTGCAGGGGCTACTGGGTAAATGGCCTTCTTGGTTAGAAGAGTCTGTAATTCCTCCTGAAGAATAGGAATATGATTGGGTGGGTAATGGACTGAGCGGGGCGGGTGAAGGGGAGGTCTGGACAGGAATTCCAGACTGTGACCCGTCTGAATTATCTGGAGTACCCACTCGTCCGATGTGATCACTTTCCAGGCCTCCAGATGGAGGACAAAACAACCGCTTACAGCTTCTGAGGACTGGTCGAGGAAGCGTGGATAGGGCCCCAGTAGATCACTGGGAGGCGGGCCAACCTGTTCCACCTGGAGGATGTGAGCGGGAGCCCTTGGCGGCAGAGGCGTTGGCTCTAGTAGGTTGGGAACAACCTCAAACCGCCTCTTTTGGTATAAAAAGAGGGTTGGGAAGGGTGGTTGATGGCTATGAAGTATGGTACATGCCATGGACTGTGCGTAGAGTTCTGCCTGAAGCTTGGAGATCTTCAATCAATGTTTGAGTACCTGGCCAAAAAGTTTGAACTCATTAAAGGGGACGTTAACTACTCTCTGCTGTACATCAGGTGTGAACCCAGAGGCACGAAGACAAGCACGGTGACACAAGGTAATGCCTGTTGTTGACATATGGGCTGAGGTGTCAACTGAATCATAGTCCAACCGGAGTAGGTGATGGGAAATGGAGCTGCCAATGGCTATTGCAGTCAGTAACTGTCCCCTTTCCTGTGAAGGAGGGAGTTTATTGACTAATTCAATGGCAGAGGACCAGAGTGTACACTGGTATTTGATCATGTGACCCATGTAATTCAGGATTCTGAGATTCATGGTATTGGATTGAAATACCTTTTTTCCTAGATAATCTATCCTGTGGGATTCTTTATCAGGAGGTAAGGAACTCATGTACTTTGGTCGTTTAGTGCGCTCATGAGTGGGGGCAATAGCCACTAAATCCACTTCAGGAATAGTGGATAGAAAGAAACAGGTTACTCACCTGTAAACAGTAGTTCTAGGAGTGGTACATGTTGTTCATCCACACTCTTTGGCATATCCCCTTCCGCTTTAAATCTCACCGGAAGTCTTCAAGCTGGCTCCTCCCACTCACCCCGGTGGTATACACCTTGGCTCCGCCCCATGATCCCAGATCTTAGCCCACTGGAAGCCAGGCTGTGTGTGTCCGCAGCTGGGGAGGTCGGGTGGGTCCATGTGGATGAACAACATATACCACTCCTAGAAATACTGTTACAGGTGAGTAAGTTGTTCTTCTAGCAGCATGGATATGTTGGTCATCCACACTCTCTGGCAGACTCCTAGCAGTTCTCTGGGAGGAGGGAGGCAAGGCACACACCTCCTACTTAGGGAACAGAGATTGGAGAACTGAGGCCCCAAACCCAGCATCCCGGTGTGACTCAAGGTCGATGTGGTAGTGGGTAATGAAGGTGTTTGCTGACTTCCGGGTAGCAGCCCGGCAGATTTCCTGGATAGGGATGTTCCTGGAAGCAGCCACTGATGCAGCAGTATGGTGGGTAGAATGAGCTCTTATCCCTCTGGGAGGCTCCTTGCCTTCCAACTCATAACACAGACCTATGTAGGATGTGATCCATCTTGCAATAGTCCACTTTGCTGCAGGTCTGCCAGAAGCGGCTTCAGCGTAGGTGGCAAACAGTTGGTGAACCTCTCCATGAATTTCCGCCATCCTCTCATTGTAATAGCAGAGAGCATGTCCCAGGTCCAAAGTATGGAGCCTGTACTCGGCCTCCGAAGTGTAATTAGGGTAGTATACCGGCAGGGTTAACACCTGGTTAAGGTAAAACTCTGACACCACCCTCAGAAGGAATTTTGGGTGGGGGTGAAGGACAACGTTGTCCCTGTGGAAGACCAGATAAGGGGAGTCCACCAAAAGCGCCTGGAGCTCCGCTGTCCTTCTGGCAGACGTGATCATCACCAGGAAGGCCGTTTTCCACGACACGTGTGACAAGGCACACTTGTGCATAGGTTAAGAGTGGCTTGCCCATGAGCTTTGCCAGTACCAGCAGTAGATCCCACGGAGGTGGAGGTTCACGCACCAGACGGGATGTGTGATCCAGGCCTTTGAAAAAGTATCCAACCAGTCTCCTGCGCCGTCAGCTGACCATCCCACGCCCGGTAAGCAGAGATGGCTGCCAGGTGCACCCTAAAGGTCAATGACCGAAGACCCCCTTTGGACAGAGACCAAAGGTAGTCAAGAATGTTAGCCACTGGACAGGACAGAGGGTCCAGGCCCTTGCCCTCACACCAAATGGAAAACCTTTTTCATTTGAAGGCATAACATTTCCTCGTCAATTCCTTTCTGGATGCCTCCACCACGGTGTAGACAGCTTCAGAAATACCCAAAGCCTGGAACTCTAGCCGCACAGGTACCAGGCTGTGAGGTGCAGGGACTGAAGGCCCAGATGGAATACCTTCCCCTGATTGAGTGATATCAAGTCTGGGCGTGTGCAAAGCCACTCCGGGTGCCTGCAACTGAGGAGATCTGGATACCAGAACTGGCGTGGCCAGTCTGGGTCTACCAGGATCACCTTCGCTTTGTCCCTCCTCACCTTGAGGAGCACCTTGTGGAGCAAGGGAAATGGAGGGAAGGTGTAGAGTAGGCCTGGGGACCACGGCCTCGAGAAGGCATCCCCCTGCAGCGAGCCCTGCTGAGGGGGGTGGGCATGAAACAGCCTCAGTTTGGTGATTTCCCTGGAGGCAAACAGGTCCACCATCGGTTTACCACAACGGGAGAACAGGCTGTAAGCTACCTCTGGATGGAGAGACCACTCATGGGATGAAATGGCCTAAGTGGCTGAGAGCATCCGTCAGGTGGTTTGAGGCTCGTGCCACATGGATGGCTAGGAGATCTGCCTCCAGCTGGCTCACGGATGTCCAGATGCAGAGCACCTCCTTGCACAGCAAACGGGAGTGCATGATGCCCTGTCTGTTGAGGTAGTACATGGTCATGGTATTGTCCGTCTGGAACTGAAGCACTTGACCCTGGAGCTGAGGAGCAAAAGCTGACAGTACCAGTCTGACTGCTCTGAGCTCCAACAGGTTGATGTGGCTTCGGGACTCCTTGGGGGGTCCAGAGCCTGTGGGCCCTTTTGTCCCCCATGTGGGCTCCCCAGCCCATGAGAGGGGCATTGGTCACGAGGACGACCGTTGGCTCGGGGTGGACAAACGGGATCCCTTTCTGCAACCGGTCTGGGACAGACCACCATTGGAGAGTGTCCCACATCCTCTGGGTTAGTGACCAGCTGGTTGAAATGACCGTGGCGCTGAGTTCACTGGGTGGCTAGCTCCAACTGGAGGGGGCACACGTGCAACTGGACCCAACTGACCACTGAGGTGCATGCTTCCATGTAACCCACAAGGCGCAGAAAGTCCTGGGCAGGGCTCAAGTACCCAACCAGAAATGATTGGGCAAGGAGGAAAGAACCTCCGTCCTGTCCGCCGGGAGCCGAGCTCTGCCCCAATGAAGCCCATCACCTGAGATGGCACGAGTTCTGACCTGGCCTCGTTGATCAGGAGGCAGAGTCGGAAGCAGGTCTGGAGGGCCAGGTCCTTGGACCTCTCCACTTCCTGTTGGGTGGATCCTGCTAGGAGCCAATCGTCGAGGTAAGGATAAATCCTGCCCCCCCCCCCAATGCCTGAGATGGGCCACCACCACTGCAATGCATTTGGTGAAGACCTGAGGGGCCGATGACAGGCCGAACAGCATGGCTCGGAACTCGTACAGGGTCCCTTCGACATTGAAGCGGAGAAACCGCTGATGAGGTGGACAGATTGGGACGTGAAAGAACGCGTCCTGCAGATCCAGTGAACAGAACCACATGTTTCGCTCCAAGGAAGACAGAGTGACCATCCAAAAGGTGCGTGACCTGAGATATTGATTCAGGTCGTGGAGGTCCAGAATGGGGTGCCAGCCCCTCCATCCGCTTGGGCACAAGAAAGTACCTGGAGACAAAGCCTGGGTCTGCTGGAGGATCTGCCACTGGAGCTACTGCTTCCTTGAGGAGGAGTTGGGTGATGTCGTCTCTGAGAGCTGACTAGGTCTGAGCGGATACGCTTTCCTCCCGAAGGGCGTGGGCTCAGCTTGGAGGGTACTGCTCGAATCCCAGAGGCAGTCCCTGACCGACCACTTCCAGAACCCACCTGTCCATGGTGATAACGGACCAGGCGGAAAGAAAGTGGTGGAGCCAGACCCCCACGGGAGGACCCAGAGCTGGCATGATGGGAGAGGGAGTGGCAGCCCCGGCCCTGTCACTGAGTAGGCCTGGAGGAGGAGGATCCAGGACCTGAACCTCTGCCTCCTTTATGGGCCTGTTGGGGACTGGGCTTGGGCTGAGGGCGCCAAGCTTGAGCCTGCTGTTGGTGCTGGTGCTGCTGTCCGCCTTGAAAGAAGGACTGCTGAGCCGTAGGGGAAGAAGGCTGAAAAGGGTTATTTTTCTTAACTCTTAGCAGAAGTAGTGTCCAAGGTGGCATTGGACTGCTCGATGCGCTGAAGGTGACTGGCCACTCCTGGGCCGAACAAGTCGGTCCCAAGGAATGGCACGTCAGCTAATTTGTGCTGGGTATCCGCCGGAAAGGAGGAGAGCCTCAGCCAAGCCCTGCAACGAGAGGCAACTGCGGCAGCCATCAAACGGGCATAAGAATCCCCAAGGTTTAGGACCATCTGAAGCTGCTGTTTGGCAACAGCTCGGCCCTGATCCCGGACCTGCTTGACTGTGGTCTGCAAGTCTGTGGGGAGAAGTGGGAGACTTCATCTAGCAACTCCAGAAGGATGTGACAGAAGTGTGCCATGATGACAGCCGAACATGCCTGACGAAGGCCCAAGGAGGAAGCTGCATAGACCTTCCTGGCTGATGGTCCAAAAGCTTGGACTCTGTCAGGAGGTCGGTCAGTGCTGGCAGAACTGACAGTACGCCTGAACACAGAGGCGGTCACTAGGCTCTCAGCCGAAAGATGCTCTGTGAACCCCACAAGGGACCCCATGGGCAACGCGTACTTGTGAGCCATGCGGGCAGACAGTGCTGGACAAGAGGCAGGACACTGCCAAAGTTCAAGGGCCAGTCCAACAATGGCCTCAGCCACAGGAAAGGCCTCCATTGGGGTATCCCCCTCTCTTAAGGATGTCCGTAAGAGGGTACTCTGCCTTTTTCTGGATTAGCTCCAGGGCATTCCTGTGGACTCAGAGTTGAGGCAGAGGATCCCTTGAAAAGGCGAGGGACCTTCCTCCGTCTCTAGGCCAGTGGTCAAATCATCACCACCTGGATATGAGTGCAGACCGGTGACGTCCGAATCCGAATACAATGGCCTACCGCCCAGGTCACCTTCGACTCGCCGTGGGCAGTCTGGGGTGACCATGACCAACAATCACCGGGGAAGTCCGGTGCCCGGTCTATCTTCCTTGGAAGAAGCCCCTCCCACAGGCTGTTTGGGTGGTGGTTTCACCACAAACAGGTGGAGGGACAGTTTTGGGCCGAACAGGTGGTCTTGCCAGGTCTGCGGGCTGAGAAACTGATCTGGTCGGCTCTGAAGGAGTCAGCTTCGGCCTGGGAGGTGAAAGCCAAGTAATGGCTGGGGTGGGAGCCGTGGTAGGCAAATGCCCAGACAAAATTAGCTGCTGCCCATGAGGTCCTCGTAGCACCAACGGAGTTTCCGTCGGAGCCTCTCCTCATCCGAGGAGGGCAAGGACGACCAATAGCATCGCTTATAGCTCTTCCTCGGCCTGTCGGTCGAGGGGGTCCTAGACCTCGACCGAGATTAGGCAGGCCAACTCAGCTGGTCGGGAGACACCGGTGGGGCCAGTGACTTCCCAGAGTCCAGGACCGGTTCCTCGATGGGGACTCCAGCAGGCTCGGTCTCCTCATCAGGGAAACAAGGACCAGAGTCCTCTCCAAGCAGTCATCGACCGGGGTCGGCTACAAAGGGTCAATAGGGTCGATGACTATTTCTATGTCATCGACCAAACCCTCAGTCGGCTGGCTTGACGGCAAGTCCGAAAAGCCTGCAACTGAGGAAGTGATCTTGACTGAAGTTGAGACTGCATGTTCCTGGGACTGAGATCTCTCCCGCTCCCAAGACCGTCTCCATTAAGACGAAGATGCACTTGGATCCTTCTCCCGCTCATGGGATCAAGAGGAGTGCAGGCCCGCAGACACCTCTCCCTTGGTAGGGAGAGACTAGCACAACTCCTGGAAGGAACCGAAGGAGGTGGAGCCCAGGTTGAGCGGAACGAAAAAGCTCTGAGAAGACTCTGCGTCACGAGCCTCCTGCTTCCCGAACGCTTGCACGCGTTCCAACTGCTCAGTGGATCCTGCAGCTGTGGAAACCATCCACTGAGCCTCTTTGGATTTCACTGGAGGGTTCCTCTTCTCCGGCCTCCTCAGTTTCAGGCATGCAAGACGATTGTCGAGGATGCTGGGATGAAAGACCAAACATATACTGCACGAAGAGGTGTCATGGCCGACACCGAGGCAGTAGACGCACGCGGTATAGGGATTGGTACTTGACATCTGGCTGCATGCGCACCGACGAAATCTGGGGGAAGATTTTTCTTCCATGATCGAAGCTGCAAACCTACGATCGCTAACACGAACAATACAAAGTTTCTGTAAAACCGAAGGATTGAAAGTCAGGGCCTACGAAATGCGATAGCACGAGGGAGGCAACCTGAATCTTCCAGCGGAAAGGAAGATCTGGCATCATGGGGCGGAGCAGAGATATATACCACCCGGGTGGGTGGGAGGAGCCAGCTTGAAGAAATCCAGTGAGATTTAAAGCGGAAGGGGACATGCCAAAGAGTGTGGATGAACAACATATCCACGCTCCTAGAAAGGGTGATTCAGAGGAGCTTGATATATGCGATCTGCCTTATGGAGAACAGCCATGACAGAACAAGGTTGGTGCCAGGCTGCAAGCATAGCAATTTGGAGGTCTGGATTAGTGGGGGTACCACTAAAACCGGCTCCTCGGGTAACTCCAAGTAGTCTGACATATCCTTATGTTGTTTGTCATGTTCGGTAGTGGAGAATCCCAAGACTTTTTAAATTTGGACCATCATTTCATGGAAAGAAGGGTCATTTGGAGGAGAAATACAAAATCACACATGCCCCCACAAAGCAAAGCATCATGGGCTGTATATGCAAATCACCACAGAATATTATGCTGGTTCAACTTTAAGCAAAAATGCATGGTGCTAAAAAAAAGACCTCTCACACAGTTTGCAAAGGGTGCCAACAGAAAGACACAGAGACGTGTTTCATCCTACCAGGACTCATCAGTGTGCCTCGTCTGTATAACTCCCCAGTAGAATGAACCAGCTACCCTAAGATGGGCTATCTGGGTTATGCTGTGCTGAAGGAGAGGCAGCCATATATGTCTGGGCAAGTCCTCTTCTAATGTAGAGAGGTCTGATAAAGGAGTGTGGGGCTGGAAATCCAACTCCTGGAATTCCTCACCCTCTAGATCTCTGGTAAAATCTCCCAGGAAGTCAGGCTCATCTGACGAGTAACCTTCCATATAAGGGGGAGGGCACCAGGGTGGGAGAGGATCCCTGACACCGTGAAAGAGTTGAGGTGGAGGTGTGGGTGAACGGGATGGACGGCCCAGCTCTCCGGGATCAGAGGGCAGTAGAAATGTCCAGTCCTTTTTGAATAGGAAGAGGGGTAGGAAGGGGGGCTTCTGGGAAACCAAAGGGAGGATGGAGGGGATTGGACGCGTAGCCTGAACAGGTCTTGCCCCTGGCTGATAAAGACCAGGGTCCTGATTCCTATCCGCCTGGCCCCTATAGGTACTCACCTGTGAGGGTGGAGGGGCAGTGAGCATAGCAAAAGCAGTAGGATTTCCCCATGGAATGCGGCTCGTCGTCGATGGAGCCGCTGGGAAAAGAGAGCTATGCTGTGTAAATGACGGTCCCATCGACGGGAGAGAAGCCCCCATCGATGGAGCGTCTACAGAACCCATAAAGGGCTCATTGTACACTGCTGTCAATGCGCTAGAAAGTGCCACCAATGAGAGGGTATATCCTCCCATCGATGAAGCGGCAGGCTGAGAATGCGCCATCGAAGGTGGGGCACCTGTAATGGTGGCAGTCGATGAGCGCTTAGGCACGGAGTGTGAGGAGGGCTTCTCCTTCTTCTTTTTGCACCATCAATGAGAATCTGTGTGTGTGTGTGTGGGGGGGGGGAGCGAGCCCCCTGATTCTCAATGAGAGACAATTTCTGCTCCATTAAATGTCTGATTTCAAACAACCGTCGATGATGGGTTGCTTGGTTGAAGTCCTGACAATGAATGCAGGAACTAGTGTCGTGTGTAGGTCCCAGACACCTTATACAAGTAGTGTGGTTGTCGAAGTGGTAGATTTTTCTACCACAGCGTCAGGAACGAAATAGCCCTACCTTGCCTGAAGATTCTTTGGACATTTGTTTTGTTCCTCAAGTTCTCGTTGATGACTGCTGTTCTGAAGTTGCTCTAGCTGCTGCGTGTGAGCTGAAGATGGCGGGAAAATGAACTGTAGCTACCAGGGACCGCCCACACACATATAGGAAACAGGAAGCTGATGTCATGTGTGGGCAGCCCCTAGAAAAGACTGCTAGAAGAACTGCCGTGCACCACAGCAACTTCTGGCAGTGCCCCAAGTGTATTATCTACTGCAAGAGACCACTCCGTGGAAGATCTACTGTTATAGGCGAGTAACCTGTATTTCTAGTGATATGGATATGTTATTCTTATCCACACTTGTTGGCAGACTCTTAGCAGTTCTCAGGGAGGAGAGAGGCAAGGCGCACATCCTCTACTTAAGGAACAGAGATTGGAGAAATGAAAATTATGTACCTACCGTAATTCTGATCTTTCTGTGCATCTTCACCATTCATTACCTCTGGGTTCTGGCCGGAGGTCACGAACCCGTGGGAGCTTTTTTCCTGTATGGGTGGAGTCGATGCACCATCGGGACCGCCCTCGAGGCCGACACACTGCGTGGTGCTCGAAGGATGGCCATTAGGTGTTGTCGATGCGGCCCTCCCGTCAGTTCTGAGTCGCCATAGAGGTGAGAAAAAGGGTTGGGAGGGTGGGATAAGGAAGTCCAAGGGACAGACAAAGGAAAATATATATAAACTAAAAGGAGAAATAAACGACTGCGAGGACAGAACAAGTTTGAAAGACTAAGGGGATTGGTAGGAGCCCCAATCTCTGGAAGTAGAAAAGGAGGGAGGGTGGGTTAAGGATTTTAGAAATAAGGATGAGCGTGTTGGAGGGGGGAGACGAAAAACATACCCTGGAACCTTGACCTCTCTCCAGACTGTATAGGAACTGCGAAGGAGTAGCCAAGAGGCTAACTGCCAGAATTCAAGGCACAGAATCACTGGCAACTCCAACAAAAGCAGCATCAGCTATTCTGGAAAAAAAGACAGGATACAGGGATATCTTCCCCCCCCCCCCCCAAAGGAAATCTTGGTGTAAGAAACCTAGTTTCTTAAATTAATTGAGGTTATGTCCAAGGACAAGGAAATCAAGGACTGACGTGAAGAAGGGGAGAAGGAAAGAAAGGAGGGCAACTGCCAACTCCAACCCCACAGGGGGTGGAGCAAACACACTGAAGAAGGAGTGCCCCCCCTCCTGACCTCTCCTCCTCCAAAAATAATTATCCCTCTATGTGTCCAAGTTATCCCACTCCTGACTGACAGAAAGGAGAGGGACAAGGGAGAAGGCACAGAGAGGGAGGGGGACCCAGAGACTGAGGCCCCAGGGGGAAGGAGGGTGGGATTGTGATGAATGGTGAAAATACACAGAAAGATCAGAATTATGGTAGGTACATAATTTTCATATCTTATCTGTGTCAATCTTCACTATTTATCACCTTTGGGTGAGTACCGAGCCCCCCCCCCCCGAAGGGGTTCAACCCTAGGGACAGAGTCCCTTAGCTCTCAGTGGGTGACACACTAAGAGGAGAACCTTCACGGGTCTGGAGAGGCCGGAGGTGGGGAGGTGAGATGGGGACCCCCCGGAGGGAGTAGGAAGTTGACCAGACAGACGCCGTCTCACTTTACAGGAGAAAAGACAGCTTCTCTGGTGAGCGGAGTTGATCACTCTACGCCGGGCCAAGGGTGACAACTGGGAGAGACGCAGCCATGCCGTCTGCCTAGTGCAGATCGCTGTCCCTATGACCCTGGTAGCTACCTCACTGGCATCATATGATGCCCTTGCTTGGTGCTTTGATAGCTCTAGGCCACATGCAGAGAGTGCAATGGCGTGTCTGGTTTCCTCCGGATCAGGCATTGAGGCTAGGAGTTGACCTAGCCTGGACCACAAGAACCTGTCATAGGTAGAATAGTGGGCCTGATGTGCTGCATTAGAGAGCAGCAAACGTGCCGAGTAGAACGTCTTCCTTCCCCAGAAGTCAAAATCCATGGAATCTTGATCTGGGGGCTGGTCATAGCTAGGGGCGCGAAGCCCATCAGGAGTATCCAGCTGCATCAATCCTGACTGGGGATGAGGCATGGAACATGGAGACTCCGGGTGGGGCATAATACCACTGGCTGAGATCACTAGGGGCTGGGACTCTGGAAAAGGGTCTCTGACAGAAATGCATCGACACCTCGCGAAAGGGAGCAGGCCGAGGGGGCACCACAAGGGTGTCTGCACTGAAATTGCCCAGAAAGGCGCGCGTTGAGTGCTCTGGATTTTATTGAGTGGGTGGGGTGATGTGATGTGATGTGCAGGTCCTCCAACATCCTCATGAGGAATCACTGATACTCAGCGAGATCAGCAGCTGGGGAGATGTGGACAGATGGCTCCTCTCCCCTAGAAGAGGGGGATGAGGAGGCAGAGTACCTCAAGTGTTCAGAAGCTGGCTGTTCAGTGGGAGGTTGAAAAACCTGTCTGTCCATAGCCCTAACATAAGAGGGAAACTGAGCAGCCACCGCTTTGAACTGCTCCCAGGAGAGAGGACAGCTAGGACCAAGAATACCCGTGAGTGCAGGAGAATGTGGCAGAGGAGTGAGGGCAGAGCCGACAACAGGAATCTGCTGACCTCCGCTTGGGCTAGGGAGCTCACCAGGAGCCCTAAGGAAAGAAGGAGCTCCAGAAAACTCCACAGCTGGCAGCTGATCAACCAAATTGGAACTGCCTAGGCTGCACCCTGAAGAATCCCCTCTGTGAGGTGATCAGGGCCGCGAAAGTCCAGAAGGATGGTCCCCTACCTCCAAAGAACGGGGCCCTCTCAAGGAAACCGAAAGAGAAGGGCAAAGATCCATGCTACGACTTCTCCCAGAGCCCGGATGGGTTCCAAAAAAAGGCCGCCGCACGGACCCCATACCCCTTGACCCTCGGAATCCGAAAGTGCCCTTCTCCTCGAGAGAGCCAGCCTAGGCAGCTGGAAGCCCTGGTAGGCCCCCGAAGAGGCTATCCAGGGAGCAACACGCTCCACTCCTGTGGGTGCTCTGATCGTTCCCAAAGTTGGGCGATCCAGGCACACCACTTGAGGGGGTGCCACCACTGAGGGGGTCAGAGAACCCTCAGAGTCCAGGCTGCGGAGCAAAGGTGGCATGCACCACTGCCTGCTGGTCAGCACCCCTGACCCTGGTCCCGGGAGCCACTGTCCACTACTCAGAGAGGGGCTGGCTCCGGCCTGTCGTGGACACTACCAAGATGTCCATGTGGGCAGCCAATTCCAAAGAGTCAGACTGCCTATCTGACTCAGAGTCCGATTCCTCCTCCGAAGAGGTGGAGATCGAAGTTCTGTGCCAAGCAGTGCATGGACTCCCACTGCTATCCCGACTGAAAAGGGCACCAGATCCAGACACTGCACCAGAGTCAGTGCTGACATCCCAAATTGCACCGAGAAGAAGACATGGCTCCAACGATGGCAGCAGCCTCGGAGCCAGGGCCTGTCATGGCACTGTCCCGACCCACGGCACTGCAAGCAGCATCAAGGCTAGGGACAGAGCAGATGGCTCCGACGCGCTCTCGGCGCGGTGGGAAACTCCCACGGTGCTGACCAGCCCCATGGCTTAAGCGACAGCCCCGACCCGGCTGTCGCGCCTAAGGTCTCAAACCCCCACCGCGCCTGTCCTTGCCCCAGAGCCACAGCGGCTCCAGAGCTGGACACAGCGCTGAGGATGGTAGGGTGAGAGACAGTCAAGGATGGTGCCGTGAGAGCCTCCACGGCACCGCAAGCACAATTGGCGCCATGAACGGAGCCAATGGCAGCAACGGCGCGAGCAACAGACGAAGGCGCAGATGGCGGGCGCCATCAGGCCCGGCGCCATTGCCTAGGCAGGCGCCAGCAGGCTTTCAGAGCCAAGGGTGCGACACGGGGAGCTTTCACCCCAAAGGGTGATTGCCAAGGCGGTGCCTCCCAACCATCCCCCAAGGGGAACAGACTGGGCCTCCTGCACTGCGGAAGGGGCTTCTGTGACGGCGAGGCTACAAGAAGCGAAGCCCCTCCTCCTCAGTCCGTACAGAACGGGAGGGAGACCTGGAGGAAAGGCCGAAGAACACGACAGCCCGGCGATTCGCGTCCATCCCCCGGAAGTCGGCGGAGCTGGCCCAACTTTCCACGCATAGTTGGTTTGATGACACGGTCTATGGAGAAGCAGGCGTCGCATGGATCCATGTCGTGTAGCAGGCCAAGATACGCGAGGCAATGGTCATGCTGGTCGGTGATGGAATACTTACGGCCGCATGGGCACCGACGCATGAGGAGCTGTCCCATCATCAAAATTTTCTTGCCCCCTCGATCAAGACATAACCTTCAGAAAAAGAACACCAAACAAGACCTGATGTCGCAGAATAAAATAAGGAAGTCTTACCAGGCGATGTCGAGTGGAGCGAACAGAATCGGCAGGATAAAACTCGGGGTCAACGAACTGCGACACGGAGTCGACGAACTGCGACATGGAGTCGAAGGCTTCTTGAAAGTAGCTGGCCTTTCAGAAGTTTCTCTCAGCTACCCATGAAGTGTGACCTCGACGGCGGGAGACGAAGAACTGGCGGAAGGGCGGAGTTGACAACACCTAACAACCAACCCGTGAGCGCCACGCAGTGCATTGGCCTCGAGGGTGGCGCCGCTGGTGCATCGACTCCACCCATCCAAAAAAAAAAAAAAGGTGATAAATGGTGAAGACTGAAACAGATAAGACCCGGGGCCCAAAAACCAGCATCCCAGCGTGACTCTAGGTCGATGTGGTAATGGGTAATGAAGGTGTTAGCTGACTTCCAGGTAGCAGCCCTACAGATATCCTGGATAGGGATGTCCCTAGAAGCAGCCACTGATGCAGCAATGTGGTGGGTAGAATTAGCTCTTATCCCGCTGGGAGGCTCCTTGCCCATCAACCTATAGCAGAGATCAATGCAGGATGTAATCCATCTGCCAATCGCCAGGTGAGGCTTCAGCGTAGGTGACAAACAGCTGGCAAACCTCTCCCCAAACTTCAGCCATTCGCTTCTTATAATAAGAGAGTGCTCATCTCAGGTCCAAAGTATGGAGCCTGTACTCGGCCTCTGAGGTGTAATTGGGGTAGTACACCGGCAGAGTCAACAGCAAATTAAGGTGAAACTCCGACACCACCTTCAGAAGGAATTTCGGGTGGAGGCGCAGGACAACCTGACGACCAGACAGGGAGACTCGACAGTGTGCCTGTAGTTACCCAGTCCTTCTGGCTGACATGATAGCCACCAGGAAGGCGGTCTTCCATGACAGATGTGACATCTTACACCTGTGCATCGGTTTGAATGGCTTGCCCATGAGCTTTGCCAAAACCGTCAGTAAATCCCACGGAGATGGAGGTTCACACACAGGAGGGGTAAGTGGTCGAGGCCTTTAAAGAAATGTCAGGCCACCTTTTCTGTGCCATCATGTGCTGACCAGCCCACACCCGGTAAGCAGAGATGACTGCCAGATGCACCTCAAGGGTCATAGACCGAAGACCTCCTTTGGAGAGAGACCAAAGGTAGTCGAGGATGCTAGCCACTGGACAGGACGAAAGGTCCAGGCCCTTGCCCTGACACCAAATGGAGAATCTCTTCCACTTGAAGGCATAGCACCTCCTGGTCAACTCCTTCCTAGATGCCTCAACTACAGTGAGTACATCGCTGGGAGAGACCCAAAGCCTGGAACTCTAGCTGCTCAGGAACCGGACTGTGAGGTGCAGGAACTGAAAGTCTGGAAGGAATACTTTCCCCTGATTGACGGAGATCAGATCTGGGCGTGCTGGAAGACGTTGCAGGAGCCTGGTGCTGAGGCTGAGATATACAGGTTACTTACCCGTAACAGGAGTTCTAGGAGTGGTATATGTTGTTCATCCACACTTCTTGGTAGGTACCTTGCCACTTTAAGATGGGCTGGAAGGTCTTCAAGCTGGCTCCTCCCACCCACCCGTGTGGTAAAACCCTCAGATCCGCCCCATTACACCAGATCTAGCCCGCTGAAAGCCAGGTTGTCTTGGCTTGAGGAGGGTGGTGGGTCGTGGATGAGCAACATATACCACTCCTAGGCGCCTGTTACAGGTGGGTAACCTGTATTTACGGATGTATATATGTTGTTCAATCCACACTTCTTGGCAGACTCCTAGCAGTTCTCTGGGAGGAGGGAGGCAAGGTGCACACCCCCTACTTAGGAAAAAGGGACTGGGGAACTGAGGCCTCAAAACCAGCTCAAGGTCGATGTGGTAATGGGAAATGAAGGTGTGTGCTGACTTCCCAGTAGCAGCCCTAGAGATTTCCTGGACAGGGACATCCCTAGAAGCAGCCACTGAGGCAGCGGTATGGAGGGCAGAATGAGCTCTTATCCCTCTGGGAGAGGCTCCTTGCCCGACAACCTATAGCAGAGATCAATGCAGGAAGTGATCCACCTGACAATCGTCCGCTTGGCTGCAGGTCTGCCAGGTGCAGCTTCAGCATAGGGACAAACAGCTGGTGAACCTCTCCCCGAACTTCAGCCGTACACTCCTTATAGTAGGCAAGTGCTCTTCTCAGGTCCAAAGTATGGAGCCTGTATTCGGCCTCCGAGGTGAGATTCGGGTAGAACACCAGCAGAGTCAACACCTGATTCAGCTGAAACTCCGACACCACCTTCAGAAGGAATTTCGGGTGGGGGTGTAGGACGACCTTGTCCCTGTGGAAGACCAAGTAAGGAGGTTCTATGGAAAGCACCTGGAGCTCCCCAATCCTTCTGGCTGACGTGATAGCCACCAAGAAGGCAGTCTTCCACGACAGGTGGGAGATATCACACCTGTGCATCAGTTCAAATGGCTTGCCCATGAGCTTGGCTAATACCAGCACTAAATCCCATGGAGGTGGAGGTTCACACACTGGAGGGGATATGTGATCTAGGCCTTTCAAAAAACGCCAGACCACCTTCTCCTGTGCCACCGACTGCTTGCTGGCCAGCGCCCAGTAAGCAGAGATGGCTGCCAGGTGCACCTTAAGGGTCATCAACCGATGCCCTAGCTGAGAAAGGGACCACAGGTAGTCCAAAATGTTAGCCAACAGGCAGGATGAGAGGTCCAGCCCCTTGCCCTGGCACCAAATGGAGAATCTCTTCCATTTAAAGACGTAACATTTTCTGGTCGACTCCTTACGGGACACCTCAACTACGTTGATGACCTCGTTGGAAAGACCCAGGACCTGGAACTCTAGCCACTCAGGAACCAGGCCGTCAGGTGCAGGGATTGATGGGCCAGATGGAATACCTTCCCCATGTTGACAGAGAGCAGGTCCGGGTGGGCTGGAAGTCGCCTCAGGAGCCTGGAGCTGAGGCTGAGGAGATCTGGGTACCAGAACTGGCGGGGTCAGTCTGGGGCTACCAGAATCACTTGTGCCTTGTCCCTCCTCGCCTTGAGAAGGGCCTTGTGGCTCAAGGGAAATGGAGGGAAGGTGTAAAAGAGGCCTGGGGTCCACGGCCTTGAGAAGGCATCCCCCTGCAGTGAGCCCCATTGAAGGGAGTGGGCATGGAACAGCCTCAGCTTCGCATTCTACCTGGAGGCAAACAGGTCCACCTGAGGAGTGCCCCAGTGGGAGAACAGATCTTGCACTATGTCCGGCAGGAGACCACTTGCGATATGCATCGCCTATCGGGCTGAGGGCATTGGCCAGAATGTTCGAGACTCCTGCCACATGGATGGCTAAGAGATCCACCTCCAGGCTGAGCACGAAAGACCAAAGGCAGACAGCCTCCTTGCACAGGGGCAAGGAGTGCGTCCCGCCCTATCGGTTGAGATAGTACATGATTGTGGTGTTGCCCGTCTGGACCTGGACCACTTGACCCCGGACTAATGGAGCAAAGGCAGTCAGGGCTAGCTGGACAGCTCGGAGCTCTTGCAGGTTGATGTGGCATTGAGACTCCTGAGGGGACCAGAGGCTGTGGGCCCTGTGCTCAACCCAGGTGGGGCACCCCAACCCATCAGAGAGGCGTCTGTCGTCAGGATGACAGTCGGCTCGGGGCAAACGGTATACCCTCCTGCAGATGCGCTGGGACGAGCCACCACTGCAGGCCATCCCACATCTTCTGGGTTATGAAGACTGACTGGTTTAGAAGACCTAAGTGTTGAGACCACTGGCAGGCCAGCCTCCAATACAGGAGGAGCATGTGCCAGTGGGCCCAACGGACCACGCTGGTGAAGGCCGCCATGAGACTCAGAAGGTGCAGGAAGTCCCAGGAAGGGCGCAATTGCCCAACCAGAAATGATTGGGCAAAGGAGGAAAGGACCTTGGCCCTCTCCGCCGGGAGCTGGGCCCTGGCTCGGAGAGAGTCGAGCTCCGTCCCGATGAACTGGATCACCTGCGAAGGCTGAGTTCTGACTTGGCCTCATTGATAAAGAGGCCTAGTTGAGAGCAAGCCCGGAGGGCCAGATCCCTGGACTGCTCCGCCTCTAACCTGGAGGGGGCTGCTATCAGCCAACTGTCCAGGCAAGGGTAGACCCGGACTCCTCAGCGCTGCAGGAATGTTGCCACCACTGCCATGCATTTGGTGATGACCCTGGAAGCTGAAGAAAGGCCGAAGGGCATGGCCCAGAACTCGCAAAGGGATCCCTCCACTCGAAAGCAAAGGAACTGCTGATGGGACGGACAGATTGGGACATGAAAGAACGCGTCCTGAAGATTCAGGGAGCAGAACCACACACCTAGTTCCAGGGATGGTATGATCTGAGCCAGAGTGACCATCTGGAAGGTGTATGGCCTTAGGAACTTGTTCAGGTCATGCACATTGAGAATGGGGCGCCAGCCTTCCCCCCTCCATTTTGGGACCAGGAAGTACCTGGACACAAACCCTGGGCAAGGAGGAGGATCCGCCACCTTGTTGATTACCTCCTTTAGGAGAAGCAGGGCTATGTCATCTCGGCGAGCCGACAGAGAGGCTGCAGATCCGGTGGCCCACCGTGGGGCATGGGCTCGAAAGGAAGGGGTCTGCTCGAATTCCACAGGCAGACCCCTGCCGACCACCTGCAGCACCCAGCGGTCCATGGTGATAACGGCCAGACAGAAAGCAAGTGGCTGAGCCGGCCCCCCATGGGGGAACCCAGGGGAGGTGTGACAGGGTTGGGGGCGGCACCCCACAACCCGTCACTGGGCAGGCTTGGAGGAAGAACTGGCTGAGGGGCTGCCCAGACCTTTTCCTCTGGGCTTCCTAACCAAGGAAACGATGGACTTGGCCTTGGGGCGTCAAGAATGAGACTGCTGGCCCTGCTGCTGATGTTGCTGGGCCAGACGTGCCGCAGGAGCGGAGGGATGAAAGGGCTTACGCTGCTGATTGCAGCCTTTGTCCTCCTGGGCAGATGCGACCGAGTCCAAGGTGGCGCTGGACTTCTCGATCCACTGGAGGTGACCCTCCACCCCAGGCCTGAACAAATCGGTGCCCAAAAAGGGGACATCTGCTAGCTTGTGCTGGGTGTCCACCGTGAAGGTCGAGATCCGCAACAAAGCCCTGTGGCGCATGGCTACTGCAGCCGCTACTGACCAGGCACAAGAGTCTCCGATGTCCAGAGCAGTCTGGAGCTGTTATTTAGCCACTGCCATTCCCTGATCCCGAACCCTGCTTAACCGTGGTCTGGAAGTCGGCAGGCAGATGAGGAAGCACCTCATCCAGGGAGCCCAACAGGGCGTGGGAGAAATGCGCTATCAGAACAGCTGAGCTAGCCTGATGAAGGCCTAAGAAGGCGGCAGCACAGACTTTCCTACCGGAATAGTCCAGCCTTTTGGATTCTTTATTCAGGGGCTTGTCCATGTGCCTAGTGTTTCCGGAGTGCCGGAACACACTATCGGCTACCAACCCCTCAGCCGAGGGGTGCTCCGAGAAATCAGAGAGGGAGCCGGTAGGGACTGCATACTTGCGGGCCATCCTGGCTGAAGACGCAGGACAAGAGGCCGGGCGCTGCCAGAGCTGGACCCACAATGGCCTCGGCCACGGGGAAGGCCTCTGAGGGGAAGTCCCCTTTGTCCAGAATCTCAGTGAGAGGGTATTTGGCCCGATTTTGCACGGGTTCGAGCTTCATCCCGGTGGACTCCGAGATGAGTCGAAGAATACCCAGGAACGAGGATGGGCTCTCGATCCACCGAAGGACCCCCTGAAGATTCCAGGTCAACCGGATGGGAATACAGAGAGGAGTAGTCAGACTCCAAAGAGTCCGCAAACAGCTGCTGACCACCTGAGCCACTCTTCACTCGCCGAGGACGATCGGGAGTGAAAGTGACAGACAACCTATGGGGCAAACCTTGACCCAACCGAGAATCCTTGGTCGGCGCCCCAGTCTTCGGCTGAGGAGGCGGGGGTTCCACCACTATGGGCAGAGCAGCCGGTTTTGGCCGAGCAATTGGCGCCAGGACCGGTTCCTCAACCGGGGGTGGGAGACAGCTGCAGCTGATCGGTCGACAGCCACTTAATCACCGAGGTGGGAGCCGGCACCGGTTGACCACTGGCTAAAATAAGTTGCTGCCACATAAGGTCCTCATAGCATCAACGCAATTTGAGTCGAAGCCTCTCCTCGGTCAAGGAGGACGAGCGGTGATGCCGCTTTCCCGGGCGTCGGGACCAGGACTGATGCCGTCAGCGGGACTGACCAAATGCAGAAGACAACCCAGACCTCAACCGTTGGCAGTGGGCCGAGGAAGGAGCGGGGGAAACTCGTTGATCCTTCGGTTCTGGGTCCTTTGCCGGGGACTTAGGCTCAAAGGTCAAGTCCCCAGAGGGCACCAGGGGTACCGGTGTCTGAGGAACAGAGATGTCGGCCTCTTCGGTCGACAACCTGTCAGTGGGCTTATGAAAGAGCTCGGCCTCATCAACAGGAGTCTCGGCCGGCTGGTCTGACGGGGACTCCGGGAAACCAGCGGCCCAGGCCGCAACCTCGACCAAAGTCGAGAGGAGACGATCTGAGGAGCGGGACCTCTCCCGCTCCCAAGAACATCGACACTGGGACTTACCTTTGTAATCCCATTTTTTGGATCGAGTGGGAAAAGACCCAAAAGGACACTCTCCTTTAGTCGAGAGGGACTGACAAAGCTCCCAGAAGGAAGCCATATAGGAGGAACCCAGGGTAAGCAGAATAAAAGCCGAGGCCGAGCTCCCGGGCCGCTTCCTCCTCGAGGGCCGTAAGCGGTTCCAGTTGTTCCGTGGAGCCCGCCACTGTGGACACAACCCAACGGCCCTCCTTCGATTTGACTGGTGGGAACCTCTTTTCCAGTCGCCCTAGCTGAAGTCGGGCAGTGCGGTCCTCCAACACCAACGAAGAAAAGGAGAGACATACATCGCAAGCCTGTGGAACATGGTGATGCCCAAGGCAGTAAACGCACGTGGCGTGAGAGTCGGTGTGGGACATTTTCAGCCCGCAAGGGCACCAGCGGAACCCGGGGATGGACTTGTCTTCCATCGCAGCCATGATAGGTGAAGACCGAACTCGAGCGACTTTTAAAACAACTTTAGGACAAAAATCCGAAGATTCAGAATCCAGGCCTACAAAACGCGTGAACGCTATGGAGGGAACCTGAGCTTCCAAGCAGTAAGGAAGATCTGGCGTCATGGGGCGGAGCCGAGGGTTTTACCACCTGGGCGGGTGAGAGAAGCCAGATTGAAGACCTTCCGGCCCATCTTAAAGCAGCAAGGTACCTGCCAAAAAGTGTGGATTGAACATATCCACATCCCTAGAACATCTGGATACCAGAACTGGTGGGTTTGAGGCTATCAGTTTGAGGCTATCAGGATCATCCTTGCCATGTCCCTTGACCTTGAGAAGCACACTGTGGACCAAGGGAAGTGGAGGGAAGGCACAGAAGAGGCCCGGGGTCCACGGCCTCAAGAAGGAATCTCCCTGCAGTGAGCCCTGCTGGGGGGGTGGTGGGGGTGGGCATTAAAGAGCCTCAGCTTGGTGTTCTCCCTGGAGGTGAACCAGTCCACCTTAGGGGTGCCCCACTGGGAAAACAGACTGTGAGCTACCTGTGGATGGAGAGACCACTCGTGGTACGCCTCGCCCACACGGCTGAGGGTGTCCACCGGCTAATTCGAGGCTCCAGCCTCATGGATGGCTAGGAGATCTGCCTCCAGTTGGCTCAAAGGGGTCCAGACATGGAGCGCTTCTCTGCATAGAGGCCGGGAGTGCGGACAAACGGGATCCCCTCCAGCAGATGCTCTGGGACTAACCACCACTGGAGGGCATCCCATATCTGCTGGGTCACAGTGATCAGCTGTTCGAAATGACCCTTGAACTGAGACCACTGGCTGGCCAGCTCCCACTGCAGAAAGTGCATTCTCCAGAGGGCCCTTTGGACTACACTGGTGCAGGCTGCTATGTAACCCAGCTGGCACAGGAAGTCCCGAGCAGGGCGCAATTGCTCAACCCAAAATTATTGGGAAGAGGAGGAGAGAACCTCTGCCCCATCAACAGGGAGTTGGGCACTATCTCTGCAAGAGTCGAGCTCCGCCCCAATGAAGTTGATCACCTGCGAAGGCAAGAGTTCCAGCTTTGGCTTGTTAAACAGGAGGCCAAGGTCGACGCAGATCTAGAGGGCCAGGTCCTGGGACCGCTCCACCTCCTGCCTGGAGGGATCTGCGATCAGTCAGTTGTCCAGGTGGGGTAAAACCAGACCCCTCGGTACCTCAGGTAAGCTGTCACCACTGCAATGCACTTGGTGAAGACCCTGGGGCGGAGCAGAGGCCGAATGGCATGGCCTGGAACTTGTAGAGGATTCTAGCGGCTTGGAAGCAGAGGAAACTTCGGTGTGACAGACGGATCGGGAAGTGGAAGAATGCATCCTGAAGATCCAGGCAGCAAAACCACATGTTCTGCTCCAGAGATGGTATTCATCCTTAAGGGGTCCAACTGAGACTAAGCATATCTCCCATATTCTACCTAGCCACTGTCTTGGCTTTCCATGACTATTAGCAGGGTCCAGTGCATCCTGATGGACTATTGATTAGGCCCCATCCCCTCCAAAGGTGTGAATTCTCTTCCCCTCAAGGGTTCAATTCTCACTCCCCTCCTTCTCCTATCACTCTCTTAATCCATATCTACTGACCCTCCCCAAACCCCCTTGCAGGGTACCCCGCATCCTGAAGGGTCCTCTCTTGGGTTAGGTCCTATTCTCCCTCCTAGCATTAAGTCACACCTCCTCCTCTCTCCTCCCTCTTCAAATCCCTACAGCCTCATCCCCCTTTCTATCTAGCCCCACAGCCCCCTTGCAGGGTTCCACACATCCTGAAAGGGTCTCTCTGGGACACTGCCTTATCCCCTTCTCTGTGGTGCCCCCAGTTCCACTGCAGGGTTCCTTGCATCCTGAAAGGGTCTCCAGGGACATGACTCTTCCCCCTTCCCCCTCCTCACCCCTCCTTCTCTTTTCCCCTTTTCTTTCACGTAAGCACTTGTTTATTTATTAACCTGGTGCTTATTATTGTCCACTCTTTCTACCTATTATGTGCAACACTGTTGTAACAGTGTAACACCTACCTTACAACTGTATGTTATTGTTGATCTTGTAACTTTAATGTTTAATGTCTCATTCCTATTGTACCCCTTCCCCCCAGGTCGCATCGGGAGACTAGCGACTTGTCGCTCAGTGTGCCTGTCTTGTGAAACATTTCAATAAATAAATAAATAAAATCGGAGAGAGAGTGACCATCCTGAAGGTGTGTGACTTGAGAAACTTGTTCAGGTCGTGCAGATCTAGAATGGGGCACCAGCCCCCCGTCCATTTTGGCACCAGGAAGTACCTGGAGACAAACTCTGGGCATTCTGGAGGACCCGCGACAGGAACCACAACCTACTTGCGGAGGAGCTGGGCTATGTCGTCTCCGAGAGCTGACAGAATGTCTGTGGATAGCAAGTCCTCCCGTGGGGTGTGGGCTCAGCAAGGAGAATACTGTTTAAATTCTAGAGGAAGATCCTGACCCACCACCTTGAAGATCCACCTGTCTGTGGTGACAGTGGACCAGGTGGAAAGGAAATGGCGGAGCCGGCCCCCCATGGGAGGACCCAGGGAAGCCGGGACGGGCATGAGGGAGGCACCCCTCATACCATCACAGGGTGGGCGTGGAGGAGGGTCCAGTTGAGGAACCACCAGAGCCTCTCCCCCCAGGCTTACGGATGACCGAGACCACTGACTTTAGCCAAGGTTGCCAGGCCTGGGCCTACTGACCAGCCTGGAGCTGGGCTGGTTTGGCCTCAGGGGTAGAGGTGGACTGAAAGGGCTTCCTTTTCTGCTGCTGCTTTTAGCCCTTGGGGTCCCTTTGGGCAGATGTCACAGAGTTCAAGGTGGCACTGGATTTCTCAATGCAGGTGAGGTGTTCCTCGACCCCTGGCCGTAACAGATCGGTGCCCAGGAAGGGAACATCTGCTAGCTTGTGCTGAGTGTCTGCTGTGAGGGTCGAGCTCCTCAGCCAAGCCCTGCAGTGCATGGCCACTGAGGCCACCACAGTGGCACAGGAGTCCCCACTGTCGATGGCACTCTGGAGCGGTCGCTTTGCTATAGCCAGGCCCTCGTCCAGGACCTGCTTGACTGTGGTCTGGAGGTCTGCCAGTAGATAAGGAAGCACCTCCATCCAGGGTTCCCAGCAGGGCACAGGAGAAGTGGCCCATAACGAGGGCCGAGCTCACCTGGTGAAGATCAAGCGAGGAGGCAGCGTAGACCTTCTTAGCCATGTTGTCCAACTTTTTGGACTCTGTCAGGCGGCTTGTCGATGTCCCCAGTATTGCCAGAGTGCCTGATCACTGACTCAGCCACCAGTCCCTCAGCCGAGGGGTGTTCAGTGAATTCAGACAGGGAACCTGTAGGTACTGTGCACTTGCGGGCATCTGGGAAGAGGGCGCAGGGCAGGAAGCCGGGCGCTGCCAGAGCTCCAGTGCAGGGCCAAGAATGGTCTTCCCCACTGGGAAGGCCTCCATAGGAGAATCCCCCCAGTCGAGGATCTCGGTCAGTGGGTAACGGGACAGTTTCTGAATGGGCTACATTTTAAGACCCGTGGACTCAGACCCATATAGGAAATAGGGCCTTCTTTGGTTGAGAGATCCCCCACAGACTCCTTGTCGACCGGACGGGAGTGCAAGGAGGACCCCTTGGGCTCCGAAGAGTCACTGAAAAGTGGTCGGCCACCACAGTCCCCACTAACCCTCCAAGGACTGCAGGGGTGATGGTAACTGACAGCCGATGTACAAGCCCCTTGGCCAACACAGACTCTTTAGTAGGAGTGCCAGCTGTCGGCTGTTTAGGCAGCAGCTCCACGGGAATCGGTGGAGATGTCGGGGTCAGCTGAGCCGGGACTGTCTTGGTCGGCTCCTTAGGCGGAGAAGGCATCGGTAGGCCGGGTGAAAGCCAAGTGATAGCCAGTGTAGAAACAAGGGCCGGCTTCATATTGAACACCAGCTGTTGCCACATGAGGTCCTCGCAGCGTCGACGCAATTTGCACTGAAGCCTCTCCTCATCCGAGGTGGAGGAGGGTGAAGAGTAGTGGCGTCACTGCTTCCCATTGTGTCGCGAACAGGAGCGCCATCATTGGGAGCCACTCAACCCACGGGAATAGGACCTCTACAGCCGGTGGGTCTCGGAGGGGGTCGACGAATGCCATGGCTCCTCCGGGTCTTGGTCAGAGACCAGAGGCAGCGGGTCAGTGGACTGATCCATCCCTCCAATGGTCTGAGTCAGACCGGAGTCCTGGACAAAGAAGTGTTGGCCTCTTCAGTCGAAAACTGGCCAGTCAGTTGGAGAAAAATCTCGGCCGGGACTTCAACCAGCATCTCAGCCAACCAGCCCAACGGGGTTACTATGCAGCCAGTGACCAGGACAATGGATTCAACTGAAGTGGAATCCAGAGAAGAGCAGGAATCCGAAGCTCTTGACCGAAAGCGCTCCCGATCCCATGAATGACGGAGAGTGCTTTCTTTTTCTTTTTTAGACTTTCTTGAATTTAGATTTGTGCCCAGAGGGTCCCTGACCGAGGGTCAGCAGGGACTAACAATTCCTTGAAGGACACTGTGAAAGTCGAGCCCAGCTAGAGCGGCACGAATGCAGAAGTCGAGGAGGAGTGAGCTGTGGCCTGGGCTGCCTCCTCTTCCTCAAACGCCGCAAGCTGTTCAGCAGACCCCACAGCCATGGAGACCACCCAACGGGCATCCTTTGACTTGACCGGTGGGTTCCATTGGCCCGGGCAGCCTAACTTGAGTTGGGCAAGTCGGTCCTTGAGAACAGTCAGGTGAAACGAGCAACAGAAGTCACAGGTCTGGGGATCGTGCTCATCCCCAGGCAGTAGATGCACGTGGAGTGCGGGTCTATTCGGGACATCATCTGCCTGCAAGGGCACCGGCAGAACCCAGGAGTGGACTTGTCGATCATCGTGGTCGTGATCAAGTTGAAGACAAACTCTAAATTGAAATTTGGAAGTAAATCCAAAGATTTACAGCAAAGGGTCTACTCAGCTACAGAGCAGTAAGGAGGGAACCTGCTTCTTCCTCCAGTGGAAAGGAAGATCTGGCATCATGGGGTGGAGCAGAGGGAGTTACCACCCGGGTGGGTGGGAGAAGCCAGTTTGAAGACGTTTCTGGTGAAGTCTTAAAGGGAAAGACAATTGCCAGAAGTGTGGATAGATCATCATATCCATGTTCCTAGAAATTAGAGTTGCTACCTCCATCTGGAGCTTGATCAACACCCTCTGGAGTAGAGGAAAGGTGTAAAGGAACCTCCCCTTCCAAGAATGGGACAACATGTCTCGCCAGAAAACTCCAGGCCCTGGAATGAGTGAGTAGAAAAGCGTGAGTTGTGCGGGGACACAGAAAGGTCCAACTCTGGCTGACTCCACCTGTGCACTGGCCTTCTGCTAACGAGGTCAGCAGTTCCCACTCATGCACTCTGGACTGCAACCTGTTAGTCTGTCTGCCAAGATGTTTTGGGCGCCTGGAACATGAACTGCTGATAGTTCTGGACTGTGTTCTAGAGCCCAATACCAAACCCTCATCGCTTCCCTGCACAGTGAGTTTCCCCTTGCTTGTTTATGTAGTGCATCAATAGTGATGTTGTCTGTTTGCACTGGCAGATGTCCTGGAAACAGATGGGTCTGGAAGGCTTGCAGGCCAAACAGAACAGCCCACATTTCTAGGACATTTATGCGATGGGTACTCTCTACTTTCATCCATGTTTCTTTTGTCTGATGAGGACCCAGATGTGCCGCACAGTCCATCCCTGAGGCATCTATGGTAAGGATCTAATGAGAGGAGGTGGTCAGGAAAGGAACCCCCCTTCAGCAAGTGGTCGGGTTCCAACCATCACTGAAGCACCTTTCGACCTGAAAAGATTATTAAAACCTTCTACTCTAGTCGCTGATGCATTGGTTCCACTGGACTCTTAATGTCCACTGGGGAATCCTCATATGCAGTCTGGCAAATGGTACCATAACAATGACTGCTGCCATCAGGCCCAACAGTCTCAGGAATGCCCTGGCCGTGACAAAGTACAGTTACGTAAGAACTTACCATAACAGTAGATCTTTGAGAGGAGCTTTTGCAGCAGCCTACACCATAAGTACTATGCCGCCAGGCACTAGGACCCCACGGAAAAAAATTAGCTAGCAGTACCCAGCGGGACCGGCTCTCATGTCTGACCACCCCATGCCCGCCTAATGGTATAAAGGGGGTGGTCCCCTGCCACACCTCAGTCGCTCCGCCGGAGACCCGGCTAACTCAGGAAATGGAGAACCAAGGCGAAGTGGATAACCCCACCGAGGGGAAGGAAGAAAGAAAGAAGACCAGGGAGAAAGGAGCACCTGCTGCAAGAGCTTCTCTCGAAGATCTACTGTTATGGTAAGTTCTTATGTAACTGTACTATCTTACTTAGAGTTGAAGCTCTTGCAGCAGGCTACACCATAAGGACTGAGTACCACGCAGTACTAACTGGACCCAGGTTAGAAAGGGAAACGGTAAAGGAAAGGTAGCGGGATCCTTCAGGAAAGAAGACCCTGAAGTGTCGCCAAATCAAACCCAGCTCTCAGACGGGAAGCAATAACCAGGCTATAGTACTTCATAAAAATATGTACCAAGCCCCTGGTAGCTGCTGAGCAGATGTCTGCTGCAGAAACATTGCAAAGTGCCATGAAAGAAGTGGAGACCTCCCTGGTGGAGTGACCCTTGACCAAGCCCGGTAAGGGTATCTTGTATTTATTGTAGCAGAAGGTAATGCTGTTTACCAGCCATCTTGACAGAGTCTGCTTTGCTACTGGAGCCCCCAAAGTTCTCGGGGCAAAGAAAACAAAAAGTTGGTCAGACTTACGTAAATTTCGGGTGCCGTCTATATAGTACTGAAGCACTCTATGTACATCCAGAGTATGAAGAAGAGCCTCCCTACGATTGGAATACTCCGGATAATAAACAGGTAGGCTGATGTCTTGATTAAGAGTAAACTGGGACACTACCTTAGGCAGGAACCTGGGATTAGTCCTCAAGGACACCCTGTCCTTGTGGAAAACTAAATATGGCTCCTCAGACATTAAGAGCCTGAAGCTCGGAAATCCTCCAGGCAGAAGTAATAGCAACTAAAAAGCTTTCCATGACAGAAAGTGTAGCTCGCAATCCGTGGCTGGCTCGAAGGGAGGCAATGTAAGCTTTTCTAATGGAAATAAAAGATCCCATGGTGGGATAGGACCCCCGAATGGGAGGCTTGAGATGCAGCATACTCCTCAAGAACATCCGGGTCAGATCTGACTGTGCAATATATTTTCTGTCCACTGGTGTATGGTAGGCTGAAATCGCAGAGAGGTGCACCTTAATGGAAGAATAACGGAATGACAGGCCGTGGTCTAGGGCCCAGAAACACACTCTCATGGCCTCCTGACAGAGAGGATAAGAGTGAGTCCCTCCTTGTTTGTTGATATGAAAAATGACTGACATACTGTCAATCTGAATAAACAGGGGGCCTGGATGGAAGTCTGGTTGAAACGCTTGCAGAGCATATAGAACTACCCTCATTTCTAGGACACTGATGTGGCGGGACAGTTCTAGCAGTGACTACGTCCTCTATGTCTGCCAATCTTGAAAATGGGCCCCCCATCCCAGGCCTGAGGCATCGGCTGTCAGACCCTGAGAAGGGGGATCTCTCCGAAAGGGGGTTCCTAGCTCCAGATTCTGGGGCGAGAGACACCACGAGAGAGTTTGGACCACAGCTCTGGAGATCAAGACCAGCTGGTTGAGATCGTCTTCCCTTTGATACCATTGCACTCCGGGGGTCCACTGTGGAACTCTCACAAAAAGGTGTGCCAAGGGAACTGTCACTATAGCTGCCACCATGTGACCCAAGAGCTGAAGCACGGTCCAAGCTGGGACCTGGTGAGAGACCGATACCTTGTAGGCCAATGACTGAAGGCGCGCTGCCCTGTCTGGTGGGAGGAAAGCCTTCCCTTGCCTCATGTCCAGGATTGCCCCTCTGTACTGCAGTCTTTGACACGGCCACGGGGATGACTTGGGCATGTTCAGAGTAATCCCTAGGGAGCTGAACAAGCGGAAGGTGGCCTCCAAAGTGGCCAGAAGCCGATCCTTTGTGGCTGCTGTCAGGGGTCAATCGTCGAGGTAGGGGTAAACGGAGCGTTCCTGCCTCCTGAGAGCCACTACCACCACCACTAGGCAGTTCGTGAACACTCACGGCACCGAGGAAAGACCGATGGGAAAGGCCTGAAAATGGAAATGCTGTCCCTGAAAGGTAAACCTCAAGAACCTCCGTTGGGCTGGAAGCACCAGGATGTGGAAGTACGCATCTTGCATGTCTAGGGAACAAAGCCAGTCCCCTTGATGCAGCATGGGGAGGATGCTTGGCAGAGTAACGATCCTGAACCTCCTGTACTCTATGTAACTGTTCAGGAGGCTCAGATCCAGGATCGAGCGTAGGTCCCCTGTCTTCTTGGGAACCAAGAAGAAGCAGGAGTAGAACCCTTCCCCACTGCGGTCCTGGAATGGGTTATATGGCCTTCTTGTCGAGTAGGGACTGGACCTCCTCCAGAATGAGTGCAACATGGGAGGGGGAGTAAGTGGATTGGACAGGGGGATTGTCCAGGGGAATCTGGAGGAATTCCAATGCGTGACCTCGCTCTATCAATTGGAGCACCCACGCATCTTGTTGTGATGGTGGATCACCCTTCTGGGTAGAGCAAGAACAGACCCCCCTACTACCTCCCCCAGGGACACTGGTGGTGGTGGTGGGGGTGTCAGGCATGGAGTCAGGTACTGGATCCTGACATGGGCATGGAGACCTGGGAGGGCTTGGCGTCCCAAGGTCCCTGTGTGCCTCCAGGTTGAGAGGGAGCTTTACAATGAAAGCTGCCTCTCTGCTGCTGTCCCTTGGGCTTCTGTGCCCCTTGGCAATGAAAATGCCTTTGTCTCACCGGAGTTTGGTCAGACCTGTACATCTGGTGTACAGATTGAACAACTTTGCCTGAGTCTTGAAGGTCTGAGATCATTTTCTCAATATCTGGACCAAAAAGAAGACACCCATGGAAGGGAGCATCCAGGATAGCATCCTGGAGGTCCTGCCAGAAACCTGATACTCGAAGCCAAGAGTACCTCCTCATGCAGCCACCCTGGCTGCTGTATTGGCTGAGTCATAAGAAAATCTCAGCACACGTTTGCCCATGTCAAGACCGGACTGTAGAATATCTAACAGTTCCGACTTGTAGGCCGAGTCGGGCTTTTTCTGCATCATCTCAACAGCCTTGTTCCAGAGGGACTTCCGGTATTGTATCATGTGTGCCAAAATGTTCAGCAAATGTATGGTGCAGGTGGCTGATGAGTACACTTTACAGCCAAATTGGTCCGGGCACTTGGATTCTTTATCAGGCGACTGGGAGCTCATATGATGAGGTTGTTTCGTCCTGCTATGGGCAGCAGTTAGAACCACCGAGTCTGCCTTAGGCTGTTCCTCTAAGAATGGTTCACTGGTGGGGGTACGATACAGCCTATCCGCCTTCTTGGGAATAGCAGAGGCTGTCGAAGGGGGTCTCCAAGCCGACCTGGTGACATCCTGAAAGGGTGCCACAAAGGTGGGTACTACTAAGGGCTTGGGTTCGTTCATTCCTAAAAAATGAGTGAGCCTTTTTTTCTCCGGATCCAAATCCTCTATCTTCCACTGGTTCAAGAATTGAATATGACACATAACATCTAGAAAAGTGGGGTAGTCCAGAGGAGACCGGGGCAAATCCCCACGAGAATCAGGGTGGGGGGTAGGAGAGGAGAAACCCCTGAGGACCTGGATGAGCCCAAAGAGCCCATGTCGGAGGATCCCGAGTCAGAGGACCTCAAACGCAAGCGTCAGTACCGACTCCTGCGGTACCTGGAAGATGATCTAGATGAACGTCTGCGTCGTCTTGGGGACCCACAGTCCGGTGGAAGTGAGGAGTTCATCGGGTGTGATGATGGATCCCTGGGGGAAGGGGGTGGAGTCGGCGGCTGCTGTGGGGAGCCTGCCGGGGTGGGTTTTGGTGTGGTATCAAGGGGTTCCTTCAGGATAATATCCTTACACTGAATCCCACCAGGAACTGAATAAATCTTTGAAGTCGGCTAGAGACACCGTAGCCGGTGCCAAAGGGCTTGGCATCTGAGGAGATTCGACAGGCACCTTGGTTGGTGGACCTGATGGCTGGCCAGGGGCTGATGGACGCTCTGGGGACTTGGGCTTATCCAGCGCTTGTGCCACGGGAGTTGGAGGGGCCGACACCAGGGCTACTGGTTGGTTTGTCGTCTGGTTACCTGGCGCCTGAGAGTCTGGCGTCAGAGGTGGCAAATCCTTAGTCGGTGGCTGCCCACCCTGGTGGGAGCTTTGAAGGGGCAGGTGGCAGGGGTGTAGACTTCTGGGATCCAGAGGGAGAGGATGCCGAGGACAAAGGGGTTGAGCGCTGGGAGTCTGACATTTGGTGCTTTGGGGAGCGGATGTCCTAGTCAGAGTCCTGCTCCTGGTGCCTCTTCCTGTCGTTGAACCTTGTAGGATGGTCCGATGAAGATGACGATGCCTTAGCCTGGTGAACGGCATTGCCCTGTTTGTCACCTGCCCGGCTAGATCCCCTGGCTTAGGCCCGGAGGAGTGATTGTAGGGCCTAAGACTCTGGGAGGGTTAGAAGACCCTTGCCCCGAAGATCCTCTGCCTGATGTCCTCACCAGAGCCACAGGCTTCAATGCTGGTAACCCAGAGGGTACTTAGGTTACCGGGCAGGGCCCAGAGTCCGACCTCCCGTGGGAGGGGGGACTCGAAATGGCCATCTTCCGGTGCGGAGACCGGGAATCCGACTGGGTCCTGTCCTTGTCGTGGTGATGTTTCCTGCTGGACTTTTTCTCTTTCTCCTTGTGAGAAGTCCCCCGCCCTGAGGAAGAGGAGGAACCTAGGCCTGATGGGGTCCTTTGCATGGTGGGCAGCTGTTGCTCCAGAAGATAACTCTTCAGCATTTTCATACAATGGATGCGGGCCCGGCGGTTGAAGCCATGGCAGTGCAGGCAGGACTCAAGAGTCGTGGGTAGGCCCCAGGCAGATCGAATGACCTTCCCTGGCCAGGATTTGCTTCCCACATGCACACTTGGACTTCCATTGCTGAGACGCGGAGGACAGTGAAGACATACACTGAACAGCAGTCGAAAAAATCACTTTGAAATGAAAACGAATCTACAATGAAAATGGCAGTCGACTAGTAGCAGGAGGCTTCCGTGGAGCCAATGTGCACGGGTCGACGGCAGAAAGAGAATTGGGGTGTGGCTGGAGACCGCCCCTTTATACCACTGGTGGATGTCGGAGGTGGTCTGATGTCAGGGGGTGGTCCCCACTGGGTACTGTTAGCAAAGTTTTTTCCATGGGGTCCTAGTGCCTAGCGGCATAGTCCTTATGGTGTAGCCTGCTGCAAGAGCTCTAACTCGAAGATAGATCTGTTGTATACCATCTGGGCCTGTGCAATCAGGCATTCAGCCCTGTCCTGGGACAGGAAGGCTAAGCCTTAGGCTGTGTCCAGGACTGCCCTTATGTATTGCAGGCACTGAAGAAGGGGTCAGGACTGATTTTGACACACTGACCATGATCCCTAGGGCATTGAACAACTGCCTGACGTGTGCTAGGGTCTGGTAAAGTTGCTCTTTGGAATGAGCTTTGAGCAGCCAGACATCCAGATGGGGGAATACATACAGTCCCTCTCTCCTGAGGGCTGCAGCCACAACTGCTAAGCAATTGGTAAAGACCTGTGGAGCAGAAGATAAATCAAAGGGGCAAAACCCTGAACTGGTAATGTTCCCCTTGGAAAAGGTGCCTGAGGTACTTCCTGTGAGGACAGATCTTGATATGCAGGTAAGCATCCTGCATGTCTAGGGAACAAATCCAGTTGCCTCCTTGCAGTAGTTGCAACAGGCCTTGTCGAGTGACCATTCTGAACAACTTCTACTGAATAAGAGGTTCAGATTTCTTATGTCCAGAATGGGCCTCAGGTCCCCTGTGCAACTGGGGACTAAAAGGTAGTAAGAACAGAACCCCCGTTCCTTTGTTCCCAAGGAAATGGTTCTATGGCCCTTTTCTGTATTAGGGTATGTAATTTCTCTAGCAGCACCCATGTGTGTTCTGGAGGATAGGCCAAAGGAGCTGGTGGATGGTCTGAAGGCAGTAACTCTGAAGCTCTAGAGCAAGGCCTTGTTCTATTATCCGCAGGACCCAAGCATCTGATGTCACCTGCCTCTACTGGTCCAGGTGGAGGGAAAGGTGTACCCCTACTACCACCTTCAAAGGTACTGGTGGGTGGGGGGTCTAGGAATGAGCCATGCAGATCCTGCAGCTGCAGCTGCACTGCCATCTCTAGGGGCTTCTGAATGGGCACTTGGGGTGGGTCCTGGGGCAGGTAGAGATGATCTTCCTGTTCTTTTACTTTGTTGTCTGGCTCCTGAATGGTGTCTGTTGCTGGCCAGATGAAAGAGTACCCTCTGCCTACTTCTTGGCTGTGTATGGTACAGGGAGCGTACTGATTTTAAAATTCTTGCCCGAAGCCTGTAGGTTTGAGAGGGCTTCCTGAACGTCTACTCCAAATAGCTTGTATCCTCTGAATGGGGCATTCAGGATGGACTGCTGCACATCATTAGCAAATCCTGCTACTCTCAACCAAGAGTACCTTCTCAAGCATACAACAGAAACTACTGCTCTAGCAGAAGCATCAGAAATGTAACTGATAGACCTTAACAGATGTTTACCTACATCTGTCCCTGTCTTGAGAGCCTTTAGCAGCTCCTACATGGGGATACCCTCTGGGAGGGCTTGGGCCACTGCCTTGGCCTTCCTCCAGAGGGTATTCTGGTATTTTACCACATGGGTCTGATAATTTGCAATTCTCAGGCCCAAGGTAGCAGAAGCGAAGGTCCTCTTCCCTAGGATATCTAGTCTCCTTGACTCTTTGTCAAGAGGGAGAGAACGAAGATGTTTAGGCACTTTAGGCCTATCATGGGCTGCATTTATCACAAATGAGTCAGCCTCAGGATGCCTGCAAAAAAGTGCGTTTCTGAGAGGGCCTGGTACATTTTACCTGCCTTCCTTGGCATGGCAGGAATCTTACTTGGTCTGTGCCAGGCAGCCAGGGTGGCATCCTCTAGGGCAGACAATAGAGGAGCAAAGATGATAGGTGGGGAGTTAGGTAGTTCTAAGAACTCCACCAAATTTCTTTTGGTGATGTCTTGCTCCTCAGCTTCAAACCCCATAGCAGACCAGAGTTGCTGTATCTTGAAAATGAATGAGGTGTCTTCAGGAGTGGTCCTAAGAGTGTACACAATGGCATCCTCACTCCCTGTGGAAATGGTGGAGCTACACCTCTCATAAGAGCTCTCCACATATTCCTTCTCTTCTTCCTCTTGCATTATGAGGGCAGGGTTATATTCCTGATCCTTGTTGACGGTCTCTGCAGGCCTCAAGAATGGAAAAGAAGAGGTCATCAATGCCTTGTAGGGTAACTGGCGAGTTGACCTAGTAAGTGTTGGTGAAGGGGCTTGTCTGGGGTGCCCCATCAATGCCCTCCTGTTGCAGGAGGAGGAAAAGGTAGTGGACGCTGTAACATGTCTATGAAAGATGAGAGCACTGCTTGCACATCCACGCGTGCTTGCACTGCAGGTGCGCCCTGTGATGTCAACGGAGGAGGTGCCATCCCCGATGTCGATGGCCCTCGCCAGTCATAACAGGCCTGACAGTGCTACAGCCTGTCCCGACCTGGTAGAAACAGAGGTCTGGGTGACTGGTGGCATTACTGCTAAGGCGGTCGCCGTGGTATGTCAGGGTGACCAGGAGCGTACCAGAGAGGATTTTTTGTCACTTCTCTCCCTCTTCCGGTGCTTATGTTTATGTTGCCTGGAGGATTTCTCCCAGGACTTAAAAGAATGAGAGTCCAAGGAACAGATCGGTGACATGGTAGAGTTCTTATCCTGGAGCTCCTTCTCCATCCTGGCTACCTGTTGTTTTAAAAGGTGTGTTTCCAGGGCATTCTTTCTGCGTCTCCGGGTAGCTGTGTTGAACTTTAGGCCGATTTTACATGCCTTAACATTATGGGCCGTGCCGAGTCAGCACATGCAGACTGCGTGCAAGTTACCAGAGTGAACGGGTTTCTTACCTGTAATAGTAATTCTAGGAGTGGTATATGTTGTTCATCCACACTCACTGGCATTGCCCCTTTCCCCATTAAATCTGCCGGAAGTCTTCAAGCTGGCTCCTCCCACCCACCCGGGTGGTATATGCCTCGGCTCTGCCCCCTGACGCCAGATTGTGTGCATCTACAGCCGGGGAGGTCGGGTGGGTCCGTGTGGATGAACAACATATACCACTCCTAGAACTACTGTTACAGGTGAGTAACCTGTTCTAGGAGTGTGGATATGTTGTTCATCCACACTTATTGCCAGACTCCTAGCAGTTCTCCGGGAGAAGGGAGGCAAGGTGCACACCCCCTTCTTAGGGAACAGAGATTGGAGAACTGAGGTCCCAAAACCAGCATCTCGGCATAACTCAAGGTTGATGTGGTAGTGGGTAATGAAGGTGTTTGTTGACTTCCAGGAAGCAGCCCGACAGATTTCCTGGATAGGGATGTCCCTGGAAGCAGCCACCGATGCAGCAGTATGGCAGGTAGAATGAGCTCTGATCCCTCTGGGAGGCTCCTTGCCCGCCAACTCATAGCACAGACCGATGCACGATGTAATCCATCTCACTATGGTCAGTTTGGCTGCTGGTCTGCCAGAAGCGGCTTCAGCGTAGGTGACAAACAGCTAGCAAACCTCTCCACGAATTTCTGCCGTCCTCTCCTTGTAGTAGGAGAGAGCACATCTCAGGTCCAAGGTATGGAGCCTATACTCGGCCTCCGAGGTGTAATTAGGATAGTAAACCGGCAGAGTCAACAACTGGTTAAGGTGAAACTCTGACACCACCTTCGGAAGGAATTTCGGGTGGGGGTGCAGGACAACTTTGTCCCTGTGAAAGACCAGATAAAGGGAGTCCAC
Organism: Neoceratodus forsteri; assembly: GCA_016271365.2. Lineage (NCBI taxonomy): Eukaryota > Metazoa > Chordata > Ceratodontiformes > Ceratodontidae > Neoceratodus > Neoceratodus forsteri. The sequence continues at coordinate 827,016,119 of CM057449.1, forward strand.
CGAAAGCGCCTGGAGCTCCCCTGTCCTTCTGGCTTACGTGATAGCCACCAGGAAGGCCATCTTCCACAAGTGTGACAGCTCACACTTATGCATGGGTTCAAATGGCTTGCCCATGAGCTTTGCCAAAACCAGCAGTAGATCCCAAGGAGGTGGAGGTTCACGCACCAGAGGGGATACGTGATCCAGGCCTTTGAAAAGTGCCCGAACACTGTCTCCTGTGCTAACAGGCATTGACCGCCTCGCGCCTGTAGCAGAAATGGCTGCTAGGTGCACCCTTAGGGTCGATGACCGCAGACCCCCTTTGGAGAGAGACCAAAGGTAGTCGAGAATGTTAGCCACAGAGCAGGACATGTGGTCCAGACCCTTACCCTGACACCAAATAGAAAATCTTTTCCATTTGAAGGCATAACATTTCCTGGTCGATTCCTTTCTAGATGCCTCCACCCCTCCACCACGGTGTAGACATCTTCTGAAAGACCAAAAGCCTGGAACTCTAGCTGCTCAGGTACCAGGCTGTGAGGTGCAGGGATTAAAGGTCCAGATGGAAGACCTTCCCCTGGTGAGAGATATCAGGTCTGGGCATGTGAAAAGCCGATCCAGGGGCCTGCAGCCGAGGCTGAGGAGATCTGGATACTGGAACTGGCGCGGCCAGTCTGGGGCTACCAGAATCACCTTTGCCTAGTCCCTCCTCACCTTGAGTAGCACCTTGTGGATCAAGGGAAATGGAGGGAAGGCGTAGAGGAGGCCTGGGGTCCACGGCCTCGAGAAGGCATCCCCCTGCAGTGAGCCCTGCTGAGGGGGGTGGGCATGACACAGCCTCAGCTTGGCGTTCTCCCTGGAGGCAAACATGTCCACCATCGGTTTGTCCCAATGGGAAAACAGGCTGTAAGCTACCTCTGGATGGAGAGACTACTCGTGGGGTGTCTGGCCTATGCAGCTGAGGGCATCCGCCAGCTGGTTCGAGGCTCCTGCCAGCTGGTTTGAGGCTCCTGCCACATGGATGGCTAGGAGATCTGCCTCCAACCAGCTTACGAGGGTCCAGATGTGGATCGTCTCCATGCACAGCAGACAGTAGTGCGTGCCACTCTGTTTGTTGAGGTGGTACATGGTCGTGGTGTTGTCCGTCTGGACTTAGACCACATGACCCCAGAGCTGAGGAGTGAAAGCGGACAGTGCCAGTCTGGCTGCTCTGAGCTCCAAAAGGTTGGTGTGGCATCAGGACTCCTCGGAGGTCCAGAACCCATAGGCCCTGTTGTCCCCCATGTGGGCTCCCCAGCCCATGAGAGAGGCATTGGTCGTGAGGAGGACTGTCGGCTCGGGGCAGACAAATGGGATCCCTTCCTGCAACCGGTCTGGGGCGGTCCACCATTGCAAAGCGTCCCACATCTTCTGGGTTACAGTGATCAGCTGGTTGAAATGACCATATCACTGAGTCCACTGGGCAGCCAGCTCCAACTGAAGAGGGCGCATGTGCAACCAGGCCCACCGGACCACTGAGCTGCACGCCGCCATGTAACCCAGAAGGCGCAGAAAACTTCAGGCAGGGCGCAAGTGCCCAACCAGAATTGATTGGGCAAAGGAGGAGAGGACTTCCGCCCTGTCCGCCGGGAGCAGAGCTCTGACTTGACAAGAGTCGAGCTCTGCCCCGATGAAGCCCATCACCTGGGAAGGCATGAGTTCCGACTTGGCCTCGTTGATCAGGAGGACGAGTTGGGAGCAGGTCTGGAGGGCCAGATCCCTGGACCTCTCCACCTCCTGTTGGGTGTAACCTGCCAGGAGCCAATCGTCGAGGTAGGGGTAGATTCTGACCACCCGACACTGGAGATGGGCCGCCACCACTGCAATGCATTTGGTGAAGACCCGTGGGGCCGATGACAAGCCAAACGGCATGGCTCGGAACTCGTACAGGGTCCCCTCGATCCTGAAGCAGAGGAACCGCTGATGGGATGGATGGACTGGGACGTAAAAACGCATCCTGCAGATTCAGTGAACAAAACAAAAAGTTACTCACCATAGTAATCTTGTTTTTTTCAAAGGTATCACTCATTTATGATTAAACTTAATGCAGTGAGCCTCCTGTGTTGAACTGCCCGGAGAGATGGAATTTTATGCAAATTATGGAACTCTCAGTTGATGCATGCCACTTTCAAACTGCTGCCCTAGCAACTGTTGCACTCTGAGTGCTTCAGATTCTTCCGGAGCCTAACTAGGTAAAAGAACCACTAGCTAAAAATTAACAACATTAAAATAACATTTTTGCCCTATCAGGTCAAAACATCTTTAAACAACAAACCTAAGAAACTTTAAGACCACCTGGACACCAACTGGTTAAACAAAGTGAGTCTCTATCTTAACCTATATATAAGAAAGAGAAAAAACCCTAATGCAGGGATGCAGAGCAACTTCTGTAGGTTCTAGTAGGGGAGGTAGGTAGGGAGGGTCTTTAATCATAATGAGTAATCTCTTTGAAGAAACAAGATTACTATGGTGAGTCATTTTTTCTTCTAACCCCAGGAATCACTCATTATGATCAAACTTAATGCAGACTACCAAGCAGTACCTTTGGAGGTTGGGCAGAGAACCTATTTCGGAAACAGGCTCTTCAGTACTGCTGTAACAAACCTAGCATCACCTCTGGATTGCAAGTCCAGGCTGTAATGCTTTGTGTAAGTGTGTACTGTTTTCCCTGTAGCTGCTTTACAGATTTCCAGTAGCGGAATTTCTGTTGAAGCTGCCACTGAAGCAGCTGTGCCCGTGGTGGAGTGTGCTCTCAGACCCAGAGGTACCCGTTTACCCACCTTACTATAACAAAACTGTATATATGCCACTATCCAGCGAGCAACTGTACGTTTTGTTGCAGCTCTGCCCTTACCAACTTCACCATATGTGAGAAAGAGCTGCGATAGACTTGTCCTGTAAGACTTGGTTCTGTCAATGTAGTGGCTAAGTGCCCTTTTGACATCAAGGGAATGAAGTCTCCTTTCTGGAAAACAGGAACTGTCTGTAAAGAAGACAGGCAGAGTGATAGACTGATTCAAGTGAAAATCAGATGCCACCTTGGGAAGGAATTTTCTATTGGTCCTAAGGACCACCTTGTCCCTGTGGAATGAGATGTAGTCCATATCTGTGCACAGGGCTTGTAATTCAGTGATCCTTCTGGCTGAACTAAAGGCAACTAGGAAAACAGTTTTCCAAGTGACATACTTCAAATCTGCGGTTGCCATAGGTTTGAATGGTGCATCCATGAGTTTAGCAATGCAAACATTTAGGTTCCAGACCGGAACCGGTTCCCTTAGGGGAGGGTGCAGAAGATTAAGGCCTTTAAAATATTTTCTAAATACTGGATGAGAGGCCATAGACCTCTCCTTACCAACTGACAGGTAAGCAGAGACTGAAGCTAAGTGGACCTTGAGGGTGGAAGGCTTCAGACCTAAAGAATGCAAATGTGTAAGGTAATCTAGAAGAATAGCCAAATCAGCCCTGAAAGGGCTCACACCCTTACCTGTACACCATATAGTAAATCTTTTCCACTTAGAGGAATATGTTTTCTTAGTAAAAGGCTTCTTGGAACCCCTAAGCACTGTCAGCACCTGTTCTGATAGGTTAAGGTTAGCAAATTCTAAGTCCTCAAGAGCCACGCCTTGAGCCTCAGTGATCTGAGATTGGGGCAAAGGACCCGCCCCGAGAGGAAGTTAACAGGTTGTGCCTCCTGGGCAGGTGGATTGGGGGAAGCACTGACAGAGACAGTAGAAGAGAGTACCAGTGCTGTCTCACCCAATCCGGAACCACCAATATCATTTTTGCTGGTTGGGACCTCAATTTCAGTAGGGTCCTGAATATCGTAGGAAAAGGAGGAAATGCATACAGAAACTTCCCTGTCCAATCCAGGGCCTTGGCATCCAGGGGAACTGTGCCCCTTAGAGGAGGCCTGCAACAGTAGATTGGAAGCTGGTGGTTTTCTGTGGAAGCAAGAGATCCACCTCTAGAATGCCCCATTTCCTGAAAATTGTACTGAGTACTCGAGTATTCAAGCACCACTCGTGGTAGTCTTGACTTATCCTGCTTAGAGAGTCTGCCAGCACATCATCCTTCACTGGCAGGTGTATGGCTGACAGCGATATTCCCATGGAGTATACCAGGGACCACAGTCTCACTGCTTCTGTGCATAGCAGATATGACCTGGTACCTCCTTGTTTGTTGATGTAATACATGGTTGTGATGTTGTCTGTTCTGACTTGCACCACCTTGTTTTGCAGGTAAGGAACGAATGTTTTCTGAGCCAGGTAAACAGCCCTGAGCTCCAAGAGATTTATGTCTGACAGAAACTCTTGGGGTGACCATGTGCCATTTGCTGTGTGCTCCAACATGTGTGCCCCCCAACCTAGAAGAGAGGCATCTGTTGTGAGGATTACTGAGGGTTGCTCCCCTACAAAAGGTACACCCACCCTGAGGTTTTGCTCGTCCAGCCACCACTGTAAAGCCTGGACTAAGTTTTTTGTGACTGGAACCAGTTTGGACATAGGATCCATCCTTTGAGTCCAGTACTGTCTGAGATGGAACTGAATCTCTCTCATTTGAAACCTGATCCCATTACCACTGCAGTGGCAGATGCCATGTGGCCCAGTAGCCTGAGAAATTCTCTGGCTGATTTGGGTCTCCCGGACACAAAGGATTTTGCAATCTGTAGAATGCCTGTCACCCTGTCTTGTGGCAGGAGGGCTCTGCCCCGTCTGGTGTTTAGTTTTGCTCCAATAAACTCCAGCACCTGAAGTGGTACTTGCTGAGATTTCTCTTCGTTTGTCAGAAATCCCAGGGAGTCTAGTGTAGATTTTGTTAGTGCCAGTGACTGTACTGCATGCTGCAGAAACTGTCCTACTACTATCCAGTCGTCCAGGTAGGGAAAGACTGTTACACTTTGTTTTCTCAAAAAAACTACCACCACTGATAGGCACTTTGTAAAAACCCTTGGTGCCGAAGTTAGTCCAAAAGGGAGCGCTGCAAACTGATAATGGCCTGAAGCCAGCGTGAATCTCAAGAATCTTCTGTGAGATGGTCTGATGGGAATGTGGAAATAAGCATCCCTTAGATCTAGGGAAGCTAGCCAGTCTCCCTTTTGCAATGAGGGAATGATTATTGCAAGAGTGACCATTTTGAACCTTGGTTTCAAAATGTGCTTGTTCAGAAGTCTTAGATCCAATATAGGTCGCTAATCCTCATTTTTCTTCCTTATGAGGAAGTACCTGGAATAAAACCTTTGCCCCTGCTTATTAGAGGCACTACCTCTACTGATCTGATTGCTAGCAGATGCTTTACCTCTGCCTCCAACAGAATCCTGTCTGCAGCTGTTGTTGGAGCAAAGGTTCTTGTTCTCAGCTTTGGAAATGATTTGAAACTGAGTGCCAGGCTCTGGCTCACTACCTCCAACACCCACTTGTCTGTGGTGATGGAATGCCAAGCGTGAAGGTAAGGAGCCAGTCTGACACCTACTGATGGTCCTGTAATAGGGGATGTGACCTGCACTAGCCCGTCAGGGATTCTGTGTGGGCTGTGCCTGAACCTGTGGTGCAGGAGCCGCTCTTCTCATGGGTCTCCTGCCCCTTCCTCTAAAATAACCTCTGGCCCGCTGCTGAGGCTGAGAAGCCTGAGCCTGAAAGAAGGGCTTGGGGTAAAAAAACCCTACCCCTACCTCCCCTACCCTGAAGTCTATAAGAGGTGGAGGGCCTATCCTTGGAATTGCTTCGATAGGTGGATTTATATTCCTCCACCTTCTTCATGTATGCCTCTGTTTCATCCCCAAGCAAGGAGTTGTTCTCCAGGGGGAAATCCATTACTTTGGCCTGGGTGCCTAAAGTCAGGTTTTTTTTTTTTTTTTCTATTTTCTTTTTCTCTCCTCCTGCCCGGTCGTCCAGGGTATCCGCCCGGTCATGGGCCGACGGCTTCCACCCCCCAGAACGGCCTCGAGCCCTCCGAAGCCCCGTGGCTTACCCCCCACGGCGGGGCTACGGGATGCGAGGGGCCAACACCCCGCAGGACCTGTATTAGGTCGGAGGGCCGGCCTGGGGGGCTAATTGAAGCCGCGGCGGGCTTCATAGAGGACGACTGGCAGCCATTTTTCCGTATTTCCGGGAGGCGGGACGTGCAATGACGCCTGACGTCCTGTCCCGCCTCCAAAGTGTCTTTCGTGTGCTGGTAGCTGTGCGACTCCCAGCCTCCGCCAGGGATCGCTCGTGCTCCGAGCATCAAGCCCCCCCTCCCCCCTGGAGAAGGAGAGCAGCCCATAGGATGCTCAATCCTTCTCCCCCCAGCTGACCCTTCCAGCGACCTGAGTCTGTTCCCGAACCCGGGTCGCCGGCGTCGCTAGCGGAAATCCCACCGCTGCGGTGCCTAAAGTCAGGTTGGTGGCTCTAAGCCACGCAAACCTCCTGAGTGAAACAGACAAAGCCATTAACCTGGATGCAGTATCATTGGCATCCACTGCCATATGAAACTGGTACTTGGTAGCATCAAGTACAGCCCTTGCTGTATCCTGCAAGTCTACAACCACTTCACCTGGGACCTTATCAGCCAAAGCAAGAACAGTGTTCCATAAAGCTTTTTGATACTGCGCTGAATATGCTATGTAATTGGCTTGCCTAACTAATAAAGAGGCAGCCATGTACCCCTTCTTTCCCATAGCATCCATTTTTCTTGAATCCTTGTCTGGTGGATGGGTAGCCAAGGGGATCCTGGCCTTGTCACAGGCAGCAGCTTGTACTACTCCCTCAGGATCAGGATGAGTAAACAGAAAATCAGCTTTAGTTCTGTCCAGCTGATATTTCTTGTCAGCTTTCTTATCCACACCAGGGATAGAGGTTGGAGTTTTAAAAATCTGCACTGCAGCCTTTTTTAAGGATTTATGCATGGGCAGAAGCAGACGTTTTGTGGGGGTTAACCCCATCATCTCCAGAAAGTCTGCCTCCTCCATATCCTCTTCTGTTTCCTGAAGAGGAAGGTTCAGGGTTTCTACCATGCTCTTAAAAGCATAGTGGGAGGAGTATTCCTCAGGACCCCTAGAAGGGGACACAAATTCTTGCTCAGGGGAGACCTCTGGATCTATAAGTTCCCCTTCAAAAACATCCTCCTCCTCCCCACACACTTCCAGCACTTCTTGCCTTGCTGGGGTTGTAGGAGGAACTGGGGCAGCCAGTGTAGGAACTGGGACTGCACCCTGTAGGGCTTGTAACACTTGTAGAGCCTTAGCAATGTCCTCAGCCGAGGGCATTATATGCTTGTCTGCTGGGAGCTCCTTAGCCTTCTCGGCCGGAGATGCAGCGACATGTTTTTCTTTACACTTTTTCTTTAATGGGACAGGTTCAGAGCTTGCTTCCATAGCCCTTTTTGTGTTACCTTGTTCAGATTTATCTGAACTCCTATCAGGATCCTTGGCTTTACCTCCATCCTTTTTGTGGGAAGAGGAAGAAGCAGAATTATCCACACTAGAAGCAGAAACAGAAGCCATCTTTTCTAAAATTTTAGACCTTTTCTTTAATGTTTTAGGGCAAAAGGTCTTACAAATATCACAACTGGCAAATATATGACTTCTACCTAAACAAGAAATACACAGAGAGTGTCTATCTGCATTTGCTATAAGTTGCCCACAAGACTCACAACATTTAAAACCTGTGGGTCCTGTGCGTTTTTTAGGTTTCTCTAAATGAACCTCTGACATTGATAGACAAAAAGATTACTTTACAAAGAAAACGTTATTTAAAGTACCTCGGAACCGGAGGTTCCTTAAAATAACTACAGCTAACGGTTCCTGGAACCGATCGCTATTCGGTTCCTGAAGAAAAAGGGAACAGACAAAATACAGTAATTTAAACAAAAATAAAGCGGTTCAAGGAACCGATCGCTAAATATATAAAAATAAAGAAAACTGAGGTAAAAACCCACCAAACAGACGCAGAACCCTCGATTCCAAGGAACCACGAATAGAGAAAAAAAAATACTATAATACTAATAAACTATACTAAACAGTGTTTCTAAGGCAGCAATTTTAAATTTAAACTAAAATGAGTACTTATCCACAGATAAACTTTGTTCTGAAGACAGTTCAAGGAGAGCTCTCTGGGACGTCCTTACTAGGCAGGCAGTGTAAAGAATCTGAAGCACTCAGAGTGCAACAGTTGCTAGGGCAGCAGTTTGAAAGTGGCATGAGCCAATTGAGGGTTCCATAATTTGCATAAAATTCCATCTCTCCAGGCAGTTCAACACAGGAGGCTGACTGCATTAAGTTTAATCATATTGAGTGATTCCTGGAATTAGAACCACATGTTTCGCTCCAAGGATGGTATGATCTGGGACAGAGTGACCATCTGAAAGGTGTGAGACCTGAGAAACTAACTCAGATCGTGGAGATCTAGAATGGGGCGCCAACCTCCCGTCCGCTTGGACACCAGGAAGTACCTGGAGACAAAGCTTGGGTCTGCAGACGGATCCGCCATAAGAGCTACTGCCTCCTTGTGGAGGAGCTGAGCAATGTCGTCTCAAAGAGCCGACTAGGTACATGTGGAAATCTGTTCTTCCCGAGGGGCGCGGGCTCGGCTGGGAGGGTACTGCTCGAACTCTAGAGACAGTCCCTGACCAACCACTTCAAGAACCCACCTGTCCGAAATAATAGTGGACCAGGCGGAAAGGAAGTGGCGGAGCCGACCCCCCATGGGAGGGCCCAGAGCTGGCGTGACAGAGATAGGGGTGGCAACCCCCATCCCATCACTGGGCAGGCTTAGAGGAGGAGGAGGCTCCAGGACCTGAGTCTCAGCCTCCTTTGTGGGCCTGTTGGGGTCCAGGCTTGGGCCGAGAGTGCCAAGCTTGAGCCTGCTGCTGATGCTGCTGTCCTCCCTGGTAGGAGGACTGCTGAACCACAGGGGAAGAGTGCTGAAAAGGCTGCTTCTTTTTCTTCTGCTGGTTCTTGCCCGAAGAACCCTTGACAGAAGTGGCGTCCAAGGTGGCACTGGACTGCTCTATGCTCTGTAGGTGACCGGCCACTCCTGGGACGAACAAGTCGGTCCCAAGGAAAGGCACACCAGCTAACTTATGCTAAGTATCTGCCGGGAAGGAGAAGAGCCTCAGCCAAGCCCGGCAGAGAGAGGCAACTGCGGCGGCCATCGAGTGGGCACAAGAATCCTCGTTTTTTGGCAACAGCACGGCCCTGGTCCCGGACTTGCTTGACTGTGGTCTGCATGTCCACGGGGAGATGAGGGAGGACTTCATCTAATGACCCAAGAAGGGCATGAGAGAAGTGTGCGATAACAGCCGAGCTGGCCTGACGAAGGCCCAAGGAGGAAGCCGCATAGACCTTCCGAGCCGAGTGGTCCAAATTCTTGGACTCTTTGTCAGGAGGTCGGTCAGTGGTCAGCGAACCCATATGCCTGAACACAAGGAGGTCAGGCCTCGGCTGAAAGGTGCTCTGGACTCCAAGGGACCCATGGGCGTGCTTGTGGGCCAGGGCAGAGGCTGGGTACAAGGTAGGCGCACAGGTCTGTGCGGCCATCAATGGTTTTGTCTGGGAAAGGCTCCACTGATGTCCCCTGGATCTCTGTGAGAGGGTACTCCGCCTTTTTCTGGATAGGTTCCAGGGGCATTCCTGTAGAGTCAGAGATAAGACAAAGAATCCCTTAGAAGGAGGAAGGGCCTTCCTCCATCCCTGTGCCAGCGGACGACTCATCATCGCCAGGATGAGAGTGGAGCCCAGTGGACTTCCGCTGATGTCACGACCCTGAATGGAGGTCTGATCCCAAAGCTGCGCATCCACCCGGAGAAAAAACATTAAATCAGCCAACACAAAAGCCGGACCCAACTCTTAAAATGTTGCCAAAGAAGGCAGAAAGCAAAAAAGTGATGAAGTATCGAGGGGAGGCAGTCCAGAAATACTCGGACGACCGAGGATCGGCAGAGCAAAACAACTGACTGACGGAGGCTCCTCTCCCCATAGTGAACAGGCCTCAGAGAATGATACCTATACAGAGAGAGAAACTTTAATGAGATCAAGATTTGAAGCAATTATACATGAGATTCACCAATTCCGATCTGAAAATCAGGCAGAATTTAAAAAAAACTAAATGCTGAACTTACAGCAGTAGAAGCACGCATGCAAGAGGTAGAGGAACGAGTGTCTAGCTCGGAGGATATGGCGTCTCGCATGAAACAGGTGGTGGAATTTTTGCTAGAGCAACAAGAGTGGCTAAGCGAGAAATGTCAGGACTTGGAATCATGCTCCTGCCATGATAACATGAGAATCCATGGGTTGCCTGAAGGCTCAGAGGTCGGACAGATGGTAAATTTTATCACAGATTTACTGAAACATGTAGTCCCCCTTCCAGAGGCATTTCAGTTTCGCCTGGAAAGAGCACATCTCGCACTCACCCCTCGACCCACAGACCCAAAAGCAAGACCGCGCTCAGTGGTAGTGAAGTTTTCTAGCTACCGAGACAAAGAGACAGTACTAAGAGCGGCATGGGCAGCAAAAAAAAATCGAATATAGCCGGCCCGGTGGCGCTGAGGGCTGAGGCGCTGGATGCCACACCTTGCGCTGCGCCGCCGACCCGGTCTGGAACGGACTCGGTGGCCGGGTCGGCAGGGGAGGGAGGATCGAGCGCCCCAACGGATGCTCCTCCATCAGGGTGGGAAAACCACGATTTGACCTGCTCTACACTGTGAGGCCGGTGGAAGCACCGACAATTGAAGGGATGGAGGCGGCTCTGTTCAACGGAGTCGGGAGGGCGGACGCCGCCGCGCAGCATGAGTGGTCCGGAGGCATCAGCACGCCACCACTCAGGACGACGCCCCAGCCAAGGCCCCAGAGGGTAGGGGGAAACCAGGGAGAAAAGGGAAAAAAAATCTCTCGCTAAGCCCTAGATGATAGCCTCGCGGCACCATCCAGGACCACCAGAAGAGGGACAGACCCCACTGTGCAGGGGAGAAGGAGGCACTCTAGGGGCAGATCCCCCCGCGGTGGAAACGGAGGTTGAGAGGAAGGAAGGAGAGGGCTCCGAGAGCAGGAAGGTGGATAAAGAAATAAAGTAAAAAAAAAAAAAAAAAAATCGAATATAACAGGGCAAGGCTACTATTTGATCAAGACTATCCTCCGGAAATTTTAAAGCAGCATTTAGAATATGGGGACATCATGAGAGCGTTTAAGGCTAAGCAAATTCGCTTCTTTACCCCATACTCAGCTCAGCTAAAAATTATGTGGGACTCTGGAGCAGAAATTTATGATTCACCACAGGAGGCCAGAAAGGGAATGTGTGCACACGGCATTGAGGAGACAGCCTTTTGTCAGGAACAGGGAGGATCCACAGAGCAACGTCGGAGGCCATTCGAGAGGGATCAAAACTGGAATCGACACATAAGCAACAGGCCTAATCACAAGAAATACGCGGTTATGCGCAAACAGCTGCAGGAGTTAGGAAGAAGGCAGCGTGGAATAAGCCCTATATCACAAACTGAGACCTGAAAACATGGACAGAAAACATGTGTTCAAACTGAGACCCACGGGCTAGCGTACTTAAGCGGGTGTAGTTCTTCTGGGGTCATACCTATTCTAAGACTGTGATGCGAATGTCATACCTATATGATTTCAAGTTGGATCCACTGATTACCTTCCAGTTTAATAAGGAAGAGACTGAAAAGACATTACTCGTCAAGCTGCATATTTGGACTGGGGGAGGCCCTCTAATGTTTTTATAACAGGAGCTTACAGCGAGAGTATAAGGATTTTGAATGATCTGATTGTTATGAGATGGTAAAATAGCTATATAGCAAGTGCGATAAATACTTAACGGTTAGCCGGATACAACCTGACAAGGGCTAAAACAAATATGGCTGGGTGGAGGGGGACACGGAGAACTCTATCTCCTTTAAAGCTAATAGAGAAACCCCACAGCTAAAGGAATCGGCTTGGTAATGAGGGTCACGATGTTCTTGGCCCTTTGGGGCCTTCTGTGGTACTGGAACCAAAGAAAGGAGGACCTAATGGTTATAGCTATTACCTCTCCTCCTGACTGCTTCTACCAAGACATCCTGAGGCAGTCACTCAAGGGGCAGATAATAATGCCCTCTCAGTTTGGAAGTCATTCGAATCTGTACATAGTTCTAGTTCCAGAGATAGATGGTTTTAGTTTTATAGGGTTTACACCTCTGGAACTTTTTTGTTATATGTGGCTAATTGTTTGGGTCAAAAAAGTTTGGAGAGGAATGGTCACTGAAAAGAGAACTCAAGGAGGGAAATACATAGATGGGAAAACAGGGGATCAAAGAAGTGAGAGATCCCTTCTCTGCAATGGACGAATGGTAAGAAATGCACATATCAGGAGAGGGGGGACGGCGTGGAGCTGGAGACTTGTTACGGGGCTAACCAGGATGGCTGACTTGATTATCTGTAACAAAAAAGGGATCTATGCAGTGATTAGATATGGGGGCTGAAAAGAAGCTCATTGTATCCTCCCAGAATGTTAATGGGCTAAACCATCCAATTAAAAGATACAAAGTCCTGTCTCTATTAAAGAGGCAGAAGCCGACTTTTATATTGCTGCAAGAAACACATCTTAATAAGGGGGAACATCAAAAACTAAAGAAATTTGGCTTTCAACATGTCATAGCCTTCTCTTATGAAAAAGGGAAATGGAGGGGAGTGGCCATCCTGGTTCCCCGATCCGTGCCATTCCAATTAGTCTCCTCCTACTCTGAAAAAAAAGAAGGCAGAGTAGCAATAGTGGTAGGGAAGTATCAGGGTACTTTATTAACACTAGCCAGCTTGTATTTACCACCTGGGACAGATGTTGAGACAGTAAGGATAGTACTGGGGAAAATAACGGAACAACAACAAGGAATATTGATCATAGGAGGGGATTATATCTAGTACTGAACGAAAAGGATACCACCAATCCTAACCCTCGGAGATGGACAGCGGTACAGAAATATATCAAGGAAATGGGGTGGGCAGATGTCTGGAGATATTCAAACACAACTAAAAGAGAATATACACATTTCTCAGACCCACACTACCTGCATAGACCTATGTCACATCTCCAAGGAGCATGTGCATCTCCTGGAGAAGGCTGAAATCCTACCATTTATACCTTCAGATCATTCCCAGAATTTAATTTCCTTAAAATGTACAGGGGAAAGAAAATCCACACTTTGGAGGTTTAACAACTATTTACTCAACTTAAAAGAGTTTAAAGAGTTGCTAGAGACCAAGATATCCCACATTTTACAGGAAAATACCTCACCTGAGGTTAGCCCCTCGACATTATGGGACACATTTAAAACTGTGTTACGGGGGAACATAATCAGTTATGCTGCATGGCATAAAAAGCAACAGACTGAACAGCTAGATAAATTGCAAAATCAATATAAAGAATTACAGGCACAACACATGGCAGGAGATGCCACTGTGCTCTCATTAATGGAAACCACTAGACAAAAAAATCCGGGGGATACTCCAGATTAAGATAGAACAGGCCTTGCAATGTATTAGGCAGAAGTACTACGAGGGAGGGCCTCGAGCCACTCGCATCTTGGCACATAGGTTATGGAAACATGTATCACAGAATATAATCACACACATTTACTCTCCCCCAAAAAAGAAAACTGTAAAACAGCCATCTGAGATCCTGGAGGCCTTCAAGGCCCATTATACCTCCCTATACACCCCAGAAACTAATTATCATCCCCAAAAGGGAGCCGAATTCCTGGCGAAGTTGGAACTGCCTCAGATTGCCCATACTGAGATGGAGCGACTGACGGTCCCAATAATGTGAGGAGAATGGGAGGTGGCAATAAAGCATCTAAAGTCTGGGAAGTCACCAGGCCCAGATGGCTATACAGGCGAATTTTATAAACATTTTAAGTATTTACTGATTCCCCCTCTCGACAGAGCAGCCCAAGAGATTTTAGAAGGTGAGTCTGTTTCCCCTACATGGGACTATGCAATAATCTCAAGCATACTTAAGCCAGGGAAGGATCCTGGTCAGTGTGGTTCATATCACCCCATATCGGTGTTGAACACCGATTATAAGATATTTACATATATTATAACCAAGAGGTTAGAAATAGTTCTACCTAAGCTAAGCAACCTAGATCAGTGTGGCTTTATCACACAAAGACAGACGCAAGATAATGTGAAGTGAACACTTCACCTCCTGCACCATGCTGCCCGGTCAAGGTCCCCTTTTCTGTTACTAAGTTTGGATGTGGAGAAGGCCTTTGACCGGGTAGCGTGGCCATTCTTGCTGGAGTCCCTTAACAGGTTTGAATTCACCGAAAAGTTCCAACAATTAATTATGGCTATATAGACAACCTGAAGCCTATATCAAAATAAGCGGGAACATTACTCCTCCGATATTTCTATATAGAAGTGCGAGAAGGGATGCCCGCCCCCCTACTATTCGCAACTATACCTGGAGCCCCTGGCTCAGGCTTTGCGCCAGACGAAAGAAATACAGGTGATGGAGGTGAGGGTGTGCATCACAAGCTTGCACTTTACGCAGATGACCTGTTGATATACCTCATGGCCCCTGAACAGACCCTGTCACATTTGTGGTCATTGTTGCAGGACTTCGGGGAGATAGCGGGATACAGAGTGAACACTAACAAAACAGAGGTTATTGCAGTGAACTATTCCCCCTCAGAGATAACGAGGCAGAAATTCCCCTTTAAGTGGGGGGTCACTAGTCTGAAATATCTGAGAATACAGCTGGTACTAGAACGGGGCAATTATATAGCCTAAATTATAACCAAACGTTGACTCAGGTAACATCAGACCTGGAACGATGGAATATGGTTCCATTATCACTAGTACAGAGAGTAGAGGCTGTAAGAATTAACATCTTGCCGAGGTTCTTATAGCTGGCTTGTTGCTTACCTATTGCACCACCTCCATCTTTTTTTAAAGAAATAAACAAAATAATTTCTAAATATACATGGAACTCAAATCCAACCAGAGTGAAATACCAGACCCTGCAGCTTCCCTCTGAGGAAGGGGGCTTAGCCCTACCTTGCCTATACAAATATTACTTGGCCGCACAACTCAGAGTAATCTTTTTATGGCTCCATAAAAATTATGAGGCGAAATGGTGCGAGTTAGAAAAAAGAGAGGAGGACCTATTCAACCTAGACAAAATTCTTCTCAGCCAACCACCAATTTCAATGGACCAGATAACCCATACACAAAAAGTACATTGATCAGTTGGCGAATATTATGGGCTGCTAAAACAGGCTGCTCCATATAAACATTTACTTTATTCCCTTCCAATTATACAAACTTTTCAACCAGCCATGTTGGATCATAATTTTAGTATCTGGACAAAGTTGGGAATACATACAATACTGCATTTTTTCCAGAAAGGGGAGACAATGACCTTTGAAGGTATGGTGGGGTCATATGGGTTGCGGTCCAAAGACAGATTTAGATACATGCAGGCTGTAGCATATATCAAAACATTTCCGGCCTTTTTAAACACCAGGGGAAGAGAATCCCTTTTTCCTGGAGATCTTTAAAGGGGCCTTGCAGGGAACAGCCCCTTTGCAACATATGATATCATATCTGTATAGAGCCTTAATGCAAATGGTTAAGCATGACTTAAATAAAGTTAAGCTATCTTGGGAGAGGGATTTGGGACTACAGCTAAGCGCTACAGAGTGGAACACATGCCTGAAATATCTGAGAGTAGGCACAGGATCGTATCAGTGGAAAGAGTCTGCATGGAAAAATATGATTAGATTTTTTTAAGGTACCAGCAATCCAGGCAAAATATAATACAAGCTTACCAGCTACATGTTGGAGAGGATACTGGTATTCCCCAGCGTCTCATAGCCATATTTTCTGGCCATGTGGGGAAACCAAGCCCTTTATTGGCAGTCTAGAGATAGCCATGGGAGAGCTGTTGGGAACAACAGTTCAACTAACTGAGAAAATGTACTTTTTCTATATCCTAGAGAAGGAACAAAGCAGAATGCCTAACAGAAAATTGATACAAGTCTGCATATTGTCAGCTAAGAAAGCCATAACAAAAAGATGGCTAGACCAAAGATTCCCCACGATCAGGGAATGGCAGGATTTGGTATCCCAACTATACAAAATGGAGAAGCTTACAGCCATAATAAATAAGCATAAAGAGAAATTTGAAATACAATGGCAAAGGTGGGTGTTATACATCATGGCCCACAGGGATGATTTCATTCCTTGAGGGAGTTGAGCACTATAAAGCAGGGAATCCAAGCCTCTCCTCACTAACAGAAAGTAATACATTGTTTACATCAATTTTATGAAAAAAATGACCCAATGCACTGTATTATGTATTGTCCTTTGTCATACTATGTAAAAGTCTTGTGAATGTTAATGTCTATACATGTGAAAAAGAAACTCAGAAATTAAATAAAGAGTTAAATAAAAAAAAAAAAAAAAAAAAGAGTGCGGAGCCCAGTGACATCAGAGTGTGAGGAGTCGGGGTACAGTGGCCTGCCGCCTAAATCACCCTCGACCCACCGGGGGCGGTCCAGGATGACTGTGACAGACAGACGTTGGGGAAGCCCGGTATCTTGTCGGTTCTCCTTCGAAGGAGCCCCTCCCATAGGCTGTTTAGGTGGTGGTTCCACCAGAATCGGTGGAGAGACCAGAATAGGCCGAACCAGGGGACGGGCCGACACCACGGGCGGGGGAACCAAAGGCTTTGGTTCCGGGGTCGGCTTCAGCATGGGAGGCGAGAGCCAAGTAATGGCCGAGGTGGGCGGCGGAGCCGGCTTCTGCCCAGTCAAAATCAGCTGTTGCCACATGAGGTCCTCGTAGCGCCGGAGTTTCCGCCAGAGCCTCTCCTCATCCAAGGAGGATGAGGATGACCTTTGGCGTCACCTCTTCTTCAAGCGCTTATGGCTGTTCCTCGGTTGTTCGGCCGAGGGGGTTCTGGACCTCGACCGAGATCGGGCAGGCCAACTCGGTCGATCGGGAGACTCCGGGGGAAATCGGTGGAACCCGAGGGTCCGGAACTGGGTCCTTAATGGGGACACCAGCAGGCTGGGTCTCCTCATCAGGGAACACAAGGACCGGAATCCTTTCCAAGGAGTCGTCGACCACGGCTGGTGACAGAGGGTCGATTGGGTGAAGAATAATCTCGACCTCATCGGCCACTTCCTCGGTCGTATGGCCAAATGGAAGATCCGTGAAGCCTGCGGCCAAGGAGGCGATCTCGACTGAGGTCGATTCCATGCTCCTGGGAATGAGACCTCTCTCGGTCCCAAGAGCGCCTTCGCCTAGACGAAGATGAACTGAGTTCTTTGTCCCTCTTCCGAGAGCAGGAGGAGTACGAGCCCATGGGTGCCTCACCCCGGGTGGGAAGAGACTGGCACAACTCCTTGAAAGAACCTGTAAAGGAGGAGCCTAGGTTGAGTGGAACGAAGAAGCACACGATTCGCCGAAGCACGGGCGGCTTCTTCTTCGAACAACTGCATGCGTTCCAGCTGCTTGGCGGAGCCCGCGGCTGTGGAAACCGCCCACCTAGCCTCCTTGGGCTTCATCAGAGGATTCCTTTTCTCCGGTCTCCCCAATTTCAAACGTGCCACGCGGTCGTCCAGGACATTGGGATGGAAGGCCAAGCAGTAACTGCAGGACAAGGTGTCATGGCCGACACCTCGGCAGTAGACACACGTGAGATGGGGATCGGTGCGCGACATCTTCTGGCTGCAAGGACACCAGCAAAATCCCGGAGAAGATTTCTCTTCCATGATCGAAGATGCAAAGGCATGATTGCTAACTCGAACGAGTTTTAATTTCGGTAAAGGGAGGCAACCTGTATCTTCCAGCGGCAAGGAAGATCTGGCGTCATGGGGCAGAGCTGAGGCATATACCACCCGGGTAGGTGGGATAAGCCAGCTTGAAGACTTCCGGCAGATTTAAAGGGGAAAGGGACAATGCCAATGAGTGTGGATGAACAACATATCCACGCTCCTAGAAAAATTTTTTCACTGCACTCGCAGTATCTAAAGAGCTTCGCAGGTCCTTTAGACAACATACACAATGAGGACGATCACTTATAAAAAGTGATGGTGAACTAGGGAGAGAAATACTCAAACACTGAGCAGCAGTCAACTGTAGTGGCGGGGTCTCCGTGGAGGGTCCAGCGAGTATAGTCAACAGCGAGAAATGAACCTGGGAGGGAAGGGGCCACTGACGTTTATAAGGGAAGTGCCAAAGTAGTACGTTGTCATGGGTGGCCCCTAATAGACTGCTTGCAAAAAGTTTATATGTGGTCTTAGTGCCTGGCCGCTATAGTTCCATAGGTGTGGCCAGATGAAAGAGATATCCTCGAAGAAGATTGAGAGATGCCCTCAGAAGAAAGACTTTGTTTTGTTTGAACTGCCTGTAGATAAGCTATCCTGCACAATTTTTTTTTTTAATTGTTACTGAAAATAATAAAATGCTACTTGCGAATTATATAACGGCTCCTGGTTTTACTATGCTTTCTGACCTGCGCTTTGATGACAGATGGTCTCAGAAGTGGGATTTATACCATGCAAACTCTAAACCAGGAGTTTTGTGAGTGGGTACTAGACTTGGTACCAGGGAAGCATAGAAGAAAGGAATGGATCCTGCAAAAGCAATTTCAGGGGCGATTACAAGAAGAATGGCAGCCAAACTAGCAAAGGCAAAAGTCCAAACTGAGACTGTACAGTTGGCACCAGTGACAGAAGAACAGGCAGGGAAAGAACCTGAAAGCATATCTGCCTTCTTCAAATGGTGGGCTAAAAAATATGTCTGCCTTCTCTTTACTTAACTATGCTTTTACACCGGCAGCCATCCCGCTTGGCCCACCGTTTCTGTGGACAGACCCAGGCTCTCCCGCCACAGTAGCTGCTGGATTTACTCACCCAGGGTGGAATCACCGAAGCCCTTCTCCGTTAACCCTGGCAGATCTGTATCTGGGTTGCGATGGACACCCCAGGTCTGCCATGGGTCGGGGGGGGGGCGTAATTTGGCTCACCGGGGACAATTTCATTAGGCATTTTTTCGAGGGGGGGGTCAGATGGACACTGCAGCATAACCTCACCATGCGTCTGACACACCCTCCCAGACGAGCGCTAGCTGGTGCTTTTGGCATCCTGTAGTCACTCAGAAGCCCTATGACTGGAGACACTTACACCCTTCCCCACTTCGGAGGTGGACAGCATGCAATGGCTGCTCAATCCACTTCTGCCCCGGCTGGCCGTCAAGCATCCTGAGTCCGCTCCTAAACCCGCCTTGCCTGCGTCCCACTAGTAAATCTTTACGCAGTCGCAACAAAGGACTGACAGACATAAGGGCCTATATATGAAAATGATGAAACTAAATTGATAACTGATTGTGATTTTGTTTTTGAGCAAACTAACAACACTTCTCTCCAAGGTTATTTTAAGCAGCTGGGGGTGAAACAAAAAATGAAAATTACGTACCTACTGTAATTCTTGATCTTCTCTTGTATCTTCACCATTCATTACTGATACCTGCCCACCTTCCACTCAAGGGCCTCCTACTTCGGCGTCTCCCCCTCCCTGCTTGTTCCTTCCCTCTTCTTCGTTGGCCTTTAAGCCAAAAAAAAAAAAAAACTATTTTCATTTTTCTGTTCTTCTCTGGACGGATTCTATTTCCTCAAGGTAAAAGGGGGAACGAGTAGGATTTATTCTATCCTGAGGGAACTCTTTCTGATTACCCCTAGTAGTGACCTCTTGGCTCTTTCTTAGCCATGTTGTTCAATTCACAGTTAATGAGACTGTCCCTCTAATGGCTCGGCTCCCTTTTTTCTAGGTTCCCTCTGGCAGGTCTTAATCTCCTATTGTGTCAGCTTCTGCTGGTTGGTGCTGTCCTGGCACTTCAATTACCTTGAGCTGATGCTCTTGCCTTGCCTTCAGGGAGTCCGATTGAGTTCCCGCTCTATCCTTTATGTAAAGGGGTGCCCTCTGTAGTGCTCACCCCCTCCCCACACACATCTGTGTTAGCACTTAACAAGGTGCTAGGGGGCTTCTTTCCCCTTCCTAGTTGGGCGCTCTCTTTCCAGAACAGAATTTCTGCCTTGGCAGTCTGTGAGCTCTCAGCTAGAGTTAAGGGGTTGGGATGACGGGAGGTTAGAGAATCTGCCCTTTGTGTCCAATCTGTGTAAGCCGTTCGTTGAATCTTCCTTCAGTCCTATCAAGTGGGATCCTTGCTCCTTGTTTTGGTTCCGAGCTTATAAGCCTTTAAACCAATATCTCAATGGGCAAGTTCTCCTCCAACATCCCTTGTTCTTTCCTTCTTCTTCTCCTTCTTTTTTCTTCTTTATCCCTCCCTTGGAGCCGCCCCAAGTGAGGCCCTCTCACGGTCCCTTAGGGTGGCATTTCCTTCTTTTCTGTCCTCTACCGGCTTATTCCTTTTTCAGTTTATATCCTTTCCTTTTACTATCCCTCGGCTCTCTTGCCTTGCTCTTTTTTCTTACCCCCTTTTTTTTTTCACCTCTCCGGCTAACAGAACTGGGATGGAGGAGAATCTCGACGCCTAATGGCCGCCCCTCGCACATCACACGATGTCACTCCCGGGGAGTGGCTGTGGGCACCCGACTCCTCTGGGGGGACTCCTGTGGGCGGGTGTGGCTCCCGGCTTATACCCAAGCAGTAATGAATGGTGAAGATACAGAGAAGAGACAAAAATTACAGTGAGTACGTAATTTTCATATCTTCCTTGTCAATCTTCACCATTCATTACTGAATGAAACCCAGGTGGGGGGCAAAAAACCCTGAGGGAACAAGACCCTCAGCCTCCTGCTGGTGGAAAACAGAAGGGAGAGACCCTGGGCTAATCAAACGAGAAGCCTAAGGCTGAGGAGAGCTATGAGGTGTCCCCAGGAGACGAGGAGATGGAGGAAGCCCCTGCACAAGCCTCCTAGCTCTGGTGGAGAAATGACGGGTCCCCTGGAAAGCAGAGCAAATCACCCTACGCTGGGCCAGGGATGACAATCTTGAAAGACGAAGCCATGCCGTCCGCCTAATGCAGATCGCTGTCCCTGCAAGCCTGGAAGCCACCTCACTGGCATCGTAAGATGCCCTTGCCTGGTGCCTTGCCAGTTCCAGGCCTATAACAGAGAGGGCAATGGCCTGTCTAGATTGCTCCGTATCAGGCGCTGATGCTAGAAGCTGAGATAGCATCGACCATAGATGCCTGTTGTAGGCAGCATGGTGTGCCTGATGAGATGCGATACACAGCATCGCATGAGAGGAAGAGAACACTCTTTGTCCCAACCGGTCAAATTGTAGAGACTGAGTCCGGTGGTCGGTTGTGCACCAGGCGGTGGGGCCTGGAAGGAGTCTCTAGGGACTCCAATCCCGAAGGTGGGTTGGGAAGAGAACCTAGGGACTCAGATGGGGCACAATACCACCTCCTGTAGTCTGCTGGGGCTGGGATAGGGTCGGCTGGAGACTGCCAGGAACGGATAGATGCCTCCTGGAAAGGAACAGGCCAGAATGGCATCACCAAATGCTGGGCACTGAATTCACTGAGGAATTCACTCGTCTCCCATTCAGTATTGTTTCACCTAACAAAGGAGATACGGAGGTGCCCAACCATCCTCGAAAAGATGCGCTGATATTCAGTAAAATCAGCATCGGAAGAGAGGTGAGCAGAGGGTTCCTCTCCCTCCAAGGAGGGAGACTAGGAAGATGAGGAGCTCGAATGTCCCAAGAACTCCTGCGGTGGTGGGGATAGGCGAAACACCCGCTCATGCATACATCTAACATATGATGGGAAGACCGCAGCAGTGCCTCTGCACGTCTCCCAGGATAAAGGACCCGTAGGACTGACATGGCCCGGGAGAGAGGGTGATGGCCGCTGAGGAATGGGAGTAGGGCACCTACGAAGAGGCAACTATCCTCTCCTCAGGTTCTGGAATCCGGGGAACGGAGCCCGAGCTTTCGGGGTCCCGGACAACAAACCAGGTCGCAGAACGGAACCCTGGGGATGCAAACCTTGGAAGAGCCTGGAAGGGGATCCTCCCCTGTGACTGCAAGGATCCAGAAGGGCAGCCCACAGCAACGTCACTGGAGGGGTCCCTCGAGCCTAAGTGGGAGAGACGGGGCTCGGCACTATGGCTCCTACCCACACCCCCAGGGGCTGCAGGGGAAACTCGACGTACCTCACCTCGGCCCCTCAATCTCTCAGACTCCGAGGACGCCCTCCTCCTCGACACCAGCGGCAGAGCCAGTCAATCCTGGGATCTCCGAGGGGAGCCCCCAGAAGAGAAGGCCCCTAGTTCACCCCGAGAGGGCGCAGCAGCACCGGAGACGGCAGTTGCTACAGCCCCTTCTGGGTGAACAGACCCCTCCCTAGCCCCCATGCTGTTCCCTCCCAATGACCCCAGGCCACCCCCCAGCCTGGGAGTCTTCAGAAGAAGACTGCTGTGGAGACTGAGGAATGGGCACGCTGGGCCGCTTGACACCTTGTCCCACAGAAGACTCCGATCCCGAGGAATCAGGGAGCCAGGATGGGTCCACGTCTGAGTCATCTGCTTCTGAGGAAGAGGAGACTAGAAGGCCCTCAGCACTGGCCACCCCAGGAGTCCCCTGAGAAACGGCACCGCAAACGATGCTAGTGCCACTCATGGCGGCATTCGGCCTCAGCGCACCGGAGACCACACCAGAATCTGGTCCCGACTCGCCCGCAGCTCCAGACGAGTGCCCGGCACCGCCCTCGGTGCCAGGACCCGGCACGGCACCACCAGCTGAGTTGACCGGGCCCGCGGCACCGAGAGCCAAAACCGATCACCGGTGCCACGGGTCCACCCACACCGGGCCCGGCAGCCGCGGGCCACGACACTGGGGGAGCCTGCACCCCCGAAGAGGTGACTGCCGAGGCGGTGTCCCCACCGCGGCCCTGAGAGGGGTCACGGTGTTCCCCCAACACCACAAAAGAGGCCTCTTCCTCGGCAAGACTAGAAGACCTCCTCCTCTCCAGACCATATAGGCCTGGGAGGGGACCTGGAGGAAGGGCCTGAAGACCTGGCCTGGGAGGCCCGAGAGCGATGCCGTCCTCCAAAAGTCAGAGGGGCCTTGCCGATTTTGAAAGTGCGGACTTTGAGAACGTGGTGGTCCATCGAGAAACAAGTGTCGCATCTGTCCATGTCATGGTTAGGTCCCAGGCACCGAAGGCAGACATCATGCCAGTCCGTCACAGAAAAATGCCAGCCACAGGAGCACTGAAGCATAGGGGCACAGCCCGCTTTCAACTTTCACTTAGCTCCCAAACAGGACATGATGCAAAACTAAACTAAAACACAGCAAAGTTCCTGGCGCTGTCGAAAAAGAAAGGAACGGACTTACCGGAGTCAACGGCGTCGGGGAAAAAACAAACCGGGATGAAGGAGTCGCTGCACGCACGGCGAGGCTCATGTCGCAGTCCCAAAACTCTCACACGCAGCAGGTGCAGCCTCGACGGTGGGAGAAACAGAACTGATGGAGGAGGAGTCTGCAACGCCAACGCCGCCCTCACGCATCACGCGATGCGCCACTCGGGCGGCGCAGTCGGCCCAGACTCCTGAAAAAACTTCCTGTATGGTGCGCCGCCTGGCTTACACCCAATCAGTAATGAATGGTGAAGATTGACAAGGGAAGATCAGAGTGAACCTATGTTTAAAAAATGTAATGGGTTACTATACAGAATCTGGGCTAATCCTCAGATGAGCAGGAACAGATAAAACAACTGGTCATACTAAAGAAGTATAGAACTGAGTTGTTGCAGATGGCACATGACAGTCCTATGGCTGATCACTTGGGGAGGGAAAGCACCTTTGCCAGATTACTGTACATATTTTACTGGCCTGGAATTGATGAAGATGTTGCTACCTACCGCAGTTCTTGTGCTGAATGTCAATAGCCTGGTGACTAAAAAAGGACAAGGTGCCCCTGGTGCCACTACCCTTGATAGATGTGTCTTTTCAGAGAATTGCAATGGATGTGGTTGGCCCCATAGACAAAAGTAAAAAGGGTAATTGATTCATTTTGGTAGTTTGCAACTATGCTACTTGAAACCCAGCAGCAGTTCCAAAGCAGGGTTTTAAATAAGCTGCAAAAATTGATTAGCACTTTCTGCTAATCGATTGTAAAGATGCATAGCACTTGCCTCAATTTGATTAGCAAAGTAAAAATATGTATACGTGCAATCTTTTTTTTATATTTTAGCCTGAATAAAAATGCTCATTAAAATTAGCTCAGTCTTTACGTGCTTTGTTTCAGTTGAACACAGACGCAAGCCTAACTCGCAGTATAGCCTAGGGTTAGAGTACTGAGCTCTGAATGAGCCTGGTACATTCAGCAGACCTGGGTTTGAGTCCCACAACCTCCACTTGAATGCTGTGTGACCCTGGGCAAGTCACGTTACCTCCCCTAACAGATACAAGCCTAAATGGCAGTTAGACTAGGGTTAGAGTAGTGAGCTGTGAGTTAGCTTGGTATATCCAGCTGCAGACCTGGGTTTGATTCCCACAACCTCCAACTTGCATGCTGTGTGACTCTGGGCAAGTCACTTTACCTCCCCTGAAAACAGACACAAGCCTAACTGGCAGTTAGACTAGGGATAGCTTAGTACATCCAGCTGCAGACCAGGGTTCAATTTCCACAACCTCCACTACTTGCATGTTGCATGAGTCTGGGAAAGTCACTTTACCTCCCCTGAAAATAAACACAAGCCTAATTAGCAGACCATGGTTAGAGTACTGAGCTGTGAATTAGCTTGGTATATCTAGCTGCAAACCTGGGTTCGAGTCCCACAACCTCCATTGCATGTTGTGAGTTTGGGCAAATCACTTTACCTCCCTGGAAAATAGGCACTTGTAACACACACACACACACACACACACACACACACACACACACACAAACACACACCAGTTCATCTATGGCAAAACCCTTCCCCCCACCGACCTTCAACACCTTCACCACTCCTTTCCCCTGCCCTGTCAAATTTTTGATACTGAAATGAGGGGCATGGACCCACAGCATGAATGACACTGGCGACAAAACATATGAACCCACTGGAATTTTTTTTTTTTTTTAACTGCTCTACCAGCCCAGTGTTGTCTGCTCCCACTGCCCTACCTTCTGTACAGCCTGCAGGTTGTCCGCTGTGACCAGGTTGCATTCCTCCCGCCGTAGAACTTGCCGTGTGCTGCCCGCCTGAAAATAATTCTACTTTCTGCTCTGCCTGCTGTAGTCCTTTCTGTTCCAGACCACGTCATTCACCCAATTAGCCACATTTTCCCAGTGGTCTTCTGGTCAGCACACAAAATGCTGCAACTGCAGTCGGATGCACCAGAAACATGCAGCTTGGCGCTTTTCTTCAATTAGATGCTTCCGACCAACCAGCTTGTGGGAGTTAGGTGCTTCCGACCAACCAGCTCACAGGTGGGGAGTGGGCTGGCACAGAAATAATGGTGCCAAAGCTGAGACGGGAGGGGGAAGAGTCAACCACAAAATGCATCGCATATTTTTGCGATGCCGAAGTAAAATGGATCGCAAGAGCAGCCGGATCGCATCGCAAACTGTGATGCGATCCCGACTATTTAAAACCCTGCAAAGCATACCGTCACAGTCCCAAAAGTGGCAGCAAAGCTTGCCAAAATATTCAGCAGTGTGAGCATACCTAAAGAGATTATTACTAATCAGGGTAGTAGTTTTTGTGCTGCATTACTGATGGAGCTATACAGACTACTAGGTATCACTCTCAGACAGATGGCCTTGTTGAGCATTTTAATCAAACTCTAAAATGCATGTTAACAAGGTTTGTAAAAGGGGCAGGGAAAGACTGGAACCAATACTCAGCTTATCTGCTTTCTGCTTACAGAGAAGTGCCAGACGCCTCCACAGGTTTTTCACCATTTAAAATGCTGTACTGTAGATAACGAGGGCCACTAGATGTAATAAAAGAAACATGGGACGATAACCCCGCTCAGAAAAAAAATCTATTACATCTTATATGTGTGCCCTGAGAATGAAACTAGCAAAATATGTTGAAAATGCACAAAGTAATCAGGAAGAGGGCCAAAACAAGCAGAAGGTGTATTATGACCACAGAGTAAAAGAAAAAGTTTTTAAGCCAGGTGAAAAGGTCTTTCTACCGTTACCCACTACAGAAAACAAACTGTTAATGAAGTGGCAAGGGCCTTGTAAAGTGCTTAGATGTACTGGCACAGCTAACTATGTTGAGACCCCGATAGGAAAAATCTACCAATATATACCTTGCTAACCTCCTGAAGAAACGGACCGAAAACACACCAAAGGCTGCTTTGTTAGTTTTACCAGAAACTTCTACAGAAGGTACTGATATCATTTATGACAAATTGGAACAAACTGTAACTGCTGAGGCTGTAAATGTGAATGTTTCCTTAACATCTGAACAAACCACAGAAATGTGTTAACTTATTGTAGACATTTAACAGTGCTTTTACCAGCAGGCCGAGCAAAAGGGGTTGAGCATGTAATAATGACAGGAAATGCTCACCCCTAAAAGGCATACAGATTACCAGAGCAGTTAAGAGCAGACGTGGTTCAGGAAATACAAAAAATGAAACAGCTGGGTATCACAGAAGAGTCAAGAAGTGCTTGGATGGTGACTGCACATAAAAAAGAAATGGGTGTGTAAGAATCTGCCTTGATTTTAGGAAACTTAATCAAGTGTCCAAGTTTGACAGTTATCCTATGCCCAGGACAGATGATTTGGTGGACAAATTGTGAAGTGCCAAGTAAATCAGTACCCTTGATCTCACCACGGGTTACTGGCAAATTCCCCTAGCTAAAGCATTGGGAGACAAAACTGAATTTGCCACTCCCATTGGATTCTATCAGTCCCCCACCATGCCGTTTGGTTTACCTGGCGCACCTGCTGTATTCCAGCAGTACATGGATGTAATTTTAGCTATTCACACTAGTTACTGTGCTGCTTACCTGGATAATGTCGTGAGGTACAGTCCAGACTGAAAAAGTCACCTGGAACACCTACAAGCAGTTATCCAATCTATCAAAAAGGCAGGTCTGACCACTAATCCTACCAAATGTGCATTGCGCATGCAGGAAACCAGTTATTTGGGATATGTTTTGGGAAATGAAGAAGTAAAGCCAGAGATTTCTAAGACAGAAGCTTCAGCTAACAGTTCTGTCCCTAAAACAAAGCAACATGTCAGGTAATTTTGAGAGCTGGCTGGTTACTATCAGAGATTCATTCCCAACTCTGTCCAGTTAGCTACCGCTACCCCCACTGAACTCACAAAGAAATGGTGCCCGAATAATTTGAAAAGGACCCAGAGTGTGATGAGTCTTTTCAGGCCATCAAGGCCACATTAAGTTCAGTCCCTGTTTTAAGAAGCTCAGACATTGAGAACAATTTTTGTTAGACAGATGCATCAGAGGTGGGCCTAGGTGCAGTTTTGAGACAGCATACAGATGGGAAAGAACATTCTATTCTATTGCACGATAGAGAGAGAAGGTACTCCACCCGAGAAAAGGAATGCCTTGCAATAAAGTGGGCCATGGAGTCCCTTAAATTTTACTTACTAGGAGCCGACTTTGTTCTCATAACACATCACAATCCTCTCTGTTGGCTTAACTCACTCAGCCCCATAGCGCATATGTGCATTATCAGGAAAATTCCTCTAGTCCCCATAGCGCATATGTGCGTCAGGTATTTACTTCCTCTCATCCCCAGAGCGCATATATGCACTTTCTGGATCAACCAATCAGGGATAAGGTTATTGAAAAGTACAGGTTGGTAGGAAACATTCCTACCTACCAGAATACCGACTTTATATTAGACACATTTGCTACCTTTCAGATTTTTTTAGGTTTTAATTTGGGTTAAAAAGTGTAGAAAAGGCTATTTTTCTCCATCGCAGGTACTGTTAAAAAAACTGTAAATGTTAGAAACGTATGATCCCTGATTTGAAAGCTCTTTTCATTGTGAAAAATTAGTATGCTGGTGCCTGGGAGCTAGGAGGTGAATCCTACACTTCACACCTGCATCCTCTTTTGCAGCCACACATTCAAATGACCTTGTCTCACTCAGTGGATGTGCTGTAAACCTCAAGCAGGATCTAAAACAGATGTCCATGATGCCCTCCGTGCTCCAACCTCAGGTAGTGCTCCACTGAAAATCCAACTGGGATGGCTGCCTCCAGGATGGGCCCAGAGTCATCACTTAGTGAGCTCTAGGTGAGACAACAGATGTCCTGAGGAACTGCTGATAAATCAGATATCATCATCATTTTATTCCTCAGGAATCTGGGGTTGCACAAAACTCCCTGAGAGTAGTCAGGTTAGCTGGTCCCTAGGCTGCTTTAGGATCAAGGTGAGACCCCTCTCTCCACACCTTTTTAAGCCAGGGTGTCTACACAGCCTAACATTCCTAATCGTCCCCCCCAAGCATCTACCTCCTCCACAGTTTTAGGATCCTCAGTGATCTGCAGCAATAAATGATTGTCACGGGTGAACCAAGGTCTTAAAGGATGTAGCAGTCGCAGATAGCAGACATGTGTGGGGGCAGATGCCTGTCGACACATCCTAACCTGAAAACAGGGAACTAATAAACTCACATTCTCCAACCACCTCAAATGAATCCCACCCAATGATCAACTACCCAACCACTCTAATCAAACTCCCCATCCTCTTTATTCACACAGTTTACAAAATAAACTCACAAGTCCCACACTAGTTTAAGATTAGATACTAAATGCCAAATGCATAATCAAATTTCCAGTTCAATGTGGGTGAAAGGTCAACAAGTTCCAGAATCGCCAGCGCTGCGGCAAGGCGTCCGCTTGCTACGTCGACACCCTGGGTGTGGGGACAGACCTGGGGTGTCGAGGGTCGGACGGTGGGGGTGGGGTGGGGGATTGAGCATCCATGGAATGGCTCTCCTCCTCCGGCGGGTGGGGAGTTGGGGGTGGGGACTGCTGGGGAGCGCCTGACCCTGGTGGAGGCCGGGGTTTGCAGCAAGCCATTGCCGAGGTGCGACAGATGTTGCTACTTTGGCGTCGTTCTGTCATTACATGCCACAATTCCCTTCAGGGTAGAAAATGAGAAAATGTCTGCCAACAGGATGCCATCCGCCCTCCATGGATCGGGACCCCTCGCTCCCCCAGTACCATTTCTAAGTCCATCTGGGAACCAGTGGCCCTGCCCTGGGGAAGGGGTAAGCCAGGGTGCTTGGGGTTCCTCCCTCCCCTCCAGTGTCATTTCTTGTCTGTCGGGGAACTGATAGCCCCATCCTGGGGGGTAAGCCAGGGTGCTTGGGAGTGGTGGTGGTGGAGGTGAGTCCCAGGAAAATGGTGGCAGGGGCAGAGTGGGAGTTAGTGGTTAATGGGGGTCAGTCAGATCGGAGCAAAAAAAAGTTCCAGAATCAAAATCGTAAATTCAGGAAGGATGGATAGGGTATCTGACCCCTTGCCCACGTCTAAGATGGCTGGGTGGTAGAAGTCAACTTAAAGATTGTTCCAGTGACTGAGCATATTCACTGAAAGACTGCTTAACTGTGGACAGTAGACTGAATTGAAGTAGGTGAAAAAGAACTTGGGACTTCCTGTTTCACAGGACTAACCTAACCACTGGACTATACTGCCTTCCGCAAGTATGAATGGATGCTAAATTACAATCTCCAGCAAAAATATTAGTGAAGGAGAAACAAAGTAGCTATAAAAACTTTCAGCTACACCAAATCAATTATTTTTTTTTTTTTTTTTTTACAGAGACATTCAAGCTTTGGGCATGATTTTTTTTACAACCTAATTTCCCCCTTTGGGCTTACTATATCAAGGTGGAGTCTACTACTACTTCTAGTCCAGTCCTCTACCATCTCAGAGGTGTAATTTTTGATGACTGCAAAGTCAAAGCTCATTCATATTGGCAAAGTTTGAGTCCTGGAAGTGGGGTTCCCCTGTCACTTCATCATGGCTGCCACCTAATTTTTCAACTTACCAGTAGAAAGTCTAGGTCACACACTGCTCCTCAGGTATGGAACAGGTTATAAGACTCAACAATGTTAGTGTGCTTTGGAGAACTAGAAAAGCAGATAACAAATGGCTTCTATTATTTTAAATCTTCACTAGTGCAGGGACTGGTTGCTCTACACTGTATTATTGGCTTATTCAGCTACCCAGGTATCCTGTGCTTCAGAAACGTCCAGCTTAAACAGATATGGGTCTACTTGTATTGGCTTGTCTCGGACTGCATCAGATGCATGCTCTTTACATACAAATACAACTCTTTTCCATTCTGCAGAAGAAACTAGTCTAGTTCAATTTCTACAGCAACCTCTAACCAGAAATGAGAACCACAGGATCTCTTATCCTGCATACAGCTGGCATTTGGTGTGGCAGCCTAAAGGGGAACATTCCACTTCAGCACCAGAAGGGAGCAGTGTTCATTTCTTACAAAAACATAAAAACAAGAACTTAATACTGTGTTACAAGTCACTCTAGCAAACTTTAGTGACTTATACAGTAATACATTTACAGGGCATGTGAGAGATGTCTTATACTGAATAACAGCCATCATCTCATGCCATTTGGGCTAACAGAACCACTCAGCTGTGGCTTGCACTCTCTTGCCCCAGCAGCATGAGATGACAATCAGTAAGAGATATGTCTTGCAGGCCCATTAAACAGAGACACAGTTCTTTCAGTGACTGTACTAGATGAAAGTTCAAGTAAATGTGTAACTCTGGAATTTCCCAAATGGAAATTCTTAATCATAAGTCCCAAGGCATTCTGTGGTTCTGCACTCACAATACTGACCTCAGAACATACAACCTGATGCAGAACTTGAAAATGAGATTGCTTCTTCGAAGCTTTTATTTCCCTGGTGAAATATTTTAAACAAACTGCCAGATACAGTGAGGCTGCTACAGAAAGTTCCTCACCTGAATTTGAGCTCTGTTTCCCGCAGTGATATTGGAAACTGTCCAGCAGGACTCCTTCCGTATAGATTCCTTGGAACTGCTCAGCAAGTGTAAGAGACAAGGTAACACAGAACAATTCAAAATGACCTAAAACCAGAAAAAATGGTTATTCATTTAATTCATTATTTTAAAAAGCCTTAAATCTTAGGCTGGCAGCGTGACTAACAGCTGCACTTGTGTGGTTCACCCTATGCAGATTCCGGTTACACAGAGAAATGCAGGGTGATCTCCACCTAGAAATACCCTGCTTGAGCAAAGGACACAAACAGCTGCGGCTATTGCTGAAGGTCCTTGGTGCAATCCAGATAAAAGCGGAACACCCAAAAACAGCAAAGGTGGGGGGATTCTGGGGGGTTACGAACATCTAAATTTGTCAGCAGATAAAGGCCTAGAGGTCTATCACGTCTGCTCAAATGTGCAGCTAGCACCTCTTATTCTGCAGCTGCCCCTCCCTCCCACCCTTCCCTCCATTGACCCTCCCCCTTGCCCTGTCCCAGCCCCTTTTGAAGCAGTCCACTGTTCTACTGGATACCACTTTTTTTTTTTACACTATATTTTTATTGAGGTTTTGTAGACACCAGGTTAATACAGTATATCTCACAGTACAGGGAGAGATCAATAGATTGCATTGTTTTTCCATTTCCACTGACAATCATAAAGAGCAGACAGTTGTTATGCTTCCTATGTGTAATTGGCATGCCAGTCATTTTAGCTCACTGTAATATCGATCAGTAAGCAAGGAGGAGGCTCTGTTGTTATCCACAATATGCACGACCACTTATCTGTTTCGCCCTGTGTCAAAAAGAAAGATGATTCCTGTCTAAGATATGGGCCATGGAGGATGGGGGCCTAGTCTATCCTTCCCCTCCCCGGTAACTCTATCCCATCGATGCCCCCCATCAATATTATGGTATGAGGTCCGGATGGGATGGAGGTACATGGAGGAACCAACTGGTCCACCTGTTGGCTAGAGTTGGTGCTGTATTCTGAAATATAGCTGTCATGTTCTCCATTTTGTAGATCTTATATATTACATTTTCCCAACTGGAAATGGAAGGGGGTTCTGGTTTTAACTATGATCTGGTAATCACTTTTTTGGCTACTCCAAGTAGGATACTTAGTAAATATATTGCTTGTTTATCCCGGAAATGGCAATGGTAGTGAAGTAATAGGGCTATTTGAGGAGTTAGAGTTCCCACAGTGGGGAACAGTCCTTGTAAATGTAGGTTCACTGCTTCCCAGTATCCTGAGAATGTCAGACAGGACCATAGGACATGGGTCTGGGTTGCTATGTCCATTCCACAACCTCTCCAACAGGAAGAGTCCCCTCCCTCGAGAATTTAGCAGTTACCCGGGGGGTGCGAAAATATCGGGCTACTATTTTCCATGCAAATTCCCTCCTTATATATGAGTTAGTGGCTCTATGTTGGAGTCTCCATATACGTAACTAGTCTTTTGCATCAAGACTTAATGTCACTTCAGCTTCCCAATTTAGTTGTGTGGGGTCATTAATATTATTTGGGGCTTGTTGAAGAGTCTTACAGAATTGGGAAATCAAATGCTGTTGTGTGTTTGAAGTTGATAACTGTGTTAGCACGGAGACCAAAGGATGTATCAGCTGATCTGTAATGTCTTGTCCTATTTCTGATGTCAGGAAGTGCCGGATTTGTAAGTAGCTGTAAAAGTCCTGGCGGGGTAGTAGGAACTCTTCTTGTAACTGCTGGAATGTTTTAAATACGCCCTTGTCATAAAACTGATGGGAGTAAATAAGTCCTCTCTCCTACCATATTTTGAAGGTATGATCTCAATTACTTGGAGTGAACTTGGGATTTCTGGCTGGGATTCCCATCCACTTAGCTAGAAAACTGTTTCCCTTGATATTAAGGAAATTCTCCCAATATTGGATGAAAGCTTCTGTAAATACAGAAACTTTTTCCCCAAGCTGAGGGGTTTTAGGTTGAAATATTTGCACACAGTCCAGGGGTATGTCTGACAAATTTCTCTCTAGTGTTGTCCAAACTGGAGCTTGGTTTGAGATTAGGAACCATTTAAAAATGTGCATAAGTACCGTGGCTGTAAGATATTTGGATAGGTTTGGAAGTGCCAATCCTCCTTTCTCTTTTGGTAACTGAAGCCTGCTCAGGGCTATATGAGGTCTGGTATCATGCCAGAGAAATTTATTTATTGCCTTATTCCATCTACGTAATTCTTTAGGAGGAGGGGGGAATGGGATATTTTGCATTATGTAAAGTATCTTACGGAGTACATTCATCTGTATGGATTGTACTCTTGTCAAGAGTGATATTTGTAGTTGGGACCACCTGTATAGATCCATCTGTACTGTGAGGAACAAAGGTTCATAATTTAGAGTAAGTAAATTTGAGGGGTAAGGGGATATCTTGATTCCCAGGTAGGTTAAATGTGGTCTGTTCCACTTTGGAGGAAATTTCTTCATTAAGGTGTGTGTGTGGGGGGCGGGGGGGGCGCGAAATGCATGGCTAAAACCTCTGACTTGTCTTGGTTTATGCTATATCCTGTAAGTTGTTCGATTAGGGGTACAATTTTAGTTCAAGAATCCAATGATTTCTCAGGATTAGTGATGTACAGAAGCAAATCATCTGCATAATATGCTAGTTTGTGGTTTACTCCTTTGATGATGTATCCCCTCAGATCATCCTGTTGTCTAAGGAATCGTGCTATTGGTTTGACATACAGGGCAAAAAGGTAAGGAGATAAAAGGCATCCTTAGTGAGTTCCTCTATGAAGGAGAAATCTCGACGAGTGTGAACCATTAATTTTTACTACTGCACTGGTGCCATATAAATCCCTTTAATTGTATCTAGCAATCCCCGCAGAAAAGCAAATTTAGGTAGTATGGAATTTAAAAATTCCCATGAGACTATCGAAAGCCTTCTGGGTGTCAAGGCTTAATAAAAGAAGGGGTGAGTTTGTAAGATGTGTATGATTTATAAGGAATAGGGTACGTTTAATATTGTCCAAGGGCTGTCTAGTTTTGATAAATCCAGACTGATCTGGGTGTATGATGCCTGGGAGTACCTATATATGGTCTAGTCTGTGGACTAGGATACTGGTGTAAATTTTGTAGTCCTGATTAAGTACTGAAATCAGGCGATATGAATCACATAGTTGAGGGTGTTTTTGAGGTTTCAAAATAGCCAAAACTGTTGCCTGTCTCCATGAAATCGGGAATGTTGTTGTGTTATGACTGGCTTGTATAGCCTCCAACAGTGGGGTTTTAATAGGCTCCCAGGTTCCCTTATAGAATTCGGTGACAAAGCCATCTGGGCCTGGGCTTTACCCATTTTTAAGGTTTTTGATGGTATTATGTAGTTCTGGGAGTGTTACCGGGGATATTAGTGAGTCTCTCTCCAGTGGAATAAGAGTGGGAAGTTTTATTTTCGCTAAGAATTCTGTAATTTGTTGGGGGTCAGGTGGCGTGGGGTTGGAGTATAATGATTGACAGTAGTCCCTGAAGACATTTAATATCTGCTGGGAGCTATATCTATGTTGGTTTGTTTTGGGGTGTGTTATTTCGTTAATCGTTATCTGCGGTGTCCGTCTTCTTAATCTGTAGGCTAGGAATTTGGTGGCTCTAGCTCCTCCCTCGTAATATTTTTGCTGTAGCCACATAAGAGCTTGTTCTGTTTTAGCTGTTAAAAGTCATTGGATTTCTGCCTGGATTTGCATTAATTGATCGAGAACACCCTCGTCCCCACACGTGCATCTCCTGCAGAGTTTGTAATCTATGCTGGAGCTCTCCGAGTCTGAGTTCACTTTGGGTTTTTCTGTGGGAGGTGTAAACTATGATATAGCCTTGGAGTACTACCCTGATTGTGTCCCACATCAGCTTTGGAGAAGTCTGGGGAGAGGTGTTATCTCCCATAATTTCAGGAATTTTGTTTTTTAGGGGGTTTGCAAATTCAGGATACCTTAATAGGGAGGGATTAAATCGCCACTGTGTATTCTTCCGTTCGAGTAATTCCCAGTTCTGACTCAATGGATGCATGACTGGACAGATATTCTTTGTCTGCCATATGAATTAAATCCTTATGTTCCCCACTGACATATAAATAATCTAATTCGGTATAGTGTTTATGGGCTGGGGAGTAGTGCATGAATTTCCTTTGGGAGGGGTGTAGTTGGCGCCAGGAATCCACTAGGCCTACATCTTGCAATAGGCGTCTCAGGTGTCTTTGCCCCACTGATTGTGTAGCAGGTCGGGAAGCAAAGGTGTCAAGGGACGGATTCAGCGGACAATTAAGGTCTCCTCCTATGATTAAGATTCCTTTCTGTCTGGAGAGGATCTGGTCCATCAATTTCTGGATTGTGGACACATCCCTTTGAGGAGGGATATATGTACTACATATGGCTAAGAGGCGACCTTGGATGGTACCAATTGCTAAATCTAGTCTCCCTTCCTTGTCTGTGTATTGATCTATCAATTGGAACTGTGAGGATTTGGGAATCAATACAACCACCCCTCTTCTTTTCCCATTCCGATAGAAGGATTCTATTAGGTTTGAGAAACCAAATTTAAGGAGTTTTTGGTGTTCTGATGAAGTAAGGTGAGTCTCCTGTAGGAGTAACACATCTGGGTTAATTTTTCTTAATGCTTTGATGGTCCTATATATTTTAATAGGTCTGTTCAGCCCATTGACATTATGTGAAATTATTTTAAAAGGAATCACCATGTTACTTCATATGTGGGTCGCCCTTCTAATATGAGCCTCCTCCTTGCTTCAGTGTGAACAATGCTTCTGATAAAGTTTATATATTTCTCTCCATTAAATGCTTCCTGTTCTCTAGAAATAAAGATTTTATATTAGTCAACTTGACTGAACTAGAAGTGAGAGATATAGAACTATATACAACATGATGGATAGTTTGACTTCCATTTTCAACTTCCCAGTCTGGAAAGGAGGAACGGGTGAGAAATCTTCCTGCCCGGTGGGGAACCAATTACTCCACGAGGGAGAAGTTCCCCTGGTAAAACCCTTGCCCTTATTTGATGGGTGTGGGGAAGACTGGGGGGTGTAAAACTATAATACTGGACCAAATAAGCTAAGTATGAAGGTACAGGTGGGAGGGGGGAAAAGGTGCATGTCTCATTAGCATCTAAGATTATGGCTAACCCCGCTATCCCATGTTTTTATTGCCACTCATTTGGGGAAGGGAGACATTAGGTCCCACTGGCAAGAGGTTTGTTTCATTCTCTTATAAGGTATACAGTTATCTGCTAATCCTTGTTAGTGTATAATTCCACTGGCTTTTAGGTTCTGCCTGTTCACTCAGTTTACAGATTATTAAATCTACAAGAAATATTTCCAGTTATTATAGGTCTAGTTATCACAGTTCAGATATACGTGAATTGTTAATAAATAGATGTCACGATCTAGATATGGTTGACATGCATTAGGTACAGTTCGAGGCTTGATTTTTTTAGGCCCATAGACTGATTGGTGGGTAAAGGTGAGAGCAGCCCCGCTACTGCCCCATCCGTTCCCCCCCCCCCGGGAAAGGCTCAACCGTGAGCGGAGAGGGTAACCACCAGGAAGGGTAACCGCCTAAGTTGGCTATGTGTCTCGTCTTTCTCACCACCCTTGGCTGCTGCCCCCCCCCCAAGAAGAGTCAAGAGGGTAGGCCCCGGCAGTCCCCCAGATCCCGTCATCAACATGGCTTCTTCCACAAATATAAAATCAGCGAGAGGATGGCACCACACCCAACTTACCCCATGAGATGTCTCAGCCACAACCATGTCCCAGGAGCTGATCCTGGTTCCCCTGTCAATCAATAGAGCTCCCCTCTAATTTCATACAGAGCCTTAATCCCCAGTTTAAGGGAAAGTATTCTGGCCAAGGCTGCTCATCCGAGATGAGGGCTGCTGTATTTGCTTCATGCTGGTTTTGTTTTCCCACAATCATGAGGTCTTGTGGCTTCTTGGAGAGGTAACCCCCCCGAGCTGCCCACTGAGATCCCAACACTTTTCATCCCAGCTTTAATCTAGATTCATGCTCACTTGTGGGTTCAAGCCAACAGCCCTATCTCCACCCTTCCTCCCCCGGAAGATCGGTCAATCATCTGCCACTCTGCAGTGTGAGGGGGCACAGATCCAAGGTTTCACGCGGATCAGGCTCTGAGGCATTCGCAGGTCTCACGACATCCCCCAGGCAGCAGACTGCAAGTAACCATCCCCCTCCTTAATGGAACTGGAGAGCACCACAGCCCCAGGCACCCCCCAGAGAGAGCAAGTCAGGCAACCACGGGGCACCAAAAGACTGCCCCCCTCCCGGATCTTCCCCCCCTCCAAGAGAGCCCTGGAGAAGCTTACAGACCAAAGAGAAGAAGGCCCTGGGGCCACTCACCACCCTGCTTATAGTTGTGTTGGATCAGCATTCAGGTGTCTTTTTTTGCGAAATGGGCCAGAAGTCATTTGATTGCTTCTAGGCAGCTTGTTGATTCTGTTGTCCTTGTTGCATAACCTTGTTCATGGGTCTGTTTCTTTGAGAGCTGGGGGTATTAGCAGGAAGGGGAAGTCCTCTGGCCGAGAAATCTTGGATTGCTTCTGCTGCTGATTTGTAGGTCGTTTGCCCCGAGGGAAATTGTACTACTAGGTGACTGGGGTACGGAGTTCTAAATTTCAGATGTTGTTGTCTCAAAATTGGAAAAAGGGGTATATACGCTCGTCTCCTCTGCACAGTAGTTGAGGTACAGTTTTTGACCAAAAATATCCTCTCTCAACTGTAAAAAACCTTTCCCAGTGACCAAGCCTTTTTAAGTACGAGTTCCTTAGTTTTTTTATCTAAGGAACCGGATGATGATGGAGCGTGGCCTAGCATTAGGCTGACTAGGTTTGGGGCCTAGCGTTCGGTGTGTGCGCTCAATTTCAAGATTGAGGTCTGAATCTAGTGAGAGAGAGGTTTTAAGTAGTTTCAATAAAATCCTTTAGATCTGGTCCCTCACTATTCTCCGGAACACCGTAGATATGTAGATTTCGACAGCAGTGGTGGTCTTCCACGTCTTCCTATAGTGAGCTGGCATAATTGTGTGATCCGAGTCATAGTGGACTGGAGCTGCGATACTATTGCCCCCTGTTCTGATGCTGTCTCGAGGGCCGGGACTCTAGTACAGGTATCGGCAATTTATTTTTGCATTGAGTCTTGGTGTTGCTTGAACGTAGAGAAATCCATTTTTAGGTCTAGGATTTCATTGAGGATCTTATCTAGTTTCTGGTCCATGCCTGGGGGTTTCTTATTCCTGGATCTCGGAGTTTTGGAAAGCGCCTGCTGTGGCTGGGGCACGGTATGTGAAGTCTCAGCGTCTGACTGATAGTGGTCTGAAGGTTACGATTCTTGGGTGAAGATTTGGTACCTGTTGCCCCCTCCCTTGGTTCTGTTAGCCATCCGTAATATTCGAGTTTTTAAAGGTAGTTCTGGCGTCAGTATGGAGGCTAAATCGGGATTTATAGCATAGGAGTTAGTGGAGCTCAAAAGCTACGCTGCCATTACTGTGAGCGCTGCACTGGAAGTCCCTGGATACCACTTCTACCGGTAAAACATTCCACACAGCTAACACCCTCTCTGTAAAAAAGTGTCTCCTCATCTCCTTCCTGAACCTTCCTCCCTCCAGTCTCATATCATGGTCCTGGGTGTCCCTCTCATCCCTTACTTTGAACACCCCTCTGCACCTGTCTTACTCATTCCTTTCATGTACTTAAAGGTTTCAATCATGTCCCCCCCCCCGTCCCTCCTCTCCTCCGACGAGTACATGTTCAACTCCTTCAGCCTCCTCTCATATGGTAAGTCCCCCAAGTCCCTTGATCATCTTTGTTGCCCTGCGCTGCACCCCCTCCAGTAAAGTACAGTTACATAAGAACTTACCGTAACAGTAGATCTTCGAGAACAGCTCTTGCAGCAGGTTACACCATTAGGACTGAAGCCGGCAGGCGTCAGGACCCCATGGAAAAATTCTAGCTAGCTATCTTCAGCGGGGACCGCCCCAGACGTCGGTCCCGCCTCCGACGTCAGACGTAGTACATAAGGGGGCGGTCCCGCCCGATTCTCCAGTTCTCCTCGCCGGAGACTTCCGGCCGCAGGCTGACATCGAAATGGGAGACCGAGGATCCACCGTCAGAAGTCAAAAGGGAAAAATCCTTGATAGTAAAGGCTAAGCCATGCCCTCCAAGGGGAAGGTGGGAGTTCTGCTGAAGAGCTGTTCTCGAAGATCTACTGTTACGTAGTTCTCACGAACTGTACTATCTTACTGAGACACAGCCTTGCAGCAGGTTACACCATTAGGACTGATTCCCAAGCAGTAACGCTGTCAACATTCTGGGAGGAGGAAACTAGGAATTACATTCCAGGTCCTGAATCTAGGACAGGAGACCCTGTAGCACCGCCCAGGCTGAAGCGTTTCCGCCGAGAGGCGTATGTCCAGGCCATAATGCCTGATAAATGTATGCACAGAGCTCCAAGTGGCTGCAGCACATATGGCAGAGGTGGAGACGTTTCAGAGTGCTGCAAAGGAGGTGGCCACACCCCTAGTGGAATGACCCCGGACTGTTCCCGGGAGGGGCTTTTGTTTGATATCATAACAGTATGAAATACACTGGACAAGCCAGCGAGACAGGGACTGTTTGGATACTGGTTGGCCCATCATCCTTTCAGAAAAGGAAACAAAAAGTTGCTCTGAACTACGGAGTTGTTTAGTTCTGTTGAGATAATACCTCAAGCTGTGGTGAACATCCAGGGTGTGGAGCAGGGCGTCTCCTCTATTAGAATAATTCGGGAAGTAGACCGGCAGGTCAATATCCTGATTGAGAGTGAGTGTAGAAACCACCTTAGGCAAAAATTTAGGATTTGTCCTCAGGGATACTCTGTCCTGGTGGAAAACTAAATAAGGCTCTTTGCACATGAGAGCGTGAAGCTCAGAAACTCTTCTCGCTGAAGTAACAGCAACCAAAAACAGCGTTTTCCATGACAGAAAACGCAGCTCGCAATCTGCGGCAGGTTCAAAGGGGGGAAGCGTGAGTTGTTCCAGGACAAAGAGCAAATCCCATGGAGGCACTGGGTCCTTAATGGGTGGCCTAAGATGTAACACCCCTCTCAAAAATTCCCGAGAGGCGTCTAATTGTGCCACTGTGCGATGTCCCACCAGAAGGTGGTAGGCAGAGATGGCACAGAGGTGCACCTTGATAGAGGAGTAGGCTAGGCCCGAACGGAAAAGGGAGAGCAGGTAGTCCAACACCACTCTCACCGGGCAACCTAAAGGGGAAAAATCGCGTGCTCGCGACCATAAACAAAAACGGCGCCATTTCATGGCGTACGTCGCATGCGTTGTCGGGTTCTGGCTGCAGAAAGAATCTCCAAAACCTCTATGACCCCGTGATTTAAGATGGCTATGTCTCTAGGAGCCATGCATGCAGGTTCAGTGAGCTTAAGTCCGGTGACCAGTGAACCTTCCTCCTGAGACAAGAGATGGGAGCTGAACGGCAACGGGAGCGGAGGTTCCCGGATAGTTGAATCAGTAAAGGAACCATATCTGTCTGGGCCAAAGGGGCCACAAGGATCATGGTTGCTTGCCCCTGTGCAGTTTGAGAAGAACTCTGGATCAACGGGAAGGAGGGAAAAGCGAGGAGAATCTGTCCAAGTGAGAGGGACAACGCTCGCCAGAAAACACCAGGCCCTGGATCTAGCGAGCAAAAACTGGGCAGTTCTGCGTTGGATGGGGATGCGAACAAGTCCAACTCTGGAGTTCCCCATCGAAGAAACAGATCCTCTGCTACCTCTTGAAGAAGTTCCCACTCGTGGACTCTGGCCTGGGAGCGACTCAGGCCGTCTGCAATCGTGTTGTCCACCCTGGGAACATGTACTGTGATCAAATTCCCGCCATGTCGGATTACCCAATCCCACACCCTCATGGCCTCCCTGCAAAGGGGGTAAGAGTGTGCGCCTCCTTGTTTGTTGAGGTAATACATCACCGTCGTGTTGTCTGTCTGAAGCAGGAGAGTACTCAGTGGGATTTCTGACTGAAAGGCCTGCAGGGCATAAAGGACCGCCCTCATCTCTAGGACACTGATATGGAGATGAGCCTCCAGAGGGGTCCACGTACCCTGGGACTTCACCCCGTCCAGGTGTGCTCCCCACCCTAGACCTGAGGCATCTGTGGTGAGGATTACCTTCGGGGACGGCGCTATAAATGGGACACCCGTGGAGAGCGACCGGGTCTAGCCACCACTGCCAGTCTTGAATCACGGTGTTCGTGATTCTGACCGGATGCTGCATGTGGTCTTGCCTTTGATCCCATTGCACCTTGAGCATCCACTGAGTTACCCGCATGTGGAGCCTTGCGAAAGGGACCGGTAGGAATGGCCGAGCCATGTGTCCGAGCAAGCGAAGGACCGACCTGGCAGGGACGGGTCTTGTTCGACGCACAACTCCTGATGAGGGATCTGATGCGCTCCGCTCTGTCGCCTGGAAGAAATGCTCTTCCTGAATGGTGTCCAGTACTGCGCTATAAATTGCAGCCTGCATGACGGTACCAGGAGAGACTTCTCATGGTTGATTAGGATACTTAGAGATCGGAACAGGTCCTGGGTGCTCTGGATTGCTTGTGAATACGCCTCTGGAGGCGGCCATGAGAGCCAATCGTCCAGGTACGGGAACACATAATGGCCCTGTCTCCTTAGAGACGCTGCCACGACTGCCATGCATTTGGTAAAGACCCTGGGTGCGGATGACAGTCTGAATGGGAGGGCTCGGAACTGAAGGTGGTGGTCGAGAAACTCGAAGCGCAGGAACCTCTTGTGTGCCTGAGCTATAGGGATGTGCAGGTATGCGTCCTGCATGTCTAGAGATGCTAAGAAGGCGTCTTGCTTCAGCATGGGAATGAGACCCGGAAGAGTCACCACGCGGAATCTCTTGTAGGCGATCGACTCTTCACTTCTACCATGGAAAGGCCAGACGACGGTCCGCTGGTGGACAAACATCGGGCCCCGCGCCAGCTCCACAGGGTGCCTGGTAATGGCGAGGGTTCCTGGGCTCTCTGACAGGACCGGGGTCGCCTGGCCTGGTCCTCGGGCTGAGTCAATTCCTCCTTGGTGATGGTCTCCTGACCGACGTCGGTCGGAGGTGTCGGGGTTCTCTTCTCAATAGGAGTGGGCGCCGGTCCCCCTACCGGCATCCGATGATGCGTTGGCCTGGCCGGTGACGGCTGTCTGGCCGACGGCGGCTCCGGGGATCTGCGGCGAGAGGATGACGACGGGCGCACCGGCGTCGGGTCCTGCGGTCTCTTCAGAGAGGTAAGCTCCATAGTCTTGCGAGGAGGCAAGGAAGCCGACCTGACGTTGGGTTCAGAAAGGCGGGAACCCGACTTATGGTGATGGTGGCGATCCCCAGACTTGACCAGGGCCCTGGAGGACGAGGGAAGGTCTGGCAGTCTTGGCCTGAGAAGAGGATGAAGACTTTGACTGCAGCAGGGGAGGCTGAGAGCTGGCCCGGAAGGGGAGCGGTCGGACCTGGAACCAGAGCTGCGTGAGTCTGAGGCCCTAGACGGGGACCTGGAAGGGGCCTTCTCCCTATGTTTCTCAGCGTGCTTGTGGGCCTTCTTTGAAGAGTCCCCCTTGGAAGACATGGTCTTAAGCTTTTCTTCCAGCAAAAATGCCTGAAGGGCCTTCTGGCGACGGATCCAGGTTCTGCTATTAAACCCCTGGCAAAAGGAGCAGGCTTGGGTGTCGTGGTCTGGGCCTAGGCACCGGACGCAGGCCGAGTGAGGGTCCTTGAAGGGATCTGCTTCCCACAAGCACACTTCGAGGAGTGACCGGAGGTCGGAGAGGACATCAGAGAAAACTTGATTGTAGAAAATCGAATTTCCGTGGGAAAGAACTTTACCACGGGTCGGCGTGCTAGAGACTGAACGAAGGGTGAGACATACAAGTCGGCGGTGGGGAAAGAACTGGGGAATCAAGGGGACCACTTCTTATGTACTACATCTGATGTCGGAGGCGGGATCACGCCGGGCGTCCGCTGAAGATAGCTAGCTAGAATTTTTCGGGGGTCCTGACGCCTGCCGGCTTCAGTCCTAATGGTGTAACCTGCTGCAAGAGCTGTGTCTTGAAGTAAGATCTTAATGTTCCTCTTCTGGAGACAACAGGTCTGGTCCTTGCACGGATAGTCTGGTGCTCCTTGGAAATAGGGGAGTTTCCTAGCACCCTGAAGGAGGCGGTGGT
This sequence comes from Neoceratodus forsteri, assembly GCA_016271365.2. Taxonomy (NCBI): domain Eukaryota; kingdom Metazoa; phylum Chordata; order Ceratodontiformes; family Ceratodontidae; genus Neoceratodus; species Neoceratodus forsteri. The sequence continues at coordinate 827,059,336 of CM057449.1, forward strand.
AACACCCATCTTGAAGAAAGCTTCTTTGGACCCCGACTGCCATGCAAACTACAGACCAATCTCTAATCTTCCCTTTATAGGGAAGATGATTGAGAAAGTAGTGGTTATACAGCTGGAGAACCATTTGACCATCCATGACATCTATGAACCCCTTCAGTCCAGTTTTCAAAAGAGACATAGTACTGAAACAGCGCTGGTTTTGGGTGCTCAGTGATCTCCTGATGGCTAGAGATCGGAAGAGCTGTTCCATCCTGGTTCTCCTAGATCTCTCATCAGTATTTGACACTGTGGACCATCAGGTATTGCTCAATTGTCTGAGGTTCATCTGTGGATTATCTGGTGTAGTCCTCAGGTGGTTTACATCTTACCTCACCAGAAGAACACAGAGTGGTGTCTGGGGTTTATTCCTCAGACCCAGTTTCTCTGTCTTGTGGGGTTCCTCAGGGTTCAGTATTGTCCCCCATGTTGTTCGCAGTGTACATGCTGCCCCTCGGAGACACTGTAAGAAGGTATGGGCTGAGGTTTCACTGCTATGCTGAGGATACCCAGCTCAACCTTTCTTTTGCACCTGACCAGGATGGAGCTCTCGGTCTTTAACAACTGCCTCATAGAAATCCAGGAGTGGATGGACTCGAGTTGGCTGAAGCTGAACTCGGATAAGACTGAGGTGCTGGTTGTGGATCCGGCGCACCAGATAGGGGGTTCGGGAGTTGGTTTGCCCTCAGGGCTATACCTTAGGGGCTTATCAATCCGACCTCTGAACAGGTGCGGAACCTGGGGGTAATTTTTGATGAAGGGCTAACTCTGCATTCACAGGTGTCTGCTGTCATCAAATACTCTTTCTATCACCTGAGGAACATCTCCAGGATTAAGCACCTTGTTCCGTCTGCGATCTTCCTACGCTGGTCCATGCCTTTGTGTCCATGTGCTTGGATTATTGCAATTCCCTTTACCTATGGCTACCTGGGGTGGAAATCTGCCACCTGCAGCCAGCTTCTGACAGGAACTTCTCGGTCCAGTCATATTTTGCCGGTGCTGCGCGGACTGCTCTGGCTGCCAGTACAGTGGTGGATCACCTTCAAAGTCGGTCTTCTGACTTTTAAAGCCCTACACGGACTGGGCCCGGACTACTTGAAAGAGCTCCTGGTTCCTTTCTGCTGTGGGCGATCGCTCCGCTCAGCTGATGAGGGTTTGCTAGAGATCCCGAGGGTATGCTTAAAATCTTCTGGGGCTCGGGCATTTATGTTTGCGGCCCCTACCCTCTGGAATTCTCTACCCCATCAGCTACGGGAGTGCGCAATCGTGGAGGGATTTAAACAGGCCTTGAAAACTTATTTGTGGAGTCAAGCGTTTGGTGGTTAATTTCTTCTTCTGACTCTATTAGTTGTTTTATTGCTGTTTTATATTTTTAGGACACTGAGTTGTCTGATGTGTTTTAAACTTTGTTAGGTGCCTTGGTTTTTGAAAGGCGCCATAGAAATAAAGCTTATTATTATATTATTATTATTATTATCTTCAAGAAGATCAGACAGAGATTGATTGATTTAAAGTAAATTCAGACTCCATCACGGAGAAAAATTTAGGATGAGTCCAAAGCACCAACCTATCTTAATGGAAGCTCTAATAAGAAGGGTCAACAACCAGAGCCTTAAGCTCAGAGACCTGTTGCATGGTGACTGCCACCAGAAGCAGGGCTTTCTGGAACAGAAACCTGAGGTCAAAGCAGGCGGCAGATTCTAACAGAGCTTTCACAGGAAATACAGCCCAGGCTGAGGTCCCAGGTTGAAACAGGCTAATGGACTGGGAGAGGGGGTTGTATAAAGAATACCACTCACACAGAAACCTCCAGTTCAGACACAGATTTCCCTTCAATGAGTCGTACACGCCCGGACCTGATATCTCTGAACCAGGGGAAGGTCTTCCATCTGGACCTTCAATCCCTGCACCTCACAGCCTGGTACCCGAGCGGCTAGAGTTCCAGGCTTTGGGTCTTTCCAAAGAGGTCTACACCGTGGTGGAGCATCCAGAAAGGAATCGACCAGGAAATGTTATGCCTTCAAACAGAAAAGGTTTTCCATTGATGTCAGGTTAAGGGTCTGAACCCTTTATCCTGTTCTGTGGCTAACACTCTCAACTACCTTTGGTCTCTCTCCAAAGGGGGTCTGTGGTCATCGGCCCTTAGGGTGCACCTGGCAGCCATTTCTGCTTACTGGGTGCAGGCCAGTCAGCCGCTTTTTCAAAGGCCTGGATCACATATCCCCTCCGGTGCGTGACCCTCCACCTCCATGGGATCTACTGCTGGTATTGGCGAAGCTCATGGGCAAGACATTTGAACCAATGTACAAGTGTGAGCTGTCACACTTGCCGTGGAAGACAACCTTCCTGGTGGCTATCACATCTGCCAGAAGGACAGGGGAGCTCCAGGTGCTTTCGGTGGACTCCCCTTATCTGGTCTTCCACAGGGACAAAGTTGTCCTGCGCCCCCACCCGAAATTCCTTCCGAAGGTATCTGTCAGAGTTTCATCTTAACCAGGTGTTGACTCTGCCGGTATACTACCCTAATTACACTTCGGAGGCCGAGTACAGGCTCCATACTTTGGACCCGAGACATGCTCTCTCCTATTACAAGGACAGGACAGCGGAAATTCGTGGAGAGGTTTGTGAGCTGTTTGTCACCTACGCTGAAGCCGCTTCTGGCAGTCCTGCAGCCAAACGGACCATTACAAGATGGATTATATCATGCATAAGTCTGTACTATAAGTTGGCAGGCAAGGAACCTTCCAGAGGGATAAGAGCTCATTCTACCCGCCATACTGCTGCATCGGTGGCTGCTTCCAGGGACATCCCTATTCAGGAAATGTGCTGAGCTGCTACCTGGAAGTAAGCAAACACCTTCATCACCCACTACCACACTAACCTTGAGTCACTCCGGGATGCTGGTTTTGGGACCTCAGTTCTGCAATCTTTGTTCCCTAAGCAGGGGGTGTGCGCCTTGCCTCCCTCCACCCGGCAAACTGCTAGGAGTCTGCCAACAAGTGTGGATGAACAACATATCCACGATCCTAGAAGAACAGGTTACTCACCTGTAACAGTAGTTCTAGGAGTGGTGTATGTTGTTCATCCACTCGGACCCACCCAACCTCCCCAGCTGCGGGCTCACACAACATGACTTCTAGCGGGTTAAGATCTGGAGTTATGGGGCAGAGCCGAGGTATATACCAACCGGGTGGGTGGGAGGAGCCAGCTTGAAGACTTCTGGCAAGATTTAAAGGGGAAGGGACATGCCAATAAATGTGGATGAACAACATATCCACGATCCTAGAAGAATAATTTTTAATTTTCAAAATCCTATTTTTTTGACAGAAATGAAGCAAACCAAAGGCATGGCTTTGTAGAGGGGGTCACCCTGAACAAAACCCATGCCTCATTTAGCCCTAAGGTCACCTGTGGAAAAAGCTACGACATTTTGTTTGACTGGAAAACTAAAAACAAGCTGGCGGCTCACAAACTAAGAATTTTTCTGACGGACTAGGATTTTCCTTCGCAAGATAGCAAAATCCTTGACCGTGAGGCAATTCTTAGGTCGCAAAATATACACATACATTTTGGACTGAACTGAGCATGCTCAGAACTCAAAAATTAAAAATGTAATAACTTTTCAACAGATTAATATTTTTTTTACCAAACCAATGCTGGATTGTTCTCCTTGACCCAAACTCTTTCTATGTTCCAAACTGCAGACCGAAAGACCACACAGTGTGGTCACAGTGCCACGGGCAAAAAAACATGTCAAAACTGTTGAACAGTGCATTTTTTGGCATTTCGCTTCACAGAAACTGTATGTCCAACCAAAATGCAACTTAGTAAATCAAGAGATCTACCATACCAGACCGTACATTCCAAATTTCATGCAAATTCGTTGAACGATTGCAAAGCTATTAACATGCAAAATTTGAGGTTTAACATTAAAGTGCCTACTCAACCTTAACTATAAGGGTGCGACTGCACCCCATTATATATATTTATAAATATAATTGCATAACTTTAGTGATTTTAAACAACTTTTTATCCAAAACCTAACATGTCTTTTCTCCTTAGTAATAATTTAATGATATTTTCATTCGTTATGTTCAGTCTATCTCTCCCACCTCCGTTTACCCTTCTCCCTTCCCCCTCTCATTATTTCTCTATGGTGGTACAGTAAACAAAAGGTTACTCACCTGTAACAGTAGTTCTAGGAGTGCTATATGATGTTCATCCACACTGTCTGGTAGTCGACTTTCCCTTTAAGATTCACTGGAAATGTCTTCAAGCTGGCTCCTCCCACCCACTCGGGTGGTAACTCCCATGGCTCTGCCCCATGACGCCAGATCTGGCCCGCTGGTAGCAGAGTTTGTGCACTGAAGCTGGGGAGGTCAGGTGGGTCCATGTGGATGAACATCATATACCACTCCTAGAAAGTACAGTTATGTAAGAACTTACCATAACAGTAGATCTTCGAGAGAGGTTCTTGCAGTAGGTATTCACATACAGGACTGACCCGCCAGGTGTCAGGACCCCATGGAAATATTTTTAGCTAGCAGTCTCTGTCGGGGGACCGCCCCATCAGGTAACTAGCATCATACGACGTCAGTATAAAGGGGCAGTCCCCCACGCCCACCTTCCAGTTCTTTCCCCGTCAAGGGCCAAAAGAGGCAAGACGAGAGGGAAGAGGATATTCCCCCCATGGAAATGGAGCCAATAAAGCTTAGGGGGACAGAGGGTGGGAAGGAAATACCTACTGCACGAGCCTCTCGCGAGGATCTACTGTTATGGTATGTCCAAACTGTAGTGTTCCGTAAAGGTATGGACAGAAGTCCAAGTTGCGGCTGCACAGATGTCTGCCACTGATACATTCTTGAAACAAGTCACAGAGGTAGCTACTCCTTTGGTGGAGTGACCACTGACTTGACACAGAAGGGTCTTGTTGTACTTGTCATAACAGAAAGTGATACAATGAGCCAACCATTTTGATAGGCATTGCTTAGAAACAGCACTGCCTTCTCTTTTGTAAGCAAAAGAGACAAAAAGCTGATCAGTTTTCCTGAGATCCTTAGTCCGAGTGGAGTAGTATCTCAGGATTCTGTGAACATTCAAAATATGCAAGAGATACTCCCCTTGATTGGAGTGTTGTGTAAAGAAAGCAGGTAGCTCGATGGATTGATTCAGCATAGATTCAGCCACCACCTTAGGGAGAAACTTAGGGTTGGTGCATAGCGCAACACGTTCCTTGTGGAAAATCAAGTATGGAATTTTGCACATCGAGGCCTGGAGTTTGGAAATGCACCGAGCAGAAGTAATGGCCATTAGGAAGAGTGTCTTCCAAGAAAGGAACTTTAAATTTGCTGTAGCTGCCAGCTCGAAGTGGGGACAGGGTAAGCTTCTCCAGAATGAAATTCAAGTCCCAGGAAGGGGCAGGAATGCGGATGGGGGGGTCTCAAATGGAGAAACCCCTCTGAGGAAGGTTTTGGAGGCTTCCAACTGGGCAAAAGTCCTGTCCCTGAAGGGAATATGGTAGGCTGAAATAACAACCAAGTAAACCTTTAATGAGGAATGGCTGAGACCAAGATCGAAGAGGTGATGCATGTAGTCCAGGACTTTATTGACTGGGCATGAGAAAGGTTTTCCACTTTATGGCGTGGGCGGACCTGGTGGAAGGTTTTCTGGCCTCTACCAAGATGTCTGCTACGAGCGGAGAAACTCCGAAGCAGGCTTTTGCTATGTCTGCAGGGACCACGCACGTAAATGAAGGGATTTGTGACCTGGATGAACAAGGGTCCCCTGATCCTTGGTCAACAACTGTTGCGACAGAGGAAGAGGAAGTGGAGGTTCCTCTGAAAACTGTTGCAGAAGAGAGAACCAAACTTGCCTGGGCCAGAAGGGAGTGATGAGAATCATTCGAGCTCCCTCCGATCCGAGTTTGTTCAGGACCCTCGGAATTAAGGGAATGGGAGGGAAGGCATAAATGAATCTGTCCCTCCAAGCGAGAGACAGAGCGTCCCACCAAAAAATGTTTCACCCTGGAGTGAGCAAGGAGAAGGCGGGAAGTTTTGTGTTTTGGGGAGAAGTGAAGAGGTCTATCTGAGGTGTTCCCCATCGCTGAAAGATGTCGTGTAACACTTCTTGATCCAATTCCCACTCGTGGGATCTGGCTGAGGATCGACTGAGTTGGTCCACCAGTGTGTTTTCCACTCCCGGAACGTAAATCACAGTCAAGTGAAGGTGATGCTGGGTTGCCCAATGCTAGACTCTCATCACTTCCAGGCACAGGGGGTAGGAATGTGTTCCTCCCTGCTTGTTGAGATACCAGACTACGCACATTGTCTAATTGCATGAGGAGATGATCAGGGAGGCTGAGGGAGTGTAAAGCCTGAAGGGCATAAAGGTCTGCTCTCAGTTCGAGCACATTTATGTGCAGATTTTGTTTGAACTTGGACCAGCTGCCCTGAGTCCTGAGAGACCCTAGATGGGCACCCCAGCCTTCTCCTGATGCATCTGTCGTCAACGTCTGGGAGGGGGGTTCGATGTTGAAGTGAACTCCCAGGCATAGGTTCTCCTGAACCATCCACCAATGCAACTCCCTGATCATGGGATCGGAAACTAGTACCTCTTGGTCTAGACTGTCCAAGGTCTGGTCCCACTGCGACTGAAGTGCCCACTAAGAGATCCTCATATGGAGCCGAGCGAGTGGAACTGTCGCAATAGCAACCGCCATTAGCCCAAGGAGGCGGAGGACTGACCTGGCATCGACCTTCCTGCTACTGGACAGAAGACGGGCCTGAGTCTGAAGGGTGTCTACCCTGTCCAGAGGCAAAAAGGCTTTGCCAATGGTCGTGTCCAGAACCAACCCTATAAATTGGTGGCGCTGGCAAGGGACCAAATGGGACTTGGCCTGGTTGATGGTGATACCCAGGCTGGTGAAAACCTGCAGGGTAAGGGAAAGTGAGTGCATGAGTTCCTCCCTGGACTGGGCTGCCAGGAGCCAATAGTCCAGGTACGGGAATACCTGTACTCTCTGGCTACGCAGGTAGGCCGCTACCACAGACAGGCATTTTGTAAATACTCAGGGTGAGCTGAGGAAAGACCAAATCGGAGGGCCTTAAAATGGTAGTGGTCCTCCTGAAAGCAAAAATGAAGGAATTTGCGATGGGAAGGGCATATGGAGATATGCAGGTAGGCATCCTGCATGTCCAGAGCTCATAGCCACTGTCCCTGCCAAAGAAGTGGTGGAAGGCTCTGCAAAGAGAGCATTCTGCAGTGTTTGTACTCCACCAACATGTTCAGGGAGCTGAGGTCTAGGATAGGCCTCAGATCTCCAGTCTTCTTTGGAACTAGAAAAAAAGGGAATAGTAACCTGCTCCCCAAAGATGGTTGGGAACTGGTTCTATCACCGCCTTCAAGAGAAGGGAGATGACTTCCTCTAGGACCAGAGGAAGAAGCTGCGGGGAGTTAGACCACTGGGGGGGGGGTTTGGGGTGGTTTCTGCAGACAATGGAAATTATGTACCTACCGTAATTCTGATCTTTCTGTGTATCTTCATCATTCATCACCTTTGGGTACTTGGCCAGAGGTCATGACATTTATAAGCGACATTGCAGAGGGACTGGAAGGAAAAGTATGTCTCTTTGCACATGACACAAAGATCTGCAACAGAGATGATGCACAAGGTGGGGTGGAAAGGATGAGAAGGGACTTGGCAAGGTTAGAGGAATGGTCAAATGTATGGCAGCTTAGATTTAATGCTAAGAAGTGCAAGGTAATGCACCTGGGAAACAAAAACCCAGGGGAAGAGTACACAATGGGGGTGAGAGATACTAACAACAACAAAATGGAAAGGGACCTGGGGGTAGTCATATCAGATGACTTAAAGGTGGGTAAGCAATGTGAGAGGGCAGTAAGGAGGGCTGGGGGGATACTGGGATGCATAGGGAGAGGCATCACCAGTAGAAAACAGGAAGTTGTTATCCCTCTGTACAGACAGCTGGTGAGACCCCATCTGGAGTATTGTGTGCAATTCTATAGACCCAATCTCCGCAAGGATATAGACAAGATGGAAGCAGTCCAGAGGAGGGCAACTAAAATGGTGCAGGGTCTGCACCAGAAGACATATGAAGAGAGACTAAAGGAGCTTAATATGTATAGCCTCGTGGAAAGGAGGGAGAGGGGGGACATGATAGAAACTTTCAAGTACCTCAAGGGAATCAACAAAGTCCAAGAGGGTAACATCTTTCAAAAAGAGGTGTGCAAGAACAAGGGGCACAATTTGAAAGATTGAGGCGGCTCAGAGGTAATGTAAGGAAGTATTTTTTCACAGAGAGGGTTGTGGATGCATGGAACGACCTTCTGGAAGAGGTTGTGGAGTCAAAAACAGTGGATGAATTCAAGCATGCATGGGACAGTCATAAGGCAATTCTAGGGGGTGGGGGTAGAAAGAAGTAGGCTGCTGGTTAACTAGGATCTGCAGCTTATCCATTAGGTAGGGAAATAGGCAGACTGGGTGGGCCAAGCGGTCCTTATCTGCCGTCAAATTCTATGTTTCTATGACCCATTAGAACTTTATTTTGGATGGCTGGAGTCGAGACAGCACCGTGCCACCTCGATGCCGATCACTGCGTGGGGGCGCTCATGGGTTGGTCGTTAGGTGTTGTTGACCCTGTCCTCCCGCCAGCTCTGAGTCGCTGTAGAGGTGAGAAAAAGGGTTGGGAGGGTGGGACAAGGAAGTCCAAGGGACAGACAAGGAAAGGATGTATAAATTAAAACGAGAAATACATGACTGAGAGGACAGAACAAGTTTGAAGACTAAGGGGATTGGCTAGGGGCCCCAATCTCTGGAAGTAGAATAGGAGGAGGAAGGAAGGGTAAAGGAGTTTTAGAAGTAAGGATAAGAGAGAGAGGGGGGAAAAACAGGAGAAACATACCCTGTAACCTTGACCTGTCTCCGGTTTGTATAGGAACTGTGAAGGTGTAGCCAAGAGGCTAACTGCCAGAATTCAAGGCGCATAATCACTGGCAATAACTCCTACAAAGTAGAATCGGCTATTCTGGAAGAAAAGACAGGATCCAGGGATATCTCCCCCCTCTCCAAAGGAGATTTTGGTGTAAGAAACCTAGTTTCTTAAATTAACTGAGGTTCTGTCAAAGGACAAGGAAATCAAAGGATTGAAGGAGAGAAGAAAAGAAAGGAGGGCAACTGCCAACCCCCACCCCACAGGGGTGGAGCCGAAGCACTGAAGAAGGAGTGCCTATCATCCTGACCACTCTTCTCCTAAAGAAAATTATCCCCATGTGCCCCAGATTACCCCACTCCTGGCTAACAGAAAGGAGGGGGGTGAGGATGGGCACAGAGAGGGAGTGGGACCCAGAGACTGAGGCCCCAGGGGGATGGAGAGTGGGATTGTGATGAATGGTGAAGATACACAGAAAGATCAGAATTACGGTAGGTACGTAATTTCCAAATCTTATCTGTGTCAATCTTCAGCATTCATCACCTTTGGGTGAGTCCCGAGGCCCCCCCCCCGAAGGGGGCTTTTAACCCTAAGGGACTGAGTTCCTTAGCTCTCAGTGGGTGACACACTAAGAGGGAGAACCTTCAGGGGTTTGGAGAGGCCCGAGAGTGGGGAGAGTGAGACAGGGACCCCCAGGAGGGGGTAGGAAGTTGCCCTGACAGATGCCGTCTCACCCTACGGGAGAAAAGATATGTTCTCTGGTGAGCGGAGTTAATCACCCTACGTCAGGCCAAGGGTGACAACCGGGAGAGACACAGCCATGACATCCGTCTAGTGCACATCGCTGTCCCTACGACCCTGGTAGCTACCTCACTGGCGTAATATGATGCCCTTGCTTGGTGCCTTGCTAACTGCAGGCCATGTGGAGAGAGTGCAATGGCTTATCTGGTTTGCTCCATGTCAGGCATCGAAGCTAGTTGACCTAGCCTGGACCACAAGAACCTGTCATAGGATGCATAGTGGGCCTGATGTTCTGCAATAGAAAGCAGCAATCGTGCAGAGTAGAATGTCCTCCTCCTCTAGAAGTCAAAATCCAAGGAATCTTGATCTGGGTTCACAGCGGGACGGTCATGTCAGACAAATCTAACTGATTTCTTTGGCTGGGTGACCAATGTAGTAGACCAGGGAGGGTCTTTGAAAAAGCGCCCGACCACAGTCTCCTGTGCCAATGTCGGCTGACCGGCCCGCGCCCGGTAAGCAGAAATGGCTGCCAGGTGCACCCTATGGGTCGATGACCGTAGACCCCCCTTTGGCGAGAGACCAAAGGTAGCTGAGAATGTTAGCCATAGAGCAGGATAAGGGGTCCAGACCCTTACCCTGACACTGAATGAAAAATCTTTTCCATTTGAAGGCATAACACTTCCAGGTCGATTCCTTTCTAGATGCCTCCACCACAGTGAAGACATCTTCGGAAAGACCCAAAGCCTGGAACTCTAGCCACTCAGGTACCAGGCTGTGAGGTGCAGGGACTGAAGGTCCAGATGGAAGACCTTCCCCTGGTTGAGAGATATCAGGTCCAGGTGTGTGCAAAGCCGCTCCGGGGCCTGCAGCTGAGGCTGAGGAGATCCGGACACCAGAACTGACGCCGCCAGTCTGAGGCTACCAGAATCACCTTCACCTTGTCCCTCCTCAACCTGAGTAACCCCTTGTGGATCAAGGGAAATGGAGGGAAGGCGTAGAGGAGGCCTGGGGTCCACGGTCTCGAGAAGGCATCCCCCTGCAGCGAGCCCTGCTGAGGAGGGCGGCATAGTACAGCCTCAGCTTGTTTTTTCCTTGGAGGCAAACAGGTCCACCATCGGTTTACCCCAATGGGAAAATAGGCTGTAAGCTACCTCTGTATGGAAAGACCACTCGTGCGATGTCTGGCCTATGCGGCTGAGAGTATCCGCCAGCTGGTTCGAGGCTCCTGCCACATGGATGGCTAGGAGATCCGCCTCCAACCGGCTTACGAGGGTCCAGAAGTGGAGCGCCTCCTTGCACAGCAGATGGGAGTGCGTGCCGCCTTGTTTGTTGAGGTAGTACATGGCCGTGGTATTGTCCGTCTGGACTTGAACCACTTGACCCCAGAGCTGAGTAGCGAAAGCTGACAGTGCCAGTCTGACTGCTCTGAGTTGCAACAGGTTGATGTGGCATCGGGACTCCACCGGGGTCCACAACCCGTGGGCCCTGATGTCCCCCATGTGGGCTCCCCAGCCCATGAGAGAGGCATCGGTCATAAGGACGACCGTCGGCTCGAGGCGGACAAACGGGATCCCTTCCTGCAAATCGGTCTGGGGCGGTCCACCATTGGAGAGCGTCCCAGATCTTCTGGGTTACAGTGATCAGCTGGTTGAAATGACCATATCGCTGAGTCCACTGGGTGGCTAGCTCCCATTGGAGGGGGCGCATGAGCAACCAGGCCCAATGGACCACCGAGGTACACACCGCCATGTAACCCAGAAGGCGCAGAAAGTCCCGGGCAGGGCGCAACTGCCCAACCAGAAATGATTAGGCACAGGAGGAAAGAACCTCCGCCCAGTCCTCCAGGAGCCGAGCTCTGGCTTGACAAGAGTAGAGCTCTGCCCCGATGAAGCCCATCACCTGGGAAGGCATGAGTTCTGACTTGGCCTCGTTGATCAGGAGGCCGAGTTGGGAGCAGGTCTGGAGGGCCAGATCCCTGGATCTCTCCACCTCCTGCTGGGTGGAACCTGCCAGGAGCCAATCGTTTGGGGTAAGGGTAGATTCTGACTCCCTGACGCCGAAGATGGGCCGCCACCACTGCAATGCATTTGGTGAAGATCCGTGGGGCCGATGACAGGCCGAACGTCATGGCTCGGAACTCGTACAGGGTCTTCTCGACGCGCAGACATACCAGAGGGCGACCTCGAGTGATGCCTTCTCTTTTTTGACCTGTGGGCCGAAGAAGAGCTCGAGGCCGAACGGCACCGAGAATGCGACCGTTTATTTTTATGCCGGCGGGGGGACCGCCCATCCCCCCGGGCATCGGACTGACCGTAGTCGGAACCCCGCTGAGGAGAAGGAGGCTGACCGGACCCAGCCCGGCTGACTGAACAGCTTTCATACGAAGTCTCCCTACCGTCACCTGACCTGCTCATGGTCGACTCCGTCCAGTAGGCTGAGACTTCTTCAAGTAAGTTAAATTTAAATATTAGAAAAATTTTACGAAAAATAGAATAAAACTAAGCGATACTACTAACGTGATAATGTTACAAAAAAACAAACTGAAAACTATGCGCTAGTTTGAAGTTTGACTCCCGACAGGCGAGCGACGTCGTCACTGAAGCGCACTCGACGGCGGGGAAAAAAGGAACTGAGTCGGTTGGAGGGTCGTCGCCGAGATGGTCATTACCGCTCGAGCCGCTGCTCGCGGCGCCGTGTCTCGCGGCGCAGTCTCTCGCGCCGACCCTCCAGCAAAAAGTTTGCTCCCGATGGGTCTTAGTGCCTCCGGCGCCAATCCCACTAGTGTGAATGAGTGGTGGAGACTTATGTCCAGGAAGATCCACATGTTTCGCTCCAAGGATGGTATGATCTGGGACAGAGTGACCATCCGAAAGGTGCAAGACTTGAGAAACTGATTCAGGTCGTGGAGATCTAGAATGGGGTGCCAACCCCCTGCTCGCTTGGGCACCAGGAAGTACCTGGAGACAAAGCCTGGGTCTGCTGGAGGATCCGCCACGGGAGCTACTGCCTCCTTGTGGAGGAGCTGAGCTACGTCGTCTCGTAGAGCCGACAGGGTACACATGGAAATCGGTTCCTCCCGAGGGGCACGGGCTTGGCTGGGAGGGTACTGCTCGAACTCTAGAGGCAGTCCCAGACTGACCACTTCCAGAACCCACCTGTCCAAAGTGATAGCAGACCAGGCGGAAAGGAAGTGGCGGAGCCGACCCCCCATGGGAGGACCAAGAGCTGGCATGACAGAGATAGGGGTGGCAACCCCCATCTCGTCACTAGGCAGGCTTAGAGGAGGAGAAGGAGGCTCCAGGACCTGAGCCTCTGCTTCCTTTGCGGGCCTGTTGGGGTCCAGGCTTGGGTCGAGGGCACCAAGCTTGAGCCTGCTGCTGATGCTGATGTTGCTGTCCCCCTTGATAGGAAGGCTGCCGGACTGCAGAGGAAGAGTGCCGAAAGGGCTTCTTCTGCTGGTCCTTGCCCGAAGTACCCTTGGCAGAAGTGGCATCCAAGGTGGCACTGAACTGCTCTATGCGCTGTAGGTGATCAGCCACTCCTGGACCAAACAAGTCGGTCCCCAGGAAAGGCACATCAGCAAGCTTATGCTGAGTATCCACCGGGAAGGAGGAAAGCCTCAGCCAAGCCCTGCGCAAGAGGCCACTGCGGTGGCCATTGAGCGGGCACAAGAATCCCCGATGTCCACGGCCGTCTGAAGCTGCTGTTTGGCAACAGCACGGCCCTGGTCATGGACCTGTTTGACCGTGGTCTGCATGTCTGCGGAGAGATTAGGGAGGACTTTGTCTAATGACCAGAGAAGGGCATGAGAGAAGTGTGCCGTAATAACAGCCAAGCTGTCCTGACGAAGGCCCAAAGAAGAGGCCGCATACACCTTTCGGGAAGTGTGGTCCATATTCCTGGACTCTTTGTCCGGAGGTCGATCGGTGTCAGCCGAACTGCCAGTAAGCCTGAACACAGAGGCGGTCACCAGGCTCTCAGCCGAAGGGTGCTCTGTGAACCCCGCAAGGGACCCTATGGGCACCACATACTTGTGGGCCATGCGGGCAGATGGTGCTGGGCAGGTGGCAGGGCGCTGCCAAAGTTCAAGGGCCAGGCCAACAATGGCTTCGGCCACTGGACAGGCCTCCGTTTGGGTATCCCCTCTCCTAAGAATATCTGAGAGAGAGTACCCCGCCTTTTTCTGGATAGATTCCAGGGGCATTCCAGTGGAGTCGGAAATGAGATGGAGAATCCCTTGGAAGGAGGAAGGGCCTTCCTCCATCCCTGTGCCAACGGACGACTCATCATCCCCAGGATGAGAGTGGAGCCTGGTGACATCAGAGTCAGAGGAGTCGAGATACAGTGGTCTACCACCTAAATCACCCTCGATCCGCCGAGGGCGGTCCGGGGTGACCGTAACCGATAGACATCGGGAAGTCCGGTGTCCATTCAGTCCTCTTTCGAGGGAGCCCCTCCCACAGGCTGTTTAGGTGGCGGTTCCACCTGAATAGGTGGAGAGACTGGAATAGACCAAACCGGGGGACGGGCCGACCCCATGGGCGGAGAGAACCAAAGGCTTCGGTTCCGGAGGGGTTGGCTTCGGCCTGGGAGGCGAGAGCCAAGTAAAGGCCGGGGTGGGTGGTGGAGCCGGCTTCTGCCTGGTCAGGATCAGCTGTTGCCACATAAGGTCCTCGTAACGCTGACGGAGTTTCCGCCGGAGCCTCTCCTTGTCCGGGGAGGATGAGGATGACCTGCGGCACTGCTTCTTCTTACAGCGCTTATGGCTCTTCCTCAGTTGTTCGGCCAGGGGGTCCTGGACCTCGACCGTTATCGGGGAGGCCGACTCAGTCGATCGGGAGACACTGGAGGGATCAGCGAAACCCGAGGGTACAGAACTGGATCCTTAATGGGGACGCCAGCGGGCTGGGTCTCCTCATAAGGAAATACCAGTACTGGAGTCCGTTCTAAGGAGTCGATGGCCACGGCCGGTGACAAAGGGTCGATCGGGTTGAGGATTATCTCGACTTTGTCGGCCACTTCCTCGGTCCCCTGGCCAGACGGATGATCCGTGAAGCCAAAGGCTGAGGATGCGATCTCGACCAAGGTCGAGACTGCGTGTTCTTGGGACTTGGACCTTTCTCGGTCCCAAGAACGTCTTCGCCGAGACGAAGACAACGGGTCCTTTTCTCTCTTCCCAGAGCGGGAGAAGTGTGAGCCCGAGGGTGCCTTCACCCTGGGTGGGGAGAGACTGGCACAACTCCTTAAAAGAGCCCGTAAAGGTGGAGCTCAGGTTCAGAGAAACAAAGAAGCTCCAATTGGCCGAAGGACGAGTGGTTTCTTCCTCGAACACCTGCGTACGTTCCAGCTGCTTGACGGAGCCCGCGGCCGCAGAAACCACCCACCTAGCCTCCTTCGACTTCACCGGAGGGTTCCTTTTTTCTGGTCTCCCCAGCTTCAAGCGTGCCTTGCGATCATCCAGGACGTTGGGATAGAAGGCCCAGCAATATCTATAAGATGAGGTGTCATGGCTGACACCTAGGCAGTAGACGCACGTGAGGTGGAGATCGGTGTGCAACATCTTCTGGCTGCAGGGACACTGGCGAAATCCCAGGGAAGATTTCTCCTCCATGATCAATGCTGTGAAAGCGCAATCGCTAACTCGAACGAGTTTTAGTTTCGGTAAAACCGACAGTTTGAAAGCCAGGGCCTACGAAATGTGAGAGCACGAGGGAGGCAACCTGCATCTTCCAGTTGAAAGGAAGATCTGGCGTCATGGGGCGGAGCTATGGTATATACCACCCAGGTGGATGGGAGGAGCCAGCCTGAAGACTTCTGGCAGATTTAAAGTGGAAGGGGGACAATGCCAAACAGTGTGGATGAACAACATATCCATGCTCCTTGAACAGAGAGTTGTCCTGTTCTGATGACAACCAGTTGACAGGGTTGAGAAAAATCTCAGCCGCATCATCGGCTGGCGTTTCGACCGAATGGCCCAACGGTGTTTCCGTGAAGCCAGCAGCCAAGGCTGCGGTTTCGACCGAGGTCAAAACGCGAGAGTCCTGAGACAGAGAACGCTCCTGGTCCCAGGAACGTCGACGGTGAGTCTTCTCATTTTCTTTTTTGACTCCTTCTTGCAAAGTGGGAGCTGTGTGACCCAGAAGGGCCTTGCCCTTTATTCGGGAGGGGACTGGCACAGTTCCTTGAAGGAGCCCGAATAAGTGGAGCCCAATCTGAGTGGAACAAAAGCAGAAGCCGAGGAGGACTGCTCGTCAGCCTGAGCCTTCTACTCTTCGAAAGCCGTAAGTTGTTCCAGCTGCTCAGCAGAACCAGCAGCCGTGGATACCCAATCCTTTGGTGGGAAAGCTGTTGCCCGAGATGTCTAGCCCCACATTGATGTGCTGCTGGCAAGGATAAGAATGTGATTTGTTCACCAGGACACCTACTGTAGCTGGTCCAGTATACCTTTGTCCTGTTTATAGTAAGAACAGTCCACTGTGTCAAATGAACAAACCTAGTGGAAAGGTGGAAACACAGGGATAGGGTTTCACCACAGCGGAAAAGACTCTGAAAGAGTTCTGCAACCTGCCTCACAAGGACCAAGCACAGTGCTCAAAGCAGAGACTTTTACTCCCAGCATACTGAAAGCCAGACCCTTCTCTGCGCTTTCGTGAAAGAAATCCGAACTCAGTAGCACAGATGCCTTCCTATTTCTAATGCCTGCTTTAAAAAAAAAAAAAGAACATCAGAAGCCCTCCCAATATAGACCAAGATTTATTTGCAGAGCAAAGTCTGAGGTGTCAAGTCTTTACTACGTATGAAAATGATCTGACAGTTGAGACTCAGTTGCGCGATTACTGCTTGGATTGGTCGGAACTACTTTGAACATTCTGGGGCAGAGAGCATGTGCAGGCTACCTGTTTAAAGCAGTCAGTAAATGAAACAACTAACGTTAGACTACTTTTTTTTAATGAACAAAGTTTTTATTACATTTTAAGCAAACATTTGAAAACAGAAGTATAGATATATTAACACAACTACAAAACCTGTTTTCAGATGTCATTTGGATAGTAAAATAGTCAAGGTCAAGTGTTTTTCTTTTATCTTCTTCCAATGTTGTTACACTAAAGTACTTATTGTAGGGCTACAGGTTAGGGTTTCTGCTTACGTATCTTGTTAGAGACCCATTCTGTAGGGGCAATATCGCACTCCAGGGTGTGCAGTAGCTATATCATCACACCCACTGGGTGGCTGAAGGCTCTCGACAGCTTAACTCACTGGGGCGTACACCAATGTGGCTTACTGCCTATCTGTTGTGCGTTATTGTTCACACAAATTAGAAATTCAACAAGGGCATTATTTAAAGCTACAACAACAACACATTTTAATCCAGTATGCTCAAACACCTTACAATATAATGATTTTTCCTCTATATTCCGCTGTTCTCACCTGTGTCTGAATGTCATCCCCAGTGACAATGTTTCCTACGGCTCGTAGTGCAGGAGAGACCACTTTATAGTCACTGTGCCTATACAGACAAGAGAAATCAGAAGACATGCTTATTCTTCACCCATATGATAACGGCTGAAACAAACTGCACATCAGCCTGCATTTTTTTAAATCTTCCTTTTATTCCACTGCTCTACACGGCTTCCAAAATGGCAGACAAACTCGGGTCAAAATTCCATTTAGCCAGCTTAATTCCAGTTTATGGCCAGTTTGGCTATCTGAAAAACGAGCAACAGAATTTGTTATTTTTGATTAAATGTATATTTCTGCAACCTGAAATTTGATTTTAGCCAGCTGGAATTTTGATATGTGGTCCAAAGGTGCCAACAGAAAACACCCCTAATAAAGTGCAATTTTTTCCAGTTGCTTGCTAGCAGTAGATTGCAACACGGCTACAAACTTCTTCACTGTGGTCCTGTGCCAAAATGCTAAACAGCATCCATGTAAACACCAACTCTGCAGTTGTTAGGCTTCCTGTGATTAACATCTAACAGACTTCTGTTAGTGGGGAGAGGTATAAATGTTAATAAAGTGCATGGTCCACTGAGACATTTAGGGAACTGCTGACATAGTGAGGACTGAATTATGACTTGAAAGCAGTCCTAGAATTCAAAAGAACAGTTATTCAAGTTGTAAAAGTAGCTCTTCGAGAGAATCTTCCACTGGGCCACACCTTTGGAACATTAAGCCTTCAGTGTCAGGAGCATTCAGAAATGTTTGTTAGTAGGGGGCCACCCACTATGACGTGCAGTGCCTATATAATCGTGGGCAACCCCAATACTCCTCGGTTCTTTCTCCTGCAGTTTCCATGGATCCCTGCTGTAGAGAAGTTTAGATAGCCTCTTACTGTGAGGAACTAGGAAACTACACTAGTACCAGGAACACAAGGAGAGGCATGGGACTGGAAAAACAGGTTACTCACCTATAACAGTAGTTCCAGGAGTGGTATTATGTTGTTCATCCACACTGTTTGGCATGTCCCTTTCCCCTTTAAATCTTGCTGGATGGTCTGAAAGCTGGCTCCTCCCACCCACCAAGGTGGTATATCTCTTGGCTCCGCCCCTCAATGCTAGATCTTGCCTGCTGAAAGCAGAGGGTTGTGTGTCGAAGCCAGGGAGGTCAGGTAGGTTTGTGTGGATGAACAACATATACCACTCCTAGAACTACCGTTACAGGTAAATAACCTGTTTTTCTAGGATTGTGGATATGTTGTTCTATCCACACTGTTTGGCAGACTCCTAGTAGTTCTCTGGGAGGAGGGAGGCAAGGCACACACCCCCTTCTTAGGGAACAGAGATTGGAGAACTGAGGCCCCAAAACCAGCATCCCGGCGCGACTCTAGGTCGATGTGGTAATGGGAAATGAAGGTGTTTGCTGACTTCCAGGAAGCAGCCCTGCAGATATCCTGGATAGGGACGTCCCTAGAGGCAGCCACCAACATAGCCGTATAGAGGGTGGAACGAGCTCTTATCCCTACGGGAGGCTCTTTGCCCACCAACCGACAGCAGAGATCAATGCAAGATGTAATCCATCTACCAATCGTCCACTTGACTGCAGGTCTGCCAGGTGTGGTTTCAGCATAGGTGAAAAACAGCTGGAGAACGTCTCCCCGAACTTCAGATGTATGCTTGTAATAAGAGAGCGCTCTTCTCAGGTCCAAAGTATGGAGCCTGTACTCGGCCTCTGAGGTGTAATTGGGGTAGTACACCAGCAGAGTCACCACCTGGTTCAGGTGAAATTTCGATACAACCTTTGGAAGGAACTTCGGGTTGGGGTGCAGGACAACCTTGTCCCTGTGGAAGACCATATAAGGAGACTCAGAGAGTGCCTGGAGCTCCCCAATCGTTCTGGCTGACGTAATAGCCACCAAGAAGGCAGTCTTCCAAAACAGGTGTGACATCTCACTCCTATGCATTGGTTCGAATGGCTTGCCGATGGGTTTTGCCAATACCAGCAGTAGATCCCATGTTGGTGGTGGTTCTTGCACTGGAGAGGAAATGTGGTTGAGGCCTTTGAAAATGCGCCAGACCACCTTCTCTTGTGCCACCGTCTGCTGAACGGCCTGCACCCGGTAGGCAGAGATGGCTGCCAGGTGTACCTTAAGGGTCATAGACCAAAGACCCCCTTTGGAGAGAGACCAAAGGTAGTTGAGAATGCTAGCCACTGGACAGGACAAAGGGTCCAGGCCCTTGCCCTGACACAAAATGGAGAATTTCTTCATTTGAAGGCATAGCACCTCTTGGTCGATTCCTTCCTGGATGCCCCAAAAACGGTGAGAACATCTTCGGAGAGACCCAAAGCCTGGAACTCTAGCCACTCAGGAACCAGGGTGTCAGGTGCAGGGATTGAAGGTCCGTGTGGAGGACCTTCCCCTGAAGACTAAGATAAGGTCCAGGCATGTTGGAAGATGCCTCGGGAGCCTGTTGCTGAGGCTGAGGAGATCGGGGTACCAGAACTGGCAAGGCCAGTCAGGTGCCAAGGCCAGTCAGGTGCCACCATGATCACCAATGCCTTGTCCCTCCTGACCTTGAGGAACACCTTGTGGATCAAGGGAAGTGGAGGGAAGGCATAGAAGAGGCCTGAGGTCCACGGCCTCGAGAAGGCATCCTCCTGCAGCGAGCCCTGCTTAGGGGGGTGGGCATGAAACAGCCTCAGCTTTGTGTTCTCCTTGGAGGCAAACAGATCCACCTAAGGGGTGCCCCACTGGGGGAACAGGCTGTGTACCATCTCTGGATGGAGAGACCACTCGTGGGACGCCTCACCCACACGGCTGAGGGCATCAGCTATTTGATTTGAGGCTCCTGCCACATGAATGGCTATGAGATCTGCCTCCTGTCGGCTCACGAGGGTCCAGATGTGGAGAGTTTCCCTGCACAGCGGCTGGACGTGTGTTCTGCCCTGCTTGTTGAAATAGTACATGGTCATGGTATTGCCCATCTGGACCTGCACCATTTGACCCCGAAGGAATGGAGCAAATGCAGTCAGTGTCAGCCAAACTGCTCGGAGCTCCAGCAGGTTGATATGACATCAGGATTCCTTGGGGGTCCAGAGCCCGTGGACTCTGATTCCCCATGTGGGCACCCCAGCCCATGAAAGAGGCGGTCGGTCGGTTCGGGGGCGGACAAACGGGATCCCCTCCTGCAGATTTTCTAGCACGGTCCACCATTGGAGATGCGTTCCAGATCTTCTGGGTCACAGTGACCAGCTGGTCGAAATAACCAAGTCGCTGAGTTCACTGGCTGGCCAGCTCCCACTGAAGGGGACGCATATGCCACTGGGCCCATCGAACCACGGAGGTGCAGGTTGCCATGTAACCCAGAAGGTGAAGGAAGTCCCGAGCAGGGCATAAGTACCCAACCAGAAATCATCTGGCAAAGGAGGAGAGAAACTCCACCCTGTCCGCCGGGAGCCTGGCTCTGGCTCAGCAAGAGTCAAGCTCTGCCCTGATGAAGCAGATCACCTGCGAAGGCACGAGTTCCGACTTGGTCTCGTTGATGAGGAGACTAAGTTCGATGCAGGTCTGAAGGGCCAGATCCCTGGACCTCTCCACCTCCTGTCTGGAGGGACCTGCTAGGAGCCAATCGTCAAGATATGGGTACACTCTGCCCCCCCCCCGATGCCGAAGATGGGCTGCCACCACTGCAATGCATTTGGTGAAGACCCAGGGGGCCAATGACAGTCCGAACGGCATGGCTTGGAACTCGAAAAGGGTTCCCTCTGCTCGGAAGCGGGGGACGTGGAAGAACGTGTCCTGCAGATCCGGGGAGCAAAACCACATGTTCTGCTCGAGAGATGGTATGATCTGAGACAGAGTTACCATCCTGAAGGTGTGAGACCTGAGAAACTGGTTCAGGTTGTGCAGATCTAGAATGGGGCGCCATCAACCCATCCATTTTGGGACCAGGAAGTACTTAGAAATGAACCCTGGGTCGACAGGGGGATCTGCAACTTTCACCACTACCTTCTTGTGGAGGAGTTGGGCAATGTCGTCTCGGAGAGCAGACTGAATGTGCACAGAAACCATTTTCTCCTGTGGGGCACAGGCTCGGCTTGGTGGGTACTGCTCGAATTCCAGAGGCAGTCCCAGGCTGACCACTTCTAAGACCCACCTGTCTGTTGTGACAGCGGACCAGGAGGAAAGGAAGTGGCGGAGCTGGCCCCCCCATGGGAGGACCCAGAGTGGGCATGACAGGTATGGGGTTGGCCACCCCCATCCCGTCACTGTGCTGGCTTGGAGGAGGATCCGGCCTGGGGACCGCCAGGACCTTTCCCTACTGGCTTATGGGCCACTGCGGCCCCTGGCTTGGGCCAAGGGCATGAAGACTGAGCCTGCTTGGCCGCAGGGGCAGAAGGCCGAAAAGGTTTTCTCTTCTGCTTTTTGGAACCCTGGGATTCCTTCTGGGCAGAAGTAACAGAGTCTAAGGTGGCACTGGACTCCTCCATGCACTGGAGTTGACTGTCCACCCTTGGACTGAAAAGATCGGTGCCCAGGAAGGGAACACCCGTCAATTTGTGCCGAGTATCCGCAGTGAGGTCGACACCTTCAGCCAGCCCTGCGGAGCATGGTGACCGCGGCAGCCACCGAGAGGGTGCAAGAATTCCCAATGTCCAGAGCCATCTGGAGTTGTTGTGTGGCAACCACCCAACTCTGGTTGTGGACCGGCTTGACTGTGGTCTGGAGGTCTTCGGGGAGAGGAGGCAGAACCTCATCCAGAGAGCCCAAGAGGGCATGAGAAAAATGCACCATAATGATGGCCAAGCTCGCCTGACGAAGGCCAAGCGAGAAGGCAGCATAGCCATTCCTGGCAGAATGATCCAGTTTCCTGGACTCTTTGTCCGGGGTCTATCAGTGTCTCCCGAATTACCTCAGTGCCAGAACACAGACTCGGTCACCAACCCCACCCTGAAAGGGAGCTGATGGGAACCGCGTATTTGTGCTCTATCTAGGCTGAGGGCTCGAGGCAGGAGGCTGGGTGCTGCCACAGCTCCAAGGCTGAGCCAATAATGGCTATGGCCACAGGGAAGGCCTCTGTTGGAGAATCCCCTCTTTTGAGGACATCAGTGAGTGGATATTCAGCCTGCTTTTGAACAGGCTCCAAGGGCATCCCCGTGGATTTGGAGACGAGATGGAGGATGCCCATGAAGGATGTGGGACCTTCCTCTGTCGACAGACTCCTGATAAATTCCCCATCTAAGCGATGGGAATGCAAGTCGGAGTCCTCAGACTCTGAGGAGTCTGGATAGATTGGCCGATCACCCATGTCACCTTCGACCCACTGGGGGTGGTCGGGAGTGAGGGTGACAGTCTATGCAGAAGGTCCTTGGCAGGAGCCCCGGAGGGAGACTGCTTAGCTGGTGGCTCCACCCAGATTGGTGAAGAGGCCAGTTTTGGCCAAGCTGGAAGGGCCTGCACCAGCTCTGTGGGCAGAGGAACGGTGTCGACCGGCTCCGGAGGGGTTGGTGTCAGCCTGGAGGGCGAGAGCCAAGTGATGGCTGGCGTGGAAGCCGGGGTTGACTTCGAACCTGCCATCATCAACTGTTGTCACATTAGGTCCTCGCAGCGTTGACGCAGTTTCCACAGAAGCCTCTCTTCATCAAGCTGGGTCTCCTTCTCGGTAGGTCCGGTCAGGACCGGGGTCCAGAATGAGGAATCGTCGGCCTCATCGAGCAACAACGGGTCGACGGGATCGATAATAATCTCGACTGGGTCGTCGTCCTGCATCTTGGCCAGCTGGCCTGATGGCGGTACTGTGAAGCCAGTGGTCGAGGCCACAATCTCAACTGAAGTCGAGACAGCAGATTCCTGGGACTGAGACCTCTCTTGATCCCAAGAACGTCGTCGATGAGATGAATCTTCTTTCGACTCCTTGTCTTTCATACGGGAACGGGAGACGTGCGCACCCAAAGGGCCCTCTCCCTTGGTTGGGAGAGACTGGCACAACTCCTTGAAGGAGCCTGAAAAGGTGCAGCCCAATTTGAGTGGGATGAAGACCAATGCAGAAGAGGACCAATCAGTGGTCCGAGCCGCCTCTTCATCAAAAGCC
Organism: Neoceratodus forsteri; assembly: GCA_016271365.2. Lineage (NCBI taxonomy): Eukaryota > Metazoa > Chordata > Ceratodontiformes > Ceratodontidae > Neoceratodus > Neoceratodus forsteri. Next base: position 827,082,593 of record CM057449.1, read on the forward strand.
TTCATCTGCTCTAGTTGATCAGCAGTCCCTGCAGCCACAGAGACCGCCCAATGGGCCTCTTTCGATTTGACCGGTGGGTTCCGTTTTTCCAGTTGGCCGAGCTGCAGTCGTGTGAGATGATCATCTAAAATGTTAGGCTGGAATGCGCAACAAAAGTTGCAAGCCTGGGTGTCATGGGCACGGCCCACGCAGTAGACGCATGAGGCATGCGGGTCGGTGCGAGACATCTTCTGCCCACAAGGGCACTGGTGGAACCCGGGTGAGGAATTGTTTTCCATCGCGGTCATGTTCACAAAACGCTGCGGAGAAACTCGAATGAGTTTAAGTTTAGGTAAATCCAAGGATCTGTTCGCCAGGGCCTACTCAACGTGGAAGCGATAAGGAGGGAACCTGAATCTTCCAGCGGAAAGGAAGATCTGGTGTCAAGGGGCGGAGCTGAGGGATATACCACCCGGGTGGGTGGGAGGAGCCAGCTTTTAGACCATCCAGCAAGATTTAAAGGGGAAAGGGACATGCCAACCAGTGTGGATAGCCAAGATCCTAGAAACTTAGTATATAAGCTAAAAAGACAAAGAACCTCAGCACAAAAGCACTGAGGCAAGGGATATCCAAAAAGGGCATTGGCAAAAAAGCCAGGTTTTCAAAAAATACAAAATCACACATACCCCCATAATGCAGAGCATAACAGGATATATATTTAAATCACCATTAAAATATTCATGGTGATTTGCAAACATATATAGCCCATGATGCTCTGCATTATGAGGGTATGTGTGACAGTGTACATTAGGCACTTTATGAACACCTCCAAACAAAGCAGTTGAACATGCCAGCTGATACCTCTGAAAGGTGGAAGGAGGGTGGTTGCGCTGTGGCTTACTGGAGGAGATTCTCTCAAAGATCTACTGTTATGTGAGTAAATGCTCTATCTTCATCAAGGAGAGCTCCTCTATTGGGCCACACCTCTGGATGATTCCCAAGCAGTACACAAGGTAACCAGGGAGGATGCAAAGTGTGAAATGCAGTCAGAACAGAAGGTCCTACAATACCGCAAGACCAAAGACAGCACTGGTTGTGATGGTGACCATCGGCTTCAGACAGACAAATAGGATTCCTTCCTACAGATGTTCTGGGACTAACCACCACTGGAGGGAGTCACACATAAGGTGGGTCACAGTGACTGACTTGTCGAAGTGGCCCTGCTGCTGAGACCATTGACAGGTGAGTTCCAACTGCAGACAGCGCATTCTCTACCGGGCCCAAAGGACCACATTGGTGCATGCCGCCATGTAGCACAGGAGGTGCAGGAAATCCCGATCAGGGCACAACTGCCCAACCCGAAAAGATCAGGTAAAGGAGGAGAGAATCTCCGCCTGCTCCGCCGGAAGCCAAGCCCCGGCTCTGCAAGAATCGTGTTCAGCCCCGATGAAATGCATCACCTGCAAAGGTATGAGCTCTGACTTGGCCTCGGTCACCACAAGGCCAAAGAACAGGCAGGTATTGTGGGCCAGGTCCCTGGACCGCTCCACCTTCTCCCTGGAGGGACCTGCTATAAACCAGTCATCCAGGCAGGGATACACCCGGACTCCTCAGCATCTCAGCTAGGCTGCCACCACTGCAATGCACTTGGTGAAGACCCTGGGAGCTGAGGTGAGGCTGAAGGGCATGGGCTGGAACTCGTATAGAATCCCCTCCGCACGGAACTGCAGGAACTGGTGGTGGGACACATGGATTCGGACGTGGAAGAATGCATCCCCAAGATCAAGAGAGCAAAACCACATGTTCTGCTTCAGAGATGGAATGATCTGAGAGAGTGACTATCCTCAAGGTGCGCGACCAAAGGAATTTGTTCAGGTCCTGCAGATGTAAGATAGGGCACCAGCCCCCTGTTTGCTTTGGGAAAAGGAAGTACCTGGAGACAAACTCTGGGCTTACTGGAGGGTCCGGGACTTGAGCCACTACCTCCTACTGGAAGAGCTGGGCAATGTCTTCCTGAAGGACTGACAGCATATCTGCAGACACCATGTCCTCCCATGGGGCGCGGGCTTGACAAAGCGGGTAAGCCTCGATTTCCAGAGGCAGACCCTGGCTGACCACCATGAGGACCCACCTGTCCGTGGCAACAGTGAACCAGGCAGAAAGGAAGTGGCGGAGCTGGCACCCTATGAGAGGACCCAGGGGAGACAGGACGGCATGGGGGAGGCGTGCCCCCCATCCAGTCACTGGGCAGGCTTGGAGGAGAAGGAGGAGGGACCAGCTGAGGAAGCAGCAGGACCTCGACCACCCAGTTTGCGGACGACCAAAGTGACCGACTTCGGTCGAGGACGCCAAGACTGAACCTGCTGCCCAGCCGGGGGCTAGGATGGCTTGGCTGCAAGGGCAGAGAGGGAGAGAAAGGGCTTCTTCCCTTGAAGCTTCAAGCCCTTGGGATTCCTCTGGGCAGAGGTGACAGAGTCCAGGGTGGCACTGAACTTCTCAATACGAGTGAGGTGTGCTTCCACCCCCGGCCCGAACAGGTCAGTGCCCAATAAGGGGACATCTCCCAACTTGTGCTGGGGTATCTGTCGTAAAGGTAGAGATCTGCAGCCAAGCCCCGCAGTGCATGGCCACTGCAGCAGCCACAGATTGGGTGAAGCAATTGCTGATGTCCATGGCTGTCTGTAGCTGCTGTTTGGCCAAGCTCGGCCCTGGTCCTGGACTTGCTTGACCGTGGTCTGTAAGTGATCCGGGAGCTGAGGAAGCACCTTGTCAGGAGTGCCCAAAAGGGCATGAGTGAAATGGGCCATTAAAAGGGCTGAACTCACCTGCCAAATGCAGAAGGGGTTCCACCTAGGCAGATGCACAGCTGTATAGAGACGGTCTGCATCTGTCCAGGCAGGGGACGGCAGTCCTCAATGAAGAGTTTGGGTACTTCCTTGCTGAGCATTTAAACTAGCGGGGGGGGGGGTGGCTATCAGACGGAATGGAAACAATACAGTCTAGCATTTCAGGTTGGTAATATCAGCACTGGGAAAAGGGTGAACAAGAGTTTAGCGAATACGGATAGAAAACAGGGACAGGTTAAGGGGCAAGAAGAGAGAAACAGAGGGAGGGAGTAGTAACAGATGCAGGTCAGGAACAACGGGAGAAAAACAAAAATAATGGCAGAGGGACCAGAAACAAGATTTGGAATGCAATGCATACGAATGCCCGAAGTCTGGGAAACAAACTCTCTGATCTAGTGGCTTTAATGGGGGAGACTGACAGACACAGCAGCCATAACAGAGACATGGTACACTAATAACCACTCATTGGACGCAACTATACCAGGATATGCCTTGTACAGGAGAGATAGGGAGAGAGGGAAGGGGGGAGGGGTGACACTTTACATCAAAGAGACAATCAAGGCAACAGAAATCCAGGCCAAAAATGAGGAGACAGAGGAGTTGTGGGTCACCCTTGAGCCAGGTAACGGAATGTCTGTTAGAACAGAAGTGCTCTACATGCCACCAGCTCAAAGGGTGGGGGCAGACAAGTTAATGCTGGAGTCAATATACAACATGACGGATAAAGGGAAGGTTCTGCTTATGGGCCATTTTAATATGCCTTACGCAGACTGGTCTGTCCCAACAGGAGCCTCGTGCAGGACCAGGGACGTTGTGGAGTCTCTACAGGGAGCAGTCCTAGGACAACTGGTACAGGAAACCACCAGGGACAGGAATATCCTGGATCTAGTGCTCACCGATGGAGACAGGATCATGGATCTCCAGGTGGAGGGGGGACCTGGGGTCCAGCAACCATCACATGGTTTGGTTCAAGCTGGACACAGGAATACAGGCCACACATACAAAAGCTAAAATCCTAGATTTCAAGTGAGCTGAATTTGCAGAGATGGGAAGGAGGGTTAAAGAGGAGTTGTCTAACGGAGGGGAGACAGGAGGGGGCACGGAGGAGCAATGGGCACACATTAAGGAGTCCATTGTCAGGGTAACCAATCAATATGTGGAGGGTGAAGAATAAGGGCAAGAGAAGGAGAAAGCCACTCTTTTTAAGGTGGTGACAGATAAAATCAGGGTCAAGAGGGTAGCCTTCCGAAAATAAAAGGGGACACAAAGAGGATGGGGACAGAGAAGAGTACCAAAAATATAGGAGTGAGGCAGGGGAGGCGTTGAGAAGTGCTAAAGTACAGACAAAAGAAAGACTAGCATAATCAATGAGGAAAGGGGACAAGACATTCTTTAGGTACATCAGTGAGAGGAAGAAGTCCAGAGGGAGTACAGTCAGACTCAAAGGGGACAATGAAGAGAGGGCAGAAGGGGACCTAGAGAAGGCCACAAGCCTTAACAGGTACTTCTGCTTGGTATTTACTAGAGAGGAAGCGGGGCAGAGACCGCAACTGGAAAACAGATGTGCAGAGGGGGCAGAACTGACCTTCACAACATTTACAGAACAGAGGGTCCTAGAGGAACTTACAAAACTAAAGGTGAACAAAGCAATTGGGCCAGATGGAGTACATCCAAGGATCTTAAAGGAATGGAGGATGGAGCTGGCAATGCCTTTGGCAGCCCTGTTCAGAGAGTCGATGAACACAGGGTTGGTCCCGCAGGACTGGACAAGGGCAAATGCGGTCTCCCTTCACAAGAGTAGTTGCAAGGAAGTTGCAGGGAACTACAGGCCAGTGAGTCTCACCTCAGTAGTGGGGAAGATCATGGATACATTGCTTGAGGAATGTATTGCGATCACCTAGTATCCATTGGAATGCAGGATCCAAGAGAGCATGGGTTCATGACAGGAAGGTCCTGTCAAGCAAATCTGACAGATATCCTTGACTGGGTGACCAAGGTGGTGGACCAGAGAGGGGTGGTGGATATGACCTCCCTTGATTTCAGCAAGGCCTTCAACATAGTCCCGCACAGAAGCTGGAAAACAAGCTGAGGAATTTAGAGGTGGGACACAGGGTGGTGAAATGAGTCAGAAATTGGTTAGTGGATAGAAGGCAGAGGGTGGTGGTAAATGGCACACAGTCAGAAGGAATCAGAGTCACCAGTGGGGTGTCAAAGGGGTTAGTCCTGGGACCAATCCTCTTCAATGTCTTCATAGCAGACATACCAGAAGGGCTAGAGGAAAAAGTATGCATGTTTGCAGATGACACCAAGATCCGCAACAAAGCAGATACTCCAGAGGGCGTAGAGAGAAAGGTTTAGCGCAAAGAAGTGCAAGATAATGCACATGGGGAAAAGAAACCTTGGGGGGAGCTACATGTTGGGGGTGAGTTGTTGACGGTCACCAGGGAGGAGAGGGATTTCGGGGTCATTATATCAGATGACCTGAAATCCACCAAACAGACTGCAAAAGCAGTTGGGAGGGCTAGTGGGATGCTGGGGTGTATAGGGAGGGGTATTACAAGCTGTAGGAGGGAGGAGGTGATCCCACTGTACAAGACGCTGGTAAGGCCTCACTTAGAGTACTGTGTGCAATTCTGGAGGCAGCACTTGTGTAAGGATACTGACAGGGTGAAACAGTGCAGAGGAGGGCAACTAAGATGGTGCAAGGTGTGCACGACAAGGCATATAGGGACAGACTTAGGAACTTCAATATGTTCACACTGGAATAGAGACGGAAGAGGGGGTACATGATTGAGACTTTCAAATATCTTAAGGGCATAAATAAGGTGGAAGGGGATAGCATCTTCCAGTATAAAAAGTATAACAGAACTAGAGGGCATGCCATGAAATTTGAGGGGGGTGACATAAGGGGTGACGTGAGAAAGTTCTTTTTTACAGAGATGGTGGTGGATGTGTGGAATGCCCTGCCTCAGGGGGTGGTGGGAGCACATACAGTGGAGGGATTAAAGAAAGTATGGGATAGGCACAAGGGAATCATACATTTGAGGGGGTCATAGCTGAGGCCACTGACCTAGTAGAGGCAGCTGGAGCAAACTGGTAAAATGGGCAGACTGGATAGGCTTTGCGGTCCTTTTCTGCCGTTAACTTCTATGTTTCTATGAGCAAAGAGGCTACATAGACCATTTTGGCCATATGATCCAATTTCTTGGATTCCTTGTCGGGAGGCTTGTCCACGTCCCCAACATTGCCGGTACACCGAAAGAGCGAGTCAGCCACCAGACCTACGGCTGAGGGATGCTCGGTGAAACCCGACAGGGAACCCACAGGAACCGCATATTTTCGAGCCATATGGGCCAATGGCAAGTGTGGCCAAGAATGGCCTCGGTGACCGGGAATGCAACTCCAGGGGAGTCTCCTCTGTCGAGAGTTTAGATTGAGGGATACTTGGTCCATTTCTGGACGGCTCCATCTGTATCCTGGTAGACTCCAAAATCAAATGGAGCATGCCTCCAAAAAAGGTGGGACCATGCTCCATGAACAAATCCTCCCCTGACTCGGCGTCCAATGGACGGGAATGCAGGGAGGAGTCTTCAGACTCTGAGGCTTCACCAAAAAGCATTCGACCAGAAGAGTTCCTGCTAAACCTATGGGGTTGGTCAGGAGTCACAGCGATGGACAGCCAAAGAGGAAGCCCGGGAGCGGTACGGGCATCCGGGGACCTCCTTTGATTGCTTGAGAGGCAGTTCCTCCTGGATGGGCGGAGAAGCCAGAATAAGCAGAGCCAGGGTAGGCTGAGGCCTCTGTGGTGGGAGCAACAGAAAAGCTGCGGTGGGGTCTGGAATCAGCTTAACCCCAGACAACAAAAGCTGTTGCTACATGAGTTCTTCATAGCACTGGCACATCTTGCGTTGGAGCCTCTCCTCATCCGATGAGCAAGAAAAATAATAATAGTGACAGCGCCGCTTGCCAGAGTGCCGAAAGCGGGAACGCCAATGTTTTACGTGGGCTGCTCAACTCTGGACTTCGAGACTGTGACCATCGGGGAACCAGACGTCAAGAAATGGAGGGAACCAGCGAAAGCCGAGGATCCTCTGATGTAATGGGATCCCGAGGGTTAGTGACTGGATCAGCATGCTGGTCTGACCCACCCCGAGATATAACAGGTAGGACTGGAGTCCTAGAAAGTGAGATATCCACCTCATCCTGCGACAGCACACTGACCAGCTTGAGAAATATCTCGACAGGCTGGTTGACGGCTAGACCAACTGGCTCGATGGGGTGAACTGTGAAGCCAGCAGTCTGGACCGAAGGATCAACCATAGTAGAAAACCTCCAGAGAAGTGTGGGAGTACGAGGTTGAACAGCACTAGCAATCCCATGACCATCGGTGAGACTTCTTCTTAGTCTCCTTTTTTTGAGACTTTGGTGTTCCTAGAGGGGCTCTGCCCAAGGGTGGGAAGGGACTAGCACAGATCCTGAAATGCCTCAGTGAAGGTGGCACCAAAAGAAAGCCGCACAAAGGCTGAAGTCGAAGAGGCATGCGCCGTGGCCTGAGCTGCCGCCTCTTCAAAAGATGCAAGTTGTTCTGGAGACCCCGCAGCTGCGGAGACTGCCCGATGGGCATCCTTCGATCTAACGGGAGGGTCCCATTCATCTGGGCACCCTAAAAGCAGCTGAGCATGCCAGTCTTCCAAAGAACTGAGATGCAAGGTGTGACAGAGGCCGCACATCTGGGGATCGTGACTGTGGCTTAGGCAGTAGACGCACGGGGTGTGCGGGTCCATCCAAGACATCTTCTGCCTGCACTCACATTTCTTGATATCAGGCGCCGACTTCGAATCGTCCATAATGAAAAATTAGAACATGTTCGAAATTCGCTTGAAGACTTGAAATTGTTGTTAAGTTTGAAAGCAAAAGACCTACTCAGCCCAGAGAGTGGTAAGGAAGGAACCTTCTTCTTCTAATGGAAAGGAAGATCTGATGTCACGGTGCCGAGGGAGTTATCACCCGGGTAGATAGGAGGAGCCAGCTTGAAGACATTCAGACAGGAATTAAAGGGAAAGGAACACTGCCAGGAAAGAGGGTAAAGGAACCCTCATTCCCCCCTTTTTTCTTTAAACCACAGAGGTAAAAACAAACAAACAAAAAAAAATGCAGACGGTTGGAAAAATGGGCAAGAGGGGCCATCACCAACTGCAGGAAAAAAGCAGAAGAGCTGACCTGCCATAGGAGAGAGAACTCCAAGGGAGTGGCAAGAAGATGCCACTGTGCTAAAAGCATGACAGGGTGAACTGTCCAGAGGCTTTGCCTCTTACCTGAGCAGGAGATGGTGGGCAGGCGTGTGACTGAATGGTAAAGATATTCTGGAAGATCAAGAATTACAGCGAGTATGCAATTTTCATATTTTTCAAGAATCAGTCTTCACCATTCAGTCACACTGATGGGAGACAGTACCAAGCTTTCCCCAAAACAGTGAAGAAGCTGTCTCACCTGAGGGATCAAACTATCCAAGGTAAGCACTAGAGAGCAGGGACTCCTCACAGGTGTAGCGGGGACTCATGACTGGTAGATGCAGACGAAGGTTCCCTTGGTCTGGGAGCAGGAGGGCACCCAGAAACACACGCCTGACTCTGCAGGAGAAAAATCGAGTCCTCTGGTAATGTGAGTTAATGATCCTACGCTGGACCAGGGGTGCCAACTGGGACAGGTGAAGCTATGTCATTCGCCAAATGCAGACTGCTGTTCCCACCAACCTGGAAGCTACCTCATTGGCATCATACGATGCCCTCATTAAGTGCCTTGCCAGCTTCAGGCCGTGGCTGAAAAGGCAAATGACATAGCTGGGTGAGTTGCAATCTGGCATGTATGCCAACAGCTAACTTGGCATCATACACAGATGCTTGCTGTAAGCTGCCTGATGCACAGAAATGCACACCACAGTGCATACAGCCACAAAAACCTTCCTGTCCCAAGCACCCATCTCCACAGAGTCTGTGTAGGTAGGGTGGTCATGCACCAGGCACTTAAGCCCAGAGGGGGAATACAGCATCAGAAGTAACAAGGTAGAATGAAGGATAGGACCTGGAGACCCTGCAGGAATGCAATATCTGCGCTGGATAACCCTAGGCGCTGGAGAAAGGACATAGGGAAGAAGCCAGACAGTCCTGGAAGCCTTTGTAAAGGGACAGGACTAAGGACGGATAACAAAGGAGTCATCGCTGAAATCACCAAGGAATCCCAGCACCAGGTTAGCAGCAGTACGACCTACAAATGACCCTACTTTCTGTTCCTGCAACATCTCCATCAAGAAATGCTGGCACCAGGATTACTCCACATCGGTGGAGAGGTGGACAGAAACATCCTCTTCCTTAGAAGCAGTAGTAGGAGAGGAGGAGATGGATTCAGACAACGGCGGTGCAGGGGTCTTAGGCCTGAACTGAGCCTGGTCTGTCTTAAAGTGGCGCTGGTGGAACACACCAGCCACAGACCTGAAATGCTGCCAGGTCATGGGCCCCAGGGTACCCAAAATACCCGGCAGAGCTGGGGGAGGAAGAGGCTCATGGATAACAAAGCCAGTTCCTCTGCCAGGCTGTGAGAGTGCTCTGGGGACCTCACCCAGAGGAAGGGGCTGGAAAACTTACCCATGTGGAACCAAACAATCTCAAGTGCCTGTCCAGATGGTGCCCTTTGAGGTGGGGACCTGCAGGTGGAGAAAGTGCTGCTGGACAGAGACCACAGGGTAGCCCTGGTCCACACTAGTACAGAGCCAAGCAGTTCCAGTCAAAAGTGAAACACCGGACTAGCGCTGAAACCCCTGCCAAAGTTACCACCACCTCTGGACGATGGATGAACCGCATGCTCAGCACCCCACCCCAACCCCTCACTAGTGCTGACTTCATTGCCCGGGCCATGCCAAGTTCCCAGCCCAGAGCTACCATCAGAATGAACCCCAGACCTGGCACAGCGAGTGGCACCGGAACCAGACCCGGTGCTGCAAACGGCGTTGAGACCAGACCCAGCACTGGGAACGGCACCAGAAGGGATCCAGGTGCTCACCCCGGAGCCAGTTCAAATTTTGATATAAAGGTATGTGTCCTTCATGTCCAGGGCAATGAACCAATCCCCCTTTTGCACAAGGGGATGAGAACCTGAAGAGACACCATCCCAATTATTTTTGCATTCGGTGAACAGGTTTAGGTCTTTGAGGTCCAGTACAAGATGCAGATCTCCCATGCACTTAGGAACCAGTAAGTATCTGCAATAGAACCCTTTGTCTGTTTCTTGTATGAGTGTCTGCACCTACTCTAGCAGAAGGGATAAAGGGACAAGTGACCTGGATGATAATGAGAAGGAGGTGGAGGATGAACTGGAAGGGTCAACAGAATTTCCAGAGCATGCTCTTTTTCCACAATTTCCAGAACCCACTCAGGCAGCTGTCGTGATCTCCCTCCACTTTGGTAGATGAAGGGAGATCCTACCCCCCCCAATCACCACCCATGAAGAAACAGCAAAGGCGGAGGAGGAAGGAGTCAGAAGGTACTGGGGGATCCAGGAGGGGACAACCACCACGGTTTTAAGCATGGGGCTGCTGATGGGAGGTATGGCCACCATGGGCTGCAGGCCTGAACAAGTTCTAGCTAGAACCAATAGGGTTGTGATGTGCTGCCAAGTGACCAAAGTTACACGTGTGCATAGAAATTATTGAACACCCGGGTATAACTTGGCCATTTTTTGGAGGTGTTGCACCAGATTTTGAACATGGCCTTTTTCAGACCCCTCCTCATGAAGAGTGCCAGTGTTATTTTGTTCACTTGTCCCGAAAGGTGATTTGGCAGAGCAAACGTGTCATTTTGTGCCACAGGTGTGAAAACATGTTTCGGGCAGGATGTGAAAAATTACAGCTGTACTGTTAAAAAGGAGGTGTGCTAAAATGGCAGTGTTGAAAATGTGGAGTGAAAATATTAAAAACTGGCAAAGTTAGGAATGTGCGCAGAAAATGTGCAACGCACCCTCATAATGCAGTCATTTTTTTGGAATTGTTTCACCAAATTTGCAACATGGGCTTTTTGGGACCCCACCTCATGAACAGCGGCACTGTCATTTCATTAATCATTCCCAAAAGGTGATTCCGCGCAGCAACCGCGAAATCACCTTTCAGGACCGAGTATCTTAATGACAGTGACAGTTTTCATGAGGTCCCAAGAACCCCATGTTGAAAATCTGAGTCAAAAATTCCAAACAATGGCTCATTTATCAACATAAGTTGAAAATCCCACTGAATGCCATTTATAGCATGCTTAATTTTGATTCTTAAGTTTGCGGTTTGGCTTTGAACAGTGCAGATGGAGCCTGCGGAGGCAAGTATGGAGTAATGGGTGGGGTGGGAGGTGGGTGCTCAGTGGGAGGGTGGGGAAGGGGAGGGACTGTTTTCTTTTACAGATAAAAAAAAGCGTCAGGAGGACGGTTTTCTTATTTACAGGAAAAAAAAACAACATACATTTGGGCACACTGGGGTGGCTCCCAGTATGCCAAGAGTGGGGAGGTGGGTACATTATGCCTACATCGGGACTGGGCACCCGATGGAGGGGAGGAGAAAAAACAAAACATTTGGGCACACTGGGGTGGGCTCCCAGAGTGCCACATAAGTGTGGGGGGTGCATAATGTCGATGTCAGTGGGGATGAATAACATCTGGGCACACTGGGATGGGCTCCGTGTGCCACATGAGTTTTGGGGGCTACATAATGCCGATACAGGGATTGGGGACCCTGATGTCAGTGCAGAGACAGGAATGGAGGGAGCGGGGAGGACAGCAGCAGTGGGAGGGTGCGAGACTGTTTTCTTTGTTGCCGGTGCTGGCAGTGGCGCAACTGCGCATGCACGGCACTTGCACCTGCGTAGTTACGGTGAATGGCATTTTGCCATTCACAACATGACGGCACCAGCAGAACTGTGCACATGCATAGTTCATGCCCTGGAATGCGGAAGTTAACAGCCGAAATAGTGCAGCTCTTATTTCCGTAGCGGCCGATTGTGGTGGAGAGTTTCAAGCACCGTTGGACTTTCGGAAGGATACTTCCAAAAGTCCAATGGAAGGTTCCATGATTGGCCATTTTTAGAAGTTACGCTCAATCCCAAAACTGCTGTAGGCTCCAACCACAGCCCTAAAAATTAGCCCCTACCATATTTACTGGTGGGTTGAGGGGTCAGAGATTTTTTTTTAATCTTCTTTATTTATACTCCCTCAGCTGGCCACTCCATAAGGCCATGCAGGCCTGCAGCCACCACCTCCCTTCGTCATCCAGCCCCCTCTTGAGTGCTGCAACCCGGATAACCCGACTTATTCCTTCTTCAGGAGGGCCCCTTCCCCGTGGGGGACAGCTGGGAGAAGAGAGTGTGTGAGGCATTCAGTGTATCCCCGGCGTGGCAGGGGTCAGTACAGACACCTCTAGGCTCTGTGGCGAGAGGGGACCGGCTGCTATAATTCGGTTGACCGAGCGGCGAGTTTTCCGGTTTTCTCTGACCCACCCACCACCCACGAAGAGGTCTGACCGCTGCAGCATCCTGGGGGTGGGGGCGTTCAATGGCAGGATGAGGCCACACGCCGCCAAGAACGCCAGCCACCAGTCACCACTAGGATCCACAAACAGCAGTCCACACAAGCTGAGGTGACTTCAAAGGAAAACACCAGATATCCAAACAAGCCCACCATCTGACGAATAAACCCCCAATTTGGGGCTCTGCACGAACAAATATTTTTTCAGTACCTGTTAGCTTTTGTATTTCACTTTTGCAAATCCTCTGATTTATAAACAATGGCTGCGCTGCACAGTATAATTTGATACAGAGCTTATACAAAAACACACGACTCACTTGTATGCAATCTGTACAACTGAGCTGCATGGGGCCGATCTCAAAGCTCAAAATAGCACTGCATGGCCACTGTTTATAAAAAGAGGATTTACAAAAATGAAATATAGGAGCTAAAAGGCACTAAAAAAAAACAAGTTACTCACCTGTAACAGTAGTTCTAGGAGTGGTATATGATGTTCATCCACACTTTCTGGCAGCTGCCTTTCCCCTTTAAGACTGGCCGGAACGTCAACAAGCTGGCTCCTTCCACCCACCCAGGTGGTAACTCCCTCGGCTCTGCCCCATGACGCCAGATCTTGCCTGCTGGAAATAGTGGCGGCGCCACAGCCAGGAGGTCGGTGGGTCAGTGTGGTGAACACACATTCCTAGAACTACTGTTACAGGTGAGTAAGAACAGGTTACTCACCTGTAACAGTAGTTCTAGGAGTGGTATATGTTGTTCATCCACACTCATTGGCATTGTCCCTTTCCCTTTAAATCTGCCAGAAGTCTTCAAGCTGGCTCCTCCCTCCCATCCACCCGGGTGGTATATGCCTCGACTCCACCCCATGACGCCAGATCTTAGCCCACTGGAAGCCAGGTTGTGTGCATTCGCAGCCGGGGAGGTCGGGTGGGTCCGTGTGGATGAACAACATATACCACTCCTAGAACTACTGTTACAGGTAAGTAACCTGTTCTTCTAGGAGCATGGATATGTTGTTCATCCACCCTCATTGGCAGACTCCTAGCAGTTCTCCGGGAGAAGGGAGGCAAGGCGCACACCCCCTACTTAGGGAACAAAGACTGGAGAACTGAGGTCCCAAAACCAGCATCCCAGCGTGACTGAAGGTAGCAGCCCGACAGATTTCCTGGATAGGGATGTCCCTGGAAGCAGCCACCGATGCAGCAGTATGGGAGGTTGAATGAGCTCTTATCCCTCTGGGAGGCTTCTTGCCCCCCAACTCATAGCATAGACCGATGCATGATGTAATCCATCTCGCTACGGTCTGTTTGGCTGCAGGTCTGCCAGAAGCAGCTTCAGCGTAGGTGACAAACAGCTGGCGAACCTCTCCACAAATTTCCGCCGTCCTCTCATTGTAGTAAGAGACAGCATGTCTCAGGTCCAAGTTATGGAGCCTGTACTTGGCCTCCGAGGTGTAATTAGAGTAGCAAACCGGCAGAGTCAGCACCTGGTTAAGGTGAAACTCTGATACCACCTTCGGAAGGAATTTCGGGTGGGGGCACAGGACAACTTTGTCCCTGTGAAAGACCAGATAAGGGGAGTCCACCAAAAGCGGCTGGAGCGCCCCTGTCCTTCTGGCTGATGTGACAGCTAACAGGAAGGCAGTCTTCCATGACAGGTGTGACAGCTCACACTTGTGCATGGGTTCGAATGGCTTGCCCATGAGCTTTGCCAAAACCAACAGTAGATCCCACGGAGGTGGAGGTTCACACTCCGGAGGGGATATGTGATCCAGGCCTTTGAAAAAGCACCCGAACATTGTCTCCTTCGCCAATGTCGGCTGACCAGCCCGGGCCAGGTAAGCAGAAATAGCTGCCAGGTGCACCCTAAGGCAGTCGAGAATGTTAGCCACAGAGAAGGATAAGGTGTCCACACACACACATATATACATGCACACACACAGAGCCTGGCATGTTTTTTATTTATTTTTATTTATTTGATAACCGGATAGGTACAATGGTCCGAGAACCATTTTCAGGCATGAATCATGCCACTGCGAATAGCATAGGAGTACAGCAAGAACAAAGTGCATGGTACAAGGCATATGGAGACATCAAGAAAATTTACAAGCCAAAGACATAGAATTGCGGCTTAAACATACAGTAAGGATACTATGAGTAACAGGCAAATTGTAGTACAAGTTGAGACATGGCAAGGGATGGATCAAGGAAAGGGTACATAAGGTTGAATAGGTATTGACCACCAGATGAGGTGGGGTAAGGAGCATTAACTCAGCTGGGGGATCAGGAGCATGGGGTAGAGGTCATAAGGTGAGACCTGAGGAGAGTGTGAAAAAGCCCCTGTGAGTCTGAGACTCTAAGCGGGGGGAGGGGGGGGGTGAGCATGCTATTCCAGAGGGAGGAGGCCGTGGACGAGAAGAACAGGTTACTCACCTGTAACAGTAGTTCTAGGAGTGGTATATGTTGTTCATCCACACTTCTTGGCATGTCCCTTTCCCCTTTAAATCTTGCCAGAAGTCTTCAAGCTGCCTCCTCCCACCCACCCGGGTGGTATAAACCCCAGCTCCGCCCCATGACGCCAGATCTTAACCCGCTGGAAGCCAGATTGTGCGCCTAAAGCCAGGGAGGTCGGGTAGGTGTGTGTGGATGAACAACATATACCACTCCTAGAACTACTGTTACAGGTAAGTAACCTGTTCTTCTAGGAGCGTGGATATGTTGTCCATCCACTCTTCTTGGCAGACTCCAAGCAGTTCTCCAGGAGGAGGGAGGCAAAGCGCACACCCCCTACTTGGCAGATAAAGAATGGAGAACCGAGGCCCCAAAACCAGGATCCCAGCATGACTCAAGGTCGATGTGGTAGTGGGTAATAAAGGTGTTTGCTGACTTCCAGGTAGCAGCCCAACAGATTTCCTGGATAGGGATGTCCCTGGAAGCAGCCACCGATGCAGCAGTATGGTGAGTAGAATGAGCTCTCATCCCTCTGGGAGGCTCCTTGCCCGCCAACTCATAGCACAGACCTATGCATAATGTAATCCACCTTGCAATGGTCCACTTGGCTGCAGGTCTGCCAGAAGCGGCTTCAGCGTAGGTGACAAAATGCTGGCGAACCTCTCCACAAATTTCCGCCGTTCTCTCCTAATAATAGGAGAGTGTACGTCTCAGGTCCAAAGTATGGAGCCTGTACTCAGCATCCGAGGTGTAGTTAGGGTAGTATACTGGCAGAGTCAATACCTGGTTAAGGTGAAACTCTGATACCACCTTCGGAAGGAATTTCGGATAGGGGCGCAGGACAACTTTGTCCCTGTGAAAGACCAGATAAGGGGAGTCCACCAACAGCGCCTGGAGCTCCCCTGTCCTTCTGGCTGACGTGACAGCCACCAGGAAGGCTGTCTTCCATGACAAGTGTGAAAGTGCACACTTGTGCATAGGTTCGAATGGCTTGCCCATGAGTTCTGCCAAAACCAGCAACAGATCCCACGGAGGTGGAGGTTCATGCACCGGAGGGGATATATGATACAGGCCTTTGAAGAAGCACCCGACCACTGTCTCCTGCACCAATGTCGGCTGACCGGCCTGTGCCCAGTAAGCAGAAATGGCTCTCAGGTGCACCCTAAGGGTCGATGACCGCAGACCCCATTTGGAGAGAGACCAAAGGTAGTCAAGAATGTTAGCCACAGAACAGGATAAGGGGTCCAGACTCTTACCCTGACACCAAATGGAAAATCTCTTCCATTTGAAGGCATAACATTTTCTGGTCGATTCCTTACAAGATGCCTTCACCACGGTGTAGACATCCTCGGAAAGACCCAGAGCCTGGAACTCTAGCCGCTCAGGTACCAGGCTGTGAGGTGCAGGGATTGAAGGTCCAGATGGAATACCCTCCTCTGGTTCAGAGATATCAGGTCCGGGCGTGTACAAAGCCGCTCCGGGGGCCTGTAGCTGAGGCTGAGGCGATCGGGATACCAGAACTGGCACAGCCAATCTGGGGATACCAGGATCACCTTCGCTTTGTCCCTCTTCACCTTGAGTAACACCTTGTGGATCAAGGGAAATAGAGGGAAGGCGTAGAGGAGGCCTGGGGTCCACGGCCTTGAGAAAGCATCTCCCTGCAGCGAGCCCTCCTGAGGGGGCCGGGCATGGTACAGCCGCAGCTTGTCGTTTTCCCTGGAGGCAAACAGGTCCACCAACTGTTTGCCCCAGCAGGAGAACAGACTGTAAGCTACTTCTGGATGGAGAGACCACCCATGGGATGTCTGGCCTGTGTGGCTGAGAGCATCCGCCAGCTGGTTCGAGACTCCTGCCACATGAATGGCTAGGAGATCCACCTCCAGTCGACTTACGAGGGTCCAGATGCGGAGTGCCTCCTTGCACAGCAGACAGGAGTGCGTGCTGCCCTGTTTGTTGAGGTAGTACAATGGTTGTGGTATTGTCTGTCCGGACTTGAACCACTTGACCCCGGAGCTGAGAAGCGAAAGCTGACAGTGCCAGTCTGACTGCTCTGAGCTCCAACACGTTGATGTGGCATCGGGACTCCTTGGGGGTCCAGAACCCATGGGCCCTGTTGTTCCCCATGTGGGCTCCCCAGCCCATGAGAGAGGCATCGGTCGTAAGGACGACTGTCGGCTCAGGGTGGACAAACGGGATCCCTTCCTGCAACCGTTCTGGGGCGGTCCACCATTGGAGAGCGTCCCACATCTTCTGGGTTACAATGATCAGCTGGTCGACATGACCATGGCGCTGAGTCCACTGGGCGGCCAGCTCCCACTGGAGGGAGCGCATGTGCCACCTGGCACAAAAGACCACTGAGGTGCATGCCACCATGTAACCCAGAAGGCGCATAAAGTCCCTGGCAGGGCGCAAGTGCCCAACCAGAAATGATTGGGCAAAGGAGGAGAGAACCTCCACCCTACCTGCTGGGAGCCGAGCTCTGGCTTGACAAGAGTTGAGCTCTGCTTCGATGAAGCCCATCACCTGAGCAGGCACGAGTTCCGACTTGGCCTCGTTGATGAGAAGGCCGAGTTGGGAGCAGGTTTGGAGAGCCAGATTCCTGGACCTCTCCACCTCCTGAAGGGAGGATCCTGCCAAGAGCCAGTCATCAAGATAAGGGTAGATTCGTACTCCTCGACGCCGAAGATGGGCTGCCACCACTGCAATGCACTTGGTGAAGACCCGCGGGGCCGATGACAGGTCGAATGGCATGGCTCGGAACTCGTACAGGGTCCCTTCGACCCTGAAGCGGAGGAACCGCTGCTGGGATGGACGGATTGGGATGTGAAAAAACACGTCCTGTAGATCCAGTGAAGAGAACCGCATGTTTCGCTCCAGGGATGGTATGATCTGGTTCAGAGTTACCATCCGGAAGGTGCAAGACCTGAGATATTGATTCAGGTCATGGAGATCTAGGATGAGGCGCCAACCCCCCGTCCACTTGGGCACCAGGAAGTACCTGGACACGAAGCCTGGGTCTGTAGGAGGATCCGGCACTGGAGCTACCGCCTCCTTGCAGAGGAGCTGAGCTATGTCGTCTCGAAGAGCCGACTGGGTGCAAGCTGAGATCCTTTCCTCCCTAGGGGCGTGGGCTCGGCTAGGGGGGTACTGCTCGAACTCTAGAGGCAGTCCCTGACTGACCACTTCGAGAATCCACCTGTCCGAAGTGATATCGGACCAGGCAGAATGAAAGTGGCGGAGCTGGTCCCCCCCATGGGAGGACCCAGAGCTGGCATGACGGGTGTAGGGGTGGCAACCCCCAACCCATCACTGAGCAGGCTTAGAAGAGGAGGAGGCTCCTGGACCTGCGCCTCGGCCTCCTTTATGGGGCTGTTGAGGACCCTGCTTGGGCCGGGGACGCCAAGCTTCAGCCTGCTGGCCTCCTTGATAGGAGGGCTGCCTGACCGCCGGGGAAGAATACCGAAATGGCTTCTTCTTTCTTTTCTGCTGGTTCTTGCCCGAAGAACCTTTTGCAGATGTAGCATCCAAGGTGGCACCGGACTGCTCGATACACTGAAGGTGACTGGCCACTCCCGGAATGAACAGGTCGGTGCCAAGGAAAGGAATGTCAGCTAACTTGTGCTGGGTATCTGCCGAGAAGGAGGATAGCCTCAGCCAGGCCCTGCGGCGAATGGCCACTGCGGCTGCTAAAGAGCGGGCACAGGAATCCCCGATGTCTAGGGCTGTCTGGAGCTGCTGCTTTGCAACAGCACAACCCTGATCACGGTCTTGCTTGACCGTGGTCTGCATGTCCGCCGGGAGATGAGGAAGGACTTCATCTAATGACCTGAGGAGGGCATGAGAGAAGTGTGCCATAATGACAGCTGAATTGGCCTGACAAAGGCCTAAGGAAGAGGCCACATAGACCTTGCGGGCAGAGTGGTCCATATTTTTGGACTCCTTGTCCGGAGGTTGGTCTGTGTCGACCGAGCTACCAGTACGTCTAAACACAGAAGCAGTCACCAGGCTCTCGGCCGAAGGGTGTTCTATGAATCCCAGCAGGGACCCCATGGGCACCGCATACTTACAGGCCATGCGGGCAGACAGTGCTGGGCAGGAAGCTGGGAGCTGCCAGAGCTCAAGGGCCGGGCCAGTGATGGCTTCGGCCACTGGAAAGGCCTCTGTCGAGGTATCCCCTCTTTTTAGGTTGTCTGTAAGAGAGTACTCCGCCTTTTTCTGGATAGACTCCAGGGGCATTCCAGTGGATTCAGAGATCATGTGGAGAATGCCCTGAAAGGAGGAAGGACCCTCCTCTAAACCTGCCACGGAGGACTCATCATCCCCAGGATTGGAATGCAGTCCTGTGATAACCAAGTCCAAGGAGTCGTGGTACAATGGTCTCCCGCCTAGGTCCCTTTCGATCCGCTGGGGGCGATCAGGGGTAACCGTAATGGACAGACGTCGGGGAAGCCCAGTGTCTGTAAGGTCCTCTTTCGAGGGAGCCCCTCCTTGAGGCTGCTTAGGCAGTGGTTTCACCATAATTGGTGGAGAGACCGAGATGGGCCTAGCCGGAATACGGGCCGGCCCCACGGGCAGGGAAACTGAAGGCTTCGGTTCCGGAGGGTTCGGCGTCGGCCCAGGAGGTGGTAGCCAAGTGAGGGCTGGGGTGGACGGCTTCTGCCCAGTCAAAATCAGCTGTTGCCACATAAGATCCTCATAGCGTCAGCAGAGTTTCCGTCAAAGCCTCTCCTCGTCCGAGGAGGATGAGGATCTGCGGCAATGCCTCTTTTTAGAGTGCTTATGACTCTTCTTCGGTCGTCTGAAGGGGTTCTGGACCTCGATCGAGATCGGGATGGCCAACCCGGTCGATCGGGAGACACCGGGTTAGGTGAAAACCAAGGGTCCAGAACCATGTCCTTGATGGTAACACCAGTGGGCTGGGTTTCCTCATTGGGAAAGACAAGGACCGGGGTCCTTTCCAAAGAATCATCGACCGGAGTTGGCGAAATAGGGTCGATTAAGTTGAGAGAAATCTCAATTTCGTCGGCCACTTCCTCGATCTCTTGGCCGGAAGATCCGTAAAGCTGGCGGTCGAGGATGCGATCTCGACCGAGGTCGAGACCGCGTGTTCCTGGGACTCAGACCTTTCTCGGTTCCAAGGACGTCTTCATTTGGACGAAGACTTAGAAACATAGACTTTGATGGCAGATAAGGACCGCTTGGCCCACCTACTCTGCCCATTTCCCTACCTAGAGAATAAGCTGCAGATCCTATTTAACCAACAGCCTATTTCTTCCTACCCCCCACAACAATTGCCTTTTGTCTGTCCCATGCATTCTTGAATTCTTCCACAGTTTTAGACCCCACAACCTCCTCAGGAAGGCTGTTCCATGCATCCACCACCCTCTCTGAAAAAATATTTCCTCACATTGCCCCTGAGCCGTCCCCCACTATCTTCAAATTGTGTCCCCTTGTTCTTGCACATCTCTTTTTCTGAAAGATGCTACCCTCTTGGACTTTGTTGATTCCACTGAGGTACTTAAACACTTCTATCATGTCGCCCCCTCCCTCCTTTCCTCAAGGGTATACATATTAAGCTCCTTTAGTCTCTCCTCGTATGGCTTCTCTTGCAGACCCTGCACCATTTTAGTTGCCCTCCTCTGAACTGCCTCCATCCTGTCTATGTCTTTGCGGACATGGGGTCTCCAGAACTGGACGCAGTACTCCAGATGGGGTCTCACCAACTGTCTGTACAGGGGGATGATAACTTTCTGTTTTCTGCTGGTGATACCTCTCCCTATGCATCCCAGTATTCCGCCAGCCCTCCCTACCGCCTTCTCACTTTGCTTGCCAACCTTAAGATCATCTGATATGATTACCCCAGGTCTATTTCTATTTTTGTTGTTGTTACTACCTCCCCCCGTGTAATCTTCCCCTAGGTTTTTGTTTCCCAGGTGCATTATTTTGCACTTCTTTGCATTGAATCCAAGCTGCCATACTTCTGACCATTCCTCCAACCTTGCCAAGTCCCTTCTCATCCTTTCCATGCCTCCTTGTGTATCAACCCTGTTGCAGATCTTTGTGTCATCTGCAAAGAGGCATACTTTTCCTTCCAGTCCCTCTGCAATGTCACTTATAAAAACATTAAAAAGGACTGGACCCAGTACTGAACCCTGCGGTACCCCACTAGTAACACCTCTTTCTTCAGAGTGGACACCATTTGCAATTACTTTCTGTGTCCTGTTGTCCAGCCAATGTTTTACCCAGGCTACCACCCTGGGACCCACTTCCAGGCTGGTTAGTTTGACTATTAATCTTTTGTGTGGGACTGTGTCAAATGCCTTGCTAAAGTCTAGGTAGGCCATGTCCACAGCCCCTCCCTGGTCTACTACTTTGGTCATCCAGTCAAAGAAATCAATTAGCTTCATCTGACATGACCTTCCCGCTGTGAACCCATGCTGCCTTGGGTCCTATGCCCCACTGGCCTCTAGGTACCCAATTATTTCCTTCAGAAGTGATTCCATTACTTTCCCTACCACAGAGGTCAAACTGACAGGTCTGTAGTTTTCTGCCTCTGTCTTGGTCCCACTTTTGTGAAGTGGAATCACATCTGCCTTCCTCCAGTCCTCAGGTACCACACCATCCTCCCATGATTTGTTAAAAAGGCCAGTCAGTGGTGTCACTAGTTCTCTGCTTAATTCTTTTAGAATTCTGGGGTGAATTCCATCTGGCCCCATTGCTTTGTCCATCTTCAGTTTTAGGAGTTCTTTCAGAATCCTTTCTTCTGTGAAAGGACTGGGATACGACCCCTATCCAGAGTGCTTCTGTTAATTGGATTAGGCATCCCCCACCTCCTTTTTGAATACTGAACAGAAGTATTCATTCAGTATTCCGCTTTTCACTGTCCCTCTGCCCACCCACCGTCCATTCTATTCAGCCTCACTATCCCTCCTTTGTCTTTCTATGCTCCCTGACATACCTAAAAAAGGTTTTATCCCCTTCTTAACTGAGTTGGCTATCTTTTCCTCAGTTTGGGCCTTTGCTATTCTAACTACCCTCCCTGCTTCCTTCTGCCTTAACTGGTACTTCGGGTCCTTATCCCTCTTCCGAGGGCGGGAGGAGTGCGAGCCTGAGGGTGCCTCACCCCTGGTGGGGAGAGACTGGCAGAACTCCTTGAAGGAGCCGGAAAAGGCGGAACCGAAGTTCAGAGGAACAAAAAAGCTCCGATTGGCCGAAGCTTGAGCCGCTTCCTCCTTGAAAGCTTTCATTTGCTTCAACTGCTCGGCGGATCCCACAGCCGCGGAAACCGCCCACCTCGCCTCCTTCGATTTCACCGGCGGGTTCCTTTTCTCCAGTCTCCCCAGTTTTAGGCACGCCAAGCGATCGTCCAGGATGTTGGGATGGAAGGCCAGGCAGAACGTGCAGATGGAGGTGTTATGTCCAACACCTAGGCAATAGACGCACGTTAGGTGGGGATCGGTGCGCGACATCTTCTGGCCACAGGAGCACCGGCGAAATTCAGGAGCAGACTTATCCTCCAAGTCCAATGCGCTACTATCGGAGTCGTTAACTTGAACGAGTTTTAAGGTAAGTTGCGGTAAAAACTGGCGCTTTGAAACCAGGGCCTATGAATTGCTGTGAAGCACGAGGGAACCTGTATCTTCCAGCGGAAAGGAAGATCTGGTGTCATGGGGCGAAGCCGAGGTTTATACCACCCGGGTGGGTGGGAGGAGCCAGCCTGAAGACTTCCGGCAAGATTTAAAGGGGAAAGGGACATGCCAAAAAGTGTGGATGAACAACATATCCATGCTCCTAGAAAGCCCGTTTGCACATGCAAGTGGAGACCTGGAGACAGACTACCATAGGGCCAGCAGCGAGGTGGAGTTCTCGGAGGAACACTTTAGGCCAGTGGAGAGGGGAGAGAAGTAACTTGATTTCTAATGGCCTCGACTGTGCTGGCCAGGAGATAGTTACGTCTAGCAGTAGGGGGGGAGCCAGCCAAGGGCTTGATAGAGTGAGAGGTGGTGGGTAGCATATATTGGGCTAGAAGGGCAAACCGGCAGACGTTGTTATAGGTGATGTTTAGCTGAGCCAGGTTAGTGAAGGAGATAGACTGGGGTGCAATAATCAAGTATAGGGAGGAGGCTGTATTAGGCAACTGCAAACCAGGCTTCAGGAGTAAGGATACTTTATAAGGCAGTAACTGACCCCCAGCTTCTGGTGAACTTGGCATGAGGGTATCAATATATGCAAGAGCAGGGTCAAGGGTGATGCCCAGGTATTTAAAGGAGTGGACTGTCTGGAGGGGTAAGCCATCAGGATATTGGATATTGAGAGTGTTTTGGGCTAGTGCGAGTTTGGCTAGCCTTGGTTTAGAGTCAAAGAGCACTGATTTAGTCTTATTGGTGTTGACAAGCAGTAGGTTGGTGATGAACCATTTGTGGGCTTGAAGGTAGTTGGTGGTAAGAGATGCTGAAAGGTTGGACAGGGATTCTTCACACATATAAAGGATAAGATCATCTGCATACAGAAGGAAGTGGGAGGAGAGTTTATGAAAAGGGAGAAAAGAACGGGCCCCAGGATGGAGCTCCGAGGCACACTGGTGGAGACAGGAAGGACCGAGGAGGTGGTTCCACCCATGCTGACCATTTGGGTGCGATCTGAGAGGTAGTTTCGGAACCAATCCGTGGTGCCAGGGGACAGTCCAAGACAACGAAGTTTGTCGAGGAGGAGGTTGTAGTTTACCAAGTCAAATGCCTTGGAGACAGCCACAAAAACTGCTCCAGTAAGCATTCCATCATCCATTTTGCGGAGGACATGACCAGAGAAACAGGCCAGCACTGCAGTGGTGCTGTGGCCTGTTCTAAATCCGTGTTGCTGGAGACAGAGGAGGTTATATTTAGTTACATATTCAGTAACCTGGAGGTGGACGCCTTTTCGAGTAGTTTGCTCAGGGAGGAGAGTATGTATATAGGGTGATAGCTTTCCATGTTACTGGGGTCACTGGATTTGAAAACAGGGACTATCCTTGCCAGTTTCCATACTGAGGGCATTATGTCAGTGGTGAAGGAAAGACTGAAAATCTTTGTCAGGGGTTTGGCTATTTCTTGGGCCACTATTTTGAGGAAGCGTGGGGAAAGACCATCGCTTCTGACACTACCCTTTCTAGGGAGGCTCTGCAGTAGCTTCAGTGCATCTCGGGGATAACTTAAAGTGGAGTGGTGGGGCGGGGGGTACTGTCTGGTGGGGGGGGCTGGGAGTTTGAGAGGGTAATTTGCAGATATAGTCTTCCAGGTTAGTAAACTTACTGTTTACTGCATCAGCAACCTCTGCTGGGTCAGTCAAGGTGCCATTTGAGGTGGAGAGTTGGGTGGAGGAAGTATTGGCCCCAGGGGTAAGTAGGCAGCGGACTGTAGACCAGAAGTGACTAGGGTTTCCAAGGCTACAAGATTGTAGGTTACGGAGGTAAGTAGCCTTACTGGAGTTGATTAATCGTTTCCATTGGTTACGCAGGTTTCTGTACTTATTCAATATCCATGGGGTGGGGGAGGCTTCAAAGGATGACCACTTGGCATCACACTCCATCAGCCGCAGGAGGTCCTGTGTGAGCCAGCGGTTATCACACCTGCAGACTCTCCTAGAAGTTAATGGGAAATGCTTTTCCTGGATCCCAGAGAGGGCAGTGAGGAAAAACTTTAGTGCAGGGGAGACATCCTTCATACTATAAAGGGGAACCCAGTTGATAGCCAATATTTTTATTTATTTATTTCAATCTAGGATTATAATACCTTTGAGCCGAGGCTCTTTTACAAAGGTTCCACGTCAGCGTGTGCAACAGTCATCATTTTTAGTTACAAACATATAGTCATTGACTTAGACATGTAATAACCAGTACAAAGATTTGAGCTATGACCAAGACAGGGAAGGGGGGTGGGGGAAGTGAGGGTAGGAGTCGAGGGGAGAAGGAGGTTCAGGGGTAAGGGGAGTACGGGAGGTGGTTGGGGCGGGGGCAGGAGTGGAGATATGGGGGGGAGGCGGGCGAGGGCGGGAGACAGTGCAGCCAAGGGGCCTTGTCGAGGGAATATGACAGGTAAGGTGCTAGGGGTGCAAAGACTGACTGTAAGTGCTGGGGCATGTGCAGCTGGAACGGTGGAAATGTTAAGATGGGCAATCGCAGGATACAAGCAGTGAGAGGTGCAGCTTGGACTTGAAGAGGCAGAGTGTTGGAGCGGTCGCTATGTCGCTGCCAAGAGAGTTGAGCCAGTTGGATGCCCGATAGGCGAATGATCTTTGTCCTTGGGTCGTGAGACATCGTGGGATATGTAGTAGATGGGAATTGGATCTCCTTGTAGTGATGTTCCTATGTCTAGGCTTAAGGAGGGCACACCACCAGGTGGGGCAAGCCCCATTATAATTTTCTTGGCCGTGATGCAGGTTTGGTATTTTATGCGTTTGTCCAGTTGAAGCCATTCAGATTGGGAATAAAGGTCACATGTGTGGATACGGCGATGTGAGCCAGTGATGAGACGACAGGCCTTATTTAGGGAGGTCGCGATACGTTTGAGAGCAGTGGTAGCTGCAGACCCATATATGATAAGACCATAGTCTATAATGCTGACGATGGAGCTTTGGACGGCCACTGACAGTGCTTCTGGGGTTAGGTGTTTCCTGTGCTGGAATAATATGCCTAACCTCGCATTGGCAGAGTTTGCAACATGTCATTTAGAAGTTTAGCGGGGTCACATTTAGATTAGTCCCAGAAGGTGATTTGGGTGGTGGTGGGGGAAGAGACAACAGTTTATTTTTTGTGGACCAGATACAGAAAGTTGGCGAAAGGTCACTGATGGAATTGGATAAGATCCAGCATGGGTTATCCCCATCTTCTCTCTGTCATGATCCAATCGATGGTGGAGTGGTTTAGAGAAAGGCTGTTGAGGCTAGTAGGGGTGGCGATGAGATAGGTATGATTGTATCACTTAAGAAGATTGTGGGAGTCAAAGTGAGTGCTGTCATTTCAGTTAATGTTAAAATCACCTAGGATTACAGTGTCCCGGGGGGGGGGGGTTCTGAAACTACTGAGCAGGTGAGAGAGACCAGTTTTGCCACTCCTGGCTTGGTTGTAACAATCTCTGACATACAGTTTTCTAGAGACCTTAATGGTTAGTTCTAGAAAGAGCCATTCAGTGGGTGAATCAGAGGCAGAATGATTGGATAGGGTACTAATAAAGGAGTCCCTGTAGTACAAGAGGACCCCACCACCTTTGTGAGCACCTGGATGGTCAGCTCTAGCAAGGAAATAACCTGGCAGGTAACAAACGGAGAGTCCAGTGAATGATTTTGGCCAGGTCTCAGTTATTCACAGGATGTCTGGTTTATAGAGGGAGACCCAGGTCTCCAGCTCGGGGAGTTTGGGCATAAGGCTACGGATACTTAGGTGGACGAACCTTAGCCCATGTTTTTGACTCCATGTTTGGTTGGAGTAGAAGATATCAGTTACATAGCACACAAATGTTCTAGTTGGATGTCTAAATGATTTGTGTTTTCCATTTAGTGGACTTGTAAAGCCAGATACTTAACAGGAATTCACAGATAAATTATCTGAAAAAGTAAAAATTAATTTCAGAGCTATCTTTTCAATGAGAAATCAGCTCTGCTCATGAAAGCACTACCTGAACAAAAAAAATCACATTCACCCCAACCAATCTTTCAGTCAGCAGTTATTTACTCATAACCATGTGAAGGATACCAAATGGTGTATTGCAGCTATGAAGGGTTAAAACTAAAGAATGTAGCTTTTTTTGTAACAAAAAAAAAAAAATTAGACATTTGCACACTGTAGGATTTGTAAAAAAAAAAAAATACAAAATTACTCACCTGTACCTGTAGTTCTAGGAGTGGTATATGATATACATCCACACTTCTGGTAGTGTTTCTTTCCCTTTAATTCTTGCCGGAATGTCTTCAGACTAGCTCCTCCCATCCATTTGGGTGGTAACTCCCTTGGCACAGCCCCATGACATCAAATCTTACCCTCTGGATGCAAGATCAGTGTGCCATTTGCCAGGGGAGGTCGGGTGGGTCAATGTGGATTTACATCCTATACCATTCCTAGAAAGTACAGTTACGAAAGAACTTACCGTAACAGTAAACCTTTGAGAAGTGTCTCTTGCAGCAGGCACTACGCTTGGGTCATCGCCAGAGGTCGCTGTGGCGCACGGCAGCTCTTCTAGCAGTCTTTTCCAGGGGCCGCCAACACATGACATCACCTTCCTGTTTCTTATACAAGTGTGGGCGGTCCCTGGTATCCTCAGTTTCCTCTGCCGGATTCAGCTCGCTAAGCGAGGACCAAGGGGAAGCTGAGGTACCATAGGTATCCCAACCTATAAGTCATTGGACCAAAATCTGTTCTCCTGGAGATGGAGGGTGAGATGGTACCTGCTGCAAGAGACACTCCTCAAAGATCTACTGTTACGGTAAGTTCTTATGTAACTGTATTATCTTCCATGGAGTGGTCTCTTGCAGCAGGTAATACACTTGGGATGAATCCCAAGCAGTAAACCCAAGAAGGATGGTCATTATGGCAGGAGGCCTTGTAGGACAGAGCGGCCAAGTGCTGTCTTACGGCGTGAAGCAACGTCTAAGTTGTAATGCTTCGTGAAAGTATGAATTGTGGACCATGTAGCTGCATTGCAGAAATCTGTGAAAGAGGCCCCTTTAAAGCAGGCCGCTGTGGTGGCCATAGCTCTGGTAGAATGGGCTTGGACAGGTCCTGGTAATGGCTTGTATTTTGTGTAACAAAATGTGATACAGTGTGCTAGCCAATTGGAAAGGGTCCGTTTAGTGACCAGGAGACCTTCCCTGTTTGAGGTGAAGGTGACAAAAAGTTGAGAGGTCTTCCTAATCAATGTAGTTCAATTAGTATAGTATCGTAATATACGATGGACAATTAGAGTATGTAGGAGGCATTCACCCTGGTCGGAGTGTTCAGGGTAATATACTAGTAACTCCAAGGATTGATTTAAGGTGTGTTCGGACACTACCTTAGGTACTGTAGGAAGGAAGGGTTGGTATGAAGTGCCGCTATGTCTTTGTGAAAAATTAAGTAAGGTTCTCTACACATGAGGGCATGAAGCTTGGAAATACGCCGAGCAGAAGTGACAGCCACTAAGAACAGTGTTTTGCAAAAAGGAAAAAACAGAGTTCACAAGTGGCCACAGGTTCAAAGGGTTCAAGAGTTGCCAGCCCAGTGGCACTGTGGGTTGAGGCACTGGATGCCACACCTCGCGCCACGCCGGCGACCTGGGTTTGGGAACGAGCCTGGGTCATCGGGGGTCAGTAGGGGGGGAAGAGAGAGGATTGAGGGTCCGTAGACTGCTCTCCTCTCCTCTCTCTGGGGAGGGATCCAGGGACTGCCCGGTGCAACAGCAGCCCCCGGTGGAAGCCAGTGGGATGTGTGCATGTCAGGGCACAACGTAGAGGGACCAAGCTTGGCTGCTGGGGTAACATTAGTAGAATGTTGAAATGAAGTCACCGTTGCCAAGAGAGAAGCCCCCATCAACGGGACGATGACGGAACTCATAAAGGGTTCATTGCAGACTGCCGTAAGAGCACTGGAAAGCGCCGTCGATGAGAGGGTGAGAACCCCCATCGACAGGAGGCACAGTGTGTGAATGCATTGTTGACGGGCACCCATGGTGGTGGTCGCCCATGAGCGCTAGGATAGAGGTTGAGGAGGGCTTCTTCTTTTGTGCTGTTTGCGAGAATCGGTGGAGGGGGAGCTCTTGGGATGAGCTCCCTGATTCTCTAGTAGAGACAATTTCTGCTCTGTTAAATAGTTTTGATTTCCTGCAGCAGTCGTCGATGAGTTGCCTGGTTAAAATCCTGGCAATGTATGCAGGAGGTGGCGTCATGTGTGGGTCCCAGACACCTTACACAAGTGGTGTGGTTGCCAAAACAGTAGATTTTTCTCCTGCAACAACAGGAATGAAATAGTGCTGTCTTGCTTGTAGATTCTTTGGACATTCGTCGATGTAGAAAGCGAAATGGAAGAAATTGGCTTCTAAGCTCAAATTCTCGTTGATGACTGCTACCGAGTTGCACTAGCTGCTATGTGTGAGCTGAAGATGGCGGGAAACTGAACTGAGGATACCAGGGACCACTCACACTTATATAGGAAACAGGAAGGTGATGTCATGCATGGGCGGCCCCTGCAAAAGACTGCTAGAAGAGCTGCGGTGCACGGGCAACGACCTCTGGCGACGATCCAAGTGTACTACCTGCTGTAAGAGACCGCTCCTTGGAAGATCTACTGTGACAGGTGAGTAACCTGTTTTTCTAGGGACGTGGATATGATGTACAAATCACACTTCTAGCGGACTCCTAGCAGTTCTCCAGTGAGACGGGGGCAAGGCACACACCCACTATTTAGGGAACAGAGATTGGAGAACTGTGGCCCCAAAACCAGCATCCCAGCATGACTCAAGGTCGATGTGGTAGTGGGAAATGAAGGTGTGTGCCGACTTCCAGGTAGCAGTCCTGCAGATATCCTGGATAGGGATATCCCTGGAAGCAGCTACCAAGGCAGCGGTATGATGGGTGGAATGAATTCATAGCCCTACAGGAGGCTCCCTACCTGCCAACCTATAGAAGAGGTTGATGCAGGATACAATCCACCTGCCAGTCGTCTACTTAGCTGCCAGTCTGCCAGGCGCAGCTTCAGCTTAGGTGACAAAGAGCTGAAGAACCTCTCTCCAAACTCCAGCCATGCGCTCCTTACAATAGGCAACAGGTCGCCACAGGTCCAAAGTATGAAGCCTGTGCTTGGCATCCAAGTGGTTGGTAAAATTCACCGGGAGACTGATCCCCTGGTTAAGGTGAAACTCAGAGACAACCTTCGGGAGGAACTTCGGGTTGGGACAAAGGACAACCTTGTCCCTGTGGAAGACCAAATTAGAAGACTCTACTAAGAGCACCTGGAGCTCACTAATCATTCTGGCTGACGTGACAGCCACCAAGAATGCGGTCTTCCACAGCAGATGTGACATCTCACACCTGTCCATCAGTTCAAACTGCTTGCCCATGAGCTTTTCCAACACCAGCAACAAGTCCCATGGTGGTGGTGGTGGTGGTGGTTCATGCACCAGAGGGGAGACATGGTCAAGGTCTTTGAAAATGCTCCAGACCACCATCTGTGCCACTGTTGGCATACCAGCCTGCGCCAAGTATGCAGAGATGGCTTCCATGTGCACCTTAAGGGTGTCAACCAAAGGCCCAACAGAGAGGGAGGGACCAAAGGTAGTAGAGGATGTTAGCCATGGGACAGAACGGGGTCAAGCTCCTTGCCCTGCCACCAAATGGAGAATCTCTTCCATTTGAAGGCACAGCACTGAGTCAGCTCCTTCTGAGAAGCCTCCACCACACAGAGAACCTTGTCGGAGAGACCCAGAGCCTGGAACTCTAGCCGCTCAGGAACCTGGCTGTCAGGTGCAGGGACTGAAGGTCCGGGTGGAGGACCTTCCCCGAGAGCCTGACATCCGGTGCAGGCAAAGTGGCAGACACCTCAGAGGCATGCTGCTGAGGCTGAGTAGACAGAGGTACCAGAACTGGCATGGCCAGTTTGGAGCCATAAGGATCAGCCGAGTCTTGTCCCTCCAAGCTTTGATCAGTGGATCAGAGGGAAGGCATAAGAGAGGTCTGGGGCCCAGGGCCTCGCAAAGGTATCCCCCTGCAGTGTTCCCCACTGAGAAAGCAGGCACAAAACAGCCTCAGCTTTGCATTCTCCCAGGAGACAAACAGGTCCACCTGAGGGATACCCCACTAGGAGACTAGACTGTCCACTACCTCCTGAAGAAGGGATCACCAGTGAGACGCCTTGCCGACATGGCTGAGGGCATCCGCCAGCTGACTGGACACTCCAGCCACATGAATGGCCGACAGGTCGGCCTTGAGGCTGAGCACAAGGGTCCAGATGTGGAGAGCTTCCCTGCACAAAGGTAAAGAGTGCGTCCTGCCCTGCTTGTTGAGGTAGTACAGGGTCATCGTGTTGTCTGTCTAGACCAGAACGATCTGACCCCAGAGATGTGGAGCGAAGGCTGTCAGGGCCAGGTGAACAGCTCGAAGCTCCAGCAGCTTGATGTGACACTGGGACTCCTCGGGGGGATTGGAGGTCGTGGATGCTGTGTTCCCCCAGGTGCCCATCAGGGAGGTGTTGGTTGTGAGAGTGACAGTCGGCTCCAGGCAGAGAAATGGGGTTCCTTCCTGAAGATGTTCCAAGACCAACTACCACTGGATGGCATCCCGCATCTGCTGATGCTGAGACCACTGATGGCCACCCCCACTGCAGGGCGCGATTTATCAGTGGGCTCAATGGACCATGCTGGTGAAGGTCGCCATGAGGCCAGGAGTCACAGGAACTCCTGGCAGAGGCACAACTACCAACCCAAAATGATTGGGTAAGAGGAAGGTCCTGTGCCCTGTCTGCGGGGCCAAGCTCCACAACAGTTTAGATCCGCCCAATGAAGTGAATCACCTACGAGAGGATGAGTTCCGACTTGGCCTCGTTGACCAGAAGGCCAAGGCAAAAGCAGGTCTGGAGAGCCAGTTCAGCTCCACCTCCATCATGGAAGGCCCTGCAATCAGCTAGTCGACCAGGTGCAGGTACACCCGGACCCCTCAGCGCCTCAGAAAGGCTGCCACCACTGCTATGCATTTGGTGAAGACCCTGGGAGCTGAGGAAAGGCCGAAGGGCATGGCCTGGAAGTGGTAGAGGGTCTCCTCTATGCGGAACCAAAGGAACTGGCCATACGATGGATGGATGGGGACATGGAAAAAGGTGTCCCGTAGATCCAAAGAGCAGAAAGTACAGTTACGTAAGAACTTACTGTAACAGTAGATCTTCGAGAACAGCTCTTACAGCCAGCTACACCATTAGGACTGAAGCCGGCAGGCGCCAGGACCCCACGGAAATTTTCTAGCTAGCAGTATACAGCGAGGACCGCCTCCGACGTCGGTCCCGCCCCCAACGTCAGGCGTAGTACAAAAGGAGGCGGTCCCCCAGAATCCCCAGTTCTCCCGCCAGAGACTCCCGGCCGCTGGATGACATCAGAAGAGAAGACTGAGGATCTGCCATCAAATGGCACACAGAAGAAAAGGCTGTGAATGCCTTATCCTAGGAGAAAGATGTTGGAACCAGAATCTACCTCCAGCGGGGATGGTGGGAGGGAAAGTACCTGCTGCAAGAGCTGTTCTCGAAGAGCTACTGTTACGGTAAGTTCTTACGTAACTGTACTATCTTACTTCGAGAAACAGCTCTTGCAGCAGGTTACACCATTAGGACTGATTCCCAAGCAATCCTGAAAATCACACACCATCGGGAGGAGGGAAGGTAGAAATCCTCGAATTACATCAAGCCTAGGACCGAAGTCCCTGAAGGACTGCTAGACCAAAACCTGCTCTTCGCCTTGATGCGATATCCAGACTGTAATGCCTGATGAAAGTGTGAACAGAGCTCCAAGTAGCTGCAGCACAAATAGCTGAGGTGGATATGTTCTTTAAAGCTGCAAAAGAGGTAGCCACCCCTCTGGTGGAATGACCCTTAACCGTGCCCGGTAGGGGTTTGTTATGCTTCTGGTAACAGAATGTAATGCACTGAATGAGCCACCTGGACAGCGACTGTTTTGAAATAGGAGCTCCCATCATCATGTGGGCAAAGAAGACAAACAGCTGGTCCGTGGTGTTTGGTTCTGGTCAGGTAGTATCTGAGACACCTATGCACATCTAAAGTGTGCAAAAGGGCTTCTCCTCAATTAGAGTACTTAGGGAAATACACTGGTAAGTCAATATCCTGATTAAGGGTGAGTGCTGAGACCACCTTAGGCAGAAATTTAGGATTAGTCCGTAGGGATACCCTGTCTTGGTGAAAAACCAAATAAGATTCTTTGCACATAAGTGCACGGAGTTCAGAAATTCTTCTGGCCGAGGTAAAAGCAACTAAAAACAGCGTCTTCCAAGAAAGAAGACGTAGCTAGCAGTCTGTGGCTGGTTCAAAGGGTGGCAGCGTAAGCTGTTCCAGGACAAAGGGTAGATCCCACGGTGGAATCGGATCCTTAATCGGGGGCCTAAGGTGGAGGACACCCCTCAGGAAGGCACGTGTCATGTCTAATTAAGCTATAGTGCGT
Organism: Neoceratodus forsteri; assembly: GCA_016271365.2. Classification (NCBI taxonomy): domain Eukaryota; kingdom Metazoa; phylum Chordata; order Ceratodontiformes; family Ceratodontidae; genus Neoceratodus; species Neoceratodus forsteri. Next base: position 827,115,578 of record CM057449.1, read on the forward strand.
TGGCATATAGGGGTGTGATAGGCTGAGATGGCACAGAGATGTACCTTGATCAAGGAGTAAGCCAATCCTGACTGGAAAAGAGACAGCAGGTAGTCCAATACTAACTTCTCTGACAGTCCAAGCAAAAGCCGCGTTTGAAACCCATAAACAAAACCTGCGCCGCCACCTCATGGCTGCAGGGTCGATGGGCAGCCGGCTTCCTGGCAGCAGTGAGAATGTCTGCTACCTCTTGCGAGACCCCATGTCGCATCATGGCTACATCTCTACGAGCCAAGCGTGTAGGTTCAGGGAACGTAGGTCCGGATGGACCAAGGAACCCGCCTCCTGAGACAGCAAGTGGGAGCTGATTGGCAATGGCACTGGAGGTTCCTGGGACAGCTGACGCAAAAGAGGGAACCAGATCTGCCTAGGCCAAAAGGGCGCAATCGGTATCAGTGTCACTTGCTCTCTGCGAAGTTTCAGAAGAACCTTCTGGATCAACGGGAAAGGGGAAAGGCATAGAGGAATCTGCCCACCCAGGAGAGGGACAACGCATCTCACCAGAAAACACCAGGCCCTGGATCTAGCGAGCAAAAATTGGGCAGTTTTGCGTTGGATGGTGACGCGAAAAGGTCTAATTCTGGAGTACCCCATCCGCGAAACAGATCCTCTGCTACCTCCTGAAGCAATTCCCATTCGTGGACTCTGGCCTGAGAGTGGCTCAGGCCGTCTGCAATGACATTGTCCACACCTGGAACATGAACGGCAATGAGGTTTGCGCCGTGTTGCAAGACCCAATCCCACACTCTCATGGCCTCCCTGCAAAGCGGGTAGGAATGGGTGCCTCCTTGTTTGTTGAGGTAGTACATCACCGCGGAATTGTCTGTTTGTAACAGAAGTGTATCCGGTGGGATCTCCGAGTGGAAGGCCTGCAGGGCGTAAAGAACTGCCCTAATTTCCAGGATAGTTATGTGGAGATGAGTCTCTTGGTCTGTCCAAAGCCCCTGAGACCGGACACCGTCGAGGTGTGCTCCCCAGCCGAGCCCTGAGGTGTCCGTGGAGAGTGTCACAGTCGGGGACAGTGCAATGAAGGGGACTCCCGCGGAAAGATTCCTTGAATCCAGCCACCACTGCCAATCTCGGATTACGGCCTTCGTGATCCGGATTGGATGCTGCAGATGGTCTTGCTTTTGGTCCCATTGGACCCTTAACATCCACTGGGTTAACCGCATGTGGAGACGGGCAAGAGGGACTGTTGCAATGGCCGCAGCCATGTGTCCGAGCAGGCAAAGTGCCAGTCTGACAGGAACGGTCTTCTTCGCCGAAAAGTCCCTGATGAGGGATCTGATGTGCTCTGCTCTGTCCGCGGGGTGGAAAGCTTTCCCTTGGACGGTGTCCAGAACTGCACCTATGAATTGAGGAGTCTGGGACAGAACCAGGCGTGACTTCTCGTGATTGATGATGATGCCCAACGTCTCGAACAGACTGAATGCAGTGAATAGCAGACATCAGGGCTTCCCGGGAGGGCACCATGAGAAGCCAATCGTCCAGGTAGTGGAACACGTAGTGGCCTTGTCTCCTCAGAGATGCAGCTATGACTGCCATGCCCTTCATAAACACCCGAGGTGCCGATGACAGCCCGAAGGGGAGGGCTCGGACCTGATGGTGGCGACCCTGAAACTCGAAGTGCAGAAACTTCCTGTGTGCCTGAGCAAGAGGTATATGCAGGTAGGCATCCTGCATGTCTAGGGACGCTAGAAAAGCGTCCTGCTTGAGCATGGGAATTAGACCTGGGAGGGTCACCATGCGGAAGCGTTTGTACAGGACTGAGTCGTTGAGGTCGCTGAGGTCCAGTATCGGACGGAGGTCCCGTGTCTTCTTTGGAACCAGAAAGAAGTGAGAATAGTATCCCAGACCCTCTGGTTCTGTGGTACGTGCTCTATGGCTTCTTTTTCCAGAAGCGCGAGCACCTCCTGCTGTATGAGCAGGGCATGCTGACCCGAGTAAAGGGAGAGCAAGGGAGGTCTTGCCGGTGGGTGGTCGAGAAATTCTATGAAACGGCCTTTCTTGACCAATTGAAGAACCCACCTGTCGGTGGTGATCAACTGCCACCCTAAAAAGTGGCTAGCGATGCGACTCCCGACCTTTTGTGTCCATTGATCCAGAGGAGGGGCCGGGGGCCGGGAAGGAGTCATGCTGTGGCAGCACTGGTCCCTGCGGGCTGGGCCAGTTTTGTGTAACGTTGGCCTCAGCCTGGGGAAGACTTGGTCTGGGCTTTATGCTGAAAAGTGCCCCTTTGCTGCTGGCCAGAACGTGGCTGCTGCCTTTGCTGCCAGCTACAAAAGCGGCTCTGGTTCCTACGAAAGGAACTAGGCCTGGATCTGTACATGGCCTGTACAGATCAGATTGCCTTCACTGTGTCCTGGAGTTTGGTGATGACCTTCTCCGAGGATTCACCAAAGAGTACCTCGCCGTTATACGGGACGTCGAGAATGTTCTTCTGTACATCCGGGGTGAAGCCGGAGACATGGAGCCAAGAGTGTCCCCGGAGACAAATGCCTGAAGCTGCAGCTCTGGCAGATGAGTCCGCAGAATCCTATGCAGCTCTTAGCACTTGGGTACCCACATCTGACCCTGTGCGGAGAAGACTGAAGAGCTCCGCCTTTTGATCGCCATTGGGAAACTTATCGACCAGGTCCTGGCCCTGTTCCCACAGGGCATTCTGAAACTGTACCATGTGGGTAAGATAGTTCAGAGACCTGATGGCGCATGTAGCAGCCACGTATGTGCGCCTCCCCAGGGCATCCAATTGCTTGGATTCCTGGTCCGGTGGCTGTGTGCTCAAGTGTTGAGGTCTTTGAGACCGGTCACATGAGGCCGTGATGACCAGGGAGTCTGCCAGAGGTTGTTTAGCCAAGTACTGGTCATCTCTCGGAGCCTTGTACAGGCGGTCAGCCTTCTTCGGCACTGCGGGAGTGGAGTGCGGACGCTTCCACGCAGCCTTGGTGATGTCCGCAAAAGTGTCCACCAAGGGTGGGACTACCACAGGCTTCGGGTCTTTCTGCCGAAGATAGCGGGCAAGGCATTGTCGTTCAGGGACGAGGTCTTCAGCATCCCACCTCAAGTTGTCCTGGATGTGTCTCATGATCTCAGCGAAAGAGGGATCATCCAGAGGAGACCTGGGGAGGTCATGTGGATCAGGAGAGGAGATGCTGAGCGGAGAAGGAGATCTGGAGTAGTCCAAGGTGTCCGATCTGGAGTCCTCCCCCGACGGAGCATACCGACACCGTCTGGGTCACTTGGGGCTGGGAGACCCTGATGGAGATCTGGAGGGAGGCCTTCTCCTGTCTTTAGATCTGCCCCTAGGAGTTGCAGTCTGCTGCTCGGGGGTTGGTGGTCGTCCTGCTGGCCCCTTTGGTGGAGGAGGGGGCATAGGAGGCGAAGGAGTAGGAGTAGGAGTTGGAGTTGAAGGAGGAGGTTTAACAGTGACCACATCCTTTCAGATGGTGTCCCACCAAAAAGTAAAGAGCTTCTTTACTTCTTCAATATTCATACCCGACGACGGGCCTGGCGCTGGTGGTCTGTCGCCGGGGTTGGGCATCGGGTCCCCGGGTGTCTCCGGGAAGGTTCCTGTGGGACCCTGGCATCCTTGGTGTCGCCCGCTTGGTCTTCAGGCAGTGTAGCGTCCTCCTCAGTCGAATCCCTGTGACCGGTGTCCGCTGGTGACGGGGGGGGGGGTCAGTCTTCCGCTCTGGAGAATGCGATGCCAACGTCAGCCTCTTGGCTGATGCCCTCGGATACGGTGAACGCCTGGATGGCGACGGGTGTCTGGCCGGTGTCGTCAGTTCCTGCGAGCGCCCGGCCGACTTCTGATGCTTGGCCGACATCGGGTCCGACGCCCGCTTCAGGGACGTCAGGTCCTTAGTCTTTCTCGGAGGTGGATCAGGACCTCTGGAGGGTTGGGAGACCAACCTGGAGTCAGTGTCCTAATGTCGGGTGGCAGATGAAGATTTATGGTGCTTGGAAGACTTGGAAGAGGCCTTAGATGGAGTGGAGGAAGCCGAGTGCCTCGAAGTCTTGATCGGCTGGAGCGAAGAAGAGCCGCCTGAAGCCCAGACCTTAACCGGGGGTGGGTGGGGGTTGGGGTGGGGGTGTGACCGAGCCCTGGAGGGAGAGCGTCCGATCTGGTGGAGCCTGAACTCATGGAGTCCGAGGCCCAGGTTGGGGATCTAGACCTAACTTCTCCCGGTGCTTGTCCCTGTGCTTATGGGCCTTCGAGGAAGATTCTCCCCTGGAGGATGGTTCTTGGTCCATCCTTTTGAGCTTTTCTTCAAGAAGATACGCCTGTAGTGCCTTCTGATGGTGGATCCTGGTGCGGCTACTGAACCCTTGGCAAAAAGTGCAGGCCTTGGTATCATGGTCTGGGCCCTGAGCAACATGCAGGAGGAGTGAGGATCCTTGAAGGATCTGTTTTCATGAGCACACTTAGAAAGGTGACCCTGGCGAAGAGTTGGAGAGGACATCAGTTGGTGAAAAAACACACAAAGTTCTGTAGTCGTCATACGCTAGGTAGAGACCGAGAGGCCAATGCTGGCGAGTCGACGGTGGGAAAAGAACTGGGGATTCTGGGGACCTCCTTGTACTACACGCCTGACGCCGGGGCGGACCGACATCGGATGCGGTCCCCACTCTATACTGCTAGCTAGAAAATTTACGTAGGGTCCTGGCGCCTGCCGCCTTCAGTCCTAATGATGTAACCTGCTGCAAGAGCTGTTTCTCGAAGTAAGATCCACATGTTCTGTTCTGGGATGGAATGATTTGGTTCAGAGTTACCATTCTGGAGGTACGCAACCACAGGAACTTGTTCAGGTTGTGCAGATCCAAGATGAGGTGCCAGCCCCCTGTCCGTTTTGGAACCAGAAAGTATCTGGAGATAAACACTGGATTGTCTGGTGGGTCTGTGATGTGAACCATCACCTCCTTCTGGAAGAGCTGGGTGATGTCCTCCCCGAAGGGCAGACAACACATCTGTGGTCACCATATCCTCCCAAGGGGCACAGGCTGGGCTTGGCGGGAGAGGCAAACCCTGACTGGCCAACTCCAGCACCCACCTGTCCGTGGTAACACTGGATCAGGTGGAATGAAAGTGACAAAGCCGGTCCCCCACGGGAAGATCCAGGGGAGACAGGACGGCAGTGAGGGGGGCATCCACCAGCCCATCACTGGGAAGGCCTGGAGGCGGAGGCAGGGCCAGCGGAGGATGATACTGGACCTTTACAGCCCGTCTTCCAGACCACGGAAGCGACTGACTTAGGCCTGGGATGCCAGGACTGCGGGTGCCCAGCTGGGGTCTGGAGAGGCCTGGATGCAGGGGCCAGGTGGGGCCGAAAGGACTTGTTATGGAGTTTGAGGCCTCTGTCTTTTGGGCCAAGGCAACAGAGTTCAAGGTGGCACTGAACTTCTCAGTCCTAGTGAGATGACCATCCACCACTGGCCCGAACAAGACGATGCCCAGAAAGGGGACATCTGCCAACTTGTGCTGGGTATCTGCCATGAAAGTCGAGATCTGCAGCCAAGCTCAGCGGCACATAGCCACATCCACAGCACAGGAAATCGCTGATGTCCATGGCCATCTGGAGCTGCTAGTTGGTTACAGTATGGCCCTGCTCCTGGACCTGCTTGACCATCAACTGAAGGTCGGCTGGAGCTAAGAAGAGAGAACACTGTCCAGGGTACCCAACAAGGTACAAGTGAAGTGGCCATCATTGAAGCCGAACTAGTCTGCATACAATTTCATGGCCGTATAATCCAATTTCTTGGATTCCTTGTCCGGGGGGGGTGTCAACATCCCCAAAACTGCCCATCCGGCAGAATACCGAGATGCTCAATGAAACTGGAGAGGGACCAAGTAGGGGCTGCATGCTTGCAGGCCACACGGGCAGACGGAGTAGGGCAGGAGGCTGGATGCTGCCAGAGCTCCAACATGGGCCCAAGAATGGCCTTGGCCGGCAGGAAGGCAACCCCCAGGGTGTTGCCCAGTCGAGGATCTTGGCGAGTGGATACTAAGCCCGTTTCTGGATGGGCTCCAATTTAACCTCTGTAGCCTCCAAGATGAGGCGGAGCATGGCTCCGACAAAGTGAGACCATAGTCCATGGACAAATCATCTCCTAATTCTAGGTCAACTGACCTGGAATGCATAGAGGAAGCCTCTGACTCAGAGGATTCATGGAAGACTGACCCCCCCCCCCGAATCCCAGCTATCCTTGCAGGGCTCGTTGGCCCAACTGACCGTGACAGACAGCTGCCAAGGAAGCCTGGGAGTAGTACAGGCGTCCTTGGTTAGAGGACCAACCTTTGGCTGAATCAGTGGGGAATCCACCAGAATGGGCAGAGATGCCGGAATTGGCTGAGCCAGAACCAGTTCAGGCCAAGGCGGCAGCAGCCAAGGGAGAGCCAGGGACAGAGCCGGCACCGGCTTAGGTCCAACACCCAGAAGAAGCTGCTGTCACATAACTTCCTCACAGCACCACCACAACTTGTGGCAGAGACGGTCCTCCCCTAAAGAGGAGGAAGAGGAGGAACAGAGGTGACACCACTTACCCAAGTGCTAAGAGCGTGAATGCTGAATATGGCGAGGGCTACTCGACCTCAAGCTATGGGTTCGACACCTCAACCTCTGGTGGGCTGGACGGCAGAAAGAAGCAGGAACCAGCGAGGGATCCCTGGGGCTTCCCGCGAGCTCAATGTCCTGAGGGGTAGGGACCATATCAGGGGGCTGATCCAACCCTTTCTGAGACTGTAAAGTCAGGACCAGAGTCCTGGAGAGGGAAGTATCCCCCTTGCCCTGCAACAATGGGTCAACCCGGTTTAGAAAATCTCCACCGGCTGGTTGGCCTGTGCCTCGGCAGACAGACCTAACGGGATACTGTGGGGCCTGCAGCCTGGCCAGAAACATCATCCAAAGCTGATTCATCGAGAAACGTTGATGAAGCAGGAGCGCAGCAATCCAAGACCAGAGAGCACTCGCAATCCCACGACCTGCGGCAGGACTATTTAACTTTAGCCTTGGAGTCCTTCTTGGATTTCGACCCATGGGAAAGGCCCTCCACGAGGGTGGAAAGGGACTGGCATAAGTCCCAGAATGCCCCAGTAAAACAGGTGCCGAAGCCCAGCACGGACACCGTGGAAGAGCCCGCGGCTGACTGGGCTGCAGCTTCCTCAAAAGCCGCCATTTGTTCAGCAGAACCCACAGCCACAGAGACCACCCTATGGGCGTCCTCAGACCAAATGAGAGGATCCTGCTTGTCCGGAAAACCCAATAAAAGTCAAGTGTACCGGTCATCCAAGGTGGAGGGATGCAGAGTGTGGCACAGGCCGCAAGCCTGCTAGGCAGTGCATGCATGTGGCTTGAGGGTCCGTGCGTGACATTTTCTGTCTGCACAAACAAAGCTTAAAACCAGGTACAACTTTGGAGCAGATGAGTCCTTGGTGCAACATGATAAACCGCGAAGTAGCCTGCAGACCAAAGAGTTTATTTTTCGAAATGAAGACAGGCCTACATAAACGCAGAGTGCTATGGAAGGAACCGGTCTTTTCCAGTGGAAAGGAAGATCTGACGTCATGGGGTGTTCGACAGGAGGATACCATCCAGGTGGGTGGGAGCAGCCAGCTTGAAAACATTCTGGCCTGATTTAAAGGGGAAAGGAATTCTGCTGGAAGTGTGCATCGTACACCATATCCATGCTTCTAAAAGTACAGTTACATAAAAACTTACCATAACAGCAGATCTTCAAGGGGCTCTCTTGAAACAGGCCATCACTGGTAGGACTTGGCCGCCAGGCACTAGGACTACATGGGAACATTCTAGCTAGCAGTCTACCAGAGGGGGCCACCCACCTCCGACGTCAGCCCCTGACATCAGCCAATCCTATAAATGTGGGCGGCCTCTGCAGTTCTCCCACCAGAGACCAAAAGCAGGGTGTCGTAAGAGGGAACCAAGGAGAATTCAGAGGTGTCCCAAGAGCATAGGTAAAGGAGGCTTGCCCCTGTGGAAGCAGAGAGAGAAACAGGAGAAGGGGGGAGGGAAAGCAGGGTCTGCTGCAATAGATCTTCTCGAAGATCTACTGTTACGGTAAGTTCTTACTTAACTGTACTATCTTATTTCAAGGGTATCTCTTGCAGCAGGCCATCACCGGTAGGACTGAGTCCCAAGCACTTCTGGCACTACAGGCAGACAGCCCAGGTGGCAGGCAAAAAGGATAACCTATAAAAAGAGGCCTTGAAGAACAGCTAGGGCGAAGTTGGCACTAAGCCTAGAGGCAATGTCCACAATATGATGCTTGGTGAAACTGTGAACAGTGCTCCACGTGACAGCAGCGCAAATGTCAGCAGCTGACACATTTCTGAAACAAGCTACAGAGGTGGCCATATTCCTAGTGGAATGGCCTTTAACCCCTCCAGGAAGATCCTTGCTGTACTTCTAAGAACAGACAATGAAACTGGCTAACCATTTAGACACACACTGCTTGTACATCGGGGCACCTTTTTTTCCCAGGGGCAAAGAAAACAACCAACTGACTGGATGTCCGGGAGTCCTTAGTCTGGTGTGTATAGTACTGCAAGGTTCTATGCACATCCAAGGTAGGGAGCAATGCCTCCCCTTGACTGGAATGCTCTAGATTGTAAACAGGCAGGTGGATGACTTGATTCAAACTAAACTCCGACACCACCTTAAGAAGAATCTTAGGAAAACCAAATAAGGCTGCTTACACATGAGGGCCTGAAGCTTGGAAATCCTTCGAGCAGAAGTAATGGCAACTAAAAGAACAGGTTACTCACCTGTAAGAAAAAAATTACCCACCTTAGTAATGTTGTTTCTTCTAATGGAGTCTTGCTGTATTCTGACTATTGCAGTTAGGTCCTGCCTTTCAACTGCCCCGGAGAACAAAGAGTTAACTTTCCATGGCCAGCATGGAACGTTCAGCGCGAGCTCAGTTGAAGCCCCTGTCTGCTGTTGTTTAAACTCCAACCGTCAGATCTTTACGAGCAATACTCACTAGAAGTTCTGTGTGGAAACTGTAAAACTCACACTAGCCAACTGGCAACTAAATTTATTAAAAAGGGTTTTTTGGTTTCAGAGTAAAGACTCAAGTCAGGAAACCCAAAAAACAAAACGCAACACACACCCAAAGAGAAGGAGGGTAAAAAAAGGGGCGCCCCTAGGGTGCCAACACTGCTCCTGCCCACCCACATCCCAAAAACCAGGTTCTGAGAGGGGAGGCGGGGGGGGGGGGGAGGTCAGAATACAGCAAGACTCCATTAGAAGAAACACCATTACTAAGGTGAGTAAGAACAGGTTACTCACCTGTAACAGTAGTTCTAGGAGTGGTATATGCTGTTCATCCACACTGTCTGGCATTGTCCCTTTCCCCTTTAAATCTTGCTGGAAGTCTTCAAGCTGGCTCCTCCCACCCACCCGGGTGGTAAATACCTCAGCTCCGCCCCATGACGACAGATCTAGCCCGCTGGAAGCCAGGTTGTGCGCCTAAAGCCGGGGAGGTCGGGTGGGTGCATGTGGATGAACAACATATACCACTCCTAGAACTACTGTTACAGGTGAGTAACCTGTTCTTCTAGGAGCGTGGATATGTTGTTCATCCACACTGTCTGGCAGACTCCTAGCAGTTCTCCGGGAGGAGGGAGGCAAGGCGCACACCCCCTACTTAGGAAACAGAGATTGAAGAACCGAGGCCCCAAAACCAGCATCACGTCGTGACTCAAGGTCGATGTGGTAATGGGTAATGAAGGTGTTCGCTGACTTCCAGGTGGCAGCCCGACAGATTTCCTGGATAGGGATATCCCTGGAAGCAGCCACTGAAGCAGCAGTATGGCGGGTAGAATGAGCTCTTATCCCCTTGGGAGGCTCCCTGCCCGCCAATTCATAACACAGACTTATGCATGATGTAATCCATCTTGCAATAGTCCACTTAGCTGCAGGTCTGCCAGAAGCGGCTTCAGCGTAGGTGACAAACAGCTGGCGAACCTCTCCACGAATTTCCGCCGTCCTCTCCTTATAGTAGGAGAGAGCACGCCTGAGGTCCAGAGTATGGAGCCTGTACTCGGCATCCGAGGTGTAGTTAGGGTAATATACTGGCAGAGTCAACACCTGGTTGAGGTGAAACTCTGACACCACCTTCAGAAGGAATTTCGGGTGGGGGCGCAGTACAACTTTGTCCCTGTGAAAGACCAGATAAGGGGAGTCCACCGAAAGCGCCTGGAACTCCCCTGTCCTTCTGGCTGACGTGATAGCCACCAGCAAGGCAGTCTTCCACGACAAGTGCGAGAGCTCACACTTGTGCATGGGTTCGAATGGCTTGCCCATGAGCTTTGCCAAAACCAGCAAAAGATCCCACGGAGGTGCAGGTTCATGCACCGGAGGGGATATGTGATCCAGGCCTTTGAAAAAGCGCCCGATCACCTTCTCCTGAGCCAACGTCGGCTGACCGGCCCGCCCTCGGTAAGCAGAGATGGCTGCAAGGTGCACCCTAAGGGTCGATGACCAAAGACCCCCTTTGGAGAGAGACCAAAGGTAGTCTAGAATGTTAGCCACAGAGCAGGATAAGGGGTCCAGGCTTTTTCCCTGACACCAAATGGAAAATCTTTTCCATTTGAAGGCATAACATTTCCTGGTCGATTCTTTTCGAGATGCTTCCATCACGGTGTAAACATCCTCAGAAAGACCCAAAGCCTGGAACTCTAGCCACTCAGGAACCAGGCTGTGAGGTGCAGGGATTGAAGGTCCCAGTGAAAGACCTTCCCCTGGTTCAGTGATATCAGGTCCGGGCGTGTACATAGCTGCTCCGGGGCCCTGCAGCTGAGGCTGAGGAGATCGGGATACCAGAACTGGTGTGGCCAATCTGGGGCTACCAGAATCACCTTCGCCTTGTCCCTCCTCCCCTTGAGTAACACCTTGTGGATCACGGGAAATGGAGGGAAGCCGTAAAAGAGGCCTGGGGTCCACGGCCTCGAGAAGGCATCCCCCTGCAGCGAGCCCTGCTGAGGGGGGCGGGCATGGTACAGCCTCAGCTTGGTGTTCTCCCTGGAGGCAAACAGGTCCACCAACGGTTTGCCCCAACGGGAGAACAGGTCGTAAGCTACCTCTGGATGGAGAGACCACTCATGGGATGTCTGGCCTATGCGGCTGAGAGCATCCGCCAGTTGGTTCGCGACTCCTGCCATATGGATGGCTAGGAGATCCGCCTCCAGCCGGCTGACGAAGGTCCAGATCCGGAGTGCCTCCTTGCACAGCAGACAGGAGTGCGTGCCACCCTGTTTGCTGAGGTAGTACATGGTCGTTGTATTGTCCATCTGGACTTGAACCACTTGACCCCGGAGCTGAGGAGCGAAAGCTGACAGTGCCAGTCTGACTGCTCTGAGCTCCAACAGGTTGATGTGCATCGGGACTCCTCGGGGTCCAGAACCCGTGGGCTCTGTTGTCCCTATGTGGGCTCCCAGCTCATGAGAGAGGCGCCGTCGAAGGACGCACCATCGGCTTGAGGACAAATGGAACCCCTTCCTGCAAGTGACTCGGGATGGTCCACCATTGGAGAGCGCCCCACATCCTCTGGTACTGTGATCAGCTGGTCAAAGAGACCCTGACGCTGAGACCACTGGGTAGCCAGCTCCCATTGAAGGGGGCGCATGTGCAGTCTGGCCCAGCGGACCACTGAGGTGCACGCCGCCCTGTAACCCAAGAGGTGCAGGAAGTCCCGGTCAGGGCACAAGTGCCCAACCAGAAATGATTGGGCAAAGGAGGAGAGAACCTCCGCCCTGTCCGCCGGGAGCCGAGCTCTGGCTTGACAAGAGTCGAGCTCTGCCACGATGAAGCCCATCACCTGAGAAGGTACGAGTTCCGATTTGGCCTCGTTAATCAGAAGGCCCAAGTGAGAGCAGGTTTGGAGGGTCAGGTCCCTGGACCTCTCCACCTCCTGAAGGGAGGAACCCGCCAGGAGCCAGTCGTCTAGATAGGGGTAAATACAAACCCCCTGACGCCGTAGATGGGCTGCCACCACTGCGATGCATTTGGTGAAGACCCTTGGGGCTGATGACAGGCCGAACGGCATGGCTCTGAACTCGTACAGGGTCCCTTCCACCCTGAAGCGGAGAAACCGCTGGTGGGACAGACAGATTGGGACGTGGGTAAAGTGTCCTGAAGATCCAGTGTACAAAACCACATGTTTCGCTCCAGGGATGGTATGATCTGGTTCAGAGTTACCATCCGGAAGGTGCGAGACCTGAGATACCGATTCAGGTCGTGGAGATCTAGAATGGGGCGCCAACCCCCCGTCCGCTTGGGCACCAGGAAATACCTGGAGACGAAGCCTGGGTCTGAAGGAGGATCCGGCACCGAGGCCACCACCTCCTTGAGGAGGAGTAGCACAATGTCGTCCCGAAGGGCAGACTGGGTGCCAACTGAGATCCTTTCCTGCCGTGGGGCACGGGCTCAGCTGGGAGGGTACTGCTCGAACTCTAGTGGCAGACCCTGCCTGACCACTTCCAGAACCCACCTGTCCGAAGTGATACCGGACCAGGCGGAAAGGAAGTGGCGGAGCCGGCCCCACGGGAGGACCCAAAGATGGCATGACGGGTGCAGGGGAGGCCACCCTGACCCGTCACTGTGCAGGCTTAGAGGAGGAGGAGGCACCTGGACCAGCACCTCGGCCTCCTTTGCGGGGCTGCTGGGGACCTTGCTTGGGCCTAGGGCGCCAAGATTGAGCCTGTTGCTGTTGTTGCCCTCCCTGGAAGGAGGGCTGTCTGACCGCAGGGGAAGAATGCCGAAAGGTCTTCTTCTTGCACTTCTGCTGGTTCTTGCCTGAAGAACCCTTAGCAGAGGTGGCATCTAAGGTGGCATAGACAGCTCAATGCGCTGGAGATGACCTGCCACTCCCGGACCGAAGAGGTTGGTGCCGAGGAAGGGCACGTCAGCTATCTTGTGCTGAGTATCCACGGGAAAGGAGGATAACCTCAGCCAAGCCCTGCAGCGAGAGGCTACCGCTGCAGCTAGTGAATGGGCACAGGAATCACCAGTGTCCAGAGCTGTCTGGAGCTGTTGTTTGGCAACAGCCCGGCCCTGGTCCCGGACCTACTTGACCGTGGTCTGCATGTCTGCTGGGAGGTGAGGAAGAACTTCATCCAATGACCCCAAAAGGGCATGAGAGAAGTGTGCCATGATCACTGCTGAGCTTGCCTGACGAAGGCCCAGGATGATGCGTGACCTTCCGGGCCGAGTGGTCCATAAGTTTGGACTCCTTGTCGGAGGCGGTCAGTATCCATAGAGCTGCCCGCTTCGCCTGAATACTGAGGCAGTCCACAAGGCTTTCCGTCGAGGGTGCTCAGTAAACCCCGCCAAGGACCCTGTGGGCACTGCGTGCTTGCGGGCCATGCGCGGATGGAGCCGGGCAGGAGGCTGGACGCTGCCAGAGTTCCACAGCCAGGCCAACTATGGCTCGCCACTGGAAAGGCCTCCGCCGGGTATCCTCTCTAAGAATATCCGAGAGGGATATTCTGCTTCTTCTGAATAGGCTGCAGAGGCATTCCTGTGACTCTGAAATGAGTCAAAGGATGCCCTGGAAGGAGGAAGGCCTTCTTCCAAGCCTGACACCGACAGCTCATCATGAGAATGAAGGCCGGTATTATCCAATCGGAGGAGTCCAGATACAAAGGCTTCCACCTAAATCTCCCTGATACGCCTAGGGCGTATCAGGGTGACCGTGTACGACAGCTCAGAGGAAGACCCAAGACTGCCGGGTCGGTCCTTAGAGGGAACTCCTCCAGGGGCAGTTTAGGTGGAGGTTCCTACCAAAATTGGTGGGGAGCCTGTATCCGGCTGAGCTGAAGGCGCATACAGGCCTGCTGGCGATCTCAGGAGCCTTAGAAATAAGAAGTCGGTGTCGCCAAAGAGGGCTGAGCCAAGTGATAGCTGAACCGGCCGGGTAGCCGGCTTCTGGCCTGTTAGCAGAAGTTGCTGCCACAAGATCCTCATAGCCGATGGAGTTTCGTTGAAGCCCCTCCTCATCAGAGGAGGATGAGGAACGGAGGCGGCGCCTCTTCCGGGAGTGTTTGTGTCCCTTCTTGGGTCTACCGACCGAAGAGGACTTACTCCTCGATCGAGACCGGCGGCGTCGGCTCTGTCGGGTCAGGGGATGCGGACTCGGTGAAAACCGAGGATCCGGCTCACTGCCTCATTGGGATACCAGCGGGGCGGGTTTCCTCGTCCGGGAAAGAGAGAATGAGATGTTTCTCCAGAGGAGTGTCACGACGGGCGTCGGCAACAACGGCTCGATCATGTCGAGAAATCTCGCCGGTTCAGCTGTGTCCCTCGACTTCGGGGCCTTGTCAGGCCAAGGTCAAAAGCGGCAGTCGAGGAGGCGATCTCGACGTGTCGAGACCCTTGTCCTGGAAGTCGGACCGCTCCCGGTCAAGGCGTCTTCTTTAGCTAGAAGAAGACAGTTTTTGATCCTCTCTTTTGGATCGGGAGAGTCGAGCCGAGGCGCTTCACCCTTAATAGGGAGAGACTGGCACAACTACCAAAAGGATCCTGTGAAGGTGGGAGCCCAAGTTGAGCGGCACGTAAGAAGCTTGGTTGGCCGAGCTTGGGCCTTCTTCCTCGGCTGCCATCTGCCGAGCTGCTCGGCGCGGATCCGCGGCGCTGCGAAACCGCCCACCTGACCTCCTTAGATTTCACTGGTGGATGGCGGTTCGGTCTTCCCAGCTTCAGGCACGCCTGGACGGTCCTCCAGAACGGTGGGATGGAAGGCAGAGCAAATAGTGCATTGTTGGGTACTCATTACTGCAGTGCCGAGACATGCGCCTGCAGAGGTGGGGGTCAGTCTTGTGACATTTTGTCCCAAGGACTTTTGTGAAACCGGTGACTTGTCATCATCCCGAAAGGTTCGGATCCAGTTAAGTATGCTCTTATGAGTTTCAAAGCGAGAAGATGCGGTGAAAACCGTCGATTAGACTCAGGGCCTCAATCCTGCAAAAAGCCGCGGGAACCTGTATCTTCCAGAAGGAAGATCTGGCATCATGGTCGGGTGAGGTATTTACCACCTGGTGGGTGGGAGGAGCCAGCTTGAAGACTTCCGCAAGATTTAAAGGGGAAAGGGACAATGCCAGACAGTGTGGATGAACAACATATCCATGCTCCTAGAATTTTTTCTTCAGACAACATCAAGTCTTGCTGTATTCTGACTATTGCAGACTACCAAGCAGTACCTCCATGGAGGAGAGACAGAACTTACTTTGGGAATAGCTCTGAAGTACTGCTTGTAAACTGAGCATCCTCCTAGTCTGGTATCCAGAGGTATGTTTGGTGAATGTATGGGCGGTTTTGGGTGGCTGCTTGACAAATTTCTAAGATAGGAATTCCTGGCAGCAGCCAGGGAAGCGCTGACCTCTAGTAGAGTGAGCCCTCAGGCCTGATGGGGTTCTAGCCAGTTTTTCATAGCAGAATTGTATATGCAGACAATCCACCTGGCAATAGATCTCTTTATGGTTTGCCTTACCACCTCTCCATATGTGAGGAACAATGGAGGACTCGACTGTGACCCTTGGTGCTTATGTAGTAGCTGAGGGCCCTTTAACATCCAGCTGTGGCCTCCTCCAGAGGAGGAATGGTCAGTGAAGAAAACAGGAGAGACACAGACTGATTAAGGTGGAAATCTGAAACCACCTAGGCAAAACTTCCTGTTATTCTGATTACTTATCTCTATGAAAAGAGATGAAATCAGGCTCCACTGACAGGGTTTGCAATTCACTGATCGTTCTTGAGTGTGCTTCTAAAAGCACAGTTTTCAAGTCAAGTACTTAAGCTCTGCAAGGACAAAGGCTCAAAAGGTGGTTGCATAAGCTGAGCAATGCTAAGGTCCCAAGCAGGGTAGGGTCCCTGTGGGATTGGTGGCAATCCCAAAGAACTTACGAAACACAGGATGGGCTGACAGGAGAGGGCTTCTTACTGACAGGAAGGCAGAAACAGCTGTCAAATGCACTTAAGTGTGGCTGGTCTAAGTCCTAAGCTATTAAGATGGACTATATAGTCCAGAACTGTAGGCGGCCCACCGATTCTGAGAAATATTTATTAGAGCACCAAATGAACCTTTTCCATTTGGGTGTAAGTCTTTCTGGTGGAAGGCTTTTCGAAGTCTTTGGATATCCAGAACCCTTGGAAAGGTGTAGATCAGCAACTCTAACTTTTAGAGCCATGCCTTGAGATTAGAGACTTGATTCGGTGCAAATCCTCCTGAGAGGATGTCAACAGGTTGTACTCTTGGGAAGAGACAGAAGGAGTGTAAGGACAGTAACAGGGTACCAGGGCTGTCTGGCCCAGTCTGGAGCAATCAGAATCACTTTGGATGTGACCTGATCTTGACTGACACTTTGAACAGGAGGGAAAAGTATGAAATTTCTCCCAATTCAGAAATGAGAGCTCCAGGGGACTGAGCCCAAGACTGGGGTCTGCAACAAGAGAGGAGTTGGTGATTGTCTGGGGCTGCAAAAATATCTGTAGGTGCCCCATCTCGAGAAAATCACTTTCAAAACCTAGGGTCTAGATCATTGTTGATGGTCTGGATATCCTGCAGAGACATCTGCTAGGACATTGTCCTTCCCTGGGAGGTGAACTGCTATCAGAGGTTTGTAGGGAAGGGACCGGGACCACAACTATTGTTTCTTGCAGAAGGCACAGACCGAGTGCCTCCTTGCTTGTTGATGTACCCATGTTGGTGGTGTTGTCTGTTCTGATCTGGACCACCTTGTTCTGTACAGATTTGGGGGTTTGCAGTGCCAGAAACACTGCTCTGAGTTCCAAGAGACTGATGTGAAGCAGAGATTCTTGAGGTGACCACAGTCATGGGTGTGAGATCCCCAGGTGGGCTCCCAGCCAGCGGAAATCTGTGGTATTTGAATGAGACTGAGTGACAAAAATGAACCCCTTCTCAGTTGTCTGATCCTGCCACCATGGCAAAGCTTGATCAGGGTTTGAGTCACTGGAACTAGTTTGGTAGAATCCTTCTTGGGACAGAAAGCTTTAAGTGAAATGATGTCCCTCATCTGGAATCTTGGTTCTGACCACTATGGAAGCGCCATGTGGCCCAGAAGCTGAAATGCCTTGCTGGTTGAGACACCCGGAAGTGAATGAGAGGCCAGTTCCATAGGGTCCTTGCTGTCGGGAAGGCTCTGCTTCTGTATCAGTCTGCTCTATGGAAGTGAGGGCTGTGCTGGCTCGGGGCTGCTTTGGAAGGTTGAGGCGAATCAAGGAGTGAGCCTTGCTGAGCTACTTGCAGATGTGATTGACTTGGTCTGGACTGACCCACTGTCGGGCCAGTCGTCCAGATGTAGATGGAAATCTTTTTTCCTTAGAAAGCAACTATTGCCTTGGACTTTTTGAACACTCTGGGCTTATGTTACCAAAGGCGTTGCTCTGGATGATGGTGGCCTGAGGGCAACTCAAACCTAGTTTTCTGTGGGACACTGATGGGGAATGGTAGGCATCTTGAGGTCAGGAGGCTCGCCAGTCCCGTGGCCTTAGAGAGGGCAATTATTCCCAGAGTCATATTCTGAACTTTGGTTTAAGGTGCTTGTTCAGATATCTTAGATCAGGAGGTGTCGCCATTCTCCTGTTTTTGGGGGTTAGGGTACCTGGGTACAATCCTTTGCCTTGTGTAGGGTAGAACCTTTTTGGCTCTGAAGCTGGAGGGCAGAAACTCTGCCTCAGGGCAGGGTCTCTGATGGATTTGCAGGTGGAAGATCTTTTCTCTTGGAAATTTTTGAAGTTGAGAACAGTCCTGGTACCTAGGACCCACTTGTCTGATGTCAGAGACTTTGATCCTGGACACAGAGCCAGCCTGCCCCTACAGTGTTGGAGAATCGGCCGAGGGGGCCATCAGGGTGTCTGTTGGTAGGGGCTTTGGGCTGAGGGGGAAGCAGGCCTGCTCATTCCTCTGCCTGTCCTCCTGAAACCCCTGTGATCAGAAGAGAGGAGGCTGGGCTTGGTAAAGGCTTTGAAAGGGCCTGCCCTGCCCTGGGTGCTGTCTTTGAGGGGTGGTTTGTCTTTCTTTGGCCTGAGCACCCTGTGGTGGTCTGCTGTGTCATCTTTTCATGTGGTTCTCTGGTCTCCTCAAAACAGAGAATTACCAATGACAGGAAAATCCTGCCTTAGCCTGGGTATCCGTGATAGGCTAGTGCATCTGGTCTGCCATCTTCAAGGGCCACAATGTGCAGGACTCAGATGAGCCATCACTGGAGTCCACAGTAGCATGAAATTGCACCTTGATGCCCAATCCTATCCGTAGCCACCTGCTCCAGCCCTTGGGAAAGCTGGTCAGGGGCCTGTTTAGCCAGAGCCAGCACAGTGTCCACCTGGACCTGGTGTCTAGCTGGTGGCCATATAGTTATGCCTGAGTTCAAGATGCTGCCACTGCACTTCTTTGCCATGGCATCAATCCTCCTGGGTCCTTGTTGAATGTGATGCCAAGGAGTCTTGGTTTATCACAGGCGGCAGCCTGCACTACCCCAACATGGCTCCATGCTGAGGGAACTCCGTTGTCCGGGCCTGAAGGTGTATACTTGTCCATTGCCTGTCTGTGGAGGTATGAGTTAGAGTCTTAGAATTTAATTGTCTGTTTCCAAAAGATTTGTGAGGGGTGGGCAGTCTCTAGTTCTGGGATGTCAATCATTTTTAACAAATCAGGCTCTCTGATCCTCACTGCTTCCTCCATTTGGCTGGAGGGTTCAGCCACTTTCTTTAAGACATAAAGTGGGAAGGGACTCAGAAAGCCTAGGAGGAAACACCTGAAGGGTCTGTCTGGGGAGATGTCCAGGTCGATGGGCACATCCAGACTTTCAGATAACCATCATCATCCTCCCTCTCTTCCTCCTCCTCCTCCGTTCATAAATTCCTCTAAGGTGTAATCCGGGCCGGAAACCAACCCGAACCGCGCCTGCCAGATGGTGCTTATTCGCCAGAACCGGGTTAGCGATTGCACTATCCTTATCCTGGCTACCTCATCAGCGGTGGAGAATGAATTGTGGATCGAACGGATGATTTTTCTCTTTTTTTTAACGGAACCACTCCTCAGAATCGGCTCTCCTGCTGCTGAAGAAGTTTCGCCTGGTCAGAGGGCTCCTCTGGTTCGGTCGAACTGAACGGGCTGGCCATCCTGGTCAGCTGACTTCTTGGCCTCTCTTTCCCTCAGTCTACCTCTTTTCCCAGGGTAGCTTTGGGAAAGCTCTACAAATTTGCACTGAATCGGGGTGGTCAAACCCCAGACACAACACAGGTGGTGGGATCAGCCTTAGCAAAGGCCCCACACACACTGTATGTTGAAACCCAGTGGGGTTGTTTTTTTTTTTTTTTTTTATTTTAGAACTGATACGACGGTTCTACCTCTAAGTAGATTCACAAACTTTTAAGACTAAACTGATCAGTTGACCGAACCGATCAAATTTCTAAGTTCCACAGAAACTAAATGAAACCTATCTAGTACTCACGGTACCACAGACAGAGACTTAAACTGACAGATTCGGTGGCAGAAATTCGGTAGGAATCCGAATAAAATCTACACTTTTAATCGACTTTTTTTGAACCGAGCAAAGAGAAATCTCGGAGCGACTGTTCAGTGAGGTGAGTAAAGAATATGATGGTTGGGTTTAAACAACAGCAGACAGGGGCTTCAACCAAGCTCGTGCTGAACGTTCCATGCTGGCCATGGAAAGTTTACTCTTTGTTCTCCGGGGCAATTGAAAGGCAGGACCTAACTGCAATAGTCAGAATACAGCAAGACTTCATGTTGTTTGAAAGTACAGTTATGTAAGAAATGAAAATTACGTACCTACCGTAATTCTTGATCTTCTTGGACGAGTCTCCACCACTCATTCACACTATTGGGATCTATGCCGGAGGCACTAGGACTTTCTCGGGGGCGACTTTTTGCTGGAGGTCGGTGCCAGAGATGGCATCATGAGTCCAGTGGCAGCTGTAATGACTATCTGGCGTGAGCCCTCCCAACCGCCTCTGTACATTTTTACGAAGGAGGCGCAGCTTCTCATCCTGAAGGGTAGCTCTGTCCTAAAACCGACATAAGATAGTCCTGACAACCCGTATAAGAAGGGTCAATCAAAGAAGTCTCTACAGCCTAAAGATTTGAGGGAGTGAAGACCAACAAATAGAGGTGAGCTCGGGGACTGGAGGTAGGGTGTGTAGTGAGTGGAAATTCGTCCAAGAAGATCAAGAATTACGGTAGGTACGTAATTTTCATATCTTCCTGGACATAAGTCTCCACCACTCATTCACACCATTGAGAGTGCAGCTAATAATCCCGAGAGGGCAGCAGGAGAGACCAAGAGCTCACATTTCTAAGACAGAAGTCCATTAAGGATGGCTCTTAGCAAGGAAGAATAGGTCTGGCATGGACACATCTGGTGCATAGTGTTTAACAAAAGTATGCACTGGGCCCAGGTAGCCCGCTGCAAATATCTGCAATAGGCACGTTGCAATTTCCGCTAGGGATGCCGGAATCGCCTAGTAGAGTGAGCTAAACCCTACCCCTCCAACTTAACCTGCGCCATGGAATAGTTAGTATGTAAGGCATGCCACTAGCCATGCTGAGATACATCTGATAGCTTTAGGTTGACCCAGCCGGGTTCTCGCTGAAGGAACGAATAGTTGCTGGGCTTTCGGGAAAGTCCTTGGTTCTATCCAGACAGAAACGTTAGGTTCTCTTAACGTCCAAAGAATGAAGAGAACGCTTCCTTCATTTTGGCTGCTCTAAGGTAGGAGGAAGGACCATAGGTTGGTTTAGATGAAATTTGACACAATCTACTAAGAAATTTAGGATGAGTACTGACTACTTTGTCCCTGTGGAACTACAGTATACGGTGTGGTCTGTGACTGGGCATGTATCTCAGAGATCCTGCAGGCTGAGGTAATGGCCACTGGGAAGACAGTCTTCCAGGTGAGAAATTTTAGGCTCACAGGTAGCCAGAGGTTTGTAAAGGTTTCCCGAGTGAGTGATATCTAGCACAAGACTGATGTCCCAGCTGCCAACTGGACGTCTTGTAGAGGTCTGGTATGCAGAATTCCTTTAAGAATCTCTTAACCACAGGAAACTGAGCCAGAGATAAGGAAAAATCGTCATGATATGCTGGTAGCAATTAAGGTGAACTTTTGACTTAGAGAACTGTAGGCCTGAATTTGAGAGGTCTAAGAGGTACCCAGAACCTTTATCTGGTGGGCAGGAAAAGGATTCAAAGAGGACTTTGCACACCAGATGGTGAAACGCCCATTTGGCTGTGTAAGTTTTCCTAGTGGCTGGTTTTCATGCAGCCACAGAATATCTGAAACTCTTCTGAGACACATTGAACCGGGTTTACTTCACCTCTTTCAGGAGCCAAGCGTGAAGGTGAAGCTGATCTCAGGTTGGGATGGACCCTGGCCCCTGAGTCAAAAGGTTCATCTGTAGGAAGTAGTCTCGAGGAACTGCCAACATATTGTTGTTGAGTAGTGGAAACACAGCTGTCGAGGCCAAAAGGGAGCAATGAGAATCATCTTGTCCCCCTGGATTCGAACTTGAAGAGTACTCTGAATTAGAGGAAGAGGTGGAAAGGCGTGAAGAAAACGCTTTGTCCACTCGCAGCCTGAACGCATCCTGACAGAAAATGCCAGGCCTGGATTTCTGGAGCAGAAGAGAGGTTTTATGCTTGAGTGGGGATGCAAAAGTGTCCAGGTCTGGAGTTCTCCACTCTCTGATAGTGACTGAACCATGGTTTGAGCTCGAGAGACCACTGTGAGGGTCTGTCTCTGTTCTGCTGAGACAGTCTGCTGTCTGTTCTGGAATACCTGGCAGGTAGACCGCTTGAATTAGAGCCTTGTGCTCCAAGCACCATTCCCATACCTCATTGTTCCCTGCATAAGGGGTAAGAATCGAGCACCGCCTGCTTGTTGATGTAATACATCACTGCTTTGTTGTCCGCTTGAAGGAGGATGTTCTTGTGACACAGAATGTCCTTTCAACGCTCGGATCCCCATAAAAGGACGGCTCACTTTCTAGATGTTTATGTGAAGCTGAGACTCCACTTGAGTCCATGCACCAGTTGTGTGGAGAGCCTGACAGTGAGCTCCCACCCCATCAGGGATGCGTCCGTGGTAATGGAGATCTGATGGTCCAGAGGAGCAAAGGGATATCCTTCCAGGAGATTGCTCTCTTGAGACCACCAGGTGTGTGACCTCTTTAAAGGTTCCGTCACCTTGATGAGATAGGACTACGGGTGAGTGGTTGGGGACCACTGAGTGGTTCTCATGTGCAGACGTGCTAGGGGTACAGTGAACACTGAGGAAGCCATGAGGTCTAGCATCTGTTACATCGAGACAGCTGTAATTGAGGTGTTCTCCCCGATGCGACAGGCCATTTGAAGGATATCGCTC
Organism: Neoceratodus forsteri; assembly: GCA_016271365.2. Taxonomy (NCBI): domain Eukaryota; kingdom Metazoa; phylum Chordata; order Ceratodontiformes; family Ceratodontidae; genus Neoceratodus; species Neoceratodus forsteri. Next base: position 827,138,035 of record CM057449.1, read on the forward strand.
CTTCTGTCTTCCTGGAGAAAAGCCTTCAGACAGGAGGTGTCCAGAAGAGTCCCATAAAGAGGAGCCTCTGGGAGGGCTGCACATGTACTTCTTGAGGTTCAGCAGAACTCCCATGGATGTAAGGAGGCGAGAAGCCATCTCTGACGTGGTGCCTAGGGTCCGTTTGCCTGGAAGGGCTTGCTAGAAGCCAATCGTTCCAGATAAGGGAACACCTGTATCCCGACCTTTCTGAGGTGCTGCTACGAGAACTGCACAACACTTTGTAAAAACCTGCGGGCCGAGGATAGCCCAAAGGACAGGACTCTGAACTGATAATGCTGTCCCAGAGCCACAAACCTCAGGAATTTGTGGTGCCTCGGGTGAATAGGGAATGTGCTGGTAAGCATCCTGCATGTCTAGGAGGCTAGCCAGTCATGTTGATGAAGCAAAGGTAAATAGGTCCCCAGAGAATTATTTTAATTTCTCCTTGAGAAATTTGTTTAGCTTTCGAGATCCAGAATGGGGGATCCCGGACTTCTTGGAACCAGAAAGTAATGGGAGTAGAAACCAGTGTTCCGTTGATGCAGCAGCACCACTTCTACTGCCCTGTTGTTGAGAAGGCTCTGAATCTCAGCAGCTGGAAGGTCTGACTGAAGGGCTGACAGCCTGGGCTGCCGCTTGGGAGGACGATCCGATGGGTCTCCAGAAGATTGATGAATACCTCGCGAATTATCCAAGGACCCATTTGTGTTGAGTTTATGGACTTCCACTGGTTGTGAAGTGCATCAGGCGATATCCACGGAGAGGAAAAAGTCCACCTCGGGCAGCTGAGATGGGACAGGCAGCCATTCATAAGGTAGCTGGGCGCTTTGGGCCTGCACTTTCTGTTGCGTCTTCTTTTGAGGTTGGGCAGGTTGGTTTTGTGGAAACCTCCTCTGCCTCTGCCTCGAAAGCGATTGACGATATGGAACTGACGCTTATTGACATGCCCTGAGGGGGGCAGGAGTGGTGGCGAGCCAACAATGGCTGACCTAGTCTTTGAGTAGCTTCTAGAGCTTGCTCTGCCGGAGACCAAAGATCGCTGCATCAGAAGGGCAACGCCATTACCTGCTGCTGCGCCATTCGTGTTCCGGGCGCGAGCCAGGAATGACGGGCGGGAAATACCAGCAGCCGCTGAACTGGAAGCAGTGTCGAAAGCATCCATGGCTGCTTTAACTCAAGCTGGTTATTAGCGTTGATACCTCTGGTATTGGTTTGAAGAAGCTCTGGCTTTGCATCCGATCCGAAGGCTTCAACCATCTGTTTGATAGAGTGCCACAGGATATACTCATACTGGTGAGAAATAGCCCTGGTAGCTGGCAATACGCGCTACTTAGGGTAGAAGCAGCAAAGACTCTCTTACCTAAGGTGTCTATCTTATGAGATTCTTTGTTAATAGGTCGAAAGCTGTAGTAGTTTGAGGGAAGAACGACCTTATCATTCTCTCGCTAGGACTACAATAGGATCCTCAGGTTTGAGTTACAAAATGGGACGATCTTTGGGGCTTGAATATTTTCTATCTATGGATTTAGCCACCGGAAGGGGTGAGAGCAGGATTATTCCATACCATTTGAGACAGCCTCTCAAGGAAGGCTGAACCGAGGAGTCAATCCATAGGGACTCCTCGGAACATGAAGGTATTGGAGTCTTAATTTCCCAGGATCGATGTCTGTAGTCTGGAGAAAGAGTGAAACTCAGATTTTTCAGCAGAGACTTAAATGACGAGTCCTCGACCACAGGCTCTGTAGCAGTGATGATCCTGCTTTGTCCGCTTCATCACCGAACTAATCTGGGTCAGGCTCAAGTCATTTCCCTGACAGTCCAGGAGGGACTGTATGGAGAGGAAAGGAATGAAAATCAGAAGAGAGGAGAAGGAAACGAGTGAAAAGAGGAGTCCTGAAAGGCAGAGCAAGCCTCGAGAGCCCCTGGCGCCGAGGGGATGTGCACGCACCGAACGACGTCAGGGACCATGCGTAACTGGAAACGCTTTCAGGGACCACGCGGTGCTGAGGACGGCGAGAAGCTCGAGATGCGCCCGAAGATGGCGCTGAGAAAGCGTGCACCCGCGAAGACGCGCCAAGAAGCCATGCACATGCAGTTGAAGGTATTGAGGCCTGGATGGACCAGGGTCCCCTGATCCTGAGTCAGTAAACCTCGAGAGAGGGAGAGGAGGATCCTCTGAGTATTGTTGTAGAAGAAAGAACCAAATTTGCCTGGGCCAGAAAGGAGCAATCAGAATCATTCATGCTCCTTCCGAAGCCAGTTTCTGCAAGACTTGTGGGAAAAGTGGAATTGGGGGAAAGGCATAGAAGAATCTGTCCTTCCAGTCTAGAGACAGAGCGTCACTCCAAAAAGCGCTTCGCTCTGGAGCGAGCAAGCAGAAGACGGGAAGTTTTGCGTTTAGAGGGGATGCGAACAGGTCGACCTGTGGTGTTCCCAAAGTCAGAAGATATTGTCTAGGACCCTGGTCCAGTTCACTAGTGAGTCAGAACAGAAGAGCAACTTAGCTTGTCTGCCAGGGTGTTGTCGACTCCCGGAACGTGAATTGCCATGAGGTGAAGGTTGTGTTGTGTTGCCCAATCCCAAACCCGCACTGCCTCCCTGCAAAGAGGGTAGGACCGAGTCCCTACCTGTTTGTTGATGTACCACACCACGCACATGTTGTCCGTCTGGACGGCTAGGTGGCCGGGAAGGATGTATTGTTGAAGGGCTTGGAGAGCGTACAACACTGCCCGAAGCTCGAGCATACTGATGTGGAGAGCTTGTTCTAGCTTGGACCAGGAGCCCTGGGTCCAATGAGGGCCTAGGTGGGCTCGACAACCGACCCGAAGCGTCTGTGGTTAGAGTCTGGGAGGGGGATGAAAGAAAGGAACTCCTGAAACAGGTTCTCTTCGAACCATCCACCATTGCAAGTCTCAAAGCATCGGGCGAGGAGACCAGAACTGGGAGATCTAGAGTCGCTCCACTAGCTGATCCCATTGGGGCCCTTAGGAGTCCACTAGAAATTCTCTCATGTGGATTCGACCGAAGGAACTGTCGGTATGGCAGCCGCCATGAGCCCGAGAAGGCGAAGGACCGACCTCATAGAGACCATCCTGCGGTCGGACTGCAGACTTATTTGGGTCTGGAGGGTGGATGCCCTGTCCGGAGGCAGGAAGGCCTTGCCTGTGGTCGTATTGAGAATTGCCCCAATAAACTGTAGTCTCTGGGATGGGACCAGATGAGACTTGGAATGATTGATAGTAATACCCAGGCAGTAAAAAACCTGCTGGGTAAGGGAGAGGCAACGCAGGAGTTCCTCCCTGGATGAGGCCGCCAGAAGCTAAATCATCCAGGTGCCGGAAAACCTGCACTCCCCTGGGAAGTGCAGGTGGGCCACCTCACCACTGCCAGGCATTTGCTAAAAACTCGGGGGGCTGAGGATAGATCAAACGGGAGCGCCTTGAACTGGTAGTGATGCCCCTGGAACACAAAACTAAGGTATCTGCGATGAGATGAGCGAATGGGAATGTGCAGATAAGCATCCTGCATATCCAGAGCACACAGCCACCGATCCGGCCGGAGGAGGAGCAGAAGGCTCTGCAAATAGAGCATCCTGAACCTTTTGTATTCTACGAAAATCTTCAGGGAACTGAGATCCAAAATTGGTCTGAGATCTCCTGTCTTCTTTGGGACCAGGAAGAAACGGGAATAGTAACCCGTCCCTTGCAGATGAAGGGGGACGGGTTCTATTGCTTGTTTCAGCAACAGAGCCGAAATTTCCTCCTGGACCAAGAGAAGATATTCCCTTGAATACGACGATTTCAGAGGGGGTTGGCGAGGTGGTTTCTGAAGAAACTCTATCGAGTGTCCTTCTGCTATGAGCTGGAGCATCCAAGAATCTGTGGTTATCCTCTCCCATCCCAGAAGGTGGAGGGAAAACCTCCCTCCTACCGGTTCCTCTGGGGAGTCTGGAGGCAGTGGGAGAGGGAAGGAGTCAGGTGGTGTGGGGCAGCGCCACAGCTGAAGCACCTGCTGCTTTTGGGCGGAGGGGGCTCAGCAGCTGTGGGGGCCCGGCGTTTTAGCGCCACCTTCCCTGGGGTTTCGCGTTTGGCCGATTCCGTCTGCGAAAGAGACGGCGCTGCTGCTGGTGGGGACGGTACATGGAATCAACTGACTTAAGTGCCGTCCCCTTCTCTTGCAAATCGGTGATAATTTCCTTGACATCAACCCCGAAAAGCACCGACCCCCGGAAGGATGCTTCCTGGATAGCAGATTGCACCTCCGGGACCAACCCTGACACACGGAGCCAAGCATGATGCCGTAGGCCTACAGCGAAAGCTGAGCTCCACCCAGCAGTGTCCACTGCATCATATGTCGCACGAAGCATGTGTCAATTGGCCGAATGAGCAGAGCGGACAAGATCAGCCAACTCCTGCTTGACTTGGGAGTCCAATTTGGCTTCCACCTGAGTCAGAATGGCCTTCTGGTAGTCCCACATATGGCCGACATAGTTCAGGGCCCTGATCCCCAGAGTGGAGGAAGCCTAAATCTTTCTACCATACTGGTCCAGAAGGCGTGATTCCTTACCACGTGGTGACGAGCTAAGGTGTTTGGGGTTTGCCGACCGGCCGTGAGCGGCGCTAATCACGACCGAGTCGGCGCAAGGGTGAGAATCCAGGAAAACAACACCCTCAGGAGCCTTGTATAGCCTGTTTGACTTCCTAGGGAAGTGGGGCTAAAGCCGATGGCTGTTTCCATATGGTGGTAACGAGGTCGGCGTGAGGCTCTATCCAGGGTGGCACCAAGGTAGGAGCTGTCACGGGCAGATCCAGATGTTCGGCGAGTTTCAGATGCTGAGAATCTGGTTCCAGGGAGTGCCACTGATGATCCTCCTGGATTTTCCTAAGCAACTCCGTAAAAGAAGGATCCTCCGGAGGAGACTTCGGAGGAGTCCTTGGCCTTGGCTTCGATGGAGAGCATGGCCCGTCGTCTCTCTCGGAGCAACCATCGGAAGAATCCGAGGAGTCCGAGGGTGAAGAGGAGGATGAAGAGGAAAAAGACTCCCTGTCCCAACCCGGGGGAGGAACGGACCCCTTGGGAAGCCCCCGGGGAAGTGTGCCCTGCCCTTCTCTGGATCCAGATGGAAGAACCCGGAATCCGGAGGTGGAGAGGGAGTGTGTTGCCTCGGATGTATGGGAACCTGGGACGGCACTGTCGTCGGAAGGCAACTCTCGACCTCTTTGGTGAGCTGAGCCTTGGCCTCAGCCCACCAGAAGGCCAGAGTCTCCTGCAGGTCCACTAGCAGCCGCGAGGGCAGTGGAGAGGATGAGGTGGAGGATAAGGATACGGGTTGTACCCGTATGGAGCATATCCAAAACCTGGCTGCAGATAGCCCAGTGTCGGGTACTGCGGTGTCGGGAAACCCAGCGTTGGGTACTGTGACGCTGGATACTGCAGTCCCGGGTACGCTGGCGTTGGATAAGACGGAGGGTACCTGGGCGCCGGGGGGGCTGCCAAAGCAGACGGCCCGGCTGGTGGCCTCACGGGCGGGTCCACATCGGAGGGCCCAGAGGGCCTGACGGGAGCGGGATGTCTCCCGGAGTCGGTAGAACCGGCGTTGGAGGTACCGGTGTTGGAGCCGGCGTCCGGGGAGCCGACGTCAGATCCGACACAACAACCAGAGGACGATCTGACGGAGGAGGAAGATCCCCAGCGTTGCCCGGGGATGGAGGGGAGAAATCCCCGGGGTCAGGCTGGGGAGACTCTGGGTCCCCAGATGGCAGCAAAGGCTGCGGGGAACCAGGTACGATGTACGTGAGAGGGTAAGACGTTGGTTCCTTTGCCAGCCGGATGTCGGACAAGCCGACGTGTGGCTTGAGGGCGAGCTCCCGGTGGGTGCCGGAGGAGCTGGCATCCGGCTTACAGGAGCCATCACCGGAGGCAGGTCGAGTAGAGGTATCGGCCTGGTCCGGTGGAGTGGAGGCCGCGCACCGCCCTGAAGGGTCGGGCGTCTTACCGGCCCTCTCCGTGCGGACGTCAGAGGAGCTGATGCCTGACTTACCGGAGTCGCCCGCACTGGTAGGCCGCAAGCCTGCGGCCTAACCAGGGGCGGAGGCCTCCAATTGCCCGGAGAAGCCCGCAAGGCCCAAGCACGAGCCAGACGGGCGGGCCGACGCCCCCTCGAAAACCTCAGAGGCAGCCGTCGAGGAGCGGTCCCCCGGAGGGGACGTTACCTGTGTCCCAGCAACTCCCGAGGGAGACATGGTACAGGAGTCCTTGTCCCGGTGCCTCTCCTTATCCTTCTTCTTCTGATGGCCTTCGGGGGAAGTGGACACCTGACTCAGTTTTTTGAGCTCCTTTTCCATTTAACTCATTTTCTTCTTCAGAATATGGGCTTCCAGGGATTGCTGCCGCCTTTTCCGGGTAGCCGCGCTAAAGCTGAGGCAGTGCTGGCACTTCTCGACCAGGTGATCGGGGCCTAGGCAGAACAGGCACAGGGAATGGCCGTCCTCGTGCGGTAGTTGAGCACTGCACGAATTGCACTTATTTTTGTGCTCAGAGGGTGTAGGGGACGACATACACCAATGATGGTACCTGACTTTAGTCGAAAAAACAAATTATTTCGTTAAAAACCGACGAAGATAGGGCTGACGAAGCACAAACTTTTCTGCGAGGCACTGCATGAGCTAATGGCGTGAAAGAACTGGAAGGCGGGCGTCGGGGACCGCCCCTTTACACCAACGTCTCCTGACGCCGGTCACCTTATGTAGGGGCGGTCCCTCACCAGGGACTGCTAGCTAGAAATTTTTCTATGGGGTCCTGCCGCCTGCTGGCGTCAGTCCTATATATAATTACCTACTGCAAGAGCCCTCTCGAAGTAAGATCAGTAGTTCTAGGAGTGGTATATGTTGTTCATCCACACTGCTTGGCATTGTCCCTTTCCTCTTAAAATCTGCCAGAAGTCTTCAACCTGGCTCCTCCTACCCACCCAGGTGGTATATACCTCGGCTCCGCCCCATGACACCAGATCTTAGCCCGCTGGAAGCCAGGTTGTGTGCGTCTGCAGCCAGGGAGGTAGTGTGGGTCCGTGTGGATGAACAACATATACCACTCCAAGAACTACTGTTACAGGTGAGTAACCTGTTCTTCTAGGAGCGTGGATATGTTGTTCATCCACACTGCTTGGCAGACTCCAAGCAGTTCTCTGGGAGGAGGGAGGCAAGGTGCACACCCCCTACTTAGGGAACAGAGATTGGAGAAATGAAGCCCCAAAACCAGAATCCCGGTGTGACTCAAGGTCGATGTGATAGTGGGTGATAAACGTGTTTGCTGACTTTCAGGTAGCAGCCCGACAGATCTCCTGGATAGGGATATCCCTGGAAGCAGCCACCAATGCAGCAGAATGGGGGGCAGAATGAGCTCTTATCCCTCTGGGAGGCTCCTTGCCCGCCAACTCATAGCACAGACCTATGCATGATGTAATCCATCTTGCAACAGTCGGCTTCGCTGCAGGTCTGCCAGAAGCAGCTTCAGTGTAGGTGACAAACAGACGGCGAACCTCTCCACAAACTTCCACCGTCCTCTCTTTGTAATAGGATAGAGCACGTCTCAGGTCCAGAGTATGGAGCCTGTACTCGGCGTCCGAAGTGTAATTAGGGTGGTATACCGGCAGAATCAATACCTGGTTAAGGTGAAACTCTGACACCACCTTCGGAAAGAATTTCTGGTGGGGGCGCAGGACAACTTTGTCCCTGTGGAAGACCAGATAAGGGGAGTCCACCGAAAGCGCCTGGAGCTCCCCTGTCCTTCTGGCTGACGTGATAGCCATCAGGAAGCCTGGACAGCTCACACTTGTGCATGGGTTTGAGTGGCTTGCCCATGAACTTTGCCAAACCAGCAGCAGATCCCACGGAGGTGGAGGTTCATGCACCGAAGGGGATATGTGATCCAAGCCTTTGAAAAAGCGCCCGAACACTGTCTCCTGCACCAATATCGGCTGACCGGCCGGCGCCCGGTAAGCAGAAATGGCTGCCAGGTGCACCCTAAGGGTCGATGACTGGAGACCCCCTTTGGAGACAGACCAAAGGCAGCAGAAAATGTTAGCTACAGAGCAGGATAAGGGTCTTAGACCCTTACCCTGGCACCAAATGGAAAATCTTTTCCATTTGAAGGTGTAACATTTCCTGGTCGATTCCTTTCTAGATGCCTCCACCACAGTGAAGACATCGTTGGAAAGACCCAAAGCCTGGAACTCTAGCCGTTCAGGTACCAGGCTGTGAGGTACAGGGACTGAAGGTCCAGATGGAAGACCTTCCCCTGGTTGAGAGATATCAGGTCCGGGCATGTGCAAAGCCACTCCGGGGGCCTGCAGCTGAGGCTGAGGAGATCTGAATACCAGAATTGGCGCAGCCAGTCTGGGGCTACCAGAATCACCTTTGCCTTTTCCCGCCTCACCTTGAGTAATATCTTGTGGATCAGGGGAAATGGAGGGAAGGCGTAGAGGAGCCTTGGGGTCCACGGCCTCGAGAAGCCATCCCCCTGCAGCGAGCCCTACTGAGGGGGGCGGACATGAAACAGCCTCAGCTTGGTGTTTTCTCTGGAGGCAAACAAGTCCACCATCGGTTTGCCCCAACAGGAGAACAGGCTGTAAACTACCTATGGATGGAGAAACCACTTGTGGGATGTCTGGCCTAAGTGGCTGAGAGCATCCGCCAGCTGGTTCGAGGCTCCTGCCACATGGATGGCTAGGAGATCCACCACCAACCAGCTTACGAGGGTCCAGATGCGGAGCGCCTCCTTGCACAGCAGACGGGAGTGCGTGCGGCCCTGTTTGTTGAGGTAATACATGGTCGTGGTATTGTCCGTCTGGACTTGAACCACTTGACCCCGGAGCTGAGGAGCGAAAGCTGACAGTGCCAGTCTGAGTGCTCTGAGCTCCAACAGGTTGATGTGGCATCGGGACTCCTCGAGGGTCCAGAACCCATGGGCCCTGTAGTCCCCCATGTGGGCTCCCCAGCCCATGAGAGAGGCATCGGTCATAAGGACAACTGTCGGCTCGGGGCGGACAAACAGGATCCCTTTCTGCAACCGGTCTGGGGCAGTCCACCATTGGAGAGCGTCCCACATCTTCTGGGTTACAGTGATCAGCTGGTTGAAATGACCATATCGCAGAGTCCACTGGGCGGCCAGCTCCCACTGGAGGGGGTGCATGTGCAACCGAGCCCAACAGACCACCGAGGTGCACGCTGCCATATAACCCGGAAGGCGCAGAAAGTCCCAGGCTGGGTGCAAGTGCCCAACCACAAATGATTGGGCAAAGGAGGAGAGACCTCTGCCCTGTCCGCCGGGAGCCGAGCTCTGGTTTGACAAGAGTCGAGCTCTGCCACGATGAAGCCCATCACATGGGAAGGCATGAGTTCTGACTTGGCCTCGTTGATCAGGAGGCCGAGCTGGGAGCAGATCTGGAGGGCCAGATCCCTGGACCTCTCCACCTCCTGTTGGGTGGGACCTGCCAGGAGCCAGTCGTCGAGGTAAGGGTAGATTCTGACTCTTCGATGCCAAAGATGGGCCACCACCACTGCAATGCATTTGGTGAAGACCCGTGGGGCCGATGACAGACCGAACGGCATGGCTTAGAACTCGTACAGGGTCCCCTCGACCCTGAAGCGGAGACACCGCTGATGGGATAGACTGATTGGGATGTGAAAGAACGCATCCTGCAGATCCAGTGAACAGAAACACACGTTTCGCTTCATGGATGGTATGATCTGGGACAGAGTGACCATCCAAAAGGTGCAAGACCTGAGAAATTGATTCAGGTCGTGGAGATCTAGAATGGGGCGCCAACCCCACGTCTGCCTGGGCACCAGGAAGTATCTGGAGACAAAGCCTGGGTCTGCTGGAGGATCCGGCACGGGAGCTACTGCCTCGAGGAGGAGCTCAGCTATGTCGTCTCGAAGAGCTGACTGGGTGCATTGCGAAATTCTTTCCTCCCAAGGGGCGCGAGCTCGGCTGGAGGGTACTGCTCGAACTCTAGAGGCAGTCCCCGACTGACCACTTTGAGAACCCACCTGTCCGAAGTGACAGTGGACCAGGCGGAAAGGAAGTGGCGGAGCCGACCCCCCACGGGAGGGCCCAGAGCTGGCGTGACGGAGATAGGGGTGGCAACCCCCATCCCGTCACTGGGCAGGCTTAGAGGAGGAGGAGGAGGAGGCTCCAGGACCTGAGCCTCAGCCTCCTTTGTGGGCCTGTTGGGGTCCAGGCTTGGTCCAGATGTCGGTCAGTGGCGGACGAACTGCCAGTACGCCTGAACACAAAGGCGATCACCAGGCTCTTGGACGAAGGGTGCTCTGTGAACCCCGCAAGGGACCCCATGGGCACCGCGTACATGCGAGCCATGCGGGCAGACTGTACTGGGCATGAGGCAGGGCACTGCCAAAGTTCAAGGGCCGGGCCAACAATGGCTTCAACCACTGGAAAAGCCTCCGTCGGGGTATCCCCTCTCTTTAGAATGTCTGTGAGAGGGTACTCCACCTTTTTCTGGATAGATTCCAGGGGCATTCCAGTGGAGTCGGAAATGAGATGGAGAATCCCTTGAAAGAAGGAAGGGCCTTCCTCCATCCCTGTGCCAACGGACGACTCATCATTCCCAGGAAGAGAGTGAAGCCCGGTGACATCCGAGTCCGAGGAGTCAGGATACAGCGGTCTACCACCTAAATCACTCTCGAGCCGCCGAGGGCGGTCCAGGGTGACTGTCACCGAAAGACGTCGGGGAAGTCCAGTGTCCGGTCGTTCCTCTTTTGAGGAAGCCCCTCCCACAGGCTGCTTAGGCGGCGGTTCCACCCGAATAGTTGGAGAGACCGGAATAGGCCGAAGCGGGCAATGGGCCAGCCCCACGGGTGGAGGAACCAGAGGCTTCGGTTCCAGAGGGGTCAGCTTTGGCATAGGAGGCAAGAGCCAAGTAATGGCCGGGGTGGGCAGCGGAGCCGGCTTCTGCCCGGTCACGATCAGTTGTTGCCACATAAGGTCCTCATAGCACCAGAGTTTCCACCTGAGCTCTCCTCGTCCGAGGAGGATGAGGGTGACCTGTGGCTTCGCCTCTTCTTAGAGCGCTTATGGCTCTTCCTCGGTCGTTTGGCCGAGGGGGCCCTGGACCTCAACCGAGATCGGGCAGGCTGACTTGGTCGATCGGGAGACACTGGAGGGATCGGTGAAACATGAGGATCCAGAACCGGATACTTGATGAGGATGCCAGCGGGCTGGATCTCCTCATCAGGAAACACTAGGACCGGAGTCCGTTCTAAGGGTCGATCGGGTCGAGGATGATTTCGACCTCGTCGGCCACATCCTTGGTCCCCTGGCCAGACCCCCCTGGCCAGACGGAAGATCCGTGAAGCCGGCGGCTGAGTAGACGATCTCGACAGAGGTCGAGACCGCATGCTCTTGGGACTCAGACCTCTCACAGTCTCAAGATCGTCTTCATCGAGACGAAGATGAAGGTTCTTTTTCTCTCTTCTGAGAATGGGAGGAGTGCGAGCCTGAGGGTGCCTCACCCCAGCTGGGGAGAGTCTGGCACAACTCCTTAAACGAACCCGTAAAGGTGGAGCCTAGATTCAGAGGAACAAAGAAGCTTTGATTGGCCAAAGCACGAGCGGCTTCTTCCTCGACCACCTGCATGCATTCCAGCTGCTCGGCGGAGCCTGCGGCGAACGGAAACAGCCCACCTAGCCTCCCTGGACTTCACCAGAGGGTTCCTTTTTTCCGGTCTCTCCAGCTTCAGGCATGCCTTGTGATCATCCAGAACGTTGAGATGGAAGGCCAAGCAAAAACTGCAGGACGAGGTGTCATGGCCGACACCCAGGCAGCAGACGCACGTGAGATGGGGGTCAGTGCGTGACATCTTTTGGCCACAGGGACACCGGTGAAATCCCGGGGAAGATTTCTCCTCCATGATCAATGCTGCAAAAGCGTGATCGCTAACTCGAACGAGTTTCAATTTCAGTAACACCGACGATTTGAAAGCCAGGGACTACAAAATGCGAGAGCACGAGGGAGGCAACCTATATCTTCCACAGGAAAGGAAGATCTAGCGTCATGGGGTGGAGCCGAGGTATATACCACCCGGGTGGGTGGGAGGTGCCAGCTTGAAGACTTCTGGCAGATTTAAAGAGGAACGGGACAATGCCAAACAGTGTGGATGACCCACATATCCATGCTCCTAGAAATAATGCTTTCCACGACAGAAAGTGTAGCTCACAAGATGCGGCCGGTTCAAAGGGAGGCAGCATGAGCTTTTCAGACACGAAATTAAGGTCCCAAGGGGGACAGGGTCACAGATCGGGGACTTCAAATTTAGAATTCCCCTCAAGAATGTGCGAGACACATTGAGTTGAGCCACAGAACGCCCATCCACAGGTACATGATATGCAGAGATGGCAAAAAGACATACCCTGATAGAGGAGTACTGCAAACCCAAATATGAGAGGGACAGAAGGTACTCCAGGACCTGATCCACTGGACAGGTGAAGGGATCTAAATGGTGCGATGCAGCCCATACAATGAAGAGCTTCCATTTCATACAGTACGTGGCTTTCGTGGAGGGCTTCCTGGCTGCCACCAGGACATCTGCTACTCTGGGAGAGACCCCAAATCTGGCAATGACTATGTCCTCAGGAGCCATGCATGGAGATGGAGAGAACTGAGGTCCAGATGGACCAGGGTGTTCTGTTCCTGGGAGAGCCAGCCTGTGCACAGGGGAAGGGAAATACAGGTTACTCACCTGTAACAGGAGTTCTAGGAATGGTATATGTTGTTCATCCACACTCATTGGCAGTATCCTTGCCGCTTTAAATCTTGCCGGAAGGTCTTCAAGCTTGCTCCTCCCACCCACCCGGGTGGTATAACTCTCGGCTCCGCCCCATGACGCCAGATCTGGCCCGCTGGAAGCTCAGGTTGTGCTACCGGGGCCGGAGGTCGGGTGGAAATGTAGGGATGAACAATATATACCATTCCTAGAACTCCTGTTACAGGTGAGTAACCTGTATTTCTAGGGACATGGATATGTTGTTCATCTACACTCATGGCAGACTCTAGCAGTTCTCCGGGAGGAGGGAGGCAAGACGCACACCCCATATACTTACTTGGGAAAGAGAGACTGAGAACCGAGGCCCCAAAACCAGCATCCCGGCGTGACTCAAGGTCGATGTGGTAGTGGGTAATGAAGGTGTTTGCTGACTCCAGGTAGCAGCCCTGCAGATTTCCTGGATAGGGACGCCCTGGAAGCAGCCACCGTGCAGCAGTATGGCGGGTAGAATGAGCTCTTATCCTCTGGGAGGCTCCATGCCCGCTAACTTATAGCAGAGATCTATGCAGGAGGTTACCCACCTGCTTATCGTCCGCTTGGCTGCAGGTCTGCCAGATGCGGCTTCAGCGTAGGTGACAAACAGCTGCTTAACCTCTCTCTCGACTTCAGCCGCATAGCCTTATAATAAGCGGAAGCTCTTCTAGATCCAGAGTATGGAGCCTTACCGCCTCCGAGGTGTGATTGGGTAGAACACCGCAGAGTCAACACCTGGTTAAGGTGAAACTCCACACCACCTTCTGAAGGAATTTCGGTGAAGTAGGACAACCTTGTCCCTGTGGAAGACCAGGTAAGGAGACTCGATGAAAGCGCCTGGAGCTCTCCCATCCTTCTGGCTGACGGATAGCCACCAAGAAGGCGGTCTTCCACGACAGGTGAGAGAGAGCACACCTGTGCATAGGTTCAATGGCTTGCCCATGAGCTTTGCCAGTACCAGCAGTAGATCCCACGGAGGTGGGGGTTCCCCGTGACTGAGGGAAATGTGATCGAGGCCTTGAAAAGCGCCAGACCACCTTCTCCTGCTGCCGACTGCTTCCCGCCCGCGCCGGTAAGCAGAGATGGCTGCCAGGTGCACCCTTAGGGTCGCCGACCTAAGCCCTTGACTAGAAAGGGACCATAAATAGTCCAAGATGCTTGCCAAGGAACAGGAGGAAGGGTCCAAGCCCTGTTCTGACACCAAATGGAAAACCTTTTCCATTTGAAGGCATAGCATTTTCTGGTCGACTTACGGGACGCCTCAACTACATTGAGGACCTCGCCGGAAAGACCCAAAGCCTGGAACTCTAGCCGCCAGGAACCAGGCCGCCAGGTGCAGGGATTGAAGGTCCGGATGGAACACCTTCCCTGATTGACTGAGAGCAGGTCCGGCGAGCTGGAAGCTGCCGCTGAGTCCTGGAGCTGAGACTGAGGAGATCTGGTACCAGAACTGGCGAGGCCAGTCTGGGGCTATCAGAATCACCTGCGCCTTGTCCCTCCTCGCCTTGAGAAGCACCTTGTGGATCAAGGGAAATGGGGAAAGGCGAAAGAGGCCCGGGGTCCATTGCCTCGAGAAGGCATCCCCTGCAGCGAGCCCCTGCTGAGGGGGCGGGCATGGAACAGACTCAGCTTCGCTCTCCGTGGAGGCAAACAGGTCCACCTGAGGTGTGCCCCAAAGGAGAACAGATGCTGTACTACCTCCGCAGGGAGAGACCACTGTGGGATGCAGCCCTATCCGGCCCAGGGCATCGGCCAGGGTGTTGGAGGCTCCTGCCACGTGAATGGCTAGGAGATCCGCTCCAGGCTGCGCACGAGTGACCAAATGCGGAGAGCTTCCTGCATAGAAGCATGGAGCGCGGCCCGCCTCTGGCGGTTTAGATAGTACATGGTCGTGGTATTGTCCGTCTGGACTCGGACCACTTGACCCGGAGGAACGGAGCAAAGGCGGTGAGAGCTAGGCGGACCGCCGGAGCTCCAGCAGGTTGATGTGGCATCGACTCCCGCTGGGGACCAGAGGCCATGAGCCCGTGTTCCCCAGATGGGCACCCCAACCCATCAGAGAGGCATCGGTCGACAGAGAGACCGCCGGCTCGGGCGGACTTAACGGGATGCCCTCCTGCAATTGATCTGGAACGGTCCACCACTGAGAGCATTCCACATCCCCTGTGTCACCGCACAAGCTGGTCCAAGGGATCGCAGCGCTAGTGACCACTGGCTGGCCAGTCCCCACTGAAGGGACGATGTTCCAGCGGGCCCAACGGACCACGCTGGTACAGGCCGCCATGAGACCCAGGAGGCGAGGAAGTCCCGGCAGGGAAGCAATTGCCCAACCAGAAATGATCGGGCAAAGGAGGAAAGAACCTCGGCCCTGTCCGCCGAGCCGCGCCTGGCTCAAGAGAGTCGAGCTGCGCCCATGAATAAAATCACCTGCTTGCTCGAGTTCTGACTTGGCCTCTGGACAAGGAGGCCCAGTTGAGAGCAGACCTGGAGGGCCAGATCTCTGGACCACTCCGCCTCCTTCCTGAGGGAGCTGCTATCAGCCAGTCGCCCAGGTAAGGGTACACCTGACCCTCGGCGCAGGGAATGCTGTCACCACTGCCATGCATTTGGTGAAGACCCTGGGAGCTGGAGACAAGCCAAGGGCATGGCTTGAACTCGAAGAGAGATCCTTCCGCCGAAGCGAAGGAATCTCTGGTGAGACGGACGGATAGGGACGGAAAACGCGGCCCTGCAAGTCCAGAGAGCAGAACCACACGCCTGCTCCAAGGATGGTATTATCTGAGCCAGAGTGACCATCCTGAAGGTTCGAGACCTTAGGAACTTGTTTAGGTCGTGTAGGTCGAGAATGGGGCGCCAGCCCCGTCTGCTTCGAACCAGGAAGTACCTGGACACAAACCCTGGGCTGAAGGAGGGTCCACCACCTCTCTTACCACCTCCTTCTGGAGGAGGAGAGCGGCGTCGGCCTCGACGAGCCGCCAGTGAGGCTGGGGATCTCGGCCCCGAGGGGCGCACGGCTCTGAAGGGTGGTGCCTGCTCGAATTCCAGAGGCAGGCCTCTTCCCACCACCTCCAAGACCCACCTGTCCGTGGTAACAGCGGACCAGGCGGAACGGAAGTGCCGGAGCCGTCCCCCCACGGGGGGACCCAGGGGTAAGGTGAACGGGATGGGGGCGACACCCCTCAGCCCGTCACTGGGCAGGCTTGGAGGAGGGACCGGCCGAGGGACCTCCTGGGCCCTTTCCTCCCTGCCTCCTGTTAGAGGAAGCCGGCGGCTTGGGTTTGGGATGCCAAGGCCGAGCCTGCTGGCCCTGACGTTGCTGGGCCGGGCGCGCCGGGGGCACAGAAGGACGAAAGGGCTTAGGCTGTGGTTTGCGGCCTTTGTCCTTCTGAGCGGAAGAGACCGAGTCCAAGGTGGCATTGGACTTCTCGATCCTCTGCAGGTGACCTTCCACCCCAGGGCCGAAGAGGTCAGTCCCCAAAAAGGGAACATCCGCCAACTTGTGCTGGGTATCCGAAGTAAAGGTGGATATCCTCAGCTAGCTCGCCGACGATAGCCACTGCGGCCGCCACCGATCTGGCACATGAGTCCCCTACATCCAAAGCAGTCTGAGCTGCTGTTTGGCCACTGCTCTGCCCTGGTCCCGCACCTGCTTAACCGTAGTCTGCAGATCGGGGGGAAGATGAGGGATGACCTCATCCAGGAGCCCAACAGGGCATGAGAAAATGTGCCATGAGGACGGCCGAACTGGCCTGACGAAGGCCGAGAGGACGAGCGAGACTTTTCGCCCGACATAGTCCAATTTCTTGACCTCTTTGTCAGGAGGTTTGTCCACATCCCTGGCGCTAGCCGGGCGCTACCGGAAAACGCTGTCGGTAACCAACCCCTCAGCAGAGGGGTGTTCCGAAAAACCGGACAAGGAACCGGTAGGGACCGCATACTTCCTGGCCATCCTGGCCGAAGGCGCAGGGCAGGAAGCAGGGCGCTGCCAAAGTTCCAGTGCTGGACCCACTATGGCCTCGGCCACCGGAAAGGCCTCCGTCGGAGAATCCCCTCGGTCCAGAATCTCCGTGAGGGGATACCTGGCCCGTTTGGAAACGGGTTCAGCTCCATCCCGGTAGACTCCGAGATGAGCCGAGCAGTCCTAGGAAGGACGACGCGGCTATCGCCCATTGGCTGACTCCTGAAGACTCCAAGTCCAGTCGCTGGAGAAGAAGGAGGAATCATCTTCGACTCGGAAGAGTCCTCAAGAGCTGCCTCTGGCCTGAACCACCCTTCACCGCCGAGGTCGGTCGGGAGTGAGGGTAACTGACAGCCGATGGGGTAAACCCTTAGCCGACCGAGAATCCTTGGTCGGAGCCCCAATTGGTGGCTGTGGAGGCGGAGGTTCCACCGCAATCGGTGGAGCAGCTGGTTTTGGCCGAACAACCGGCCTGGGTATAGGCCTCGGCAAGTCGAGGGTTGTGTCGGCCGCCCGTGACAGCCACTTAATGGCCGGGAAGGCGCCGAGTCGCTTATTCCCCGCCAGGAGGAGTTGTTGAACATAAGGTCCTCGTGATCGCGACGCACTTACGCCAAGCCTTCCTCATCCGGTGAGGAGGACGAGGACGAGCGGCGACGCCGCTTATCGCGGCCGACCGAGACCGCCGAGCGACGGGAACGGTTGGACCGCCAAAGGTCCAGACCGAGACCGAGAGTCCCGGAATTTCGGGTCGGCGGGGAGGTGTCGGCCGGAACCGACACTCCTTCGCTCGAAGGTCCATCCGAGGGCTCCGGAACCGAGGCACAGGGAGCCCACGGGATCCTCAACTCTCCCGGGGAACCGGGAGAGGGGAATTCGGCTAAAGGCGACAGCCCGTCTAATGGGTCGAGAAAAATCTCGACTTCATCAGTGGGAGTCTCGTCAACTGACCTGACGGGACACCGTGAGGCCAGTGGCCAAGCCGAGCGGTCGATCGAGCCGACGGTCGACGCCCGGGAGAGGGACCTTTCCCGCCCCAAGAGCGCCGACGAGGGACTTACCTTGTCCCTCTTTTGACCGAGAAAAGGTCCAGCAGACGCAGGCCCTTCCTTAGTGGAGAGGGACAGACAAAGCTCCTTAAAGGAAGCCGTGGGAAGAACCCAGAGAGAGCGGGATAAATGCCGCGTCGAGGAAGATACGGCCCGCCGCCTCCTCTTCGAGGGCTTACCATCCGGAAGCTGTGATCCGGCCGAGTCACCGCCCACAAGGACACCGCCAACCGGCCTCCTTGGACTTCCACCGAGGGAAACGCTTCGGACGGCCCAGTTGCAATCGGCAGCACGGTTTCGAGGACGAGGCTCGGAAGATGAGCACAGGTCGTAAGCCCGCGGGTCGTGCTCAAGGCCTAAGCAGTAGACACACGTGAGTGTGGATCCGTCCGAGACATCTTCTGCACCGAGGGGCATCTCCCAAACTGGAGTCGATTTATCCATCGCAGTCACGAGGGATCAAGACTGAAGTCTTTTGCAAAATATTATTTTTAAATCGCAAACGGAGAAATAGGAACTAGTCACAAACGCAGAGCGTTAAGGAGGGAACCTGAGCTTCCAAGCGGTAAGGAAGATCTGGCGTCATGGGGCGGAGCCGAGAGTTATACCACCCGGGTGGGTGGGAGGAGCAAGCTTGAAGACCTTCCGGCAAGATTTAAAGCGGCAAGGATACTGCCAATGAGTGTGGATGAACAACATATCCATGTCCCTAGAAATGGAGGTTCCACTGCCAGCTGTTGCAGCAAAGGGAACCAGATTTGATGAGGCCAGAAGGGGGCGACGAGGATCACAGTAGCCCCCTCCATCTGGAGTTTGATTAGAACTTGTTGAAGGAGCAGGAAGGGAGGGGAAAGTGTACAGAAAACTCCCTGTCCAGGAGAAGGACAAAGCATCTCGCCACAAAACTCCAGGCCCTGGATCTAGCGAGCAGAAAAGTGGCAGTTTTGCATTGTGTGGGGATGCAAAAAATTCCAACTCAGGCCGACCCCATCTGTCAAAGAAGTCTTCTACCACAGAGCTTGGAAGCTCCCACTTAAGGGGTCTGGACCGCAAGTGGCTTAGGCTGTCCACCAGGACATTCTGGTCACCTGGAACACTGAAACATAGAATTTGATGGTAGATAAGGATCACCAGGCCCATCCAGTCTGCCCTTTTCTCCCTTCCTAACCCAAAAGCCTCAGATCCTACTTTATCTCTGGCCTCATCTCCTCCCTTGAACCCCCAGGGTACTCAAATGCCTATCCCATGCCCTTCTGAATTCCCCCACTGACTTCACTCCCACCACCTCTGCTGGGAGGATGTTCTATGCCTCCACCACCTTTTCTGTGAATAAGTACTTTCTCACATTTCACCTTAGCCTACCCCTTCCAGTCATGTCATGTCCTCTTGTCCTACAGCATCTTTTCATCTGAAAGATGCTACCCTCCTGTACCTTTACAGGGAGAAACGTGGTGCTGGCAAGCTCCATGACAGTGCCAGTGGCGCTCCCGGTGATGGGGATGCCGACTGAGGCCGGAAGTGAGACCCCTCGTGCAGAGGGGCTGGAGCGCACCATGTGCCAGGCCCAGAAACTCCGACATAAAATGTACATGGAAGAGAGAAAGTGGGGTCATCTGGTGGTATTTGGGAATGTTACTCGGTGCCTCCTCCCCTTCTGAGGATTCTGCTTCTAAGAAGGAGGACTCTGTGCTGACACTTGTCTGCGTCATCCACGTCAGTCATCCCCACTATCCTCGGGCTGAAGACTGTCTGAGCGGCTGGCTGACCTAGTGTCAGGACTACCCCATGGGGGGGGGGCATGAGTGAGGAGCACAAGGTCATGGCCAAATAGGGGCTGGGGAAATAGGGCCCAAAGGAGGCCTCCGAGAGGTGGCTGGGACCAGTCCTCTCAGGGAGGGGACCTACACTTGCATAAAGGACCACAAGGTTGAAATCAGATCACAATAGTCAAAGGGGGCCGGCACCAGTCCCGCAGGTGTCAGGTAACTAAACCGGTGCAGATTCCAAGGCTGCAGGAGATGGGAAGCCCGATGCAGGTCCTGCCGGTGAAGGGTAGGGGTAGGCAGGCGCCAGACCGGTCGGTGCCAGTGTAGAGTACCCCAGGAGAGGTCCTATGGGCACAGGCTGTGGTAGGAGAGATGCCAGTCCCAAAGGAGTGGGATGTGACAGGATGGGCGATGGGTCAACAGGTGTTGGCTGGGGAGATGGTGGCGCAGACCTGCGCAGGCCTGATGGCAGGGATAGGCAGGGCCGACATGAGTCCTACAGGCTGCGGTAGAGGAGGAACAGGTGCAGGCCTAGCAACAGTTGGCCGAGTTAGAGCCAGAGGAGGATCCATGGGTGCCATCTGAGGAGAGACGGGTGCCGGAATGGAGGGCGACCCCCCAGGCGAAAGCTGAGGAGAGACCAGGCCCGAGGAGGTGCCAGTGAGCTGCAGTGTCTGTCACCATGAGGGAAGAGCAGAACCAGCAGCAGTACCAGAAGTTGAGACCACTGTTGGTAGAGCAGGTGTCGGGGGGGTAGCAGTAAGGAGACTGGTGTCTGCCGCACCCGTACTGGCCGAGGGGACTCTGGTTGAGCCACCTGACTGTGTGTCCACTGAGAATAAAGGCTGAAACTGCAGGGGCTGGAAAGCAGAACAGAGAGTACCCTGACTTGAAGAGCTGCCATCCGTGAGGGAGACCCAGTCCGGGTGGCAGGACCACTGGTAGCCCTGTAGAAGTTAGGGCATGCAGGGCTGAAGAGGTCGACCCCGTGAGGGCGGAAGACCATTTCACGGTCAAAGACTTCCTGTGCAGGGACCACGAATGGGAGGCAGACCAGGGTCAGTCCCGATCCTTGTCCCTGTGTTTGTTTCCCAGTAGTTTTGTCCTGGGACTTCAAGGATGAAGACCCAAGGACTGGGCTGGGGAAATGGAGGAGGTCCTGGCCTGTAGCTCCTGTTCCATCGAGGGGACCTTTTCCTTATGGAGGTGGTTCTCCAGGATCTTCAGGCGACATCTCCTGGTCGCCAAGTTGAACTTCTGGCAGGCCTCACAGGCTTGCATGTTGTGGTCTGGGCCTAGGCAGAAGACACAGGCAGAATGGTCGTCCTTGTCCAGGATCTATTTGCTGCAGGCACACTTCGTGGAGCAGTCGGAAGAAGAAGGTTTTGAAGTCATATATCGTCAGGAGGAAAACCGAAATCTCGATGTTAAACTTAGAAAATGGAAAAATAATAAAGAGCGGTTAAACGTAAGAAAATGGTGGTCTGTGTTGGTCAATGGTAGGGAAGAAGTGAGGAAGGTGTGGGGGATTGGCTGACGTTTGAGGTGGGCAGCCCCCTCTGGTAGACTGCTAGGTAGAAGGTTTCCGTGTGGTCCTAGCACCCGGCGTCTAAGTCCTACCGGTGATGGCCTGCTGCAAGAGATACCTTGAAGTAAGATCATGCATTATAATTTTTCATGCAAGACAATCCCATATTCCTCACTAAATAACATGAATGGATATATTACACAGAGGGGTTGTGCCCGTTTGCTTACATCAAGAGCTCCACCAGTCGTCGGCAGACTCCAGAGTCAATAACCGCCTGGATTTTCTCATTGGGTCCATCTGAAAGGTAGGACAGTGCCCAGCAAGCATCTGCCAAGACATCTGGGTCACTGCTGAACAGTAGTCTTGACAGCACATTTAAACAAGGAGACACCTAAACCAATGTAAAAACAAATACATCAACCATACAAATGCTGATGCATGTGCAAAATTATACAATGTGGTTCTAAAAAGGAGGCAGCGTAGCCTAGTGATTAGAGTGCAGAGCTGTGAACCTGGACTTCGAGTTTGAATCCCACCAGTATCACTTACTGGTTTTGTGACATTAATTCTCACTTCTTTTTGTGCTTAATGTACTCTCTTTCTTGAGCTATCTGAGCTTTTATTAAAACTCCCTCCATGCCTAAGTCCCCCGTACTTGCCCAATGACTGATGCAACTGTACGGTTTAAAAAACAGGTTAGTCACCTGTAACAGTAGTTCCAGGAGTGGTATATGGTGTACATACACACTTCTGGCAGTATCCTTTCCCTTTAAATATCTTCAAGCTGGCTCCTCTCACCCGTGTGGTAACTCCCTCAGCACCGCTCCATGAAGTCAGATCTTACCCGCTCGAAGAAAGATTCAGTGTGCCACTTGGCAGGGGAGGCTGGGTGGGTCGTGTGGATGTACACCATATACCACTCCTAGAACTACTACTACAGGTGAGTAAAAACAGGTTACGCACCTGTAACAGTAGTTCTAGAAGTGGTATATGATGTTCATCCATTCTGTCTGACAGTTGCCTTTCCTTTTAAGATTCACTGGAAATGTCTTCAAGCTGGCTCTCCCCACCCACCCGGGTGGTAACTCCCTTGGCTCTGCGTCATGACACCAGATCTTGCCCGCTGGTAGCAGAGTGTGTGTGCCGAAGCTGGGGAGGTCGGGTAGGTCCGTGTGGATGAACATCATATACCACTCCTAGAACTACTGTTACAGGTGAGTAACCTGTGTTTCTAGGGAAGTGGATATGTTGCTCTATTCACACTGTCTGGCAGACTCTTAGCAGTTCTCCGGGAGAAGGGATGCAAGGCGCACACCCCCTATATAGGGAACAGAGATTGGAGAATGGATGCCCCAAAACCAGCATCCTGGCGTGACTCTAGGTCAGTGTGGTAATGGGAAATGAAGGTGTTTGCTGACTTCTAGGTAGCAGCACTGCAGATTTCCTGGATAGTGACATCCCTAGAAGCAGCCACCATCACAGCATTATGATGGGAGGTATGAGCCCTTAGCCCTCCAGGAGGCTCCCTACCTGCCAACCTATAGCAGAAATCAATGCAAGATGTGATCCACTTGCCAATCGTCGCTAGGCTGCAAGTCCGCCAGGTGAGGCTTCAGTGTAGGTGACAAACAGCTGGCAAACATCTCCCCAAACTCCAGCCGTACACTCTTTGTAGTAAGCAAGCCCTTACCTCAGGTTCAGAGTATGGAGCCTGTGTTCGACCTCCAAGATGTGATTCAAGAGTACACTGGTAGAGTCATCACCTGGTTCAGGTGAAACTCAGACACATCCTCTGGGAGGAACTTTGGGTTGGGGTGCAGGACAACCTTATCCCTATGGAAGATCAGGTAAAGAGACTCCACCGAGAGCACCTGGAGCTTACTGATCCTTCTGGGTGACGTGATAGCCACCAGGAAGGCGGTCTTCCATGACAGATGAGACTTCTCACACCGGTGCATCAGTTTGAATGGCTTGCCCATGAGCTTTGCCCAAACCAGCAAACAAGTCCCATGGTGGCGGTGGTTCACGCACTGGAGGGGAAATGTGGTCAAGGCCTTTGAAAAAGCACCAGACCACCTTCTCCTGTGCCAATAACTGCTGACAAGCCAGCGGCCGGTAAGCAGAGATGTCTGCCAGGTGCACCTTAAGGGTCATCGACCGAAGTCCCCCTTGGGAAAGAGACCACAGATAGTCCAAAATGCTAGCCACAGGACAGGTCGAAGGGTCCAACCCCTTGCCCTGGCACCAAATGGAGAACCCCTTCCATTTGAAGGCATAGCATTTTCTGGTCAATTCCTTTCTAGACGCCTCCACGACAGTGAGGACGTCTTCAGAAAGACCCAAAGCCTGGAACTGTAGCCACTCAGGAACCAGGCTATCAGGTGCAGGGATTGAAGGTTTGGGTGGAATACCTTCTCCTGACTTATGGAGAGCAGGTCTGGGTGTGTTGGAAGACGCCACAGAAGCCTGTTGCTGAGGCTGAGGAGATTGGGGTACCAAAACTGGTGGCGCCAGTCCGGAGCCACCAGGATCACCTGTGCCTTGTCCCTCCTGACCTTGAGGAGCACTCTGTGGATCAAGGGAAGAGGAAGGAAGGCACAGAAGAGGCCTGGGGTCCATGGCCTCTAGAAGGCATCCCCCTGCAGCGAGCCCTACTGGGGGGGGGGGCGCAAAACAGCCTCAGCTGTGTGTTCTCCTTGGAGGCAAACAGGTCCACCTGAGGGGTGCCCCAATGGGAGCACAGACTGTGAACTGCCTGTGGAGGGACCACTCATGAGATGCCTCGCCCATCCGACTGAGTGTATCCACCTGCTGACTGGAGGCTCCTGCCACATGGATGGCCAGGAGATCTGCCGCCAGGCTGCACACGAGGGTCTAAATGCAGAGCTTCCCTGCACAGAGGCAAGGAATGTGTCTCACCCTGCTTGTTGATGTAGTACATGGTTGTGGTGTTGTCTGTCTGGATCTTGACCACTTGACCCCGGACAAACTGAGCAAATGTGGTCAGGGCTTGCCGGACTGCATGGAGCTCCAGCAGGCTGATGTGGCATTGGGACTCTTCGGGGGTCCAGAGCCAGTGGATCCTGTGTTTCCCCAGGTGGGCACCCAGCCCATGAGAGAGGCGTCGGTTGTCAGGATGACCATCGGGGTGGACAAACGGGATCCCTTCCTACAGATGCTCTGGGTCAAGCCACCACTGGAGGGAGTCACAGTGACCAGCTGGTTGAAGTGACCTTTGTGCTGAGACCACTAGCTGGCCGGCTCCCATTGCAGGGAGTGCATATGCCAAAGGGCCCATCGGACCACGCTGATGCAGGCTGCCATGTAACCCAGTAGACACAGGAAGTCATGGACAGGGCGCAAGTGCCCAACCAGAAATGATCATGCAAAGGAGGAGAGAACCTCCGCTCTGTCTGCCGGGAGCCGAGCTCTGGACCGGCACGGGTCGAGCTCTGCCCCGATGAAGCTAATCACCTGAGAGGGCACGAATTTCGACTTGGCCTCATTGACCAGCAGGCCAAGGTCAATGCAGGTCTGGAGGGCCAGGTCCCCGGACTGCTCCACCTCCTGCCTGGAGGGGCCTGTTATCAGCCAGTCATCCAGGTAGGGGTACACCCAGACCCCTTGGTGCCTCAGGTAAGCTGCCACCACTGCTATGCATTTGGTGAAGATCCCGGGGTCTGAGAAGAGGCTGAAAGGTATGGCTTGGAACTCGTAAGGGCCTCCCTCTGCTCGGAAACGGAGTAAACTTCAGTGGGACGGATGGATTGGAACGTGAAAGAACACATCTTGAAGATCCAGAGAGCAAAACCACATGTTCAGCTCTAGAGACGTATGATCTGGGAC
The DNA here is from genome assembly GCA_016271365.2 of Neoceratodus forsteri. Classification (NCBI taxonomy): domain Eukaryota; kingdom Metazoa; phylum Chordata; order Ceratodontiformes; family Ceratodontidae; genus Neoceratodus; species Neoceratodus forsteri. Next base: position 827,163,017 of record CM057449.1, read on the forward strand.
AGAATTACCATCCTGAAGGTGTGGGACCTGAGGAATTTGTTCAAGTCATGCAAATCTAGAATGGGCACCAGCCCCCTGTCCGCTTTGGCACCAGGAAGCACCTGAAGACAAACCCTGGGCGTTCCAGAGGCTCCACAACTCTGACCATGAACTCCTTGCGGAGGAGCTGGGCTACGTTGTCTCAAAGAGCTGACCGAGTCTCTGTTGTTACCAAGTCCTCCCTGTGGGGTGCGGGCTCGACTTGGAGGGTACTGCTCTCAATTCCAGAGGCAGACCCTGACAGACCACTTCCAAAATGCACCTGTCCATGGTAACAGGTGACCAGGCAGAAAGGAAGTGGCAGAGCTGGCCCCCCACTGGAGGACCCAGGGGAGGCATGGCGGGCATGAGGGTGGTGACCCTCATCCCGGCACTGAGCAGGCTTGAAGGAGGAGGATCTGGCTGATGAACTACCGGGTCCCTTCCCTCCGGGCTTTCGGACCACCAATGCCACGGACGTGGCCCAAGGTTGCCAGACTGATGCTGGGCTGGATTTGCTGCAGGGGTGGAGGACCGAATGGACTTTCACTTCTGCTGCTTGGAGCCCTTGGGGTCCTTCTGGGTGGGTGTCAGAGTCCAGGATGGCACTGGATTTTCAATGCGCTGGAGGTGACCCTCCACACAAGGCCCATATAGGTCGGTGCCCAAAAAGGAGGCATCTGCCAGCTTGTGCTGGGTATCTGCAATGAAGGTAGAGATCTGCAGCCAAGCCCTATGGCGCATGGCAACTGCAGCCACCACCGATTGGGCACAAGAATCACCAATACCCACAGCCATCTGGAGTTGCTGTTTTGCCACTGCCATACCCCGGTCTTGGACCTCTTTGACCACGGTCTGACGGTCCGCAGGAAGGTGAGGAATCCTCTCTTATAGGGAGCCTAACAGGGCATGAGAGAAGTGTGCCATCAAGACGGCCGAGCTCATCTGGTAGAGGCCTAGTGAGGAGGCAGCATAGACCTTTTTTGCAGAATGGTCCAGTTTCTTGGACTCTTTGTCCGGTGGTCTATCGACGTCCCCGGTATAGCCCAAGTGCTGAAACACGGAGTCACCCACCAACCCATCAAATGAAGAATGCTCCGTGAACCCTGAAAGGGTAAGGGTGGGCACCGGATTTCTGTGGGCCATCCGGGCCGAGGGCTCAAGGCAAGAGGCAGGGTGCTGCCAAAGCTCCAGGGCAGGGCCAACAATGGCCTTGGTCACTAGCAAGGCCTCTGGAGAATGCACTTTGCCCAGAATTTCTGTAAGGGGGCTCTGAGATGAGGCGGAGAATGCCCATGAACGAAGTATGGTCTTTGTCCGTGGAGAGATCCCCGATCGACTCCGTGCCCAGTGGATAGGAGTGCAAGGAGCAATCCTTGGACTCCAAGGAGTCTGCATAAAGTGGGTGACTACCCGTGTCATCCTCGGCCCACTGCGGAGAGTCAGGCGTAAGGGTGACCAACAGCCAATGGGGAAGCTCCTTGGTCGGAGCCCCAGTCGTCTACTACTTTTTTATTTTTATTTAGCTTTTGTTGACCGGGTAAGTGCACTAGACAAATCCTGCCTATTTTCAGGCACGACCCGGGGGAGGGGGATACAGATGAATGCCAACTGACCGTGAACCAGATTAAGCTGTTGGTGGTATTTTTAGTGAATGAGGGAAATTTGGCCAGGACACTGGGGAAATTCCCCTACTCTTCGATAAGTGTCATGGGATCTTTAACATCCACCTGAACTACCACCAATCCAGGCAGATGGGACCTCGGTTTAACGCCCCATCCGAAAGACGGCACCTCAGAAATGCAGCACCCTCTCATGCTGCATTACAGTGTCAGTACTGGGATATTAACCCAAGTGCCAGATGTGGGAACTGAACCCACAGCCCTCTGATCTCCCGGCTTCAGAGGTGAGTGTGCTACCTACTGATCCACTGACACTGCCACTTAGGTTGCGACTCCACAACAATCAGTGGAGAAGCCTGCTTCGGCTGAGCCGACGTGGTCTGAACTGGCTCCGCTGGAGGAAGAACGGTGTCAACTGGCCCTGCTGGGGGAGTCGGCATCGGCCTTTCAGGCGACAGCCAGGTAATGGCCGGGGTGGTAGCCGGTGTTGGCTTTGGCCCAGACAGAACTAACTGCTGCCACATGAGGTCTTTGTAGCATCGACGCAATTTGCGCCAAAGCCTCTCCTTACCTGAAGAGGACAAAGACGAGTAGCGGCGGCGCTGCTTACTATGGTGCTGAGAGCAAGACTGCCGATGTTGGTGGGACCTGCTCAACTCCGAAGCTGAGGATGACTGAGTTCATTTAGCCGGTGTGGTGCCGACGGGGCCTCGGAGGGAGCCAGGGAGGTCCACGGCTCCTCCTAGTCTGGGTTGATGACCAGCTGGGCCGACCAGTCTGTGGTCACAGTCAGCGTCGTCGAGGCACAGGTCAGGAAGCATAAGGAAAACCCAGAAGCAGTTGCAAAATTCACCAAAACTTTATTTATAGTAGCAGTAATATAAAAAAATAAATTTGTTCATAATAATTGTGTACAGACGCAAAACAAAATAAAATCTTTCTTGTAATCTCCCTTGCAGTAGCAGCTTAGCTGTTTTATAAATCTTTTCAACCCCCACCTTTGCAGACATCCTGTCCTCGTAAAATGTTCTGTTCTAGTAAATATCAGGAGCTGCTAGAACACAGCATGCTTCCTGAGGCCCCTACAGCCCTTGCAAAATGCTCAGACATTTGCACCCAAGTAACCTCTAACTTTCTACGGTCATCTCAAATTATAAATATATACACATTTCAACAGTAATACTAAATATTTTCTAAACAAAAGAGATCCCAATATCAGCTACATTTCCATACATTGATTCTCATATTTTCATATTAGCAGATATGCAAGGGAGGAAAACAAACAGCAAGAGAAAACTGAGAGACAGTGAGAGGCAAAGAATTGCGAGACTGTTCGGGTTGATCAAGTTTGAGGTCTCGCAAGAAAATTTGGTTGCGCAACCAGACAGAGAAGACAGAAAAGGACAGATCCTTGCATTTAAACACTTTCTCCAAAACAAATGGGATGGGGTCCTATTCTACCCTGTCACAGGCAGGACCATAGTCCTGAAAAGAGAGTTGTCAGCCTCTTCAGATGACAACCGGTCAACAGGGTCGAGAAAAATCTCGGCCGCATTGTCAGCCAATGTCTCAGCCAACTGGTCCGATGAGGTTACCATGAAGCCAGTGTCCAGGATCGCGGTTTCAACCGTAGTTAAAACTGAAGATTCCTGAGAGTGGGAACGTTCTCGGTCCCAGGGGCGTCAACGATGAGTCTTCTCTTTATACTTCTTGGACTCCTACTTGTGTGAGTGGGAACTGTACGACTCAGAAGGGCCCTCTCCCTTGGTCAAGAGGGACTGGCACATCTCCTTGAAGGAGGCCAAATAGGTGGAGCCCAACTGGAGCAGAACAGAGGCCGAGGCATAAGAGAATTAAGCAACGGTCTGGGCTGCCTCCTCCTCGAAGGCCTTGAGTTGTTCTAACTGCTCGACGGACCCCGCAGCCACAGAGACCACCCAATGGGTATGCTTTGATTTGACCGGCGGATAAAGTTTCTCTGGACGGCCCAAATTTAGGCAGGCAGTGCAGTCCTCCAGGACATTCGGCTGAAATCACCAATAAAAGTCTCAGACCTGCGAATCATGATCGTCGCCCAGACAGTACACATATGCAGCGCGAGGGTTGGTACGCGACATCTTCTGCCTGCATGGGCACCAGCGAAATCCGGGCAAAGATTTATCCTTCATTGTGGTCACGATCGAAGATCGAGGTGACGATGAAACTCCAATGAGTTTTAGTGTATGTTTAGGAAGTAAATACGAAGATTTAAATGCCAGGGCCTACTCAATGGGGGAGCGGTAAGGAGGGAACCTGCTTCTTCCAGAGGAAAGGAAGATCTGGTGTCATAAGGCGGAGCCAAGGAAGTTACCACCCGGGTGGGTGGGAGGAGACAGCTTGAAGATGTTTCTGGCGAATCTTAAAGGGAAAGGCAACTGCTAGACAGTGTGGACAGATCATCATATCCATGTCCCTAGAAAATAGGGACGTTTATATGGTGTACTATCCATACTTCAGGCAGACTCCTAGCAGTTCTCCAGGGAGGCGGGGGCAAGACGCACCACCCCCCCCTTAGGGAATAGAAACTGGAGAATCGAGGCCCCAAAACCAGCATCCTGGGGTGACTCAGGGTCAATGTGGTAATGGGAAGAGAAGATGTGTGCTGATTTTCAGGTAGCAGCAGCCCTGCTGATCTCCTGGATAGGGATATCCTGGAAGCAGCCACCGAGGCAGCAGTATGTCTGGTTGAATGAGCCCTTAGCCCCACGGGAAGCTCCCTATCAGCCATCCTATAGCAGAGGTCGATGCAGGATACAACCCAACTGCCAATTGTCTGCTCTGCAAACGGTTTGCAAGGTGTGACTTCAGTGTAGGTGACAAATAGTTGGCAAACCTCTCCCTGAACTCCAGCCGTGCTCTCCTCATAGTAGGCAAGCACTCACCTCAGGTCCAGAGTATGAAGCCTGTGCTCGGTCTCTGAGGTGTGGCTGGTGAAGAACACTGGGAGATTCATGTTAAAGTGTAACTCCGGGAGGAACTTCAGGTTGGGGTGATGGACAACCTTGTCCCTATGGAAGACCAGATAAGGAGACTTCACTGAGAGCATCTGGAGCTCACTAATCCTTCTGGTGGAGGTGATAGCCACTAAAAATGCAGTCTTCCATGTCAGGTGAGAGATGTCACACCTGTGCATCGCTTCGTATGGCTTGGCCACGAGCTTTGCCAACACCAGCAACACATCCCAACCGCATTTTTGGGTCGACTCCTTCCGAGAAGCCTCGACCACAGTGTGGACATCATTGGAGACACCCGAAGACTGGAACTCTAGTCACTTAGGAACCAGGCTGTCAGGTGCAGGGACTGAAGGTCTGGATGGAATATCTTCCCCTGATTGCATGAGAGCAGGTCCGTGCATAGAGGAAGACGCCATGGCAGCCTGCAGCTGAGGCTAAGGAGATCAGGGTACCAGAACTGGTGGGGCCAGTCCGGAGGCTCCAGGATATAGCAGTTACGTAAGAACTTACCATAACAGCAGATCTTCGAGAGAGGTTCCTGCAGTAGGTCTTCACATATAGGACTGGGCCCCCTGGCGTCAGGTCCACTCGGCAAACTTGTAGCTAGCAATTGTCAGCGGGGACCGCCTCCTGTTGTCAGGTGATGCGACGTCAGCTCGACTATAAAAGGGGGCGGTCCCACACCCGCCTTCCAGTTCTTTTCCATTGGAGACCTAAGGATAGGAAGTAGAAAGGAGGAGTAACAATGGGACCCTGTGCCCTGGCTGAGCCAGAGGACTAGACAAGAGAAAAGGAAATAAACTCCAGGAGCTGGGGGATAGGCGGGAGGGAAACTAGACCTACAGCAGGAACCTCTCTTGAAGAGCTACTGTTACAGGAAGTTCTTACGTAACTGCTGTATCTTACTTCGAGAGGGTTCCTGCAGTAGGTCTTCACATAAAGGACTGAATACCAAGCAGTCTAACAAAAAGAAGGAGTCGGAGACGAGGTTCCAGGAGGAGGAAAATGTCAGTCAACTAAGGGTCTGTCTTAAGACAGAAGACCTTGCAAAACTGCAAGGCCAAAACCAGCTGGACGCCTAGAGGCAATGTCCAGATTGTAATGCTTAGTGAAGGTGTGGATGGAAGATCAAGTGGCCGCTGCACAAATATCCACAGTGGACACATTCCTGTAAAAAGGCGGTAGAAGTGGCCACGCTCCTAGTGGAGTGACCTTTGACCACCCCCGGAAGGGATTTCTCGTACTTCTGGTAAGTGTATTGGATACAGTTAGCCAGCCACCTAGACAGAGTCTGTTTAGTGATCGCCTTGCCCTGGCACTGGGAGGCAAAGGCCAGAAAGAGCTGATTCAACTTTCAAACCTTTTTAGTCTGAGAGGTATAATACCTCAAAATCCTGTGCACATCAAGTGTGTGTGAAAGATATTCCCCCCTGTTGGAATGCCCTGAAGAAAAACAGGCAGTTCAACACTCTGATTGGGAGTCATCACCGAAACAACTTTTGGAAGAAAAGAAGGATTAGTCCGCAGGACCACCCAGTCCATGTGGAAAACTGAATAAGACCCTCTACAAACTAGAGCCTGAAGCTCTGAAACCCTTCGAGCTGAAGTAACTGCAACCAAAACCAGTGTCTTCCAAGCCAGGAACCGCATTTCACAACTTGCTGCTGGTTCAAAAGGGGGCAAAGTAAGTTTTTCCAACATAATATTATGATCCCAGGGAGGACAAGAGTTCTGGACTGGAGGTTTGATGTGAAGGATCCCCCTCAAGAAAGTCTTGGAAACCTCTAGCTGGGCTAGGGTCTTGCCCGCCACTGGATGGTAGTAGGCCAACACCACAGAGAGATGGACCTTAAGTGAGGAGTAACTAAGGCCCAACTCTGAAAGATGTAAGAGGTACTCTAACACCTGGGAGGCCGAACAAGAAAAAGGGTCCAAGCGCTTAGCTGTGGCTCAAATAGAAAATCTCTTCCACTTCATGGCATAAGTGGATCTGGTAGAGGGTTTTCTGGCCTCCACCAAGATCTGAGCAACCTGAGAGGAAACTCCATAGCAAGAAATCGCTATGTCCACAGGTGCCACGCATGAAGATGGAGAGACCTGAGACTCGGATGTACCAGGATGCCCTGCTCCTGAGACAGAAGGTTGTCAGATAGAAGCAGAGGAACCGGTGGTTCTAGAACTAGTTGTTGCAACAGTGGGAACCATATCTGCCGGGGCCACAGAGGGGCAATCAAGATCATGTTTGCCCCCTCCGCCTGCAGTTTCAGAAGAACCTTCTGAAGGAGAGGAAAGGGAGGAAAGGCGTACAGAAACCTCCCTGTCCAGGACAGAGACAGTGTGTCTCGCCAAAAAGCACCATGCCCGGGAACGAGCGAGCAAAAGCTGGGTAGTTTTGCATTGGATGGGGATGCGAATAGATCTAGGTCTGGGGAGGGGCAGAAGACTCTGCAGAGAGAGCATTCTGAACCTTTTGTACTCCATGCACAAGTTCAGGGAGCTGAGGTAGAAAATCGGCCTCATGTCTCCTGACTTCTTCGGGACCAAGGAGAAATGGGAGTAGTGACCTGTCCCCCGAAGATGGGATGGGACGGGCCCTATCGCCTCCTTCAGAAGAAGACAGGATATTTCTTCCCGGACCAGAAGAAGGTGTTCTGGGGAGTAAGATGACCGGGGTGGGGAGGGTTTCGAGGTGGTTTCTGAAGAAACTCTATTGAGTGTCCTTCTGCAATCAGCTGGAGCACCCAAGTGTCTGAAGTGATCCTCTCCCAACCCGGTAGATGGAAGGAGAATCTCCCTCCTACTGGTTCCTCTGGGAGGCCCAGAGGCTGTGGGAGAGGAGAGGAGAGGAGTCAGGAGGTGTGAGGCAGCATCACGGCTGAAGCTCCCGCCGCTTTTTTTTGGGGGGGGCTTGGCAGCCAGAGGGGCCCGACGTTTGTTGGCCCGCTTTCCCTGAGGTTTCGCCTTGGGCCGAGAACGTCTGCGAAAGGGACGACGCTGAGCTTGAAGGGGCCTGTACAAGGAGTCAACAGACTTAAGTGCAGTACCCTTCTCCTGCAGATCAGTGATAATGTCCTTGACATTGCCACCGAACAGCACTGAACCCCTGAAAGGCGCGTCCTGGACAGCAGACTGCACCTCCGGGACCAAACCTGACACCCGGAGCCAGGCATGATGCCGCAACCCCACGGTGAAAGCCGAGCTCCGACCAGCAGTGTCCACTGCGTTGTACGTGGCATGAAGCATGTGCCAACTGGCCGAACGTGCAGACTGGACTAGGTCAGCCACTTCCTGATTCGTCTGAGACCCAGGAAGGGATTCCAATTTAGTTTCCACCTCGCTAAGGACTGCCTTCTGGTAATTCCCCCATATGAGCTACGTAATTCAGGGCCCTGATTCCCAGAGTGGAAGAAGCATAGACCATCTTCCCGTACTGGTCCAGAAGGCAGGATTCCTCGTCGGATGGTGATAAGCTCAAGTGCTTGGGGTTAGCCGACTGGCCGTGAGCGGCGCTAATCATGACCGAATCAGCTCTGGGGTGTGAAGTCAATGAGTCAACACCCTCCGGAGCCTGATATAGCTGTCCGACTTCCTCGGAAGTGGGGCTAATGCAGACGGTTGCTTCCAAATGGTGGACACAAGGTCGGCATGAGGCTCAATCCAGGGTGGAACCAGAGTAGGAGTGGTCTTGGGCAGATCCAGGTGCGCAATGAGTTTCTTACGCTGTGGATCTGGCTCCAAGGATTGCCACTGATGAACAGCTTGGATTTTACGCAACGCCATGAAAGGAGGATCCTCTGGAGGGTACTTCGGAGGAGTTCTTGGCCTGAGCTTGTCTAGAGTGCGTGGCTCGTTGTCTGGATCGGAGCGACTGTCTGAGTCATCCGAGGAGGATGAAGAAGAAGAGGACTCCTCCGCCTGGCGCGGGGGAGGAACAGACCCCTTGGGAAACCCTTGGGGAAGCGTATCCTCCCCTGCCCTGGAACCAGAGGGCTCGCCACTGGGTCCGGAATCAGAAGATGGCTCTCTACTTCCCTGGTGAACTGAGCCTTGGCCTCAACCCACCAGGAAGCCAGAGTCTCCTTCAAATCCACCGGTGGCTGAGGGGGGCGGTGGAAGAGGAGGAGGGGGGTATGGATACTGGGGTTATCTGTAGGGCAGGTATCCATAACCCGATGGTGGGAAGCCGGCTTGGGTACTGGGCACCGTACTGCGGCTGCCGGGTGGGGCCGGCATCAGGTACTGGGGTGCCGATACGTGGGCCTGGGTAGGACGGTGTCGGATACGACGGGTCGAATACCCAGGTACCAGGGCCTCTGAAGGCAGAGACCCTGGAAACGCCCAGCAGTATGGTCCAGAACGGGAGGCCCGGGCGAGGGCGCATCCAGCAAGGGATGCTGCTAGCGCCAGGTAGGCCAGCGCCTGCGCCCGGCATCCGAGGATCAGACGTCTGTCATCCAGCCCAGCGAGTGAGACTCGAGCAGCATGCCAGCGAGTCCTCAGTGTCGCCTCGGGAAGAAGGGTTGCCATCCCCGGGTCCAGCAAAGGAGACGCTGGGGCCTCGGAATGCAATGAGCATTGCAGCGAGCTCAGGACGACGGAAAGGCCCGAAGGATTCGGCATTGGCTCTAACACCGAGCAGATGTTAGAGGAGCCGACGTCCGGCTTACCAGCGGGATCCGGGTGGACGTCGGAGAAGCCAGCATCCAACTTATCAGACCCTGCTCTCAACAAAGGCTGCGATGGAGGGGCGGCCTTGGCGGGCGCTTTGGAGGCCGTGCACTGCCCCGAAGGGTCGTGCGTCTTAACAGAGGAGCCGACGTCTTGGCTTGGTCAATGCTCGCCCAGAAGGCCGATGGCAGTGGCCTCTACTGGGAACGGCTGCCTCCTTGACCCAGAGGCTCCCCGAGCCTGATGGGAGGATCGACGCCTACTTAGAAGCTTCCAAGACGGTTGCTCACGGAACTGTCTCCCAGGAGACGCGATTGCAGCACTACCCACCCCAGCCGAGGTCGCGTGACCATAGAAGAGGAACCGTCCGCAAGCCTTTCATGGAGGCCCTCTGGAGAAGTAGAGGCCTGCCTGAGTTTTTTCAGCTCCTTTTCCATGGAGGTCATCTTGAGTTTGATAACATGGGCCTCCAGGGACTGCTGCCTCTGCTTTCGGGTGGTCGTATTAAACTGTTGGCAGAGCAGGCACTTCTCCACGGGGTAGTCAGGGCCTAGGCAAAAAAGGCACTGGGAGTGTCCGTCCTTGTGCGGGAGCTGGGCGCTGCAGGAATCGCACTTGTTTTTGTGCTCGGAGGGAGTTGGGGATGACGTACACCGCAGCTGAGGTAAAGGCTGACGAAATTCTGAAGAAAATAGGCAGTAAATCCACTAACCATTGATTCGGCGTAAGCAGTGGAACTTAATCGCGAGGCACTGCATGAGCTTACGGTGGGAAAGAACTGGAAGGCGGGTGTGGGGGACCGCCCCTTTATACTGACGTCGGTCACCTGACGTGGGGGTGATCCCCTGCCAGAGACTGCTAACTAGAAATTTTTCCGTGGGGTCCTGACGCCTGCCCGCTTCAGTCCTATCTGTAATTACCTATTGCAAGAACCCTCTCAAAGTAAGATCTTAAGTGTTTTGGTTGTGTCGATCAGTCATGGGCTGCAGTAATGACCATAGAGTCAGCTTTGGCCTAGTGGTAAGGTGAGAGATCCCTTCCAGAGGAAGTAGGTTCTATCAGCTTTCCAGGAAACAGCCGGGATAGAGGAGGGCTGCTGCCATATTCTGGACACGAGGTCCTCATGTGGACCCATCCAAGGGGGAATGGGAAGGGGCTCCACATTGGCAAGGTCCAAATGTTCAGCAAGCCTCTTGTGCTGAGGGTCAAACTCCTCGGACGGCCAGCCACAAGCTTTTTGGATGGTTCTCAAGAGCTCCCCAAAGGAAGGGTCTTCCGGGGGTGATTTACGAGACTCCTTAGGTAAGGGTTCGACCGGTGAACGGGGTTCAGATTGGTCGATATCTGAGTCTTCATCAGACTCAGAAGAGTCTGGCTTGCTAGGCAGGGAGGAGTCCACGCCAGTGTCCTCCACAAGGAGAGAACCCGAGGCTTGGCCAGAAGGGACCGGACTAGGGGGTGGTGCCCTAGGAAGAGGGGTACCCCATACTGGCTGAGATTGTTTTAGTTCAGAAAGGAGTTGCGTCCTGGCATCCTGTCACCATGCCGGGATGGCGTCATGGTCGGGTGGCGGTGGTGGAGGAGGAGGAGGAGGGGAGGCTGGTACCCAGGATACCTGGAGAAAGAGGGATAACTGGGTGGGTGATGCCAGTAAGGAAATGGTATAGACTCTGCCCTGAAAAGCCTGGCGAAGGATATCTTTGTGTCGGGTATCTGGATGGCGGATAGCCTGGTGTCATGTAGCCTGGCATCAGTGGGTAACCCGGCGTCAGCGGAACAAAGCCCAGTGTTGGTGGGATATTGTCTGGCAGCAGGCCACCCGGTGGCAGAAAATGAGGGTCAGGCCCTGGAAAACTGCCAGAGGGGCCAGCAGGAGGAGCCGGGAGGCCGCTAGGCAGCAGGTCAGGCATAGGGCCAGGGGTCCCATGGGAGGAGGATCCATGCCTGAAGTATCTAAGTCCGCAATGGATCCCTGGGGAGAAGGGTTCTGGGAGGAATAGAACCTGGTGATGGGAGGAGATCTGGTAGGGACCCCAACGAGAGGTCTGATAACATGCCCAACTGGAGAGATAAGTTGGGAACGGGTGGCGAATCTCTGGGGTAGAAACTGGCAGGGATGAAGGTTCCCCCATGAGCACACTTGTCCTGGGGTCGGGGTCCTCAAGGGAGACCGACGGGAGACCAGACATGTCTGCACGGTTGACGGAGGACCCGTCGGTTGACTTATCTGGCATGGCTGGGCTGACCACGGTTGTAAGGCCACGGTCAGACTTATCAGTCAAGGCTGGGCACTCAGTGGCGGAGTCGCAGGGTGACATCGGCAGTGCTACTAGTGGGAGATCTAACAGACACCTCTAGAGAGGCGACCCCCAGCTGCCCACCCACCTCGGCAGAGGAGGGGGAAGGTGTTCGGCCTGCAGGAGCGGACAAAGGCCCAGCAGAAGTGGTACTCACGGCTGTTGAGGGACCATCCTGGTTGTCGACTGATGCCTAGCTGGTCTTCCTCTGTGGAGAAGGGCTTCTCTCCCGGCGTTTCTCCTTGTCCTTTTTCTTTTCTCAGGGGCTGGCGACGACGACTTCTCTCGCAGCTCCTGAAGCTCCTTTTCCATGGAAGCTAGCCTCTTGGACAGAAGGTGGGTCTTGAGGGTCCACTTGCATCGGGTTTGGGTGGCCTGGTTGAACCCTTGGCAGACAGCACAGTCAGCCGAGTCGTGCTTAGGCCCTAGGCAGAGGAGGCAGCGGGAGTGGTCATCCCCGTGCGGAATTTGGGCATCGCACATGGAGCACTTTTTCTTTGGATGAGACGACATACACTCACGGGTGTTTTTAATAAAGTTTTATGCAAAAAATAGAAGCAAATCGTTGGAATAAAGAGCGGGTGATTGATCGCTGTTTTACCACATCTGTCGGACCAACTGGCGTGACAACAGGAAAGAATTGGAGGACAGGCATGGGATCGCCCCCTTTTATAATCGAGCTGACGTTGCGTCACCCGACGGCATGGGACGGTCCCCACTGACGATTGCTAGCTACAAGTTTGCCGTGAGGACCTGTCGCCAGGGGGCGCAGTCCTAAATGTGAAGACCTACTGCAGGAACACTCTCAAAGCAAGATCATCGAAGCCTTGTCCCTCCTAGCTTTGAGCAGCATTTTGTGGATCAGCGGAAAAGGAGGGAAGGCGTACATGAGGCCCGGGGTCCACGGCCTCAGAAAGGTATCCTCCTGCAGCATTCCCTGCTAAGAGGGGTGGGCACAACACAGCCTCAGCTTTGCGTTCTCCCTGGATGCAAACAGGTCCACCAGAGGGGTGACTTACCGAGAGAACAGACTGAGCACTACCTCTGAATGGAGAGATCACTCGTGAGACGCCTTGCTCACCCAGCTGAGGGCATCCACCAGCTGACTTAACATGCTGGCCACATGAATGGCCAGGAGATCGGTATTCAGGCTGAGCACGAGGGTCCAGATGTGGAAAGACTCCCTGCACAGAGGAAGGGAATGTGTCCCGCTCTGTTTGTTGAGGCAGTACATGGTTGTAGTGCTGTCCATCTGGACATGATTGACCCGACCCTGAAGGTGCGGAGCAAAGGCTATCAGCACTAGCCAAACTGCCTGAAGCTACAGCAGGTTTATATAGCATCAGGACTCCTCGGGGGTCCAGAGCCTGTGGACTCTGTTTCCCCAGGTGGACACCTCAGCCCATTAGGGAGGCATCAGTTATGATGGTGCCCGCTGGCTACAGGCAGACAAAAGAGATTCCTTCCTGAAGATGTTCCAGTACCAGTCACAACTGGAGGGTGTCCCTCACCCACTGGGTCACAGTGGCTGGCTGGTCGAAGTGATCCTTGTGCGGAGACCACAGACAGGTGAGCTCCCACTGCAGGAAGCACATTCTCCAGCAGGCCCAATGGACCATGCTGGAGTAGGGCACAAATGCCCAAACAGAAATGATTGGGCAAAGGAGGAAAGAACCTCTGCCCGGTCCGCGAGGAGTTGAGCTCTTGCTCTGCAAGAGTCGAGCTCTGCCCCAATGAAGTGGATCACCTGCGACGGTACAAGCTCCAACTTGGCCTCGTTCACTAGAAGGCCGAGTGTCAAGCAAGTCTGGAGGGACAGATCTCTGGACCACTCCACCTCCTCCCTGGAGGGACCCGCTATCAGCCAGTCATCCAGGTAGGGATATGCCCGAACCCCCCAAAGCCTCAGGGAGGCTGCCACCACTGTGATGCATTTGGTGAAGACCCTGGGAGTTGAGTAAAGGCTGAAGAGCATGGCCTGGAACTCACAGAGATTCCCCTCTACTCGGTACCAAAGGAACTGGTGGTGGGATTGACAGTTGGAAACGTGGAAGAATGCATCCCGAAGGTCTATGGAGCAGAACCCTGCTCCAGGGATGGAATTATCTGAGATAGAGTGACTATCCTGAAGGTGCGCAATCTAAAGAATTTGTTCGGGTCATGCAGATCTAAGTTGGGGCACCAGCCCCTCATCCATTTTGGAACAAGAAAGTATCTGAAGACAAACTCTGGGCATACTGGAGGGTCTGGGACTTGAGCCACTAACTCCTTCTGGTGGAGCTGGGTGAGGTCTTCCCGAAGGGCTGACAGCATGTTGGCGGACACCATGTCCTGCTGTGGGGCATGGGCTTGGCACGGAAGGTAAGCATCGAACTCCAGAAGCAGACCTTGGCTGACCACTTCGAGGACCCGCCTGTCCGTGGAGACAGTGGACCAGGCGGAAAGGAAGTGGCGGAGACGGCCCCCCAACAGGAGGACCCAGGGGAGATAGGATGGGCATGGGAGAGGCACCCCCCAGCCCATCACTGGGCACGCTTGGAGGAGGGACCAGCTGAGGATAAAGCAGGGCCTCGACCATCTGGTTTGTGGATGACTGAAGCAGCCAACTTCAGTGGGCTGCACCAAGCCTGGGCCTGCTGCCCAGCTGGGGGCTGGGATGGCCCTAGGGGCAAAGAGGGCCCTGTGAAGATTGGAGCCCTTGGAATCCCTCTGGATGGAGGTAACAGAGCCCAGGGTGGCACTGCACTTCTCAATCCTAGTGAGGTGCCCTTCCACCCCCAACCTGAACAAGTCGGTGCCCAGGAAGGGGACAACCGCCAACTTGTGCGGGGTGTCTCCCATGAAGCTTGAAATCCGCAGCTAAGCCCTGTGGCGCATGGCCACTGCAGTGGCCACGGATCAGGAGCAAAAGTCACCAATGTCCATGGCCATCTGAAGCTGCTGTTTGGCCACTGCACGGCCCTGGTCCCGAACTTGCTTGATCATGGTCTCCAAGTCAGCTGGGAGCTGGGGAAGCACCTCATTGAGAGTGCCCAGTAAGGCATGCGTAAAATGGGCCATCAAAAGGTCCGAATTCGCCTTCTGAAGGCTGAGAGAAGAGGCCGCATAGACCTTTTTGGCTATGTGATCCAATTTCTTGGATTCTTTGTCAGGAGGGCTATCCATGTCCCCGACATTGCCAGAATGCTAAAAGATCAAATCGGCCACCAAACCCTCAGCTGAGAGATGTTCGGTGAAACCCCGATAGGGAACCTATAGGGACCTCATGCAAAAGCAGACAGCCAGCACCAGGTAATCAGCTGCAAAATCATTTAATTGTTGTAACTCAGTACCTAAAAAACCATGCATACAAACCTTTCTAAAAACTCCCGATTAGGTTTCGCTCAAAATTGGCTTTCTCAAGGGATACTGGTCTATTGGAGGAGCCAAGCTTTTATACATGACTTGAACCAATCACCACATAGAAAACTTTTTTAAAAGTAGTGACTTCACTTATTTATACATAGTCTATGTATACTAAAGTGCCTTAGTTACAACTTATACCAATATCTTATTGACATAAAAAGCTTATCCAGATAACTGAATAGGTTCACTCTTAGTTCCTACCGATAAATCTCACTACAGTAATTACGAAAAAATACAAATTTATCATTTTTTATATTATATATATATATTTGTATCTTTAGTATAATTTCATAGTTAAGAAAACTACTTTAATACTTGTTTAATACTTAACTAAGGGCAGTCACTTCTTTTAAAAAAGTTTTCTATGTGGTGATTGGTTCAAGTCATGTATAAAAGCTTGACTCCTACAATAGACCAATATCCCTTGAGAAAGCCAATTTTGGGCGAAACCTGGTCGGGAGTTTTTAGAAATGTTTATATGCACTTTTTTATCTACCAAGTTACAATAAATTACAATAATTAAATGATTTTTGCAGCTGATTACCTGGTGCCGGTTCGTTTCTGCATGAGTTCATTCAATTTGTTCTGAACATGGCACAGGTAACCATGAAGTTTGGAGTGGATTTCTTGATCAACCTGTAGGGACCGTATACTTTCGGGCCATATGAGCCAATGGTGCAGTGCAGGAGGCAGAGTGCTGCCAAAGCTCCAGAGCAGGGCCAAGAATGGCCTCGGCGACCAGAAGGCGACCCCTGGGAGTCACCTCGGTCAAGAATTTCGGTCAGGGGATACTTGGCTCGTTTTTGGACTGGCTCCATCTGAATCCCGGTAGATTCTGAAACTAAATGGATCAAGCCCCCAAAAGAAGTGGGGCCGTGGCCGGCGACACAGGTTTGGGAACAACCTTAAGTCATCCTGAACCGTGGGGGAGCGAGCAGGACTGAGCAGCCAAAAGGCAGCTCTCCTCTCCCAGGATGGTCTTCACCCCCACCCCCTGTAGTTCCACTCCCACCAGGTGGAGGTCTGGTGGGTAGCATAGGCAGGAGGGAGTAGTAGTGTAGTGGGAGAACACCCCGGACATACCCGGGGCATGAGGATGGAGAGATAACTGGGAAAAAAGCCTATAAAAATCTATATAGGAAAAAAAAAAGGGGGGGCCGTGTTCCGCAGACAAATCCTCCCGATTCCACGTCGGATGGACGAGAATGCAAGAAGTCATCCTCAGACTCTGAGGATTCGCTGAAAAGTGGTTGACCTCCCGAATCCCCACTGACTCTGCGGGGTCTATCAGGAGTAACAGAGACAGACAGCTGATGAGGAGGCCAGGAGCAGTATGGGCGTCCTTTGGAGGGGGACCCTCCAGCTGGTCAGGAGGCGGCGCCACCCTGATGGGCGCGGAGGCCGGAACAGGCTGATCCAGAGCAGGCTGGGGCCTTGGTGGCAGCCAGAATAGGCTTAACCACTGAGAGCATGAACTG
Organism: Neoceratodus forsteri; assembly: GCA_016271365.2. NCBI lineage: Eukaryota > Metazoa > Chordata > Ceratodontiformes > Ceratodontidae > Neoceratodus > Neoceratodus forsteri. Next base: position 827,179,498 of record CM057449.1, read on the forward strand.
CTGCCACATTAGCTCTTCATAGCACCAGCGCATCTTGTGTCTGAGCCTCTCCTCACTCAAGGAGGAAAAAGAGGAACAGTAGCGGTGATGCCGCTTTCCCAAGTGCCCAGAGCGAGAGTGTCGATGCCGGCGAAGGCTGCTCGACTCTGGGCTATGGGATCTCAACCTCAATCACCAGGGAACACTACGTCGAGAAAGAGAAGGAGATGGCAAAAGCAGAGACTCCTCCAAGGAATGGGATCCCAAGGGTTTGGGACCGGAAAAGGAAGCTGATCTACCGTCCCTGGGAGGTGACAGGTAGGACCGGAGTCCAAGAGAGGGATGTGGCCCACTCGTCCTGTGACAACGTGTCGATCAGCTCGAGAAAAATCTCTGCTGGTTGGTTGACAAGCATCTCAGCCAACGGGCCAGACAGTGAGACTATGGAGCCAGTGGCCTAGACCCAAGGATCGACCGTAGTCGAAACCTGCAAGGAAGTGCGGGAATCTAAGGCCCGAGAGTGCTTGTGATTCCACGATCGTCGATAAGACTATTTTTTACTCTTTTTTAGAAGATTTAAAGGATTTTGTGCCCTTAGACGGATCCTGCCCAAAGGTGGGAAGGGGCTAGCACAAATCCCAAAATGCCCCAGTAAAGGTGGCACTAAAGGAAAGCGGCACAAAAGCCAAAAAGGCATGCTCTGTGGCCTGAGCTGCCACCTCCTCGAAGGCCGCAAGTTGTTCAATGCACCCCACAGCTGCAGAGTCCGCTCGGTGGGCGTCATTTGAGCAAACAGAAGGGTCCCATTCATCTGGGCACCCGAGAAGAAGATAAGAATGACGGTCTTCCAAGGTGTTCAGATTCAAAGTGCGACATAGGCCACAAGCCAGCAGATCGTGATTGTGGCCCAGGCAGTAGATGCATGAGGTGTGCGGGTCCCTCCAGGACATCTTCTGCCCACAGTCGCACTTTTTAAAACCAGGCACCGACTTAAGAGTCGTCCATGCCGACAAAAATGATTTTTCTACTGCATTCTGAAATCTGAGAGGTTCAGAACTAAGGCAGTTAGTTGCAGGTATTTGAAAAAAACACACGCAACGATTCCATCATTTGCATATGTTCCAAATTCTCTCGAGGCATCCTGTCTTAATGCGTCACTGCATAGAATTATGAATACCGGAGTATAACGGGGGTTAGAAGAAAAGGGCCTACTCAAATGCAGAGTGCAAAGGAGGGAGCCTTCTTCCAGTGGAAAGGAAGATCTAACATCACGAGGTGGTGCTGAGGGAGTTGCCACCCGGGTGGGTGGGAGGAGCCAGCTTGAAAACCTTCTGGCAAGATATTTAAAGGGAAAGAGTACTGTCAGAAGTGTGGATAGTACACCATATTCATGTCCCTAGAAATGAAAATTACGTACCTACCATAATTTCTGATCTTCTTGAACAAAGTCCCCACCACTCATTCACACTAATGGGACTACTCCGGAGGCGCTAGGTCCGAACGGGAGCCAAAAATCTTCAGGAAGGCCAGCACCAAGATAGGGCCACGCAGATGTGGTGCCGCAAGACCGGCTTGCACCATATAGGCTACCTTGGCATTGACCCTCCAACCGCCTCAGTACCTTTTCTACCAAGGAGGTGCAGCGTAAACTAACCTATGTTGGACATAAGATAGCCTGAATGAACCGTGTAAGAAGGGTCAACACAACAAGACTCTTCACAGCCCAGCCATCGTAGAAGAGAAGACCAAAAACAGTTAAATAAGCTCGGGGGATGGAGTGTGGGCATGTGAATGAGTGGTGGAGACTCCGTCTAAGAAAATCAAGAATTACGGTAGGTACGTAATTTTCGTATCTTCCTGGACATAAAGTCTCCATCACTCATTCACACTAATGGGAGAGTACCGAGCTAAAATAATCCCCCAAGAAGGGCAGCAGGAAAGATGAGCTCACTCAGGACAGGAGTCCATTAAAGACTGTCCTGTTAAAGGATGGATGCTGTGTGGCATGGACATCTAAAGCATAGTGCTCCACAAAAGTGTACACGGAGCTCCAAGTAGCTGCACTGCAGATGTCTGCAATGGGCATGTTCCGTATCTCTGCCAGATATCCCGCAACTGCTCTGGCAGAATGGGCGTATACCCTGCCTTCCAGCTTAACCTGTGCCATGGAGTAGCAATGGCGGAGACAAGCTACCAGCCATGCCGAAATACACCTGATGGCAACAGGCTGACCCAGCCAGGCCATGCTGAACAAGACAGAGTTTCTTGGACTTGCGGATCTCTTCAGTTCTGTCGATGTAGAACCGCAAAACTCTTAACATCCAGAAAATGCAGGGTACGCTCTCCTTCATTCTGGAAGTTCGCAAAATAGGTCGGAAGGACCAAGGGCTGGTTCAGATGGAATGCTGAGACTACTTTGGAGAGAAATTTAGGGTGAGTTCTGAGAACCACCTAGTCTTTGTGAACTACTGTATGAGGAGGGTCTGTGACCAGGGCATGTATTTCAGACACTCTGCGAGCGGAAGTAACGGCTATGAGGAAGGCGGCCTTCCAGGTCAGGGAACTTCAACTCGCAGGTTGCTAAAGGCTCAAATGGTTTACGAGTGAACATATCTAGCACAAGTTTAATATTCCAAGCTACTACTGGTCTCCTGACTGGTGGTCTAGTGTGGAGTATACCCTTAAGGAACCTCTTAATCAAGGGCAACTGAGCCACAGCCATAGTGTGTATAGGCTCGTGATAAGCCGATATCGTGCAGAGATGAACCTTCAAGGTTGAGTATTGTAGCCCTGTATTTGACAGGTTTAGTAGATACTCCAGGACTTTGCTTGGTGGGCAACAAAAGGGATCCAGGGAGGACTTTGCACACCAGACGGCAAATCGCTTCCACTTCGCCATGTAAGTTTTCCTAGTGGATGGCTTGCGATACGCTAGGAGAATGTCCGAGACTCTATGGGAGACATCAAATCTACTCACTTCTATCTCTTCAGGAGCCATGAGTGGAGATGAAGGGAATCAGGGGTAGGATGGACCACTAGGCCCTGGGTCAGAAGGTCCATTTGAAGTGGTATTTCTCTCAGTGGAGCTTCCAATAATTTGTTTCTCAACGGAAACCAAATCTGACGAGGCCAGAATGGGGCGATGAGGATCATTCCTGCCCCCCCCCATGCCTCCAGCTTGACCAGCACCCTCTGAATTAAAGGAAGAGGAGGAAATGCGTACAGAAAGCATCTTGTCCACTGCAGTCTGAATGCATCCTGACAGAAAATGCCAGGTTCTGGATTTCTGGAGCAGAATAGAGGCAGTTTTGCGTTAAGTGGGGATGCAAAAAGGCCAGGCCCGGTGTGCCCCATTCTCCAAAGAGCGACTGCACAACATTTACATCAAGAGACCATTCGTGTGGATCTGCCTCTGTTCTGCTGAGGCGATCCACTAGATCGTTCTGGGCTCCAGGCAGGTAGACTGCTTGGATCAGAGCTTCGTGATCCAGGCACCATTCCCACACTCTCATCGGTTCCCTGCAAAGGGGACAAAAGTGTGTTCCATCTTGCTTGTTGATGTAGTATATCACTGCTTTGTTGTCTGTCTGAAGGAGAATAACTTTGTAACAGAGGATGTCCTTCGGGGCTCAGATCGCTTACAGGACAGCTCTCATTTCCAGGACATTTATGTGGAGTTGAGACTTGTCCTGATTCCACAGACCTTGGGTGTGGAGATCCTGACAGCGAGCTCCCCAGCCGATTAGAGATGCATCTGTGGTAATGGTGATCTGTGTCTCCAGTGCAGCAAAGGGAAAGCCTTGAAGTCCACCAGGTGAGTGACTGCTTTAGAGGTTCCGCCACCCTGATGTTAGAGGACTGCAGGTGCGTGGTCGGGGACCACTGAGTACTGAGCATCAACTGGGTGATCCTCATCTGAAGACGAGCCAAAGGCACCATGAAATACTGATGATGCCATGAGACCCAGCATCCGCTGCATCAAGACAGCTCGGACCGAGTCGATCTCTTTGATGAAGCGAGCCATCTGAAGGATATCGTTCCTCCTGTCCTCCGGGAGGAAAGGCCTTTTCACTGGAGGTGTCCAGGAAGGCTCCTATGAAGAGGAGCTGTTGGGAGGGCTGTAATAGCGATTTTTTCAGATTCAACAGAACTCCCATGGAAGTGAGGAACCTGGAAGCCATGGTAACTGCTTCTTGTGTCCCTTGTCTGGAGGAGCTTGCTAGGAGCCAGTCGTACAGATACGGGAATACTAGAACTACGAGTTTCCTGAGATGTGCTGCGAGAACTGCAAAGCACTTTGTAAAAACTTGCGGTGCCGAGGGCAACCCAAAGGGTAGTACTCTGAATTGGTAGTGCTAGCCCAGGGCCACAAATCGAAGATACTTGTGGTGGCTCGGGTGCACAGGAACATGTTGGTAGGCATCCTGCATGTTCAGGGAGGCCAGCCAATCATTTTGATGAATCAGAGGTAGAAGCATACAGAGTGATATCATCTTGAATTGTTCCTTAAAGAGAAACTTGTTTAACTTCCTTAGGTCTAGAATAGGGCGCATGCAGCCCGTCTTCTTTGGAACTAGAAGGTAATGGGAGTAGAAACCTGTGTTCCATTGCTCCTGCGGAACTATGTCTACTGCCCTGTTGTTCAGAAGGCCTTGAATCTCATAAGCAAGGAGATCTGACAGAGATCGACAATCTGGGCTGTCGTTTGGTTGGATGATCCAGGGCGGTATCTGAAAAATTCAGAGAATAACCCTCGCAAATTATCCTGAGAACCCATTTGTCCGAAATGACTGACTTCCACGGATTGTAAAATGGAGTCAGACGTTCCCCTACTGCCAAAGAAGAGTCCCCCTCGGACAGCTGAGGTGGGACCTGGGCTGGAATTTCAGAAGGTGGCACTAGGTGCTTTTGGGCCCTATGCCTTCTGCTGCATTTTCTTTTGTAGCTGGGGAGCTTGGTTCTTATTGAAGCCCCCTCTGCCTTTAACACGAAAGAACTGACAGTTACGAAACTGCCGGCAGTTTCCGCCTCGTTGAGGGGCAGCAGGGCCCAGTCTAGCCGTCTTGACAGCCATCCTAGTTTTCTGTGTGGCCTCCAGTGCTTGTTCCACCTGTGGGCCAAACAGATAAACCTCATCAAATGGTACATTTATGACTCTTTGCTGGGCATCATTTATAAACCCTGAGGTTCGAAACCATGAGTGGCGTCAGGTGCATATCCCAGCTGCTGCTGCTCTAGAAGTGGTGTCAACGGCGTCCACAGCAGCGTTAAGTTGCTGATTATTGGACTCAATACCTCTAGTGATAGTTTGGAGAAGCTCTGAGGCAACGTTCGAGTCCAGAAGAATCTCCACAGTGGCTTTTAGTGAATGCCAGAGGGTATACTCATATTGTGAGAAATAGCCCTGGTAGCTAGCAATATGCATGCCTAGGGTAGAGTCGGAGAAGACTCACTTCCCCAATGTGTCAGTCATGAGATTCCTTATTTACCGGACGAGCTGTAGACTCCTGAGGGAGAACGGCTTTGTTGTTTTCTGCCAAGACCACTATGGCGTCCGCAAAGGCTTGAGATGCTAGGACTGGTCAATCCTTGGGGGACCGTACTTCCTGTCTATGGAGTTGGCCATGGAAAGAATAAGTGCAGGATTGCTCCACACCATTTGTGAGAGTCTCGAAAGAGGGCTGTACCGGAGGAGTCAACTCCACAGGGATCTCCGGGACATGCAGATACTGAAGGCGCAACAGCTTCCCTGCATCAACCTCCGAAGTCTAGAGAGAGAGGGTGGAATTCATATTCTTTAGTAGAGATTTAAAGGACAGGTCCTCAACCAAATGCTTTGCTGAAGTAGAGGGCTTACTTCCCGCTCTGATCAATGAATCTTCATTGAAGTCGTCTCCTAATCACAGATCAGGATCAGGATCAATATCATCACCTACTAGCCCAGGAGGGATAGCATAAAAAGGAAAGGGAGGAAAGAGAGCATGAGGAAGTGCTCCTCGAATTGAAGCCGAGACTCCCAGCATCCAGGGCGGCGCAGGCGCTGGGCTGGACGTAGCGCTGCCAAGACCAGAGTCGAAAGCAGCGCCGCGTGAGAGCCCGGAGACCCCAACCCAAATCTCGGGGCACCCAAGGATGAAGCTCTGAAAACATGAGTAAGAGAAAATGGTATGTCTGCTGGCCCCTGCGCCACAGCCATGTGAGGGGGGAAAAGCACAAGTGCGCGGCTGGCACCGAAGAAGGTGTCGCGTGACAAGGCTGACCCAACCACCCTGCCCATGGGTTCAAAGCCCTTAGGCCCGAAGGCCCTGGGACCGACTCCACAGTCTTGGGAAGTCGGGACAACCGCCGAATCCACTGCTCCATAAGATCAACCCAATGATGAAACTGCTCAGCGGAGGACCCACCAGGGGGCAGGGAGGGACTACAGAGTTGAGGATGCCGGCCAGCAGAAACAGAGGCTGCAGGCGACCCTGATGGAGTTGGAGTCAGCCTCCTGTCCCCCGTTACCGACGATCAACCTGCAGACATACCAGAGGGCGAATTTAGTGGTACCATTTCTTTTTTGAGCAGGCATCAAGAATAACCCCGAGGCCGAAAGGTGCCGCTGCTCCAGACAAAATCGAGAATGGGCTCTGCTTCCTTTTGCAGCTTTTGGGAGGACCACCCTTCCTCCCGAGCACTGGACGGCACGTAGTCAGACCCCTCCGTAGAGGGCAGTGGACGGACCCCACCCTGCGGGAAAATGAAAATTACATACCTACTGTAATTCTTGAGCTTCTCTTGTATCTTCACCATTCATTACTGCTTGGTTGTGCCGGAGGTGAGCACCCGCTCACGGAAGGTTTTTTTTTTTTTTAGGTGGCTGTGGCGCCACTTGACTAACAACGACTCGCCAACCGATAAGCGGCCAAGTGCATGAGACTCCTCCTCCATCTCAGTTCTGGTAGCCAGAGAGGCGAAAAAAAAAAGGGTAAGGAAAAAGAGAGCGAGGCAAGAGAGCTGAGGGACAGAAAAAAGAAAGGATATAAACTGAAAAAGGAATAAGCCGGTAGAGGACAGAAACAGAGAGAATGCCTACCCTAAGGGACCGCAGAGCCTCCCTTCTGGGGCGACTCCAAGGGAGGAACAGATAAAGAGAAAAAGGAAGAAAAAGAAGAAAGGGAAGAAAACCAGGGATGTTGAGAGGGGAGAACACTGCCCATAGAAATATTGGTTGAGAGGCTTATAAGCTCGGAACCAAAAACAAGGGAGCAAGAATCCCTCCTGATAGAACTGAGAGAAGGTTCAACTGAACGGCTTGTACAGATTGGACACAAAGGGCAGATTCTCTAACCTCCCGTCATCCCAATCCCCTACATTCTAGCCGAGAGCTCACAGACTGCCCAGGAAGAAATTCTGTTCCGGAAAGAGAGCGACCAACTAGTAACGGGAATATGCCCCTTAGCACCTTGTTAAGTGCTAACACAGATGTGTGTGGGAAGGGGGTAAGCCCTACAGAAGGCAGCTTTGTATAAAAGGATAGAGTGAGAACTCAATCAGACTCCATGAAGGCAAGGCAGGAACAACAGCTCAAGGTAAATGAAGTGCCAGAAGCACCAACCAGAAGAAGCTGACACAATATCAATTAATATCTGCCAGAGGGAACCTGAAAATTGGGGCCGAGCCATACAGGGACAGTTTCTTCAGCTGTGCACTGAACAACATGGCTAAGAAGCCAAGAGGTCACCCCTAGGGGCAATCAGAAAGTTCCCTCAGGATAGAATAAATCCTACTCGTTTCCCTTTACCTTGAGGAAAAAGGATCCGTCCAGAGAAGAACGGAAAATCAAGATATACAGGTTACTCACCTGTAACAGGAGTTCTAGGAATGGTATATGTTGTTCATCCACACTGTCTGGCAGGTTCCTTGCCGCTTTAAATCTTGCCGGAAGGTCTTCAAGCTGGCTCCTCCCACCCACCCAGGTGGTAAAACTCTTGGCTCCGCCCCATGATGCCAGATCTAGCCTGCTGGAAGCCAGGTTGTGTGTCAAAGCCGAGGTCGGATAGGTCAGGGATGAACATATACCATTCCTAGAACTCCTGTTACAGGTGAGCAACCTGTATATTTCTAGGACATGGATATGTTGTTCATCCACACTGTCTGGCAGACTCCTAACAGTTCTCCGGGAGGAGGGAGGCAAGGCGCACACCCCCTACTTAGGGAATAAAGACTGGAGAACCGAGGCCCCAAAACCAGCATCCCGGCGTGACTCAAGGTCAATGTGGTAGTGGGTGATGAAGGTGTGTGCTGACTTCCAGGTAGCAGCTCTGCAGATTTCCTGTATAGGGATGTCCCTGGAACAGCCACCGATGCAGCGGTATGGCAGGCAGAATGAGCTTTTATCCCTCTGGGAGGCTCCATGCCCGCCAACCTATAGCAGAGATCTATGCAGGAGGTGACCCACCTGCCTATCGTCCACTTGGCTGCAGGTCTGCCAGGTGCGGCTTCAGCGTAGGTGACAAACAGCTGGCGAACCTCTCCCCGAACTTCAGCTGTCCGCTCCTTATAATAAGCGAGTGCTCTTCTAGGGTCCAAAGTATGGAGCCTATATTCGGCCTCCGAGGTGTGATTTGGGAAGAACACCGGCAGAGTCAACACCTGGTTAAGGTGAAACTCCGACACCACCTTCGGAAGGAATTTCGGGTGGGGGCGCAGGACAACCTTGTCCCTGTGGGAGACCAGATAAGGAGACTCGATGGAAAGCACCTGGAGCTCTCCCATCCTTCTGGCTGACGTGACAGCCACCAAGAAGGCGGTCTTCCACGACAGGTGAGAGATGTCACACCTGTGTATCGGTTCGAATGGCTTGCCCATGGCTTAGCCAATACCAGCAGTAGATCCCATGGAGGTGGAGGTTCTCGCACCGGAGGAGATATGTGATCAAGGTATTTGAAATAGCGCCCGACCACCTTCTCCTGCGCCACCGACTGCTTCCCGCCCGCGCCGGGTAAGCAGAGATGGCTGCCAGGTGCACCTTAAGGGTCAGCCGACCAAGCCCTAGCTGAGAAAGGGACCACAGGTAGTCCAGAATGCTTGCGAAGGAACAGGAGGAAGGGTCCAGGCCCTTGCCCTGACACCAAATGGAGAATCTCTTCCATTTGAAGGCGTAGTATTTCCTGGTCGACTCCTTACTGGATGCCTCAACGATGTTGAGGACCTCGTCGGAAAGACCCAAGACCTGGAACTCTAGCCTATCAGGAACCAGGCCGTCAGGTGCAGGGATTGAAGGTCCGGATGGAATACCTTCCCCTGATTGACTGAGATCAGGTCCGGGTGGGCTGGAAGCCGCCTCGGGAGCCTGGAGCTGAGACTGAGGAGATCTGGATACCAGAACTGACGGGGCCAGTCTGGGGCTACCAGAATCACCTGCGCCTTGTCCCTCCTCACCTTGTGAAGCACCTTGTGGATCAAGGGAAATGGGGGAAAGGCATAGAAGAGGCCCGGGGTCCACGGCCTCGAGAAGGCATCCCCCTGCAGCAAGCCCTGCTGAGGGGGGCGGGCATGAAACAGTCTCAGCTTCGCATTCTCCCTGGAGGCAAACCGGTCTGCCTGAGGTGTGCCATAGTGGGAGAAGAGATCTTGTACTACCTCCGGCAGGAGAGACCACTCATGAGATGCAGCCCCTATCCAGCTTAGGGCATCGGCCAGGGTGTTGGAGGCTCCTGCCACGTGAATGGCGAGGAGATCCGCCTCCAGGCTGCGCACGAGAGACCAAATGCGGAGAGCTTCCCTGCACAGAGGCATGGAGCGCGTCCCGTCCCTGGCAGTTTAGGTAGTACATGGTCGTGGTATTGTCCGTCTGGACCTGAACCACTTGACCCCGTAGAAACGGAGCGAAGGTGGTGAGGGCTAGACGAACCGCTCAAAGCTCCAGCAGGTTGATGTGGCATCGGGACTCCCGAGGGGACCAGAGGCGTGCGCTCTGTGCTCCCCAGATGGGCACCCCAACCCATCAGAGAGGCATCGGTCGATAGAGAGACCGTCGGCTCGAGGCAGACAAACGGGATGCCCTCCTGCAGATGTGCCGGAACGATCCACCACTGGAAAGCGTTCCACATCCCCTGGGTCACTGTCACTAGCTGATCCAACGGATCGAAGCGCTGTGACCACTGGCTGGCCAGCCCCCATTGAAGGGGACGCATGTACCAGCGGGCCCAACGGACCACACTGGTGCAGGCCGCCATGAGGCCCAGGAAGTCCCAGGCAGGGCGCGATTGCCCAACCTGAAATGATTGGGCAATGCAGGAAAGAACCTCGGCCCTGTCCACCAGGAGCCGTGCTCTGGCTCGAAGAAGAGAGTTGAGCTCTGCCCCGATGAAATGTATCACCTGCTTTGGCACGAGTTCCGACTTGGCCTCGTTGATGAGGAGGCCAATCTGAGAGCAAACCTGGAGGGCCAGATCTCTGGACCGTTCCACCTCTGCTCTGGAGGGGGCTGCAATCAGCCAGTCGTCCAGGTAGGGGTACACCCGGACCCTTCGGCGCCGCAGGAATGCTGTCACCACTGCCATGCATTTGGTGAAGACCCTGGGAGCTAGGGAGAGGCCGAAGGGCATGCCCGGAACTCGTAAAGGGATCTCTCCGCTCTGAAGCGGAGGAATCTCTGCTGAGATGGACGGATTGGGACGTGAAAGAACGCATCCTGGAGGTCCAGGCAACAGAACCACACGCCTTGTTCCAAGGATGGGATTATCTGAGCCAGAGTTACCATCCTGAAGGTCCGAGACCTTAGGAACCTGTTCAGGTCATGCAGATCGAGAATGAGGCGCCAGCCCCTCATCCGTTTTGGGACCAGGAAATACCTGGACACAAACCCCGGGTCTGGAGGAGGATCTGCCACCTTCCTGATCACCTCTTTTTTGAGGAGCAGGGCAATATCGACTCGGTGGGCCGACAGCGAGGCTGCGGACCCCGTGGCCTCCCGAGGGGCGACGGCTCAAAAGGGTGGGGTCTGCTCGAACTCCAGAGGCAGGCCCTTTCCTACCACCTCCAACACCCAGTGGTCTGTGGTGATAGCGGACCAGGCGGAATGGAAATGGTGGAGCGGTCCCCCCCATGGGGTGAACCAAGGGGGAAGTGACGAGGCTGGGGGCAACACCCCTCAACCCGTCACTGGGCAGGCTTGGAGGAGGGACCGGCCGAGGGACCTCCTGGGCCTTTACCTCCTTGCTTCCTGTTGGAGGAAGCCGCAGGCTTGGGTTTGGGATGCCAAGCGTGAGCCTGCTGGCCCTGGTGCTGTTGGGCCGGACGTGCTGCAGGCGCAGAAGGACAAAAGGGCTTGTGCTGCTGCTGTCGGTGGCCTTTGTCCTTCTGGGCGGAGGTGACCGAGTCCAGAGTGGCATTGGACTTTTCGATTCACTGGAGGTGGCCTTCCACTCCAGGGCCGAAGAGGTCGGTCCCCAAGAAGGGGATGTCCGCCAACTTGTGCTGGGTATCCGCCGTGAAGGTGGATATCCTCAGCCATGCTCTGCGGCGCATGGCCACCGCGGCCGCAACCAATCTGGCACTGGAGTCCCCTATGTCCAGAGCTGTTTGGAGCTGCTGCTTCGTCACCGCCCTACCCTGGTCCCAAACCTGCCGGACCGTGGTCTGCAGGTCGGCCGGGAGATGAGGGATCACCTCATCCAGGGAGCCCATAACAGCGTGGGAGAAGTGTGCCATCAGCACGGCCGAGCTGGCCTGGCGGAGGCCAAGGGAGGACGCAGCGTACATCTTGCGCCCGGCATAGTCCAGCTTTTTGGACTCCTTGTCGGGGGGGGGGCTTGTCCACGTTCCTACCGTTCCCGGAACGCCGGAAAACGCTGTCGGTGACCAACCCCTCGGCAGAGGGGTGCTCCGAAAACCCGGGCAAAGAGCCGGTAGAGACCGCATACTTCCTGGCCATCCTGGCCGAGGGCGCAGGACAGGAAGCAGGCCACTTCCAAAGCTCCAAGGCTGGGCCGACAATGGCCTCAGCCACCGGAAAAGCCTCCATGGGTGAATCCCCTCGGTCCAGTATCTCCGTTAGGGGATACTTGGCCTGTTTGGATACGGGCTCGAGCTGTATCCCAGTGGACTCCGAGATGAGCTGAAGCAGACCCATGAAGGACGATGGACTTTCGTCCAGTGACTGGCCCTCGGAGGACTCCAGGTCAACCGGCCTGGAGAACAGGGAGGAGTCGTCGTTGGACTCCGAGGAGTCCGCGAAGAGCTGCCTAGGGCCTGAGCCACCCTCCACCTGCCGAGGACGGTCGGGAGTGAGGGTGACCGACAACCTGTGGGGCAGGCCTTGACCCGACCGAGAGTCCTTGGTCGGCGCCCCCGATTTCGGTTGTGGAGACGGAGGTTCCACCACAATCGGTGGGGCAGCAGGTTTCAGCCGAACAACCGGCCCACGCTTGGGCATCTCGACTGCAGCGAGAGGTTGTTTCGGCCGTTCGGGTGACAGCCACCTGATGGCCGGGGAAGGCCTCGGTGTCGACTTGCTCCTGGACAAAAGTAACTGCTGCCACATCAGCTCCACGTAGCATCGACGCAATTTACGCCAAAGCCTATCCTCATCCGAGGAGGAAGACGAGGACAAGCGGCATCGCCGCTTACCTCGGTGCCGAGACAGAGACCGCCGATGTCGGCAGGATCGGCTGGACCGAGAAGAGGTCCGAGACTGAGATCCTCGGAGTGTCTGAGGATGGGCCTGGGAGGGAGCGGGGGACACCCGCTCTTCCCTCGGCTCGGACACCTTAACCGAGGACTGCTGCACCAAGGGCGCAGGCAAATTCTCGGTTTCCACCGGGGGAACCGGCGAAGAAGGGTTGTCGGCTTCCCCAGTCGACAATCCATCCGACGGGTCGAGAAAAATCTTGACCGTGTCGACGGGTGTCTCGGCCAGCTGACCTGACGGGGACACCATGAAGCCAGCAGCCTTAGCCGCAACCTCGACCGAAGTCAACTGTCGGCTGTCCAGGAAAGGGGACCTCTCCCGCTCCCACGAACACCAATGATGGGACTTACCCTTGGAATCCTTCTTTTAGGACAGAGAGGAATGTCCTGATGGCCCCTCTCCCTTCACGGAAAGGGAATGGCAAAGCTCCTTGAACGAAGCAGAATGTGAGTTACTCAGAGACAGCAGGATAAATGCCGCGACCGAGGAGGAGGAAGATGCGGCCTGGGCCTCCTCCTCCTCGAGGGTGATCATCTGCTCAAGCTACTCAGCCGAGCCAGCCACCGCGGTAACCGCCCAACAGGCCTCTTTCGACTTTACCGGCGGATAGTGCTTCTCGGCGCCCAAGCTTCAAACCGGCAGCGGGTCCTCCAAGACGCTACGAGAACGAATGAAAGCATGACTCGTAGGCCTACGAGTTGTGTTCTAGGCCGAGGCAGTAGACGCACGTGAGTGCGGATCTGTCCTGGACATTTTCTGCCCACAAGGGCACACGAAAACCGGAGTCGACGGTCCATCGCAGCTGCAGGGAAAAGGAAGACTGAAGTCTTGAAAATTTTAAAACGCGTTTCGGACGAACCGAAGAGTTAGGATCCAGTCTATCACGCAGAGCTGCTACAGGAAACCTGAGCTCCAAGCGGTAAGGAAGATCTGGGCCATGGGGCGGAGCCAAGAGTTTTACCACCCGGGTGGGTGAGAGGAGCCAGCTTGAAGACCTTCCGGCAAGATTTAAAGTGGCAAGGAACCTGCCAGACAGTGTGGATGAACAACATATCCATGTCCCTAGAATGAGTTTTTTTTTTTCTCTTTTTGGCTTAAAGTCCAACGAGGAAGGGAGAGGAACAAGTAGGAAGGGGGAGATGCTGCAGTAGGAGGCCACTGAGGGGAAGGTGGGCAGGTATCAGTAATGAATGGTGAAGATACAAGAGAAGATCAAGAATTATGGTAGGTACGTAATTTTCATATCTTCCCTTGTCAATCTTCACCATTCATTACTGCTTGGGTGAGTACCAAGCCCCCCCTCCTCCAAGGGGGGGGGGAAGAGATAACAGAAACCCTGAGGGAACAAGACCCACAGCCTCGTGCTGGTGGGAAACAGAAGGGGAAGACCATGGGCTAATCAGACGGGAAGCCTATGGCGGAGGAGAGCTAAGAGGTGTCCCCCAGGGACGGGGAGATGGAGGAAGCCCCTGCAGAAGTCTCCTAACCCTGGAGGAAAAAAGACGGATTCCCCAGAAAGCGGAGCGAATCACCCTACGCCGGGCCAGGGGTCATAACTTTGATAGACGGAGCCATGCATCCATCTAATACAGATCGCTGTCCCTGCAAGCTTGGAAGCCACCTCACTGGCGTCGTAAGATGCCCTTGCTTGGTGTCTTGCCAGCTCCAGGCCTATAGCAGAGAGGGCAATGGCCTATCTAGATTGCTCCGAATCAGGCATTGATGCTAGAAGCTGGGATAGCATCGACCATAAATGCCTACTGTAGGCAGCATGGTGCGCTCTGATGTGAGGCAATGCGCAGCACTGCATGAGAAGAAGAGAACACTCCTTCTCCCCACCGTCAAATTGTAGGAATATGAATTGGATGCGTGATACTAGCGGCGGCGCCGGAGGAGTTTCTAGGAATGCCAATCCTGAAGGCGGGTTGGGAAGAGAACCTAGAGACTCTAATGGGGCAGAATACCTTCTCCTGCAGTCTGCCGGGGCAGGAACAGGGGCGACTGGCGACTGCCAGGAACAGATAGACGCCTCCTGGAAAGGAACAGGCCAGGAGAGTACCACCAAATGCTGGGCACTGAATTCACTGAGGAATTCACACGTCTCCCGTTCGGTATTGTCTCGCCTAACAAAGGAGATACGAAGATCCATCACCATCCTTGAAAGGAATTGCTGATATTCAGTGAAATCAGCATCGTCGGAGAGATGAGCTGGGGGTTCCTCTCCCTCCAAGGAGGGAGATGAGGATGATGGGTAGCTCGAATGTCCAGAGGACTCCTGCAGCGGTGGGGATAGGAGAAACACCAGCTCATGCATACATCTAACGTATGAGGGGAAGGCTGCCGCAGAGCCTCTGAACATCTCCCAGGATAACGTGCCTGTAGCACAGACATGGCCTGGAAGAGAGGGGGGTGGCTGCAGAGGAACGGGAGAGGGACACCTACGACGAGGCAACTGTCCTCTGCTGAGGCTCTGAAATCTGGAAAATGGAGCCCAAAATGGCAGGATCCCGGACAACAAACCAGGTCACAGAACGGAACTCTGGGGATGCAAAAACCGGAAGAGACTAGTAGGGGATCCTCCCGTGATGAACCTGGGGCTGCATGGGTCCAGAAGGGCAGCCCACAGCAACGCCACCAGAGGGATCCCTGGAACCCGAGAGGGAAAGACGGGGCCCAGCGCTACAGCTCCTACCCGCACCCCGAGGGGTGGCAGGTGAAGACCAAGGCGCCTCAACCCCCCGGACTTTGAGAACACCCTCCTCCTCGACCCCAGCGACAACCCACCCCGAGCAGGTGCAGCAGCACCGGGATCGGCAGCTACCGGAACCCCCTCAGGAGGATGAGCCCCTCCCCCCACCTCCACGCCACCCCCCTCCGGGGACCCCAGGTCACCCCCAGCCTGGGAGGCCTCAGGAGAGGACAGCAAAGGAGACAGAGGAAAAGCGCTGGGCCGCCTAGCACCTCGTCTCACTGGAGATCCCGACTCCGAAGAGTAAGGGCGCCAGGATGGGTCCACGTCCAAATCACCCTCCTCTGAGGAGGAAGGGACCAGCTGGACCTCAATACTGGCCACCCCAAGGGTCCCCAGAGAAACGGCACCGCGAACGACGCCGGTGCCAGCTACAGCGCCGGGCGGCTTCGACGCACCAGATACACCAGAACCCGGCCCTGACTCGCCAACGGCACTGGTCAGACCCCCGACACAGCCCTCGGCACCAGAACCTGACATGGCACCGCTAGAAGAATCAACCGGGCCCACGGCGCCGCCAAGAGCCAACATGGTGCCGCAAATGGCGCCACCCCGATCACCGGTGCTGTGAACGGCACTGGGATCCAGAATGGCGCCAGAGGGTGGCGTCGAGTGTCCACCGGTGCCGCGCCCAACAGATCTGGGCCTCGACACTGTGAGAGTCTGCACCTCCGAAGGGGTGACTGACAAGGCGGTGTCTCCACCTCGGCCCTGGGTGGGACCACAGCGTTCCCCCGACACTGCGAAAGAGGCCTCCTCCTCGGCAAGACCAGAAGATGAGGAGGCCTCCTCCTCTCCAGACCATATAGGCCTGAGAGGGAACCCGGAGGAGGGGTCTAAAGATCTGACCTGGGAAGCCCTGGAGCGACGTCGTCCCCCGAAAGTCGGCGGAGCCTTGCCGATCTTGAACGTGCAGACTTCTAGGATGTGACGGTCCATCAAGAAACAGGCATTGCACGAATCCATATCATGGTTGGGTCCCAGGCAGCGAAGGCAAACATCATGCCGATCCGTAATGGAAAAATGCCGGCCACAGGAGCACCGACGCATAGGGGCACGGCCCGCTTTAGATTCACGCTTTGCTCCCGAGCCGGACATGATGCGAAAACAATATAAAAAACACAGAAAAAGGCTCCCGGCACCGTAGAAATAAGGAACGGTCTTACCAGACTGAAAACGGTTCAACGGCGTCGGGAGGAATTGGAGGAGTCGCAGGAAGGCCTATGACACAGATTCAACAATCTCACACATGTGGTACCAGGTGCAGCCTCGATAGCGGGAGAAACAGAACCGAGATGGAGGAGGAGTCTGCGGCACCTAACAGCCACCTTCGTGCATGACACAGTGCGTTGCTGTCAGGGCGGTGCCGCTGGTGCCAACCAAAAAAAAAAATCTCCCGTAGCGGATGCGCGCCTCTGGCACAACCCAAGCAGTAATGAATGGTGAAGACTGACGAGGGAAGATCACAGCTTTCATGTGAAGTCCCCTACCATCACCAGCCCTGTTCATGGTCGACTCTGTTAAAGGCGGGCTGAGGAATTCTCTGTTCTTTCAGAGAAAAAGGAAAAAACTTTTTTTTTCTTTAAGCTGACTAAATGAATAACTAATACTGAAAATCAAATACTGAACGACTAAAGCTGCTATCGTATAGAAGTGAAGATTTGACTCCCGGCAGGCGGGCGACGTCATCACTGAAGTGCACTCGACAGTGGGGAAAAAAGGAACTGAGGCGGTTGGAGGGTCAACGGCAAGGTAGCCTATACGGCGCGAGCCCGTCTCGTGGCGCCGCATCTGCATGACCCTACCTTGGTGCCGGTCCTCCCAAAGATTTTTGGCTCCTGCGTGGTCCTAGTGCCTCTGGCATAGTCCCATCAGTGTGAATGAGTGGTGGAGACTTTATGTCCAGGAAGATAAATGATTTCAATATGGTAGCCTGTTCCTGCATTTTTTTCTGTTTCTACGCTGCCTTGAGAAGTTATCTGCCTGTCTCTGACGTGTGCCTAGTTACAGGTTGTGCAACACTAGAGAAAGGAATGTGTGTGTTTAGGGCAAAGCCTGGAGGTCTTCTCACTATGTCAGCCCATAGTTTAGTGGTTAGAGCACTGGTACGGTATATGCATTAATACCACAAAAACAACACATAAGCCTGCTAGTTCTGTTATAGAAGCGACCATAGAAAACATGACCATTTGGCCCACCTAGTCTGTCCATTTTTCCTTATCAGTTTGATTACCGTAGACTACTTGATCTACAGCTCCTTCTCTCCCTCCTCCCCCTCCTTTCCACTACGATTCACCTGTGTCTATCCCATGCATTCCTGAATCCTACCACTGATTTCACCCCCATCACCTCCACTGGAACGCTGTTCCAGGAATCCAACACTTTCTGTTAAGAAGTACTTCCTCACATCTCTCCTGAATCTACACACTCAAGCTTCATAGCAAGTACCCCGTTCTTGAGCACTTTTTTTCTTTCTTGAAAAACACTTCCCTCCTGTATCTTATTTACCTCCATGAGATATTTAAAGATCTCTATCATATCCCCCCCCCCCCGCTTCCAGGGTGTACATATTGAGGTCCTTCAGCCTCCCTTTTAGGGCTTTTGATGCAGACGCTGTACCATTTTAGTTGCTCTCCTCTGGACCGCCTCCACCCTCTCATCTCCTTCTGGAGACTGGACACAGTACTCTAGGTGGGGTCTCACCAGCGATCTATACAGAGGCAACACAACCCCCTCTTTCTGTTAGTGATACCCCTCCCTTTGCACCCAAGTATTCCATTTGCTCTCCTGACTGCCTTGTTGCACTGCCTGGCCACCTTTAGTTCATAAGATATGATTACCCCCAGGTCTCTTTCCAGCTTGTTAGTCATCAATATCACGCCAACCATTTTGTACTCCACCTCTGACTGTGCCCTAAGTGCATTATTTTGCACTTTTTTACTCTGAAACCCAGATGCCATACCCTTGATCACTCCTCTACTTTTCTCAGGTCTCTGCTCATCCTTTCCACCCCCTTGAAATGTCTACCCTATTGCAGATGTTGGTGTCATCCGCAAAGAGGCAGACTATTCTTTCCAGCTCCTCTGCAGTGTCACTTATAAACACATTAAAGAGGACCAGCCCCAGCACTGATCCATGATGCACTCCACTAGTCACCCTCCCTTCCCCAGAGTGAACTCCGTTTACCACCACCCTCTATCACCTATCCCCTAACCAATTTCTTACCCAGTTTACCACCTCTGGACCCAGTCATAAGCTACATACCTTTGGATCCAATCCTAAGCTACCCAGCTTGCTTACTAGTCTTGTATATGGAATGGTGTCTCAAGCCTTATAGAAATCTAGGTAGGCCATATCCACCACTCCACCCTGGTCTAACTCCTTTATCAACCAGTCAAAGAAATCTATCTCATTTGTTTGACAACCACACACACACACACACACACACACACACACACACAGTGAATCCATGCTGACTGTAGACTTCCTACCCTCTCCGCAACACTACTTCCCATTTTCTCTATCTATTGTTGGTCAATCTTCTTTTTCCTTCCACTTTCCTAATTTGGTCTTCTCTTCTCCTTCCTCCTTAAAGTCTCTTCTTTATGACTTTTGTTCTCCTTCCTGCAGTAATCTATGACCCTTTCCTCTTCCTCACCTTCATTACTTGTTTGTGGTTGTTCTATTCTACCCCTCTTCTCTAGTTTCTGCACCATACAAACAGGTTACTCACCTGTAACAGTAGTTCTAGGAGTGGTATATGTTGTTCATCCACACTCTTTGGCATATTCCTTCCCACTTTAAATCTTGCCAGAAGTCTTCAAGCTGGCTCCTCCCACCCAGGTGGTATATACCTTGGCTCTGCCCCATGACACCAGATCTTAGCCCACTGAAAGCCAGGATATGTGCGTCCGCAACCGGGGAGGTCAGGTGGGTCCGTGTGGATGAACAACATATACCACTCCTAAAACTACTATTACAGGTGAGTAACCTGTTTTTCTAGGATCGTGTATATGTTGTTCATCCACACTCTTTGGCAGACTCCTAGCAGTTCTCCGGGAGGAGGGAGGCAAGGCGCACACACCCTACTTAGGAAACAGAGATTGGAGAACTGAAGCCCCTAAACCAGCAACCCGGCGTGACTCAAGGTCGATGTGGTAGTGGGTGATGAAGGTGTTTGCTGACTTCCAGGTAGCAGCCTGGCAGATTTCCTGGTTAGGGATGTCCCTGGAAGCAGCCACCGATGCAGCGGTATGGCGGGTAGAATGAGCTCTTATCCCTGTGGGAGGCTTCTTGCCCACCAACTCGTAACACAGACCTATGCATGATGTAATCCATCTTGCAATAGTCCGCTTTGCTGCAGATCTGCCAGAAGCGGCTTCAGCGTAGGTGACAAACAGCTGGCGAACCTCTCCCCAGATTTCTGCCATCCTCTCCTTACAATAGGAGAGAGCACCTCTCGGGTCCAAAGTATGGAGCCTGTACTCGGCGTCCGAAGAATAGTTGGGGTAGTAAACCAGCAGAGTCAATACCTGGTTAAGGTGGAACTCTGACACCACCTTCAGAAGGAATTTCGGGTGGGGGCGTAGGACAACCTTGTCCCTGTGGAAGACCAGATAAGGCAAGTCCACCAAAAGCGCCTGGAGCTCCCCTGTTCTTCTGGCAAATGTGATGGCCACCAGGAAGGCTGTCTTCCACGATAAGTGTGACAAGGCACACTTGTGCATTGGTTCGAATGGCTTGCTCATGAGCTTTGCCAGTAGCAGCAGAAGATCCCACGGAGATGGTGGTTCACGCACCAGAGGGGACATGTGATCCACGCCTTTGAAGTGGTGCCCGACCACTGCCTCCTGCACCAACGTCGGCTGACTGGCCCATGCCTGGTAAGCAGAGATGGCTGCCAGGTGCACCCTAAGGGTCGATGACCGCAGACCCCCTTTGGAGAGAGACCAAAGGTAGTCGAGAATGTTAGCCACTGGACAGGACAAAGGATCCAGGCCCTTGCCCTGACACAAAATGGAAAACCTTTTCCACTTGAAGGCTTAACATTTCCTGGTCGATTCCTTTCTGGATGCCTCCACCACGGTGTAGACATCCTCGGAAAGACCCAAAGCCTGGAACTCTAGCCACTCAGGTACCAGGCTGTGAGGTGCAGGGATTGAAGGTCAAGATGGAATACCTTCCCCTGATTGAGAGATATCAGGTCCAGGCATGCTGGAAGCTGCTCCGGGGGCCTGCAGCTGAGGCTGAGGAGATCTGGATACCACAACAGGCGTGGCCAGTCTGGGGTTACCAGGATCACCCTCGCCTTGTCCCTCTTCACCTTGAGGAGCACCTTGTGGATCAAGGAAAATGGAGGGAAGGCGTAGAGGAGGCCTGGGGTCCATGGCCTCGAGAAGGTATCCCCCTGCAGCGAGCCCCGCTGGGGGGTTGGGGGGGGCGTGGAACAGCCTCAGCTTGGTATCGTCCCTGGAGGCAAACAGGTCCACCATCGGTTTGCCCCAGTGGGAGAATGGGCTGTAAGCTACCTCTGGATGGAGAGACCACTCATCGGATGTCTGGCCTAAGCGGCTGAGAGCATCCGCCAGATAGTTTGAGGCTCTGGCCACATGGATGGCTAGGAGATCTGCCTCCAATCAGCTCACGAGGGTTCAGATGCGGAGCGCCTCCTCGCACAGCAGACGGGAGTGTGTGCCGCCCTGTTTGTTTAGGTAGTACATGGTCGTGGTATTGTCCGTCTGGACTTGAACCACCTGATCCTGGAGCAGAGGAGCAAAAGCTGACAGTGCCAGTCTGACTGCTCTGAGCTCCAACAGGATGATGTGGCATCGGGACTCCTCGGGGATCCAGAGCCCGTGGGCCCTTTTGTCCCCCATGTGGGCTCCCCAGCCCATGAGAGAGGCATCGGTCATAAGGACAACTGTCGGCTTGGGGCGGACAAATGGGATCCCTTCCTGCAACCAGTCTGGGGCGGTCCACCAGCGGAAAGCATCCCACATCATCTGGGTTACAGTGATCAGCTGGTCGAAATGACCGTGGCACTGAGTCCACTGAGTCCCACTGGAGGGAGCACATGTGCAACCGGGCCCAATGGACCACTGAGGTGCACCCTGCCATGTAACCCAGAAGGCACAGAAAGTCCCAGGCAGGGTGCAATTGCCCAACCAGAAATGATTGGGCAAAGGAGGAGAGAGCTCTGCCCCGATGAAGTCCATCACCTGAGAAGGCACGAGTTCCGACTTGGCCTCGTTGATCAGAAGACCAAGTTGGGTGCAGATCTGGAGGGCCAGGTTCCTGGACCTCTCCACCTCCTGTCGGGTGGAACCTGCTAGGAGCCAGTCATCAAGGTAAGGATAAATCCTGACTCCCCGATGCTTAAGATGGGCCGCCACCACTGCAATTCATTTGGTGAAGACCCGTGGGGCCGATGACAGGCCGAACGGCATGGCTCAGAACTCGTACAGGGTCCCTTCGACCCTGAAGTGGAGGAACCGCTGATGGGACGGATGGATTGGAACATGAAAGAAGGCGTCCTGCAGATTCAGTGAACAGAACCACATGTTTCGCTCCAAGGATGGTATGATCTGGGACAGAGTGACTATCCGAGAGGTGCGTGTCCTGAGATGTTGATTCAGGTCGTGCAGATCTAGAATGGGGCGCCAGCCCCCCATCCACTTGAGCACCAGGAAGTACCTGGAGACAAAGCCTGGGTCTTCTGGAGGATCCGCCACTGGAGCTACTGCCTCGAGGAGGAGCTGAGCGATGTTGTCTCAGAGAGCTGACTGAGAGTCTGAGCGGATATTCTTTCCTCCCGAGGGGCCTGGCTTGGCTTGGAGGGTACTGCTCGAATACCAGAGGCAGTCCCTGACCGACCACTTCGAGAATCCACCTGTCCAAAGTGACAGCGGACCAGGTGGAAATGAAGTGCCGGAGCCAGCCTCCCACGGGAGGACCCAGAGCTGGAGTGATGGGAGAGGGGTTGGCAGCCCCAACCCCGTCACTGAGCAGGCTTGGAGGAGAAGGATCCAGGACCAGAACCTCAGCCTCCTTTACGGGCCTGGGGGGGCCTGGGCTTGAACCTGCTGCTGATGCTGATGATGCTGTCCTCCTTGAAAGGAGGACTGCTGAGCTGCAGGGGAATAATGCCGAAAGGGCTTCTTTTTCTTCTGCTGGTTCTTGACCGAAGAATCCTTGGCAGAAGTAGCGTCCAAGGTGGCACTGGACTGCTCAGTGCACTGAAGGTGACCAGCCACTCCTGGGCCGAACAGGTCTGTCCCTAGGAAAGACACGCCAGCTAGTTTGTGCTGAGTATCCGCCAGGACGGAGGAGAGTCTCAGCCAAGCCCTGTGACGAGAGGCAACAGCGGCTGCCATCGAACGGGCACAAGAATCCCCAATGTCCAGGGCCGTCTGAAGCTGCTGTCTGGAAACAGCTTGGCCCTGATCCCGGACCTGCTTGACCGTGGTCTGCATGTCCGTGGGGAGATGTGGGAGGACTTCATCCAAAGACCCTGGGAGGGCGTGGGAGAAGTGTGCCATGATGACGGCCGAACTTGCCTGACGAAGGCCCAAGGAAGAAGCCCCATAGACCTTCCTGGCTGAATGGTCCAAAATCATGAATTTTTTATCAGGAGGTCAGTCAGTATCAACAGAACTGTCAGTACACCTAAACACAGAGGTGGTCACCATGCTCTCGGCCGAAGGGTGCTCTGTGAACTCCGTAAAGGACCCCATGTGCACCGTATACTTGTGGGCTATGCGGGCATACGGAGCTGGACAAGAGCCAGGGTGTTGCCAGAGTTCTAAGGCCGGGCCAGCAATGGCCTTGGCCAGAGGAAAGGCCTCCATCCAGGTATTCCCTCTCTTGAGGATGTCCGTGAGAGGGTACTCTGCCTTTTTCTGGATTGGCTCCAGGGGCATCCCTGTGGACTGAGATGAGGCGAAGAATGCCCTGAAAAGACGAGGGACCTTCCTCCGTCTCTAACCCAATGGCTGATTCGTCATCCCCGGGATGAGAATGCAAGCCTGTGATGTCCGAATCCGAAGAATCTGGATACAACGATCGACCGCCTTGGTCACCTTCAACTCGCCGAGGCGGTCTGGGGTGATAGTGACAGACAAACGCCGTGGAAGCCCGGTGTCCTGCCTATCTTCGTTGGAAGGAGCCCCTCCCACAGGCTGCTTGGGTGGTGGTTCCACCACGATCGGTGGAGAGACCGTTTTAGGCTGGACTGGAGGTTTCACCGGCTCCGTAGGCGTGGGAACTGACTTGATCAGCTCCGAAGGAGTCGGCTTCGGCCTAGGAGACGAAAGCCAAGTAATGGCCGGGGTCAGCTTGTGCCCAGTCAAAATCAGCTGTTGCTACATGAGGTCCTCGTAGCGCTGGAGTTTTCGTCGGTGCCTCTCCTCATCCAAGGAGGACGAGGACGACCGATGGCGTTGCGTCTTTTTAGACCGTTTATGGCTCTTCCTAGGCCTTTCGGTCGAGGAGGTCTGAGACCTTGATCGAGATCGGATGGGCCGATTCAGTCGCTTGGGAGACACTGGCGGGACCGGTGATTTCTCTGGGTCAGGGACCACTTCCTCGATGGGAGTCCCAGCAGGCTGGGTCTCCTTGTCGGGGAAAGTCAGAATTGGAGTTCGATTGAGAGAATCATGGACCGGAGTTGGCGATAAAGGATCGATCGGATCAATGACGATTTCTACATCGTCGATCGACAGTTCGGTCGACTGACCAGACGGCAAAGCCGAAAAACCAGCGGCTGAAGAAGCAATCTCGACCAAAGTCGAGATTGCATGTTCCTGGGACCGAGATCTCTCCCACTCCCAAGAGTGTCTCCGACGGGACGAGGACGATCCTGGGTCCTTCTCCCGCTTACGGGATCGAGAGGAGTGCATGCCCACAGGACCCTCTCCCTTGGTCAGGAGAGACTGGCACAACTCTCGGAAGGAACCCAAGAAGGTGGAGCCCAGGCTGAGTGGAACGAAGAAGCTCCGAGTAGTCTCTACAGCCCGAGTTGCTTCCTCTTCGAATGCCTGCATGCATTCCAATCGCTTGGCAGATCCGCAGCCGCGAAACCGCCACCGAGCCTCCTGGATTTCACCGAGGTTACATTTCTCCGCCTCCCCAACTTCAGGCGCATCGACCGCTGCCGAGGAAGTTAGGATGGAAAGCGAGACACAAATCGTATTTCGAGGTGTCAGGGTCGAGACAGTAGATGCACGCGGTGTGGGGATCAGTGCACGACATCTTCTGGCCGCAAGCGCACCGATGAAATCCAGGGAAAGACTTGTCTTCCATAATCGAAGAAACAAATTCACAATCGCTAATGTGAACAAGATGGATTTTCGGAATAACTGAAGGTTTTCGAACAAGGGCCTACAAAATGCCTGAATCTTCCAGCGGAAAGGAAGATCTGGTGTCATGGGGCGGAGCCGAGGTATATACTACCCAGGTGGGTGGGAGGAGCCAGCTTGAAGACTTCCGGCAAGATTTAAAGTGGAAGGAGACATGCCAAAGAGTGTGGATGAACAACATATCCACAATCCTAGAAATACTGTTTCACTTCAGTTTCCCTTCCTACATTTCTAGATTCTTTATTTTACTAATTGCATTTCATTCGTAAATTGCCTCGAATAGTTATTCCGATTGTATTTCTATATCATTTTATTTGCCTTCTTGTATTTTTGAAATTACATTGTTTAGCTATCTCCTTCTCCCCTCACCCCCAGAACACATCTGGAAACAAGCTGTTATAAAGTCAGCATTTCCTGATTCAATTTTTAAATAAATAAAGAAAATAAACCCACTGGATTCAAGGTATTCCACAATCCTTTCCCTAAGCAGTGATTCCGTTAACTTTCCCACCACTGATGTCAGGCTGACTGGCCTATAACTGCCAGCTTCCTCCAGGCTACTACTTTTGTGTGGTTCTTCTCCAGTCGTCTGGAGCCACTCCTGTTTCCAGTGAACTGTTAAATAGGACTGTCAGAGGTACAGCCAGTACCTCCCTGAGCGCCTTCAATGCACTTAGATGCACCCCACTGCTCTGTCCACCTTCGGATTACAGAGTCCCTTCAGGACACTCTCTTCTGAAAATGGACTAGTGTCCCCCCACCAAAAAAAAAAAAAAAAAAAAAGCTTGTTACTTTTTGTAGCCCCTTCTCTTCTCCTTCCTCTATGAACACTGAACAAAAGTATTTGTTCAGGATGCCTGCCTTTTTCTCGTCTTCCTCTACAGTCCTTCCCTTCCCTTTTTAACCTTACAATCCCACCCTGGTCTTCCCCTTTTCACTTACATACCTTAAAAAAGGTCTTGTCCACTTTCATTACCTTATGGGCTATTCTCTCTTCAGCTTGCACCTTTCTGCTCCTTCTGCTTTCCCTTCTTCCCTTTGTTTCCCCTAATACACCTCCCTATCCTCCTCCCTCTGTGTCTCCTTATACCTTCTGAATGTTACTCTATTAGCCTTTACCTTTTCAGCCACCTCTTTTGAGAACCATAGCAGTCTCTCTTCCCTTTTGCTTACCTGTCTGACACAGAGGATTACTGCCCTTGCAGCTTTGCCCACTGTTCCTCCCCTCTCCTCCCTCCCCCCAAGGAGGCCATCCCTCCACCAAGTCATCCCTGAAGCATGCACCCATCTTTATAAAATCTGCCCTCCAAAGTCCAGAACCCTTGCCCTTGTCTGGTTCGATTCAGCAGCCGCCATACTGAACCACATTGTATGGTGATCACTGGTCCCCAAGTGGCCTCCTACCTTGGCATCTACAATGCTGTCCCTAGTAGTGAGTACAAGGTCCAGTATTGCCCCATCACGAGTGGGTTCACTGATTAGCTGCCTGAATAACACTCCCTGCAGAGAGTCCAGGATGTCACTGCTTCTAGCTGACTCCATTGCTGGGAGGCTCCAGTCAGCACCTCAGCCTTCTTTACCATCTTGACAATGGCTTCCACCAGTACCTTATCCAATTCCTCCCCCTATACTGGAGGTCTGTAGATCACTCCAGTGTGAACAGTGTCTCCATTCACTGTCTCCTGAGTGACCCATAGTACCTCTGCCTCCCCATCTCTTTTATGCTTTTCCTCACATAAAGCACCATACTCCCTCCTTCCTTCCCACCTGGTCCTTCCTTCTTTTTTCTCCTTAAAATTCAATATGCTTTCATTGATTTTTTCAAACAAGATACATATAATAAGACTCAAGACAATTACACAGGATACAGATCACAGTTGAGACAACAAGACATACATTCATCCCTTTATAACTATGTACAAAGTGGAATTCACTGCATTGTTCTTAGCTAGAAATGGGCTGGTGAGAAGAGAGACCATATCACAGATACTCTGGAGAGAAAATAGTATACAACCCAATAAAAAGTTGATAGCAATCATAGAGTGGCACAGATGAAAAAACTACTCACCATAGTAATGTTGTTTCTTCTAATGGAGTCTCGCTGTATTCAGACATAATGCAGTTAGCCCCAGCACTTGAACTGCCCCGGAGAGGAAAGAGTTAACTCTATGCAGAAGCACAGAACGTTGAGCTCGAGCTCGGTTTTCAAACCTCTGTCTGTGGTACTTCCCAGTGTAACCGTCAGATTCTTACGAGCTAACTAAAGTATGGAAATTGTTCAAATATAGCCGAAGGGCAAAATATATCTTCTTGGGCCCCAAAAGACTCAAGTAGAGAACCCAAGAAGGAAAGGTAGTGACAATATTTAGTAAAACACCAGAAAAAATAATAACAATATCTACCCCACCCAAGAGGGAGGGTACAAGGTACACCCCTGAGGTGCAACACTGTACCTGCCAGCCCACTTCCCAAAACCAGGTTCTGAGAGGGGAGGCTGGGGGAGGTCTGAATATAGCAAGACTCCATTGAAGAAACATTACTATGGTGAGTAATTTTTTCTTCAAACAACATGAAGTCTTGCTGTATTCAGACATAATGCAGACTACCAAGCAGTTCCCTATGGAAGAGGGAATGCAGAACCTACTTGGGGAAGAGGCTCTGTAGTACTGCTGTACCAAACCTACCATCACTCCTAGCCTGGATGTCCAGGGAGTAATGCTTGGTGAAAGTATGTACTGTTTTCCAGGTGGCTGCTTTACAGATCTCTAACAAAGGTATATCTCTGGCTGCAGCTAGAGAAGCAGCTGTACCCCTGGTTGAGTGAGCCCTCAGGCCTGAAGGGGGCGTCCTACCCAACTTGTCATAACAAAATTGTATACAAGAAACAATCCACCTGGCAATAGTTCTCTTAGTGGCAGGCTTACCCTTTCCCACTTCACCATAAGTGAGAAATAATTGAAGACAGTCATTTCTATGTGCCTTAGAATGCTCAATGTAGTAGCTAAGGGCCCTCTTAACGTCCAAACAGTGTAACCTTCTTTAACCTGAAGAAGAATAGTCAGTGAAAAATACAGGGAGAGATACAGACTGGTTCAGTTGAAAATCTGAAACCACCTTGGGCAAGAACCTCCTATTGGTTCTGAGGACTACTTTGTCCCTATGGAAGGAGATGAAGTCAGGTTCCACTGACATAGCCTGTAACTCACTAATCCGCCTGGCAGAAGTAATAACTACCAGGAAGACAGTTTTCCAGGTCAAGTAGTTCAATTCGTTCGAAGCCAGAGGTTCAAAGGGTGGCTGCATTAGCTGAGCTATGCAGACATTAAGATCCCAAGGCGGCGTGGGCTCCCTAAAGAGAGGGTTAATGTGAACCAGACCTTTGAAAAACTTTCTGAAAACAGGATGAGATGCCAGGGAAGAGCCCTTCCCTGCTGAGAGGAATGCAGAGTCAGCCGCTAGATGAACCTTCAGAATGGCAGACCTAAGGCCGAAATCATTGAGATGAACTAGATAGTCTAAGGTTGTGGAAATGTCTGCAAAATCAGGCAGGATGCCTTTCTGAGAGCACCAAATACTGAACCTTTTCCATTTGGAGTTGTAAGTTTTTCTAGTGGAGGGTTTCCTAGAGACCTTCAGAATATCCAGAACTCCCTCAGAAAGATGTAGGGCTGCATATTCTAACTCTTCAAGAGCCAGGCCTTGAGATGGAGAGACTGGAGATTGGGGTACTAGATCCACCCCTGGGAGGAGGACAGAAGATTGTATGTCCTGGGCAGATACAGGGGACGTGACACTGACAAGGACAGCAGCAGAGGATACCAAGGCTGTCTGGCCAATCTGGAGCCACCAGTATCAATGTGCAGGACTGAGTCCTGATCTTGATCAGAACTCTGAACAGCAGAGGGAAGGCATAGAGAAACCTGCCCTTCCAGTCCAAAAAGAGAGCATCCTGGGGAACCGTCCCCAGGACTGGAGGTCTGCAACAAAACAGAAGAAGTTGATGATTGTCCGGTGCTGCAAAGAGATCTATCTCTGGAGTGCCCCACCTGGAGTAGATGACCTTCAGTATGTGAGGATCCAGGGACCATTCGTGGTGTCCCTGTGAAATTCTGCTCAGAGCATCTGCTAGTATGTTGTCCTTCCCTGGAAGGTGAACTACTACCAGAGAAGTCTGAAGAGAACAGGCCAGAGACCACAGCTTCATGGTTTCTGTGCACAAGGCCAAGGACTGAGTGCCTCCCTGCTTGTTGATGTACCACATTGTGGTGGTATTGTCCGTTCTGACTTGGACCACCTTGCCCTTGACTGAATCCAAGAAGCTCTGCAGGGCTAGGAAAACTACCCTGAGTTCCAGGAGATTGATATGAAGGAGAGACTCCTGTGGAGACCAGAGCCCTTGAGCTGTCAGGGCTCCCAGGTGGGCTCCCCACCCTAGGAGAGAAGCATCTGTAGTTAAAACTACTGATGGGACTTGAGGGAGAAATGGAACCCCCCTTGTCTGAGGTTGTCCTGGTCCAGCCACCACTGGAGAGCTTGGACCAGGGTCTGAGTCACTGGAATCTGTTTGGTAAGTGAATCCTTCTTTTGAGACCAAAAAGACCTCAGATGAAACTGAATGTCCCTCATCTGGAACCTTGCTCCCTGCACCACTGCCGTGGAAGCTGCCAAGTGGCCCAGGAGCTAAAGGAACTGTCTTGCTGGGCGGGAGACCTGAGGTCGAAAGGAGGAAGTGAGATCCACTAGGACCTTTATCCTTGCCTGGGGAAGGAAGGCTTTTTGCTTGTACAGTATCCAACTCTATGCCTATAAAGGTGAGAAGTTGAACTGGTTCGAGTACAGACTTTGGAAGACTGAGAAGAAAACCCAAGGAGCTGAGTAGGTCCTGGATAGTTTGAAGAGCTGACTTGACCTGTAAATGAGAATGACCCACTAACAGCCAGTCGTCCAGATACGGAAAGATGGTGATACCCTGTCTTCTGAGGTAAGCCACCACTACTGGAAGGCACTTTGTGAACACCCTTGGAGCTGATGTTAGACCGAATGGCATGGCTCTGAATTGGTAATGGCCTGAAGGCAACTCGAACCTGAGGTATTTTCTGTGGGAGCACTTGACATGAATATGGAAGCAGGCATCCTTGAGGTCCAGAGATGCTAGCCAATCCCCTGGCCTTAGAGAGGGAAGGATTATTCCCAGAGTTACCATTTTGAATTTGGGCTTTGAAATGTGTTTGTTCAGATACCTTAGATCTAGGATGGGTCGCCACTCCCCTGTTTTCTTTGGGGTAAGGAAGTACCTGGAATACAGTCCTTTTCCCTTGTGCTGAGTAGGAACCTTCTCTACAGCTCTGAGAGCTAGAAGACAGGAAACCTCTGCATCTAGGGCAAGGGTTTCTGAGACTGATTCAGGTGGAAAAGACTTAGCCCTTCTTTTTGGAAATTTTTTGAAGTTGAGAGCCAGTCCCTGGCTTACTACTTCCAGGACCCACTTGTCTGAGGTCACAGACTTCCAGGCCTGGAAGTAGTAAGCCAGCCTGCCTCCTACTGGAAATGGGGAGTCGACCCGGGCTGACACATCAGGGTGTCTGCTTGGCAGGAGCCTTAGACTGGGAGGAGGAGGAGGAGCAGCCCTGCTCATCCCTCTCCTACCCTTCCCTCTGAAGAACCCCCTCTGTGAGAAGGGAGAGGAGGCCTGGGCTTGGTGAAAAGGCCTTTGAAAGGGCCTGCCCCTGCCCCTAGACTGCTGCTTGTGCGGAGCGGCCTGCCTTTCCTTGGCCTGTGCACTCCTGTACGTGGTCCTATATTCATCCATTTTCTTCATGTAAGCCTCTGTCTGCTCCCCAAACAGAGAGTTACCTACTACAGGAAAATGCATGGCCTTAGTCTGGGTATCCTGTGAAAGGCTAGTACATCTGAGCCAAGCATGTCTTCTGAGAGACACAGATGTAGCCATGACTCTAGATGCCACATCATTGGAGTCCACAGCAGCATGAAATTGCATTTTGGATGCCTCAATTCCATCAGCAGCCACCACCTCCAGCTCCTTGGCTAGCTGGGGAGAGGCCTGTTTAGCCAGTTCCAGAACCGTGTCTCATCTGGATTTCTGGTACCTGGCTGTGTAAGCCATATATGTAGCCTGCCTGAATCCCAAAGAGGATGCCAAATACTGTTTTTTGGCCATGGCATCCACTTTCCTGGAGTCCTTATCCGGGGGGGGAGGGTGAAGCCAAAGGAATGTTACAGGCTGCAGCCTGCACTACCCCAACATGGTTGCAATGACTATAAAGGAACTCCACAGCTGAGCCTGATAACGAATACCTCCTGTCCATTCTCTTATCCACAGGTGGTACTGAATTAGGGGTTTGTAAAATTTTGTGTGTCTGTTGCCCCAAAGATTTATTTTATTTTATTTATTTTATTGGAGAGATCAGTTTTACAACCTTTGAGTCATGGACTCGTTTACAAAGGTACCTCGTCATTTGGGAGACAACAATTAAGTGAGTTTGGGACAGGGATGAACATACGGGTGAGATACATAAACACACTTGGAGATTACAGGCAGCAGTTATACTGGTACAAACATGTGTAGAGTTACACGCATTGTTACATAGCAATAGATACATCATACAACTAAACAAATTAGTCTTAGACAATTATGTAGTACCAAAACCGGTGCCAGGGGGCCGGGAGGGCTAAGGCGGGACCGGTTTAGGTAGCTACAAGCATTTACAGCATCGGCTGTCAATAATATGCTTATGGAGGGCGGTTTTGAAGCGGCCAATCCCCGGGATCGTGGAGATAGATTCAGGAAGGGAGCTGAACCAATGCGGGGCCAAGTGATGGAAGGATCTTTGGCAGCGAGAGGTCCTTGCTCTGGGAACAATGAAGGTGGCAGTGGAGGAGTTGCAGGTAGGCAGGGACCGGGCAGCCAGCTGCAAGGGTCCAGAGACCCCAGGAGGGCAAAGGCCTGACATGGACTTTTTGGCCAGCAGGCAGGTTTGATATTTCAGTCTTTCCTCAAGAGTGAGTATTTTTGTGGTGGAGTATAGCAGACAGGTGTGGGTTCTGCTGTGGGCACCGGTAAGGAGCCTACAGGCTTTGTTAATAGCGGTCTGGACTTTAGATAAGGCATAGGCGTCGGCAGCAGCGTAAATTGGGAGCCCGTAGTCAGCCAGCGATCACACCGATGAGGTGATGGCTAGTTTTAAAGAGGGATAGACAGCTTTTTGAACTCTAGGATGTCCATCATTTCCACAAAATCAGGCTCTTCATTCTCCTCTGCTGCTTCAACCAAGGGAAGCTGCAGGGTTTGTGCCACCTTTTTGTAGAACAAAAGGTGTGAAGGGGACTGAGAGAGCCTGGGAGTAGAGACACCTGAGGACCTGTCTGGGAAGACATTCTGTTCAATGGGCACATCCAGACCCCCTTCATCGTCATCATCATCATCGTCATCACCGGGATAGTCTTCGACTCCCTCCCACTCCTCATAATAAGCATCTGGGTCATAATCCGGAGGAGACGGATCCGACCGAACCAAGCGCCGAACCGGCGGTATCGGTTCAGACAGAACCGATCTAAGCAATTTGACAATACTAATCGCTTTGGCTATTTCGTCCGCGGTTGGAGAGTGAGATACAGGATCCGAACCAGCAGACTTGCGCTTTTTCTTTGACGGAACCGACCCCTTGGGGTCAGCTCTCCTTTTGCCCGAGGAGGTATCGCCTAGGTCAGTAGGCACCTCCTCAGGTTCGGCCGCAACCGAACTGGGCTGGCCATCCGGATCTACGGACTTCTCTGCCTCATTTTCCTTCAGCCTACTCAGTCTTTTATCTAGAGTGGTTTTAGGAAAGTTCTTAAAGATTTGACAGTCTGACTTGAGGAGGTCAAACCCCAGACAATAAACACAGATGAGGTGGGGGTCGGCCTTAGCAAAGGCCTCCCCACACTCAGTACAGTGTTGAAACCCAGTGGGACTGGTTTTCTTCTTGGGTTTCTCAGACATGGCCAACCTAACAAATTACCCTACAGAAGCTTTCAAGCCAGGTAATAAAGCAACCGATTGGTTACAAACCATGTCCGGACTTTTTAAAAGAACCAGCAAAAGTTTGGTTCTTTTTAAACCGATTGGTACTGGAACACCACACTAATCCCAGAAAGAGAGAAAAATTTTACAAAGTCTGTTCCAAACCGGACCGACTGGAAAGAAACCAAAGAAAGACAATTTCCACTCTTTTTAGCAAAATAAAACACAGTCAACTACCCATCTACATACTACCTGTACCATAGACAGAGTCTGGAAATCCGAAAATAACAAAAATATGCGTTTAAACCGAATGCGTTATTTTTCTTTTACCGAACCGAGCAGAGGAAATCTCCAAAGTGACTTCACTGCTAGGCAGAGTAAAGAATCTGACGGTTACAATGGAAAGTACCACAGACAGAGGTTTGAAAACCGAGCTAGAGCTCAACGTTCTATGCTTCTGCACAGAGTTAACTCTTTCCTCTCCGGGGCAGTTCAAGTGCTGGGGCTAACTGCATTATGTCTGAATACAGCAAGACTTCATGTTGTTTGAAACAGTTCATATAACAAATCAGTTAAATCTCTTGTAATACCTCCTGTGGGAGGGAGTACAGTGTCATGTGCTTTCCCAGCGGTCTTTCAAATGTTCTGTGTCCATTGTTTAAGCAAGCTATCATACGTTTAGTCTTGAGATCAAGTAATAGATCCTGATACCACTCTGCTTGCTTGGTCACACCAATGACGTAGGATAAGCTTTTTGACTGAGGCTGCCATAATGGCGATATGGTGTTTTCTTTCATTAACAGATATACCTCTGCAATCACCTATGATACAGGTTTCCGGCATGAAGAGATTTTCCAGACTCAAGGGAGGATCAGCCTTATCTTTGATCAACTACCATAGCGGCTGTGTGAGCTCACACTCTTAGAAGATATATAATGGAGATCCCCTAGCTCTGCAACACCTGGAGCAAAAGTCATCTTCTAACCTGCCCATCTTAAACAATTTGACTGACGTGTAAGAAATGTTATTTAGAATTAAGAACTGTGTCAATCTACTTCTGTTGTTTTTCATGTACTTGTATGTCTCTGTCCATATTTTACTCCAATCAAACTGTACATTCCGGGAATTCTGAATGCCAATAGGGACACTCCCAGTTTGATTTAGCAAGTCCATTTTCAAATATGGCTGAGCAGAGGGCCAATATGTCATGCAGTTGTGTGGCACACATCTCTAGGGCTCGGAGTACTGGTGTTGAGGGGGAGGGCCTAGATCTTGTGCTAAGGAATGTATTGACTGCATAAATTTAAAGGCTGTTCTGTCTGTGACTTGGTATTGGGTTTTAAAAGAGGTAAAGGATACTGGCTGTCCTGCTAGGGTGAGGTGTGCCACCGCTGGGATCTCTAAGTTTGGCCAGAAAGAGGGGCTAGTAGCTTTCTTAGCTATTTTAAAGTTGGAGTTGTTGAGGATCAGCTGCGCTAGAGACTTCATAGGTTTCAAACCTAGAAAATGAAAGAGCTGCTGGTGCACTTAAATATTTGTTCCAGCAACTGTTCCTTTTAAATTATTGTATAATTTAGCATGGAGTATGTATTGCAGAATTGTGGGCTCAAGCTGTATCTGGCTGCAGACTGATTGTTTGATCCTTAACCAGTGAGGGATGTACTCATCCAGGCTAGTGTCCGTGGTTAGTAGTGTCCATTTCATATTTGCTGGCATGGGCTGCAAAATAACAGAATATGAAATGCAGCAGTCTAAGGTCTTGTTGTTTTGACTGAACCAGCATAACATTGGTGCAATGCTGTCCCCTATGAATTGTGCAATCTTAGCAAGTAAGACATTAAACCACTTTACATGGTTAATGGATGTAGTACTCTAGGGAGGACATTAATTTTTATGACACTGATGTGTCCCCTCAGTGTGACAGGCAGGATGGCCCATCTCTCAAGGTCTTGTGTTATTCTGGCAACAACAGTGTCTTAAGTTGTGCTTTACTATTTTGCTAGGCTTTCTGCAGAGGTCAATACCTAAATATCGGATCATCAGGGGACACAAGGCCAAGGTCAAGGATTTCTCCTTTGCAGACAGCTGCATTTAGTGGGAAAACAACTGTTTTATCAATATTTGGTTTATAGTCTGCTAGGGAGCTAAAGATATTTACAGTGTCTAAGGCTGCTAGGATGGACGTGGAAGGGTAGGAGATATGTAAGAAGATATCATCCATGTAAATGGATACTTTGTAGGCCTCGTGCCCTATCCTGATGCTCTGAACCTCAGAGTTGGATCTGAGGCTCAATACAAAAGCTCAAGATAAAGGTTGAATGAAAAGTGGGAACAAGGGGCAGCCCTGTCGAGTGCCTCTTGTCAAACGGAAAGAGTAGAAGACACCATTGCAGTAAACCTGAGCAACAGGATAGGAGTATGGTGTTGCTATCCAGGTGAGAAACTCTGCTGGGAACCCGAATTTACTGAGAGTTTTGCGTAGGTAGACCAATGAGACTCTGTCAAAGGTTTTCTCCACATCCAGGGAGTCAAACACTGCAGGGGTGCCAGGCTCCCCAGATGCAGAGAAGATGTAAGCCAATCCCCGTAAGTGGTCTGACGACAACCACCCCCCGGCATAAACCTGACATGCTTGGGGTCAATTAGATTATTCCAGACTAAGTACTCTGGGCACCAAAACCTTTGCAAGCATTTTCATGTCCTGATTAATCAGGGAAATTGGATAATAACTGGTGACTTGCTCGGGGTCTTTCCTGGGCTTCAGGATTAGGGTAATTGTGGCTTTGGTGGGCTCTCTGTTGTGTATGCCCTTGGAGTGCATGTATTCAAAGGTCTTGGTCAGCAAAGAAGTCAGTTCCGGCTCGAAAAGCCTGGTAAAAGATATTCAAAAACCCATTAGTGCTGGGAGCCCTATCTACTGTGAGGGATTTTATGGCTTCTTTGATTTTCCCGAGGTACATGCGAGCTGCTAGGAATTACTGCTACTCCTCTGAGAGTTTTGGCAAGGAAATGTTATTAAGATAGGTATCTATGTTGGCTGGGTGTGGTAAGGGCTGGGAGTCAGTATAAAGCTCCATGTAATTACCATGGAATTGTTTCACTATGTCATTTTGCAATGTGTAAAAAGGCAGTCTCTTCTGTGGGTGAATGGCATGGATGATTTGTGCTGCCACCTGTTTCCTGAGGTGGACTGCCATCATTTTCCCTGCCTTTTCCCCAAGACTTACATATTTCGTATTAGTGTGGAATATGGCATGCTCAGCCTTCTCCCAGTTTAGTTCTTCATACCGGGCTCTCGGGGAATGTAGGCATAACCATGCAGGTTCTGTTGTGTTAGACCTGAGAGTTTTCTCTGTCTGCCTAATACGGGTTAAGAGAACCTGAGCTTTCTGCTCCCTCTTCCGGGTAGTGGCAAGTCTAATAATTTCTCCCTGCAAGCTGTCACTTGAGAGCTGCCCATAGTATACCCAACTTCTCCATGGAGTTCTGGTTATTTGTAATGAAGTCAATGATAGCTTGCCTAATTTTATCTCAGGTCTGCTTGTCTTTGAGAAGTTGATTATTAAGTCTCCAACTGGCATCTCGATCTGAACCACTCAGAAATGCATGTTGTAGAAGAACTGGAGAGTGATCAGAAATGACCATGGGTAGGGTTTTAGCTATGTGTAGTCTGTGCAGAAATGCTGGACTTACAAGGTAGTAACTGAGCCTGTAGAAGGCAGTGTGGGGGATTGAGTAAAATGTGCAATCCTTCGTCTGGGGATCCAGCATCCTCCGGGGGTCTATTAAGCCCAGGGGTCTGTAAGTTCTCTCAGGGTACACTCTGCCAGGGTGAGCCCCCCTCCCCATCTGGGCTTAGATCTGTCCAGCTCATTGTTTAATGTTAGGTTCCAATCTCCTGACAGCAGCAGGGGGAGGTGTGTATATGGGGCGAGGGTAGATAGGAGGTTTGTAATGAACTGGGTGGTGTCTTTACTAGGCCCATATATGATAGCCAAGACTAGTTTGGTTTGATCTAACTTACCTATTAATATAGATACCAGTCCTCTGGATCTGGCATTGAAGTAGTCAGTTGAAAATTGTCATTTCTGGGGAAGAGAGTTCTAACCCCCTGTTGTGTGACACTGCTTCCTTCACTAAACGATTGCCCTACTCACACACACCTAAATAAGTCAGCCTCAGCCTCGAGCAGATGGGTTTCTTGCAGCATAATAATTTGTCCTTGCTGGCCTACAAGTGTTGAAGTGTCTGATATTTCTTGTTCTTAGACCTAGCCCCCTTAATATTCAAAGTGAGGTATGTAGTACCCTTACTCATTTTTTTTCCTAACCATGCATTCCCATGTTAGATTCCTCCTCCTCCCCAAACCACTATGTACAAAGCACCATGTTCAACGAATTCCATTTTACCTGAGTAAGAATCCCAACTGCCATGCTTCTGACAACTCGAGTTTCCCCAAGATCCCATCGTATTCTCTATACCTCCTCCTGAACTACCCTATTACAGATTTTGGTATCACCTTCAAGAAGATATACCTTCCCTTGTAGTTCTTCTGCGATGTCACTTATGAAGACACTGAAGAGGACCGGTCCCTGTACTGAGCCCTGCAGCACCCCAGCTGGTCACTCTTCCATCATTAGCGTGAGTGCCATTAACCACCAACCTCTGATGCCTACCCGTTAAAACGGTTTCTAAACCAATTCATCACTCTGTATTGTACCCATAGGCTGCTCAATTTCTTAATCAGTCTCTTGTGTGGCAGCGTCGAAGGCCTTCCTAAAGTCCAGATAGGCCACATCTACTGCCATCCTCTGATCTACTTCCTTAGTCACACAGTCGAAAAAAAAACAATCAGAATTGTCTGACATGACCCCCATGTGAAGTCATGCTGCCTGTGGTCTTGCAGGCGATTACAGTCAAGATACACTACCAGCCTTTCCATCAGCAGGGTTTATATTAACTTCCCCAACACTGCAGTGACACTGGTCAGCCTATATTTGTTAGCCTCCTCCCTGCTGCCGACCTTATGTAGAAAGACGTCTGCTGTCTTCCAGTCCTCTGTAACCAGGCCCATTTCCAGTGAACTGTTGAGTAAGGCCATCAGTGGGGCAGCTGGCACCTCCCAGAGTTCCTTTAGCACTCTTGGGCGTATACCATCCGGTCCCATAGCCTTGTCCACCTTCAGAGCTGCAAGTGCCTTCAGGACTCTTTCTTCTGAAAACTGACTTGTGTCCACCACCCCCATTCCTGCCGTTTCCTGGTAGACACCCCACCCCCCCGTGAAAACTGAGAAGTGTCTGTTCAGAAAGGCAGCTTTTTGTTGGTCCTCTTCTGCACAGTCTCCCCCTGCTACCCTCCTTGTCATCTCTATACCTGCCCTTGTTTTCCTGGTCTCACTTATGTACCTGAAGAAAGGCTTATTCCCTTTAGCTATCTCTTCCTTTGGCTATCCTTTCCTCTATCTGCGCCTATGCTCCCTTCAACGCCTTTACCACTTCCCTGTTTTACTTGGGAAACCTCCCTATTCTCTTTTCTCAGCGTTTCCTTATACCTCCTGAATGCCACCTGGATGTTACTCATAAACAAACAGAGACGGTCACAATTTCCACTCTTAATGTGAAACTACACATACTGCAATCATTCTATCCATTTAGTGGAAGAGTCTTTAGAAAGCTCAAACCTGTTAACCAGATAATAACACAAGATTAGAGGCATAATGACTCCATTTTAACATTTGTGAAGCATGTGCTTCATACTGTCTCATAATGTTGTGGCTTGAGTCTGCCACAGGCGAAGGGGATACTATGAAGTCATGCCAAGTGGTTAGCTCCATCTTATAAGGAGAGAAAAAAATCCCCTCCCTCAATCATCAGTAGTAAACCAAGTCACATACGTATTTATAATTAAACAGATATATCCCACGAGTCTTCATCAGTAACACTGCGCAGGACCTAGAAGGCAGAATTTCCCTATTCGATGATGATTTATTTATTTATTTAGCTTTTGTTAACCAGGTAAGTACACTAGACAAGACAATTGCCTATTTTCAGGTACGACCCGGGAGAGTACAGGAATTACAGATTTAGATACATAGGACGACATGGTACAGATTAAGAACAGTTTACAAGTCATGAGAGGGCAACATAATACAGATTAAGACAATTCACAAGTCATCATGAGGCATAGTTTTGTTCAATAAGTACACAACAGAGTAACTAATGGGGTGCTTCAGGTGTTATGAAACTCTGTAACAGAGTGGACACGCCAGAGGGTGTAGAAAGAATGAGGAGGGACCTGCAGAAGCTTGAAGAATGGTCAAGGTTTTGGCAGTTGACATTCAATGCAAAGAAGTGCAAGATAATGCATATGGGCACAAAAACCCTGGAACAACATATCAGTTGGGGG
The DNA here is from genome assembly GCA_016271365.2 of Neoceratodus forsteri. Classification (NCBI taxonomy): domain Eukaryota; kingdom Metazoa; phylum Chordata; order Ceratodontiformes; family Ceratodontidae; genus Neoceratodus; species Neoceratodus forsteri. Next base: position 827,218,686 of record CM057449.1, read on the forward strand.
GTGAGGATATAGCATGCACAAAACAGGAAAGGGGCCGTGGGGTTATCATCTCTGATGACCTCAAGGTAGGGAAACAGTGTGACAAGGCAGCAGGTAAAGCAAATTGGATGCTGGGATGCATAGGCAGGGGCATCACCACCAGGAAAAGAGAGGTCATAATTCCACTATACAAGACGCTAGTGAGGCCCCAACTGGAGTACAGTGTACAGTTCTGGAGACCTTACCTACGTAAGGACATAGACAGAGTAGAGAAGGTTCTGAGGAGGGCAACAAAGATGGTACAGGGATTGCATCACAAGTCCTATAAAGACAGGCTGAAGGACTTGACTATATAACTCCCTGGAGGAGAGGAGGGAGAGAGGGGATATGATAGAGACATACAAGTACCTTACAGGGAGGAACAGGGTGCAGGAAATACAGGTTACTCACCTGTAACAGGAGTTCTAGGAATGGTATATGTTGTTCATCCACACTGTCTGGCAGGTTCCTTGCCAATTTAAATCTTGCCGGAAGGTCTTCAAGCTGGCTCCTCCCACCCACCCGGGTGGTAAAACTCTCGGCTCCGCCCCATGACGCCAGAACTAGCCCGCTGGAAGCCAGGTTGTGCAGGCCGGGGCCGGGAGGTCGGAGGGAGTGTAGTGAACAACATATACCATTCCCAGAATTCTGTTACAGGTGAGTAACCTGTATTTCTAGGGACATGGATATGTTGTTCATCCACATTGTCTGGCAGACTCCTAGCAGTTCTCCGGGAGGAGGGAGGCAAGGCACACACCCCCTACTTGGGAAATAAAGACTGGAGAACCGAGGCCCCAAAACCAGCATCCCGGTGTGACTCAAGGTCGATGTGGTAGTGGGTGATGAAGGTGTGTGCTGACTTCCAGGTAGCAGCTCTGCAGATTTCCTGGATAGGGACATCCCTGGAAGCTGCCACCGATGCAGCGGTATGGTGGGTAGAATGAGATCTTATCCCTCTGGGAGGCTCCATGCCTGCCAACCTATAGCAGAGATCTATGCAGGAGGTGACCCACCTGCCTATCATCCGCTTGGCTGCAGGTCTGCCAGGTGCAGCTTCAGCGTAGGTGACAAACAGCTGGCGAACCTCTCCCCGAACTTCAGCCATCCGCTCCTTGTAGTAAGCGAGCACTCTCCTAGGGTCCAAAGTATGGAGCCTATATTCGGCCTCCGAGGTGTGATTGGGGTAGAATACCGGCAGAGTCAACACCTGGTTAAGGTGAAAATCCGACACCACCTTCGGAAGGAATCCTGGTAGGAGCAGGACAACCTTGTCCCTGTGGAAGACCAGATAAGGAGACTCGATGGAAAGCGCCTGGAGCTCTCCCATCCTTCTGGCTGACGTGATAGCCACCAAGAAGGCGGTCTTCCACGACTGGTGAGAGATGTCACACCTGTGCATAGGTTCGAATGGCTTGCCCATGAGCTTAGCTAATACCAGCAGTAGATCCCACGGAGGTGGGGGGTACTTGCACTGGAGGGGATATGTGATCAACCTTCTCCTGCGCCACCGACTGCTTCCCGGCCCACGCCCGGTAATCAGATATGGCTGCCAGGTGCACCTTAAGGGTCATCGACCGAAACCCTTGCTGAGAAACGGACCACAGGTAGTCCACAATGCTAGCCAAGGAACAGGAGGAAGGGTCCATGCCCTTGCCCTGACACCAAATGGAGAATCTCTTCCATTTGAAGGCGTAGCATTTTCTGGTCGACTCTTTACGGGAAGCCTCAACAACGTTGAGGTCCTTGTCGGAAAGACCCAAGGCCTGGAACTCTAGCCGCTCAGGAACCAGGCCATCAGGTGCAGGGATTGAAGGTCCGGATGGAATACCTTCCCCTGATTGACTGAGATCAGGTCCGGGCGGGCTGGAAGCCGCCTCGGGAGCCTGGAGCTGAGACTGAGGAGATCTGGATACCAAACTGGCGGGGCCAGTCTGGGGCTACCAGAATCACCTGCGCCTTGCCCCTCCTTGCCTTGAGAAGCACCTTGTGGATCAAGGGAAATAGGGGAAAGGTGTAGAAGAGGCCCGGGGTCCACGGCCTCGAGAAGGCATCCCCCTGCAGCGAGCCCTGCTGAGGGAGGCGGGCATGAAACAATCTCAGCTTCGCATTCTCCCTGGAGGCAAACGGGTCTGCCTGAGGCGTGCCCCAGTGGGAGAACAGATCTTGTACTACCTCCAGCAGGAGAGACCACTCGTGGGACATAGCCCCTATCCGGCTTAGGGCATCGGCCAGGGTGTTGGAGGCTCCTGCCACATGAATGGCAAGGAGATCCGCCTCCAGGCTGCGCACGAGTGACCAAATGCGGAGAGCTTCCCTGCACAGAGGCATGGAGCGCGTCTCGTCCTGGCGGTTTAGGTAGTACATGGTCGTGGTATTGTCCATCTGGACCTGAACCACTTGACCCCATAAAAACGGAGTGAAGGCGTTAAGGGCTAGACAAACCGCTCGAAGCTCCAGCAGGTTGATGTGGCATCGGGACTCCCGAGGGGACCAGAGGCCGTGTGCTCTGTGCTCCCCCAGATGGGCACCCCAACCCATCAGAGAGGCATCGGTAAATAGAGAGACCGTTGGCTCGGAGCGGACAAACAGGATGCTGTCCTGCAGATGTGCTGGAACGGTCCACCACTGGAGAGCATTCCACATCCCCTGGGTCACTGTCACTAGCTGATCCAGAGGATTAAAGTGCTGTGACCATTGACGGGCCAGAAACCATTGAAGGGAACGCATGTACCAACGGGCCCAACGGACCACGTTGGTGCAGGCCGCCATGAGGCCCAGGAGGTGCAGGAAGTCCCGGGCAGGGCGCGACTGCCCAACCTGAAACGATTGGGCAAAGGAGGAAAGAACCTCGGCCCTGTCTGCCGGGAGCTGTGCTCTGGCTCATAGAGAGTCGAGCTCTGCTCCGATGAATTGGATCACCTGCTTTGGCACGAGTTCCGATTTGGCCTCGTTGATGAGGAGGCCAACCTGAGAGCAAACTTGGAGGGCCAGATCTCTGGACTGCTCCACCTCCGTTCTGGAGGGGGCTGAAATCAGCCAGTCGTCCAGGTAGGGGTACATCTGGACCCTTCGGCGCCGCAGGAATGCTGTCACCACTGCCATGCATTTGAAGACCCCGGGAGCCAGGGAAAGGCCGAAGGGCATGGCCTGAAACTCGTAGAGGGATCCCTCTGCCCTGAAGCGGAGGAATCTCTGGTGGGATGGATGGATTGGGACGTGAAAGAACGCGTCCTGGAGGTCCAGAGAACAGAACCACACGCCTCATTCCAAGGATGGGATTATCTGAGCCAGAGTGACCATCCTGAAGGTCCGAGACCTTAGGAACCTGTTCAGGTCGTGCAGATCGAGAATGGGACGCCAGCCCCCCATCCGTTTTGGGACCAGGAAGTACCTGGACACAAACCCCGGGTCTGGAGAAGGATCCCCCACCTTCCTGATCACCTATTTTTCGAGGAGCAGGGCGATATCGGCTTGGCGAGTTGACAAAGAGGCTGCGGACCCCGTAGCCCCCCGAGGGGTAATGGCTCAGAAGGGAGGGGCCTGCTCGAACTCCAGGGGCAGGCCCTTTCCTACCACTTCCAACACCCAATGGTCCATGGTGATAACAGACCAGGCGGAAAGGAAGTGGCGGGGCCGTCCCCCCACGGGGGGAGCCAAGGGGAGAGTGACGAGGCTGGGGGTGACACCCCAACTCGTCACTGGGCAGGCTTAGAGGAGAGACCGGCCGAGGGACCTCCTGGCCTTTTACCTCCCTGCTTCCTATTGGAGGAAGCTGCGGGCTTGGGTTTGGGATGTCAAGCGCGAGCCTGCTGGCCCTGTTGGGCCGGACGTGCCGCAGGCGCAGAAGGACGAAAGGACTTATGCTGCTTTTGTCGGCGGCCCTTGTCCTTCTGGGTGGAGGCGACCGAGTCCAGAGTGGCACTGGACTTTTCGATCCACTGGAGGTGACCTTCTACTCCAGGGCCGAAGAGGTCAGTCCCCAGGAAGGGGACATCCGCCAGTTTGTGCTGAGTATCCGCCGTGAAGGTGGATATCCTCAGCCATGCTCTGTGGTGCATGGCCACCGCGGCCGCAACCGATCTGGCACAGGAGTCTCCAATGTCCAGAGCCGTTTGGAGCTGCTGTTTAGCCACCGCCCTTCCCTGGTCCCGTACCTGCTGTACTGTGGTCTGCAGGTCGGCCGGGAGATGAGGGATCACCTCATCCAGGGAGCCCATGAGGGCGTGGGAGAAGTGTGCCATCAGCACGGCCGAGCTGGCCTGGCGGAGTCCAAGGGGGGACGCAGTGTATACCTTGCGCCTGGCATAGTCCAGCTTTTTGGACTCCTTGTCGGGGGGGCTTGTCCACATCCCTAGCATTCCCGGAACACCGGAAAACGCTGTCAGTGACCAACCCCTTGGCGGAGGGGTGTTCCGAAAAACCAGGCAAAGAGCTGGTAGGAACTGCATACTTCCTGGCCATCCTGGCCAAAGGCGCAGAACAGGAAGCAGGCCGCTGCCAGAGCTCCAAGGCTGGGTCAACAATGGCTTCAGCCACCGGAAAGGTCTCCGTGGGTCAATCCCCTCGGTCCAGTATCTCCGTGAGGGGATACTTGGCCCACTTGGATACAGGCTTGAGCTGCATCCCGGTGGACTCCGAGATGAGCCGAAGCAGACCCATGAAGGACGCTGGGCTTTCATCCATCGACTGGCCCCCGGAGGACTCCAGGTCAATGGGCCTGGAGAACAGGGAGGAGTCCTCGTCGGACTCCGCGAAGAGCTGCCTGGGGCCTGAGCCACCCTCTACCTGCCAAGGACGGTCGGGAGTGAGGGTGACCGACAACCTGTGGGGCAGGCCCTGACCCGACCGAGAGTCTTTGGTCGGCGCTCCCGATTTCGGTTGTGGATGCGGAGGTTCCACCACAATCGGTGGGGCAGCTGGTTTTGGCCGAACAACCGGCCCAGGCTTGGGCACCTCGGCTACAGCGAGGGGTTGTTTCGGCCGCTCGGGTGACAGCCACTTGATGGCCGGGAAGGCGGCAGGCATCGGCTTGTCCCGGACAGAGTAATTGCTGCCACATCAGGTCCTCGAAGCGTCCGACCAATTTGGCGCAGAAGCCCTCCTCTCCGAGGAGGAAGACGAGGACTGCGGCGCGCCACTTACTTTAGTGCCGACCGAGACCACCGATGTCGGTAGGATCGGCTGGACCGAGAGGACGCCCAAGACCGAGAACCTCGTGTTTCCGAGGATGGGTCTGGGAAGGACGGGACACCCGCCTTCCCTTGGCTCGAAGCTTAACCGGGACCGCGGCACCGGAGGCGCAGGCAGGTCCTCGGTCTCCACCGGGGAACCAGTGAAGAAGGGTTGTCGGCTTCACCGTGCGACAGCCCGTCCGCACGGGTTGAGAAAAATCTCGACGCTGCCGACTGGGTGTCTCGGCCGCTGACCTGACAGGGACACCGTGAAGCCAGCAGCCTTAGCCGCAACCTCGACTGAAGTCGAGTGTCAACTGTCCGGGGAAGGGGACCTCTCCCGCTCCCACGAACGCAGACGATGGGACTTACCTTTTGAGTCCTTCTTTTTTGACCGAGAGAAATGTCCTGATGGACCCTCTCCCTTCATGGAAAGGGATTGGCAAAGCTCCTTGAAAGAAGTTGAATATGAGGTACCCAGAGAGAGTGGGATAAATGCCGTGACCGAGGAAGAGGATGATGCGGCCTGTGCGACCTCCTCCACGAGGGCATCTGCTTTCGAGTTGCTCAGCCGAGCCAGCCCTTGTAATAGCTTCAACGGGCCTCCTTCAACTTCACCGGCGGTAGCACTTCGGGTGCCCAAAGCCGTAACCGGGCAGCGGATTCCAGGCCGCTGGGCCGAAATGAACGGCAGGCCAACTCGCAGGCTCATGGGTCATGGTCTAGGCCAAGGCAGTAGACGACGTGGAGTGCGGGTCCATCCTGACATTTTTTGCCCACAAGGGCACTGCCGAAATCCGGGAGTCGATTTGTCCATCATAGCCGCGGGGGAGAAACTTGACCAAAGTCTTGAAAATTTTAAAATAAGTTTCGGGCGAACCGAAGAATTAGGATCCAGTCTACACGCAGCGTGTTAAGGAGGGAACCTGAGTTTCCAAGCAGTAAGGAAGATCTGGCATCATGGGGCGGAGCCGAGAGTTTTACCACCTGGGTGGGTGGAAGGAGCCAGCTTGAAGACCTTCCAGCAAGATTTAAAGCAGCAAGGAACCTGCCAGACAGTGTGGATGAACATATCCATGTCCCTAGAATACACCATTTTCCAGCGAAAAAGATGTTCCAGGACTAGAGGGCACGGGATGAAGTTGGAGGGAGGGCGATTCAGAGGAAACATGAGGAGAATTTCTTCACAGAAAAGGTGGTGGACAAGTGGAACACCCTGCCAGAGGAAGTGGTGTGGGCTGAAACAATCATGGGATTTAAGAATGCATGGGACAGACATAAGGAAATTCTGGAGGTCAGGGGTGGCAACAGACTTCTAGAAAAACCTAAAGTGAACTTACAAGCTCAAATGGCCAGACTGGGTGGGCCATAGGCCCTTATGTGCTGACAGTGTCTACGTATCTACGTATCTATGAGCAGATAGATAGCCCACGAACCTCAGCGGCATCACTACTTATTTCCCTCTGCACTACAGCCCTCCTAAAACACCATGCACCCACTTCTCACAGTTTGGGACAAACAAGGAGAGAGTTTGTATTCATTCCTTATCATATTCAGCCTTTTCTTCCTGTCCCCCAAAACTGAATTTAATATAACTGACTACATCTCCAGCCTCGGGGCACTGGCAGCCATGACATCTGCCTAAAGCAGATACTGCTGAGTAAGATGCCACCTCAGAAGTGTCATAAAATGCTCTCATTTGATGCCAAGTTCCCTTTACACCATTAGCAGCTCAGGAGAAGGAATCCAGGGAAAGTTGTGTCTTTGCAGAAGACACAAGCTCTGTGGACGGGTAGATAAAGATGAGGGAATTAGGGAGGTATAGAATGACCTGCAAAAGCTGGAGAGTTAGTCTAAGGTCCGGCAATTGAAATTCAATGCCAAAAAGTGCAAGGTGATTTGCTCAGGGAACAAAAACCCCAAGAGAGAGTACTGGATGGGAGGGGTAAAGCAGAGCACTACGGCCAAGGAAAGGGACCTAGAAGTCATCATTAGTGACTCCTTTAAACAATCAAGCTAGTGTAACAACGCCTAAAGTAAAGAGGATGCTGGGACGTATCGGAAGGGGTAGTCACGGTAGACTAAACGAGGTATTACTACCTCTTCATAGTTCATTGGTGAGGCCACACCTGGAATATTGTGCACAGTTCTGGAGCCCTCACCTTAGGAAAGATAAGGACAGGCCAGAGATGGTGCAATGAAGGGTGACCAGGATGATTCAGGGCCAGCAGAGCAGATCTTACGTGGATTGGCTTAAGGTACCGAACATGTACTCGCTGGAGACCAGAAGAGAGAGAGGTAATATGATACAGACCTTCAAGTTCCTGAAAGGAATAAACAAGGTGAATTGTGAGGAACTATTTGGCATGAGTAACAGTTTAAGGACACAGGACATGAGTGGAAACTCATGGGAGATTCAAGAGGGATGTCAGAAAGTTTTATTTTACAGAAAGCATGGTGGAACAGTCTCTGCCAGCTGAGGTGGTGGGCACCAAAACCATAGATGGATCGAAGCACAGCTGAAACAGAATGAAGGGTATTGTAGCTACTCATGGTGATAGCAGTAGGAAGAGGAACAGGGGGTGGATAATGAGGGCCCTGTATGGACAAAAGGTCCTGAGTTTGATAGGGAACTACGGGCAGACTGGATGGACATTGGCCTTTTTTCTGCCATCACTGTTTATGTTTCAAACTATGCCAAGGCCAGTCTGCACTCTGTCACTCACAGGCATTTCAGACAATGAGGCAGTTACACTGGCGCTCTAGCTCTGATGCAGTGTATGTTGAGCATGCACAGCCATGCTGCTCTTGCAGCAGATGGCGTTCTCCTCATTCCACAACCCTGCTGCTTGTCCTGGGGTCCAGGCTCATCTTGGTTGCGCCCAGCGGCATGGATCCTGAAGTCCCAGTTCTGACCATGATTTTTCTGTCAGTCCTGGGGCCAGGATTGTGGGACCACTCAAGCAGCATTAGCTGCAATGCTGAACGAGTTCATGTTCGACTCCCACCCGGGGCTCCTGATGGTGCCCTTCCCGTTTCCAGTCCTGGGGCACAGGAGAGTAAAGAGTTCAACATAAGGCTGAAGAAGGCAATGCTTGGGACTGTAACCCATAATGTAAGCCCCCAGAAATATGGGGGGGGGGGCGCTACATATAGAAGGCATTGCCGCATTTCTAATTCACATTGTCTTATCCTTTGTTTCCTATCTGTATGTCTCTATTTTTGTTTTTTGAGCTACTAATCTTAAAAACACATCAACTTTGTATGTAGCCCTCTGCTGTGTCTTCACAGATGCTCCACACAGCCTCCAGCAACTGTATCCTCTTATCAGTCCTGGCTGCCTACTTATCCATTCTTGATTGTTTTCTTTTCGTGAATTGTTTGCTTCTGTTTATTTATCTATTCAAGCATTTAACTAGGAAGGCATACTGAGCAGGCTACTGCTCGATTCCAGATGTGTCCTGGCTGAGAGGGGTACATACAGCTGAGGTAGGTAAAACAACGTATCATACACAGTACATAGTGCAAGTACCTAAGTAAGGACATACCCAATACAATAGGCACCAAATATAGAGGCAAAGAATAAACATGAGAGAACAAGTTGATACTGACACAAACGGGCACAGTTTAAATACATACATTAAATATATTATGAGTAGGTAGGCAAACATTAAATGAACATAGACTGCACGACCAAGGCTGTTACACTGTGGGCTGTTAGAAGGCCGTGCTGCAAGAGCAGGTAGGGGAGAAGTGAGTGAGGAGCATGGAGTTAAGATCGCATGGGAGGAGAAGTGACCAATGTTTGCTGGGAGGTTCCACATCTTAGGCATGGCTGGGGGGAAGGCTGCCTGTCCGCAGCACTGGTTCTATGAGGGACAACTAGAATCCGTGAGTCATTGTTTCTGGGTGAATAAACTTGGGTGCTAGCGTTGTTTAGGGCAGAGGAGTGGTGGGAGGGAGCAGCTGGGACCAGTATTTGGCCGAGATTTTGGCACTGTGGGAGTGCCTACGGTAATCTAGAGATGCAAGATTCATAGATTGGTAGAGGGTACAGTGATGGGTGGAGTATGGGCAGTTCGGGACAAAGTGACAGAAAGAATGGAAGAGGGGATCTAGTTTAGAATTCAATGCGCTCTGTATTTTTGCAGGAATATTGATGATGTAATATTTGGATGTAATTGTATTTGGTTGCTATGTACACTGTGTATAGCTAATATGTATACTGTTCAGTTTTAACTTGTCCTCTATGTATTCATGTACTGCTCCCATTTACCCCCGGTACACATCTGGAAATGAGCTATACTGCTCAGTAAGCATTCCTGGTGAAACTCTTGAAAAAATAAAATAAAATGCTCCAATCAGTTACATCATTACCTGGAAGCAGGAAGTGGCTGCTGATGCTGATACTGATATGTGCATATGCTGCTACACGGAAGAAAATGGATCAGCTCCTCAATGGGCTCTATTTTCACCACATACATTAAATATATTATGAGTAGGTAGGCAAACATTAAATGAACATAGACTGCACGACCAAGGCTGTTACACTGTGGGCTGTTAGAAGGCCGTGCTGCAAGAGCAGGTAGGGGAGAAGTGAGTGAGGAGCATGGAGTTAAGATGCGGCGGGGAGGAGAAGTGACGAATGTTTGCTGGGAGGGGGTTCCACATCTTAGGCATGCGGTAGCTAAAGGCTGCCTGTCCGGCAGCACTGGTTCTATGAGGGACAACTAGAATCCGTGAGTCATTGTTTCTGGGTGAATAAACTTGGGTGCTAGCGTTGTTTAGGGCAGAGGAGTGGTGGGAGGGAGCAGCTGGGACCAGTATTTGGCCGAGATTTTGGCACTGTGGGAGTGCCTACGGTAATCTAGAGATGCAAGATTCATAGATTGGTAGAGGGTACAGTGATGGGTGGAGTATGGGCAGTTCGGGACAAAGTGACAGAAAGAATGGAAGAGGGGATCTAGTTTAGAATTCAGTGCGCTCTGTATTTTTGCAGGGAATATTGATGATGTAATATTTGGATGTAATTGTATTTGGTTGCTATGTACACTGTGTATAGCTAATATGTATACTGTTCAGTTTTTAACTTGTCCTCTATGTATTCATGTACTGCTCCCATTTACCCCGGTACACATCTGGAAATGAGCTATACTGCTCAGTAAGCATTCCTGGTGAAACTCTTGAAAAATAAAATAAATGCTCCAATCAGTTACATCATTACCTGGAAGCAGGAAGTGGCTGCTGATGCTGATACTGATATGTGCATATGCTGCTACATGGAAGAAAATGGATCAGCTCCTCAATGGGCTCTATTTTCACCACATACATTAAATATATTATGAGTAGGTAGGCAAACATTAAATGAACATAGACTGCACGACCAAGGCTGTTACACTGTGGGCTGTTAGAAGGCCGTGCTGCAAGAGCAGGTAGAGGGAGAAGTGAGTGAGGAGCATGGAGTTAAGATGCGCCGGGGAGGAGAAGTGACGAATGTTTGCTGGGAGGGGGTTCCACATCTTAGGCATGCGGTAGCTAAAGGCTGCCTGTCCGGCAGCACTGGTTCTATGAGGGACAATTAGAATCCGTGAGTCATTGTTTCTGAGTGAATAAACTTGGGTGCTAGTGTTGTTTAGGGCAGAGGAGTGGTGGGAGGGAGCAGCTGGGACCAGTATTTGGCCGAGATTTTGGCACTGTGGCACAGCAAAGCATACAAGTAGTGGTATAAGTAAGAGGAGCCACTGAATAACTGCAACCAATGATACTGCAGGCTGGAGCACCTAAAATGGTGCATAGGAGTGCCACATACACAGCAGATTGGAAAAAGCAGGAAGACAGAAAAGACACACGGGAAGAGAACATGGGGTCAGAGAAGAAAACATTACTCACCTGTAGTAATATTGTTTCTTCCAAAGGGATCCACTAATATTATTACTTCTTGCAGTGCTCCTTTAAGCCAGCACTGCCCCGGAGCCAAATGGAATGCTATGCTAATAATGGAATCTTAAGAGCGTGCATCAAATTCAAAAATTGCTCAGGCTAACTGCCTACATTCTAATCTCAGATTTCTTAGGAGCCTGCAAAGAGGCCATAGTAACATATAATTGGAACAGAAATAGAAAAAAGGTGCCCCAACTGGGGCAAATAGTAAACATTAAATCACAGGAAAAAAAGAGAGAAAAATGTTCCTTTTTCTTAATGTCAGATTCACCTAAGGAAAAAGACAGACAAGTTATAAAACATTACTAAAAAGTGCCAGCAGATGGCATACCACTCCAAGTATACATACAATCAGCACTAGAGAGGATTTTTTTATTTTTACTGATTCTGCCAAGGGAGGCAGGGTGGGAAGAACAGGTTACTCACCTGTAACAGTAGTTCTAGGAGTGGTATATGTTGTTCATCCACACTTCTTGGCATGCCCCTTTCCCCTTTAAATCTTGCTGGAAGTCTTCAAGCTGGCTCCTCCCACGCACCCGGATGGTATAATCCTCGGCACCGCCCTGTGACGCCAGATCTTAGCCTGCTGGAAGCCAGGTTGTGTGTCCGCAGCCGGGGAGGTCAGGTGCGTCTGTGTGGATGAACAACATATACCACTTCTAGAACTACTGTTACAGGTGAGTAACCTGTTCTTCTATGAGCGTGGATATGTTGTTCTATCCACACTACTTGGCAGACTCCAAACAGTTTTCCGAGAGGAGGGAGGCAAGGCGCACACCCCCTCATAGTTACTTTGGGAACAGAGATTGGAGAACAGAGGCCCCAAAACCAGCATCCTGGTGTGACTCAAGGTTGATGTGGTAATGGGTAATGAGGGTTTTTCCTAACTTCCAGGTAGCAGCCCAACAGATTTCCTGGATAGGGATGTCCCTGGAAGCAGCCACCGATGCAGCAGTACGGCGGGCACAATGAGCTCTTATCCCTCTGGGGCTCCTTGCCACGCCAACTCTGCTGAACCTATGCATGATGTAATCCATCCGCAATGGTCTGTTTATGGCAGGTCTGCCAGAAGCGTTTGAAAGCAGTGACAAACAGCTGGCGAACCTTCTCCACGAATTTCCGCCGTCCTCTCCTTATAACAGGAGCGAGCACGTCTCAGGTCCAAAGTATGGAGCCTGTACTCAATCAATCAATCAATCAAAATCTTTATTTATCCAGGCGGGCACCATTGACCATGGCTCATTTGCAAGGTGGACCTGGTCATGAATACATCAAAGTACAGTACAGAAGCAGGTAAACAAGAAGCAATAATATGCAAGGGAAAAAAAAGTATATACAGTGTATACAGTACAAGGTTGAAATAAAAAAAAAAAACAGCATTATTTTACAATTGAAGAAGTCAGCAGATGTACAATCAACCATAGGCATACAAGGGTTATAAGCAGAGATCTTTTGAGTGAGGCAGCCGGTCACTACACATATAGGGGAAAGAGGCAGTCTATGGGGTGGCAGGTTAGAGAGGTAAAGAAGAGGAGGGATATATTACCGATGACTGGGGAAAAAACTGGGCTAAAAACCACAGAAAGTGACGTTGGCTGTTGTGTACTTGTTTATTATGATAATGATGGAGGAGGGGTAGATAATTGGGACACTACTATGGACGGGGTAGGACTTTAGCCAGGCTGGAGCGAACAAGGAAGGGTGGGTGTAGCAGGAAGAGTCAATAGGGAAAGAGTGAGAGCCAGGGGTAGAAACATGGCGTCCGAGGTATAATTAGGGTAGCATACAAGCAGAGTCAAAACCTGGTTAAGGTGAAACTGACACCACCGTCAGAAGGAATTTCGGTTGGGGGTGCAGGACAACTTTGTCTCTGTGGAAAACCAGATAAGGGGAGTCCACAGAAAGCTCCTGGAGCTCCCATGTCCTTCTGGCTGACGTGATAGCCACCAGGAAGGCCGTCTTCCACAAGTGTGACAACTCACACTTGTGCATGGGTTCGAATGGCTTGCCCATGAGCTTTGCCAAAACCAGCAGTAGATCCCACGGAGGTGGAGGTTCACGCACCGGAGGGGATATGTGATCCAGGCCTTTGAAAAAGTGCCCGACCACTGTCTCCTGTGCCAATGTCGGCTGACTGGCCCGCGCCCGCTAAGCAGAAATGGCAGCCCTAAGGGTCGATGACCGTAAACCCCCTTTGGAGAGAGACCAAAGGTAGTAGAGAATGTTAGCCACAGAACAGGATAAGGCGTCCAGACCCTTACCTGGACACCAAATGGAAAACCTTTTCCATTTGAAGGCATAACATTTCCTGGTCGATTCCTTTCTAGATGCCTCCACCATGGTGTAGACATCTTTGGAAAGACTCAAAGCCTAGAACTTTAGCCACTCAGGTACCAGGCTGTGAGGTGCAGGGATTGAAGATCCGGATGAAAACCTTCCCCTGGTTGAGAGATATCAGGTCTGAGCATGTGCAAAGCCACTCCAGGGGCCTGCAGCTGAGGCTGAGGAGATCTGGATACCAGAACTGGCGTGGCCAGTCTGCGGCTACCAGAATCACCTTCGCCTTGTCCCTCCTCACCTTGAGTAACACCTTGTGGATCAAGGGAAATGGAGGGAAGGTGCAGAGGAGGCTCCCTGCAGTGAGCCCTGCTGAGGGGGGTGGGCATGAAACAGCCTCAGCTTGGTGTTTTCCCTGGAGGCAAACAGGTCCACCATCAGTTTGCCCCAACAGGAGAACAGGCTGTAAGCTACCTATGGATGGAGAGACCACTCATGGGATTTCTGGACTATGAGGCTGAGAGCCTTCGCCAGCTGGTTCGAGGCTCCTGCCAAATGGATGGCTAGGAGATCCACCTCCAACCAGCTTACGAGGGTCCAGATGCGGAGCGCCTCCTTGCATAGCAGATGGGAGTGCATGCCGCCCAGTTTGTTGAGATAGTACATGGTCATGGTATTGTCCGTCTGGACTTGAACCACTTGACCCCGGAGCTGAGGAGCAAAAGCTGACAGTGCCAGTCTGACTGCTCTGAGCTCCATCAGGTTGATGTGGCATCGGGACTCCTCGGGGGTCCAGAACCCATAGGCCCTGTTGTCCCCCATGTGGGCCCCCCAGCACATGAGAGAGGCATCAGTCGTGAGGACGACTATTGGCTCGGGGCGGACAAACGGGATCCCTTCCTGCAAACGGTCTGGGGTGGTCCACCACTGGAGAGCATCCCACATCCTCTGGGTTACAGTGATCAGCTGGTTGAAATGGCTGTGATGCTGAGTCCACTGGGTGGCCAGCTCCCATTGGAGGGGGCGCATGTGCAACCCGGCCCGTCGGATAACTGAGGTCCATGCCGCCATGTAACCCAGAAGGCGCAGAAAGTCCCGGGCAGGGCGCAAGTGCCCAACCAGAAATGATTGGGCAAAGGAGGCGAGAACCTCCGCCCTGTCTGCTTGGAGCCGAGATCTGGGTTGACAAGAGTGGAGCTCTGCCCCGATGAAGCCCATCACCTGAGAAGGCACGAGTTCCAACTTGGCCTCGTTGATCAGGAGGCCAAGTTGGGCACAGGTCAGGAGGGCCAGATCCCTGGACCTCTCCACGTCTTGCTGGGTGGAACCTGCTAGGAGCCATTAGTCGAGGTAAGGGTAGATTCTGACTCCCCGATGCCGTAGATGGGCCGCCACCACTGCAATGCACTTGGTGAAGATCCGTGGTGCCAACGACTGGCCGAACGGCATGGCTCGGAACTCGTACAGGGTCCCTTCGACCCTGAAGCGGAGGAACTGCTGATGGGACGGATGGACTGGGATGTGAAAGAACATGTCCTGCAGATCCAGTGAACAGAACCACATGTTTCGCTGCAAGGATGGTATGATCTGGCTCAGATTGACCATCCGAAAGGTGCATGACCTGAGATATTGATTCAGGTTGTGGAAATCTAGAATGGGACGCCAGCCATCCGTCCGCTTGGGCACCAGGATATACCTGGAAATGAAGCCTGGGTCTGCAGACGGATCCGGCACTAGAGCAACTGCCTCCTTGAGGAGGAGCTGAGCAACGTCGACACGAAGAGCCGACTGGGTGTTGGTGGAGATATGTTCTTCCTAAGGGGTGCGGGCTAAGTTGGGAGGTTACTGCTCGAATTCCAGAGGCAGTCCCTCACTGTCCACTTCTGTAGTGATAGCAGACCAGGTGGAAATGAAGTGGTGGAGCCAGCCCCCCACGGGAAGACCCAGAGCTGGCGTGACAGGAATAGGGGTGGCCACCCCCATCCCATCACTGAGCAGGCTTGGAAAAGGAGGAGGCTCCAGGACCTGAGCCTCGCCTTCCTTTATGGGCCTGTTGGGGCCCAGGCTTGGGCTGAGGGCGCAAAGCTTGAGCCTGCTGCTCTTGATGCTGCTGTCCTCCTTGGTAGGAAGACTGCTGGGCCACAGGGGAAGAGTGCCAAAAAGGCTTCTTCTTTTTCTTCTGCTGGTTCTTGCCCAAAGAGCCCTTAGCAGAAGTGGCGTCCAAGGTGGCACTGGACTGCTCTATGTGCTGTAGGTGACTGGCCACTCATGGGCCGAACAGGTCAGTCCCAAGGAAGGGCACATCAGCTAACTTGTGCTGAGTATCCACTAGGAAGGAGGAAAGCCTCAGCCAAGCCCTGTGGCGAGAGGAGACTGTGGCAGCCATCGAGTGGGCACAAGAATCCCCGATGTCCAGGGCCGTCTGGAGCTGCTGTTTGGCAACAGTACAGCCCTGGTCCCGGACCTGCTTGACTGTAGTCTGCATGTCCATGGAGAGATGTGGGAGGACTTCATCTAATGACCCTAGCAGGGCATAAGAGAAGTGTGCCATGATGATGGCCGAACTCCGCCTGACGAAGGCCCAAGGAGGAGGCCGCATAGACCTTCCTCGCCAAATGGTCCAAGTTCTTGGACTCCTTGTCGGGAGGACGATCAATGTCAGCCGAACTGCCCCTATGCCTGAACACAGAGGCAGTCACCAGGCTCTCGGCCGAAGGGTGCTCTGTGAACCCCACCAGGGACCCCATGGGTACTGCGTACTTGTGGGCCATACGGGCAGACGGTGCTGGGCATGAGGCAGGACGCTGCCATAGTTCAAGTGCAAGGGCCGACAATGGGCTCGGCCACTGGAAAGGCCTCCGTTGGAGTATTCCCCTCTCTTGAGGATATCCATGAGAGGGTACTCCATGTTTTTCTGGATGGGTTCCAGGGGCATCCCTGTAGAATCAGAGATGAGGCGAAGGATCCCTTGGAAGGAAGAGGGACCTTCCTCCACTCCGACACTGAGGGACGACTCATCATCTCCCGGATGAGAGTGGAGCCCGGTGATGTCAGAGTCCAAAGAGTAGGGATATAGCGGTCTACTGCCCAAATCACACTTTACACGTCGAAGGCAGTCTGGGGTGACCGTTACCGACAGACGCTTGGGAAGCCCAGAGTCTGCGTGGTCCCCCTTAGAAGAAAAGCCTCCCATGGGCTGCTTGGGCAGTGGTTCCACCAATATAGGTGGAGAGACCGGTAAAGGCCGATCCAGTGAACGGGCCAGCCCCATGGGCGGAGGAACCGAGGGTGTCTGTTCCGATGGGGTCGGGTTCGGCCTAGGAGGCAAGAGCCAAGTAATGGTCAGGGTAGGCAGCGAAGCTGGCTTCTGCCTGGTAAGAATCAGCTGTTGCCACATAATGTTCTCATAGCGCCGACGGAGTTTCCATCGCAGCCTCTCCTCATCTGAGGAGGAAGAGACCTGTGGCTACGCCTTTTTTTAGAGCGCTTATGGCTCTTCCTCAGTCGTTCGGCAGAGGGAGTTCTGGACCTCGATCGAGATCGAGGGGGTCAACTCGGTCGATCGGGAGACACTGGTGGAACCGGTGAAACCCGGGGGTCCGGAACTGGATTCTCGATGGGGACACCAGCAGGCTGGGTCTCCTCATCGCAAAAAAACAAGGACCGGAGTCCTTTCCAAGGAGTCGTTGGCCATGGCCAGCGACAGAGGGTCGATTGGGTCGATGATAATTTCGACCTCGTTGGACATTTCTTCGGCTGCTTGGCCAGACGGAATATCCAAGAAGCCAGCGGCCAAAGAAACTATCTTGACCGAGGTCGAGACCGCATGCTCCTGGGACTGAGACCGCTCTCGGGCCCAAGAGTGCCTTCGCCTAGACGAAGACAAACTGGGTTCCTTGTTCCTCTTAGGAGGGCAGGAGGAGTGCAAACCCGCAGGTGCCTCTCCCCGAGTGGGGAGAGACTGGCACAGCTCCTTAAAGGAACCCGTGAAGGTGGAGCCTAGGTTGAGGGAACAAAAACTTCGACTGGCGAAGCATGGGCGCTTCTTCCTACGCCTTCATTTGTTCCAGAAGCACCGGGCGGAGTTCGCCATGGAAAACACCCACCTAGCCTCCTTAGATTTCACAGGAGGGTTCTTTTTCTCTGGTCTCCCCAACTTCAGTCGTGCTAAGCGGTCGTCCAGAACATTGGGATGGAAGGCCAAGCAGAAACTGCAGGATGAGGTGTCATGACCGACACCTAGGCAGCAGACGCACGTGAGGTGGGGATCGGTGCGCGACATCTTCTGGGCGCAAGGACACCGGCAAAATCTTGGAGAGGATTTCTCTTCCATAACTGAAGACGCAAAAGCGCGACCACTAACTCGAATGAATTTCAATCTCAGCAAAACCAAAGTTTTCGAAGCCACGGCCTACAAAATGCAGAGCACGAGGGAGGCAGTGCATCTTCCAGCAGAAAAGAAGATCTGGCATCACAGGGCGGTGCTGAGGTTTATACTACCCGGATGGGTGGAAGGAGCCAGCTTGAAGACTTCTGGCAAGATTAAAAGGGGATAGGAACGTGCCAAGAAGTGTGGATAGAACAACATATCCACACTCCTAGAAGTAATAATATTAGTGGATTTCGTTGGAAGATCAAGTTTACTACAGGTGAGTAATTTTTTCTTCTAACCCCAGGAATCCATCAATATTATTACTTCTTGCAGACTATGCAGCAGTACCTCAAGGAGGTGGGCAAAGAATCTACTTAGCAAAAAGACTCTGCAGGCCTGCTGTGCCAAACCTGGCATCACTCCTGGACTGGGTGTCCAGGCTATAATGCTTATTAGAAAATGGTCAAGGAAATCCCCAGGCTCTGATTGGCTGATAGCCCTGGCAAGGTGGGCATCTATCAGGCAACAGAGCCTGGGCATTAAAGTGCCAGCTTGACACAAACCTCATCACAGAGATCAGTATGTAAATAGAACGTTTATTTTGAAATGCTGCCATTTTTTTTTTGGTGCTTAGCGGGCGAGTTTGCAGCCTTCTCCCTCCTCCCCACTCAGGACTATGTCATGAAATGAATAAAGAGATTGCACAGTACAAAAAAGTAAAGGAGCTAAAACCAACAGTCACAGCGATTGTCTGTACTTGTTGTGAAATGTGGAAGACATCAACACACAACTGCATCTTGGACTCTCACTTCAGAAAGCCGGCATGGGCTCCCAAATCACAAACAACTGTCACCAGCAGGAGGGCACACAGAAAAAAAACAAGAACACTCCACATGTAGACCTGCCAAATACTGCCGATTTTTGCCACAGTTCTCCCGCACTGAAGAAGAAAAGAAACGCTCCCTTTTTAAATTACTAGCGCTAGCAGGTCACATTGCGTGTCTAGCCACCGAAGAGAATGTTCTAAACTGTGTAAGCAGTCACACCTGCCACACACTGCTTCGCAAAACATCATTTTTTTTAACAAAATAAAGTCCTGCTAAAATTTTTCACATCAGTTCATCTGTACCTTCATTTCCCTGCTCAACCAATCGCAGTGCCATTCTCAGCCTGCTGCCTGCATTCAGAGGGGGAAGAAAACACAAATCAGCCTAGATTAGACCACAGTCTCACTAATGAACAAGAAAAATTGTAACATGAGTGACCTTGGTGGGGAAGGGGCAGAAGAGGGTGATGGTGCAAGACCAAGGAGGATTGCGATTCCCCAAAGTAATCCTGATCTTACCCCAAACCCGTAATTCAAAAACAAAAGTACCTCAGGCATCAGTATCCTACAGCTGCCCAACCTTTCACCTTTTCATCAGACAGTTACTAAATTGTCTCCCTGTCGTCCAGCCACCTGCCCACTGTACGAGAAGCTGCCTGCGACCCTCCATTTACGGCATGAAAATGGAGACAGTAGCAAATCTCTGAAGAGGACAAGCACAAAAGGATAAGAGGAGGGCTTTTTTTTTTTTTATAAAATATTTAGCGCAACTTTGTGGGCCCGACAGAAAAGGATGTGCGTGTTGGAGCGGTGATCGAGATGTGAAGCTGCTAAAAAGAAACGGGCACAGAAAGAACAGGTTACTCACCAGTAGCAGTAGTTCCAGGAGTGGTATATGTTGTTCATCCACACTTCTTGGCATGTCCCTTTCCCCTTTAACTCTTGCCGGAAAGTCTTCAAGCTGGCTCTTCCCACCCACCCAGGTGGTAAATACCTCGGTTCCGCCCCATGACGCCAGATCTTAGCCCACTGAAAGCAAGGTTGAGCGCCTAAAGCCGGGGAGGTCGGGTGGGTGCATGTGGATGAACAACATATACCACTCCTAGAACTACTGTTACAAGTGAGTAACCTGTTCTTCTAGTAGCGTGGATACGTTGTTCATCCACACTTCTTGGCAGACTCCAAGCAGTTCTCCGGGAGCAGGGAGGCAAGGCGCACACCCCCTACTTAGGGAAGAGAAACTGGAGAACCGAGGCCCCAAAACCAGCATCCTGTCATGACTCAAGGTCGATGTGGTAGTGGGTAATGAAGGTGTTTGCTGACTTCCAGGTAGCAGCCCGACAGATATCTTGGATAGGGATGTCCCAGGAAGTAGCCACCGATGCAGCAGTATGGCAGGTAGAATGAGCTCTTATCCCTCTGGGAGGCTCCTTGCCCACCAACTCATAGCACAGACCTATGCATGATGTAATCTATCTTGCAATGGTCCGTTTGGCTGCATGTCTGCCAGAAGCGGCTTCAGCATAGGTGACAAACAGCTGGCGAACCTCTCCGCGAATTTCCGCTGTCCTCTCCTTATAATAGGAGAGAGCACGTCTCAGGTCCAAAGTATGGAGCCTGTACTCGGCGTCCGAGGTGTAGTTAGGGTAGTATACCGGCAGAGTCAGCACCTAGTTAAGGTGAAATTCTGATACCACCTTCGGAAGGTATTTCGGTTGGGGGCGCAGGACAACTTTGTCCGTGTGAAAGGCCAGATAAGAGGAGTCCACCGAAAGTGCCTGGAGCTCCTCTGTCCTTCTGGCTGATGTGATAGCCACCAGGAAGGCCGTCTTCCACGACAAATGTGAGAGCTCACACTTGTGCATGGGTTCGAATGGCTTGCCCATGAGCTTTGCCAAAACCAGCAACAGATCCCACGGAGGTGGAGGTTCATGCACCGGAGGGGATATGTGATCCAAGCCTTTGAAGAAGTGCCACTGTCTCCTGCGCCAATGACGGCTGACCGCCCTACGCCCGGTAAGCAGAAATGGCTGCCAGGTGCACCCTAAGGGTCGATGACCGCAGACCCGTTTTGGAAAGAGACCAAAGATAGTCCAGAATGTTAGCCACGGAGCAGGATAAGGGGTCTAGACCCTTACCCTGGCACCAAATGGCAAACCTTTTCCATTTGAAGGCATAACATTTCTTGGTCGAATCCTTACGAGATGCCTCCACCACAGTGTAGACATCCTCAGAAAGACACAGAGCCTGGAACTCTAGCCATTCAGGTACCAGGCTGTGAGGTGCAGTGATTGAAGGTCCGGATGGAATATCTTCCCTTGGTTCAATGATATTAGGTCCGGGCGTGTACAGAGCCGCTCTGGGGGCCTGTAGCTGTGGCTGAGAAGATCTGGGTACCAGAACTGGCGCTGCCAATCTGGGGCTACCAGGATCACCTTCGCCTTGTCCCTTCTCACCTTGAGTAACACCTTGTGGATCAAGGGAAATGGAGGGAAGGCGTAGAGGAGGCCTGGGGTCCACGGCCTCAAGAAGGCATCCCCCTGCAGTGAGCCCTGCTGAGGGGGTAGGGCATGGTACAGCCTCAGCTTGGTGTTTTCCCCTGGAGGCAAACGGGTCCACCAATGGTTTGTCCCAACGGGAGAACAGACTGTAAGCTACCTCTGGATGGAGAGACTACTCGTGGGATGTCTGGCCTTGACGGCTAAGAGCATCCGCCAACTGGTTCGAGACTTCTGCCACATGAATGGTTAGGAGATGCGCCTCCAACCGCCTTATGAGGGTACAGATGTGGAGCGCCTCCTTGCACAGCAGACGAGAGTGCGTGCCGCCCTGTTGTTGAGGCAGTACATGGTCGTGGTATTGTCCGTCTGTACTTGAACCACTTGACCCCGGAGCTGAGGAGCAAAAGCTGACAATGCCAGTCTGACTGCTCTGAGCTCTAACAGGTTGATGTGGCATCGGGACTCGTCAGGGGTCCAGAACCCATGGGCCCTGTTGTGCCCCATGTGGGCTCCCCAGCCCATGAGAGAAGCATCGGTAATTAGGATGACCGTCGGCACGGGGCGGACAAACGGGAGCCCTTCCTGCAATCATTCTGGGACGGTCCACCACTGGAGAGCGTCACACATCTTCTGGGTTACAGTGATCAGCTGGTCAAAATGACCGTGGCGCTGTGTCCACTGGGCAGCCAGCTCCCACTGGAGGGGGCGCATGTGCCACCTGGCCCAACGGACCACTGAGATGCACGATGCCGTGTAACCCAGAAGGCGCAGAAAGTCCCTGGCAGGGCGCAAGTGCCCAACCAGAAATGATCAGGCAAAGGAGGAAAGAACCTCCGCCCTGTCCGCCAGGAGCCGTGCTCTAGCTTGACAAGAGTCGAGCTCTGCCCCGGTGAAGCCCATCACCTGAGAGGACACGAGTCCCGACTTGGCCTCGTTGATCAGGATGTCGAGTTGGGAGCAGGTTCGGGGGGCCAGATCCCTGGACCTCTCCACCTCCTGAAGGGAGGAACCTGCCAAAAGCCAGTCGTCGAGATAAGGATAGATTCGTACTCCTCGACACCGAAGATGGGCTGCCACCACTGCAATGCACTTGGTGAAGACTCGTGGGGCCGACGACAGGCCAAACGGCATGGCTCGGAACTCATACAGGGTCCCCTCGACCCTGAAGTGGAGGAACCGCTAATGGGACGGACGGATTGGGACGTGAAAGAACGCGTCCTGTAGATCTAGTGAACAGAACCACATGTTTCGCTCCAGGGATGGTATGATCTGGTTCAGAGTTACCACCCGGAAGGTGCGAGACCTGAGATATTGATTCAGGTCGTGGAGATCTAGGATGAGGCACCAACCCCCTGTCCACTTGGGCACCAGGAAGTACCTGGACATGAAGCCTGGGTCTGTAGGAGGATCCAGCGCTGGAGCTACCACCTCATTGTGAAGAAGCTGAGCTATGTCATCTCAGAGAGCCGACTGGGTGCAAGCCGAGATCCTTTCCTCCTGAGGGGCGCGGGCTCGGCTAGGAGGGTACTGCTCGAACTCTAGAGGCAGTCCCTGACCGACCACTTCGAGAACCCACCTGTCCGAGGTGATATCGGACCAGGCGGAAAGAAAGTGATGGAGCCAGTCCCCCATGGGAGAACCCAGAGCTGGCGTGATGGGTGTAGGGGTGGCAACCCCCAACCCGTCACTGAGCAGGCTTAGATGAGGAGAAGGCTCCTGGACCTGCGCCTCAGCCTCCTGTACGGGGCTATTGTGGACCCTGCTTGGGCCATGGGCGCCAAGCTTGAGCCTGCTGCTGTTGCTGCTGGCCTCCTTGATAGGAGGGTTGCTTGACCACAGAGGAAGAGTGCCGAAAAGGCTTCTTCTTACGCTTCTGCTGGTTCTTGCCTGAAGAACCTTCGCAGAAGTAGCATCCAAGGTGGCACTGGACTGTTCTATGTGCTGAAGGTGACCGGCCACTCCTGGACTGAACAGGTCGGTGCCTAAGAAGGGCACGTCAGCTAACTTGTGCTGAGTATCTACCGGGAAGAAGGAAAGCCTCAGCCAAGCCCTGCGGCGAGTGGCCACCGTGGCTGCTAAAGAGGGGGCACAAGAATCCCCGTTGTCCGGGGCCGTCTGGAGCTGCTGTTTTGCAACAGCACGGCCCTTTTCACGGACTTACTTCACTGTGGTCTGCATGTCCACTGGGAGGATGAGGGAGGACTTTGTCTAATGACCCTAGGAGGGCATGAGAAAAGTGTACCATTGTAACAGCCAAGCTGGCCTGACGAAGGCCTAAGGAAGAGGCCGCATAGACCTTACGGGAAGAATGGTCCACATTTTTGGACTCCTTGTCCGGGGGTCGGTCAGTGTCGGTTGAGCTACCAGTACGCCCAAACACAGAAGTGGGCTCTCGGCCGAAGGATGTTCTGTGAACCCTTCCAGGGACCCCATGGGCACTGCGTACTTATGGGCCATGTGGGCAGATGGTGCTGGGCAGGAAGCTGGGCACTGCCAAAGCTCAAGGGCAGGGCCAACAATGGCTTTGGACACTGGAAAGGCCTCTGTTGGGGTATCCGCCCTTTTAAGGATATCCGTAAGAGGGTACTCTGCCTTCTTCTGGATGAACTCCAGGGGCATTCTGGTGAATTTGGAGATCAGGTGGAGAATGCTCTGAAAAGAGGAAGGGCATTCCTCTAAACCTGCCATGGACTCATCATCATCCTCCCCAGGATGGAAGTGCAATCCGGTGGCGTCAGAGTCCGAAGAGTTGGGATACAACAGCCTCCCGCCTAGGTCTCCCTCGATACGCCGAGGGCAAACGGGGACGACAGTTATCGACAGACGTTGGGGAAGCCCGGAGTCGTTCAGTCCTCTTTTGAGGGAGCCCTTCCCTGAAGCTGCTTAGGCAGTGGTTCCACCAAAATCAGTGGAGAGACCGAGGCAGGCCGAACCAGAATACGGGCCGGCCCCACGGGCAGGGGAACCGAAGACTTTGGTTCCGGAGGGGTCGGCGTCGGCCTAGAAGGCAGAAGCCAAGTGATGGCTGGGGTGGCCGGTGGGGCTGGCTTCTGCCCGGACAAAATCAGCTGTTGCCACATGAGATCTTCATAGCGTCGACGGAGTTTCCTCCGAAGCCTCTCCTCGTCCAAGGAGGATGAAGATCTGTGGTGACACCTCTTCTTAGAGTGTTTATCACTCTTTTTCGGCCATCTGGCCGAAGGGGTTCTGGACCTTGATCAAGACCGAGGGAGTCGACCCGTTCGATTGGGGGACACCGATGTCAGTGAAAACCGAAGGGTCCGGAACAGTTTCCTCGATGGGGACACCAGCGGGCTGGGTCTCCTCATCTGGAAAAATAAGGACCGGAGTTCTTTCCAAGGAGTCATTGACCAGGGTCGGCGACAGAGGGTCGATTGGGTCGAGAGAAATCTCAGCCTCATTGGCCATTTCCTCGGTCCCCTGGCCAGACGGGATGTTGGAAAAGCCGGCGGCCGAGGATGCAATCTCGACCAAGGCCGAGACCGCATGCTCTTGGAATTCAGACCTTTCTCGGTCCCAAGAATGTCTTCATTCGAGACGGCGGCTCGATCCCTTATCCTTCTTGCGAAAAGCGGAGGAGAGCAAGCCTGAGGGTGCCTCACCCTGGTGGGAGAGACTGGCACAACTCCTTGAAGGAGCCTGTAAAGGTGGAGCCAAGGTTGAGAGAAACAAAAAAGCTTTGATTGGCCGAAGCTTGCGCTGCTTCCTCCTCGAATGCCTTCATTTGCTCCGGCTGCTCGGCAGATCCCACAGCCATGGAAACCGCCCACCTCGCCACCTTCGATTTCACCGGCAGGTTCCTTTTCTCTGGTCTCCTCAGTTTTAGGCGCGCCTTGCGGTTGTCCAGGACATTGAGATGGAAGGCCAGGCAGAAAGTGCAAGACGAGGTGTCATGTCCGACACCTAGGCAATAAACACATGTTAGGTGGGGATCAGTGCGCGACATCTTCTGGCCGCAGGTACACCGGCGAAATCCAGGGGATGATTTATCCTCCATGTCCGATGCGCTACAATCAGAATCACTAACTCGAATGAGTTTTAAGGTTACTTTTGGCAAAAAACGACGCTTTGAATCTAGGGCCTACAAATTGCTGTGAGAGCACAAGGGAACCTATATCTTCCAGCAGAAAGAAAGATCTGGTGTCATGGGGTGGAACCGAGGTATTTACCACCCGGGTGGGTGGGAGGAGCCAGCTTGAAGACTTTCCGGCAAGATTTAAAGGGGAAAGGGACTTGCCAAGAAGTGTGGATGAACAACATAGCCACGCTCCTAGAAGTTAAATTTACAGTTGATCTGTTATGTTGAAGATTGTGATAGGAGAGAGAAGGGGCTGAGGTGATTTGCACTGTACAGACCTGGAGTAGCCTGACTGGATGCTGAAGTCAAAGCAAGTGAAGTCCATAGCTAATAAATAAATAAAATAAATGCATTAAAAATGCATCATATGCAGGCGGAGGAACTGTTTTATTACAAAACTTAATTGAAATCAGTATTTTGTTAAGAATTATTTTTATACTTTTTTTTTTTTTTTTTAAACAGTGCCCGTTTTCTAAGCGCAATAATACCCTACAGGGTGGCGGTATTGGGCTATACCGGACCTTCCAGGGGCTATAAGCTCATTATGCCCCTGGGCGGTCTGGTATAGCCCAATACCGCCCACCCTGTCAGGTATTATTGCTTATGTGAAGGTGTGGACTGACCTCCAGGTTGCTGCTTTGCAGATTTCCATCAAATGCACCTCTCGGGTAGCTGCAATAGTGGCAGCTGTGCCCCTTGTAGAATGGGCCCTAAGCCCAACAACGGGCACCTTACCTGCTTTTGAGTAGCAAAACTGGATACACTGAACTATCCATCGAGAGATGGTTCTTTTTGAGGCAGGTGTCCCCTTACCTACCTCTCCACAGGTGAGGAACAGCTGTTGTCTGTCCTGCCTATGGTCTTTGGTATGAGTCATGTAGTAGTTTAAAGCCCTTTTTACATTAAGGCTGTGAAGCTACGCTCCCCTGAGCTAGAGTGCTCAGTGAAGAAAACTGGTAAGCTAATAGACTGGTTCAAATGGAAGTCCGGGACCACCTTGGGTAGGAAAGTACAGTTACGTAAGAACTTACCATAACAGAAGATGTTCGAGAGAGGCTCTTGCAGTAGGTATTCACATATAGGACTGACACGGCAGGCGTCAGAACCCCACAGAAAAATTTCTAGCTAGCAGTCTCTGACGGGGGACCGCCCCCATGTTAGGTGACCGGCGTCATGCGACGTCAGTATAAAGGGGCAGTCCCCCATGCCTGCCTTCCAGTTCTTTCCTGCCAAGGGCCAAAAGGGGTAAGATGAGAGAGAAGAGGATATTTCCCCCCATGGAAATGGAGCCAAAGAAGCTTAGGGGGATGGAGGGCAGGAAGGCAATATGTACTGCAAGAGCCTCCCTTGAAGATCTACTGTTACAGTAATTTCTTGCGTAACTGTACTATTTTACCTCGAGAGTGCTCTTGCAGTAGGTATTCACATACAGGACTGAGTCCCAAGCAGTCTGGAACAAGAGAAAGCACTCGGGAGGAGGATAACTATCCATAGCATGGAACCTCCGGCTGAATGGGTCTTATGAAAGAAGACCTTGAAGCACAGCCAATCCAAAGCCTGCTCTACGGCGAGAGGCAATGTCCAAACTGTAGTGTTTCGTAAAGGTATGGACAGAAGTCCGTTATGTTGCAAGCAGGTGTTTGCCACTGACACATTCTTCAAACAAGCCACATAGGCAGCTACCCCTCTGGTGGAGTGACCTCTGACTTGACCCGGCAGGGTCTTGTTGTACTTGTCGTAACAGAAAGTGATACAATGAGCCAACCATTTTGACAGGCATTGCCTAGAAACAGCATTACCTTCTCTTTTGTGAGCAAAAGAGACAAGAAGCTAATCAGTTTTCCTGAGATCCTTAGTCTGAGTGGCGTAGTATCTCAGTATTCTATGAACATCCAAAGTATGCAAGAGGTACTCCCCTTGATTGGAGTGTTGCGTAAAGAAAGTGGTAGCTCAGTGGATTGATTCAGAGTAGATTCAGCCACCACCTTAGGGAGAAACTTAGGGTTGGTGTGTAGAGCCACACATTCCTTGTGGAAAATCAAGTATGGGATTTTGCACATCAAGGCCTGAAGCTTGGAAATGCGCTGAACAGAAGTAGTGGCCATGAGGAAGAGTGTCTTCCAAGAAAGGAACTTTAAATCTGCTGTAGCTGCCGGCTCGAAGGGAGGCAGGGTAAGCTTCTCCAGAATGAAATTCAAGTCCCAAGGAAGGGCAGGAATGTGTATAGCGGGGTCTCAAATGGAGAACCCCTCCGAGGAAGGTCTTGGAGACTTCCAATTGAGCAAAAGTCCTGTCCCTGAAGGGAATATGGTAGGCTGAAATCGCTGACATGTGGCCCTTTAATAAAGAATGGCTGAGACCCAGATCAAAGAGATGGCACATGTAATCCAGGACTTTATTGGCTGGGCATGAGAAACGATCAAAGTCCTTTGAAGTGGCCCAAATTGAAAACCATTTCCACTTCATGGCGTAGTTGGAACGCTTTCTGGCCTCTACCAAGATGTCTGCTACTACCAGAGAAACTCCGGAGCAGGCTTTTGCTACGTCTGCAGGAGCCACGCATGCAAATGAAGGGATTTGAGACCTGGATGAACAAGGGTCCCCTGATCCTGGGTCAATAACTGTTGCGACAGAGCAAGAGGAAGTGGAGGTTCCTCTGAAAACTGTTACAGAAGAGAGAACTAAACTTGCCTGGTCCAGAAGGGAGTGATGAGGATCATTCAGGCCCTCTCCGATCTGAGTTTGTTCAGGACCCTCAGAATTAAGGGAATAGGAGGGAAGGCATAAATGAATCTGCCCCTCCAAGCGAGAGACAGAGCATCCCACCAAAAAATGTCTTGCCCTGGAGCGAGCAAGCAGAAGGCGGCAAGTTTTGCATTTTGGGGAGACGCGAAGAGGTCTATCTGAAGTGTTCCCCATGGCAGAAAGATGTCGTCTACGACTTCTTGATCCAGTTCCCTTTCATGAGCCCTGGCCTGAGGACTGACTGAGTAGGTCTGCCAGCGTGTTTTCCACTCCCGGAACGTGAACTGCAGTCAAGTGAAGGTGATACTGGGTTGCCCAAATCCAGACTCTCATCGCTTCCCAGCACAGAGGGTAGGAACGCATTCCTCCCTGCTTGTTGAGATACCATACTACGCACATGTTGTCTGTTTGTATGAGGAGATGACCGGGAAGGATAAAGGAGTACAGAGCCCGAAGGGCATAAAGGACTGCCCTCAGTTCGAGCACATTTATGTGTAGATTTTGTTCGAACCTGGACCACCTGCCCTGAGTCCTGTGAGACCTGAGATGGGCTCCCCAGCCTTCACCTGACACATCTCTCATCAGCGTCTTGGGAGGGGCGGGGTTCGATGTTGAAGTGAACTCCTAGGCATAGGTTCTCCTGCAACATCCACCACTGTAAGTCCCCGATCATGGGATCGGAAACTAGTACCTCTTGGTCTAGATTGTCCAATGTTTGGTCCTACTGAGACGGAAGCGTCCACAGAGATCCTCATATGGAGCCGAGCGCATGAAGCTGTCCGAGGCAGGCCCGAGGCGCTGAGGGCTGGAGGCGCTGGATGCCACACCGCGCCACGCCGCTGACCCGGTTCGGTAACGGACCTGGGGATGGGGGCTGGCGGGGAGGAGGATTGAGCGTCCCTACGGATGCTCTCCTCCTCAGGGATGGGATACCGGGACAAGGCGTCAGTCATTCCCATAAAGGAACTCGTGGAAGCACCGATTCCTGAAAGGGACGGGCGACTCCTACTTAGGGGTCGGGAGGGGACGCCGGCACAGCGCATGAGAGGTTCAAGGCCAGCATCGCTACCTCGGGACGAGTCCCAAGAGCCAGCGCCCCAGGGATGAGGCAAGGAAAATCACCCTCGCGGTCCTGGATGACGGCCCCTCTGCTCAGACCGCCACACCAGACAAGACCCCACTGTGCAGGAGGAAGGAAAGGAGGCACTCTAGGGGCAGATCTAGGGGACGGCAAAAAGAGCATTGAGAGGCCCGAAGGAGTAGGACCAAGAGGGTAGGAAATACCAGGAGGGAGAAAAAAGAAAGTATATATAAAAAAAAAAAAGAAACTGTCAAGGCAAAGGACTGACCTGGTGTACCCTCCTGTGACTGGACAGAAGACGGGCCCGAGTCTGGAGGGTGTCCACCCTGTCTGGAGGCAAAAAGGCCTTGCCAATGGTCGTGTCCAGAATCGCCCTTATAAACTGGAGGTGCTGGCAAGGGACCAAATGGGACTTCGACTGGTTGATGGTGATACCTAGGCTGGTGAAAACCTGCAGGCTAAGGGAAAGAGAGTGTAGGGGCTCCTCCCTGGACGGGGCCACCAGGAGTCAGTTGTCCAGGTACAGGAATACCTGTACTCCTTGGGTACGCAGGTGGGCTGCTACCACAGACAGGCATTTGGTAAAAACTTGGGGAGCCGAGGAAAGACCAAATGGGAGGGCCATGAACTCGTAGTGGTCCCCCTGAAAGCAAAAACAGAGGAATTTGCAGTGGTAAGGGCACACGGGGATATGCAAGTAGGCATCTTGCATGTCCAAAGCGCACAGCCACTGTCCCTGCCAAAGGAGTGGTAGAAGGCTCTGTAAAGAGAGCATTCTGAAGCGTTTGTACTCCATGAACATGTTCAGGGAGCTGAGGTCTAGAATAAGCCTCACATCTCCCACCTTCTTTGGAACCAGGAAGAAATGCGAGTAGTAACCTGTCCCTCGAAGATGGTCGGGACTGGTTCTATCGCCGCCTTCGACAGAAGGGAGGTGATTTCATCTAGTACCAGAGGAAGATGTTGTGGGGAGTAAGATGACCGGGGGGGGTGATCTTTGGGGTAGTTTCTGAAGAAACTCTATCAAGTGTCCTGCTAATATCAACTGGAGCACCCAAGCATCTGACGTTATCCTCTCCCAGCCCAGCAGATGGAAGGAGAATCTCCCCCCTACTGGTTCCTCTGGAGCCTCCAGAGGCAGTGGGAGAGGCAGGGAGTCAGGAGGTGTGGGGCAGCGCAGCAGCTGAGGCTCCTGCGGCCTTTTTGCTAGGGGGAGGCTTGGTTGCTGGAGGAGCCCGACACTTGTTGGGCCGCTTGCCCTGTGGTTTTGGACAGTTTCATCTATGAAAGGGACGCCACTGCACTTGAGGGGGCCTTTACATAGAATCTACAGACTTGAGTGCAGTGCCCTTCTCTTGCAGGTTGGTAATGAGGTCCTTGACATCACCCCTGAACAGTACCAAACCCTTGAAGGGAGCATCCTGGATATCGGATTGCACTTCAGGGACCAATCCTGACACACAGAGCCAGGCATGACGCCGTAAGCCTACGGCGAAAGCTGGGCTCCTTCAGGCTGAGTCCACTGCGTCATAAGTGGCAGGAAGCACGTGCCTACTGGCCGAATGGCCCGAAAGATCTGCCACTTCCTGCTTAGTCCGAGACTCAGGAAGGGAGTCCAATTTTGATTCCACCTGACTAAGGATGGTCTTTTGAAAGTCCCCCATATGTGCCACATAGTTCAGGGCCCTAATACACAGGGTAGAAGAGGAATAAATCTTCTTCCCATATTGGTCCGGAAGCTGTGACTCCTTGTCAGGTGGGGATGAGCTGAAGTGAATTTGGATTAGCGGAATGGCCATGACTGGCACTAATTAAACCGAATCTGCCTTGGGGTGTAGGTTCAAAAAAATCTATACCCTCAGGAGCCTGATATAGCCAGTCTGCCTTCCTCGGAGGTGGGGGGGCTAACGTGGAAGGTTATTTCCAAATAGTGGAAACAAGGTCCGCGTGAGGCTCTATCCAGGGTGGAATCAGTGTAGGAGCAGTCTCAGGCAGATCCAAGTGAGCAGCGAGCTTTTTATCTGTGGGTCTGGCTTCAGTGATTTCCACTGATGGACTTCCTGGATTTTCCTCAGTAACTCCAGAGATGAGGGATCCTCCGGGGGAGACTTTGGAGGTGTCCTTGGCCTGGGGCGGTCTGGAGTACATGGCTCGTCATCAGGGTCAGAATGTCCCTCTGAGTCCGAGTCAGACGTATCCGACGAAGAAGAGGAAGACTCTTCCCTACGCGGGGGAGGTACGGCCCCTTTGGGGAGTTCCCTGGGGCGCGTGTCCTCCCCACCCCAGGAGCCAGAGGGCTCTCCTCTGGTGTTGGGTAAGGGGGAGGGAGTCTCCTGTCTCCAACATAGGGGATCCTGTAAAGGGTCTGGCATCGGTAGATAATTCTCTACCTCTCTGGTGAGCTGAGCCTTGGCCTCAGCCCACCAGGAGGCCAAAGTCTCCTTCAAGTCCGCCGGCGGCTGAGGCATGGGCAGCGGAGGAGGAGCGGGATACGGGATACTGAGGATATCCGTAAAAGTAGTATCCATAACCCAACGGCAGGAAACCCAGCATTGGGTATTGAGGTGTTGGGTACTGCGGCATTGGGTATTGTGGCACTGGGTACTGAGGTGCTGGATATGGTGGCACTGGGTATTGAGGTGTCGGATACCTGGGAAGCCTGGGGCTCTGGTAGAACAGAGGGACCTGGCAAAGGCCCAGCTGGCGGGCCAGGTAAAGGAAAGGCTGGCCCTTCAGGCGTCGGGCCCAGCATAGGGACGTCGGCCAGTGTCGTGTAAGCCGGCGTCTTAGGGTCTGGCGTCAGGATGTCTGGTCCTGAAGGAGGAGGCCCTGATGGCAGTGTGTCTAGTTCCTCCGTGACGACCGGGGAGGGAGGATTAGAGTCCCCGGGATTCAGCAGAGTGGACACAGGGACCGCAGAGGGCAACTCAACGCGCTGCGTAGAACCTGGAGCATTGTATCGATCTTGAGGGTCCGGCGCAGGCTCCTTGGCCAGGCAGGCGTTGGTTGGTCCGACGTCTGGCTTATCGGCCGAATCCGGGCAGGTGCCGGAGGAGCCGACGTCCGACTTATCGAAACCCTTGCCAGAGAAACATCGCCCTGGAGATGCGGTCTTGTCTGGCGAAAGTCTGGCTGTGCGCCGTTCCGAAGGAGCGAGCAGCTTAGCAGCCATGTCTGGGCAGACGTCAATGGCACCGGTGTCCGACTTACTGGACCTGCTCAAACCCGAGGACCGCGTGGTGGAAGCGGTCCTCCCGGGAGCAGAGGCCTCCTTTTCCCTGGAGGCTCCTAAAGGGCCCGAGCGCGAGCCAGACGGGAGGGGCGACACCTTCTTGGACACCACCAAGATGGTCGCTGTGGTGCGATCCCCCGGAGGGGACATTACCTTCAATGCCGCGATGGCCGTGGAAGCAGATTCCCGCTCCCAATGCTTCTCTTTGTCCCGTTTCTTCTTGTGACCTACGGGGGAAGTGGACGCCTGCCTTTAGCTCCTTCTTCATGGATGCCATTTTTTTCTCGAGGGTAAGGGCTTCCAGGGACTGCTGCCTTCTTTTCTGGGTAGTGGAGTTAAATTGTTGGCAGTGTTGGCACTTCTCCATGGGGTGGTCTGGGCCCAGACAGAAGAGGCACAAGGAATGGCTGTCCTTGTGTGGCAGTTAAGAGTCACACGAGTTGCACTTATGTTTATGTGATTCGGAGAGTGACGGGGATGACATGCACAGCAAATCGATTGATATAATCGAGAAAAGAGAAAAAACAAGGTCAAAAAGTTTGAAAACTAGACTGATGAACGACTGATGAGCACTGAATTCTACCACGAGGAACTTTCACAAGCCGACGGCGGGAAAGAACTGTAAGGCGGGCGTGTGGGACCGCCCCTTTATACTGACGTCGCATGACACCGGTCACATGACGTGGGGGCGGTCCCCGCAAAGAGACTGCTAGCTAGAAATTTTTCCATGGGATCCCGACGCCTGACGGGTCAGTCCTATATGTGAATACCTACGGCAAGAGCCCTCTCAAAGTAAGATCTTCCTATTAGTTCTCAACACTACCTTGTCTCTGTGGAAGGAGACATATTCTCTTTCCACACAGAGGGCCTGGAGCTCACTTATCCTCCTGGCAGAAGTGATTGCCACCAAGAAGACTACCTTCCAAGTAAGAAACTTCAGATCTGCAGAGGCCATGGGCTTAAAGGGAGGAAGCATAAGCTGAGCAATGCAAATGTTCAAATCCCAAGCTGGCATTGGTTCCCTATGAGGGAGAAACAGGTGAGACAGTCCCTTAAAAACCTCCAAAAGATAGCATTTGATGCTAAGGAGGTGTCCCTTTCAGCTGAAATGTATGCAGACACTGAAGCCAGGTGCACTTTCAGGGTTGAATGCTGCAGGCCTTGGGAATGCAGATGAGTCAGATAGTCCAACAAGGTTGGTATGCCAGCTTGAGCTGGGGCCACACCTTATCCTTACACCATACAGAGAACCTTTTCCATTTCGAGGCATAGATTTTCTTGGTAGGTTTCCTATACCCTCTGAGGACTTCCAGGACCCCTTCAGAGAACTGCCAACTTGCGTATTCCAAGTCCTCAAGAGCCATGCCTTGAGCCTGAGAGACCTGAGATTGGGGTACATGACCCTCCCCTGAAAGGAGGTCAGTAGGTTGTACCTCTGTGGGAGATTAATCGGTCTGGTCACCAACACAGAGAGCAGGAGGGAGTACCAAGGCTGTCTGGCCTAGTCTGGGGCTACCAGTATCACTGACGCTGGCTGTGATCTGAGCTTGATGAGCACCCTGAGTATCAGGGGAAAAGGGGGGGAAGGCATAAAGATGCCTCCCTGTCCAATCCAGAATCAAGGCATCTATGGGAACTGTTCCCTTGGCAGGGGCCCTGCAGCAATACAGAGGCAGGTGGTGATTTTGGTGGGATGTAAAAATATATATCTCTGAGGTGCCCCACCTCCTGAATAGAACATTCACCACTTGCTTGTTTAGTGTCCATTTGTGATGGGCCTGGTTTATCCTGCTCAAGGCATCTGCCAGGGTGTTGTCCTTGCCAGGCAGATGGATCGACTATAGAGAGGCGTTTAGAGAGTAAGCAAGGCTTCATACCCTCATTGCCTCTGTACAAAGTGGGCTAGACTTTGTCCTTCCCTGCTTGCTGATGTAGTACATTGTTGTGGTATTGTCTTTTCTGACTTGTACCACCTTTCCATGTATTAGATGTGAGAATGCCTGATGGGCCAGGTAAACAGCTCTGGCAGATTTATATACTAGAGGAAATCTGCACTCTCCCAGGTGCCGTGAATGGTGTGCTCCCCCAAGTGAGCATCCCATCCTAACAGGGAAGCATCTGTTATGAGAACCAATGATGGGGGCTCCTGCATGAATGGAATCCCTTCTCTCAAGTTTTCCAGCTCCATCCACCATTGGCGTGCCTGTAGTAACACCGCTGTTACTGGTACTGGTTTTGACAGGGAGTCCCGCCTTGGCACCAGTGTGCCCTGAGGTGGAAATGGACATCTCTCATCTGAAACCTGGCACCTATGACTGTGCTTGTTGCTGAAGCCATGTGCCCTAACAGCTGTAAAAACTGTATTGCTGGCTTTGGCTTGCCCAAGACAAACAAGCCTGCCAAGAGCCGAATGCTTTCTGCACTCTCCTGAGGGAGGAAAATCCTTCCCAGTATGGTGTTTAGTTCTGCACCCATAAACTGCAGTACCTGCACAAGTATCAGGACTGACTTTTTGATGTTGAGAAGGAATCCCAGAGAATGCAACAGATCCTGGGTTACCTGAAGGTGCTCGGTCACCTGCTGGTGAGATTTTCCCACGATTAGCCAGTTGTCCAGATAGGGAAAAACTAACACCTAGTCTTCCTAGGTGTGCCACCACTACTGTCATGCACTTGGTGAAGACCCCTGGTGCAGAGGTGAGCCCGAAGGGAAGTGCTGAGAACTGATAGTGGCCTGAGGGAAGCCTGAATCTCAGATAGTTTCTGTGCGACTCCCTTATGGGAATATGGAAATATGCATCCTTTAGGTCAAAGGAGGCTAGCCAGTCTCCTTTTTGCAGAGTTGTCAGAATTATGGCCAATGTGACCATCTTGAACCTGGGTTTTACCAGGTACCTGTTGAGCACTCTGAGGCCTAGTATAGGCCGCCACTTCCCATTCTTTCTTGTTGTCAGGAATTATCTTGAATAAAACTCCTGCCCTTTTTGGTTGGGGGGAAGGGGGACAGACTCTACTACCCTTGCTAGAAGTAAGGCCTGCGCATCTCCTATTCCAGCAGTTTTCTTTCAAAGAAAGGAGCTGGTGTGAATTGCTTTGATCTTGGAGGAGGAAGGGATCTGAAACAAAGGAACAGACCCTGACTCTCTATTTCCAGAACCCACCTGTCTGTGGTGATTTTCAGCCATTTCTGAAAATAATGAGTCAGTCAGTCTACCCCCTACAGGAGATGGAGAGGCAGCCTGGTGGGAAAAGTCTGAAATTTTGCTTTGTTTGTTGCTGCAGTTGTGCAGATTGGGATCCTCGCCTGGAACCCCTTCTGCCTCTGGCTCTATAAAAGCCACCCTGCTGTGACTGGTACTGCTGTTGGGGCACAGCCTGCACTTGAACGCCTCCTAAAAGAGGATCCACCCCTGCCTTCACTTTGATTAAGTGGAGGGAGAAGCTCTTTCTTTGGTAGAATTACTACGGAAAGTAGCCTTATACTCATCTACTTTCTTCACGTATGCCTCAGTCTGGGCACCAAAAAATGAGTGGCCCTCAAATGGGAAGTCCATAGCCTTACTCTGGGTGTCCTGGGTGAGATTAGTAGCTCTCAGCCAGGCAAATCTTCTCAAGGCTATAGTACCTGCCATCCATTGAGCAGCTGTCTCATTCGTATCAGCCGACATTTGGAACTGGTACTTGGAAGCCTCCAAGACCAGTCTTGCAGTGTCAAATGACTCCAAAAGTGTTAGAGAGGGGTTAGCCTCTGCATTATCCAAGATGGACTGCCAAAGAGCCTTCTGGTAGAGGGCTGCATAAGCTTGGTAGCTGGCTTGGCGAACTTGCAGGGAAGCTGAAAGGTACCTTTTTTTAGTTATGCTATCTATTTTTCTCGAGTTCTTCTCAGGGGGGGTGAGAGGACAAGGGAATGTTTGTCTTTTCACAGGCAGCCTGCTGTACAATACCTTGTTGGTTAGGGTGAGTAAATAAAAACTCAGCCCCTGACCTCTCAAGCTGGTATTTTTTTTAATCACTCTTTTTATCAGTGGGTGTGACAGTGTTTGGAGTCTTAAGAATTTCCAGGACATCTTTCTTAAAAAACTTATACATAGGCAGAAGGAGCCTTCTAGTGGGTGTCAGCCCCATATATTGGGCTTCTTCCTCATCCTGGATCTGTTCTGCAGTTTGCAGATCCAGGGTTTCCACCATTTTCCTGACAAAGAAAAAAATGGGATGAAAAGTCCTCTGTGGGTCTGGGAGGAGAGCCAAAGTCCTGTTCTGGTGAGACCTCAGATTCGATACCCTCCTCTGCCTGACCATCCTCCTCAAATTCCACTGTGTCAGTAGATAAAGGAGGTACAAAAATAGTTTTTTTTTCAACCGGAGTGACCACAGGCTGCTTAGGGGGTAGTAAGCCCTGCAGCACTTGTAGTAAGGCCAGAGCCTGGGTTAGCTCAGCAGGCGAAGGAGCAGGTACAAGCACCTGAGGGACCCCTTGAGGCGTTTCAGCCAGGGTTTCAGTGTGTTTTGTCATCTTGCGTTTTTTTGGCAGGCACTGGAGAGTCAACTGGTTCATTACCTCTCTTGCCAGAGCCCTCGCCTGTCTTAGGGGTGGTTTTTAAAGCTCTGGAAGGAATAGCCAAGGATTTAGAAGGGGTGGACTGGTTAGAGCCCATAGACCCCCTTCCAATTTTCTTTTTAGTCTTTCCTTACGTTTTTCCACTGTTTTTCCAGGGAAAGACTTGCATATCTCACAGTCAACAGAAAAATGCTGTTGACCAAGGCAGAGCAAACATAAATCATGTTTGTCTGCCTTATCAAACACTTCAGAGCATTTCAAACATTTTTTAAACCCAAGAGGTCCTGTTTTCTTTTTAGGTTTATCTAACATTTTAAAGAAAACAGGAACCAAGAACCGACAAAAATAAAGTAAAGTTAAACATTTGCAGTCTGTTCAGCAACCGAGAAAACCCAAATCTATCGGTTCCATCAGATCCAGAACCAAGAAACAGCTCAGGGAACCAAGAAAAATCGGTTCAGAAACAACAAATTTTACAGAAAATATAAATGGAGCCCTTTAAAAAGGTTACGATTCAGTAGAGAAAGAATTGTTGCTCTCGTTAACAGGAACCAAGGAACCGGAAAAATAATGCTGAATTTAAACTATGAGGTAAAAGTTAAACTACAATTACACTAGGCAGTAAATGAAAAAAATTAAAATACTTAAGTTTTTTTGTTCAATGCACTTCAGGAATCGCTCTTGATAGAGAGAAGATCTCCAGGGTGTCTAACTTTGCAGCGGAGAGAAGAAATCTGAGGTTAGAATGTAGGCAGTTACACTGGGCAGTTTTTGAACTGGATGCATGAGCTAAATATTCCATCATCAGCACAGCATTCCATTGGCTCCGGGGCAGTGCTGGCTTAAAGGAGCACTGCAAGAAGTAATAATATTAGTGGATTCCTGGGGTTAGAATATGAACTAGGAATGTTGCAATGCTTCACTTCTTCTTTAAAACTGGTTATGGTAATAACTCTAGATCAGGTGCCTTCAGGTGGATTTTTCAGATACAGAACACTGTGGAGCAGTCACTTATGGAGTCAAGCAGCTTAGCTAAGATTATCCTCTGGGGGGGTTGTGGTAACAATCAGGTCAAGTACTGAGCCCTTACAGCCACCGATTAATACATTAACTAAAGTACAGTTAAGCAAGAACTCATCATAGCAGATAATCTTCGAGAGAAGCTCTTGCAGCAGGCCACACCAGTAGGACTAAGCAGTCAGTCGCCAGTACCACATGGAAAACTTCTAGCTAGCAGTCTACCATGGGGGACATGGGGGTCAGCTGACATCAGCCTAGCCTATAAAGGTGGGCAGTCCCCCACACATACCTCAGTTCTCCCACCGGAGACCCTATATGGGCAGCTAATGGAGAACCGAGGAGGTTTCCCCGAGAGCCAAAAGAATGGCAGAAGTAGTGCGAGAGAAAAACAAAAGCAGCAGGGAGAAGGAGGGAGGGAGGGAAAGCAGGGCCTGCTGCAAGAGTTTCTCTTGAAGATCTACTGTTGCGGTAAATTCTTATGTAACTGTACTATCTTAATTTGAGGAAGGCTTTTGCAGCAGGCCACATCGGTAGGACTGAGTCCCAAGCAGTACCAGGTATTACCGAGAGAACAACACTGGGAGGAGGACAGATCAGCAGCCAAGAGCTCAGAAGAGAAAGGTCCTAAAGAACTGCTAGGCTGAAACTGGCCCTGCGCCTAGAGGTGATATCCAAACTGTAATGCTTGGTGAAGGTGTGGACAGAACTCCAGGTGGCAGCTGCACAGATAGCCGAAGCAGACACACTGCTGAAACAAGCTGTTGGGGCAGCTATACCTCTGATGGAATGGCCTTTGACCACTCCCGGAAGGGGTTTGTTGTACTTACGGTAGCAATAAACAATGCAAATTGCTACGCACTAAAACAAACACTGGAAACAGAAGTGCCCTCTCTCTTGGGGGCGAACAAAACAAACAACTAAGATTTTCTTAAAGGCTTTGTGCGGTTGATGTAGTACCGCAAAAGCATATGTACAATGTCACAGGATGCTCCCTGTGATGAGTACAGGCCCTAATATTCTTCCAAGTACCCCAAAAGAGATAACATGCTTAGGCATAAAGTACCAGATGCTGAATAGTGAAGGCATTTATGTGAAATGTAGAAACATATAATACAATCACATGGATATATTAAAGGGGTATTGCTTCCAAGTGAAATTACCTCAAGTGACCAGTGGGGCAGACACAATATGTTTTAAGAGTTGTCTGTTTCACAGCTTTGCAGGACCCTTTTAAAATAGTCTGTTAGGTCCTTAGTTTTTCTAGCATTATCTGTTAGATTTGGTTGAGCAGATAGCCTGTTATACAGAAATATAATGAACAAGCAAAATTATTTGCATTCCCTATCCCTTTTCATTTCATTACCTTATGCTGCATTTTTGGGACCATTGGTTTAGTTAACAGAAGAAGGAATTACCAATCTGCTCTACTTTATTTTAGTAGAAGGGGGAAACTATTGTTTGGTTCAGGCAGGAGTTCTGCAGTTTTTGAAATCCCCACCCCCCCCCGGACATAGAAAACCTTAAGAAAAGATTTTCATTTGCAGCTCGGTTCATGCCTCTAATGAGCTGAAAGAAAAGAGTTTTACTTTTCAAATTAATAGTTGCAGAGAAGGGAGAGAACCTGAATAAAATAAAAACTAAGATATCCTTTGTTGTTAGCAACCCCTCTGAAACAGAGCTCTCTGTAGTGAGCGTTTCAATAAACTAAAACTCAGTGTTTTATTTAAAGTTTTGAAGTATGCTAGCTTCTAAATGAATAAATTAGTTGCACTAACAAAACACGTAGGAAATGAGACCAGGAAGTCCCTAAATATTGCACGGTGTGCCCTTTGGCAAAGAAGTAAATTTAAAGTGAGCAATATATTCTTGTTTGTCTTACCTGTTGTGCTGCATGGGTGTTCTATAGGGCTGGCAGCCACAGTCCGTCTGCTTTTGTAGAAGCTGTAATGAGTGATGTCACTATCAAGGGAGGGGCTTAGCCTTATTGAGACTAATTAACTCCATGAACATTGTTTTAGGACATCAAAGTAAGGTTGTGGGATTATTTAGTACAAATACTGTTATACACTTATATACCTGATGTTTAGGAATGAAAACGTAAAGTAAAAAAGGAACCTGAAGTATGTTATTTTGATTTTCCAAAAAGGAGGAGGATCATCTGATTATGATATCACTCCCCAGAAATGTATAAAAGATTACCACTAGGGAGTTAAGATAGAAGATGTCAGTTGGAGCTGGCTGCCAGAGGTGGTGGACCTCTGAAGTATATACGTTTGCAAGGAGATAGCCTGGTGGCACTGCTGGGCAGAGCAGTGGCTCATCCTGAGTGTAGATCATCTGTTCATTATTTTGCTGAGACTTTGAAAATGACTGAACTAACTTTATTTTCCTGATTTCTGTGAATCCTGAAGTCAATGTTTCCTGACAAAAATAAAAGGATAAGTGCCTTTCCAGCACTTTTTATGCACTAAGTTTGTGGGTCTGCTTGATTTTTTATCCTGACTATGACAACTCCGCTACATACATCCAAAGTGTGGAGCAAGGCCTCGCCCTGATTAGAATACTCAGGAAAATAAACTGGAAGGTAGATGGACTGATCAAAGTAAACTCCGACACCACCTTAGGTAAAAACTTAGCATTAGTCTGCAAAGACACCACATTTTTGTGAAAAAACAAATAAGGTTCCTTACACATTAAGAGCCTGGAGCTCGGAAATCCATCCAGCAGAAGTAACAGCAACTAAAAAAAGCGCTTTCCATGATAGAAAGCACAGCTCGCAGCCAGTTCAAAGGTAGGTAAAGTGAGTTTCTCCAACATAAAGTTGAGGTTCCATGGAAGGACCAGGTCCCGAATTTGAGGTTTCAAATACAAAATGCCATGAAGGAAGGTGCGGGACACTTTGAGCTGGGCAACAGCTTTGCCCTCAATAGGTGCATGGTATACAGAGATGGCAGAAAGATGCACCTTGAGTGAGAAGTACCCAAAGCCTGATTCTGAAAGGGAAAGAAGGTACTCCAGCACCTGATTTACTGAGCAGGAGAAAGGATCCAAATGGTGAACAGCAGCCCGAAGGGTGAAACGATTCCATTTCATAGCATAAGTGGCTCTGGTGGAGGGTTTTCTAGTAGGCACCAGGACATCTGCGACCCTACAGGACACCCCAAAGTGGGCAATAGCTAGGTCCGCAGGAGCCATGCATGGAGATGCAGGGACTTTAGGTCTGGATGGACCAGGGTACCCCGTTCCTGGGACAGCAAGTCGGTGCACAGAGGTAAGAGCACTGGAAGTTCCACTGCCAGCTGATGTAGCAAGGGGAACCAAATCTGACACAGCCAGAAGGGTGCGATGAGAATCATCTCTGCCCCTTATAACTGGAGCTTGAGTAGAACCCTATGTAGGAGTGGGAAGGGAGGAAAGGTGTATAGAAACCTCCCCTTCCAAGAGAGGGACAATGCGTCTTGCCGGAAAACTGCAGACCCGGGATCGAGCAAGCAGAAAAGCGGCAGTTTTAGGTTGAGTGGGGACACAAAGAGGTCAAACTCAGGATGGCTCCACCTGTCGAAGAGATCTCTGACCACAGAGGTTAGAAGCTCCCATCTGTGAGCCTGTGACCTGGAGTAGCTGAGACTGTCGACCAAAATGTTTTAAATGCCTGGAACATGTACAGCCGAGAGTTCCAGACTGTGCTCAATGGCCCAATACCAGACTCTCATCACCTCCTGACACAGGCCACAGGGGGTAAGCATGGGTTCCCCACATACTTGTTGATGTAATGCACCACATGCATGTTGTCTGTCTACACCAACAGCGGACTGAGGAGGAGAGGAGTCTGAAAGGCCTGCAGAGCGTACAGTACTGCCCACATCTCCAGGATATTGATATGGAGACCCTGCTCTACATCCATCTAGGTACCCTGGGTCTGGTGATTGGCCAGATGAGTACCTCAGCCCAGACCGGATGAGTCTGCTGTGAGAATCTGATGTGGGGTCAATAGCTGAAAGGAACCCACCCCCCCACCCGAAGGAGGTTGGCCAGATCCAGCCACCAAGACAGAACTCTCCGGACTGGGTCGGAGACCAGGGCCAACTGGTCCAGGTCATCCATGCGTTGATACCACTGGCTCCTCAAGGTTCAGTGAGGAACCCGCATATGCATGTGGGCAAGGGGAACCATGGTAATAGCCACTGCCACGTGGCCCAGAAAGTGCAGGAACACTCTGGCGGGGGACTTGCCAGCTTGAGGAAACCAGATGAGCCTGCTCCATTAGTTGCTCTGCCTTGTCTTCGGGCAAAAAGGCCTAGCCCTGACTAGTGTCCAGGACTGCCCCAATGTACTGAAGGTGCTGGCAAGGGGAGAGGCAGGACTTCAGTAGAATGACAGTGACCCCCATAGCCTGAAAAAGGCGGAACGTGTTTTCTAGAGTCTGAATCAGGCAATCCCTAGAGGGGACTGCTAGCAGCCAATCATCCAGGTAGGAGAACACACAGAAGCCCTGCCTCCTCAATGCAGTCACCACTAATGCTAGGCATTTGGTAAATACCCGGCGGGGGGGCTGAAGAACGGCCAAAGGGGAGGGCCCAGTATTTAAAATGGGGTCACTGAAAGTAGAAGCGGAGGAAGTGATGATGGTAGGAAAGATCTGGATGTGCAAGTAAGCATCCTGCATGTCCAGAGAGCGGAGCCAGCTCCCCCTGGTGCAAAAGGGGTAATAGCCCCATGGAGAGTGACCATCTGGAAGCACTCATACTCGGTGTACATATTCAGATGGCTCAGGTCCAGGATGGGCCAAAGATGCTCTGTCTATTTGGGGGCGAGAAGAATTGGGAGTAAGAAAAAATGTTTGCCCTATGGCTATGTGTTGAACAATTTCCATACTACAGTGTGTAAGTTAGTGTGCTCGTAAGAATCTGACGGTTACACTGGGAAGTATCACAGACAGAGGTTTGAAAACCGAGCTCGAGCTCAACGTTCTACGCTTCTGCACAGAGTTAACTCTTTCCTCTCCGGGGCAGTTCAAGTGCTGGGGCTAACTGTATTGTGTCTGAATACAGCAAGACTCCATTAGAAAAAACAACATTACTATGGTGAGTAAATACAGGTTACTCACCTGTAATAGGAGTTCTAGGAATGGTATATGTTGTTCATCCACACTTTCTGGCAGGTATCCTTGCCGCTTTAAATCTTGCTGGAAGGT
Organism: Neoceratodus forsteri; assembly: GCA_016271365.2. Lineage (NCBI taxonomy): Eukaryota > Metazoa > Chordata > Ceratodontiformes > Ceratodontidae > Neoceratodus > Neoceratodus forsteri. Next base: position 827,261,722 of record CM057449.1, read on the forward strand.
CTTCAAGCTGGCTCCTCCCACCCACCCGGGTGGTAAAACTCTCGGCTCCGCCCCATGACGCCAGATCTGGCCCGCTGGAAGCCCAGGTTGTGTGGGTGGTTCGTGTGGATGAACAACATATACCATTCCTGGAACTTCTGTTACAGGTGAGTAAATGAAAATTACGTACCTACCGTAATTCTGATCTTTCTGTGTATCTTCACCATTCATCACATATGGGGTACTGGCCAGAGATCAGGACCCCGTGGGAGTCTTTTTTTTTTTTTAAAAGGGTAGGCAGACGACACAACATCGGCGCGCCCTCGAGGCCGACGACTGCGTGGCGCCAAGGGCTGGCCGTTAGGTTGTGTCGACCGCCTGCCTACCACTTCTGAGTCGCCGGAGAGGTAAGCGGAAGGGATGGAGGGTGGGACAAGAGAGTCCAAGAGACAGAAAAAGGAAAGGAAAAACTGAACTAAAAGGAGAAATAACGACAGAGGACAGCAAAGAAGAGATGAGACTAAGGGGATTGGGTAGGGGCCCCAACCTCTGGAAGCGGAAGAAGGGAGGGTAGGGAGGGGAGAAAATTTAGGAGAGAGTGAGAGGTAACAAGGTATCCGAGACCCTTGTCCATCACCAGATTGTATAGGAACTGCAAGGAGTAGCAAAGCTTTCTGCCAGAATTAAGGCACAGAAGAAAAAATTACTCACCTTAGTAATGTTGTTTCTTCTAATGGAGTCTTGCTATATTATGACATATGCAGTTTGTCCCAGCCTTAGAACTGCTCCAGAGGTGAAAGAGTTAACTTTCCATGCCAGGTATGGAATCTTGAGCGAGCTCGTTGAAAACTCTGTCTGTTGTTCTTCAAACTCAAACTGTCAGATCTTTACGAGCAAAACTCACTAAGATTCTGTGAAAGCTGTAAACCCACACTAGCCAACTGGCTACTAAAATATTAACACATTTTTGGTCCCAAACAAAGACTCAAGTCAGGATCCCAAAATAAAATAAAATACAACACCCAAACACCCCAAAAGGAGGGGTGAAAACACAAGGTGGGCATCACTAATGTAACACTGCACTGCCCACCCACATCCCAAGAGCAGAGGTTCTGAGAGGGCAGGTAGGGAGGTCATAATATAGCAAGACTCCATTAGAAGAAACAACATTACTAAGGTGAGTAATTTTTTCTTCAAACAACATGAAGTCTTGCTATATTATGACATATGCAGACTACACAGCAGTACCTCCATGGAGGAGGGACAGAACCTACTTAGGAAATAGGCTCTGAAGCACGGCTGTGCCAAACCGAGCATCACTCCTAGCCTGGATGTCCAGGGAGTAATGCCTGGTGAAAGTGTGTACTGTTTTCCAGGTAGCTGCTTGACATATCTCTAAGATAGGGATGTCCCTGGCCGCAGCTAGGGACGCAGCTGTACCTCTGGTAGAGTGAGCCCTCAGGCCTGAAGGGGAACCTTACCCAGTTTTGATGATAAAATTGGATACAAGAGACAATCCACCTGGCAATGGATCTTTTAGTGGCAGATTTCCTTTACCAACCTCACCATAAGTGAGGAACAGTTGGAGGAGTCAAACCTGTAACCCTTGGTACGCTCTATGTAGTAACTAAGGGCTCTTTACATCTGGGTCTGTGCAGCCTCTCTCACAGAGGAGGAATGGTCAATAGTACACTGGAAGAGATATAGATTGATTAAGGTGGAAATCTGAAACCACCTTAGGCAAGAACTTCATGTTAGTCCTGAGGACTACCTTATCTCTGTGAAAGGAGATAAAATCAGGCTTCACTGACAAAGTTTGTAATTCACTTATGCGCCTGGCAGAAGTGATGGCTACTAGAAACACAGTTTTCCAAGTCAAGTACTTAAGCTCTGCTGAAGACAAAGGCTCAAAGGGGGGGGTTGCATTAGCTGAGCAATGCAAACATTAAGATCCCAGGCAGGAGCAGGGTCCCTGAATGGAGGGTTGGTGTGAAGCAATCCCTTGAACAACTTGGAGAATACAGGGTGAGCAGAAAGAGAAGAGGGCTTTCCTGCTGAAATAAAAGCAGAGACAGCTGCCAAATGCACTTTCAGGGTAGCTGGCCTCAGCCTCAAAATATTTAGATGGACCATATAATCCAGGACTGTGGGCAAATCAGCAGATTCTGGGGAAATATGCTTTCCAGAGCACCATATGGAAAACCTTTTCCATTTAGAATTATAAGTAGCTCTGGTGGAAGGCTTCCAGAAGCTTAAGATATCGAGTACACCTTGAGAAAGGTGTAGGTCAGCAAACTCTAACTCTTTAAGAGCCAGGCCTTGAGGTTGAGGGATTTGAGATTGGATACCAAACTCTCCCTGGGCACAGGTTAACAGATTGTGATTCCTGGGAAGACACAGGGAAGGTGGACTGCTAAGGACAGAAGGAGTGATACTAGGCTGTCTGGCCTAATCTGGAGCAATCAGAATCATCTTGCAAGGTTGAGATCTGATTTTGACTAGCACATTGAACAAGAGAGGGAAGGGGGGGAAAGGCATAGAGGAACCTCCCTTCCCAGGCGAGAAGGAAGGCATCCAGAGGGACTGAGCCCAACACTGGGGGCCTGCAACAAAAAAGCGGAAGTTGGTGATTGTCTGGGGCTACAAAAAGATCTATCTGAGGGGTGCCCCACCTGGCAAATACTAACTCCAGTACTAGGGGATCCAGTGACCATTCGTGATGGCCCTGGGAAATCCTGCTGAGAGCATCTGCCAGGACATTGTCCTTGCCTGGGAGGTGAACTGCTATGAGGGAAGTGTTCAGGGAATAAGCCAGAGACCACAACTTCATTGCCTCGGTGCACAAGGCCGAAAACCGAGTGCCCTTGCTTGTTGATGTACCACATTGTAGTTGTGGTTGTCTGTTCTGACCTGTACCACTTTGTTCTGAACAGATACAGAAAACCTGAAGTGCTAGAAAAACAGCTCTGAGTTCCAACAGATTGATGTGGAGCAGAGATTCTGAGGGGACCACAATCCCTGGGTGGTGAGGTCCATGTGAGCTCCCCATCCCAAGAGGGACGATCTGTAGTAAGGGTCAAGGAGTGAGACTGAGGGATGAAAGGAACCCCTGTCTCAGATTGCTCTGATCCTGCCACCACTGCAGGGCCTGGATTAGGGTTCGAGTTACTGGGATCAATTTGTTAGAGGATCTCCTTTGAGACCAGAAGGCTCTCAAATGGAACTGAATGTCCTCATCTGAAATCTTGCTCCTGCACTACAGCTGTGGAAGCAGCCATGTGCCCTAGGAGCTGTAGAAAGTGCCTTGCTGGTTGAGAGACCTGCAGAGTGAAGGAGGAGGCCAGAGCCACCAGGATCTTTACTCTTTCTAGAGGAAGGAAAGCTCTGGCCTGCTTTTGTGTCCAGTTCGCTGCCTATGAAGGTGAGTAGCTGAACAGGCTCTAGAACTGACTTTGGAAGATTGAGAAGAAAACCTAGAGATGTAAGCAGCTGCTGGGTAACCTGAAGGTGTAATTTGACTTGGTCTGGAGACTGACCCACTATAAGCCAGTTGTCCAGGTAAGGAAAGATGGCAATCTTTGCCTTCTTAAGTGAGCAACTGCTACTGCCAGGCATTTTGTGAATACCATGGGCAGAGGTGAGGTCAAGGGCATTGCTCTGAACTGGTAATGGCCTGAGGGCAGTTCAAATCTGAGGTACTTTCGTGGAGCTCTAATGAGAACATGGAAGTAGGGAATCCTTGAGGTCCAGGGACGCTAGCCAGTCCCCTGGCCTTAGGGAGGGTAAAATAATTCCCAGAGTCACCATTTTGAATTTTGGTTTTAAAAGGTGCTTGTTTAGGTATCTGAGATCCAGGATGGGCCGCCATTCTCCTGTCTTTTTTGGGGTAAGGAAGTACCTGGAGTACAGTCCTTTGCCCTGGTGTAGGGGAGGAACCCTTTCTACAGCTCTGAGAGCCAGGAGGGTTGAGACTTCTGTTTCCAAAGCGAGAGCCTCTAATGGATTTGCAGGTGGAAAGGATCTGGTTCTCATCTTTGGAAATTTTTTGAAGCTGAGAACCAGTCCCTGGCTTACTACTTCCAGGACCCACTTGTCTGATGGTAAGACTCCAGTCCTGAGGCAAGTAAGCCAGCCCCCTACAGGTGGAGAATCGGCCCTGGGCATCCCATCAGGGTGCCTGTTTGGCAGGGGCTTTAGGCTGAGGGGGTGAGCAGGCCTGCTGCACTCCCATCTGCCTCTCCTCTGAAGAACCCTCTGGGCATAAGCTGAAGAGGAGGCCTGGTTTGCAAAAGGCCTGTGAAAAGGCCTGCCCTGAAAGCTGCCCTGAGGAGTGGCTTGCCCTCCTTGGCCTGTGCACTCCTATAAGTGGTCCTATACTCATCCATTTTCTTCATGTAATTCTCTGTCTGCTCCCCAAACAGACAATTACCCACAACAGGGAAATCCATGGCCTTAGCCTGGGTATCCTGTGACAGGCTAGTACACCTGAGCCAAGCCATTCTGCGAAAAGCCACAGATGTAGCCATGACTCTTGAAGATACATCATTAGAGTCCACTGCAGCATGGAATTGCACCTTGGATGCCTCAATACCATCAGCAGCCACCTGCTCCAGCTCCTTGGCAAGCTGGCCAGGGACCTGTTTCACTAAAGCCATAACAGTAGCCCATCTGGATTTCTGGTATCTTGCAACATAGGCCATATAATTTGCCTGTCTGAGTCCCAAGGATGCTGCCATGTATTGTTTCTTTGCCATGGCATCAATCCTCCTGGAGTCCTTGTCAGGGGTGTGTGAACCCAAGGGAATATTTGCCTTATCACAGGCTGCAGCCTGCACTACCCCAACATGGCTGCATTGTTGTGAAAGGAACTCCGTATCAGAGCCTGACAATGTGTACCTCTTGTCCATTTTTTTATCCACAGGAGGTATAGTGTTAGGAGCTTTTAAAATTTTTATTGTCTGTTTCCTAAAAGATTTAAGTAAAGGAATGGATAATCTCCTGGACTCTGGGATATCCATCATTTCCACATAGTCAGGCTCCTCCTGTTCATCCACAGCTTCTTCCAAAGGTAGCTGGAGGGTTTCAGCAACTTTTTTATAAAACATAAAATGAGAAGGGCTCAGAAAGCCTAGGGGAGACACTCCTGAAGGTCTGTCTGGGGAGATGTCCGTTCAATGGCACATCCAGACTTTCAAAATCACATTCACTCCCTTCATAATCCTCCTCCTCCTCCGTTCATAAAATTCTCTATATCATATTCTTGAACCGTGGAACCGACCGCCATTGATGGTGCCGGTTCGGTCGGAACCAGGGAAAGCGACTGACAATTTGATCGCTTACTATCTCTGCAGCGGTTGGGGAAGGAAATTTTGGCTCCACACCTGCTGATTTTCTAGTCCTCTTTGCTGGAACTGGCTCCTCCGAGTCAGCTCTTCGTTTGCCCGAGGAAGTCTCGCCCTGGTCAGAGGGCACTCCCTCCGGTTCGGTTGGCACCGAACCGGCTGGCCATCCGGGTCAGCGGACTTTTTGGCCTCTCGCCCCTGAGCCTACCAACTCTCTTATCCAGGGTAGCTGCAGGGAAATCCTTGCAAATCTGTCAGTCTGCATTGAGGTGGTCAAACCCCAGACAATAAACACATGTGGTGTGTGGGTCAGCCTTGCAAAGGCTTCCCATAGACACTACAGTGCTGAAACCCAGTGGGCTCAGGTTTTTCTTTGGGTTTCTCAGACATAATGCCAGCTCTAACCAAAACTTGCCCTTTTACAGCAAATCGCCAAGCAAGACATTCTTATCGGTTCCCAACCGTGTCATAGTCATGGAAAAACGAATGAAACTGTTTTTTAGAACCAATAAGAACCGGAACCGCACTCTAAATGCAATTTAATAAAGTTTAACAACAACCTGATCGGTTCAAACCGAACCGATAATAACGCTTGCAAGTTCCACACAGAGAAAAGTAAAACCTATCTATTACTTACGATACCACAGACAGAGCTTGAACCGACCGGTTGCGGTTAAAATAAGACAAATGCGGTTTAAAATCCAAAAATTACACTTTTAACCGACAAAATGAACCGAGCAGAAGGAGAAATCTCCGGAACGACTGTTCAATGAGGCGGAGTAAAGAATCTGACAGTTTGAGTTTGAAGAACAACAGACAGAGTTTTCAACCGAGCTCGCGCTCAACATTCCATGCCTGGCATGGAAAGTTAACTCTTTCACCTCCGGAGCAGTTCTAAGGCTGGGACAAACTGCATATGTCATAATATAGCAAGACTTCATGTTGTTTGAATAACTGGCAAACACCCCAGAAGCAGAGTCGGCTATTCTGGAGAAGGACAGGGTACAGGGATTTAATACTCTCTCAGAAAAAAATGTTTGGTGAAAAGATTTTTTTTTTTTTTATTTTTTATTTTTTTAATAGTTGGGTGGAAACCAGAAGGAGAACAGGAGGAGGGCAACCACCAACTCCCACCCCATTGGGGTGGAGGCATGTAATAGAGAAGGAGTGCCGCTCGAGCTGTACCCCTTAAGGAGAATACCCCCCTGTGTGTCCTTTACTTTACCCCGCTTCCAAAAGGAGAGGGAAGCCACAGGGGGGCCAGAGACTGAGGCCCCAGGGGATGCTGGGCGGGGTTATGATGAATGGTGAAGATGCACAGAAAGATCAGAATTACGGTAGGTACGTAATTTTCATATCTTATCTGTGTCAATCTTCACCATTCATCACATATGGGTGAGTACCAAGCCCCCCCCCGAAGAGGGTTGTTTCTTTACACACTAAGGGACAGAGTCCCTTAGCCCTCAACGGGTGACACACTAAGGGGGGGAACCTTCCGGGCCTGAGGAGGCCCGAGAGTGGGGAGAGCGAGACGGGGTCCCCCCGGAGGGGGAAGGAAGCTGCCCTGACAAGCGCCGCCTCATCCTATGGGAGAAGAGGTAGGTTCCCTGGTGGGCAGAGCAAATCACCCTACGCCGGGCCAAGGGTGATAACCGGGAAAGACGAAGCCACGCCGACCTCCTAGTGCAGATCATTGTCCCTACGACCCTGGTAGCTACCTCGTTGGCATCATAAGATGCCCTCGCTTGGTGCCTTGCTAGCTCCAGGCCACGTGCAGAGCGCACGATGGCTTGTCTGGTTTGCTCTGAGTCAGGCAAAGCAGCTAGGATCTGACCTAGTGCGGACCACAAGAACCTGTTGTAGGCTGCACAGTGGGCTTGGCGAGCGGAAATAGAAAGGCGCAACCATGCCGAGTAGAAGGTCCTCCTCCCCCAAAAATAAAAATCCGAGGAGTCTTGATCCGGGGACCGGTCACAGTGGAGGGCACGAAGCCCATCAGGGGTGTCCAGGTGCGTCAAGCCAGACTGCGGATGAGGCATAAAACCTAGAGACTCCGGGGGAGCGCAATACCTCTGGCTGAGGTCCCTAGGGGCAGGAACTCCGGAGAAGGGCCTCTGCCAGAAACGCAAGGAAACCTCCCGAAAGGGAGCAGGCCAGGGTGGCACCACAAGGGTGGCCCCGCCAAAACTGCCTAGAAAGGCATGCGCCGCATGCTCAGGATTGCTAACGGAAAGGGGAGAAAGGTGCAGGTCCTCTAGCATCCTCACGAGGAAGCGCTGGTACCCTGAGAGATCAGCGACCGGAGAGATATGGACAGAGGGTTCCTCTCCCCCAGAAGAGGGAGATGAGGAGCTGGAGGTCAACCTGGCTGTCCATAGCCCTAACGTAGGCAGGGAACAGAGCAGCCACCGCTCTGAACTGCTCCCAGGTGAGAGGGCCGCTAGGACCAAGAATGCCTGGGAGCGCTGGAGAATGCGGCAGAGGGATAGGGGCAGAGCCGAGAAAGGAAGTCGGCTGACCTCCGCCAGGGCTAGAGAGCGGACCATGAGCACCCGAGGAGGGTGTCCCGGAAGACTCCACAGCCGACAGCCGTACAACCACGTTGGTACTGCCTTGGCTGCGCCCAGAAGAATCCTCCAAGTGAGGCGACCGGGGCCATAAAAGTCCAGAAGGACGGTCCCCTGCCTCAAAAGAATGGGACCCCCTCAATGAACAGGAAGGGGAAGGGTGGAAATCTGCACTTTGGCTTCGCCAAGGGCCCGGGTGGACCCCAGAGAAAGGCCAATGCGCCGACCCCACACCCCTCAACCCCTCTGAGTCCGAGAGAGTCCTCCTCCTCGAGAGGGCCAGCCTAGGTAGTTGACAGCTCTGGGCTGCCCCCGAAGGAGAGACCCAGGGAACAGCACCTTCCCCTCCTGCAGGCTTCTCGATGGGCCCCAAAGTTGGGCGATCAAGACACACTACTAGAGGGGGTACCACCACCGAGGGGGTCGAAGAAACCCCCAAGGCCAGGTTGCAGAGCAATGGTGGCACGCACCACTGCCTGCTAGTCAGCACCACTGACCCTAACCTCGGGGACTACCTGATGCTCCTCAGTAGGGGGCTGGCTACGACTCGTCGACGAGACCACTGGATCGCTCTCCTCCGCAGACAACCCCAAAGGGTGTGACTGCCCATCCGACCCCGAAGAGGTAGAGGCCGAGGCTCTGAGCCAAACAGTAGGAGGGCGGGCGAAAACGACTTTGCCAGAGGGCCCGGCAGCCAGAGCAGTGCCCGAGGCGGCACCCGTGCCCTCCGCAACCCCGCGGGTGGGGCCCACAGAAGGCGCCAGGGCAGCTTGGGCCAAAGGTCCAGAGCGCCAGGCCAGCCGCGCGCCGCTGTCCGCTGGCACCGGGCGGTGACAGACGGGCGCCGACGGCAGCCCTAGCAACAACTCTCGGGCCGACGATATCAATAGGCCGCTTGCGCCAGCGTAGAAACAGGCCCGCGACCGCCGGCCGACACGCCCGAACACGCACCCAGAGCACCGACGGTGCCAAGGACGGTACCAACTGCCAAGCCAAGGTCTTATTACGCCGACCACAGAGGCACTGGCGCCGTGCTCAACCTCGGCACCGAGGATGGCGCCGAGGTGAGACATGGCAAAAGAAGACGCTGGATCCTGCCCCACTGCGCCGCGAACGGCGTCGACAGGGCCCATGGCGCTGAGCGACGAGTTGGCGCTGAAGACGGCGCTGACAGGATCCACAGCGCCGCAAATGGCGCCGAAGGTCTCAACGGCACTGACTGACGGCGTCAAGGACGGCATCGACCCGGGCCTTCCGAGCCGCGGGAGCCTTCACCCCCGAAGGGGCGATTGCCGGGGCGGCGCCTGCCCGCCTCCCAGGAGGAAGCGGACGGGCCTCCCGCGCCAGGAGGAGCCTTGGCAATGGCCAGGCTACAAGTATCCGAGCTCCTCCTCCTCGGTCCGTATAGAACGGGAGGGGACCCGGAGGAAAGGCCGAGAGCGCGGCTTGGCCCGACAGATGCGAACCCTACCCAAAGTCGGCGGAGCTCACCTGCTTTTTCAACGCTGTTCGAGACACAGCGGTCAATAGAGAAGCAGGCGTCGCGACAAATCCATGTCGTGAAGCGGCTAAGACACGAGACACCGGCCATGCTGGTTGGTAACGGAATATTTTCGGCCGCACGGGCACCGATGCATGTGGGGCCGATCCGTCTTAGAAATCTTTTGGCCCTCCGACCGAGACATAACCTACGGAGAAAAAAACACCACAAAACAGACTCGACGTCGCAGAATTTGAAATAAAAGGAAAGATCTTACTGGCGAAGCCGAGTGGAGGCTGAACCCAGAACCGGCAGACGACCGACGGACTGACGTCAATTAGTTTACGCAGGCTGCAGGCCTAAATTACGGTTGAAAGCTTCCCACGAGGCGACTTCGACAGCGGAGATGAAGAACTGGTAGGCAGGCGGAGTAGACACAGCCTATCGGGCAACCCCGAGCGCCACGCAGCACGCCGCCCGAGGGCAGCGCTGGTGCTGTGTCGGCCCGCCACCCTTTTAAAAAAAAGCTCCTGCTGGGTCCCGATCTCTGGCCAGTACTTCATATGTGATGAATGGTGAAGATTGACACAGATAAGATCCTGTATTTCTAGGGACATGGATATGTTGTTCATCCACACTTTCTGGCAGACTCCTAGCAGTTCTCCGGGAGGAGGGAGGCAAGGCGCACACCCCCTACTTAGGAAATAGAGACTGGAGAACCGAGGCCCCAAAACCAGCATCCTGGCGTGACTCAAGGTCGATGTGGTAGTGGGTTATAAAGGTATGTGCTGACTTCCAGGTAGCAGCCCTGCAGATATCCTGGATAGGGACGTCCCTGGAAGCAGCTACTGATGCAGCGGTAGCATGGTAGAATGAGCTCTATCCTCTGGGAGGCTCCATGCCCGCCAACCTATAGCAGAGATCTATGCAGGAGGTGACCCACCTGCTTATCGTCCGCTTGTCTGCAGGTCTGCCAGGTGCGGCTTCAGCGTAGGTGACAAACAGCTGGCGAACCTCTCCCCGAACTTCAGCCGTGCGCTCCTTATAATAAGCGAGCGCCCTTCTAGGGTCCAGAGTATGGAGCCTATATTCGGCCTCCGAGGTGTGATTGGGGTAGAACACCGGCAGAGTCAACACCTGGTTAAGGTGAAACTCCGACACCACCTTCGGAAGGAATTTCGGGTGGGGGCGCAGGACAACCTTGTCCCTGTGGAAGACCAGGTAAGGAGACTCTATGGAAAGCGCCTGGAGCTCTCCCATCCTTCTGGCTGACGTGATAGCCACCAAGAAGGCGGTCTTCCACGACAGGTGAGAGATGTCACAACTGTGCATTGGTTCGAATGGCTTGCCCATGAGCTTTGCCAATACCAGCAGTAGATCCCACGGAGGTGGAGGTTCACGCACCGGAGGAGATATGTGATCCAGGCCTTTGAAAAAGCACCCAACCACTTTCTCCTGTACCACCGACTGCTTCCCGGCCCGCGCCCGGTAAGCAGAGATGGCTGCCAGGTGCACCTTTAGGTCAGCCGACCTAAGCCCTTGCTGAGAAAGGGACCACAGGTAGTCCAAGATGCTTGCCAAGGAACAGGAGGAAGGGTCCAGGCCCTTGCTCTGACACCAAATGGAGAATCTCTTCCATTTGAAGGCATAGCATTTTCTGGTCGACTCCACGGGACGCCAACTACATTGAGGACCCCGTCGAAAGACCCAAGGCCTGGAACTCTAGCCGCTCAGGAACCAGGCCGTCAGGTGCAGAGATTGAAGGTCCGGATGGAACACCTTCCCCTGACTGACTGATAACAGGTCTGGGCGAGCTGGAAGCTGCCTCGGGAGCCTGGAGCTGAGGCTGAGGAGATCTGGATACCAGCATTGGCGGGGCCAGTCTGGGGCTACCAGAGTCCCTCCTCACCTTGAGAAGCACCTTGTGGATCAAGGGAAATGGGGGAAAGGCGTAGAAGAGGCCCAGGGTCCATGGCCTCGAGAAGGCATCCCCCTGCAGCGAACCCTGCTGAGGGGGACGGGCATGAAACAGCCTCAGCTTCGCATTCTCCCTAGAGGCAAACAGGTCCACCTGAGGTGTGCCCCAGTGGGAGAACAGATCTTGTACTACCTCCGGCAGGAGAGACCACTCGTGGGACACAGCCCCTATCCGGCTCAGGGCATCGGCCAGGGTGTTGGAGGCTCCTGCCACATGGATGGCTAGGAGATCCACCTCCAGGCTGCGCACGAGTGACCAAATGCGGAGACCTTCCTTGCACAGAGGCATGGAGCGCATCCCGCCCTGGCGGTTTAGGTAGTACATGGTCATGGTATTGTCCATCTGGACCTGAACCACTTGACCCCGTAGAAATGGAGCAAAGGCAGTGAGGGCTAGACGAACCACCCGAAGCTCCAGCAGGTCGATATGGCATCGGGACTCCCGAGGGGACCAGAGGCCGTGCGCTCTGTGCTCCCCCAGATGGGCACCCAAACCCATCAGAGAGGCATCGGTCGATAGAGAGACCGTCGGCTCGGGGCGGACAAACGGGATGCCCTCCTGAAAATAGGCTGGAATGGTCCACCACTGGAGAGCGTTCCACATCCCCTGGGTCACCATCACTAGCTGGTCCAATGGATCGCAGCGCTGTGACCACTGGCTGGCCAATCCCCACTGAAGGGGACGTATGTGCCAGCGGGCCCAACGGACCACGCTGGTGCAGGCTGCCATGAGACCCAGGAGGCGCAGAAAGTCCCGGGCAGGGCTCGATTGCCCAACCAGAAATGATTGGGCAAAGGAGGAAAGAACCTCGGCCCTGTCCGCCGGGAGCCGTGCTCTGGCTCGAAGACTGTCGAGCTCTGCCCTGATGAAAAGAATCACCTGCTTTGGTCCGAGTTCCAACTTGGCCTCGTTGATGAGAAGGCCGATCTGAGAGCAAACCTGGAGGGCCAGATCTCTGGACCGTCCCACCTCCTGTCTGGAGGGGGCTACTATCAGCCAATCGTCCAGGTAAGGGTACACCCGGACCCCGTGGCACCGCAGGAATGCTGTCACCACTGCCATGCATTTGGTGAAGACCCTGGGAGCAAGAGAAAGGCTGAAGGGCACGGCTCGGAACTCGTAAAGGGATCCCTCCGCTCGAAAGCGAAGGAATCTTTGGTGAGACAGACGGACAGGGATGTGAAAGAACGCGTCCTGTAGGTCCAGAAAACAGAACCACATGCCTCGTTCCAGGGATGGCATTATCTGAGCCAGAGTGACCATCCTGAAGGCCCGACACTTTAGGAACTTGTTTAGGTCGTGCAGGTCGAGAATGGGGCGCCAGCCCCCCCGTCCGTTTTGGGACCAGGAAGTACCTGGACATAAACCCCGGGTCTGAGGGAGGGTCCGCCACCTCTCTGATCACCTCTTTCTCGAGGAGCAGAGCGATGTCGGCTCGGCGAGCCGATAGCGAGGCTGCGGACCCCGAGCCCCGGGGAGGGGCAACGGCTGAAGGGCGGGGCCTGCTCGAACTCCAGAGGCAGGCCCTTTCCTACCACTTCCAGCACCCACCGGTCTGTGGTGATAGTGGACCAGGCGGAAAGGAAGTGGCGGAGCCGTCCCCCAAAGGGGGAAACTGGGTGGAGTAACGAGGTTGGGGGCGACACCCCTCAACCCGTCACTGGGCAGGCTTGGAGGAGGGACCGGCCGAGGGACCTCCTGGGCCTTTGCCTCCTGCTTCCTGGAAGAGGAAGCTGCAGGCTTGGCTTTGGGATGCCAAGGCGCAGCCTGCTGGCCCTGATGCTGCTGGGCCGGACGTGGTCGCGGGCGCAGACGGACGAAAGGGCTTGGGTTGCAGTCTGCGGCCCTTGTCCCTCTGGGCGGAGGAGACCGAGTCCAGAGTGGCATTAGACTTTTCGATCCTCTGGAGGTGACCCTCCACTCCAGGGCTGAAGAGGTCGGTCCCCAAGAAGGAGACATCCGCCAACTTGTGCTGAGTATCCACTGTGAAGGTGGATATCCTCAGCCATGCCCGACGGCGCATGGCCACTGCGGCCGTGACTGACCTGGCACATGAGTCGCTGATGTCCAGAGCAGTCTGAAGTTGCTGCTTGGCCACTGCCCTGCCCTGGTCCCGCACCTGCTTGACCATGGTCTGCAGGTCAGCCGAGAGATGAGGGACTACCTCGTCCAGAGTGCCCAACAGGGCATGAGAGAAGTGTGCCATCAGCACAGCCGAGCTGGCCTGATGAAGGCCAAGGGAGGATGCAGCGTAGGCTTTGCGCCTGGCATAGTCCAACTTCTTGGACTCCTTGTCGGGAGGTTGTCCACGCCTGGCGCTCGGCACGCCGGAAGACGCGGTCGGTAACCAACCCCTCGGCTGAGGGGTGTTCCGAAAAACCAGACAGGGAACCGCTACGGACCGCGAACTTCCTCGCCATCCTGGCCAAAGGCGCAGGGCAGGAAGCAGAATGCTGCCAGAGCTCCAAGGCCGGGCCGACAATGGCCTCAGCCACCGGAAAGGCCTCCGTGGGAGAATCCCCTCGGTCCAATATCTCCGTTAGGGAATACTTGGCCCGCTTGGATACAGGCTCGAGCTACATCCCGGTGGACTCGATGAGCCTAAGCAAACCCATGAAGGACGATGGGCTATCGCCCAGCGACTGACCTGGAGGACTCCAGGTCCACCTGCCTGGAGAACAGGAGGAATGTGCCGGACTCGGACGAGTCCGCAAAGAGCTGCCTTTTGCCTGAGCCACCTCCACCTGCCGAGGGCGCCGGGAGAGGGGTGACAGACAGCCTATGGCAGGCCCTGTGCCCGACCGAGCATTCTTGGTCGGGCCCCAAATTTCAGCTGTGGAGGCGGAGGTTCCACCAGAATCAGTGGGGCAGCCGGTTTCAGCCGAGCAACAGGCCCGGGGGCAGGCGCCTCGGCTAGGGCGAGGGGTTGCTTCGGCCGCTCCGGTGACAGCCACTTGATGACCGGGGAAGGCGACGATGTCGGCTTGCTCCCAGACAGAAGGAGCTGTTGCCACATGAGGTTCTCGTAGCACCGATGCAACTTGCGTCAAATCCTATCCTCGTCCGAGGAGGAAGACGAAGACGAGCGGCGATGCCGCTTACTACGGTACCGAGACCGAGACCACCTATGTCGACGGGATCGGCTGGACCATGAAGATGTCCGAGACCGAGAACCTCGGCGTTTCCGAGGAGGGTTCTGGGGCAGGGCAGGGGAAACCCGCTCTCCCCTCGGCTCGGAAGTTTCGACCGTGGACTCCGGAACCGGAGGCACAGGCAAGCCCACGGTAACCTCAATCTCCGCCAGGGAAACCGGGGAGTGAGGGTTTTCGGCTTCACCGGTCGACAACCCGTCTGACGGGTCGAGAAAAATCTTGACTGCATCGATGGGTGTCTCGGTCAACTGACCTGACGGGGACGCCGTGAGGCCAGTGGCTGAAGCCGAAGGATCGACCGAAGTCGAGGGTCGACAACTCGGGGAGGGGGACCTCTCCCGCTCCCAAGAGCGTCGACGGAGGGACTTACCTTTTGAGTCCTTCTTCTTGAACCGAGAAGAAAGTCCTGATGGCCCTTCTCCCTTGGTGGAAAGAGACTGACAGAGCTCCTTAAAAGAAGCTGAATAGGAGGATCCCAAGGAGAGCGGGATAAAGGCCGCGGCCAAGGAAGACGAAGATGCGGCCTGCGCCGCCTTCTCCTCGAGGGCGATCATCTGCTCGAGCTGTTCCACCGACCTAGCCGCTGTGGACATCGCCAAACGGGCCTCCTTTGACTTCACCGCCGGGTAACGCTCGGCGCCAAGTTGTAAACGGGCGGCGCGGTCCTCCAGGACATAGACCGAGAAGGAAGAGCACAGGTCACAGGCCCACGGGTCATGCTCAAGGCCTAAGCAGTAGACGCATGTGGAGTGCGGATCCGTCCGAGACATCTTCTGCCCGCATGGGCACCTCCGAAAACCGGGAGTCAATTTGTCCATTGCAGCCGCGAGGGAAATAAATGACCGAAGTCTTGAAAACCTTAAACTTTATTTTGGGTAAACCGAAGAATTAGGAACCAGTCTTATATGCAGAGTGTTAAGGAGGGAACCTGAGCTTCCAAGCGGTAAGGAAGATCTGGCGTCATGGGTCGGGCTGAGAGTTTTACCACCCGAGTGGGTGGGAGGAGCCAGCTTGAAGACCTTCCGGCAAGATTTAAAGCGGCAAGGATACCTGCCAGAAAGTGTGGATGAACAACATATCCATGTCCCTAGAAATTATTTTTGGGCCCAAAGAAAAAATTACTCACCTTAGTAATTGTGTTTCTGCTAAAGAAGTTTTGCTGTATTCTGACAATCTGCAGTTAGCTCCAGCCTTTAAACTGCTCCAGAGAGTATAAGGTTAATTTTCTATGCAGTGCACAGAACGTTCAGCTTGAGCTTGGTTGAGGTCTTTGTCTGCAGCCCTTTGAAATCCAACCATCAGATTCTTACGAGCAAAGACTCACTAACTATTCTATGTGGAAATTGTAACATTTTTAACCAGCCAACTGGCAACTAAAGTTTTGGATTCCCAAAGGTAGACTCAAGTCAGGAAACCCAAAACCAAAAACCAATTCAAATAAGGATAACAATACAACAAAACACCCAAAATAAAAAAGAAGGGTGTGCAAGAAGCACCTCTGGGGTGCAGCACTGCACTTGCCCACCCACTTCCCAAAAACCAGGTTCTGAGAGGGGAGGCAGGGAGGGAGGTCAGAATACAGCACGATTCCATTAGAAGAAACACAATTACTAAGGTGAGTAATTTTTTTTTCAAACAACATGAAGTCTTGCTGTATTCTGACAATCTGCATACTACCAAGCAGTAACTCCATGGAGGAGGGACAGAACCTACTTTGGGAATAGGCTCTGAAATACTGCTGTGCCAAACCAAGCATCACTCCTAGCCTGGATATCCAGAGAGTAATGCTTGGTAAAGGTATGGACTGTTTTCCAGGTGGCTGCTTGACAGATTTCTAACAGAGGGATATCCCTGGTAGCAGCCAGGGAGGCAGCTGCACCACTTGTAGAGTGAGCCCTCAGGCCTGAGGGTGGAATCTTTCCCAGTTTCTCATAGCAGAATTGTATACAAGACACAGTCCACCTGGAATAGTTCTCTTGGTGGCAGGTTTGCCCTTTCCCCCGTCCCCATAAGTGAGGAACAACTGAAAGGAATCAAACCTGTGACCCTTGGTACGCTCTGTGTAGTAGCTAAGGACTCAACATCTAAACTGTGTAGCCTCCTCTCTCCTGAGAAAGAATGATCAGTGAAGAAGACAGGAAGAGACAGACTGATTCAAGTGGAAGTCTGAAACCACTTTGGGCAAAAACCTCCTACTGGTTCTAAGGACCACTTTATCTCTATGAAAGGAGATAAAATCAGGTTCCACTGACAGGGCTTGCAATTCACTGATACGTCTGGCAGAGGTAATGGCTAGCAAAAACACAGTTTTCCAAGTCAAGTACTTAAGCTCTGCTGAGGACATAGGCTCAAAAGGAGGTTGCATAAGTTGAGCAATGCAAACATTTTAAGTCCCAGGCAGGGGCAGGATCCCTAAAGGGGGGATTGGTATGAAGCAATCCCCTGAAAAATTTACAGAACACAGGATGAGATGATAGTGAGGAATACTTCCCCACTGACAGAAAAGCAGAAACAGCTTACAAGTGTACCTTGAGAGTAGCTGGTCTGAGGCCTAGGCCATTAAGACGAACCATATAATCCAGAACTGTAAGCAATCAGCAGTGTCTGGAGAAATATGTTTTGGAACACCAAATGCTGAATCTTTCCATTTGGAGTTATAAGTCTTCATGGAGGGCTTTGAAGCTTTGAGAATATCCAGAACCCCTGAGACAGATGCAAATCTGCATACTCTAACTCTTCAAGAGCCATGCCTTGAGATTGAGAGACTGAAGACTGGGGTACCAAATCCTCCCCGAGAGGAGGTTAACAGGTTATAATTCCTGGGAGGAGACAGGGGAAGATGGACTGCTAGAGACAATAACAAGGGGTATCAAGGCTGTCTGGCCCAGTCTGGAGCAATCAGTATCACTTTGCAAGGTTGTGACCTTATCTTGACTAGAACTTTGAACAGTATGGGAAAAGGAGAGAAGGCATGCAGAAATTTCCCTTCCCAGTTCAAAATCAGAGCATCCAGAGGGACTGAGCCCAGGACTGGGGGTCTGCAACAAAACAGAGGAAGCTGATGATTGTCTGGGGCTGCAAAGAGATCTATCTCTGGAGTGCACCACCTTGAGGAAATTACTTTCAACACTAGGGGGTCCAGGGACCATTCGTGGTGGCCCTGGGAGATCCTGCTCAGTGCATCTGCTAGCACACTGTCCTTTCCTGGAAGGTGAACTGCTATCAGAGAGGCCTGCAGGGAATAAGCCAGACACCACAATTTCATGGCCTCTGCACAAGGCTGTAGACCGAGTGCCTCCCTGCTTGTTGATGTACCACATGGTGGTGGTGGTGATGGTGTCTGTTCTGACCTGAACTACCTTGTTCTGCACAGACAGAGAAAGCTTGCAGGGCCAGAAAAACTGCCCTGAGTTCCAGAAGACTGATATGAAGAAGGGACTACTGAGGGGACCACAGTCCCTGGGCTGTGAGATCACCTAGATGAGCTACCCACCCCAAAAGGGAAGCATCCGTGATAAGGACCACCGAATGAGACTGAGTGACAAATGGGACCCCTTGCCTTAAACTGTCCTGATCCTGCCACCACTGAAGAGCTTGGATCAGTGTCTGAGTCACTGGAATCAGCTTGGTAAGAGGGTCCTCCTTTTGGGACCAAAAGGCCCTCAGATGGAACCGAATGTCCCTCATCTGGAATCTTGTCCCTTGGACCACTGCTGTGGAAACTGACATGTGGCCCAAGAGCTGAAGGAAGTGCCTTGCTGGTCGGGACACCTGAAGGAAGAAGCCAGTTCTATAAGAACTCTTGCCCTTTCTAGGTGAAGAAAGGCTCTTGTTTTGACAGTATCTAGCTCTGCACCTATAAAGGTAAGAAGCTGTACTGGTTTGAGGACTGACTTGGGAAGGCTGAGAAGAAACCCCAGGGAAGATAGCACTTGCTGGGTCACTTGCAAGTCTGACTTGACTTGGTCTGGAGACTGACCCACTATGAGCCAGTCGTCCAGATATGGAAAGATGGAAATCTTTTGCCTTCTTAAAAAGGCCACTACTACTGCCAGGCACTTCGTGAAAACCCTTGCGGCTGATCTTAGGCTGAAGAGCATTGCTTTGAACTGATAATGGCCTGAGGGCAACTTGAACCTGAGGCAATTTCTGTGGGAGCACCTGATGGTAATGAGAAAGTAGGCATCTTTGAGGTCCAGGGAGGCTAGCCAGTCCTCTGGCCTTAGAGAGGGAAGAATTATTCCCAGAGTCACCATCTTGAACCTTGGTTTTAAAAGATGTTTGTTCAGGTATCTTAGATCTAGGATGGGTCACCACTCCCCTGTCTTTTTGGGGTAAGGAAGTACCTGGAGGACAGACCTTTGCCCCAGTGTAGGGTAGAAATTTCCCGGCGGCTCCGAGGGGTCAGAAGAGATGAAACCGCCTCTAGGGCAAGGGTTTGAGAGACTTGCAGGTGGAAAAGATCTGGCTCTTATCTTCGGAAATTTTTGAAGCTGAGAATCAGTCCCTGGCTTTCTACTTCCAGGACCCACTTGTCTGAAGTAACAGACACCCAGTCCTGGACGAATAAGCCAGCTTGCCCTTACAGGATAGGAGAGTCGACCCGGCAGACCCATCAGGGTGTCTGCTTGGCAGGGCCTTAGGCTGAGGAGTGATGCAGCCCTGCTCATCCCCTTCTGCCTCCCTCTCCCTCTGAAGAACCCTCTGGGAAAAGGAGGAGAGTCCTGTGCTTGGTAGAAAGGCCTATGAAAAGGCCTACCCCTGCCCCTAGAATGCTGCCTTTGAGGAGTCGCCTGCCTCTCCTTGGCCTGTGCACTCCTATAAGTGGTCCTATATTCCTCCATCTTCTTCATGTAATTCTCTGTCTGCTCCCCAAACAGAGAATTACCTTCCACAGGGAAATCCATGGCCTTAGCCTGGGTGTCCTGTGAGAGGCTAATACATCTGAGCCAAGCTATTCTCCGAAGATCCACAGATGTAGCCATGACTCTTGATGACACATCATTGGAGTCCACAGCTGCATGAAACTGTACCTTAGATGCCTCAATCCCATCCGCAGCCACCTCCTCCAGCTCCTTGGCCAGCTGGGGGGAGGCCTGTTTAGCCAGTGCCAGTACAGTATCCCACGTGGACTTCTGGTACCTGGCTGTATAGGCCATATAAGTAGCCTGCCTGAGTCCCAAAGAGGATGCCATGTACAGCTTCTTTGCCAAGGCATCCATCCTCCTGGAGTCTTTATCTGGGGGGTGTGAAGCCAAGGGGACATTAGCCCTGTCATAGGCTGCAGCCTGCATGACCCCAACATGGCTGCATTGCTGGCAGAAAAACTCCATGTCTGAGCCTGATAAGGCGTACCTCTTATCCATTCTTCTATCAACAGGAGGCAGAGAATTAGGAGACTAAAATTTTTTGTGTCCGTTTCCCAAAAGATCTGTGCAAGGGAACAGACAGCCTCCTGGACTCTGGGATGTCTATCATCTCTACAAAATCAGGCTCCTCTTGATCTTCTGTAGCTTCCTCCATAGGAAACTGAAGAGTTTCAGCCACTTTCCTGTAAAACAAATAGTGGGGAGGGTACTCAGAGAGCCTAGGAGGGGAAACACCAGAAGGTCTGTCTGGGGAGATGTCCGGTTCAATGGGCACAGCCAGACTTTCTGCTCCATCAAAATCATCATCCTGTTCAAAATCCCCCTCCTCCTCAAATTCCAGTTCATAAAAATCTTCAGGTGCATACTCCTGAACTGGTGGAACTGACCGAACCGAGCCCCTAGCCAACGGAGCCGGATCGGACGGAACCGCGCAAAGTGATTCAACAATCCGAATTGCTAGGGCAATCTCATCAGCGGTCGGAACATGAACCTCTGGATCCGAACCGGCTAATTTGTCTTCCTTTTCTTTTGTAGGAACCGATCCCTCAGGATCGGGCTCTCCTCGTCCGGCAGTTATCGCCTCGGTCAGAGGGCACTTTCCGGGTTCAGTCGGAACTCGAACCAGGCTGGCCATCCGGTTACGGACTTCTTCGGCCTTTCCAGTCTACCTAATCTCTTTTCTAAGGTAGTTTTAGGAAAATGTTTGCAAATTTGGCAGTCTGTATCGAGGTGTTCAAACCCCAGACAATAAACACAGGTGGTGTGGGGGTCAGCCTTGGCAAAGACTTCCCCACACTCACTGCAGTGTTGAAACCCAGTGGGCCCATTTTTTTTTCTTGGGTATCTCAGACATGGCCAACCTACTCAAACTTACCCTTTTTCCGGCAACTGCCAGGCAAGACTACCTTATCGGTTCCTAACTGTGTCATGGATATTGGAAAAAAATGTCTAAAATACATTTTTTTTCTTAGAACTGATAAGGACCGGTAACCATAAAGTAAAGTACACAAAAATCAATATAAGGGATCGGTTCAGCCGAACCGATCGAACAAACTTACAATTTCCACACAATAATCAGAAACCACTCTCTAGTACTCACAGTACCACAGACAGAGCCTGAACCGACTACGTGGAATAATTTTGGATTAATTTCGGCTTAAAACCGACACTTTAACCGATTTTTGAACCAAGCTGCAGGAGAACTCTCCGGAGCGACTGTTCAATGAGGCAGAGTAAAGAATATGACGGTTGGATTTCAAAGGGCTGCAGACAGAGACCTCAATCGAGCTCGAGCTCAACATTCTATGCACTGCATAGAAAATTAACCCTATACTCTCTGGGGCAGTTTAAAGGCTGGAGCTAACTGCAGATTGTCAGAACACAGCACGACTTCATGTTGTTTGAAAGACTCAAGTCAAGAACCCAAGCAGGAAAGGTAGTGACAATATTTAAGCATAAAACACCAGAAAAATAACAACAACATCCACCCCACCCAAAAGGGAGGGTACAAGGTACACCCGGAGGTGCAGCACTGTACCTGCCAGCCCACTTCCCAAAAACCAGGTTCTGAGGGGAGGTTGGAAATTGAATACAAAGCAAGAGACCCATCAGAAGGAACAATATTACTATGGTTAGTATTGTTTTCTTCAAACAACATGAAGTCTTGCTGTATTCAGACATAATGCAGACTACCAAGCAGTTCCCTATGGAGGAGGGAATGCAGAACCTACTTTGGGAAGAGTCTGTGCAGTTCTGCTGTGCCAAACCTAGCATCACTCCTAGCCTGGATGTCCAGGGAGTAATGCTTGGTAAAAGTATGTACTGTTTTCCAGGTGGCTGCTTTACCGATCTCTAACAAAGGTATATCTCTGGCCGCAGCTAGAGAAGCAGCTGTACCCCTAGTCGAATGAGCCCTCAGGCCTGAACGGGGCGTTCTACCCAACCTGTCATAACAGAATTGTACACAAGAAACAAGCCACCTGGCAATAGTTCTTTTAGTGGCAGGCTTACCTTTCCCCACTTCACCATAAGTGAGAAATAATTGAAGACAGTCATTTCTATGTGCCTTAGTATGCTCAATGTAGTAGCTAAGGGCCCTCTTAACATCCAGACTGTGTAACCTTCTTTCACCTGAAGAAGAATGATCAGTGAAAAACACAGGGAGAGATACAGACTAGTTCAGATGAAAATCCGATACCACTTTGGGCAAGAACATCCTATTGGTTCGTAGGACCTCTTTGTCCCTATGGAAGGAGATGAAGTCAGGTTCAACTGACAGAGCCTGTAACTCACTAATCCGCCTAGCAGAAGTAAGAGCTACCAGGAACACAGTTTTCTAGGTCAAGTACTTCAATTCGGCCAAAGACAGAAGTTCAAAGGGTGGCTGCATGAGCTAAGCTATGCAGACATTAAGATCCCAAGGCGGAGTGGGCTCCCTAGAGGGAGGATTAATGTGAACCAGTCCTTTGAAAAACTTTCTGAAAACAGGATGAGATGCCAGGGAAGAGCCATTCTCTGCTGAGAGGAATGCAGAGACAGCTGTTAGATGAAACTTCAGAGTGGCAGGCCTAAGGCCTAAACCATTCAGATGAACTAGATAGCCTAAGGTTGTGGAAATGTCAGCAGAATCAGGCAGGATACCTTTCTGAGAACACCAAATACTGAACCTTTTCCATTTGGAGTTGTAAGTTTTTCTAGTGGAAGGTTTCCTGGAGACCTTCAGAATATCCAGAACTCCCTGAGAAAGATACAGTGCTGCATATTCTAACTCTTCAAGAGCCAGGCCTTGACATTGAGAGACTGGAGATTGGGGTACCAGATCCGCCTCTGGGAGGTGAACAGGAGATTGTATGTCCTGGGCAGAGACAGGGGACGTGACACTGACAAGGACAGCAGTACAGAATACCACGGCTGTCTGGCCCAATCTGGAGCCATCAGTATCACTGTGCAGGGTTGAGTCCTGATCTTGATCAGAACTCTGAACAGCAGAGGGAAGGGAGGGAAGGCATAGAGAAACCTGCCCTTCCAGTCCAAAATGAGAGCATCCTGGGGAACCGTCCCCAGGACTGGAGGTCTGCAACAAAACAGAGGAAGTTCATGATTGTCCGGTGCTGCAAAGAGATCTATCTCTGGAGTGCTTCACCTGGAGAAGATGACCTTCAGTATGTGAGGATCCAGGGACCATTCGTGGTGTCCCTGTGAAATTCTGCTCAGAGCATCTGCTAGTATGTTGTCCTTCCCAGGAAGGTGAACTGCTACCAGAGAAGTCTGAAGAGAACAGGCCAGAGACCACAGCTTCATGGCTTCTGTGCACAAGGCTGAGGACTGAGTGCCTCCCTGCTTGTTGATGTACCACACTGTGGTAGTGTTGTCCGTTCTGACTTGGACCACCTTGCCCTTGACTGAATCCGAGAAGCTCTGCAGGGCTAGGAAAACTGCCCTGAGTTCCAAGAGATTGATATGAAGGAGAGACTCTTGTGGGGACCAGACTCCTTGAGCTGTCAGGGCTCCCAGGTGGGCTCCCCACCCTAGGAGAGAAGCATATGTAGTTAGAACTACTGATGGGACTTGAGGAAGAAATGGAACCCCTTGTCTGAGGCTGTCATGGTCCAGCCAGCACTGGAGAGCTTGGACCAGAGTCGGAGTCACTGGAATCAGTTTGGTTAGTGAATCCTTCTTTTGAGACCAAAAAGACCTCAGATGAAACTGAATGTCCCTCATCTGGAACCTTGCTCCCTGCACCACTGCTGTGGAAGCTGCCAAGTGGCCCAGGAGCTGGAGGAACTGTCTTGCTGGGCGGGAGACCTGAGGTCGAAAGAAGGAAGCAAGATCCACTAGGGCCTTCACCCTTGCCAGGGTAAGGAAGGCTTTTGCTTGTATAGTGTCCAACTCTATGCTATAAAGGTGAGAAGTTGAACTGGTTTGAGGACAGACTTTGGAAGATTGAGAAGAAACCCCAAGGAGCTGAGTATGTCCTGGGTAGTTTGAAGAGCTGACTTGACCTGTCAAGGTGACTGACCCACTAAGAGCCAATCGTCCAGATACCCTGTCTTCTGAGGTAAGCCACCACTACTGCAAGGCACTTTGTGAACACCCTTGGAGCCGATGTTAGGCCGAATGGCATAGCTCTGAATTGGTAATGGCCTGAAGGCAACTCGAACCGGAGGTATTTTTTGTGGGAGCACCTGACAGGAATATGGAAGTAGGCATCCTTGAGGTCCAGTGATGCTAGCCAATCCCTTGGCCTTAGAGAGGGAAGGATCATTCCCAGAGTTACCATTTTGAATTTGGGCTTTGAAATGTGTTTGTTCAAATACCTTAGGTCTAGGATGGGTCGCCACTACACTGTTTTCTTTGGGGTAAGGAAGAACCTGGAATACAGTCCTTTTCCCTTGTGCTGAGTAGGAACCTTCTCTATAGCTCTGAGAGCTAGAAGAGAGGAAACCTCTGCCTCTAGGCGGGCAATGGTTTCTGAGAGTGATGCAGGTGGAAAACACTTGGCCCTCTTTTTTGGAAATTTTTTGAAGCTGAGAGTCAGTCCCTGGCTTACTACTTCCAGGATCCACTTGTCTGAGGTCACAGACTTCCAGGCCTGGAAGCAGTAAGCCAGCCTGCCTCCTACTGGAAATGGGGAGTCGACCTGGGCTGACACATCAGGGTGTCTGCTTGGCAGGAGCCTTAGACTGAGAGGAGGAGAAAGCAGCTCTGCTCATCCCCCTCCTGGCCCTCCCTCTGAAGAACCTCTCTGTGGGAAGGGAGAGGAGGCCTGGGCTTGGTAAACAGGCCCTTGAAAGGGCCTGCCCCTGCCCCTAGACTGCTGCTTGTGCGGAGTGGCCTGCCTTTCTTTGGCCTGTGCACTCCTGTACGTGGTCCTGTATTCATCCATTTTCTTCATGTAAGCCTCTGTCTGCTCCCTAAACAGAGAGTTACCTACTACAGGAAAATCCATAGCCTTAGTCTGGGTATCCTGTGAAAGGCTAGTACATCTGAGCCAAGCATGTCTTCTGAGAGACACAGATGTAGCCATGACTGTAGACGGCCACATCACTGGAGTCCACAGCAGCATGAAATTGCATTTTGGATGCCTCAATTCCATCAGCAGCCACCTCCTCCAGCTCCTTGGCTAGCTGGGGAGAGGCCTGTTTAGCCAGTTCCAGAACTGTATCCCATCTGGATTTCTGGTACCTTGCTGTGTAGGCCATTTAAGTAGCCTGCCTGAGTCCCAAAGAGGATGCCAAATACTGTTTTTTGGCCATGGCATCCACTTTCCTGGAGTTCTTATCTGGGGGGTGTGAAGCCAAAGGAATGTTAGCCTGTCACAGGCTGCAGCTTGCACTACCCCAACATGGCTGCAATGACTATAAAGCAACTCCACAGCTGAGCCTGAGAACAAATACCTCCTGTCTATTCTCTTATCCACAGGAGGTACTGAATTAGGGGTTTGTAAAATTTTGTGTGTCTGTTTCCCCAAGGATTTATGAAAAGGGATAGACAGTCTTTTTGGACTCTGGGATGTCCATCATTTCCACAAAATCAGGCTCTTCATCCTCCTCTGCAGCTTCAACCAAGGGAAGCTGCAGGGTTTGTGCCACCTTTTTGTAGAACAAAAAATGTGAAGGGGACTCAGAGAGCTTGCGAGGAGAGACACCTGAGGGCCTGTCTGGGGAGATGTCCGGTTCAATGGGCACATCCAGACCCCACTGGTCATCGTCATCATCATCATCATCCTCGGGATAGTCTTCATCTCCCTCCCACTCCTCATAAAAAGCATCTGGATCATAATGCGGAGGAGACGGATCCGACCGAACTGACCGCCTAACCGGCAGTACTGGTTCGGACAGAACCGGTCTAAGGGATTGAACAATGTTAATTGCTTTGGCTATTTCGTCCACGGTTGGAGAGTGCGATACCGGATCCGAACTGGCAAACTTGTGCTTCTTTTTTGATGGAACTGACCCCTCGGGGTCGGCTCTCCTTTTGCCTGAGGAGGTATCACCTAGGTCAGTAGGCACCTCCTCAAGTTCGGCCGCAACCGAACCGGGCTGTTCATCCGCATCTACGGACTTCTCAGCCTTCCTTTCCTTCAGCCTACTCAGTCTTTTGTCTAGAGTGGATTTAGGAACGTTTTTACAGATTTGGCAGTCTGACTTGAGGTGGTCAAACCCCAGACAACAAACACAGATGAGGTGGGGGTCAGTCTTAGCAAAGGTCTCCCCACACTCAGTACAGTGTTGAAACTCAGTGGGACCAGTTTTCTTCTTGGGTTTCTCAGACATGGCCAACCTAACAAATTATCCTATTGCAGCTTTCAAGCCAAGTAATACAACAACCGATCGGTTACAAACTGTGTCATGGGCTTTTTAAAAGAACCAGCAAAAAAACTCAGTTCTTTTGAAACCGATCGGTACCGGAACACCACTCTAATCTCATAAATAAATTTAAATAGAATGGGTTGGTTCCAAACCGGACTGACTGGAAAGAAACACAGTCACTACCTATCTACACACTACCTGTACCGTAGACAGAGGCTGGAAATCCGAAAATAAAAAATTATACGGTTTAAACCGAACGTTTTACTTTTACTGAACCAAGCAGAGGAAATCTCTGGAGCGACTTCACTGTTAGGCGGAGTAAAGAATCTGACGGTTACACTGGGAAGTACAACAGACAGAGGTTTGAAAACCGAGCTTGAGCTCAACGTTCTATGCTTCTGCATAGAGTTAACTCTTTCCTCTCCGGGGCAGTTCAAGTGCTGGGGCTAACTGCATTATGTCTGAATACAGCAAGACTTCATGTTGTTTGAAAACCCCCTTCCCCATTGAGCCGGAGACACAGGCTCTATGGCTCTTTTTTGAAGAGGAGCCTGAATTTCCTCCCAAAACAGAGACAGGTGGGTGGGAGGGTAAGTGGAGTTTACCGGGGGAGTTTCTGAAGGCCACTCTAAAAACTCCAGAGTGTAACCGTGTTCTATGATGTTAAGCACCCAGTTGTCCATGGTCACCCCCCTTCACCCTTCTGGGTGGAGGGGGAACTGACCCCGTCCGCCTCCCTAGGATCCTCAGCCGGAGGGGGGAGGGTTGGCTAAGGAGTCAAGAGGTGGGGGCGGCACAGGCAGGGGGCTGCAGGGGCCCTGGGGGCTCTGGCGGCGGCAGCAGCAGCAGGGGCCACTGTGGCCTTAAACTTGTGCTGACCCTTGGCAGGCTGGTTCCAAGATTGCTTACGGGAGGACCTGCGAAAGGTCTGATGTTGGCCCGCTCTAGGCAGAGTGTGATAAGAGTGAATGGACCAACTTGAGAGCCCGCCCTGATTCCTGCAGAGTAGAAATGATATCCTGGACATCACCTCCAAAAATGACCAAATCCTGGAAGGGAGCATCCAAAATGCTGGCCTGTACGTCGCAGGCAAAGCTGGATACCAGGAGCCAAGAATGGCACCAGAGACTGACCCCAGCAGCTGCCCCATGCCCGGAGACGTCCACAGCATCATAAACAGCCTGGAGAACATGACTGCCAATGTCCGAGCCAGATTTCGTGGGTCAGGTGAGTTGCGTCTTGGTAGGGTTCTCGGGCAAGTTCTGCACCAGGTCCCTGGCTTGTTCCCAAAGAACATTTTGATATTGGACCCTGTGGGCCAGATAATTCACGGCCCGGACAGCCAGGGTAGTAGAGGCGAACACACGATTATCCAGATGATCCAGCTGCCTGCACTCCCGGTCTGGGGAAGGGTACTAAGGTTCTTGGGCTTCTTAATACGGTTATGCACTGCATTAATCACCATGGAATCTGCCTTAGGGTGCTCCCTGAAAAAGGGTTTGCCAGCCAGGGCATGGTAAAGATAGTACACGTTCTTAGGCAGAGGAGGGGCGGTAGATGGGTGATTCCATACTGCCCTAGTGACGTCCTCATAGGAATCAATCAAAGGGGCAGCATCACGGGAAGGACATCCCACTGCTGGAAATAAATGACCAGGCGGCGTCACTCTGGGTCTTGTTCCTCCATCTGCCACCCATAATGGAATGGATGTGGCGCATGACATCCATGAAAGTAGGATCATTGGGGAGGACTTTGATACCTCCTTGGGAAGGTCACTACCATCTGAGAACTCCCCAAGTGAGGAGGAAGACTCTGAAGAATCTGATTCATCCTCAGAAGACTATCTGGGGACCAATGCCGGAGGCCAGCGCTCATCCCTGTAAGAGCCGGAACCAACATCGGGTCGAGCCCCAGAGGACCCCGACGTGCGGGGGTTGCTTGGCCCAACCCGGTCTGGGTTCTGGGGAGGGGATCCTGGGGAGATGCCAGAGGCGGCCCTTGAGGGGTTGGGGTTTGCCATTGAATGAAGGACCACCACGCTGAGAAGAGGGCATTATAATCCACCTGGGGCGGTACACTGTATACCGGTGGAAAAGGATAAGAGGGCGCGGGGGTAAGGATATGACGTTGGAGAAGTAGGCGTAGGGTACCCTGGTGTAGGGCCACCCGGCGTCAACTGAGGATCCGGCGTCGACCCAACAGACGTCAGCTGTGGTGTAAGTTGCGGCAGGGGTGACAACAGGGTTGGGCCCATAGGCTGGGGCAGCACTGGTGACGGCCCAACAGGTGTCGGTCTCGAACGTTCAGGGGAAGTATCCGCCGGTACCGGCTTAGCCAGAGAAGCAGGCACCCGAGGGGGAAGGACACCTCTGAGGCAAAGGCAGAGGCAATGCTGGAGAAGAGGAAATAGCTGTAGCCTGGATGGAGTGACGCCGGTTCCAGTAGTGGGACCATGAAGGCAGTGCCGTGGCTGGGGGCCGAGGAACCAACGCTGGTCAAGCCACCTGGCTGATGGCCCGTGGAAGATATGGGCCTGAGTGTCAGGAGCTGGGCAGCAGGAGACAAAGACCCCTGCCCCAAAGAGCCACTGCCCTAGACAGCAATAAGGGCAGGCGGTGAAGCCACCGGAGGAAGAAAAGAGCTGGCAGGGCTGAAGGGGCTGACCCCCTGCAGGAGAATGACCTTGTTGTGGTTGACGGTTTATGGGGCGGCCATGAGTGGGAATCAGACTGGTCCCAGTATTTAAACCAAAGAGCTCCTGGCCTGCAGCTCCCTTCTCCATCACAACCAACTTCTGCTTCAAAAGGTGGCACTCCAGAGTTTTTAGATGACGTCTCGGAGTGGCCCAGTTGAACGTTTGGCAAAACTGGCAGGCTTTGGTGTCGTGGCTGGGGCCTAGGCAGATGAGACAAGCAGAATGGGCATTCTTTTCAGGGATCTGTTTGCCGTACACAAACTTTGAGGAGCGGTCGGACGATGAGGCTGGTGGAGAAGACAAACTCATTGAGAAAAATCACCAAAAATTAGATGTTGCGAACATAGAAAGAACGAAAAATAAAAAAGCGCGGCAAGCACGGGTAATGGCGGTTGACTGTAGCTGCGGTGTCCACTAAAGTCAGACATGCAATGGTCGACGGCAGGAAAAGAACTGAGGTAGGTGTGGGGGACCATCCACCTTTATAGGCTAGGCTGACATCAACTGACTGACGTTGGCGGTCTCCTGTGGTAGACCGCTAGCTAGAAGTTTTCTGTGTGGTCCTGGCGCCTGACGGCTTAGTCCTACTGGTGTGGCCTACTGCAAGAGCCTTCCTCAAAGTAAGATTCTGCATTACAACATACTGTATTGAAATGTGGTCTCCTTCTCGACTATGAAGCTTACTTGTGCACAGCAGGAACTGGTGGCAGTGCAACAAGGCACCTACAGTATATGCACCTTGTTTTGTGCCATCACCTGAGACTGTGAATAAGGTCCTAGTTTTGGGTTTCTCAATACCAGGTAATATTTTCTTTGCTGGACTGAGTAGAAAGTCTTTGCTGTATCTATTCTAGAATTCAGTGCCAGCAATAATAAACAGAAAGACTACCAGATAACTGTAAATGGAAGGTTTGAAGCTGGTAAAAGCATCCATTATCTAGCAATTTCATTACCCCCCAAACCCACCCCATTCACACACAATAGCAGTGTAGAAAACTATAGCTAAACATGTACCTTAGAAAATTCTGGTGGTGGATTTTTCCTCTGCATAAATTGGAAAGGGCCCAAACTGCATTTCTTGTTGTTGTAGGTCGATTTGATTTGGTTAATAATCTACGGAGAAAAAAAAAACACACTAAAAGCTGCACTATTTACTTTAGTTTTCTAATACACACATAAAGAGAAAGAGAACATGAAAACACTTGGCACATTAGCCCCATCAGTGCATGCAAGGACTGCACCTCTCAACCTATGTCCCGAAACAGGGAGGCAACATGACCAACTTTCTCTAGCCAGAGCTAGGCTTTTCTTCTTTTTTTCCCCTTTATTGTTTTAGGAAACTACCCGCTGTCATCTTATTTGGCACTCTGAAAGATTTGGCTGATCCTCTGTTTATAACATTTTATTACAGTGATTTGTGTACTCTTAATTACCCCAAGATAGCTACAGTAGCTAAAATGCAGCATTTCATTTTCAGGTGGTTCTGCCTCTATCCAATTTAACAACTGTGATAAAAACAGGTTACTCACCGGTAACAGTAGTTCTAGGAGTGGTATATGATACATCTACACTTTCTGGCAGTTGCCTTTCCGTTTAAGACTGTTGGGAAACACCTTCAAGCTGGCTCCTCCCACCCACCCGGGTAGTAACTCCCTTGGCTCTGCCCCATGATGCCAGATCTTGCCCACTGGCAGCAGTGTTGTGTGCCAAAGCCAGGGGAGATTGGGTGGGTACATGTGGATGAAGATTATATACCACTCCTAGAAAAACAGGTTAAACACCTGTAACAGTAGTTCTAGGAGTGGTATATGTTGCTCATCCACACTGTTTGGCATGTCCCTTTCCCCATTAAATCTTGCTGGATTGTCTGAAAGCTGGCTCCTCCCACCCACCAGTTGGTACATCCCTCGGCTCCGCCCCATGTTGCCAGATCTTGCCTGCTGGAAGCAGAGGGTTGTGCATCAAAGCTGGGGAGGTCAGATGGGTTCGTGTGGAAGAATAACCTATACCACTCCTAGAAGTACCTGTTTTTCTAGGATCGTGGATATGTTGTTCATCCACACTGTTTGGCAGACTCCTAGCAGTTCTCTGAAAGGAGGGAAGTAAGGCACACAACCCCTACTTAGGGAACATAGATTGGAGAACTGAGGCCCCAAAACCAGCATCCTGGCATGACTCAAGGTTGATGTGGTAATGGGAAATGAAGGTGCTTGCTGACTTCCAGGTAGCAGCCCTGCAGATAGCCTGGATAGGGACGTCCCTAGAATCAGCCACTGACACAGCGGTATGGCAGGTGGAATGAGCAGTTAGCCCTACGGAGGCTCCCTACCCAGCAACCTATAGCAGAGATCAATGCAAGATGTAATCCATCTTCCAATCGTACGCTTTGCTGCAGGTCTGCCAGCTGCGGCTTCACCATAGGTGACAAACAGCTAGCGAACCTCTCCCCAAACTTCAGCTGTACACTCCTTGTAATAAGAGAGTGCTCGTCTCAGGTCCAAAGTATGGAGCCTGTACTCGGCCTCCGAGGTGTAATTGAGGTAGTACACCAGCAGAGTCATCACCTGGTTCAGGTGAAACTCCGACACAACCTTCGGAAGGAACTTCGGGTTGGGGTACAGAACAACCTTGCCCCTGTGGAAGACTAAATAGGGAGACTCAACAGAAAGCGCCTGTAGCTCCCCAATCCTTCTGGCTGATGTGATAGCCACTAAGAAGGCGGTCTTTCACGACAGGTGTAACATCTCACACCTGTGCATCGGTTCGAATGGCTTACCCATGAGCTTTGCCAATACTAGGAGTAGATCCCACGGTGGTGGTGGTTCACGCACCGGTGGGGAAATATGGTTGAGGCCTTTAAAGAAACGCCAGACTACCTTCTCCTGTGCCATCGTCTGCTGACCGGCCCACGCCCAGTAAGCAGAGATGGCTGCCAGGTGCATCTTAAGGGTCGTAGACCGAAGACCCCCTTTGGAGAGAGACCAAAGGTAGTAGAGGATGCTAGTCACCGGACAGGACGAAGGGTCCAGGCCCTTGCCCTGACACCAAATAGAGAATCTCTTCCATTTGAAGGCATAGCACCTCCTGGTTGACTCCTTCCTGGATGCCTCGACTACACTGAGTACATTGTTGGAGAGACCCAAAGCCTGGAATTCTAGCCGCTCAGGAACCAGACTGTCAGGTGCAGGGACTGAAGGTCCAGGTAGAATACCTTCCCCTAATTGATGGAAAGAAGGCCTGAGCATGCTGGAAGAGGCCTCGGGAGTCTGATGCTGAGGCAGAGGAGATCTGGATACCAGAACTGACGGGGCCAGACTGCGGCAACCAGGATCACCTGTGCCTTGTCCCTCCTGACCTTGAGGAGCACCTTGTGGATCAAGGGAAGTGGAGGGAAGACACAGAAGAGGCCTGGGGTCCATGGCCTCGAGAAGGCATCCCCCTGCAGCGAGCCCTGCTTGGGGTGGAAGAGGGCACGGAACAGCCTCAGCTTTGTATTCTCCCTGGAGGTGAACACGTCCACCTGAGGGGTGCCCCACTGGGAGAACAGATTGTGCACTACCTCTGGATGGAGAGACCACTCGTGGGATGCCTCGCACACTTGACTGAGGGCATCCTTCAACTGATTTGAGGCTCCTGCCACATGGATGGCTAGGAGATCTGCCTCCAGTCAGCTCACAAGGGTCCAGATGCGGAGTGCTTCCCTGCACAGAGGCCGGAAGTGCATGCAGCCCCGTTTGTTGAGATAGTACGTGGTTGTGGCATTGTCTGTCTGGACTTGAACCACTTGACCCCAAAGGAACGGAGCGAATGCAGCTAGTGCCAGCCAAACCACTCGGAGCTCCAGCAGGTTGATATGGCATCGGGATTCCTTGGGGGTCCAGAGCCTGTGACAGCGGACCAGGCAGAAAGAAAGTGATGGAGCCAGCCCCCCATGGGAGGACCAAGAGTGGTCATGATGGACACGGGGGTGGTTGCCCCCATCCCATCACTGTGCAGGCTTGGAGGAGGAGGAGGATCCAACGGGGGGACCACCAGAGTCCTTCCCTCTGGGCTTAAGGGCTGCTGGAGCCCCTGACTAAGGCCGAAGGGGCCAAGACTGAGCCTGCTGCTGCTGCCCAGATTGGTACTGGGGCTGCTTGCCGAAGGGGCAGAAGGCCGAAAAGGCTTTTTCTTCTGCTTTTTAGAACCCTGAGGTTCCTTCTGGGCAGAAGTAATAGAGTCCAACGTGACACTGGACTTCTCCATATGCCGGAGGTAACCTTCAACTCCTGGACCGAACAAGTCAGTACACAGGAAGGGAACGTCTGCCAGCTTGTGCTGGGTGTGTGCCGTAGAGGTCGAGACTCTCAGCCAGGCCCTGTGGCACATGGCGACTGCGGCTGCCACCGAACGCGCACAAGAATCCCCAATATCCAGAGCCATCTGGAGTTGTTGTTTAGCAACAGCTCGACCCTGGTCATGGACCTGCTTGACCGTGGTCTGAAGGTCCACGGGGAAATGAAGAAGCAACTCATCCAGAGAGCCCAAGAGGACATGGGAGAAGTGTGCCATGATGACGGCCGAACTCTTCTCGTGGAGACCAAGCGAAGAGGCAGCATAGACCTCTCTGGACGAATGGGCCAACGTCTTGAACTCTTTGTCCGGAGGTCCATCCGTGTCCCCTGAATTGCCCAAGCACCGAAACACAGACTTGGTCACCAACCCCTCAGCCGAGGGTTGCTGTGTGAACCCCAAAGGGGAGCTGATGGGAACCGCATACTTCCAGACCATCCCGGCTGAAGGCACAGAGCAGGAGGCTGGGTGCTGCCAAAGCTCCATGACCAAGCCAACTATGGCTTCGGCCACTGGGAAGGCCTCAGTTGAAGAATCCCCTTCTCTGAGAACATCTGTTAGGGGATATTCGGCCCATTTTTCAACAGGCTCCAAGGGTCTCCCCATGAATTCGGAGATGAGAGAGGATGCCCAGGAAGGACGTGGGACCTTCCTCCATTGAGAGATTCACTGAATCACTGTCAAAGGGACACAAATTCAAGTCCGAGTCCTTGGACTCCGAGGAATCCGGATAAAGCGCCCGACCACCAGAGTCACTTTCGACCCACCGTGGTCGGTCAGGGTGAGGGCGATTGACAACCTGTGCGGGAGACTTTTAATAGGCCAAGACTCCTTGGAAGGAACCCCGAAGGGAGGCTGCTTAGCTGGCGGCTCCACCACTATTGGTGGAGAGGCCAGTTTTGGCAGAGTCGGGAGAGTCTTCACCAGCTCCAGGGGAGGAGGGACGGTGTCGACCAGCTCCGGAAAAAGTCGGCCGTTTCCAGAGGGCAACATGTGGATGCCTGAGTTGAAGCCGGGTTTATCAGACCGGCCAACACCAACAGTTGCCACATAAGGTCCTTGTAGCATCGACGCATCTTGTGTTGAAGCCTCGCCTCATCCGAGGAGGACGAAGATAAACAGCGGCATCTCCACTTCTTGGAGCGCCACTTATTAGACTTCTTCAGCCTGTCGGTCGAGGGTGTCCAAGACCTCGACTGTCCGGGGGAGGTGTGCTCGGAAGGAACTGGGGAGAGCCGCGGCTCCTACAGGTTGGGTCTCCTCCTCCGTAGGTCCTGGCAGGGCCGGAGACCTGAACAAAGAATTGTCGTCCTCATCAGTCAGAGTCGACTGGGTCGATGACAATTTTGACTGGGTCGTCATCCTGCATCTTAGCCAGCTGAACTGACAGGGGCACCGTGAAGCCAGTGGCCGAGGTTGTAATTCTGACCTAAGTCGAAGCAGGAGACTGCTGGGACCGAGATCTCTCTCTCTGTCCCAAGAGCGACATCGATGAGACTAATCCTCTCTCGATTCCTTATCTTTCTTATGGGAGCGGGAGATGTGCGAACCGGATGGGCCCTCCCCTTTTGTCGGGAGAGACAGGCACTACTCTTTGAAGGAGCATGAGAAGAAGAGCCCAGTATGAGCGGGATGAAGACCGAAACTGAAGAGGATTGCTCGGCAGCGTGAGCCTCCTCCTCCTCAAAAGCCTTCATTTGCTCAAGTTGTTCAGCGGACCCCACGGACATGGAGACCACACGACAGGTGTCTTTGGATCTGACTGGCAGGTGCTGTTTTTCTGGTCGACCAACCTGCAAACATGAGAGGCAATCGTCCAACACTGCCGGGTGGAACGCGCAACAAAAGTCACAGGCAGTAAATGCACATGGCGTGCGGGTCGGTACGAGACATCTTCTGCCCGCAAGGACACTGGTGGAACCCAGGTGAGGACTTGTCCTCCATCGTAGCCGCTATCGCAAATCTATACAGAGATACACTAATGAGTTTAATTTTCGGTAATTTGACCAAAGGTTTAAGCGCCAGGGCCAACTCAATGCGGGAGTGGTAAGGAGGGAACCTGAATCTTCCAGCGGAAAGGAAGATCTGGTGTCATGGGGCAGTGCCCAGGGATATACCACTCAGGTGGGTGGAAGGAGCCAACTTTCAGACCATCCGGCAAGATTTAAACGGAAAGGGACATGCCAAACGGTGTTGATAGAACAACATATCCACGATCCTAGAACTACTGTTACAGGTGAGTAACCTGTTTTTCTAGAGGTGAGGATATGATGTTCTAGCCACACTTTCTGGCAGACTCCTAGCAGTTCTCCGGAAGGAGGGAGGCAAGGCACACAGCCCTTACTTAGGGAACAGAGATTGGAGAACTGAGGCCCCAAAACCAGCATCCCAGCATGACTCGAGGTCCATGTGATAATTGGAAATGAAGGTGTGTGCTGACCTCCAGGTAGCAGCCCTGCAGATTTCCTTGATACGGACATCCCTGGAAGCATCCACCAAGGCAGCGGCATGGCAGGTGGAATGAGCCCTTAGCCCTACAGGAGGCTCCCTACCCAACATATAGGAGATGTCGATGCAGGATAAATCCACCTGCCAATTGTCTGCTTAGCTGTCGGTCTGCCAGCTGCGGCTTCAGGGCATGTGACAAATAGCTGGAGAACCTCTCCCAGAACTCTAGCCGTGCATTCCTTATAGTAGGCAAGCACTCGCCACAGGTCCAAAGTATGGAGCCTATGCCCAGCCACCGAGGTGTGACTGATGAAGTACACCGGGAGGTTAATCACCTGATTAAGATGAAACTCTGACACAACCTTCGGGAGGAACTTGGGGTTGGGGCGGAGGTCAACCTTGTTCCTGTGGAAGACCAGGAAAGGACACTCCATCGAAAGCCTGGAGTTCACTGATCCTTCTGACTGACGTGATAGCCACCAGGAAGGTGGTCTTCCACAACAGATGAGACATGTGGCACCTGTGCATCGGTTCAAATGGCGTGCCCATGACCTTTGCCAAAACCAACAAGAAAAAATTATTCACCATAGTAATGTTGTTTCTTCTACTGGAGTCTTGCTGTATTCAGACATAATGCAGTTAGCCCCAGCACTTGAACTGCCCCGGAGAGGAAAGGGTTAACTCCATGCAGAAGCATGGAACGTTGAGCTCGAGCTCGGTTTTCAAACCTCTGTCTGTGGTACTTCCCAGTGTAACCGTCAGATTCTTACAAGCAACTAACTAACTTAGCACTATAATATGGAAATTGTTTGAAACATATAGCCAAAAGGCAAAATATTTTTGGGGTCCAAAAAAGACTCAAGTCGAGAACCCAAGAAGAAACAAGGTAGTGACAAATTAAGCTATGCAACACAAGAAGGATAAACATAACAAAGAAATTAAGAACTACCGTCCCAAAGCAATTCTCTCCATGCTTAGCAAAATCCTGGAAAAACTAGTGGCCACCCAATCTATAGAATATCTCCAGAAATACAACCTTCTTTCCTGCTCCCAACACGGCTTCCTCAAAGACCACAGCACCTCCACCACCCTCCTAAAACTCACAAACGACATCTAGGCCTCTATGGACTCAGGCCTCCTGACAAGTGCGGTTTTCATCGATCTAACCAAGGCCTTTGACCTGGTTAACCACACCCTTCTTCTTGCTAAACTACGCTCCCTAGGTTTCTCCTCTGATGTAGTAGCCTGGTTCAACAGCTATCTATTTGACAGGAAACAGGCTGTAGTTTTCAACTCAGCCATATCAGATTTTTCCTCAATACATGCTGGAGTGCCCCAGGGCTCTATACTTGGCCCCTTGTTTTTCTCCATTTTCATTAATGGCATCCCACTCCTAGCACCTACCTGCTCGTCTCTGCTCTACGCTGATGACCTAGTTATTTACCACAGTGCTGAAATGCCGCTGACATAAACCACCCTCTTGCTTCGGACTTCGCTAGTATTCAGTCTTGACTAACCGAGAATAAACTTGTTCTCAACACTAGCAAGACATAGTCCATGCTCTTTGGCTCGCCTGCTAGGCTTAAAACGAATCATAATGCCTTAAAAATCTTGTGTGCTGACGGCTCCCCTCTAGCTAGCACCAGATCCTTTAAATATCTGGGTGTTACTCTTGATGAATCTCTAGATTATGACCTGCACATAACAACCATCTGTAAGTCTGTCAATGCCAAGATAGGAAGTGCCTACAGAACTAGCTATGCCCTTACCCACTCGGCTAGACTAGCTGTGGCACAAGGCTTTCTGCTTCCAGCCCTGGCCTATGGCTCAGTCACTTACCTATCAGCCTCTAAATCCTCCCTCCATAAATGGGACACCACCTACAGTATAATAGCATCTGCCGCTATGCCTCTGCATCCCCACGTTACAAACAACACTGCCAGCTCTGTGCTGACTTAAAATGGCCTTGCCCTTCCACCCACTGACTCCAGTCTTTTGGCTCACTAACTGACTGCATAGCCAGATCAGGCCTCCCCCTATCCCTTGCCTCCCTGCTGCAATCACAACCTCTCTCCTGTGGGCTACAATCTACAGGCCAAGCACCTCTTCACATCCCTAGATGCAGAACTAACATGGGTGCACGTGCTTTCTCATCCACGGCTCCAAAGTACTGGAACTCCATACCTCAAACTATTCGTCAAGCGACCACCCATGCTAGTTTTAATAAACTTCACCGTGAGCATCTGCCCCTGCACCTGCATTAATCCACCTTAGACCATCTTTTCTCTGTCCTTTTCCTAGGTAATCCACTTCTCTGACACCTCTTTCCCACCTCTCAAACTCCCTCCTTTCATGTCCTCTCTCTCTCTTTCCCAACCCTCTTTTCTCTGCTTCCCACCACTCTTCCTTCCTCTCCCCCGTTTCATTAACCACTAAACTGCCACTTATTTTGTTTTTATGTATGCTCTCACTTGCAATGCCTGTTTTCTCACATTGTTTTGTCTTGTATTACCTGTACAAATTGTATTGTAACTGCTTTTTACCGTATATTTCTCTACACCCCAAGCCTATTGGCATGTAAAATCAATGTCTCTCCTTACCCTAAGTTTGACTGTATGTTGATCCCCTCTAACAGTGCTCCTTACCATATGTGCTGCGTCACATGTAGACTTATGTATTTTTGTTGATCACCACTAAACTGTGCTCTATACCTCATGTGCTGCGTCACATGTAGACTTATGATTTTCAAGCTGTTTTCTCCCGGGTCGTGCCTGAAAATAGGCATTCTTATGCCTAGTGCACCCACCCAGTTACAAAAAGCAAATAAATAAACAGCTACCCCACCAAGAGTGAGAGTACAAGGTACACCCCTGAGGTGCAACACCGTACCTGCCAGCCCACCTCCCAAAAACAGGTTCTGAGAGGGGAGGCGGGGGGGGGGGGGGGAGGTCTGAATACAGCAAGACTCCATCAGAAGAAACAACATTACTATAGTGAGTAATTTTATTCTTCAAACAACATGAAGTCTTGCTGTATTCAGACATAATGCAGACTACCAAGCAGTTCCTTATGGAGGAGGGAATGCAGAACCTACTTTGGGAACAAGCTCTGCAGTACTGCTGTGCCAAACCTAGCATCACTCCTAGCCTAGATGTCCAGGGAGTAATGCTTGGTGAATGTATGTACTGTTTTCCAGGTGACTGCTTTACAGATCTCTAACAAGGGTATATCTCTGACTGCTGCCAGAGTAGCAGCTGTACCCCTAGTGGAGTGAGCCCTCAGGCCTGAAGGCGGTGTTCTACCCAATTTGTCATAGCAGAACTGTATACAAGAAACAATCCACCTGGCAATAGATCTTTCAGTGGCAGGTTTACCTTTCCCCACTTCACCATAAGTGAGAAACAATTGAAGATGGTCATTCCTGTGCTCCTTAGTGTGGTCTATATAGCAGCTAAGAGCCCTTTTAAAATTCAAACTGTGTAATCTTCTTTCCCCTGAAGAAGAATGGTCAGTGAAAAACACAGGGACAGATATAGATTGGTTTAGGTGAAAATCCGATACCACTTTAGGCAAAAACCTCCTATTGGTTCTTAGGACCACTTTATCCCTATGGAAGGATATGAAGTCAGGTTCAACTGACAGGGCCTGTAATTCACTAATCCACCTGGCAGAAGTAATGGCTACCAGGAACACAGTTTTCCAGGTCAAGTACTTCAATTCAGCCGAAGCCATAGGCTCAAAGGGTGGCTGCATAAGCTGAGCAATGCAGATATTAAGATCCCAAGGCGGAGCAGGCTCCCTAAAGGGAGGGTTGATGTGAACCAGGCCTTGAAAAACTTCCTGAAAACAGGATGAGATGCCAGGGAAAACAGGTTACTCACCTGTAACAGTAGTTCTAGGAGTTGTATATGTTGTTCATCCACACTGTCTGGCACTGTTCCTTTCCCCTTTAAATCTTGCCGGAAGTCTTCAAGCTGGCTTCTCCCACCCACCCGGGTGGTAAATACCTCGGCTCCGCCCCATGACGCTAGATCTAGCCCACTGGAAGCAAGGCTGTGCTCCTTAAGCGGGGGAGGTCGGGTGGGTGCGTGTGGATGAACAACATATACCACTCCTAGAGCTGCTGTTACAGGTGAGTAAATACAGGTTACTCACCTGTAATAGGAGTTCTAGGAATGGTATATGTTGTTCATCCACACTTATTGCCAGGTCCCTTGCCGCTTTAAATCTTGCCGGAAGGTCTTCAAGCTGGCTCCTCCCACCCACCCAGGTGGTAAAACTCTCGCTCAGCCCCATGGCCTAGATCTAGTCCAGCTGGAAGCCAGGTTGTAGGCCGAAGCTGGGAGGCCGGTGGCGTGTGGATGAATAACATATACCATTCCTAGAACTCCTGTTACAGGTGAGTA
The DNA here is from genome assembly GCA_016271365.2 of Neoceratodus forsteri. Lineage (NCBI taxonomy): Eukaryota > Metazoa > Chordata > Ceratodontiformes > Ceratodontidae > Neoceratodus > Neoceratodus forsteri. Next base: position 827,301,781 of record CM057449.1, read on the forward strand.
ACCTGTATTTCTAGGGACATGGATTCATCCACACTTATTGGCAGAACTCTAGCAGTTCTCCGGAGGAGGAGGCAAGGCACACACCCTACTTGAGGTAGAAGACTGGAGAACGAGGGCCCGACCAGCACCCAGCGCGACCCAAGGTCGATGTGGAAGGGAACGGTAAGCCTGCTTCGGGCAGAAGCCCTGCGGATATCCTGGACCGAGTATCCTCGAAAGCAGCCACCGATGCAGCGGAAGGGCGGGTAAAATGGCTATCCCTCTGGAGGCTTCATGCCACCGCCTATAGTGGAGACCTATGCAGGGGTGACCAGCCGGCTAAATCGTCCACTGGGCTGCAAATCTATGAATCGCGGCTTCAGCGAAGATGATGAACAGCTGGCGAACCTCTCCCGAACTTTAGCTTCGCTCCCTAGGTAGGTGGCGTTAAACGATTCCTATGGAACCTGTATCGACCTCCGAGGTGTGAGATGGGGATAAACCCGGCAGAGGCAATAACCCCGAAGGAAGACTCCATACAGCAACCGGAAGGACTTGGGTGGGCGCAGGACAACCTAGTCCTGTGGAAGACCGGATAGAGAGATTAAAGGAGTCGCTGAACTCTCCCACCTTCTGGATGGCGGAGTGGCCCCAAGAAGGTGTTCTTCCACAACAGGTGGAAACTCGCACCTGTGCAAGGTTCGGATGGCTTGCTCATGAGCTAAGCCCATACCAGCAAGGATCCCACAGAAACAGGATACTCTCCCCAAAGGGAGCGTGATCGAGGCCTAGAAGTGCCAGACCACCTTCTCCGCACCACCAACTGCCTCCGGCCCGCCCGGAAGACAGGGGTGACCCACAGAAACACCTAGAGTGGTCGGCCCGAGCCCTAGTTTAAGGATGGACCGCCAGATGATGCGAATGCTCGCCCAGGGATGGTAGAGGGAGGGCGCGGCCCCTATCCATGTCAAAAAGGAGAACTTCTCCCAGAGGGCGAGCATCTTGGTGGGCTTCTTGGCAGGGGCCTCGAAGGTCGAGGGACATTGCTGAAAGACCCTAGGCCTGGCCCCTAGCAGCACAGGGGTCCTACAGGTGCAGAGGATTGAAGGTCCAGATGGATACCTTCCCCTGAAAAGGAAAGACAGGACCGGGCGGACTAGAGGCCGCCTCGGGAGCCTGGGGCTGAGACTGAGGAGAGCCGGATACCAGAACTGGCAATCCAGTCTGGGACTACCAACATCACCTGCGCCAAGTCCCTCCTCGCCTTGCCTGTAGGTCAAGGGAAATGGGGGAGAGGCACGGAGGGGCCCGGGGTCCGTGGCCCCGATGGCATCCCCTGCAGCAGGCCTTGCTGAGGGGGCGGGCAAAAAACAGTCTCGGCCTTGTATTCTCCCGGAGGAAGAGGGAAAGATCCTGTGCTACCTCCAGCAGGGAGACCACTCATGGCGCAGCAGCCTATGCCCGCTAGGGCAGCAGCCAGGAAGTGGGGCTCCTTCCATCAAATGGCTGGGAACCCTCGACTCGCAAAAACCAATAGGAGAACCTCCTTACACTGAGACAAGGAATTAGGCCAGACCTGCGGGAGTAGGTAGCACATGGTCGTGGTGTTGTCCTACTTGGACTTAGACCACTAGACCCGTATAAGCGGTGCAAGCTAAGCGGACCGCCTGTGCTCCAGCGAGCAGGAAGGACATCGGGACTGTGAGAGGACCAGAGCTAGCACTCTGTATTCCCCTAGATGGGCACCCCACCCATCTGGAAGCATCGGTCGAGAAGACCGCCGACTCGGGTGAACAGAACAGGATGTTCTCCTGCCGAGGTTGGAAGCGGTCCAAAGGAGGCGTTCTCTTTAACTCCTGGAGCTGTAGTCACGAGACTGGTCCAAGGACGCGCATGCTGAGACCTCTGGCTGGCCCTCCCACTAGGGAAGGCCGCCCTGAGGCCCAGGAGGTGCAGGAGGTCCTGGCAGGACATAATTCCCAGCCAACCTGACTGGGTAGGGAGGAAGAACCTCAGCCTCTGTCCCTCGGGCCGAGCTCGGGACTCAAGAATCGAGCTAATCCGAAGAAGCCCACCGCTAAGGCAGCGAGTTCCCACTGGCTCCTGAAGCGGGAGACCAGTCTGCCTTCAGTGGGGTTACATCCGGACCTTCAGTGCCGCAGAGACTGCTGAGCAAAGAAGGGCCTGACTAGGAACTACGTGGGAGATCCCCCGCTAAGAGGGGTGGGAGCCTCCAAGAAGCAGAGACAGGCGAGTAGGTACATCCTGGAGACCCAAGAAACAACCACACATGCACTTCTGAGGATGGAATATCAGTGGAGAGACCATCCAAGCATGCGGGGAGGAATGAGGCGCGAGCCCCGTCCGTTGAGGCCAGGAATACTGGACCTGAACAGGGTTGGGGGGGGTCCATCGGCCTTCCTGATCACACAGCAACTGAGGGGCCGGGCATGTCAGTGCGACCGACACAAGAGGCAGTGGACCGAGCCCCCCATGGAGACAGGACAACAAAAGAAACGCTCGCAGCCACGACAGGATCTACCATAAATACCTCCAGAGAGACGCGGGCCGTCCCCATAGAAACCCAGAGCTGAGACTGACAGGGCTGGGGGCAGTGCCCTGGCCCGTCACTGAGCACGCTTGGAGGGGAAGGGCCGAGGGGCTCCTGCCTCCCTCTTCCTTTGGAGGAAGGCTGGACTGACGCAGGCAGCCCCAGCGCATATATGAACTATATGCTGGCCAGTTGAGCCGCCAGGGGCTCAGGGGCAAGGGCTTACGCAAGGCTGGCTGCCCTAGACCCTCCAGGCGAGTGACCAAGTCCGGGTGGCATGGGACTTCGGGCCCTTGGTTGTCCCTCCCTCCAGGGCTGAAAAGGTCAGTCCCAAGAGGATGTCCGCCAACTCGTGCTGGGTTTCAAGAAAAGAGGATAACCTCAGCCCGCCCTGCGACTCCATAGCCCTCTCGACGCCACCGATCTAGCACAGGAGTCACCCAGATCCAGAGCAGTCTGGAGCTGTTGTATTGCCACCGCCTACCTGGTCGTACCCGCGGGACGTGGTCACCAGTTAAACCAGGAGATGAACAAACCATCAGGTGCCCAGAAGAGCGTGAACAGTGTGCCATAAGAGCAGACGACAGCCTGACGGAACTAAGGAGGACACAATAAAACGCCCAGCCACAGAATATCCCGGACTCTGCGTAGAGATTATCACGTCCAGCGTTTCCAAGACACTGAAACTGTCGTTGGTGACTACCTTCAGCCGAAAGTGCTCAGAGAGCAAGCAGAGAACCAACAGGGACAGGTACCTCCAGCCACCTGGCCAAAGGCGCAGAGCAGGAAGTGACCACCGCCATGGCTCAAGGCTGAGCCCACGATAGCCTCAGCCACGGAAGGCCTCCGAGAGAGAACCCCCTCAGTCCAGAATGTCTCCACTTAAAGACAAGGTGCCCACGATTTGAGCCAGACTGGAACTGCATCCACTGAATTCTGAAATGAGCTGAAGCAGACCACTCAAGAAGACAATGGGCACATTGTCTGCGAATGTTCCTGGAAGACCGGGTCCTCCCTGCTGGGAAACATAGAGAGGCGACTTCCAGGCTCTGAAGGTCTAAAAGCTGCCGCATGGTCGAGGCACTCTTAAGTCACGCCGGGGGCAGGCAGGAGTGAGGGGACCCGAGTGACCCGAAGAACAGGTCATGGCCTGGCCTGAACCCCACGAGGCGGAGGGGGCAGCGAGGTGGGGACGAGCAACCCGGCCTCAGACTGAGTTGAACTACTGCCGACCGGCGGCTGCTTGCTTATCGAGGAGGAGGGGCCAGATGAGGTCGAGTTGATACCGGACAACAACTACTGACCGCCACATAAGTTCCTCGTAACACCCGACACCAGCGGCATGAGGCAGCTCCTCATCCGAGGAGGGCGAGGAAGAACAAAAAGCCACTTAACTTGGTGCCGACCAAGAAACGCCGAGATGGCGTGGCTGAACCGAGACTCAAATCCTTGGAGGACAGAGGCGGGCCTGGGAAGGCGGGGCATACTCCTCCTCGGCTCGGAAGAAAGGACTGAGGCTATCGACCCAAGGGACGGACAGAACCTCCAGCCTCCATGAAAGGCGAGAGGATGGCGACCACCAAGACCACCCGAAAGGCGGGGTGGGAGACTGGAAACAACGTCGACAGGGGACCTAACCTGCTGACCTGTGCAGGGGACACCGTGAGGCCAGTGGCGGCACGCATCCTCGACCGAGTCGGCGTCGGCCGATGAGGGAGGGTGTTCCCTCCCGCCCGGCAGAGAGACCGCCTGCGGCCCCTTGAACTTAGGCGGTGACGGGGCTCCAGGGTCCCTCTCACTTGGAGGGAATGACAAAACTCATGAAGCGAAGCTGCATGGGTTAGACCCAAGGAGAGCGGGATACGCCCACCAGCCGAGGGAGACGCCTCACTCCCGGCAGGATCAAACTGCTGAGAAACGATCGAGGCGGACACCACTGGTCGAGGGGAATCTCGGAGGCCGGAAAAAACTACAGGATGTCTGGAGCCCAGGCAGACCGGCGCGTTCTCAGGAGGCCCGACACGAAGGGCAGAACAGAAAGTTGCAAGCCTGAGGATCGTGATCAAAGTCCAGGCAATAATAAAGCACGTGGAATCTGAGTCCTCCTGGAGGAACTAACCGTGCACCTCTCGGGGATTAGGAAAAGGACTGAGCCATCGTACAGTAGCGAAGAAGAAAAGATCGAAGTTTCAGAAAGACACTTCAATGATTTTGAGACCCAGATTTTTCAGGAACCGGTAGAAAACGCAGGCACTAAGGAGGGACCTGAGCTTCCAAGCGGTAAGGAAGATCTGGTGTCATAGAGCGGGCAGGAGTTTACCACCGGGTGGGTGGGAGGGCCAACTAGAAGACCTTCCGCCAAGATTTAAGCGACAAGGGACCTGCCAATAAATGTGGATGAACAACATATCCTAAAAAACAGGTTACTCACCTGTAACAGGAGTTCTAGGAATGGTATATATTTGAACATCCCACCATGCGAAGCATGGCCATGCTCCTCCCGCAAGTATTAAAACTCACCTGCCAATGATGCCAGGCTCAACCAGCCCGGCAGATTGTATGAGCCGGGAGGTCGGTGGGTGGGTGTGGATGAACAACATATACCATTCCTAGAACTCCTGTTACAGGTGAGTAACCTGTATTTCTAGGGACATGGATATGTTGTTCATCCACACATCTGGCAGACTCCTAGCAGTTCTCCGGGAGGAGGAGGCAAGCGCACACCCTACTTGGGAAATAAGACTGGAGAACCAGGCCCCAAAACCAGCATCCGGCATGACTCAAGGTCGATGTGGTAGTGGGTGATGAAGGTGTGTGCTGACTTCAGGTAGCAGCCCTGCAGATTTCCTGGATAGGGACGTCCCTGGAAGCAGCCACCGATGCAGCGGTATGGCGGGTAGAATGAGCTCTTATCCTCTGGGAGGCTCCATGCCCGCCAACCTATATGAGATCTATGCAGGAGGTGACCCACCTGCCTATCGTCCGCTTGGCTGCAGGTCTGCCAGGTGCGGCTTCAGCGTGGTGACAAACAGCTGGGAACCTCTCCCGAACTTCAGCCGTCCGCTCCTTATAATAGCGGCGCTCTTCTAGGGTCCAAAGTATGGAGCCTATATTAAACCTCGAGGTGTGATTGGGTAGAACACCGGCAGAGTCAACACCTGGTTAAGGTGAAACTCCGACACCACCTTAGGAAGGAATTTGGGTGGGGGCGCAGGACAACCTTGTCCCTGTGGAAGACCAGATAAGGAGACTCGATGGAAGCGCCTGGAGCTCTCCCATCCTTCTGGCTGGCGTGATAGCCACCAAGAAGGCGGTCTTCCACGACAGGTGAGAGATGTCACACCTGTGCATCGGTTGAATAGCTGCCCATGAGCTAGCCATACCAGCAGTAGATCCACGGAGGTGGAGGTTCTCGCACCGGAGGGGATATGTGATCAAGGCCTTTGAAAAAGCGCCCGACCACCTTCTCCTGCACCACCGACTGCTTCCCGCCCGGTAAGCAGAGATGGCTGCCAGGTGCACCTTAAGGGTCGTCGACCGAAGCCCTAGCTGAGAAAGGGACCACAGGTAGTCCAGAATGCTTGCCAAGGAACAGGAGGAAGGGTCCAGGCCCTTGCCCTGACACCAAATGGAGAATCTCTTCCATTTGAAGGCGTAGCATTTTCTGGTTGACTCCTTCGGGACGCCTCAACGACGTTGAGGACCTCGTCGGAAAGACCCAAGGCCTGGAACTCTAGCCGCTCAGGAACCAGGCCGTCAGGTGCAGGGATTGAAGGTCCGGATGGAATACCTTCCCCTGATTGACTGAGATCAGGTCCGGGCGGGCTGGAAGCCGCCTCGGGAACCTGGAGCTGAGACTGAGGAGATCTGGATACCAGAACTGGCGGGGCCAGTCTGGGCTACAGAATCACCTGTGCTTGCCTCCTCACCTTGAGAAGCACCTTGTGGATCAAGGGAAATGGGGGAAAGGCGTAGAAGAGGCCCGGGGTCCACGGCCTCGAGAAGGCATCCCCCTGCAGCGAGCCCTGCTGAGGGGTGGGCATGAAACAGACTCAGCTTCGCATTCTCCCTGGAGGCAAACAGGTCCGCCTGAGGCGTGCCCCAGTGGGAGAAGAGATCTTGTACTACCTCCGGCAGGAGAGACCACTCGTGAGACGCAGCCCCTATCCGGCTTAGGGCATCGGCCAGGGTGTTGGAGGCTCCTGCCACGTGAATGGCTAGGAGATCGCCTCCAGGCTGCGCCACGAGACCAAATCGCGAGCTTCCGTCCAGAGGCATGGCGGTTTGCATGATAGTACATGGTCGTGGTATTGTCCGTCTGGACCTGAACCACTTGACCCCGTAGAAATGGAGCGAAGGCGGTGAGGGCTAGATGAACCGCTCGAAGCTCCAGCAGGTTGATGTGGCATCGGGACTCCCGAGGGGACCAGAGGCCGTCGCTCTGTGCTCCCCAGATGGGCACCCCAACCCATCAGAAAGGCATGGTCAATAGAGACCGTCGGCTCGGGGCGGACAAACAGGATGCCCTCCTGCAGATGTGCCGGAGCGGGGCGTTCCACATCCCCTGGGTCACTGTCACTAGCTGATCCAGCGGATCGAAGTGCTGTGACCATTGGCTGGCCAGTCCCCATTGAAGGGGACGCATGTATCAGCGGGCCCAATGGACCACGCTGGTGCAGGCCGCCATGAGGCACAGGAAGTCCCAGGCAGGGCGCGATTGCCCAACCTGAAATGACTGGGCAAAGGAGGAAAGAACCTCGGCCCTGTCCGCTGGGAGCCGTGCTCTGGCTCGAAGAGAGTCGAGCTCTGCCCGATGAAATGTATCACCTGCTTTGCTACGAGTTCCGACTGGCCTCGTTGATGAGGAGGCCAATCTGAGAGCAAACCTGGAGGCCAGATCTCTGGACGCTCCACCTCCACTCTGGAGGGGCTGCAATCAGCCAGTCATCCAGGTAGAGGTACACCGGACCCTTGGCGCCAGGAATGCTGTCACCACTGCCATGCATTTGGTGAAGACCCTGGGAGCTAGGGAGGCCGAAGGGCATGGCCGAACTCATAAAGGGATCCCTCCGCTCTGAAGCGGAGGAATCTCTGATGGGGACGGACAGTTGGGACGTGAAAAACGCGTCCTGAAGGTCAGGAAACAGAACCACACGCCTCGTTCAAGGATGAGGATTATCTGAGCCAGGTGACCATCTCTGAAGGTCCGAGACCTTAGGAACCTGTTCAGGTCGTGCAGGTCGAGAATGGGCGCAACCCCGTCCGTTTGGGACCAGGAAATACCTGGACACAAACCGGGTCTGGAGGAGGATCCACCACCTTCCTGATCACCTCTTTTTGAGGAGCAGGGCAATATCTGCAGGGCCGACAGCGAGGCTGCAGACCCCGTGGCCCCCCCGAGGGGCGACGGCTCGAAAGGGTGGGGCCTGCTCGAACTCAGAGGCAGGCCCTTTCCACTACCTCAACAACCAGCCGTCTGTGGTGATAGTGGACTAGGCGGAAAGGAAGTGGCGGAGCCGTCCCCATGGGGGAACCCAGGGATGTGGCAGCCTGGGCGACACCTCAACCCGTCACTGGGCAGGCTTGGAGGAGGGACCGGCCGAGGGACCTCCTGGGCCTTTACCTCCCTGCTTCCTACCTAGAGGAAGCCGCGGGCTTGGGTTTGGGATGGCGTGAGCCTGCTGGCCGGAGTGCTGGTGCTGTTGGGCCGGACGTGCAAGGCACAGAAGGATGAAAGGACTTGTGCTGCTGCTGTGGCGGCCTTTGTTCTTCTGGCGGAGGTGACTGGGTCAGAGTGGCACTGGACTTCTCGATCGCTGGGGTGACCTTCCACTCCAGGGCGAAGAGTCGGTCCCCAAGAAGGGGCGTCCGCCAATTTGTGCTGGGTATCTGCCGTGAAGGTGGATATCCTCAGCCATGCTTTGCGGTGCATGGCCACCGCGGCCACAACCAATCTGGCACAGGAGTCTCCTATGTCCAGAGCTGTTTGGAGCTGCTGCTTCGCCACCGCCCTACCCAGGTCCCGAACCTGCCGGACCGTGGTCTGCAGGTCGGCTGGGAGAAAAGGGATCACTTCATCCAGGGAGCCCATGAGGGCGTGGGAGAAGTGTGCCATCAGCACGGCCGAGCTGGCCTGGCGGAGGCCAAGGGAGGATGCAACGTACACCTTGCGCCCGGCGTAGTCCAGCTTTTTAGACTCCTTGTCGGGGGGCTTGTCCACGTCCCTAGCGTTCCCGGAATGCCATAAAACGCTGTTGGTGACCAACCCCTTGGCAGAAGGGTGTTCCGAAAACCCAGGCAAAGAGCTGGTAGGGACCTCATACTTCCTGGCCATCCTGGCCGAGGCTGCAGGACAGGAAGCAGGCCGCTGCCAAAGCTCCAAGGCTGGGCCTACAATGGCCTCAGCCACCAGAAAGGCCTCCGTGGGTGAATCTGCTCGGTCCAGTATCTCCGTCAGGGGATACTTGGCCCGTTTGGATACGGGCTCGAGCTGCATCCCGGTGGACTCCGAGATGAGCCGAAGCAAACCCATGAAGGACGATGGGCTTTCGTCCAGTGACTGGCCCCCGGAGGACACCAGGTCAACCGGCCTGGAGAACAGGGAGGAGTCGTCATCGGCCTCTGAGGAGTCCGCGAAGAGCTGCTTAGGGCCTGAGCCACCCTCCAACCTGCTGATGACGGTCGGGAGTGAGGGTGACCGACAACCTGTGGGGCAGGCCTTGACCCGACCTAGAATCCTTGGTTGGCGCCCCGATTTCGGTTGTGGAGGCGGAGGTTCCACCACAATCGGTGGGGCAGCAGGTTTTGGCCAAACAACCGGCCCAGGTTTGGGCATCTCGACTGCAGCAAGGGGTTGTTTCAGCCGCTCAGGTGACAGCTACTTGATGGCTGGGAAAGGCGTCGGTGTTGACTTGCTCCCGGACAAAAGTAACTGCTGCCACATCAGGTCCTCGTAGCATTGACGCAATTTGTGCTGAAGCCTCTCCTCTTCCGAGGAGGAAGACGAGGACGAGCGGCGGTGCCACTTACCTCGGTGCCGAGACCGAGACCGCTGATGTCGGCGGGATCGGCTGGACCGAGAAGAAGTCCAAGACCGAGACCAAGATCCTCGGTGTTTCCGAGGACGGGTCTGGGAAGGAGCGGGGGACACCCGCTCTACCCTCGGCTCGGACACCTTAACCGGGGACTGCTGCACCGGGGGCGCAGGCAGATCCTCGGTCTCCACCGGGGGAACCGGCGAAGAAGGGTTATCGGCTTCACCAGTCGACAGCCCGTCCGACGGGTCGAGAAAAATCTCGACTGCGTCGACGGGATCTCAGCCGGCTGGCCTGACGGGGATGCCGTGAAGCCAGCGGCCTTAGCCACAACCTCGACCGAAGTAGACAGTCGGCTGTCCGGGGAAGGGGACCTCTCCCGCTCCTACGAACGCCGACAATGCGACTTACCCTTAGAATCCTTCTTTTTGGACCGAGAGGAATGTCCCGATGGCCCCTCTCCCTTCGTGGAAAGGGATTGGCAAAGCTCCTTGAACGAAGTTGAATACGAGGTACCCAAAGGGAGCAGGATAAATGCCGCGACCGAGGAAGATGCGGCCTGGGCCGCCTCCTCCTCGAGGGCGATCATCTGCTCGAGCTGCTCAGCCGAGCCAGCCACCGCAGTAACTGAGCAGGCCTCTTTCCGACTTTATCGGTGGTGGCGCTCTCGGGTGCCCTAGCTTTAAACCGGGCAGCGCGGTCCTCCAGAACGCTGGCCGAGAACGAACAACTTGACTCGCAGGCCTGCGGGTCGTGTTCTAGGCCGAGGCAGTAGACGTACGTGGAGTGAGGTCCGTCCTGGACATCTTCTGCCCACAAGGGCACCGCCGAAAACTGGGAGTCGATTTGTCCATCACAGCCGCGAGGGAAAAGGATGACCGAAGTCTTTCAAATTTTAAAATGAGTTTCGGGCAAACCGAAGAATTAGGATCCAGTCTATCACGCAGAGCATTAAGGAGGGAACCTGAGCTTCCAAGCGGTAAGGAAGATCTGGCGTCATGGGCGGAGAGCCGAGAGTTTTACCACCCGGGTGGGTGGGAGGAGCCAGCTTGAAGACCTTCCGGCAAGATTTAAAGCGGCAAGGAACCTGCCAGACAGTGTGGATGAACAACATATCCATGTCCCTAGAACCTGTTTTTCTAGGAGCGTGGATATGTTGTTCATCCACACTGTCTGGCAGACTCCTAGCAGTTCTCCGGAAGGAGGGAGGCAAGGCGCACACCCCCTACTTAGGAAAAAGAGATTGGAGAACCGAGGCCCCAAAACCAGCATCACATCATGACTCAAGGTCGATGTGGTAATGGGTAATGAAGGTGTTTGCTGACTTCCAGGTAGCAGCCAGACATATTTCCTAGATAGGGATGTCCCTGGAAGCAGCCACCGAAGCAGCAGTATGGTGAGTAGAACGAGCTTTTATCCCTCTGGGAGGCTCCTTGCCCGCCAATCCATAACACAGACTTATGCATGATGTGATCCATCTTGCAGTAGTCCGCTTGGCTGCAGGTCTGCCAGAAGCGGCTTCAGCATAGGTGACAAACAGCTGGCGAACCTCTCCCCGAATTTCCACCGTCCTCTCCTTATAGTAGGAGAGAGAACGCTAATCCAGGAGAGTATGAAGCCTGTACTGGCATCCGAGGTGTAGCTACGGTAATATACTGGCAGAGTCAACACTTGGTTAAGGTGAAACTCTGACACCACCTTCGGAAGGAATTTTGGGTGGGGACGCAGGACAACTCTGTCCCTGTGAAAGACCAGATAAGAGGAGTCCACCAAAAGCGTCCAGGGCCTATGGTACTTGCAAAGTAGCACGAGGGAACCTGTATCTTCCAGCGGAAAGGAAGATCTGGTGTCATGGGGCGGAGCCGAGGTATTTACCACCCAGGTGGGTGGAAAGAGCCAGCTTGAAGACTTCCGGCAAGATTTAAAGGGGAAAGGGACAATGCCAGACAGTGTGGATGAACAACATATCCACGCTCCTAGAAGAACCCTTCCCTGCTGAAAGGAATGCAGAGACAGCTGCTAGATGAACCTTCAATGTGGCAGACCTAAGGCCTAGACTATTCAGGTGAGCTAGATAATCTAAGGTTGTGGAAATACCTGCAGAATCAGGCACGATACCTTTCTGAGAGCACCAAATACTGAACCTCTTCCATTTGGACCTGTAAGTTTTTCTAGTGGAAGATTTCCTGGCGACCTTCAGAATATCCAGAACTCCCTGAGAGAGTTGTAGTGCTGCATATTCTAACTCTTCAAGAGCCAGGCCTTGAGGTTGAGAGACTGGAGATTGGGGTACCAGATCCATCCCTGGGAGAAGGAGGAGAGAAGATTGTATCTCCTGGGAAGAGACAGGGGATGTGACACAGCCAAGGACAGCAGTAGAGGGTACCAGGGTTGTCTGGCCCAATCTGGAGCCACCAGTATCACTGTGCAGGGTTGAGTTCTTATCTTGATCAGAACTCTGAACAGGAGAGGGAAAGGAGGGAAGGCATAGAGAAACCTGCCCTACCAGTCCAGAATGAGGGCATCCTGGGGAAATGAAAATTACATACCTACCGTAATTCCTGATCTTCTCTTGTATCTTCACCATTCATTACTTACTGGGTGTTAGCCGGAGGCGCGCACCGCTCACCAGAGCTTTTTTTTTTTTTTGAAGTTTGTCTAACGGCAGCCTCATGTGCGTAGATCACACAGCAGGGCGGCCGAGAAGTATCGACTCTCCTCCAACTCAGTTCTGTGAGCCGGAGAGGCAAAAGTGAGAGTAGAGAATATAGATAGCGAGGCAAGATAGCCGAGGATAGCAAAAGCAAGGAAGAATGAACTGAAAAGGAATAAGCCGATGGAGGAAGGACAGAGGAGATAAAGTATCCTAGCCTAGGGATTGCAGGGCCTCCTTACCTGGGCGACTCTAGGAGGAGAAAGTAAGGAGATGAGAAAATAGAAGAAGAAGAAGAAGAGAGAGAGATGGGATGTTGAAGGGACCAGAATGCCCAGCGAGCATAGTTAGCTTAGAGCTGAAGGCTCGACTAAGAGGAAGCAAGAATCCCCAGAGATAGAGCTGAAGAAAGGTTCACCAAACCCGCTGAACAGACTCTGGAGGGCATAGTCCTTATCCTCAACATGCCATTGTTATCGATACCCCCTCGGGTTCCTGGCCGCGACAGGCCTAGAATCGAGGACACCCGAGGAGGAAAGGAACCCCAGACAGCAGGAGGTGCTGCTCTGGGACTTAGAAAAAGGAAAATGTAAGCCTTTCAGGCGTTTAAGCATGAAATGGGACTCAGACAGACTGGTCAAGGCTTAGGCTGGCGGGATTGGAATGGTCAGCACAGCTCTTCTGTAAAAATTGTCCAGGAGGACACTTAAAAGGAGAAACCAAATTGCAAACTAGCGAGAAGGGAGATTACCTTCTCATTTCCCCTCTTGTTTGTTTTCCTTTTTTTTTTTTTTACAGAAGAAATTTGAGGTTGGTTGCATGACCCCAAAACCAAGGTGCCTATAGCAGTCGAAAAGAGTTCCCTCAGCATTTTTTCCTTTTTTTTTTTTTAAAAAAAAAGGAACAGACGTGCCGTTCCTCTGCTCTGCAAGGCAAGAATGGGGGGTTGATTCCAGGGCAATATCTGGAACACGGGATTGCAAGATCAACTGAATAGCCTGAACCAGGCCAAAACCCCAGAGATATCTTGTCAGGATAACGGCAAGAGATAGTTGTACAGTCTGATAAACCAATACAATCCACGAGGATGGCCACGAATCTTGGAGTAATTAATTTTCTGGAAAATTAGAACCCCCCAAAAAGGATTTTTTTTTTAAAAATTAAGCAATTTTTCCTAGTTTTTAAGAAAATTTTTTTTTTTTTTTTGCAGAGAGAGGAAGGAGACGGGAGGTGGAGAAGCCACAGGAAGAGGCCACTGAGGGGATGGTGGGCGGGAGTAAGTAATGAATGGTGAAGATACAAGAGAAGATCAGGAATTACGGTAGGTACGTAATTTTCATATCTTCCCTTGTCAATCTTCACCATTCATTACTTCCTGGGTGAGTACCAAGCTCCTCTTCCCCTGGAGGGGGAAGAGGTAATACCCTGAGGGAACAAGACCCCCAGCCTTCTGCTGGTGAGAAAACAGAAGGAGAAGACCCTGGCTTATTCAGAAGCCTAAGTGGGAGAAGAGCTAGGAGGTGCCTCCCGAGGCGAGGCGGAGGGGAGCCCTGTAAGTCTCCTAGCTCTGGAAGAAAAAGCAGGTCCCCGGAGGCGGAGCGAATCACCCTCGCCCGGGCCAGGGTGACAACCTGGAAGAGCGAGCCATGCCGTTCACCTGATGCAGATCGCTGTCCCCAAAGCCTGGAAGCCACCTCACTGGCGTCATAAGATGCCCTTGCGTGTCTTGCCAGCTCCAGGCCTACTGCGGAGAGGACAGCAGCTTGTCTGGTTGCTCCATGTCAGGCATAGATGCCAGCAGCTGGGACATCATCGACCACAAATGCGGTTATAGGCAGCGTGGTGAGCCTGATGTGATGCAATACATGCACTGCCTGACGAGAAGAAGACCTCTTCGCCCCCAACGGTCGAACTGGAGAGAGTCCGAATCCGGTGGGCGGTCATGCGCCAGGCAACGGCGCCCAGAAGGAGTATCCAGGTATACCAAACCTGAGGACGGGTTGGGAAGGGAACCTAGAGACTCAGAGGGGGCACAATACCTACGCTGGCAGTCCGCCGGGGCTGGGGAAGAAGCGGCAGGGAACTGCCAGGACCGGATAGACGCCTCCTGGAAGGGGATAGGCCAGGAAGGTACCACCAGATGCTGGGCACTGAATTCACCAAGGAATTCACGCGTCTCCCGTTCGGTATTGTCTCTCGAACATAGAAATCGGAGATCCTCACCATCCTCGAGGAAAGCTGATATTCTGTGAAATCAGCATCGGAGGACAGATGAGCAGGGTTCCTCTCCTCAGAGGAGGAGGCGAGGATGATGGGGAGCTGGAATGCTCAGAGGATTCCCTTGGCGGTGGGGAGAGTCGAAAGACCCGCTCATGCATGTATCTAACATATGAGGGAAGGCGCTGCAGAACCTCTGAACTGCTCCCAGGATAACGGACCCGTGGGACCGACATGGCCGGGAGGCGGGGGTGGTGAAGAGAGAGATGGGAGGGGAACCTGCGAGGCAACTGTCTCTCTGCGAGGGCTCTGGAATCCGGGAAAGGAGCCCTAGTAGGAGGGATCCCGGATATCAAACCAGGCCACAGAGACGGAACTCTGGGAGGCGGAGCCTGGAAGAGCCCTGGGGAGAACTCCCCTCGTGGACGCCGGGACTGCATGGATCCAGAAGGGCAGTCCTGCACACGCCCGGAGGACACCCTAGAACCCTGGGAGGGGCGGGGCTCAGCACTCTGCTCCTGGCCACCCCAGAGGTGGCCAAAGAAGACCGAGCAGCAGGCCGCCTGCCCCTCAACCCCTCCCAGTTCGAGAGGCCTCCTCCTCGACTGCGTCCCCCTGTCCCTAGAGGCAGCAGCACCGGGGGTAGCCGTCACCGAGCCTCCAGAGGGGAGCCTCCCCTCCGTCACCCCATGTCTGCCCCGGGACTCTCGGCCACCCCAGCCAGGAACCCTCAGGAGGCAGCAGTAGGGGGACAGAGGAGGGCCAGCTGCGCCGCCTGGTACCCCTAGCCACGAGGACCCAGATCCCGAAGAATGGGGTGCCAGGATGGGTCCACATCTGAGTCATCGTCCTCGAGGGAGGACGAGACCAGCAGGACCTCGATGCCTGCCACCCAGGGGGTCCCCCGAGATCTGGGGCCTTTCGTAGCCCCACGCCGGCAGCAGGCCTAACCCCACACCCCAGTGGCTCCACGGCAGCCAGCACCGCCGGGAAGGAAAACCAGCAGCGCCCGCCGTGGCGTCCGGAGGTGGGCAGCACTGTCGGCGCCATGTCCACAGCACATGGCTGCGAGGCCAAAGCGGCACACCGCCAGCGCCAGCTCAATCACCCGGCGCCCATGACGGCGCAGGATCGCGCCCGTTCGGCACATAAGCCAGTCCAGGATCCAGCAGCGCCAGCGAGCCCGTCGGTCACACAGCAGACTGCCCAAAGCCAAGGGCCTCGACAGGAGCCTGCACCTCGAAGAGGTGACTGCCGGCGATGTCAGCGCTGCTGCCCAGGAGGGGCTGACGCTCCCCAATACCCAGGGAAGGGCCTCCTCCTTGGCAAGATAGGATGGAAACCCCTCCTCCTCGGACCGTATAGGCCGGGAGGGACCCCGGGGAAGGGCCTAAAGATCTCGCCAGCGAGATTCCCATGGCGGCCGTCCCGGAGTCGGCCGGGCCTTGCCTTGAGCAGCGGACTTGAGGGGCCAGGACGACGTCCATCGAGAAACAGGCGTCGCCATCTAATCCATATCATGGTTGGGTCCCAGGCAACGAAGGCAAGCGCATGCCGGGTCCGAGACGGAGAAATACCGCCACAGAGACACCGGCGCATAGGGGTAGCGGCCCGTCTTGACGAGCGTTAGCTCAGAACCGGACATAACGCAGAAACCACGAGACTAAAACACAGTAGGAAACACACCCGGCGCCGAAAGAAAGAAAAAGAACAGTCTTACCGTATCGGCGTCGAGTGTCAGGAAAAACGGAGTCGGAAACTGCTACAACTACCAGCGCTTCTGGCGTGGACAGGTGCTGCCTCGGCGGGCGGGAGAAACAGAACTGAGTTGGAGGAGGTCGGTTCGCTACTAACAACCGCCCCTCGCGCATGGCGTCACTCTCGAGGGCGGTGCCGCTTGAGGCAAACTTTAAAAAAAAGCTCCTGTGGCGGGTGCGCTTCCGCTAACACCCAGGAAGTAATGAATGGTGAAGATTGAAAAGGGAAGATCTGTCCCCAGGACTGGAGGTCTGCAACAAAACAGAGGAAGCTGATGATTGTCTGGTGCTGCAAATAGATCTATCTCTGGAGTGCCCCACCTGGAGAAAATGATCCTCAGAATGTGAGGATTCAGGGACCATTCGTGATGTCCCTGTGAAATCCTGCTCAAGGCATCTGCTAACACATTGTCTTTCCCTGGAAGATGAACTGCTACCAGGGAAGTCTGAAGGGAATAGGCCAGAGAGCAAATCTTCATGGCCTCTGTGCACAAGGCCGTGGACCAAGTGCCTCCCTGCCCGTTGATGTACCACATTGTGGTAGTGTTGTCCATCCTGACTTGGACCACCTTGCCCTTGACTGAATCCGAGAAGCTCTGCAAAGCTAGGAAAACTGCCCTGGGTTCCAGGAGGTTGATATGAAGAGAAGACTCCTGCAGGGACCGGATCCCCTGAGCTGTTAGGGCTCCCCAGCCTAGGAGAGAAGCATCCATAGTCAGAACTACTGATGGAACTTGAAGGAGAAATGGAACCCCTTGTCTAAGGTTGTCCTGGTCCAGCCACCACTGGAGAGCATGTACCAGAGTTCGGGTCACTGGAATCAGTTTGGTGAGAGAGTCCCTTCTCTGGGACCAAAAGGACCTTAGGTAGAACTGAATGTCCCGCATCTGAAATCTGGCTCCCTGAACCACTGCGGTGGAGGCTGCCATGTGGCCCAGGAGTTGGAGAAGAAACAATTACTCACCTTAGTAATCTTTTTTCTACTAATGGAGTCTTGCTATATTATGACTATTGCAGTTTGTCCCACCATTAGAACTGCTCCGGAGGTGAAAGAGTTAACTTCCATGCAGGGCATGGAACTTAGAGCTCGAGCTCAGTTAGAGAAGCTCTGTCTGGGATATTTCAAACCGAAACTGTCAGATCTTTTCGAGCAAAACTCACCAAGGTTCTGCGTGGAAGCTGTAACCTACACTAGCCAACTGGCTACTAAGATATTAACACATTTTCCTGGTCCCAACACCAAGACTCAAGTCAGGGGACCAGAAAAAGATAAGATAAAATAAAATAAAAACACAACACCCAAACGCCCCAAAAAGAAGGGGTGGAAAACATAAAAAGGGGCATCAATAAGTGCCAACAGTGAACTGCCCACCCCATACCCAAGTAGAAGTTCTGAGAGGGGCAGGCTGGGGGGGAGGTCATAATATAGCAAGACTCCATTAGAAGAAACAACATTACTAAGTTGAGTAATTTTTTCTTCAAACAACATGAAGTCTTGCTACATTATGACTATTGCAGACTACACAGCAGTACCTCCATGGAGGAGGGACAGAACCTACTTAGGGAATAGGCTCTGAAGCACAGCTGTGCAAACCGACATCCCTCCTGGCCTGGATATCCAGGAGTAATGCTTGGTGAAAGTGTGTACTGTTTTCCAAGTAGCTGCTTGACATATCTCTAAGATAGGGATGTCTCTGGCAGCAGCTAGAGACGAGCTGTACCTCCGTAGAGTGAGCCCTCAGGACTGAAGGGGAACCTTACCCAGTTTTGATAGCAAAATTGGATACAAGAGACAACCCACCTGGCAATGGATCTCTTAGTGGCAGGTTTCCCTTCCCAACCTCACCATAAGTGAGAAATAGTTGGAGGAGTCAAACCTGTGACCCTTGGTACGCTCTATGTAGTAACTTAGGGGCCTCTTAACATCTACGCTGTGCAGCAACCTCCTCTCACCAGAGGAGGAATGGTCAGTGAAGAACACTGGAAGTGAAATAGACTGATTAAGGTGGAAATCTGAAACCACCTTAGGCAAAAACTTCCTGTTAGTCCTGAGGATTACCTTATCCCTGTGAAAGGAAATAAAGTCAGTCTCCACTGACAAAGCTTGTAACTCACTTATGCGCCTGGCAGAAGTGATGGCTACTAGAAATACAGTTTCCAAGTCAAGTACTTAGCTCTGCGAAGACAGAGGCTCAAAGGGGTTGCATCAGCTGAGCAATGCAAACATTAAGATCCCAGGCAGGGGCAGGGTCCCTGAATGGTGGATTGGTATGAAGCAATCCCTTAAAAAACTTGGAAAATACAGGGTGAGCAGAAAGAGAAGAGGGCTTCCCTGCTGAAATAAAAGCAGAGACAGCTGCACTTTCAGGGTAGCTGGTCTCAGTCCCAAAGAATTAAGATGGACCATATAGTCCAAAACAGTGGGCAAATCAGCAGATTCCGGGGAAATATGCTTCCCAGAACACCATATGGAAAACCTTTTCCATTTGGAATTATAAGTAGCCCTAGTGGAAGGCTTTCTAGAAGCTTTCAAGATTTCGAGAACACCTTGAGAAAGTTGTAGATCAGCAAACTCTAACTCCTCAAGAGCCAGACCTTGAGGTTGAGGGATTTGAGATTCGGATACCAGACTCTCCCCTGGGCACAGGTTAACAGATTGTGGTTCCTGGGGAGACACAGGGGAAGATGGACTGCTAAGGACAGAAGGAGTGGGTACCAGGGCTGCCTGGCCCAGTCTGGAGCAATCAGGATCATCTTGCAGGGCTGAGATCTGATTTTGACTAGCACCTTGAACAGGAGAGGGAAGGGGGGGAAGACATAGAGAAACTTCCCTTCCCAATCGAGGAGAAAGGCATCCAGGGGGACTGAGCCCAACACTGGGGCCCGCAACAAAAAAGTGGAAGTTGATGATTGTCTGGGGCTGCAAAAAGATCTATCTGAGGGGTGCCCCATCTGGCAAAAACTATCCCCAGTACTCGGGGATCCAGTGACCATTCGTGATGGCCCTGGGAAATCCTGCTGAGAGCATCTGCCAGGACATGGTCCTTGCCTGGGAGGTGAACTGCTATGAGGGAAGTGTTCAGGGAATAAGCCAGAGACCACAACTTCATCGCCTCGGTACACAAGGCCGAAGGCCGAGTGCCCCCTTGTTTGTTGATGTACCACATTGTAGTGGTGTTGTCTGTTCTGACCTGTACCACTTTGTTCTGAACAGATGCAGAAAAACCTGAAGTGCTAGAAAAACAGCTCTGAGTTCCAACAGATTGATGTGGAGCAGAGATTCCTGAGGGGACCACAATCCCTGGGTGGAGAGGTCGCCCATGTGAGCTCCCCATCCCAAGAGGGATGCATCTGGAGTAAGGGTCAAGGAGTGAGATAGAGGATGAAGGGCACCTTGTCTCAATTGCTCTGATCCTGCCACCACTGAAGGGCCTGGATCAGGGTTCGAGTCACTGGGATCAACTTGGATAGGAATCTCTTCTTTAAGACCAAAAGGCTCTCAAATGGAACTGAATGTCCCTCATCTGAAATCTTGCTCCTTGCACTACAGCTGTGGAAGCAGCCATGTGTCCTAGGAGCTGTAGGAAATGCCTTGCTGGTCGAGAGACCTGCAGAGGAAGGGACGAGGCCAGGGCCACCAGGGTCCTTACCCTTCTAGGGGAAGGAAGGCTCTGGCCTGTTTTGTGTCCAGTTCTGCACCTATAAAGGTGAGTACCTGGACAGGTTCCAGAACTGACTTTGGAAGACTGAGAAGAAAGCCCAGAGAGGTAAGCAGCTGCTGGGGTAACTTGCAGGTGTGATTTGACCTGGTCTGGAGACTGACCACAATGAGCCAGTCGTCCTCACGTAGGGAAAGATGGCAATCTTTTGCCTTCTTAAATGAGCAACTGCTACTGCCAGGCATTTTGTGAATACCCTTGGGGCAGAGGTAAGGCCGAAGGGCATTGCTCTGAACTGATAATGGCCTGAGGGCAGTTCGAATCTGAGGTACTTTCGGTGGGAGCTTCTGATAAGAACACGGAAGTAGGCATCCTTGAGGTCCAGGGAAGCTAGCCAGTCCCCTGGCCTTAGGGAGGGTAAAATCATTCCCAGAGTCACCATTTTGAATTTTGGTTTTAAAAGGTGCTTGTTCAGATATCTTAGGTCCAGGATGGGCCGCCACTCTCGTGTCTTTTTTGGGGTAAGGAAGTACCTGGAGTACAGACCCTTGCCCTGGTGTAGGGGAGAAACCCTTTCTACAGCTCTGAGAGCCAGGAGGGTTGAGACTTCTGTTTCCAAAGCAAGAGTCTCTAGAGGGTTTGCAGGTGGAAAAGATCTGATTCTCATCTTTGGAAATTTTTTGAAGCTGAGAACCAGACCCTGGCTTACTACTTCCAGGACCCACTTGTCTGATGTTAAAGACTCCCAGTCCTGGACAAAGTAAGCCAGCCTGCCCCCTACAGGTAATGAAGAACCGGCCCTGGGCATCCCATCAGGGTGCCTGTTTGGCAGGGGCTTTAGGCTGAGGGGTAGGAGCAGGCCTGCTTGTACCCCGTCTGCCTCTCCCTCTGAAGAACCCCCTCTGAACATAAGCTGAAGAGGCCTGGGTTTGGTAAAAGGCCTGCCTCTACCCCTGGGGCTGCCTCTGAGGGAGTGGCTTGCCTGCCTTGGCTAGTGCACTCCTATAAGTGTTCTATATTCATCCATTTTCTTCATATAATTCTCTGTCTGCTCCCCAAACAGAGAATTTCCCACCACAGGAGAATCCATAGCCTTAGCCTCGTATCCTGTGACAAACTAGTACACCTGAGCCAAGCCAATCTCTTAAAAGCCACAGATGTAGCCATGACGCTAGAGGATACATCATTAGAATCCACTGCAGCATGGAATTGCACCTTAGATGCCTCAATACCATCAGCAGCCACCTGCTCCAGCTCTGGCAAGCTGGCCGGGGCCTGTTTGGCTAAAGCCATGACAGTATCCCATCTAGATTTTTGGTATCTTGCAACATAAGCCATATAATTTGCTTGTCTGAGTCCCAAGGACGCTGCCATGTATTGTTTTTATACATGACATCAATCTTCCTGGAGTCCTTGTCAGGAGGATGTGAAGCCAGGGGAATATAGCCTTATCACAGGCTGCAGCCTGAACTACCCCAACATGGCTGCATTGCTGTGAAAGAAATTCTATATCAGGACCTGACAAAGTGTACCTCCTGTCCATCTTTTTATCCACAGGAGGCACAGAATTAGGAGCTTTTAAAATTTTTATTGTTTGTTTCCTAAAGGATTTATGTAAAGGAATAGACAATCTCCTGGACTCTGGGATATCCATCATCTCTACAAAGTCAGGCTCCTCTTGCTCATCCACAGCTTCCTCCAAAGGAAGCTGGAGGGTTCAACAACTTTTTTATAAAACAGAAAATGAGAAGGGGACTCAGCAAGCCTAGGGAGAGATTCTCCTAAAGGTCTGTCTGGGGAGATGTCCGGTTCAATGGGCACATCCAGACTTTCAAAGTCACATTCACACCGTTCATAATCATCCTCCCCCTCCTCTGGTTCATAAAACTCCTCTATATCATATTCTTGAACCGGTGGAACTGACCGAACCGACCTCTTGCCAGATAGTGGTGGTTCGGACGGAACCGGGGAAAGTGACTGGACAATTTGGATTGCCCTGGCTATCTCTGCAGCAGTTGGAGAAGGGATTTTTGACTCCACACCTGCTGATTTTCTAGTTCTCTTTGCTGGAACTGGCTCCTCAGAGTCAGCTTACGTTTGCCGAGGAAGTCTGGCCCTGGTCAGAGGGCACTCCCTCCCGGTTCGGTTGGCACGAACAGGGCTGGCCATCCGGTCAGCGGACTTTTTGCCTCTCGCTCCCTGAGCCTACCAACTCTCTTATCTAGGGTAGCTGCGGGAAATTCTTCAAATCTGGCAGTCTGCATTGAGGTGGTCAACCCCAGACAATAGACACATGTGTGTGTGGGTCAGCCTTGGCAAAGCTCCCCACAGACACTACAGTGTAGAAACCAGTGAGCCGGTTTTCTTTTGGGTTTCTCAGACATAATGCCAGCTAACCAAAAACTTGCCCTTTTTTCAGCAGTGCCAGGCAAGACACCCTTATCGGTTCCCAACCGTGTCACAGGTCATGGAAAAAACCGTAATGAAATCCGTTTTTTTTTTAGAACCGATAAGAACCGGGAACCGCACTCTAAATGCTTCAGAATAAAGTTTCCACACAACCTAATTGGTTCAAACCAAACCGATAAACATTTACAAGTTCCACACAGAAATAAACCTATCTATTACTTACAATACCATAGACAGAGCTTGAACCGATCGCTTTGTGGTTAAAATAATGATAATCGCGGTTGAATTTAACCGAGAAAAAAAAACTCTTTAAACTGAGAAAATGAACCGAGCAGTAGGAGGAATCTCTGGAGCGACTGTTCAGTGAGGCGGAGTAAAGAATCTGACAGTTTCGGTTTGAAATATCCCAGACAGAGCTTCTCTAACCGAGCTCGCGCTCTAAGTTCCATGCCCTGCATGGAAGTTAACTCTTTCACCTCCGGAGCAGTTCTAATGGTGGGACAAACTGCAATAGTCATAATATAGCAAGACTTCATGTTGTTTGAAACTGTCTTGCTGGAAGAGAAACCTGAGGCCGAAAGGAGAAAGCAAGGTCTACTAAGGCCTTCACACTTGCCAGAGGAAGGAAAGCTTTTTGCTTGGATAGTATCCAATTCCACCCCTATGAAGGTGAGAAGCTGTACTGCTTCGAGAATAGATTTTGGCAGATTGAGAAGAAACCCCAGAGAACTGAGCAAGTCCTGAGTGGTTTGCAGAGCTGACCTGACCTGGTCTGATGCCTGCCCTACTAGGAGCCAGTCGTCCAGATATGGAAAAATGGTGATACCCTGTCTTCTGAGGTAAGCCACCAATACTGCAAGGCACTTTGTGAACACCCTTGGAGCAGATGTTAGGACAAAAGGCATGGCCCTGAACTGATAATGGCCTGAAGGCAACTCGAACCTGAGGTACTTTCTGTGGGAGCACCTGATAGGGATATAGAAGTAGGCATCCTTGAGGTCCAGTGATGCTAGCCAATCTCCTGACATTAAAGAGGGAAGGATTATTCCCAGAGCTGCCATTTTGAATTTGGGTTTTGATATGTGTTTGTTCAAATACCTTAGATCCAGGATGGGTCGCCACTCCCCTGTTTTCTTTGGGGTAAGGAAGTACCTGGAGTACAGGCCTTTTCCCATGTTGAGAAGGAACCTTCCCTACGGCTCAGAGCCGAGAGAGATGAAACCTCTGCCTCTAGGGCAAGGGTTTCTGAAATTGATGCAGGTGGAAAAGACCTGGCCCTCCTTTTTTGGTACCTTTTGAAGTTGAGGGCCAGTCCTGGGCTTACTACTTCCAGGACCCACTTGTCTGAGGTCACAGACTTCCAGGCCTGAAAGCAGTAAGCCAGCCTGCCTCCTACTGGGATTGGGGAGTCTGCCCGGGCTGACACCTCAGGGTGTCTGCTTGGCAGGAGCCGTAGACTGGGAGGAGGAAGCAGCCCTGCTCATCCCCCTTCTTCCCCTCCCTCGGAAAAACTCCCTTTGTGGGTAAGAAGAGGAGGCCTGGGCTTGGTAAAAAGGCCTGTGAAAGGGCCTGGCCCTGGACTGCTGCTTTTCAGGAGTGGCTTGCCTTTCCTTGGCCTGTGCACTCCTGTAAGTGGTCCTATTTTTGTCCATTTTCTTCATGTAAGTCTCTGTCTGCTCCCCAAACAGAGAGTTACCAACTACAGGAAAATCCACAGCCTTAGACTGGGTGTCCTGTGAAAGGCTAGTACATCTGAGCCAAGCATGCCTTCTGAGAGACACAGATGTAGCCATGACTCTGGAGGCCACATCACTGGAGTCCACAGAAGCGTGAAACTGTACTTTAGATGCCTCAATTCCATCTGCAGCCACCTCCTCCAGCTCTCTGGCTAGCTGGGGGACAGCCTTTTTAGCCAGTTCCAGAACCGTATCCCACCTAGACTTCTGGTACCTGGCTGTATAGGTCATATAGTTTGCCTGCCTGAGTACCAAACAGGATGCCAAGTATAGTTTTTTGGCCATGGCATCAACTTTCCTGGAGTCCTTGTCTGGGGGATGTGAAGCCAAAGGAATGTTTGCCCTGTCACAGGCTGCAGCCTGCACTACCCCAACATGGCTGCTATGTGAATAAAGGAACTCCGCAGCTGAGCCTGATAACATGCATCTCCTGTCCATTCTTTTATCTACAGGAGGTAAAGAGTTAGGAGTCTGTAGAATCTTTTGTGTCCGTTTCCCCAAGGACTTATGAAGAGGGATAGACAACTTCTGGACTCTGGAATGTCCATCATCTCCACAAAATCAGGCTCTTCTTCCTCCTCAGCAGCTTCAAGCATAGGGAGCTGGAAGGTTTCGGCCACCTTCTTGTAAAACAAGAAATGTGAAGGGGACTCAGAAAGCCTGGGAGGGGAGACATCCGAGGGCCTGTCTGGGGAGATGTCCGGTTCAATGGGCACATCCAGACCCCCCTGGTCGTAGTCATCGTCGGGATAATCTTCATCTCCCTCCCACTCCTCATAGAAAGCATCCGGATCGTAATCCGAAGGAGCTGATTCCGACCAAACCGCCCGCCTAACCGGCGGTGCTGGTTCGGATGGAACCGGACGAAGCAATTGGACAATACTAATCACTTTGGCCATCTCGTCCGCTGTTGGAGTACGCGGTACTGGATCTGAACCGGCAGACTTTCATTTCTTTTTTGATGGAACCGGCCCCTCAGAGTCAGCTCTTCTTTCGCCCATGTCAGCAGGCACCTCCTCAGGTTCGGCCGCAAATGAACCGGGCTGGCCATCCAGATCCACGGACTTCTCGGCCTCCCTTTCCTTCAACCTACTCAGTCTTTTTTCTAGAGTGGTTTTGGGAAAGTTTTTACAAATTTGGCAGTCTGACTGGAGGTGGTCAAACCCCAGACAATAAACACAAATGAGGTGGGGGTCGGCCTTGGCAAAGGCCTCCCCTCACTCAGTACAGTGTTGAAACCCAGTGGGACTGGTTTTCTTTTTGGGTTTCTCAGACATGGCCAACCTACCAAAATTACCCTACAGAAGCTTTCAAGCCAGGTAATACCAACTGATCGGTAACAACCGTGTCACGGGTTTGAAAAAGAAGAGAGAAAGGCCCGGTTCTTTTGAGACTGATCGGTAGTGGAACACTACTCTAATCCCAGAAAATATTACTTAAAATTAGAAGAAAACACAAGGTTGGTTCCTAACCGGACCGACCAAAGAGAAACCGAAGAAACAAACAATTTCCACAAGTTGTCTAAAATAAATACAGTCACTACCTATCTACAACACTACCTGTACTGTAGACAGAGGCTGGAAATCCGAAAAAACAATAAAAGAATCGGTTTTTAAACCGGACGCTTCACTTTTACCGAACCGAGCAGAGGAAATCTCCGGAGCGACTTCACTGTTAGGCGGAGTAAAGAATCTGACAGTTACACTGGGAAGTACCACAGACAGAGGTTTGAAAACCGAGCTCGAGCTCAACGTTCCATGCTTTTGCATGGAGTTAACCCTTTCCTCTCCAGGGCAGTTCGAGTGTTGGGGCTAACTGCATTATGTCTGAATACAGCAAGACTTCATGTTGTTTGAACAGATCCCAAGGTGGTGGTGGTGGTTCATGCATGGAAGGGGAAATGTGGTCAAGGCCTTTGAAAATGCACCAGACCACCTTCTCCTGCACCACCGACTGCTGATCGGCCCGAGCCTGGTAACCAGAGATGGCTACTAGGTGCACCTTAAGGGTCGGTGACTGAAGGCCCAACTTACAGAGGGACCACAGGTAGCCAAGGATTCTAGCTACCGGACAAAACAAGGGTACAGCCCCTTGCCCTGGCACCAAATGGAGTTCCACTTAAAGGCATAGCATTTCCTGGTTGACTCCTTCAGAGATGCCTCCACAGCAGTGAGGACATCGTCGGAGAGACCCAAAGCCTGGAACTCTAGCCGCTCAAGAACCAGGCTGTCAGGTGCAGAGACTGAAGGTCTAGGTGGCGTACCTTCCCCTGATTGATGGAAAGCAGGTCCAGGCAGAAAGATGCCTCAGGAGCCTGAGGCTGAGGAGATCAAGGTACCAGAACTGGCGTGGCCATTCCAGAGCCACCAGGATCATCTTCATAGACCTCACCAAGGCCTTTGACACAGTGAGTCACCAACTGCTACTGAAATGTCTCCTCTTTACAGGATTGTCAATGGACTCTGTGGCTTGGTTACATAGTTAACTCACCCACAGATCTCAGCAGGTCAGGATCGGCAATACAATCTCTGATCCCAGGGAAGTAAACCTAGGGGTCCCGCAAGGTTCTATCCTTGGTTCTCTCTTATTCAGCCTCTTCATAAATGACATGCCTTCCACCTGTCCTGCACACTCCGTACTCTATGCAAATGATGCTGTTATCTCCGTCCCAGGGAAAGACCTGGGATCAATTAGCTCTTAACTTCAGCTCAGTTTTTGTGCATTGGAATCCTGGTTCACCAGAAATAAACTGCTACTGAACTACAAAAAGATGAACGGCATGCTCTTCAGCACCCCACAGAGCAAAATTCAAGTGTCCTCACTGCATATACTTAGTAGCGAAGAAGTACTAGACCAAGTCAACACATGCAGGTACTTAGGGATTCACCTTGATGACACCCTCACCTTCACTGCCCATGCTGAGCAACTGGTAAAGTCCACCAACATGAAACCTGGCATCCTGTACAGACACCGTACCTCTATGACAGTGGCTGCCCTGAAACTTGTTTCATGCAGTTCAGTTCTCTCATCTGTGGATTATGGCCTTGTCATATACGAGGCAGGCACAGACAGCGCTTAAAAGGGTCAAAATCATCCTCAACAAGGCTGGTCCTGGGAGTACACAATATGACTCACTCTTGTGACCTATACAAGGAAACTGGCTGGCTCTCACTCTACCACAGACTCCAATACCAAGCCTGCCTCTTTGCAAAAAAGTCCCTCATGGGGTCCATGCCTAGTGTTACTTCAGCCCTCTTTGAGCCTGCACAACCATCTAAATGCACAAGGAGTGCCTCCAGGGCTGTCCTAACTGTTCACTTCAAATGAATCACCCTTGGCCAAAGATCCCGCTCCTACTCTGGGCCTAAATGGTTCAATGATCTGCTTGCAGACCTTGCCAACTCCCCCAGACTTGGCCACTTTAAAAATGGGCTTTGACCTCTTCTTGCCAGCAAATCAGACTGCCAGTGTTTCTGTTAACCCATGGCCTCTGACAGCCGTTCTTGCACCCGTCAAACACTATCCTCTCTCACTCCCAACCTCCTGTTCCACAACTGCCCCCCCACCCCCACCTCCCACCATCTACTACCTCCCCTTGACAAAGCCTCACCTTGTCTGCTAAAACTGCATATCTGCAGAAAGGGAGTGCCCCATCTGAACTGTAACATGATTGTTGAACACTGTACCGCACTTAATTAGTGCTGCATTAATAGGTTTCTCCGCAAGTGTGGTCCTATTTCTCCTCATTTGTTGTACCCTGCTTAATGTTGTAAATGCACAAGAATACTACTTGATAGTTGATGTTCTTTCTGTTCTGCAGTGTTTCATCACCTGAAAATGTCTTGTGTTCCTTGTTGACTTGGAGCCTTTGTAAACGAGCCCCCGGCTTAAAGGTATTAATCTGAATTTGAAATAAATAAATAAACAAATAAACAAACAGTGCATTTTGATGCACTGAAATTCATTTTATTTAACCGACCCCATGGTTCAATTTGTTTCAGCTCATGACTAAGAATCTAATGGTTTTCTTCTGAATTCACTTCACCACCAACTTTGGTGACATCAGCGAATTCTGATACCCTACTTCTCAGACCAACCCCCATGTTGCTAGTATAGAGGCAAAACACCACCGGCCCCAACACCAATCCCTGAGGTACCCTGCTACTGACCACTCCCTCATCAGACATTTATCCTTACTGAGTACAATCTGTTAGCCAGTTGTTGATCCATCTTAAGATCTATTTACTGAAGCCCATAGCTGTTATTTTATTAATTAGCTGATTGTGGAGACAACGTCAAAGGCCTTGCCTATATAAAGTAAGATGACATCTACTGGGATACCTTCATCTATATGGTCGCTGACAAACTCACAGACCTCCTGCCCTGAGCGGGCACTGCGGTGGCGCTTGCAGTCACGGCCAAGAAGAAAAAATTACTCACCTTAGTAATTGTGTTTCTTCTAATGGAGTCTTGATGTATTCTGACAATCTGCAGTTAGCCCCAGCCTTTAAACTGCCCCGGAGAGGAGAGGGTTTATTTTCTATGGAGTGCACAGAACGTTGAGCTCGAGCTCGGTTGAGGTCTCTGTCTGCAGCACTTTGAAGCCCAACCGTCAGATTCTTATGAGCAAACACTCACTAACTATGTGGAAATTGTAAACATTTTTTAACTAGCCAACTGGCAACCAACAGTTTTGGATTCCCAAAAGAAGACTCAAGTCAGGAAACCCAAAACCAAAACCTACCCAAAATAAAGATTATAACATAAGCACCGAAGTGGAGATCACGTGATGAGTTAGCGGGGAGTAGACGTCTCAGAGAAACCTCTCGAGTCCCGGTGAATAAAAAGTAGAATATAAGCGTTTTGCGACCTCACACTTCGAGAAGTCAACGAAGGACTCTGACTGCTAAGAGAGTGCACAGTCGCGGTATGCGATTCTGAATCCAGCAGCGGAGATGAATTTCGCTCCGAAATAGCAGGGGATTTGAAAAGCGGAATGGCCGAGATGGAGGAAAGAAGCCCCGAGCCCCTGGCAGCAAGAACACCGGCGGTTAAGCATTCTAAACCCCACTCTCCGACTTTAGATGAGCCGATAGACCGGAGAGCAGAAGATCAAGGGGGGCATTCAACTTCAGAGGACATTAATGAAACAAAGCATTTGCTGCAAGGGCTGGTTGCCGATTTTACTATATTGAAACCGGCGTTGCAAGCTTTAACACAAAGAGTGGGGGGATGTAGAGGCCAGAGTTGCTTCCCAAGAAAGGAAAGTGGGAACCATGGACCAGGAGATGATTGGATTGAAGAGGCAGGTTAAGAAACTAGATGACCGTCTGGAGGACCAAGAATCACGTAGTAGGAGGAACAATTTAATCATGGCAGGCCTGCCTGAGAAGTCGGAAGGCTCAGACTGTGTAGCTTATATACAAGATCTTCTCCTGAAACTATTCGGTCGGACACCGTTTGGTGATTCCTACAATATTGAGAGGGCCCACCGCTCACTCAGAGAAACTCCCCACCTGGAGCTCTAGCCTCGAGTTGTTATAATGAGGTTCCTGAATTATAAGGAAAAAACCCATGTTTTAAATAAAGCTAAGGCTAATAGGAACTTGCAGTGGAATGGGGCTTCTCTCTGGTTTTGTCAAGATTTAGTTCCTTCGGTGAGAGAGAAACAGAAAGAATATATGGATATAAAGAAGAAGCTGTACATGGCAGGCTTGAAGTTTAGGCTACAATATCCAGCCACGCTGATTGTGAAGTTGCCAAAAGGTGATAAAAGATATCTTTCAGCAGGTGATGCCCTGGAAAGCCTCAAGGTGGAGCTACCAGACTTGTTCAAATCCATTGACTTGAAGGCAGAGGACTGGAAAAATTGAAGGCAATACAGTGATAAGTTGGATTAAGAACTTTGAGGAGCCTACGTTAGAGCAAAATGTTTGTTGACCGTCCGGGGAAATGTAACCATTGGTGTGTGTGTGGGGTAAATTTTTTTTTCTTTCTTTCTTTCTTGTTTTGTTTGTTTGATTTTATAGATGCACTTGGTTCTTTTTAAGGTGTACACCAGGATGCTATAGCCTTGCAGCAGGAAGAGGACACCTTTAATTATTGTATTATCTGGTTGCTTCTGTATTGATGGCAGTCACATATGGAGGAAAGGGGCAACTTAACTGAAACTGGACTGGTTTTAGTATTTTCGTCAGTAATCAAACTATAGAGGGTATAGGTAAGATTAAAATTACTGTTTGGGTGAATGAATATGGTGGGGTCTATCAGTGGGCTATATCGGGACTCGGGAGGGATCGGAGACATCTTGAGGGTTGACTCGTACACATCTCGAGAAGGTTAAGGAGGGCGATCGGAGGATCGGGGGTGGTGAGAAAGGGAGTTATTGGGGGGTAAGGAAAGAGAGAGAGATACATGACATAAGGCAAGTAGACTGTATGAGAGGGAATGTCAGGGGTGGGAGTATAGAAGATGGTATTAATTAGAATTCTTTCACGGAATGTGAAAGGTCCCGGGGAGAAAGAAAAGATTGGTTATGCTGCGATATATAAATCAGCTGGGGTACATATTGCTGCACTTCAAGAAACCCATTTGATGAATGAGGAACTACATCTACTTAGGAAGGGATGGGTGGGCAAAGTAGTTGGAGCTGGGAATGCGAAAGCGTCGGGGGTGGCGATATTAGTTAGGAAAGCTTGCCCATACGTAATTGATCGAATCCAACTGAGAGAGGATGGTAGGGGGATATACGTGATGGGCTCAGTTTTGGGGACCCCACTATTATGTGCCTCAATTTATGGCCCTACTCCGGCCAAATCAGAATTTTTTGCTTCACTGGAGGCTGATATTGCTACGCTCCCCCAGGGCTCACTTATTATGGCAGGTGACTGGAATATCTGTTCTGATAACATGTTTGACAAGAGTCCTGCTTCTAGTAGATCACCCAATTCCCCACAAAAAGCATTACATAGACTTTTGGAAGTTACAGCTTTAGTGGATCCATACAGGATCTATAAGAAAGGGGACACGGAGATGACTTTCTATTCAGGGTCCACAAGACACATTCGAGGATAGACTTTTTTGGTTAATAGGATGCGTTAATGGGTATAAAAGGTTTGCACACTTTTGATAGGGTATTATCTGCCACTCTCAATTCAAATTCAGTGGGTTAGATAACACTCCCCTAAAGCCATATCAATGGCGATTGGATGAAGGGTTATTAGCGAAGGACAATGTGGTGACTAAATTAGAGAATATACTCAAGGAATTTATCAAGCTCAAATCCCGACATTAGAGGATAAGAAGCTAGCTTAGCCTGCCTGCAAGGTGTTATATGCGGAATGGCACAGGAATACACCGCTAGAGGAACAAAATGTATAAAAGCACGAGAAGAGTTTATAATTGGGCCATTAATTCATTTCGCCTCTAGAGGGCTCTTCTGTACAGATTGATAAGGAACTAAAGGATTTAAAGATGAATATAGGGGCATATGGAACCTCAGGGTTGATCGTTGGCTGGAAAGACTGAATGCCAAATATCTACTTTAGGGGGATGTGCCGGGTCGCTTACTGGCTTATAGAATCAAGGAGCGGGAGGCGGAGAGAACGATTGTGGCAGTGAATTTTGGAGGAGAGTATATCTCGGAACCCCAGAGATTGGCTGATGCTTTTTCGGATTATTATGCCGCGATATACCAAGAGGGGGCCCCTAGCTCGGAGACAGAAATAAGAGGGTTTCTTGATAAAATTTTGTTACCCAAATTAGATTTAGAACAGGCCCAGGCATTGGCTGCACCAATATCGGAGTTAGAGATTATGGAGGTAATTAAAAACCTACCGAATGGGAAGACACCAGGGCTGGATGGCCTGTCGGCCAAATTCTATAAAGTGCATGCAGTGACAATAGTGCCATTATTGAAAGAATTGTTTGTGACTATTATGAAGGATAGGGTTCCCCACCCTCCTTTATATCAGGCCTATATCACGTTGATTCCAAAGCCGGATAAAACTAGAGATTTACCGGGTAACTATAGGCCCATTGCTTTAATAAATCAAGATATTAAGGTACTTACAAAGATCTTGGCCAATAGAGTTTTGAAAGTTGCTCCCTCATTAATTAGTCAGGATCAAGTTGGGTTTATGCCAGGGAGGGGGGCACATGATGCATTAAGGAAACTACACCATATTTTAGGTAGGGATTCTAACTCAAAAATGGCTATGGCTCTAATAGCACTTGATGCCGAAAAGGCATTTGACGGGGTCTCCCACAAATTTTTATTTCTTACAATGGAGAAAATGGGGTTTCTTAGAGGCCTTAAAAATCTTTATGAAACCCCCACTGCTAGAGTCCTATATAAATGGATATCTCTCTAAAGAGTTCCTTCTAAAAAACGGCACTAGGCAGGGCTGCCCCTTGTCACCACTTTTATTTAATATTTATTTGGAACCTTTGTTAAGAGCACTTATTATGGAGCCTAGAGTACAGGGGATAGATCTCAAATTTTCGGTATTTGCCGATGATATTCTGTTGCACTTAAGTAATCCGTCTGACAGTTTTCAAAAGGCCTTGGAGGTTATTGGGAATTTTTCCAAGGTATCCAATTATAAATTAAACTTAAGTAAAACCCAAGTTCTTCCACTTACTGTGTATACCCACAGAGCAGACCTTGAGCATTTGCAACTTAACTGGGCCCCGGAACAAATTAAATATTTGGGAATTTGGATTTTGGCTAGGTCGGAAGATGGGGTGGAGGAAAATGTGGGTAGTCTATTGGGCACAATTAAAAATGACATCTTAATGTGGAAGAAACTTCCTCTGAATTTCACTGCTAGATTGGGGTTGATTAAAATGAACCTTCTGCCTAGATTATTATACCCGATATATCTGTTACCTTATATTATCCCGAAGGGAAGGTTCATCAATATTCAAAGGATAATTTCAGAATTCCTGTGGGACTCTAAGCCTCCAAGGAGGAAACATGCCACTCGCCTCTCCAACCTTAAGGGGTCAAGATTCAGGATTTATCACTTTATTATACAGCAGGGCAACTTGGTCTGATGGGACGATGGGCAAAGAATGGGGAAGATGGGGGATACACCCCAACATGGCTTTGCATCGAACAATGGATGTTAAAAGGCATAAAGCTCTCCCCTAAGGCATTAATATTTACAGATCCGGAGATGCTGCCCGGTATGGGAAAGCATTCTCCAATATATAAATCGGTTAAGGCATGGTGGGAGTTGTTAAATTCAGCACAGAGGAAAACACAAAGGGGGGCTAGAGATCAGCCCATAATAGGAAATCCAATTTTAAGCCTGAGGGTCGATTATTACCGTCAATGGGCACAACAATTGTCTGAATTGAATATGGCAGACCTTATCTTGGCAGACAGGGTGTGCTTACTCTGCACGATTGGGGAATGGATTTTTTAAAAAGATCCAGATTACAAAACTGGTGCAGAAATTTTATACGAGATCATAAGGATAGAGGCAAACCTTGTTTACTTGGGATTATTTGAAGGAGATTGATCTTTTACATACCCCCTCTCAAAAGTTTATAGGGTGTTGTTAGACTTTGTGAGCTTAGAACCTGAAACCAAGGTAGGGTATTGAGAAAAAATATTATCCCCCCTGAGACCTGACTGGGAAGGGATTTGGAAAAATATTAAAGCTTTACCTATTCCGAAATATATGACTATGCAATTTTTCATTTGTTCAAATATTTACTACACCCCTGCTAAGCTATGTTCTAGAAAACTCAGGCAGACAGATCGATACTTTAGATGTGAAATAGAGTCAGGAGACCTTCTACATGTAATGTGAACCTGTTCCAGAATTCATTTGTTGTGGGTTCAAATTAGACAAGAAATGGATCCGATACTAAATTATTCTGAGTATATTAGGCCGGAGATATGTGTGCTAGGAGATAATATGCAAGGCGGTAGGCGGGAATCAGCTAAATACCATGTGTCCCTGATGTCCGCCTTGGTTAAAGAATTTGTCCTAAGACACTGGAAGAAGGACAGTATTTATTTTTATGATCAATGGGTCAATGATCTTTTACAGGTCCTAAAAAGACTTAAAAGACATATGTTAATAGAAGGGAAGAAGAAATTATATGACAAAAGATGGGGGGCTTTGGAGGCAGTATACACAATACAGTTGAAGGGTCCTCGGACTCAGATCTCTGTCTAGTGGAGATTAGCTTGTGAAGTTGTTTTAAGAGAAGGGGAGAAGGGCCTAGGGCTGAATGGTAATATAAAATTGGTACAGGATAGGTCCTTTCTTTCTTTATTTTTTTTTTCTTTTCCCTTTGTTTTTCTTATCTGCATAGGCACAATACTCTCATAAAAAGGTTAACTAGGATTAGATCGCATTCTTATGCTTGGCTGGACAGGATGGATTCTCTCTCTCTTTCCTAGGGACACAGTTATCAAAGTCTTGTCTGGAGAAAATATAATTATTGTTAAAATTGGGAGAATGCTTTAAAGTAATGCGGGCTAAGTAATAGAATAGGCTGTTACCAATCTTAATACTACAGAAGTGAAGATTACTGTATTAAAAAGAAAGTAAAAGATTGGTGAGGATATAATATAACTGTGATTGTAAATAAGTTCTGGGGGATGTATATAGTATCCATATCCAGTTTGGGGATGTGGGCCCGGGTATCTATCCTGGGATATACGTGTGTATGTTGTACTATTGGAAATTGTAAAACCTTAATAAACAAGTTTTGCAAAAAAAATATAAGCACCCAAGTAAAAAGGAGGGTGTGCTGAAGACACCCCTGGGGTGCAACACTGCACCTGCCCACCGATTTCCCAAAAACATGTTCCGAGAGGGGAGGCAGGGAGGGAGGTCAGAATACTGCAAGACTCCATTAGAAGAAACACAATTATTAAGGTGAGTATTTTTTCTTCAAACAACAAAAGTCTTGCTGTATTCTGACAATCTACAGACTACCAAGCAGTACCTCCATGGAGGAGGGACAGAACCTACTTTGGGAATAGGCTCTGAAGTACTGCTGTGCCAAACCGAGCTTCACTCCTAGCCTGGATATCCAGAGAGTAATGCTTGGTAAAGGTATGGACTGTTTTCCAGGTGGCTGCTTGACAAATTTCTAACAGAGGATATCTGCCAGCAGCCAGGAAGCAGCTGTACCTCTTGTGGAGCAGAGCCCTCAGGCCTGAGGGTGGAATTTTTCCAGTTTCTCATAGCAGAATTGCATACAAGAAACAATCCACCTGGCCAATAGTTCTTTTGGTGGCAGGTTTGCCCTTTCCCACTTCCCCATAAGTGAGGAACAACTGGAGGGAATCAAACCTGTGACCCCTGGTACGCTCTATGTAGTAGCTAAGGGCTCTTTTAACATCTAAACTGTGTAGCCTCCTCTCCCCTGAGGAAGAATGATCAGTGAAGAAAACAGGGAGAGACATGGACTGATTCAAATGGAAGTCAGAAATCACTTTGGGCAAGAACCTCCTATTGGTTCTAAGGACCACTTTATCTCTATGGAAGGAGATAAAATCAGGTTCCACTGACAGGGCTTGCAATTCACTGATAGGTCTGGCAGAGGTAATGGCTACCAAAAACACAGTTTTCCAAGTCAAGTACTTAAGCTCTGCTGAGGACATAGGCTCAAATGTGGGTTGCATAAGTTGAGCAATGCAAACATTTAAGTCCCAGGCAGGGGCAGGATCCCTAAAGGGAGGATTGGTATGAAGCAATCCATTGAAAAACTTAAAGAATATAGGGTGAGATGACAGTGAGGAAGGCTTTCCCACTGACAGAAAAGCAGAAACAGCTGACAAGTGTACATTGAGAGTAGCTGGTCTGAGGTCTAGACCATTAAGATGGACTATATAATCCAGAACTGTAGGCAAATCAGCAGTGTCTGGGGATATACAGTATGCTTCTTGGAACACCAAATGCTGAATCTTTTCCATTTGGAGTCATAAGGCTTTCTGGTGGCAGGCTTTCGAGAGGCTTTGAGAATAGCCAGAACCCCTTGGGACAGATGCAAATCTGCATATTCTAGCTCTTCATGAGCCATGCCTTGAGATTGAGGGACCAACGATTGGGGTACCAAATCCTCCCCTGAGAGGAGGTTAACAGGTAGTAATTCCTGGGAAGAGACAGGGGAAGAGGGACTGCTAGGGACAGTAAGAGGGGGTACTAGGGCTGCCTGGCCCAATCTGGAGCAATCAGAATCACTTTGCAGGGTTGTGACCTCACTTTGACCAGAACCTTGAACAGTAGAGGAAAGGAAGGGAAGGCACAGAGAAATTTCCTTTCCCAGTTCAACATCAGAGCATCCAGAGGGACTGAACCCAAGACTGGGGGTCTGCAACAAAACAGGGGAAGTTGGTGATTGTCTGGGGCTGCCAAGAGATCCATCTCTGGAGTGCCCCACCTTGAGAAAATCACTTTTAACACCAGAGGGTCCAGGGACCATTCGTGATGGCCCTGGGAGATACTGCTCAGTGCATCTGCTAGCACATTGTCCTTCCCTGGAAGGTGGACTGCTATCACAGAAGCAGAGAATAAGCCAAGGACCACAATTTCATGGTTTCCGCGCACAAGGCCGTGGACAGAGTGCCTCCCTGCTTGTTGATGTACCACATGGTGGTGGTGGTGTCTGTTCTGATCTGAACCACCTTGTTCTGCACTGACTGAGAGAAAGCTTGCAGGGCCAGAAAAACTGCCCTGAGTTCCAGGAGATTGATATGAAGATGGGATTCCTGAGGGGACCACAGTCCCTGGGCTGAGAGAGTCCCCAGATGGGCTCCCCACCCCAAAAGGGAAGCATCCATGGTAAAGACCACCGAATGAGACTGAGTAACAAATGGGACCCCTTGCCTTAGATTGTCTTGATCCTGCAACCATTGAAGAGCTTGGATCAGTGTCAGAGTCACTGGAATCAGTTTGTTAAGAGGATCCTTTCTTTGGGACCAAAAGGCCCTCAGATGGAACTGAATGTCCCTCATCTGGAATCTTGCCCCTTGGACCACCGCTGTGGAAGCTGCCATGTGCCCCAAGAGTTGAAGGAAATTCCTTGCTGGTCGGGACACCCGAAGGCTGAAGGAAGAAGCCAGTTCTATAAGAACTCTTGCCCTCTCCAGGGGAAGAAAGGCTCTTGCTTTGACAGTATCTAGCTCTGCCCCTATAAAGTTAAGAAGCTGCACCGGTTCGAGGACAGCTTGGGGAGGTTGAGAAGAAATCCCAGGGAAGTGAGCACTTGCTGGGTCGCTTGCAGGTCTGATTTGACTTGGTCTGGAGACTGACCCACTAGGAGCCAGTCGTCCAGATATGGAAAGATGGAAATCTTTTGCCTTCTTAAAAAGGCAACTGCTACTGCCAGGCACTTTGTGAAAACGCTTGGAGCTGATGTTAGGCCAAAGAGCATTGCTTTGAACTGATAATGGCCTGAGGGTAACTTGAACCTGAGGTACTTTCCGTGGTTACACCTGATAGGGATATGAAAGTAGGCACCTTTGAGGTCCAGGGAGGCTAGCCAGTCCTCTGGCCTTAGAGAGGGAAGTATTATTCCCAGAGTCACCATCTTGAACCTTGGTTTTAAAAGATGTTTGTTCAGATATCTTAGATCTAGGATGGGTCGCCACTCCTCTGTTTTTTGGGGGTAAGGAAGTACCTGGAGTACAGACCTTTGCCCCAGTGTAGGGTAGGAACTCTCTCTATGGCTCTTAAGGCCAGAAGAGACGAAACCTCTGCCTCTAGGGCAAGGGTTTCGGAGAGACCTGCAGGTGGAAAAGATCTGGCTCTCATCTTCAGAAATTTTTTGAAGCTGAGAACCAGTCCCTGGCTTACTACTTCCAGTACCCACTTGTCTGAAGTAACAGACATCCAAGTCCTGGACGAAGCCAGCCTGCCCCCTACAGGGATAGGAGAG
This sequence comes from Neoceratodus forsteri, assembly GCA_016271365.2. NCBI lineage: Eukaryota > Metazoa > Chordata > Ceratodontiformes > Ceratodontidae > Neoceratodus > Neoceratodus forsteri. The sequence goes on from CM057449.1 coordinate 827,339,684, forward strand.
TCAACCCAGGCAGACCCATCAGGGTGTCTGCTTGGCAGGGGCCTTAGGCTGAGGAGTGGATGTAGCCCTGCTCACCTCCCTTCTGCCTCTCCTTCTGAAGAACCCCCTCTGTGAAAAGGGAGAAGAGGCCTGTGCTTGGTAGAAAGGCCTATGAAAAGGCCTGCCCCTGCCCCTAGATTGCTGCCTTTGAGGAACTGCCTGCCTCTCCTTGGCCTGAGCACACCTATAAGTGGTCCTGTACTCATCCATTTTCTTCATGTAATTCTCTGTCTGCTCCCCAGAGAATTACCCACCACAGGGAAATCCATGGCCTTAGCCTGGGTATCCTGTGAGAGGCTAGTACATCTGAGCCAAGCCATCCTCCGAAGAGCCACAGATGTAGCCATGACTCTTGACACATCACTGGAGTCCACAGCAGCATGAAATTGTACCTGTGATGCCTCAATCCCATCAGCAGCCACCTCCTCCAGCTCCCTGGCCAGCTGGGGGCAGGCCTGTTTAGCCAGTGCCAGTACAGTGTCCCACCTGGACTTCTGGTACCTGGCTGTATAGGCCATACAGTTAGCCTGCCAGAGTCCCAAGGAGGATGCCATGTACTGTTTCTTAGCCATGGCATCCATCTTCCTGGAGTCTTTGTCTGGGGGGTGTGAAGCCAAGGGAATATTTGCCTTGTCACAGGCTGCAGCCTGCACTACCCCAACAAGGCTGCATTGCTGGTATAAAAACTCTGTATCCGAGCCCGATAAGGTGTACCTCTTGGCCATCCTTCTGTCAATAGGAGGTATAGAATTAGGAGACTTCAGGATTTTTTGTGTCTGCTTCCCAAAGGACTTATGAAGGGGAATAGACAGCCTCCTGGACTCTGGGATGTCCATCATTTCAACAAAATCAGGCTCCTCCTGATCCTCCACAGCCTCCTCCATAGGAAGCTGGAGGGTTTCAGCCACTTTTCTGCAAAACAGATAGTGGGAAGGGGAAACACCAGAAGGTCTGTCTGGGGAGATGTCCGGTTCCACATGCACATCCAGACTTTCACCATCATCACCATCATCTTCAAAATCCACCTCCTCCTCAATCTCTGGTTCATAAAATTCTTCAGGGGTATAATCTTGAACCGGGGGAACCAACCGAACAGAACCCCTACCAAAAGGCGCCAGATCGGTTGGAACCGGGCAAAGCGATTCAACAACCCGAATCGCTCTGGCTATTTCCTCGGCGGTCGGAACCTGAACCTCTGGATCTGAACCAGTCGATTTCTCTTTGCATTTTCTTTTTGTAGGAACTGATCCCTCAGGATCAGCTCTCCTCTTGTCTGAAGAAGTATCACCCTGGTCAGAGGGCACTCCTTCGGGATCGGTTGGAACAGAACCGGGCTGGCCATCTGGGTCAGCGGATTTCTCGGCTTCCTTTTCCTTAAGTCTACCTAATCTTTTTTCCAGGGTAAATTTAGGAAAATTTTTACATATCTGGCAGTCTGTATCGAGGTGGTCAAACCCCAGATAATAAACACAGGTGGTGTGGGGACTGGCCTTAGCAAATACCTCCCCACACTCACTGCAGTGTTGAAACCCAGTGGGCCTGTTTTTTTTCTTGAGTTTCTCAGACATGGCCAACCAAACCAAATTTACCTTTTTCTCGGCAACCGCCAGGCAAGACTTCCTTATCGGTTTCTAACCGTGTTACGGGTATTGGAAAAAACGTTGAAACATTTTTTTTTTTTTTTTTTTAAACCGATAAGGACCGGTAACCACACACTAAGAAAGAATACAAGAATTAAATACAAAGGATCGGTTCAGCCGAACCAATCGAAATACACGTTTACAATTTCCACAATAATCAGAGAAACTATCGAAGTACTCACGGTACCGCAGACAGAGCCTGAACAGACAAAGCGGAATTAAATTCGGAATGAAACTGACGACTTTGAACCGAGCAGAAGAAGAAATCTCCGGAGCGACTGTTCAGTGAGGTGGAGTAAAGAATCTGACGGTTGGGTTTCAAAGTGCTGCAGACAGAGACCTCAACCGAGCTCGAGCTCAACATTCTATGCACTGCATAGAAAATTAACCCTCTACTCTCCGGGGCAGTTTAAAGGCTGGGGCTAACTGCAGATTGTCAGAATACAGCAAGACTTCATGTTGTTTGAATCAGGCGGTCGCATCTTGCTTCCCCTGCCTGCCCGTCCCCCTTCAAGCAACACTCAGACCTCCTACCCTGAGCAGGCACTGCGGCAGCACTTGCGGTCACGGCCAAGAACCAAGCTGGTCACATCTTATTTCCCCTGTCTGCCCTCCCCCCTTCACGCAACACTCAGACCTCCTGCTCTGAGCGGGCACTGCGGTGGCACTTGCAGTCACGGCCGAGAACCGGGCCCGTCGCATCTTGCTTCCCCTGTCTGCCGGCCCCCTTCACGCAACACTCAGGTAATGCTTCCTGACTGGGAAAATCGGCTTGAAAGCCTTAAGTTTTATTGGCCCTCGGTGGCTGGAGACTGCACCCAATTAGCTTCTTCTGAAATTTAGCTAATTTTGAACTTCTGGCTGCACTGCGCTTGGCACTTTCGGCCCCTGTACTCGAATTTTCAGTGAATGTATGTTTTGACCTTGTTAAAACTATATACTTTAGCCATTTGATCATAGGTGAATTTGATTGCTGCTACTGCCTAGCAGAGTAAGATCTTGTTAGTGTATTTCTATAACTGAGTTAGATCTTGTTAGTGTATTTGTATATATTAAGACTGTTTCCTGTTGCTGTGTCTACACCCTCTGCCCATCTACTGTATATTCTCCCCTCTGCTGCTGTATTAATACCCTCTTGCTTTTTCTCTCGTTCTGCTGCTGCTTTTGCTTCTCCCCAGCTGCAGACAGTGAACCACGGGCTTGCTCTGCCCTGTACTCTCCCATCTCTGTTCAACGCCTCCTGCTACTTTCTTGCATTTCTTTTTTATTCTCCTTCCATCCCCTGCCTTGTTCTGCCGCTGGCACCATTGCCAAGACACCACGCCTCTGATTTCCAACTCTCCCTCTTCACAGCACCCTTACTTCTCACCTTAACTGGCCCATTTTGTTTTGTCTTACCTACTACCAATTTATCCTGCCTTTGTCTTGTATTTGGCTAAATCTCTGTAACTCCTCCCTCCCTCAACCCCCCCCCCCCCACCACCACCAATCAAGCCTGGCTTTTGTTTACTAGGTGTTTTTAACCTCGTCTTCTCCTCCCTCTCTTCCTTTCCAGACCTTCTTCCCTGAGCAGGCACTGAGGCGGCACCTGCAGTCACATCTTGCTTCCCCTGCCTGCCCACCCCCTTCAAGCAACACTCAGGTACACTTCCTGACCGGGGAAATCGACTTGAACGTCATAAGTTTTACTGGCCCTCAGTGGATGGAGACTGCATCTGACTGGCTTCTTCTGAAATTCATCTAATTTTGAACTTCTGGCTGCACTGCGCTTGGCGCTTTCGGCCCGTGCTTGAATTTCTGGCCCACCCATCCTCCTCCTCCGCCCCCAGCTTCTAATAAATACACACTAACTCTGCCCTGTTTTACATTCCTGTATTTACTGGTCATTCTATAAGCTTCCCCCTGCTCTTTCTATTCTACCCTCCCTTGCCTATGCTATAAGCATATTCCAAATAGAGCAGTGTTCTTCACAATTTTGGCTCACAAGTTCCACGTAGAGCTGTGTTAAGTCAAATCCTTGAATCTACATCTACTCTAATCATCTCTAAAGCTATAGCCTAAACGTTTCTGCCTCTATTCCTCCAAATCTGTCTATTATATATACTTGTTAACTCAGAAAATGTTCCTGAAGGTGCCCAAACTACAACTCCCTCTACTTGGCTGCATCCTTCTCCTGGGTATAACCCCTCCTACTACCAACCTTTCCCATAATACAACTAATCCTGCTTCTGCAGCTGGTACCTATCTACCGCAGCAGCACCTAGCACCCTCAGGCACCGTCTTCCAAGCACACATGTCATCTTGTATATTCGCTACCTACCCGTACCCTAACCCTGTTCCCCTCCTCCTCACCATCAGGGTGACTCTTTGCCTCCTCTACCTTCTTTCGCCAGTTTATTCTTGGACATTCGCCTACTATCCCAATCCCGTAAATAGGAAAACGATTTTGGCCCCTAGGTTTTTACTAAACTCCCTCAAACTATCAGTACTCCTCTACTTAATATGTTCTGGTAATGTCGAATTAAATCCTGGACCCCAACTGCCCGCTATAACCCCTTCTGAACTAGCAAATTCAAAGGGTAGGACCTTTATCCACAGCAATGTGTGCAGCTTACTTAAGAAACTTGACACCATCTAATCCTGGCTCTGCCACACCATGCCAGATGTGCTAGAAATATCTGAAACTTAGCTAAAAAGTACTACATCTGATCTCCAAATAAACTTCCTCTCCTACAATGTGTACACAACAGACAGGCAATCTGGGGGGGGGAGGGGGGTGCGATATATTTTCTAGACAAATTTCCCGTTTCCATTACTGATTCAACCACTGTCCCCAAACAATCTGCGAGCCTCTCACTAAGGATCCAGCTTGCATCCTCTGAGTCATTACTTGCCACAGGGTGCTACAGATCCCCATCGGGGGGATTTGAACTGCTGAACCATTTAAGCAGCCTGAGGGATATTCATACTTCCGAAATTATCATAATGGGAGATCTAAACCTAGGTCGGGCTCTCCCCCAGTTCAAAACCTTTAACAGACCTTTTCGACATTTATGATTTCACACAGCTCGTCTCGGAACCTACATGTCTCAAGGACAAAAACCCTGCTAATAGCACTCTCCTTGACTTAATCCTTGTAAACCGACCCCATAATATGTCACGTACAGCTGTGTTCCTCAAGGATGTCAGTGACCATAGTACAATAGCTTGCAACCAAACTGTGCCTAAACTCCTTTCTTCCTCCAGATTCACTTACAAAAGGAACCGCAGGAACTTCGACAGCAATAGCTTCTTTACTGATCTTTACCATACAAGATGGCAAGATTTTTACCTCACAAAATGGTGTCTGAAGCCTGTAATTTATTGCAAAACCTTGTAACAGAACAAGTCATAAACAAGTATGCCCCCCATCTAAAATTAGAACAAAAAAATGGTTCTGCCCCTGGTTCAACGACCTCATTAAAACTGCCCTTCGTCACAGGGACTACCTCAGGAAGGGCGCTTGCAAATCTAAACTCATTTCTGACTGAACAGCCTTCAGAACTGCAAGGAATCAATGTACAAAATTTATCCTCGCTGAAAAAACTACATTTTTCAAATCTGAATTAGACTCCTCCTCTTCTAATCCTGCCCTATTCTTGAGAACCCCAAGAAATATCGACGGTCACCGCCCCCCTTCTTCCCTCCCCACCAAGATCACCACTGGTGATTCAACAACCATGGATAAGCTTACTATACTGGACCTGCTCAACAACCATTTCACAACAGCTGGCCTCGCTTTTGACACTTCTCTTGCCAGCAAAATACTTCCACAATGTAATGCCCTAGACATGGCAGACCAGGCGAATAAGGCCATATCCCCTGAAGACAAGTTCAGATTCAGCCCGCCATCCTTCAAAGAAGTTGAGAACATGTTGCTAGCTCTCGATACCAATAGAAGTGCTGGATTGGACCTACTTGACCCTTTCTTCTTAAAACTAGGATATGGTGCACTCATTGCTCCCATCACCCACTTATTCAATAGGTCTTTTTTGCAAGGTACTCGTCCCGATTTATGGAAAATTGCACACGTTGTCCCTCTCTTCAAATCAGGTGATCCATGTGACCTCAACAATTACAGACTCATATCACCTTTACCCATACTCTCCAAACTCCTAGAAAAAAATGTCAATATGCAATTGCAGAACTATCTGGAATCCTCCAACAAGCTCAACCGTGTCCAGTCCAGTTTTCAGCCTAATCACAGTACAGTAACTGCCCTTTCTAATGTTACTAACGAATGGCAGCTGGCATTGGACTCAAAAAACCATGTGGGTGTCGTATTCCTCGACCTGAGCAAGGCCTTCGACACTGTAGACCACAATCTGCTACTAGTCGAGCTACGTAATACTGGCCTTGACAAGTCTGCCTTGAAATGGTTTCAGTGCTATTTTCCAATAGACAACAGCAAGTGAAAGCATTAAATGACCTCTCTCATATAAAATCCTTATGGGCGGGGCGGCGGAGGGGTTCTGCAAGGGTCCATACTGGGACCACTCATTTTTGCTATCTATATTAACAATCTCAATGCTGGCATCAATGCTGCAAGTGTTCATCTGTTCACAGATGACAGTGATTTATGTCTCCAAGCCCACCCTAGAACAAACCATTACCATTCTGCAACAAGAATTCGATGTACTGCAGAATAACCTATTGCAACTGAAAGTGCTGCTCAATGCAAAAAAAAAAAAACACAAGTCGATGTTCCTATCCCCAAAAGTCAAATCTACTACTCCTCTTACTACCTAGGCAACACTACAGATCACTACACTGCTAGGCCCTTCCCAGCTGACAAATAGACAGAAACAGCTGCCAAGTGCACCTTCAGGGTGGAAGACTGCAGGCCCAAGGATTGAAGATGAACCAAATAATCCAACAGGACTGCCAGGTCGGCCTCCTGTGGGTCCATGTCCTTCTGGGAACACCAGATGGAAAATCTCTTCCATTTGAAACCCTAGAACTGGTGGACAAGTTTAAATACTTGGACTTCTGGTTAGATAGTAAATTTAACTTTACTGTGCATATTGAGGAGCTAATATAAAAAAAAACTAAAACAGAGACCGGGTCTCTTTTTCTGCATTAAACGACTCCTCACCAACGATGCTAAAGTCAGGCTGGTACAATAAACCTTTCTCCCGCTTCTGGACTACGCAGACCTCATCTATAGTCACAGCCCCAGCATCACACTGGCCAGACTGGACACACTTTACCACAGGGCCTTAAGGTTCATAACAGATGCCCCCTTCCCCCCAATAACACCCACCACTGTATCCTCTCTATACCATGTTGGGCTAGCACTCACTAAAAACAAGAAGGCTAATTAACGCTGTCACTTGGACCTATAGAGCCCTAACCAATAAACTCCCTGAATACATCAGCAAACTCTTGACCATTTCCCGTGGGTGCTACTCCCTCAGAAGATTGTTCTACATCTCCCTAGATATACACAGAGTTAGAACTTGCTACAGATCAAATTCAAAAAGCCACGCTCTGCCCACTATCCAGAACAATGTACAGAAATCACTTAAAACTCTCAAAATTAGCCAGTGTAGCCAACTTCAAAACCCTCCTCAGGCAGTCTTAATATGATTGCTGTAATTGCTATGCATACACATTAACTTCCCTTCACTTAAGCAGTCTTCTATGTATTCATCCTCTAGACTCTGCTCTTGAAAGCCTTTTTGTACCCTACTGGGTAATCATCCACCACACCTGAACTAGGCAACTCTGCCACCTTCGCTTCCTACCTTCACACTTAATGAGCTCATTATGCCCCCCTCCAACTACTTTTCTCTTAAACCTGCCCTGCAGTAGCCAATATACTTTTTTACTCAATCTAGCTCGGCATGCTCCCCTATAGCTTTCCTCGCTCACTGTCTTCTTCCCAGCCCAATCACTCAGCCCTCCCTATCTAACAATTTACCAGCTTCCCTCCTCCCACGTCTACCCCTGCCCTTGGTCTTCCTCTCCCTCGCCACTGCCACACTAAGTCACTATACTATAGGCACCTGGCTCCTCCTCAGAGCTATACTCCTGGTCATACCCTCAGGCTTCTACCTGTAAGCACAATGACCATCTGGTCTAACTCTTTGCTTACTCCCTTGATCCATGGGTTGCCCCCAATTGGTATCTGCTGGGCACTGAAGTCTTCATCCAGCATGGGTTACCCCCACCCAGCGCCCAACTTTCTGTTTGTTCTGTTCCGCTTAAAAATACTTACCATGGTAATCTTGTTTCTTCTAATGGAGTCTTGCGGTGTTCTGACAATATGCAGTATGACCGACCGGTTCAGCTGCCCCGGAGAGTTAAGAGTTAAACGCTATGCAAATGCATAGTAACATAGAAACATAGAATTTGGCGGCAGATAAGGACCGCTTGGCCCACCTAGTCTGCCCATTTCCCTACCTAACGGATAAGCTGCAGATCCTAGTTAACCAACAGCCTACTTCCTCCTACCCCCCCACTAAAATTGTCTTACGTCTGTCCCATGTATTCTTGAATTCCCCCACTGTTTCTGACTCTACGACCTCCTCAGGAAGGCTCTTCCTTGCATCTACAACCCTCTCTGTGAAGAAATACTTCGTCACATTACCTCTGAGCCGTCCCCCCCTCTATCTACAAATTGTGCCCCCTTGTTCTTGCATGTTAAGCTCGATTTTCAAACCACTGTCCTTGGTACATTCTATGCAACTGACTAGATTATTACGTAGCTACTAATAAGAAATGCCAAATAAAAATAAACCATAACTATAACTAACACCCCAAAGGTAAATACACACAACAATAGGGTATAAAGAAGACTCAAGTCACTGATGCCCAGAAAATACACCACCCACTGGTGGGTATAGGAACTAACAACTGGAGTGCAGAGACCCCATTTCCCTTGGTTCCAGAGGGGGAGGCAGGGTGGGTGGTCAAAATACAGCAAGACTCCATTAGAAGAAACAAAATTACTATGGTAAGTAAACAACATGAAGTCTTGCTGTATTTGGCAATATGCAGACTACCAAGCAGTGCCCCATGTAGCTGGGCACAGGACCTACGTAGAGAATAGGCTCTGCAATACTGCAGTGCCAAACCTGGCACCACTCCTGGCCTGGGTGTCCAGGCAGTAGTGCTTGGTGAATGTGTGAACAGTTTTCCAGGTAGCTGCTTTACAGATGTCAATCAGGGGGATATCCCTGGCAGCTGCTATGGAAGCAGCAGTCCCCCTTGTAAAAGCGAGTCCTCAGGCCCACTGGTGGCTCCTTAACCAGTCTGCCATAACAAAACTGGATGCAAGCCACAATCCATTTGGAAATTGTCATCTTTGTGGCTGGCTTGTCTTTACCAAGCTTGCCATAGGTAAACAACAACTGAGTACAGTCCTTCCTATGGCCTTTTGTTCTGTCCACATAATAGCTGATGGACCTTTTTACATCCAGTCTATGCAGCCTGCGTTCTCCTGCACTGGAATGATCCGTGAAAAAAACAGGCAATGTTATAGACTGATTCAAATGCAAGTCCGAGACTACTTTGGGGAGGAACTTCCTATGAGTGCATAGAACAATCCTGTCCCTGTGAGGGGCAATGTAGTTGCATTCTACTGACAGGGCATGAAGTTCACTGATCCTCCTGGCAGAGGTGACAGCCACCAAAAACACAGTCTTCTATGTCAGGAATTTGAGTTCTGCTGAGGACATGGGCTCAAGGGCTCAAAGGCTCAAAGGGGGGCTGCATAAGCTGAGCTAGGCAGATGTTAAGGTCCCAAGAAGGGGTAGGCTCCCTGTGAGGTGGGTGAAGATGGAGCAACTCCTTGAAGAACTTCTTAAAAAAAGGATGGGAAGCTAGGAAAGGGCCCTTCCCAGCTGACAAACAGGCAGAAACAGCTGCCAAGTGCGCCTTCGGGGTGGAGGGCGGCAGGCCCAAGGATTGAAGATGAACCATGTAGTCCAACAGGACTGACAGGTCGGCCTCCTGTGGGTCCATTTGCTTCTGGGAACACCAGATGGAAAATCTCTTCCTTTTGGAAGTGCAAGTCTTCCTGGTGGAAGGCTTCCTAGAAACCCTAAGGATGTCCAAGACTCCTTCTGAGAGATGCAGGCCTGCATACTCTAAGTCTTCAAGAAGAAAAAATTACTCACCTTAGTAATGTTGTTTCTTCTAATGGAGTCTTGCTGTATTCTGACATATGCAGTTAGGTCCTGCCTTTCAACTGCCCCAGAGAACAAAGAGTTAAACTTTCCATGGCCAGCATGGAATGTTTACCACGAGCTTGGTTGAAGCCCCTGTCTGCTCTTGTTTAAACTCCAACCGTCAGATCTTTACGAGCAATACTCACTAAAAGTTCTGTGTGGAAACTGTAAAACCCAAACTAGCCAACTGGCAACTACATCTATATAAAAGGGTTTTTGGTTTCAAAAGGAAGACTCAAGTCAGGAAACCCAAAAGCAACACACATCTAAAACACAATAACTCACCCAAACTAAAGAGGGTGAAAAATGGACACCCCTAGGGTGCCAACACTGCTCCTGCCCACCCACATCCCAAAAACTAGTTTCTGAGAGGGGAGGTGGGGGGAGGGGAGGTCAGAATACTGCAAGACTCCATTAGAAGAAACAACATTACTAAGGTGAGTAATGTTTTCTTCAAACAACATGAAGTCTTGCTGTATTCTGACTATTGCAGACTACCAAGCAGTGCCTCCACAGAGGAGGGACAGAACCTACTTTGGAAACAAGCTCTGAAGTACTGCTGTGCCAAACCAAGCATCACTCCTAGCCTGGATATCCAGAGAGTAATGCTTGGTGAATGTGTGGACTATTTTCCAGGCGGCTGCTTGACAAATTTCTAAGAGAGGAATATCCCTGGCAGCAGCCAGGGAAGCAGCTGTATCTCTAGTGGAATGAGCCCTCAGGCCTGAGGGTGGAGTTCTACCCAGTTTTTCGTAGCAGAATTGTATACAAGAAACAATCCACGTGGCAATAGATCTCTTAGTGGCAGGTTTGCCCTTACCAACCTCTCCATACGTGAGGAACAACTTGAAGGATTCAAACCTGTGACCCTTGGTACACTCTATGTAGTGGCTCAGGGCCCTTTTAACATCCAAGCTGTGTAGCCTCCTCTCTCCAAAGGAGGAATGGTCAGTGAAGGAAACAGGGAGAGATATAGATTGGTCGAGGTGGAAATCTGAAACCACTTTAGGCAAAAACTTTCTGTTAGTTCTTAGGACCACTTTATATCTATGGAAAGAGATGAAATCAGGTTCCACAGACAGGGCTTGCAATTCACTGATACGCCTGGCAGAAGTAATGGCCACCAAAAGCACAGTTTTCCAAGTCAAGTACTTAAGCTTTGCAGGGGACAAAGGCTCAAAGGGGGGGGGGTTGCATAAGCTGAGCAATGCAAACATTAAGGTCCCAAGCAGGAGCAGGATCCCTAAAGAGGGGATTGGTGTGAAGCAATCCCTTGAAAAACTTACAAAACACAGGATGGGATGATAGAGAGGAAGGCTTGCCTACTGACAAGAAAGCAGAAACAGCTGCCAAATGTACTTTAAGGGTAGCTGGTCTGAGGCCTAGGCCATTAAGATGGACCATATAGTCCAGAACCGTAGGCAACTCAGCAGAGTCTGGAGAAATATTTTTCTTAGAACACCAAATGCTGAATCTTTTCCATTTGGAGTTGTAAGTCTTTCTCGTGGAAGGCTTTCGAGAAGCCTTAGGATATCCAGAACCCCTGGAAAGACGAGATCTGCAAACTCAACTCTTCAAGAGCCATGCCTTGAGATTGAGAGACCGAAGATTCGGGTACCAAATCCTCCCGAGAGGATGTCAACAGGTTGTAATTCCTGGGAAGAGAGAGGGGAAGGTGGACTGCTAGGGACAGCAACAGGGGGTACCAGGGCTGTCTGGCCCAGTCTGGAGCAATCGGAATCACTTTGCATGGTTGTGACCTTATCTTGACTACCACTTTGAATAGGAGAGGGAAGGGGGGGAAGCATACAGAAATTTCCCTTCCCAGTTCAGAATCAGAGCATCCAGGGGGACTGACCCCAAGACTGGGGGTCTGCAACAATAGAGAGGAAGTTGGTGATTGTTTGGGGCTGCAAAAAGATCCATCTCTTGAGTGCCCCATCTCGAGAAAATCACTTTTGAAACTAGAGGATCTAGGGTCCATTTGTGATGGCCCTGGGAAATTCTGCTCAGAGCATCTGCTAGGACATTGTCCTTCCCTGGGAGGTGAACTGCTATCAGAGAGGTTTGCAGGGAATAGGCCAGGGACCACAACTTCATTGCATCTGTGCACAAGGCCGTAGACAGAGTGCCTCCCTGCTTGCTGATGTACCACATGGTGGTGGTGGTGTTGTCTGTTCTGACCTGGACCACCTTGTTCTGTACAGACTTGGAAAAAGCTTGCTGTGCCAGAAACACTGCTCTGAGTTCCAAGAGATTGATGTGAAGCAGAGATTCCTGAGGTGACTACAGTCCTTGGGTGGTAACATCGCCCAAATGGGCTCCCCAGCCCAGCAAGGAAGCATCTGTGGTGAGTATCACTGAATGAGACTGAGTGACAAAAAGGAACCCCTTGTCTCAAATTGTCCTGATTGTGCCACCATTGCAAGGCCTGGATCAGGGGTCGAGTCACTGGGACTAGTTTGGTAAGGGAATCCTTTCTTTGGGACCAGAGGGCTCTTAAGTGGAACTGAAAGTCCCTCGTCTGGAATCTTGCTCCTTGGACCACCGCTGTGGAAGCTGCCATGTGGCCCAGAAGCTGAAGGAAATGCCTTGCTGGTTGAAATGCCTGAAGAGTGAATGAAGAGGCCAGTTCCATGAAGGTCCTTGCCCTTTCCAGGGGAAGGAAGGCTCTTGCCTTTACTGTAACCAGCTCTGCCCCATGAAGGTGAGGAGCTGTACTGATTCAAGAACTGACTTTGGAAGGCTGAGAAGGAATCCTAAGGAAGTGACCTACTATGAGCCAGTCATTCAAGTATGGGAAGATAGAGATCTTTTTTCTCCTTAAGAAAGCAACCACTTTGTGAAAACCCTTGGGGCTGATGTTAGGCCAAAGGGCATTGCTCTGAATTGATAGTGGCCTGAGGGCAACTCGAACCTGAGGTACTTTCTGTGGGAGCACCTGATGGGAATGTGAAAATAGGCATCCTTGAGGTCCAGGGAGGCTAGCCAGTCCCCTGGCCTGAAAGAGGGAAGGATAATTCCCAGAGTCACCATTTTGAACTTTGGCTTTAAAAGGTGTTTGTTCAGATATCTTGGGTCCAGAATGGGCCACCATTCTCCTATCTTTTTGGGGGTTAGGAAGTACCCGGAGTACAATCCTTTGCTCTTGTGTAGGGTAGGAACCCTCTCTATAGCTCTGAGAGCTAGGAGAGAAGAAACCTCTGCCTCTAAGGCAAGGGTCTCTGATAGATTCGCAGGTGGAAAGGATCTGGTTCTCATCTTGGGAAATTTTTTGAAGCCGAGAACCAGCCCCTGGCTTACTACTTCCAGGACCCACTTGTCTGATGTTAGAGACTTCTAGTCCTGGACAAAGTAAGCCAGCCTGCCCCCTACAGGTACTGGAGAATCGGCCCGGGCAGACCCATCAGGGTGTCTGCTTGGCAGGGGCCTTAGGCTGAGGGGTGGATGCAGGCCTGCTCATCCCCCGTCTGCCTCTCCCTCTAAAGAATCCCCTCTAAGAGAAAGAAGAGGAGGCCTTAGCTTGGTAAAAAGGCCTTTGTAAAGACCTGCCCCTGCCCCTGGACTGCTGCCTTTGAGGAGTTGCTTGCCTTTCTTTGGCCTGAGCACTCCTGTAAGTGGTCCTGTACTCATCCATCTTTTTCATGTAGTTCTCCGTCTGCTCCCCAAACAGAGAATTACCAATTACAGGGAAATCCATGGCCTTAGCCTTGGTATCCTGTAAGAGGCTAGTACATCTGAGCCAAGCCATCCTCCGAAGAGCCACAGATGTAGCCATGACTCTTGATGAAACATCACTGGAGTCCACAGCAGCATTAAATTGCACATTAGATGCCTCAATCCCATCTGCAGCCACCTGCTCCAGCTCCTTGGCAAGCTGGTCAGGGGCCTGTTTAGCCAGAGCCAGCACAGTGTCCCACCTGGACTTCAGGTATCTAGCTGTGTAGGCCATAAAGTTAGCCTGCCTGAGTCCCAAAGATGCTGCCATGTACTGTTTCTTTGCCATGGCATCAATCTTCCTGGAGTCCTTGTCTGCGGGGTGTGATGCCAAGGGGAAATTTGCCTTATCACAGGCAGCAGCCTGCACTACTCCAACATGGCTGCATTGCTGGAAAAGGAACTCCGTGTCTGAGCCTGAGAGAGTGTACCTCTTGTCCATCCGTTTGTCCACAGGAGGTATTGAATTAGGAGACTTAAGAATTTTATGTGTCTGTTTCCCAAAGGATTTGTGGAGGGGAAGAGACAGTCTCCTGGATTCTGGGATGTCCATCATCTCAACAAGATCAGGCTCCTCCTGATCCTCTACTGCTTCCTCCACAGGAAGCTGGAGAGTCTCAGCCACTTTTTTGTAAAACATATAGTGAGAAGGGGACTCAGAAAGCCTAGGAAGAGAAACACCTGAAGGTCTGTCTGGGGAGATATCCGGGTCAATAGGCACATCCAGACTTTCATAATCACCATAATCATCCTCATACTCTCCTTCCTCCTCCTCCGGTTCATAAAATTCTTCCAAAGTGTAATCCAGAACCGGGGGAACCAACCAAACTGAACCCCTGCCAGATGGTGCCAGTTCGGTCGGAACCGAAGTAAGTGACTGCACTATCCTTATCGCATTGGCTATCTCATCGGCAGCCACAGTATGAATTTCTGGGTCCAAACCGGACAATTTATCTTTCCTTTTTCTTTTCACCAGAACCAACTCCTCAGAATCAGCTCTCCTTTTGCCCGAAGAAGTATCACCCTGGTCAGAGGGCACTCCCTCTGGTTCGGTCAGAACCGAACCGGGCTGGCCATCTGGGTCAGCGGACTTATCGACCTCCCTTTCCCTCAGTCTACCTAATCTCTTTTCCAGGGTAGATCTGGGAAAACTCTTTTCAAATTTGGCAGTCTGAATCGAGGTGGTCAAACCCCAGACAATAAACATAGGTGGTGTGGGGATCAGCCTTGGCAAAGACTTCCCCACACACACTGCAGTGCTGAAACCCAGTGGGCCTGGTTTTTTTTTTCTTGGGTTTCTCAGACATGGCCAATCCTATCCAAAACTTACCCTTTTTTCAGCAATCCGCCAGGCAAGACTCCCCTATCGGTTCCTGACCGTGTCATAGGCCTTGGAAAAAAACGTAATAAAATCCGTTTTTTTTTTTTTAGAACCAATACGGACTGGTTACCACACTCTAAATAAATCAGAAACTTTTTTACCTCAAACTGATCAGTTCAGCCGAACCGATCCACAATTTACACGTTCCACACAGAAAACCTATCTAGTACTCACAGTACCACAGACAGAGACTTGAACCGACTGAACGGCAACAGCAATTCGGTAGAAAACCGACCGAAAAAAAACGACACTTCAACTGACTTTTTTGAACCGAGCAAAGGAGAAATCTCCGGAGCGAATGTTCAGTGAGGCGGAGTAAAGAATCTGACGGTTGGAGTTTAAACAACAGCAGACAGGGGCTTCAACCGAGCTCGTGGTGAACATTCCATGCTGGCCATGGAAAGTTTAACTCTTTTTTCTGTTCTCCGGGGCAGCTGAAAGGCAGGACCTAACTGCATATGTCAGAATACAGCAAGACTTCATGTTGTTTGAACCAAGCCTTGAGGTTGGGGTACAGAATCCTACCTTGGGAGGATGTCAGCAGGTTGTGCCTCCCTGGATTGGCCACTGACAGAGACAACAGCAGAGTACCATGGCTGTCTGGCCCAGTCCAGAGCAATCAGAATCATAGAAGCTGACTGATCCCCGAGTTTGATTAGAACCCTGGGTATCAGAGGGAATGGAGGAAAGGCATACAGAAATTTGCCTGATCAGTCCAGAAGCAGTGCATCCGGAGGCACTGAGCCCAGTGCTGGGGGCCTGCAACAGAACTGGGGAAGCTGATGATTGCCTGGGTTTGCAAAGAGATTCTTTCTTTGGAATGCCCCATCTTCTGAAGACTGTCGACAGGATTAGTCTGTTAAGGATCCATTTTGATGGCCCTGGTTGATCCTGCTGAGAGCATCTGCCAGGACATTGTCCTTCCCTGGCAGGTGGACTGCCAATAGGGAGATGCTTAGGGAATAAGCCAGACTCTAGATCTTCATGGCCTCGGTGCACAGCACTGAAGATCTTGTTCCTCCCTGTTTATTGATGTAGTACATCGTGGTGGTGTTGTCTGTTCCGACCTGCACCACCTTGCCCTGTAGCATCTTGGCGAAGGACCGAAGTGCTAGGAACACTGTTCTGAGCTCCAGCAGATTTATGTCCAGGAGAGACTCCTGCTGGAGCCATGTTCCATGAGCAGTGTGTTCCCCTAGGTGAGCTCCCCACCCTAGTAGTGAGGCATCTGTGGTCAGTACTGAAGGAGATTGTCGCAGAAAAGGGACTCCTGCCCCGAGGTTGCCCCTGTCCTGCCACCACTGAAGGGCTTGCAGCAAAGTGGTGGTTACTGGTATTAGTTTGGACACAGAATCCCTCTTCTAGGACCAGAAGGACCTCAGGTGGAAGTGGATGTCCCTCATCTGAAATCTGGCCCCTGGGACTACTGCCATGGTAGCAGCCATGTGGCCCAAGAGCTGTAGGAAGTACCTCACTGGGCGAAGGACTTGAAGACAGAAGGAACCTGCCAACTGAACCAGGGCGTCCGCCCTTCCTGGGGGCAGGATGGCCTTTGCCTGAATTGTGTTCAGCTCTGCTCCTATGAAATCTAGGATCTGGATGGATTTCAGAACCAATTTCTTGAGATTCACCAGGAACCCCAAGTACTGGAGGATATCCTGTGTGAGGGTCAAGGCTTCTTCTACCTGTTGGGAGTGACCCACTACCAACCAGTCATCCAGGTAGGGATAAACAGTGACTCCTTACCTTCTCAGATATGCCACAACCACCGCCATTGCACTTTGTGAAGGCCCTTGGAGCAGATGTCAGTCCGAAGGGCATGGCCCTAAACTGGTAATGACCTGAAGGCAGTCTGAGTCAGAGGTATTTTCTGTGGGACTGCCGGATTGGAATGTGAAAATAAGCATCCTTCAGCTCTAGGGATGCTAGCCAATCCCCTTGTCTGAGAGTAGGTAAAATTATAGCCAGAATGACCATCTTGAACTTTGGCTTCGTTAAGTACTTGTTGAGATATCTCAGATCTAGTATGGGCCACCACTCCCCGCTTTTCTTCAGAGTTAGTAAGTACCTTGAGTACAACCCTCTTCCTTTGTGCTGAGAAGTAACAGGCTCCACTGCCTTGACTTGAAGTATGGTGGAAACCTCTGCCTCCAACAGGGCTGTTTCTGAGGGGTTAGCAGGTTTGAATGATCTTGCCCGTTTTTGGGAACAGCTTGAAACTGACAGCAAGACCCTGGCCTATAACCTCCAGTACCCACCTGTCTGAAGTGATGGACTGCCAGGCCTGAAGTTAACAGGCCAGCCTGCCCCCAGCGGGTAGTGGGGAGAAGGTCCGGACAGACACCTCAGGGTGTCTGTTTAGAGGGAGTAGTGGCCTGAGAGGTGGAACCAGCATGGCCAGTGCCTCTTATACTTCTGCCTCTATAGTAACCCCTACGCTGTTGGTAGGAAGGAAAGGCCTGAGCCTGATGGAAACGTCTGGGGTAAGGCCTACCTCTGCCTTCCCTAGAGTGCTGCTTTTGAGGGGTGGCAGCCTTTTCTTTGGCAGTCGCATTCTTGTAGGCTACCCTGTACTCATTCATCTTCTTCATATATGCCTCTGTTTGCTCCCCAAAGAATTTTGTGCCAAGGGAAAATCAATGGCATTGTTCTGAGTGTCTTGGAAGAGATTTGTACATCTCAGCCATGAAAACCTCCTGAGGGAAATGGCAGAAACCACTGAATGGGAGGATGCATCACTGGCATTCACCGCCATGTGGAACTGACGTTTGGATGACTGAACCCCTTTACTGACAAGCTCCTGTAAATCTGTAGTCAGTTCAGGAGCAGTATTCTTAGCCAGCTGTCCCACTGACTCCAAGAGGGAATTCTGGTACCTAGATAAGTAGGCCATGTAAGATGCCTGCCTGATACCCAGGGAGGCAGCCAGATGCCCTTTCTTTGCTAGTCCAAAACTCTGAACCGGATCCTCAAATGCCAACACTAGTAAACGCTAAAATAAAATTTTACCTCAAGAAATGAAGAGACTACCTTCGGTTTCCTCCCAGTCACGAGGAACCATTCAGAAACCGAAAACGTACCAAAAATGAAGTAAACCTAGATTAGTCTCACCTGTAACCACAGGACAGAGGTTTGAAAAACTAAAGAAAATAAACAGTAGTTTGAAAAACCGTCGAAATTCGACCGAAGAAGCTGAAGAGCAGTCTCCGAGGCATCTTCACTGGCGAGCAGAGTAAAGAATCTAGTCAGTTACATAGAATGTACTGAGGACAGTGGTTTGAAAACCAAGCTTGAGCTCCACGTTCTATGCATTTGCATAGGGTTTAACTCTTAACTCTCCGGGGCAGCTGAACTGGTCGGTCATACTGCATACTGTCGAATAGAGCAAGACTTCATGTTATTTGAACCTGGAGCGGCATCAATATGTAATGAATTGTATGCACTTATTGCACTTTCTGTACCTCATTTGTTGTATCATCAAATGTTGCTTTATTAAGCATGTACTCTATGCATCTACAATTATCTCTTGTATGTGATTTGTATTTTGTTACTCGCATGTGATTTGTACTTGTCACTTGTGAAGGCCCAGGCCCATCTTGTAAATGAGCTTTGCTCGGACTTCCGGTGACGTCACCAACTAGATGGCTGCTCTGGAATAGAGCTCCAATCTCCCATAGAAAATAAAACCCCCAGACCAACGGAAAAAGTTGATTATAGTACCAGAAAAAGGAAAAGACATGTCAGGGGGACATAAGCCAGGCAGATCCCATGGGAAAAAAATCGATGAATATCAAGGATGGAGGAGGATTTCCAACCGAAACAGACTGCAGCAGAAGCGCCTCTCCAGCAAGCAGCATGGCTTACGATGTAGATACGGACCAGCAAATGAAGCACCTCTCGCGTTCCCGATTTGAAATAATAATGGCAGAATTGAAAGCCTTTAGAGCTGAAACCAAATCAGAATTCCAAACCTTAAACACAAAAATACAAGAGATGGAAAGCAGGACTGAAAGAACGGAACAAAGAATAGCTGAAGCAGAAGAGGAAATAAGGGAGATACATGCAGCAGCGGACTATCTATAGACACACAAGAAAAAATACAAAACTCTTAGACCTAGAGGCAAGATCAAGAAGAGACAATATTAGAATATACGGTCTCCCAGAAGACACTGAAGCGGGTCGGATGGAGGATTTTATGACGGACTTACTGCAGGACGTTTTAGAATTACCTGCCACGTTTAAATTCAAAGTTGAGAGAGCGCAACGATCCCTTGCGAGTAAACCAATAGATCCCAAAGTGAGACCAAGATCAATAGTACTAAAACTATCAAGTTATAGAGATAAAGAGTTTATCCTACGAACAGCCTGGCAGAAAAGAATAGTGAAATACAATGCAGCGAGATTAATATTTGATCATGATTACCCAGCAGAAATAGCCAAAAAGAGAGCAGCATATTCACCATTGCTTAAAATCCTCAGAGAGCATAAAGTAAAATGCCAAACGCCTTTCCCATCGAAGCTGAAAATATTATGGGACTCCGGGGCTAAATTATATGAAACCCCAGAAGCGTCCAAACAGGAACTACAGAAGAGAGGCTGGGTTTCCCAATCGGAAGGAGAGGAAGTGAGGCACCCAAAACCGGAAAGGACTCAGTGGAAGAAGATGATCAGAAATAGGCAAGGACGAGGAGCTCAACAGATAGTCTTGCAATCATTGCGGGATGTGCGGAGACTACTTGACAAAACCTCTGAAGGGGAAGGAGAAGAACGAAGGCTCAGCGCTACATGAGAGGTAGAGGAACAGTTTGGGGACTGAGAGATCTTAAAAGCATCACATAGTATTATGAGGAGTGCGAGGTTAACGTGGGGAGAATATCGCACCTACCTCTCTATATGGCACATCACGGGACTATATATAAGACTCTAATTAAATTATATCGAGATCGGAAATGCAGACCTTTGTTATTAAATAGAAACGAAAGGGAAAGGGAATAGAGAAACATGAGAAAGAAGGGGGAAAGAGACAGGGAGGTTAAAAAAATGGAAGGATAGGGGGACTCAAGCTATTAAGAAGGAAAGATGCAATGAGGCTAGAATTTAACATATATGATTGATAATCTAAAGATGAAAAGGAGAAAAGGGAGTGGGGAAGAAGTGTTTGAAATCTGGGGGTAAGATCTGAAGGGCTTTCTATAACGACAGAAGGAAAGAATTAAAATATAAGTTAAAGCAGAGTTTTGGGGGATAATTAATGAGATAAGTGTTGAGAGAAGACCAAAGGAAAACAAAAAGGAGGAACAGACATGGAATTATAATACGTAGGGGACTGGAAATAAGGTATATAGGAGGAGGCGCCTAACAAAAAGGGGGGGGGGGGATTCTCATCTTCCGAAAGGAAAAGGAAGAGATTTTTCCGATGGAAACAGCGAAAAAGGGGAGATAAAGGAGGGAAAAGATGTGGGCTATCGTACAAGGTCTCGAAGAAAGAGGGACCTGGGGGAGAGGAGTACGTGGTAACTCATACGTTCCCCCTACTAAGGGGACTTCCGGAAAAGGAGTACCCCTTAGAAAATATAGAGGGAGTACTTTTACTCTCTCCAACCTTGGAAGCAAACATGTATATAGTTATGGAGTTCGAAAGTTTAGATGTGTTAAATATGTCACAAATGTTACTCATTATAGTTTGATGCATAGGAGAAATGTGAATGAGAGAATAAGCAAAATACACCAAATGGACAATGAACAGGGGGTAGTGGTGGAATTAAGGAAAGAACAGAACAAGATGACAGAATGATATATATAAGAGATGAATAGACAAATGCAAGTAGGTGTATGTTCCCTTAATGTAAATGGCATTAATAATCCTATAAAGAGAAGCAAAATAATGGCCCTAATGAAGAGACAAAAAACAAGCTTTGTCTTACTGCAGGAGACACATTTAACAAAAGAAGAACACAACAAATTAGCTAAGTACGGGTTCAAAACAGTGGTAGCCTCATCATATCGAACAGGGAAACGGAGAGGGACAGCGGTATTGATTCCTCACGGTATACAATTCCAGCAAACTGATACATATATAGATAAAGAGGGACGGCTAGCTATGGTCACAGGGAATTTAGCAGGACATATGGTCACAGTAGCCTCTATATATATATATACCACCCGGGTCGGAGTCAAAGGAAATGAAGAAATTATGTCAGAAAATAAAAGAGCAACAAAAGGGGACCCTGATTTTAGGGGGGGACCATAACATGATATATGACTCATTAGACACATCTAAAAGGCAACCCCAAAAAAGAAAGGCAATTCAGAAGATAGCCATTAAGTATTTCCAAGATATGCAATGGGTAGATGTATGGCGCCATAAGCACCCTAAAGTAAAGGCTTACACCCATTATTCAGCACCTC
The DNA here is from genome assembly GCA_016271365.2 of Neoceratodus forsteri. NCBI lineage: Eukaryota > Metazoa > Chordata > Ceratodontiformes > Ceratodontidae > Neoceratodus > Neoceratodus forsteri. The sequence goes on from CM057449.1 coordinate 827,361,082, forward strand.
ATAAAATATACACACGCATAGATTATTTCCATGTTTCTAGGGACTCCCTATACTTGATACAAGATTGTCAAATTATACCTACCCCCATATCAGACCACTCAATGCTGACATTACACCTGGACTGGCCAAGTGGAAAACGGAAAACATTATGGAAATTTAATAACTTCCTCCTAAATCACAAGAAATTTAAGGAGATGATGGAGAATAGAATTCCCCAAATAATAAAAGAAAATGAAACTCCTAACTTAGCAAAGTCAGCATTATGGGATACGATTAAAACAGTGCTAAGAGGTGATATAATTAAATATGCATCATGGTATAAAAACAACAAAATCTACAACAGGAGAAAGTAGAGATACAATTGAGAGAAGCTCAGGGAAAAACATGCAGTGGGGGACTTGAGCTGTAAAGTAAAAATTCAAGAAATCAAAAATAAACTACAACACATACTAGATATTAGGACAGAACAAGCATTGCAAATCCTGAGACAAAAATACTATGAAGGAGGACCAAGGGCAACTAGGCTTCTGGCACATAGACTGCGTAGGAAAGAAGCCCAATCGATCATCACGCAGATCAGAGACCCAGAGAAAAGGCACCTAGCAAGAGAGCCTTCCCTTATTGAGAGGGCATTCTTGAACCACTACCAAACTTTATATACACCAGAACAGGAGATAGACATGGAGAAAATGATGAGGTTCTTAAGTAATTTAAAAATACCTAGCTTATCCCTGACACAACAACAGAGTCTGATCTCCCCAATAATGGAGGATGAACTAAATAAAGCCATAACTAACCTTAAGACTAATAAAAGTCCCGGCCCAGACGGATACTCTGGGGAATTCTATAAATCCTTTCGAGGGGCATTGTTACCCATGCTTGGGGAGGTGCTTAGAGAGGTGCAACAAAATAGGAACTATCCAGACACATGGAGATATGCAACTATAACCAGTATCCTAAAGCCCGGAAAGGACAGTACAAACTGTAGTTCATATCGCCCAATATCAGTCCTCAATATAGACTACAAACTTTTCACATCTATCCTGGCTAAAAGAGTGGAGTTGCTACTCCCGGAGCTGATAAATCAAGATCAGACAGGATTCATAACAAACAGGCAAGCACAAGATAACATTAAAAGAACACTACATATACTACACTATGCTCACAAGTTGAAGGAACCTTTTTTGCTCCTCAGCTTAGACGCTGAGAAAGCCTTCGACAGAGTGGCATGGCCTTTTTTAAGAGCTACTTTAGAGAAGATGGGATTTCCACCGGGCTTTAGAGGGATTATAGACTCTATATATAATAACCCTAAGGCATACATCAAAATAAATGGCTCAGTCTCTGCGCCAATAAAGTTAAAAAGGGGGACCAGATAGGGCTGTCCATTATCACCACTTTTGTTTGCGATATACTTAGAACCTCTGGCACAGGCCATACGACAACATAAGAAGAAATCAGGCATTCAAGTGGGAGAAGGAAATCATAAACTAGCCCTTTACGCAGACGATTTATTGGTCTACCTCACAGACCCTGAGAACTCATTGCTACCCTTGTGGGGAATCTTAACAGAGTTCGGAGAAATAGCAGGGTACAGGGTCAACATAACCAAGACAGAAGTCTTGGGAATACATTACACCCCTTCGCCACAGACTGAAGGCTACTTTAAGTTTAAATGGTATATTCCCACTCTTAAATACCTCGGAATCTGGGTGAGTCTGGATCATAAGAAATTATATGAGCTTAACTATAAACCCTTTTTAACACAAATACAAAAAGATATAGAAAGATGGAAATTAATACCGATACCCTTTATACAAAAAATAGAAACAATAAGGATGGTAATATTACCCCGATTTATATATCTGGCTCAGACCATACCCTGCATAATACCGAGTAAATTCTACAAAGAAATAAACAAGAAAATAACACAATATATATGGGGGATGCAAAGCCCGAGAATCAGGCAAACCATTTTACAACTCCCCAAAGAAGACGGGGGCCTCTCTCTGCCAAATTTTAAATACTATCATATGGCAGCCCAATTACGTACAGTAATATATTGGCTTCACCCTACATATACGGCAAAATGGAAGGAAGTTGAATTGGTAGAAGAAGATATTAGAGTACCACAGAAGATCCTTCTTGCAGATAGGGGAGACAGAGAAAAGGGGGAAATAGAAAATCCATATACAATAGCAACCCTAGGATCCTGGAAACAGATGTGGAGTTCTAAAAAAATGAATGCTTGGAGGCCATTGTTCTGTTCTATAACACATTCAGGAAAGTTTATACCAGCCAAAATAGATATGGGGTATAAAATCTGGGAAGAAAAAATTACTCACCTTAGTAATTGCTTTTCTTCTCATGGAGTCTTGCTATATTAGGACCATTGCAGTTAACCCCTGGCTCTGAACTGCCCCGGAGAGGAAACAGTTAACTCCAGAGAGATCTGGAGTTCCACAGCGCGAGGGCGCTGTTCAAAGCTCTATCTGGTCAGTTTCAAATGAAACTGCCAGGTTCTTTACTAAGCTAAACTAACATAAGCAAGTCTGTGTGAAAAGCCCTACACTAGCCATTGGCTACCTACTAGTAGTAGAACAACAAAACACAACAACAACAAACACAGAATAAAACAATATACCTATTATTGTTAGGATCACCCTGACAAGCACTAATAGGCCCCTCTCCCCAAAAGACTCAAGTCCAGAGAGGGGCCATCTACCACTTAACAAAAAACAGAATTACCTAGTTCCCTAACCCAAATGAAACGGGGGGGACTAGAAAGGCTAAAATGGCATGACACAGTGCTTGCACAAATTGCCAACCCCATACCCAAGTAGGAATTCTGAGAGGGGTAGGAGGGGGTTGTCCTAATATAGCAAGACTCCATGAGAAGAAAAGCAATTACTAAGGTGAGTAATTTTTTCTTCAAACACCATGAAGTCTTGCTATAATTAGGACCACTGCAGATTATACAGCAGTACCTCCATGGAGGAGGGCCAGAACCTACTTAGGGAATAGGCTCTGAAGCACAGCTGTGCCAAAACGAGCATCTCTCCTGGACTGGATGTCCAGAGAATAATGCTTGGTGAAAGTGTGGACTGTCTTCCAGGTAGCAGCTTGACAAATTTCTAAAATAGGAATATCTCTAGCGGCCGCTAGAGATGCAGCTGTACCCCTGGTGGAATGAGCCCTCAGTCCTGAGAGAGGTTCTTTACCTAGTTTTTGGTAACAGAACTGGATACAAGAGACAATCCACCTTGCGATTGTCCTCCTAGTAGCAGGTCTCCCCTTACCCACTTCTCCATAGGTAAGGAAGAGTTGGAGGGATTCGAACCTATGACCCTTGGTACGCTCCAAATAGTAACTAAGAGCTCTTTGACGTCCAAACTGTGCAGTCTCCTCTCACCAGAGGAAGAATGCTCAGTAAAAATACTGGGAGAGAGATGGATTGGTTAAGATGAAATCTGAAACCACCTTAGGTAAAAACTTTCTGTTAGTCCTGAGGACCACTTTATCTCTGTGGAAAGAAATAAAATCCTTTTCCACTGATAAGGCTTGTAATTCACTTATACGCCTAGCAGAAGTGATAGCCACTAGAAAACAGTCTTCCAAGTTAAAACTTGAGATCTGCGAAGATAGAGGCTCAAAGGGGTTGCATTAGCTGAGCAATGCAAACATTCAGGTCCCAGGCAGGAGCTGGTTCCAAAAGGAGGTTAGTGTGAAGTAAACCCCTTGAAAACTTGGAAAACACAGGGTGAGAGGAGAGGGAAACTGGTTTCCCTGCAGAAACAAAAACAGAAACAGCTGCCAAATGAACCCTCAAAGTAGCTGGTTTGAGGCCTAGTGAATTTAAGTGGACCAAGTAGTCCAATAAAATAGCCAAGTCAGCAGATTCTGGTACAATCTGCCTCTCAGAACACCAGAAGAAAAACCTCTTCCACTTGGAATTATAAGTGGCTCTAGTGGAAGGCTTCCTAGAAGCCTTCAAAATATCCAAGACACCTTGAGAAAGGTGTAAATCAGCAAATTCTAGCTCAAGAACCAGGCCTTGAGGTGGAGGGAATTGAGGTCCGGATACCACACTCTCCCCTGTGCACCGGTCAGCAGGTCTTGGGTCCTGGGCAAGGTCAGGGGAGGGTGAAATGTGAGGGACAGGAGAAGAGGGTACCAGGGCTGCCTGGCCCAGTCTGGAGCAATCAGAATCACTTTGCAGGGCTGAGTTCTGATCTTTACCAGTACCCTGAAGAGGAGGAAAGGGGGAAGGCACAGGAACTTCCCTTCCCAATTCAACTGAAAGGCGCCCAGAGGGACTGATCCCAGCACTGGAGGCCTGCAACAAACAGAGGAAGCTGGTGGTTGTCTGGGCCTGCGAAAAGATCCATCTGTGGGGTGCCCCACCTGGCAAAGACTGACCCCAGCACCTGAGGATTCAGAGCCCATTCGTGATGGCCCTGAGAAATCCTGCTGAGGGCATCCGCCAGGACATTGTCCTTCCCTGGAAGGTGAACTGCTATCAGGAGGTGTTCAGGGAGTAAGCCAGGGACCACAACTTCATTGCTCGTGCACAAGGCTGAAGACCGGTGCCCCTTGCTTGTTGATGTACCACATTGTTGTGGTGTTGTCTGTCCTGACTTGGACTACCTTGTTCTGGACAGTATCTGAAAAAACTTGGAGAGCTAAGAAAACAGCTCTGAGTTCCAACAGGTTGATGTGGAGCAGAAATTCCTGAGGGGACCACACTCCTTGAGTGGAAAGGTCGCCCAAGTGAGCCCCCCACCCTAACAGGGAGGCATCCGTGGTGAGGGAATGAAGAACGGGTAAGAATGGGACCCCCTGGGTTAGGTTGCTTTGATCCTGCCACCACTGAAGGGCTAGGATCAGGGTTTTGGTCACTGGGACTAATTTGGTAAGGGGGTCCTTCCTTTGAGACCAGTAGGACCTCAAGTGAAACTGGATGTCCCTCATCTGAAATCTTGCTCCTTGCACGACAGCTGTGGAAGCGGCCATGTGCCCTAGGAGTTGCAGAAAGTGCCTTGCTGGTCGAGAGACCCGCAGGGTAAAGGAAGATGCCAGGGCAATGATTCTGTCCACTCTTTCCGAGGGAAGAAATGCCCTGGCTGACTTTGTGTTCAACTCTGCACCTATAAAAGTTAGTACCTGAACTGGTTCGAGAACTGACTTTGGAAAGTTCAGCAGGAATCCCAGAGAAATGAGAAGCTGCTGGGTGACTTGCAAGTGGGATTTTACCTGCTCTGGGGACTGACCCACTATGAGCCAGTCGTCCAAGTAGGGAAACACAGCTACCCCTTGCCTTCTCAAAAGGGCCACTACCACAGCTAGACATTTTGTGAAAACCCTTGGAGCAGAAGTGAGACCGAAGGGCATTGCTCTGAACTGGTAGTGGCCAGAGGGCAGTTCGAACCTGAGGTACTTTCGGTGAGAAGGCCTGATTAAGATATGAAAATAGGCATCCTTGAGGTCCAGGGAAGCTAGCCAGTCCCCTGGCCTTAAGGAAGGCAAAATCATTGCCAGAGTTAACATTTTGAACTTTGGTTTCAAAAGGTGCTTGTTCAGAATCTTAAATCTAGAATGGGCCGCTAATCTCCTGTCTTTTTGGGGTCAGGAAGTACTCGGTACAGCCCTTGCCCTGATGGCAAGGGGGAACCCTTTCCACTGCTTTGCAGTCCAGAAGAGACGAAACCTCTGCTTCCAAAGCAAGGGCTTCTGAAGGATTTGAGGGGGGAAAATGTCTGGCTCTCATCTTTGGAAACTGCTTGAAGCTGAGAACCAGACCTTGGCTTACCACTTCCAGAACCCATTTGTCCGAAGTTAGGGACAATCAGTTCTGGCTGAAATAAGCCAACCTGCCCCCCACCGGTACAGGAGAATCGGCCCTGGACACCCCGTCAGGGTGTCTGCTTGGCAGCAGCAGCTTTAGGCTGAGGAGAAGGAGAGGGCCTGCCTGTGCCCCGTCTACCTCTGCCTCTGAAAAAAACCCTCTGTGCAAAGGCTGAAGAGGCCTGAAATTGGTAAAAAGGCCTGTGGTAAGGCCTGCCCCTACCCCTGGGGGCATGCCTTTGAGGAGTGGCATGCCTCTCCTTAGCTTGGGCACTTTTTGTAGGTAGTTCTGTATTCATCCATCTTTTTCATGTAATTTTCCGTTTGATCCCCAAACAGAATTTCCTATCACAGGAAAATCTATAGCCTTTGACTGGGTATCTTGGGACAGATTAGTGCATCTGAGCCATGCCAACCTACGGAGAGCTACAGAAGTGGCCATGACCCTACAAGAAACATCATTAACATCAACAGCAGTATGAAATTGAACTTTAGAGGCTTCAATGCCATCAGCAGCCACCTGTTCCAACTCACTAGCCAGCTGGCCCTGGGCCTGCTTGGCCAACTGCAATATAGTGTCCCATCTAGATTTCTGATATCTAGCCACATAAGCCATATAATTAGCCTGTCTGAGTCCCAATAAGCTGCCATATATTGCTTTTACGCCATGGCATCAATCTTCTTGGAATCTTTATCAGGAGGATGTGAGGCCAGGGAATATAGCCTTGTCACAGGCTGCAGCTTGAACAACACCTACATGACTACACTGCTCAGTGAGGAAGTCTGTATTAGGGCCTGATAAAGTACACCTTCTGTCCATTTTTTTATCTACAGGAGGGACAGAATGAGGATTTTTTAAAATCTTCGTTGTTTGCTTCCTAAATGACTTATGCAAAGGAATAGACAACCTTCTAGACTCTGGAATATCCATTCTACATAATCAGGCTCCTCTTGCTCATCCATAGCCTCCTCTAAAGGGAGCTGGAGGGTTTCTGCCACCTTTTTATAAAACCTGAAATGAGAAGAGGACTCAGACAGCAAAGGGGGAGACTCAAAGGGTCTGTCTGGAGAAATGTCCGGCTCTATGGGCACTTCCAGACCTTCCCAGTCACAAATACACTCATCAAAGTCCTCCTCCCCCTCCTGTGGTTCATAAAAATCCCCAACATCATAATCCTGAACCACTGGACCTGAACAAGCCCCTTTTCCAACTATAGGGGTTCGACAAGTCCCTGAGACAAAGACTGGACAATCTGAATGGCTTTAGCTATCTCTGCAGCAGTAGGAGAGACAATATTGGACTCCAGACCTGCTGATTTCTTTGTCTTTTTACTTTTGACTGGTTCTTCTGAACCAGCCTTCCTTTGCCGAGGAAGTCTCCCCTGGTCAGAGGGCACTCCCTCTGGTCCAGTAGGAGCTGGACCGGGCTGGCCATCCGGGTCAGCGGACTTTTTGGCCTCTCTCGCCCCTGAGCCGGCCCAATCTCTTTCCAGGGTGGCTGCAGGGAAATTTTTACACACCTGGCAGTCTGACAGGAGGTGGTCAGCCCCCAGACAATAGACACAAGTGGTGTGTGGGTCAGCCTTGGCAAAGGCTTCCCCACAGACATCACAGTGTTGAAACCCAGTGGGCCCGGATTTTCTTTTGGGTTTCTCAGACATAATGCCAGCCTAACCAACAAACTTGCCCTTTAAACGGCCGTGCCAGGCAAGACACCCTTATCGGTTCCTAACCGTGTCACGGGTATTGGAAAAAAAACCAAAAAATTAAAGGGTTTTTTCAGAACCGATAAGAACCGAACCGCACTTAAAGTCAGTAAAGTCAAAATAAGACAAACCGATCGGTTCAGACTGAACCGATAATGAATTCCACACAGACTTTAATTTTTAGTACTTACGGTTACCAGATAGAGCTTCTGAACGAAACGCGGTAATTTTAAACATTTGCGGTTCAAATGAACCGAATAAACCAAACGAACAGAGCTGAAGGAGCTGATCTCGGGCTGACTGTTCAGTGAAAGCGAGAAGAATCTGGCAGTTTCATTTGAAACTGACCAGATAGAGGCTTTGAACAGTGCCCTAGCGCTGTGGAACTCCAGATCTCTCTGGAGTTAATTGTTTCCTCTCCGGGGCAGTTCAGAGCCAGGGGCTAACTGCAATGGTCCTAATTATAGCAAGACTTCATGGTGTTTGAAAGAAAGGGACTACACATAATATATCAATTTCTGAAAGGAGGAAATATGGTAACTTTTTCAGAGTTAGAAAAGAAATATGATATAACACACAAAGATAGATTCCGTTATTTCCAAGTGAGGGACTTCATTAAGAAAATAAGCAAGGAACCTTGGGGTAAAGACTCCATTCCAAAGCTTATAGAAGTTATACAAAGCAGCTTAGAAGGCCAAGCTAACCTTACTCACATAATAACCTACTTATATGGGGCCATAAGATCATTTGAGGGGGACACAGTAGACTCCATTAAAAAATCCTGGGAAAAAGATTTAAATATTAAGATTACAGATGAGATATGGAGGGATCATTTACTACACATTCATAGAGGTACTTCAGCACCTCACTGGAGGGAATGTGCCTGGAAAAATACTGTTAGATTCTTTAAAACACCAGCTATACAGGCAAAGTATAGTAATGAAAGAGAAGCAACTTGCTGGAGGCAATGTGGAAATCAGTTAGCCACTCATGGACATCTATTTTGGAGCTGTCCAAAAATTCAACCCTTTTTAAGGGAGGTACGAGAAGCTATTAAAAACATATTAGATCCATCGGTGCTGATGGACCCCTCCTTATATTTCCTATTAGCCTTCCCTGAAGGATGCAGAGACATGAAAACTAAGAGGCTATTGCTTCTCCTGATACTAGCCATTAAAAAAACAATAACAAGAAATTGGCTAACCCCGAACCCCCTCCACATTGCCCAATGGCAAGATATAGTAATAGACATATACCAAATGGAAAAATTGACTGCATTAATGAATAAGAAATATACGCAATTTGAGACTACCTGGAGGAGATGGATCATCTACATCACTCCATTGAGAGGAGATATGGCCATTTAAAGGCACCTTAAATACAAAGGCCAAGTAATCTGTTATAATTTGCTTGAGGGGACATGAACTTTTTTTATATTACAGCTTAAGTTATCCCTGTCACTATATTATGATAATTCATAATTTAACAATGTCAATTAACTCCTATGCTTGTACATAGTTGGTAAAGATGTATATGATGACTTAACTTTAAAATGAATGAAAATAAAGAAAGTATTAAAAAAAAAAAAAAAAAAGTAAATGAGCTTTGCTCAATGATGCTCCACCTGGTTAAATAAATAAAGACTGATCGATTGATAGGATACTAAATCAGTAACACAAGAAAGTCCCTTTTGAAATCCGTGCTGAGTAGAATCTTCTAGACCTAGACTAGAAATTTATTTTTCAATTTCTTTTTTAATGAGTCTCTCCATAAGTTTGCAGCATACGGATGTTGGACTTTTCGGTCGAAAGTTTTTAACATTGGTCATGCTTCCCTTTTTATGTGTAAGCAGTAAGACATGACAGGGTGTGTGTTGAACAGATATTACTGCATGCCCAGGGGCGTAGTAAGGCACGAGGCCACGGCCAAGTGTCTTCAGCCCCTGGAAGTGAAGTAATATCTGTTCAACCTACACCCTGGTGTGTCTTACTGCACTTATAAAATGGGCACCTTTTTTATCTTATAAAAGTTTAGACAAAAAAGTATTTTTATATGTAGAAAAAAGATTATTTAATTGTTAATATACGATAAAATAGTCCTTCCGCCTATTTAAAAATGACATCATTATGTAGTTGTGAGTGGCGGTACTAATTTAATTTTGTTGCACTACCCCAGTGCTCGTGTACTCGTTACAGCTTTTTTCTGGTTGTATTTCTAATAGGAAAGAGCTCAAACTGGGGAACTAAATCTGAGGGATGCTGAGTGGGGGAAAATCCGACTGGTGCCGTGCCCTACTGTTAGAATCCAGTCCGGTGACTGTTTCTGTGGGCACTTAAAACTCCCAGCCCGTCCGGAGTTCAGGCTGCGGTCTGCTCCGGGTGGGAATATTTGTGAAAGACAGCCGGTGTGGTGTGGGAGGCACTGATTGAAGCGCCCGCATTCTTTTATTACCTGCAGGTTTTGCTACGGTCTGGTTTTTTTTTTTCTACTAAGAACAAGCATTTGTCAATGCCAAATGTTTGCTTGCTGGCATTGGCATTGGTAGTGTAGAAGTTACAGAGCTGCATAATAGGAATGGCAGTGAAGTATTGAACTGAAGCCAACCCCACCACCACCCTGCAGAGAGTGACAGGCATTGGGGTGTGCCTTTGGGTCGTCAGGCATATCGGCCATGCCATTTCACCACACCCTACCGTGCAGACACCGACAAGTGTCACGGTGTGCCTTGGGGTCTTTGGCCCTTATGCACACCCCATTCCATCAGGAAATACAGTGAGATGGGTGCGGTATAGGAGAATGGGGTGAACTTTGGGGCCGAAGAGTCAAAGGCATACCTCGATGCCTCTCACTGGCTGCAGGGTGTGGAATGGTATGAATATTACAGGCAAGAATCCCAAGTCACACCCCTGATGCCTGTCATTCTCTACAGGGTGGGGCATTATGGTTGGAAACCCTAACACCTCAGGCATTCGTTGGTATTTTCACTCCAAATTTTCAACATGTTTTTGAGACACCCACCTCATGAACAGTGGCAATATCAGTTTGTTGGCGAGCTGCTTATGCCATGACTACAGCATTTAGCTGCAGGTGCAAAACACATTCGAACAGGATGTGAAAATGACAGATGTACTGTTCATGGGAGGTGGAAAAATGACAATGTTGCAAATCTGCAGTAAAAATATTAAAAAAAAACTGGTGAAGTCACGCGTGCATAGAAACTGAGCAACGCACACCCGTAATGTAAATAGTTTGGGGATTTTTTACAGCAGATTGGCAACTCAGGCATTTTGGTGCCTCCGATCATGAACGGTGTCACTGTGATTTTCTTTATCTGTCCGAACAATGATTTCCCACAGCGACCACGCATCTCTGCGCTGAAAGTGTGAAAACACATTTCAGCCATGTTGTGAAAAATGACAGCTGTACTGTTCATAAGGAAGTGTGGAAAAATGCCACTGGTGAAAATCTGGATTGAAAATATTACAAAGTCATGAGCATTATGAGGTGCGTGGAAACTGCGCAATGCTCACTCGTAACACAGTCATTTATGGACTTTTGTCACCAAATTTTCAACATAGCCATTTAAGACCTCTGCTCATGAACAGTGTCACTGTGATTTTCTTAATGTGTCCCATACATTGATTTACTTTGTCGACTGCCCATTGTGCTCTACATGGCGGAAACATGTTTTAGGCAAGATGTGAAAAATGACAGCTATGCTGCTCATAAGGAGGTGTGGTAAAATAGCAATGTTGAAATCTGGAAGTGAAAATATTGAAAATTCGCGAACTACATGACGTGCGTGGGAACTGCGCCAACCTGCGCGGCTAAATAAATAGTCATTTTTAGGAATTTTTTCACCAAATTTTCAACATAGGCTTTTTGAGAGCCCTCCTTATGAACAGTGGCAGTGTCGTTTCATTACTCAGTCCTGAAAGGTGATTTCGCGCAGTGACTGCGAAATCACCCTTCGGGCCCGATTAACGCCATGGCAGTGAGAGCACTCATGAGAAGGGGTCCCAAAAACCCCATGTTGAAAATTTGGTGCAAATATTCCAAAAAATGCCTGAGATATGCAGCAAATTTGAAAAAACCCTATCTATCCCGTTATACAGCTTACCGGCATTTTCTCAGTTCGCGGTCAGCTTTGAAGAGTGCAGGCGTGTTCCCGGTCCACGAAGATGGTCGCGCCAAGTCCGGAGACAAGTATGGGTGAGGGGTGTGGTGAGGCAGGGTGCGCAGTGGGTGGGCGGGTGGGGCAGACACAGAGAGGACCGTTTTAAGTTTCAGGGTTTTAATGGCGGCAGCGACCTGGGCGTTTGCCTGGGTGGGCTCCCAGCGTGGCAGAAGACTCCACTGGTTGGGAGGGGCGGAGCCAACGGGATTGGGCACCCCATCGCCAAAGATCTATTGCCACGCTGGGGTGGGCTCTCAGCGTGGCACCCTCGTACCTCGGGTAGACAGTGGAGCTGACGGGGATTGGGCACCCCGCCGGCTATACTAGTCGTAGCCACGCTGGGTTGGGCACCCAGCATGGCATATGGAACTGTGTTTTTTGGGGGAGGCAGCACAGCTGACGGGATTGGGCACCCCCATCGGCAGTGCTGTGCGTGGGGCGGTGCACGCAGCGTGCGCGCGGCGTGTGTGTGTGTGTGATGGGGAAGCGCCGACGAGCAGGCGATATCTGTTCGCTGCTCACTGAAGCGTAGCTCCCCCTTTCAAATGTACGCCACTGCATTTTGGAGCTGTCATAGACAGCTCAGCAGGCACTGGAGAACTGCGGCCGCGCCTGCAAACACACTGACTGAATTGGAAGAGGGCTGCCACACCTCCGAAAACTCGGATGATCGCACTATGTTTCTTGCACATGCGTGCAAGCAAACACAAAAATGAAAAGCGAGTGGCTCTAAATCTTCGGTGATCTGCTATGCTGCTAAAACAATGGTGGCTTTTAAAAAACGAACGTTCCATGCTTAGCTCTGAACATTCCATTTAGTGGCATCGATTTCTTTGCCTGCACTTTTTTTCCCCATGTGTAATACATATATGGCACTGCTTCTCTAGCCAATCAAAATGCTTTATTTGCTATGTCCATTCTATAAATAGGGACAACAGTAGCCCTTCGCCAGTCTAATGGGACTTGTCCTGTTTGGAGGGACTTGTTAAATAGTAAGGAGAATGGATATGTTAGTTCATTGGCGAGTTCTTTTAGGATAATAGGGTTAATGTTGGACACCCCTTCTATATTCAGTTCTGGCATAGTTATGGACTGTTCACTGAATATTGAGACAAAGTAGTTATTAAAACGTTGTGCCAATTCTCTGTTATTTGATATTACCCTGATCGCTCCGCTCAGCTAACGAGGGGTTGCTAGAGATTCCAAGGGTATGCTTGAAATCTTCTGGGGCCAGAACATTTATGTATGCGGCCCCTACTAGGGTTACCACCTGTCCTGCGTTTTGCAGGACAGTCCTGATTTGGGCAGCTGTGTCCTGCAAAAAAACATGAAAAATACTACATGTCCTGACTTTTCAATAGAAAAAATATTTTCTAACTTTCATCTAAATCTTGTAGAAAACTATAGTACCTTAACTAAAATACATTAAAATGATATGAAACCATAGAAGCAATCAAGAAACTACAATACTTAGCCTTAATTCTGATTATATAGAGAGAAAAAAGTCTGTTGCACTAGTCGAGGTTACGTACTGTCCTGCGAAAAATCATGTTTTAGTAAGAAATGTCCCACTTTGGGCTTCTTAAAAGGTGGTAACCCTAGCCCCTACCCTCTGGAATTCTCTACCCCGTTGGTTATGTGAGCACACGACCGTGGAGGGTTTTAAACAAGCACTGAAAACCAGGTTATGGAGTCAAGCCTATGGCATTTAATGGATGTAAAAAGTTTAAGATTTTATGATTATATTATTGGCCTTGAGATGTGTTACTAATTATGTTGTTTTTAATTAACTGATTTTAACTTTCGTTAGGCGCCTTGGTTTTGAAAGGCCCCATAAAAATAAAGTTTATTATTACCACTTCACCTTCATAGTCCAGTGCTGTGATTTTATTGGTGTATTTTTCTATTTATTATTTATGTAAGCGTAAAAACTTTTATTGTCTTTTATATGTGATAATTGGAACTCCAGCTTAAGTTTTTCTTTTCTATTTTTTTTTTTTTTTAGCTTTGCCTGTTTTTTGTTTTGTTTATTTTTTAATATATTACATGAAGGATTTGTCTTGAATTTCTGAAAGGCTTTGTGTTTCCTTAGTACAGTATCTGCTTTTTTTTTTTTTGCATCATTTATTTATTGAGTTTTCTCATTTTACACACATACAAAGACAATCTGGGTAGATCCTTGGAGGTAGCTAGATTGTCTACTAGGTGGAACAATACCTGGGTGATAACATACATACACAGACAGTAAACTATGTACAAATGGGTCCAGTCTGTTAGGTACATTTCTAATTCCTATTTCCCTTTATGGCGTTCCTTATGTATCAAAAGAAGTCCATCTACTTATTACGTTCCATATGGGTCAACTCTCTGGAATCTGCTAATCCCCAAAATTCCATGATAGCATCTCATATCCACCTCCTCACTTAATACCCGGGACTCACCCACAGATAGAGACACCAGAAAAGGCTGCCATGCTTTGTAGAAGAGGTCTCCCTTATCCCTTAGTACAAAGGACAATCTTTCTATAGCCAAGGCCTACAAGGCTAATGCCTTCCAGTGTTCTATCATAGAAACAGAGACTTTGGCGGCAGATAAGGACCGCTTGACCCACCTAGTCTGCCCATTTCCCTACCTACAGGATAAGCTGCAGATCTTAGTTAACCAACAGTCTATTTCTTCCTACCCCTCACCCACAATTGCCTTATGTCTGTCCCATGCATCCTTGAATTTTCACACAGTTTTAGACCCCACGACCTCCTCAGAAAGGCTGCTCCATGCGTTCACCACCCTCTCTGTGAAAATATACTTCCTCACATTGCCCCTGAGCCATCCCCCCTCTACCTTCAAATTGTGTCCCCTGTTCTTGCACATCTCTTTCTGAAAAATGCTACCCTCTTGGACTTTGCTGATTCCACTGAGGTACTTAAAAGTTTCTATCATGACCCCCTCTCCCTCCTTTCCTCAAGGAAATACATATTAAGCTCCTTTAGTCTCTCCTCATATGGCTTCTCTTGCAGACCCTGCACCATTTTAGTTGCCCTCCTCTGGACCGCCTCCATCCTGTCCAAGTCCTTGCGGAAATGGGGTCTCCAGAACTGGATGCAGTATTCCAGATGGGGTCTCACCAACTGTCTGTACAGAGGGATAACAACTTCCTGTTTTCAGCTGGTGATGCCTCTCCCTATACATCCCAGTATCCCGCAAGCCCTCCTTACTGTCTTCTCACATTGCTTGCCCACCTTTAGGTCATCTGATATGACTACCCTCAGGTCCCTTTCCATGTTTGTTGTTGTTAGTATCTCACCCCCCATTGTGTACTCCTCCCCTGGGTTTTTGTTTCCCAGGTGCATTATTTTGCACTTCTTTGCACTGAATCCAAGCTGCCATACTTCTGACCATTCTTCCAATCTTGCCAAGTCCCTTTTCATCCTTTCCACACCACCTTGCGTATCAACCCTGTTGCAAATCTTAGTGCCATCTGCAAAGAGGCATACCTTTCCTTCCAGTCCCTCTGCAATGTCACCTATAAAGACATTAAAAAGGACTGGAACTAGTATTGAACTCTGCGGTACCCCACTAGTAACCCCCCTTTCTTCAGAGTGGACTCTGTTTACAATTACCTTCTGTGTCTTGTTGTCCAGCCATTGTTTTACCCAGGCTACCACCCTGGGACCCCCTCCCAGGCTGGTTAATTTATTAATCTTTTGTGTGAGACTGTGTCAAATGCCTTGCTAAAGTCTAGGTAGGCCATGTCCACAGCCACTCCCTGGTCTACTACTTTGGTCACCCAGTCAAAGAAATCAATTAGATTCATCTGACATGACCTTCCCGCTGTGAACCCATGCTGCCTTGGGTCCTGTGCCTCACTGGCCTCTAGGTACTCAACAATTCTTTCCTTCAGAAGCGATTCCATCACTTTCCCTACCACAGAGGTCAAACTGACAGGTCTGTAGTTTCCTGCCTCTGTCTTGCTCCCACTTTTGTGAAGGGGAATCACATCCACCTTCCTCCAGTCCTCACATACCATACCATCCTCCCATGATTTGTTAAAAAGGGTAGTCAGTGGTGTCACTAGTTTTCCTGTTAATTCTTTTAGAATTCTGGGGCAAATCCAGTCAGGCCCCATTGCTCTGTCCACCTTCAGTTTTAGGAGTTCTTTCAGAACCCTTTCTTCTGTGAAAGGACTGTGATCAACCCCCCTATCCAGAGTGCTTCTGTTAATTGGATTATGCATCTCCCCCTCCTCCTCTTTTGTGAATATTAAGCAGAAATATTTGTTCAATATCCCTGATTTTTCACTGTCCCTCTCTGCCCACCCACAGTATATTCTAGTCAGCCTCACTATCCCTCCCTCCCTTTGTCTTTCTATGCTCCCTGATGTACCTATAAAAGGTTTTATCCCCCTTCCTAACCGAGTTGGCTATCTTTTCCTCAGTTTGGGCCTCTGCTATTCTGGGTGTAACCCCGGACACCCAGGTGTTAAGTATACAGTTCCTAGCTAAAATATGCAAAACTCTTGCCCATCTTGGCAGGAGATCCCATCCCTCTGCTCCCAGGTCCTCCACTCTAGTGCCATCTATTCCCCCCTTCCGATTCTGGACACACATCTTACTTGGCACACTGGTACCCTACCAGGATACACCTTTGTGGACTTACACCTATCCCTTTGCCCTGCATACTCTCCATTATTCGTCACTGGTAAGGTCTTACTGCATATAACTCTAAACCTGCTAGGCATTAGTCTTAAGCTTCCTCCATGTCAGTATTATGTCCCCTGCAGATGTGAACGAATCAGAGTCATGAAGCTCCTTCTAGGGTGTAACCAGGAAGCTACTGCTCCTTCTGTTGTTATACTCAGGGAATGCTGAACTTAATGCTGGACCCCTATCTGCCATTGGATCACCCAACGACCTATCTAGCCTCAAAGGCCTAAGCTTTATGCACATTAATGTGTGCAGCCTGTTGAAAAAAATCTGCTCCATTCGAGCCTCGATATGCCACACCAACCCTGACATTTTGGTTGTCACAGAAACGTGGCTCCGCCCAGCTATAACCAACTTTGAAGCAAACCTCCCTGCCTACTCACTGTTCCGAGCCGACAGACACTCCAGGGGTGGTGGGGTTGCTATCTATATTAAAGAAAAATTCTCTATCTCCGTTATTGATTCTACAGCTGTCCAAAATGAGTATGAAAGCCTTACCATTTAGGTTGGGATCTCACCTGGCATCTCAATTTTGTGTGTCAGGCTGCTACAGACCTCCCTTCTGCGGGGTTACAGCTTCTGGATCACTTAAGTTAGGTCTTGGGTCATAGATCCTCAGAATCTGTACTACTAGGTGACATCAACCTAGACTGGCTGTCTAGTGCCTCAACTCCTCTAAAAACACTATTCGACTCACTTGGATGGACCCAGCTTATCAATGAAACTACCCGCCCAAACAAGTTAAACCCTACTAACAGCACTCTGCTGGATATTATCTTAGTTAACAAACCTTATTTGTTTACCCATGCTGGTGTATTCTTCTCTGACATCAGTGATCATTGCTTGTGTCAAGTCTAATCATGCTCCGTCACCTGCTTCTAAATTTTCTACCAAAAGATGTCGATGCAACTTTGATCCCGGGTAATAAATTTCGGAGCTGAGCCGCTCCATGTGCTGGCAGGACTTTTATCTAGCTAAATCAGTCGCCTCAGCATATGACATTCTTCAAGAAATTGTGTTAGCAGTACTTAATAGGCATGCACCACTAGTGAAGGTCCGAGTCAGGAATAAATCTCGTCAATGGTTTATTGAGGAATTTGAAGAACACACTGCGGAACAGGGACATGCTTTGGAAAACTGCCCGAAAAACTAAACTTAGGAACGACTGCATTTCTTTCAGGAAAGCGAGACACCTTTGTACTAAGATGGTTAGAGAAGCAAAGGCTAATTTATTTTGCTCACAACTCAATCTCTCGGCCAACTGCCCTTCCAAATTCTGGAGGGTAATTAAGGGCATAGAAGGCCATTCAGCCTGGACTTCCTTGCCTACCAAAATCTCGATGGGTACTACCACACTTACTGATAAACAGTCAATCCTTGATGCCTTCAACAATCATTTTGCTAGAGCAGGTCCTGCCATCGATACTTTCCCCGCCAGTAACCTTCGCACACAACTTGATAATCAATGCACCTCCTTCTCCAGTCTGACCTTCTCGCTTCAACCCACATCTCTGAAAGAGGTGGAAGATCTCCTGTTAAAATTGGACGTCAGAAGACGTGCAGGTGCTGACCACATCGACCCATTTTTCCTGAAGATGGGCTACAGGGTCCTAGACGCGCCTATTACACATCTGTTTAACCTATCCCTGTCACAAAGCAACCTTCCTCCCATCTGGAAAACGGCACATGTCATCCCCTTGTTTAAGTCAGGTGACCCCTGTGACCTCAATAACTATAGGCAGATTTCCCTTCTCCCTATCCTAAGTTGTTTGAACAAATGGTGAACACCCAGCTCAGGAACCATCTGGAATCATCAAAACTTCTCAACCCATTATAATCAGGGTTCACAGCACAACTTCCGCTTTGGCCAAGGTTATTAATGATTGGCAGTGTGAGTTGGATAATCAGAACTTCGTCTGTGCAGTTTTCCTGGACCTAAGTAAGGTCCTTGATACCGTTGATCATAGTCTACTACTCGCATCCCTTCAAACCATTGGACTGAATGCTCTTTCTCTCAGATGGTTCGGTAACTACCTCTCTGGCCGTTCAAAGCAAGTAAAAGCGGATGGTGGAGTCCCACCTCTGAAACCCCTTCAGAGGGGCGTTCCCCAAGGTTCCATTCTGGGTCCCCTGCTTTTTGCACTTTACATCAACAGAATCGATGCCACCATCAAAAAAGCCCATATTCACCTATTTGAAGATGATACAGTACTTTACTCTAGCGGATCTTCCCCTCAAATGGCATACTCAGAGTTCCGGGACGACTTCAATCGGCTACAGACTCAGCTCCTAAAGCAGAAGTTGCTTCTAAATGCCAAGAAGACAAAAGCTATGTTCTTGTCACTCTTTCCTTACTTAGCAAATCCATCCGTGACGGGGCTACTTCCCCCAATTACTACTATTCTGGGTGAACAGTTGCAGTATGTATCAAAATTTAAATATATGGGGGTTTGGCTGTACTCTAGACTCTCCTTTGTTGCTCACATAGAAGAGCTGAAAAAGAAACTTAGAATGAGACTTGGCCTTTTCTATGGGATAAAAAATCTCCTCACCAGGGATGCAAAACTGAGGCTAGTCCAAACTACCTTTCTCTCTCTTTATTAGACTACGCTGATTTCCTCTACAGTCAGGGTCCTGCAGGTGCTCTTTCCAAACTTTATATGCTTTACCATAGAGCTCTAAGGTTTATAACGGGTTCTAAGGTTTATAACAGGCCTTCCCTATTCCACCCATCATTGCAACCCGTTTTTTGTCTGTTTATCTATTTTTTTCCTCCTATCGCCCTCCCCCCCTTGCCATGTACGCTTCTCGCCTCAACGCACCGCTAGGTGTCACCTGGACATTACTACCAGAGCCTACTCCGTACCTACTGTTTCCCTCCATGTTCTGCACTTTGTATGTGTTGCTCGAATTGTCTGTTTGTGATTAATGTTTTACGATTATCTGTACCTTTTACTTGCATTTGTACTGCCTATGCCTAATTGTTGTACACATAACTGAAACTGTATGTTGATCTCACCTAAAATTATATTCACCCAATTGTTTGTCCCAGGTCAACCTCGAAAATTAGCTTGCTCAACGGTGTCCACCTGGTTAAATAAAGCTTTTGATTGATTGGAGAAGTAGTGGAGACAACATCACCTGCCTCCCCATTATTTTCTCCAGTTCACTTGCCACTTCTCGCCAGAAGGTCTGTAATACAGGGCATGACCAGAAGCAGTGATAGTATGATCCCTGGTCCTTGTTACAGCATATATATATTGGCGAAACAATAAGATTAAACTTAAGCACTATCTGTTGGGGGCAGTACAACATATATATGAACCTGTAATAGGATTCTTTATATTTATTGCCTATTAAAATCCCCATGTGCAATTTCAGTATCAACCTCCAGTTCTCCTCAGAGATTGGAATTCCTAGGTCCCTCTCCCACAGTTGTTTGGTCTTCTCAGTGGTATCCAGGAAGTGTGTCTTCCGCTCTTGGGCTGCCCGCCTGATAATTCCCTTGGGGTTCTTACGTCAAGATAGCACCAAGTGTTCCACCTGTCCTCATGGGGGGGTGAGATCCCCTGTCCTCTCCCACCCTCGTCTTCGAAAGTATGCCCTTACTTGTAGATACCGGAAAAAGTGCCGTCTCCCTAAGTCCGTCCTCCCTTGTATATCAGAGAATGAGCAGAAACCCTCTTTATTATATAAGTAGCCCACACATAGGACTCCTCTGTCTTCCCATTCTTTAAATCCACCATCACCTGCCCCCAGTAAGAAAAAGGGATTCCGTGCAATTGGGAATAGCAGCATTTTCTCCCATTCTACCCCTCTAGCTCTACCTATATCTTCCCATCCCTTCAGGACTGTCAGAACCACAGGATTAGGTGTGCCTAGACTGAGATATACTCTATGACCCTTCTGCGATAGCTAGGCCGTTAGTCTCCCAGGGTATCCTCTCTCTTCCAAGTCCAACCATCCTGGGTCTGTTCACCCAGTCTTGTAAGTATCTATGTTGTATAGCCAGATGGTAATTTCTCGGGTCTAGGAAAGTCACACCCCCATTCTCCATAGTTGCTTTTAAGCATGCTAAAACCACTCCGGGGCACTTTCCCTGCCAAATGAAGGCCAAGAAGGCTCTCTCCAATGTTTTAATGTCTATTCTGGTGGGGCCCATGTGTACCATCTGCACCACATATAAAATTCTAGGGAGAATGTTCATTTTAATTAGGTTTATTATCCCTAACCATGAAATGGGCAGGGCTCTCCATCGATTCAGGTCTGTCTCTACAGTTTTAATCAGCAGAGTGTTGTTTAGTTCATACAAGGATCTTACCTCTTTCCCAACCCGGATGCCCAGGAATACCAAGGAATCATTGACTACTCTTAACCCCCATTCCCCAGAGACCCTTCCTCCCTCTTCTAGCCCCAGTTTTAACATCTCCGATTCCCCCATATTAATTTTGTATCCTGAGAACTGGGAGAATTTCTCTATAAGTTGTAAGAGATATGGCATCGATTGCTGCGGACGAGTTATGTATAACAGCCTGTCATCCGCATAGCGGGTAACCTTATGCTCTCTCCCCGATTTTCCTTGGACCCCAAAAATGTTAGGATCATTTCTAATGGCCACTGCTAGAGGCGAAAGGGGACACCTCTGTCTTGTCCCTCTCCCCAGCCTAAGTCTATCTGATAATGTACTGTTCACAAGTAGATGTGTCACCAGTTCTGTGTACATTTATTTTACTAATCCTGTAAACCCTCACCCAGACCGAATGAAGTAAGCACCTCAAACAGGTATTCCCATTCTATACGATCAAACACTTTCTCAGCGTCCACTGAGATGATGTGCATGGCTTTCCCCCCATGCGAGGCCCCCCACACCGCGTTCAGGCGATTTCGCATGTTGTGGTAGGAGAATCTCCCATGGATAAACCCAGTCTGGTCTGGGTGAATCAGATGAGGCAACACCTTGTCCAGCCTGCCTGCCATTACGTTCGCTAGAATCTTGAAATCACAATTTAACAGAGAGATGGGCCGGTATGAGGCACACTCTAGTGCGTCTTTTACAACCTTGGGAACCACACATATCAATGCATCCTGCCATGTACTCGGGAGTCCCCTCCCCAGCCTCATTCAAGGTCTCTCATAATGGGTCAACCATCTAGGCCTTCTTCAGCTTGTACTATTCAGATGGAAAGCTGTCTGATCCACTTGATTTCCCATTTTTCAAACCACTGTTCACCCTCCCAATTTCCTCCTTCATTACCTTAGAGTCCATCCATTCCCTCTGGGTGTCAGTAAGTCGGGGGGGGGAGCACTATCTTGCAAAACTGCCATCATCAGGTCCCTAGCCCCTTACACTCTGCCTGGTGAAGTGTCTGATAAAATTGCTTAAACCTTTCTCTAATTTGTGGCTTCTCCCTCCAGAGTGTGCCATCCTCCCCCCCCCCCCAACCCACAGCAATAGGTTTGGACCTCTCCTACCTTTTATCAAGTGAGGCAGCATTGATCCTGGTTTATTACCCCATTCAAAAAGGACAGGTTACTCACCTGTAACAGTAGTTCTAGGAGTGGTATATGTTATTCATCCACACTTACTGGCAGGTTCTTTGCCGCTTTAAGTCTGTCCGGAAGATCTTCAAGCTGGCTCCTCCCACCCACCCAGGTGGTAAAACTCTTGGCTCCGCCCCATGACGCCAGATCTAGCCCGCTGGAAGCCAGGTTGCACGTCGAAGCTGGGGAGGTCGGGTGGGCTGTGTGGATGAACAACACATACCACTCCTAGAACTCCTGTTACAGGTGAGTAACCTGTATTTCTAGGGATGTGGATATGCTATTCAATCCACACTTCCTGGCACACTCCTAGTAGTTCCTCGGGAGGAGGGAGGCAAGGCGTGCAGCCCCTACTTGGGAAATAAGGACTGGAGAACCGAAAACCCAAAACCAGCATCCCGGCGTGACTCAAGTTCGATGTGGTAGTGGGTAATAAAGGTGTGTGCAGACATCCAGGTAGCAGCCCTGCAGATTTCCTGGATAGGGACGTCCCTGGAAGCAGCCACTGAAGCAGCGGTATGGTGGGTAGAATGAGCTCTTATCCCTTTGGGAGGCTGCATGCCCGCCAACCTATAGCAGAGATCTATGCAGGAAGTGACCCACCTGCCTATCGTCCGCTTGGCTGCAGGTCTGCCAGGTGCAGCTTCAGCGCAGGTGACAAACAGCTGGCGAACCTCTCCCCGAACTTCAGCTGTCCGCTCCTTATAATAAGAGAGCACTCTTCTAGGGTCCAAAGTATGGAGCCTATATGCAGAGTCAACACCTGGTTAAGGTGAAACTTCGACACCGCCTTTGGAAGGAATTTCGGGTGGGGGCACAGGACAACCTTGTCCTTTTGGAAGACCTGAGTAGGAGACTGGATGGAAAGCTCCTGGAGCTCTCCCATCCTTCTGGCTGATGTGATAGCCACCAAGAAGGCGGTCTTCCACGACAGGTGAGAGATGTCACACCTGTGCATCGGTTCGGAATGGCTTGCCCATGAGCTTAGCCAATACCAGCAGTAGATCCCACGGAGGTGGAGGTTCTCGCGCCGGAGAGGATATGTGATCAAGGCCTTTGAAAAAGAGCCCGACCACCTTCTCCTGCGCCACCGACTGCTTCCCGGCCCGCGCCCGGTAAGCAGAGATGGCTGCCAGGTGCACCTTAAGGGTCATCGACCGAAAGCCCTAGCTGAGAAAGGGACCACAGGTAGTCCAGAATGCTAGCCAAAGAACAGAAGGAAGGGTCCAACTCCTTATCCTGACACCAAATGGAGAATCTCTTCCATTTCAAGGCATAGCATTTTCTGGTCGACTCCTTACGGGATGTTTCAACAACGATGAGGACCTCGTCAGAAAGACCGAAGGCCTGGAACTCTAGCCGCTCAGGAACCAGGCCATCAAGTGCAGGGATTGAAGGTCTGGGTGGAGTACCTTCCCCTTGTTGACTGAGATCAGGTCCGGGTGGGCTGGAAGCCACCACGGGAGCCGGGAGCTGAAGTTGAGGAGATCTGGATACCATAATCACCTGCGCCATGTCCCTCTTCACCTTGAGAAGCACCTTGTGGATCAAGAGAAATGGAGGGAAGGTGTAGAAGAGGCCCGGGGTCCACGGCCTCGAGAAGGCATCCCCCTGCAGTGAGCCCTGCTGAGGGAGTCGGGCAGGAAACAGCCTCAACTTCGCATTCTCCCTGGAGGCAAACAAGTCCACCTGAGGGGTGCCCCAGTGGGAGAACAGATCTTGTACTACCTCCGGCAGGACAGACCACTCGTAAGATGCAGCGCCTATCCAGCTGAGGGCATCGGTCAGACTGTTGGAGGCTCCTGCCACATGGGTGGCTAGGAGATCCGCCTCCAGGCTGATCATGAGAGACCAAGTGCGGAGAGCCCCCTTGCACAGAGGCAAGGAGTGCGTCCCGTCCCGTCGGTTTAGGTAGTACATGGTCGTGGTGTTGTCCATCTGGACCTGGACCACTTGACCCCGTACAAACTGAGCGAAGGCAGTGAGAGCTAGTCGGACCGCTTGAAGCTCCAGCAGGTTGATGTGGCGTTGAGACTCCTGGGGGGGATCAGGTCCGGGCAGGCTGGAAGCCGCCTCGGGAGCCTGGAGCTGAGGTAGAGGAGATCTGGGTACCAGAAGGCAAGGCCAGGCTGGGGCTACCAGAATCACCTGTGCCTTGTCCCTCTTCACCTTGAGAAGCACCTTGTGGATCAAGCGAAATGGAGGGAAGGCGTAGAAGAGGCCCGGGGTCCTTGGCCTCCAGAAGGCATCCCCCTGCAGCGAGCCCTGTTGAGGGGGGCGGGCATGAAAGAGCCTCAGCTTGGCATTCTCACTGGAGGTGAACAGGTCCACCTAAGGGGTTCCCCAATGAGAGAACGGGTCTTGAACTACCTCTGGCAGGAGAGACCACTCGTGAGATGCAGCACCTATCCGGCTGAGGGCATCGGCCAGACTGTTCGAGGCTCCTGCCACATGGATGGCTAGGAGATCCGCCTCCAGGCTTATCATAAGAGACCAAATGCGGAGAGCTTCCTTGCATAAAGGCAAGGAGTGTGTCCCACTCTGCTGGTTGAGACAGTACATGGTCGTGGTGTTGTCCGTCTGGACCTGAACCACCTGACCCTGTACAAACAGAACAAAGGCGGTGAGGGCTAGCTGAACCGCTTGAAGCTCGAGCAGGTTGATGCGGCATTGAGACTCCTGGGGGGACCAGAGGCCGTGGGCCCGGAGCTCCCCAGATGGGTACCCCAACCCATCAAAGAGGTGTCGGTCGTAAGAATGATCGTCGGCTCGGGGTGGACAAATGGGATACCCTCCTGCAGATGAGCTGGGATGAACCACCATTGCAGGCCGTCCCACATCTTCTGGGTCATGGCTACTGGCTGGTCCAAAGGACTGGAGCGCTGTGACCACTGGCGGGCCAGCCCCCACTGCAGGGGACTCGTATGCCAGCGGGCCCAATGGATCACGCTGGTGCATGCCACCACGAGACCCAGAATGTATAGGAAGTCCCGGGCAGGGCGCAATTGCCCAACCAGAAATGACTGGGCAAAGGAGGAAAGGACCTCTTCCCTGTCTGCCGGGAGCCGGTCTCTGGCTCGAAGAGAGTTGAGCTCTGCCTCGAAGAACTGATCACCTGCAATGGCACGAGTTCCGATTTGGCCTCGTTGATCAGGAGGCCAATTTGAGAGCAGACCTGGAGGGCAAGATCTCTGGACCGCTCCACCTCCAACCTGAAGGGGACTGCTATCAGCCAGTCGTCCAGGTAAGGGAACACCGGAACCCCTCGGTGCCACAGGAACACTCTCACCACTGCCATCCATTTGGTGAAGACCCTGGGAGCTGGAGAAAGGCCAAAGGGCATGGCCCGAAACTTGTAAAGTGATCCCTCTGCTCTGAAGCGGAGGAATTGCCGATGAGACGGATGGATTGGGACGGGAAAGAACGTGTCCTGGAGATCCAGAGAGCAAAACCACACACCAAATTCCAAGGATGGTATGATCTGAGCCACAGTGACCATCCTGAAGGTGCGCGACCTTAGGAACTTGTTCAGGTTGTGGAGATCAAGAATTGGGCGCCAGCCCCCCCATCCGCTTTGGGACCAGGAATTACCTGGACACAAACCCTGGGTTTGGAGGAGGATCCGCCACCTTGCTGATCACCTCCTTTTGGAGGAGCAGTGCTATGTCAGCTCGACGAGCTGACAGAGAGGCTGTGGAATCGGTAGCCCCCCCGAGGGGAGACAGCTCGATAGGGAGGGATCTGCTCGAATTCCAGAGGCAGACCACTGCCGACCACTTCCAGCACCCAACGGTCCATGGTGATAGCAGACCAGGTGGAAAGGAAGTGGCGGAGCTGTTCCCCCACGGAGGGACCCAGGGGAGGAGTGACTAGGTTGGGGGAAGCACCCCTCAACCAGTCACTGGGCAGGCTTGGAGGAAGGGCCTGCCAAGGAGCCGCCTGGACCTTTCCCTCCCGGCTTCCTGCTGGAGGAAGCGGCAGGCTTGGCCTTGGGGTACCAAGCGTGAGCCTGCTGGCCCTGTTGCTGGTGCTGCTGGGCCGGATGTGCCTCGGGGCAGAAGGGCGAAAGGGCTTATGCTGCTGTTGGCA
This sequence comes from Neoceratodus forsteri, assembly GCA_016271365.2. NCBI lineage: Eukaryota > Metazoa > Chordata > Ceratodontiformes > Ceratodontidae > Neoceratodus > Neoceratodus forsteri. The sequence goes on from CM057449.1 coordinate 827,387,142, forward strand.
GCCTTTGTCCTTCTGGGCAGACATGACCAAGTCCAAGGTGGCGCTGAGCTTCTCGATCCTCTGGAAATGGCCCTCCACCTCAGACCCGAACAAGTCGGTGCCCACGAAGGAACGTCTGCCAGCCTGTGCTGGTTTTCCGCCATAAAGGTGGAGATCCGCAGCCAAGCTCTGCGACGCATGGCTATTGCGGCCGCTACTGACCAGGCACAAGACTCTCCAATGCCCAAGGCAGTTTGGAGCTGTTGTTTAGCCACCGCCCTTCCCTGATCCCATGCCTGCTTGACCGTCGTTTGAAGGTCAGCCGGGAGATGAGGGAGCACCTCATCCAAGGAACCTATAAGGCCGTGTGAAAAATGTGCCATCAGCAAAGCCAAGCTAACCTGTCGAAGACCTAGGGAGGAGGCAGCGTAAACTTTGCGCCCGGAGTCGTCCAGCTTTTTGGACTCCTTGTCCGGGGGCTTTTGAACATCCCTAGCATTTCCGAAGCGCTGGAAGACGCTATTGGTTACCAGCCCTTCAGCAGAGGGGTGCTCCAAAAAACTGGAGAGGGAACCGGTGGGGACTGCGTACTTGCGAGCCATCCTGGCTGAAGGCACAGGACATGATGCAGGCTGCTGCCACAACTCCAGGGCCGGACCAACAATGGCCTCAGCCACTGGGAAGGCCTCCGTGGGGAAATCAGCTCGGTCCAGAATCTCCGTGAGGGGATATCTGGCCTGTTTTTGTACAGGTTCAAGTTGCATCCCAGTGGACTCAGATGAGCCGAAGAATTCCCAGGAACAAGGATGGGTTCTCATGCACCGACAGACCCCTGGAAGATTCCAGGTCGAGGGGCCTGGAAGACAAGGAGTCATTGTCGGACTCCGAGGAGTCCGCGAAAGCTGGCCGCGAGCGCCTGAGCCACCCTCCACTCGCCGGCCTCATCGTGGGTGAGGGTGACCTACAACCTGTGGGGCAGACCCTGACCCGACAGAGAATCCTTGGTCGGGGCCCCAGTCTTCAGTTGTGGGGCCGGCGGTGGTTCCACCACAATGGGTGGAGCAGCTGGTTTCGGCCGAGCAATTGGCGCCGGAGTCGGTTCTTCAACTAAGGAGCCAATGGCGAGAAGTTGCTTCTGCCATTCTGGCGACAGCCACTTAATGGCCGGTGAAAGCGACGGAGTCGGCTTGTTGCCGGCTAATAACAGCTGCTGCCACATCATGTCCTCATAGTGCGCCGGAGCCTATCCTCCGAAGAGGACGAGCAGCGACGCCATTTCCGTGATGCCAGGGCCAAGACCGCCTACGTTGGCGGGACCTAACCAACACGGAGGAGGACTGAGACTGTTGGGCTCGCCGACGGTGGGTCGAAGAGGGGGCAGGGGAAACCCGCTCATCCCTCGGTTCAGGGTCCTTGACCGGGGACTTCAGCTTGGAAGGCCGAGGCAAGTCCTCTGTAACCACTGGGAGAACTGGTGTGAAAGGGTTATCAGCTTCACCAGTCGACAGCCCATCCAACGGGTCGAGAAAAATCTTGACTGCATCGAGTGTCTCAGCCAGCTGACCTGATGGGGACACCATGAAGCCAGTGGCCTTAGCCGCAACCTTGACTGAAGTCGAATGCAGACGCTCCAGGGAACAAGATCTCTCCCGTTCCCATGAACGTCGACGGTGGGACTTACCTTCCGGTTCCTTTTTCTTCGGCCTACTCGTTTGAGTCTCTGAGTGCCCTTCTTCCTTGGTGGAGAGGGACTGACAAAGCTCTTTAAAAGAAGCAGTGTAGGAGAAGCCCAAGCAGAGCGGGATAAACGCAGACGCCGAGGAAGTAGAAGAAGTGGCCTGGGCCGCCTCCTCCTCGAGGGCGATTAACTGCTCCAGCTGCTCCGCGGAGCCCACAGCCGCAGACACTGCCCAACAGGCCTCCTTCGACTTCACCATTGGAAACAGTTTCTCGGGGCACCCCAGTTGAAGTCGGGCAGCCCGGACTTCCAGAACTGAAGCCATAAAAGACTTGGAGATCGCAGGCCTGCGGATCGTGGGCAAGCTACAGGCAGTAAACGCACGTGTCGTGCAGGTCGGTCTGAAATATCTTCTGCCCGCAAGGGCACCGACAGAAGCTGGGAGTAGATTTTGAATCCATCGCAGTCACGAGGGAAGAAGACTTAAGTCTTGTAAACTTTAAAACAATTTTCGGAAAAACCAAAGGACTAGGATCCAGGCCTATGAACGCACAGCGCTAAGGAGGGAACCTGAGCTTCCAAGCAGTAAGGAAGACCTGGCGTCATGGGGCGGAGCCAAGGGTTTTACCACCCGGGTGGGTAGGAGGAGCCAGCTTGAAGACTTCCTGGCCCATCTTAAAGCGGCAAGGAACCTGCCAGACAGTGTGGATTGAACAACATATCCACGTCCCTAGAAATGTAAATTTAACCATACGGTCTCAATGTTGGAGTTGTGCTAGTTTTTATGTTTCAGCTTGCTACACCGTATGCTGTTAGAGACATAACAGCATACCCCAACTCTTTTTTTCTCTCCCTGTTATTGTAAAATAGTCGGTAACCCTGGATGTTGTTTGACCAACTGCTTTCTTCATCCCACCACATTTCCATTATGCAAGCAAAATCGACCCTATTATCCTTAAGGTAAATCCCTAGTTCAGCTAATTTTGATTGATTTGAACTTCTTGCATTTATCTTGAGAATTTTAAAGTGGTTTACATTTTTTTGTACAGTTGCTTTGCTTTTGCCCTTGTCGCCTAGTTTAAATTCTGGATAATATCTTCAAAAGACCTCCCAAGTTTATAAGCTCCATGTTTGCTTAAGTGAAGCCCATTCCAACAAAATAGCAAATTCTCATTGTGAAATGATTCCCAATGAGTAACAGAGGCATACCCCTTTTGGAGTGTCCATTTTCTGAGCCACTCATTTACTGTTTTAATTTCCTTTTCTTTCATCAGATTTGCCTGTGGTACTGTAAGTATTTCTGAAACATAAATGTCACAATCCACTGACTCCAAGGTTCTTCCTAGTTCAATAAATTAGTGTGCGGTTGACAATTTATTCATGTTGTTAGTTCCTGCATGAACTATAATCAAAGGCTTTGATCCAGAGTTTTTAAGCATATTTTTGGTCATTTTGTGAATGTCTTTCAGACCTGCACCCCTGAAGGAACAACATATTATGTTTTGTTTGCCTTTTCTACACATGATTTTGTCCACATATTTAACTATGGAGTGCCCTAAGACGAAGTACCGCCTAGGGAGGTTATGATTATCCTTAGTATTCATCTGAAGCTAGTTATCCTTGGTTGTGCACCTGGCCATTGCATCATGCAGTGATATGTTGGATGGGGGTATGGTTGGAAGGCATCTGATTATTATGCTTGGCTCTTATATTCTGTGACGAACAGCTTGTTGTAGCAAGCTCTATGGTAGACACTTCAACACTGTTAGTTAAAATACCTGATGACTGACCCTCTAAAGGGTCCTCTTCGGTCAGGGGCACTGGGGTGAGATGGCGAAATTATTCCCGACACCATCGTTGGCCATGATGTTAGACCCTAAGTTAGATCCTCAGTGTCGTCATCAGATATATTAATGTTTGGAACATATTTTTTTAATTCCAGGGCAGTACCAATGGCCCTGCACCTGTTCTTTGTTCTCCTCCCATAGCTAACTTCAGTACAATCATTAGTATTATTGGCGTCAATATTATCCTCAGTCTCCTGTTCCTCTAAAGGGCATTTTCTTTTATCATTCTTATTCAGAGTTGTCCGAGATTGTTTGACCCTTTGAGATGCATGCAGCAGTACATCAGTCTTACTACAAGCTGAAGTTGGTTCACTGTTTAACCGATGTAACCTGTCTGACACAGTAGTCTGCAGTTTCTCTAAAAGATCAAGTTTTTTATAAAACATTTTAATAACCTCTCTCAATATGCTATTTATGCATTTTTCACACATATAGAGTGAACTGGTTGGGAGTTTCGGAAATAATGTATACGTGTGACAATTAGAACATTTGAGACAAATCTCACCATCCAAGGTCACGATGATGTGTGCCTGGCAATCTTGGAGGGTTGTTGGAAAGAACTTTCCACCAAACTTGGTAGGGAGTTGAGGGAGATTAAATCACTCATATTCGTATCAGTACAGAACATAGGGTATCCTTGGAAATATGTAGCAATGAGATTATATATAGCGCCAACTATACTACTTGCATGCTATTCTATGCACTGAAGCTTTAGCACAATTCCTATGTAAGCCAGAGAAGTATACCTGTAATCCTTATTATACACCACACCAGAAGTCACAGAAAGTCTTATTTATTGTTGGGGTTAGCAAACGGTCCTTTATCCCCTTTTCCCCGCTTGACACTCACGTGTCTCTGCGTGCTCACCCCGCTCATGCTCGTCCCACTCGCGTGGGACGCTAGCTTTATCTGGGATGGACCGGAAGTATCTCCCAATCACTTCCGGTCACTCGGTCCACAAGTGCAGCTGGTTTTGAATTAAAACCTAATACCTTCTACCAGCCACCTCATGCGGTGGTCTTCTAAAGTGGAACGGAGAACTCTCCTTGCTCCAGTACTCAAAATTAAAACAAAGTAGCTGCCAGACTTCACAAGTGCTGCAGAGCTATGCTAGCCTCCACAGTCCCACAATGTGAGTGTACCAGGAGTATGTTACCCTGGCAATGTCCAAAACACAGTATCCCTCTCACCAGAGGGCTGCAGACCTGATGCAGTAGCAGGTCCATCTTGTAAATGAGCTTGCTCAATGATGATCGCCTGGATAAATAAAGATTTTGATTGACTGATTGATACACAGCATTTTACACTGCAGAACACACTCACCATGTGCCCCAATCGCAATAATGTCATGTTATCGTTAAAAACAAGATTGTTGTAACTTAAATACTTGTAGGAAATAGACTGAACAGTAGAAACAGGTTACTCACCTGTAACAGTAGTTCTAGGAGTAGTACATGTTGTTCATCCACTCTCTTTGGCATGTCCCCTTCCATTTTAAGATCAGCCGGAAGTCTTCAAGCTGGATCCTTCCACCCACCCGGGTGGTATATACCTCGGCTCCGCCCCATGACACCAGATCTTAGTGCACTGGAAGCCAGGTGTTGTGCATCTGCAGCCGGGGAGGGCGGGTAGGTCCGTGTGGATGAACAACGTATACCACTCCTATAACTATTGTTACAGGTGAGTAACCTATTTTTCTGGGAGTGTGGATATGTTGTTCATCCACACTCTTTGGCAGACTCCTAGCAGTTCTATGGGAGGAGGGAGGCAAGGTGCACACCCCCTACTTAGGGAACAGAGATTGGAGAACTGAGGCCCCAAAACCAGCATCCCTGCATGACTCAAGGTCGATGTGGTAGTGGGTGATGAAGGTGCTTGCTGACTTCCAGGTAGCAGCCCGGCAGATTTCCTGGATAGGGATGTCCCTGGAAGCAGCCACCGATGCAGCGGTATGGCAGGTAGAATAAGCTCTTAACCCTCTGGGAGGCTCCTTGCCCAACTCATAGCATAGACTAATGCATGGTGTAATCCATCTTGCAATCGTCCACTTTGCTACAGGTCTGCCAGAAGCGGCTTCAGCATAGGTGACAAACAGCTGGCGAACCTCTCACCGAATTTCTGCCGTCCTCTTCTTGTAATGGGAGACAGCATGTCTCAGGTCCAAAGCATGGAGCCTGTACTCGGCCTCCGAGGTGTAATTAGGGTAGTATATCAGCAGAGTTAACACCTGGTTAAGGTTAAACTCTGACACCACCTTCGGAATGAATTTCAGGTGGGGGCATAGGACAACCTTGTCCCTGTGGAAGACCAGATAAGGGGAGTCCACCGAAAGTGCCTGGTGCTCCCCCGTCCTTCTGGCAGATGTGATAGCCACCAGGAAGGCCGTCTTCCACGACAAGTGTGACAACTCACACTTGTGCATTGGTTCGAATGGCTTGCCCATGAGCTTTGCCAGTACCAGCAGTAGATCCCACAGAGATGGAGGTTCACACACCGGAGGGGATATGTGATCCAGGCCTTTGAAAAAGCACCCAATCACTGTCTCCTGTGCAGTTGGCTGACCAGCCCTCGCCCAATAAGCAGAGATGGCTGCCAGGTGCACCCTAAGGGTCGATGACCGTAGACCCCCTTTAGAGAGAGAGACCAAAGGTAGTCAAGAATGTTAGCCACTGAACATGACAAAGGGTCCAGGCCCTTGCCCCGACACCAAATGGAAAACCTTTTCCATTTGAATGCGTAACATTTCCTGGTCGATTCCTTTCTGGACGCCTCTACCACGGTGCAGACATCTTCGGAAGGACCCAAAGCCTGGAACTCTAGCCACTCAGGTACCAGGCTGTGAGGTGCAGGGATTGAAGGTCCCAATGGAATACCTTCCCCTGACTGAGTGAGATCAGGTCTGGGCATGCTGGAAGCGCTCCGGGGGCCTGGAGCTAAGGCTGAGGAGATCTGGATACCAGAACTGGCGTGGCCAGTCTGTGGCTACCAAAATCACCTTCGCCTTGTCCCTCCTCACCTTGAGGAGCACCATGTGGATCGAGGGAAGGTGTAGATGAGGCCTGGGGTCCACAGCCTCGAGATGGCATCCCCCTGCAGCGAGCCCTGCTGAGGGGGGTGGTCATGGAACAGCCTCAGCTTGGTGTTTTCCTGCGAGGCAAACAGGTCCACCATCGGTTTGCCTCAGTGGGAGAACAGGCTCTAAGCTATCTCTGGGTGGAGAGACCACTCATGGGATGTCTGGTCTAAGCGGCTCAGAGCATCCGCCAGATGGTTTGAGGTTCCTGCCACATGGATGGCTAGGAGATCTGCCTCCAGTCAGCTAACGAGGGTCCAGATGCGAAGCACCTCCCTGTACAGCAGGAAGTGTGTGCCACCCTGTTTGTTGAGGTAGTACATGGTCGTGGTCTTGTCCGTCTGGACTTGAACCACTTGACCCCAGAGCTGAGGAGCGAAAGCTGACAGAGCCAGTCTGACTGCTCTGAGCTGCAACAGGCTGATGTGGCATCGGGACTCCTCGGGGGTCCAGAGCCTGTGGGCCCTTTTGTCCCCCATGTCGGCTCCCCAGCCCATGAGAGAGGCATCAGTCGTGAGGACGACCATCGGCTCGGGGCGGACAAACAGGATCCCTTCCTGCAACTGGTCTGGGGCGGTCCACCACAGGACAGCATCCCACATCTTCTGGGTTACAGTGATCAGCTGGTCGAAATTACTGTGGCGCTGAGTCCACTGGGCAGCCAGCTCCTATTGGAGGATGCACATGTGCAACCGGGCCCAATGGACCACTGATGTGCATGCCACCATGTAGCCCAGAAGGCGCAGAAAGTCCCGGGCAGGGCACAACTGCCCAACCAGAAATGATTGGGCAAAGGAGGAAAGAATCTCAGCCCTGTCCGCCGGAAGCAGAGCTCTGGCTTGACAAGAGCCAAGCTCTGCCCCGATGAAGCCCATCACCTGAGAAGGTATGAGTTCTGACTTGGCCTCGATCAGGAGGCCGAGTTGGGGGCAGGTCTGGAGGGCCAGGTCCCTGGACCTCTCCACCTCCTGTTGGGTGGAACCTGCTAGGAGCCAATCGTCGAGGTACGGATAAATCCTGCCCCCCCCCGATGCCTGAGATGGGCCGCCATCACTGCAATGCATTTGGTGAAGACCCGTGGGACCGATGACAGGCCGAATAGCATGGCTCAGAACTCGTACTGGGTCCCTTCGACCCTGAAGTGAAGGAACCACTGATGGGATGTGAAAGAATGCGTCCTACAGATCCAGTGAACAGTACCACGTTTCGCTCCAAGGATGGTATGATCTGGGACAGAGTGACCATCCGAAAGGTGCATGAGTTGAGATACTGATTCAGGTCGTGCAGATCTAGAATGGGGCACCAGCCCCCCGGCTCCAGGAAGTACCTGGAGACAAAGCATGGGTCTGCAGGAGGATCCGCCACTGGAGCTACTGCCTTCTGGAGGAGGAGGAGCGGAGCAATGTCGTCTCAGAGCCAACTGAGTCTGAGCGGATACTCCTTCCTCCCAAGGGGCACGGGCTCAGCTTGGAGGGTACTGCTTGAATTCCAGAGGCAGTCCCTGACCGACCACCTTGAGAATCCACCTGTCCGAAGTGACAGCGGACCAGGCGGAAAGGAAGTGGTGGAGCTGGCCCCCCACGGGGGACCCAGAGCTGAGGTGAGAGGAGAGGGGTTGACAGCCCCCACCCTGTCACACAGCAGGCCTGGAGGAGGTGGCTCCAGGACCGGAACCTCGGACTCCTTTACGGGCCTGGGAAGGCCCAGGCTTGGGCCAGGGGCGCCAAGCTTGAGCCTGCTCTTGTTGGGTGTTGCTGTCCACCTTGAAAGGAGGACTCCTGACCTGCAGGGGAAGAATGCCAAAAAGGCTTCTTTTTCTTCTGCTGGTTCTTGCCCGAAGAACCCTTGGCAGAAGTAGCATCCAAGGTGGCACTGGATTGCTCAATGCGCTGACGGTGACCAGCCACTCCTGGGCCGATCAGGTCGGTCCCTAGGAAGGGCATGTCAGCTAGTTTGTGCTGGGTATCTGCCAGGAAGAAGGAGAGCCTCAGCCAAGCCCTGCATTGAGAGGCAACTGCAGCAGCCATTGAACGGGCACAAGAATCCTCAGTGTCCAGGGCCATCTGAAGCTGCTGTTTAGCAACAGCTCGGCCCTGATCCAGGACCTGCTTGACCATGGTCTGCATGACCGCGTGGAGATGTGGGAGTACTTCGTCCAGAGACCCTAGAAGGGTATTAGAGAAGTGTGCCATGATGACGGCTGAAATTGCCTGATGAAGGCCCAAGGAGGAAGCCGCACAGACCTTCCTGGCTGAATGGTCCAAAAGCTTGGACTCTTTATCAGGAGGTCAGTCAGTGTCGGCAGAACTGCCAGTACATCTGAACACAGAGGTGGTCACCAGGTTCTCGGTCGAATGATGGTCTGTGAACCCCGCAAGGGACCCCATGGACACCACATACTTGCAGGCCATGCGGGCAGATGGAGCTGAACAAGAGGTAGGGCACTGCCAAAGTTCTAAGGCTGGGCCAACAATTGCCTCGGCCACAGGAAAGGCCTCCGTCGGGGTATCCCCTCTCTTAAGGATGTCCGTAAGAGAGTATTCCGCCTTTTTCTGGATTGGCTCCAGGGGCATCCCTGTGGACTCAGAGATGAGGCGGAGAATGCCCTGAGAAGACGAGGGCCCTTCCTCCATGTCTAAGCCAATGGTTGACTCATCATCACCTGGATGAGAATGGAAGCTGGTGACGTCCAAATCCAAGGAATCCGGATATAACGGTCGACCGCCCAGGTCACCTTCGACTCGCTGAGGGCAGTCCGGGGTGACCATGACCGACAAACGCCGGGGAAGCCTGGTGTCCAGCCTATCTTCCTTGGAAGGAGCCCCTCCCACAGGCTGCTTGGGCGGTAGTTCCACCACGATCGGGGGAGAGACCGTTTTAAGTCGAACTGGAGGTTTTACCGGCTCTTCGGGCTGGGGAACAGACTTAATTGACTCCGAAGGAGTCAGCTTTGGCCTAGGAGGCGAAATCCAGGTAATGGCTGGTGTGGAAACCGGAGCAGGCTTGTGCTCGGTCAAAATAAGCTGTTGCCACACAGGTCCTCGTAGCGCCAATGGAGTTTCTGCTGAAGCCTCTCATCAGAGGAGGACAAGGACGACCAATGGCGTTGCCTCTTTTTAGAGCGTTTATGGCTCTTCCTCGGCCTTACGATCGAGGGGGTCCGAGACCTTGATCAAGATCAGACAGGTCGACTTGCTCAGGAGACACTGGCTGAACCGGTGATTTCCCGGGGTCAGGGACCACTTCCTCGATGGGCGTCCCAGCAGGCTGGGTCTTGTCATCTGGGAAGACCAAATTAGGAGTTCGATCGAGGGAATCGTTGACCAAAGTCGGCGATAAGGGATCGATTGCATCAATGACAATCTCTACATCGATCGACTGACCAGATGGCAAAGCTGAAAAGCCAGCGGCCGAGGAAGCAATCTCAACCGAAGTTGAGACCACATGTTCCTGGGACCAAGATCTCTCCCACTCCCAAGAATGTCTCCGTCGAGACGAAGATGATCCCGGATCCTTCTCCTGCTTACGTGATCAAGAGGCGTACGTGCCCACAGGTGCCTCTCCCTTGGTCAGGAGAGACTGGCACAAATCTCTGAAGGAACCTGAGAAGGTGAATCCCAGGTTGAGCGGAACGAAGAAGCTCTGAGAGGTCTGTGCAGCATGAGCCGCCTCCTCCTCGAATGCCTGCATGCGTTTCAATTGCTCGGTGGATCCCGCAGCTGCAGAAACCGCCCACCGAGACTCCTTGGATTTCACCGGAGGGTTTCGTTTCTACGACCTCCCCAGCTTTAGGCATGTGAGATGGTCGTCGAGGACGTTAGGATGAAAGGTGAGACACATATCGCATTTCGAGGTGTCATGGTCGACAACGAGGCAGTAAACGCACACGGTGTGGGGATCGGTGCGTGACATTTTCTGGCCGCAAGGGCACCAACAAAATCCGGGGGAAGACTTGTCTTCCATAATTGAAGCGCAAACTCATGGTCGCTAACGCAAACAAGACGAATTTTCGGAATAACCGAAGGATTTAGTGCCAGGGCCTACAAAATGCGCAAGCACGAGGGAGGCAACCTGAATCTTCGAGTGGAAAGGACGATCTGGCGTCATGGGGCGGAGCCGACGTATATACCACCCGGGTGGGTGGGAGAAGCCAGCTTGAAGACTGCCTGCTGATCTTAAAGTGGAAGGAGACATGTCAAAAAGTGTGGATGAACAACATATCCACGCTCCTAGAACAGGCTGTATTTTATGAACCATTCCTCTTCTTCTTTTAATTTATTTAACTGGGTCCCTCCTGTAAGCACCCCCGGCCACCCTTATCCTGACCAGGGTTATAATACTGGGTATTCTTAAAGTGTGCTCAGAGTTTAGCTGGAGGAGGATTCATATTAGTTTCAATACCACCACCCTTGCTGGACCTAAAGGGTGCAAAGTGATGGGCACATCTTCCATATCATGCATACAAACATACGAAGAAGCCAGCAGAAGGCGGCCATTTGGTCTATCTAGTCTGTATGCTCAGCTGAAGACATATGCAGAAACACAGAAGTTGTCGGCAGATAAAGACCCCTTTGGCCCATCTAGTCTACCCATTTTCACTGCCTACTGTGCCACTACAGCCCTTGTGCAATCTCCATTTGTCCTAATCGCTTGTGTTCCTTACAAGATTCCCCTGTATCTACCCCTTGCTTTAATCCTGTGACTGTTTTGGCACCTAACGCCTCCGCTGGGAGGCCGTTCAAGGCTTCCACCACCCTCTCTGTGAAGAAATATTTCCTCACATCCCCTCTGAGCCTACCGCCCCTACTACACAGCATAACCCCTTGCCCTTGAGTCTGTCTTTCTGCAGAAAATGCTACCTTTCTGTATCTTAATAATACCCCTTATGTATTTGAATGTTTCTATCATATCCTCCTTTCCCTTCTTTTCTCCTGCGAGTACATATTCAGTTTTCTTAGTCTCTCCTCAGGCTTTTGATGCAGTCCTTGCACCATTCTGGTTGCCCGACCCTATACTACCTCCTCCATATCAATGTCATTCTGGAGGTGTGGCCTCCAGTACTGGACACAGAACTCCAGGTGTGATCTTTCCAGTGACCTGTACTGGGGCAACATTACCTCCTTCTTCCTACTGGTGATGCCCCTAACTATACACCCCAGCAGTCTACTAGCCTTTACCACTGCTGTCTCACTTTGTTTGGCTACCTTCAGGTAATCAGAAATGATTACCTCCAGGTCCCTTTCCTGTTTGGTGGTTGCTAGTACCTCCCCTGCCAATTGATATATAGCCCCTGGTTTCTGTGTACCAAGTGCAGGATTCTGCACTTTTTAGCACTGAAACCCAGCTGCCAAGCACATGACCACTCTTCTAACTTCTGTAAATCACTCCTCATCCCCCCCCCCCCCACCGTGTGTCCACCCCGTTGCAGATTTTTGTGTCATCCGCGAACAGGCAGACCTTCCCTTCTGCAATGTTGCTGATAAAAACATTGAAAAGATCTGGGCCTAGTACTGACCCCTGAGGCACTCCGCTTGTCACCCTGCCTTCTCCCGAGTGGACTCCATTTACCACCACCCTGTGAGTCCTGCTGTTTAACCAACTTCTTACACAGTTTACTACTTTCTGTCCCATTCCTAGACAGGCCAGCTTATTTACCGGTCTTCTTTTTTTTTTATTCAGCTTTTGGCCCCCCCCCCCGTCACCACCTCCTTCATACTTGGTGACATGGAGTAAATGGTGGGGCTGGCAGAGCTCAGTCTTTTCCTGTGCCCAACCCTTCCAGCAATCCCCCACAAGTTGCCTGCCCCCGTGGCAGGGCTGAGGCAAGGGTGTCGCTCGCCCCGCAGACCAGCATCTAGACTCTGGGGAGCAGGCGTGGGCACTGTGGGGCAGTCATGGAACCTGCCAGCTCCAGGCTTTACTCGTTTTTCTCCCCGTCCCTGCCGCGGTTGTTTGCACACGTATGGAGGCACGTACACGTAGCGACCCGCAGCACCCTCCCTACTATAGTCGCCCCCAACTGCACTACCTCTCAGGTGCAGCTGGCTCCCCACATGGGAGGGAAGAGCTGGATAATGGCTGCTCCATCCCTCTCCCAGCACCACCCCCCCCGGGCTCGTTCCCGAACCTGGGTCGCTGGCATGGCACGAGGTGTGGCGTCCAGTGCCTCAACCCTCAGCACCACTGGGCCAGCCGTTCACCAGTTTTCTATACGGAATGGTGTCGAAGGCCTTCATGAAATCCAGGTATGTCCCATCTACTGCTCTACCTTGATCCACTTCCCTGGTCACCCAGTCGAAGAACTTGATAAGGTTTGTCTGGCAAGACCACCCCACTGTGAAACCACGTTGCTTTGGATCTTGCAATCCACTTGTTTCAAGGTATTCCACTATCCTTTCCTTCAACAGTGATTCCATAACTGTGCCCACTATCAAAGTCAGGCTGACAGGTCTATAATTTCCTGCCTCCTCCCTATTCCCACTTTTGTGAAGTGGGACCACATCCACCCTTCTCCAGTCCCTCGGAACCACCCCTATATCCAGGAGTAAGTTGAACAAAACTGCCGGTGGTGCCGCAGGCATCTCTTCAAGCTCCTTCAGTATCCTAGGGTGAACCCCATCCGGTCTCACTGCCTTGTCAGCCTTTGAGTTTGCTAGTACTCTGAGGACTTCCTCCTCTGTGACAGGACTAGTGTCCACCTCCCTACCAATTCTGCCCCTGTTCACTGTCTTTGGCCCTACCACTTCAATTGTAAATATTGAACAAAAGTATCTGTTCAATATGCCCGCCATCCCTTGGTCCCCTTCCTCACAGACCCCCCTCTTCACCCTTTATCCTTGTTATCCCCCAGTTGATCTTTTTCTTCTCACTAATATATCTAAAGAAGGTTTTATCCCCTTTTGTATTGACGGGGCAACATTCTCCTCTGTTTGTGCCTTTGCTCTCCTCACTGCATTCCCTGCCTCCCTTTGTTTTTCCTGGTAAATGAACATATCCTCCTCTTTCTGTCTCTTTTTGTATTTTTTAAATGCTAATTTTTTTCACTCTCAGAGTTTCCGCTAGATCTCTAGAGAATCACAGCGGTCTTTTCCTCCTGCCTTTGCAGACCTGCCTGATATGGAGAATCATAGCTCTTTCGATGCCCTCTTTGATTTTTGTCCACTGCTCCTCTTAAATCTTGAATTAATCAAATCTTAATTTAATTACATTAAATCTTACATCTTGAACTGTGTTTTGATTCTGCTGTATGGATCGTGTGGCCTTATAATGCCTTTGCTGTACTGTATTACGTGAGCCTTAATAAATATTGAAGTTTAAAAAAAAATACTTACTGCAAAAGAGGAGGGAGTATTCCACAGTTTAACACATAATCTCTGCATTCTGCATTGTCTCCAGCAATATTGCCCAGTGCCCAGACTGCCTGGAAAGGAGCAGAGAAACACATTTGCATAATAAAATGGATACAACTTATTCATTTTACAACTTATTTACCCAGGATAGCCCATCTGATATGCAATATTTCCCAGCAGCATCCTGCTTCTACCATTTACACAGTTAGGTATTTCCCAAGTCAGTGCTCTAACCACTAGACCACATTGCATCTAACTTGTACCATACAAGGAGGAGGGGAAAAAGAAAATCGGGATACTCACCTGTAACAGTAGTTCTAGGAGTGGTATATGATGTACATCCACACTTTAATTCCTGCCAGAATGACTTCAAGATGGCTCTTCCCACCCACACGAGTGGCAACTCCCTCGGCACTGCCCCGTGATGTGAGACTTACCCGCTGGAAGAAAGACTGGTGTGCCACTTGCTAATGGTGGTCGGGTGGGTCAGTGTGGATGTACATCATATACCACTCCTATAACTACTGTAGGTGAGTAACCTGTTTTTCCTAGGGACGTGGATATGATGTACAGTTCCACACTTCTGGCAGACTCCTAGTAGTTCTCCAGGGAGGTGGGGACAAGGTGCACACCCCGTATTTAGGGAACAGAGATAGGAGAACTGAGGCACCCCAAAAAACAAGTTACTCACCTGTAACTGTAGCTCTAGGAGTGGTACATGATGTACATCCACACTGCTGACAAAGACATTTCCCTTTAAAGTTAGGCTGGAAGATCTTCAAGCTGGCTCCTCCCACCCACTCGGGTGGTATCCTCCTAGACACCATCCCGTGACGTCAGATCTTACATGCTGGAAGCAAGACCAGGTGTACCACTTGGCAGGGGAGGTCGGGTGAGTAGTGTGGATGTACACAATATACCACTCCTAGAAAGTACGGTTATGTAAGAACTTACCATAACAGTAGATCTTCCAAAGACTGTCTCTTGCAGCAAGTCATTACTTATGCGAGTATCCGCCAGGTGGCGCTGTCACATAGCAGCTTCTTCCAGCAGTCTTCCTTGGGGGCTGACCACACAACATCACTTCCTGTGGATGTGTGTAAGAGTGGGTGGCCCCCAGTACCCTCTGTTCACCATCGGCTTCGGTGAGCAGGGCCTGGACCGAAGTAAACGAGGGCCAGTAAGAAAGAACACCGATCCCACCCAACGTCCTGAGTTGCAGATTTGAGGCAAAAGTCAGGGGGACGGAGGGCAGTGGACTTACTGCAAGAGACAGTCCTCGGAAGATCTACTATTACGGTAAGTTCTTACGTAACTGTATTATCTTCTATGGATTGGTCTCTTGCAGTAAGTCATTACTTATGGGAGATTACCAAGCAGTAAAATCCAAATGGGAGGAAAGGCAAGGTTGGAAGCTGGGCCAGAGGGCACGCCCGACTGTTGAGCCTCTGCAAAACCCAGCTGTCCATGATGCCAAAGAAGCTAACTTTATAGGAAATATGTCAACTGCAACCGCACCTGCTCTGGCAGATAGGCCAAAGGTGGGGAGGACAACATGTATGATAATTAGTAGAAATGTCAACTCAAACCTCTTCTGTGCAGGCAGATAGGCCAACGGTTAGGCCAAGACAACTGGCATGAAATCGAAGAGAAATGTCAACTCAAACCACACCCGCTCAGGCAGATAGGCTCAAAGGTGAGTGATGACAGCATGCAGGAGGCATGATGTAGAAAGAACTGTAGGTGGCCAGGCACAGTGATTCATCCCGACAAGGCAGAGGTCAACAGGCTCTGGAAGAAAGTTAAATCCAGGAGAAAGACAAGTAGAGCAGATCAGAAAGCAGAAAGAGAAGCACCGGGGAAAAACATCCCGGATGGTCAGAGGAAGGAACAAATGAAGGGCTTCAGCACGGAGAGTAGCAGGAGTTCCAATCAGATCCGCATGGAGGAGCGAAGCGTCCAGTCCAGGAGCAAGCCTCCAAGAAAAGGGAAAGAGATCCCCAGGCGCCTCCGAGGCCTGCAAGAGGAGGTGGGAGAAACCCTGAAAAGTGGTTTAAGGCATAGAAGCAGGTCCTGCCCCGCGTGAGGGGCAGGCACACCATGGAGGGGCAGACTGAGCTGCCCCCTGGAGGCCCTACCGTTGTCTCGAGAGGCACCCCGCCCACGGGAGCGTAGGGGTGGGACCTGGAGGTGTGATAGAGGTCCTGAACAGACTGGAGAGTATGCCCCGAAGCCTGAAGGGAATCCAAGATGTACTGACCACCAGGTCCAAATAGCAGGTTCCCAGGAAAAGGGACATCAGCGACCAACATCTGGACACCGGGTGGCAACCTGAAATCTGCAGCCAGGCAAAGCGCTGAAGGGCGATGCCAGAGGCTGAGAGGCGGGCTGATGCATCATCCGTATCGAAGGAGGCGTGGAGCGGGTGATGGGAAAGGGAGGGCAAGGCAGACAGCAGCTGAGCTGATCTGGGCCACGAGGGGCAGGCTGAGCGGAAGCAGAACGAGACCAACTATGAGAGTGTGCATGAAAATACGCAGGCATCAGAGGTGGGACAACCATGGCAGGCTCCTCGGGAACGTTGAGGTAGGCAGCCATGTCCAGATGAAAGGAGTCCTGATCCGCAGCAGGGAAGCCAAAAGCATGCTGGATCTGCAGCATGAGCTCCATGAAGGAGGGATCCAGGAGAGAGGAGGGATCAGGGGGTTCAGGCAGGGCGGCTTCCAAAAAAGGAGGAGGCGGATGGGGGGGGGGGACCAAGGTCCCCATGGTCCAAGAGGTCCCCGCCAGGAACATACCCCACGAAAGGATCCCCCATCCCGGAATCTCCATAAAGGGAGTCCCCATAAATGGGAAGGGGCGGCGCCAGGTGGGAAGCGCCAGATCCTGGCACAGGCACCCAGGTGGAGGGGAGGGGGAATGGGACGAGGCCAGACCCTGGCCCGTGGACCGTAGGACCTCCAGGACAATGCAGGCGATGCCCAGCACTTGTGACGGGGGGAGGTCTAGAAATGGAGGGCGCCCAAAGGTGGCACTAGGAGGAGGGTGAGCCATCCTGGGAACCGCTGACCCCAAATAACGGGGGAAGGCACTCCAACCCTTGTGGTCCAGGACCGGCAAAGGGGTAAGGGACTCAGAGTTGGTTCCTCTCAGCGGGGCCTAAGGCCCGGGAAAAGTCTTGTCCAAAAGGCCCAAAACGGGAGACGAGGATAGAGAAACAAGGTGCCGGGACGATTAGGGGGGCATGGGAGCAAAGCCCCGAGCAGGGGGCGTCCCGGGGTGGGAGGCCCTTATCGCCAAGGGAAGCATCCCTGTCGAGGAGGGAAGGAGGAGAGGCTCTTCTGTCGACGGTGGAATCAAGCTCATCAACGAGAGACCAGAAATACAGGTTACTCACCTGTAACAGGAGTTCTAAGAATGGTATATGTTGTTCATCCACACTGTCTGGCAGGTTCCTTGCCGCTTTAAATCTTGCCGGAAGGTCATCAAGCTGGCTCCTCCCACCCACCCGGGTAGTAAAACTCTCGGCTCCGCCCCATGACGCCAGATCTAGCCCGCTGGAAGCCAGGTTGTGTGTCAAAGCCGAGGAGGTTAGGTGGGTCATGTGGATGAACAACATATACCATTCCTAGAACTCCTGTTACAGGTGAGTAACCTGTATTTCTAGGGACATGGATATGCTGTTCATCCACACTGTCTGGCAGATTCCTCGCAGTTCTCCGGGAGGGAGGGAGGCAAGGCGCACACCCCCATTTAGGAAATAAAGACTGGAAAACCGAGGCCCCAAAACCAGCATCCCGGCGTGACTCAAGGTCGATGTGGTAGTGGGTGATGAAGGTGTGTGCTGACTTCCAGGTAGCAGCCCTGCAGATTTCCTGGATAGGGACATCCCTGGAAGCAGCCACCGGCGCAGCGGTATGGGGGTAGAATGAGCTTATCCTCTGGGAGGCTCCATGCCTCACAACCTATGCAGAGATCCATGCAGGAGGTGACCCACCTCCTATCGTCCACTTGCTGCAGGTCTGCCAGGTGCGGCTTCAGCATAGGTGACAAACAACTAGCGAACCTCTCCCGGAACTTCAGCCGTCCGCTCCTTGTAATAAGCGAGCGCTCTCCTAGGGTCCAAAGTATGAAGCCTATATTCGGCCTCCGAGGTGTGATTGGGGTAGAACACCGGCAGAGTCAACACCTGATTAAGGTGAAACTCCGACACCACCTTTGGAAGGAATTTTGAGTGGGGGTGCAGGACAACCTTGTCCCTGTGGAAGACCAGGTAAGGAGACTCGATAGAAAGCACCTGGAGCTCTCCCATCCTTCTGGTTGACGTGATAGCCACCAAGAAGGCGGGCTTCCACGACAGGTGAGAGATGTCACACCTATGCATCGGTTCGAATGGCTTGCCCATGAGCTTAGAAATACCAGCAGTAGATCCCACGGAGGTGGAGGTTCTCGCACCGGAGGGGATATGTGATCAAGGCCTTTGAAAAAGCACCCGACCACCTTCTCCTGCGCCACCGACTGCTTCCCGGCCTGTGCCCGGTAAGCAGAGATGGCTGCCAGGTGCACCTTAAGAGTCATCGACCGAAGCCCTAGCTGAGAAAGGGACCACAGGTTGTCCAGAATGCTTGCCAAGGAACAGGAGGAAGGGTCCAGGACCTTTCCCTGACACCAAATGGAGAATCTCTTCCATTTGAAGGCGTAGCATTTTCTGGTCGACTCCTTACAGGACGCCTCAACGACGTTGAGGACCTCGTCTGAAAGACCCAAGGCCTGGAACTCTAGCCGCTCAGGAACCAGGCTGTCAGGTGCAGGGATTGAAGGCCAGGATAGAATACCTTCCCCAGATTGACTGAGATCAGGTCCGGGCAGGCTGGAAGCTGCCTTGGGAGCCTGGAGCCGAGACTGAGGAGATCTGGATACCAGAACTGGCGGGGCCAGTCTGGGGCTACCAGAATCACCTGCGCCTTGTCCCACCTCGCCTTGAGAAGCACCTTGTGGATCAAGGGAAATGGGGGAAAGGCATAGAAGAGGCCTGGGGTCCACGGCCCGAGAAGGCAACCCCTGCAGCGAGCCCCTGCTGAGGGGGCGGGCATTAAATAGTCTCAGCTCAGATTCTCCCTGAGGCAAACAGGTCCCCTGAGGCATGCCCCAGTGGAGAAGAGATCTTCACTACCTCTGGCAGGAGAGACCACCTGTGAGACGCAGCCCCTCATCCAGCTTAGGGCATCAGCCAGGTGTTGGAGGCCCCTGCCACATGAATGGCGAGGAGATCCGCCCAGGCTGCGCATCAGGACCAAATACGGAGAGTTTCGCGCACAGAGGCATGGAGCTGCCCCGCCCTGGCGGTTTAGGTAGTACATGGTCGTGGTGTTGTCCGGCCTGACCTGGAACCTCTGAGCCCATAGAAACGGAGCGAGGCGGTGAGGGCTAGACAAACCGCCGGGCTCCAGCAGGTTGATATGGCATCGACTCCTGAGGGGACCAGAGGCCATGCGCTTGTGCTCCCCCAGATGGGCACCCCAACCCATCAGAGAGGCATCAGTCGACAGCGAGACCGCTATTTGGGGCGACAAACGGGATGCCCTCCTGCAGATGTGCTGAAACGTCCACCACTGGAGAGCGCCCACATCCCTGGGTCACTGTCACTGGCTGATCCAGCAGATCGAAGTGCTGTGACCATTGGCTGGCCAGCCCCCATTGAAGGGGACGCATGCACCAGCGGGCCCAAAGGACCACGCTGGTGCAAGCCGCCATGAGACCCAGGAGGCGCAGGAAGTCCTGGGCAGGGCGCGATTGCCCAACCTGAAATGATTGGGCAAAGGAGGAAAGAAACTCGGCCCTGTCTACCGGGAGCTGTGCTCTGGCTCGTAGAGAGTCAAGCTCTGCCCCAATGAATTGTATCACCTGCTTTGGCATGAGTTCCAACTTGGCCTCGTTGATGAGGAGGCCAACCTGAGAGCAAAACTGGAGGGCCAGATCTCTGGACCGCTCCACTTCAGCTCTGGAGGGGGCTGCAATCAGCCAGTCGTCCAGGTAGGGGTACACCCGGACCCTTTGGCGTCGCAGAAATGCTGTCACCACTGTCATGCATTTGGTGAAGACCCTGGGAGCTAGGGAAAGGCCGAAGGGCATGGCCCGGGACTCGTAAAGGGATCCCTCTGCCTGAAGTGGAGGAATCTCTGGTGGGACGGACGGATTGGGACGTGAAAGAATGCATCCTGAAGGTCCAGAGAACAGAACCACACGCCTCGTTCCAAGGATGGAATGATCTGAGCCAGAGTGACCATCCTGAAGGTTTGAGACCTTAGGAACCTGTTCAGGTCATGTAGGTCGAGAATGGGGCGCCAGCCCCCCATCCATTTTAGGACCAGGAAGTACCTGGACATAAACCCCGGGTCCGGAGGAGGATCCACCACCTTCCTGATCACCTCTTTTTCAAGGAGAGCAGGGCACATCTGTCGAGAGCCGACAGAGGATGCGACCTCAGTAGCTCTCGAGGGGCTATAGCTGGAAGGACGGGCCTGCTCAACTCCAGGGCAGGCCTTTTCCTACCACCTCCAACACCCAACGGTCCGTGGTGATAGCGGACCAGGCGAAAGGAATAGGGAGCCGCTCCCATGGGGGAACTCAGGGGGAGGGATGAGGCTGGGGCGACACCCCTCAACCCGTCACTGAGCAGGCTGAGGAGGGACCGCCAGGGACCTCCTGGGCTTTACCTCCTGCTCCTGTTGAGGAAGCTGCTGGCT
The DNA here is from genome assembly GCA_016271365.2 of Neoceratodus forsteri. Classification (NCBI taxonomy): domain Eukaryota; kingdom Metazoa; phylum Chordata; order Ceratodontiformes; family Ceratodontidae; genus Neoceratodus; species Neoceratodus forsteri. The sequence goes on from CM057449.1 coordinate 827,407,814, forward strand.
TGCTTGGATGCTGCTGAGCCTGCTGGCCCTGATGCTGGTGCTGTTGGTCGGACGCGTACAGGCGCGAAGGACGAAGGGTTGCGTTGCTGCTGTCGTGGCCTTTGTCCTTCTGGGCGGAGGTGACCGAGTCCAGAGTGGCACTGGACTTTTTGATACGCTGGAGGTGACCTTCCACTCCAGGGCCAAAGAGGTCGGTCCCCAAGAAGGGGACATCCGCCAGTTTGTGCTGGGTATCTGCCGTGAAGGTGGATATCCTCAGCCATGCACTGCGGCACATGGCCACCGCGGCCGCAACCAATCTGGCACAGGAATCTCCAATGTCCAGAGCCGTTTGGAGCTGCTGCTTAGCCACTGCCCTACCCTGGTCCCGCACCTGCCGGGTGGTGGTCTGCAGGTTGGCCGGGAGATGAGGGATCACCTCATCCAGGGAGCCCATGAAGGCATGGGAGAAGTGTGCCATCAGCACGGCCGAGCTGGCCTGGCGGAGGCCAAGGGAGGATGCAGCGTACACTTTTGCGCCCGGCATAGTCCAGCTTTTTGGACTCCTTGTTGCGGGGCTTGTCTACGTCCCTAGCGTTCCCAGAACGCCAGAAAATGCTGTCGGTGACCAACCCCTCGGCAGAGGGGTGTTCCGAAAAACCGGGAAAAGAGCTGGTAGGGACCGCATACTTCCTGCCCATCCCGGCCAAAGGCGCAGGACAGGAAGCAGGTAGCTGCCAGAGCTCCAAGGCTGGGCCAACAATGGCTTCAGCCACCGGAAAGGCCTCCGTGGGTGAATCCCCTCGGTCCAGTATCTCTGTCAGGGGATACTTGGCCCGCTTGGATACGGGCTCGAGCTGCATCCTGGTGGACTCAGAGATGAGCCGAAGCAAACCCATGAAAGACAATGGGCTTTCGTCCATCGACTGACCCTTGGAGGGCTCCAGGTCAATGGGCCTGGAGAACAGGGAGGAGTCGTGGTCCAAGTCGGAGGAGTCCGCGAAGAGCTGCCTGGGGCCTGAGCCACCCTCCACCTGCCAAGTACGGTCGGGAGTGAGGGTGACAGACAACCTGTGGGGCAGGCCCTGACCCGACCGAGAGTCCTTGGTCAGAGCCCCCAATTTCGGCTGTGGAGGCGGAGGTTCCACCACAATCGGTGGGGTAGTTGGTTTCGGCTGAACAACTGGCCCAGGCTTGGGCACCTCGGCTACAGCGAGGGGTTGTTTCAGCCACTCAGGTGACGGCCACTTGATGGCCGGAAGGCAATGGCATCGGCTTGTTCCTCGGACAGAAGTAACTGCTGCCACATCAGGTCCTCGTGGCGTCGACAATTTGTGCCGGCTCTCCTCTTCCGAGGAGGAAGACGAGGAAGAGCTGGCGGCACAGTTACCTTGTGCCGCGAGATCCGCTGGTCGCGGATCGCTGACCAAGATGATGTCCGAGACAGATCCTCGCCATGCTTCCGAGGATGGGTCTGGGAAGGGATGGGGACACCCGCCTTCCCTTGGCTCGAAGCCTCAACGGAACTGTGGCACCGGGCGGAGGCAGGTCCTCCGCTCCACCGGGAAACTGGTGAAGAAGGGTTGTCAGCCTCACCAGTCGACAGCCTGTCCGACGGGTCAAGAAAAATCTCGACCGCGTCGACGGGTGTCTCAGCCAGCTGGCCTGACGGGGACGCCGTGAAGCCAGCGGCCTTAGCCGCAACCTCGACCGAAGTCGACAGTCGACTGTACGGGGAAGGGGACCTCTCCCGCTCCCATGAACGCCGACGATGGGACTTACCCTTTGAGTCCTTCTTTTTGGAATGAGAGGAATGTCCCGATGGCCCTCTCCCTTCATGGAAAGGGATTGGCAAAGCTCCTTGAAAGAAGCTGAATACGAGGTACCCAGTGAGAGCGGGATAAATGCCGCAACCGAGGAAGAGGATGATGCGGCCTGAGCCGCCTCCTCCTCGAGGGCAATCATCTGCTCGAGTTGCTCAGCTGAGCCAGCAGCCGCGGTAACTGCCCAACGGGCCTCCTTCGACTTAACCGGGCGGTAGCGCGCGGTGCCCAAGCTGCAACCGGGCAGCGCGTCCTCCAGGACGTTGGCTGAAAACGAACGATATGTACTCGCAGGCCTGCGGGTCGTGTTCTAGGCCGAGGCAGTAGACGCACGTGGAGTGCGGGTCCGTCCTGGACATCTTCTGCCCACAAGGGTACCGTCGAAATCTGGGAGTCGATTTGTCCATCGCAGCCACAAGGGAGAAGGATGACCGAAGTCTTGAAAATTTTAAAATAAGTTTCGGGTGAGCCGAAGAATTAGGATCCAGTCTACATGCAGAGCGTTAAGGAGGGAACCTGAGCTTCCAAGTAGTAAGGAAGATCTGGCGTCATGGGGCGGAGCAGAGTGTTTTACCACCCGGATGGTGGGAGGAGCCAGCTTGAAGACCTTCCGGCAAGATTTAAAGCGGCAAGGAACCTGCCAGACAGTGTGGATGAACAACATATCCATGTCCCTAGAAACAAGCCTCTCTGTCGACGGTGGAAGCTGTCCTGTCGACAAGGCATGCAAACACGCTGTTCCATCAACGGAAGAGGCGCCCTCATTGATGGAGAATAAGCCTCCATCAACGAGAGAACAGCAGAATCATGTCACATCGACAGGAGAAGAGCTCCCATCGACAAGAGAGAGCAAAGAATAATAATAATAATAAAGCTTTATTTATATCATGCCTTTTTAAAATCAAGGCGCCTTACAATATCTAACAACATAATAAATAAAACCGATACATAATCTGAGCTCCTAAAATCACAATATTAGTCAAAATAAATCTTCGCCTATAAATAGGTCTTCAGGACCTTTTAAAATTCCTCCATGGACACACACTGATGAAGTGGACAGGGTAGAGAATTCCAGAGGGTCAAAGCAGCATGCATAAAGGCATGTGCACCCGAAGATTTTTACGAAACCCTTGGAATCTCTAGCAACCCCTCGTGTGCAGAGCAGAGAGATCGCTTAGGGCAGTAAGGAACCAAAAGCTCTTTCAAGTAGTCCGGACCCTGTCTGTGTAGGGCTATGTAAGTCAAAAGACCAGCTTTAAAGGTGATCCACCACTGAATTGGCAGCCAGTGCAGATCACGCAGCACCGGCGAAATATGACCGGCACGAGACGTACCTGTCAATAACCAGACCGCAGCGTTCTGCACCAGCTGCTAGTGGCAGATATCAACCCCAGGAAGCCCTAGATAACGGGAGTTGCAATAATCAAAGCGTGAGGTCACAAAGGCGTGGACCAACGCTGGCAAATCCGTGGGTGGAACAAGGTGCTTAATCCTGGCGATGTTCCTAAGATGGTAAAAGGAAAGTTTGACAACTACCGGTACCTGTGAATGAAGAGTCAGCTCGTCGTCAAAAATCACCCCCAGGTTCCACACCTGTTCAGAGGTAGGGAGCTGGACACCTCCCAGAAATAAACCTGAGGAAAGACCAGCTCCCATCCCCACTATCCTACGACTTGGGTCCACAACCATTACCTCCATCTTCTCCGAATTCAACTTCAGCCAGCTTGAATTCATCCAGCACTGGATTTCAGTGAGGCAGCTATTAAAGACCAAGAGAGCTCTATCCTGGTTGGGTGCACAAAAGACAGGTAGAGCTGGGTATCATCTGCGTAGCAGTGAAACCTCAGCCCATACCTTCTTACAATGTCTCAGAGAGGCAGCATATACACTGCGAACAACATTGGGGACAACACTGAGCCCTGGGGAACCCCACATGAGAGAGAGACTGGGCAAGAAGAATTTATCCCCGACACCACTCTCTTAGAGTTCTGTCAGTGAGGAAAGATCTAAACCATCTGAGGACTGTACCTGACAGGCCACAGATGAATTCCAGGCATGCGAGAAGTACCCCCATGGTCCACAGTGTCAAAGGCTGATGAGAATGGAACGATTCTTCTGATCTCTAGCCATCAGGAGATCATTCAGCACCTGAACCAGCGTTGTCTCTGTTCTATGCCTCTTTCGAAAACCAGACTGGCGTGGTTCATAGATGTCATGGATGATTAAATGGTTTTCCAATTGAGCAGCCACTACTTTCTCAATAATCTTCCCAATGAAGGGAAGATTAGAGATCGGTCTGTAGTTAGCAAAGCAGCCTGGGTCCGAGGAAGCTTTCTTCAGGAGGGGTGTCACCACCGCCTCCTTCAGGGAGCTAGGAAACTCATCCATATCCAAGGAGCACCAGACTATCTGTGCTAGGAAAGGGCTGATGATATCAAGACAAACCCTTGTCAGGGAAGTTAGGCCTGGATCCAGACTACAGCAAATAGGGTGCATACTATGGATAATCCTCATGACATCTATGAACTCAGGCCAGTCAAAGGAACTCCAGGGGTGACCGGAGGATGCGACCAAATGCCGATCAGTAGCTTCTCCCATACAGGAAGCAGGCTGGAGCCCTGCCCTGATGTCGGCCACTTTATCTGCAAAGAAGCGAGCAAGTTCATCTCACTCAACTTGTGAAAAGGCTTTCTGAACCTGAAGACAGGCTGGGCTGCACAGTCTGTCAACAGTTCGAAAAAGCTGAGCCGGTCGGTTCTGAGCAGCCGCAATCTCCCTGGACAGGAACTCTCCCTTCTTACGAGAGACTGCAGAATGATAGAGTTGATAGTGTTCCATCAATCTAAGATGGTCGGCATCAAGGGCACTTCTCCGCCAACGACGCTCTAACCTTCGTCCTTGTCGCCGCACCTCCCTAAAGGTCCCATCAAACCATGGAGACAGAGGTCGAAGGGGGAGAAGACGAACACGGACAGAAGCAATTTGATCAAGAGCCGAGGAGATAGCCCTATTATAAGCCAACACCAAGGCATCTGATCATCGCTTGCTCCAGAAAACTCCGATAGGTCAAGCACCACTGCCAGGCCCATAGAGTTAACATCTCGCAAAGAGCGGTACCTAACCATCTCCACAGGGGTAGGCCTACAAGGGAGGGGGTGCAAAAACTGAACCCCACAGTGTAATGATCAGACCAACTGACAGGTTCCACCCCCATGTCAGAGGCCTCAATCCCCAGGAGGAAAACCAAGTCCAAGGAGTGACCACTCTTATGAGTGGCAGAAGTAACCACTTGTGTGAGGCTCAAAGAAGTCATTAATTGGTGGAAGTGTCCAAACTGCGAGAGTTTGTCATCGACCTAGGCATTGAAGTCACCCAGGACCATCAGCCTGGGTGACTCAAATGCCATGTCAATGACGAAGTCAGCTACTTCCTGTAGAAAATGTTTCTCATCACCTGGAAGACAGTAAATGAGAACAATTCTACAACCCACACCAGCCACTACAGTACACTCGAAGGACTCAGCCCCCTCCTTCTGGTACATCTGTAAGGCCCAGTTAGGTCTTGAAACAGGCATGGCCCCACAGTCCAGCCTTGGTGTAACACCCCAGTACCAGCTGGAACTGCTGCCTCCAAAACTGGACCAGCATTTTCGTCCAGCCAGGTCTTGGTAATGCAAGCTAGATCCACAGACTCCACAAGATCTGCAATAACTGCAGTCTTATTTCTTATGGATCTGGCATTGAACAACACCGCCCGGGTTGGACGGGTCTCTGGAGCGGTACAGACCACTTGCCCAGTACCATTAATAGTAGTGGTGCCCTTGGGTATGGAAATCAGGCAAGAATGACCTCGCTCCAGAGTCCATTTTGACCCAGGGCGTCTTCTGGTTTCCACTACCCCAATACGATATATCCGCTCATTTGTCCTCCATTGTTCGCTACCTCCAAAACCCCTCCTTCCCCTCCGCACAATCCCCAGCACTCTACAGCGTTGGTAAGTTGACAACTGTAATGGCAAGGGGGAGAAAGGGCAGAGGGTGTGAAGAACAGAGGACGAATAGCGTACGACCGTGGTGGCAGGCCCTCTACATATATTAAAAACCCCACACCCACACAACTAAACCCAGCAAAACAAAAATATAAACAACCCAAAAACCAAATAAAATGCAAAAACATATTAAATCAAACAAAATAAAAATCCAAATAAATAATGTCCAAATAATCAGATGTCCAAAAATGTCCAGAAATTACTGCGTATTTAAAACAAGAGAGACTCTCACCCTCCCTCAGTTCTACAGCAAAATCAAGGAATGCAAGTCTCCCTATAGTCTCGATAAATCAGTGTTTAAAAACAAAATAAAGACTTTCAATCCAACAGAGAGAACCCTTTAAAGGTAGCAAGAGGGGCTCTCAACCCCTCCCAGTCTAATCTCCAAAAAATTCCTCCCAGAGACCAATTCTTCTTCAATCCTTGCCAGAAAACACTCCGATATTCAGGCCAAGACACCCAAGTCAGGGTCAAACTGAAGGGCCGTGCTCAGAAATAAGGCCCTGAGAGGGAAGCAATTGCTCCCACCACAGAGAAACCTTAGGAACCCCCAAATAAGGGAACTCCACCACCATACAGCCCCCAGGAGTTCCTTCTGAAGCACAACCCAAAATTCTGCCATGATCCCTACTCGGGAGCCATGGCCCAGCAATTCCCCGTGAACACATGTCGTCGATGGGGGAAGCAACCCCGTCGATGAGGAACATTCCGTTGATGGGGCAACACAGCCCGGTGACGGGAGATGTTCAGAAACAAGCTCAGTCAACGTGACAAGGCCTGAAGATAAAACAAGCCCAGCAGGCTCAGTCGACGGGGGGGGGGCAGCTCCGATGACAAGGAACGCTCCGTCAACAATGGAGGAGCCACCGTCGAAGTAAGGCAGAGAGAGTGTGAGGAGTGCGAATCCTGCTCCCTCCTATGCCCGGAACGAGTGCCCTTGACCGAGAAGCCTTTAAGGCGGCCCCTGAGGTCTGTTCTAGCCTGTCTGGATATTCAGCCATGAGTAAGTCCCAAGGCCCAGCAAGAGAGCCTGGGCCAGCGAGCAGCATGGGTGCTATGAGCAAGGAGGGCCACAGGCACTGTGAGGAGCACAGGCCCAGCCTAGTTGAAGTAGAACAGCCAGGGCCTGGGAATAGTACACAGACCCAGGACCAGAAGCAGGAGCCGGTGGTGCAGCAAGTGGTGCACAGACCCCGGTCCTGGAAGCAGAAGAGCCAGGGCCTGGGAGTGTTCCACAGGCCTGGCAGAGAGAAGCAAAATCGGGCTGGGATGTTAACAGCAGCCCTAGTGAATCCCCAGACCCAGCAAGAGTGCCTGGGCCAGGGAGCAGTAGGTGTACCGGGAGCTCTAATGGAACACCGGGCCTGCTGTATAAAAGAAGTCTGGGGGTACTGTGAGTAGGTCACAGGCCCAGAACAGAAGGTAGAACAATCGGTTCAAGTTCGAGTCAAAGACTGCAACCCAAGAGGTCAGGAGAGCGGACTGTGCGGGCTGAAGCCAGCAGGAAAATGAACAGAGGGTACTGGGGGCTGCCCATTCTTATACACATCCACATGAAGTGATGTCGTGTGGGCGGCCCCCATAGAAGACTGCTAGAAGAAGCTGCCGTGTAACAGCACCACCTGGTAGATACTCCCATAAGTAATGACTTACTGCAAGAGACCACTCCGTAGAAGATCTACAGTTACAGATGAGTAACTTGTTTTTCTAGTGCCATCAATATGGTGTACTTATCCACACTTCTAGCAGACTCCTAGCAGTTCTCCTGGGAGAAAAGGGAAAGGGGCACGCCCCCTACTTGGGAAAAAGTGATTGGAGAACTGAGGCCCCAAAACCAGCATCCCGGCATGACTCAAGGTTAATGTGGTAATGGGAGATGAAGGTGTGCACGGACTTCCAGGTAGCAGTCCTGCAGATCTCCTGGATACGGACGTCCATGGAAGCAGCCACCGAGGCAGTGGTATGTCTGGTGGAATGAGCCCAAAGCCTTACGGGAGGCTCCCTGCCAGCCAACCTATAGTAGAGATCGATGCAGGAAACAATCCACCTGCCAATCGTCCGCTTAGCTTTCGGTCTGCCAGGTGCAGCTTCAGCACAGGTGACAAAGAGCTGGAGAACCTGTCCCCGAACTCCAGCTGTGCACACCATATAATAAGTGAGCACTCACCTCAGGTCCAGAGTGGATCCTGTGCTCAGTGCGACGGGGCTGACTAGGACCCTGTCCCAGTTGTTATGGAGACACTGAATGCAGGGATCTGTTCTGTTCTTCCCTTTCCTGTCTCTTCTCTGTCTGACTGCCCACTCTCATGGCCCCACACTGGGGGATAAGCCAGGCCAGGTTACTGTCGACTGGGGTGGGGGGTGGGAGCGGAGTCCCGGCAGGGAGATCAGGAAGAAGAAGACCTCCCCAAAAAAAAGTAAGTTCCAAGGTCGAAGGGGGTTCACTAACCGGAGGGGACAAGTGGTCCAAGCCCCTGAATAAGCACTCACCCACCTTCTCCTCAGCCACTATTGGCATACTGGCCTGCACCCGATATGCAGAGATGGCAGCCAGGTGCACCCTGAGGGTTGTCGACTGGAGTCCCAGCTGGGAGAGGGACCAGAGATACTGCAAGACACTCGCCACAGGGCAGGACAAGGGGTCTAGCTCCTTGCCTTGACACCAAATGGAAAACCGTTTCCACTTGAAGGCATAGCACTTACAAGTCAACTCCTTTCAAGAGGCCTCCACAACATGGAAGACCTCGTGAGTGGACCCAAAGCCTGGAACTCTAGCTGCTCAGGAACCAGGCTTTCAGGTACACTGACTGAAGGTCCGGGTGAAGAACCTTCCCCAGAGAGCATGACAGCAGATCCAGATGGAGAGAGAGAGAGAGAGAGACACACACACGTCCAGAGGCCTGCTGCTGAGGCTGAGGAGATCAGGGTACCAAAACTGGTGCAGCCAGTCCGAAGCAACCAGGATTACCTGTGCCTTTGTCCCTCCACACCATGAGCAGAAACCTGTGGATCAGGGGGAATGAAAGGTCGGCACACAGGAGGACCTGTGTCCAGGGCCTCATGAAGGCATACCCCGCTACAGTGTCCAACACTGAAGGGGACAGCACAGAACAGCCTCAGCTTTGTGTTCTCCCTGGAGGCAAAGAAAGGTCAACCTGGGGAGTGCCCCATTGGGCAAAGAGACGGTCGACCACCTCCTGGTGAAGAGACTACTCATGAGATGCCTTGCCCACTCAGCTGAGGGTGTTCGCTAGCTTGTTGGAGACACCGAACACATGAATTGTCAAAGTTGGCATCTAAGCTGTGCACGAGGGTCCATATGCAGAGAGCTTCCCAGTATAAAGGTAGGGAGTGTGTCCCGTCCTGCTTGTTGGGATAGTACATGGACGTCATGTCCGTAAGACTTGGGTAACCTGACCACGAACATGGGGAGCGAATGCTGTTAGAGCCAGGCACACTGCCTGGAGTTCCAGCAGGTTGATGTGGCAGCGAGACTCCTTGTAGTTCCAGAGCCCATGAACTCGGTGGTCTCCCAAGTGAGGACCCCACCCAGTCAGGGAGGCATTGGTTGTTAGAGTGACTGATGGCCCTGGGTGGATGAAAGGGACTCCTTCCTGGAGATGGTCTGGGACTAGCTACAACTGGATGGCATCTCACATCTTTGGAGTCACCGAGACCAAGTGGTTGAAGTGATTGTGATGCTGAGACCATTGCCTGGCTAGCCCCCACTTGAGGGGGCACATGCTCCAGTGGACCACGCTGGTGCATGTTGCCATGAAGCCCTATAGGTGCAGGAAGTCCCGGGTAGGGCTCAACTGCCCAACCTGAAATGAGTGGGCAAAGGAGGAAAGATGCTCCATATGGTCTGCTAGTAACTGGGCAAGGGCCTGGCGGGAGTCGAGCTTTGCTCCGATGAACTGAATCACCCGAGATGAAACCAGTTCCAATTTGGCCTCGTTGACCAGGAGGCTGAGAGCCAAGCAGGATTGGGGGGGTCAGATCTCGAGACCTCTCCAGGTCCAACCAGGAGGACCCTGCAGTCAGCTAGTTGTCCAGATAAGAATACACCTGAACTCCCCGAATCTCAGAACGGCTGGCACCACTGCGATGCACTTGCTGAAGACTCTGGGCACTGAAGACAAGCCGAGCGGCATGGCCTGGAACTCATACAATGCCCCCTCCACAAAAAGAACCATAGGAACCGTTGGTGGGACGGATGGATGGGGACGTGGAAGAAGGCATCATGAAGGTCCAAAGAGCAGAACCACATGTTCTGATCGAGAGATGGGATGATATGGTTCAAAGTGACCATACGGAACTTGTGTGACTGCATAAACTGGCTGAGGTCATGCAGATCCAGAATGGGGTGCCAACCCCCACCCGCAAACGTCTGCTTTGGGACCAGTAAGTACCTGGACATGAACCCAGGGCTGGGTGCGGCATCCAGGACATGGATCACTGCCTCCTTCTGGAGAAGGAGGCAAATGTCATCTCACAGGGCAGACATCATGTCCGGGGACACTGCGTCTTCCAGTGAGACATGGGCTCGGCTGTATGGAGTAAAAAACAGGTTACTCACCTGTAACAGTAATTCTAGGAGTGGTATATGTTGTTCATCCACACTCTTTGGCATGTCCCCTTCCACTTTAAATCTTGCCGGAAGTCTTCAAGCTGGCTCCACCCACCCACCTGGGTGGTAAATACCTCGGCTCCGCCCCATGGCGCCAGATCTTAGCCCGCTGGAAGCAAGGTGATGCGCCTAAAGCCAGGGAAGTCGGGTGGGTGCGTGTGGATGAACAACATATACCACTCCAAGAACTACTGTTACAGGTGAGTAACTTGTTTTTCTAGGAGCGTGGATATGTTGTTCATCCACACTCTTTGGCAGACTCCTAGCAGTTCTCCAGGAGGAGGGAGGCAAGGCGAACACTCCCTGCTTAGGAAACAGATTGGAGAACCAAGGCCCCAAAACCAGCATCCCAACGTGACTCAAGGTCGCTGTGGTCATGGGTAATGAAGGTGTTTGCTAACTTCCAGGTAGCAGCCTGACAGATTTCCTGGATAGAGATGTCCCCGGAAGCAGCCACCAATGCAGCAGTATGGTGGGAAGAATGAGCTCTTATCCCTCTGGGAGGCTCCTTGCCCGCCAACTCATAGTACAGACCTATGCATGATGTAATCCATCTTGCAATGCTCCGTTTGGCTGCAGGTCTGCCAGAAGCAGCTTCAGCGTAGGTGACAAACAGCGGTCGAACCTCTCCCTGAATTTCCACCGTCCTCTCCTTGTAGTAGGAGAGAGCACGCCTAAGGTCCAGGGTATGGAGCCTGTACTCGGCATCCGAGGTGTAGACAGGGTAATATACCGGCTGAGTCAACACCTGGTTAAGGTGAAACTCTGACACCACCTTTGGAAGGAATTTCGGGTGGGGGCTCAGGACAACTCTGTCCCTGTGAAAGACCAGATAAGGGGAGTCCACCAAAAGCGCCTGGAACTCCCCTGTCCTTCTGGCTGACATGATAGCCACCAGGAAGGCAGTCTTCCATGACAAGTGTGAGAGCTCACACTTGTGCATGGGTTCAATGGCTTGTCCATGAGCTTTGCCAAACCAGCAGAAGATCCCACGGAGGTGGAGGTTCACGACCGGAGGGATATGTGATCCAGGCCTCGAAGCGCCCACCACTGTCTCCTGTGCCATCGCACGACTGACCGCCGCGCTCGTAAGCAGAGATGGCTGCCAGGTGCACCCTAAGGGTCGATGGACAAGACCCCTTTGGAGAGAGACCAAAGGTAGTCTAAAATGTGAGCCAGAGCAGGATAAGGGTCCAGACTTCATTTCTGACACCAAATGGAAAACCTTTTCCATTTGGAGGCATAACATTTCCTGGTAGATTCCTTATGAGATGCCTCCACCACAGTGTAGACATCCTCGGAAAGACCCAGAGCCTGGAACTCTAGCCGCTCGGGTACCAGGCTGTGAGGTGCAGGGAATGAAAGTCTGGGTGGAATACCTTCCCCTGGTTCAATGATATCAGGTCCGGGCGTGTACAAAGCTACCCTGGGGCCCTGCAGCTGAGGCTGAGGATATCTGGATACCAGAACTGGCAGGGCCAATCTGTGACTACCAGGATCACCTTCACCTTGTCCCTCCTCACCTTGAATAACACCTTGTGGATCAAGGGCAATCGAGGGAAGGCGTAGAGGAGGCTGAGGTCCACGGCCTCAAGAAAGCATCCCCCTGCAGCGAGCCCTGTTGCGGGGGGCGGGCATGGTGCAGCCTCAGCTTGGTGTTCTCCCTGGAGGCAAACAGGTCCACCAACGGTTTGCCCCAATGGGAGAACAGATTGTAAGCTACCTCTGGATGGAGAGACCACTCATGGGATGTCTGGCCTATGCGGCTGACAGCATCTGCCAGTTAGTTCGAGACCCTTGCCACATGGATGGCAAGAAGATCCGCCTCCAACCGGTTGACGAAGGTCCAGATCCGGAACGCCTCCTTGCATAGCAGACGAGAGTGCGTGCTGCCCTGTTTGTTGAAGTAGTACATGGTCGTGGTATTGTCCGTCTGGACTTGAACCACTTGACCCCGGAGCTGAGGAGCGAAAGCTGACAGTGCCAGTCTGACTGCTCTGAGCTCTAGCAGGTTGATGTGGCAACGGGACTCATCAGGGGTCCAGAACCCGTGGGCTCTGTGGTCCCCCATATGGGCTCCCCAGACCATGAGAGAGGCATCAATTGTGAGGACGACAGTCGGCTCGGGGCGGACAAACGTGATCCCTTCCTGCAGATGACTTGGGATGGTCCACTACTGGAGAGCATCCCACATCTTCTGGGTGACAGTGACCAGCTGGTCGAAAAGACCCTGACGCCGAGTCCACTGAGTGGCCAGCTCCCACTGGAGGGGGCACACGTGCAATCTGGCCCAACGGACCACTGAGGTGCACGCCGCCATGCAATCCAGAAGGCACAGGAAGTCCCGGGCAGGGCGCAAGTGCCCAACCAGAAATGACAGGTCAAAGGAGGAAAGAACCTCCGCCCTGTCCGCCGGAAGCCGAGCTCTGACTTGATGAAAGTCGAGCTCTGCCGCGATAAAGCCCATCACCTGAGTGGGCACGAATTCCGACTTGGCCTCGTTGATCAGGAGGCCTAACTGGGAACAGGTTCGGAGGGCCAGGTCCCTGGACCTCTCCACCTCCTGCAGGAAGGAACCTGACAGGAGTCAATCGTCGAGGTAGGGGTATATCCGAACCCCTTAACGCCCTAAATGGGCTGCCACCACTGCAATGCATTTGGTGAAGACCCGAGGGGCCGATGACAGGCCGAACGGCATGGCTCGGAACTCGTACAGGGTCCCTTCGACCCTGAAGCTGAGGAACCGTTGGTGGGACGGACAGATTAGGATGTGAAAGAACGCGTCCTGTAGATCCAGTGAACAGAACCACATGTTTCGCTCCAGAGACGGTATGATCCGGTTCAGAGATACCATCTGGAAGGTGCGAGACCTGAGATATTGATTCAGGTCGTGGAGATCTAGGATGGGGCGCCAACCCCCTGTCCGCTTGGGCACCAGGAAGTACCTGGACATGAAGCCTGGGTCTGTAGGAGGACCTGGCACTGGAGCTACCGCCTCCTTGCGGAGGAGCTGAGCAATGTCATCCCGAAGGGCCGACTGAGTGCCAACTGAGATCCTTTCCTCCCGTGGGGCATGGGCTCGGCAAGGAGGGTACTGCTCGAACTCTAGAGGCAGTCCCTGACTGACCCCTTCCAGGACCCACCTGTCCGGAGTGATACCGGACCAGGCGGAAAGAAAGTGGCGGAGCTGGACCCCCCACGGGAGGACCTAGAACTAGCGTGACGGAGTAGGGGTGGCCACCCCCGATCCGTCACTGCGTAGACTTAGAGGAGGAGGCGGCTCATGGACTGGCACCTCGGCCTCCTTTGTGAGGCTGTTGGGGACCCTGCTTGGACCTAGAGTGCCAAGCTTGAGTCTGCTGTTGCTGCTGATGCTGCTGACCTCCCTGGAAGGGGGGCTGTCTAGCTGCAGGAGAAGAGTGCCGAAAAGGCTTCTTCTTGCGCTTCTGCTGGTTCTTGCCTAAAGAACCCTTTGCAGAAGTGGCATCCAAGGTGACATTGGACTGCTCTATGTGCTGGAGGTGACCTGCCACTCCCAGACCGAAGAGGTTGGTGCCAAGGAAGGGCACGTCAGCTAACTTGTGCTGAGTATCAGCCAGAAGAGAGGATAATCTCAGATAGGCCCTGCGGCGAGTGGCCACTGTGGCTGCTAGTGAACGGGCACAGGAATCTCCAATGTCCAAAGCTGTCTGGAGCTGCTGTTTTGCAACACCATGGCCCTGGTCACAGACTTGCTTAACCGTGGTCTGAAAGTCCGCTGGGAGATGAGGGAGGACTTCATCTAGTGACCCCAAGAGGGCATGAGAGAAGTGTGCCATGATCACTGCCGAGCTGGACTGACGAAGGCCCAAGGAGGAGGCTGCATATACCTTCCGGGCAGAATGGTCCATATTTTTGGACTCCTTGTCTGGAGGGCGGTCAGTATTGCTGAGCTACTTGTGCGTCTAAACACTGAGGCAGTCACAAGGCCCTCGGCCGAGGGATGCTCAGTGAAGCCCGTTAAGGACCCCATGGGCACAGCGTACTTGCGAGTCACGTGGGCAGTCAGAGCTCGGCAAGAGGCAGGGCACTGCCATAGCTCAAGGGCCGGGCCAACAATGGCTCCGGCCACTGGGAAGGCCTCAGTCGGGGTATTCCCCCTCTTAAGGATATCCATGACAGGATATTCCACCTTCTTTTGGATAGGTTCCAAGGGGATACTGGAGGACTCTGAAATAAGTCGAAGTATGCCCTGGAAAGAGGAAGGACCTTCCTCCAGGCCTGTCACTGACAACTCATCATCAGGGTGTGAAGACCAGTGGTATCCGAGTCCGAGGAGTCGGGATACAGGGGTCTCTCGCCTATGTCCCCTTCAATACGCCGAGGGCGATCAGGGCCAACAGTGATGGACAGACGAAGAAGCAGGCCCGTATCTGTCCGATCCTCCTTCGAGGGACCCCTCCCTGAGACTGCTTAGGCGGTGGCTCCACCAGAATTGGTGGGGAGACCGGAATAGGCAGAACAGGAATGCGTGCCCGTCCTACCGGAGGGAGAACTGGAGTCTTCAGTTCTGGAGGTGTCTGTGTAGGCCTAAGAGGCTGGGGCCAAGTAATGGCCGGTGGAGCCGGCTTTTGACTGGTCAGAATTAGCTGTTGCCACATGAGGTCCTCTTAACATCGACGAAGCTTCTTTCGAAGTCCCTCCTCGTCCGAGGAGGATGAGGATCGGAGGAGGCGGCTCTTCCAGGAGCGTTTGTAACCTTTTTTCGGTTTTTCGACCGACAGGGTCCTAGTCCTCGATCGAGAGAGACAGTGTCGGCTCTGTCGATCAGGGAGAGGCCATATTCAGTGAAAACCGAGGTTCCGGCTCCTGTCCCTCGATCGGGATACCCGAAGAATGGGTCTCCTCATCAGGGAAGAAAAGGATGGGTGTCCTCTCCAAGGAGTCGTTGACCGGGGTCAGCAACAACAGCTCGATCTGGTCGAGAGAAATCTCGGCCGGTTCTGCCGTATCCTCGGCCTCAGTGGCTCGGCCTGACAGAAAGTCCAAGAAGCCGGCAGCCGAGTAATCTATCTCGACTGAGGTTGAGACCGCCAGGTCCTGAGAATCTGACCGCTCTCGGTCCCAGGAACGTCTTCGTCGGGCAAAAGCAGATTTAGGGTCCTTGTCCCTTTTCTTAGGGCAAGAGGAGTGCGAGCCTGAGGGCGCCTCCACTTGGTAGGGAGAGACTAGCACAGCTCCCAAAAGGACCCAGTGAAAGTGGAGCCCAGGTTAAGTGGCACAACAAAACTCTGGCTGGCTGAAGCTTGAGCAGCTTCCCCTTCGAAAGCCGCCATGTGTTCAAGCTGATCGGCGAATCCTGCGACCGCAGAAACCGCCTACCTGTCCTCCTTCGACTTCACTGGTGGATTGCGAAGCTCCGCTCTCCCTAGCTTTAGGCGCACCTTGCAGTTGTCCAGGACATTGGGATGGAAGGCCAGCCAAATGGTGCAAGAGGTGGTGTCATGCACTACACCCAAGCAATAAACGGACGAGAGGTGGGGATCAGTGTGCAACATTTTCTGTCTGCAAGGATATCGGCGAAACCCAGGGGACGACTTGTCCTCCATATCCGATGCGCTTGGATCGGAATCGTAAACTCTTACGAGTTTCAAAGAAAGCAAATGCGGTGAAAACCGTCGATTAGAATCCAAGGCCTACAGCACTGCAGACGTAGCACGAGGGAACCTAAATCTTCCAGCAAAAAGGAAGGTCTGGCGTCATGGGGCGGAGCCGAGGTATTTACCACCTGGGAGGGTGGGAGGAGCCAGCTTTAAGACTTCCGGCAAGATTTAAAGTGGAAGAGAACATGCCAAAGAGTGTGGATGAACAACATATCCACGCTCCTAGAACCTCAAATTCCGAGAGGCAGACCGCTACAGACCACCTCGAGGATCCACCTGTCGGTAGTAATGGCAGATCAGCCGGAAACGAACTGAAGGAGCCAACCCCCCATGGGAGGGCTTGGGGCAGGTAGGACGGACAGAGGAAGGTCACCTCAACCCATCACTACGCAGGCTGTGAGGCAGAAGAGGGACTGGCCAAGCAGGCCACCTGTCCTCTCCCTCTAGACTGTCTGGCAGCCAAGGCAGAAGGCTTCGACTAAGGCCACCAGGCCTGCTGCTGCTGTAGCTGTGCTGCCAGGGCCGGCTGAGGATGGCTGGCAGGGGTAGAGGTGGGCTGAAATAAAGGGATTCTTCGGTTTGGCCCCCTTATCCCTCTGGGCGGAGGTGACTGAATCTAGGGTAACACTGGGCTTTTCAACACAAGTGAGATGTCAGTTGACCGCCCAGAAGAGATTTACCCAGGAAGGGTATGTCCGCCAACTTGTACTGCAGCATTTGCCTACCAAAGGCCCAAGGAGGGCGATGAATAGACCTTCATGGCCGCATGGTCCTACTTCTTGGACTCCTTGTCGGGAGGTTTGTCCATATCACTGACATTGCTTGGGCAGCAAAAGACTGAGTTTGCCACCAAGCATTCTATAGAAGGATGGTTGGTGAACCTGGATAATGACCCAGTGGGGACCGCATACAGTAGAGTTAAGTAAGAACCTGCCGTAACAGTAGATCTTTGAGAGGAGCTCTTGCAGCAGGGAACACGAGTAGGACTAAAGCCACCAGGACCACACAGAGAACTTCTAGAAAGCAGTCTGTCACAGGGGACCGCCCCCACCGATGTCAGCACACTGACGTCTGCCTATCCTATTAAGGGGGCAGTCCCCCACACCTACTCAGTTCACCCGCCAGAGACTCCAAACAGGTGACGAAAAAGGACAACCGAGACAGCTGTTCAGGGCCAAGGAAAAGGCATAAGCAGAAGATGTACAAAGGAGGAAAAAATTAACAGGGTGGAGGGGGAGCAGCGCCTGCTGCAACAGCTCCTCTCGAAGATCTACTGTTTATTTCACACCAGAAAACTCCAGGCCCTGGATCGAGCAAGCAGAAAAAAACGATTACTCACCTGTAACAGTAGTTCTAGGAGTGGTATAAGACATTCATCCACACTTCTGGCAGTTGCCTTTCCCTTTAAGACTCACCGGAAACATCTTCAAGCTGGCTCCTCCCACCCACCCAGGTACGAACTCCCTTGGCTCCGCCCCATGACACCAGATCTTGCCCCGTGGAAGCAGTGTTGTGTGCCAAAGCAAGGTGAGGTCAGGTGGGTCTGTGTGAACATCACAACTCCTAGAAAGTACAGTTGCGTCAGAACTTACTGTAACAGTAGATCTTCGAGAGTATCTCTTGCAGCATGATGTAACACATGAGATATCAGCCGCAGGGGTCATTTCCTCTGGATGACTTAACAGTCGACCCTGGGACCTCCCCTAATGTCACCACGTGGTGTCAATATGGCACATATAAAAGGGTGATGTCCCAGCTACTCCTCAGTTCTCTTCCATCCTAGCGACCAAATGAGAAAACCTTTCTCAGGCCTCTGATGGAAACCGAGGAGGAAAATAAGGCAGATGCTCATGGAGTTGTAAAAGGACATGAGCAAGGCACCCTTCTGAAGCAACAGTAAGGGGGAAGGCGGGTGGGGCAGCATGACCTGCTGCAAGAGATACTCTTGAAGATCTACTGTTATAGTAAGTTCATATGCAACTGTACTATCTTCTTTGAGACAATCTCTTGCAGCAGGTATTAACACATGGGAAGATTCCCAAGCAGTTATGCCAAGTGGAGGAGGACGTGAACCATTAGGACTTTAGGACAGGAGGCCTTGTACATCAGCCCGTACAAAAGCGGTCCACTTCCTGGAAGCAATGTCTAGACTATAATGTTTGTACAGTATACCTCGCGGTGGCTTCGCAAATTTCTAAGGCAGAGACGCCCCGGAGACATGCCATGGAGGCAGCCATGCCTCTGGTGGAATGGGGTTGTACAACCCCTGTGAGAGGTCTGTCATATTTTGTATAGATAAACAAAATGCAGTTGGCCAACCATGTGGACAAGCACTGCTTTGAAATCTGAACGCCCTGGTTTCCAGGGCCGAAAGAGACAAAACGTTGCTCAGTTTTTCACAACTGTGAAGTGCGAAGAAGATAAATTCCCATTGTTCTATGCACACTGAGACTATGAAGCAGCGATTCCCCTGGATTTGCAGGCTCCGCATTGTACACTGGTAAGTGGATAGCCTTATAAAGTAAATTAAGAAAACAACCTTTGGCAAAAATGACAGGTTTGTGCATAAAAACACCATATCGTAAGGGCCCCGTGTTTTCTGCAATTCTGCGATTGCAGCAGTGGCCGCAGAAATCAGTGCTTGCTGCAGAAATCGGGAAAACCAGCCACACAGCCGCAGAAATGCTAGTTATGCTATGTGATCACACAAGGCACGGGCCTAGCTATTGACATATTAAGTATGCCATGGCATGCATGCTCATTAAAAGGGGCAGCAAACTGATGCCATCTGCTACAAAGCCAAAAAGCTAGTGGCTGCATGGCATCTTGACTCGTGCTGGCTCTTGTTACATAACTCCATCCATCCAGTATTGTGTGTGTGTGTGTGGGGGGTGTTACTGACATAAGAGTACCCGAGCTTGATTAGGTCCATGGCAGTTATAATTTGCTGCTGTGTAGGTGTGGGTAGCTCAGCCATGTTAATTTTTCATTGTGAGGCTGCTCACGGTGCATGCTGAATCCTTGGAAAATGAATTTGGAAGGATGAACTGGAAGGCGAGCTATAGTCAAGAAGTGAGAAGATTCAGTGGTGCCCATGGAGGTGGAATCAATCTCTGTGTGGTGACAGGCATTAGAGGAGGAGCTGATTGCAGAAACATAGGGCTGGCAGCAGACTGAGCAAAGAACTCGGTCCCCACTGGTGGACAACAATCTCAGTTTTGATTTGTGGGCCACAGTTATGTAACTGCAAGTGTGAGAGCAATTTATTTGCAGATTTGAACCTGCAGCCTAAGTGGTGGCATCAAGTCCAATTCTTAAGGAGGGTGAAGTTGCCCAGCTGCTGCAGAGTTCGGGGACCAGGGTATACTAGAACTGGAGCAAGCAGGTATGGAAAAAAATGGAATGGAGAGTTTGACTGCTGCTATACATAAGTGAAATATATTGTATTTAGTGGAGTACTTTACTGTATAGAATTCCATCCCTTTCAAAATGCTGTTGTACCACAGTTCAAAGATCATGGAATGCGATTCTACCCTACTGTGGTAGAACAACATTCCAGAACCTCTAGAGACTGCAAGAGTCAGTTTAATTTTGAAAGAAAAAGAACTCACAAACACATATTTCACACAGTACTATACACTATAAAAAATACTGGATGAGCAACTCTATGCACAACCAGTGTGTTTTGCCACCTCGGGGTTCTGATTCCCATGGACCTCTCAAGCTTCACTCTTGAGGTCAGAAAGAATCAGAACCCCTCTGTTGCAGAACACACTGGTTGTGCATAGTTGCCCATCCAGTATTCTCTATGAGGGTCACTACCTGAAGAACACCACAACCCCCTGAGTTGTGAGAAGAGAACATGCTAACCAAGGTTACTTGCACAGCTTAATATGTTGCCTGCATTTTTTTAGTGTCCCCAAAACAAAAATCAGGAGTCAACAAATCCTACAGACAATGCAAGTTGCACGCTCCTTCATTGTTCTAGAAAGACAATTCCCACCCACCCCCAACACACAGATTTGCACACTGCACTCAACATGTTTGTGCAAGGTAGTTGGGGTATTACAAGTTTAAAAAAATTATAATCTAAAAGAACACTGATCAAAATCAGAAAAAAATGGCTTTCAAGTTGGAGTCCCTTTTTATATCTGCAAAATGTAAATCTAAACCAGAAGAAATCCAAGCAGATTTTGCCTTCTGTGTGGTTTTAGCTAAGTGTGTATGTCCACTTCTGATTATAACCTACAAGAACAGCAAAGGCCACCAATTTCCAGAAGAACAGATAAGCCTTCAAATTCGGGGTGGGAGGGAAAATTCATTAAAAGACAACACTGATGCCCATGCTGTGCCAGGCTTGGGTTACTGCAGTTTAATATTTGTAGTAAGACGACTACATATTGTTAAATGGGCTGCTGTTCAACTTTCAGTGTAGCAGAGTGGTTGCACGAAGGCAGTCAAAGGGTTAACTAAGACTTAATCCCTTTGAAGGTATGCTATTTAGCCACAATTTATCTGTCGCAGAATGGCCACAGAATCAGCAGTTCTGCCGCAGAAAGTATGAGGTCCTGCCGCAGAATGTAGGCCCACTTTGCTGCAGTAAACACGGGGCCCTGCCGATCGTTATGAAATTGCAGGTAGGGAGGCTTGCACATTAGTGCCTGTAATTCTGAAATATGTCTTTCAAGCATAATGGCAACTAAAAATATAGTTTTCCAAGAAAGATAACAGAGTTCGCTGGAGTCAGCGGGCTCAAAAGGACTCGAGTAAATTTTTCAAGCACAAAATTCAAATCCCACACAGGGACTGGATCCCGGATAGGGGGATGAAGGTGCAGAATGAACGACCCGTGTTCGGGAATGAGCATGGGCCGCTGGAGGTCGTAGGGGGCAGAGCTGGACGGAGTGGCCGAAAGGCAGCTCTCCTCTCTAGGGAGGGAAGGTGGCATCCCTCAGCTCTTGTCTGCCTCGGGGTGGAGGTCAGGGGGCAGTGCAGGCTAGAGGGAGCACCAGACACTAGGCTGATGGGTGGGCGGAAGGAGCTGTCAACAGGGCTGTAGTAAGCATAAGCGCCTCCATGCGCATTGTCTCTACTCCTGGGGCCCCGGGTTAACTGGGAGGGTGAAAAATGGAGGAGAAAACAAATCCAGCCGCAGCATGATGCCCGACCCTCTGCAGGCTCCACTCCTGGGCATAAGGTAAATCCTGGTAATTCCAGGATGCCGGGGCTGGGGGGTCCGGTGGGGCTGAAGGGGGCAGCCTGCTGTGACAAATAATAATAAAAAAAGATCTGAATCAAAGGTAACTGGGACAATGGTTTGTTGCCCACAGATAAATGAAAAGTGGCAATGGCCGAAAGCTGGACTTTTACAGAGGAATATTTCAGTCCACCCTCCAACAAGGAGAGCAAATAGTCTAAGATGCTCTGAGGGGAACACTCATAAGGATCCAAGTCCTGTGAAGATGCCCAAACAGGAAAGTGTTTCCACTTCACTGAATAGGAAGACCATGTAAATTGTTTTCTGGCAGCCTTGAGGACTTCCACCACCTTTGGGGACACCCTGAAGCACGAGAGGACTATGTCCTCAGGTGCCACGCATGCAGATGGAGGGACTGAAGGTCCGGATGTAGCAGGGAGCCTTGCGACTGGGACAATAGAGCCCAGCAAATCGGCAGAGGTAGGGGATCCGGGTTCTGAGAGCTGTAGAAGCAGAGGGAACCAAATCTGTCTTGGCCAGAACAGTGCTAAGAGAATCATAGATGCCCTGTCCCGGACCAGTTTGAGTAGTACTCTGAACGAGAAGAAAGGGTGGGAATGCGTAAACAAATTTTCCTGTCCAGGAAAGAGATAACACGTCCCACCACACAGTTCCAGAACCTCACTCGTGAGAGCAGTAAAGAGGCAGTTTTGCGGAGAAGCAAATAGGTTCCACTCCAGTCGGCCCCATTGGCAGAAGACGTGTTTAGGACGTCTGGTAGAATTTCCCACTCGTGGGCCAGGGCAGTGGATCTGCTTAGGGCATCCACCAAGGTGTTGCACACCCCCAGGATGTGGACCGCCAGAAGATGGATACTCCTCTGGATCGCGCAGTACCAGACCCTCATCGATTCTCTACAAAGAGAATATCAATAGGTGCCACCTTGCTTGTTTAGGAAGTGAACCACCGCAGAATTGTCTGAGTACTCCTGAAGGCAACCTGGGGGAAGGAGAGTCTCGAACACATGTAAGGCGTAGAGGACTGCCTTCATCTCCAAGACACTGATGTGGAGATGGGTATCTACCACCGTCCAGGATCCTTGGGATCGGACATGAAGGAGATGAGCTCCCCACCCTGTCAAGGAGGCAACATAGAAATTGTCGTTAGATAATGACTGTTAGGCCCATGCAGTCTGCCTGTAAGTCCTGCACTTGATTACAGCTTCTGACCCTCCCCCTGCTTAACCGCTATGATTCCCCTATGCCTGTCCCATGCATGTTTAAATCCAACCACAGTGCTCACTCCTACCATCTCCTGTGGCAGACCATTCCATGCGTCCACCACCCACTCCAAGAAGAAAAACTTCCTCACATTCCCTCTTAACCTGCCACCTTCCAATTTCATATCATGCCCCCTAGTTCTTGTACTCCTCCTGTACTGGAAGATCACCCCCGGCACCCTGTTTTTTCCCCCTGAGGTACTTGAATGTTTCTATCATGTCCTCTCTCTCCCTCCTCTCCTCCAGTGAGTACATATTGAGATCCCTTAATCTCTCCTTGTAAGTCTTGTGGTGCAAGCCCTGTACCATTCTAAGTCGCCCTTCTCTGGACCGCCTTCAGCCTGTTAATGTCCTTTTGAAGGTATGGCCTCCAGAACTGCACACAGTACTGCATGTGAGGTTTGACCAGGGTTTTGTATAATGGCATCACTACCTCACGCCTTCTGCTGGTGATACCCCTTGCTACGCACCCCAGCATGCCACTGGCCCTCCCTGCTGCCTTTGTGCTCTGCTTTGACATTTCCAGGTAATCTGAAATAGTAACCCCAGGTCTCTTTCCTCTTTGGTGACTGTCAATAGTCAAAATGAGACACAGGACAGGAGAACGAGACGGCATGCTTCGCTTTAAGTTGTCCATGGACTTCCACCATTGCAGAGCTCTAACAGCCGGGGAAGACGTCAGGACCTGGGCACTAAAGTCATCCTCCTGTTGGTCCCATTAGATTCTCTGGGACCACTGAAGGACCCTCATTTTCAGCCTGGCATTGGGGATCGTCGGAATCATGGCTGCCAAATGACTAAGGAGGCACCAGTAGCCTCGTGCAGAAACCGATGCGCTGGACTCTCGTCTGCACACCAAAGCATTCAGGGAGTCCGCCCAAGCCTTGGGCAGAAATGCCATCCCCGAGGAGGTGTTCAACATGGCTCCAATGTAGAAGAGGCATTGCGCTGGAACCATCTTGGATTTCAGATTGTTTACAGCTATCCCAACCTGGTCGAACAACTGAAGGATTTGAGAAAGCATGAACTTCAGCCTTTGGCGGGAGGATGCTTTCAGGTGCCAGTCATCCAGGTAAGGAAAGACAGAAGCCTTCCATGCAGAGGGCCACTGCGACCGCCGCTAGGTTTTTTGTGAACACCCTCAGAGCTGAGGAAAGGCCAAATGGGATGGCTCTGAACTGGTAATGATGACCCTGGAACAAAAATACAGATTACTCACCTGTAACAGGAGTTCTAGGAATGGTATATGTTGTTCATCCACACTGTCTGGCAGGTATCCTTGCCGCTTTAAAATCTTGCCGGAAGGTCTTCAAGCTGGCTCCTCCCACCCACCCGGGTGGTAAAACTCTCGGCTCCGCCCCATGACGCCAGATCTGGCCCGCTGGAAGCTCAGGTAGTCGCATTCGGGAGGTCGGGAATGTAGGATGAACACATATACCATTCCTAGAACTCCTGTTACAGGTGAGTAACCTGTATTTCTAGGGACATGGATATGTTGTTCATCCACACTGTCTGGCAGACTCCTAGCAGTTCTCCGGGAGGAGGGAGGCAAGACGCATCCCCGATACTTACTTGGGAAAGAGAGACTGGAGAACCGAGGCCCCAAAACCAGCATCCCGGCGTGACTCAAGGTCGATGTGGTAATGGGTGATGAAGGTGAGTGCTGACTTCCAGGTAGCTGCCCTGCAGATTTCCTGGATAGGGACGTCCCTGGAAGCAGCTACCGATGCAGCAGTATGGCGGGTAGAATGAGCTCTTATCCCTCTGGGAGGCTCCATGCCCGCCAACTTATAGCAGAGATCTATGCAGGAGGTGACCCACCTGCTTATCGTCCGCTTGGCTGCAGGTCTGCCAGATGCGGCTCTTCAGCGTAGGTGACAAACAGCTGGCGAACCTCTCCCAATTTCCAGCCGTAGCTCCTTATAGTAAGCAAGCGCCTCTAGGTCCAAAGTATGGAGCCTATATTCGGCCTCCGAGGTGTGATTGGGGTAGAACACCGCAGAGTCAGCATCTGGTTAAGGTGGAAACTCAACACCACCTTCGGGAAGGAATTTCGGTGGGGACGCAGGACAACCTTGTCCCTGTGGAAGACCAGGTAAGGAGACTCGATGGAAAGCGCCTGGAGCTCTCCCATCCTTCTGGCTGACATGACAGCCACCAAGAAGGCGGTCTTCCACGACAGGTGAGAGAGTTCACACCTGTGCATTGGTTCGAATGGCTTGCCCATGAGCTTTGCCAGTACCAGCAGTAGATCCCACGGAGGTGGAGGTTCTCGCACCGGAGGGGAAATGTGATCAAGGCCTTTGAAAAAGCGCCAGACCACCTTCTCCTGCGCCACAGACTGCTTCCCGGCCCACGCCCGGTAAGCAGAGATGGCTGCCAGGTGCACCTTAAGGGTCATCGACCTAAGCCCTTGCTGAGAAAGGGACCACAGGTAGTCCAATATGCTCGCCAGGAACAGGAGGAAGGGTCCAGGCCCTTGCCCTGACACCAAATGGAAAACCTTTTCCATTTGAAGGTGTAGCATTTTCTGGTCGACTCCTTACGGGATGCCTCAACTATGTCGAGGACCTCGTTGGAAAGACCCAAGGCCTGGAACTCTAGCCGCTCAGGAACCAGGCCGTCAGGTGCAGGGATTGAAGGTCCGGATGGAATACCTTCCCCTGATTGACTGAGAGCAGGTCCGGGCGAGCTGGAAGCTGCCTCGGAAGCCTAGAGCTGAGGCTGAGGAGATCTGGGTACCAGAACTGGCGGGGCCAGTCTGGGGCTATCAGAATCACCTGCGCATTGTCCCTCCTTGCTTTGAGCAGCACCTTGTGTAACAAGGGGAACGGGGGAAAGGCGTAGAAGAGGCCCGGGGTCCACGGCCTCAAGAAGGCATCCCCCTGCAGAGAGCCCTGCTGAGGGGGGCGGGCATGAACAGCCTCAACTTCGCATTCTCCTTGGAGGCAAACAGGTCCACCTGAGGTGTGCCCCAATGGGAGAATAGATCTCGTACTACCTCCGGCAGGAGAGACCACTCGTGGGAGGCAGCCCCTATCCGGCTTAGGGCATCGGCCAGGGTGTTGGAGGCTCCTGCCACATGAATGGCTAGGAGATCCGTCTCCAGGCTGCGCACGAGTGACCAGATGCGGAGAGCTTCCTTGCATAGAGCATGGAGCGCGTCCCGCCCTGGCGGTTTAGATAGTACATGGTCGCGGGTATTGTCCGGCCTGAACCCGACCACTTGACCCCCAAAGAAACGGAGCAAAGGCGGTGAGAGCTAGGCGACCACCGAGCTCCAGCAGGTTGATGTGGCATCGGGACCCCGTGGGGACCAGAGGCCATGCGCTCAGTGTTCCCCAGATGGGCACCCCAACCCATCAGAGAGGCATCAGTCGATAGAGAGACCGTCGGCTCGGGGCGGACGAACGGGATGTCCTCCTGCAGATGAACTGAAACGGTCCACCACTGGAGAGCGTTCCACATCCCCTGGGTCACCGTCACCAGCTGGTCCAATGGATCGCAGTGTTGTGACCACTGGCTGGCCAGCCCCCACTGAAGGGGGCGCATGTTCCAGCGGGCCCAACGGACCATGCTAGTACAGGCCGCCATGAGACCCAGGAGGCGCAGGAAGTCCCGGGCAGGGCGCAATTGCCCAACCAGAAATGATTGGGCAAAGGAGGAAAGAACCTCGGCCCTGTCCGCCGGGAGCCGTGCTCTGGCTCGAAGAGAGTCGAGCTCTGCCCCGATGAAAAGAATCACCTGCTTCGGCTCGAGTTCCGACTTGGCCTCGTTGATGAGGAGGCCGACCTGAGAGCAAACCCGAAGGGCCAGGTCTCTGGACCGCTCCACCTCCTGTCTGGAGGGGGCTGCTATCAGCCAATCATCCAGGTAAGGGTAAACCCGGACCCCTCAGCGCCGCAGGAATGCTGTCACCACTGCCATGCATTTGGTGAAGACCCTGGGAGCTAGAGATAAGCCGAAGGGCATGGCTTGGAACTCGAAAAGGGAACCTTCCGCTCGAAAGTGAAGGAACCTTTGATGGGACGGACGGATAGGGACGTGAAAGAACGCGTCCTGTAGGTCCAGAGAGCAGAACCACACGCCGTGTTCCAAGGATGGGATTATCTGAGCCAGAGTGACCATCCTGAAGGTTCGAGACCTTAGGAACTTGTTCAGGTCGTGTAGGTCGAGAATGGGGCGCCAGCCCCCCGTCCGTTTCGGAACCAGGAAGTACCTGGACACGAACCCCGGGTTTGAGGGAGGGTCCGCCACCTCTCTTATCACCTCCTTCTCGAGGAGGAGAGCGGCGTCGGCTCGAGCAGCTGACAGCGAGGCTTCGGACCCCGAGGCCCCCAGAGGTGCGACGGCTCTGAAGGGTGGGGCCTGCCTCGAACTCCAGAGGCAGGCCCTTTCCTACCACCTCCAACACCCACCTGTCTGTGGTAATAGCAGACCAGGCGGAAAGGAAGTACGAGCCGTCCCCCCACGGGGGGAACCTGGGGTGAGGTGACGAGGTTGGGAGCGACACCCCTCAACCCGTCACTGTGCAGGCTTGGAGGAGGGACCGCCGAGGGACCGCTTGGCCTTTACCTCCCTGCTTCCTGGAGGAGGAAGCCGAGGCTTGGGTTTGGATACATGCCTGAGCCGGCTGGCCCTGGTGTTGCTGGGCGGCGTGGCTGGGGCGCAGACGGATCAAAGGGCTTAGGTTGAGGTCTGCGCCCTTGTCCTCCTGAGCGAGGATACTCCAGTCCAAGGTGGCATTGGACTTTTCGATCCTCTGAGCTGGCCTTCCACCCAGGGCCGAGAGGTCGGTCCCCAAGAAGGGACATCTGCCAATTTGTGCTGGTATCCGCTGTGAAGGTGGATATCCTCAGCCATGCCCGACGGCGCATAGCCACTGCAGCCGCTACTGACCTCATGCGAATCACTGATGTCCAGCAGTCTGAAGTTGCTGCTTGGCCACTGCCCTGCCCTGGTCCCGCACTTGCTTGACCGTGGTCTGCAGGTCAGCCGGGAGATGAGGGACCACCTCGTCCAGGGAGCCCAACAGAGCATGGGAAAAATGTGCCATCTGTACGGCTGAGCTGGCCTGACGAAGGCCAAGGGAGGACGCAGCGTAGATTTTTCACCCGGCATAGTCCAATTTCTTGGACTCCTTGTCGGGAGGTTTGTCCACGTCCCTAGCATTTCTGGCATGCCGGAAAATGCTGTCGGTAACTAACCCCGCGGCTGAGGGATGTTCCGAGAAACCGGACAGGGAACCGGTAGGGACCGCATACTTTCTGGCCATCCTGGCCGAAGGCGCAGGGCAGGAAGCAGGACGCTGCCAGAGCTCCAAGGCCAGGCCCACAATGGCCTCAACCACAGGGAAGGCCTCTGTAGGGGAATCCCCTCGGTCCAGTATCTCCGTGAGGGGATACTTGGCCCGCTTGGATATGGGCTCGAGCTGCATCCCGTGATTCTGAGATGAGTCTGAGCAACCCCAGGAAGGACGGATGGCGTCGTCCAGCGACTGACCTCCAGAGGACTCCAAGTCCACTCGCTTGAGAAGAAGGAGGAATCGCCGCCGGACTCCGGAAGAGTCCGCAAAGAGCTGCCTCGGCCTAAGCCACCTCCACCTGCCGAGGGCAATGGGAGTGAGGGTGACCGACAGCCTATGGGGCAGACCCTGAGCCGACCAAGAATTCTTGGTTGGCCCCAAACCCTGCTGTGGAGCTGGAGGTTCCACCGGAATCGGTGGAGCAGCTGGTTTCGCCGAACAACCGCCTGACAACAGGCCTCGGAAACGGGGTTGCTCGTCGCCCGTGACAGCCACTTAATGGCCGGGAAGCAGTAGCGCCGGGCTTATTCCCTCGTCAAAAGAAGCTGCTGCCACATGAGGTCTCTTTGTCGACGCAACTTGCGCTCGAAGCCTCCTCATCTGAGGAGGAGAAGAGGACGAGCGGCGGCGCCGCTTACTGCGGTGTCGAGACCGAGACCGCCTGTGATGGCGTGGATCGGCTGGACCGCTGAGAAGTCCGGAGACCGAGAACCGGCTTTTCCGAGGACGCATGCGGAGAGGGACGGTGGAACCGCTCCCTCGCTCGGAGGGAACACCCAAGGGCTCCAGAACCGGAGGTACTGGCAAGCCCACGGGATCCTCAACTCCCACTGGGGGAACCGGGGAGAGGGATTTTCGGCTTCGCCGGTTGACAACCCGTCCAACTGGTCGAGAAGATCTCGACTGCGTCGACAGGAGTCTCGGTCAACTGACCTGACGGGGACACCATGAGACCAGTGGCTGAAGCCGAACGATCGACCCGAGTCGGCGGCCAACAACTCGGGAGAGGGACTCTGTCCCGCCTCCAAGAGCGAGACGAAGAGATTACCTTGTCTTTCTTCTGACCGAGAAGAAGAAGGTCCAGTGAGACGCTGGTCCCTCTCCCCTAGTGGAGAGGGACAGACAAAGCTCTCAAAAGAAGCTGTAAGAGGAACCCATGGAAAGCTGAATAAAAGCTCGGTAGAGGAAGATGCGCTCAGGCCGCTTCCTCTTCGAGGGGCGATGATCTGCTCTAGCTGATCCCCGAGCCGGGCCGACATGGAAACCGCCGACCGGGCTCTTTGACTTAACCGGTGGAAAATGTTTCTCGGGCGCCTAGTTGTAAATGGGCAGCACTGGTCTTCGAGGGCGTAGGCGGGCGAAGAGCACAGATCGAAGCCCGCGGGTCGGCTCGAGGCCTAAACACAGCACACACACGGAGTGCGGATCCCGCCCGAGACATCTTCTGCCCACGCAGACACCGCCGAAAACTGGGAGTCGATTTGTCCATCGCAGCCGCCAGGGATAGAAGACCAAGTCTTTTAAGCAAAAATCTTTAAATTCGGAAATCAAGAATTAGGGAAACCAGTCTTATACGCAGAGCGTTAAGGAGGAACCTGAGCCTAGGTGGTAGATTCGGAGTTTACAGCGGAGCCGAGAGCTTATGGCGGAGTTAGTTGAAGATTTTTCCGGTAAGATGCTGCAGGATATTTGCCAGATAGTGGGATGAACAACATATCCATGTCCCTAGAAATACAGGTTACTCACCTTAACAGGAGTTCTAGGAATGGTATATGTTGTTCATTCACACTGTCTGGCAGGTTCCTTGCTGCTTTAAATCTTGCTGGAAGGTCTTCAAGCTGGCTCCTCCCACCCACCCGGAGGTAAAATCTCAGCTTCGCCTATGACGCCAGATCTAGCCCGCTGAAGCTAGGTACAGCGCTAAAGCCGGGAGGTCGGTAATATGTGGATGAACAACATATACCATTCCTAGAACTCCTGTTACAGGTGAGTAACCTGTATTTCTAGGGACATGGATATGTTGTTCATCCACACTGTATAGCAGACTCCTAGCAGTTCTCCGGGAGAAGGGAGGCAAGGCGCACACCCCCTACTTAGGGAATAAAGACTGGAGAACCGAGGCCCCAAAACCAGCATCCCGGCGTGACTCAGTGTCGATGTGGTAGTGGGTAATTAAGGTATGTGCCGACTTCCAGGTAGCAGCCCTGCAGATATCCTGGATAGGGACATCCCTGGAAGCAGTAACAGATGCAGCGGTATGGCAGGTAAAATGAGCTCTTATCCCTCTGGGAGGCTCATGCCCGCCAACCTATAGCAAAGATCTATGCAGGAGGTGACCCACCTGCTCATCGTCTGCTTGGCTGCAGGTCTGCCAGGTGCGGCTTCAGCGTGGGTGACAAACAGCTGGCGAACCTCTCCCCGAACTTCAGCCGTCTGCTCCCTAAGTAAGCGCGCGCTCTACTAGGGTCCAACATGGAGCCTATATTCGCCTCCGGAGGTGTGATTGGGGTAGAACACCGCAAAGTCAACACCTGGTAAGGTGAAGCTTGACACCACCTTCGGAAGGAACTTCAGGTGGGGCGCAGGACAACCTTGTCCCTGCGGAAGACCAGATAGGGAGACTAAAAGGAAGCGCCTGGAGCTCTCCCATCCTTCTGGTTGATGTGATAGCCACCAAGAAGGCGGTCTTCCGCAATAGGTGGGAGATATCACACCTGTGCATTGGTTCAAATGGCTTGCCCGTGAGCTTGGCCAATACCAGCAGTAGATCCAACAGAGGCGGAGGTTCTCGCACCGGAGGGGAAATGTGATCAAGGCCTTAGAAAGGCGCCAGACCACCTTCTCCTGCGCCACCGACTGCTTTCCGGCCCGTGCCCGGCAAGCAGAGATGGCTGCCAGGTGCACCTTAAGGGTCGTCGACCAAAGCCCTTGCTGAGAAAAGGACCACAGGTAGTCCGGAATGCTTGCCGAGGAACAGAAGTAAGGGTCCAGGCCCTTTCCCTGACACCAAATGGAGCATCTCTTCCATTTGAAGGCATAGCATTTTCTGGTCGACTCCTTATGGGACGCCTCAACGATGTTGCGGACCTCGTCGGAAGACCCAAGGCCTGGAAATCTAGCCGCTCAGGAACCAGGCCGTCAGGTGCAGGGATTGAAGGTCCGGATGGAATACCTTCCCCTGATGACTGAGATCAGGTCCGGGCTGGCAGGAAGCCGCCTCGGGAGCCTGGAGCTGAGACTGAGGAGATCTGGATACCAGAGCTGGCGGAGCCAATCTGGGGCTACCAGAATCACCTGCACCTTGTCCCTCCTCACCTTGAGAAGCACCTTGTGGATCAAGGGAAATGGGGGAAAGGCGTAGAAGGGGTCCGGGGTCCACGGCCTCGAGATGACATCCCCCTGCAGCAAGCCCTGTTGAGGGGGGTGGGCATGAGATAGTCTCAGCATCGCAATCTCCCTGGAAGCAAAAAGGTCCGTCTGAGGCGTGACCCAGTGGGAGAAGAGATCTTGTACTACCTCCGGCAGGAGAGAACCCCTCGTGAGACGCAGCCCCTATCTGGCTTAGGGCATCGGCCAGGGTGTTGGAGGCTCCTGCCACATGAATGGCTAGGAGAACTGCCTCCAGGCTGCACACGAGACCATATGCGGACAGCTTCCTTTCATAGCAGCATGGAGCACGTCCCGCCCTGGCGGTTTAGGTAGTACATGGTCGTGGTATTGTCCGTCTGGACCTGAACCACTTGACCCCATAGAAACGGAGCGAAGGCGGTGAGAGCTAGGTGGACCGCTCGGAGCTCCAGCAGGCTGATATAGCATCGGGACTCCGGAGGGGACCACAGGCCGTGCGCTCTGTGCTCCCCCAGATGGGCACCCCAACCCATCAGAGATGTGTCAGTCGATAGAGACACCGTCGGCTCGGGGCGGACGAATGGGGATGCCCTCCTGCAAATGTGCCGGAACGGTCCACCACTGGAGAGTGTTCCACATTCTCTGGGTCACTGTCACCAACTGATCCAATGGATCGAAGCGTTGTGACCACTGACTGGCTAGTCCCCGCTGAAGGGGACGCATGTGCCAGTGGGCCCAAAGGACCACGCGGGAGCAGGCCACCATGAGGCCCAGGTGACGCAGGAGTCCCGGGCAGGGTGCAATTGCCCAACCAGAAATGATTGGGCAAAGGAGGAAAGAACCTCGGCCCTGTCCGCCGGGAGCCGTGCTCTGGCTCGAAGAGAGACAAGCTCTGCCCCGATGAAAAGTATCACCTGCTTTGGCATGAGTTCCGACTTGGCCTCGTTGAAGAGGAGGCCAATCTGAGAGCAAACCTGGAGGGCCAGGTCTCTGGACCGCTCCACCTCCGCTCTGGAGGAGGCTGCCAATAGCCAGTAGACCCGGTAGGGGTACACCCAGACCCTTCGGCACTGTAGGAATGCTGTCACCACTGCCATGCATTTGGTGAAGACCCTGGGAGCTAGAGAGAGGCCAAAGGGCATGGCCCGGAACTCGTAAAGAGATCCCTCCGCTCTGAAGTGGGGAAATTTCTGACAAAACGGACGGATCGGGACGATAAGAACTCATCCTGGAGGTCCAGGGAATAAACCACACGCTTAATTCCAAGGAAGGGAATATCTGAATCAGAGTGACCATCCTGAAGGTCCGAGACCTTAGGGACCTGTTCAGGTCGTGCAGGTTGAGAATGGAGCAACAGCCCCCCGTCCGTTCTGGGACCTGGATTTCCTGGACACAAACCCGGGTCTGGAGGAGGATCCGCCACCTTCCTGATCACCTCTTTCTCGAGGCGCAGGGCAATATCAGCTCGGGGCCGACAGCAGCGATCCGTGACTCCTCGGGGGGGCGACGGCTTGAAAGGGAAGGGTATGCTCAAATTCCAGAGGCTGGCCCTTTCCTACCACCTCTAACACCCAACGGTCCGTGGTGATAGCGGACCAGGCGGAGGAAGTGGCGGAGCCATCCCCCCACGGGAGGGGGGACCCAGAGAAGGGTGGCGAGGTCGGGGGTGACGCCCCTCAACCCGTCACTGGGCAGGCTTGGAGGAGAGACCGGCCGAGGGACCTCCTGGGCCTTTACCTCCTTGCTTCCCATTAGAGGAAGCCGCTGGCTTGGGTTTGGAATGCCAAGTGTGAGCCTGCTGCCCCACGTGCTGGAGCTGTTGGGCCAGTCGTGCCGCAGGGACTGAAGAATGAAAGGACTTACGCTGTTGTTGCCGGCGGCCCTTGTCCCTCTGGGCGGAGGTGACCGAGTCCAGAGTGGTGCTGGACTTTTCGATCCGCTGGAGGTGTCCCTCCACTCCAGGGCCGAAGAGGTCAGTCCCCGAGAAGGGGATGTCTGCCAACTTGTGCTGGGTATCCGCTGTGAAGGTGGATATCCTCAGCCACGCCCTGCGGTGCAAGGCCACCGCGGCCGCTGCTGACCTAGCACAGGAACCACCTATGTCCAGAGCAGTCTGAAGCTGCTGCTTAGCCACCGCCCTTCCCTGGTCCCGTATCTGCCGGACTGTGGTCAGCAGGTCGGCCGGGAGATGAGGGATCACCTCATCCAGGGAGCCCATGAGGGCGTGGGAGAAGTGTGCCATCAGCGCAGCCGAGCTGGCCTGTCTGAGGCCGAGGGAGGATGCAGCGTACACTTTGTGCCCGATGTAGTCCAGCCTTTTGGACTCCTTGTTGGGGGGCCTATCCATGTCCCGAGCATTTACGGAACGCCGGAAGACGTTATCAGTGACTAACCCCTCGGCAGAGGGGTGCTCCGAGAAACTGGGCAAAAAGCTGATAGGGACCGCATACTTCCTGGCCATCCTGGCCGAGGGCGCAGGACAGTAAGCAGGCCGCTGCCAAAACTCCAAGGCTGAGCCGACAATGGCCTCAGCCACAGGGAAGGCCTCCATGGGTGAATCCCCTCGGTCCAGAATCTCCGTCAGGGGATAACTGATCCGTTTGGGCACGGGCTCGGGCTGCATCCCGGTAGACTCCGAGATGAGCCTAAGCAGACCCAAGAAGGACGATGGGCTATCGTCCAGAGACTGGCCCCGGAAGGACTCCAGGCCCACTCGCCTAGGGAACAGGGAGAAGTCATCATCGGATGGCCAGGAGTGAGAGTGACCGACAACCTGTGGGGCAGGCCGTGACCTGACCGAGGTTCCACCACAATCGGTGGGGCAGCTAGAATTGGTCGAACAACCGGCCCAGAAATGGGCATCTCGACTGAGGCGAGTGGTTGCTTCGGCCGTTCGGGCGGCAGCCACTTGATAGCTGGGGAATGAATCGAAGTCGATTTACTCCCGGACAACAGCAACTGCTGCCACATAAGCTTCTCATAACGCCGACTCAGTCTGCGTCGAAGCCTCTCCTCATCCGAGGAGGATGACGAGCAGAGCGTGTCGCCACTAATTCGTGCCCAGACCGAGACCGCTGGCGTCGGGCGGGAGCGCTTGACTGAGATGAAGTCCGAGACCGAGACCTCAGAAACCGAGGGCGGCCTGGGAAGGGCAGGACACCCACTCTTCCCTTGGCTCAGACACATTAACCGGGGACTGCTGCCCCGAAGGCGCGGTCAGAACCCCGGTCTCCACCGGGGAAACCGCCGAAGAGGGGTTGACGGCTCTATCAGTCGACCACCCGGCTGTCGGGTCGAGAGATATCTCGACTGCGTCGACGGGTGTCTCGGCAGGCTGACCTGACGGGGATGCCGTGAATCCAGCGGCCTGAGCCACAACCTCGACCGAAGTTGACGGTCGGCTGTCCGGGGAAGGAGACCTCTCCCGCTCCCACGAACGCCAACGATGGGACTTACCCTTCGACTCCCTCTTCTTGGGCCGAGAGGAATGTCCCAATGGCCCCTCTCTCGTGGAAAGGGACTCGCAAGCTCCTTGAACGGGTTTAATAAGAGGAACCCGAGAGACGGGATAAACGCCACGACCGAGGAAAAGGGAGATGAGGCCTGGGCCGCCTCCTCCTCGAGGGTGATCAAGTGCTCGAGCTGCTCAGCCTAGCAAGCTGCCGTGGACACCTACCAAAGAGCCTCTTTGGGTTTTACTGGCAGGGAAAACTCCTCGCGGCGCCCGAGCATCAATCGGGCAGCGCGGTTTTCCAGGACGTTGGCCAAAAAGGCGCGGCACAACTCGCAGACCTGGGGGTCGTGGTCTAGGTCGAGGCAGTATACGCACGTGGAGTGCGAATCCATCCTGGACATCTTCTACCCGCCAGGGCGCCTCCGAAAGTCGGGGATAGAACTGTCCATCGCAGTCGTGAGGGATGAGAAGACCGAAGTTTATAAAGCTTCAAAACTAGATTCGGACAAACCGAAGAATTAGGATCCAGTCTAAAACGCAGAGCGCCAAGGAGGGAACCTGAGCTTCAAGCAGTAAGGAAGATCTGGCGTTGGGGGGCGGAGCCGAGTTTTATTCGGCGGGAGGAGCCAGCTTGAAGACTATAAGATTTAAAGTGCGAATTCGCACAGACAGTGTGGATGAACAACATATCCATGTCCCTAGAAAGAACAGGTTACTCACCTGTAACAGTAGTTCTAGGAGTGGTATATGTTGTTCATTCACACTTCTTGGCATGTCCCCTTCCACTTTAAATCTTGCCGGAAGTCTTCAAGCTGGCTTCTCCCACCCACCCAGGTGGTATATACCTCGGCTCCTCCCGATGACTCCAGATCTTCCTTTCCGTTGGAAGATACAGGTTCCCTCGTGCTCTCAGCATATCGTAGGCCCTGGATTCTATCCGTCGATTTTTACCGAAAATTAAACTTGTTCGAGTTAGCGATTGCACTTTCGTCGCATCTACCATGGCGGAAAAGTCTTCCCCCGGATTTCTCCAGTGCCCCTGCAGCCAGAAGATGTCGTGCACTAATCTTCACCTCACGTGCGTCTACTGCCTAGGAGTCGGCCATGACACCTCGTCGTGAAATTTTTGCCTGGCTTTCCAACCCAACATCCTGGATGACCGCAGGCACGCTTTTGAAGCTGAGGAAACCGCAGGTATGAACCCACTGTGAAATCAAGGAGGCAAGGTGGGCAGTTTCGGCTGCGGGATCCGCCTAACAGCTGGAACAGAAGAAGGCATTCGAAAAGGAAGCAGCTCGTGCTTCAGCCAGTCGAAGCTTCTTTGTTCCTCTAAACCTCGATTCCACATTTACGGGCTCCTTCAAGGAGTTGTGCCGGTCTGTTAGTTAATTGTTTGATGAAATGTCATTACAATAAACCAAAAATACATCAGAACAGGTACAAATACAAATTAAAAAACACACATTGCAGCAAGCAAGAATGCCACAATTATGCACACTAAAAGTATCTGTAGGAATTTTCCTAGCATCACCAATCAGTTTAGAAACTGTCTTTCTTATTTGTACCAAACTGATTAACATTAACACACATTCTAGTTATTTCTAGCCTCTGTATAAAGCATGTTATGCTATAATTATTACAGCCCTATACAAACGTACTTGCAGTATAATTCACAGACCGTTATACCAGCATCACTAATCCACATAATTTAAGAGCTTAAAATATGTTAGAGTCCCATTATGCTCAAACATTAACTGGATTTAAACCGTAGAATATATAGCTCCATGTTAACTCTGGAGTCCAACCATTTTGTTAATAAAAGTATAAGGCTTCAGTTACTTTGAAGAGTCCATCCATTTGCAAATACAACTAGAGCTGATTGTTCTCAAGAGGTTGAGCATTACAGAAAAATTACAACCTTGTTCCTGTGGAAGACCAGGTAAGGAGACTAAATGGAAAGCGCCCGGAGCTCTCCCATCCTTCTGGCTGATGTGACAGCCACCAAGAAGGCAGTCTTCCATGACAGGTGGGAGATATCGCACCTGTGCATCGGTTCAAATGGCTTGCCCATGAGCTTGGCCAATACCAGCAGTAGATCCAACAGAGGTGGAGGTTCTCGCACCGAAGGGGATATGTGATCTAAGCCTTTGAAAAAGTGCCAGACCACCTTCTCCTGCGCCACCGACTGCTTCCCAGCCCGCGCCCGGTAAGCAGAGTTGGCTGCCAGGTGCACCTTAAGGGTCATCGACCAAAGTCCTAGCCAAGAAAGGGACCACAGGTAGTCCAAAATGCTAGCCAATGGGCAGGATGAAGGGTCCAACCCCTTGCCCTGTCACCAAATGGAGAATCTCTTCCCATTTAAAGGCTTAGCATTTTCTGGTCGACTCCTTACGGGACGCCTCAACGACATTGAGGACCTCGTCAGAAAGACCCAAGGCCTGTAACGTGAAGGTCAGCCAGGAGATGAGGAAACACCTCATCCAGGGAGCCCAAAAGGGTGTGTGAAAAATGTGCTATCAGTAGAGCCGAGCTAGCCTGTCGAAGGCCTAAGGAGGCGGCAGCATAAACTTTGTGCCCAGAATAGTCCAGCTTTTTGGACTTCTTGTCCAGGGGCTTCTCTACATCCCTGGCGTTTCCAGAGAGCCGGAAAATGCTATCGGTCACCAGCCCTTCAGCTGAGGGGTGCTCCAAAAAAAAGGAGATGGAACCGATCGAGACTGCGTACTTGCGGGTCATCCTAGCCGGAGGCGCAGGACAGGAGGCAGGCCACTGCCACAACTCCAAGGCCGGACCAACAACACAGGAAAGGCTTCCATAGAGGAATCCCCCCAGTCCAAAATCTCTGTGAGGGGATATCTGGCCTGTTTCTGCACGGGTTTGAGCTGCAGCCCAGTAGACTCTGAGATTAGCCGAAGAATGCGGAGGAACGAGGATGGGCTCTCGTCCACCGACAGACCCCCGGAGGATTCCCGGTCGAGGGGCCTGGAATACAGAGAGGAGTCATCGAACTCCGAGGAGTTCACAAACAGCTGCCGACTGCCTGAGCCACCCTCCACTCGCCGAGGCCGATCGAGAGAAAGGGTGACCAACAACCTGTGGAGCAAGCCCTGACCCGACCAAGAATCCTTGGCCGGGGCCCTAGTCTTCGGCTGAGGAGGCGGAGGTTTCACCACAATGGGTGGAGCAGCCGGTTTCGGCCGAGCAATCGGCACCGGAGTCAGCTCCTCGACCAAGGAACCGAGGGCAGGAGACCGCTTCGACCACTCGGGCGACAGCCACTTTATTGCCAGGGAAGGCGACGGAGTCTGCTTGTTTCCGGCCAATAAGGGCTGCTGCTACATCATATCCTCATAGCGCTGACGCAACTTGTGCTGGGGCCTCTCCTCCGAGGAGGATGATGATGAGGATGAGCGGTGACGCCGCTTTCCGTGATGTCGGGAACGAGACCACCGGCGTCAGTGGGACTTGCCCGACACGGAAGAGGACCGAGACCGTCAAGGTCACCGACAGTGGGTCGAAGAAGGGACGGGAGAGACCTGCACGTCCTCTGGTTCGGGGTCCTTGACCGAGGAATTCGGCTCTGGGGGCCGAGGCAAGTCCTTGGTAGGCACCGGGGCAACCAGTGAAGGAGGGTTGTCGTCCTCTCCAGTCAACAGCCCGTCTAACAGGTCAAGGAGGATCTCAACCGCATCAACGGGTGTCTCGGTTGGCTGGCCTGACGGGTACACTGAGAAGCCAGCGGCCTTCGCCACAACCGAAGTAGACAGAGGACGGTCTGGGGAGCGAAATCTCTCCCGCTCCCACGAATGTCGACGGTGGGACTTACTTTTCTGGTCCATCTATTTCGACCGAAAGAAGAGAGTCCCTAAAGGCCCCTCTCCCCTGGTGGAGAGGGACTGACAAAGCTCCCAAAAGGAAGCAGTGTAGGAGGAGCACAAGGAGAGCGGGATAAAGGCAGATGCTGAGGATGATGAAGCCGTGGCCTGGGCCGCCTCCTCCTCGAGGAGGATTAACTAATCCAGCTGCTCCACAGAGCCAGACGCTGGACACCGCCCAATGGGTCTCCTTCAACTTCACCGGGCGGAAACTGTTTTTCTGGGCGCCCCAGATGGAGTCGGACAGATGACGAAAAGGACCTGCACAGATCGCAAGCCTGCAGATCGTGGCTAAGACCAAGGCAGTAGACGCACATGGCGTGCGGGTCAGTTTGACATCTTCTGCCCGCAAGGGCACCGACGGAAGCCTGGAGTGGATTTAGTGTCCATTACAGCCATAGAGAGGACAAAGGAGGCCTAAGAGATTGGACAGGAAAGCCCCAATCTCTGGGCGAGTAAGGAAGGGGTGAAAGAGTGAGGGGAAGAAGAAGATGGGAGAAAGAAAAAGAAAGAGGGAGGAGAGGGGAGACACCACCCTGAGCATATAGCCCAGGAGACTATTCAAGGAGTAGGATGGCATTGCTCCAGACCAGATCATCTTCCAAGCCAGAGGAGGGCCTAATAAGGCTGAAGCAGCACATTGGCACCAGTCCATGAGGGAAAAGCAGTCAAGAGACCTACCCAGAGGGCCAAGGACAGGTCAGTGTCTCCCCTCCCGCCGAGAGGAATCTGAAGTGGGACAGGAAACTTAGAAGCATTTCTGAACAGGGAAGCCCCAAGGAATTTTTTTTCAGCTTTTTAAAGAGAGAGGTCACCTCCAAAGGAGGAACTGTACCAAGTAGGATTTATTCTCCTCTGAACATGGAGAGGAGATACAGGGAAACCACATTATGGAGACCGACATAATGCAGTTGGAGGAGAAATAACTGAGGGAGTCACCAGGGCCTCCCCTCTATACTTGCTTAACGACCAAGGCTGGAGGGAGAGGAGTAAGTCCAAGACAGTCTATCTGGACTGAGGAGGGGCCCTGGAGACTCCCAACAGAGGGAGGCCCCCCTGTCGGTCTTCCCAGGAGGAAAAAAAAAAAACCAAAGTGGGAGGGGCTAGGAGGTGCTGGAGATGGACAGCGTTCCTAGCTGAGAAGCAAACAGGGAAAAGGATCGCCCAGAGACTGAGACCTAATAGGGGAAGGTGGGCGGGATTCAGTGATGAATGATGAAGATACACAGAAAGATCAAGAATTATGGTAGGTATGTAATTTCCATGTCTTAACTGTGTCAGTCTTCGCCATTCATCACTATTGGGTGACTACCAAGCTCCAAGGGGGCCCAGAACCTCCCTAAGGGACAAAGTCCCTCAGCCTCCAGTGGGGGAAGACACCAGAGGAGGGAACTCTAACAGGCCTGTTTAGGCCTGAGGCTGGTCCGGGTGAGGCGAGGTTCTCCTAGCAGGACAGGGAAGGTGCCCCTGAAGTTCTCATCTCACCCTCCGGGAAAAGAGATGGGTTCTCGGAAAGAGGAGGCAGTTACTCTATGCCGGGCCAAGGGTGATAACTGGAAAAGATGAAGCCACGCTGTCCGCCTGATGCAGATCGCTGTCACCGTCAACCTGGAAGCCACCTCGTTGGCATCATAAGATGCCCTTGCTTGGTGCCTAGCAAGCACCAGGCCCCACGCGGAGAGGGCAATGGCTTGTCTGGTCACCTCCAAGTCAGGTAAAGAAGCTAGGATCTGACCTAGCAGAGATCACAAGTGCCTATTATAGGCAGCATGGTGGGCCTGATGAGCTGATAAGACATAAAAGGAGGCGCGGATGAGAAGGCTCTCCTCCCCCAAAAATCAAACTCAGCTGAGTCAGATTCTGGGGGTCGGTCATGTCTTGGGCTTCTATGCCCGGAGGGTGTGTCCAGGAGTCATGCCTGAAGGGGGGGTGAGGCAGGGCTCCCGGAGACCCAAGGGGTGCACAATACCTCTGGCAAAGGGCCCTCGGGGCTGGTGCAGCCAGGCACGGTACGACACCTCCCAGAAGGGAGTAGGCCAGGTGGGAACCAACAGGTTGGCCACACTGAACTCTCCCAAGAAGGCATGTGTCAGCCAGTCAGGATTGTGACTGCCTAACGTGGAGATATGGAGCTCATCAAGCAACCCAAACAAGAAGCACTAATAGCTGGAAAGATCAGCTGCAGGGGAAAGGTGGACAGAGGACTCCTATCCCTCGGAGGAGGAAGACGAGGGAGCCGATGAGTATGGAGAGTTAAGTTCAGGCTGCACTGGGGGAGTGGTGGAATACCTCCTTGTCCATGGACCGGTAGTAGGCGGGGAATAGTGCAGCCGTGGACCTAAACTGCTCCCAGGTAAGGGGTTCAGTAGGACCAGACTGACCTGGTAGTGAGGGAGGGGCTGGCAGAGGCAAAGGGGCCAGGCAACTCCGAGGAGTGGCGTGGCCTCTGCCCGGGCTGGGGGATACAAGAGACCTCAAAGAAGGAGACCCAGTGGTCCCAGCAGACGAAGGCCGTTCAACTGAACTGGAACAGACAGAGCTGAGCCCGAACACAGAATTCCCACTGCGAGAAGACTGGGGCCACGTGAGCCCAGAAGGGTGGTCCCTAACCTCTAAAGGTCTCTCTTGAGGAGACCTCAGGGGAAAAGACTGGACTAGTGCTGCGACTCCTCCCCGAACCCCTGCAGGTTCCCAGGAAAGGACGCCACCCTGAATTCAGCCCCCTCAACCCCTTGGACTCCGAGACAGCCCTCTTCCTCAACATTAGCCGAGGTAACTGATACCCCATAGCTGACTCCTGAGAGACAGCCGGAGGTGGAGCACCTTCCCCTGCCTGAGACGCTTCAGCCGGCCCAGAAGTAGGGCTAGTGAGAACAGTCACAGGAGGGGGTACATCTCCCAATGGGGCAGACGGACCATCGACTCCAGGCTGCCCTGTGGTGCCCCCCAGGGCACCCGAGGACTGGTCAGTGCCACTGACCCCGATATCAGTGGAAGCCATCCGCTCCTCAGAAGGGGGCTGAACTGGAGCTAACACGCTGGAGGAGGAATTGGAGGATTCCGAAGAATCTGGGAGCCAGTCTGGGTCAGCCTCAGCGTCATCCTCCCCAGAGGAGGCTCGAACCAGACCACTCCCTAGTCCCTCCCAGTCACAGCACCACGAGCAGCACCGCGAACCGGCTCTACGCTGTCCATGGCACCACCCTATCCCTGGTGCCGCAAACAGTGCCAGAGTCAGAGGCGGCGCCAGGGGCCTCAGACCGTGACGCCGGGGAGCCCTCGCCTCCAAGGAGGCGACTGCCTGGAAAGTGCCTCTCGCCCGACCCCCGAAGGGGTCAGGCTGGGCCCTCTTGCACCGTGAAATGGGTTCCCACCAAGGCAAGGCTAGAAGAAGGGGAAACACCCTCCTCCATGGGCCGTATAGGACTCGGAGGGGACCCGGAGGAAGGGTCAAGAACCCTGCATTTGGCGATCCGGGTGCGAGAATGTCCCCTGAAAGTCGGCGATGCACATCTGACTTTTAACACTTGCAACTCCAAAACACGACGGATCATGGAGAAACAGGCATCGCAGCAACCCATGTCATGGCTAGGGCCCAAGCAGGTGAGACACTGGTCATGCTGGTCTGGGATGGAATACAGCCGGCTGATCCGCCTTGGAAGATTTCTTTTTGTCCCCTAAACGAGACATGACCAGATGAAAAAAATAAACAAATACAGTACTCAGCGTCAACGAAGCAAATAATGGAAAGTTCATACCGGTCACTCGCCGAGGAAACGAAGCAGGAGAACTAGGACTAAGGAAAACTGCTGGACTAGGCCATTGGCATAGATAAAATGGTGCTCACTCACGAGGTCGTGCTCACTCGATGGAGGAAGAAGTAGAACTGGGGCTAGGGAAGGGTCGGCGTCAGTTACTGGCCAATGCTGCCAGGCGCCACACAATGCATCAGCTCGAGAGCCGTACACCCCAACGCCGGGTCCTTCCCTTGCAAAAAAAAAAAAAAAAAGAGCTCCCACAGGGTCCTGATCTTCCGGCCAGAACCCAACAGTGATGAACGGTGAAGACTGACACAGATAAGATATGGAGAAGCAGTCTGTGAGCTGGGTGCATCTGAATATGGAGGTACGCATCCTTCGTATCAAGAGAGCAGAGCCAATCTCCTGTGTTAAGCAAGGGTAGAAGTGTCGGAAGAGATACCATACTGAACTTTTGGTATTTGATATATAGAGTTTGAGACCCCTGAGATCCAAAATGGGGCATAAGTCCCCATCCACTTGGGAACCAGGAAAAAACAGGAGTAAATTCCCGCACCCTTCCGTAGGAAGGGAACTGGTTCTATGGCACGTTTTGTGAGCAAAGCATTGAATTCATTCTGTAAGACCAATGCTTGGTCTGGGGCGTAAATGACAGACCCTTGGTGGTGAACTGGGAGGTATCTCTGTGAACTCCAGTGTGTGTCCTGATTCGATCAGTTGCAGAAGTCACATGTCAGAGGTGATGGCTTGCCACCCTTGTAGAAGCAGAGAAAACCTTCCCCCCAATGGGTGTGAGAAGGGTCTCCAGTCCCACGACCGGAGGAAGACCTTCAGACTAAAGGCTGGCCCTGCTGGGGAGCAGCAGGGACATAATGGGATGTCTTTGGGGCATTTCTAGGACCAGGCAATATGAATTGAGTCTTGCGCTTACTGGCAGGCGACCATTGAGCATTTGGACGCAAGCTATAGGGGCGGCATTTAGAGGACCCCCTGTAGGACAGTTTTGCCTTTGGACAGTATAGGGTATGGACCAATTGAAGGGTACGACCTGAGTCATGTAAATCCTTCAACATTTCTTGGGTCTGTGAACCAAAGAGCTGATCATCATTAAAGGGAGCATTATGGATAGATTGCTGTATGTCCTACGAAAATCCCAACAATTTCAGCCAGGCTTGACGTCTCAGACAAACTCCTGCAGAGGACATTCAAGCCGCAATGTAAACGGCATTATAGGTGGCCCTGAGCAGGTGGTGGCATACAGCCGCTGCAGTAGACATCTTGGTTATCAGATCCTC
The DNA here is from genome assembly GCA_016271365.2 of Neoceratodus forsteri. Classification (NCBI taxonomy): domain Eukaryota; kingdom Metazoa; phylum Chordata; order Ceratodontiformes; family Ceratodontidae; genus Neoceratodus; species Neoceratodus forsteri. Next base: position 827,451,446 of record CM057449.1, read on the forward strand.
CTGGGTAGAACCTGCAGGGAGAGACTAGACCATCACCTGGGAGGCTTCAGGGATTTCCTCCTAATATTTCAAGAGGTGTCCCATGTAATAGAGTATATGGAGAGACATAGTAGCCAAAGTGTAAACCCTTTTCCCCATAACATCCAATTTACAAACATACGAATCTGCCAGCAGAAACAGACCTCATGGTCTAGCAAGTCTGCCTGAATGTGAAGCTGGCACCCATACATTAGGTCAATTTCTTGGATTCCTTATCTGGGGGCTGAGCACTCGTTTTGAAGTCTAGAGGACCTGTCATGAGCGGCACTGATCACCACAGAATCTGCCTGAGGCAGAGACAAAGTAGGGGTGATCGACCGGAGCTTGATAAATCCTATCAGCCTTATGAAGATTGGAGGGAATTTTAAAGAGTTGCTTCCAAACAGCCTCTTAAAAGGCACCCACCAAAGGGGGGACGGCCAGAGTGGGGCATTCTGGTACTCCTACATACTGTGCCAACTTCTTTCTTGAAGCATCCTGCTCGGTAACCTGAAACCCAAAAGTTTTCTGGAGATGTATCATAATGTCTGAAAACATGGGATCAGGTGGAGAACATGGTAGTTCAGGGGCAGGTTCAACCCGTATAGAGGCGGTGGCCGAGGAAGACTGAGGGGACTCCTCCAGGTCCACATCTTCGTCACCATCCAGGTCAGCCAAATTCCAGTCCTGCAGGAAAGGGTCATACATGCCCATCTCCGGAGGCTGAAAACCCGGGGAAACAGGGGAAGAGCTGGCCATTCTCTAGGTTGAAGGCGGCTTAGAGGGAGCAGAAACTGGAGCTGACACTTCACTGGGGTGAGTGGTCTTCATAAGGTCCAAGATAGTACTGACTAGTGCCTGGACATCAATCACGGCCATCTGCCCAGCAGAAGTAGCTTGGGTAGAATGAACAAAGTGAATAGGGACCACTGATGGTACTGAAGACGGCACTGGAACCAAGCGAGCAGCCATCGACGTGGGGTGTGTAGAAGACCCCAGGATCATCAACAAGGGCGCTGATATAGTGCCCTTTGAGGCAAGGCTGGTCATCAATGAGAGAATCGTCGATGGGCCTGCAGCCATCACCATCAACAGACGATGGCTAGATACCATAGAGGGCGGAGGCAGCATTGGGAGCTGCAAATGCACCCCGGAACCCACCGTCGATTCAGGAGCTGTCGACGAGGGAAGAGAGGAGCCCACAATCGTTGATGGTGTAGAAGACTATGTTACAGTGGCACCCTTCTCAGTATGGACCTTTTTGGTAGTGATCGGAGTACTTGACGACAAGGGTGTGGCAGAAATGTGCTTCGTTTTGCTGGTATGTTTCTTACCGGAACCCTGTCCTGTCGACGAGGAGGGCTCACCCACAGTGCAGCGAGACCCAGAGGAGGACGAAAACTCCCTGGGTTTGTAGCATTGGTGCTGCTCCAGAAGGGCAACCTTTTGTTCCATGAGAAACTCACGAAGCTGCTGAAGCCTTTGACGTTTTGTGGCCTTGTTGAACTGGTTACAGAGAATGCAATCCCTGGTGTCGCGCTCAAGACCAATGCACTGAACACAGACGTCATGGAGGTCCTCTGCAGCAATTCTACAACCACAGGTACACTTTCGGAATAAGGAGTCCGAAGACATCAGTAGATAACCCATTAAAAATTAACGTTTGGTCAGCAGCTCTCTTTGTCGACTGGTAAGCAGAGCTCCGAAAGACAACTTGTTGCATGCAGGTGGTGGTTGAAAAGAACTGAGGAGTAGCAGGGACCTCCCCCTTTACATGTGCCATACTGACACCACGTGGTAATGTTAGGGGGAGGTCCCAGGGTTGACTGCTGAGAAGTCATCCGGAGGAAATGACACCTGCGGCTGATATCTCATGTGTTATGACCTGCTGCAAGAAACTGTCTCGAAGAAGATCTGTTATAGGCGAGCAACCAGTTTTTCTAGGGATGTGGATATGATGTTCTATCCACACTTCTGGCAGACTCCTAGCAGTTCTCCGGGAGAAGGGAGGCAAGGCACACACCCTCTACTTAGGGAACAGAGACTGCAGAACTGAGGCCCCAAAACCAGCATTCTGGCGTGACTCAAGGTCGATGTGGTAATAGGAAATAAAAGTGTGTGCTGACCTCCAGGTAGCAGCCCTGTATATTTCCTGGATGGTGACATCCATGGAAGCAGCCACTGAGGCAGCAGTATGACAGGTGGAATGAGCCCTTACAGGGGTTGAATTTTTTTTGGGGATGCATTAAGTCCAGGACTTACAGTACATTTGTAAGACGAGTCCACATCAGGTGTCATTAAGTCACACTTTTTCTGCATAATTTACCAAAGCAAATTTTTTCCTTTTTCTGTAGGATACCTAGTGTCAGGATGAGAGGCAGAGTCTACAGGCAGTGAAATTACAACAGAGTTACAGTACTGTAGCTTGCTTCCAGCTCAGCTTCCTTAGTTTGTTTGGAAGGACATTTGTGACTAGATGAATGGATAGTACCAAGACTATTGTCAAGCCTGTATCTAATTAATGGCAATGGATCAAACTCAAGACAGGTGGGCGTGCACTCGTGATCAGCAGCTGATTCTCAAAAGTGTGTTGTGTCAGGGTTGTTCTTAGTTTGTTATTAATAAAATTCGCTTTGGAGAATCCTCTTTCGCTTTCATTTGTAGAAGGGGAAACAGTAAGCAGTATTTCAATAAGTTTTTGCATAGGAACCTTCGTGGAGTTTTCACCACTTTCAGATAGTTTCATTTGCAAAACCAATTGGTACAATGATATGAGAGGTTTGGTTCTGAATCTAGACAGGTATAATTTCACCTGCAGCCACGCATGTTTGGCACAGTCTTTATCCATGTCAGAGAAGTGAGAAGAAAATGGGCCACTGGTCATGAGTTTAGTCAGCTTAGCATTGCCTAATGTTGCTAATATCTTCTTTCTCCATAAGCCAGTTCTGAAAATTCAAAATCTGAGCAAAGACAATGGTTTCTCAGAGATAACATCAAATCTCTGGTGGATGTAGTTGACAGTATCATTAGTAAATGAAGTTCAGCTTCACTGACAGGTGTACTATGTGCTTTTGTTTTACCAAATATATGCTCGGCTGCACTGTACTGTTCCTGGAATTTTGTCATATTTGCCTGGTGTTTTAAGTGCTTCTAATTGCACAACTGCTTTCTCAATATGTTCTGGTATCTCAATAATTACATAGTCTTGCAACTGGAAAGTTTTTGATAATCTAGCAACAGCTGGCAAAAAGTCTAAGAAATAAAGAACTTTAATAAAGTGCACAGAAGTCAGTTCCTTGTGGTAGCCCTTAGCTTTATTTGCATCATCTGCCCTGTTCCCGTCCACAAATCTGTGCTCAAGATGCACTGCCACAACGTCAATCCCCGCCACAACTGCTCTCTCTTTGCTGGCTAACCATCTGACTTGCTTTACAGCCGTGAAATGTCCAAGATGTTCATCTAGAACTTCTGCGATTTCTTCGAGTTCCCTCACGTGTTTTGGAAACTGCGGTCGAATCCTCGGCCCAGGCTGCCAGCTCCACGGTAACCCCGTCGGACCAGTTGGCTGAGACACTGACTGTAGTGGAGCCGCTGACAAGATGCTCCAACCAAGGAGTCTCAGCCAACCAAAGGACTTCCCCATCAGTTGTCTGTCACAGTCACCCCTGACCATCCGCGGAGGGTCTGTGGGGACTCGGGCAGTCAACCCCTCTTTAACAACTCCTCGGAGTCAGAGGGTTCCTCCCAGTACTCTCGTCCAGTCGATGTGGAATTGGTGGTGGTGGGGGGTGATCTCTCGACAGATGATGGTCCTTCCTCTTTTATACGCCTTCTCTGCCTGATCTCTGAGTCAACAGGCATGAAGATGGAGCCCGTGAAAAAAATGGATTGTCACCCGCTGACCAAGATTCTCGACTGAGGAGATACTCCTACGGAGGCCTTCCCAGTGGTGGAGGTCATTCTTGGCCCTGCCCTGGAGCTTTGTCAACGCCCCAGCTCCTGCCCTCTGCGCTCTTCCCGGATGGCCTCAAGTATGCAGTACCTATGGTTCCCTCTCGGGATTCACAGAATCCCATCGGCCAAGGGCTAGTGGCCGATTCTATACTTAGGCGCTCCAGCAACACGGGGGATGTTGACAAGCCGACTGACAGAGTCCAAAAAGTTGGACCATTAGGCAAAAAAGGTCTATGCTGGGCCAGCACGGTGGTGCTGAGGGTTGAGTCAGTGGACACCACACTTCGTGCCACGCCAGCGACCAGAGTTCAGGAATGGACTCTGGTTGCTCAGGGGTCGACGAGGAAGGATTGAGCATCTGTAGACAGCTCTCCTTCCTTGGGGGAGGGGGGGATCGCATTGTGCACTGTAGACCGACACCCATCGAAGGCTGGGTGTCAGCACAGGCGCTCCTCCAAGAACAGGGACGGCCCACGTCCAGGGCGTTAGGTTGCCTCCAGAGGTGGAGCCAGCCGCTCTGCCCATTTCACAGCCATGGGCCTGGGGGCAAAACAGTAAAAATCGGGAACAGACAGGGTCTATGATAACCCGACTACTGGGTCAGATGACGAGTCCCTCTGAGGAGCGTGGATATGTTGTTAATCAACACTTCTTGGCAGACTCCAAGCAGTTCTCCAGAAGGACAGAGGCAAGGCGCACACCCCTACTTGGGAAATAAAAATTGGAGAACCAAGGCCCCAAAACCAGCATCCCAGCGTGACTCAAGGTCGATGTGGTAGTGGGTAATGAAGGTGTTTGCTGACTTACAGGTAGCAGATTGACAGATCTCCTGGATAGGGATGTCCCAAGAAGCAGCCACTGGTGCAGCAGTATGGTGGGTAGAATGAGCTGTTATCCCTCTGGGAGGCTCCTTGCCCACCAACTCATAGCACAGACTTATGCATGATGTAATCCACCTTGCAATGGTCCGTTTGGCTGCAGGTCTGCCAGAAGCGGCTTTAGCGTAGGTGACAAACAGCTGGCGAACCTCTCCACGAATTCCTGCCGTTCTCTCCTGATAATAGGAGAGAGCACGTCTCAGGTCCAAAGTATGGAGCCTGTACTGCGTACGAGGTGTAGTTAGGTAGTATACCAGCAGAGTCAATACCTGGTTAAGGTGAAATTCCGATACCACCTTCGAAAGGAATTTCGGGTGGGGGCAGAGGACAACTTTGTCCCTGTGAAAAAACAGATAAGGGGAGTCCACCGACAGAGCCTGGAGCTCCTCTGTCCTTCTGGCTGACGTGATAGCCACCAGGAAGGCCATTTTCCACAAGTGTGAGAGTGCACACTTGTGCATAGGTTCAAATGGCTTGCCCATGAGCTTTGCCAAAACCAGCAACAGATCCCACGGAGGTGGAGGGTTCATGCACTAGAGGGGATATGTGATCCAGACCTTTGAAGAAGCGCCCGACCCCTGTCTCCTGCGCCAATGTCGGCTAACCGGCCCGCGCCCGGTAAGCAGAAATGGCTGCCAAGTGCACCCTAAGGGTCGATGACTGCAGACCTCCTTTGGAGAGAGACCAAAGGTAGTCGAGAATGTTAGCCACAGAGCAGGATAAGGGGTCCAGACTCTTACCCTGAAACCAAATGGAAAATCTCTTCCATTTGAAGGCATAACATTTCCTGGTCGATTTCTTATGAGATGCCTCCACCACAGTGTAGACATCCTCGGAAAGACCCAGAGCCTGGAACTCTAGCCGCCCAGGTACCAGCCTGTGAGGTGCAGGAATGGAAGGTCCGGATGGAATACCTTCCCCTGGTTCAATGATGTCAGGTCCGGGCATGTACAAAGCCACCCCGGGGGCATGCAGATGAGGCTGAGGAGATCTGGGTACCAGAACTGGCGTGGCCAATCTGGGGCTACCAGGATCACCTTCGCCTTGTCCCTCCTCACCTTGTGGATCAAGGGAAATGGAGGAAAGATGTACAGGAGGCCTGGGGTCCACGGCCTCGAGAAGGCATCCCCCTGCAGTGAGCCCTGCTGAGGGAGGCGGGCATGGTTCAGCCTCACCTTGTTTTCCTTGGAGGCAAACTGGTCCACTAACGGTTTGCCCCAGCAGGAGAACAGACTGTAAGCTACCTCTGGATGGAGAGACCACTTGTGGGATGTCTGGACTATGAGGCTGAGAGCATCTGTCAGATGGTTCGAGACTCCTGCCACATGGATGGCTATGAGATCTGCCTCCAGCCAACTTACGAGGGTCCAGATGCGGAGCGCCTCCTTGCACAGCAAACGGCAGTGCGTGCCGCCGTTTGTTGAGGTAGTACATGGTCGTGGTATTGTCAGTCTGGACTTGAACCACTTGACCCGGGAGCTGAGGAGCAAAAGCTAACAGTGCCAGTCTGACCGCTCTGAGCTCCAACAGATTGATATGGCATCGGGATTCCTCAGGGGTCCAGAACTCATGGGCCCTGTTGTCCCCCATGTGGGCTCCCCAGCCCATGAGAGAGGCATCGGTCGTAAAGACGACTGTCGGCTTGGGGAGGACAAACGGGACCCCTTCCTGCAACCGGTCAGGAGCGGTCCACCACTGGAGAGCGTCCCACATCATCTGGGTTACAGTGATCAGTTGGTCGAAATGACCATGGCACTGAGTCCACTGGGCGGCCAGCTCCCACTGGAGGGGGCGCATGTTCCACTTGGCCCAATGGACCACCGAGGTGCATGCTGCTATGTAACCCAGAAGGCACAGAAAGTCCCGGGCAGGGCACAAGTGCCCAACCAGAAATGATCGGGCACAGGAGGAGAGAACCTCCGCCCTGTCCGCCGGGAGCCGAGCCCTGGCTTGACATGAGTCGAGCTCTGCCCCGATGAAGCCCATCACCTGAGCAGGCACGAGTTCCGACTTGGCCTCGTTGATCAGGAGGCCGAGATAGGAGCAGGTTTGGAGAGCCAGATCCCTGGACCTCTCCACCTCCTGAAGGGTGGACCCTGCCAAGAGCCAGTCATTGAGATAAGGGTAGATTCGTACTCCTCGACGCCGAAGATGTGCTGCCAACACTGCAATGCACTTGGTGAAGACCTGCGGGGTCGATGACAGGCCGAACAGCATGGCTAGGAACTCGTACAGGGTCCCTTCGACCCTGAAGTGGAGGAACTGCTGATGGGGCGGACAGATTGGGACGTGAAAGAACGCGTCCTGTAGATCCAGTGAACAGAACCACATGTTTCACTCCAGGGATGCTATGATCTGGTTCAGAGTTACCATCCAGAAGGTGCGGGACCTGAGATATTGATTCAGGTCGTGGAGATCTAGGATGGGGCACCAACCCCCATCTGCTTGGGCACCAGGAAGTACCTTGACACGAAGCCTGGCTCTGTAGGAGGATCTGGCACTGGAGCTACCGCCTCCTTGCAGAGGAGCTGAGCTATGGCATCTCAGAGAGCCGACTGAGTGCAAGCTGAGATCCTTTCCTCCACAGGGGCTTGGCTTGGCTATAAGGATACTGCTCTAACTCTAGATGCAGTCCCTGACTGACCACTTCAAGAACCCACCTGTCTGAAGTGATATCGGACCAGGCAGAATGAAAGTGGTGGAACCGGACCCCCACGGGAGGACCCAGAGCTGGCGTGACAGGTGTAGGGGTGGCAACCCCCAACCCGTCACTGAGCAGGCTTAGAGGAGGATGAGGAGGAGGCTCCTGGACCTGCACCTCGGCCTCCTTTATGGGGCTGTAGAGTACCCTGCTTGGGCAGTGGGCACCAAGCTTGAGCCTGCTGTTGCTGCTGACCTCCTTGATAGGAGGGCTGCCTGACCACAGGGGAAGAATGCCGAAACGGCTTCTTCTTTCTTTTCTGCTGGTTCTTGCCCAAATAACCTTTTGCAGAAGTAGCATCCAAGGTGGCACTGGACTGCTCGATACACTGAAGGTGACCGGCCACTCCTGGATCGAATAAGTCGGTGCCAAGGAAAGGAACGTCAGCTAACTTGTGCTGGGTATCCGCCGGGAAGGAGGATAGCCTCAGCCAGGCCCTGCGGCGAGTGACCACTGCGACTGCTGAGGAGCAGGCACAAGAATCCCCAATGTCTAGGGCCGTCTGGAGCTGCCGTTTTGCAACAGCACAGCCCTGATCACGGACTTGCTTGACCGTGGTCTGCATGTCCGCCGGGAGATGAGGGAGGACTTCATCTAATGACCCGAGGAGGGCATGAGAGAAGTGTGCCATAATGACAGCCGAGCTGGCCTGACGAAAGCCTAAGGAAAAGGCCGTATAGACCTTGTGGGCAGAGTGGTCCATATTTTTGGACTCCTTGTCCGGAGGTCGGTCTGTGTCAGCCGAGCTACCAGTACGTCTAAACACAGAAGCAGTCACCAGGCTCTCGGCTGAAGGGTGTTATGTGAATCCTGGCAGGGACCCCATGGGCACCGCATACTTGCGGGCCATGTGGGCAGACGGTGCTGGGCAGGAAGCTGGGCGCTGCCAGAGCTTGAGGGCCAGGCAAGTGATGGCTTCGGCCACTGGAAAGGCCTCTGTCGGGGTATCCCCCCTTTTTAGGATGTCCGTAAGGGGGTACTCTGCCTTTTTCTGGATAGACTCAAGGGGCATTCCGGTGGATTCGGAGATCAGGCGGAGAATGTCCTGAAAGGAGGAAGGACCCTCCTCTAAACGTGCCATGGAGGACTCATCATCCCCAGGATGGGAGTGCAGTCCTGTAACGTCCGAGTCCAAGGAGTTGTGGTACAATGGTCTCCCGCCTAGCTCCCCTTCGATCCGCCGGGGGCGGTCAGTGGTAACCGTAATGGACAGACGTCGGGGAAGCCCAGTGTCAATATGGTCCTCTTATGAGGGAGCCCCTCCCTAAGGCTGCTTAGGCGGTGGTTCCACCAGAATCAGTGGAGACACCGAGATGGGCCAAGCCGGGATACGGGCCAGCCCAGTGGGAGGGGGAACCGAAGGCTTCGGTTCCGGAGGGGTCGGCATCAGCCCAGGAGGCGGTAGCCAAGTGATAGCCAGAGTAGATGGCAGAGCTGGCTTCTGCCCGGCCAAAATCAGCTGTTGCCACATAAGATCCTCATAACGTCGGAGTTTTCTTCGAAGCCTCTCCTCGCCCGAGGAGGATGAGGATCTGCGGTGATGCCTCTTTTTAGAGTGCTTATGACTTTTTCGGATTTTCGGCCGAAGGGGTTCTGGACCTCAATCGAGGAAGTCGATCCGATGGATCGGGAGACACCGGGGTCGGTGAAAACCGAGGGTCTGGAACCGTTTCCTCGATGGGGACACCAGCGGGCTGGGTCTCCTCATCGGGAAGAAAAAATTGCTCACCTTAGTAATGTTGTTTCTTCTAATGGAGTCTTGCTATATTATGACATATGCAGTATAACCCCAGGTTAGAACTGCTCTGGAGGTGAAAGAGTTAACTTTCCATGCAGGGCATGGAACCTTGAGCGCGAGCTTGGTTGAACACTCTGTCTGTTGTAGCTCAAACTTAAACTGTCAGATCTTTACGAGCAAAACTCACTAAGGTTCTGTGTGGAAGCCATAAACCTACACTAGCCCACTGGCTGCTAACTACAAAAACACATTTTTGTTCTTGATCCCAAAATAAAGACTTAAGTCAGGGGATTCAAGAAAGAAAAATTAAACATAACACCTAAGCACCCTAAGAAAGGGTGAAAATAAAGTGGGCATCTATGAAGTGCCAACATTGCACTGCCCACCCACATCCCAAAAGTAGAGGTTCTGAGAGGGGCAGGCTGGGGGGGAGGTCATAATATAGCAAGACTCCATTAGAAGAAACAACATTACTAAGGTGAGTAATTTTTCTTCAAACAACATGAAGTCTTGCTATATTATGACATGTCAGATTACACAGCAGTACCTCCATGAAGGAGGGACAGAACCTACTTAGGAAATAGGCTCTGAAGCACAGCTGTGTGAATCGAGCATCACTCCTAGCCTGGATATCCAGGGGTAATGCTTAGTAAAAGTGTGAACTGTTTTCCAGGTAGTTGCTTGACATATCTCTAGGGATAGGATGTCCTGGCAGCAGCCAGGGACGCAGCTGTACCTCTGGTAGAGTGAGCCCTCAGGCCTGAGGGAGGAATCTTACCCAGTTTTCATAGCAAAATTGGATACAAGAGACAATCCACCTGGCAATGGATCTTTTAGTGGCAGGTTTGCCTTTACCAACCCCACAATAAGTGAGGAACAATTGGAGGGATTCAAACCTATGACCATTGGTACATTCTATATAGTAACTAAGGGCTCTTTTGACATCTAAACTGTGTAATCTCCTCTCGCCAGAGGGAGGAATGGTCAGTGAAGTACACAGGAAGAGACATGGATTGATTAAGGTGGAAGTCTGAGACCACCTTAGGCAAAAACTTTCTGTTAGTCCTGGAGGACCACCTTATCTCTGTGAAAGGAGATAAAATCAGGCTCCACTGACAATGCTTGTAGCTCACTTATCGCCTGGCAGAGGTGATGGCTACCAGAAACACAGTTTTCCAAGTCAAGTACTTAAGCTCTGCTGAAGACAATGGCTCAAAAGGGGTTGCATAAGCTGGGCAATGCAAATATTAAGATCCCAAGCAGGGGCAGGGTCTCTGAGCGGGGTTGGTGTGAAGCAACCCTTTAAAAACTTGGAGAACACAGGGTGAGCTGAAAAAGAAGAGGGCTTACCTGTTGATAAAAAGAAAGACACAGCTGCCAAGTGCACTTTTAGGGTAGCTGGGCTTAGCCCCAAAGAATTCAAATGCACTAAATAATCCAGAATCGTGGGCACGTCAGCCGATTCTGGGGAAATATGCTTACCAGCACACCATATGGAAAATCTTTTCCATTTTGAATTATAAGTAGCCCTGGTGGAAGGCTTCCTAGAGGCCTTCAAGATTTACAATACGCCTTGGGAAAGGTGTAGGTCAGCAAACTCTAAACTCTTCAAGAGCCATGCTTTGAGATTGAGAGATTTGAGGTTCGGATACCAAACTCTCCCCTGGGCACAGGTTAATGGGTTGTGATTCCTGGGAAGACACAGGGGAAGGTGGACTGCTAAGGACATGAGGAGTGGGTACCAGGGCTGCCTGGCCCAATCTGGAGCATTCAGGATCATCCTGCAGGGTTGAGACCTGATTTTTACTAGCACCTTGAAAAGAAGAGGGAAGGGGGGAAAAGCATAGAGAAACTTCCCTTCCCAACTGAGTAGGAAGGCATCCAGAGGGACTGAGCCCAACACTGGGGGCCTGCAGCTAAAAGGGAAGTTGGTGATTGTCTGGGGCTGCAAAGAGATCTATCTGAGGGGTGCCCCATCTGGCAAATACTACCTCCAGTACTAGGGGATCCAGTGCCCATTAGTGATGGCCCTGGGAAATCCTGCTGAGAGCATCCACTAGGACATTGTCCTTTCCTGGGAGGTGAACTGCCGTAAGGAAGGCGTTCAGAAAATAAGCCAGAGACCACAACTTCATTGCTTCGGTGCACAAGGCCATAGACCGAGTGCCCCCTTGCTTGTTGATGTACCACATTGTAGTGGTATTGTCTGTTCTGACCTGAACAACCTTGTTCTGAACAGATGTGGAAAAAACCTGGAGTGCTAGAAAAACTGCTCTGAGTTCCAACAAATTGATGTGGAGCAGAGATTCCTGAGGGACCACAACCCCTGGGTAGTAAGGTCGCCCATGTGAGCTCCCCACCCCAAGAGGGATGCATCTGTAGTAAGGGTCAAGGAATGAGACTGGGGAATGAAGGGAACCCCCTGTCTCAAACTGCTCTGGTCCTGCCACCACTGGAGGGCCTGGATCAGGGTTCGAGTCACTGGGATCAATTTGGTTAGAGGGTCTGTCCTTTGAGACCAAAAGGCTCTCAAATGGAACTGAATGTCCCTCATCTGAAACCTTGCTCCCTGCACTACTGCTGTAGAAGCAGCCATGTGCCCCAGGAGCTGTAGAAAATGCCTTGCTGGTCGAGAGACCTGCAGGGTGAAAGAAGAGGCCAGAGAGACCAAAGTCCCTGCTCTTTCCAGAGGGAGGAAGGCTCTGGCTTCTTTATGCTTCAGTTCTGCGCCATGAAGGTGAAGCTGGACAGGCTCCAGAACCGACTTTGGAAGATTGAGAAGGAAACCTAAAGATGGAGAAGTTGCTGAGTTACTTGTAGGTGTAGTTTGACCTGGTCTGGAGACTGGCCTACAATGAGCCAGTCGTCAGATAAGGAAAGATGGCAATCTTTTTGCCTTCTTAAGTGGGCAACTACAACTGCCAGGCATTTTGTGAACACCCTCGGGCCGAGGTGAGGCGAAGGGCATTGCTCTGAACTGGTAATGGCCTGAGGGCAGTTCAATCTGAGGTGCTTTCGATGGGAGCTTCTGATGAGAACATGGAAGTAGGCATCCTTGAGGTCCAGGGAGGCTAACCAGTCCCCTGGCCTTAGAGAGGGTAAAATAATTCCCAGAGTCACCATTTTGAACTTTGGTTTTAATAGGTGCTTGTTTAGATACCCGAGATCCAGGATGGGCCACCATTCTCCTGTCTTTTTTGGGGTAAGGAAGTACCTGGAGTACAACCCTTTGCCCTGGTGTAGGGGTGGAACCCTTTCCACAGCTCTGAGAGCCAGGAGGGAAGAAACTTCTGTTTCTAGGGCAAGTGCCTCTGATGGATTTGCAGGTGGAAAGGACCTGGTTCTCATCTTCGGAAATTTTTTGAAGCCGAGAACCAGTCCCTGGCTTACTACTTCCAGGACCCACTTGTCTGATGTTACAGACTTCCAGTCCTGGACAAAGTAAGCCAGCCTGCCCCCTACCGGTAGCGGAGAATCGGCCCTGGCCACCCCATCAGGAGCCTGTTTTGCAGGGGCTTTGGGTTGAGGGGAGAAGCAGGCTTACTAGACCCCTTCTGCCTCTTCTCTAAAGAACCCCTCTGGGCATAAGCAGAAGAGGAGGCCTGGGCTTGGTAAAAGGCCTCTGAAAGGCCTGCCCCTGACATGCTGCCTTTGAGGAGTGGCCTGCCTTTCTTTGGCCTGTGCACTCCTATAGGTGGTCCTATACTCATCCATTTTCTTCATATAATTCTCTGTCTGCTCCCCAAACAGAGAATTGCCCACAACAGGAAAATCCATAGCCTTAGACTGGGTATCCTGTGATAGGGCAGTACATTTGAGCCAGGCCATTCTGTGAAGAGACACAGATGTAGCCATGACTCTTGATGAAACATCATTAGAGTCTACTGCAGCATGAAATTGCACCTTGATGCCTCATTACCATCCGCAGCCACCTGCTCCAGCTCCCTGGCAAGCTGGTCAGGGCCTGTTTTGCTAGTGCCAGCACAGTATCCCATCTGGATTTCTGGTACCTAGCTGGATGTCATACTCTGGCCTGTCTGAGTCCTAAAGATGCTGCCATGTACTGTTTCTTTGCCATGGCATCCATCCTCCTGGAATCCTTTTCAGGAGGGTGAGAGGCTAGAGGAATATTAGCCTTGTCACAGGCTGCAGCCTGCACTACCCCACATGGCTGCATTGCTGAGAGAGGAACTCTGTATCAGAGCCTGATAATGTATACCTTTTGTCCATCCTTTTATCAACAGGAAGGATAGAGTGAGGAGTTTTTAGAATTTTTACTGTCTGTTTCCTAAAGGATTTGTGCAAGGGAATAGACAGTCTCCTAGACTCTGGAATATCCATCATTTCTACATAATCAGGCTCTTCTTGGTCATCAACAGCTTCCTCAACAGGGAGTTGGAGAGTTTCAGCAACTTTCTTATAGAACATAAAATGAGAAGGGGACTCAGATAGCCTGGGGGGGGGGACCCCTGAAGGTCTGTCTGGAGAGATGTCCGGTTCAATGGGCACATCCAGACTTTCAAAATCACATTCACTGTCCTCATACCCCTCTTCCCCTTCCTCCGGTTCATAAAATCCTCAAAATCATAATCTTGAACCAGTGGAACCGTCCGAACCGAGCGCTTCCCTGATGGTGTCGGTTCGGACGGAACCGGGGAAAGAGACTGGACAATTTGAATAGCTTTAGCTATTTCCTCAGCGGTTGGAGAAAAAAAACTTTGGGCTCCACACTAGCTGACTTTCTAGCCCTTTTAGTTGGAACCGGCTCCTCAGAGCTGGCTCTTCGTTTGCCCGAGGAAGTATTGCCCTGGTCAGAGGGCATTCCCTCAGGTTCGGTTGGAACCGAACCGGGCTGGCCATCCGGTCAGCGGACTTTTTGGCCTCCTTTTCCCTGAGCCTACCAACTCTCTTTTCCACGGTGGCAGCAGGAAAATTCTTACAAATCTGGCAGTCTGCATTGAGGTGGTCAAATCCCAGACAATATACACTAGTGGTGTGTGGGTCAGCCTTAGCAAAGACTTCCCCACAGAGGCCACAGTGCTGAAACCCAGTGGGTCCGGTTTTTCTTTTGGTTTCTAGACATAGTGCCAGCCTAACCAAAACTTGCCTGTTAGTGGCAATCCTGCTAAGACTCTCTTATCGGTTCCCCAACCTGTCACGGTCGTGGAAACAACCGTAATAAACTGCTTTTAGAACCGATAAGAACCGGGAACCGCACTCTAAAGGGCTAGAAAGTTAATTTAAAACCCATCTGATCGGTTCAAACCGAACCGAAAAAGACGTTTACAAGTTCCACACAGAAGAAAATAAAATAAGCCTATCTATTACTTACAATACCACAGACAGAGCTTGAACCGACCGATTGCAGTTAATTTCGGTAAAATAAACCGAGAATTACACTTTTTAACCAACAAACGAACCGAGCAGCAGGAGAAATCTCCGGAGCGACTGTTCAGTGAGGCGGAGTAAAGAATCTGACAGTTTAAGTTTGAGCTACAACAGACAGAGTGTTCAACCGAGCTCACACTCAAGGTTCCATGCCCTGCATGGAAAGTTAACTCTTTCACCTCCAGAGCGGTTCTAACCTGGGGTTATACTGCATATGTCATAATATAGCAAGACTTCATGTTGTTTGAAAGACAAGGACCGGAGTCCTTTCCAAAGAATCGTTGACTGGAGTCGGTGAAATAGGGTCGATTAGGTCGAGAGAAATCTCAACCTCGTCGCCCACTTCCTCGGTCTCTTGGACAGATGGAAGATCCGTGAAGCCGGCTGCAGAGGATGCGATCTCGATAGAGGTCAAGACCGTGTGTTCCTGGGACTCTGACCTTTCTCGGTCCCAAGAACGTCTTCGCTTGGAAGAAGACTTCGGGTCCTTATCCCTCTTCCGAGGGCGGGAGGAGTGTGAGCCCGAGGGCGCCTCACCCCTGGTGGGGAGAGACTGGCACAACTCCTTGAAGAGCCCGAAAAGGTGGAACTGAGGTTCAGAGGAACAAAAAAGCTCTGATTGGCCGAAGCTTGAGCCGCTTCTTCCTCGAAAGCCTTCATTTACTCCAACTGCTCGGCGGATCCCGCAGCCGCGGAAACCGCCCACCTCGCCTCCTTCGATTTCACTGGCGGGTTCCTTTTCTCCGGTCTCCCCAATTTTAGGCGTGCTAAGCGGTCATCCAGGACATTGGGATGGAAGGCCAGGCAGAATGTGCAGGTGGAGGTGTTATGTTCGATACCTGGGCAGTAGACGCACGTTAGGTGGGGATCGGTGCGTGACATCTTCTGGCCGCAGGAGAATCGGCGACATCTGGGAGCAGATTTATCCTCCATGTCCGATGCGCTACTATCGGAATCATTAACTTGGACGAGTTTTAAGGTAAGATGCGGTAAAAACTGACGCTTTGAATTCAGGGCCTACGAATTGCTGTGAAGCACAAGGGAAACTGTATCTTCCAGCGGAAAGGAAGATCTGGTGTTGTGGGCCGGAGCCGAGGTTTATACCACCCGGGTGGGTGGGAGGAGCCAGCTTGAAGACTTCCGGCAAGATTTAAAGGGGAAAGGGACATGCCAAGAAGTGTGGATGAACAACATATCCACGCTCCTAGAAGTGTGTATATTACTTTCACATTTACACAGCGCTAAAATTTCCATTTTGGATCCTCTCCTTTGTTAGGGATTATTTGTGATAACAATTTCTTATGCTCTTCGGGGGTTATTTTTGTTGGATATAGTTTGGGAAAACAGATAGCCAGACACAGGGAGGGAGTGAACAGAACTGTTAGAACTGGGGCTGCAGCTCGTGGCGTGGACTGTAAAAGAAGCCTAGACCGGAGCCAGACACAGGGAGGGAGTGAACAGAACTGTTAGAACTGGGGCTGCAGCTTGCTGTATGGGCTATAAAAGAAGCCTAGACCCGGATCTTAGTGCAGCAGGCTAAAATAGGGACATTTATAATAACTAGTTTGTGTTCAGAGGACATTTATTATTTGGCTGACATTTTTTTTTTTTGGGGGGGGGGGGAGAGCTGCTCAGGTGAATACTGTACAGAAGCCAATTGTTGTGGGCTGAGAAATTAAAAGTAAAGCACTACACTCCCTGGCACATCGACCCTCTGAGCAGGGGGGACATTGCTGTGAGACCCTCACAGGCAGGGTATACATTTTTTTTTTGACTTTGTGAGGCCCTTCAGCGCAGAAGGGGGAGACAATTCTGACCCTTCTCTTTAGAGCAGCAAGGACAATATTTTTCTGTCACGTGTACTCAGGAAATAATAGTTTAAAAATAAAAAGCCAATTTATTTTAGTGGCAGGGAGTAAGCAGCCCGACTTTTTAAATTCAAGACCCAATAGCAGCAAACGGGAGATTATTTGGGTTGAGCTGAAAAAGACAAAGTCAGACAGTCACTATAAATTCTGTTCAAGACAGAAGGCAAAGTGTCACTATTTTTCTGACCTTTTTGAATTCAGAGCAGCTATATTCAGACCAAGGCCAGTTTTATTTGGACTGAGACAGAAGTCACAGAAGAGCATACAGTATATTTTTTTTCTGGGCTGGAATCAAGCCTGTAATCCAGTGAGTCCCTTTTCTAATTCAGAGCAACTAAGGGGACACACTTTCTGTATTAGCCTGGCCTGCCTGGTAGACAGACCACGGCCAATCACTTATAATTCTGACTGAGTCAGAAATCACAAAAGTCACTGCACTGACATATTTCTGGGCTGGAAGCAAGCCTGTAATCCAGTGAGTTCCTTTTGAAGTCAGAGCAACTAAGGGGACAAACTTTCTGTATTCGCCTGGCCTGGTAAGACAGATCAAGGCCAGTCACAGTCACTTACATATTTTTTGTTTGAGACAGAAGTCAGAGTGCACTATTTTTGTCTGGGCTGGAAGCAAGCCTGTAGTCAGGCCATTTTGAGTTCACAGCAGCTAAAAGGGGATCATCATAAGTTTTTATTGTCAGGGCTGGGCTGACCAGGCCGGTCATATAAATTATTTAGGTTTGAGACAGAAGTCAGAAGTGCACTAATTTTTGGAAGCAAGCCTGCTAGTCTGGAGACCCCTGAATTCAGAGCAGCTAAAAGCAGGGGTGACTGTTGGGCTGGGCAGGGTAAGACAGACAAGCCAGTCACTGTGTGAGACAGAAGTCAGAGTGCAGTTATTTTTCTGGGCTGGAAGCAAGCCTGTAGTCAGACACTTTTGAATTCACACTAGCAGCTAAAGGGGACATCTTTCTTTGTGCTGGGCTAAGACTGAACAGTCACTGACCAGTCACATTTTGTTTGGGCGGCCTGCCAGGTTAAGTAGCAAGCCTATATTTTCTCCCACCCAGGCCTGACCAGCCACTGAATCACAGGGCAACATCTTTTGAGGGGGATACTAGTACTAGTGACTGAACTTGCCTTGTACTGGTGCTGCAGTCTTGTCACAAGTTTAACACCCCCATCCCATGTTTGCACAAGCACCCCCTAAGTTGTGTGTGACAACCTTAAAGCAAGTTGTACAAAATAAAAGTTTAGCAGCTGTTTGTTGCACTGTAGAAGAAGAAGAATCGGCATTTCTATAGCAGTTTTCATACACAGTGTGTCCCAAAGTGCTTTACAAGCAATGCTAGACTGGTAGTGAAGTGACTGAATGTGTAGCGGCAGCCATATCGCACATCAACACCCACACACAGCCTGGACAATTGCATGAACTGGTTTTATGGGTAGGGGAATACTCAGCCAGGACACTGGGAATGTGCTCTACTCTTTGTGAAGAATGCCTTCGGTTCTTTTACTTCCACCTGGACACCCACCAGGACAGCACCAGGATGGACAGAAGGGACCTCAAGTTTAGTGTCTCATCCGAAGGATGGCACACTCCAACAGTACAGCACCCCCTTAATACTGCACTCGGGACCTGCCCGGTGGCGCTGAAGGTTGAGGCGCTGGATGCCACATCGCTGTACCACGCAGGCGCATCAGGAGTCTGCGAGCGAGCCCGGGTGCCAGGGGTCGCAAGGGCGGGTGAGGATTGAGCGCCTGCTGGGCTGCCTCTTCCCTGGGGTGGGGAGGGGAGGTCAGGGGAGTCCCGGCATGCCAGCGGCTCCTGGTGGAGACAGGGAGCACTGCAGCACACAAGCAGCGTGGCCTGACGCAAGGCAGGGTTGCTGTGCCCCGTTGCGTTGGGGGCATGCCCACACAGGGGAGGGGGGAGACACGAGCACCAGAACAAGGAAAAGCCCGGTTAGCAGGGGTAGGCGACGGCATCTGCCCCCATGCCCGCAGCTGGGTCCGGCCTGCCTCCCAGGTTCCTCCACCCCGGTCCTCGCCCACACTGGAGACTGACTAAGAAGAACACCCAAGTGAGAGGTGGCCCCACTCTGGAGGGGTTAAGCTGGGGGTGCCGAGTGTGGTGTCGAGGAGGAGGAGAGAGAGAGAGAGAGAGAGAGAGAGAAGGTACAGGCAAGGAGGACTTCAGACCGGGTAAAAACCAGTGGGTTGCCTGAGAGAGGCCTCTGCTGACCGTGACCGGAGGGAAAAATAAGTGTAAAAAAAAAAAAATAATACTGCACTCGGGTGCCAGCGTTTTAGGTTCAAGTCCAATGTCCTGGTGTGGGACAAGAATAGACAACCTTCTGGCCAGAGGCAGATGTGCTACCCAATCGAGCCACGCTGACACCTTCTGTCATGGTCGGGTTTATAGTTTGTGAGCTAGGAGTGTTGTGCTACAAATAAACAAATTTCTGGCAGCTGCTGCTGCACATGGTGTGTGTGCTGTGTTCTAAGCATCATAAAACAAACAAAATAGAATCTAGCAGTCACTGCTCCTTTCCTGTGTATTTCAGCCTGTGGTCACTGTACCAGTCCAGTGCCCTTAAGCCAAAATAAAAACAAACTGAAAAAATATATTAATGTCATAGCATCCATTGTGTAAGCAATAAGACATGACATGGTGTGCATTATGGTGAAATAACTGCACGCCTCAGCTGCGCTGTTAGGCACAAGGTACAGCAGAGTGCTGTTAAATGCACCTGAGAAGTGCAATTATTTCACCATAATGGCACACCCCTGGAGTGTCTTGCTGCCCTTCTAAAATGGCATTTAAATAAACGACTTAAAATGAATGAAAATAAGAAAGCATTTTAAAAGGAAAAAACATTGGACCTTTCATGGAAATATGCCTCCATTTTAACTCTGAATACAAAACATAGTCCCTATTCTGGTAACTGCGGGGTTAACTAAAACATAAAACATAATGAAGTTTGTTAAGGGATCACATCGAGCTTGCTAAGGGGTCATATCGAGTTTGTTAAGGGGTCACGTCGACACTGGTTATTGAATTTAGCACATGTTTGGACAGTATTATATGGTTTTGACCACCACATACCTTGCAGGATGCAACTATTTTGGACATTTCTTACTTAACTGAACTTTTATGGAATACCCCCATATCCGATTACTGAAATGGGTAGATTACCATTTCATTTGTACTTGGAGGCATTAATATGTGCATTTGTTGATATCTTGCATTTGGATATTTCTATGTTATTTTTTATGAATAACATAATAAAAATAAAGTTTAAAAAAATAAATAAAACATAATGAAAACTGGGTGTAGCACACGTTTTTATACGCAAAAAATGTTATCTTGCATTTTAAATCAATATAAGCACTGTTTTTTTTTTTTTAGTCTTTGGTAACCGGGTAAAGCCCACTAGGCACAAGTGCCTGTTATCAGGGGTGACCTGGCAACACTGGTCCGGTTACGTGACTTGCTGACAGTCACACAGTATGCAAGTGGAGGTTGTGAGAATCAAACCCAGGTCTGGTCTCCTAGATGTACCAAGCTCATTCACAGCTCATTCCTCTAACCTCTAGGCAATGCTGCCAGCCATTACTTCTTAATGGAAATGTGTTCAGATCTTTAAATCTGCCAGGTTTCCCTTTTTGGTGTGGGGGGTGATAGATTTCACCTAAAAATACCCATGTATGATTCAAATTTATGTTCTTTTATAAACTTCAGGAATCCATTTCAGCAGTTTGGACCCGCCATAACCTATGCAACTGTGTTTTCCCACTTTTGCTCTTTGTTTCTGAAGTATTATTGCCTACTTTCTTCATCCTGTTTTTCTTTTCCTCTGTCTTTCCCCACATTCAGGATATGGAATGTTTATCATGGAATACAGGGATTCATAATTCTGCCCAGCTCCACTGGCAGAATGTTCCTCTCCCAACACACACACACACACACACACACACACACACACACACACACACACACACACAAAGGCCTTTTCTAGAGCCACAGACTCAATTATCTGACTGTCAGGGAAAACAGAAGAGATTTCCCCAATGAGCAGTTAAAGACAGAGGCCAAGATATTCAAACTGTGCCAGTCTGTGGCGCAAGCCTGTGCGCCGCTCAAATTTGTTACGCAGGGGTGTGGCCAGGGTGATAATCAACGGAGTTGTGCTATGGTGCAACTGCTTTGAATATCACACCCTGGCCACCCCCACTGTGCATGGCGCAGCGCAAGTGGTCAGAGTGGAGCACTGAGATGCGGTGGCGCAAGTGCCATTCGCCATGCACAGCACCTCTGCGATATTCAAAGGGTGACATGCAAATGGGGCCATAATTTATGCAACGCACACGGGGGCCATTGCATCTGATTCACTGACCCCATTTGCATGCCATTAGCATGCGGAGTCATCGATCCCCAACGACTTGCGCAGGCGCCCTGCCAGGCAGCAGCCGCCGGGGACCAATGCTCCCTGCAGCTCAATCGCTGGACATCCCATAGGGACAAAGAACGTTCCTATCCCTGGTGGTCCAGTGGCGCGATTAACCCGATCATGGGCATCACTTATCCCCAGTTCAATATCCCTGGTGGGCCAGTGGACGCCGCGAACCCGATCGCGGTGCATTCCATACCCCCAAAGTCTGAAATCCCTGGTGATCTAGTGGACCCCCACCCCACTGAGCCCCACCACCCGCCTCCCGCCAGCCAGCCGGTGGCAGCACCCCACCCGCCTACCGCCCCGCCGCCTGACAGCTTGGTAGGGCTGCACGCCCATTGGTTCAGAGCATGAGCCAATGGGCATGCAGCAGGGTTCGACAAATCCACTAGCCCGACGTCCCGGGCTATCACTATACAGTCAGAGACAAGCATTTTGCACAGAGCTAGTTGTCCGCGGACAAGTACTCTAGTACTTTAAAAAAAAAAAAAAACACTTTTAATTGCATTTCTTGGATCCTCCACTAGGGTGCTCACTTCCGACATCGAAGTCCAACTGTCCTGGTGGCCATGTGACTGATCGGTGTGCCAGGGAGCTTAGCCACATCGGGAGCACGGGAATGAGACGGGCATTGCCACGGTGTAGAGAGCAAGCATGAGAGAAAGCAGCTAGGAACGGAGGAGAAGCCAGAGGGTCATCAGAGCAGCAGGGAGTAGCAGAACACTCAGAAACTAGGCAGGGTAAGAAAACCTACTGGGGGTTTAAAAGTTAGATGGAAGGCGCACTCGCACTTTGACTTAGGAGGACAGCGGAAGTAACTGAGTCCTAACAGACCGTGGGGAACGGCACAACACTGTGGCTGATGGCTGTTTGTGGGGAGATTTCCGTGTCACTGACTACACCACATTTAAATATAAAAGAAAAAAAGAGAACTGAAAGGGAGTGTGATGTGATTGTCTGACGGTGGTGAGCGGGGGAGGGGGAGAGACGCACTCATTAGCGAGAGATCGGATCTGCATGCCTGTCGACTTTCAGCATGATTGAAATCCAACACCAAATAATGGAACAAAAAGTGTGTTGGGCTGCAGGATTGGGTACTAAAGAGTAGAAAGAAAAAAGGTAGTGTGTCACTGCTTGGCCATGATGATACTGGCAATTGAGCAAAATAAAGTTCAGTCTGGAAATAAAATTGAAAAATTAAGGATCGGGTACTTGAGAGTAAATGGGCAAAAGGTAGCCTGTTGCTGTTGGGCCGCCATGAATTATGTGCTAGCTACAAAGAATCTGCATGCAGCACAGTAGCACTTGAGGTAAATAAAAAGGCTGCAAAGGAGGAAGAGGATTAGGCAAAGTGTTAAAACCAGAACTGATGTTATGGCAAAAAACTGCCTCAGGAAATAAAAATAAAAGTGTGTTGTGGTCTGTAGAGTAGTAAGAAGAGAACTGTCAAGCATGTCGGGTGAGGGTGTGGATGGCACGGGACAAAGTGCAGTGTAAAAAACAAAAACAAAAAAAAAGTAAGTATCAAAGCCACATGGTCTTGTAAATCTTTCTAGACAGACATTATTTCTTCCCATCCCAGTGCTATTCCACTGCCTTCCTGCTCTCCTCCCTTGCTTAGTCTATGCAGCCTGAATCTGTAAATTAAGCACCATTTTTATTAGTGTCTGTCCCCTCCCACTGCAGTCTACCACCAGTGAAAGACACCACACAGTGACTGTAACAAAATATGTTTTATTAGCATCACAAAAGAAGAAACACACTTCAATTTACAAATACATCATTTTTCCTGTTTTCAATAGCCTACATCTACATAGCATTAATAACAACCATGCCAGACCACATACTTTGCTGCTACATAATAATTTTATAATGTTCCTTAAAATATAGCTTTCTGACCATGGACTACCACTCAACACTGGGACTACCATTTTTGGCTAGGTCAATTGTCCTGGACTAGCACATAAATTTGAAATTTGTCGATCCCTGGCATGCAGCCCATACATTCATTCACATATCTGGACTGCCTAGTACGGTATGGGCTGCACGCCCATTGGCTCATGCTCTGAACCACGGGCGTGCAGCCCCACCGAGCCGTCAGTCAGCGGGTGATGGGGCGGCAGGCGGTGGTGCTGCTGCCCGCCGCTGACGGGGGAGCAGGGTGGTGGGGCTCAGTGGGTGGGTGGGGTGGGGTTCCACTAGATCACCAGGGATTTCGGACTTAGGGGGGTGTGGAATGCTGCCCGCGATCGGGCTCCGTGCGGTCCCGGGGGGGGGGGAGATACAGTGATGCCCGCAATCGGGCTAATCGCGGTCCACTGGACCACCAGGAATACTGGACCTTTGGGATGACTGATGCCCGCAATCGGGCATGGGGGCCGCCATGACGGCGGCGGGAACAGCTGATGGCCACCCACAGATGGCAGCTGCTGTGCTGTGCCCTGCAATGCAGCAGCTCACCTGTGGGTGGCCCACAACTTGTTTCTGGCTTTTTCAGGCATAACTTTGTGCAGGCGCAGGTAGGGGTTGCACCTGCATAACTCTGCACGCCCGGGCTGAATATTGGGCTGTGCAGGTTATGCATGGCACGCCTCACCTGTGCCTGAATACATCTGATGCGCTCGGCAAGATCGGGATTTGTGCAGAGCACTTTTCCTTTTAAATATCGCACCGGCGGATCAGTGGGTTGTGCATGGCGCAACACCATTGCGCCATGCGCAACCCTTTTGAATATCTGGGCCAGAAGGATGATTTTTCTTTGTCAGCAAAGAAACAGATGTAATGAAAACTATGAACAATACTTATTGCTTGTAATTTATGTGTGTAAGTACTGTGTGATGATCAGGGAAACAAAATTTAATTTGTTTTATTTTTTTTATTTAATGTAGTTTTATTTTTAGGGTCTAGTTGAAGTTTTTTTACACTGTAAAGGTAGCAGCCATGTTTGTGAAGGAAGATAAATTCTGGTTGTAGGGGCACTAATGGAAGATAGACCTGGTTGCAGGAGGACTGATTTGCTCACTGTGTGATGTGGTTTATAACCAGGATGACTATGTAATATACTCCAATACTTGAACAGTCACCTGACTGGTTTTAACCAATTAAAGTTCTTAGAATTTTAGACCCATTTTATAAACAATAACTGTCACGTGTGTTAGAGTGCACTGATGTCGGGACATATGGCCATCCGGTTACAAAACAAACAAACAAAAAAAAAAAACCACAACCACGTCCTTGCACTGTAATATTGCCCTGGGTTAGGGTACAGTCATTTAACCAAGTTCAGTGCTGTGGGATGCATGCCAAGGTCAAGTCACTAAAAATATATATTTCCTTCATTATTTTTCAACTTTACAATACAAATTGCATCTAACTACAACCTACCTGATCACTGGTTCAGAGCAATTTCTCATTGTTTCATATGCCAAAATGACACTGTTAAACTTTTGTTTCTCAAAATCTGGATCAGCAAGTACTAGTACACCAAGTTCTTGTTCAAAACATAAAAGGATAATGACTTTACAAAGGATCAAAGGTATGACAAAGAAAAAAGTTGGGCATTTCCATTCTGAATGGAAAAATATCATCATTGGCTGGATTTCAATTAAGAAAAATCAATGACGTTTTGTTTGAATTGTAAGGCCTATCCCCAAATCTGTTATCCTAATTCTGCCTAAGAGAAAGGATCAAGTGACCTTGAACTAGACTCCATAAAGAGGCATGATGTGACAAGGAAATATGTGAGTTGCACAAAGCATTACTTAAAGATACAGCTCCAACACAAGTTCCACCTATTCGCCCGTCAGAAACTGCTCTGAGTCAGTCTTTTCAAAAAGAAACACAGGACACCAAAGAACTTGAAAAATACAAAATTTTATTTAACACAGCATACTCCATTGCAAAGAATGGGAAACCATTTTCAGATTTTGAAATTATATGTGAGATGCAGCATAAAAATGGATTAAATGTTGCTAACAACTATAAGAACATAGCAGGCTACTGTTTGTTTGTGGACAACATAGCAAAGACAATATGTGAAGCAACAGTTAAGAGGTCAAAAATGCATCCTTTTTGAGCATTCTTGCTTATGGAAGTACTGACCACTTTCTATAAATCGAGCAAGAAATTGTCTACCTTAGATATGTAGATGTAAACTCTTTGCCCGTCACACACCTAATATCTGTGGTATTCCCCGAAACTGTAAGTGCTGAAGGTGTGTTTAATGCTACAGTTAATGCTTTGCTATCAGTGGATTTGCAATTACCGGAACTTAGGCCGGGCAGTGGAAATCCAGCACTTGTCTGTGCTAATTCTTTTTTTTGCACTTGCCTGGCTCCCACGGCTTTCGGAGGGGGCCTCATACCCCCTCCTACTCAGTCCGCCTGGGCTATTCAAGGCCACCCCACCCCAGCTTCACTGTGCTCGGGGGGCCGGGGTTGTATGATTTTTTTTCTCCTCGTTTTCTCCCCTTGAAACCCCGAGGACACGGGCGCGAAGGACAGAAATCCAGGCAGACGACGTGCTGACACACACCGTTGCCAATCACCCAGAGAGTCCTCCCCGGCTCTCAGAGAGAGACGCCGTTGCCCCTGTGAACCGGTGCTTCCAAAAGCCCCCAGAAACGTCAGGGGTGTGCAGGACACCCCCGGTTACCCACCCCTGGTGGAGGAGAGCATCCGTTGGGACACTCTATCCTCTGCCCCCTTGCCGGTCCCTGACAACCCTGAGTCCTTTCCTGAACCCAGTTAGCCGGCATAGCACGAGGTGTGGCGTCCAGTGCCTCCACCCTCAATGCCACCGGGCCAGCTCAGGTCTGTGCTAATTTTGATAGCACATCAGTTAATCTTGGTGAACAGACAGGGGGCATTACTAGACTTAACTCACTTTTGCCAGGCATTATTGGTATTCACTGTGTTGCCCACAAACCTGAAATACAGGTTACTCACCTGTAACAGGAGTTCTAGGAATGGTATATGTTGTTCATCCACACTTATTGGCAGGTATCCTTGCCGCTTTAAATCTTGCCGGAAGGTCTTCAAGCTGGCTCCTCCCACCCACCGGTGGTATAACTCTCGGCTCGCCCCCATGACGCCAGATCTGGCCCGCTGGAAGCTCACGTTAATGGTCGAGCCGGGAGGTTGGTAGGTGTGGATGAACAACATATACCATTCCTAGAACTCCTGTTACAGGTGAGTAACCTGTATTTCTAGGGACATGGATATGTTGTTCATCCACACTTATTGGCAGACTCCTAGCAGTTCTCCAGGAGGAGGAAGGCAAGACGCACACCCCCAATACTTACTTGGGAAAGAGAGACTGGAGAACCGAGGCCCCAAAACCAGCATCCCAGCGTGACTCAAGGTCGATGTGGTAATGGGTAATGAAGGTGTTTGCTGACTTCCAGGTAGCAGCCCTGCAGATTTCCTGGATAGGGACGTCCCTGGAAGCAGCCACCGATGCAGCAGTATGGCGGGTAGAATGAGCTCTTATCCCTCTGGGAGGCTCCATGCCCGTCAACTTATAGCAGAGATCTATGCAGGAGGTGACCCACCTGCTTATGGTCCGCTTGGCTGCAGGTCTGCCAGATGCGGCTTCAGCGAGGTGACAAACAGCTGGCGAACCTCTCCCAATTTCAGCCGTCGCTCTTTGTAATGGCGGCGCCTTCTAGGGTCCAAGTATGGAGCCCATATTCGACCTCGAGGTGTGATTGGGTAGAACACCGCAGAGTCAACACCTGGTTGGGTGGAACTCCGACAACACCTTCGGAAGGAATTTCGGGTGGGGGCGCAGGACAACCTTGTCCCTGTGGAAGACCAGGTAAGGAGACTCGATGGAAAGCGCCTGGAGCTCTCCCATCCTTCTGGCTGACGTGATAGCCACCAAGAAGGCGGTCTTCCACGACAGGTGAGAGAGAGCACACCTGTGCATAGGTTCGAATGGCTTGCCCATGAGCTTTGCCAGTACCAGCAGTAGATCCCACGGAGGTGGAGGTTCTCGCACCGGAGGAAAAATGTGATCAAGGCCTTGAAAGCGCCAGACCACCTTCTCTGCGCTTAACGACTGCCTCCCGCCCGCGCCTGTAAGCAGAGATGGCTGCCAGGTGCACCCTTAGGGATCGTCGCACCTAAGCCCTTGATTAGAAAGGGACCATAAATAGTCCAAGATGCTTGCCAAGGAACAGGAGGAAGGGTCCAAGCCCTTGCTGACACCAAATGGAAAACCTTTTCCATTTGAAGGCATAACATTTTTTGGTTGACTCCTTATGGGACGCCTCAACTACATTGAGGACCTCGTCGGAAAGACCCAAGGCCTGGAACTCTAGCCGCTCAGGAACCAGGCCGTCAGGTGCAGGGATTGAAGGTCCGGATGGAACACCTTCCCCTGATTGACTGAGAGCAGGTCCGGGCGAGCTGGAAGCTGCCGGAGTCCTGGAGCTGAGACTGAGGAGATCTGGGTACCAGAACTGGCGAGGCCAGTCTGGGGCTATCAGAATCACCTGCGCCTTGTCCCTCCTCGCCTTGAGAAGCACCTTGTGGATCAAGGGAAATGGGGGAAAGGCGTAGAAGAGGCTGGGGTCCACTGCCTCGAGAAGGCATCCCCCTGCAGCGAGCCCTGCTGAGGGGGCGCATGGAACAGTCTCAGCTTCGCGTTCTCCCTGGAGGCAAACAGGTCCACCTGAGGTGTGCCCCAAAGAGAGAACAGATGCTGTACTACCTCCGGCAGGAGAGACCACTCGTGGGATGCAGCCCCTATCCGGCTTAGGGCATCGGCCAGGGTGTTGGAGGCTCCTGCCACATGAATGGCTAGGAGATCTGCCTCCAGGCTGCGCACGAGTGACCAAATGCGGAGAGCTTCCTTGCATAGAAGCATGGAGCGCGTCCCGCCCTGACGGTTTAGATAGTACATGGTCGTGGTGTTGTCCGTCTGACTCGGACCACTTGACCCCAGAGGAACGGAGCAAAGGCGGTGAGAGCTAGGCGGACCGCTCGGAGCTCCAGCAGGTTGATGTGGCATCGGGACTCCTGCGGGGACCAGAGGCCAGGGCCGTGTTCCCCAGATGGGCACCCCAACCCATCAGAGAGGCATCGTCGATAGAGAGACCCGTCGGCTCGAGCGGACGAACGGGATGCCCTCCTGCAAATGACCTGGAGCGATCCACCACTGGAGGCGTCCACATCCCCTGTGTCACCGGCTACAAGCTGGTCCAAAGGATCGCAGCGTCTGTGACCACTGGCTGCCAGTCCCCACTGAAGGGATGCATGTTCCAGCGGGCCCAACGACCACGCTGGTGCAGGCCGCCATGAGACCCAGGAGGCGCAGGAAGTCCCGGCAGCAGCAGTGCCCAACCAGAAATGATTGGGCAAAGGAGGAAAGAACTCGGCACTGTCCACCGAGCCGCGCTCTGGCTCAAGAGAGTCGAGCTGCGCCCGATGAACAGAATCACCTGCTTCGCTCGAGTTCACTTGGCCTCTGGATAAGGAGGCCTAGTTGAGAGCAGACCTGGAGGCCAGATCTCTGGACCACTCCACCTCCTGCCTGGAGGGAGCTGCTATCAGCCAGTCGTCCAGGTAAGGGTACACCCGGACCCTGGGCCTAGAGAATGCTGTCACCACTGCCATGCATTTGGTGAGACCCTGGGAGCTGGAGACAAGCCGAAGGGGCATGGCCTGGAACTCAGAAGGATCCCTCCGCCGGAAGCCGGAAGGAATCTCTGGTGAGACGGACGGATAGGGACGTGAAAAACGCGCCCTGCAAATCCAGAGAGCAGAACCACACCGCGCCCAAGGATGGTATTATCTGAGCCAGAGTGACCATCCTGAAGGTTCGAGACCTTAGGAACTTGTTTAGGTCATGTAGGTCGAGAATGGGCGCCAGCCTCCCGTCCGTTTGGAACCGGAAGTACCTGGACACAAACCCTGGGTCTGAGGGTCCTCCACCTCTCTTATCACCTCCTTCTGGAGGAGGAAGCGATGTCGGCTCGGCCGGCCGCCAGCGGGCTAGGGACGAAGCCCCCAGGGGAGGCGGCTCTGAAGGCGGTGCCTGCTCGAATTCTAGAGGCAGGCCTCTTCCCATCTCCTCCAAAACCCACCTGTCCGTGGTAACAGCGGACCAGGCGAATGGAGCGGAGCCGTCTCCCACGGGACCCAGGGTGGATGGCGGATGGGGCGACACCCTCAGCCCGTCACTGGGCAGACTTGGAGGATGGACCGGCCGAGGGACCTCCTGGGCCTTTTCCTCCTGCCTCCTGTTAGAGGGCTTGGCGGCTTGGGTTTGGGATGCCAAGGCCGAGCCTGCTGGCCCTGACGCTGGGCTGGGCGGCGCTGGGGCAGAAGGACGAAAGGGCTTAGGCTGTGGTTTCGGGCCTTTGTCCTTCTGAGCGGAAGAGACCGAGTCCAAGGTAGCATTGGACTCCTCGATCCTCTGCAGGTGACCTTCCACCCCAGGGCCGAAGAGGTCAGTCCCTCAAAGGGAAACATCTGCCAACTTGTGCTGGGTATCCGGGGCAGCAAAGGTGGATATCCTCAGCCAAGCCCGCTGATGCATAGCCATTGCGGCCGCCACCGACCTGGCACATGAGTCCCCAATATCCAAAGCAGTCTGGAGCTGCTGTTTGGCCACTGCCCTGCCCTGGTCCGCACTCTGCTTGACCGTAGTCTGTTGATCCGCTGGGAGATGAGGAATGACCTCATCCAGGGAGCCCAACAGGGCATGAGAAAAAATGTGCCATGAGGATCGCCGGAACTGGCCTGCACGAAGGCCGGAGAGGACGCAGCATAGACTTTTCACCCGACATAATCCAATTTCTGATTCCTTGTCGGGAGGTTTGTCCACATCCCTGGCGTTGCCGGGTCACCAGAAAACGCTGTCGGTAACCAACCCCTCAGCAGAGGGTGCTCAAAACCGACAGGGAACCGGTAGGGGACTGCGATACTTCCTGGCCCAAGGCGCAGGACAGGAAGCAGGCGCTGCCAAAGCTCCAGGGCGGACCACTCATGGCCTCGCCACCGAAAGGCCTCCGCCGGAGAATCCCTCGTCCAGAATCTCCGTGAGGGGATACCTGGCCTGCTTGGAAACGGGTTGAAGCTCATCCCGTGGATTCCGAGATGAGCCGAAGCAGTCCTAGGAAGGACGACGGGCTATCGTCTATAGACTGTCCTCCTGAGGACTCCAAGTCCAATCGCTTGAGAAAAAGGAGGAATTATCCTCGACCTCGGAGGAGTCCTCAAGAGCTGCCTCTGGCCTGAGCCACCCTCAACCTGCCGAGGTCGGTCGGGAGTGGGTAACCGACGCATGGGTAGACCCTTAGCCGACCGAGAATCCCTGGTTGGAGCCCCAAACAGTGGCTGTGGAGGCGGAGGTTCCACCGAATCGGTGGAGCAGCTGGTTTTGGCCAACAACCGCCTGTACAGGGCCTCGGTAAGTCGAGGGTTGTGTCGGCCGCCCGGTGACAGCCACTTAATGGTCAGAAGGCGACCGCGCCGGCTTACTCCCGGTCAGAAGCTGTTGCCACATGAGGTCCTCGTACTATCGACGCACTCACGCCGGAGCCTCCTCGTCCGAGGAGGAGGACGAGGACGAGCGGCGACACCGCTTACCGCGGTGCCGAGACCGAGACCGCCTATGACGGCGGGATCGGCTGGACTGCGAAGAGGTCCGAGACCGAGACCGAGAGCCTCGGCTCTTCCGAGGTCGGTGCGGGGAAATGTCGGCAGGAACCGGCACTCCCTTCGGCTCGGAGGGTTCATCCGAGGGCTCCGGAACCGAGCCACAGGCAGCTCCACGGGATTCTCAACCTCCGGGGAACCGGGGAGAGAGGAATCTCGGTTTATGGGCTACAGCCCGCTTAACGGGTCGAAAAATCTCGACTTCAGCGACAGGAGTCTCAGTCAACTGACCTGACGGGGCACCGCGGAGACCAGTGGCCGGTTTGAGTGGTCGCATCGAAGTCGACGGTCGCATTTACTCGGGAGAGGGACCTTCCCGGCCCCAAGAGCCCGACGGAGGGATTTACTTGTCCTCTTTGGACCGAGAAAGGTCCAGCAGACGCTGGCCCTTCTCCCTGTGGAGAGGGACAGACAAAGCTCCTTAAATGAAGCTGTGTAGGAAGAACCCAGAGAGCGGGATAAATGCCGCGGCCGAGGAAGATCTGCCGCGCGTCTCCTCTTCGAGGCGATCATCTGCTCGAAGCAGATCCGCCACCACCGCCGCGACACCGGGCCGACCGGGCCTCCTTAGCCTTCACCGAGGGAAACGCCTCGGACGTGCTCCAGTTGCAATCGGGCAGCACGGTCTTAGAGGACGAGGCCAGAAGGAAGAGCACAGGTCGCAGTCCCGCGGTCGTGCTCAAGGCCTCAAACAGTAGACACACGTGGAGCGTGGATCCGTCGCCAGACATCTTCTGACTGCAGGGCATCTCCAAAACCGGAGTCGATTTGTCCATCGCAGCCGCCGAGGGATCAAGACCAAGTCTTTAGCAAAAACTTCAAATTCGCGAAAACGAAGAAATAGAAACCAGTCGCGAAACGCAGAGCGTTATGAGGGAACCTGAGCTTCCAAGCGGTAAGGAAGATCTGGCGTCATGGGGCGGAGCCGAGAGTTATACCACCCGGGTGGGTGGGAGGAGCCAGCTTGAAGACCTTCCGGCAAGATTTAAAGCAGCAAGGATACCTGCCAATAAGTGTGGATGAACAACATATCCATGTCCCTAGAACTTGCCATTTTGGATGCCAATAAAAATTTCAAATACATGAAAAATTTGAAGACTGTTTGAAAGGTCAGGGGTGACTGTGATCGAACACCGATGGGGAAGTCCAGTGGTTGGCCAAGACTCCTTGGTTGGCGCACCTGTCGGTGGCTGTTTAGGCGGCGGCTCCACTGCAATCAGCATCTCAGCCAACTGGTCCAATGTGGTTACCGTGGTGCCGGTGGCCTGGGCCAAGGATTCGACTGAAGTCGGATCTGAAGAAGCGCAGGAACCTGAAGCTCTCGACCAAGTGCACTCCTGGTCCCATGAACGTCAATGAGACTGTTGTTTGGACTCTTTTTTTGACTTGGATTTGTGCCCAGAGGGTCCCTGATCGAGGATCAGCAAGGACCGGCACAATTCTTTGAAAGATTCCGTGGAAGTCGAACCCAGCTGGAGCAGAATGAAGGCAGCCGATGAAGAGGAGTGGGAAGCGGCCTGGGGTGCAGCCTCCTCAAACACCGCAAGCTATTCAAAGGACCCTGCAGCCGCAGAGACCACCCAATAGGCATCCTTAGATTTGACTGATGGGTTCATTTTGCTCAGCTGGCCTAACTTGAGTTGGGCAAGACAGTCCTTGAGAACGGTAGGATGGAAAATTTGACATATGTCGCAGGCCTGAGGATCATGCTCATGCCCCAGGCAATAGACGCACGTGGTGTGCAGATCCATTCGAGACACCTTCTGCCCACAAGGGCACCGACGGAACCCGGGAGCGGACTTGTCGTCCATCGCGGTTGTGATCGATGATAGAGCTGAAGACACAAAGTATTCAACTTTTTAGGAAGTAAATCTGTAGATCTAGTCGCAAGGCCTTACTTAGCGTGACAGCAGTAAGGAGGAGCACCTGTTTCTTCCAGCGGAAAGGAAAATCTGGCGTCATTGGGCGGAGCTGAGGGAGATATCAACTGGGTGGTTGGGAGGAGCCAGCCTGAAGATGTTTCCGGCAAGTTTTAAAGGGAAAGGCAACTGCTAGAAGTGTGAATAGAACATTATATCCAAGTCCCTAGAAAGTGGCAGTTTTGCGTTGAGTGGGGACGCCAAAAAGGTCCAACTCTGAGCCAGTCCGTAGTGCTGAGGGCTGAGGCGCTGGACACCCACTGCATCACGCCGTGACCCGTGACTCGGAACGAGCACGGACTGCTGGGGTCGGCCAGGGAGGAGAAAGATACAGCATCCGATGGCTGCTCACTATCTCCAGGGGGGCAACCTGCAAGCTCCCACCGCGATACCGCCACCTTGGGGAACTCGGGTGGTAGGTGCAGTAGAGGGAGGTAGCAGTACAGGAACAAGGACAGACGTCGGCAGAGGGGCGGAGCAGGAGGCGTGTCTCAGCTAATCTCCTCGCTCATTGGCCCTCACTGCATGCCCACGCCTGGGGACGAACAAGGAAACAACCCCGTCTTTCCTAGGTGACCACTCCTCGCTGCACATCCTCAACTCGTGAAGCAGACTCCGTTGTGCAGGTCCACTTGTAGCAGAGTTGTTGGGAGGCAAGTGTCCCTCACCCCACACAGGGGGGATAACCAGGCATCTAGGTCAGAGGAGAAGTGGAGCGATGTACTCTAGGGGCAGAAACCAACAATGAGGCTTGTGCATATGGGGCAGTCTGAGAGAGTGGAGAGAAGGGGCAGTAAGGGGCAAAAATACAGGGTCAAAAAAAAAAAAACAACTCTGAAAGGCCCCACCTATCAAAGAGATCTTCAACCACTAAGATCAGAAGTTCCCTCTCATGAGCTCTTGACCTGGATCGGCAGAGACTGTTGGCCAGGAAGTTTTGGGTGCCTGGAACATGAATGAGTTCCAGGCTGTACTCGATCACCCAGTACCAGACTCTAATTACCTCCTGGCAAAGGGAGTATATGAATGAGCGCTCCCCTGCTTGTTGATGTAGTACACCATTGACATGTCTGTCTGCACCAGAAGCAAGCTGGGAAAAATGTGGGTCTGGAAGGCCTGCAGGGCATAAAGAACCACCCGCATCCCCAACACGCTGATGTGGAGATTCTGCTCTGCCTTGGACCAGGTTCCCTGGGTCAGGTGGGTGGTCAAGCAAATGCCCAGCAGAGATCAGAGGTATCAGTTTTGAGGATTCGCTGAGGGTGGCACAGCCCGAAAGGGGACCCTCTGCAGGAGACTGGCAGGGTTCTGCCACCACTCCCAAGGTTCTCCTCACCGGATCGGAGACCATAACAGGCTGATCCAGATCTGTGCACTGGTTCCACTGGACTTGAAGGGTCCACTGGGGAACCCTAATATGCAAGCAGGTCAGAAGGACCACAGCTATAGCCACCATCATGTGTCCCAACAAGCGTAGGAACACTCTGGCTGGGATCAGTTGACTGGAGGAGACAAGAAGGGCCTGCTCTATCAGGCGCTCTGCTATGTTCTCCAGCAGGAAAGCCTTGCCCTGAGAGGAGTCCAGGACCGCCTCAATAAACAGAAGGTGCTGACATGGACAGTGACAAGACTTTGGCAGACTGACTGTGATCCCCAAGGCCTGGAAGGCCCAAAAGGCACATTCCAGGGTCTGAAGCAGGAGATTCCTGGAGGGGGCTGCTAGCAGCCAGTCGTTCAGGTAGGGGAACATGTAAAAACCCTGCCTCCTCAGGGCTGTGTCCATCACTGCTAGGCACTTGGTAAAAACCTGAGGTGCCAAAAAAAGGCCAAAAGGGAGGACCCAGAACTGAAAATGGTCCTCCTTGAATCTGAAGTGGAGGAAATGGTGGTGGGCTGGGAAGACCTGGATATGCAGACAGGCATCCTGCATGTCCAGGGAACAGAGCTAGTCCCCCCCAGTGACAGAGGGGTAGTAACCCCTGAAGAGTAACCATCCTGTAGCATTTGTACTCTATGTACAGATTCAGTTGGCTGAGGTCCAGGATCATCCTCAAGTACCCTGTCTTCTTGGGGACAAGGAAAAAGTGGGAGTAAAGCCCCCCTTTCTCTGTAAGCTGGAGGGACAGGCTCTATGGCCCTCTTGTGCAGAACAGCCTGAATTTCTTCCCAAATGAGGGAGAGGTGGGCCAGAGGGTAATTGGAGGGCAAGAGAGGTTGGTCCAGGGAGGCTCTAGAAATTCTAGGATATGCCCGTGATCTATGAGCTGGAGCACCCATTGGTCTGTAGTCACTGTTCACCACTCATCAAGGTAAAGGGAGAACAGACTCCCAACTGCCTCCCCCAAGGCCTCTGTTAGGAGGGAGTCAGGCACAGAACCAGGCGGTGGACCTGGGGGTGGGCAGAGCAGCTGCCGGTGCTTGAGGGGCCCTAGGAGCAGCCGCTGCTGCTGGGGGCATTTGAGCCTTGCACTTGAAGGGGGCCTTCGCCTGTTAGCCTCTGGCGGGTTGGTGAGAGGACCGACGAAAGGACTGTTGCTGGGCAGCCAGAGGATGAGAACGGTAGAGAGAATGAACAGATCTGAGAGCCTTACTGGACTCCTGAGTTGGGTCAGCTGAGTTTTGGTAGAATCCTCAGGAAGAATCTGTACCAGATCCCTCGCATAGTCCCAGAGGGCATTCTGGTACTGCACCATATGGGCCAAATAGTTCACAGCCCGAATATCCAGAGTGGCAGAAGCATACATTCGCTTGCCCCACTGATCAAGCTGCCTAGACTCCTTGACAGCAAGGTGGGCACTAAGGTGTATGGGTCTCAGTGCGGTCATGGGCCGCATTCATGACCACAGAGTTGACTTCCTGTGTGATGGCTGCCTGTTAGGTCATTCGAACTTGCGGCTCCTTCATACCTCCTGCTCAAACCGGCTAATTTATCTGTTTCCACCATTCTAGTGTCTGGGGCTGAACTGTATAGTATCGCAGTTTTCTCCGGTAACGTGTTTTGTTCGCAAACAGTCAAAGATGAACGTGGAAATGAAAAGAGCTTCGCTAAAACACACCCTGCCGAGTACACCAGCGAAAGAGGAGGCCGCTAAGTGGGCTAAGGTGCACAGATATGAGTAACATCCCAGCTCCCAGCTCCAGGATGTACTTACTGAAAATAAATTCTTGGAGGAATTAACCCCGATGAAAGACACCTGACAATGCTAGCCTCAGAGTTTCACAATTTGAGAACTACTGTGGAGCAACTGACTACCCGAGCTGCTGATTGCAAGACCTGCATTTCGCCTTAAGACGACTGGAGGCATAGGCTGGATCCAGAAGTAGTCCTCATCAGACAAAGGCTCTAGAAAACAGAAGAAAAGCTGGAGGATTTAGAGGGCCAATCAAGGCGCAATAATTTAGTTGTATTGGGCTTGCCAGAAGGGGAGGAGGGCACCACACCTATACTATTTGCCCAAAAACTTTGTGAAAAATTGGTGGGGCCATCCCCCAACGGCCCAACGTATGTGATGGAGCATGCGTACCGATCCCTTAGGCCTATGCCTCCTGCTGGCTCCCCACCTAGGCCCTTCCTCTTTAAAATACTAAATTTCCTCGACAAGCACCATGTGTTGACTAAACTTAAAGATGTTCAAGAAATTTAATGAGCTGGGAAAAAAGTGCGGGTTTCGCAAGATTTACCATTCACTGTGCCCCAAAAAAGATCAACTCTGCACCCCATCGTCAGCAAGCTCATCTCTGCAGGCATTAAGTTCAGGGTCCACTACCCTGCAACCCTGCAAGTTCATCAGGACGGAAACTGGAAATCCTTGGAGACCGTGGAAGCTGCTTTTGAAGCCTGCAGACATACGTTCCCGGATCTCTTCAAGTGAGAGTGTATAGCGACATCCTGTGGCCATCAGGCGGTATTGCAAGCTCTTGTCCTAGCAGTCGGACATTCGTGGAGACGTGTGGTTTTTTGACTCATTCTCTCCTCAAGTACTGGGCCTGTGGAGCTGTACTGGTCATCATACAGTGGCTAATGGTGCTTGTGACTACTTTATAAGTTACAAGGGACACCCTTTTTTCTTTGACTTTTAGACTGTTCGTGTTTAGTTTTGCTTCATTCAGGAGGTCCAATGCGTGCCAAGATTTTCCCCGAGCACAGGGGTGTTTTATGTTTTCCAGGATAGATCTCTGATTTTTTCCTGCTCCCGGTTCTGCAAGTTGGATGACTAAGTATGACATTGCAAATACTGAACATATGACAAACTAAGCTGTAGAGTTAACTTGTTTAATTTTTTGGATTGTGTTATATGAGCAGGTTTGGCACTCTAGTTCTTAACTTTAAGGGTCAGTAGCTCACTGCCCACTGCTACTCGCTGGAACTTTATAGTTACTCTGTTGGTTTTCTTGGACTGACCCATTTCATGGGTCTGTACCTCAGTTAGTTGGGCCAATGTGGTAGTGGGGCGTTGTTTGGAATGGATCCTTTTTGTAAATTAGTAAGCTAGGCACAACACCCTTATCTATTTATTCTCTTTTGTGTACGGTTTGTTAACTCCGGTTTTGGCAAGGAGTGGGGCATAGTGGGAGTGAAGACGGACAGCATGGATGTCATCATGCCAAGCAAGGTGGATGGAATGCAGTCATTAGGACTGGGGGTGTTATTTACTCAAATATTTCTCAGTATCTGTAGCATGACTATATTGTTCTCTATTGGGGGGGGGATCTTATTTTTTCCTACTCAAGGGGGGTTGGGGAGGATGGGAGCCGTATTTATCACAGCTGGCAGGCAGGGCATCTGGTTTCCACCCCTAACCAAGAAAATATCTATATCACTGTACCCTTTACATGACAATTGTCTCCTGGAATATTAAAGGAGCCCGGTCACGGGTTAAAAGACTCCAGATAATTAAACACTTGGCTTTACTGAAGTGTCAAAAAGCATGCCTACAGGAGATGCATTTATTAGAAGCGGTGAATAAACTGATTGGCAGGGGTTTCATTGGAACAGTATATGCTGCAGGATCCTCAACCTCGAAATGCAGGGTTGCGATCCTGATTGCTAGAGGAACACAGTTTCTGGAGCTACAAAAAGTTGTAGACCCAGACGACAGATTCATTTTACTTAGAGGGGTGTTGGACTATAGGGAAATTCTCATAGGCTCAGTTTATGGCCCCAATTAAGATTCCCCTGACTTTTTCTATCAACCTATCTCTCACTCTGGCTCCCTTTGGTGGTCTACCCATAATCTTAGCTGGGGACTGGAACCTGGTGGCTGACGCCGCCCTGGATAGATGATCTTCTACAAGTTCCAGCCCTTCTCTGGCCCAGAGATCTTTATGAGACCTCCTTGAAACCTATGGGTTGTGTGACCCTTGGCGCCTTCCAAATCCCCACACTAGGGCATACACCTACTACTCGCCCCTTACACAGGTCCCTTTCCAAGACTGATTTCTTTGTGGTTAACCAGAAAGTGATCACCAGCTTGGTGGGCTGTGGCATAACTCCTAGAGTCCTGTCTGACCACTCCCTTATCTGGCTGGATAGCAACCTGACCCCAGATACTCAAAAAGCCACTACTGGAAATTAAATTTGCAACTACTTGCCCATGAGGACATAGCAGATCAAATAAAAGACATCATAAAGCATTTCATGATTCATAATGAAAGTTCTATTCCGGCCTTTGATCAAATATGGAGCACCTTAAAATGCGTGCTGGGGGGGTGGGGGGAGTTCATTAGGATTTCTGCCACTAGAAGGTGCCAAGAGGAGGGGAGATCTAAATCCCTGCTAGAAAATATCAAGTCTCTAGAAGCTGGCTTGTCAAACCCTCCTTCCGAAGAAGAGGTCTTGGCAGTGCTTAGGGATCAGTATTCAGAGCTTTTGAGGGAAAAAGCAGAATACACTCTCTTTAAAACCCAGGCCAAGTATATTGAGCAAGGTGATAAGGCCAGCCACCTTTCAGCGATGAGGCTCTGGAGGCAAGAAGAATCTCGCCTCGTAGCCTCTTTGTCTTCCCTGACTTCGGATGCAATTCTGACTTACCTCAGAGACATTGCAAAGGAATTTGAGCAGTACTACAAGCAACTCTATAGTCCCCCTGAGAATGCCCCTTCGGAAAGTGATCTTCGGGACTTTCTGGATGCAATTCCTCTTCCCTCCCTTGATGTAGCCCAACAAAACTTTCTAGTTCGTCCCATCTCGGAACAAGAGATCAGAGAAGCCATCCGATCCCTTCTTAGGGACAAGGCCCCGGGCCCAGACGGCCTCCCAGCCAACTTTTATAAAAAGTTTGAGGTCGAGCTGACCCCTATTCTCCACTGTTTGTTCAAATTCATCAGTGAACATGGGATCACAGACTCGACACTTCTAGAAGCAATTATAGTAGTCCTCCCGAAACCAGGCAAACCCAAGAACAAAGTCACCAATTATCGCCCCATTTCATTGATGAATTATGATATTAAGATTTTTGCTAAGATACTAGCGTCTAGAATCATAAAAGTGTGGGAAGGCCTCCTGAGCAAATTGGGTTTGTGCAGGGTAGATCCTCATCGGATCATATTCGTAAGCTTGCCCACATTTTCTCCGTATCCAGGGATGCACAGCAGCCAATGGCCCTCGTGTCCCTGGATGCGGAGAAAGCATTTAATAGAGTTAGCTGGCCCTTTCTTTATAATATCCTAGCTATGTTTGGATTTCCAGATTCTTTTAGAACTTGGATTGGCTTCTCATACTCGTGTCCTAGTGCTAAAGTGTACTGCAATGGAGTTTTTTCGTCTGTCTTCCCCCTAAAATCTGGTACCCAGCAAGGGTATCCCATCACCGTTGCTTTTTTAATTTACATCTAGAACCACTACTACGCCAACAGAATGCCTCCCCATTCCTTCAGGGAATTGTGATAGGGACGTTTTACTTGAAATTGTCAGTATATGCTGATGATAGTCTCCTGAATGATACAGAGCCTCACAAATCCATTGTGGCTGCCCTACAGATTATCCAAAAATTTAGTCAGGTCTCCAATTATAAACTCAACCTCAGTAAATCTGAGGTGATGTCCCTTAACTCTCTAGTATCCAAAAATGAGATTGTCCCATTCTCCATGGAATGGTGTACCCGTCTCAAATATTTAGGGATAACACTGTCTACCTCAGTATCGCTAATGAAAAAACTTAATGTGGACAATCTTGTTTTGAATATTAAGCAGGACCTAGACAGATGGTCCCCTCTATATCTGTCCCTCCAGGCTAGAGTTAGTGTGGTCAAGATG
The DNA here is from genome assembly GCA_016271365.2 of Neoceratodus forsteri. Taxonomy (NCBI): domain Eukaryota; kingdom Metazoa; phylum Chordata; order Ceratodontiformes; family Ceratodontidae; genus Neoceratodus; species Neoceratodus forsteri. Next base: position 827,491,279 of record CM057449.1, read on the forward strand.
AATGTTTTATCAAGAGTGTTTTACCCCCTAAATATGTTGAATTTCCATCTTCCCCTGACTTGGTTTCGCAGGCTTCATGCTATAATTTCCCAATTCCTGTGGAAGAATAAATCTCCACAGAGATCACACAACTGCATAAGTGCTCCAAGGAATTTAGGGGGTCTTAAACTTCCCAACTTTTATCACTATTATTTGGCCAGCCACATGGCCAAATACATGCGCTGGACTACCACCCCTCGGGAGATGGGGTCCCTCCGCTACCATTCCTAACTGGCTGCAACTGCAGCAGCACGTTAACGGTATCAGGACTCTCCCTGCTAGCCCACTGTACACAATACCTAAAAAATTGTCGGTCTCCTTTTGAAATCCGGTTATACATGTCTCAATGAATGTCCATAAACAACTATGTAAATCTTCAAAATATGACACCCAACAGGAATTAGCACAATCAATATTCGGTAATCCAAACTTTAGGCTGGTTGACTGTATGACAACAGCCCCGAAGGATAGTGCTGCCCCACAAGCCCTAGTTAGTGACCTTTTAGTGAACAATAAATTAGGGGCTACTCCTCAGTTGTTGGCTTTTTTTCCACCTTCCCAGGAAATACTCCTCCTTTGTGTTTCAGATCAGACACATGCTGATCAAACGGTGTGGGTCTGGTGTCTGGAATGTTTCTCAAGTAGCTCATCTCCAGAAATTTCTTACACTCGCTAAACAGCCTCATGCCGTCTCTTATCTGGTCTCGGCCCTATTTTCTAAGCTCAATCCCAATGTTTTGGGTTACTCTCGTTACTGGACCAATGCTTTCCCTAATGAAAATTTCCCCTGGGAAAGGATTTGGCAAGGAGTCTGCTCATATAAAGCCAATGACCGGTTAAGATTGATGCAATTTCATATTTTACCCGTTAAAATGTATAGGATGGGCAGGCTTCCAAACCAGGCCTGTTTTAGGTGTGGACAGGAACCAGGTTCATTACTCCATATATTTTGGAAACACCCCAACGTGGCCCCCCTTTGGCATCTTATTCAAACTAAGGCCGACCCGTTATTAGGATTACAGGAGCTATTTACACCACAAATTTGCATAGCAGGTGACTGTACCACTATTTCAGTTAAAGAAAGGCGTTTTCATATGGCTCTGGTGTCTTTAACAGTTAAAAATCTTGTGCTCCGCCATTGAAAGGACCAAGATATTATTTCTTATCTGGAGTGGGTGAACGAGTTTTTCCACAATCTCAGGATTGAAAAAACGACTGCCAGTCTCCATGGCAGGTCTTCTATATAGCAGATCAGATCAGATCAGATGGGAGAAGCTGCACACCCTTTGGCCTATCACTCCCCTTAGCGGTCGGTCAGGACATACAGGTTACTCACCTGTTACAGGAGTTCCAGGAGTGGTATATGTTGTTCATCCACACTGTCTGGCAGGTTCCTTGCCGCTTTAAATCTTGCTGGAAGGTCTTCAAGCTGGCTCCTCCCACCCACCCAGGTGGTAAAACCCTCGGCTTCGCCCCATTATGCCAGATCTAGCCCGTTGGAAGCCAGGTAGCGTGTTGATGCCAGGGAGGTCGGGTGGGTCGTGTGGATGAACAACATATACCACTCCTAGAACTCCTGTTACAGGTGAGTAACCTTTATTTCTAGGGATGTGGATATGCTGTTCAATCCACACTGTCTGACAGACTCCTAGCAGTTCTCGGGAAGGAGGGAGGCAAGGCGCGCACCCCCTACTTAGGAAATAAGGACTGGAGAACCGAGGTCCCAAAACCAGCATCCCGGCGTGACTCTAGGTTAACGTGGTAAAGGGAAATAAAGGTGTGTGCCGACTTCCAGGTAGCAGCCCTGCAGATTTCCTGGATAGGGACGACCCTAGAGGCAGCCACCGAAGCAGTGTTATGGTGGGCAGAATGAGCTCTTATCCCTTTGGGAGGCTCCATGGTCACCAACCTATAGCAGAGATCTACGCAGGAGGTGACCCACCTGCTTATCGTCTGCTTGACTGCAGGTCTGCCAGGTGCGGCTTCAGCGTAGGTGACAAACAGCTGGCGAACCTCTCCCCGAACTTCTGCCATCCGCTCCTTACAATAAGCGAGCGTCCTTCTAGGGTCCAAGGAATGGAGCCTATATTCGGCCTCCGAGGTGTGATTGGGATAGAACACCGTCAGAGTCAACACCTGGTTAAGGTGAAACTCCGACACCACCTTCGGAAGGAACTTCGGGTGGGGGGCGAAGGACAACCTTGTCCCTGTGGAAGACCAGGTACGGAGGCTAGATGGAAAGTGCCTGGTGCTCTCCCAGCCTTCTGGCTGACGTTATAGCCACCAAGAAGGCGGTCTTCCATGACAGGTGAGAGATGTCACACCCGTGCATCGGTTCAAATGGCTTGCCCATGAGCTTAGCCAATATCAGCAGTAGATCCCATGGAGGTGGAGGTTCTCGCACCGGAGGGGATATGTGGACTAGGCCTTTGAGAAAGCGCCCGACCACCTTCTCCTGCACCACCGACTGCTTGCTGGCCCACACACGGTAAGCAGAGATGGCTGCCAGGTGCACCTTAAGGGTCATCGACCAAAGCCCTAGCTGAAAAATGGACCACAGGTAGTCCAAAATACTAGCTAAGGGACAGGAAGAGGGGTCCAACCCCTTGTCCTGAGACCAAATGGAGAATCTGTTCCATTTGAAGGTGTAGCATTTTCTGGTCAACTCCTTACGGGATGCCTCAACGACGTTGAGGACCTCGTCGGAAAGACCCAAGGCCTGGAACTCTAGCCGCTCAGGAATCAGGCCATCAGGTGCAGGGATTGAAGGTCCGGTTGGAGAACCTTCCCCATGTCGACCGAGATCAGGTCCCGGCAGGCTAGAAGCTGCCTTGGGAGCCTGGAGCCGAGGCTGAGGAGATCTGGGTACCAGAATTGGCGAGGCCAGTCTGGGGCTACCAGAATCACCTCCGCCTTGTCCCTCTTTGCCTTGAGAAGCACCTTGTGGATCAAGGGAAATGGAGGGAAGGCGTAAAAGAGGCCCGGGCTCCATGGCTTTGAGAAGGTATCCCCCTGCAGCAAGCCTTGCTGGGGGGGACGGGAGAGAAACAGCCTCAGCTTCGCATTCTCCCTGGAGGCGAACAGATCCACCTGAGGGTGGTCCCAATGGGAGAACAGGTCTTGCACTACCTCCGGCAGGAGATACCATTCGTGAGATGCAGCGCCTATCCGGCTGAGGGCATCGGCTAGACTGTTGCAGGCTCCTGCCACATGGATGGCTAGGAGATCCGTCTCCAGGCTGATCACGAGAGACCAAATGCGGAGAGCTTCCTTGCACAGAGGCAAGGAGTGCGTCCCACCCTGACGGTTGAGACAGTACACGGTCGTGGTGTTGTCCATCTGGACCTGAACCACCTGACCCTGTACAAACGGAACGAAGGCACTGAGGGTTAGTCGAACCACTCGAAGCTCCAGCAGGTTGATATGGCATTGAGACTCCTGAAAGGACCAGAGGCCATGGGCCCGGAGATCCCCCAGATGGGCACCCCAACCCATAAGAGAGGCGTCGGTCGTGAGAGTGACCGTCTGCTCTGGGCGGACAAATGGGATACCCTCTGTCACAAACCCATTCGGCAGGTCAGCCCTCTACTCCCAAAGTACCAACCTCCGAGCGCAGTCTTGTGAACAGTTAACAGAAACAGGGTAACCCTCCCGTCTGTTTTGTGGGTTCGAATCAACCTTTGGTCTCAAGTCTTGGAGGGATTCAAACTGTGAGCCTCTTGCTGGCATACCCAATGCACAGGCTCTGATAATTCTGTCTTCAGGGGGCCAGATATTTTTGCCTACGGGCACCTAACCAGGTGTACAGAAATTAACTTTTAAAAACTTAAATAAAAGACCTCAGATTAAACTCTCACCTTTTCCAGTTTGGTATCACCATTCAAGCTTATGCACAGTGTCTGCTTTAACCATATATACTTTTACTTGTTAAAGAAAGAAATTCAAAGACAGACCAACTAGGCTCTAAAAATAGAGTTTTACTAAAATAGACAGAAATATGTAACATGTAAATACAGAATCATATATTACAAAACATACAAATCACTTAAAAGAATAAGGTTTTAAAAAGTGCAGATTCCTACCACTAGTACACTTAGAATTGTCTGTTCTAAGGTATTCTTATCTCACAGTGCTGTAGATGTTGTAGCTTTCAGAGTCCAAACATTTGTGTGAAAATGGAAAACAGAATACTGTTTAAAAGCTGGCTTTGCGGACCTCTTTGCATGAGGTCACCTAGCTCCTCCCTGTCAGAATATATAAAAAATATATATCTATATAAAAAACAAGCTGTCTTTTCCAGAAGGTAAATTAATATTCTGTGATCTCAGCACAACTCATTTTCTTTTTTTTTTTTTCCGAATGACATTTCTTTGATCTTATGATCAGCTTCCCCTTTCCAGGACATCAAAGCATCTTTTATGACTTCGCACTAAATCGTCATAACCTGCTCTTCCTCCTCTAAGCGAAATAAAAGTTTATGATTTCCCTCTTAGCAACTACAGCTATAATTAACTTAGATAAATAGAAGATCCTTGATTAAGGCCTGTTCTAGTCTGTAATTAGCTCCTGGCCTTCCAGGTAACACCTTGTATCTAAATCCTGGGTGTGTGTATGTCAACTCACATGCTCTCTCAGCATCTCTCATGAGAGACGGTCCATAGCACATTTTTATATTACAAAAATGATACAGTGATCAGAAATGGAAATTATGTACTTACCGCAATTATTGATCTTCTTGGACAGTCTGCATCACTCATTCACACTAGTGGGATAGCGTCGGAGGCGCTAGGACCAAGCGGGAGCCTAAAATTTTCAGAAGGGTCTGCACCGAGACAGGACCACGCATGCGCAGCAATCAGAAGACTAGCTTTTGCGCCTGTGAGGCTATCCGCCGACCTCCAACCGCCTCAGTACCTTTTCGGACCGAGGAGGTGCAGCGTAACTAATGAGAATAACTCATCCTGAGTTTCTGGGCCTGAGAGGGCCCAGATGGCCTTTGCAAGAAAGGTCAAAGAACAATGTCTTCACAGTCTGAACCACAGGACCATGAAGACCAGGAAAGAAAACGAGTGAACCCAGGGGATGGTGGGTGGGCGTGTGAATAAGTGATGGAGACTGTCCCAAGAAGATCAATAATTACGTTAAGTATGTGATTTCTATATCTTCCTGGACCAAGTCTCCATCACTCATTCACACTAGTGGGAGAGTACCGAGCTAAAACCAACAACCCTGAGTAGGGTGGTAGGAGATAGGGTTCATTCAGAAAGGACGGCCAAGGACAGTCCTGCTAATAAAAAGAGCTGTCTTGTAAAGAGCTTCTAGAGCATAGTGCTTACAAGATAAGCGCTCGAGTTGTAACTCACCACTTTGCAGACGACTGCAATGGACACAAAATGAAAGTCTGCCAGGAAGCCGCAACCATTATAGGAGAGCGGTAAGAACCTGGCCTCACAATCTGGTCTAGGACCAAAATTAATAGTGTCAAAGACATGTACTAATGTAACATAAAGGGACCTCAGGAACTGAAAGAGTCTGAGGTAAAGTCTACTGGTTCAGGGTAGACCAAAAAATGCAGATGGAAACCCCCACTATTAAGTATGGCTGACCTGTGAACAACAGGTCCAGGAGCACTTGAACCCCTTACTTGGTGAGCAAAGGGGGTCCAGGTGGGTTTAGCCCATCAAGGAGACATGTCTCCACTTAGTCATTGGGACCTCCCTGATGGAAGGCCAAGCACAACTTAGAAGCCTCTTGTGGTGGTCTAGTAGAACGAGATCCTACCCACTGCATTTTCCAAAAGGAATCATCCTGCCCCTGTGTGTACAACTGTAGTAGCAGTCTCTGAACTCAGGGAAGAAAGGAAAAATGTACAGTAGGACACGTCCACTACGGAAAAAAAATTCCGACAGAAAAAAAACAGGGGCTGGATTTCTAAGGCAAATAGAGGCAGATGTGCATCGAGGAGGCACACAGCAGGACCAAGTTAGGGCTAACCCATTCGTTGAAAGTGACTGAAAGAGTCGGTGACTCAATGCGGTGAGGAACTACTCACTCTGGCCTCCCTGAAAGGAGTAGGAAAGTATTCTAGTTTGTTTGCTGAAAAACAAACATCACAACTCTGTCACGCACTTGGAGAGGATACTTCGTGAGCAACTGGCAAGGAACCAGTGCGCAGAAACCAAAGGTGTGAATATTTGAGAAGCTATCTCAGAAAAAAGATGTATTTGACTTTCAGTCAAGGAGGAGTATATTGCCTGTTAACTTAAAGCAAGCAAGGAAGAAGGAACCTGAGTTCAGACTCGGTGGAGAGTCGCTTTTGTTGCTGCGAGGCTCTGCTCAAGAGAAGAAAGTCTGATAAAAAGAAAGGGGAAATTAACAGACTGGGCAGTCGCCTAGGTCTAGGAAATATCTCTGAATGAGAAAAATCTCTCTGGGAGAAAGAGAGGACCCATACCGCTGCTGGATCGGACTCCCCCCTAGGGGAAGAAGAAGTCAGGTACTCTTTACCATACCCGGGAGATGAGCGCCTCAGGGGCTGAGGTGGAACCTGACCAGACCAGATCCAGAAAAGGAGGGTATTGAGCAATTTCAGCTAGGCCCTGTGCTGTGATAAAACTGTTTTTTTTTAAATATATAGTCCAAGCCTAACAAGGCTTTCAGGCTGCTATTTTGCAAGGATTGTCCTGATACAAAATGACGAAGATGTTCTCCATCTGAGTGCAGAAGGAGCCTGAGTGTCCATATTGAAATCATGACCGGACTAGTAATCACAGCTGGAGAGATGTTAACCACCTGTGCCGAAGAAGCCACCAAAGGGGCAATATCACAAGGGGGCTATATACCCCTATCAAAGGAGCGGAAGAGCCTGAATGGTTCCCGACCATTAAATTAGAATGTTCCACAGAGTGTAATTGTCTTGACGACTAAAAAAGTCTAGACACAAAAGTGTATGGTCCACAGACGCTGTCTGAAATACTATAGTAGACCCCATTACTGAGGAACTACTGGAAAGATCTTCCACCACGGACTCTGACGATAGAGAGGATGTGCTTTTCAGTATATAAAATGAGTCATCCGCTGTATTACTGACCAGAAGGATAGGGAAAGACCCATCTAGATGCACTTCTACCCCAGAAGGACCTCTAAGGGAGGTCTAGGTCAGAGCCACTAAAGACCCCGCCACCAGGAAGGATGTCGAGGAGCTTGATACCACGTAAGGAGCCGAGAAAGTGCTGAGCGGAAAGAGAGATTCCGCTGGCAGAACAGTACGGCACAGTTCTCTCAGCAGAAAACCGCTGGATGACACAAGATCCCACGTGGACCGCCACTCACCAAGATGTGCGGAAAAATAATCCACAGAACAGGACTTCATTCTGCGGAAAACATCCTGCCACAAGTTCTGTGGAGAAGAAGTCCGAAAAGGAAAAATGTGTCACTAATTCTGCCAGACAGCACCCCTGCAGCGTCAGCATCACTCATAGCACAGGAGGGTACCAAGCAGTGCCCATGACAACCTCGGCGATACCCGAGGGTACCTGCGGTAGTACCCGCAGGTACCCCAGCACCCATGCAGAAAAGGCGCCCAAGGGCACCCCCGACACCCATGGTACCACGGAACGAATGGCACCCATGATACCCATGGCACGAATGGCACCCGAGGGAACCAGTGGCACCCCTGGGTGCCTGTGGTGCCACCAGCAGCACCCATGGGTGCCCCGGAGCCACCCATAGCACCCATGGCATGTGTGGGTGCACGGAGACACCCGGGGGTGCTCTGCACCACCCGCAGGTGCTCGGTGCCACCTAGACACCCACAGCACCACTGGCAGCACCGACAACCAACGGCAACAACAAAGCACCCACAGCACCGTACAGAGCGATGGCGCCAACCCACGGCGCCAACCAAGGCACAGAGCCACGGCTCCGAGGCACAGCGCCAACCAAGGCACCAAGCCACAGCGCCGAAGGAAAATGCCAATGGAATCCTGAGAAAAAGGGGAGAAGGAAAAAGGTGGTGCCCATGCCGGCCCCTGCATGGAAAAGGGAGATGGGGTAGGCACGAGGGGTCGACACGATGGCAAAGGCACCAAGAGGGCACCTCGTCCATCGTGATCCAATTGACCGGGCACCAGTCCAACGGCTCCGAGGCCCGGAGGCCCTAAAAATCAGGAACACTGGAAAAGTCAAACCCCCTGCTCCACAAGAGTGGTCCAGAGGTGAAACTGCCCACTGGAGCTCCATCCAGGACAGAGATGGAGTTCAGAGTCAAGAAGAAAAAATTACTCACCTTAGTAATGTTGTTTCTTCTAATGGAGTCTTGCTGTATTCTGACATATGCAGTGATCTCCAACCTTTGAACTGCCCCGGAGAACAAAGAGTTAACTTTCCATGCAGGGCATGGGATGCTGAGCTCGAGCTCGGTTGAAGCCTCTGTCTGCTGTTGTTTAAACTCCAACCATCAGATCTTTACGAGCTATACTCACTTGGCGTTCTGTGTGGAAACCCAAAAAACAAAACATAACACACACCCAAAATAAAGGAGGGTGAGAAAAGGGCACCTCTAGGTACCAACACTGCTCCTGCCCACCCACATCCCAAAAACCAGGTTCTGAGAGGGGAGGCAGGGGGGAGGTCAGAATACAGCAAGACTCCATTAGAAGAAACAACATTACTAAGGTGAGTAATTTTTTCTTCAAACAACATGAAGTCTTGCTATATTCTGACATATGCAGACTACCAAGCAGTACCTTCAAGGAGGAGGGACAGAACCTACTTTGGGAAAAGGCTCTGAAGTACAGCTGTGCCAAACCGAGCATCACTCCTAGCCTGGATATCCAGAGAGTAATGCTTGGTGAATGTATGGACTGTTTTCCAGGTGGCTGCTTGACAGATTTCTAAGACAGGAATATCTCTGGCAGCAGCCAGGGAAGCAGCTGTACCTCTAGTAGAGTGAGCCCTCAGGCCTGAGGGTGGGGTTCTACCCAATTTCTCATAGTAGAACTGCATACAAGAGACAATCCACCTGGCAATAGATCTTTTAGTGGCAGGTTTGCCCTTACCAACCTCCCCATAAGTGAGGAACAACTGGAGGGACTCAAACCTGTGACCCTTGATGCGCTGTATGTAGTAGCTAAAGGCTCTTTTTACGTCCAGGCTGTGCAACCTCCTCTCCCCAGAGGAGGAATGGTCAGTGAAGAAAACAGGGATGGACACAGACTGATTAAGGTGGAAATCTGAAACCACCTTAGGCAAAAACTTCCTGTTAGTTCTTAGGACCACTTTATCTCTATGGAAAGAGATGAAATCAGGCTCCACTGACAGGACTTGCAATTCACTGATGCGCCTGGCAGAGGTAATGGCTACCAAAAACACAGTTTTCCAAGTCAAGTACTTAAGCTCTGCAGAGGACAAAGGCTCAAAGGGGGGTTGCATAAGCTGAGCAATGCAAACATTAAGGTCCCAAGCAGGAGCAGGGTCCCTGAAGGGAGGATTGGTGTGCAGCAATCCCTTGAAGAATTTGCAACATACAGGATAGGCTGATAGAGAAGAGGGCTTGCCCACTGACAAAAAGGCAGAAACAGCTGCCAAATGTACTTTTAGTGTAGCTGGTCTGAGCCCCAAGCCTTGAGATGAACCATATAGTCCAGGACTGTAGGCAACCCAGCAGATTCTGGAGAAATATGCTTACCAGAGCACCAAATAGTGAACCTTTTCCATTTGGCGTTGTAAGTCTTTCTGGTGGAAGGTTTTCAAGAAGCCTTAAGAATATCCAGAACACCTTGAGAGAGGTGCAGATCAGCAAACTCTAACTCTTCAAGAGCCAAGCCTTGAGATTGAGAGATTTGAAATTCGGATACCAAATCCTTCCCTGAGAGGATGTCAACAGGTTGTAATTCCTGGGAAGAGACAGGGGAAGGTTGACTGCTAAGGACAGCAACAGTGGATACCAGGGCTGTCTGGCCCGGTCTGGAGCGATCAGAATCGCTTTGCAGGGTTGAGACCTGATCTTGACTAGCACCTTGAACAGAAAGCATACAGGAACTTCCCTTCCAAATTCAGAACCAGAGCATCCAGGGGGACTGAGCCCAAGATTGGGGGTCTGCAGCAAAATAGAGGAAGTTGATGATTGGGGCTGCAAAAAGATCTATCTGTGGAGTGCCCCATCTGGAGAAAATCACTTTCAAAATTAGGGGATATAGGGACCATTCGTGGTGGCCCTGAGATATCCTGCTGAGAGTATCTGCTAGGACATTGTCCTTCCCTGGGAGGTGAACTGCTATCAGAGAAGTTTGCAGGGAACAGGCCAGAGACCACAACTTCATTGCTTCTGTGCACAAAGCCATAGACCGAGTGCCCCCTTGCTTGTTGATGTACCACATTGTGGTGGTATTGTCTGTTCTGATCTGGACTACCTTGTTCTGTACAGACTTGGAAAAAGCTTGCAGTGCGAGAAACACTGCTCTAAGTTCCAAGAGATTGATGTGAAGCAGATATTCTTGAGGTGACCACAGCCCCTGGGTGGTAAGATCTCCTAAGTGGGCTCCCCAGCCCAAGAGGGAGGCGTCTGTGGTGAGGATCAGTGAATGAGACTGAGTGACAAAAGGAACTCCCTGCCTTAAATTGTCCTGATCCTGCCACCACTGCAAAGCCTGGATCAGGGTTCCAGTCACTGGGACCAGAAGGCTCTCAAAATGGAACTGAATGTCCCTCATCTGAAATCTTACCCCCCGGGACCACTGCTGTAGAGGCTGCCATGTGGCCCAGGAGCTGCAAGAAGTGCCTTGCTGGTCGAGACACTTGAAGGGTGAAAGAAGAGGCCAGTTATATTAGTGTCCTTGCCCTGTCCAGGGAAGGAAGGCCTTTGCTCTTACTGTATCCAGCTCTGCCCCTACAAAGGTGAGGAGCTGTACTGGCTCGAGAACTGACTTTGGAAGGTTTAGGAGGAATCCTAAGGAAGTGAGCAATTGCTGAGTTATCTGAAGATGTGACTTGACTTGGTCTGGAGACTGACCCACTATGAGCCAGTCGTCCAAGTATGGAAAGATGGAGATCTTTTTTCTCCTTAGGAAAGCAACCACTACTGCAGGCACTTTGTGAACACCCTTGGGGCTGATGTTAGGCCAAAGGGCATTGCTCTGAATTGATAGTGGCCTGAGGGCAACTCGAACCTGAGGTACTTTCTGTGGGAGCACCTGATGGGAATGTGAAAATAGGCATCTTTGAGGTTCAGGGAGGCTAGCCAGTCCCCTGGCCTTAGAGAGGGCAGAATTATTCCCAGAGTCACCATTTTGAATTTTGGCTTTAAAAGGTGCTTGTTTAGATATCTCAGATCCAGGATGGGCCTCCATTCTCCTGTCTTTTTGGGGGTTAGGAAGTACCTGGAGTACAATCATTTGCCCCTGTGTAGGGTAGGAACCCTTTCTATGGCTCTGAGAGCCAAGAGGGAAGAAACCTCTGCCTCTAGGGCAAGGGCCTCTGATGGATTTGCAGCTGGAAAGGATATGGTTCTCATCCTGGGAAATTTTTTGAAGCTGAGAACCAGTCCCTGGCTTACTACTTCCAGGACCCACTTGTCTGATGTTAAAGACTTCCAGTCCTGGACAAAGTAAGCCAGCCTGCCCCCTACAGGTATTGGAGAATCGGCCCGGGCAGACCCATCAGGGTGTCTGCTTGGCAGGGGTTTTAGGCTGAGGGGTGGAAGCAGGCCTGCTCATACCCCGTCTGCCTCTCCCTCTAAAGAACCCCCTCTGAGCAAAGGCAGAAGAGGAGGCCTGGGCTTGGTAAGAAGGCCTTTGAAAGGGCCTGCCCTTCCCCCGGAATGCTGCCTCAGAGGAGGAGCTTGTCTTTCTTTGGCCTGAGCACTCCTGTAGGTGGTCCTGTACTCGTCCTTCTTCATGTAGTTCTCTGTCTGCTCCCCAAACAGAGAATTACCAATGACAGGAAAATCCATGGCCTTAGCCTGGGTATCCTGTGATAGGCTAGTACATCTGAGCCAAGCCATCCTCCGAAGGGCCACAGATGTAGCCATGACTCTAGATGAAACATCACTGGAGTCCACAGCAGCATGAAACTGCACCTTGGATGCCTCAGTCCCATCCGCAGCCACCCGCTCCAGCTCCTTGACAAGCTGGTCAGGGGCATGTTTAGCTAGAGCCAGCACAGTGTCCCACCTGGACTTCTGGTATCTAGTTGTGTAGGCCATATAATTAGCCTGCCTAAGTCCCAAAGATGCTGCCATGTACTGTTTCTTTGCCATGGCATCAATCTTCCTGGAGTCCTTATCTGGGGGGTGTGAAGCCAAGGGAATATTTGCCTTATCACAGGCAGCAGCCTGCACTACCCCAACATGGCTGCATTGCTGGGAAAGGAACTCCATGTCCGAGCCTGAAAGAGTATACCTCTTGTCCAGGCTTCTGTCCACAGGAGGTATGGAATTAGGAATTTTTAGAATTTTAAATGTCTGTTTCCCAAAAGATTTATGGAGGGGAACAGACAATCTCCTGGACTCTGGGATGTCCATCATCTCAACAAAATCAGGCTCCTCCTGATCCTCTACTGCTTCTTCCATAGGAAGCTGAAGGGTTTCAGCCACTTTCTTGTAAAACATAAAGTGGGAAGGGGACTCCGAAAGCCTAGGAGGAGAAACACCTTAAGGTCTGTCTGGGGAGATGTCCGGGTCAATAGGCACATCCAGACTTTCATAATCACCATCATCATCATTATCATTATCTTCATACTCTCCCTCCTCCTCCTCCGGTTCATAAAGTTCTTCTAAAGTATAATCCGGAACCGGGGGAACCGACCGAACCGAGCCCCTGACAGATGGTGCCGGTTCGGCCGGAACTGAAGTTAGCGATTGAACTATCCTTATCGCTTTGGCTATCTCATCAGCGGTCGGAGAAAGAACATGTGGATCCGAACCAGATGATTTATCCCTTTTCTTTCTTTTAACTGGAACCAACTCCTCAGAATTGGTTCTCCTTTTGCCTGAAGAAGTTTCGCCCTGGTCAGAGGGCACTCCTTCTGGTTCGGTCGGAACCGAACCGGGCTGGCCATCCGGGTCAGCAGACTTCCCGGCCTCCCTTTCCATCAGTCTACCTACTCTCTTATCCAGGGTAGCTTTGGGAAAACATTTACAAATTTGGCAGTCTGAACTGAGATGGTCAAACCCCAGACAATAAACACAGGTGGTGTGGGGATCAGCCTTAGCAAAGGCTTCCCCACACACACTACAGTGTTGAAACCCAGTGGGCCCGGTTTTTTTCTTGGGTTTCTCAGACATGGCCAATCCTAACCAAAACTTACCCTTTTCTTGGCAATCCGCGAGGCAAGACACCCCTATCGGTTCCTGACCGTGTTACGGGTCTTGGAAAAATACGTAATGAAATCTGTGTTTTTTTTAGAACCGATATGGACCGGTTTCCACATTCTAATAAAGACAGAAGTTTTTTTAGACAAACTTGATCGGTTCAAACCGAACCGATCCAATGTTTACAAGTTCCACACAGAAACTAATACAAAAACCTATCTAGTACTCACGGTACCACAGACAGAGACTTAAACCAACAGAAATTCGGTCGAAACTGACTTTAACGAACCGAGCGAAGGAGAAATCTCCGGAGCGACTGTTCAGTGAGGCAGAGTAAAGAATCCGACGGTTGGAGTTTAAACAACAGTAGACAGAGGCTTCAACTGAGCTCGAGCTCAGCGTTCCATGCCCTGCATGGAAAGTTAACTCTTTGTTCTCTGGGGCAGTTCAAAGGTTGGAGATCACTGCATATGTCAGAGTACAGCAAGACTTCATGTTGTTTGAATGCAGCCGTTGGGAGCGGGGCCAGGGGAACCCACCAAAGTTGGTTCAGGCCCATCACCCCTCCCAACGAGCAATCCTCATGCAGACGTACCAACGGGCAACCCTGAGTGGCACCGTTTCTTCTTCTTCCCCCAATGAGGAAGAAGAGCTAGAGGTTAAGTGGAGCCGGATCCCCAAAAACGCTAGATTTGTGCTTCGGTGGACTGTCCTCCCCTCGAGCACAGGACTGTCCATAGTCCGAACCCCCCCCCCGGTTAATTAAGGGCGGCGGACCAGACACAGCCTCTCTGCCATAAAAACTTTCAAACAAAGTCCTCCTACCATCACCGCTACCATCTAAGGACGACTCCGTTGAGGGCAGGAAAGAATTTTTTTCTTCTTCTTCATAATCTTCTTTTCTTGTTCATAAGATAAGAAATTACTACTTAAAATATTAAATTAAATGCTAAAAGCTGCTGTCGTATAGACGAAAACTTAGACTTCGGCAGACGAGCGATGTCGACATCCAAGCGCACTCGACAGCGGGAGAAAAGGAACTGAGGCAGTTGGACGGTCGACGCCGAGACAGCCTACACAGGCACGAGCTAGTCTCGCGGTGCCACGCATGGGTGGTCCTGCCTCGGCGCCGCCCCTTCTGAAAATTTTAGGCTCCCGCTTGGTCCTAGCGCCTCCGGTGCTATCCCACTAGTGTGAATGAGTGATGGAGACTTAGTCCAGGAAGATCCAGCTGTCCAAGTGTCACAATTCCTCCCCACCTAGACTGAATTTGGGGGCTCTATCCCCTGCATGGGATGATCTTCCCAAATCAGTTCACTCCTCGTACACACGAGACAGCCCATTGGAGTTCTGTTTTTGGCTCCAGCCCTATGTAGAACTGTCATAACATACCCTTGCAAAGCAAGACTCCATCTTAGCAATCTACCATTGTTCTTTCCCATCTGCCTCAGCCAAACCAGGGGGTTGTGGTCAGTCTGCACCACAAAATGCTGCCCATACAACTATGGCTCCAACTTCTTTAAGGCCCACACTATGGCAAGACACTCTTTTTCCACAGTGCAGTATGCCTGCTCCCTGGGAAGTAACTTCCTACTCAGGTACACTACTGGGTGATCTGTCCCTTGGCGGGATGTCTGACTCAGTACTGCCCCAATACCCACATCTGAGGCGTCAGTCTGAACCATAAAGGGTCTGCTATAGTCAGGGCTTGTCAAAACAGGAGCACTGCACAGTGCTTCCTTTAGTTTGGAAAAGGCTTCCTCACAGGCTGGGTCCCAGGTAATTTTCTTTGGCATCCTTTTCTTTATCAGGTCAGATGGAGAAGCAGCCAGGGCACTGTAATTGGGTACAAATTTTCTATAGTGCCCTGCTGTCCCAAGGAAACTCCTGACCTGCTTCTGCGTTTCTGGTCTGGGCCACACCTGGATGACCTCGATTTTTATTTGGTTAGGACGGAGCTGTCCCCGGCCTACCACATGCCCGCGGTATGCTACTTCTCCCATGGCCACCTGGCACTTCTCGGCTTTGACAGTGAGCCTGGCCCTCTGTATCCTGCCCAGCACTTCCCTAAGGTGGGATAGGTGTTCCTCCCAGGTGGTACTGAAGATGGCAATGTCATCCAGGTATGCCATGGCGTACTCCTCAGCACCATTTAACACCTGGTTCACCAACCTTTGGAAAGTGGCCGGGGCGTTCTTCATTCCGAAAGGCATTACTTTAAATTCAAATAAGCCTATCAGAGTGATGAAGGCCGACCTCTCCCTAGCTTTGTCTGTCAACTCTACCTGCCAATACCCCTTGGTCAGGTCTATAGTCGTAAGGTAGGTCGCCCCCAACTTGCCCAGGAGTTTGTCCGTCCGGGGCACTGGGTGGGCGTCTGACTTCGTGACTGCATTCAGTCCACGACAGTCCACACAGAAAGGAGTAGAGCTATCTGGCTTAGGCACAAGGACTACGGGTGAGGCCCAGGGGCCGTGGGATCTCTGGATTACCCCTAAATCCAGCATCTCCTCCACTTCCTTCCTAATGTCCTTTTGGACAGCCTCAGACACTTGATATGCTGTCCACCGTATGGGCGTCTGTGTCCCTGTCTCCACATCATGTGTCGCTAAGGCAGTTAGTCCAGGCCTGGCGCTAAATAATGGGGCAAAGTCTGCTAAAACCTCCCTTACTTTCTGGACCTGGTCTGGGGCCAGCTGGGGAGACAATGTTACTACTTCCACAGAGGACTCCCACTTACTTTCTTCCAGCAAGTCCAGAAGGGGGTCTCCTTCGTCCGTCCTCTCCCCAGGACTACACACTGCAAACACCATGTCAGCCCTATTTGCATATGGCTTCATCATGTTTACATGGTACATCGTTTCTGTCTGTCTTCAGTCAGGTAACTCCACAATGTAGTTCACATCATTTACCTTCCTAACCACTTTGTATGGTCCTGCCCACTCAGCCTGCAGCTTGTCTTTCTGGACCAGAATAAGGACCACGACTTCCTGACCCACCATGTACGAGCGAGCTCTGGCTCTGCAGTCGTACCACACTTTTTGCTTCTGTTGGGCAGCTGCCAGGTTGCTCTGGGCTGTCCCCATAAGCTCCTTCAGGCTTTCCCTAAACCTAAGGATGTAATCCACAATGGGAGTTCCCTGGGTGGCGTGCTTGCCTTCCCAGTCCTCCCGGATCAAGTTTAGGGGCCCACATACCTGGCGTCCATATAAGAGTTAGAAGGAGGAAAATCCTGTCGACTCTTGGGGCACCTCCCTCTATGCAAACAACAGGTGGGGAAGGTATTTCTCCCAGTCCCTCCCATGCTGTTCAGCAAACACTCGGAGCATTGACTTTAGGGTACCATTGAATCTTTCCACAAGACCGCTGGCTTATGGGTGATACGGTGTCATGCATCTCTGCACCACTCCACACTTCTCCCATAAACATTTCATCAGGTCTGACACGAAGGGACACCCTCGATCGGTGATAACCTCCTGCAGAAACCCAATACGGGAGAAAATCCCAAATAAGGCATCTGCCACTTTGTCCTCAGTGAGGATAGGGTGACTGCCTCTGAGTACTGGGTGGCATAATCCACCAGTCAGGATGAATCTCTTCCCTGAGGAGCTGCGGGTATTTATAGGCCCCACAATATCCATTCCCACCCTCTGGAATGCTTCCTCCACTATGGACAATGGAATCAGGGTGGCTTGGTTTTCTTGCCCGCTTTCCCTATTTCTTGGCACCGGTGACAAGACCTGCAATATTCCTTCACCTGCTGGATGGTTAGGCCAGTAGAAATTCTGGGCCAACCGCTGCGTAGTGCATGCGATTCCCAGATGACCAGACAAGGGAATATCATGTGCAATCTTGAGCAACTGCTAACGATACCCCTGAGGAACGATAAGCTACCTGCCTAGCACCCCTCCCTCTGTCTGTACTGCCTAGGTATACATAAGTCCATTTTCCCAATTAACCTTACGTCTGCCATCACCTCCCTGTGCACTGAGTCTGCCCAAGCCCTCAGTTTCTCTAAACTAGGGTCACTTCTCTGAGCAGCTGCAAACCCCTCACACATTCCCAAGGCATGGGACAGGTCCCCTTCAGTCGCTAAACTAGGGTCCCTAGCACTAGCGTCAGGGCACTCAGGATCACTCTCAATCCCAACCCTCTGACAATGGGTCACCCTTCCCTCTTCGGAGTAACCCTCTGTAGCTGTGTAGCTACTTGCTACTGGGGAAACTTCTACCCTCTTTTCATTAGTCTCCCCATCGGTAGACACAGGCTGGGGAACCAGCCTCTCATTGGTTTCCACAATGGTTTCTGTGGGGTTCGGGGAACTACAATTTTCCCTTGCCACTTAGCTACGGGTAACTGCACATACCATCCCCTGTTTGAGACTGTTGCCCAGGATCACATCCACTGCTAACGTTTTGGCTACAGCCACCGGTTGCACATTTCCCCCGTTTCACCCCAGTCTAGGAGAACACTAGCGAGGGGCAATGTTTTCACCTCACCAGTAAAGTCCTGTACAGTGACATATTTATGGAGTATAAGCTGACCAGGCTCTACTAGATCCCCCTTTACCAAGGTCAAGGATGTCCCTGTGTCCCTTAACCCTTGCGTCCGTACACTATTCACCATGACTGGGTGCATGTGTTCCCTCATGTTCACAGGCATGCTTCCAGGGACGCACAAACAACCCACTTCCTTTCTAGTACCATTCTGCGTATTATTGCTCATTCTTTTGAGACACTGTCTGGCAATATGCCCAGTTTCTTTACATAGCCAACATTCACTTCTCCTTTCAGAGAAATCTTTTCTCTGAAACCTGGGGCTAACTGGTTTCGGTGGAGGCAGTGAGGGTTTTAGCTGCCCTGAATCGCGTTTTTCCCCTTTATGCACTGCCACACCCACTCCATTCACTCTCAGAGCAGGTCTGCTCTTGGCATAGCGATTCGAGAGTTCAGCAGCCTCTTGCACTGTTTTGGGATCTCGGTCCTCCGGCCAGGTTTTTAGTTCTGCTGGGCATGCCCAATAAAACTGTTCTAACAAAATCACATTTTCAATTTTATCAACAGAGTTTGCCTCAATTCCTTCCCAACAGCGTTTTAAAAACTGACGTTTCGTGGCTAGCTCCTCGTAACTCATGTCAGGGCTTCTCCTGAGCTTACGGAATTTAGCTCTGCATGATTCAGCAGTTAATTCAAATTTCTTTAACAGTGCAGCTTTAAGTTTGCTGTAATCATCACTGTCCTCCTTGTCCATTTGACCCAATGCATCCCGAGCTTTCCCGGTAAGTAGCAGGGACAGCTGGAAACTCCAGGACTTTCTAAGAATTTTAGCCTGAATACAAACTTTTTCAAAAGAATTTAAAAAGGCATCTATCTCCTCCCCCTCTTTAAACTCTGCTATCAATTTGGAGTTCATTTGTAACCCAGTCCTGCAGTTCCAGTTAAACCCAAGCCACTTACCTGCTCTGGTGCCACTGGTTGCAGTCGTAGCTTCTCCAGTTCATGTTGCCTCTGGCGCTCATGCTCCTCATGGTCTGCGTCTCGGCATTCTCGCTCCCTCTTCTCCTCTGCAGCTCGCTGGCGCTCACGCTCCTTACGGTCTGCCTCCGGTTGTTCATGGTCCCTCTCCCTCTGGAACTCCAGCTCCATTCTGCGCAACTCAATTTGAAGCCTGAGTACTTCTGGATCCAGGATACTGGTGACCTTCCCCTGCTGCTGTGACCCTTCGCTGACAGTGGCCCTGTTGCCCTCCTCATCGGATCTGGACACCGCACTGGCCACTAGCCCTGCCACACTTGAGGTTTGGTCCTTTTCAGTCACAGTCTGTGACTCGCTGCTCTGGGTATCTGCTACCATCAGGGCATCTATGAGGTTCTACTTGCTGGCTTTCACCTCGAACGGGACTCCTCTGTCCCCGCACAACTGCCTTAAGTAGTCTACAGTGTGTCTGCTGTAGTTGGAAGCCATCTTCCCTAACTACTGCTACTCTGACTTGCACTTTAGGAAAAAAAAATAAAACGGGTAGGAACTTGACTGTACGCCCAAGTGATATAGTTCTGTCTCCTTTTAAAATAAAACTCTGCCTTTTTCTTTCTTTGCAAGTGAGCTGACTGTCTCAAGCTGACACATTGAACAATACAAGCTTGTAATACCAACATTTATCCACACTGCTGCCAACCAATCTGTTACAAACCCACTCAGCAGGTCAGCCCTCTACTCCCAAAGTGCCAACCTCCGAGCGCGGTCTTGTGAACAGTTATTTTTACTTTACTTTTGTTTCACCAGGTGAGACACACTAAGCTGAAAGCTTGTTTACAGGTGCAACCTGGGAGCACAGGGAAGTTAAGTGACTTGCTCAGGGTCACACAGTATGCAAGTGGGGGTTGTGGGATTCAAACCCTGGTCTCCAGGTTTGCAGCTCAGAGCCTTAAACCACTACGCTATACTGCCTCCAGAAACAGGGTAACCCTCCCGTCTGTTTTGTGGGTTCAAATCAACCTTTGGTCTCAAGTCTTGGAGGGATTCAAACTGTGAATCTCTTGCTATCGTACCCAATGCACAGGCTCAGATAATTTTGTCTCCGGGGGGCCAGATATCTTTGCTTACGGGCACCTAACCAGGTGTACAGAAATGAACCCTTAAAAACTTAAATAAAAGACCTCAGATTAAACTCTCACCTTTTTCCAGTTTGGTATCACCATTCAAGCTTATGTACAGTGTCTGCTTTAACCATATATACTTTTACTTGTTAAAGAAATTCAAAGACAGACCAAGTAGGTTCTAAAAATAGAGTTTTACTAAAATAGACAAAAATATGTAACATGTAAATACAGAACCATACATCACAAAACAAACAAATCACTTAAAAGAATAAAGTTTTAGAAAGTGCAGATTCCTACCACTAGTACACTTAGAATTGTCTGTTCTAAGGTATTCTTATCTCACAGTGCTGTAGATGTTGTAGCTTTCAGAGTCCAAACATGTGTGTGAAAATGGAAAACAGAACACTGTTTAAAAGCTGGCTTTGCCCACCTCTTTGCATGAGGTCACCTAGCTCCTCCCTGTCAGAATATATAAAAAAAATATATCTATATAAAAACAGGATGTCTTTTTCAGAAGGTAAATTAATATTCTGTGATCTCAGCACAACTCATTTTCTTTTTTTTCAAATGACATTTCTTTGATCTTATGATCAGCTTCCCCTTTCCAGGACATCAAAGCATCTTTTATGACTTTGCACTAAAACGTCATAACCTGCTCTTCTTCCTCTAAGTGTTATAAAAGTTTATGATTTCCTCTAGCAACTACAGCTATAATTAACTCAGATAAATAGGAGATCCTTGATTAAGACCTGTTCTAGTTTGTAATTAGCTCCTGGCCTTCCAGATAACACCTTGCATCTAAAACCTGTGTGTGTGTGTGTGTGTGTGTGTGTGTGTGTGTGTGTGTGTGTGTCAACTCACATGCTGTCTCATCATCTCTCATGAGAGATGGTCCATAACACATTTTTATATTACAAAAATGATACAGAGATCAGAACCAGCTGTCCAAGTGTCACACCCTCCTGCAGATGAGCTGGGACGAGCCACCACTGCAGGCCGTCCCACATCTTCTGGGTCACAGGCTGGTCCAAAGGACCAGAGCGCTATGACCACTGGCGGGCCAGCCCCCATTGCAGGGGACGCATATACCAGTAGGCCCAACGGACCACGCTGGTGCAGGCCGCCATGAGGCCCAGAAGGCACAGGAAGTCCCAGGCTGGGTGCAACTGCCCAACCAGAAATGACTGGGCAAAGGAGGAAAGGACCTCGGCCCTGTTCGCAGGGAGCCGGGCTCTGGTTCGAAGAGAGTCGAGCTCTGCCCCGATGAACTGAATCACCTGCGATGGCACGAGCTCTGATTTGGCCTCGTTAATCAGGAGGCCAATTTGAGAGCAGACCTGGAGAGCCAGATCCCTGAACCGCTCCATCTCCAACCTGGAGGGGGCTGCAATCAGCCAGTCGTCCAGGTAAGGGTACACCTGGACCCTCGGGCGCTGCAGGAATGCTGTCACCACTGCCATGCATTTGGTGAAGATCCTGGGAGCTGGAGAAAGGCCGAAGGGCATGGCCCGGAACTCGTAAAGTGATCCCTCTGCTCTGAAGTGGAGGAATCACTGAAGAGACAGACAGATAGATTGGGCCATGAAAAAATGCATCCTGGAGATCCAGAGAGCAAAACCACATGCCTGGTTCCAACTATGGAATGATCTGAGCCAGAGTGACCATCCTGAAGGAGCGCGACCTTAAGAACTTGTTCAGGTCGTGCAGATCGAGAATGAGGCACCAGCCCCCCCCATCCGCTTTGGGACCAGGAAGTACCTGGACACAAACCCTGGATTTGGATGAGGGTCTGCCACCTCGATGATTACCTCCTTCTGGAGCAGCACAGCAATGTCGGCTCGACGAGCCAACAGAGAGGCTGCAGAACTCGTAGCCCCCATGGGGCAACGGCTCGGTGGGGAGGGGACTGCTCGAATTCCAGAGGCACACCCCTGCCGACCACTTCTAACACCCAACGGTCCATGGTGATAGCAGACCAGGCAGAAAGGAAGTGGTGGAGCAAATGACAAAGGCATCGGTCAACAGAATCACCATCGACTCTGGGCAGACAAACGTGGAGAAGTTCTGGGACTAATCAAAACTGGAGAGCATCCCACATCCGCTGTTGTCATAGTGACCAGCTGGTTGAAGTGACCCTTGTGCTGAGACCACTGGCTGGCCAGCCTTCACTGCAGGGAACACATTCTCCAGTGGGCCCAACAGACCACACTGGTGTAGGCCACCATGTAATCCAGCAAGCGCAGGAAGTCCAGGGCAGGGCACAACTGCCCAACCGGAAATCATCAGGCAAAGGAGGAGAGAGCCTCCGCCCTGTCCGCCGAGAAACTTGCAACTTGGCCTCACTGACCAGGAGGCCAAAGGAGAAGCAGGTGTGGAGGGCCAGGTCCTTGGAATGCTCCACCTCCTGCCTGGAGGGACCTGTGATCAGCCAGTCGTCCAGGTAGGGGTAAACCCGGACCCCTCAGCATCTTGGGTAGGCTGCCCCACTGCAATGCACTTGAGGAAGACCCTGGAGGCAGAGGACAGGCCAAATGGCATGGCCTGGAACTCGTGGAGGGTCCCTCTGCTCGGAAGCGGAGGAACCTTCTGTGAGATGGATGGATTGGAACGTGAAAGAACATGTCCCGAAGAGCCAGGGAGCAAAACCACATGTTTTGCTCTAGAGCTGGTAGGATCTGAGAGAGAGAGTAGCCATCCTGAAGGTGCGCGACTTGAGAAACTTGTTCAGGCTGTGCAGATCTAGAATGATGTGCTAGCCCCCCATCCGTTTTGGCACTAGGAAGTACCTGGAGACAAACCCAGGGTGTTCCAGAGAATCTGTGACAGTAACCACGACCTCCTTGTGGAGGAGCTGGGCAAAGTCATCCCGAAGAGCCGACATAATGTCTGTGGATACAAATTCCTCCCATGGGACGCAAGCTCAGCAAGCAGGATACTGCTCCAATTCCAGAGGCAGACCTTGACCAACCACCTCAAGAACCCACTTGTCAGTGGTGACAGTGGACCAGGCAGAAAGGAAGTGGCGGAGCCACCCCCCCATGGGAGGACCCAGGGAAGTTGTGACAGGCATGAGGGAGGCACCCCTTATCCCATCACTGGGCAGGCTTGGAGGAGGTGGAGAGCCCGGCTGAGGAGCCACCGGAGCTTCTCCCTCCAGGCTTGTGGATGACTGAGGCCACTAACATAGGCAGAGGTTGACAGGACTGAGCCTGCTGCCCAGCTTGGGGATGGGCTGGTTTGACTGCAGGAGTGGAGGTGGACCAAAAGGGCTGCCTTTTCTGCTGCTTGGAGCCCTTGGGGTCCCTCTGAGTGGATGTCAGAGTCCAAGGTGGAATTTGACTTCTCACTGCGGGTGAGGTGGGCCTCAACTCTGGGCCCAAATAAGTGAGTGCCCAGGAAAGGGACATCTGCCAGCTTGTGCTGGGTATCTGACATGAAGGTTGAGATCCGCAGCCAAGCCCTGCGGCGCATGGCCACTGTGGCTGCCAAAAAGCGGGCCCAGGAGTCCCCAATGTCCATTGCTGTCTAGAGCTGTTCCTTTGCTACAGCCCAGCTCTGGTCCAAGACCTGCTCGACAGTGGTCTGGAGGTCCACAGATAAGTGAGGAAGCACCTCATTCAGCGTGCCAACAGGGCATGGGAGAAGTGGGCCATGAGGATGGCCGAGCTCGCCTGGCGAAAGCCAAGTGAAGAGGCAGAGCAGACTTTTTTTAGCCGCATGGTTCGGCTTCTTGGACACTGTGTCAGGTGGCCTGTCAATGTCCCCCAAGTTGCCAGAGTGTCAGAACACAGAATCGGCCAAGTCCTCAGCCAAGGGGTGTTCTCTGAATCCTGAAAGGGAGCCTGTAGGAACTGCATACTTGCAGACAATCAGGGCCAATGCTGCTGGACAGGAAGTGGGACACTGTCAAAGCTCCAAAGCAAGACCAAGGATGGCCTCTGCCACCGTGAAAGCTTCGCCAGGGGAGTCTCCTCAGTCCAAGATCTCAGTCAGAGGGTAACGAGCTTGTTTCTGGACTGGCTCCATCTTAAGACCTGTGGATTCGGAGATCATGCGGAGGAGGCCTGTATAGGAGATAGGGCCTTCGTCCATCGAGAGACCACCAACCAACTCCATGTTGACCTGACATGAGTGTAAGGAGGAACCCTCCGATTCAGAAGCCCTGAGGCTCTCCAAGACTCCTTGGACAGAGCGCCTGATTTCGGCCATTTGGGAGATGGCTCCATGGGAATCGGTGCAGACACCGGGGTCGCCTGAGCTGGGACCGGTCTGGTCGGCTCCTAAGGTGGAGAAGGCATCAGCCATGGAGACGAAAGCCAGGTGATGGCCGGGGTAGAAGCCAGGACCAGCTTCATACCAGAAAATACCATCTGTTGCCACATGAGACCCTTGTAGCATCAACACAACTTGCACCAAAGCCTCTCCTCGCCCGAGGAGGATGAGGATGAAGAACAGCGGTGGTGCCACATCCCAGAGAGTCGAGAGTGGGAGTGCCATCAGCTGGAACCTCTCGAGTTCCAAGAGTAAGACAGAGACCTCGACTGCAACCACCGGGAGGACCGGTGGCACACCTCAGAGGGTGTCAGTGAAAGCCGAGGGACCTCCGGGTCTTGGTCAGTGACCAGAGGCAGTGGGTCAGCGGAATGATCCGTACCTCCAACAATCTGGGTTAGGACCAGAGTCCTGGATAAAGAAGTGTCTGCCTCTTCAATCGACAACTGGCTGACCGGCTCGAGGAAAATCTCAGCCAGAAGATCAACCAGCATCTCAGCCAACTGGCCCGACAGGGTTACCGTAGAGCCTGTGGTCTGGGCTGAAAATTCAATTGAAGCCGGATGTGGAGAAGCGCAGGAGTTGGAAGCCCACGACTGAGAGCGTTCCCGGTCCCACGATCGACGTCGAGACCGTTTTCTGGGCCTCTTTTTTCAATTTCGATTTGTGCCCTGAAGAAAGGTCCCGACAGAGAGTCAGTAACCCGACACAAATCCTTGAATACCCCCGTGAAGGAGGCTGTGGCGAGCGAGCGAAGCGAGAAGGTGTCTTCTGTGTCCTGGGGGGATCCGGTTAAAATAGCACAACCAAAATCGCTCGTTCAATATTAGCGTGGTCAAAATAGCGTAGTATTAAATAGCGTGTCACTAAATAGCACTTACATTTATAGCGCCAGTCATTACCAGCAGCGTGTCCTCCAAACAGCCCGCGTAGCCATGACATGCGAGAGGTTGCAGTGTGTTCGATTAGCTTGTGGTATTGAGCTGGAAAGGGGTATATTCTCCATTCTGACCATATTTTTTGTCATTACAAACTGTAATCTGCTATGGGGATAGAAAGGTTTTTATATCCTGACATATAGATGTGGGCAAGGTTTATAAAGATGCTTATAATACTCCTGAAGACAGCCGGGAGATTTGGGGCTTACAGTAAGATAAACCAGATGCATGGCACACCACTTATGCAAAAGGTAATCTGAAACTTGAGTGAAATGCAGAAAAGCATAAGCGTGACCATACATGCGACCATAATAGGCGCTTATAAGCTATGCTTGTTGGTGCCCAACAAAAGAATAGTGTCCTGATCTGAAAGCAGAAAAATAATTCCTTACTTTCAATGAGAAGATTACTTTAAAAAGAAAATAAAGTTTAGTGAGTTATTTAATTAAAATAAATCTAAACAAACATAAAAAATGGGACTTGGTTGTAACTATCTAAGAGACAATGCCTTTGAGTATGTAAAATGGCAAACTGCCCTGGTCAGAATGCTGTGTTACAATGAAAGGTCCTAAATTAGGCTTCTAGAACGTTATTTAAAGGTGAAAATCCTAAAAAATTAAAAAGTATTAAAAGAACAACCAAGTTGAGTGTCATTTGGGTTGGTCTTTAGGGTTAGTCAGCTCTTACTAGAGCTAGTCAACTGAGTGATCTGTAAGGCAGACAAATAAAATTAACTTAAAAAATTAAGTAACTTTGAAATACAGCTACTGACCGAAGAATAAAGGCTGTTCTGTTCTGTACGCTATTGTGCTACACAGCTAATTTTACCGTGCTATAGAGGGCTTGCGATATTTTGTGCACGCTAATTGTGCTTGTGCTATTGACGACGCGTGATTTTGACATTAAACCTGTCCTGGGCCACCACCTCCAAATAACACTTGCTGCTCAGCAGACCCTGCAGCCGTGGAGACCACCCAATGGGCATCTTTCGATCTGACCAGCTGGTTCCTTCATTTGGATGGCCTAATGTAAGTTGGGCGCAACGGTCCTCTAGAACGGAAGGGTGGAAGGTGCAATATATTGCAGGCCTGGAGATTATGCTCGTATCCCGAGCAGTAGATGCACATGGGGTGCGGATCCATTCGGGACATCTTCTGCCCACAAAGGCATCTCTGAAACCCTGAAGGGGACTTGTCGTCCAACCCGGTCGCAACTTGAAGAATGAGCATGAAGACAAAAGTTTGGAAGCAAGTCCAAAGATTTAGTAGCAAACTGCCTACTCAGCACGACAGCGATAAGAAAAAATTACTCACCTTAGTAATGTTGTTTCTTCTAATGGAGTCTTGCTATATTATGACATATGCAGTATAACCCCAGGTTAGAACTGCTCCGGAGGTGAAAGAGTTAACTTTCCATGCAGGGCATGGAACCTTGAGCGAGAGCTCGGTTGAACACTCTCTGTTGTAGCTCAAACTTAAACTGTCAGATTTTTACGAGCAAAAACTCACTAAGGTTCTGTGTGGAAGCCGTAAACCTACACTAGCCCACTGGCTACTAACTACAAAAACACATTTTTGTTCTTGATCCCAAAATAAAGACTCAAGTCAGGGGATTCAAGAAAAAAAATAAAACATAACACCTGAGCACCCTAAAAAAGGGTGAAAATAAAGTGGGCATCTATGAAGTGCCAACACTGCACTGCCCACCCACATCCCAAAAAGTAGAGGTTCTGAGAGGGGCAGGCTTGGGGAGGTCATAATATAGCAAGACTCCATTAGAAGAAACAACATTACTAAGGTGAGTAATTTTTTCTTCAAACAACATGAAGTCTTGCTATATTATGACATATGCAGAATGAAAAAATTACTCACCTTAGTAATGTTGTTTCTTCTAATGGAGTCTTGCTATATTATGGCTATTGCAGTTTGCCCCAGCCTTAGAACTGCTCCGGAGGTGAAAGAGTTAACTTCCATGCAGAACATGGAGCTTAGAGCGCGAGCTCGGTTCAGAAGCTCTGTTTGGCTGGTTTCAAACCGAAACCGTCAGATCTTTACGAGCAAAAACTCACTAAGGTTCTGTGTGGAAGCTGTAAACTACACTAGCCAACTGGCCACTAATATATTAACACATTTTTGCTGGTCCCAACACAAAGACTCAAGTCAGTGGACCAGAAAATTAAGATAGAATAACTAAATAAACACAACACCCAAACATGAAAGAGGCATCAATAAATGCCAACAGAGGACTACCCACCCCATACCCCAAAGTAGGAGTTCTGAGAGGGCAGGTTGGGGAGGTCTATAATATAGCAAGACTCCATTAGAAGAAACAACATTACTAAGGTGAGTAATTTTTCTTCAAACAACATGAAGTCTTGCTATATTATGACTATTGCAGACTACACAGCAGTACCTCCATGGAGGAGGGACAGAACCTACTTAGGAATAGGCTCTGGAAGTAACGGCTAGCAAACCGAGCATCCCTCCTGGCCTGAATATCCAGGGAGTAATGCTTGGTGAGTGTGTACTGTCTTCCAAGTAGCTGCCTGACATATCTCCAAGATAGGGATGTCTCTAGCAGCAGCTAGAGATGCAGCTGTACCTCTGGTAAAGTGAGCCCTCAGGCCTGAGGGGGGAACCTTACCCAACTTTTGATAGCAAAATTGGATAAAAGAAACGATCCACCTGGCAATGGATCTCTTAGTGGCAGGTCTCCCTTTCCCAACCTCACCATAAGTGAGAAACAGTTGGAGGGAGTCAAACCTGTGACCCTTGGTACGCTCTATGTAGTAACTTAGGGCCCTCTTAACATCTGAGCTGTGCAGCCTCCTCTCACCAGAGGAGGAATGGTCAGTGAAGAACACTGGAAGTGAAACAGATTGGTTAAGGTGGAAATCTGAAACCACCTTAGGCAAAACTTCCTGTTAGTCCTGAGGACCACTTTATCCCTGTGAAAGGAAATAAAGTCAGTTTCTACTGATAAAGCCTGTAACTCACTTATACGCCTGGCAGAAGTGATGGATACCAGAAATACAGTTTCTCAAGTCAAATACTTAAGCTCTGTCAAGACAGAGGCTCAAAGGGGGGGTTGCATTAGCTGAGCAATGCAT
Organism: Neoceratodus forsteri; assembly: GCA_016271365.2. Classification (NCBI taxonomy): domain Eukaryota; kingdom Metazoa; phylum Chordata; order Ceratodontiformes; family Ceratodontidae; genus Neoceratodus; species Neoceratodus forsteri. The sequence continues at coordinate 827,519,544 of CM057449.1, forward strand.
ACATTAAGATCCCAAGCCGGGGCAGGGTCCCTGAATGGAGGATTGGTGTGAAGCAATCCTTTAAAAAACTTGGAAAATACAGGATGAGCAGAAAGAAAAGAGGGCTTCCCTGCTGAAATGAAGGCAGAGACAGCAGCCAAGTGCACTTTCAGGGTGGCTGGTCTCAGTTCCAAAGAATTAAGATGGACCATGTAGTCCAATACAGTGGGTAGATCAGCAGATTCTAGGGAAACATGCTTCCCAGAACACCATATGGAAAACCTTTTCCACTTGGAATTATAGGTAGCCCTGGTGGAAGGCTTCCTAGCAGCCTTCAGGATTTCGAGAACACTTTGAGAAAGTTGCAAATCAGCAAACTCTAACTGCTCAAGAGCCAAGCCTTGAGGTTGAGGGATTTGAGATTCGGATACCAAACTCTCCCCTGAGCACAGGTTAACAGATTGTGGTTCCTGGGGAGACACAGGGGAAGAAGGACTGCTAAGGACAGAAGGAGTGGGTACCAGGGCTGCCTGGCCCAGTCTGGAGCAATCAGGATCATTTTGCAGGGCTGAGACCCGATTTTGACTAGTACTTTGAACAGGAGAGGGAAGGGGGGAAAGGCATAAAGAAACTTCCCTTCCCAATCGAGGAGAAAGGCATCCAGGGGAACTGAGCCCAACAGTGGGGGCCTGCAACAAAACAGTGGAAGTTGATAATTGTCTGGGGCTGCGAAAAGATCTATCTGAGGAGTGCCCCATCTGGCAAGCACTATCCCCAGTACTAGGGGATCCAGTGACCATTCATGATGGCCATGGGAAATCCTGCTGAGGGCATCTGCCAGGACATTGTCCTTGCCTGGGAGGTGAACTGCTATGAGGGAAGTGTTCAGGGAGTAAGCCAGAGACCACAACTTCATTGCCTCGGTGCACAAGGCCGAAGACTGAGTGCCCCCTTGTTTGTTGATGTACCACATTGTAGTGGTGTTGTCTGTTCTGACCTGTACCACCTTGTTCTGAACAGATGCAGAAAACCTGAGCGTGCTAGAAAAACAGCTCTGAGTTCCAACAGATTGATGTGGAGCAGAGATTCCTGAGGGGACCATAATCCCTGGGTGGAGAGGTCACCCATGTGAGCTCCCCATCCCAAGAGGGATGCATCTGTAGTAAGGGTCAAGGAATGGGACAGAGGGATGAAAGGCACCCCCTGTCTCAGATTGCTCTGATCCTGCCACCACTGAAGGGCCTGGATCAGGGTTCGAGTCACTGGGATTAACTTGGATAGAGGATCTCTTCTTTGAGACCAGAAAGCTCTCAAATGGAACCGAATGTCCCTCATCTGAAATCTTGCTCCTTGCACCACAGCTATGGAGGCAGCCATGTGCCCTAGGAGCTGCAGGAAATGCCTTGCTGGTCGAGAGACCTGCAGAGTGAAGGAGGCGGCCAGGGCCACTAAGGTCCTTACCCTTTCCAAGGGAAGGAAGGAAGGCTCTGGCCTGCTTTGTAGCCAGTTCTGCGCCTATAAAGGTGAGTACCTGGACAGGTTCCAAAACTGACTTTGGAAGATTGAGAAGAAATCCCAGAGAGGTAAGCAGCTGCTGGGTAACTAGCAGGTGTGATCTGACCTGGTCTGGAGACTGACCCACAATGAGCCAGTCGTCCAGGTAGGGAAAAATGGCAATCTTTTGCCTTCTTAGGTGAGCGACTGCTACTGCCAGACACTTTGTGAACACCCTTGGGGCAGAAGTGAGGCCGAAGGGCATTGCTCTGAACTGATAATGGCCTGAGGGCAGTTTGAATCTGAGGTACTTTCGATGGGAGCTTCTGATAAGAACATGGAAGTAGGCATCTTTGAGGTCCAGGGAGGCTAGCCAGTCCCTGGCCTTAGGGAGGGTAAATCATTCCCAAGTCACCATTTTGAACTTTGGCTTTAAAAGGTGCTTGTTTAGATATCTTAGATCCAGGATGAGCCACCACTCTCCTGTCTTTTGGGGTAAGGAAGTACCTGGAGTACAGACCCTGCCCTGGTGAAGGGAGAAACCTTTCTACAGCTCTGAGAACCAGGAGGGTTGAGACTTCTGTTTCCAAAGCAACAGTCTCTAAAGGGTTTGTAGGTGGAAAAGATCTGGCTCTCGTCTTTGAAATTTCTTGAAGCTGAGAACCAGACCCTGGCTCACCACTTCAGGACCCACCTGTCTGAGTTAAAGACTGCCAGTCCCTGGGCAGTGAGCCAACCTGCCCTACAGGCAGTGGAGAGCTGACCCTGGGCATCCCATCAGGGTGCCTGTGTGTCAGAGGCTTTAGGCTGAGGGGTGGGAGCAGGCCTACTCGAACCCCATCTGCCTCTCCCTCTGAAGAACCCCCTCTGTACATAGGCTGAAGGAGGAGGGGCCTGAGTCTGGTAAAAGGCCTGTGAAAAGGCTCTCACCTCCTGCTGGGGGTTGCCTCTGAGGAGTGGCTTGCCGTTCTTGGCTTGTGCACTCCTGTAAGTGGTTCTATATTCATCCATTTTCTTCATATAATTCTCTGTTTGCTCCCCAAACAGAGAATTTCCCACCACAGGAAAATCCATAGCCTTAGACTGGGTATCCTGTGACAAAGTAGTACACCTGAGCCAGGCCAATCTCCGAAAAGCCACAGATGTAGCCATGACTCTAGGATACATCGTTAGAATTCACTGCAGCATGGAACTGCACCTTAGATGCCTCAATACCATCAAGAGCCACCTGCTCCAGCTCCTTTGCGAGCTGGCCAGGGACCTGTTTGGCTAAGGCCATGACAGTATCCCATCTAGATTTCTGGTATCTTGCAACATAAGCCATATAGTTAGCTTGTCTGAGTCCCAAGGATGCTGCCATGTATTGTTTTTTGGCCATGGCATCAATCTTCCTGGAATCCTTGTCAGGAGGATGTGAAGCCAGTGGAATATGCTTTATCACAGGCTGCAGCCTGAACTACCCCAACATGACTGCATTGCTGTGAAAGAAAATCTGTATCAGGACCTGACAAAGTGTACCTCCTGTCCATCTTTTTATCCACAGGAGGCACAGAATTAGGAGCTTTTAAAATTTTTATTGATTGTTTTCTAAAAGATTTATGTAAAGGGATGGACAACCTCCTGGACTCTGGGATATCCATCATCTCCACATAGTCAGGCTTCTCTTGCTCATCCAAAGCCTCCTCTAAGGGAAGCTGGAGGGTCTCAGCAACTTTTTTATAAAACAAAAAAATGAGAAGCGGACTCAGAAAGCCTAGGGGGAGACTCACCTGAAGGTCTGTCTGGGGAGATGTCCGGTTCAATGGGCACATCCAGACTTTCAAAGTCACATTCACACTGATCATAATCCTCATCCCCCTCCTCTGGTTCATAGAACTCTTCTATATCATAATCCTGAACCACTGGAACCGACCGAACCGACCTTTTGCCAGACAGTGGCGGTTCGGAGGGAACCGGGGACAGGGACTGGACAATCTGTATTGCCCTGGCTATCTCAGCAGCAGTTGGAGAAGGAATTTTGGACTCCAAACCTGCTGATTTTTTAGATTTCTTTGCTGGAACTGGCTCCTCAGAGCCAGCTTTTGTTGCCCGAGGAAGTCTCGCCCTGGTCAGAGGGCACTCCCTCCGAACCGGGCTGGCCATCCGGGTCAGCGGACTTTTTGGCCTCTCGTTCCCTGAGCCTGCCCACTCTTGTCCAGGGTGGCTGCAGGGAAATTTTACAAATCTGGCAGTCTGAATTGAGGTGGTCAAACCCCAGACAATAGACACATGTAGTGTGTGGGTCAGCCTTGGCAAAGGCTTCCCCACAGACACTACAGTGTTGAAACCCAGTGGGCCCGGTTTTTCTTTTGGGTTTCTCAGACATGATGCCAGCCTAACCAACCAACTTGCCCTTTTGATGGCAGTGCCAGGCAAGACACCCTTATCGGTTCCAAACCGTGTCACGGGTCGTAGAAAAACCATAATGAAATCCAGTTTTTTTAGAACCGATAAGAACCGGGAACCGCACTCTAAAAAGCCTTAAAAGGCTTTAAACTTATATTTAAATACAACTCGATCGGTTCAACCGAACCGATAATACTTTACAAGTTCCACACAGAAAAAACCCTATCTATTACTTACGATTACCATAGATAGAGCCTGATCCGATCTGTTTTGGTGTTAAAATAATGAAATCGCGGTTAAATTAAACAGAGAAATAGCGCTTTAAACTGAAGAAATGAACCGAGCAACAGGAGGAATCTCCGGAGCGACTGTTCAGTGAGTCGGAGTAAAGAATCTGACGGTTTCGGTTTGAAACCAGCCAAACAGAGCTTCTGAACCGAGCTCGCGCTCTAAGCTCCATGCTCTGCATGGAAGTTAACTCTTTCACCTCCGGAGCAGTTCTAAGGCTGGGGCAAACTGCAATAGTCATAATATAGCAAGACTTCATGTTGTTTGAAACACAGCAGTACCTCCATGGAGGAGGGACAGAACCTACTTAGGAAATAGGCTCTGAAGCACAGCTGTGCCAAATCGAGCATCACTCCTAGCCTGGATATCCAGAGAGTAATGCTTAGTAAAAGTGTGGACTGTTTTCCAGGTAGCTGCTTGACACATTTCTAGGATAGGGATGTCCCTGGCAGCAGCCAGGGACGCAGCTGTACCTCTGGTAGAGTGAGCCCTCAGGCCTGAGGGAGGAATCTTACCCAGTTTTTCATAGCAAAATTGGATACAAGAGACAATCCACCTAGCAATGGATCTTTTAGTGGCAGGTTTACCTTTACCAACCTCACCATAAGTGAGGAACAATTGGAGGGATTCAAACCTATGACCCTTGGTACGTTCTATATAGTAACTAAGGGCTCTTTTGACATCTAAACTGTGTAATCTCCTCTCGCCAGAGGAGGAATGGTCAGTGAAGTCACACAGGAAGAGACATGGATTGATTAAGGTGGAAGTCTGAAACCACCTTAGGCAAAACTTTCTGTTAGTCCTGAGGACCACCTTATCTCTGTGAAAGGAGATAAAATCAGGCTCCACTGACAATGCTTGTAGCTCACTTATGCCTGGCAGAGGTGATGGCTACCAAAAACACAGTTTTCCAAGTCAAGTACTTAAGCTCTGCTGAAGACAATGGCTCAAAGGAGTTGCATAAGCTGAGCAATGCAAATATTAAGATCCCAAGCAGGGGCAGGGTCCCTGAACGGGGGTTGGTGAAGCAACCCTTTAAAAACTTGGAGAACACAGTGGGCTGCAAAGAAGAGGGCTTACCTGCTGATAAAAGACAGACACAGCTGCCAGGTGCACTTTTAGGGTAGCTGGTCTCAGCCCAAAGAATTCAAATGCACTAAATAATCCAGAATCGTAGGCACGTCAGCAGATTCTGGGAAATATTAACAAGCACAACATGGAAAATCTTTTCCATTTTGAATTATAAGTAGCCCTGGTGGAAGGCTTCCTAGAGGCCTTCAAGATTTCCAACACGCCTTGGGAAAGGTGTAGGTCAGCAAACTCTAACTCTTCAAGAGCCATGCCTTGAGATTGAGAGATTTGAGGTTCTGGATACCAAACTCTCCCCTGGGCACAGGTTAACAGGTTGTGGTTCCTGGGAAGACACAGGGGAAGGTGGACTGCTAAGGACATGAGGAGTGGGTACCAGGGCTGCCTGGCCCAATCTGGAGCAATCAGGATCATCCTGCAGGGTTGAGATCTGATTTTTACTAGCACCTTGAAAGAAGAGGGAAGGGGGGAAAAGCATAGAGAAACTTCCCTTCCCAACTGAGTAGGAAGGCATCCAGAGGGACTGAGCCCAACACTGGGGGCCTGCAGCAAAAAAGGGGAAGTTGGTGATTGTCTGGGGCTGCAAAGAGATCTATCTGAGGGGTGCCCCATCTGGCAAATACTACCTCCAGTACTAGGGGATCCAGTGCCCATTCGTGATGGCCCTGGAAATCCTGCTGAGAGCATCCGCTAGGACATTGTCCTTGCCTGGGAGATGAACTGCCATAAGGGAGGCGTTCAGAGAATAAGCCAGAGACCACAACTTCATTGCTTCGGTGCACAAGGCCGTAGACCGAGTGCCCCCTTGCTTGTTGATGTACCACATTGTAGTGGTATTGTCTGTTCTGACCTGAACAACCTTGTTCTGAACAGATGTGGAAAAAACCTGGAGTGCTAGAAAAACTGCTCTGAGTTCCAACAAATTGATGTGGAGCAGAGATTCCTGAGGGGACCACAACCCCTGGGTGGTAAGGTCGCCCATGTGAGCTCCCCACCCCAAGAGGGATGCATCTGTAGTAAGGGTCAAGGAATGAGACTGGGAATGAAGGGAACCCCCTGTCTCAAATTGCTCTGGTCCTGCCACCACTGGAGGGCCAGGATCAGGGTTCGAGTCACTGGGATCAATTTGGTTAGAGGATCTGTCCTTTGAGACCAAAAGGCTCTCAAATGGAACTGAATGTCCCTCATCTGAAACCTTGCTCCCTGCACTACTGCCGAGAAGCAGCCATGTGCCCCAGGAGCTGTAGAAAATGCCTTGCTGGTCGAGACCTGCAGGGTGAAAAGAAGAGGCCAGAGAGACCAAAGTCCTTGCTCTTTCCAGAGGGAGGAAGGCTCTGGCTTTTTGTGTTCAGTTCTGCGCCTATGAAGGTGAGAAGCTGGACAGGCTCCAGAACTGACTTTGGAAGATTGAGAAGGAAACCTAAAGATGTAAGAAGTTGCTGAGTTACTAGTAGGTGTAGTTTGACCTGATCTGGAGACTGGCCTACAATGAGCCAGTCATCCAGATACGGAAAGATGGCAACCTTTTGCCTTCTTAAGTGGGCAACTACTACTGCCAGGCATTTTGTGAACACCCTTGAGGCCGAGGTGAGGCCGAAGGGCATTGCTCTGAACTGGTAATGGCCTGAGGGCAGTTCGAATCTGAGGTACTTTCGATGGGAGCTTCTGATGAGAACATGGAAGTAGGCATCCTTGAGGTCCAGGGAGGCTAACCAGTCCCTGGCCTTAAAGAGGGTAAAATAATTCCCAGAGTCACCATTTTGAACTTTGCTTTTAAAAGGTGCTTGTTTAGATACCCGAGATCCAGGATGGGCCACCATTCTCCTGTCTTTTTTGGGGTAAGGAAGTACCTGGAGTACAACCCTTTGCCCTGGTGTAGGGGTGGAACCTTTTCCACAGCTCTGAGAGCCAGGAGGGTAGAAACTTCTGTTTCTAGGGCAAGTGCCTCTGATGGATTTGCAGGTGGAAAGGACCTGGCTCTCATCTTCGGAAATTTTTTGAAGCTGAGAACCAGTCCCTGGCTTACTACTTCCAGGACCCACTTGTCTGATGTTACAGACTTCCAGTCCTGGACAAAGTAAGCCAGCCTGCCCCCTACCGGTAGTGGAGAATCGGCCCTGGCCACCCCATCAGGAGCCTGTTTTGCAGGGGCTTTGGGTTGAGGGGAGAAGCAGCTAGACCCCCTTCTGCCTCTTCCTCTAAAGAACCCCCTCTGGGCATAAGCAGAAGAGGAGGCCTGGGCTTGGTAAAAAGGCCTATGAAAAGGCCTGCCCCTGCCCCTGACATGCTGCCTTTGAGGAGTGGCTTGCCTTTCCTTGGCCTGTGCACTCCTATAGGTGGTCCTATACTCATCCATTTTCTTCATATAATTCTCTGTCTGCTCCCCAAACAGAGAATTGCCCACAACAGGAAAATCCATAGCCTTAGACTGGGTATCCTGTGACAGGGCAGTACATCTGAGCCAGGCCATTCCTGCGAAGAGACACAAATGTAGCCATGACTCTTGATGAAACATCATTAGAGTCTACTGCAGCATGGAATTGCACCTTGGATGCCTCAATACCATCCATGACCACCTGCTCCAACTCCTGGCAAGCGAGGTCAGGGGCCTGTTTTGCTAGTGCCAGCACAGTATGCCATCTGGTTCTGGTACCTAGCTGCATAAGCCATATAATTCGCCTGTCTGAGTCCTAAAGATGTTGCCATGTACTGTTTCTTTGCCATGGCATCCATCCTCCTGGAATCCTTTTCAGGAGGGTGAGAGGCTAGAGGAATATTAGCCTTGTCACAGGCTGCAGCCTGCACTACCCCCACATGGCTGCATTGCTGAGAGAGGAACTCCGTATCAGAGCCTGATAATGTATACCTTTTGTCCATCCTTTTATCCACAGGAAGGATAGAATGAGGAGTTTTTAGAATTTTTACTGTCTGTTTCCTAAAAGATTTGTGCAAGGGAATAGACAGTCTCCTAGACTCTGGAATATCCATCATTTCTACATAATCAGGCTCTTCTTGATCAACAACAGCTTCCTCAACAGGGAGTTGGAGAGTTTCAGCAACTTTCTTATAGAACATAAAATGAGAAGGGGACTCAGATAGCCTGGGGGGAAACCCCTGAAGGTCTGTCTGGAGAGATGTCCGGTTCAATGGGCACATCCAGACTTTCAAAATCACACTCACTCTCCTCATACCCCTCTTCCCCTTCCTCCGGTTCATAAAAATCCTCAAAATCATAATCTTGAACCGGTGGAACCATCCGAACCGAGCGCTTCCCTGATGGTGTCAGTTCGGACGGAACCGGGGAAAGAGACTGGACAATTTGAATAGCTTTAGCTATTTCCTCAGCAGTTGGAGAAAAACCTTTTGGCTCCACACTAGCTGACTTTCTAGCCCTTTTAGTTGGAACCGGCTCCTCAGAGCTGGCTCTTCGTTTGCCCGAGGAAGTATTGCCCTGGTCAGAGGGCACCCCCTCAGGTTCGGTTGGAACCGAACCGGGCTGGCCATCCGGGTCAGCGGACTTTATAACCTCCCTTTCCCTGAGCCTACCAACTCTCTTTTCCACGGTGGCACCAGGAAAATTCTTACAAATCTGGCAGTCTGCATTGAGGTGGTCAAACCCCAGACAATATACACTAGTGGTGTGTGGGTCAGCCTTATCAAAGGCTTCCCCACAGAGGCCACAGTGCTGAAACCAGTGGGTCCGGTTTTCTTTTGGGTTCCTCAGACATAGTGCCAGCCTAACCAAAACTTGCCCGTTAGTGGCAATCCGCCATAAGACTCTCTTATCGTTCTCCCAACCGTGTCACGGATCGTGAAAAACGTAATAAAATCCTTTTTTAGAACCAATAAGAACCGGAACCGCACTCTAAAGGACTAGAAAGTAATTTAAAACCATTTGATCGGTTCAAACCGAACCGAAAAGACGCTACAAGTTCCACACAGAAGAAAAATAAATAAGCCTATCTATTACTTACAATACCACAGACAGAGCTTGAACTGACCGATTATGTTAATTTGCAAATAAACCGAGACTACACTTTTAACCGACAAACGAACTGAGCAGCAGGAGAAATCTCCGGAGCGACTGTTCAGTGAGGCGGAGTAAAGAATCTGACAGTTTAAGTTTGAGCTACAACAGACAGAGTGTTCAACCGAGCTCGCGCTCAAGGTTCCATGCCCTGCATGGAAAGTTAACTCTTTCACCTCCGGAGCAGTTCTAACCTGGGGTTATACTGCATATGTCATAATATAGCAAGACTTCACGTTGTTTGAAGGAGGAAACCTGCTTCTTCTAGCAGAAAGGAAGCTCTAGTGTCATATGGTGGAGCAGAGGGAGCTTCCACCTGGGGTGGGTGGAAGGAGCAAGCATGAAGACATTCTGACCAGTCTTAATGGGAAAGGAGACTGCCAGAAAGTGTGGCTAGATGATATCCACGTCCCTAGAAAAACTCTCTTGAAAATTTAGTGAGAAAGTCTTAAAAACACAACTAAGCTATGAAGAAACATTGAAATTTTGTTAATGTTCCCTTATAACATTAGGAATTTTTAATATTCTCACCCCAAATTTTCCAACACAGGCATTTCTTCACCCCACCTAATGAACTTGATGGGTGAGGTTTTTCAAATCCTGCCCATAAGCTTTCATACTTGTATCATGAAATGACATTTGAGCCAGTATTTTATAATTAACAGCTGTCGTGTTTGGGGAAGGGGGGTAGGAGGGTCATAAACAGACTATGTTGAAAATGTGGGGTCAAAATTAGAAAAGAAAATTAAAAAAATAATGTGTGCTGGGCTTGCCATTGGTCCAACAAGCAGCATGCTGTATTTCTGTGCCAGTAGCTCCGGTTCAGGGGCAAGCTCAGGGAGCCAGCTGGGCTGCATAAGAATGGGGGACGGTGCTGTCATGTGCCACCACTTCTAGCCTGGGAAGGGCTGGAGCAGTGCTCTGTTGCATACGAGAGACCTTGTGGCTGGCCAAGGAGTCTCTCCTCATAAGATATTGACACACCACCAATTTGCCAAGACTCCTCAGACTCCAAACCCTAATGTTTTAATTTCCTTACTTTGTGCGTATTGCATTCTTCAACCCCAATGTCTGCATTAACGCAGTTTTTCTGCAAAATGAATTTTATATATACAGTGGTAGTTACAGAAAAGCTGACCTGTAGGGACGCACAATGCAGCTGGCGGTAAAAAAAAAACCACGGTATAACGCAGCTGCCATAAAAAGTTCTTTTTTTTTTTTTTTTTTTTAATATCAGAATTGTGTTATACTAAAGAGGTTTTTTTTGGTAACAACTGAGATATGCCATAGTATCGGCCAACTTTTGTGCAACTACCACCATATGCTGCATTATTATTGCCTTTATTCTTCATTATCTGGTTAATCTGTATTGAAACAATTGGTATCCCCTTGCTTGTAAAAGCGCTTTGGGATACAATGTGTATGAAGAGCACTATATAAATGCTGATTATTCTTCTTCACCTGTTGCAAAATTCTTTGAAGTCATAAACCTCTGTTTGTCACATCAGGATTGTGGCTTCAAAGGTTTAAACCACACGAGTAGATAAACCGGGATCCTGTTTTAATGCATAAAAAAGTCTAGTAAAAATCTAATGGAGACTACAAGTAAGAAAAAGAAAGAAAATCTATAAAATATAGGAACTGGGTCTACATATATTTTTCAGAGTTTTCCCCAAAGTTACAATGACCAACTCATTTCTATAACTGCTGGAGTTATTAAGCAAGCAACATTACCTAACAGGGTGAGCAGTATTGGGCTATACTGGGCCATCCGGGGTGTAATGAGGCCCAACGCTGCAGCGGGAGGGCCTTATAGCCTCTGGAAGGTCTGGTATAACTCATACCACCCATCCTGAAGGGTATTGTTGCGCTTAGAAAATGAGTTACATGTAACATTTTTTTTGGAATAGGTAAAAAACAACTGAAAAAAGTAAAAAATTGAGTACAAATTAAAGTTCATTTTTTTCATAAAGTAGTCCCTCTACTGGTAGACTTGCCAGTAGAGGGCACTGCAGAAGTCCAGATGTATTTGTCAACCAAGGTTGGCCCCCTCAGTTGTTGAATATGATCCCCTTGTGACCAAACACACAAAAGCTTGCCACAGTGTCAAACAAAATTAGACAAAAAGCAGGACCGTTTTGGTCTAGGCTTTACATTCCATAATGAGGTGCGATCGTGGTCAGGCACAGCAGCCCAGAAGTCCACTTTGACAGCAAAAAAAAAAAAAAATTAAGAACGAAAGAAACAAGGTGGCAGAGCTATGAGGTTAGTTTTTTTTTTTGCAAGCCATCAGATTTTGTGCCTTCTCTGTTTCCTTATTGGGAGTATGCTGCTTTTCAGAGCAGTTAGGGATGACAGGAGCGGGACTTTTCTGAAAATCGGGTCCTGGAGATGGAGTCGCACTGCCAGCTTGTGGCACTTCTGAGAGTGGGCGGGGCGGTCCAAGGTCAGGCGTGATGGCTGCACCAGAGTCGGGTCAGGCTTTGTTTAAAAAAAAAAAAAAAGTCATTTTTATTCATCTGTATAGTGCTGAGGCTGTGTGAATGAGTGGTTGTAGGGACTCAGTCGAAGGACTGAGTGGAGGGAGGCGCTCTCGTTCACTAAGTGAGAAGAAAGAAAATAATGGCTACAATGTTTAAAACTGGCATGTGCACACTGATATTTTTATTGTAAGGGTAGGCTTTTACCAGGACTAGTTATTTCCTGGTCTCAGTCGGCACATAAATGCACCCCTTGCCAGAGGTGTCAGCAAATCAGAGGCTGTGAAAAGTTCTACCATTTTCTAATGTGAAATCTGCACCCCAATGTTCAGCATGCATATATCAAAGTTAGTACATAAGCAGTATTTGACAATGAATTACTTTCTAGGAGCTGGCAAGTCCTACATCCAAAAAGTATTTACCTGTTCTTGTACATCTTCATGTTCCGAGTTAAGCAACTCAATAAATAAAGGAACTGCGCCTGTTTCAATTACTACTTTGGTATGCAAGAAGGTCCCAGAAGCTATATTTGTCAAGGCCCAGGCTGCTTCAAACTGGGGAAGCAAATTCAAATAGAATACAATAGTTATTTACAAGGCTAGACCTAATAACAAATCCATACATTTCAATTACAGAACTTATCACTACAGCACAGAATTATGGCAATGCATCTGGGTATAAAATTAATTAGAAAAAAATAGCATTACTCAAACTACATTCAGAATTTAATTTACATCTCCCTGACAAATGCCCTTGTCAACAAGTTCAAAAAATACACTATTTAGAAATCAATATTTCAAATCAAGTTGAAAATTCAATCCAAATTAATTTTGAAACAATGGAGGAAATAAAAAAATGATTTAAAAAGATGGCAATTTTTACCTTTAACATTAATTGGAAAAGTAAATATGATAAAAATTAAAATGTTGCCCAAATTGCTCTATTTATTTCAAACATTACCAATACAGGTTCCAAAACCTTTCTTTACAAATACTAAAAGAATAGTAGTAAACTATTTGGAAAAACAAAAGGCCAAGACTAGCTTATGAAAAATTAATATTGTAGAAAGATCAAGGTGGATTAGCATTACCAGATTTTTAGAAGTATTATTTGGCAGCTCAGACAGACACTGCTTGGTACTGGTTGACAGAACAAAATCAAGATTTAATAATAACTCAGCTGGTAACAGCCATGTATGAATACTCTAATCTAAGTAATTTATTTGTTCAGGTTTCTATCTAAATAAAGAAGATAATAAAAAAAGGAAATATAGCCAAATAAACCACAACCTCAAGTTGGTATAAGTTACACAAATTTATGAAAATTAAGCCAGAAATAACTTCACATACTCCAATTTATAATAATTATGGATTCCCTCCCTCTAGAAACAAACCAGCATTTAAAAAATGGCTAACACTGGGTTTATATAAGTCAATTATTTACGGAAAATCAGTTTAAAACATTAAATCAAATACAAAGTCAATACAATATTCCTCAAAATCACTATTTCAGATATTTGCAAATAAAAAATGATATATATTAAAAACTAATGGTGCTTTAATATCAAAAAATACACCTATTATGGAGAAAAAAACAGTCTTCAAAAAGAAAACAAAAAGATGATAGCCCTGATATATGAGATCAGCAATTCTAGAGAATCGGAAAAACTACAGAAATTAACAAATGAAGCAGGCATCAGATCTTGGCATAGTAATATTAGAAAGCTTATGGGAGCAAATATTAGCTACACCTATAGTGAAAATTACAACATATTTATCTTAATGTTCTATATAGAACATACTATATACTCCATCTAAACTGCACAAAATGAATAATTCAATTACGGAAGATGTCCAAAATGTACACATACATACAACAGGCACCTGGATATATTTAATACATCAATGCCCTTCCATTACAAATTACTGGTTGAAAATAGTTATGATTTTAGAGAAAGCACTAAATATCAAATTTTTGTTTTGTCCATTAGCAACATTATTTGCAATAGAGCAAGTCAAGTCTCAATTAGATACATATCAAAAAAGATTCATAACAATATCAATGTGCCTAGCAAAAATAATTTTATTAAAATGGAAGGACCCATGAAATTAGAAAGACTGTGCTATCTAAAAGAACAAGATGAGGTAACTTTTGAAAGATTATGGACTCCTTTTCATAACACAGTTCAACAAGGAGTCTGTTAAACACCAGTTAGTGATATAAAAATAAAGAGAATAACAAGTTGAGATAATTTTGACAAAAGGATACAGGTAGAACACAACAGAATCTAGAAAATCCTGAACCCGTAAGTAGGTAGGGAAGGGAGTAATGATGATGGAATATGGCATAATCAATTGAAGTAGTGCCAATAATTGATATAATGGCCAAAATTACTATTTCACTATGAATCCATTGGGGGGATACAAGGCTAGACCTACAAAACGAACAAAACAAAAAACAAATGTGTTGAAGCACAGAATTCTAATGCAAAGTATCCCTTGTTCTCCTACACATTTTTTGATCACAACCATCGCTGTTCTACACAGAATGGAACACTGAACAAACAAGCGAGCTGTAAACTGTACAGAGTAGCATTTATTTCTTCCCTGGAACTAGAACAGAATGAAGTGTTTCTGAGATTCCCACTTCACAAGCTTTGCTACCCAGTTTTATCACATTATAGTTAGGATTTGCCAGTAACTTCTATACAAAAACTAAAATGTGTTTCCACTTGACTCCAGGCAAACGCATCAGGCTGAAACTAGTGCCAGAATCTACAAACCCTCTCAGTCTCTGCCCAATCTGTTGTGTGATGTCTGAGACACAGACTTTTTAAAAATGTAAGTTTGTACTTAAGGGACTTCAGCCCAACCAACAAAACATTAAAGAGCCACTACTGTAGAACTTTACAAATAAAAGTTTAAAACACATGGGAGGCTCCCTTACCTGCTTCAGAGTTCTTTTAGCATATTTACTTACTAAAACAAAAAGGATTTAAAAATGTGCCTCACAGATTTCTACAAGGCCCGTCCCGCATTCTCCACATGCACACATCATGAAACGTTTGAGTGCAGGTGTACAGCCGGCAATATAGAAAGAAGAAGGGATCATTCTGCAGTCCCTCAGGGGCAAATTATGATCCCTTACCTTCCTAACGGGGTTTAAAATTAAAATTACAAAATTATGCTAGAAGAACTTCCAGGCTAGTAAGGGAGCACCCTCTTTTGTTTAAAATCACACTGAAAAGGTGCTCTTTAAAGCATAAAAATTGGTACAGTAAAAGTACTAACCTTCCTGTAGGTGTTTCTGGTATTCTCATTTAAAACAATGAAGTCATTTTTGAATAATTTGGGTTTACAAATTACGATCTGGGCATGTGCAGTACTAACAACTCATAAAATGAGACAACCCAAGACAAGAACAGAACGGAGTGACAATGCATCAGACAAAAGTACAGGCGAATTACTAAGTCGGGGAAATTGTACTCTTTTAAGTTAGTGACACAGATCTTTAATATCCATCTTAATTAAGAACCTCCAAGACAGGCAGAAGGGACTTTAGTTCATCTCATCCAAAAGACATAGGATATACAATGGTGACCTGACAGATAAATAATTTATCTACACAAGTGTTGTTTGACCTCAGGTAACCTTCCGAGTGGCATAAGCCACGAGTGACGTGTCTGAGGTTGAACAGTACAAGTGTAGATAAATCATTTATCTGACAGCTCACCATTGTAGATTTCATTTATGCAATCTGGATGCTTTCTAATAGTGCAGGGACATTTGCTTTTGACAGTTTATCTTGTTTTTTTAAATGATAATTTCTGGGACTTGTTAACTTTCCTAGTGTATGTCCACCTAGCGTTGTGGTTGCTATTAAATGAAACACCATTCATTTTGTAGAAAGATTTGTGATGAACAAATGGCATGCTCACAGTACCATGCTATCTTTTTCAATCTGAAGTTATTTGCATTTGTTTGTTAAAAAAAAAAAAAAAGAGGATAAACATTGAATTTTCTGCTGTTTTTCGCCAATTATAAAAAAAACCTAACCTTCACTTGCTGGGAACTTCCTTGCAGGTAGTGGGTGAAACAGGCAGTTGCCTCCAGGGACAGGCCATTGGAAAGGAGAGAGTCTGATAACAGGGAATGATTGACCATAGCAAAGGCCTTGGTGAGGTCTTTGTACAGAGACCCAATCAAGGTCCCAATAGGTAGCAACATCTTCATGAATTTCAGGCCAGTAAACTCTATACAGCAATCTGGCAAGGGTGCGAGCCCTCCCTGAGTGACCAGCCATATGACTATCATGTGCTATCTGTAACAACTCTGTTCTATACTTCGGTGGTATAACCAATTGTTCTGTCAGTTTCTGTGTCTGAGGTTTAACCCAAACTCTATACAGTAATCCATTACATTTTTTTAAACATTCGTCCACCCTGGTTTGGTTTCACCCCCAGCTACTTAAAATAACCCTGGAGAGAAACATCGTTAGTTTACTCTGATAGAAAATCACAATCAGTTAATTTAGTTTCAACATTTTCGTATTTTAACCCTTGATGTCCATCAGTCATTTGTTGTCACAGTTTCTTCAGGCATCGTCTGTCTTTCATGGATTTCCGGATCTTGGAGCTGTGTTCAAACAAGTCCGAATCAAAGTCACTTAAAGGAAAAATGGCCCCACCATCTGAAATTTTCTTTGCTGAGCTCTTGTCACCACGGCTGCTGCAACATCAGAATTTATTCCCTCTTTGATTAACTCAGCAAACCCTGGAAAGTAATTTCCAATAATCACAGGTACAAGTAACTTAGGTACTACCCCCCCCCCCATCTGGTGTGACAAACCTTTAATGGTCAGAGTCACTTGGGTGGTGGGATAGTATCAAGTGTCCCCATGGATGCAGATGACACCAGTACCTGGTCCCTTTGCCCAGTGTTTTCCCAGCACTTTAACATGCACTAGTGTCTGTATGCTTCCCAAATCACTGAGCCCCTTCAGTGTTTTATTCCCCAACTTCACATCTGGTAAGTACTTGCCCCAATTTGCCAAGGACAAATCTGCTCCAGTGCCACTCTCCTTACTACGGCAGTTTCTTGCAAAATGGCCAGGCTTATTACAGTTATAGCAGATAACATCTTTGGGCACAGATTTGTTACTCCCACCAGAGATCTTATCAAGCTTGGAGTTTAAATGGGAAAAAGAGCGTCTTACTAGTGTTTGGCTGTCACCTCACCACTGTGACCATTTGGTAGTCCTCAGCCAAAGAAACAGCCTTTTCCTCACTCTCTGGTCAGTGTTTCTTTACTCACAGCTGCACATCAGTAGGCATGATGTTGATGAATTGCTCCATGGCAAATGTGTCGATGATCTGTGGGATGGTTTTGCTCTCTGGTTGGATCGACTTTATCAGGAGTTCTCAGAGTCGGGTGAAGGCTTCTCGAGGATTGTTGACCGAGTTGTACCTCAGAGATCAAAATCTCTGCCTGTAGATCTCTCCGGAGATGTCATACCTTTTCAGGATTTTGCTTTTCACCAGGTCATATAGTTTTCTGACTGTGTAGCGTCCATACTGCTGTAGGCAAGTTGGGCTTTCCCTGTCAGGTAGGGTACCAGTCTGATTGTCCATTGCTGCTTTGGCCACTGACAGACTGTGGCAACTCTTTCGAAAGTTGTAAGGTATGCCTCAATATCATCTGAGAGACACAACTTAGTAAGTTTAATGGCTTTTAAGTTGCTTGCATTTTGTTGGTCATCTGGATATGTGCCGGATCCTCTGCCTTTGATAGCTTGCAAGGCATCCAGCCATCACTGCATCTCTTCTCTCCTCTGCGCTTCTAAACGTTGAAACTCTTTTTCTCTCTGCTTCTCAGTCTCTTTTTGTTGTACAGCCCACCATTTGAAAAAGACCATCAGGCTTTCAGGTTCTGTTCTTTTTCCATAACTTGTGCTGGCTATACAATCTCAGACTGGACTTTTGTCGCTGCTAGTTTGGCTGCCATTCTCCTGGTAACCACTCCTGGACTTGCTGCTGCAGAATCCATACCTTCCTCTGTGCTTCCCTGGTACTAGGTCCAGTAACCACGCGCAAAACTCCTACCTAAGGGTATACATGGCTTAAATCCCACTTAGGCTGACACCATCTATCGTCGAGGCACAGGTAAGGAAGCATAGTGAAAAAAAGAGTGAATTCACCAAAAATATTTATTTACAGTAGCAATAACAAAAAAAATTAAACTTGTTCAGTAGAACTATGTACAAAGAAGAAAAACAGTAGTTTTCCTTGAGTCGCTGTGTCCATTTTTCTTCTAATCTTTCTTGCAGTTGCAGCTTAGCTCTTGTAAGTTCTTTCAACCTCCATTCTTAGCAAGCATCCTGTTTTTGTAAATATCAAGCAGGAGCTGCTAGAATACAGTGTGCTTCTTGAGTTGAGGCCCCCCTTTGCACAGCTTTTGCAAAAGGCTTAATAATTGAACTTAGGTAACCTCTGAAGTTCCCAATAGCTTTTTGCAGCCATCTCAAATTATAATTATATACATTTCAACAGTAATGCTATATATTTTCTAAACAAAATGGATCCCAATATCAGTTACATTTTCATACAATAATTTGCACATATTTTTGTATCAGAAGATATGCAAGGGAGGAAAAGACAGACAGCAAGAGAAAACAGTGACAGTGAGGCAAAGAATTGCGAGATTGTCAGGCTGATCAAGTCTGAAGTCCCACAAGAAAATCTGGCTGCTCAACCAGACAGAGAAGAGAAAGAAAAGGAAAGAACAGATCCCTGCATTCAAACACTTTCTCCATAACAACTGGGACAGGGTCCTATTCTACCCTGTCACAGATGCAAAGTTTAAATGGACAGGAGGTCATCTTATAAAGAGAGCAATGTTTTGTTGAGAAAGAGGGAGCGAGAGATGGAATTTTAAAGAAAGTCTCAGAGAAAGGACTTTTTTATTTGTACAGACTATATAAGAGCTATCCTGTACAAATGTATGCCTCTACAACAAAATTCACAGGGCAGTCACCTGCAAAAAAATTATATTCTAATCGATATGTCACATCAGGGGGACTCACCATGTTGTTGTACCTTATTTTTAGTGCTAAAATTTATTACATTCTATAAAACCCTTTTAAACAGTCCCCCCATTACAAAGTGTCCATGCTTTTCTAAACAGCGATTTTACCTTGCTAGATTCACATGCATAGCAGTATGTCCAAACACCTCTATAAATCATGACATAATACTTGGCCAATCATGACAGCCTATTTCTAAACATTTCAAGTTCTCTTCCCCCATAAGATTGACTGATGTTATAAAAAAACAAAAACAAAAAAAACCTGTTTGCCCGTGAGCAGATGCCTGCCCGTTTTCATGGACAGCCAGTGAGGAAAGCACAAAAGATAAGCATAAACAACAATATACAGTGCAAAAACATTAAATCGGCCCAATAAGTAAACAAACACTGACAGATTTGGCTAACAAATGTGTTCTCACACACATTTTAAATTCATGAAGTGATGACTGATTAAACAAATCCATAGGCAATGCATGGGCAGCAGATGGAGCTAAAACACCCAAATATCTCAACAAGAAAGCACAATTATGTTAGAACTTACCATGACAGTAGCTCTTCGAAAGGAGCTCTTGCAGCAGGCTACACCATAAGGACTACGCGGCCAGGCACTAGGAACCCATGGAAAAATCTTAGCTAGCAGTACCCAGCAGGGACTGCCCCCTGATGTTGGTCTGCTTCTGATGTCTGCCAATGATATAAAAGGGGTGGTCACCAGCCACACCTCAGTTCTCCTGCCAGAGACCAGGATGTGGAGAACCGACGCAAAGTGGATAACCCCACCGAGGGGAAGGAAGAAGGAAAGAAGACCGGGGGGGAAAGGAGGGTGGGAAAACTGCACCAGCTGCAAGAGCTCCTCTCGAAGATCTACTGTTACGGTAAGTTCTTATGTAACTATACTATCTTACTTTGAGTTGGAGCTCTTGGCAGCAGGCTACACCATGAAGGTTGAGTACCAAACAGTACTAACTGGACCTGTAAAACTAGGGAGGTGGTAAAAGAAAAGGATAGCATAGTCCTTCAGGAGAGAAGGCCCTGAAGAACTGCCAGTCCAAAGCTAGCTCTCCAACGGGAAGCAACGTCCAGGCTGTAGTGCTTCACAAAAGTATGCACTGAGCCCCAGGTAGCTGCCGCGCAGATGTCTGCTGTGGAAACATTGCAAAGTGCCACAAAGGAAGCAGAGACATCCTTGGTGGAGTGACCCTTAACCGAGCCTGGTAAGGGTTTGTTCTATTTGCTGTAGCAGAAGGTGATGCAGTTTACCAGCCATCTGGACAGACACTGCTTTGCTACTGGAGCTCCCAGAGTTTACAGGGCAAAGGAAACAAAGAGTTGGTCAGATTTGTGTAAATTTCGGGTGCGGTCAATATAGTACTGAAGCACCCTATTTACATCCAGAGTATGAAGAAGAGCCTCCCCCCCCCAATTAGAATACTCTGGATAATAAACAGGTAGATTGATGTGCTGATTAAGAGTAAACTGGGACACTACCTTAGACAGGAACTTCGAATTAGTCCTCAAGGACACATTGTCCTTGTGGAAAACTAAATACAGTTCCTTAGACATAAGGGCTTGAAGCTCGGAAATCCTCCGGGCAGAAGTAATGACAACTAAAAACAATTTACATGACAGAAAGTGCAGCTCACAATCTGCGGCTGACTTGAAGGGAGGCAACGTAAGCTTTTCTAATAAAAACAAAAGATCCCATGGAGGGATGGGTCCCAATGGGAGGTTTAAGATGCAGCATACCCCTTAAAAACATACGGGCCAGATCCAACTGGGCAATGTACTTGCCATCCACTGCTGCATGGTAGGCTAAAATTGCAGAAAGGTGCACCTTAATGGAAGAGTATCGGAGGCCAGCATCTGACAGGGAGAATAGGTACTCAAGGACAGCATTTTTGGGACAAATGAACGGGTCCAGTCCACAGTTAGTGGCCCACAGGTAAACTGCTTCTACTTCATGGCATAAGTGGCCCGAGAGGACAGTTTTCTGGCTGCCACCAGGACTTTGGTCACTCGAGTAGAAACCCCAAAACGACACGTGGCTACATCTGCAGGAGCCATGCATGCAGATGTAGAGACCAAAGATCCAAGTAGCAAAAGTAAGTGGGAGGACAAGGCTAGAGGAACTGGAGATTCCACCGCTAGCTGTTGCAGCAGGAGGAACCATATCTGGTGAGGCCAAAGCACAGCTATAAGAATCATCTCTGCACCTTCCACTTGGAGCTTGAGCAGGACCCTCTGAAGAGGAGGAAAAGGGAGGAAAAGCGTACAGAAACCTCCCTGTCCAACAGAGGGACAATGCGCCTTATCAGACTACACCAGGCCCTGGATCAAGTGAGCAACAGACAACTGGGTAGTTTTGCATTGCACAAAGACACAGACGTCCAGCTCTGGACAACCCCATCTTTGAAAGGGGTCGTCCGCCACAGACTGCCGAAGTTCCCATTCGTGAGCCCTCAACCTTGACCTGCTTAGGGCGTCAGCCAAGGTGTTTTGGACTCCTGGAACATGGACTGCGGTGAACAATAAGCCATGGTCTATGGCCCAAAACCTCTCTCTCACGTCCTCCCGACAAAGAGGGTAAGAATGTCCCCCCCCCCTCCGGATTGTTGACATAAAAGACAATGGACATGTTGTCCGGCTGAATCAGCAGAGGGCCAGGACGGAAGTCCTGTTGAAAACGCCTGCAAAGCATAAAGAACTGCCCTCATTTTTTAAGACACTGATGTAGAGGAATAATTCTAGAGGTGACCACATTCCCTGTGTCTGCCAATCTAGAACATGGGCTCCCCATCCCAGGCCCAAAGCATCTGTCGTCAGAACCTGGGAAGGAGAATCCTTCCGAAAGGGGGTTCCCAGTTCCAGATTCTGGGGCGAGAGCCACCACATAAGAGTTTGGACCACAGCTCTGGATATCAGGACCGGCTGGTCTAGATCATCCTCCATCTAGTCCCACTGCACAGAGGGTCCATTGGGGAACCCTCATTAAAAGGTGTGCCAAAGGAACCGCCACTATCGCTGCCGCCATGTGACCTAAGAGCTGTAGCATGGTCCCAGTAGGAACCTGGTGAGAGATGGAAACCTTGCAGGCCAATGACTGTAGGCACGCTGCACTGTCTGGCGGGAGGAAAGCCTTCCTCTTCCCTGTGTTTAGGACTGCCCCTATGTACTGTATCCTTTGGCACGGCCAAGACGATGGACTTGGGCATATTCAGGGTAATTCCTGGAGAGCTGAACAAGTGGAAGATATCCCCCAGGGTGGCCATGAGCCAGTTGTCGAGGTAGGGGTAAATGAAGTGCCCCTGCCTCCTGAGGGCTGCTGCCACCACTGCAAGGCACTTCATGAACACTCGTGGTGCAGAGGAAAGGCCAAAGGGCAAGGCCCGAAACTGGAAATGCTGTCCCTGAAAGGTGAACCTCTGGAATCTTCGGTGGGCTGGAAGCACCAATATGTGGAGGAAGGCATCCTGCATGTCTAGGGAGCAAAGTCAGTCCCCTTGGTGCAGCACTGGAAGGATGCCCGGCAAGGTAACCATCCTGAACCTCCTGTACACTATATACAGTAATTGTTCAGGAGGCTCAGGTCCAGGATCGGGTGCAAGTCCCCCGTCTTCTTGGGTACCAAGAAGTGGGAGTAGAACCCTTCCCCCAATGCAGAGCTGGAACGGGTTCTATGGCCTTCTTGTCGAGAAGGGACTGGACCTCTTCCTGAAGAAGCACCATGTGGGAGGGGGAGTAGGTTGACTGAACAGGTGGGTTGTCCAGGGTAATCTGGAGGAATTCCAATGTGTGACCTCACTCTATCAACTGGAGCACCCACGCATCTGTCGTGATGGTGGACCACTCTCTGAGGTAGAGCGAGAACCAACCCCCTACTACCACCCCCAGGGATTCTGCTGGTGGTGGGAAGGGGGTTGGGCAAGGAGTCAAGCATTGGATCCTGAGGTGGGCAAGGAGACCTGGGAAGGTTTGGTGCTCTGAGGTCCCTGTGCTTCACTAGTTTGAGAGGTGGCTTTACAGCAAAAGTTGCCTCTCTGCTGCTGTCCCTTAGACTTCTGTCCTGCCTAGCGGTGAAAATGCCTTCGTCTGCCCTGGAGTTGCTCAGATCTGTACATCTGAGGTACAGATTAAACAGTTTGGCCAAATCTTGAAGGTCTGAGATCATTTTCTCGATATCCAGACCAAAAAGAACAGGCCCATGGAAAGAAGCATCCAGGATAGCATCGTGGAGGTTCTGCCGAAAGCCTGAAACTCAAAGCCATGAGCACCTCCTCATGCAGACCCTGGTGGCAGCTGCCCTGGCTGCTGTATCGGCTGAATCATAAGAAGACCTCAGCATGTGTTTACCCACGTCCAAACCAGATTGAAGGATGTCCAACAGCTCAGACTTGTAAGGAGAGTCTGGCTGTTTTTGCACCGGTTTAACAGCCTTATTCCATAAGGACTTCTGATACTGCACCATACATGCTAAAAAATTTAGTGAGAGTATGGTGCAAGTACCCGAGTATACTTTGCGATCAAACTGGTCCAGGTGCTTGGATTCCTTATTTGGTGGCTGGTTAACTTATATGACGGGGTTGTTTCATCCTGCCATGGGCAGCAGTCAGGACCACTGAGTCTGCCTTGGGCTGTTTCCCTAAAAAGGGCTCACTGGTGGGAGTTCGATACAGCCTATCCGCTTTTTTAGGAACAGCGGAGTCTGTTGAAGGGTGTCTCCAGGCCAATCTGGTGACATCTTGGAATGGTGCCACGGGGGGTACCACTAATGGCTTAGGCTCGTTGATTCACCAAAAAATGGGCAATCAGTTTCCTCTCTGGATCAAGATCTTCAGTCTCCCATTGGTTAAAAAACTGTATGTGACGCATAACGTCAAGGAAGGTAGGGTCGTCTGGGGGAGACCGGAGTGAATCGCCCTAGGATATGGATGGGGAGGAGATGACAAAAAAAATCATGCGAAGACCTGGAGTCCAAGGAACCCGTGGCCGAGAAGCCAGAATATGAGGATCTCTAACACAAGCGTCGGTACCGTCGCCTACGGGACCTGGAGGACGACCTAGACGGACGTCTGTGTCTGTGACGCTCGGGTGATCTGTCGTCCAGTGGGAGAGAAGGGTTTGTTGGGATTAATGATGGTTCCCTGGGTGGTGGTGGTGACCTGGGTGGCTGCTGAGGGTAGCCTGCCAGGGCGGGGCGAGGAGTGGTATCGGGGGGTTCCTTGGGAAGGATGTCCCCCTTGATAGTATCCCACCAGGACATAAATAAATCTTTGACATTGGCCAAAGATACCATAGGCGGCACCGAAGGGCCTGGCATCAGAGGGTCGGCGGCAGGACTGACATCTGGTATGGGGCTGGTGGACGCACTGGAGACTTAGGCATATCCAGCATCTGTTCAGCTGGAGGGAGGGTGTCCAATAACAGATCAACAGGTTGAGCTGGCATCTGGCTGCCTGACGCCAGAGAGTTTGGTGCTGCTGGCGGAGGTTATCTTGGCCGGCGGCTGCCCCCCCTCCCCACCAGTGGTAGCACTGGAAAGGCAGGCAGCGGGAATGCAGACTTAAAGGACCCCGAAGGCGAAGACACTGAAGACGACTGCGTCGAACGCTGGGAGTCTGGCATCCGGTGCTTAGGGGAGCGGACGTCCGAGGAAGTGTCCTGCTCCTGGTGTCTCTTCCGGTCGTCTGACCCCGAAGGATGGTCTGACAATGAGGAGGACGCCTTAGCCTGGTGAATGGTGGTGCTGAGTTTATCGCCTGCTGCCTGACCGACTAAATCCCTAGGCTTCGGCCCACAGGTATGGCTGTAGGGCGACTCAGGAAGGGGGCCGAAGACCCTTGCCCAGAAGATACTCTGCCTGACATCTTCACTAGGGCTGGAGGCTTCAAGACCGGTAGCCTGGGTTACCAGGAGGGCCCAGAGTCCAACCTCCCGTGGGAGGAGGGAATCGCGCTGGCCATCTTCTGGTGCAGAGACCTGGAGCGGGAATCAGAACAGGTCGAGTCCTTGTTGTGATGTTTCCCGCTGTACTTCCTATCTTTCTCCTTATGCGAAGTCCCCGACCCCGAAGAAGAGGAACCTAGGCCTGACAGGGTCCATTGCATGGCAGCCAGCTGTTGTTCCAAAAGGTAGCTCTTCAACGTCTTCAGGCAACAGATATGGGTCCAGCGGTTGAAGCTGCGGCAGTGTGGGCAGGACTGGTGTCGTGGGTAAGCCCCAGACAGATGAGGCAGGCCGAATGACCGTCCCTGGCCAGGATTTGCTTCCCGCACGCACACTTAGATTTCCATCGTCGAAAGGTGGAGGATGGAGAAGACATACTGTGAAAAAGGTTTCTGAATAAATGAAGAAAATGGTGGTCCACTGGTAACAGAGGGAGTCTATAGAGCCGATGTGTACAGGTCGACGGTGGGAAAAGAACCAAGGTGTGGCTGGGGACCGCCCCCTTTATGCCACTGGTGGACGTCTGAGGCGGTCAGACGTCGGGGGATGTCCCTGCTGGATACTGCTAGCTAAGATTTTTCCATGGGGTCCTAGTGCCAGGCAGAATAGTCCTTATGGTGTAGCCTGCCGCAAGAGCTCCAACTCAAAAGTAAGAACAAGAGGTTCTCTCATGCAAACAATTCTAAAATTCTACAGTTCTAAGTTTAGTAAGCATACTGCATTTCATCACCCAAGGGCTTCTACAAAAATTTACAAAGTCAAAACAGATTTTAAATTCAAGTTGCCTTTTTTTTTTTTTTTAAAACAAAATCTTCAACAGGATTTATAATCTGTCTGTACGTACAGTTCCTGTGTTTCTTATGCATATAAGAGTTTCTTATTAATTACTTTGTGTGCCAGAACCACTCAGCTTTGCTTTGCAGTTCTCTCACCCAATTCAAGAATGCATTCTTATGACCACAAGAGACAGGGTAACTGCACATATAAACATAGATATAGTTGCGTGTTGCTTGGAAAGAGACTGACTGACTATGTCACATGAAAAAGAGCAGCTTTAGAAAGGAGGGTGCCCGGTTGAATAAAAGAGTTTGTGGTGCTTCATTACTGAAAATGGGTGAGTGCCTTTGGAGTCTGAAGTCCAAAATTGCTTTTCAGCAGAAGAATAATTCTCATTATGTCATTATTCAAAATGGCAGTAAAAACTTTTTTTTTTTAACAAGGGAAATCATACTTTATTGTCCTGTTTCAATAAGCTAATACCGATGACTGACCCATCAATCAGTCGATTTCTTCCTAACTGTATACTTGCAGTATTGTAATTTGTATTATCTACATAAGCTAGTTGTTGTATTTATGATGTTTACATGTACTGTATTTAAATGTGCTCCTGCTCTTTCACTAAGGGTCATTACATGTAGATGACACATCACTACACTACAGTACACACTAGGGTTTACATGAAGGCTAGCTGACAGTTGCCACAAAAAATACATATATCTGCAGTGCAGAGCTATACCGACTTGCACTGGGGAGGTTAACACTACGGACAGGTCTACAAACTTAGCACTTGATGCTTACTTGCAAAGTCAAGTGGGGAAAAAAAGTCTCTATGACCATACTGCTCCTGTGCTAATTTTGCAACCAAATGGGGCACATATGCTTTCTGAGTACCAATAATGACATTTATGAGCACACAGACAATATATCAGGGCTGCAGTACTAATGGCTCACAGGGTCCTTAAACCGCAGTGCAACCCGTACAGCCCAGGTAGGTGACAGCTATGTTCTTCCGGACTTACTACCTGTTAAAAACGAGTGGTAAGGCAGGCTACAAAAAAAAATGTTTGTATCCTATTTATACTAAAGGGACCCCCCACCACAAACCCAACGAATTGTCACACATACAAGCAAGCATTCGGATTGACAAATGATTGCTTAACCAATGGTAGTAGTCGGACATGCTGCTGACTAATCAGGACACAGTAATTTCCCTACCTATCTTATAACATGCATATATAACGTGTAAAACCATTTACTCACAGCTCAGGTTTACAACCAATATTTTTTTTGATAGGTTTGAGGTTAAAAGTACTTACTCCTAAAAAAATCAGCCCTGCCTTTCAAAGAAGGAAGATGCTGAAGTAAAATTTTTCTGAATTCTTTTCTTTAATAAGAGGCTGGTGGGTGATAAGTGTGAAACTTAATTGGATTTTATGTTAACTAACCAAAAAAAAACTTGTTTAACTCAATCCGTGCCTGCTCTCCCTCCCTCATTACAGTTGCTATCTGTATTTACAAGGGTCAGTAAATGTCAAATATATTGATGTTTCAAGCATTATCTACCGTCACCCAGCTGTCAAAAACACCCCTTTTACTCCTTGTAGTTTTGTTTCACAAAATAAGTATGAACAAAAGACTTGGGATAGGTTTTACCCACAGTGGGGTGTTTCGGTGACATTACAGACACACACACACACACACACACACACACACACACACACCACACACACACACACTTCCCCAGTAACAGTCCTATGCTTGTCTCTGCAATCTTGTTGAGTCACCCTCTCAGAGTAAAACCTGTCTGAGTTGGCAGTTCAGATTTTCGTGAGCTAAAGCTACAAGGAGAAGAGAGAGGGTGTCTGCCACCTGGGTGCTGGTGGGTGACACTTGCAATAACAATGTATTTGCCAACTATAACAGCATCAGTAATCTCAGCTGCCTGACAGGGAGACATGTATGGGACAGTTTTCAATAGAGTAATATAATTAATCTCCGCAGGATGGGAAAGTGGTATAGCAGGTACAAGTGATTTTTTAATTTTTATTAATTTAAACTTTATATTTATTTATTAACATCTTGGATTCAAGACCTTTAACCAGACATAGGTTCCATGTCAGAATGATAACATAGTCAGGTTAACATTTACGATAGTTACATTGCAAGTGTCACCAGGCCTAAATACATTTATGTGTAAACAGAAGGGAGACGAAGATTCAGGAGATTACTATAGATAAAATAAAGCGAAAATGACACCAACAGTGATCAGAGGTACATCTTACATACAGCAGAGCCATTGTACAATGTATGCCGGAGTCTAATTGTTACTAGGTTACTAAAACCAGAGTGAAACACGTAGAAGGCCAAAAGAGAAGAGAGGGGAGGAGAGGTGGGGTATATGGGGAGGAGAGGGAGAGGATGGGTGGGGACAGGAGGGCCTCAGAGGTAAGTGAAAAAATAAGTGCAAGTGAGGGTAGTAATTAGACTGGGTGAGGGTCTGGGGAGGGTACCCGCAGGAGCAGGTGCGGTAGAATTTGGTAGTGCCTAGTGGTAACAGTCACAGACAGCCTCGGCGTCTAAATGCTGCAAGTAAGGCTAAAGGAGCCCCACTTTGCTCGCGTGGAAATATCTGATTGCAGTGCATTTATCCAGAGCGGGCTCAGACAAAAGCACGCTGTCCAAGTGAGGTACAGCATCTAGAAGTTCTGAAAATTTGACTGCCAGAACTTCTGGTAGTGCAAGGGTTTAATGATGGCACCAGAAGGGAGTGAACACCAAGAGGCATCATACCTAGGTTGACTTTTTTGGCGAGCAGGCATGTTTGATATCGGAGTCTATTGTTGAACTGGAGCCAGTTAGCCTGGATATATAGGTCACATGTGTGGGTTCGGCATTCTGCCCCGGTTAGAAGGCGGCAGGCTTTATTTAGAGCTATTTTGATATGATGGAGGGCTGTGTCTGAGGCAGATCCATAGATGACAATGCTATAGTCAGTGAGTGGGATAACAGAACTATCTATGGCTAGGTTCAGCGCTTCAGGGGTCAGGTTGCGTCTATGCCTGAAAAGCATGCCTATTCACCCATTTATTGCTTTTACAGTTGAATCTATGTGTTGGGTGTAAGACAGCATGGAGTCGATGGTTATACCCAGATATTTAACATGTTGTACTTGTTCCAGGGGTGATCCCACATCGTTACTGATGATAAAGAGGGAAGGACTTACGTCTGCTGTGGATGCTGGAGAACAGCATGGTCCTCATTTTTGTATTGTAGTTCAGTATTAGCTTTTGGTTAGTGAACCATTCTTCGGCAGATGCAAAGCCTTGCTGTAGCTGGTCCTGAAGGTGTTTTGGATGTGGGTTACTAGTATATATTATGGCATCATCTGCATATAAGCAGGATGTTGCCATGACAGCAGTCCCAGGATGGATCCTTGAGGGACACCAGATTGTACTGTTCTACTATCAGAAATAACATCTCCAATTTTTACTTGTTGGGAGCGTTGGATAAATAGCTGAGAACCACTTGGTGGTGTCTGAGGAGAGGCCATTGCTGGTAAGCTGGTCGATAAGTAGTGTATGGTTAACAGTATTAAAGGCCTTGGTTAGGTCTATAAATGTTGCCCCAGGCAAGAGCCCTTGTTCCAGCGAGTTATGGATAAAACTAGTATATTCCAATACGGCAGTGATGGTACTATGCCCACACCTAAACTCATGCTGTTGGGCACATTGCAGTTGGTAGGTTTCCAGGTACTCCTGCAGCTGGTCGACCATGATGCACTCTAATCCCCACTCTTATGTACTGGGGTGACCATAGCAGATTTCCATCTCTGTGGGAACTGCAAAAAGGGTTAAAAGAAAGGTTGATTATTTTAGTAAGAGGCGCTAAGATTTCTTCAAGTGCGAGGTTGATAAATTTGAGATCCAGGGAATCCCCACTGTATCTGGAATTCCCTAGCACTCTCTTAAGATAGTGTCTCGCTTTGCATTCAGAGACTGACTTGAAATAGAATGGAGGGTGGTCATGGTGAGGATCCTGGTTCAGCGAGTTGTCACTAGTGGTGGCAGGATGCTGCTCAGATCTGAGAACACCTTGTTGAACGTGTCGGCGATGACTTTTGGGTCCACTGATGGGGTTTCTTCTATGTTTACTATGTTGGGTGTTGACTTTGGGTCTTTTTCCGTGATGTCATGAATGTTTTTCCAGAATGACCAGCTGTTATTCCAGGTTTTAGATAGGTAGTCTTTATAATATTGACTTTTTGTGGTCCGGACCGCTCTGGTGCACTCATTTCTTGCCCTTTTGTAGTTTTGGAGGTTGGATTGGGTACCAGAGGCCCGCGCCTTGTGCCAGAGGCGATCCCTAGATTTTAAGAGTTCAATAAGGGCAGGGGTAATCCATGGATTGCTGGCACCTTTTACATTTCATGTTTTAAGAGGGGCATGTTTGTCACAGACTGCATTGAACCTACTAATAAACTGGTCAAGCGCAGTGTCAACATTGCTGGTGTTGTGAATATCAGACCAATCTTGGTGCTTAAGGTCGGCTTTCCACTGCTCCAGGTGGCCCTGTATTAGAACCTGATTGGTAATGGTTCTAGCAGGGGGATTTGCCATACTTATTGGATCAGTGGTAGGTGACAGGGGAGTGGTCGCTAAGGCAGTCGGGGAGAACAGTGGAGTCTGTTATATGCTCCAGCCGGTTAGAGAGCACCCAGTCCAGCAAGGTATCAGACCCAGCTCAGTAATTTAATCTTGTAGGGGTCTCAGTGAGCTGTGAGAAGTGGATGGCAGACAGTGCATCCTTATAGGCAGCAGCTGCAAAGGAGAGCCAGTTGATATTAAAATCACCTAGCTAAGTATTTCAGAGTGCAGGCACAGGTTGCTTAAGTTATTCCTTAGAAACATGAACCCAGTTGCGGTATGCTTTGGTGGAACGTAAATTGAGATCACTGTAAGTGTTTTATTATGGGCACCAAGGAGCAGCTTGATAGCCAGCATTTGTATTTGGTCACTAGTGTTAGGTACTGGGATGGCGAGGCCTTTTAATGTGTCCTTGATGTATATCGCACATCCTCCACCTCTCTTGGAAAGCTGGTACTGACGAAATACTAGGTATCCTGGGATAGAAATTGCTGCATAAGGTATGTCAGAAGTGATTCAGGTTTCCACTACAGAAAGAACATCAGGATTATGCTGAGTGATCCACACCTGTAGGCTACAGTCAGCACTTGTTTATCCGGCTCTCATTTATCCGTTTCTCTCATGTATCCGTCTTTGACTGCATGATTTTTTATTTCCCATTTTGTTTACGCTCGTTTATCCGTCCCTCGCGTTATCCATTTCCATTGCCCATCCTGCCTGTTGTCTCCTATGTAGATCTCAATGTTTACTCTCAGATAACTGACCCTTTTCATTCCCAGTATTGTATGGAAAACCACAGACCAAAGCAGGCAAGGCAGTCACAAACCAAAGCAGCCACAGACCTAAGCAGTCACAGCAGACAGAGATCAAACTGCAGACCAAAGCATCCAGTTTCCACTTAAACGCTTTCTCTCAGATATCCATCACCTGACCTGAGAACAGAAGACAACGGATATCTGAGTGCTGACTGTATCTAGTTTAGGGAGGAGGCTGCAGATATTAATTGATGCCAATGTAAGTGTCACTGTATTTTTCAATGGTGAGATAGAGTTATGGGGTGGTCCTGAATGGTATGCCATGACAGAGGCTACCGAGATTGGGCGCCTACAAAAACAGCAACAATCTTGGCTTATGTCAATGGGGCTACCCAGAGAGGGTGACCGGATGGGAGGGTTTGTGCATATAGCGACCTGATGTCGCTACATGTATA
Organism: Neoceratodus forsteri; assembly: GCA_016271365.2. Taxonomy (NCBI): domain Eukaryota; kingdom Metazoa; phylum Chordata; order Ceratodontiformes; family Ceratodontidae; genus Neoceratodus; species Neoceratodus forsteri. Next base: position 827,550,944 of record CM057449.1, read on the forward strand.
CGCGCGCAGGAGCGGAAGCGAGCACGCTCAGCGAGGGGCGGGAGGGTTTGTGAGGGGTGGTGGCTCAGTAGCGTGGTAGGTGGGGTTCAGGGATAGGGTTGTGAGGGTACTAGGTTCGGGTCCAGGTCCAGGTATGTTTTGTTGTGCCCAGACCCCAATTTTTTTTTTCATGCGGTTTTGCAACCCCCCCCCCGACATGCACCCCCCCGGAGTTGGAGTGTGCGGTGTGCGCAGTCCCCCACATAAAACACAAGTTCCTCGGCGCCATTTTGCTGTGTGCTAGGGGGTGCTCGCCAACATTTATTTTGGCTTGTTTATAGTTGCCTAATGGCGACGCCGGCGGTCATATGACATAGGTCCGCCCTAGATTAGGATATATGTTAAGTTAGAGAACAGCAGAAGCATTAGAGAGTATTCTTTAATGTTCTCCTTGGGCAGTTTGTTGTTGTGGGTATGATTCCTTCTACTACAGTAGTTCCGCTCATAGGTTACCTGGAAAAATGTGAATTGAGGGAGAAGTGTCCATGTGGATTGCCAATATGTGTAGCACCGATCACCGATGGATGGCCCCATGTACTTTATGGGTAGTGGTTGTCGAGTTTATGAACAGAGTTTTAACACCGGGGTGGTGGCGTGGGGATGTATAAGCGGATTGTTGAGAGTTGCTTAATATTTTCCATACACTGGTGAGGTTGGGTGGGGAGCTTGGGTTGTGCGGCATAAATGGCTGACAACTTATATTCTTCATTTGTTTGGGACTGGAGAGATACATAATGTAATGAGGCACACAAATCCCCAAAAGTTCTGAACAGTGCAGTCCTTACAAATAATTAAGCAAGGCAAACTGTATTTAAAAGACATCCAATTCCAGAGGCTCTGGGTGCCATACAAAGAACACAGCATCAACAATAATACAGCAATGAATAATAGATATCAAAAATAATGAATAAATTAGAAATACAACTAACTAAAAACAAAAAGTCAGAAACGAAATAGCATGGCAGTCAGGCAAGAGATGTCATACAGCAAAATCAGGGAAGGCCTGAGTAAACAGGAAGGCCTTGAGGCATGCCTTAAATATCTCTACTGAAGGGGCCTCCCTTACGGATGGTGGAAGCGAATTCCACAGGACGGGGCCGGTGACACTAAAGGCTCTGTCGCCAGTCATTTTTTGTCTCGTTCTGAAAATCGCAAGGAAGCCCCTAGAGTAGAAATGTAGGGAGCAGACTGAGGTGGCCCGTGTGAAAAGGTCTGCCAGGTAGCCAGGACCCAATCCATGTATGGCCTTAAAGGTGAGCAAATCCACCTTAAAGAGGACCCTCCACCTGACTGGCAGCCAGTGCAATTCCCACAGCACTGGGGTGATGTTACACCCCTTGCGACTACTCTCGCTCAGATTACAGAATTTCTCTAAACAATTTAAGAAATTAAAGTAACCCTAACATCTGCACCTTATCTCAAAACATAACAAATGGATAGTCAGTGTGAATAAATTTGCTTTACACATCCCAGAAGAATTCACAAATGTCCTTGTTTTAAACACTGTACCCAGTTTAGTTTAAAATGACACCAACGCTGCTCTGAGCACCTGCTCAAACCGTAGGAACACTACACTATGCAATCACCAAAATTTAGGAGCATTTAAACCCGAATATCGCATTGCCCTTCTTATGTGGCTTTGTGTTAAAATCACAACTGCATTTTTTTTAATACTTCATCTTTATTGATAAAAAGCATATTCCATACAGATCCACAGAATAGAACCTATATCAATATAGAATCCATCATATTGAAACAGAGAGCCATTACTTGCGTGAGGCCCACTACCATCACCGGGGCCACTCTCAATGGATCTTGAAATCTAGTAACCTTGTTATTCAGATTAATGAGTTACAAAAACAAATGTTCATCAATACTTTTACTACTTTATCCAGGATAATAAAGAGAAAACACATAGTGTAGTCTACTGCTTCCCATCAAATGACAAAAACTCGACATACACCCCCAGGAGGGATAATAGGGGGAGGACAGAGGGAAAAAGGATGAAGGGAAGAAAAAAATGGGAGAAGAGAAAAACGAACAATATAATCAAACTGGAAATCTATACCTAGATTAAAAAACCGCACTATGAGCGGGAAATTGAGTAATGGGGATAGGAACATCAAGCGGGGGGGGGGGCCCCCCAAGATTTGGATCCCCTCAATAAGGACTTTATTATATATGATGACTTCATTCTGTGTATACACAGGTGTAATAAATTCACACTGCATTAAATTAATAATCATTAACCATTGCACTTTACCAATATAATTTCACCCAAGGCAGAGGCATGAAGCGGGGGCAGAGGGAGGACCGGGCCGGAGGAGGAAGGGACAGCAATCACCTCAGCTCCTCCTTTATCAGAGGTCCTCTAACCAAGTAGCTCCCACCTAGTCCACCTGTTTACGAATTGTGGGGTCCTCAAAGCTAAGGAGAAAGTTATTCTCTCATATGTTTTCACATTGTTTACCAGTTCCTTCCATTCCAACTCAGTGGGCGGCAGGGGGGGAGCCATCTCCTAGAAATTATCTTACATGCAGCTGCGACCAAAACGTTCCACAAATATTTAGCTTCCTGGCCTCTTATCTCCAAAGGGTATAGGCGCAAAATAACGTGCTCTGGGCTCAATGGGGTCATAATATAAAATATTTCCTGAAGTCGCCTAGGTATGTTGCTCCAATAGGGATTGATTACAGGGCACTGCCAGAAAATATGGGGCCTGTGTTGCAGGGGAGGCACCACATTCTCGCCAGCAGGAGGGCGGAATCTGCGGGTTCCATCTAGCTACCTGTTCAGGTACACGAAAGTACCTACTTCTAAGCTTCCACAAAAACTCACGCCATACCGGATACGAGAAAGAGCGCCAGGTATTTTTAATGGACTGCAGCCATCTCTCATCGTTTAATCTTATTTCAAATTCCTTCTCCCACTTCACCTTAATATACTTTGTTGAATGATTTAAGTCAGTAATATAATTCCTATAAAGTAAACAGATTGCCCTATCTCTCCCCCCTCCTCCCCCCAAATTCTCTCAAACACAACTGGTTGTGAGATCTCCCTGGAGGTCTTTGAGGAGTCATGTAAGTGTTTCATTATGTAATCTCTAATCTGACAGTAGAAGAGAAGGTCCCCTTGTGTCCACCTAAACTTCTCCACAGCCTCTTCAAAGATTAGACTTTGATCCCCTTTTAAAAATTGCCAGGGGGCCCTGCACCCACGTTTCTCTTGGTGCCTGTAACAGGGATCCCTATGGGCCAATGTACGAGGTGTGCTTTGCGACCAGCACTGGTATTTCCATAGGTAAGCCCTTGTGGCACCCCGCCCACATCCCCGCCTGCATCCTCCAGCACTGCAGCGGTATCACAAAACAGTGGGGGTGAGTTATTCGCTATTGTTGTTTGAGCAAATATTTAGGATAACAAAGGGGGGGGAGCAGACGGCCGCCAAGTCCATTGTCTTCCAACTGAATTGGTAAGTGGGGTGTAACAGTAAAAGGGCAATCCTCATCTGGGCTGCTACCCAATACCCCTCCAAACAAGGTACACCGTAACCCCCCTCCTCCTTAGGGAGAAAGAGAGTTTGTTTTCTTATTCTGGGGCGTTTACCCGACCATATGAATTTTAACAGAATCCTCTGCCAAACATCCAATCTTTCCTTTGTAACATTACAAGGTACACATTGAAATAAAAATAAGAATCTAGGGAGCAGGTTCATCTTAACTGTCTGTATTCTTGAATGGAATGTGAGAGGGAGCACAGACCACCTTTCTATGTCTGCTTGTATTTGCCATAGTGGGGGTTCAACTCAAAGTTGGGAATTGTTGAAAGACAAGTTTATCCCCAGGTATTTCATGGTGAGAAGATCCCACTTGGGGTGGGGTGGGGGGTAGGACGGGTCATAATTAAGGGCAGTGGCCTCCGTTTTATGGGTATTTAGGGTGTAACCACAGAGTCCCGAGAATTCGTTTAGATGTCGGAACAGGTGGGAGATATATATTACGGAGCCGGAATCCTCTAACAGAATATCATCTGCATATAAAGCGAGTTTATGCCCTTCCCCTCCTATAGTAACCCCTTTTATATCAGAGTTCTCTTTAATACTCTGTGCTAGAGGTTCCAAATATAAGGCAAGGACAATAGGTGACATGGGGCAACCCTGTCATGTACCCCTACATAGTGTAAAGGAGATAGAAACGTGACCATTAGCCCTTATATAGCCCTTTGGTGTGTTATATATTTTAAAAATAGCCTTAATGAATAGTTCGGGAAACCCAAATTTATCCAGTACAGCCCTCAAAAAGGGCCAAGAGACTTTATCAAAGGCCTTTTCGGCATCAAGGCTTAGGAAAATGGAGAGGGTTTGGGCGAGGTTCACGTGGTCAATTAAATGGGCAGTCCTACGCAAATTATCTTGCGCCTGTCGATTAGGGATAAAACCCGTCTGATCTAAATTGATCAGTTGAGTTATAAATTCCTGCATACGCCGAGCAAGGACTGACATGTAAATTTTGTAATCGATGTTTAGGATCGAAATAGGACGATATGAGGGGCAAAGTGTTGGGTTTTTCCCTGGTTTGGGAATTACCGATATGATGGCCTGCTCCCAAGAGGCTGGGGAGGTTTCATCAGTTTGTATTATCGTATTGTATACTTTGTGAAGTAGAGATAGCAGCTGCCCCTTAAAATGCTTATAAAACTCCCCAGGAAGTCCAGCTGTGCCCGGGCACTTCGAAGCCTTCAGTCTAGAGACTTCAGTACAAGTTCCAGCTCTGAGATAGGGGTTATCAGACTGCTTTAGCCTGCCTAGACAGAGCAGGGAGGAGATCTGTTTAAGATATTCTAATATTTTATTACGCCCGTGGAGGGCATACAGAGAAGTGCAGAAGTCTCTAAAGGCCTCTACTATTTCCGAGTCTGGTGTGTTTTACGCCTGGTGATAGGATGTATTAGAGTTGGTATCACTGCTTTCGCTCTCTGGGATTGCAGATGGGCCGCCAGTAGTCCAACAGCCTTTGGGCCACCCTCATAAAATTTTTGTTTAAGGAACATGACCTTTTGTTCTACCTGATAATCCAATAAATTGTTTAATTTGCCCTTAAGTTTGCACATCTTTTTATAGATCTCTGCCTCATATTTAATTTTAAGCTGCAATTCACATGTCTCAATCTCCCTTTTCAGTCTGGATTTTTGGGCCTCTCGCTATTTTTTCTTATATGCCGAGATGGCAATAAATTTGCCCTTTATTATAGCCTTAAGAGTATCCCAGAGAAGCGGAGCTGATATCTCTGGAGTTTCATTATCCGATAAAGCCTGTTTTATTATTTCTACAATTGCCTCCTTTACCTCAGGGTCTTGGAGCAAAGACGTGTTAAGTCTCCAGAATGTTCGCTTACAAAATCTCCCAGGTGAAGCTGGCAAAACACAGGAGCATGGTCTGACAGTGTTCTGTCTCCAATCCAGTTATCCTTTATCTGCCCAATGTATTCTGTGGGAAGTAGGATCTAGTCCAGCCTAGAGTGCGACTGGTGAGGTACAGCACAACTGCTTTTTAACAGTTTTTTTGCTAATATTGTATAAGTGTAAATATCCTACTAATACAGGGGTTTTTTGTTAGTATAGACTGTGTAAGCTCAAATATCCTACTGACTTTTCTTCATGCCACTAACTTACCTGTAGAGTGCAGTTCTCACTCCTTTTAAGAAACTCTACAAACCGATGTATAACTCCATGTGTTTGAATCACTTCGTCTATAGGAGGATTGGGTTCTGAAAAATAAAGACAAATAACATTTTTTAAAACTAGAGTAAAATGAGTATATGATAAAATACAGTGTACTGATTTGGAAATTGTATGTGCAGTTTGACTACTGGTGAGTTCTAAGTGGTGTCAGCTATTTGCCTTGCTTTATTGGCTGAAGGGTGATGGTGTTATGATAACTCCAGTGAGCAGATGTAGGATGGGTATCCAAATAAATTCTTGACTGTATAACAGGGCTATGTACAGTTCAAGTCAGTCAGCTGCCAATACTGTTGCCTTCCAAGTCACGCAATATGCAGTCTGGATACCAGTCTCCTACAGCTGACCTTTATTGCCGTTGTCAACTGCAGGGGATTTTGGGAAGCCACCTAAGTATCTGGCTGCCTTTAATGTGAGGGTTGTAGGACAGCGAGATCAATCAGATAAATGCCAAAAAAAAAAAAAAAAAAGTGAAAATTTTACTTATACACACCAAAGATAAATTTAGAAGCAGTTCTGTATTGGTGTGGGACTTTTAGGCATGGATAGGCCTCATTTAAGATAAGGTATCTAGCTGGTCCAGAGGCGCTGAGGGTTGAGGCGCTGGACGCCACACCTCGTACCACACTGGCGACCTGGGTTCAGAAACAAGCTGGGGTTATCAGGGGTTGGCAAGGGAAGGAGAGGATTGAGCGTCTGGAGGACTGCTCTTCTCTCCTGGGGCGGGTGGGTTGTATCTCCCGCTGCTTCTGGAGCTCCCAGTGGTGACTGGGGGCATCACAACTTGCAGGAGACACGTCAAGGGGTATGGAGGCTTAGCAGACGTCCTGCAGGCGGGTGAGCACTCGAAGTCATTCCATGTCCACGCCTCCGGGACCAGAAACATGGGAAAAACCCTGGCACCCGGGAAGGTGATGGCAGGTCCTGTGGATGGCCCAACACATTCAGTGCCGGACCTACCCACCCAACCTCTGGTTCTCCTCTGTGTCCCGACCGCACTCTAGATTATAGAGCTCCAGTCAAAAGTTGATGGCCCCACCTCAGGGGGTTCAGAGCAAGTGGGATGGTGAGTCGGCGATGCAGTAGGGGAACACCCCGGAACAGAGACATGGTGTGGGTGGTCTCAGGCAAGTGGGATCAGGGCTTGGTCCCAGTGTCCTGGCGGAGACAGTCCTATGGAGCCAGTGTAGGAGGACTAAGAAAGTTGACAAAAAAATAAAGATCAGGTATCTACAATATTTCAGTACGTATTTTTTTTACAAACTCAACATTCATCTACCATAATTTACTCTCTAAGTTTTTTGTAAAGCCAGCGGATACCAACCACAAGTGTCAGAATCTGGCTGGCAAACTGACTGGGGTCAACAAGAGACTAGGTCTGTTGGAGGAACTCCAGGCACCAGACACCCAAACTGACAAGGAGATGGAAGAAAAAGGCTGAGCAGAAGCACAGGAAAATAGTAGTCACTGTGAACTCCATGGTTAGGGCAGTGGGTGAAGTGGAAGGGGGCACTGCAGGACCCGATTGGTAGCACAGGTTGAACTAGTGCTATAAAAAGACAAGCAACACAGCATAGTGGGCACCTATCTTTACTTGCATGGAAGCCAATATGCATACTTACCAGAATGGGCGACCTACACAGCCTGATGCACTGTGAAGTCCTGAACTCGGTGGCATTCACAGACCTGGTAGGAGAATGAAAATGACTGGGACATCAGGATACAGGGATATAGACTATTCTGAAGGGAAAGCCCTTACAATAAGGGGGAGCAGGGTGGATATTTCCATAAGGAAGTGAGTCACTGTAGAAGACTAGGAGGATACTGAATGGCAAACAGTGCCATACAGTCCTTTCGAGTGAGCTAGGAGGACAGAGGGGTGGCAAGAGAGTCAGCCTAGGGGCATTCTACAGGTCCTCAAACAGCTCAGAGGAGCATGATGCCTAGGTGGTAGAGGAAATTATGAGTGTAGCCAAATCGGAGGCAGTGCTGATGCAAGATCCTCGAAACTGCACAGAAGCGCTGAAAATCTGGGATCAGGCCTATACTCTCTAGTACATATTTCTGCGTCCATGTTGCAGGGAAGGACAATGTCCTGGCATACTCACTCAGCAGGATGGGCCATGTCACACATGAATACATACTGTGCTATGTTCGGTTTTTAGGAAGTGAAATGTTCCACAGAAATCAAAGGAGTAGAATGGAAGTCCTGTATTCTGCATGATGCAGTGGATGAGCCATTCTCTCAGGCATCAATACCTGCTATACGCAGGCAGACACATATCTGTGTCCCCCCCCACACCGGTGCCTATCTGTATTCCATAGTGAACATGCACAGTGTCTGGCCTCTGACAGAAAACAATAATAAAGGTGTCACCAGGTAGGACTGCACACGTCTTGCTACAAGATCCAAATTCTTACAGGCACAAAGCATGAGGAACTGTGTGTACCTGTATAGCACTGTCTTCAGATGCTGAATTACTCTGCTGTCCCCAACTTCCATTCTAGTATCTCCTCTGTGCCAAACCTTCTGACAAATTTCATAAGGCCAAGTGAACCCTCTAAACTTGGAAACCCTTTACCTGAAGGTATGGTTACTCAAGTGAAGTTTTTACAGTAGAATCTGACTACAGTACAAAGGTTATAGAGGTCCTTAAAGTGACCACAAAGCCGTCCCGAAGGAAAAATTGCAATTACGTAAGAACTTACTGTAACAGTAGATCTTCGAGAGAGGTTCCTGCAGTAGGTCTTCACATATAGAACTGCGTCCCCTGGCATCAGGTTCCAACGGCAAACTTGTAGATAGCAATCATCAGCGGGGACCGCCCCCGACATCAGGCGCATATGGACGCCAGCCAAGATAAAAGGGCGGTCCTGTGTCTGCCTTTCCAGTTCTTTCCACTGGAGACCTAGAGAAAGGTAAGTAGAAAAAGTAGGAGTGAAAACTCCAGGACCATGCTTCCTCTCTAGACCCAAGGGCTAGGCAGGATGAAAATGAAGGAAACATTCCAGGAGTAGGGGGAAGGTGGGTGGGAGACTAGACCTACTGCAGAAACCTCTCTCGAAGATCTACTGTTACGGTAAGTTCTTACATAACTGCAATATCTTACTTCGAGAAGGTTACTGCAGTAAGTCTTCACATATACGGCTGAATACCAAGCAGTCCCAAAAGAAATCATATGGAGATACATCCGGGAGGAGGAGAAGTACCAACAGGTAGGTACGACAGGAGGCCTTGCAGAACTGCAAAACCAAAGCCAGTTCTCCGACCTAGAGGCAATGTCCAGACTGTAATGCTTAGTGAAGTTGTGGACAGACGACCACGTGGCCACTGCACAGATTTCTGCAGTACACACATTTCTGAAAAAGGCAATAGAAGTTGCAACACTCCTAGTGGAGTGACCCTTAACTGTTCCTGGAAGGGACTTCCCATGTTTATGGTAAGTGAAGTGGATGCAGTTAGCTAACCACCTAGAAATGGACTATTTGGAAATAGCCTTGCCCTGGCACTGGGGAGCAAAGGCTACAAAGAGCTGATTGGATTTACGAACCTCTTTAGTCCGGTTTGTGTAGTACCTCAGAATCCTGTGCACATCAAGAGTGTGCAAAAGATATTCCCCCGTTAGAATGCTGGGGATAGTGTACAGGCAGTTTGACACTCTAATTAAGAGTGGTTTCTGAAACTACCTTGGGGAGAAATGAAGGGTTAGTCTGAAGGACTACTCTGTCCCTATGAAAAATCAAATATGGTTCCTTACAGATAAACGCCTGAAGTTCGGAAACCCTTCTGGCGGAAGTGACTGTGATTAGAAACAAAGTCTTCCAGGAAAGGAAGCGCATGTCACAACTAGAGGCTGGTTCAAAAGGAGGTAAAGTCAGCTTTTCTAGTATAAAATTCAGGTCCCAGGGGGTACAAGGATTCTGGATCGGAGGTTTTAAAATGGAGGATGCCTTTCAGAAAGGTTTTGGCAACCTCCAGTTGAGCCAAGGTTTTGCCCTCCACCAGGAGGTGGTAGGCCGACACCCCAGAGAGATGGACCTTGATGGAGGAGTAACTAAGGCCCGTCTCTGATAGATGTGCGAGGTACTCCAACACCTGGGCAGCAGAGCACAAAAAGGGATCCCAATAGCGAGAGGCCGCTATGTCCACAGGTGCTATGCATGAAGGTGGAGAGACTGAAGGCTTGGATGCACCAGGGTGCCCTGCTCCTGAGTCAGAAGGTCGTGAGATAGCGGCAAGAGAACCGGAGGTTCTAGTGCTAGGTGTTGCAAGACAGGAAACGAAATCTGGTGTGGCCAGAGAGGCGCGATTAGAATCAAATGTGCTCCTTCCTCCTGAAGTTTCACCAGAACCTTCTGAATGAGAGGAAAGGGAGGAAAAGTGTAAAGAAACCTCCCTGTCCAAGAGAGAGAGACATAAAAGCACCATGCCCAGGAACGAGCGAGCAAAAGCTGGGTAGTTTTGCATTGAATGAGGAGGTGAACAGATCTATCTTTGGTCAACACCATCAAAAAAGAGGTCTTCAACCACCTCTAGCTTTAGCTCCCACTCGTGAGCCCTGGCTACTGATCGGCTGAGACTGTCCACCAGAACATTTCTTACACCTGGAACGTGGACTGCTGTCAAGAAAAGGCTGTGCTGAATTGCCCAGTACCAGACACTCATTGCTTCTCTGCAGACAGAGTACAAGCGAGTTCCTCCCTGTTTGTTGATGTACCAGACAGTGGACATGTCCGTCTGGACAAGAAGTGATCCCGGTACCAGAAGTGACTGGAACGCCTGAAGGGTGTACAGAACTGCCCTGGTCTCCAGAACACTGATGTGGAACAGAAGCTCCTGGTCGGACCAAGACCCCTTTGTCTTGTGCAACCCCAGATGGGCTCCCCAGCCCGAGCCCGAGGCGTCCGTGGTTAGTATTTGGGTTCGGACAGGGGAATGGAAGGGGACTTCCCCTTGAAAGATTGGAGAGATCTTGCCACCAGTGAAGATCTTTCTGTAGGCTGTTGGAGATCATGACCTTCTGGTTCATGTCGTCCATCCTCTGATTCCATTGGACTCAAAGAGACCACTGAGTGACCCTAATGTGAAGTCTGGCCAGGGGCACTGTGGAAATGGCCGCTGCCATCAGTCCCAAGATACAAAGCATGGCTTATGCTAGGATCCACCGAGCCTGGGCCATGAGGGTGGCTTGAGCAACTAGGGTCTCGGCTCAGTCCGATGGCAGAAAAGCCTTGCTCTGAACTGTGTCTAGTACTGCTCCAATAAATTGGAGTCATTGAGATGGTACTAGCTGGGATTTGGGCAAGATGACCGTGACACCCAGAAGAGTAAGCAAGCTCAGAGTCAAAGAGAGAGACTCTTTCAGGCTGTATGGAGAGGGTGCTGCGAGGAGCCAGTCGTCCTGGTATGGGAAAACGTAAGTGCCCTGGCGTCGAAGAAAAGCCGCAACCACCGCTAAACACTTCGTGAACACCTGAGGGGCAGAGGAAAGGCCAAAGGGGAGTGCTCGGAACTGAAAATGGTTCTCCTGAAAAGTAAAACAGAGAAAGCGGTGGTGGGCCGGGAGGATAGGGATGTGCAGGTAGGCATCCTGCATATCCAGGGAGCACAGCCAAGAATTTGTCTGGAGCAGGAGAAGAAGCCCCTGGAGGGTCAACATGTGAAACCTCTTGTACTCGACAAAGAGGTTGAGCATGCTGAGGTCCAGGATCAGTCTCAGATCGTCCGTCTTCTTTGGAACTAGGAAGAAGTGGGAGTAAAATCCCCTTCCTAGCTGGTTTTGAGGGACGGGTTCTATGGCCTCTTAACAGTAGGGCCTGAATCTCTTGGAAGACAATGGGGATCTGATCCCTTGGATAGAAAGACCGTCCCGGAGGATGAGGGGTGGGAATCTCGGAAAACTCTATCTAATGACCTCGCTGGATGAGTTATAACACCCAAGATTCTGCGGTGACGAACCTCCACCCCTTCAGGTGCAGGCCGAACCTCCCTCCCATCGGTTCCTCCTCGACTAGTGGAGGTAGCGGAAGGAGGGGAAAAGGAGTCAGGACACCAAGGGAAGCTTTTGCCCCGGAGGCCTGCTTAGGGAACTTGGCCTGGTGGGGTTTGGGCTCCTGAACCGGGGGCACGTCATTTGCCCTGACGTTTACCCTGGTTTTTATTCCATCTCCTTTGGCAACGAAAAGGCTGCTTTTTCTGTCCCGTCAAGTGCATTGAGCATACATCCCGAAGGGAGCGTCCGCTCTCCTGCAGCCCAGTAATAATATCTTTGGCGTCACCACCAAAGAGGGCGGAACCCCTAAAAGGGGTGTCCAAAAGGGAGGACTGAACATCTTGTGCCAAACCTGCTATCCTGAGCCAAGAAAGGCGACGGAGGCAGATCCCCGTGGCTGCCGCTCTAGCCACTGAGTCATACATTGCACGCAAGGCATGCTACTTTCCCATTCTGACCTTGTCCAGCAATTTTTTCTGGAGTGTCTCATCCTGGACCTCCTGAAGGTCCCTCTCCAGCTCGAAGAGAGATGCTTTCTGGAATGCAACCATGTGCAAAACATAGTTGAGGGACTGGATGGCACAACAGGAAGAGGAATAAATCTTCCGGCCAAACTGATCCAACTGCCAAGAGTCCTTGTCAGGAGGCGAGGAACTCAAATGTTTTGGTTGGACTGATCGGTCATGAGCAGCAATGATGACCAGAGAGTCAGCCTTAGGATAAGTGGTGAGATGCTGGATCCCTTCCGGGAGGTAGTAGGTACGATCCGCCTTTCTGGAGACCACAGGGATAGAAGACGGCTGCTGCCATACCGTGATCACCAGCTCCTCGTGAGGATCCATCCGGGGGGATGGTTAGGGGATCTGTCGTGGCTAGATCAAGGTGTTCCTCCAAGCTCTTACGCTGGGGATCCACTTCTTTAGAAGGCCAGCCTCCTGCTGCCTGAATGGTACGTAAGAGGTCCCCAAAGGAAGGATCCTCGGGAGGAGATTTTGGGGACTCCTTGGGAGGTACCTCGACAGGTGACTGAGGATCCAAAGGATCGGAATCAGAGTCCAAGTCAGAGGGCTCAGAACCGCTGGGGATGGAAGGGTCTGCCCCAGATGAGCCTACAGGTTGAGCACCCAATGCCCGTCTGGAGGGTGTTGGTGGAGGAAGGGCTCTAGGCAGGGGAATGTCCCCCACAGACTGCCTAACCTCTGTGAGGAGTTGGGTTCTGGCATCCTGCCACCACGAAGGTGCTGACTCACGGGCTGGCACCGGAGGTGGAGAAGGCTGAAAGCCCAGGTAGCTTGGGTACTGTGGGTATTGCCATGACTGGTGCTGGTAACCTGGCAATCCTGAATTATAATAAGAGTACCCAGGATATCCTGGCGTCAGGTATCCCGGCATCGGAGGCACGTGGCCTGGCGTCGGGTACTGAGGAGCTGGCGGTGGAACATGGGGGTCAGGCCCCGGGAAACCACCTGGAGGTTCTGGACCTACCAGGGGAGGTGCCAAAGGGCCACTAGGTGGCATGGGATCCGGAAGGGCCCCTGAAGGTCCCGAGGGAGGAGGCTCCATGGAGGAATTCCCAGCCGGTGACGGACTCCTGTCCGGAGGCGGCAAAAGACCTGGCGAAGGGGGTAGTTCCAGGAGGAACCCCAACGAAAGGTCAATAAGCGATCCTGATGGGAGGGAGAAGACAGGATTGGGTGGTAAATCCCTGGGGTGAAGAACCCAGAGGGATGAAGAATCATTTTGCAGCTCACTCTGTCCGACGTCGGGGGGCCAAACTGGAGCCCAACGAGAGAGTGGAAGGGTCTAGGCGGGCGACGGAGGATCCGCCGTCCGACTGATCAGACCTAACCGGGCTAGAGGAGGTCAGGAGACCGCCACTACGCTTAACCGGTAGGAGTCATGCGCCCGCCGACAGAGTCGGGGTACCACGGGCGGTTGAGAGAGACTGAACTGAAACCCCGAGAGGCGACCCCAGCTGCCCACCACCTCGGCAGGAGGGAGAAGGTTCCCAGCCCAAAGAGGCAGGCAGGGGTACAAGTAGTGCTCACGGTTTTTGGAGGCCTCCCGCGTGGCGACGGACTCCTTTCCCGGCGCATCTCCTCGCTCTTCTTTTTCCTCAGGGCCAGCGACGACGACCTTTCCCTCAACTCCTGGAGCTCATTTTCCATCTACACCAGTCATCGGGTAAGGAGGTGGACCATGAGGTTCCGCTTGCACCTGGTCCTAGTAGCTTGGTTGAAGGCCTGGCAGATAGCACACTCGTCAGAGTTGTGTTTGAGGCCTAGACACAAGAGGCAGCGGGAATGGTCGTCTCCCGTGCGGGATCTGGGCTCCGCACTTGGAGCGCTTCTTCTTCGGTCAAGTCGACATCAATCGTCGAAAATATTGAGGAAAACGGTATAAGGCGAAGAAAAACCTCGACTGACGAGTGGACGTTAGATCGTTGTTCTAACTCGTGAGACGAATTAACTGAGGCAATGACAGGAAATAACTGGAGGGCAGGCACGGGACCGCCCCCCTTTATAGCCAGGCTGATATCACGTCGCCCGACGTCGGGGGCGGTCCCCGCTGATGATTGCTATCTACAAGTTTGCCGTTGGAACCGGACGCCAGGGGACGCAGTCCTATATGTGAAGACCTATCGCAGGAACCCTCTCGAAGTAAGATCTTACAATTCAAAATAGAAAAGGTTCTCAGTCTGATGTGGGAATACTTGCCATTCAGCTGAAAATAGAGGACTGCATTAATTCTGGACAATTCAATACATTTTAAGTCCTTGGGCTTAAGGCTAGCATCTTTAAATATGCATTCCTCAGTCATTTTGACATTTAGGTCTTAGGCCTTATCAAAAGCTTACTGTACATCCAGGGTTTAAGAGTCTTTAAAGGCTTTTCACTTGTGTATCCCACTGTGACACTGAAGCGTAAAGCTGCACTGTTGAGATCGTAGATGCGTGGATGCAACAGAAGTGACTATCAGCAGCCCACTCACCAGACGAGGCACTCTTTCTTCTTATTCTGTCTCCCTCTTCTGAGGGTCCTCTTTACTGTTTTGGTGGCACCTCCCTTGCAGTACTGCTGGTCTTGTGCTGTGCAGGGCATGCCAGGTTCTTGAAGGTGCTGTAGGTGTTTTCTGGGGCCTGCCCTATGTTGACCTCTGAACTCTTCTGCACTGTTGATGGTGTCAAACCCAAACCTCCAAACTGCTTCTTTATTACTCAGTAGCATGGCAGCTGGGGTTCACAGCCAAGAAGTGCAAGGTACTACACTTTGGAGCAAGAAACCAAAGCAGGAGGTTATCCGTAGGGAGGGAAACAGCTGGAAAGTAACAAGGAGGAAAAGGATCTCGGGTAATTATAACGGGCAGCATGAACTTGGCTCAGTGCAGGAAGGTGGTGGCAAAGGCCAATAGGATGCTAGGGTGTATAGCGAGGGGAATCTCCTCCAGGAATAAGGAGGTGATCCTTCCCCTGTACAGGTCTCTGGTCAGGCCTCACCTGGAGTACTGAGTGCAGTACTGGCGCCTATTCCTGAAGAAGGACATCAAGTTGTTGGAGGGGGTGCAACGTAGGATGACAAAGATGATCCAGAGATTTGAGGGAAAGTCCTATGAGGAGAGGTTTGCAGAGCTAAACATGTACTCCCTGGAGGAGAGGCGGGACAGAGGGGATATGATTGAAATCTTTAAATACCTCAAAGAGATAAATAAGGTTAATACAGAAGGGATATTCCAGCTTAGAAGAGGGAGGGATACGAGAGGGCATCAGTTGAGGTTGGAGGGGGAAGATTCAGGAGGGAAATCAGGAGACTTTTTCATGGAAAGGGTGGTGGACAGGTGGAATGCTGTGCCCGAGGGGTGGTGGTGTGTAAAGCGGTGGGTGGCTTTAAGAGGAGTTGGGATGGGGGGGGGTTACGATGAAGGGGTGGTGGGGAGGAGGGGCAGCTGCAGGTTGAGGGGCTAGCTGCAGAATCGAGCAGACTTGGTAGACCATGAGGCCTGCTTCTGCTGGCATTTTCATATGTTCTTTCGTACTGGACAACAGGGCTCCCCTGGCCACCTGAAAGTACAGTTATGTAAGAACTTACCGTAACAGTAGATCTTCGAGAGAGGCTCTTGCAGTAGGTAATTACATATAGGACTGGCCTTACGACGTGGCAGGACTACGGAAAATTTCTATCTAGCAGTCCTGGCGGGGACGCCTCCACATCAGGGTGACCGGTGTCATACGACGCCGGTATAAAGGCGGTCCCGACGCCCATTCCAGTTCTTTCCGCACAGGCCCGGACAAGAGAGAAGCAGATGTTTCCATTCCTGGAAAAAGAGCTGAAAAAGCCTAGGGGGATGGAGGACGGGAAGGTATTACCTACTGCAAGAGCCTCTCTCGAAGATCTACTGTTACGGTAAGTTCTTACATAACTGTACTATCTTACTTCGAGAGGGCTCTTGCAGTAGGTAATTACATATAGGACTGAATTCCAAGCAGTCTGGAACAAATAAAAGGCATCAGGAGGAGGAAACTACTCCAAAAAATAGCAGAAGCCTTGCAATCCTCAAGACAGGAGGCCTTGCAAAACAGCTAGCCTGAAGCCTGCTCTACGGCGAGAGAGGCAATGTCAAACTGTAGTGTTTAAGTAAGAGTATGGACGGAAGTCAGGGCAACAACACAGCTGTCTACATGAACACAATGCTTGAAACAAGCCGCAGAGGCCGCTACTCCCGAGTGGAGTGACTCTCTGACTTGACCCGAAGGGTCTTGTTGTACTATCGTCGAAGAGAAAGTGATGCAATGAGCCAACCACTTTGACAGGTACTGCTTGGAAACAGCACTGCCTTCCCTTCTGTGAGCAAAAGACACAAACAACTAATCAGTCTTTCTGAGATCCTTTGTCCCGTTGGTGTAGTATCTCAGAATCCGGTGAACATCCAAGGTATGGAGTAAATATTCCCTTTGGTTGGAATACTGCGTGAAAAAGGCAGGTAACTCTATGGACTGATTTAAGGTAGACTCTGCTACCAGTTTAGGTAGAAACTTAGGATTCGTGCAAAGAGCCACTCGTTCTTTGTGAAAAACCAAATATGGGATTTTACACATATGGGCATGGAGCTCGGAAATTCTTCGATCGGAAGTAATGGCCACCAAGAAGAGCATCTTCCACGAAAGAAACTTCAGATCTGCGGTTGCTGCCGGTTTGAAGGGAGGAAGGGTACATTTCTCGAGAACAAAGTTCAAGTCCCGAGGGGGAGCAGGAGTTCGGATGGGGGGCCTCAGGTGAAGGACCCCTCTAAGAAAAGTCTTAGAGACCTTTAATTGGGCAAATGCTTTATCTGCGAAAGGAGCATGGTAGGCTGAAATAGCAGCCATGTGCACTTTCAAGGAGGAATGACTGAGACCCAGGTCGAAGAGATGACGTAAATATCCCAGCAGAACAGCGACTGAACAGGAGAAAGGCTCCACGTTCCGAGAGGCGGCCCAAATAGAAAATCTCTTCCATTTCATGGCATAAGTGGACCTAGTGGAGGGTTTTCTAGCCTCCACCAGAATCTCCGCCACTTTTGGAGAGACACCAAAACGAGATTGAGCTAGGTCTGCAGGAGCCATGCATGAAGTTGCAGGGACTTGAGGAGTGGATGGACCAGGGTCCCCTGATCCTGGGTCAGCAAACCTCGAGATAGAGGAAGAGGAGGAACCTCTGAGTATTGTTGTAGAAGAGAGAACCAAATTTGCCTGGGCCAGAAAGGAGCGATCAGAATCATTCCCGCTCCTTCTGTGGTTAGTTTCTGCAATACACGAGGGACCAGAGGAATTGGCGGAAAAGCATAGACGAATCTGCCCTTCCAGTCTAGAGACAGAGCATCGCTCCAAAAAGCGCCTCGTTCTGGAACAAGCAAGCAAAAGGTGGGAAGTTTTGCGTTTTGGGAAGAGGTGTACAGGTCTACCTGCGGAGTCCCCCAAAGCTGAAAGACATCGTCCAGCACCTTCTGGTCCAATTCCCACTCGAGTGGCAGGGCAGAGGAGCGGCTTAGCTTGTCTGCCAGGGTATTGTCAACTCCTGGAACATGAATCGCAGTGAGGTGAAGGTTGTGTTGAGTTGCCCAGTCCCAAACTCTCATTGCTTCCCTGCATAGAGGGTAGGATCGAGTCCCTCCCTGCTTGTTGATGTACCACACCACGCACATGTTGTCCGTCTGGACGGCTAGGTGACCGGGAAGAATGTACTGGTGAAGGGCTTGGAGAGCATAAAGTACTGCTTGAAGCTCGAGCACACTGATGTGGAGAGCTAGTTCCAATCTGGACCATAATCCCTGGGTTCAGTGAGGACACAGACTGGCTCCCCAACCTTCGCCTGATGCGTCTGTGGTCAGAGTCTGGAAGGGGGGAGGATGACAGAAGGGAACCCCCCGAAACAGGTTCTCTCGAACCATCCACCATTGCAAGTCTTGAGTCATCGGCGAGGAGATCAGAACCAGATGATTTAGGTCGTCTACAAGTTGATCCCACTGGGAGCGAAGATTCCACTGAGAGATCCTCATGTGGAGCCGAGCCCAGGGAACTGTCAGAATAGCAGCCGCCATGAGCCCCAGGAGATGGAGAACCGACCTCGCCGGAACCCTCCTGCATTCTGATAGCAGGGAAATCTGTGACTGAAGCGAGGACGCCCTGTCCTGAGGCAGGAAAGCCTTGCTCACCATCGTATCGAGGATAGCCCCGATGAACTGTAGTCTCTGGGAGGGATCCAGATGACACTTGGAATGGTTGATGGTAATGCCCAAGCAAGTAAAAACCTGCTGGGTGAGGGAGAGAAAATGCAGGAGTTCCTCCTGGGCCGAGGCAGCCAGGAGCCAGTCGTCCAGGTAAGAAACACCTGAACTCCCATAAATGCAGGGTGGGCGCTACCACAGCCAGGCATTTGGTAAATACTCGAGGTGCTGAGGAAAGACCAAGCAGGGCGCCGGAATTGGTAATGTTCCCCTGAAAGCAAACGAAGATACTTGCAGTGAGAAGGGTGAATGGGATGTGCAGATATGCATCCTGCATATCCAGTGCACAAGCCATTGACCCGGCCGAAGGAGGGGCAGAAGGGTCTGTAGGGAGAGCATCCTGAACCTTTTGTATTCCATGTAAAGGTTCAAGGAGCTGAGATCGAGAATGGGTCTGAGATCTCCCGTCTTCTTTGGGATCAAGAAGAAATGTGAATAGTAACCCGTCCCTTGAAGGTGAAGTGGAATGGGTTCTATGGCCTGCTTCGCGAGGAGGGCAGAGATTTCTTCCTGGACCAAATGAAGATGGTCCCTTGCGTAGGACGACTTGAGAGGTGGGCGGTGGGGTGGTTTCTGTAGAAACTCTATAGAGTGCCCTTCCGCTATGATCTGGAGCACCCATGAATCCGTTGTTATCCTCTCCCAACCAGGAAGGTGGAGGGAGAATCTCCCTCCTACCGGTTCCTCCGATGTGTCCGGAGGCGGTGGGAGAGGAGGAGTCAGGTGGTGTGGGGCAGCCTTGTCAGCTGGGTCACCGCTGCTTTTTGGAGTGGGGGCCTGGCAGCTGCGGGGCCCGTTTAGTGCATGCTGGGGTTTACGCATGGCCGACTGCGTCTGCGAAAGGACGGCGCTGCGGGTAATAGGGACGGTACATGGAATCCACGGATTTCAGAGCTGTTCCCTTCTCCTGCAAGTCGATGATGATGTCCTTGACATCACCACCAAAAAGCACCAAACCCCTGAAAAGTGCTTCCTGGATAGCGGACTGCACCTCCGGGACCAAACCTGACACGCGGAGCCAAGCATGACGCCGAAGACTCACGGCGAAAGTGGAGCTCCGCCCGGCAGTGTCCTCTGCATCGTATGTCGTCCGCAGAATGTGGCGACTGGCCGAACGAGCATAATGGACTAAATCGGCCAACTCCTGCTTGACTTGAGAGTCAGGTAAGGAGTCAATCTTAGATTCCGCCTGGGTAAGGATGGCCTTCTGGTAATCCCCCATATGAGCAACACAATTCAGGGCCCGAATTCCCAGTGTGGAAGAGGCATAGATTTTTCTTCCATACTGGTCCAGGAGGCGAGATTCCTTATCCGGAGGAGACGAGCTTAGATGTTTGGGATGCACTGACCAGCCGTGAGCGGCGCTGATCACGACCGAATCTGCACGAGGGTGGGAGTCCAAATAGTCTACACCCTCTGGAGCCTGGTATAGCCTGTTACACTTCCTAGGAAGCAGGGCTAATGCCGACGGTTGTTTCCAAATAGTGGAAACAAGGTGGGCGTGAGGCTCGATCCAGGGTGGCACTAAAGTTGGAGCTGTGAGGGGCAGGTCCAGATGTTCGTCGAGTTTAACCTGCTGAGGATCCGGTTCCAAGGAGCGCCACTGATGTACTTCCTGGATTTTTCTGAGCAACTCTGTAAAGGAAGGATCCTCCAGAGGAGACTTCGGAGGAGTCCTTGGCCGGGGCTTGGACGGAGAGCGAGGCTCGTCATCTCTCTCGGAGCATCCGTCAGAGGAATCCGAGGAATCCGAGAGGGAAGAAGAAGAATCGGAAGCAGAATAAGACTCCCTAACACTGCTGTGGGCAGGAACGGGTTCCTTGGGGGGGATCCCTGGACGCGTGTCCTGCCCCTCTCGGGATCCAGAGGGAAGGGCCCTGGAGTCTGGAGGCGGTGAGGGAGTGTGCCGTCTCGGGCATACGGGAGCCGAGGGTGGCACCGTCGCGTAAGAGCTCTCTTTCCTGTGAGCTGAGCCTTGGCCTCAGCCCAACGGCCAGAGTCTCCTGCAGATCCACCGCGGCCAAGGGGGCGGTGGAGGTGGAGGAGGAGGGGGAAAGGAATACGGATTGTATCCGTAAGGCAAGTATCCGAAACCCGGCTGCGGGAAAACTAGTGCTGGGTATGGTAGCATCTGGTACTGCGGCGTTGGAGGGACCTGCGTCGGGTACTGCGGCGCTGGATACTGCGGCCCCGGGTACGACGGCGCCAGATAAGACAGCGGGTACCCGGGTGCCGGAGGAGCTGCCGGAGCAGACGGCCCGGAAGGTGGCCCCACAGGCGGGTCAATATTGAGAGGCCCATGGGGAGCAGGGCCCGACGGAAGGGGAAAAAAATCCTCTGACGGCGTCAGCGGGACCAGCGTCGGCGGGGCCGGCATCAGATCCAGTTCCATAGGAGGAGGGTCTGACAGAGGTGGAACATCCCCCGCATCGCCCGGGATGGGAAATCGAGGTCAGGCTGGGGTGACTCGGGCTCCCGGACGGCAGCGAGGGCTGCGGGGCAGATGCGACAGGTGTTGGAGGGTCCGTCGTGGGTTCCGTCGCCCGGCTGACGTCGGGGGAGCCGACGTGCGGCTTAGGGGCTAGTTCCCGGTGGGCGCCGGAGGAGCCGGCATCAGTCTTACGGGGTCCCTCATCAGAGGCAGGCCGAGAAGGAGGAGCAGCCCGGTCCAAGTGGGATGAGGTCATGCGCCGCACCGAAGGGTCGGGCGTCTTATTGACCTTCTCCCGGCGGACGTTGGAGGAGCTGACATCTGACTTATGGGAGTCGCCCACCAGTAGACGCAAGCCTGCGGCCAAACTGAAGCGGAGGCCTCCTTTGCGCGGAGGCACCCTGAGGCCAGCGCGAGCCAGGCGGGCCGGCGCCTCCTCCAAACCCATGAGGCTGCGGACGATCCCCCTGAGGGGGATGTTACCTGGGCCGCGATTCCAGCTGGAGTCGCGGACGAGGAGACCTTCTCCCGGTGCCTCTCCTTGTCCCGCTTTTTGCAATGTCCTTCCGGAGAAGTAGACACCTGCCTGAGCTTCTTCAATTCTTTTTCCATCGAAGACATCTTTTTCTTCAGAAGATGGGCTCCCAGGGACTGTTGGCGTCGTCTGCAGGTAGCTGCGTTGAAGTGAAGGCAATGCGGGCACTTGTCGACCAGGTGGTCGGGGCCTAGGCAGAAGAGGCAGAGGGAATAGCCGTCCTTGTGTGGCAGTTGGGCGCCGCACGAGGGTGTAGGGGACGACATACACCGACGATGACCTGACGACAGAAGGAAAAAATACTTTCATTTCCGGTAAAACTGACGAAAGAGCAGGAGCTGACTAAGCACGAACGAACTTTACCGCGAGGTGCTGCATGAGCTAACGGCGGGAAAAGACTGGAAGGCGGGCGTCCGGGACCGGACCTTTATATGGATGTCGTATGACGCCGGTCACCTGATGTGGGGGCGGTCCCTCGCCAGGGACTGCTAGCTAGAAATTTTTCCGTGGGGTCCTGCCGCCGGCTGGCATCAGTCCTATATGTAATTACCTACTGCAAGAGCCCTCTCAAAGTAAGATCTATGAGTAGGGTCATTAGGTCAGGGAAACCTGGCAAGTCTAGACCCAAACCACTAGAGCAGATGGCCACCGGCAGACATTGCAGGGTAGGTCCATACAGTACCCAATACTGGTCCTCAAGAGGTGAACCCGAAGTGCATAGAAAATAAAATAAAAATCTAAAATAAAGTAGTCCAGCCTGTCTCCTGTACTGTCTGTCTGTCTGACTGCACAATCCACAGGGGAAGGTAACCTGTGCTGCTGTGTCAACAGTCTACTTGAGCATTGAAGGAAAAAAAAAAAGTCAACAGTATTGCATTTATTTGCACCTACTGACAACAGATTTGTCTTCTTCATGTTTCCAGGACTGTGGAGATAACAGACTTAAAAATGTTCACCCAAGGAAGCAGAAGGGAGGAATTTCTGAGCAAACAATGAAACACACAGGCTGCTCAATGCATTGCTATCACAATATCCAAGGTTAAAGACAGAGGAACTACTTCAAATGTCCATGAAAGCAACTCCAAAAGAAGAAAACAGTAAGACTGACTCCTAAATTATTGTTCCTTTATTCCAATTTTTATTAACAGACCATTCCAGGAAGCATGGGAGTAGGCTGCACTTCTTTTCCGAACACCCAAGAGAAGAGAACTTATGACACGGTACTGCTTACTTATGCAAGGCATTAGAGAGACGAAATGAGCCATGAGAGCTGGTGTAACACACAACGCATTGTGACAGACTGATCTCTCCCAGACTCAGCCAGTACTCTTACCAGCTTTCTCAAACCTTTCAAGTGCAAAAAGATTTGGAGACAAAACAGCATAACCACTAAGTGAAGAATGAGCACGGAGGAAGCATCGCCTTCTGCAAGTAAACAGAGCTTCAGCTGGGAAATGCCTTCATCACTCCGGACACAGAGAGAACAAGCACACAGAAAATTACAAGTCAACACTGCAGCAAATGTGGAAAACAGAGCCATGCCACAAACTGAAGGTGAGATCAAGTATTTGTTTTAACCAGGAAAGTTGCTATTCCAAAAACTGAATCTGACTTGTACTACAACACTCGAAACATACACAGAAAGACAGGCAGCAGATAGCAAGAGAGTTGCATGTAACCATAATGCCTTCTTGTGGTTTAGACAACTTTTTAGAATGAAGAAGCCTTGTTAAAATCAGAAGAAGAGTGCTCAGTCGGCTTCACTAAAACTCTTACTAAATGAAGAAAGTGAGAAATTGACGGTTCTCACTGAAAAGAATGAAGTGATAAAAGAAAAAGTTAGAAAATTACAACACCTACCAGAGTTAGAGTCACTGGATTTAAATTTACAACAAAAAGTCTCTAAGCACGAAAAAGAGGTAATCAATAGGAAACAATCTAAACTTCTTAAGGACTAGGGTGACTATAAGAGTGGCAATATATTCAACTGGAGTCCAGATAGCAAGAGATGTAGAAGGTCACAGAGAACGAGCAGAAGAAGGTCAAAGGGCTGAAACAGAAAACAGGAAAAAAAAAATCTGAAAGAAATAACCAGTCAGCGGTAACCACAATTTCTGATTCAGACACAGGCCCTGAGCCAGAAAACAGCAACAAAGACTGTTTGGTTCAAAGGGCAGAACAAACAAAGTCACCCAAATGCAGGACGAACACTAGTGAGGCAAGCAAGGAGGAAGAAAGCGCAATACCAAAGAGTGTTTGGGGCGAGGGGGGCACTGAATTACACGTTCTGAACCCCTCATCTGTACCACTCAACAAAACAGAATAATAAATACTACTAAAAGGCCTAAACTTTGTACACACCCCCAGAAGAAATTATTTTTAAATTTGTGAGGATTTACATAGGTTATTTAGAAAAATGAAACTGAAGTGTCAATTTGGAATTAATTCAAATCGAATTGGAACAACATGGACTATCAGGAGCACAGCAGCAATCAAGACACCAAAGAAATGGAGTCACGTGATGTCTGGCTAAGGGGAAGCAGCACGCCCGTCTTTCTCCCACTATACCGTGCAATTTTTTGGCTTTAAAACGTTTTAAAATCACCTGGAAAAAAAGTTTTTACTTTCTCTGTAATCCTTCTACTGGAAGCTAAAATCGACACTCCACCGAGAAGAAAGACCAACAACCTCAGAATGGAGGTGGAGATGAAGCAGGATCTACCGCATCATACTCCTCCAGCTTCTTCTAACAAGGCCGCTAAGAAGTCTAAACAGCAACCTGTGAAGCTGGTGGTCTCTGCTGCAGCAAAATCTTCCTCAAACCCGCTCACAGAAGAACGCTTCTTGGTAGAGATGAAGCAGCTTCGGGAAGCCCTATTAACACTGACGACCGACATGGCTGCCCTAAAGCAAGACCTGAAAGAAGTCTCAAGACAGGTGAGGGACACGGAGGCAAGGGCTGCTTCTTTGGAAAGGTGGCAATCGGCTGTGGACCCAGAGACTGTAGCCCTCAGGAAACAAATGCCTAAAATGGAGCTCAAACTGGAGGATCTCGAGGGCCGCAGCTGCCGCAACAATTTGGTCATCATCGGACTACCAGAGGAAGAAGAGGGTTCCTCCCCCATCGTCTTCACCCAGAAGTTACTGGATAAAGTCACCAGCCCCTCTCCTAATGGGCCCATATACACTGTGGAGCAAGCCCACCGAGCTCTCTGCCCCAAGCCAGCCCCTGGCTCACCTCCGCTGCCCTTCTTGCTTAAATTACTAAATTACTTAGATAAGCAGCACATATTGTCAAAACTACGGGGCATACAATCCCTCATGTGGGAGGGTCACAAAATAAGAATATCACAGGACTTACCAGCGTCCATCAGGCAAAAAAGGGGCACATTCCACACCATGATAACTCGCCTTATTACTGCTGTGATCCAGTTTCAAATGCAGTAGCCTGCACAACTTCAAGTTCGGATGCAAGAGAAGTGGCACTCCTTTGAGACCAATGAGCAAGCAGTGGAGGAGCTGCAAGGGCTACTGCCCGATTTGTTCAAAGAGAGACACGACAGCAGGCATGATATTATCTGTCCACGTATTTTTATAATCTAGGGATTTATTTAACTCTAAAAATTGATTAGCGTTTTGCTCATAAAAGTGCTACATCGTTGTGAAAATGCATAGCTCTTGCTTCACTGTGTTTAAAAAACACAGCACTTCTAGAAAATCTATATAAATACTTTCTGTACAGTTAGTATAGTCCCAAGAAAAAAACTGCTAATCAATTATTTAAAACCCTGTAATCGAGGAGTGACCTTCGTTGCAGACATTGAGGTAAGGGGGGAGGGGGATTTCTGGTCTCAGGAATCACTCAGCCGGGTGGACGCATGTCCCAGAATCGTCCATACTGCGATTCAATGATCTTACAGCCCACGGTAAAATTTGAGGAGCATCAAGGTTCAAGCATGACCAACACTGCGCACCACAGATTTTGGACCTGGGCCTTAGACTGTTCTTCCCCTCTTGCCCTGGTGCCCTTTGGCGTAAAGATGTGCAATGTTACTGTTTACACTCCTTTTCCCTTTCGGGTGTGAACGGTGCTCCTCAATGGTGCGCACATTCGAGAGGGTGCAGCAGCTCAGGCAATAGAACGTCAGTGCGAATGCACGGACATTCGAGGAGTTGCAAGCAGCGCCATGCAGTCTCGCTGCAGCCTCTCACAACATGGCTCTCTCAAGTTATCTTACTGAACAAAGAGCTGTTTTCTCATCGTTTTTTTCTTTTCAATGACTGCCCGCAGTGTGTTCCTCTCCATTCATCTTGTTTTGGTTTTGGCTGCTCACGGGTATATTGTGTGGCCTTTGGCCACTGTCCATCTCCCACATATACTAATACAAGGCAACATAAAGTGAAGGGATTAATTAACTTTAATGTATTTGTGTAAAAAGTTCTCTAAGCATTCTGAGTTCTCTGTGCTCTTGAGACTTTCAAACTGATGGGAGATTGCTGGTTGGAACGTCCTTTTCTTGTTTTTTCTTCCTCTCAAGTTAATATGCTGTTATACTAATTTTTTTATAGTTCCAGGCTGATTGCCAGGTGGTCAAGTATTTTCAGATAAATAGTTTGTTTAGTAAAAGGAAGGGTGAAAAATGAGCGCTTTAAATGCTCCGGCTGGCAGCATTACGTACTATGTTGAAGGGGAGTACAGACCTTTTATTCGGGTTAACAGTAATATTTGTATTATTTGGGTTCGGGATGAAGGTATTTTTTTTTTTTACATACTACATATAAAGGTCTTAACTTGGATGTTAGGGGACTGAAAGAGGTGGTTCAGAATTTGTTTAATTTGTTTGTTATGTATAATGGGATGGGGAGGAGGAAGTGAGGGCCCATAGTATCAGTATAAAGGGTTCAATAGAGAAACTAGGAGAATGTTACAGTAGTTACGGATGTTCAGAGCATTATGGCTAATAAGGTAAATATTGTGTCTTGGAACATCAAAGGTGCACGAAACAAAAAGAAGAGGTATAAACTGTTGAAACACTTACAAACAGTCAGGGGTCAGGTTTCCTTCTTGCAGAAAACCCATCTATTAGAATCAAAAACCATATGGCTAAGAAGGCTGCATGTGGGACAAGTTTTTGCTGCTGGATCCAGCTCACAAAGCAAAGGGGTGGCAATCTTGGTGTCGAAGAATCTGGCCATTAAATGTAGCAAGTGCATCGTGGACCCCCTGGGTAGATACGTCTTTGTGGTAGGGACACTGGAGAGATCTGAGATACTCCTAGGATCCATATATGGCCCGAATATAGATACCCCTTCTTTCTTCATGGAGATCCCTAACCTTCTGTTGCCCTTCCTCTCCGTCCCTCTTTTGCTAGGAGGAGACTGGAACCTCCCTTTCTCCCTGGACATGGACAAGATGGGTAAACAGAAGTCGGGTCTATCTCCGGCTCAGAGGGCTATTAGGGAAATGACAGATAACCTAGGTCTGTGTGACCCCTGGAGGGTTTTACACCCTAATCTGCAGGAATATATGTTCTGGTCTCCTGTACCTAAGACCTCCTCCCGCATAGACTACTTCTTGGTGAGTAAACAACTTCTCCCAGGCCCCATGGCATCTCAAATACTCCCGGAGGTCATCTCAGCCCACTCCTTAGTGTTTTGTACCATCTCCCTGACCCCATCCCAAAATGTGGAAACTGTTTGGAAAATTAACAATAGGCTATTGAAAGATGAATGGGTCTTAGACAAGTTAAAAACTACTGTTGCACAGTATACACAAATTAACCTAAATTCTACGGGCCACTCTGATGTAGAATGGGGGGGCCTAAAGTGTTGTATCCGAGGGGAACTAATTAGAATCACCTCGGTACAGAAGCGTAAAAGGGAAAACCAGGTGGAGGAACTACTAGACAAAATTAGGCACCTGGAGAAGTACATCTCTCCAGTGTCCACGGAAACGACCCGTCAAGAACTGGTCCACGCCAGGGCACAATACGATGACTTATTAATGGCTAAGGCAGAATACACACTTCTTAAAACAAACTCTGCTTACATTGATCAAGGTGAAAAAGCGGGTCGCCTACTGGCAATGAGGGTGAGGAAGCAAAACACCTCGAGGCTAATCAATGCAGTTCGTTCCAGGGCTGATGGCTGCCTCCTGACTGAGCCAAAGGACATAGCTGCCGAATTCCAGTCCTTCTACAAGGACTTATACAGAATCAGACCAGATCCCCCTCAGTGGACCAGATGGACGAATACCTGGGTTCAATTAACCTACCAGTTCTGCCCAGGGAACAGCAATCCCTTCTGATCTCCCCGCTCTCAGTGGAAGAAATCAGAGTGGCCATCCGCAGACCATCACTTGACAAGATCCCGGGACCAGATGGCTTCTCCGCTAAACTTTTTTAAGGCACTGGAGGAGGATCTGACCCCATGGCTGTTATGTTTATTCAGACCATCTTGACGGAAGAATGCCAGGACTTACACCTCTTTGACGCCCTAATAGTAGTATTGCACAAGGAGGAGAGGGATCCAGAACAGGTGTCGAGCTACCGCCCTATTTCACTGTTGGACTATGACATTAAAATTCTGGCCAAAATTTTAGCTAATAGATTAGGTCAGGTTATGCCCTCCTTGATTTGCACAGAACAAGTGGGTTTCATGGCAGGCAGATCTGCCTCGGACCATGTGAGGAAATTAGACCACATTCTTCTCTACATCCTGTGCTGATACTGCTCCTGCTGTATTGATGTCCCTGGATGCAGAAAAAGCATTCAATAGAGTGGACTGGAGCTTCCTGTTCAGGACATTGGTTCAGTTTGGTTTCACTCCTCTCTTTGTGCAATGGATAAAGGCCCTGTATACCAACCCTACTGCCCGTATATATTGTAACTGAACCTTTTCCTCTTATTTCCCCCTCTATGTAGGTACTAGACAAGGATGCCCATTATCCTCTCTACTGTTCAATTTGTACCTAGAGCCTCTTTTGAACTGTATTAAAATGGACCCAGGAATTAAAGGAGTTATAGTGGGGGGACAGGAACTCAAACTTTCAGTGTATGCTGACGGTATCCTCCTCCACCTTTCTGACCCAAGGGCGCCAATTACCAGAGTCCTGGATGTGGTTCAAGAGGTTGGTTCCCTGGCCGACTACAAACTGAACTTGGAAAAAACTATAGTATTCCCTCTTAACTACCACACTTACCGAAAGGTAACTGAAGGATTAGGGTTACGATGGGAACACAAAAAGAATTAAATACTTAGGGATATACTTAACCAGAGACTCTAAATCCTTAAGACATTACAACCTGGATACATTAGTTCAAGTAATTTGTCAGGATTTAAACAGATGGACAGCACTGCCAATATCCCTATGGGGAAGAGTGAGTCTCATCAAAATGAACATTTTGCCAAGAGTCTTCTACCCCCCCAATATGCTGAACATCTGGCTACCTCAGGCCTGGTTCTCCAGACTTCGCTCATTGATTACAGAATTTTTATGGAAGGGTAGGCAGGCTCATAGGGCATATGGGAAACTCACAGTGCCTAAAATAAAGGGTGGTCTAAGGCTACCACACTTCAAATTTTATTACTGGGCCAGGCATGCTGCGAAATACACGAGATGGTCAGAGAGGTTAGACTACTTATCACCAGATCAATACATACCCATCTGGTTAAAGTTGGAAAGTGAACTCATCTCCTCAGTAAACATCTCTGCCTCCGCCCTTTACCATGTTTCCACCAAACCGATTCCACAGACACTGGCTGGTACTCCAATTGGAACCTCAATTGAAGTTCACACCCAATTATGTGCTTCCCTCAAATACAAGCATATACTAGACCCACTCCAACCTTTGGTAGGTAACCTAAATCTCAAGATAGGTGGGAGACTGGTGACGGCTGCCTGCCTTCCCCAACTCGCACAGGCCAAGATTACATACTTTTGGCAGGGGGGTCAAGTCAGGACAACAGGAGATATCTTCAGTGGATTTCACTTAGGCCCCAATTCGAGCTTTAAGGTGTTTCAACTCAGACACATGCTAACTGCATCCCAAATAAAACAAGCAACAGGGGATGGAGACGGCTTCCTGCAATCTCTCAGTGCAGTAGTCACCCAACAGAATGCAGTCTCGATCATATACAAATTCCTTATTGAAAAAGCCTTCCCAAACCAAGACTGGTCCTCTTACTACTGGAATTCCCAATTCCCGGATGTAATAATCAACTGGGAGAAAGTCTGGCAAGACACCCACTGCTTTATATCGCAAGACAGATTACAGTTGATGCAATTTCAGATTCTTAACAATATGTATTGCACGCCAATCAGACTAGCCAGAATGGATAAGTCCCTCTCTCTGAATTGCAGATGCTGTATGTAGGAAATAGGATCCTTATAACACATTTTTTGGAGCTGCCCCAAAGTAGCCCCTCTGTGGGCCCTTATAAAAGAGAGAGATGACCCTCTATTGGGCGTCGCTGAATATATAGAACCAAGGGCACGCCTGGTGGGTGACTATTCCAATATAGGTGTCATTGAAAGGAAATCTCACCTAGCAATGATTTCAATGACAGTTAAAAAACTTGTACTTAGACATTGGCTAGACAGTGACACTATATCTTACACCGAGTGGTTGCAGGAACTCTTGTTTAGTCTCTCAGTGGAGAAGGTAATCGCTAGTATATATATACACACACACACACACACACACACACACACACACACAACAGGATGTTCAAATTTGAGAGATACTGGAGTAAACTGCACACATTATGCTCCCTTTAAAAGGTATTGTAAATGTCCAACAAGGTATATCTTACAGTTGAAGGTAGCACATCACCTCTGATACCATGGGAGGGGTGGGTTCAGGAAGGGAAGGGGTAGATTATGTGTGTATTTACTGCACTTTCTGGTTCTGTCTTCTGTTTTCATGTATCTCTGTAAAACGGCCTTTTCAGGCCAAATGTATAAACCAAATAAAATATGTTGAACTTCAAAAAAAAAAAAAGACACCAAAGAAACAGAAGACATCATATCTGCCACGGAAAAGGTTACTCCACATCAGTTATCCACTATGGACTATGGCCTGACAACACATAAGAAAGCATGGACAGAGCAAACATAGGCACTTTAAATGAACTGTGGAATGAGAATGTTATACATAATTTGGCTGAAGGTGAGAGTTTAAAGAGACTTTTTGAAGCAAAAGATAATGGGCCCTATGGACTATTGGTGCGGAGTGGCTGCGCAAGTATCTGGGGCACATAGCCACTCTGCACCCACTGTGCCCCGTGGCATGCGAGGGGGCACGCGTGAAGACCACTACGCCCAATTCCCCATGTCCATGCGGACAGCTCCGCTTGGGGCATGCTAGCAATACAGGTTACTCACCTGTAACAGGAGTTCTAGGAATGGTATATGTTGTTCATACACACTTATTGGCAGGTTCCTTGCCACTTTAAATCTTGCGAAGGTCTTCAAGCTGGCTCCTCCCACCCACCTGGGTGGTAAAACTCTCGGCTCTGCACCATGACACCAGATCTAGCCCGTTTGGAAGCCAGGTTGTCGTCAAAGCTAGGGAGGCCGGGTGGAGTCGTGTGGATGAACAACATATACCATTTCTAGAACTCCTGTTAGTAGAACGTGTATATTCTAGTTGGACATGGATATGTTGTTCATCCACACCATTGGAACTCCAGCAGTTCTCCGGGAGGAGGGAGGCAAGGCGCACACCCCCAACTTAGGTAGAAAGACTGGAGAACCAAGGCCCCGACCAGCATCCCGGCTTGACCCAAGGTCAATGTGGAAGAGGAAACGGTAAAGCCTGCTTCCGGGTAGAAGCCCTGTGGATATCCTGCACCGGAGTATCCTCGGAAACAGCCACCGATGCAGCGGAAGAGCGGGTCACAATGA
This sequence comes from Neoceratodus forsteri, assembly GCA_016271365.2. Classification (NCBI taxonomy): domain Eukaryota; kingdom Metazoa; phylum Chordata; order Ceratodontiformes; family Ceratodontidae; genus Neoceratodus; species Neoceratodus forsteri. Next base: position 827,582,343 of record CM057449.1, read on the forward strand.
GCACTTATCCCTCTGGGAGGCTCCATGCCCGTCCACCTATAGCGGAGACCTATGCAGGAGGTGACCCACCCGCTCGTCGTCCGCTTGGCTGCAGGTCTGCCAGGTGCGGCTTCAGCGTAGATGACAAACAGCTGGCGAACCTCTCCCGAACTTCAGCCCTACACTCCCTGGGTCGGTGAGCGTTAAATAGGGTCCCATGGAACCTATATACGGCCTCCAAGGTGTGAACGGGGATGAACCCCGGCAGAGACAATACCCCGTTAGGGAAGACTCCGCCACCGCCTTCGGAAGGAACTTCGGGTGAGGCGCAGGACAACCTTGTCCTTGTGGAAGACCAGATAGGGAGATTCAAAGGAGCGCCTGGAACTGTCCCCTCCTTCTGGATGGCAGAGTAGCCCCAAGAAGGTGTTCTTCCACAACAGGTGGGGAAAACTCGCACCTGTGCAAAGGTTCGAACGGCTTGCCCATGAGCTAAGCCCATACCAGCGAAGATACCACAGAAATGGATACTCTCCCCCAAAGGGGAGGTGTGATCGAGGCCTAGAAAAGTGCCAGACCACCTTTTCTGCGCCACCGACTGCCTTCCGGCCTGCGCCCGGAAGACAGGGGTGACCAACAGAATCACCTAGAGGGTCATCGGCCGAAGCCCAGTTCAGAGAACGGACCGCAGATGGTCCAGAGTGCTCGCCCAGGGACGGGAGAGGGGCCAGGTCCTAACCCATCATCAAATGGAGAACTCTTCCAATTGAAGGCGAGCGTGTTTGGCCGACTTCTAGCAGGATGCCTCGAAAACGCCGAGGACCTTGCCGAAGGACCCAAGGCCTGGCCCCTAGCCGCACAGGGACCAGTCCTTCAGGTGCAGGGATTGAAGGTCCGGATGGAAAACCTTCCCCTGAAAACAGAGATCAGGACCGGGCGGACTGGAAGCCACCTCGGGAGCCTGGGACTAAGACCGAGGAGAGCTGGATACCAGAGCTGGCAAAACCAGTCTGGGGCTACCAGAATCACCTGCGCCCAGTCCCTCCTCGCCTTACCTGAGGGTCAAGGGAGATGGGGAAGAGGCGTAAAAGAGGCCCGGGGTCCACGGCCTCAAAGGCATCCCCTACAGCAAACCTTGCTGAGGGGGCAGGCATGAAACATTCTCGGCCTCGTATTCTCCCTGGAGGGAAGGAGGGAGAAGATCCTGTGCTACCTCCAGCAGGGGAGACCACTTGTGAGGCGCAGTCTATGTCCAGCTTAGGGCATCAGCCAGGGTGCTGGAGGCTCCTGCCATCAAATGGCTGGGAAACCGCCTCCGACTGCGTGAAAAACCCAATGCGGAGAACTTCCTTACGCCGAGGTAAGGGGCTCGACCGAACCTGGCGGGGTAGGTAGCATCTGGTCGTGGTGTTGTCCACTTGGACTTAAACCACTAGACCCACACAGCAGGACGAAGCGGTGCAAGCTAGCGGACCGCTTGGAGCTCCAGCGGTAGGGAGACATCGGGACTCCCGAGGACGGACCAGAGGCGAAGCACTCTGAATTCCCCTAGATGGGCACCCCCACCCATCCGAGAAGCATCGGTCGGAGAAGACCGTCGACTCAGGCCGGACAAACAGGATGTTCTCCTGCAGGAGCTGGAATGGTCCGAGGGGGAGCGTTCCCGTAACTCCTGGGCTGTAGTCACGAACTGGTCCAAGGAATGCAGCACTGTGACCGCTGGCTGGCCCGTCCCCACTAGGGGGACGCATGAACCCTGTGGGTCGAACAGACCACGCTGGAGACGGCCGCCCTGAGGCCCAGGAGGTGCAGGAGGTCCCGGCAGGGCTCAATTGCCCAGTCAGACCTGACTAGGTAAGGGAGAAGAACCTCCGCCCTGTCCGCCAGGAGCAGAGCTCGGACTCAAGAGTCGAGCCTAGTCCTGAAGAAGCATCACTCGCTAAGCCACGAGTTCCCACCTGGCTCCGGTAAAGGGAGACCAGTCTGAGCCTGGGAGGGTTGTAATCAGGCCGCCATCAGGGTGGGGTTACGCCCGGAACCCTCAATGCCACAGAAACTGCTGAGCAGAGAACGAAGGGCCTGGCCAGGAACTCGTAAGGAGATCTCCCACTTAGGAGAGGGAGGAGTCTCCCAAGAAACGGACGGAGGAATGAAATCGTCCTGAAAGCCCAGGAAGAAGCCCTTGCGCCTCATTCTAAGGATGGGATATCTGGCAGATAGACCATCCGGCGTCTGAAGGATGGGCGCAAGCCCCGTCCGCTTGAGACCAGGAATACCTGGACACGAACCCAGGGTTAGAAGGAGGGTCCACCGCCTTCTGATCACCTCAATTAGAGGGCCAGGCAGGTTGGCTCAGCGGGCCGACAAGAGGCTGTGGACCCAAGATCCCCGTGGGGCAACGGCTCAAAGGAAACCTGCTCGCAACCCGCGACAGGACCTACCCTTAGCACTACCCAAGAGGGAGAGGTGCGGAGCCATCCCCTCACGGGGAAACCCGGGCAGGGACGATGGGGCCAGGGACAGCGCCCCTTATCCCGTCACTGAGCAGGCTTGGCGGAGGAAGAGGCCGAGGGGGCTCTCGGATCCCTACCTCCTTGCTTCCTTTTTGAGGAAGACGCTGGTCTGGCGACAGGCCGCCCAGCGCATGCCTGCTGGCCCGCGTGCTGGGCCAGTCGAGCCGCAGGGGTCGGGGGGCAAAGAGGCTTATGCAACGGCTGTCGGCTGCCCTTGTCCCTCCGGGCGGGAGAGACAGAGTCCGGAGTGGCAACGGACTTCTCGGGCCCCTGGAGGTGTCCCTCCACTCCAGGGCCGAAAAGGTCAGTCCCCAAGAAGGGAATGTCCGCCAACTTGTGCTGGGTTTCCAAAGAGAAGGAGGATAACCTCAGCCATGCCCTGCGGTGCATGGCCACCGCAGCCGCCACCGATCTGGCACAGGAGTCGCCCAGATCCAGAGCCGTCTGGAGCTGCTGTTTCGCCACTGCCCACTGGTCCCGCACCTGCCGGACCGTGGTCCGCAGGTCGGCTGGGAGATGAGGGAGGACCTCGTCGAGGGAGCCCAAAAGGGAGAATTGTGCCATCAGTGCCGCCGAGCTGGTCTGATGGAGGCCTAGGGAGGACGCAGCGTAAACCTTGCGCCCAACATAGTCCATCCTTTTGGACTCCTTGTCAGGGGGCCTATCCACATCCCTAGCATTTCAAAACCTTGGAAACATTGTGGTGACTACCCCTTCAGCCGAGGGTGCTCGAGAAACCGGACAGAGAACCGACAGGGACAGGGTGCTTCCTTGCCACCCTGGCCGGCGCAGGGCAGAAAGTGAGCCGCCGCCAGAGCTCAAGGCTGGGCCACGATTGCCTCAGCCACCGGAAGGTCTCCGGTGAACCTCCTCGGTCTAGGATCTCCATAAGGGGTGAGGCCCGTTTGGAAGCGAACAAAACTACATCCCGGTGAATTCGAGATGAGCCGGAGAAGACCCATAAAGGACGATGGGCTATCGTCCACAGAATGTTCCAGGGAAGACCATGGGTCCTCCCTGCTAGGAAACATAGCGGAGTCGATTTCGGGCTCCGAGGGATCTGCAAAAAGCTGCCGCAGGCCTGAGTCACTCTTTGTCCGCCGAGGGCAGGCGGGAGTGAGGGGAACAAATAACCTGTGGGACAGGTCATGGCCCAGCCTGGGTTCCACCGAGGACGGTGGGGCAGCAGAGGTCGGACGAGCAACTGGCCCCGGAGAGGGCACCTCGACTGCCTCGAGCGGCTGCGTCGGCCGACCGGGCGGCGGCTGCTTACTAGCCGGAGAATGAATCAGGGTGGATTGATTCCCGGACAACAGCTGCTGCTGCCACATAAACTCCTCGTAACGCCGACGCCAACGGGCATCGAGCCACTCCTCATCCGAGGAGAGGGACGAGGAAGAACGGCAATGCTACCTTGACTCGGGTCGGCTGAGCGGCTGGGCCGAGAGGAGGACAGAGACTGAGACCCGAATCCTCGGGGGAACTGAGGACGGGCCTGGGAAGGAGCGGAGCGCGCCCGCTCCTCCTTCGTCTGGAAGAAATGGCCGAGGACTGCCGACCCGAAGGTACCGGCAGAACCTCAGCCTCCGCCGGGAGAACCGGCGAAGGGATGGTGGCACTAGCAGAAGACTGCCCAGATGACGGGTCGAGAGGCTCGGCCACGTCGTCGGGGGTCCTGGCCGGCTGACCTGGCCGGGGCACCGTGAGGCCAGCGGTCGAGCGCATCCTCGGACCGAGGTCGGCGTGAGCCCGGCAGGGAGGAGCTCTCCCGCTCCCTCCGAGCCGATGGGGACAGCCTGCGGCTCCTTGGACTTGGGCGAAGGGCAGGTCCCAAGGTCCCTCTCCCTTGAGGAAAGGACTGGCGAAGCTCCTTGAGCGAGCTGCAAGAGGAGAGTCCAGGAGAGCGGGATAAGCGCGCGATCGAGGGAGGAGGCCACCTCCCGGAGGGAAGAAGATCGGCTGCTCAGAAACAGTCGAATGCGGACGCTGCCCGACGATCCGAGGAATCTTCCGAGCGGGAAAATTTACCGGCACCCAACGCCACACGGTCTCCAGAGAGCTGCCGCAAAGAGTACAACAAACCGCAGCTGAGGATCATGATCCAGGTAAAGGCAGTAAACGCGTGGGTGGTCTCTCCTGGAGGAAATAACCGAGCGCCTCCCGGGGCCGGAAAGAAAATGAGCCATCGCCGCAGCGAAGAAGAAAAGATCGAAGTTCCAGAAAACTTCCAATTGATTTCGAAGACCGAAAATTCCAGGAACCAGTCGAAAACGCAGAGCGCTAAGGAGGGAACCTGAGCTTCCAAGCGGTAAGGAAGGTCTGGCGTCATGGGGTGGAGCCGAGAGTTTTACTACCCGGGTGGGTGGAAGGAGCCAGCTTGAAGACCTTCCGGCAAGATTTAAAGCGGCAAGGAACCTGCCAATAAGTGTGGATGAACAACATATCCATGTCCCTAGAACTACAAGGTATTCACTAACCCATGTAGTGCTGGCTGCATGGTTGCGCAGGGTGGCGCAGAGTACGCCAGGGAGACCCTGCCGTAACCCACTGGGCACTCCCCATGGACAAAGACCTGCAGTTGCCGGGGGATCAGGACAGGCACACCCTGCTGTCCCTGACCGCCAGCAGCAGAAGCAGCAGGATGGGTGCGCACCCGAAATTTCAGAAGCGGCAGCACCGTGACTGGATGCTGCCTCCAATCGGCATGCACGGCCCAGGACTCATGCCACCCTATGCGTGGGATCCACTATGCATCCCAGGGGGGCATCCCATTGGATGCCCGCCCAGGATGACAACTCCACCCCTGGCCGCCCGGTGGGGAAGAGAGAGGAGCCACAGACAGGTGGCCAGCATTGGTGAATGCCGGTATGGGCGCACCTGTCTGCGGGTGGGGTACGTGACTTTTCCGCATACCCCCACCCGCTTTGTGCCATTATTATTAAACCAGCCGATAAGGGAGGTAATGTGGTTGTGCTGGATAAGGACCACTATGAATGTATAGCACTGGGTCTATTATCTGAAGAAAGCAAGTATCAAAAGCTCAGAGGTAACCCCATTAACAACTTTATAAAGGAGTTACTAACACTACTACAAGAAGGGATGCTAGGGGGTGATATTATGAGTGAGGAGCTAAAGAACATCTAGTGTGAAAAACCCTGTCCTTCCCACATTCTACACGATTCATTTCAGATATTAATCTATGTGGGACACTGACCCACTGGGTATAAAAAGTAAGGGCCAAATGAAAAAAACAATGGGTCATATTGTTCAACAGAGCCTAGATTCCTAAAACAGCAGTTTCAATCCTCTACAACAGTGAGCAGGTTGTCCCCAAGGTACAAGTAAAGTTGGTCAAAATTAAAACCTGTATGCCAACTGTCCCATTTCCCAACCCAAAAATTAACCCGGATTCTAACAGAGTCTTTAACTGAAAATCTTAGTGGGTTCATCGATTACTTCCTCCAATCCTGTGTCACAAAACCGCCATCATACTTTCAAGATACGGGGGATACTTTGAACAAATTGACAAAACTAAGGGGCAAGAAAACCACATTTGGCTCAGTACTGATGTAGAGGCCCTGTATATATCCATAAAGCAAGTGGATGGTGTAACAACGTGTGTGTATATATGTAACCCCCCCCCAGCCACTTTTTAACTAGTGAGCACCCCCCATTAAAATCTGGAACACTGGTACCCACATAATGGCATACCATTTACTTTACAAAAGGCTGGTATCACCCTTGGCGTTAGGATGTATACCTGGCTCATTTTCTAGAGGAAGAGAGGGGTAGGGGTACAAGAACAACACAACATGAACCTTGTGTAAACATTACAACCCAGGTCCTGGGTGGAGGCAGCTAGGCATATGCTAGATCTAACCTGCTGAAGGGACCCCAGTAAATCCAACACCCAGAAGCAATACTCGGAATGTCCAGAACAGTCACTGGGAATGTGCAGTATGGCTTTATTCAACAGATGGAAATTAAAAGGTGAAGTGCAAAGAAACCGTGTAGTCCGCTCCCATCCCCACATACCTTGTAATGCTGCTGTGGGAGTCCAGGGCTGCCACGATCTTAATTTTTAACGGCATGGATATATTTTAATAAAAAGCCGAAAGTTACGGGTCCAGAATGAGCGGGTGCAAGTGCTCATGGGTATTACACCCTTTTAGCGATGTCGCTAACACAATTAGTCTTATTGCTGCAGCAGGGGTGGTAGATTATTATACTTATTTTAATGCTTCCACGGGGGTCTTAATAATTGAAATATTACTTACAGCAACAGCCTGTCCAGGTGTTGCTCTAAGTAATATTTCAAGTACTGAGACCCCCGTGGAAACATTAAAATAAGTATAATATTCTACCACCACTGCTGCAGCAATAAGACTAATGGTGTACACTCTGAAATGGGGGGGGCATAAAAGAGACCTATAAACATTTCATGGGGGTGAATAAGGTGCAGGAGGGGAGCATTTTCAGATGAAAAGGAGCATGAGAACTGGGGGCATGCAATGAAGCTGAAGGGGGGGGGTATGGAAGGGATGTGAGGAAGTACTTTTTTACTGAAAGAATGGTGGATACCTGGAACAATCTGCCAGAGGAGGTGGTGGGAGCAAAAACATGGTGGGCTTCAACATGCATAGGATAGGCACAAAGGAATCTTGGTAGGAAAGCAGGGGAAGCAGCCAAAGATCAGGCAGGGTCTATGGTGACAGTTCAGGGCGGGGGGGGGGAAATGAGCAGAATGGGTGGGCAAAGTGGTCCTTATCTGCCGACAGATTCCCCATTTCTTAATGGCAATTGTCTCAGCTTTAATACAGAAGAATGCATAACTTAATGATTGTCCAGAGGTGTTAAAGAAAAAAGCTTGTACTGGTTATTTAAGGTGTGTGGGGATGCCAGTCGGTGTGCAGGGTATAGTTTTTGGGGTTCCTAAAAAACTGGATCTCCACCATACATGCTCTATCAGAGCATTTCGACATTTCTGTCTTGAAGAGAGCATATTGATAAAATCTTCCAGCGCACCCACTGACTCAAACCATTCTTGGATTTTCCTTTCGAGGACACTGGGACCAGAGACTCTGGGATATTCTTCCAACAGCCAGCCAGGGCTTCTTACGCTCTGGATATGGATGGCTAGGACGCAATAAATTTTCTCGACCTCTCTTTCCAGAGTAGGCCTGGAGGATGAAGCTCGATGTGTTGCAGCAGCTTCTCCAGGCCCCAGGGATGGGGCACTCTCATCCTCCCAAGCCACCTCATGACTGTGTATGGCAGGAATACACATCTCTACAGCCAAAGAAGGAAGTCAGCACCAAGAGGATTCGGAAGGGAATTGAACTGCAATTGTTACTATGTGCCATTAAAGTTTAAGTTGGACTTCTAAAAGAAACTTTTATGATGGGGTTAGCCTGCTCTTTTTCCTATAGAGCAGGAACCTTGTCAGCAACACTACTACAAAATGAACTTTTCTGCATGACAATTAGGGAATCACACGTTTCAGTTAATGGCAGCACGCACATGGTGTCGTTCATGCCTGATTTGCTGTTGCACTTCCTTCTGCCATGCAGCGCTACACATAACTAATCCCATTGCCTTGTGTTAGGTGACTAGAGTTTTGTTTCTGCATAAAAATATGCAGGCACAAATGTTAGGCATAACTAGTTGACAATGTTTATAACGTGACAGTTTCCTTTTTTATTCTGCGTGATAATTTGTGCTTAGGTAGGTGGGATTTCATTTTGGGGTAAAGTGGTTGGGATAAGCAAAACAGTATGCACCACTTATATCGAACACATGCATATTGGACAGCTGTTTTTTAAAATGGAGGAATTCTGGTTTCCCAAACAACTGCCATGGGTTGCAATGTAAAATCTATCTGTAACAGCGCACTACTGGCAACTGCTATATCTGACATCAGTGCCCCCGATTAGGTATTGTTATGCAGAGGATTCAGATAGGAGACCATTTCTCACCCATCCCGACCCGCCAGACTTCCCTACTGTACCTGAATGCAGCACTGATCATGGGATGAAGAAGTTTTAAAATGCTGTGGTGCTGTGCCTGAAATATCTCCCGACTCCCAATGCTACAAGGTACAGGTTCAGTCTGAGAGGGTAACCAGAAAGTAAAAAAAAAAAAAAAGTTAAACGTATTTTGGCTCCTATTGAGTTGAAGTTTTTTTTTAATCACTTTTTAATCTACCATGCTAATCTACCCCACTGATACAGAAGGCCAATATGAGAAAGCAAAGGTAAAAAATGAACACACTGTGCTGGCATCGCAGCTTTTCCACGGCACGGGTCACTAACTGCAAGCTGCTTGTAATGGCAAAAATGCTAACTGCTACAAGTGATTCCTGATGCCTAATTTACAAAATGAAGGACCAAATAAAGCACAAGCCACTGGTAATGCTGGAAATGCAGAAGATAAACCTGCAACCAGTGACCCTGAACATAATACTTAAACTGTAGCCTCAAATGATGCTATTCTGATGTCATGTATTATATAGAATATAAAATGTAATTAATCCTGTATGCCTCTTTGTATTGTGACTGTAAAGCTGAGTTGTACTGAATTTAGAGTTTGTTTTCTGAGCACCTATATCATGTATGTTTACCTTTCTGTTTCAGTACTCACTGTGAAATAACAACAGGTCACCCCTGAAAAAGGGACACTAGTCCCAGTGGACTTACCCGGTCAACAGATCTCCAATCAATCAATCAATAAATAAATAAATCAAGTGTCCAGGGTTAGCTTATCACACTAAGGGGACACTCAGCTCATGGCTACATGGCTTCAACAGGTTTTTATTTTACTTGAACTTATTACAATTTATTTATACATGCGATAATAATGCCAGAAACTCATTTGGCAATATATTTGTGTGTAGAGGTAGTTTAAATTCAGGGCTACTGGAGTTATTCACTGTATGTGGCTATTTCACTCACTCAAAATGTCTCCTTGGATAAAACAGACAGCCGCTCATAACGGAAAGCAACACACACAGTAGTCCATTCTAAGCAGTTTGCACTGCACCCCATGTGTTGCCAGCTTTCCCTATTAAGACTCTCGTCTGTGTACAACAGAGCTTGCCGCTTTGCCCTATCAGCCCCCTACTTCACTCACCATTGCAACCTCTACCACTCTCTCAGTTGGCTTTCCTTAAAAGGTCACTCTGAATTTACCCTTGGCTGCTTTGTGGATGCTACCACTACATGTGGTAATGATTCCCCTCTCTCTACCCTTTTCATTTCCTGAATCTCACCAAGGAATCTCTGCCCCTCTATTGTTCCTCCTCTTGAGGTTCCTAGAAGCTCTACCAAAATGGGGTGGGAGCGCCGTATCAGTTGTGGCCCCCTCTCTGAGGAATGGGTTACCAGCACCTCTTCGATCTTCCAACACTCACCTTATCTTCAAATCATAGCTTATAGCTAAAGACAGCCGCAACTGTTCACCTCTGTACCACCCCCCCCCCCCACAGCTAGACTATCCGCACCTAATGCTTAACTCATTTTACCTCATCCCCCCTACTCTTAGCTGCACCTAGTCTTGTCGGACACAATATCAAGTGATTGGGGGGGGGGCTCAGCTGATGTGCCTTCTATATTTTGGAATCCCTGTTTGCTTGCTTGTCCAACTGTATAATTTTTATGTATATTGCTTTTGCTAGCAATGGTTTACTTCATTTTTGATTGTACCTATTTGTACTTATATGCATTGTGCCATTTTCCGTTATATCCTATTGATGTTATTGTAGTTTCACTCATGCCTTATGGCCTGGGTTGTGCCCGAAAATGGTCCCTCGGATCAGTGCACTTACCCGGTTATCAAAGTCATAAATAAAATAAATAAATAAAGATTTGTAAGTAAAGATTACATAGTCTTGTTAACTGCTTTTGTCTTCTTCCTACTGAGTTCTTCTCATTAGGACAAATCAAAGCATTAGGACAGGCTGGCATTTTCTGTGAATCGTTGTGGTTAATGATTATCAAAGTATACGCTTACTCCTGTATACAAGATTAACTGGTATCCTACTGTGTAGATCAGCTATATGGGAAAATGTAATGTATGTACTACTTTACATCTCAGTACCTCTTGCTTGTTTTGAGGAAAAATGGCTGTACTGCTATTTTGTGAAAATAATTGAATACAAGTTTAAAATCCTGTGGAGCTACATGATTTGACTGCCTCCCTGCTTGGTAACAAAAACAGAGCAATGCATGCTGGGAATGACACAAATACACAACAAACGTTCATGTTGTAAGTCTGTCACTGCCTGTTGAAGGAGGAGTCTACCATATCAGTTTAAACTGCATCAGATGCAAGAGAAAAAAAAATACTAGCCAACTGGGCAAGACACCTTCCAATATTTTATAACCTGACATGGAACAGCACTAGCCTCTGGCCACTGCTTCTTTTGACCAACAATAAATAATGCAGCAACTTATCTAAGATGAGAGGGAGAAGTTATGCTAGCCTCTTGAGACTGGAAGACACCCAGAGTGCCTCCGAGGTGACTGTGCATGCTTTGTTAAGAAAATAAAAGATAGCAACAGTTCTTACCTTTCGACAGCAGTTTTCTAAATTTTCGTGTTCCCATGAGCTGCTGATCAGGATCATCTGAGAAAATCATCTGTATCATATCTGCAGTAATGGCACCTTCCTAGAATAATAACAATGTTATTATTTCAGTACTTGCCACAACTGTGACTTCCTTGAAGAGGGACCTGAAGGGCAGAATATTTAAACTGAAGATGATTAAAAACCTTTCACAAACTGCTCTGGATACCAAGAGATGATCAGCATGTATTCTTTCCAGGTAAAATTTAATAGCTTTCTTGGTAACTGTTTACACTGAATAAAGTCAGAAATGTAATCATAATTTCTAATTAAAAGCCACTGAAATGATACTGTAAAATTTAACAAGCAAAGCCGTTTTTGTTTTCTCTTTTTTAAAATTACAAATATTTTCTTATTCAATTTAATCCAGACTATTTCTTCTTTCAGTTAATCTAAGCATACTTCAAGCATTTGTCAAGGCCATATGTTTGCTTGTATGCTGTTGTACTAGGTCCTGAGTTCTGCACATTTTTTACTACATATTTTGTATTATTTTATTGAAATCTAGGATTACAACCTTTGAGCTACAAGCTCATTTACAAAGGTTCCACGTCAGATATAAAGGAACAGATAAGCACAGTACAATACAAGGCAATGTGTAAAAACAAGACCAGGAGGGCTATAGGGTAATTAATACAGTAAAGGACCAGTTATTGCAGTTGCTATACATTACCTATGAGAAAAAGGAATATAAGAGGGTAGGAGGTAATTGGGCAGAACAATAGACCTAGGTTAGAGGAGGGGGGGGTGGACATATGGGGTGAGGGGAGGATAGCAGTGACCTCGGGCTCGGGATCACTTTGTCATAGTGGTTGAGTTATGTTAAGGCAGAGAGTGGGGAAGAAGGCGGAGAGTGAGGTGAGTTGAGGATCAAATGAATAGGCAGAGGGGGCAGGAGTGGGGGAGGGAAAATGGGGAATGAAAGGTATGAGAGATGCCAGGTGGGCCGCTGATAAGTGCAAACAGTGGGGGGGGGGGGTTCATTAGTCAGATTACAAGTAGAGGTGGTCAGGGGAAGCAGGAGCAAGTCTGAAGGCTGGCCAGGTAAGATATGAGTGCTGATTTGAAGAGGTCGATTTTGCTGATAGCAGTAATATTTGATGGAAGTGCACTAAGCCAGAGTGGGGCCCTATATTCAAAGGATCTCTGACCTTGGAAAGTTCGCCGGATGGGGGTCTTGATTGAGAGCTTACTGGATACCCTAGTGGTCCTAGTTGGTTCAATTTGGTGCAGGAGGGAACTGTAGCCAGGCAGTAATAGTCCAAGGGTTGCTTTTTTGGTGAGGAGACATACTTGGTAGCGGGTCTTCTCAGCAAGGTTTAGCCACCCTGTTTGCTGGTAGAGATTACAGATATGGGTGAGGCGAGGGGCCCCTAGTGCTAGCCTGCGTAGTGGCAAGCTGCTTAAGGGTGCTGTCAGACACCGCACTATAAATGGCAAGACCGTAGTCAAAGGTCGAGAAAACTGAACTGGTGATGGCAAGCTGAAGAGCTTTTTCAGTGAGGCAGCTACAGTGCTTGAATAGTAGACCAAGCTTCCGGTTAGCTGAGGAGGCGACATTGTCAACGTGGGAGGAGAATGATAGGGCTCTGCCTAGGGTGAGGCCCAGGTATTTGAAGCTGTGGACCATTTCTAAGGCTACATTTTGTTTACTTCGGATATTCATGATGAATGACTTTAGGCAATTATGGGCGGGGGCAAATAGCATGGTCTTGGCTTTTTTATGGTTAACAAGCAGCTCAGCTTGATCAAACCAAGCCGCTTCGTTGTTAAAGTCATGTTGAAGTCTATGTTCAAGGGTGTCAGAATCAGTGTGGCTAGTGTAAATGACAGCATCATCCGCATATAGGAGGATTTTGTGTTGGCAAGCAAGAGGGAGATTGTTCAGAAAAAGGCTGAAAAGTAGTGGGCCTAGTATGGATCCTTGGGGAACACCAGTGGACACTTGCAGCGAGTCCGAGAGGGTATTAGATATTTTTACCTGTTGTTCACGCCCAGAGAGGTAGCTCAGAAACCAACACAGTGAACCTGGGAATAACCCTGTAGCATCTAGCTGGGCCAGGAGGAGGTCGTGGTTGACGGTATCAAAGGCCTTGGTGAGGTCAATAAAGATCGCCCCCACCAAGTGTCCTAGATCGAAGGCTTCGTGAATAAACCCCGTGAACTCAAGAAGCGCAGTAGTAGTAGTACTGTGAAGTTTGCGGAAACCATGTTGCTGTTGGCATTGAAGCTGGTATTTATCTAGGTGTTCAACCAGTTGATCGTAGACAATCCGCTCCAAGGCTTTTGAGATAGGTGGGAGAATTGAAATTGGATGGTAATTAGTATGACTTGTCTTAGTACCTGCTTTGAAGACAGGGGTGACAACTGCAGATTTCCATTGTGTTGGGAACGTACCTGAGGTTAGGGACAGGTTGACAATTCTGGTTATCGGTGTTAGCACCTCGTCAAGTACCAAGGAGATTAGTTTTAGGTCTAGGCCCTTGGTACTATGCCTGGACCTCCACAGTACTTTGGTGAGGTATTTTTTTGCCATCCCTTTGGATATGAACTTAAGGTAGAATGGGGGCGATATGTCAGAAGCATTTGGGAGGTTACATGGAGAGGATCACTGCAGGGTTCTGAAGTTGGTGGGGAGCACTGCACTGAGGTCAGTGAAGGCTTTGTTAAAGGTGTCTGTGACAGTTTTATGGTCATGCATTATGGACCCTTCTATATTAAGTAAAGTGGGTTCAGGGGTATCTCGCTTCCCGGTGATTGCCTGGATATTTTTCCAGAAGCTGCGACCATCACCCCAGGAGAAGTTTAGCTCAGACTTGGAACATATGGCTTTAGCCCGACAGATTGCGAGGGTACAGTTATTTCAAGCCGCTTTGTAGTTCTGCATGTCATTGGTTGTGCGAGAGCTTTTGTACTTATACCATAGCTGATCATGGGTGTGCATCAGGGCTAGGATGTGAGGGGTAACCCACGATTTATGAGTTCCCCTGACTTTTCTTTTTTTAATGGGGCAAAGATATCACAGGCATTGTTGAAAATTTTAATAAAGTTAACAAGCGCCAAATCGACGTCATTGGTTCCTAGAATGGGGGCCCCAACTCTGTTGTTGAAGGTATTGCCTAAAGGAGCACTGCTGTCCCTTTTTTAGCACACAGGATAAGATAACCTTCGCAGGGGGTTTCGGGGCCTTGTTTGCCCATTGGAAGATTATGGGAGAGTGGTCACTGAGGGAGTCAGCGAGCACATTTAGCCGTGAGATCCACTCTGGATGGTTTGTTAGTACCCAGTCCAGGAAGGTGCTGGATCCCGTTTTATAGTTTATCAGAATGGGTTGGTCAACTAGTTGATGGAAGTTAATGGAGGAGGTTGCATCCTTGGAGGAGGCCGACTCAGTTGATAACTGGTTGATACTGAAATTGCCCAGAACAATTACTTCATTGTTTGACTGAAAGTGGGCTAGGTGTTCGTGAAGAACTCTTAAGCCCTCGGCTTGCTCCCGGAGGGGAATATATGCTTCGACAATGCTAAGACCCTTACCCTGGGAGCCTAGGGTGAGTCTCACTGAGAGTATCTGTACATTTTTGCCTGATTTTAAATGGGGGAGGGCTATGCCCTGGAGGTGGTTTTTTAAAATAAATTATGCAACCACCTCCCCGTTTCCCTAGCCTATCGAGCCGGCAGGAGGTGTATCCATGGAGCAGGACTTGATTGTCCGGGGTCCTGGATGTAAACCATGATTCGGTTATGGATAGGACATCTGGGTTGTGCTGTGCGACCCAGGCTTAGAGTAAGTCAAGTTTTGGCAGAAGGCTGCAGATGTTGATAGAAGCGATTGAGATAAAACGGCTGTTAACAGTAGGCCCACACTGGGTTAGGATGGATATTACCTGATAGCATCAATAGTAACCAGGCAACCTTAATAGCTAGAAGCTTAAGTTGCTTGATGGAGCAGGATGAGTGGCAGCGGTAAGGGGATTGGGAAGCAAGGCAGCGGGACAGAGGGATTGAGGTTATGGCCGGAGGGGGGGGATTAGATAGTGGTACCTATACAGTGGCAGGTGTTGAGACCCTGTGGGCTGGGGAACTGCAGACTTAGTGAGGAAGGGTGCTGATGTGGAGTTTGGAGGCCTGTCTTTATAGGAAGATGAGGGCTCAGGCATCACACTGGCATCGCCATAGGGCAGAGCATAGTTGAGAAGTTGGAAGGCTAGTTCAAATATGGCAAGCGAGGTAGGTAGTGAGGGCATGGTTGGTATAGCTAAGCAGAGCAAATTAAGCTATGGAGTGGAGATTCAGTACGGTGAGGTAGCAGAGGGTTGTATTAGGAAAATGTGATCCAAAGACAGGTCTAGTAAGTCAATATACCCCAAGAAAGAGGAGAGAAAGAGGTGGGGGGGGGGAGCTATGGGAGGCTACAGTAGGAACAGCTATCAGCGTTAAGTAAGGATCACTACTAACCAATGAGATGGAAGATCCATGGAGGAGGGAGGAGGGGCAATGGTGTATTTAAAGGAGGCCGGGGGGGGGAGGGAAGAAAAAGCGTATACTTAGTTAACTGCCAGCAAGGAGGCAGAAATCAAGAGAGAGTTCGATGGCCGTAGGGCAGGCTGATGTGCACCAATCGGAAGCCGCTGAGAAAAGCCGGCTCCAAGCGCGAGGTGGAATGACAAAAACAGCGGCAGTACCTTCAGCTGGGATCCAGCGCTCGCTTCCAGGAGGGCGGACAGGGGTTTCTTGATTGTCCAGGGTGGCGGCCGAGGAGAGGTGACAGTAGTGGTCCCCTGGTAGCTGCTTGAGCGCCTCTCTGGCGCGGTTGAGGACCCTAGGGGAATAGACAAGAGGAGAGTCGAGTTAAATAGGAGTCGGTAGCATGGCGAAGGGGTGGGAGTCTGGCGGCAGCCCAACTGCAGGGGGTGGGGGTGTCAGGAGATTACCACAGGGGCTGTGAGAAGAGGAACAGCAGGGCCGGGGTTGCAGAGAAGAATAGAGGAGAGTGGGGGAATGAATTTAGCCAGAAGAGGATTGAGTACAGAGTAGGGGGAGGGTATGACACCACAAGCCAAGTTCAGTGACTGAGGGAAGCTTTACATGGATTTGAAGGGGGGGGTGTGCAGATGCAGAGAAAGCAGAAAGAGGAGTAATTGGAAAGGCTCTGAGACAGTAGCAGTAGAAGAACAGTGGGAGCGCAGTTAGAGTAGGGAGAGAGGCAACTAAGAATAGTACAACGCTGGATAATATTACTAGGCAGGCTAAGCAGGACAAATTATTTACCCAAGACAGACCAGATGAGATGTAACAGGTGATTTGTAAAGGGACCCTGATTTTACAGTTTTATACTGCAGTTACTAAGCAAAGTAGAGGTGAGATGTGATCTCTTGTTTTTAGTGTGGTCCTGCTTTTATAACATATTTTTTCTAGAACAAATCATCTTAGATGCAACATCTCCTTTTCAGAAGGTTCTGCTGTAGGGTGCTAGTTTTACTAAGTTTTGCAATATATTTACCCAGGACAACCCAGCTGAGAAGCAATATCTCATTTTCAATGGGGTCCTACATTAACACATCTCTGTACTGTATTTACATAGGATAGCACAGCTCAGGTGCCATCTTGTTTTTGAGGGGATCCTTCTTTTTCAAATTTTTACACTGTATTTACCCAGCACAGCCAAGATGCATTAACTTATTTTCGATGGGGCCTTGCTTCTAGCCCCAAAAAACACCGAATAGCCCACTGAAAGGCAAGTTACATTTTCAGTGGGGTCCAGCTTTTACAATATATTTTTCCTAGGCTACAGAAGCATATATGCACAGCTCGGTGGGGGCTCTGCTGTACTGGGGTCTTGCTTTTAACACATTTTTACTATATTTTACCCAGGATAGATCAGATGAGATGCAACATCTCATTTTCAGTATTTACCCAGCATATGCCAGGTGAGAGGCAATATCTAATTTTCAGTGGGTTTTGACCCCAAAGTTCCAACACAGTCTTTCTGTGACCTGACGTTATAATCAGGACATGTGGAATTTTTTTTAAATGCCATCCAAAAGGTAATTTTGCTTTACAACTGCAAAAACATGTTTCGGAGGGGATTTGAAAAATGACACCTGTTATGTTTATGAGGTGGGGTAACACAAGTGATATGCTGAACATGTGGGGCCCAAAATCTGCAAAAATAAAGTTATGAGTAAAACATTGGAACAATTCAACCTTTTTTTCCCATATCCTAGCTGTTTGCTCACATTTTGACACCAAATTTTCAACACAGTTTTTTTTATGCCCTCATGTTATGATCAACACAAATGAATTTATTTAAATACTTTCCAAAAGGTGGTTTTTACAGAGGGACTACAAAAACATGTTTCAAAGGGGATTTGAAAAATGACATCTGTCATGTTCATCAGTGGTGTAACAAAAGGGCTATGTGCACATTTGGGGCCCAGATCTGCAAAAATCTAAGTTACGAGTAAACGTTGAAAAAAAAAAAAAAAAATCAACATTTCCTCAGGACTGTTTTTTGATATTCTGACCCCATATTTTCAGCATTGTTTTTTATGACCCCAACATATGATCACAGGTGAATTTATTTTTTAAATCTCGTTTGAAAGGAGACAAAATGACATGCGTTATGTTCACGAGGGGTAGCAAGAAGGCTATGTTGAAAATTGGGGACCAAAATCTGCACACATCACAATGCTATGAGTAAACATTGAGAAAAGTCAATGATTCTTCATAACGCTGTTTTGTAACATTCTGACCCCAAATTTTCAACATAGTCTTTTTATGACCTCTCCTCCTCAACATGACAAGAGTCATTTACAAAATACTGGCCAACATGTTATTTCACGCCACAAGTGCGAAAACATATTTTGGTCAGTATTTGAAAAACCGCAACAGTCATGTTTATGAGGTGGTGTGAGAAATGGCCATGTTAAAAATCTGGGGTCAAAATATTGAAAATTACCAAAGTTATGAGCAAGCATTGAACAGTTGTCAACACACCTTCAAAACTTTGTTGTTCTGTAATATTTTGACCCAAAATTTTCAACACAGTCTTCCTATGACCCCACCTCATGTACCCGGTAGGTGAACATTTTTAAATCCCGCCTGAAAGAGGATTTTGTGGAGTGACTGCAAAATAGTCTTTTGGGCCAGATCTGAAAAATTTCCCCTACCTTGTTCATTAGATGGGGTCCCCAAAATGCCATGTTGAAAATTTGAGAGGAAAAATATTAAAGATGACCAGGTTATGAGTACAAGTTCAAAACACATTAAAATACACTGACTGTGCTTACCTAATTTCCTCAGTTCCCAGTACAGCATACGAGTGAAAATGCATCTCAGGTCCAGAGAACATTATGGCATTGAACCACCAGTACATAACTAAGGCAGTGTGGTGTGGTGTGGTGGGTGCTTGGGGTCAGGTGGGAGGAGAGTAACAGCAGCGAGAGCCAGCAATGGCAACAGGCACTGATGGACCTCCCTCCCCCGGTGTAAAAATAAATAAAATAAAAAAATAGAGCGGACGGTTTTCTTTATTTCTGGTACGGACAATGGGGACTGGGCACCCCAGTGTCAGGTTCACATTTATGGGGCACAGGAAGTGATAGGAGGGATACTTGGCAGATGGGTGGATCTTTTTACAAGGTTTTAAAGCTCACTCAGCCACAGGCGGCCATTATGAATAAGGTTACACATAGAACATTTTGACTCACATGTGAGTTCTGGGGCTGTGCAAGAAATTAACACACTAATTTTATCAAGAAAGTGTTAGTAAAGCTGCGGGGGAAGGGAGGGGGACGAAGAGCAGGATGATCATGACACTGATCAGCTACTTGTTGGGCGGTGTCATGCAGATCAAAGCAAAGAGTCGCTGTGTGATACGGGCACTTATTTTCTTTGAACTTCATGAAGCTTCAGCCCCGCAAGCATAGAAAAGTGCCATGATCAGCCTGGCTGATCACTGGTCTGACACTGTCAAGTTCACTGCAGACCACCCTGCATGGGACCAACAATGACACATCACTCCAATCCACTATCATTTAATATGCTCACTTTGCACAAGCTCAAGCAAACATAAAAATGACCCATTCACTTCTGAGTGGAAATCATGCATTTTCAGACGAGTTCTTTACGAGATTACAAGAGTCGATGGAGAGGACTATACCAAAGGTGAGGAGAGGATATTTTCTGAAAAAAAAATCAAATAATCATTAATAGAGGAATATTCAGATTCTTTTCTTCGATCAGGGCTTCTCCTAAAGCATTTATGCATGGGGGATCCTTCCTTTTGTAACACTCCCCTGCTTGCCTCTATGCTTAAAGCAGAGCCCAGTCCCCTGTATTGTTAAAATTACAGCATTTGGGGACCTCAAAGAGGAAAACAGTAAAGGAAAGGTGACCTGGAGTCGCTAAGAAACACAATGAGAAAAAAAAAAAAAAAAGTAAAAAGGACTCAGAGAAAGAAATGGGGAGAAAAATTTATGATCAGAGGAATGCGCAAATCACACAAGTTGCTTGACAAATGACCCCATCCTTTCAAATGTTTCTGGGGTAAACACTGTCAATAAAAATGATATTCATGAACAACACTATGTTCTCGCAACACTTGACATTCAATTCACCTCACATTTAATCCAAGCATCA
The DNA here is from genome assembly GCA_016271365.2 of Neoceratodus forsteri. Taxonomy (NCBI): domain Eukaryota; kingdom Metazoa; phylum Chordata; order Ceratodontiformes; family Ceratodontidae; genus Neoceratodus; species Neoceratodus forsteri. The sequence continues at coordinate 827,602,100 of CM057449.1, forward strand.
ACAATGGTAACAGAAAACATTTTAAGAAATACACACTGTTGTAGTCACCGTTGAGCTGATGTCAGGATCCTGAATGGGGCTTTCAAGCATTGACTCCTCACTTCCTGGCAATGCCACATTCCTGCGCTTGAACAACTGTGGGGCAAAAAAAAAAAAAAAAAATTATAACTCAGGCCACAAAAAAAAATGATCCTCTGTTTTTTGTGAGCTAACAGCATGTACAGACCACTCTATAGCAGGGTGGGACAAATCAGTTTCTAAGCTGGTGCTCAGTTTGGCCACTAGCTTTCAAAATCTGGTAGTCAAGCCAATATTTGTAGTTGCCATCCCTTTTAAGGGCTCAAAAATCATTTTGTAGGCAGGTAGTCAAGTTGGCCAATAATGTTAAAAATCTGGTAGCCAAACACATTTTTTTAAGTAGCCATTGGCCACCTGGCTACCTGATTTGTCCCACCCTGCTCTATAGTGAATGAGTGGATCCATGGCATGTGCCGACAGGCACTTGTAGGAAAAAGCTAGCGTCAAACACTCAACTCCAGTGATCACCAGGAAGTCAGCATTTCTTCCAACGATATAACTCTATTCAAGTAGAAAACCAATAAAAGCGTGCCCCACACATACACCCACAAAGCTTCAACGTTTCAAGCCACACTGGCACTTTGTCAAGAAGTGAATACACTACAGGTGTGTCATGAGGGAGGGCTTATTGCCTGTTAGAGGCTTTACATTCTAGGACTTGGAGAAACACAGAACAAATAGGGCTAATACTTGCCCCCGCAGAAAGGTACTCCAGTCTAATTATTTCACGTTTATGGGCAAACATTATAAACAAATCAAGAGTATAGCGACAGGGACAGCTTTTTCCCCCAGTTATGCAAACACCTATTTGGGTACGTCGGACGAAAAGGTCATTAATTCAGAACAGGAGACCCCATTTTATAGCTTTACACATTTGTATAAGCCCTTTATTGATGAAGTATTCTTGATCTGGAAGGGCACAGAAATACAGGTTACTCACCTGTAACAGGAGTTCTAGGAGTGGTATATGTTGTTCATTCACACTGTCTGGCAGGTTCCTTGCCGTTTTAAAATGGGCCGAAACGTCTTCAAGCTGGCTCCTCCCACCCACCTGGGAGGTAAAACCCTCGGCTCCACCCCATGACACCAAATCTAGCCCGCTGGAAGCTAGGTTGTGTGAAGCCGGGGAGGTCGGGTGGGTTGTGTGGATGAACAACATATACCACTCATAGAACTCCTTTTACAGGCGAGTAACCTGTATTTCTGGGGACGTGGATATGTTGTTCAATCCACACTGTCTGGCAGACTCCTAGCAGTTCTCCGGGAGGAGGATGGCAAGGCGCACACCCCCAATACTTATGGAGAATAAGGACTGGAGAAACGAGGTCCCAAAACCAGGATCACGGCGTGACTCTAGGTCAATGTGGTGCGGACTTCCAGGTAGCAGCCCTGCAGATTTCCTGAATAGGGATGTCCCTAAAAGCAGCGGTATAATGGGTAGAAGAAAACATTACTTACCGTAGTAATCTTGTTTCTTCTAAGGGAATCTTACTGTATTCTGACATATGCAGTATGGTCTCACCATAGTACTGCCCTGGAGCTGAAATGGTTAATAGAACGTTTTTCAAACCACTGTCCTGGTAAACATTCCACAACTGTCAGATTCTTATGGAGCATGAATACTAACAAGCTATCTATACTAACTTTAACAATTAACTAATAAATAACAACCAATGATCCCCTTCAGTTGAAAAATGTGGGCTACATAAAGACTCAAGTCACCAAGCCCAACAACAGAACCACTCATGGGTTTACAACAGCATGGACAGCTGTGCTGCAGTGCCCTTAGATTCTAGCAGGGGAGGTAGGGTGGGAGCTCAGAATAGTTAGATTCCCTTAGAAGAAACAAGATTACTATGGTAAGTAATGTTTTCTTCAAATCCCAGGAAATCTTACTGTATTCTGACATATGCAGACTACCCAAGCAGTACCTTCGGAGGAGGGTAGAGAACCTCTAAGAAACAGGCTCTGCAGTACTGCTACGTCAAACCTGGCATCACCTCTGGCCTGGATATCCAGGCTGCAGTGCTTGGTAAAGGAGTGAACTGTTTTTGAGGTAGCTGCTTTACCGATTTCCAACAAAGGAACATCTCCTGCAGCTGCTATTGAAGCAGCTGTACCCCTTGCAGAGAGAGCCCTAAGGCCTACAAGGATTTCTTACCTACTTTGCTGTACCAGAACTGAATACAAGCCACCATCCAGCAGGCAACAGACCTCTCTGAGGCAGGCTTGCCCTTTCCTACTTCTCCATAGGTCAGGAAAAGCCGAGTGCTCACCTGCCTGTGACCGTTTGTTTGACCCAAGTGGTAGCTAATAGCTCACTTGACATCTAGGCTGTGTAGTCTACATTCCACTGAACTAGAGTGGTCAGTGAACTAAAGACTGGCAAAGTAATGAACAGATTTAGGTAGAAGTCCAAAACCACCCTGGGCAGAAAGAATCTGTTAGTCTTGAGGACCATCTTGTCCTTATGAACTGATATGCAATTAACTCAGTGGACAATGCCTGGAGGTCACTGAAGCTCCCAGTTGAGGTGATGGCTACCAGGTACACCGTTTCCCATGTTGCATGCCTAAGCTCTGCTGAAGACATGGGCTCAAATGGTGGTTTCATTAGCCAGCCAATTCATATACTGTGGTCCCATGCCACGTGTGTTCCCTGTGAGGGAATGCAAATGCATGAGACCCTTAAAGAACTTGCTAAACACTTAACTGACAGAGATGACCCCTTACCAGTTGACAGGTAAGCAGAGAAAACTGGTAATTGTACTTTTAGGGTAGAAGGCCTAAGGCTGAAAGAAACGAGGTGTGCTATATATTGTAGGATCACTAACAAGTCAGCCTAGCAGCAGTTTATCTATTTTTCTGGCACCAAATGGAAAACATCTTTCATGTAAAGGTGTAAGTCTCTCTGGTAGAAGGGTTCTCTAGAAACCCTAAGAACCTCCAGCACCCCTACAGAAATGTGCAAGTCAAAATACTCTTAAGCCCTCAAGAGCCAAGCCCTGAGCCTGAGACACCAGATATTGGGATAAGGGACCCTGTCCTGTAAGGAGGTCAATAGGTTGTGCCTCCTGGGCAGAGAGACTGGCCTGGAAATTGACAAGGTCAGCAGTAGAAAATACCATGGCCTTCTGGTCGAATCTGGAGCAATGAGGATCACTGTCGCTGAGAGAACCCTGAGCTTGATCAGCACTCTGAGCAACAGGGGAAATGGAGGAAAGGCACACAGGAACTTCCGTTTAATGATACAGCAGCACATCCAGAGGGACTGTGTCCCCTGCAGGAGGTCTGCAACAGAATTGTAGTAGCTGGCACTGTCTGGAGTTGTGAGGCGGTCCACTCCTGGGGTACCCCACCTTCTGACTACCACCTGTACTCCTGGTGGTTTCAGCTGATTTTGCTGAGAGCATCTGCCAGGAGATTGTCCTTCCCTAGGAGGTGGACAACTAAGAGGGAGATATCCAGGGAGTGAGTTAAGACTCCACACTTTCATGGCTTCCATGCACAGCAGGGGCAACTTCGTGCCCCCTTGCTTGTTTACATAGTACATTGTGGTTGTATTGTTTTGTCCTGATCTAAACCACCTTGCCTTAAAGCACTGGAGCGAAGAGCTGAATGCCCAACTAAGCTGCCCTGAGCTCCAGCAAGCTTTATGTGAAGCAGTGTGTGCTCTCCTAGGAGGGAGGCATAGGTTGTTAAGACTGCTGCTGATGGCAGCTGGGGGAAAGGCACACCCTCCCCAGGTTGTCTTCTTCCTGCCACCACTGCAGAGTTTGCAGCAGGATTCTTGTGACTGGGACCATCTTTGACAGGGAATCTCTTTCTGGGGCCAGTGAGACCCGACGTGGGACTAAATGCCTCTCCCCTGGAATCTTGATCCTGACACTGCTGCTGAAGCTGCAGCTATGTGCTCTAGCAACTGTAGAAAATGCCTCACTGGTCTGGGGTATGCAGCTGGAATGAGCCTGCCAGATGCACCAAGCTGTCTACCATTCCCTGAGGGAGGAAGGACCTTCCTCTCAATGCGTCTAGTCTTTGCCCCTATAGACTCCAGGCGCTGAACTGGTGTTGGCATTGACTTTTTTTTTTTTTTTAAATAAATTTGCCAGCAGACCCAGCGTACACAGGGTATCATAGATGGTGATCAGTGCACCTCTAACTGCAGAGGAGACTGGTCTGCCATCAGCCAGTCATCCAGGTATGGGGCGACCGCGATCGCCTGCCTCCTTAGGTGTGCTTCTACTAATGCTATGCACTTGGTAAGCACCCCAGGAGCAGAGATAAAGCCGAAAGGAATGGGTCTGAAGGAAGTGCTCTTTAAGGACACAGATGTAGGCCCCAACCCCATTTCTGAGTGTAGGGAGGATGGTAGCCAGAGTGACAATTCTTACTTTGGCTTTGTTAAACCAACAGGGTTACTTGTAATAGACTGGCAGGTCTGAAAAACACTGCCCTCAGTGCAGGCAGGATCTTGAACCTGATGCCCACCATCTGTCTTGGTACTTGTGAGATGTTGCTGCCTTCTTTGCAGCAGCATTCCTAAAAGCTACCTTGTACCCATCCGTGTTTTCCTTGTAAACCTCTGTTTGTTCACCAAAAAGGAATGTGGGCTCACCAGAAAAATCCAATACCTTTTGGTTGGCCTAGGACGAATTAGTTCTCCCTAGCCAGGGCCATCTCCTCAGAGACACTGAAACTGCCATTTGCCTGGCTGCAATAACACTGCATCCAGTATAGAGGCCTCTATACCCTAGCAATCTCTGAAATTGCATTCCAGAGATGTTGATTTATTTATTTACTATCTGGAGACACAGGCCATGTGCGTGGCCTGTCTAATGGACAAAGAGGCACCTAAGTGGGATTTCTTGCCAAATAATCCATCTCTTGGAGTCTTCATCTGGTGGATGTGATGCCAGAGGAATCCCTGCCTTATCACAAGCTACAGTTCGCACCACCTCTTCATGGCTGGGGTGCTCTGCTTCAGACTTAGCCACCCAATACTTCCTATCCAGCCCCTTGTTCACTGGGGGGGAATGGAAGTGGGATTTTATAAAATTCTCGAAGCTTGTCTCTTTAAGAGACTTGTGGATGGGCAGCATGTCTTTCTGTTACTGGTGCATCCATCCTATCCATACAGTATGGCTCCTCTTCCTCCTCTGTGAATTCATGGGTGGAAAGGTCCAGTGTCTGTGCAATTTATGAAGGCAAAGTGAGAGGAAAATATCTCATCTCCCTTTTCAGGGGAGTCAGGATGTTGAGGATCAGGGCACACCAACGTACAAACTCACCATGTACACCTCAGTAAACTGTTCAAATGACCCCGGGAACCGAGAAGGAACCCAGGTCCTAAAACGAGGTCTATAAACCGGACCGCTGAACCGGAATCGCAGTGCCTGTAAAATTTGTATATCATTTGCTATGCATTTGCAGTTGGAACCGACGGCTTGCGGGTTGCGGTTCCTAAACCAAGTGCTTTTCCTTCCTCTTTTTCTTAGCAGAACTTACCGGTTCAGTGGCAGTGTCTGCAGTTCTTTTCTTTAACAGAGGAACCATCACCCTGGTTAGAAGGTTGTAACCAGTTCCTTCAGTTTCTACATATGAGAGGAGGAAGTTTTGTCCACATCTGGGTTAGCAGTCCTACTGACTCTTTTTCCCAACAGTCGGTTAAAATGCCTATTAAGCGCCGACTGAGGAAATACTTTTACTGAACCAACTGTTTTTTTCTTTCCTCTTTTTCTCAGCAGAACTTACCGGTTCAGCAGTAGTGTCTGCGGTTCTTTTCTTTAATCGGAGAACCATAACCCTGGTTAGAGGATTCTAAAACTGGTTCCTTCCCACATTGAAACTTTTTCCTGCAGTCGGTTAAAATGCCTATTAAGCATCGACTGAGAAATACTTCCCGATTTTACAGATGTTACAATCTGCCTTCAGGTGGTTAAACCCTAAGCAAAAACATAAATAAAATCAGGATCTACTTTCAAACAGTTCCCCCACACTCTGTACAAAGCTGAAAACCCACTGGGCTGGTTCTTTTTTTTTTATTGTTTAACCAGGTGAGATGCACTAAGCTGAAAGCTTGTTTACAGGTGCAACCTGGGAGCACAGGAAAGTCAAGTGACTTGCTAAGGATCACACATTATGCAAGTAGGGTTGTGGGCTTCAAACCCAGGTCTCCAAATTTGCAGCTCAGAGCCTTAACCAATACCCTATACTGCCTTTCTTGGGTTAGTGAGAAATAAGTAAAATCCCCCAAGAAATGCTTCTCTGAGAATCAGAAAGCCACACTAATGAATGAGGCTTAAACTTTATTTACCTTAATTATCTTTTTTACTTTGCAGTCGGTTTAGCAACCGCCGAGAGAACCAAGAGTTACTCCGGTTTCTCTCGAATAAACAAACAAATTAAGCAACAGGCCCACAGAAGAAATAAATAAAGAAATTAACTTTTAAAATTGTAAATAAAAGTCTGGTTCCCTCCCGGTTAAAAGAACCAGAAAGAAACTGAAAAAACTTAACTAAACCTAAATTAGTTTACCTGTAAACACAAGGACAGTGCTTTAAAAATGAACAAAATTAAATTTTACTTCAAAACACCGAGAAAAATAAAATCTTCAAAAAAAGATGAAGGAGAGCTCTCCAAGGCTTCTGCACTGTTCAAGTGGAGTAAAGAATCTGACAGTTGTGGAATGTTAACCAGGGACAGTGGTTTGAAAACTGTTCTATTAACTGTTTCCACTCCAGGGCAGTACTATGGTGAGACCATACTGCATGACAGAATACAGTAAGATTTCCTGGGGTTTGAATGAGCTCTTATCCCTTTGGATGGCTCCAGGCCTGCCAACCTACAGCACAGATCTGTGCAGGAGGTGACCCACCTGCTAATCGTCCGCTTGGCTGCAGGTCTGCCAGGTGCAGCTTCAGCATAAGTGACAAACAGCTGGCAAACCTCTCCCCGAACTTCAGCCGTCCGCCCCTTGTAATAAGCGAGCACTCTTCTAGGGTCCAAAGTATGGAGCCTATATTCGGCCTCCAAAGTGTGATTGGGGTAGAACACCGGCAGAGTCAACACCTGATTCAGGTAAAACTCCAACATCAACCTCGGAAGGAATTTCAGGTGGGGGCGAAGGACAACCATGTCCCTGTGGAAGACCAGATAAGGAGACTCGATGGAAAGCGCCTGAAGCTCTCCCATCCTTCTGGCTGATGTTATAGCCACCAAGAAGGTGGTCTTCCACAACAGGTGGGAGATATCGCACCTGTGCATCGGTTCGAATGGCTTGCCCATGAGCTTGGCCAATACCAGCAGTAGATCCCATGGAGGTGGAGGTCTTTGAAAAAGCGCCAGACCACCTTCTCATGTGCCACCTAATGCTTGCAAACCCGCACCCGGTAGGCAGAGATGGCTGTCAGGCGCACCTTAAGGGTCGTCGACCGAAGCCCTAGCTGGGAAAGTGATCACAGGTAGTCCAAAATGCTAGCCAATGGACAGGAAGAGGGGTCCAACCCCTTGTCCTCACACCAAATGGAGAATCTTTTCCATATAAAGGCAAAGCATTTCCTGGTCGACTCCATACGGGACGCCTCAACGACGTTGAGGACCACGTGGGAAAGACCCAAGGCCTGGAACTCTAGCCGCTCAGGAACCAGGCCGACAGGTGCAGGGATTGAAGGTCCAGATGGTGCACCTTCCCCTTGCTGACTGAGATCAGGTCTGGGTGGGCTGGAAACTGCCTCAGGAGCCTGGAGCTGAGGCTGAGGAGATCTAGGTACCAGAACTGGTGAGGCCAGTCTGGGGCTACTAGAATCACCTGTGCCTTGTCCCTCTTTGCCTTAAGAAGCACCTTGTAGATCAAGAGAAATGGAGGGAAGGTGTAGAAGAGGCCCGGGGTCCACGGCCTCGAGAAGGCAACCCCCTGTAGTGAGCCCTGCTGTCGGGGGCGGGCACGGAACAGCCTCAGCTTTGCATTCTCCATGGAGGTGAACAGGTTCACCTGAAGGGTTCCCCAGTGGGAGAACAGGTCTTGAACTACCTCCGGCAGGAGAGACCACTCGTGAGATGCAACACCTAACTGGCTGAGGGCATCGGCCAGACTGTTCAAGGCTCCTGCCACGTGGATGGCTAGGAGATCCGCCTCCAGGCTGATCACGAGAGACCAAATGCGGAGAGCTTCCTTGCACAGAGGCAAGGAGTGTGTCCCACCCTGACGGTTGAGATAGTACATGGTTGTGGTGTTGTCCGTCTGGACCTGAACCACCTGACCCCATACAAATGGAGCGAAGGCAGTGAGGGCTAGCCATACCACTCGAAGCTCCAGCAGGTTGATGTTGCATCAAGACTCCTGAGGGGACCAGAGGCCGTGGGCCCGGAGCACCCCCACATGGGCACCCCAACCCATCAAGGAGGTGTCGGTCGTAAGAATGACCATTGACTCGAAGCAGACAAATGGGATACCCTCCTGCAGATGAGCTGGGACGAGCCACCACTGCAGGCCATCCCACATCTTCTGGGTCACGGTTACTGGCTGGTCCAAAGGACTGGAGTGCTGAGACCACTGGCGGGCCAGCCCCCACTGCATGGGACGCATATGCCAGTGGGCTCAACAGACCACGCTGGTGCAAGCCACCACGAGACCCAGAAGGTGCAGGAAGTCCCAGGCAGGGCGCAACTGCCCAACCTGAAATAACTGGGCAAAGGAGGAAAGGACCTCGGCCCTGTCTGCCGGGAAGCCAGACTCTGGCTCGAAGAGAGTTGAGCTCTGCCCTGGTGAACTGAATCACCTGTGATGGCACGAGTTCCGATTTGGCCTCACTGATTAGGAGACCAATCTGAGAGCAGACCTGGAGGGCCAGCTCTCTAGACCGCTCCACCTCCAACCTGAAGGGGGCTGTTATCAGTCAGTCATCTAGGTAAAGGTACACCCGGACCCCTCGGCACTGCAGGAAAGCTGTCACCACTGCCATGCATTTGGTGAAGACCCTGGAAGCTGGAGAAAGACCGAAGGGTATGGCCCGGAACTCGTAGAGGGATCCCTCTGCTCTGAAGCAGAAGAATCACTAATGTGACAGACGGACTAAGATGTGAAAGAACGCATCCTGGAGATCCAGGAAGCAAAACCACACGCCTAGTTCCACGGATGGTATGATCTGAAACAGAGTGACCATCCTGAAGGTGTGCGGCCTTAGGAACTTGTTCAGGTCATGCAGATCGAGAATGGGGAGCAAGCCCTATGTCCGTTTTGGGACCAGGAAGTCCCTGGACACAAACCCTGAGCTTGGAGGAGGATCCGCCACCTCGCTGATCACCTCCTTTTGGAGGAGCAGAGCTATGTCGGCTCAACGAGCCGACAGAGAGGCTGCAGAACCAGTAGCTCCCGAGGGGCGACGGCTCGATAGGGAGGGGTCCACTCGAATTCCAGAGGCAGACCCCTGCCGACCACTTCCAGCATCCAACGATCCATGGTGATATCGGACCAGGTGGAAAGGAAGTGGCCGAGCCGTCTCCCATGGGGGACAAGGAGGAGTGAGGGGTCGGGGCGGCACCCCTCAACCCGTCACTGGGCAGGCTTGGAGAAAGGGCCGGCCGAGGAACCGCCTGGACCTTTCCCTCCAGGCTTCCCGTTGGAGGAAGCAGCAGGCTTGGCCTTGGGATGCCAAGCGTGAGCCTGCTGGCCCTGTTGCTGGTGCTGTTGGGCCGGACGTGCTGCAGGGGTGAAAGGGCTTACGCTGTTGCTGGCGGCCTTTGTCCTCCGGGGCAGACGTGACAGAGTCCAAGGTGGTGTTGGACTTCTCGATCCTCTGCAGATGGCCCTCCACCCCAGGCCCAAAAAAGTTGGTGCCCAAGAAGGGGACGTCTGCCAGCTTGTGCTGGGTATCTGCCGTGAAGGTGGAGAGCCGCAGCCAAGATCTGCGGCGCATGGCTATTGTGGCAGCTACTGACCAGGCACAAGAGTCTTTGATGTCCAGAGCAGTCTGGATCCTGCACCTGCTTGACCGTCATTTGAAGGTCAGCTGGGAGATGAGGAAGCACCTCATCCAGGGAGCCCATAAGGTATGTGAAAAGTGTGCCATCAGTAGAGCCGAGCTAGCCTGTCGAAGGCCTAGGGAGGAGGCAGCATAAACATTGTGCCCGGAGTAGTCCAGCTTTTTGGACTCCTCATCCGGGGGCTTCTCTATGTCCCTAGCATTTCCGGAGTGCCAGAAGACTATCGGTTACCAGTCCTTCAGCCAAAGGGTGCTCCGAAAAACTGGAGAGGGAACCGGTTGGGACTGCGTACTTGCGGGCCATCCTGGCCGAAGGCACAGGACAGGATGCAGGCCGCTGCCACAACTCCAAGGCCGGACCAACAATGGCCTCGGCCACAGGGAAGGCCTCTATGGGGGAATCCCCTCGGTCCAAAATCTCTGTGAGGGGATATCTGGTCTGGTCTGGTTCTGCACAGGTTCGAGCTGCATCCCAGTAGATTCTGAGATGAGCCGAAAAATACCCAGGAACAAGTATGGGCTCTCGTCCACCGACAGACCCCCGGAGGATTCCAGGTCGAGGGGCCTGGAATACAGGGAGGAGTCGTCAGACTCCGAGGAGTCCATGAACAGCTGCCGAGCGCTTAAGCCACCCTCCACTCACTGAGGCCGATCGGAGGTGAGGGTGACCGACAACCTGTGGGGCAAGCCTGACCCGACCGAGAATCCTTGGCCGGGGCCCCAGTCTTCGGTTGCGGGGGCGGTGATTCCATCTCAATGGGTGGAGCAGCCGGTTTCAGCCGAGCAATTGGTGCCGGAGTCAGCTCCTCAACCAAGGGGCCGATGGCGAGAGGTTGCTTCGGCCGTTCGGGCGACAGACACTTAATTGCCGGGGAAGGTGACAGAGTCGGCTTGCTGCTGGCCAATAAGAGCTGCGGCCACATCATATCCTCATAGCGCCGACACAACTGGTGCCGCAGCCTATCCTCCGAAGAGGATGAGCGGCAGTGCCACTTTCCGTGATGCCAGGACCAAGACCACTGATGTCAACAGGATTTACCCGACACGGAGGAGGACTGAGACCGAGACCGTCGGATTTGCCAATGGCGGTCAGAAGAGGGCACGGGGGAAACCCACTCATTTCCCGGTTCAGGGTCGTTGACCGGGGACTTCGGCTCGGGAGGCCGAGGCAAGTCCTCGGTAACCACCGGGGGAGTACCAGTGAAAGAGGGTTATCAGCTTCTCCACTCGACAACCCGTCCAACGGGTCGAGAAAAATCAGGACCGCATCAACAGGTAACTCGGCCGGCTGACCTGATGGGGACACCAAAAAGCCAGTGGTCTTAGCCGCAACCTCGACTGAAGTTGATAAAAAGACGCTCCAGGGAGCCAGGTCTCTCCCACTCCCATGAGCGTCGACAGTGGGACTTACCTTTCGGTTCCTTTTTCTTCGATCTACCATAGTAAGTCCCTCTGTGCCCCTCTCCCTTGGTGGAGAGGGACTGACAAAACTCCTTAAAGGAAGCAGTATAGGAGGAACCGAAGGAGAGTGGGACAAACGACGACGCCAAGGAAGATGAAGACGAGGCCTGGGCCGCCTCCTCCTCAAGGGCGATTAACTGCTCCAGCTGCTCCATGGAGCCTGCAGCTGCGGACACCGCCCAACGGGCCTCCATCGACTTCACTGGTGGAAAACGTTCTTCGGGGTGCCCCAGCAGAAGTCGGGCAGCGCAGTTTTCCAGAACCGAAGCCGAAAAGGACTTGCAGAGACTGCAGGCCTGCAGATCATGGGAAAGCTCCAAGCAGTAGACGCACGTGGCGTGCGGGTCAGTCAGAGACATCTTCTGCCCACAAGGGCACCGACAGAAGCCGGGAGTAGATTTTGAATCCATCGCAGCCGCGAAGGAAGAAGACTTGAGTCTCGTAAATTTTAAGACCATTTTCGGTAAAACTGTAGGTTTAGGATCCAGGCCTAAAGTCGCAAGAGCGCTAAGGAGGAAACCTGAGCTTCCAAGCGGTAAGGAAGCTCTGGCATCATGGGGTGGAGCCGAAGGTTTTACCTCCTGGGTGGATGGGAGGAGCCAGCTTGAAGACACTCCAGCCCATCTTAAAGTGGCAAGAAACCTGCCAGACAGTGTGGACTGAACATATTCACGTCCCTAGAACAGCAATTACATGTGTTTGTGAGCTATCTACAGAATAGTAACCCAAATTTAAAATTTACTGTAACTAGCAATGAATGAGAAATCAGCTATCTAGATTTACAGATTTTTGTGGATCACGACAACAAGCTGCAAACAGACCTGTTAAGGAAACCAACAGCCAAAAATTCTATTTTGCATTTTACTAACTGTCATCCATACCCATTGGCTGGAAAAAGTACAATTGCGTACCTATCATAACAATAGATCTTCGAGGGGATCTCTTGCAGCAGGTAATACTCTTGGGTCCTCGCCAGAGGGCGCTCTTCTGCACGTCAGCTTCTTCCAGCAGTCTTTGCCTAGGAGCCACCTACACAAATGACATCATCATACTGTGACTATAAAGGTGTGGGCGGCCCCAGGCATCCTCAGTTTCCTGCCAGCTTCAGTTTGCTAAGCGAGGACCAAGGGAGAAGTGAGATACCCTAGATGACCCCAATCTCGCTCCCCTTTTTTTGGAACAAAGAATACCTTCATTAGAGATGGAGGGGGAAGGAGGAAGGGATCGTACCTGCTGCAAGAGATCCTTACGAAGATCTACCATTACTTGCAGCAGGTACGATCCCTCCTCTCTTCCTCCACCTCTAATGAAGCTAGGAAGTGGAGATCACAGGTAGCCGCAGGCTCAAATGGTCGAAAGTCAATTTTTCCAGTAGAAAATTTAAATCCCATGGAGGAGCTGGTCTCTGACTAGGAGGTTTGAGATGCAGCACACCTTTAAGAAACATCTTTGCAAGATGGTCTTGGTAAATTAATCTTCCTTCCAAGGGTTCATGAAGGGCTGAAATACAGGCCAGATGAATCTTGATAGAGGAACAGCTCAAGCCTGATAAAGCGAGCGACGATAGGTAGTTTAGGACTGTAGTCAAAGGACATGAAAAAGGGTCCAAAGACTTGGAGGAGGCCCAAATGGAGAAACACTTCCATTTGGCAGTGTATGTTTGCCTGGTGGATGTTTTACGGGAAGCCAGTAGAAAATTAGCCACTGGAGAGCACACCTGGATCAGGGCTATGAAAGAGTCTTCAGGAGCCAGGCGTTAAGATGTAAGAATTTCAGGTTGGGTTGGAGTAAGGTGCCCCGATCCTGTGTCAAGAGGTCCGGTCTGATGGGCAGCAGAAGGGGTTCCACAACAGACAATTCTTGTAGGAGCAGGTGGGTACCAGACTTGATGAGGCCACAGAGGGGCTACTAGAATCATGTTGGCTGGTTCCAGCTGCAGTTTCAGTAGAGTTCGTAGTAGGACAGGGACGGGGAAGAATATAAGAAGAGTCATGTCCATGGTTGGGACAGGGCATCGAAAAACCATCCCTTTGTATTCAGGATTATGGAATAATATCTGAGGAGACAGTGATTTTCTGGGGATGCGAAGAGGTCTAGCTGCGGAGTCCCCCACATCTGAAAAATGTTCCACAGAACTTCACAATGGAGAATCCACTCGTGAATGGAAGTGTGTTGACTGATAAAGTCCACCAGGGTGTTGTGACGAGTGGATAGACGTACGGCTGTCAATGTCAATTGTTGTTGAAGAGGCTCTCCCCAGACTTTCAGTGTCTCCTTGCAGAGGCTGTGAGACTTTGTTCCTCATTTGTTCAGGTCATATACAACTGAGGTGTTGTCAGACTGAATTAGGAGAGGTCCTGGAGTTAACAGCTTAATCTGGTTCAAGGTCAGTTGGCATTCATCTGTATCCCCCTCCCCAGGGTCGCGCCTGAAAATAGGCAGGATTTGTCTAGTGCACTTACCTGGTCAACAAAAATGAAATAAAATAAAGAAATAAATAAAAATGGAATGTCTGGCGGGCGAGGTGTACTGCTCTCATTTCCAGTAAGCTGATGTGCAGATGGACGGAGTCTGGGGTCCACTGGCCTTGAGTTTTGTAAGGCCAGAGATGTGCACCTCAACCTTCTGGTGAAGTGTCGGTGATCAACGTCTGTTGGGGTGGCAGGGACTGGAAAGGCAACCTTGAGAAAGGTGGATGCAGTGGGTCCACCAGTTGAGGACAGCACAGAGGGCATGGGTAACCCGAATGCGGTTCTCAAAATCCCCTGATTTTTGATTCCATTGTTTTTGTAGGATCCACTGGACCAGCCTCATGTGTAGGTGTGCCTGAGCCACCGTAGGGATGGCTGCGGCCATGTGCCCTAAAAGGCATGATACTTGCCTGGCCGATATGGACTGTTCCCTCTGGAAGTGGGAAGCGAGAGATCAGATTTTTTCTTATTTGTCCATTGGAAGATATGGTCTTCCTGAGGTTGTGTCCAGGACGGCTTCAATATACTGGAGTCTCTGAGTCGGTTCTGCGCGAGATTTGGGTCAATTGACCATAATTCCCAGAGTTTGAAATAGGGTGAGGGTCCCATGCAGGGAAGAAAGCAGGGAAGACTTGGAGGCCGCTTTGATGAGCCAGTCATCTAAGTAAGGGAAGACGAAGTGTCCCTCTCTGCATCATGCTGCTGCCACCACCGCTAGGCATTTGGTGAAGACGCTTGGGGCAGACAAGAGTCCGAATGGGAGGACCAAAGATTGGTAATGATTTCTTAGCAAATGGAAATGGAGGAAGCGATAGTGGGTGGGGTGGACTGGAATATGTAAGCAGGCGTCTTTCATGTCCAGTGTACACAGCCAATCTCTTTTCTTTTTCTTTTTTTTGAAAGAGTATATTTTATTGAGGTTTATGCATAACAATAACATGCATGTTGAAAAACTAAGACATTTATAGACATTCGTGGTCTACAACAAACATTACAGAGTTAGATTAACAAGGTACAGTTCAAGCATGTTAAGTTTCTGCTGTGTTCTATTCATATGCCCTTGGTCTTGTTCAGGGTTCGGGTTCATCCGTACTTGTGTTAGCTCTTCTCCCTCTATGGTCCCGCCTCCTCTAGCCATTCATGGTAGGCAGTGGGTGTGGGGAATGGGAAGGGGGGGGAGCTGCGGGGTCAGTATGTTGTGATTTGGGATTATACGGGTTCAGAGGATCAGTAAGATTGCCTCCATTGGCCCCCATCTCCAACTGTATGTCTGTAGGGTATGTCTGGTGGAATGGATCATTTTTTTCCATACGGAGAGCCTCTAAGATGGCGTTATGCCATTCCTGGAGGGATGGGATGGCTTCATCCAGCCAGTGTGTTTTAGGATGACCTTTTTGGCCATAGCTGCTATCAGTGATAGATGTTGTACTCTGCTTCTTCCCAGTATATAAAGGTCTATCCTCAGCAGATATGCCTGGGGAGAGAAGGTACCTCCAGCCCCAGGATCGGGTCTATTCTATTTTGGATCTCTTCCCACAATGGGTAACTCTTGTGGCAATCCCATAGGATGTGTTTAAGGATTCCCACTGCTGTCTTGCACCTAGTGCAGGTGTCTGAGTCTAGTGTACCCATCCTGTGTAATTTGTGTGGTGTGTAGAATGCGTTGTGTAAGATTTTGTACTGCGTTAGACGGAGTCCATCAAATTTCAGGTATTTGTATATGCCTTCCCAAGCTTCTTTCCAGTAATCCCCATCCTCCACCATGGCAAACTCCTTGTTCCAGTACTTCCCTTCGGTTCCCTCAGGTGGGGTCAAGAGTTCCGAAAGAATCTTGTATACCCCGAGATCTGGTGGCTCTGTTCCGTCCTGGTCTGTAGCTTGTCCCAAGTTCCATAGCTATTGTTTTCCCAGGGCTTAGGACCCAGTGTATTGCCAAGCATGTGCTTGAGCTGCAAGTACAAGTATGCAGACATGCCAGTGTTGGGATATAACTGGAGAAATTGTGCATAGGAGAGGATATGGTTGTCTCTCCATAGGTTCCCCAATGTGAGGTGACCATTGCTTTTAGTCATGGCTTTCGGAATGGGACACCCTTGGATCTTAAAGTTCGGGTTGAGAATTAAGGATTGGGCTGGGTCATGCAAAGGTATGGTACCAAGTTTCTTGTTAAGGAGTCTGCTGGCCAAGGTAAAGGTGCCAATTGGCGTTTGTTTTAGGGCTTGTAGTAGTTTCCGAAAGAAGACAGAGAAGAGCCTAGGTGTCGATTTTGTTTGCCTGGCAGAGATCTAGTTCCATGAGTTTCCACTGGGATAAGTAGCCATTGGTCATCCCCACCGGGACCCCAGCTCTCTGCCATAGAAACTGGCTAGCATGAATAGACAGGTGGTATCTGCTGAAGTTGAGTAGCTGTAGGCCACCATCTTGTTTAGGGTATATGAGCACCCTGTGCGCTGTTCTGGGTTTTTTCCCTTCCCATATAAATGAGTCGATTGTTGCTTGGAGAACCAGCTCCATGTTATATATGCACCAGTCACACTCATGGGATAAATTATCCTGGGCAGGATGTTCATTTTTATTATGTTGATTCTTGCCCATAGAGTCAGCGGTAATGCCGTCCATCTGCTTAGGTCCTGCTTCACCTGGTGTAGCAGGGGATCTAGGTCCCAGGAGGATAACAGAGGTTTGCTCTTGTGGATACTGATGCCGAGGTACCTCAGTCCATCTTGCACCCATGCTCCCCCCTGTTGTAGGGCCACGGTTCTGTACATGGCATCATTTAGCGGCATTATATTTGTTTTGGAGAGGTTCAGGGTATATCTGGATACCTCCCCAAATTGCTTTATTAGTGATATAGCCTCCTGTACAGACTTCTGGGTCCTCCAGATGCAGGAGGATGTCGTCCGTATATGTGGAAACCTTGTACCTGATACTTCCTACCTGGACGCCTTTTATGTCCTGATTCAGAAGGTGGTGTCTGGTAAGCGGTTCAAGGTAGAGACTGAAAAGGTATGGTGACAGGGGCACCCTTGACAGGTCCCTCTTCGGAGTGGGAATGGGGTTGAGAGGATTCTGTTGCAGGAAATTCTGTCCGAGGGGTTGGAATACAGCAGGTGCACCCAGATGGTGAAATCGGTTGGGAACCCGAATTCCTCAAGCGTAGCATGTAGATATGACCATGAGACCTTATGAAAGGCCTTTCCGGCATTCAAAGACATCAGGACCGCCAGCAGGCCTGTGTCCCTCGCAGCTACCAGGATGTGTCCGAGCTTCCTCAGTTGATCCGTGACCAGCCTACCTTGGACAAAACCCACCAGTTTTGGGCCTATCAGGGAGTGCCAGACCTTCCCAATTGTGCTAGCCAGGACTCTGGGCAGTATTTTGATGTCTGTGTTAAGTAGGGAGATCAGTCTGTAGTTGCCCATCTGTTCAGGGTCCTTTTCCAGTTTGGGCAGAAGCATGATGAGGGCTTCCAGTAGTGTGTGGTCTAGTTCTCCCTCCTTATTTCAGCTGCTGAACAGTGCAGTCAGTTGAGGGGCTGCAAGATCTATCGTGGCCTTGTAGAAATTCGCTGAGAAGCCATCCAGCCCTGGGTCCTTGTCCGAGGCCATGCTTTTTAATCGCCTCTCGTACCTCTGACTCAGATATGTTGCGGGCTATGCTCTGAGACTGTTCAGCACTCAGGCATGGTAACTGTGCCTTGGTAAAGAATTATTGTATTTGCTCCTTTTCCACTGGGGAGTCCTCCCTGTATAGGTTTTCGTAGCAGGCTTGGAAGACCTTGACTATGTCGGGAGGGTTTGTTAGGGGGGGTGTCCACGGGGAAGTCAGATCAGCTGAATTGCCTTCTTGGCTTCCCACTGTCTGACTGAGATTGCTAGGAGTCTGTCCGCCTTGTCCCCCTGGTCTATGTACCTTGTTCTGGTTTGCAGGATGGTGAATTCTGTTTGTTCCCTGAGTAGCTCTGCATATCTAGCCCTCTTCACATTTAGGCAGATCCAATTTTCCGGGGGGGGACATTTTCTGGAGAGGCTAGTCTCCAATGACCCTGTCTTTTGGAGTAGCGCCAGGGGGTGTTTTGTGGGTGGAGAACCCTCCAGACATCACAGAGGCTCAGGGTATGTTGGAGTTCTTTGGCTCCTCTTTGACTGGAGGAGAGACCTTTGTGGGCCACTCCTGATCTGTACATTTCATTGTTCGGGACTACATTCCAGTCTCCTCCTATTATTGTCGGTAGGTTGCCTAGTGCTACTATTTGATTAAGTTAGGCCCATAAACAAGTGCGGCTCCTCCAAATTGGGGCCGTATATGAACGCCAGAATAAACTCCTTTTGGTCTAACAGTCCCTTTACTATAATGTGTCTTCCCTCAGGGTCACTTATTACCACTGTGGGAAAGAACTGGAGGCTATGTCTCACCAGTATTGCTACTCCGGCTCTTCTAGGGTCAGACCATGCCACTAGAACTTGTCCCACCCACTCCCTCCTCCATAGGTTAGCCTTGTCTGTTGTGTGTGTTTCTTGTAGGACAGCAATGTTGGTGCCGAGGGACTGAAGGTGACTGATAATTAGGCATCTCTTCTGAGCTGTTTGCCCCCTTTGATGTTCCATGAGTGGAACCTGATAGGCATGCTAGTCATATGGGAGGAGGGTGTCATGTGGATGTTGGCCCGTGGTATGTTTTTGGGGGGTTGGGTCTAGGTGGGTTCTGTTCTGTTGCAGGAACAGCTATGGATACGACCCGTCCACAGAAGGTGGAAGGCAAAACTCTGTCGGGACCTGTAATAACCATGGTAACTACAAACCTTTGATCTGTAGCCAATAAACACAGAGACAATTAACATACTTCACTACTAAATACAAAACTAACCTGTACTAGTTTAATACTTGCAGTTAGGGGCATTGCTTTAATTGAGGACCTGCGCAGGGAATGGACCTTGGCTCTCTTGCGGGGGGTGCCAATGATTCCATGCCACATAGTTCGGTAAGCCAGGTCTGTTAGTGGTCCAATCCACCACTCCTGATTGTCTGTTATCTTTGTTAATTTATTTTATTTCATTCCAGCCATAACTATACTGGGAGGGTTGTTGTGGCCCTCCTGACTGCCTACTCTGTTCCCCTTCCTATAATGCCCTTTCTATGTCTTGCATGCTGTTTGATATGTGGGGGCTTTCCTTCCCTATGCATCTCGCCCCTAGTTTTGGTCCTCACCATCCGGGTTGTTATCCCCCATTGGGTGGTGTCTGTGTTGTGATGCCTTCCCCTACCCCTGCGTGCCCAGAAATCCTTGTGGAGCCCTGCTCCTGTCTTTAACCCCTCGGTCCAGGTGTCCTGTCAGGTGCCTTGATGCACTGGGGGCCTCCTTCTCAGGTAGTATCATGACTGCATCACCCATTCCATTGATGGTCCCTGGTGGTTCTGTTTGCCCTTCCCTTGTAGTACTGCCCAGCTTCTCTGGCACTCCACTACCCCTGTCCCCGCCCGGTTCCCTGGTTCTACAGACACTGGGACTTATGAGTTTCCTTCCAACCCCTGATTCAGAGGTGTTGGGCAGAGGGACTGTAACTGGGGTCTTGAGGCACTTCCCTTCCACTCTTGCCCGCACCTGGTATAATATCCCCGTGTGTAGTCTAGTATTTCCTTGGGCACCCCTTCCCTCCACTAGTCAACCTCTTGAAGGCCCTAGCTACAGATGCTCCTTTCTCCCTCGATGTTGCGGATCCCCCCCCCCCCACCGTGATGGTCTCGAGGCGGGTCTCTCGTGCCTCCCTGCTCCGGGTATGTTATTGTCAGCTGGGCTGGGTGCCATCGGCAATTATCCCCCCCCCCCATGTCTGTCCTAAAATAGTCCGCTACTTATCTGCGCTCTTTCTGGCGGTCAGTCCAGACCCTTGGTGTAAATATCAGCACTTTTCTAGTGAGTCTCCTCCTATCCTTGGAACGTTAGCATTTGTCCATGTCCAGGTACCCACTAGCTCCTTAAGCATACAGATGTAACCCCTCCCATACCTTGTGTATCGATCTGCTATGCTTCTTTTTGCATTTTGCCAAATGTCAGCACTATCCCTCTGTGGTGGAACCTCCCGCAGCCCGCATCAACCAGCCCCTTAGAAGGCCCTGTGGTATCCAGCCTGATGGATGATCGGTGCATGCTTCCTATCTTGAGTCAGGTAGTGTCCTAGGCTCTCGCCCCACTGCACCATTTAGTGCCTCAGGCTGGAGAGTAACCTTGATCGTGGAGGGTCACAGGCCTCAGCAAGTGTTCCCTGAGGCGTGGCATGCACTGAGAGAGACTGCCCACTGTACACCAGATCCCGAACCCAGGTATTCCCATCCCTTATTGTGCCCAACAAGTCGACAGCATACCAACTCAGAAGTATGCGGAGGCACTGTAGGTAAGATTTGGGCTATTTCTCAAGCAAGAGATCTGCTGGTCAGCTAGTTGCTAACTGCTAGGGCTACTTGTGTTAGTGTATGTCCCACCAAGACTGGGCTGCCTGTTTGTCGTTTCTTTGGGATGCCCCCCCCCGGTTCAGCGCACTGTGACCTCTCTCTAAGGTCCCCACAGTTGGCCAAGTCTGTGCATCAGGCAGGTGGTATTTGGCCTCCTGATCTGAGGCTTCGGTTATCTCCCCCCCCCCCCCCACAGGCTCTCAGAGCCAGTCGGGGTCCCTGCACCAGCTGCGGCTTTCCAGGAGTAGCCTCAGGCTCCCTCTGTTCCTGGGTCCCCTATGAGGTTTGTTTTCGGCCACTGATCCCTGTACTAAGGTGTTATGGGCAGGGGGCCGTCTTGCGCCCCTCTTACTTTTTCTTAGCTCTGTTCACAATGTTACCTTATGTGCCGCTGCATAGGTTCATTAGCCGCATTGATATAGTAACCTGGAAATCAAACCCAGTCTGTCCCCTCTGAGCTGCCCCACAATCTCCCTGCTCTCCCTCCCCGCAACGCGTTTCTTCTTGGTTGTCTCAAAGTCATCTGTCCCTTAAACCTTGGTTGGGCTTACTCTCGGGGCGACCACGGAGACAGTTTCACTCCTGCCCGAGCGTACTTACTGATAGTGGTTTGAAGTGTTCGGTCTAGCAGTGGATGTTCTGGGGACCTCCTGCACAGCCCTAAAGAGAGTCATTTCTGGGCATACCTGATGTCCTTGCTTCGTCCGATATTGTTCTCTGTGTTTCTGCATACTGGTATGGGAGGGAAGGTGGTCAGATGTCACTGCCCAGTGGTGTACAGTGCTTGTCATTTGGCCGCTGGCAAGAAAAGAAGATCTGGCTGGATAAAGGGCAATAAAAGAGGGGGCTCTGGCATAGCCCAGGGCTGGCGGCCATACTGATTTCGAGAGAAAGCCAGTTAGTGAGTGGCTAAAAGTTTTATTCCTGGAGTTCTGTGAGGTGTGATGCACCATACTCTGTTGTGTTCACCACTGGCAAAATGCAAGGGGAGTCCATCAATGTGAAAGGCGTACGAGTGATCAGCTTCTGTATCCATCCGCCCCATGTTAGCTGTTGGTTTTAGGTTGGGTTTCTTTGTATTGTTTGCTAGTGACCTGATCCAATTTTATCTGGGATAGCAGCTTAGGCAGTTTTCTTATGGCTGAGGTAGCAGAATCTAATTATTTTGACCCCTGTCGAGTTTGCACTATTAAGTAGGCCTTGTACAGCATTCTGCATCTCACATCAGCTTTCTGTAAAGCCTTTTTGATAGGTTTAAATTCCAGTTGCTTGTCCCGCACCCTTGGTGTCGCATCTGTAAAGATGAAAACTCTGTGGCCATACCAGTGTAGTTCTCCCTTGAGTCGAGCTTGTTCCTGGATGTGCCTTTTCTCTCTAAAGCTTAGGCAACGGACAATAATGGCCCGTGGCTTGTCCATCAGACGTTGGGAAGACCTGAAGGATCGATGGGCACTCTCTATTGAATAAGTTGTACCAGTTTCTGGGGGACTCGCCACTTGTTGCAGGAATTTCTTTATGAAGAGAAGTATATATTTTTGCCTTCCAACTTTTCGAGTATCCCAACCAGGACCAGGTTAATTTTCCATAGCCTTGCTTCTTGTTCGTCAGCTTTGTCTTCCAGCTTTTCCACTTTTTTCTGTAGCTCTTTAAGCTATCTGTTCTCTTTCTGTTGTATATCCTGTACAAAGCTGATGCGCGCCTCTGCATCCCTAACCTTCTTATTCAGCACTTCCAGCGTCGGCTTGATGGTTTTGATCTGGTTACCGGTCTCCAGTACAGAAAGTTTGATTGTGGTCAAATCTGCGATCAGTGCCTCCAATCTGTCCAGGGGCAATTCGATGGTGCTGTGTTTCACCGGTGAGTGCGGATCTGGTCCCAGCTTGGGTTGTTTGCTGGCGCTCTGGAATCCTCTGCTGTAATTACAGCTATTTCCATAGCCTCCTGACCATCAATGGTTCACATTTCCTTCCTGTGCCACAAATCAGTGAGGTGGTAGCTTCATACATGATATAGAGTTACTTTGGCCTGCACACACTTCGATTTTTGGCTTAAATGGATGTTTTTCTGTCCCTGAGTAGCGGAGCTGTGGAGAAGGCGACTTAGCTCGTCGAATGCATCACATGGCTAGCCAATCTCCATTCTTTAGTATGGGCAAGATGAATGTCAGAGCGACCATCCAAAACCTTTTGTATTGAATGTATAGCTTTAGACATCCGAGGTCTAAAAACAGGTCTCGGATCCCCTATCCCCTGTGCATTTGAGCACCAGAAAAAAATGGGAGTAAAATTTCCGATGTTTTAGTGGAGGAACAGAGTAGACAGCGACCTTCTGTAGGAGCACTTGAAGTTCCTCCTGAAGGATGGGGATATGGTCCCTGGGGTAAGAGACCGAGTGGAGAGGGTGAGGGGGTGGCATGGAGGTGAGCTTCAAGGTGTGTCCTACCCTGATGATCTGAAGCACCCACTCATTCGATGTGATCACTTGCCAGGCCTCTACATGATGGGCAAAGTGACCACACACAGCTTCCAAGGCCGGGACAAGGAAGTTGGGGCAAAGCCCTGGAAGGTCAGACAGCAGAGGGCTGGCCGGCCCAGCCTGGAAGGTTGGGTCGGGAAACTTTATAAGTAGGGGTAGTTGTTCTGGAGGACGAATGGGAACGTCCACAGGAACGGCCCCCTATAAATCCCTCGGTGCTTCCCACCTCTTTTGTATTGGAAAGACTGTTAGGAGCGAAAAATGGGTGGATGGTTGGATAGAGTGGTACATGCCATGCACAGTACGCAAGGTTCTCCACAATGACTGGAGGTCATCTAGGAGTGTTTGGGTTCCAGGGCCAAATAGTTTTGAGTCACTGAAAGGTGAATTCACAATTTTTTGTTGAATATCCAGGGTGAATCCTGAAACCCGGAGCCATGCATGCCTTCTCCAAGTTATACCCATGGTCAAAGTTTGGGCAGAGGTGTCCATGGCATCATAGCCTGAGCAGAGGAGATGCCTAGAGATGTAATTTCCAGTTGAAATAGTGTTCAACAGTTGATCCCATTCCGGTGAGGGGGGAAGCCTGTTGACAATGTCCATGGCAGAGGACCAGAGCGTGCATTGGTACTTAACCATGTGACCCATGTAATTCAGGATTCTCAGATTCTTGGTACCTGCCTGATGCACCTTTTTTCCCCAGATAATCAATACAGTGGGAGTCTTTGTCAGGAGGTAGAGAGTCCATGTGTTTTTGGGCTCTTAGTTTGATCATGAGCAGCATTAATCACAATAGAATCAGCTTCTGGAGTGGCAGAAAAAGAAGGGGTAGTCCATGGGTGCCCGATAGAGGTGATCAGCCTTCCTTGGAATGGCAGGCACTGCTGAAGGTTGGTTCCAAGCTGAAAGAATAGCATTTTGGTATGTTTGTATGAGGGGAGGGACAACCACCACTGGCTCCTCAGGGAGTTCCAGGTAATCTGCCATATCTCCCCTTTGTTTGTCTTGTTCTGTCATTAAGAAACCCATAACCTTCTGGATCTGGGCCATCATGTTGTGGAAGGAAGGGTCGTCTGGAGGAGAGGCAGCCGCCTGACGAGCAGCATCCTCATATAGGGATGACAAAGTAGAGGCCTCAGAAGGTGGGTGAGGATCATTCTCCTAGGGAAGGAAGAGTTCCTCATCCTCTAGGTAGTACTCCTCATAGAAACGGGGAGAAGCTTCTAAAGAGGAATCCCTATCCCCTTGAAAGCATTTTTCAGGAGGAGAATAAGAATGGGAAGATCATCTCCTGTCCCTAGGTGTAGAGGGTTTAGAGACTCTCATCACTTGTAGGACTGTCTAAACGACAGTGGCCACGTCCACTGAAGAGGGAATGGAGGCAGGAGGATGTTGCCTTTGTGATACTAAAGGAATAAGAGAAGAGGTGGGATGTGGTAAGTGTAAAGGAGGGGATCCTGGAGTGTAGGTGCTAGGATCCTTGGATCTCTCAGCCTGGCCTCTATAAGAAATAGGCTGTGATGGAGGTATTTTAGGAATCACCGTCAATGAAAAACCATCATCCCGTATAACATAGCCTGGGCCCGTCGTCGATGGGGAAGTAAAGGGAGAGAAAGGAAAATGCCAAAAGACGGCAGTCATCAACGATCCCGGTGGAATTTGAGGGGTCGATGAGCAATCCTTTGTATAAGGTTCAACAGAAACCGCTGAAAGTGCGCTGGAAAGTGCCGTCGACAAAGTAGGAAGCATAGTCGATGAAGAAGCGGTTCTGAAAGGCATCGTCGGAGGATCACCGGTCACGGTTGCCATCAACGAACATCTGTCAGATGACGATTAGGAGGATTTCTCCTTGTCTTTATGTTTTTTGTGAGATGACGTCGACGTGGGGTCCTTGGGATGGGCCCCTTTTTCAGAAGAGCTATTTTTTATTCTATTAAATGGGTCTCCATCTCCTGTAAGCGTCGATGCCTGGTTGCCTGATTGAACTCCTGGCAGTGCTGGCAGGAGATGATGTCGTGTGTGGCTCCCAGACACCTAACGCAGGCAGAGTGGTTATCGTAGCGGTAGAGCTTTCTACCGCAACCACACATGCGAAAAAGTGAATTGCTTGAAGAGTCTTCTGACATTCGTCGATGGTGGTGGAAACGGAAGAAAAAAACATTTCCAGTTCAGGTTCTTGTTGATGGACTGCTACACAGACAGAATAAACGCTACGTGCGAGTTGAAGGCAGCGGGAAAAAGAACTGAGGATGCCTGGGGCCGCCCACACCTTTATAGTCACAGGATAATGATGTAATTTGTGTGGGTGGCCCCTAGGCAAAGACTGCTGAAAGAAGCTGATGTGCAGAAGAGCGTCCTCTGGTGAGGACCCAAGAGTATTACCTGCTGCAAGAGATGACCCTCGAGGAAGATCACAGAATACTCACCTGTAACAGTAGTTCTAGGAGTGGTATACGGACGCTATCAACACTTTCTGGCAGTGTCCTTTCCCTTTAAGATGTGCCAGAAAAGTCTTCAAGCTGGCTCCTCCCACCCACCCAGGTGGTAACTCCCTCGGCTCTGCCCCATGATGCCAGCTCTTGCCCGCTGGAAGCAGAGTGTGTGCGCCGAAGCTGGGGAGGTCGGGTGGGTCCGTGTGGATGGACATCATATACCACTCAGTCTAGGAGTATGGGGAACAAAGGGGTGGAACTACAGTCTGTCCTGGAGGAGGAGGGAGTGGATTTGGCAGCTATAACCGAGACATGGGCCACCCAAATCCACGACTGGGACATGACAGTTCCTGGGTACAGATTACACCAGAAGGATAGGGAAAAGGGGAAGGGGAGAGGGGGTGTGGCACTGTATGTAAAGGAGGGATTAAAATGTGTAAGGGAGGGAGAGAGAGGAGGGAGATACAGAAGCACTGTGGGTGCAACTACAGGATCCCAAAAATAGATCACCAAGACTGGGGGTGGTGTACAGGCCACCCTCTCAATCTGAAGGGATGGAGAGGGTACTGGCAGAACAGATCAGGAGGAACTGCAGGAAGGGGGGAGATGGTGATAGTAGGGGACTTCAACCTGCCGGAAGTGGAGTGGGACACACCTACCACAAAGAACAGAAGGGAGCATGTAATGCTAGACACCTTCCAGAAAAGCTTTCTAGTACAGTTGGTCAAGGAACCAACTAGGGAAAGGAACACTCTTGACCTCATACCTACAAACGGGGAGTGGGTGAGGGATGTCGGGGTGGAGGAACCACTGGGAGGGGTGACCACAGAATAGTATGGTCACAGTTACAGATGGCTAAAGATAGGGGGGAATCTGGAACAAGGGTGCTAGATTTCAAGAATGCCAACTTTAAGATGATGAGGGAAGTGGTACAGTGGTTCCTTTGCAAAATTCAGCTGGGTATGGACACACAACAAAGGTGGGAACTGATAAGACAGGAGATAGTAGAGGCAACAGAAACTTGGTGTAGGGCCCAGACTAAGAAGGCTAGGGGAAAGAAACCCAGCTGGATAAGCAAAAGGGTGTTTGGGTGAGGCGGAAAAGGGCAGCTTACAGGAGATGCAGAAAATCTGGGAGGATGGAGGAATAGCTGCAAGAAGCAAAGGAAGTGACCAGGGGGGTAAAGGCAGCCAAGGCCGCAAGAGAACTCAGGCTAGCGCAGGGCATTAAAAAAAAAAAAAAAAAAAAAGAGGAACAAAAACTTCTTAAAGTACATCACGGAGAAAAGAAGCTGTAAGGACCAAACTGTAAGAATTAAGAAGCGGGGGATGGGTGGAAGTGCTCAATGACTACTTCTGTTCAGTCTTTACAAAAGAAAGGGAGGGGACGCTACCCATAGTAGGAGGGAGGACAGAAACAGATGGGGGGTGACGGACAGAGAAATCACAGTGGGGAGGGTGTCGGAGGGATTGAGGGCACTGAGGGTGGACAAGGCACCAGGACTGGATGGAGTACATCCAAGAGTGCTGAAGAAGCTGGCAGAGGTCCTGGCAGGACCCTTGGCAGAATTATTTAATTCATCTCTAGACACAGGATGCATACCCCATGTCTGTAGACTGACTCACATGGTTCCCTTACACAAGAGTGGACCCAAGGACGAACCGGGGAGCTATAGGTCAGTAAGTCTAACATCTATAGTGAGGAAGCTAATGGGGACCATCCTAAAGGAGAGGCTAGTGGCACTACTGCAGGTGATGGGGGGGGCAGGACGGGAGGCAGCATGGCTTTGTCAAGGGCAGGCCATGCCAGACCAACCTGGTGGAATACTAGGACTGGGTGACTAGGCAAACTGACGGGGGCCATGTGGTGGATGTCCTGTACCTAGACTTCAGTAAGGCCTTCGATTCAGTACTGCATGGGAGACTTGAAAGCACGCTACGGGGTACGGGGAAGAGCAAAATTGGTGGGGTGGAGAACTGGTTAAAAGATAGGCAGCAGAGGGTGGTGGTAGGTGGGGAATACTCATCCCCTAAGCCTGTGACAAGCGGTGTTCCACAGGGGTCAGTGTTGGGCCCAGTGCTGTCTGGCATATTTATTGCAGACATCTTGGAGGGCATCAGCAGCAAAATCAGTCTATTTGTGAATGACACCAAGATGGGAGCAGTGGCGGACGACCAGGTTGGATGGCGGGGTCTACAGGAGAATCTGGCAAGGCTAGAGGCATGGTTTGACAGATGGCAGCTGGGGTTCAATGCAAAAAAATGCAAGGTACTGCACTTCAGAACAAAAAAAAAAATCAGAGGAGACGCTACCATCTGGGGGCGGGGTTACCATCTGGGAGGGTGTGGTGGCTGGAGGTAACAGAAGAGAAGGATCTGGGGATGCTCATCACGGGAGCAATGAACAATTCAGCGCAATGCAGAAAGGCAGCAGCAATGGCCAACAAAATGCTGGGGTGTATTACAAGGGGCATTACCTCAAGGAGAAGAGAGGTTATTCTACCATTATACAGATTGTTGGTTAGACCCCACCTGGAATACTGCGTGCAATACTGGTGCCCCTACCTACAAAAGGACATTAGGCTGCTGAAGGGGTTACAGCGTAGGGCAATGAAGATGATTCAGGACCTGGGAGAATTGCCATATGAGGCCAGACTAAGAGTTAAACATGTACACACTGGAGGAGAGGAGGGACAGGGCGGACATGATTGAGACCTTCAAATACATGTAGGGGATAATCAAAACAGACACAGAAGGTCTATTCAGAAGGAGGGTGGGGAAAGACACTAGGGGCCATGACATGAGATTGGAGTGGGGTAGATTCAGGAGGGAGGTGAGGAGGCATTTCTTTACGGAGAGAGTGGTGGCAAAGTGGAACACACTACCAGCTGAGGTGGTGACATGTAACACAGTGGAATGCTTCAAAAAAGGGGTGGGACAGGGCAAAGGTGAGGGGAGCTGCTGAATAGCTGGCTAGCTGCAATCTCGAGCAGCCTACATAGACCAAGATGACCTTTTGCTGTTGGCAACTTTCGTATGTTCACTCCTAGAACTACTGCTACAGGTGAGTAAACTGCATTTCTAGGGACGTGGTTATGATGTTCTACCCACAATTTCTGGCAGACTCCTAGCAGTTTTCCGGGAGGAGGGAGGCAAAGTGCACACCCCCTATTTAGGGAACAGAGATTGGAAAACTAAGGCCCCAAAACCAGATTCCCAGCATGCCTCTAGGTCAATGTGGTAAAGGAAAATGAAGGTGTGTGCTGATCTCCAGGTTGCAGCCCTGCAGATTTCCTGGATAGGGACATCCCTGGAAGCAGTCACAGATGCATCGGTATGGTGGGTGGAATGAACCCTTAGTCCTCTGGGAGGCTTCCAAAGCAAACAAAGTGGGAAACCACTTATAGAGGTCAGCACAATTTAAAGAAAAATGGACACATAGTTAACAATGTAACCATTTATTAGAAAAAATGCAACATCAAAAGCTCTAAGGGGGGTAACTCCTCTCACCCCAAACTCAGTCCCTCAGCCGTTCTTAGTTGGTAAAGCTGGTAGATTAGTGCCGGTGTCTAAAAGCAGTGCTGGTGCCAAAACAAATCCATCATCTCCTCGGTGCAACAATATTGCAGATTAAAGTGCAAGAAACGCCGCTTGGCAATAATTTACACTAAAGTGCATATGCACATAGCAGCAGAGGCCCTTGCGAGGGGAAAAAAGGCACCAAATAGCAGCTTACAAGATGCCTGAAACGGACGAGAGACACGGCAGTGTGAACCCGGAAGCTACATCATACCCCTCATACACCTTTATAGGCAGAATATAAAGTGCTGGTGCATAAAAGATGTGCCCAAAAATGCAGAGTTCAAAAATGTGCAACAAAACACTTATATACCAGACAGACATATATTAAAATATGAAACACACACACACACACACACACACACACACACACACAGCCAAAGCAAAAACATTAGAGCATACTTTTCAAACATATTTTTTCAGGCATATAGTTCAGAAAACCTAGAGGCAGAGCACAGCCAGTCCAACCTCTATATGGGTAGAGCACGACAAGTCTAACCCATATTATAATCAAATAAATGCAGGCAGAGATGGAAAGTCATGACTTTCCAGCTCTGTCTCCATTTATTTGATTATAATATGGGTTACTCTGCCCATATAGAGGTTAGACTTGCCATGGTCTGCCTCTAAGTTTACTGAACTGTATGTCTGAAAAATATGTTTGAAAAATATACTCATGTTTTTGCTTTGGCAGCAGTGTGTCTCTCATATTTTAATATATGTCTGTCTGGTATATAAGTGTTTTGTTGCACATTTGTGAACACTGCATTTTTGGTCACACCTTTTATGCACCAGCACTTTAAAATCCGCCTATAAAGGTGTATGATATAGCATGCTCTGATGATGCCCTAGTAGGTCGATACGTAAGCGTGCTTCCAGGTTCACACTGCCGTGTCTCTTGGCCATTTCAGGCGTCTTGTATGCTGCTATTTGGTGCTTTTTTTTCCCTTCTTAAGGGCCTCTGCTGCTATGTGCACAAGCACTTTAGTGTATATTATTGCCAAGTGGCGTTTCTTGCACTTTAATCTGCAATACTGTTGCACCGAGGAGATGATGGATTTGTTTTGGCACAAGCACTGCTTTTAGACGCCGGCACTAATCTACCAACTCTACCAACTAAGAATGGCTGAGGGACAGAGTTTGGGGCGAGAGAGGAGTTGCCCTCCTCAGCGTTTATGTTGCATTTTTTTCTAATAAAAAATGGTTACATTGTTAATTATGTGTCCATTTTTCTTTAAATTGTGCTGACCTCAATAACTGGTTTCCCACTTTGTTTGGTTTGGAAGAGAATTGTTCGTCTCTGAGGTATATGTGCACATGCTCCTTTTTATAGTATAAGCGCAGCCCCCCCTTTTGCTCCTATGTAGGGGAGTTTTGGGCATAGTAGCCCTCCGGGAGGCTCCCTACCTGACAACCTGTAGCACAGATCAATGCAGGATGTGATCCACCTGCCAATTGTCCGCTTGGTTGCAGGTCTGCCAGGTGCGGCTTCAATGTAAATGACAAAACAGATGGCAAACCTCTCCCCGAACTCCAGCCATGCACTCTCTGCAATAAGCGAGTGCTCGTCTCAGGTCCAGAGTATGGAGACTGTGCTCGGCCTCCAAGGTGTGACTGTGAAGTACTCTAGGATATTAATCACCTGGTTAAGGTGAAACTCCAACAACCTTCGGGAGGAGTTTCAGGCTGGGGCGCAGGACAATCTTGTCCCTGTGGAAGACCAGGTAAGGAGACTCCACCAAAAGCGCTTGGAGCTCCTCAATCCTTCTGGCTGACGTGACAGCCACCAAGAAGGCGGTCTTCCACAACAGGTGAGACATCTGACACCTGTGCATCTGTTCGAATGGCTTGCCCCTTGTGCGTTGCCAAAACCAGCAACAAGTCCCACGGTGGTAGTGGTTCACGCACCGGAGGGGAAATGTGGTCAAGGCCTCTGAAGAAGCACCAGACCACCTTCTCCTGCACCGACTGCTGTCCGGCCTGTGCCCGGTAAGCAGAGATGGCTGCCAGGTGCACCTTAAGGGTCGTTGACCGAAGGCCCAACAGAGAGGTACCAAAGGTAATCAAGGATGCTAGCCACTGGACAGCACAAAGGGTCCAATCCATTGCCCTGACACCAAATGAAGAATCTCTTCCATTTCAAAGCATAGCACTTCCTGGTCGACTCCTTCCGAGATGCCTGCACAACGGTGAAGACATCATCAGCGAGACCCAACGTCTGGAACACTAGCCATTCAGGAACCAGGCAGTCAGGTGCAGGGATTGAAGGTCCAGGTGAAGTACCTTCTCCTGATTGGTGGAAAGCAGGTCCAGGCGTAGGGGAAGATGCCTCAGGAGCCTGCTGCTAAGGCTGAGGAGATCGGGGTCCAGAACTCACATGGCCAGTCTGAAGCCACCAGGATCACCTGTGCCTTGTCCCTCCTAGCCTTGAGAAGCACCTTGTAGATCAAGAGAAGTGGAGGGAAGGCATAAGAGAGGCCTGGTGTCCAGGGCCTGCTGGGGGGGGCGGCAGGCACAAAACAGCCACAGCTTTGCTTTCTCCCTGGAGGTGAACAGGTCAACCTAAGGGGTGCCCTACTGGGAGAACAGACTGTGAACTACCTCTGGGTGGAGAAACCACTCATGAGATGCCTCGCCCACCGACAGAGAGCATCCACCAGCTGACTGGAGACTCCTGCCATATGGATGGCCAGGAGATCCACCTCCAGGCTGCGCACGAGGGTCCAGACACAGAGAGCTTCCTTGCACAAAGGCAGGGAGTGCGTCCCACCCTGTTTCTTGAGGGAGTACATGGTCGTGGTGTTGTCCATCTGGACTTGGACCACTTGAACCCGAATGTGTGGAGTAACTGCAGTCAGCACCAGTCAAACTGGAGGGTCCAGAGCCCGTGAACTCTGTGTTTCCCCAGGTGGGCGCCTAGCCCATGAGAGATGCATCGGTCATCAGGATGATCGATGGCTCTGGGCGTACAAACGGGATCCCTTCTTGCAAATGCGCCCTGGACCAACCACCATTGGATGGCATCCCACATCCGTTGGGTCACCATGACCGGTTGGCCAAAATGTCCCTTGCGTTGACACCACTGGCTGGCCAACTCCACTGCAGGGAGTGCATTCTCCAGCAGGCCCAATCGATCACACTGGTACAGGCCGCCATGTAGCTCAGGCGCAATTAGTCCCAGACAGGGTGCAATTACCCAACCCAAAATGATCGGGAAAAGGAGGAGTCAGCCTCCACCCTGTCCGCCAGGAGCTGGGCTTTGGCTCTGCAAGAGTCGAGCTCCACCCTGATGAAGTCGATCACTTGCAAGGCTACGAGTTCTGACTTGGCCCAGTTAACCAGGAGGCCAAGTCTAATGCAGGTCTGGAGGGCCAGGTACTGGACCACTACACCTACTGCCTGGAGGGACCTGCTATCAACCAGTCATCCAAGTAGGGATAAACCCGGACCCCTCGGTGCTTCAGGTAATCTGCCACCACTGCAATGCACTTTGTGAAAACCCTGGGGGCAGAGGAGAGGCCGGCCGAAGGGCATGGCCTGAACTCGTAGAGGGTTCCCTCAGCTTGAAAGCAGAGGAACCTTCAGCAAGACGGACAAATCAGGACGAGAAAGAATGGGTCCTGAAGATCCATGGAGCAAAACCACATGTTTTGCACTAGAGATGATATGACCTGAGACATAGTTGCCATCCTGAAGGTGCGCGACCCGAGGAACTTGTTCAGGTCGTGCAGATCTAGAATAGGGCACCAGCCCCTCATCCGCTTTGGCACCAGGAAGTACCTGGAGACAAACCCTGGGTGTTCCGGAGGATCTGCGACAGGAACCATGACCTCCTTGCACAGGAGTTGCGCTATGTCATCTCTGAGAGTTGACAGCAAGTCTGTGGAATCCAAGTCCTCTCGTGGGGCGTGTGGGCTTGGCAAAAGGGTACTGCTCGAACTCTAGAGGCAGACCCCACCCACCACTTCTTGAACCCACCTATCCATGGTGACAGTGGACCAGGCAAAAAGAAAGTGGTGGAGCTGGCCCCCACGTAAGGACCCAGGGGATGCGTGAATGGCATGAGGGAGGCACCCCTCATTCTGTCACTGCAGGCTTGAAGGGGGGGGGCCCTGCTGAGGGGCCACCAGAGCCTCTCCCTCCTAGCTTACAGACAGCTGAGGCCACCAAGCCTGAGCCTGCTGGCCAGCCAGTTGCTGGGCTGGCTTGGCCACAGGAGTGAAGGTGGACCGAAAGGGCTCCCGTTTCTGATACTGCTTGGAACTCTTGGGGTCCTTCTGGGCAGATGCTACGGAGTCCAAGGTGGCATTGGACTTCTCGATGCATGTGAAGTGACCCTCAACCCCAGGCCTTAATAGCTCGATGACCAGGAAAGGGACATCTGCCAGCTTGTGCTGAGTGTCTGCCGTGAAGGTCGAAATCCTCAGCCAAGCCCTGTGGCGCATGGCAACTGAGGCCACCATGGAGTGGGCACGGGAGTCCCCAATGTCCATAGTAGGCTGGAGCTGTTGCTTGGCCACAGACCAGCATTTGTCTTGGACTAGTCCGACTGTGGTCTAAAGGCCCAAAGGCAGATGAGGAAGCACCCCATCTAAGGTGCCCAGCAGGGCATGGGAGAAGTGAGCCATGAGGATGGCTGAGCTCACCTGGTGGAGGCCAAGCAAGGAGGCAGCATAAACCTTCTTAGCCACATGGTCCAACTTCTTGGACTCCTTATCAGGTGGCTTGTCATCATCCTCGGTGTTGCTGGAACACAGAGTCTGCCACCAACTCCTCGGCTGAGGGGTGCTCTGTGAATCCCGAAAGGGATCTGCATACTTACGGGCCATCAGGGCAGATGGTGCAGGGCAGGAAGCGGGGTGCTGCCAGAGCTCCAGGGCAGGGCCAAGAATGGCTTCCGCCACCGGGAAAGCCTCTGGAGAGTCTCCCCGGACGAGAATCTCAATCAACGGGTAACAAGCCCGTTTTTTGATGGGCTCCATCTTCATACCCGTCAACTCAGAGATCAAACGGAGGAGGCCCATGAAACAGGATAGACGTTTGTCCGTCGAGAGATCCCACTCAGTGGTCGACCATCGGAGTCCCCAGTGACCCTCCGCGGATGGTCTGGAGTGATGGTGACTGACATCTGATGGGGAAGTCCCTTGGCCAGCTGACCATCAGCTGTTTAAATGACGGTTCCGCCAAGATTGGCGGAGAAGCCAGAGTTGGCAAAGTCTTGACCTTAATTGGTTCTGTCGATGGAGTCGGTCTCGCCTTTCGGATGACAGCCACGTGATGGACAACGTAGAAACTGGGGTCAGTTTGGCGTTGGTAAACACCAACTGTTGCCACATCAAGTCCTCTTAGCATCAACGTAACTTGCGCCAAAGCCTCTCCTCACCCGAAGCCAAACAGCAGCAGTGGTGCCACTTCCCATGGTGCCAAGAGCGGGAGCACCGATGATGACAGGACCAGCTCAATCCACGGGAGGAAGACCAAGATCTCAGTCTTGGCTGCCGGGGCGGACCAGTGGTGGGGCTCGGAGGGAATCAGTGATTGCCGAAGCTCCTCCTTGTCAGGGTCAGGAACCAGAGGCGGTGGGTCAGCAGACTGATTCATCCCTCCAACAGTCTGCATCAGGACCAGGAACCTAGACAAAGAAGTATCAGCATCTTCGGTCAGCAACTGGTCAGTCATCTCGAGAAAAATTTCAGCTGGGATTTCGACCATCGTCTCAGCCGAGAGGCCCAACAGGGTCACAGAAACATAGAAACATAGAATGTGACGGCAGATAAGGACCGCTTGGCCCACCCAGTCTGCCCATTTCCCTACCTACTGGATAAGCTGCAGATCCTAGTTAACTAGCAGCCTACTTCTTCCTACCCCAACCCCCCAGAATTGCCTTATGACTATCCCATGCATGCTTGAATTCCACCACTGATTTTGACTCCACAACCTCCTCCGGAAGGCCATTCCATGCATCCACAACCCTCTCTGTGAAAAAATACTTCCTTAAATTACCTCTGAGCGCCCCCCTCTATCTTCAAATTCTGCCCTCTTGTTCTTGCACACCTCTTTTTTTGAAAGATGCTACCCTCTTGGACTTTGTTGATTCCCTTGAGGTACTTGAAAGTTTCTATCATGTCCCCCCTCTCCCTCCTTTCCTCGAGGCTATACATATTAAGCTCCTTAAGTCTCTCTTCATATGTCTTCCGGTGCAGACCCTGCACCATTTTAGTTGCCCTCCTCTGGACAGCTTCCATCCTGTCTATGTCTTTGCGGAGATTGGGTCTCCAGAACTGCACACAGTACTCCAGATGGGGTCTCACCAGCTGTCTGTACAGAGGGATAATAACTTCCTGTTTTCTACTGGTGATGCCTCTCCCTATGCATCCCAGTATCCCCCCAGCCCTCCTTGCTGCCTTCTCACATTGCTTGCCCACCTTTAGGTCATCTGATATGACTACCCCCAGGTCCCTTTCCATTTTTGTTGTTGTTAGTATCTCACCCCCCATTGTGTACTCTTCCCCTGGGTTTTTGTTTCCCAGGTGCATTACCTTGCACTTCTTAGCATTGAATCTAAGCTGCTATACATTTGACCATTCCTCTAACCTTGCCAAGTCCTTCTCATCCTTTCCACCCCACCCTGTGCATCAACTCTGTTGCAGATCTTAGTGTCATCTGCAAAGAGACATACTTTTCCTTCAGTCAGCCTTCTGCAATGTAAACATAAAGACATTGAAGAGAGGACATGTCTGAACCCTCGGTACCCCTAATAACCCTCCTTTCTTCTGAGTGGACTCCATTTACTATTACTCTCTGTGTCCTATTCTCCAGCCAATTCTTTACCCAGGCTGTCATCTTGGGACCCACTCCAGGCTGGCTAACTTATATATTAATCTTTTGTGGGACTGTGTCAAATGCCTTGCTAAAGTCTAGGTAGGCCATGTCCACAGCCCTCCCTGATCTACTACTTTGGTCACCCAGTCAAAGAAATCTATCAGATTAGCTCTGGCATGACCTTCCGCTGTGAATCCATGCTGCCTAGGGTCCTGTGCCCTTCTGGCCTCCAGATACGCGACAATTCTTTCCATTAGAAGTGATTCCATCATTTTCCCTATCACTGAGGTTAAACTAACAGGTCTATAGTTTCCTGCTTCTGCCTTGCTCCCACTTTTGTGAAGGGGAATCACATCTGCCCTCCTCCAGTCCTCGGGTACCACCCCATCCTCCCATGATTTGTTAAAGAGGGTAGTCAGTGGTGTCACTAGTTCTACCCTTAGTTCTTTTAGAATTCTAGGATGAATCCCATCAGGCCCCATTGCTTTGTCCACCTTCAGTTTTAAGAGTTTAAGAGGGTCACCGTGGAGCCAGCGGCCAAGGATTCGACCATAGTCAAATACAGAGAAGCGCGGGAATCGGAGGCCTTCGACTGAGAGCGCTCCCGATTCCACGATCGACATTGAGCCTTTTCTTTCTTTGACTCTTTTTAAGATTTAGATTCGCCGGTGGGTCCCTGACCAAAGGTCGGCAGACACTGTCACAATTTTTGAAGAAGCCCATAAAAGTTGAGCCCAGCTGAAGCGGCACAAAGGCAGAAGCTGTGGAAGAATGAGCTGCAGCCTGGGACGCATCCATGGAGACCACCCAATGGGCATCTTTGGATTTGACCAGCAGGCGGCCCAGTTTCAGGTGGGTGAGACAGTCTTCCAGGACGGTTGGATGAAATGAGTGGCAAAAGTTGCAGGCCTGGGGATCGTGGTCGTGCCCCAGGCAGTAGACTCATGTGGCGTGCGGGTCGGTCCTGGATATCTTCTGCCCACAAGGGCACCAGCGGAACCCGGGAGCGGACTTTTTGTCCATTGTGGTTGCAATTGAAGATTGAGTTGAAGACAAAACTCATAAGAATTGGTTTGGTAGTCATTCCAAAGAATTCAAGGGCTAGGGCCTACTCAACGTGGGAGCGGTAAGGAGGTAACCTGCTTCTTCCAGCGGAAAGGAAGATCTGGCATCATGGGGTGTAGCTGAGGGAGTTACCAGCTTAAAGACTTTCCAGCACATCTTAAAGAGAAAGGACACTGCCAAGAAGTGTGACTAGAACATCATATCTACGTCCCCAGAATATACTGATTAGTCAATATACCTGAATGAGGAGGAAACAGCTCATAAAACTGTGATTTTGAGAAAAAGAACTAAACAGCTAGGGGACAGATTTGCACAGAGGGCTATTGCTAAAGGAGAAGCCAAGGCCAGAAATACAAAGAGACATTTGGGAAATCAGAATTTGAATGTTGGCACTGCTAGGCATGCAAGGCTAAATTTTGTTACCACATTCTCCCCATAGGTGCATACCACCAAAAAATAAAAAATAAAAAATAATGGAGAGACATTGGCACGTCCTCCAAGCAGATAAATGATTAGAGTCTGTAACTACTGTAGGGTCCCAGAATGGTATGCAGAAGAGGCAACAACATGGCTGATTCCTTGGTGCATAGCTACCATAAAACACACTACGCACCAAAAAACAATACTTTTCCAAATGGATTCTTTCCATGTGGCAACTGTAATTTTTGTACTCATGTAAGCAAAGAGAGTCAATTTTCAAGCCCTAATAATAACACACAACTTATTACATGTACTACACCATCTGTGGTACAAGTGGCCATATGTGTATGTGTGGGGTTTTTATGTTGGAAAAACTTTGAGACCCCTTAAATAATGTATAGGGGAACATTTAAGTGCAATCAATAACAGATATCTGGATAGGCACCAGACTAATGCCCAGGTGATACACATAGAGAGGTTTAGCACACAAGTTTAAATTTGTAGCACTAGAAAAAGTATCACTGGGTCCAAGAGGGGAAATCTTAATTGTTATAGAAACGTACTGGCAATATACACGCGGGTGCATTCCTCACTTGGTTGGGAGACTTCATGCCAGATACAGATTAGTTAATACCAGCAGGAACATCTCCGAGAACTAGGCACATTGTGGAATCCCTGCAGGGGAAGGGCCTCAAACAACTGGTACAAGAACCCACAAGAGACAGGGCTATCCTAGATCTAATAATGACTAACAGTGAAAGGATCACAGATCTCCAGGTAGAAGGTCACCTGGGGACCAGTGACCATCACATGGTATGGTTCAATTTGGCCACTAGAACTAAATCACCCCATTCCAAGGCAAAAATATGAGACTGCAGAGGAGTCGACTTTGATAAGATGGACAACAGAGTTAAGCTAGCCCCGACAAAAATAAATACAGGTGAGGGGGTACAGGCAAAGTGGGCAAGAATTAAAGATGCAATACTTTAAGTAACATCCCACTGTGTTAAAGAGAAAAGGAAGTGCAAAAGAAAAAAGAAACCACTTTGGTTCTCAAAAAAACAGTAGCAGAAAAGGGCAGAGCCAAAAGGCTGGCCTTCAAGAAATATAAGGGAAGGCAGCAGGATGAAGATAGGGAGGCATACCAAACTTCCCTAAGGGAAGCAGGGAAGGCAGTAAGGCAGGCAAAGGCCCAAACCGATGAAACACTAGCACAAACAGTAAAAGAAGGTGACAAGACTTTCTATAGGTACATTAGTGAAAGGAGAAAGTCCAGAGGGGGTATTGCTAAGATCAAAGGGGATAAGGAGGCATTCGAGAAGGAGGACCACATAAAAGCATCTATCCTAAATAGATACTTCTGCTCAGTATTTACTGAAGAGAAGGTAGGGCAGGGCCCACAGCTCAGCACAATGGACACGGGGGGAGGGAGGTGTGCACTAGTCCCTTCACAAAAGAAAGGGTCCTACAAGAGCTCGATAAGCTCAGGGTGGACAAGGCAATGGGACCTGATGGCATACATCCCAGGGTACTAAAGCAGCTATGGGTAGAACTAGCAGAGCCATCATCAGAACTGTTTAGCGAGTCTCTGAGCACAGCAGAGGTCCCAGAAGACTGGAAAAGGGCTCATGTGATCCCGCTCCACAAAAGTGGTAGCGGGGGGAGGAGGCAGGGAACTACAGACCAGTCAGTCTTACTTCAGTAGTGGGCAAGATTATAGAGGCACTCCTTAAGGAAAGGATAGTGCAACACCTGGAATCCATAGGAGCACAGGGTCCAAGACAGCATGGGTTTACAAAAGGAAGGTCCTGTCAAACTAATCTCATAGATTTCTTTGACTGGGTAACCAGAGTGGTAGACCAAGGGGGAGCAGTTGATGTCACCTACCTTGACTTTAGCAAAGTATTTGATACTGTTCCACATAGAAGATTGACTAATAAGCTGGGTAGGTTCGGGGTGGGTCAGAAGTTGGTCAACTGGGTGGCAAACTGGTTGATGGTCAGAAAACAGAGAGTGGTGGTAAACGGTATACAGTCAGAAGAGATGCAAGTCACAAGTGGGGTACCTCAGGGATCAGTCCTGGGGCCAGTCCTCTTCAATATCTTCATCAGTGACATTGCAGATGGACTGGAGGGTAAGGTTTGTCTGTTTGCAGATGACACCAAGATCTGCAACAGAGTAGATGATCCAGATGAGGTAGGCAGAATGAGAAGAGATTTGGATAAACTAGCAAAATGGTTGAAAGAGTGACAACTGGGGTTTAACGCAAAGAAGTGCAAGATCATGCACATAGGGAAAAGAAACCCTGAAGTCATCTATAGGTTGGGAGGAGAGTTGCTGGCAGTCATAAGGGAAGAAAGAGACTCAGGCATCATCATCACAGATGACCTGAAATCATCCAAGCAGACCACTAAAGCAGTAGGTAAGGCTAGAGGGATGTTGGGTGTATTAATAGGGGTATCACAAGTCAAAACAGGGAGGTAATAATCCCTCTTTACAAGACACTGGTTAGGCCCCATCTGGAGTACTGCATGCAGTACTGGACGTCACACCTTCACAAGGACATTAACCAAATTGAGGCAGTCCAGAGAAGGGCAACCAAAATGGTGCAGGGACTGCATCAGAAAACATATGAGGACAGATTAACGGAGCTCAATATGTATACCCTAGAGCAAAGGAGGGAGAGAAGTGATATGATCGAAACATTCAAATACTTTAAGGGCATTAACAAGGTGAAAGAGTCTAACATGTTTCAATATATGAAATATAGCAGAACAAGAGGACACAGCATGAGATTAGAGGGAGGCCAATTAAAGGGTAATGTGAGGAAATTCTTTTTCACAGAAACGGTGGTGGATGCATGGAACGGCCTACCTCAAGAAATGGTGGATATGAATACAGTGCAGGGCTTCAAACAGGCATGGGACAGGCATAAGGGAGCAATACAGCCGAGTATGAATAGATAGGCCATTGACAGAGCAAAGGCCAATGGCACATTCATAAGGTAGAAACAGAAATGGGCAGACTGGATGGGCCTTGCGGTCCTTATCTGCCGTCAACTTCTACGTTTCTATGGTTTGAATGAAAGTTTTCAAATACGACCCAACAATGTCACATGAAAAGGCTACTGATGTGTAACAACATTTTGGTAAAGTTACTGTTTCTTTTTCCCTTTCTGCCTTCTGCCCCTCCCAAATCCCCCTCCCCATTGAGATTAACTGCAATATGTACTGGCGGAAGTTTCTGACAAGTGTCAATTTATACAGATGATGTATTTCTATAAGGCCTTTTATATTAATGTTAAAATTTGAACTCAAAATTAACTAGATCAGGTTATCACCTTTCGGTCAGATGATTCCTATTGTAGGTATTTATTCATGACACACCTGTACTATATTCACTTCTTGACAAAGAGCCAGTGTGGCTTGAAATGTTCAAGATGTGTGGGTGTACGTGTGAGGTCCGCTTTCATTATTTTTCTACTTGAATAAAGTATATCATTGGAAGAACTGGCGACTTCCTGGTGATCACTGGAGTGGAGTGTTAAAGACCATTTTTCTCCTACAAGTTCTGTGAGCTAACACCATGGTGCAAAAAGCAACATTTCTCAGTGCCTCATAGAGCTCACTGCACTCATTCCAAGCACTCTGTGGTGTCTGGAGGCACCATCCCCTCCCTACTCCCTTCAAAGCACTAAAAAGCATAAAAGGACAAACTCAAAGAGAAGAAGAATTCCTTACTCTGCAGTAATAATGCCAAACAAATTTGCTGCCATATTTGGCCCACACTCTGTTTAGCTATGCACTGTTAAAGCACTTTTATTCATATATAAATTTGCACTGCAACTGCATCCTGTTTGCTGTGGTGGACTGATAATGACAATAAATTTGTTAGCAATTATTACAGCAAAATAAGAATGGTTCGCTTTAGATTGTGTCCTTTCTGCTTTCTTTCCCTATCACTGGGGGGCCAGTCCCCTGTTTCTTGGCCCTTTGCCAATACTTGGCACTTAGTGCAGCGCTAACATACTAGATGCCAGCACAGTAGGCCTATTGGTCTATCAAATCTGCTCATGCTTCAGCACCCTGATTGGGCACCATACCCCTCTGTCTGTCTCCTTCCACTGCTACTCCATCCCCCAGTCCTGCCCTCCCCCCCGGGAAAACCAGCCTCTGCTTCATCCTTTGCCTATACCTGTCTCACCCTCTCTTGAATCCCTCCACCATAGCTGCCTATACCAGCTCCCCAGGCAACACATTCCATGGTTCCACCACTCTCTCAGTGAAGTACCTCCTCCTCCTTTCCCCCCTAATCCTACCACCCTCTATCTTTCAGCTGTGTCCTCTGGTGATTCCACCCTCCTTCAGTCAAAAGATCC
The DNA here is from genome assembly GCA_016271365.2 of Neoceratodus forsteri. Taxonomy (NCBI): domain Eukaryota; kingdom Metazoa; phylum Chordata; order Ceratodontiformes; family Ceratodontidae; genus Neoceratodus; species Neoceratodus forsteri. The sequence continues at coordinate 827,643,711 of CM057449.1, forward strand.
TACCTCGGCTTACCTTATTTACTCCCCTGAGGTACTTTAAGACCTCAGTCATGTCCCCCCTGGTCCCTCCTCTCCTCCTGCGAGAACAGGTTGAGCTCCCCAAGTCGTTCCTCATATGTCATATCCCCCAGGCCCCGGATCATTATGGTTGCTCTCCTCTGAACCCTCTTCAGGAGCTGGATGTCCCTCCTTAGGTGCGGCCTCCAGAACTGCACACAGTACTCAAGATGCGGTCTAACCAGGCTGTTGTACAGTGGTGCTACTGGCACACCAGATACGGGCATAATGCACGTACGAATATACATCTCCAACAGGGCCCAAATTACTTTGAATGACAAAAATCAGATACTGAATATCGGGCCCAATATCTGCAAAGCAAGCAAGTTAAACCTGCCCCAATTGGGGGGGGGGGAGCAAGCAATTGCCTTGGTGCATTTGGAAGACCTGAATAAAATACTCACTTGCTGTTCCCTTTTCAGTTTCCGAAGCTGTATTCCTTCCTCCTCTCTCCGTCTGCGCATCTCCTCTGGATTTAGTGCTTTATTTTTATAACTTTTCATTCTATAGTTATCTTTTGTTGGGCTTGCCATGGTGTCTGCAAAAGGCCGTAGAAGATAAACATGAGGCAAAAGGAAGCCCAAGTCATTAAAAACAAAGTAGATAAATAGGCAGCATAATTTTTATTTTTGTCTATTAAACTATGTATGAACTAGATTTATAAAAACCCTGTGCTTTAGGGCCACCCTGATAGCCCACTAGTGGTGCACCGGGCTACCACACGCATAGCTTAGGTTCGGAAGCAAGCCCAGTTCCCTGCTTACCCATTTTAACATAGACTATGGATCCTCAGTCACCATCCTGGTCAGCATAGATGCTGCCAGTAGCCAAGAAATAGTTTGCCTGACTGAAGCATTTAGCTACAAATGATACCAATTAAGAAGCCAAATTGCCACTTGAAGATCAAAAGTTGATATTTTAAATGTTTTGGCTAAGGGTTTTGTAATCTGACTAAAACATTTGAGCAACCATTGGCCAAAATAGGGTACTAGACTTCTAGAGCTGGTTACTCAGGGTCAGGCAGCTCCACGTGGACTGGTGTATGATGTCTGGAGGGTAATATATAGCGGAGGCAGGACCAGTGGTACCTTTGGGCAAGTCAGAAGCACCAGAGGTGTTAGGAACAGAGTGTGCAGGTGAGATGACTGGCTGAATCCACATTCAGAATGGGGGGAGGGAGGGGGACAGAAAGCAAATAACTAAAATGCATAACAATTCTGCACTTACTATTTGCACTAAGACTGCTGCATTTATCTCTACATACTACTACTGCAGTATGTGAACCACGGAACATCACGTACATGTTTCAAATCTGATGCTTCTCAAGCGGAGACACTGCATGCAGTTCCTTCATTATGTTATGGAGAAGCTGGCATCGATGGACGTAGGGCAAATTATTCTCCATCAAATTTATTTATTTAAATCATTTGGCTGGAAAAGCCTACTACATCTTGAAACGTATAATCAAGGCCCCCTGGAATTCTGCGGTTCTGCGGTTGCAGAATTTGCCACAGAATTTGCATCATGCCGCACCATATATATAGTGCCGCAGAATTCATTGTTTTTGGTGAATTTTCATATAAATATACTGTTTTTCCATAGTGTCAGGCTTTCTTTCCCATCTTGTTTATCCTGAAGCCCCTCCTCTATGCTCAGCATATGATGTCATCGATGACATCACATTATATTCAGCCAATGACAGGACTGCATTCTGCCACAGAAATGAATAAAAAATGCCTCAGAAAATGCAGCCACAGAAGTCAAGGAGCCCTGCCATAGAAATCAGAAAATTCTGTCGCAGAACACCAGGGGCCCTGCGTATAATGTATGTGGAAAGGTGCGCAATACATTTCCCCACACCACACGTATGATGGCACTTGGACAATGAAAGCGTTGCACAAATGGTTTATTTAAGCATCAAACATGAGTGTGTGTAAAATAAAAAAAACAAGTAATCTGCATAGCCTATATATGGCAAAAAACTCAGTTTAATGCATCAGTTAGGGCTGTTCCACAGCGACAAAAAGTAAGGAAATTCGGTGTTAGGGTTGAAACCCCACCTGGACACCTCCAGCCCACCCTCCCCAACTGGCATGGGTGCACACTGGGGTCATTGGCTCTAACTCTCACCCCATCACATGTGTAAAGCAGAGGTCTGGGAGAATGGGGCGAGAGTTGGGACCAATGACTACTTGTGCACTCAATGCCGGCTTAGAGGCGGGCTGGAGGTGTCAGTGAGGTTCAACCAACACCAGCCTCACTGCACCCCAATAAACTGGTACCAACGTGATGCATTAAACTGACTTTGCCTCTAATTTCCTTCTTTGAGAACCATGATGAAATACTGAATGTAATGTGGCAGTGGGAGCGCGGGGCCCGCCAAGTGATGTCTTGTGACATAGTAACAGGAACAGCAACGGAAACCCAAGGTGGAAACACAAATGGTAACAGTAAAGAAAACGCAAGAGCAAATAACAACGTAAATGGTAACACACGGTGGCACACATGGTAACGGTAACACTAACAGGTACATAAACGCAAGGGGAAACAGTAACTGTAACAGTAACAGTAACAGAAGCGCATACTCTGTTTTTGCCGGACAACTGCATAGAGAAACACAGTGTGTACAAAGAATGTATGCATTGTAATGGCAATGGAAGCTTAAAACGAACACTGGAAGTACTTAATTGCAAATATCTCAGTAACCATACGACGTAGAAAAAAATTTTTTATTTCACAAAAATCATTATTTTCCTGGCTACCGTTTTGTACTGTCAGATGGAGATCCCCAGAAAAAAAGAGGCACAACAACTTTTTGCGGGTGCTCGACTAGCAATTTGATTTATTAAATATATCTTACAGTGATTGCATTTTACTTTTCTTACATTTTCAACAGTCCTTCACTACCAAAGCTATCCATTTCACATTCCATCTTTCAAAGATTTACATATTTCAAAATGTCCCTTTTTCCGTTGTCTTCTCGGGGGCCAGACGCTTTAAAGCCCGATACCCCTTGGTCCTCTTCCTCTTGTGGTCCTCGTCTTTTTGTTGTCCATAATCTTCTTGGGGTCTAGACATTTGAAAGCCCAATACCCCTTCTCCTATTCCTCTTGCTGCCCTCCCTTTTCCAGCTGCCGATGGCAACTGTGCCTCATATTAACCCCTTCCTACCTCGTCCTTTTGCTTGCCTCCATGTCCGGGCGTCTGAGCCCGGCCATAGTTCTCCTACCCCATTTTAATTTTACTTTTCTGAAAATTTCCTGATTGTCCCCTTCAGACTCTCTGTCCTTTTTTCTCCTTTTCCTCCGTCTTCCTCCTGCATCTTTTCTTTTCTTTCTGCCCCTTCAGTCAGTTGTTCTCTATGTTTTGTCCCTTTTTTCTTTCCCATCTTTTATTACCCTCTCTAGCAACCGCATGCCCATCCATTGCCTCCTTTAGGCACTCCTGCCCCATGAAGCCGCTGCTTGCCTGGGTATCTAAGCCTGTTGGCCCCTTTTGCCAACCCGCTTCCATTGGAGCTCTCTCCCCTTCCTTTGTCACCTCTTCTGGCGACCCAACTGTTGCCTCCTTCCTGCCTTGACTCTCTCCCTGTTGGCTTCCTTTTGCCAACCCGTAGACCATATTTTCTTTGCGGGGCTCACTCCCCGTCTCTGTCACCCTACAGTCGGTGACCCATTGTTCTCCACCCCTTTCACCCCAATCCTCCTGTCCCCCCCTTTTTCTGCCAATTTCAGGGTGGGTGGGTGTTAATCTTGAAAACCCAGCAAAAGAGGGAGACCCCTTCCTCTGCTGGCTCCTAAATACCCACAAGACCCCCTCCCCTTTCCCTTCCGGCCAATCCTCACCTGACCCACCTGCCTAGTCATAGTGGTCATATCAAGGTATGACATCACGCCCTCTCCCCTCCTTACCTGAGCCCTCCCTCCTACTACCCTCCCCCGCCTCCTGATCTGACCCATCTTTTACTTGCCTAGCCTTTCCCTTCCCCAACCCCCTCCCCCAACCAGTGTTCCTTTTTCTTTGAGGATCTCCACAGACAATTTTGATTTGTCCCTTAGGGAAACCGCGTTTGTCAGATGGAATCCCAGAAAGAGCCTGCTTTCAACTTTTGGCATTTTCGACTGGCAATTTGATTTATTAAACATGTCTTACAATAATTGCATTTTACTTTTCTTACATTTTCAACAGTCCTTCATTACCAAAGCTATCCATTTCACATTCCATCTTTCAAAGATTTACATATTTCAAATCACGTTTCAAAATATCCCTTTTTCCGTTGTCTTCTCCGGGTCCAGATGCTTTAAAGCCCGATACCTCTTGGTCCTCTTCCTCTTGTGGTCCTCATCTTTTTGTTGTCCATAATCTTCTTGGGGTCTGGACATTTGGAAGCCCAATACCCCTTCTCCTATTCCTCTTGCTGCCCTCCCTTTTCTGGTTGCCGATGGCAACTCTGCCTCATATTAACCCCTTCCTACCTCGTCCTTTTTGCTTGCCTCCATGTCGGGCGTCTGGTGCCCTCCGTGAACTATGGTGCCCCACATTTTAATTTTTACTTTTCTGAAAATTTCCTCCACTAGCCCATCTCCAGCTTATGCAATGGAATGATGGGCTTCCCCTACCCTCTTCTTCCCACTTCTCTATACTATCCTCCAATTGCAATACGTATGTTGCCATCCCTACCATTGAAAGGTGCACCCCATCCTGTCTGTACATTCCTGGGTTGGAATAGGATATTCCTTTATGTTCTATGTACACTCCCCCCTCCCCTTTAGCCAAGCTGCCACCTTCCTGTTAATTCTCTTCCTGGCCCGTTCCACCCCTTTTATATCCCTGGCCTGCTGCCAAACCATCCTGGCACCATCTCTGACCAGGCTATCCTTGCCTGCGGCCACCGCTGTTGTATTGTCCCCATATCCCTTATCATCTCCTTGCACAGCAAACCCCATGGACGTTCCCCCAAATCATTACCTCCCAAGTGCAATATTAACAGGTCCGGTTTTGGCCATTTCTGTTTCAGATCTTCTAAGGTTGGCATAATCTGTGCCCACCTCATTCCCTACCCCTTTCCAGTGGACCATCACTCTGTCAGGATCCTGTCCCAGCTGTCTCCTCCTTGACGATTAGCAACCCACCTCTCTGCCCAGTAAATGTAAGAATGCCCTAGTATACAGACCCGTTTGCATCTTTCCCGACCTGTGAAAAGCAAGTGTGGATATTAGACTATTTTTCTCACATATGTCTTATAGCAGTTTGACCTCCACCTGCCTGCTTTTTTGATTTCTTCTTCAAACCCACCTTTTTCTGCTAGTGCAGATTCAGCTCCTATTCTAAATGAATGAGAAGAATAATTTTGCATGTTCTCCCCTAGGTGCGCCATCCCCTTCTTCAATACCCCCGTTACCTGGAAACATGTCACCGGTTTTCCATCTATATGTGTAAAGAACTGCCTGCTTTTTCCCTGTCTCTTTGCCATGTACTTCCATAGCGCCGCTACTGGGCATGTTCCATCACTCTCATGCTTGTCTAATACAATCTCTGTCCCCCTTCCTATCTGGTCTGTTTTTGAACGTCTCAGCCAAATTGTGATCCTCTTTATTTCTTCCTCCCACAATCCCCCTATTGCGTCCCTTTTGTTGGCCGCTACTACCTCGCTGACCCTGATTGCGTCTCCTGCCATCACTGTGAAAATGGCCCTGAACAAAATGGATTCGAAGGGCGTGGTACAAATCTCTACCAAGGTCTCCTCCAGCCCTTCAAGTTTGTCCACAGCAAAAGGTTTCCTTATGTCTACCTTCCCTCCTTTTAGCCGTTGCCACCCCATCAACATGCGCTGCACCACCCTAAACTTATTTGGCTTGGCCCAACCTTTTGTGCTGCATGCCCATCCTATCCCCACCAGCTGCACTCCCACTGTGCCGCTAGCCATTCCTGCCTTCCACTTCTTCACCATGTACTTTGTTACCTGATCCTGTGAAACTGGCTCACTTACCTTGAACCCTTCCTGTTTTCGGAACTCCTGGAAGGCCCCCCACGCCCCTTCGTATGCCTTCAGCGTGTTGGTGGACCAGGAGCTCCTGTATAACAGTCGGGCTCCTTCCAACCAATTTCCCATACTTTTTCTGCCACCAGTGTTCTCTTTGCGACTGCTTGTGGCGCCAAGGACCTGAATCTTTCCAGCTGTAAACGGGAAAGGTTGTCAGCTATGTCATTTTTAACCCCCTCTACATGCTTGGCTTTAAACGACATGTTTAGTTGTAATCCCCTCAACACTAACTGTCTCAGGACCCTGTTCGCTGTCTCCGAGTGACCTCCCTGCCTGTTGATAACCTTTACTACGGCTCCGTTATTGCACCAAAACATTTTCCTATTCCTTAGTTCTCCTCCCCATGTCAACATTGCCACCCATATTGGGAAAATCTCTAGTAGCGTTATGTCCTTTAGCAGCCCTTTCTCTTTCCAAGAATCCGGCCACGCCTCCACTATCCATCTCCCTTGGAAATAAGCCCCCCACCCAATAGCTCCGGATGCATCAGTATGTAGATCCAGATCATTATTTCCGAGCCACTCTTTCTGCCAGAACGTAACCCCATTGTATTCCTTTAAGAATTGTTCCCACACTTCCCAATCTTGTCTCATCCCTCGTGATATGTCTACCCAATGGTGCGGATGCTTTTTGCCCGCTGTTGTCCTGGCTAACCTCTTGGTGAACACCCTCCCTGGTGCAACCGCCCGGCATGCAAAGTTCAAGTGCCCCAACAGCTGCTAAACCTGCCTCAGGGGAACTCTCCTACATTTTACCTCTTGTAGCAAAGCCCTGAGCCTGGCCACTTTCTGTTGTGGTAATCTGAAGACTTGCTCATCTACATCAATCTCAATCCCCAGGAATTCCAGCTTCCTGGTTGGACCTTCTGTTTCACCTCCCACCAAAGGCACCCCTAACTGCTCGCACAGCTCCTCAAAGTCCAAAAGCATTGTTCTTACCTCTCCCTCACACCCCTCCATCATGAGGAAATCATCCAAATAGTGCACCATTGCCTTGTGTCCGTATCTGTTCCCAAACGCCCATTGTATCCAGGAGCTGAATGCCTTGAACTTGGCACAGGCTGTGGAACAGCCCATGGGCACTGCTTTGTCAAAGTGGAAGGACCCTTGGAAGTAGAATCCCAACAGGTCCCAATCCTCCTTCCGGACTGGTAGCAGCGGGAAAGCTGACTCTATATTGGTCTTTGCTAGCCAGAGCCCCCCCCCCCCTCCTTTTGCTCTGATCAACTCCAATGCTTGATCCAGGGTTGCATACAAAACTGTGCTACACTCATCTGGTATAAGTATTCACTTCACCGAGGTCCCTTCTGGGTAAGACAGGTGATGAATTAGCCTAAATTCCCCTTGTTGCTTCTTGGGCACTAGGCCCAATGGGGAAACCCGCAGGTTGGGTAATGGGGGTGTCCGGAATGGTCCCTCCATCCTCCCTGCTTCTATTTCTTTAATTTTTTGAAAGCTATGTCCTCCCTCCCCTTAATGGATGACACGTTCTTGGCTCTCATGCCTTCCCTCCCCCCTTGATATTCTGAACTAAATCCGTTTTTGAAGCCTTCCACTACCATCTGTCCTGCCCTCTCCTCTGGGTATCCCTTCATCCATTCTTTTGTACCCCCACACTGACCGGCATTCTGGCCAGCCTAAAACCTCCCCCCCCAACCTCTCCTACAGTCTCATTGGTTCCCCATACCTCCATTCCCAGCCCTCTTCCTTGAAATCCCTCCTCTCCCGATTAGTATCCCCCCCTTCCTACCTAGAGACAGCTGCCCATTTCCCCATTGCCATTTTCCTGTCTCCCATTCCTCTGCACCGGGTGCCTGGTGCTGACCTGCACTATTTGAACAAATGTGCCTGAATTTGCAATTACTCCAGGAGCACGGTGCCATGTTGAAACCCCAACATGCTTTTTCTTGCAGCTCGCCTCCTCCTTGTCTATTCCCTATTACCATTCCTGTAAAACCTGCTAGGCTCCTTACCCATAGTTCAGAATGGGTTGAATCCCACCTCAGATCCCCTCTGGCTGCCATTCTCTGCCGGAAGGCCTCATCATACTTTAGCCAACCTATCCCCATCCTAGCCTTGTAGGCATCTTTTATAGTGGTGGCATACGTGAGCAGCAGGATGGCCAGGTCTGTTATTTTTTTCTCCAGCATGATGGCACTGAATATCGAGAACCCTGCATGAAAGGCCTCTATACGCTTCCCCTTTAACTTGTCTCATCTACCTTGTTTCCAGTGATCGCCAGAGCCATCTCAGATTTTCCTACAGTCTCTTTCTGCGTGTACTTCTTCACCGACTCCTTATCCACTAGTGCAAATAAATCCATGTACTCCCCTTTCCATATCTTTTCTTTTATCGTTAGGGGGACGTGATCCCCCATTGTCATGCCTGGTATTCCCTCATTACCCACTCTAGTTTTTGTATTCCCTTCCACCCCTGCAGCCTTAATTTCCTGCAACGCCTTTTCCATTCGCTCTAATCACTTCACCCCATGTCCCCCAGCAAACCTGCTAGATATTCAGTCAAATCCCCCTCTGCGGTCTGTTCGCCCGTATCCTTACCACTCGTGCCATCTGCGTCCAGGTCCACCAACCGTTCCAGATCCGGCACCTCTCTTGGGGCTCTCTTTTCCACTGGGCTCCTCCCCGACCCTCCAGCCGGCGTCTTCCATTTTCCCACTGAATCGCTGGCCTCTTTCTGCTTTGCTGCCTCTCTCAGCTCGTTTATTTTCTCCATCAGGCTTTTTCCTTGACCTTTTTTGCTTCTTGCCCTCTCTGCCTCCTCTTCCGCTTCCTTCTTTCTCGCCATATCCAGCATCTCCATCGCCTTCTTCATCATTTCTGCCGCCTGTTCCATCATTTGTGTGCATGCAACTTCTGCCATCCTGGATAATTAAATACTTAGAAAAGGGGGTGTATACAGCAAACGAAGTTATCCCTGTCCTGCGCTGAAAATCACCCCCTAATATGCCTTACAGTTTTTTTTTTTTTTGTTTTGTTTTGTTTTTATTTACTGCTCCTTACCCTGGCTCACTAACCACTCCCATAAGAATCCTCAGCTTGCACATTTTAACTATATTATAGAGAACAGGTGAGAGAGAAAGAGATAAGAAACTTCCTACTCCCTTTCATTGACTTTTGAGACATTATATACAGCTGTGTGAATAAAAACACTCTTCTGCCCAATAGATCACCTGTACAGCACGATGTGCAGGATCAACCTCCTCTGTGTGTGGTCTAGTAATCATTTTCTTCTGTAAGCCAGCTTAATTTGCTAGACCCTATATAATGTGAGACTACCACTGGAATTTTTTTTACTGTGCAACTGTGCACACGGCAAATGCCCCCCGTTCATCTCCTAGCCCACCCATAGAGTCACGAAGTGCCTACTCATTATGTTGGACAGCAGCACTTAAATTCTCCCTATTACTATAACTGTAACATGATGTACTTCTGCGATTCTCTCTATTGCGCCTTTTAGATGCACGTTTTATTATTTTATACATTCCTGCCTTTAATCGGCTTTGTCTTTAAAAACTACCCCGCTCTGTGTGAGGGAGCTGTCTAGATCAGCTGCTATTGGCTGGCTGTTTGGGCTTGCCCTCCCCGGCCGCGCATGCGCACTGTCTTCTGCGCCTGCACGGCCCTTGTACTCGTCAGTGCACACGCTGCTCTGGCCAGCCTGCCTGCTCCATGCTGCGCCCCTGGCGGTCCTCCATCCCTCCAGCCTTGCAGGCAAGCCTCTGCTTCAGTTCCCTTCGAGAGCCACCGATTCTTCTCACCCCCGAAACAGGACCCCCCGCCTACTTCCCTGGTGGAGTGCTTGGCTCTGCGGCCTACTTTTTTCCTGGCACCCTCCCCCTCTGTAGGCCTGGCCGCTCCAACTGTGCTCCTGGCTGGGGCTCCTGTGCCCCTCCGGCCTTGCAGGCAAGCCTTTTTCCTGCTCCCTTCTGGAGCCACCGTTCCTCTAGCCTTGAAAAGACCCCCCCAAGTGGCCCACTTCCCGGTGGAGTGCTTGGCTGCGGCCTACTACTTGCCCGGCACCCTCCCCTCCGTCAGCCTGCCCGCTCCAACTGTGCTCCTGGCTGGGGCTCCTCCATCCCTCCAGCCTTGCAGGCAAGCCTCTGCTTCAGTTCCCTTGAGAGACCACGATTCTTCTCACCCGAAACAGGACCCCGCCTGCTTCCTGGTGAGTGCTTGGCTCTCGGCCTACTTTTTTCCTGGCACCTCCTGTAGGCCTGCCCACCCAACTGGTGCTCCTGGCTGGGGCTCCTACACCCCCCCCAGCCTTGCAGGCAAGCCTCTTCCCTGCTCCCTTTGGTAGCCACCATTCCTCCCCAGCCTTCAAAAAGGGAAGCCCCCTGCCCGTTTCCCCGGTGGAGCACCTGGCTCTGCAGCCTACTTCCTCATGGCTCCCCGGCCCTCCGTGATCCCCCTGGGCAAACCGACCCTATCTGAGCCAGCTGCAGTCAGTTCCAGTCGTGCTCTTGCCTCTTTTTGGCGTGGCCTCCACCCTGCCTTCCGTTCCTCTCCCCACCAAGCACAGACTCCCATGCCTCCCCAAGCCCTTCCCTCTGTCCACTGCAGCGCCGGGGACCCAGTTCTCCCGAAAACGTGGGGTGCCCCGTACCGACCAGCAACTCCTGCACCTGGGAGACCAGCCAATCCTTTCTCTTTGGCCTGCCGGGTGGACTGACTTCAGCAAGAAGAGCACAACCTCCTGCCACAACTACTAGTAGGTGCGTTTTTACTTCTCTTGCTCCAGCTATAATTTTCTCAACATGAGCTCTACCGGACATGGGGTGGAAGTGGGGAGAATGCAACCTACTGAGCCACTAGTGAAAGCCCTGCTCCTCCTGGGCCCTGTTCTGGTCTCCTGGATGTACCAAACTCCCCCCCCACCCCCCATGCCTCGTACAAAACAGATAAGCCCCTTACTGCAGCAATCAGACATAATTACCAGTGCTGAATTAAAATGGGGTCCCCTTGCAATCTTACTAAATCAGCGAGGCTCCCAGCCCCTTAGCAGGTCTCGTCAAGCTTCCCTGACCAACAAAGTCCCTGCCATGCAGCCGGGCCCAGTAATCCCAAAATCATCCTTACCTCCCTTGCCAGTCGAAGTGCTGAGCTTTGTTAATCTTGAAAACCCAGCAAAAGAGGGAGACCCCTTCCTCTGCTGGCTCCTAAATACCCTCAAGACCCCTCCCCTTCCGGCCAGTCCTCACCTGGCCTACCTGCCTAGTCATATTGGTCATATCAAGGTATGACATCATGCCCCCTCCCCTCCTTACCCGATCCCTCCCTCCTAATACTCTCCCCCGCCCCCTGATCTGACTTATCTTTGCTTGCCTAGCCTTCCCTCCCCTCCCCCAGTTTCCTTTTTTCTTCTGGGATCCCCTGACAATTTAGGTTGTCCTTAGGGCAACCGCATTTATAATACTGACAGAAAAATCTGTATGTGCACGTTTTCAAGATACGAGCCCCAAAAGGCGCGGCATGCGCTACCATGTTAGTCTATGGGAAAAAGCTTCAACATCGGAGAACCGTAACTTTGGAGCCATACAATATCTTTTCACCAAACCACCAAAAGGCACATCTGTGACATGTTGGCTGCTTTCCCCCCAAATTTCAGGCCAAAAGACCTAACCGTTCTTTTGCAGCAAGGTGGCAAAGAACTCCTGTCATTTTGGTCATAGTGTTGTTTTACCCCAAAATAAAGACATGGCTAGCATCCCCAGGCTCCGACTAGGTGAACACAAAAAAAAAAAAATTGTGTCCCTAGATGGTCCCAATTTTAAATGCCAAGCATTTTTCTGATCGCAAACTGAAAACAAAATGGCGGATTTGCGAAAGCAGTAGGGGCATTTGTGAAAGTAAAAAGTGCGTTTGTGAAAGTGTCAAACTTTGTGTTAATGTATTCCATTGACTTATAATGGGAACTTGTTTTTTTGAATAACTTTTAAGCCATTTAATATTTTTTCATGAAATCTTCAAAAGGCACAATCGGGCACCCGGCCGCACGTTCCCTGAAGATTTTGGACCACTGGCGCAAAACGTGTGACCTGTAGGCAACGGCAAATAATTCACCAAACAGCGTAAACACTTGCGCAGATCACGCTTAACTCCACAGACGTATATCCGACCGTACGAAACTTGGCAGATCCCAAGGTGTATGGTTCCTGATCGTGCATTCCAAATTTTAGGCAAATCCATTAAACAGTGCCAAAGTTGTTAAGGTGCAAACTTTGACCCTTTAACCTTAAAAGGGCTCCTCAACCCTAACTATGGTAGCACTACCATGCTACCATTTTATATATATCTATATATATATACATACATATACATATACATATACACACACACACACACACCGTATTATATATATATATATACATACATACATACATACACACACACACACACACATACGTATGTACGCACACATACATACTACACTCACAAACTGTTTTTTTTCCTTTTTAGATATTTCCTGAAGACGACCCAAGGTCAGTGAATTTTTAACTCCATTTTCTATTTTCAGTGTGTGCATGCATTTAATATAACCATTTTGTTTTGCTTTCAGACCACAAGCTGATGCAGCACCTTGTCTTTGTGTGTGTGTGTGTGTGTGTGTGTGTGTGTGTGTGTGTGTGTACACACACACACACACACACATATTATGTACTGTATGTATAAATTTATTTTCACTGCAAAAATATCGAATAAAATATGGGTGCGTGTGTAACAAGAAGTTTACACATACCGAGGGTTAGATGCTGTATAAACCCCAGAGAGTGAAACTTGAGGGGTTTAAGAATAGCATCTAACGCCAAGGTAATGGTAAACTTCGAGTTTACAAACACCGACCCATATTTTATTTAATTGCAGAGTTTCCCTTTTTTGCCTCAGCAATTCTATAAAATGAAAAGAAGTTACTGTGTGGCCACAGTCCCGTTAATGTGTCCGTTATGGGTTTAGGGAGAAGGCGGCGGCCAGGAAGCAAGGAACTTGGGGGGATGCATGCGCAGAGTGGGGAAACTGTGCATGTGTTTGCTGTAATAGCAGCTCCTTTATTACAGCAAATTACCTATGGTTTCCCTACAGGAAAAAGGGAAAACCAGTTACTTTACTTCGTTAATGCACCATTAGGGTTGAAGCCTAAAAAGTAGGGAAATGAGAACTTAGGGTTCCCAAGGCTAAGAACCCACCCCCACCCTCGGTTTCCAACCCGAACACCCCACCCCCATCCTCGTCTTCCAACCGCAAGACACCACCTCCACCCTGCATGCAGGAATAGGTGTGATGGGTGTGCCTAGGGGTTGCAAACCCTAATGCTCACCCCATTCTTTTATTCTATACACGTTAGGTTATTAACTCTTGAAATGGGGTGAGCAGTAGGGTTGACAACCCCAAGGCACACCTATTCCTGCATGCATGGAGGAGGTGGGGCCTTAGGGTTAGAAGCCCAGAGTGGGGGGTGGGGTGTTTGGGTTGGAAGCCAAGGGTGGGGTCTTAGGCTTGGGAACCCTAAGATCTCAGTTCCCTACTTTTTAGGCTTCAACCATAATGATGCATTAACAACATTTTTTTTTTTTTTTTTTTTACAGTGAATTTCCTTAATTTTTCAGATACTTTATTTGTATTCCTATTAAGGGCCAGTATTCATAAGGTGGTATGAAAAATGGCTATACTGAAAATTTGAAGTGAAAACATTAAAAATTACCAAAGTTACGCATGTACGTATAAATATTTCAACAAATGTTTGTAACTCGGCCATTTTCAGGATGTTTTTCACCAAGTTTTTAACATGGACTTTTTGGAACCCCACCTCATAAACAGTGCTACTGTCATTTCGTTAATCGGTCCTGAAAGGTGATTTCACACAGCTACTGCTCTATTCTTTGCCACAGATGCGAACACACATTTCAGGCAGGATGTGACAAATGTCAGTTGTACTGTTCAAGAGGTGGTGTGAAAAAATGAGGATGTTGAAACTCTGGGGTCAAAATATTGTAAGTTACCAAAGTTATGTGCCGGCATAGAAACTGTGCAACGCACGCTCGTAACACAGCCATTTTTAGGAATTTTTTCACCACATTTGGTTGCTGCGCAACTGGCAGCCTCCTTTGAGATATCTGCTGAAAATGCCAAGAATAGTCCTGCTCTAAGGCTGTTGTGGGGTTGGCTTATCTACATCTGGCTCGTCAGCACGCTGGAATGCCAGGATAGTGGCCCAAGATATTGCGGCTCCTGCGGAAAAAACAGGTTGGCTGGACTTGCTTATATGTGGCTCAATCAGCATGCTGGAATGCCACGTCAGTGGTGTTGAGAACAGGTTGTTCACAGCTGCTTTAAGGGAGAGTGGAGGACTAAAAATGTCTCTTCAAGGGAGGGCCTCTCCATTCCCATCCAATGACCATCTCAGAGGGTAGCCTTTATGGTAGTTTAACCATTTTTCCAGTTGCTTCTGTCTAAGCCTGAAACTACTAGTATGCTGTCGGGCCACTGCATAGGTGTGTTCTGGCCCTTGTCATTCCTCCGTTAGCGAGTCCCCTATGCTGGAGGAATAGAGAAGGCTGCAGTCAAACTGGTGATAGCTGGCAGGCGGAAACCTGTTTGACTGGGCGGAAGCCTCCGGGGAGGATCCGAGGGGAATCTCGGCTATGATTATTTTTTATTTTTTTAAATGAGGCCGACCACTCCTCTTCAGATGAGGACAGAGATGGGGGCCTCTTCCTTTAGCTTTCTTGGGAGGTCTCCCACCAGGAAACCCCAGAGGTTGCTTGTGGAACATGCAGGGACCAAGGCAAAGGCCTCATTTTACCTGCGATACGGCCAGGGCAAAAGGCCCCCATTTACCTGCGATAAGGCCTGGGGCCTGGGGGGGGGGTCGTGAAGCATGTGGGGTCCAAGGCAAAGGCCTCGTTTCACCTGTGGGTGATGCCTGGACTCAGAGGGGACTCCGGATTACCAGGTCCCCCGCTGGCCGCTGCTCTCTTCGCCGTGGATATCTGTCTGACCTTTGATATTCAGTGTACCCCCTCCCCTTGGGGGCTTTCCGGTCTATGCTGCAGCTGGCCCTTTAAGGGCAAGATACTGAGTGCTGCCCTTTAGGTTTTCTGCCCCAGGGATATCTGTCACTGAAAAGTTCTGTCACCAAAACCGGCTTTCCCTGGAAGAATTTTAGTCTGCCTTGGAAGTTCTAGCAGACTCTTTAAGAGCCACTTATGAGTGACTGATCCTTGCTCAGGCCCTGATAAAATAAGTCCCTGCATTTGATGGGGGGGGGGGGAGGCACAGGTGCTTAACTCATTTTCCCTGTCAGGGCGCTACCACACTGTTAGGCTCCTCAGCGCTCGGAGATCGAGAGCGGCTTGGCGTGCTTTTTTGAATGAGCGCAGACTAGTGCTACCAACAACGAATGGCTGTAGCTATCCGGAAAACAGCCGTTCGTCGAATGGAAACCAATAAAATGTCTGCCTAACCCACTGGAGCACTTCGGTACCTAAATACGTTTATTGAGCAGCCCAGCATGCTTTCCAGATAAGCGTTGTGTAGTTATACCAACGACGGGCCGGCTGAAGCTTTCCCAACCAGCCCCGATTCGGTCGGAGTCATCGCAGTGCATACCTAGCTCTTTAGAGCACTCGGTGCTCAAGAGAAGCGTTGCTGGGGTACAAACTCTGGAGAATCCCTGGTATGAGGGGGCTAATTAGCCCGACGAGATGCCCCTTCGACGAGCGGTTGCAGCTTTCCAAAAAGCCACACATTACTGGTAAGGCACTCTGTGGCTGTCTGACTCATGGGAAAATCTCAAATACCTTTCCCCTCTTTAGCCACTATGTTGGTGCCTGCTTCTGGGACACACTCCAGCGTCACTTTTCCCCTTAATAAGTCACCAACCTCGGTGGGAAAGTGAGCCAGTAAGAGACGGGGCCAGCCTGTGCAGTTTGCAAGGCTGAGACTGGATCACACCTTGGAGCGTTTGAATGCAGCTCCCATTGCTCGAACATTTCTTGTAATCCAAAAACGAGAATACACTTGCTTCTGTAGAATAAAGATTTTGTAACTCACAGTCTCTTCAGCCCTGCCTCCTGTGACAGAGCTCTGCTGCAGAGTACCTGCTCCAGTGTAGGCAGGAAGTAAACTGAGGAGAACAGGAAGTGGAGGGCTGCATGTCCCCTGCTGCAGAGGTCTGATTCCTGCCTGTGGATCAGCATCAGGAGGTACAGCCCAGGAGTAAGGAAGCCCGGAGAACAGCTTAGGAGAGAGAAACAGCCATTTTTAGGAAATTTTTTCACCAAATTTGCAATATGGGCTTTCTGGGACCCCACCTCATGAACACTGGCACTGTTGTTTTGTTAATTGGTCCCGAAAGGTGATTCCGGCGCGTATGCAAAATCACCTTATGGATCCAATTAACAAAACAACAATGTTAATATCGCCAAATGAATAAGAACCATATTGAACATTTGGTGCAAAAATCTTGAAAATGGCTGAGATAACAACACAAGTTGAAACCGCCAATGACTGCCATTATACAGCGCTTACCTGGATTTCTTCAGTTAGCGGTTCGGCTTTGCAGAGTGCAGACGTGTTCCGCTCCGCAGAACATCGTGGCCGCCGACCTCCAGAGGTAAGTATGGGGTAAAGGGGAGGAAGATGGGGAGACGATGCAGGATCATTTTCTCTTTTCAGGTAAAATAAAGACATCGGGACAGTTTTCTTCTTTTCAGCTTATAAATAAAAAATAGTTAGGGACACTGGGAGTGGGCTCCTCAGTGCCCCACAGTACTCTCGGGGGCTTCAAATGCTGACTCGGGATTAGGCACCTTGATGTCAGCAATTTATGGGACACTGGGAGTGAGCTCCCCAGTGTCCCACAGTGCTGGGGGGGGCTTCAAATGCCAGCTCGGGGACTGGGCATCTAGATGTCGGCAATAATTAAGTTAATGTTACAGGCAGGGCATGAAATTCGTGAAAAAAAGTACATGCCCACTTGGGCATGTAAGAAGAAAATGTACATGCCCAACAAACTATTTACATGCCGTCCCTTAGTTTACATAATTTTAGACGTCATCTTCACTGGACCAAGCACTTTCGTTTTCATCGCCACCACTAGGACTGGCAGAAGCAGCATGCAGTGACAGTGTTCTGGAGCCATAAGCTTTGGTAGTGGGCCTTCTTTTGCCATTTTTCCACCACAGTGATATGGCACCTTCAGGGTTACAGTCACTAAGCTGGGGTCCATTCAAAGATATAGACATTAGGTCGTGTAGGGTGTCTGGGCGTAATCCAACCCTCCAGTCATTTTTTATTCTTCCCATCAGAGAGAAGCCTCGTTCTGCAGCAGCAGTGTGAACAGGAATCAGGAGAATGATTCTGACAATGGCCAGCACATTTGAATTGTTGATCCTGCATCCACAATAATCACTTTCTGCCACAATTTCAGAGACTTACAACTTTCAACAGACAGCAAGTGGAGTACGTGCTTTTTAAGTCTAGCCACTCCAGCAGTACTAAAGTAACATCAACTCCATGAGACTCTAGGACCACTTTATAGTGATCAGCAATTGTTTGAATTGCTTGATCTCCATATGTTTCAAGTGCCTCTGTGGATGTTGGCCAGGACTGAAAATTTAAAGCTCTTGCAGCTAGTAGCACTTTATTGATCGTGAAGGACTGAAAGCGAGATTCAATGTGCTGTGATGTTTTCTGAAGAATTTTTTTGATCTCTGAAATTGTGGCTTCTACAATGTCTGAAGGAGAACCTGATCTGTGCCTGCTAGTTTCATTAGCTAAGTCAACACTGTTGTACTGAGTTAAGTTCTCATTTACAGATGTAAGGGTTATGCGGTGAAGAGTTTCTTGATTCGAGAGACCATTTAGTTTCTGAATTGTGCTTTCTACTCTGCTGTGAACTTTTTCAACAGTGGCATCCTCTTGCTGAAAGCACAGACTAAGAGCGGACAAGTAACCAAAACACTTTCAGAAAGTCCATGTATATAACACACTTCAAAGTTTTAAGCACTTTAAGTATTCCTAGTGCTTTTTGGCCATGATCCTGCTTGTTTGTCAGTGACACATGTTCGAGGTGAAGCACTAAAGCAGCCCAGTTCCTTTCAAGGGCAGAAATGGCCCGTTCTCTGTGTCAAGCCACCTAGTGCCACCAGTGTTAACTGGTTTGACCACATTAATATTTAAAAGGGATCCGTTTCCTGTAGGCCTTTCCAACTTTTGGTGACCTGTGGTAAAAGCAGTAAATGTTCAGCAGAAGTTGTTCTAATGACTTGTAAAGGGACAGTCTCTGAAAGATCCTTTACAGCAAGCTCTAAGCGATGTGCACAGCAGTGTATGTCAATGAGGTGTGGGCACTGGAAATCTTGCTTTATTCGAATAAGGACACCTGAAGTGCTCCCCAACATTACAGCAGCACCATCAGATGCCGCACTTATCAGCTTATGTTTCCAACCACCATCCTTTAAACCACCTTCACCCTCTAAAGCATTAATCACAGTATTTAAAATGCTTTCTGAATTAGGGACACTGACTGGTTTTAGTGCAAGAAATCTTGTTACAGGTAGGCCATTTTCAAAAACACGTACATAAATGCCCTCCTCCTCCTCAGTCACACTTTTATCTGTGCAGGAATCAACAAGAAAAGAAGTCATTGTCTTGTAGTAGACTAGCAGTAGTGCTTTGAATATCTTGGGCAATATAGTGAATGAAGACACGGCATTGCTTGTCACTACTGTAACTGTTACTCATAGCATCATCTCCATGATTTCTTCTTTGTAAATCTATCAACCCAGGAAAATCCCTGAAAGGCCTTTCAGTCTTAGCAACGTAATATGCGGTACAGAACAATTTACACATTTGATCCATTTCTTTTTGTTCCATTAATTGTATGGATTTCTCTATTGGTCTTTCTCCAACTTTTGTTTTATTTGCAATGTATGCCCTCTCAGCATTTTTGTGTGCTACAGACACTTCATGTGCTGAGATAATGTGTACTCTAAAAGTACTGCAACCAGTTCTGAAATTGTTTTTGCTTTGGCTTTTATCATAACTCTGACACCATGTACACCACATGGCACATTTATCTGTGTCATACATAAGCCACTTCCTGCCCTTTTTCCACGATTCCTGAAATTTTCTAACTTTCGGGGCTTTAGCTAGGCTTTCAGTACAAGCAGTAGCACTTGAGAAATCTTCAGTGGTCATCACAGCAGTTTCACTGTCTGGGCAAGGAGGTGGTTTGGTTATAGCTGTAGTAGTAGTAGTAGTAGTAGTAGTAGTAGTGCTAGTACTAGTACCAGTACTTGGTGTTGGGGAATCCGAGTCGGCTCCCACAGTCTCTTCAAGACGCTTTCTCTTAAATCCAAATTTAAAAAGACTTATGGTGTCTGTCTGAACTTGTGAATACTTTACTGACTTTGAGAATTTTTGTGTTACTCAGTATTAATAAATGCAGCAAGGAAAAGTGTGTCTTGTCTTTTTTTTTTTTTTTTAATAATAAACTTAACAAGAAAACCTGACTGTCTCGTCTGATTATTTTTTAAAAAGATTTTAGATAGTCCACAGTCTAGACAGCATAGCTTTTAAAAAGCTTAATAGTCAGATTATTTTTTAACAGTACTCAGATTTTAGATGGTGAATAACAGCATAGCTTGTAAAAAGCTTATACTATAGACAGATTTTTTTTATAAAGTATTCTGATTTTAGAGTAGCTTGTAAAAACAGATTATAGATTTTTTTTTTTGAGATCCTTCTTAAATTTTAGTGAAGCAAGCAACACTCCACAATCCACAGAGTAGATTGGTAGGTCAAAAAGTTACAAGTTGTAGTAGCTCATGGAACTGACTTTTTAACTATCTTTGAGCTACCTGGGCTACCAGTAGCTCTTTAATTACTCTTCTGTGATTTAGTTCACACAGCAAGTATAGCAAGCTGTAGCAAACACCCTTCACAGAAAAAAAAAAGACCTGTTTAAAATTGGCTCCAGGCACCTCAGCTACAAGTAGTTTAACTGTTATAAGATCAGAGAGAGAGCTGTGGCTTGATAGCTTTAGCTTACTTAGCAATAATTAGTTAAAACAGCTGAACAGCTCTAGCAGTCTTGGAACAGATTTTTCAAAAGTCCCCACGCCAGACAGTAACTTGACTGAGTCTGTAGACTGTAAATATAATGATGAGACTACTAAACGTTTTTAGTCTTATCTTACTGCTTCAGTGCTTCAAGGTCAGCCTTCAAACTAAGAAAAGGCAGTAAAGGCACCCTTACAGACAGTAGCCCTTTCTCAACTTTTAATGACTCGAACTTCCCAAAATAGAATGCTAATTTCCTCTGCAAAAGGTATAAATAGCTTTTGATTTGATGGCCAGATAGCTTCAGTTGGGTAAGGTTTGGTTAGGTATAGGCAGGGCAAGCACTAGTAATACTAATAATAACAAAACGTTTTACTGTATTGAGGAAGGCAGGCACTCAGATTAATATATATTGATAAATTCAGACTGTTTGAGCCTGCAAAGTCTGTAATTAATGGTCCCCGACTGACTTCTATATGCTCTGCACTTTCTGCCTCTCTTGCTGTAATTTCAGCAAAATATTATGTACAACAAGGTAGCAGTAGCTACTAGCAAGCTATTGTCTATCTTATGCAATTAGACTGCTAAATTCAGCTTGCTTTACTGTCTGCAGTGCAGAAAAGTGCTTCCAGAGGTAGTATGTCTCAATGATACACCCCAGCCCTCCACGTGTCACCACTGATTTCGGCGCCCCAAAACTTTCAAATGCCAAACTTAATGCTCTCCTGTCTCCTCCGTGTTGTTTCAAATTTCTGCCCCTTAAAAGAGCTTTTGGTTATTTTAGTTTGTTAGACTGATCGTCGATCCCGATTGCAATGGGGTGAAGGCAGCAACTACCACACGACGAGTCACAGTCTCAAAAACTCGCTCGCTCCTCTCCCCCAATTAAGTCCTGCACAGTGCACTCAGGTTCAATTAAAAAAAAAAAAAGTAAACAATACACAGCTCTTAAAAGAGCTTTTGGTTCATTTAGTATAATTTAGACCGTCATTGATCCCGATTGCAATCGCTCCCTTCCCCTGTTTAACTCCCAACTCAGAGCTCTCAGGTTCAAAAAACACAGGCAGGCTGGGCAGCTCTTAAAAGAGCTTTTGTTTTGGTTTTTCCCAACAAGAAAGTGGAACTGGAAGTTCGAACTACTACTGTACTATAGGCAGCAACAACGCTATCACATGAGTCCACGAAGAGTCGACCTGTCTCTGCACTTCCAAGAGACAGAATGGCATTGGCGCGCTTTTGCGACCCTCTTCCTTGGGAGTCGGGACTCTCAGCATGTCAGCTGATGCCATGAAGAGCACGCATGTGATCGGCTCTTCTTGGCATCAGCGGTTTAGCGCTGTTGCGCCTGCGCTTCTCGTGGCTGCTTCTCCGTCCCGATGGCTCCCCCGCCTGGACAGTGATGAACCCTGACAGAGAAAAGAAAAAACTGAAGTGAAGCAAAAGAACGAAAAAAAAAAAAAGCAGAGCTCCACACAATTACCTTAGGTGCCCAAGTGGGCATGTACTACACAACAGTAGGTGTCCTGATGCAATAGTACATGCCCTTGGGCACCTAAGGTATAGGAATTTTGCACCCTGGTTACAGGACACCCACAGTGCTGCGGGGGGTCTTCCAGTGCCAACACAGGGATTGGGCCCCCCCCCATGTCGGCAATTAAATAAAAGACAATATGCAGGATGAACTGAGGAGGGCATCTGCCACCCGGTGTCAGATTAAATGAAATACTAAATAAGGAGAGGCGGGGGGCATTAGACACTAGGAAAATGGGACATGTCAGGCACGAAAGTTGTAATTTGCGCAAGATACTGTTGTATTTTGCACAAATTACAATATATTCGCACATACAACAGTAACTTGCGCAAATTACAATGTGTAATTTGCACAAAATACAACAGTATTCTGCGCAAGTTATGTAACTTGTGCAAATTATAACTTTCGTGCCCGATATATAAATTTTCCCTTAGGAAATAATGGGAAACTAAAACTTTGATAACTTTTGAATGGATTAAATATTTTTTTCAGCAAATCTTCAAAGGCACATCTGTGACCCAAAGGCTTTCTACCCTTAAAATTTCAGAACAAAACCGAAACCCTTTTCTGATATACAGGTGGACAAAGAAACTTTAAAAAAAAAAAAAACCTGGTACACTTAGGATTTTTTGACACTCTGTAACTCAGAAACCACAATATAGATTCACACGAAATTTGGCATGTCAAGGAACCTACCCTAGAAATTATGCATGCCAAATTTCATGCAAATCTGTTGAACGGTTCCAGAGTTATAAGGGTTCAAACTTTCAGGTTTAATATAGAACTTTGCACTCAACCCTAATATACTGGTGCTATATATACACACACACACACACACACACACACACACACACACACATATGTACACACACATACACATATATATTTTATGGTAGCACTTTACCGTGCTGCCATAGATAGGGTTGAGGAGCCATTTACACGTTAAACCTAAAATTTTGCACCTTAATAACATTGCAACCGTTCAACGGATTTACCCGAAATTTGGTATACACAATCGAAAACCATACATCTTGGGATCTGCCAACTTTTCGTACTGTTCAGACTGACTGCGGAGTTACTAAGTGTGATCTGTATGCACGTTTACACTTTTTGGAATTCTTGTTTCGCCCCTTACAGGTCGTGATGGATTGCACGATCGTCCGAAAACTTCAGAGAACGTGGCGGCAAGAGTCCCGGCGTGCCTTTTGAAGATTTCGTGAAAAAATATTAAACGAGTTCAAAAGTTATTAAAAACAGTTTCCCATTATAAGTCAATGGGAAAAGTTAACAAAAGTTAGACAGTGTCGCAAATGCACTTTTAGTGCTGCAATGGCTCCTAGTAGTGTCGCTAAATCCGCCATTTTGTTTTCAGTTAGTGATCAGAAAAATGCTTGGCATTTCAATTTGGGACCCTCTAGCAACACAATTCTTTTTGTGTTTACCTAGTCAGACCCTGAGGATGCTAGGCATGTCTTTATTTTGAGGTTAAACACCCTACATTCTACATTTTACATTCTAAAAGAACTAAGGGTAGAACTAGTGACACCGCTGACTACTCTGTTTAACAAATCATGGGAGGATGGGGTGGTACCCGAGGATTGGAGGAGGGCAGATGTGATTCCTCTTGACAAAAGTGGGAGCAAGACAGAGGCAGGAAACTACAGACCAGTTAGTTTGACCTCAGTGGTAGGGAAAATGATGGAATCACTTCTGAAGGAAAGAATTGTTGAGTACCTAGAGGCCAGTGGGGCTGGGACCCAAGGCAGCATGGATTCACGATGGGAAGGTCGTGTCAGACTAATCTAATAGATTTCTTTGACTGGGTTACCAAAGTAGTAGACCAGGGAGGGGCTGTGGACATGGCCTACCTAGATTTTAGCAAGGCATTTGATACAGTCCCACACAAAGATTAATACACAAGATAGCCAGCCTTGGAGTGGGTCCCAAGGTGGTAGCCTGGATAAAAATTGGCTAGAACAACAGGACTCAAGGGTAGTAGTAAATGGAGTACACAGTGACGAAAGGAGGGTTACTAGCGGGTCACCGTGAGGGTTCAGTACTGGGACCGGTCCTTTTTAATGTCTTTATAAGTGACATTGCAGAGGAACTGGAAGGAAAAGTATGTCTCTTTGCAGATGACACAAAGATCTGCAACAGGGTTGATACACAAGATGGAGTGGAAAGGATGAGAAGGGACTTGGCAAGGTTGGAGGAATGGTCAAATGTATGGCAGCTCAGATTCAATGCAAAGAAGTGCAAGGTAATGCACATGGGGAACAAAAATAGAAAGGGACCGGGGGTAATTATATCAGATGACCTAAAGTGGGCAAGCAATGTGAGAAGGCAGTAAGGAAGGCTGGGGGGATACTGGGATGTATAGGAAGAGGCATCAATAGTAGAAAACAGGAAGTTGTTATCCCTCTGTACAGACAGTTGGTGAGACCCCATCTGGAGTACTGTGTGTAGTTCTGGAGACCCCATCTCCGCAAAGACAGAGACAGAGTGGAGGCTGTCAGAGGAGGCAGCAAAATGGTGCAGGGTCTGCACCAGAAGACATATGAAGAAAGACTAAAGGAGCTTAATATGTATACCCTTGAGGAAAGAAGGGAGAGAGGACATGATAGAAACTTTCAAGTACCTCAAGGGAATTAACAAAGTCAGAGGTAGCATCTTCAGAAAGAGATGTGCAAGAACAAGGGGCACAATTTGAAGATAGAAGGGGGATGGCTCAGAGGTAATGTGAGGAAGTATTTTTTCACTGAGAGGGTTGTGGATGCATGGAACAGCCTCCCTGAAGAGGTCGTGGGGTCAAGAACAGTGGGGGACTTCAAGAATGCATGGGACAGGCATAGGGCAGTCCTAGTGGGGGGTAGGAGGAATTAAGCTGTTGTTTAACTAGGATCTGCAGCTTATCTGTTAGGTAGGAAAATGGGCAGACTAGGTGGGCCAAGCGGTCCTTACCTGCCGTCAAATTCTATGTTTCTATGTTTCTACAAATATGTTTTTTCAATTTCTGGAAAAAGTAGTGTCGCACTCACGAAAGTGTCACAAATCATGACACTACTTTGCAACACTATGGCCAAAATAACAGGAATTATTTGCCACCCTGCTGCAAATGAACGGTTTGGTATTTTGGGCTGAAATTTGGAGGGAAGGCAGCCAACATCTCACAGATGTGCCTTTTGGTGGTTTGGTGACAAAATATTGCATGGATGCAAAGTTACAGTACTCCGAAGTTGACACTTTTTCCCCAAAGACTAACACTTCGGCGTCCGCTGCATGACAGGAATTCTTTGCCACCCTGATGCAAAATAACGGTTTGGTCTTTTACACTGAAATTTGGAGGGAAGAAAGCCAACATCCCACAGATATGCCTAAAAAATATTACAGGGCGAAAAAGTTATGGCACTCTGAACTTCTTTTTTCCCATAGGATAACATTACTGTCGTCGCGCTTTTCAGGGCCCGATCTCGAAACGTGTGAGATAATGGACTTTCATCAGAAAATGCTTAGCTCCCCTAGTGGGGGCCAAGTACAAAACTAGCCAGGAAAGTCATAAATCATATGACTTTTACATTTTTTTTCTACATCGTACGGTTCCTGAGATATAAGCAATTTAGTATTCCAACTCCTCATTTTCTGCTCCAAGACCCATTATTATGCACACATTCTTTATACTCAGTGTCTTTCTCTATGCAGCTTTTGGGGAAAATCTGCCTATGCGCTTACATTACTGTTACAGTTACCGCTTCCGCTTGCGGTTCCGTACCCGTTTCACTTACCGTTCCCGTCTACACCACCATGCGCGTTACCCTTTGCGTTTTCATTTGCACTTGCGTTTGCATTATTTTTACCATGTGAGTCTACAGTACTGTTTCTCTTTCCATTTTGCTTTGCGTCACCATGCGCATTACCATTTGCATTTGCGGGCACTGTGTTACTATGTGACAAGACTTCATATGGCGGGAGCTCGGGGCCCCATTCATTATTTCTCGTTATTCTCAAAAAGAAGGGAAATTAGAGGCAAAAAACTCCGTTTAGTGCATCAGTTAGGGTTGTTCCACAGCGACAAAAGCGAGGAAATTCGGTGTTAGGGTTGAAAGGCCTTGGACCCCCAACTGGCATCGAGTGCGCATTGGGGTCTTTGGTCCTAACTCTCACCCCATTCTCCTATATCTCTGCTTCTTTACCGTGATGGGGTGAGGGTGGGGCCGACGACTCAATGCACGCCTATGCCAGTGATGTAGAAACTGAGGAGTTCAAGGGAGGCTTCGACCCTAACACCGAACTTCCTCGCTTTTGTCGGTGTGGAACAACCCTAACTGATGCATTAAACTGAGTTTTTTTGCCTCTAGAGAGAGAGAGTGTGTGTATGTATATACACATACACACACACACAGACACAGACACATATACTTACATACACAAACACACACACACACACACACACACACACACACACACACACACACACTCTGCATATATTATACTGGTGTGGTAGCACCAGTATACTTAGGGTTGATGAGGGTGTTTAATGTTAAAGGCCAATGTTTGAAGCTTAATAACTTTGTAATGGTTCAACTGATTTGCATATTTGACATGCATAACCGATAGGGGTAGGTCTCCGTATGTGGCAAATTACGTTGCAATCCCTCATGTGGTTTCAGAGACGCAGACTGTTGAAAATACAGAAGGTTCTATGTTTTTTGGAAAATTTTATGTCCACCTGTATCTCAAACTGTTGGAAGTTGTGGTCTGAAATGTTCAGGGTACCAAGGGTTTGCCTCACAGATGTGCCTTTTGAAGATTTGGTGAAAAAAAAAAAGATTACTCCATTCAAAAGGTATTAAGTTGTCAATGTCCCATTATTTCTTTTGGGAAAAAAAAGAGATGCCCTGCATGACAATGGATTCTATGTCGCAGGTGAAGTGCAAGACTGGATTCTGTGCCATAAAGAGGAATCCCTTTTCACAGCGTGGGCCATTTTGTCTGTGCAGTAAGCGAGACAAAAGCACGAAACAGAGGAACATTATTCAGTTTTGATAAATAAACATGACAGTGTACATAAATTGTACCCATGTAGGAACACTGTGATGCTCGATGAAATTATTTCTTCTCAGATGTGTTTGATTTCTCGGAGTAGGGTATCTTTTATGGCACATACAGTTATCCAGCATATGAGTACTGGTGTGTATAGGAGTTTTTTGTATGCTTGTGTGCAAATGCGACAACAGATTTCTCTTTGAAGGAGGGAATAAAGAGCAGTCGCTGTTCAGACAGGGTTATTCTGTGTGAGACTACCCGTGTGCGAGTTTGGGGTGGAAGAGCTGTACTGCAAAACTGGATGTCATTTCGGAGGAGGAAATTCCTTATGTGCTGTGGGGACCGTTGAGTGGCTGCTGCTTATTGCACTGCAGGAGTAATGTGGTTAAATATCGGGGTCTCTGAGGGTGGGGGGTGGGGGAAACAGGCACAAAATGTCTTTTATATCGCGGGCTGCTGTCACAGTCTTGGCTTCCCTCCTGCCCCTCACGTTGTTACACACTTGGTTGTGGAGCTCTGCCCTCACCGTACTTGTGATAGCAGTTCTCATGCTGTTATTTTATGGCCGTTGCCTCCTCTGTCCCCCCCCTCCTTCCCAAGCACTCTCCTTATTAAATTGCATTTTCTGTACAGTGCAATAGGCTGTACGCCGTCAGTGGTCCAGGTAGCCACTGATCGGTCCTGTTTCTATGGGACATGGTGTTATAGTTACTGTTTAATAGCACCTGATGTTCACTTTGGCATGTAAAGCACAGGAGACAGTATGAGGAGTACAGCAGTTCGCAGCTGCTGGTTATATTATGCACTGGATAAAAAAGTGTATGGGAAACAGTCAGCTACCAGGACAGCTGAGTGGCTGCTGCCTATTGCAGTGCAGGAAAAATGTTAATCTGGGTGTTCTTGGGGGGGTAGGCTACAAAATGTGTTTATACCGTGGGTGCCTAGGGAGGGTCTGTAGCCCTCATGCCTTCCGCCCCCCCACCTCGTGCAGCTGCGGTTGTGATATAGTGAGCCCCTTTTCTTGCTGTGTAGTGGCACCCTGCACCCTCCGATCACTGTCCCCCTTATTTGTTTATATTTATGATTATAATCAGACACCGGGATGCCCACTCCCGGTGTCAGATGCCCTTTCCCACCTGTTGTTTTCATACTTGCTGACATCAGGGTGCCCAATCCCCGTGTCGGCATTCACACGCGGCCAACCAGTGTGGGACACAGGGGAGCCCGCTCCCAGTGTCCTCAAATAGCTGCAATGTGTTGCTTCTTACAAAAAACAGTCCCACAATGTCTTTAATTTTTATTTTTTTACCTAAAACAAAGTAAACCAGCCCTCGTCATTGCCGCTGTCCCCCCATCCCCACCCCCCACTGAGCACCTACCTCCCGGCACCCCCTATACTTACCTCTGGAGGCTGTCCGCTGTCATCTTCTGTGGACCGGGACACATCTGCACTCTTCAAAGCCGAACCGCAAACTAAGGAATGAAGGTAAATGATGTGTAATGTATTTCAACGGCATTTTGAACTTATGTTGATATCTTTGCCATTTTTTTTGGATTTTTTTCACCAAATTTTCAACATGGGGTTTTTGGGACCCTACCTCATGAACATTGTGACTGTCATTTCGTTACTCAGGCCTGGAAGGTGATTTTGCAGTCGCTGTGTGAAATGACCGTCCGGGACCGATTAACAAAATGACAGTGCCAGTGTTCACGAGATGGGGTCCCAAAAAGCCCATGTTGAAATTTTGGTGGAAAACTTTCCAGAAATGGCTGAGTTACAAGCGTTTGTTGAAATGTTGCTATACACGTGCGTAACTTTGCTAATTTTTAATATTTTGACTCCAAATGTTCAACATAACCATTTTTCCACACCTCCTCGTGAACATACAGCTGTCATTTTTCACATCCTGTCTGAAACGTGGTGCGGAATGGCGTTTTGTCACAGATTTCAAAATTATCACCTACGGGGTTTATGATGTGGGGTCATTACAAGACCATCTTCACAGTTTGGGGTCAAAAATATGAAAAAAATGACAAGGTTATGACCATTCTTTGCAATTTCTGTATGCCCTCTCGTAACTTTGGAAATGTTATATATTTTGCCCCAGAATTTTGAACATAACCCTCTTCTTACCCGAACTCAAGTATGTCACAGTTGTCGTTTTTAAAATCCTGCCCAAAATGCGTTTTCACACATGTGGCACAGAATAGCATTACAGCTGCGTAGAACTACGTTTTGGCATGGATTTGAAACTTTTCTGTACCGGGGTACATGAGATGGGGTAATATCATGCTTATGCTGACAATTTGGTCACAATTCTATAAGTACAGAGCCCATAGGGCCTTGTGCTGCCACAGCTACATATATTATATATTTATACACACATATACGTATATACACACACGCACGCATACTAATATATATATTACACACACACACACACACACACACACACATAAATACATACAAATATATATATATGGATGGGAGTGTCACAAACAAGTAACTATGGTTATATTATCTGAAAAAGTAAAGAAATTCACTGCAAAAAACTTTAATGCATCAGTTAGGCTTGTTACTAAACCAACAAATGCAGGCAAATGGGGTAATAGGGTTTCTAACCCTAACACGCCACCCGCACTCTGCAGGGACTGACAGGCATCCGGGGGGTGCCTTAGCGTTGTCAGCCCCAACGCCTCCACCCCAACCCTGCACAGACTAACAGGCGTCCGGGGGGGGGAGGGGGAGTGCCCTGCAGTCACCACCCTAATGCTCACCCCATTCTCCTATACATACACACCTCAGCTTATTTACTCATGGAATGGGGTGAGCATTAGGGTCAGGGTCAAGGCACCCCGACACCTGTTAGTCTGTGCAGGGAAGGGGCGTAGGCATTAGGGCTGACAACTCTAAGGCACTCCCTCAACGCCTGTCAGGCTCTGCAGGGTGGTGGTGGGCTGTAAACCATAACACCCCATTTGCCTGCTTTTGTCAGTTTAGTAACAACCCTAACTGATGCATTAATGAAGTTTTTTGCAGAGATATATTTTATATATCATACATACACACACACACACACACATTTTTTTTATTTTAAACAAGATCTCAGCTGTGGTATACTTTCATGCACCAGCTGAGTGAAGAGCTGAGGCACGAATGTTTAAATCTAATTTCTGCGATGACAAAACGGTTGTACAAATCAGATATATTTGGCAACAGATTTCATGGCTGTGTGACGGTGGGGTTGGGGGATCAGAGACCAGATGTGTACTGTAGGCCAATAAAGTAAACAGGAATCAGCTGTGTGGATCTCAATACATGAGTATGGCTCCACTTCCGGGCTGGGCACATCAACGAAACCTACTGGACACACCAGCAACTGGAAGGGCTGCCATTTGTATTTTTTCTCTTCTGGAAGGAGTTGACCGTAACAAGGAATGAAATAAGGATTTGAGTACCCTAAGCCATAGATCGCCTTGGGGCAAACAGTTGTCTCACCACCAGGAGTTATTCAGACCAGCCCAGGAACTGAACAACAAGAACAGTGAATTGGGCAACATTCCCCTCACCCACTGCAGAGCCTGCAGAAATCAACTATATCCAGTGTGAAATATGGTACACAGAGGAAATTAACCAGTGAATGAGTGTGCCAGAGAAACTGAATTTTATTGAGTTTGCAAGAAAAAGCTTATAATCATTCCACAGGAGGACAACATACCATTTTTTCAGATACCATTCCCTTACAAAGGACAGACTGAATGAGCACCCCCTCTTTAGGTACTGCATAGTGGGAAATTGCACACTAAATTGTTAGGGACAATCAGCTCAATAACAGTGCATGCAGCCAGAGAAGGAAACAAGAGGATCCTTCAGAGGACCCCCCCCCCCCACAAAAATAAAAAAAAAACTGCCCTTTCACCATCATGACTTCAGGGTTTATAGATCCTCTCTGTAACTACAAATGCAAGAGAAATACATACACTCCCCAAACAGCAGGTACAGAACTCAGCTTCTCCCAGTGAGGCTTTAAAATAATAACTCAGAGCCCAAAGCGTAGTGCTGGATGTCGCACTTCATTCCACACCAGCGACCCATGTTCAGAAAACGAGCACGGTTGCTGGGGGTTTGCAAGTGGGGAGCAGAACTGGGTGTCCAAGGGACCACTCTCCTCTCCTGGGGAGGGAAGACTGCATGCTCCCCTGAATGACTGCCACCAGGTGGAGGCCTAGTGGCACTGTGGGACAGGAGCAGCAGACGAGCATGGTGCTGCGGAATGCTGCAGCACGTGCGTGCCTCCACACAAGCACATTGATGAGCCTGCCTCATCGTGGTGAATGGAGAAAAGGGAGGAAAAATGGTGGCAGGATAGGCTTGTATAAAGCCATGCCTGCCATTCCCTCAGCCACCGCATCACCAGGTTCTGGAGGCCGAAAACTGGATATGTACATCTGGGGGAGAGGTTCTCCTGACTCACTACAGGGGGGGTCCATTGGTCTTGGGTAGATGCAAGTTGGTGGGGGGGGCAGTGGGCCAGGGCTCAAAGGAGCCCAGCCTGTCCTGGCCATAGGAGTATAAAACAGAATATTGGGGACATAAGAACCCAATAAATTAGAAGTAAACATGCATATGTTTAAGAACAATTCTACTGGTAACTAAAAATGGCCAGACTGAACAGTGAAACTGATTTTTGAATAAAGAATGGATTAACCTCAGAACAGCATTAGACAGTCTTAACAGCTGAGAAATCTTTCAGCTCACTTGAAATGTAAAGCCCGTAGTGAACTAGCGCCATGTAGCAAGGTTCTAGGGAAAGTTCAAGAGGGATGCCTAACAGTCTATGTGGTACCAGTTGCCACATTAAATTACCCATATACATGAAAATTGGTATGGACCCCCAACAATATGTCCCTTTTACAGGTTGGGCTTACACACTGAGAACACTGTAAAATAAACAGTTTACTCACTGTCTAATCAAACCTGCATAACTGTACTGTCCCCTTTCAGTCCCTTATTCATCCACTTACGAAGCTTCACCACCATCTGCAGACGCTAACTCAGCTTCAATCCTGGATACCTGTTTTTTCTGCCTCCTCAGATTCGGAAAACAAATAACTATGATATTCCAGGTTAGTCGCAGTTTGTGCCAGTGAAACTGAACTTAGCGCCAACAAACACCAACCACAGCCCTGGGAAGCAGCCAGGATTTAGTCACCCCAGGGACACCATGCAGGCACTTCGGAGGACTGTGGCAACAGGTAACACTGAAGAAATTTGGTTTTCCAGAACAAGAGATCTTGATCTTATTCAATCAGCTCCTTTAGACCTCAATGTCTCCTCATGTTCTCACCTTCAGTGAGAGACCACTAGACTTTCTGGACTTGGTGCGGATTGCACCTTTGATGTCTCAAGGTAAAGTGGTACGTTCTCCAGGTCACGCACGTAGGGAGCATTCAATGAATGAAAACAATGCTGGTTTCAATGGACATACAATCAGAAAAAACTTCAGGTATCGGATTTCAAGTACGGATTCAACAGTTGAAGGAACTCCTGAAGATATGCCGTTGACGCTGGCTTCTTTCAGAAGACACATTATCAAAATGAATCGTTGACTTCACCTTTTGGAAGAAGAAAACAAGGAACAAGCCAAGCAAGAAATGGTCATGTACTCGGTCACAGTGACATTCTGACTACTCAGCAGCTGGCTGTGGTTCAGACAATGGCTGCGAACCATTGAAGAATGGCTGGATCAGCTCCAAAACATGGTTTTAAAAATAATGCAAATAATTTTAAGGCTGTCAACCCTGCCCCCCCCCCAGGTGTTAATGTATAGGCATTGATCAAAATGCTAAAAAGGCTCCACCCTTTCTCGTATCATCCCTAAAGGAAATGAATTATTACAGTAAAATGGACATCTCACTGCTTTTATTACTTTTTTTTGCTTTCATGCATATTTAAAATGTCACAAGTTTCAATGTAAATACAGACAGCAGTACTTTAAGAAAACCGAAACAAACAAACAAAAAAAAATTAAAAAAACAGGACTGCTACTTAAGTTTTCAAAAAGCGGTGAACATAAGTAAAGGGGATGACCCCTCCTCCCAAGGCAACTTTTGTCCTATCTCTCTCTCTCCTCCCTTCTCTTGCAAAGCTGCACAATAAACTCGTTTACTCTAGGCGTGCCGACTTCCTCTACTCATCCAACTTTCTCTCCCCTTTCCAGTCTGGTTTCTGGAAGAACGACTCCACTGACCACTCCCTGCTGTGTCAGACTCCAGTCATCACTGGGGTGGATCAGGGTTACATCACGGCAGCCATTTTCATTGATCTGGCTAAAGCCTTTCATTCAGTGGCACATCCACTCCTCCAAGTGGAGCTCTGCCAGCCTCTCAGTTCCTGCTGTTGAATGACTCCCTTCCTACCTTATGGGCCGTCAGTCAGTACAGGTAGGAAGCGTCCTGTTACTCCCCTACCCATTTAGCTAGGGGTCCCACAGGGCTCCATCCTGGGTTCCATCCTCTTCTCAGTTTTCCTGAATGACCACCCCTCTGCCTGTGCCAACTAGCATATTCATATGTATGCAGATGACACAGTTATTTACACCTCCAGCCCCTCGACCACAGAGGCTGAAGACTTGCTCCAGCAAGACTTCTACAATGTCCTGGCCAATTCCACTCCGACCAACTCTGGGAGAACACTTAAAAAAAAAAAAAAAAAGTGTCCAGGATCTTTGGCACCAGCCAGGAGTTGGCCATAATCTCCTCCCTCCCACTTTTCTCCACCCTGGATGGTACTCTCACTGAAGTGGTTTCTTCCTTCAAGTTTCTAGGTGTGTGATTAGATTAAGCTTGAACTATAGTATCTGCCCATATTTATGCCATCTACACTTAGCTCTGCCCCAAACTGGGTGCCCTATACCACAATAAAGATTACCTATCTCCTCGGGTCCACCAGGAGCATGTTACCAAAATGGTGCTCCAAGTCTGAATATGTGGATGTGGTCTACAGTACCACCACCACCACCCCCCCCCTTTCTTTCCAGATGAGCCACCCTTTGCAACTCCCTTTGTTGCTTTGCTACCAACGCCCCTCCTGTACTCACCACTGCTCCCTCTACTCCTCCCTTTCCGTCCTCTCCCTACCCTCACATCACCCTTCCCAGTGCGCCTCATTCATCTCTAATACTTGTTTGGGTCCTTACCCTCTTACCTGCCCTCACTCCTCTCTCCCATTCTCTCTGCCTTTTACTCCCTCCACTCCAGGGATTCTTGCACCTTCTCCCTTCCTCACCCTCACTTCTCAGCTGGGCAGTCAGCCTTCTCCTATTGCCTTCCCTCCCTCTGGAACATACTCCCTTCCGGATCTCCCCATCCCCTCCATCTCCTTCAGGCACCAACTAAAACTCCTCCCTACTCCCGTCTCTCACACACACACACACACACACACACACACACACACCCTATTGCAGCCCCTACCATCCCTGTTGTTGGGCCTCCTCCCAGGTTCTCACTCCGCCTGTTTCGGGCTACTTCCTTTTCTACATCTGTACTGCCATTCTTTCCACCTGCTTTGACCTCTATTTGCACATCAAACCAGCTCATTTTAGTTTTGCTTTGCTCCATTTACTTTTGATTTTCACGTGTACCACGTTAAATTATACTCTACTTTGTACCAATCATTATTTATTTAAAATTTAGTAACCAGTAATGGCACACTGAGCAGAAGCTCATTTCCAGGTGTGACCAGGGAAACAGGGAAAACAATACAGACATGGGGTACAAACATCAGAGCATTTCAACAAAACAGACTTGGGACCAGCGGTCGAAATAGCCACCTGTCTGCCTGTCCCAGACACCCAGTTCTCTCCAGGGACAGCAGGTTTCATTTCTCTGCCTGTCCCTGGGACAGGCACCAAGAGAAAAAGCATTAGTGGGTACTAGGACCCAGGAGATGTTGCCACCTATAAGGCTGGGCTGTGGACATTTCAACATCCCATTCCCACATGTTAAGAGATGTCCATTCAACTCAACGTCCAATGATAGGCTCTACTGTGTGGCCGGCAGTTTCGACAAGTAGCAGAAATGAAAACAGTGCCACTGTAGGACTAGACTGTGCACGTGTTCCACGTCATCATGCAGCCATTTTTCTTTCTGCACAGCGTACCTAATTTCTCTGTGTGCTGGACCTGCAGTACCAGCCGAGAACTAGTTTTCATTTACAGGCAGCAGAGTTTGGGGGAAGCAAATTAAAAACCCTTTCCAGGGCTCTTTAATAAATAATGGAAGCCTGGGTCAGGGTAATTAAAAGCCTTTGCAAGGGCTAGAAAACCATATTTGAAAACCCTTTTCAGGGCAGACCATCACAGCAGAAAGGGGGGAGACTCTGTATTTACAGATAAGGAGAAGAACATAAAGGGCTGAGGCAACCACTTAAAATACCTTGTCGGGGCAGGAAGAGCTTCCCACACAAGAGATGAGTAGACTGGTTAAAGGCCCTTGTCTGGGTTGCTAAGTAGGGAGAGACATTTAGTGTCTGTGTTATACTGTATACAGGAGCAGATGAAGCTGATCCTTTTGTCAGGGCAGTACAGAAGGGAGTTAATAAGGCCCCTTGGTCCCAATCAGGACCATGAAGTGGGGACACACTTGCTGAGTCCTTTTCAGAGCCACGTAGCAGCCAGTGGGCAATATTTAGTAGACTTTTTCTAGAGCACCTTACAATGGGCTCTATTAGTAATTAAGCCATTTTCAGGGCACTGTACCAGCCAGAGGGCACACTAGTTACTTAGTTCGTATTTGGAAACAGAAATGCAAACTTACTAAACAAAAATTAAACAGGACAGACACAATTTCTGTGGGACAGTCAGAATGATTATTGCACCTGTCCCTTGGACAGCCATCCACAGAAAATTATTTCTAGCCCTGCTTGGGACACAAAATCAGAGCAAATCAACAGTACAATACAATTGAGCCACTTGAGATTCCTCAGTAAGTAGTCTGTGCTAGTAAAAAACAAAGAGGTTTTGCAGTGGGAAAACAGTTTGGGTCAGGAGAATAATGGGGGGCGGGGGCAGAGCACTGGAGTTACCAGGAAGTAGTCGGAGGGTGTCTGGTGAGAATTATATGGAGCGCTGGTTCCAGAGAAAAGGGAGGCGATAAGAGAAAGTCAACTGACCTGCTATTGATTGGAGGTGGGGTAGGGAGAACAAGCGGGGGTCCCTGGAGCGCAAAGAGTGGGCTGAGGGGTTCGCTAGTGAGAGGCAGGAGGAGAGGACTAAGAAGGGAGAGTCCCAAACCAGTATCTGGCAATGAGGGATAGGCACTGGACCAATCTTGTGTGGGGAAGACACATAAGGGGGAGAGAGAGAGAGGAGCAAAGAAGGCAGTGGTGAGTAATGGGAGGGTAGGAGGTAGAAAAGAAAAAGTAGTAGTTTAGGAGCCTGTCAAGTTTTGTAAGTGATACTGCTGGGGTAGTGCCGCAGACCACATCGGTGTAGTCACTAACTGGAAGAATAATTTTCGCGACAAGATCCCGATGTATAGGGAGAGGGAGGTGATCTTTGTGATGGTAGAGAAGAAAAAAATTACTCACCATAGTAATGTTGTTTTTTCTAATGGAGTCTTGCTGTATTCTGACTATATGCAGTTAGCCCCAGCACTTGAACTGCTCCTGAGAGTAAAGGATTAACTCTATGCAAAGGCATAGAACGTTGAGCTCGAGGTCGGTTTTCAAACCTCTGTCTGTGGTACTCTGAAGTGTAACCGTCAGATTCTTATGAGCAGTAAACTAACTCAAAGGAAGCAATTGTTTCCAAAATTTTGTGCCAAATGGCAAAAGAAGGTTTAGTGTCAAAAGAAGTCGAGAAAACCCAAAAAGAACACAACAAGTAGTGATTTACCAAAAATGCTTAATAACAAACTAAAAGAAACCCCCCTAAGAGATGGAGGCATGTCCAGTACACCTCTGGGGTGCAGCACTGTGCCTGCCCCACCACATCCCAAAACTACTAGGTTCCAGGAGGGGAGGCAGGGAGGGAGGTCAGAATACAGCAAGACTCCATTGGAAGAAACAACATTACTATGGCGAGTAATTTTTTCCTTCAAACAACATGAAGTCTTGCTGTATTCTGACTATATGCAGACTACCAAGCAGTACCCCCTTGGAGGAGGGAGTTACAGAACCTATTTTGGGAACAAGCTCTGCAGCACAGCCATGCCAAACCTAGCATCACTTCATGACTGGATATCCAAAGAGTAATGCTTGGTAAAAGTGTGAACAGATTTCCAGGTAGCTGATTTGCATATGTCCATGTGGTAAAACGGTGTTCTACCGGTCTGCATGCCAAGGAGGAGGGATATCGAAATTTAAATACCTGTAAATTTTCTTTCTCAGACGGCTGGTCTCCGGGCTTCCTTACTCCTTGGCTGTACCTCCTGATGCTGATAGGTAGGCAGGAATCAGACCTATGCAGCAGAGGACATCCAGCCCTCCACTTCCTGTCTTCCTCAGGTTCTTCCTAAAACAGTCCAATGTGGCAATACTACAAGAACTTGGGAACAAAAACAAGAATTTTAAGGCATAAATGGCTGAGAGGCCAGGCAACTATATACATTCTGGGAGGGAATCTGAAGCCCGGAGACCAGCCGGAGAAAGAAAATTTACAGGTATTTAAATTTTGATTTCTCTCTCCTAAGCTGGTCTCTGGGCTTCCTTACTCCTGGGATATACAAAAGCAGTACGTCCACAGATGTCCCGGGTGGGAAGAATGTCAAGAGCCCATAAGGGTTTACCACCACTTGAAGCGATCTGCGGCCAAAGGATGCCTCCGCTGAGGACATCATCTCCAGTGCAAAACACTGTTTAAAAATGTGTGAATGGATGATCAAATGGCCACTCGACAAAAGGATTTTGCCATTGCTTCTCTGAATTACACCCATGGAGGGGCTAGGGGCTCTCACTGGGCCCGGCAAGTTACTCCAGTCTGATCAAAAGCTGGGGAGGTGGCAGATATAATCCGTCTGGCTACAGAGCCTATTGAATCCTTGCTATACAAAATGTTTGCCCGTAATTGGCACAAACAAACTAGAAGTTTTGCGAATAGCTTTCTCTCTTAATGTACATTTTCCTTGCTCTTCCCAGGTCTAGTGTATGAAATATTCCTTCCTTATTGCTTTTAGAGAGTGAGCAGAAGGAAGGAAGAATAAACCCTTGATTGTAATGGCTAGGAGACAAAACTTTTGGCAAACATAAATTGAAACTGTTCTCGCCTGATGAGCGAGTGTACAGCTCTTGGGTAAGCAATGCTTTTCGTCTGCCAATACTCCTGGCTGAAATAATAGTTTTGATAAAAAGGGCGACCCTTATTTTGAGATGCACGATGGATGCCTTGAGAGGCTCTAAAGGGTGCCTTGGTCACGGCCCAGAAAACCACATTAAGACTCCAAGGTGGTAGTTGTGGTGGATTGTAAGACATTTTAATGTTGCTGCCTGAAGAACCACCAAACATGGGGATATGAGCCCAACAATTCCCCAGAGTCTGTCAAGAGTGCCCCAGTGCAGAAACTCGAACCTATAAGGTGGCTGGTTGCAGTCTTTTGTCCATCTATTTTAAAGGAACTGCCGTAGTACAGGCGATTATATTGGGTCGTTCTGTGTGTGTCTGGAAGGAAGCCAGAACCAAAATTTCCTCTGGATTCTATAATGCACTTTGGAAGAAGGAGAGAGAGACACGAGTTCCCCATCATGTCAATAACAGGAGCTGTGTAGCATAGCTCCTTGAAAGTTTTTCCACTCAATTTCCAGGCCTAGAGAGACAAGTTGTTGAAATGGGATGCAGAACCAGACCTTGACGGAGAATGTCCCGGCTGAACCTGAATGCGAGAGGTCAAGAGGCCTTGTCCAATGAATGATAACTAAATGCGGAAAGGCCATAAAGGACAGACTAGAATCATGACTGTCCTGTCCCAAGCCACTTTGTGGAGGACTCTTGATGGAGGCGGTATTGGAGGAAAGGCATGCAGGAGACCGAACAAATCCCAGTTTAGGGGGAAAGGTGTCCTGAGTCACCGCTGGTTCGTTCTTAGCAAGGGAACAGAATTGGCTTTACCCTGGAGTTCTGCCAGCAGGCAAAAAAAAAAAAATGTCCGAGTATTCCCCACTGTTCTGTCTGTATGTGGGAGGCACTGTCCTTTAGCTGCTATTCCCTTGGTCCACCAACCTTGTGATCGAGTCACTCTGCTGTAACATTTTCCTGTCCTGGTGTATACATTGCTCAGTGGTGCTCAACCCACTGAAAGAGAGGGGATTCCTTTAGCATCATTGAGCTTCTCATGTCGCCCTGATGGTCAGTGTATGTCAGCGGTGACAGGCTGTCAGTTGGAATCAGGCTATCCTGATTGAGGCATTGCTGGTCAGAGTGCCTCAGGGCATGGCTTACTGTTCACATCTCAGGACGTTTATGCTGTACCTTGTGTCTAACATCGATCCCCTGCCCGGTGCCAACCGCTGATGCAGGTGAGCCCCCCCGCCAGCTCCTGAGGCTTGCACTGGTCGTGATTCAGACTTAGTGTGGATGGCCTAACTTGCAGCCCTTCATGAGCTCTGCCCTCCGTAACCATCATTGGAGGGAGGGTTTAATCTGTCTCAATGAGGGGGGGCGCTAGAGAGCACTCTACCGAGCAGACGTCTTCTATTAAGAGCTCTGTTGAAAAACAAGAATTTCACTATTTTATATTATTGTTAGTTTTGGACTGGATCTTTGGCAATCAGTGGCACTAGAAAACAATTCTGCATTGAATGGTACCAAATTGAACTATGGGCAAGTCGCATCGTGGAGCGGGAAACAGCTCAAAACCTCCACTGTCGGGTGAGAACCAGGCCGCTACATCTACTCCCACACTTCCTGAGCATAACGCAGCTCCCCCCTTGGAAAGCCCTTCAAACCTCCATGAGGACTATTGATATGAAAATCGAAGCTATCCTTAAAGGTTTTGAAGAACAAGATGATAAAGTAGAAAATGCTACCAAAACAGCTACGGCAGCAGAAAGCACTACCTCTCAAGCTATGGTTGCAACTACTAAGATGGTCCAGGAGAACAGTCAGTTAAAATATAGGCTGGAAGTACCCGAGAATGCCAACAGGGCCCCTAACGTCCAGATAGTTGGTTTACCGGAGGGGGGCTGAAGAGTCTGACTTACTAGCATTCTTAAAGGACTGGCTACCCATGGCTATACATTTAAATCCCGAATTAAGCAATAGATTCCAGAGAGCATATAGAGTCTCTCCTTGCACAGTGGATGCCCAGAAGGACTTACCGAGGACTGTGCTGCTGGTGACGGAGAGTGCATCTACTAAAGATCTGGTGCTGCGAGCGGCGCGTAACGTCGATCATCTTCACTACATGGGAACTACTCTGCATCTTTTGCACGACCTATCCTTTGCGACCAGGGCCTGCCGCAAGAGAT
This sequence comes from Neoceratodus forsteri, assembly GCA_016271365.2. NCBI lineage: Eukaryota > Metazoa > Chordata > Ceratodontiformes > Ceratodontidae > Neoceratodus > Neoceratodus forsteri. Next base: position 827,683,930 of record CM057449.1, read on the forward strand.
TTGATGGCGTCCGAGCAAAACTGCGTAGTCTGGGGGTGTCGCACTCAATACTTATGCCTGCTCGCCTCCGGATCTTTTATGGTGGACATACATATCAATTCAACAACCCGGAGGAGGCTGGCAGGTGGGTCGAAAAGATACAGACCAAATTTAAAGCATCCCCCGTCAATACACCTCAAGAAAATGAATCGGAGGAAGAGGAGGAGACCTGAATCTCATCTATGCCATGAGGGTTGTATCATATCCATGGACACAGTTCACTGTATCCCAAATGGGTAATAAATAAGTTTCCTTTTTCCTTTCTATGGGACATCTGAAGCTGTATAAGTCATGAATGAACTATATAAATGGACAAGATGTTGAGAACTATTAACACGTTTGCCTTTTTGCAGGCCTGGAGCCTTTATAACAGTTATTAGTCATACTATGTTTAGTCATAAAAGGAATCTTGTTACAGAGCCTTATACGGGGACAGCAATATGATGGATTAAAATGTTTGGGAAAGGGTACAATCAACACTGGTTGTTGAATTTAAAATGTTTGAGTTTAAGTATCTTGATCTGGAGAGACCCTTCTCTTGTAGAGTGTAGCCATTCTAATATATTTCCTTTTGGACAAATGTATGGACTTCCCCCCTGTAACCATAAACGAAATGCTTAGATTGTATAAATCTATTCCATTGGATGTCTCCTACAATTTGTAATATGTGATGTCTGGCATTTAAATATCTATAAACTGTAATGTTTACTAAAATAAACAAACAGAAAATGACAAAAAAAAAAAAAATCTGTCTTAATGAGCTGTGTGAAAAAATAAACAGGCAGCTGAGGGGCCTGTGAAAACTCCTCGATGAGCTTTTGCAGATCCCGAAATATTTTGGTTTTCGGGGGGAGAAATCTTGTGTCATGATGTGTGCCCCCCAGGAGGATCAAGGTCTGGTTCCTCGATGGAATACCCCGAAGATGGATGCATAGGTACTCATCTAGAATGTCCTGTGATGGAAGCATTTGCTCAGACGTTCAAGGACCCATACGACTCAGCAAACTTCAGAACAATTTGGGGCTATGCTGGATAGATTGTAAATGTCCGGGTACCTTTTTTGCTCTAGGCACTCACTGCATGCTCTAGCCTGTAAGTGGTCTGTGTTTGGAGAGTCAACGTATTTTGTGCAGATAAGGATGAGAGTACCAGCTGACGTGGGAGGACCCTTCCTAAAAAACTCTGGTACCCACTTGATCGCGGAGATGCAAACCCTTTCCTTGAGAAAAGCTGGAAGCTTGCCCCTACTTGAGGATGGGTCCGGGGCCTTTACTGTGACCTTTCTGGCAACTCAGACACTTCCTTGTCTGCCGGGTGATAGAGATGACCCAGCATTGTCTGCCAAGGCAGATTTAATTTGTCCTCCAAGTATGTATGGGCTTGAATACTCTGACTGGATCCCTACGTCCAGGGTCTGTGCCTGCTCCTGGATTGTGGTAGTTAGGTTTTCATCATTTCCCTGGATTCTTTACCACCCCCTTTAAAGACGATCCGTATGGGAGATCTCCTTTGTAGGGGGCATTCACCAAGTGTGCCTTGGCCACCTGTCCACCTGCCATGCCTTCGGCCTTAGGTATGTTGAGGCGAGGTGAGTTAAAGATTAGCCTTTGCTTCGCATCTGGCAGCCTCCTTTGAGATATCTGCTGATAATGCAGAGAATATCCCCAAGCTGTGGTTGCTGCGGGGTGGGCTTGTTTACATCTGGCTCATCAGCATGCTGGAATGCCAGGAAAGTGTGCCATGGTATTGCGGCTCATGCTGAAAACAGGTTGGCTGGACTTGCTTGTATCTGGCTCAGCAGCACGCTGGAATGCCAGGTCAGTGGCTCATGGCAGTGTGGCTCATGTTGAGAACAGGTTGTCTGCGGCTGCTTTAAGGGAGGTTGTGGAGGACTAAAAGCATCTTTTTCGAGGGATGCATCCACCTTCGTGTCTCCTGGGTCCCACAGAGAACCCCCACCCCCAGAGGTAAATATATATATTCTGTCTCTTTGCTTGGCAGCCAATGCCAGTCTGAGTGCTGCTTGGAGGATTAGGAGTTGACAAGGGAGACCTCAAGTGATACTCCACACTCACCTGTCTAATGAAGTAATCTAGGTCATCCAAGGATAAGTTTCTGGGTGGAGAGTCGTCCGAGACAGAAACGCCACCCAGTAGCCCCCCTTCCTCTGGGGACCTAACTGACCTCTGGCAGATTTGTGCTACTAGTATGTGCCTTCTTCCTCTCCTATGGTGCCGAGAGGAGTGATGTCCCTCCGGTCTGAAGATTGGGAGTAGGCATAGGGGTGGGCTTCCCGTGGACCCTATGATCTATGAAGGAGACTGAGGCATAATGGTCAGGGCATGATGAGTTGAGGGCAAAGGCCCTGTCAGGCTTGCCTATTACGTCAAGGGCTAAGCCTGCTGGTAAACCACACTGCTCTTGGAGGAAGAGAAGGGCCAGTGGGTCTGCACTGTCTGGGATTGGTTCCTGTGATAGCAAGGAGGATGTCTCTGGACCTCCTCTGACCTTGTAGCTGTCTCACTTAGGCACAGCGAGCTGTAGAGGTGACCGGGGGGGGGGGAGAAACTACATCTGTGGCACTGTCCGTCCCGTAAGAATGTGTGCTATGCTCCTGACAGCCCTTGCAGACCTTTTGTACTGGATAGTAAGGACAGCTCAATCGCTCTGGTCGGTTTCCCTCGATGTGCATCCAGGGGCCTAATGGGTAGAAGACTCAGTAATGGGCTATAGGGTGGACTGCCTGAGCTCTCCTGGCCGTCGGAGAGGGACTGTAGCATGGCTGTTCCTGAGCCGAAATGAAGACCCTGCTACTGTGGAGCACTACCACTCCAGATAGTGCCCCTGATGACGCTCCTCCTGAGCTCAGAGAGTGCCCCGATGAGGCTCCTCCTGAGCCGAAATTAAGCCCCTGCTACTGTGGAGTGGACCGCTTCAAGGAGTGTTCCTGCTAATGAAGCCCCTGCATGGAGGAGCAGTAGTGCAGGTCTCCCTGAGCCAAAATGGAGCCCCTACTGCTGAGGAGCACAACCGCTTCAAGTCTGATTCCAAGGCTGATCGTCGGTGAACCAGAAAACCGCTTCTGCCTGTGCCTTCCAAGAGGCTGAGAGTGGATCCTCCTGACCCAAAATGAAGCTCCTGCCCGTTGTTTAGGGGCTGCAGCATAGCTCATCCCAAGCTGAAATTAAGATCCTGCTGCCGCGAGGCCAGAAAACCACTTCTGCTTGTGCCTTGAATTGAAAGCAGGGCGAGAATGCTCCTAGCGGCTTCTCTCCTGCACGGCAAAAAGCTTGTGAGGAATGCTGCGTCAGCGGCCTGAGCAGCAAGGCTGCCGGCGAGGAAAATAAAGCGCGGCTCTTGGGTCGCCAATGAGGAAAATACAGCGCAGCTCTCCAGAGCCAAAAATGAAGGTGCAGCGCGAGGGGCCATGATGCCTGCAACCTGCCAGACTCGGGAGCTGGCGGCAGGAATCTGGAGCAGAAAAGGAGCCAGACTGTCCATCGTGCTGGGTTGGGGCTGTGAGAGGGAAAGTAGTAATCCTGTCAAGTGGATCCTGTTCCTCCCTCCAACTAACGACTGTTTGGGGGGGGGGGGTTGCGAGCCTCCAAGCGTGGGAAAGAGAGGAGAGAAAAGGTCCAGTCTGTTCAGCATGCATGGCTGAGACTGGTGACCCTCCATAATCTGTGAGGCAACGTTGTTTAAGTTTTCCCTTGCTAATCCTCTTCTTAATCAAAAATAAACTGCACTTACAGTTTGGTGTCTTCAGCTCTGCCACAACAGTGGCAGAGCCCTTGCAGAGAACCTGCCGCATGGCAGGCAGGAAGTAAACTGAGGAAGACAGGAAGTGGAGGGCTGGATGTCCCCTGCTGCACAGGTCTGATTCCTGCCTACCTATCAGCATCAGGAGGTACAGCCCAGGAGTAAGGAAGCCCAGAGACCAGCTTAGGAGAAATAGGTCTTGTTTTCTTGTTCTTCTTCCTATATAAATCTGTTGCGCAACAGTGCTTCTCAATACCTTTCCTATTTATTTCTTCAACTGACATAGGTTGGCCACCTTTGACCAGGGTATGAAATTTGTGAAAAAAAGTACATGCCGACTTCTGGTTCCAGTACATCTGGGTGAGCAAGCAGACAGAGAGGCTCTTGCCTACAGTACATCAAAAATAAGAGATGACCGAACCCTCCTCTACAGCTTGAATCTTGCAAACTGTCAAAAGATATAGTTGGGGTTTGCACTCCGTCAACTAGTGATAGCAAAAAAACAGCCGCAATCGGTTCCAGCCCATCGCCGATTTGACTGACATAGAAGACCGCATGTCTGACGAGGGCGACCTGCAGCTCAGGCCTGCTCAGAGTTCGGGGAAGAAATACACAGCTTCATCTCGTCCAAAGGGCGGAAAAAAGCCTCCAGAGCCCAACAATGAAGCTATACTTCAGGCGATTATGGAATTCCGTGGCACGGTCTGAGAGTTTCTAAAAGACATTCGAACTGAACTGGGAGTACTGCAAGGTCAAGTGGCAGAAGTGGACCTCCAGATATCCCAGAATACTACTAGGCTGGATGAGCTTGAGGGGGCCGTTAAAATTCTCGCAGCTGAACAGCTAGCCATCTCCCTATGTCTAGAGGATGCAGAGAACCGTGGCAGGAGGAGGAATATTCGTATCTTCGGTCTCTCCGAAGATGAAGAGGGGAACGACCCCAGAGCCTTCGCCGATTACCTACCGCGCTTGGTACTCAACTTAGAGCCTGACTTTCAGATCGATGTGGAGAGGGCTCATCGAACCCTAGGCCCTAAACACTCAGGCCCTGGGGCAAGGCCATGCCCTTTTGTCATTCGAATGTTGCGCTACCAAAACAAGGAGACCCTTCTACGAAAGGCATGGCAGAAGGGCAAAGTAATGTGGGGCCAACAGCGTTTGCTTTTTGATAATGACTATGCCCCTTGTACCCAGAAACAACACCGGGATTATAGCTTGCTGTTTCCTGCACTTTGGTCCCAAAAGATTAGATTTCGTACCCCCTATCCAGCTAAACTCACAGTATTCCTCTCCATGGGCCAGCTGACTTATACCTCGGCTTCTGAGGAGACAGCAGATCTTTTGGCTAGAGGCATCATCTCAGGTAAGACTGCTGAAACGGTGAAAACACGATAGAACCAGATGGAGAAGACAGAATGATCTAGACACTCATACATGCGTCATCGTTGCCACTTGCCGAAATCCTAAAGAAACTGCAGCAGTACAGGAATCCTACTTTACCAACGTGAACTGCCCTCCTGGATTGGCAGATGTAACAAAATCCCCCATTTGGGGGCTTGAGTCTCCTATGCTGGGAACGGGGGTTGCAGTGGGATGCTGCCGGGGTTGAGGGAGAGGGAGTGCTCCTAACACAGTCCAGGCATTTAAAAACCTTTTTATATCTATGATTTGGCACTAGAATGCCCTTTGGACTTTTTCTCTGTTCTCAGATGGCGGGTAGATCCCAGGCTGGATTACGGACATGGAAGCTCCCCCCCCCCCTTTTTTTTCCCCAGCACCTTCATTGGCGGCGTCCCTCCTCTCTGCTGCCTCTCCTACTCCCAGTTTAACAGCAGAAAAATATGACTGGGCTGTTATCCGTTGGAGGGAGAGATTGGACATGATGGCCATACCTCAACTACAAGAGGTATATATAGAACAATAGTTACAGGACTTTCTTGAGAGACAAGAAATATGGGGTGTTCATTTTGGACATTTTAATCTCCCACGCTTACGTCATTCCTAGGCTTGGCAGTTTTCAATTTTTATTTTTGACAAATTTCGACGTCTAGAATCGATGTTTATTTTAAGGTCTTTATTTCGATTAAAATCGATCTTTATGGTAAAAAAAAACATACGGAGACACACAGAGTTATACAAAGACAATACAACATACACAGAGACCCAACAATATACGGAGACACACAGAGTTATACAAAGACAATAAAACATGCTCCCCCCCCAAAGTGCAAATCTGTGCTGGATTCAGTTGTGGAATTTTTTTATATCTCTGTGTCGCTAAATGCATCAAAACTTCCTGTTATGTACTTGTTGTGGTACAAAATGTTTAGCATCCCCAGTCTCTCCTCTGAAAGGCACATTCGGAGTTCATCTTGAACTTTTCTGTACAGACTAAACGAACGCTCTACAGCAGTAGATGTAACTGGCATAACCAGTGCCTGCAACGCAACATTGGAAAGTACAGGTAGGTTTAGCATCTCACTCTCCCAATACTCCATCGGAGAGACCATGCGGTCTGAAGGAACCTCAAGTTTCATATATAAACTAAAGTCCCGCTCAAAGTCTTCTTTTTTATAGTGAAAGATGTTGCTTATGGAAACATATTTAGAGACATCAGCAGAGAGCTGTTTCTTTATAAAAGGATCAAACATCCTGCAATTGTCAAACAATGATCCAGAACCATAAAGTCCTTCAGGCACATTTCATGCAAGTGTTGCGCTTAGCTCTGAATGAAAATTTCTTGAGAAAGAATGCACTGCTGCAGACAGGGAATGTTGTTTGGATCCCATTGACTTTAAATCAACATCTTTTAGTGAACTTTTAACATCGCTTGCCACACTCAGATCGAAGTTCAGTAGTCTGTCAATTTTGTGAATTAGTGGTGCTTTGGTTTCCATCTGTACATGTATAACATGGATTTTTCCTAGAAAACTGCACAAAAATGTAAGCTTGCAGTAAAGATCTCTTTGACTGGAATCATCCGTTACAAGTCTTCGTAATTTGGAGGCTTTTTTAGACTGATGCTCTACCTCCTCATTAATTAAAAAGTCATACACACTATCCCAATGCGCATGAATGTACTGTGCTGCTTCTAACCAGGAAAACCAATGACAAGGGACAACTCTGGGGGGGAGTTTCGTACTGGTTAGTGGAACACCATTGTTTGCACACACTTTAAAAAACGCTCTCCTCTGTTTATTAGCACTCTTAAATAGAGCTGGATAATGTACCACAATTTCATTTACATCACAAAATTTGTCGGTTTTAATAGCATAGTCGATAACTACGTGCAATAAATGTGCGATGCAGGAAATGTGCAGCAAATGTGGGTAAATGTCTCTAAGGTCTTTAATCATTCTCTGCATGTACATTGCTGAATCAGTGTTTACTGAGACACAATCAGACCAAGACAAGCAATAGTCTCTCATCACGTCATGGAGTAAGTTAGAGATTACACCCGCACTGCACTGCATAACAACCGTTGATTTCAGCAGCAGACAGTTTATGGATCCATTTTTAAACGAGTAAAAAACTCCCAGAACATTAATAGCAGGTAGACCTGCCAACTCAGGTGTTTCATCGACAACAATAGAGAATTGCTCACCAGATAGCAGCTCATTTATTCTTGCTTTGTGATGCATGAAGACCTCTGGAATATATTTCTCCTCCAGCTGACGTCTTTTTGGACATGTTCTCCCAGCTGGTGCATATTTTCTTAGAACACACATCAGATAGCTGGAGCCCTGGGCTGGGTTCATCGGAATTGCTTCAAAACACAAAGCCCTAACAAGATCATGTGGGAAGTCGGCAGCTTCTTCTTTTTTCTGCTTCATGCGCCCCATAAACGATTCGGTTGAGGGCTGCGAGATAATGTCCAGACTTTGCTTTAGCCTCAGGTGTGTCTTGCTGTTAAAATGCTCAGAAATGCGATTTGCCTGACCAGATACTTCGGTTTTACAAATCTTGCATTGTAAAATGTCAATACTTTCCCCACCACCAGTCTTTTTGACAGTTTTTAATTCCAGTTCAGGGAATTCAGAGCAATAGTCGTCTGTACATTTTCTTTTTCGACCCATGCTGTTTGGATGTGTTGCTTGATCTGAAATCTGAGGTCTGCTTAAAACACTACTTATTTTATTATCAACTCAGATGGCACGGGAAACCACAGAACTATGCAGCAACTAGTAATTAGGTGTTAATGGAATAGAATACATCATTGCCTGGTGCTTTAGATGGGGATCCAGCCATACGTCTAAGTATTTGTAAATGAAAATGTTCTCATTAAAGTTTTAATTGCCTGGTGATTTCGATCGTAAACTGCCCTGTTTCTTAGTACTTTACTTTAGCTTGTGATTCCCTATTTGGAATAGGGAATCACAAGCTAAAGTAAAGTTATGAGAGGCTGGGCAGTTTACGATCGAAATCACCAGGCAATTATAATTTTAATCAGAACGTTTTAAACTGATGCACAAAATAACAGCATTTCGATAGAAATCGACGAAAATAGATTTTCGTCGAAATTGACAAAATAGCACATCTCGATGTAAATTGACGGAAATCGATATTAATCGCAAACTGCCAAGCCTAGTCATTCCACAGTTTTCGATAGGAAGGCAATCTGGGCTTGGTTCCACAGCAACCGAATTGGGGGGGGGAGGGATAACCTACAGACAGGATTATAATAAAGGTCCCGATTGCTATTGTTAAACCCTCTCTCCATAACAAATGTGAATATTGCCAACCTTCTATTAGGGGGATAGGCACATTGCCTCTCCTGGGGTATGTCTGGACATAGAACCCAGCTATACTGGTTCCATTTTGGAGAGATATTTACGCCGCTCCACCAAGAGGCTTCTCCGCTAAACTCGGGGATAATCAACCCTGAGTGTGCTATTGAGGCCCCACATCTCTCCCCTGTCCCCTTTTCATGAGGTAGGGGGAGGATGTCCCGGGGGAGCTCAGAATGAGCACCTCCCACTTGGGAGTCATTGTGTATATAGTTTTTGTTATGGGTACTCAGGCTCCTTGTAGAGAGGGTCCACAAGTTATAACTGTGGGTGTTTACCCCAGTGTTCAAACTTTTACTTATGTAGGGTGGGTGGGAGGGTTTGAAACTTCCTTGGGTGTCAAGAAGCTCGACAACAGCTATTATGGGTTTATGGTTGCTATCTGTACTTACTTTTAGGTCCATATATTTTACAAACTAAGATAACATTTACTATTACTTTTGGAACCCTTATAGGTAATTTTATAGAACTGTTTAGTAGTTTGATAAACAAGGAGCGTATTGGGGGGAGGGGAGAGAGAGAAAAAAATTACACACATCTAGACTCTTGGATAATCAAATATATTTTATTGGTTACAGTTATAAATCACAGTCAGCAGATATCTCTTTTCTCGCAGCTGGACTGCCGCATTTGGGGGAGTGTGGTCTGGACTGAAGTTTCTTATACCGCCCGGGGGGGGGAACAAATCCTGGTTACAACTTCAGAAATTTTGTATGATGCCAGTTAATCTGGTTAAGTTTTTATCACATAATGTCAGTGGTCTCCATGACCCCATTAGGGCCCTTTCCGGTAATTATCGTCCCATCTCAAACCCCTCACCACTCTCAAAAGCCTTAGAGAAAGTAGTATCCTCCCAAATATCTGAGTTTCTTACCAAATACAGTATTCTCTGCCCTGAACAACACGGCTTCTGTGCTGGGCACAGCACCAATACCGCCCTCATTGAGTTTTCTAACTTCCTCCACTCATCCCTGGACTCGGGCTCTGTTGCTGGTGCAGTGTTCATCGATCTGTCAAAAGCCTTTGACACCGTATCCCATCCTCTCCTGCTGGATGCACTCAGCCACGCTGGCTTTGCCGCAGGACCTGTCTCATGGTGCTCCAGCTATCTGTCTGCCCAGTCCCAGCGTGTAAAATTCAATGGCATCCTCTCTGACCTCTGCCCTATCCGACCTGGGGTTCCCCAGGGCTCTATTCTTGGGCCCCTGCTCTTTTCCCTTTATCGCAACACCCTGCCAGGTGCCTGTACTGGTAAACTCCTCCTTTATGCAGATGATGCTGTTATCTTCGCTTCTGACCTTAACCTTACCACCCACCAAGATCCCCTGCAATTATCCTATAAAGACGTGGAAGCCTGGTTTAAAGAACATAGACTGGTTATCAATCTTAAAAAGACCAAATCTATGATCTTCTCCCATCCCCAAAACAAAGCTAGTAATTTCCAACTTCAAGTTTTCGCCAGCTCTATGTTCCCACTCGAACAAGTTTAGACATACAAATACCTTGGGATAACCTTTGACCCTGCCCTCACGTTCCATTCCCATATCTCAGCCTTAGCCTCCACCACCAATATTAGGTTGGGAATCCTTTACAGCCACAAACACTGTCTCCCCCCGATGCCCTCCGACTCGCAGTTATGTCCTCCATTCTGTCACTTGTTGACTATGGCTTACCAGTCTACGGGGCTGCTGACCAGACCTCGCTAAACAAAATCCGCCTCACCTTAAATAAGGCCTGTCGACTAATCTTAGGTGCTCCCAGACTTACACATACCTGCCATCTTTATTCCCAGGCAAATCTGCTTAATCTTGACGAACGTCTTAGGTATCAAACCTGCATCCTTACAAAAAAAAAAAAAAAAAAAAAAACACTCTCCTTGGGCTCTCTCCTCCTGGTTTGACTGCCGTTATCCACCATGTAAACTCACTAGCTTCAACACGGTCCTCCTGTAAAACCAAGTTGAAGGTACCTAGGGCAAGGACCTCTCATGGACAACGGGCCTTCCTCTACCGTGCCCCTTCTTGGTACAATTCCCTCCCTGCCAGTATCTCAGACACCCCCACAATCTCTTGCTTTAAAATTAGCCTCCGGAACCACCTTCTCACTACTCGCAGCTGCTGCTGTTTCTAAGCTATCTTGCTCACTCTCTGACAAAGCCCCCTGTTGGCTGCTCAAATCCTTACCTTCTCTACCCTTGTTTCCTGTTACCTCCCTGTTGACTCAGCTAAAACACACTGTACTGATATCCTATGTTTTTCTGATGTTATTTCCCTGAACAATGTTAACTTCACCAATCCTGTATGCTGTAAATTGTTGATCTCATTTGTCCTCCTGTATTCTCAAAAAAACTGTACACCGTTTCTCTGTACCAAGTTGTTATCATTGTATTGTCCTCTCTGTGACGAGGCACCTTTGTAAATGAGCCTCTGGCTCAAAGGTTGTAAACTGATGCTTAATAAATTAAATAAATAAAATAAATTAAATAAAAGGGCCTGCCTCATGCAACATCTTAAGAGGCAGGGCGCGAACCTTAATTTCCTCCAGGAAACTCACCTCTCGGATGCGGAGCACCTCAAGTTAGTCTGGGGAGGCAGATATAAGGTGACTGCTTCTTCGCACCCGAGGGGTAGAAAGAGACGTACGGCTATTCTGATTCCCCATACTACTCCCCTAGAAATTTTACAGACACATATTGATGCTCAAGGGAGGTATGTGATTATTAAGGGCCTTTTGTATAGTCAGAGAGTCACTTTGACCAGTGTCTACCCCCCACCCCACCCCAGACACAATTCCCCACTTTCTGGGAATTTATTACAACCTTGTTAGATCTCCTCCAGGATCAACCGATCCTTGGGGGAGACCTTAATCTAACCTTGCTGCCCCATGTGGACTGTTCCACTCCGCAGAGACATCGGAACTCATCCACTGCTAAACAGTTTAGAAATACCATGGACCACTTGGGGTGGACAGACGTGTGGAGGTGCCTATTTCCTTCTTCCCCTGGCTACACTGACTATTCTCCCAGATTTAAGTCTTATTCTAGATTGGACTATTTTATTACTACATGTGAAAATTTGTCATCGGTCCAAGATATATCAATAGGCCCGAAGGTCCTCTCGGACCACCATCCCTTTAAAATTGAAGGTGGATATGGGTAGAGAAAAAAAAAACAAACCCTCTGGAGACTGAACTCCTTGACCCTAGCTGATAAGGGATTTCAGGACGAAATCAGATCTAGACTCTCACTTTTCTTTTCGGAAAATGCCTCGCTGGATATTCCTGAGGCTATCCAATGGGATACGATGAAGGCAACTATCACAGGGGAAATAATAGCCTATTCCACCAAAAAATATAAAGAAAGAGAGGCTAAATACTGTGGACTGAGCAACTTCTGAACTATCACATGTTTAGAGAGGGTGATACACAGGTTGAAAGGCTGATCAAAGATACAAAGGCCGCACTGCAAAAAATTATAGCTAGGGTCCAACAGTCTCTATTTTATCTTCGACAAACAGTCCATGAGCGCAGGCCAATAGGGACCAGGAAGTTGGCTCAGATGCTCAGGTCACATAGACGCACTGCCACTGTTTTGAAACTTAAAAACTTAACTACAGAGAAGGTTCATCACTCAGACGAACATATCCGCCAGGCATTTTCGTCCTACTATGCCAAATTATATTCAGTGGAGGAACCTTTAAACCCCCCTGACCCCTCACAATTTCTAAATCAAGCTACTCTCCCAAAATTGTCACTCTCCCAAATCAATGATTTAAAAGCCCCCATCTCCCAGGCTGAGATAATTACAATTAAAAATCTTAATACGGGTCGTTGCCTGGGACCAGATGGTTACACATCAGAATGGTACAAGATGTTTATTAAGGAAATCACCCCCAAACTTCATACTTTATTTACTGAAGTCTTTCAGGGTGGCACCCCTCCTCCATCCCAGGACTTCGCAACAATTGCCCCAATACCCCAGAAGGACCTCTTGGATCCTAGATCTCATCGACCCATCTCCATATTAAACGTGGACTATAAAATCTACATGGCCATTTTGGCCTACAGATTGGAATCTATCATTCCACAAATTATACACCCTGACCAGTCGGGATTTATCAAAAACAGGAGTACTATGGATAATATTTGCTGAACAGTAGTTCTCTAAGAATATGTCTGTACCAGGAAAATCCCATCTGTATTTATTAGCCTTGATGCCGAGAAGGCTTTTGACCGCGTTTCATGGTCCTTTTTGTGGGACACCCTAGTAGCATTTCACTTCCTCTCCTCATTTATCACAAGTTTAATTAATCTTTATAGGTCTCCAAGGGCTTATATACGAGCCAATGGGGCTCTATCCTCTTCGTTCCATTTGAGTAGGGGTACGCAGCAGGGTTGTCCCCTGTCTCCCTATATCCTTGCAATATACCTTGAGCCCCTAGACTGTATCTTGAGATCTTCAACCCAGATAGAGGGCATACCCATAGGTCAACAGGAATACAAAATTAATATGTTTCCTGATGATATATTACTAACATTATTGTCCCCTAATACTTCAATTCCTTCAGTCTGGAAAGTTTTGACCTGGTTTGAGAAAATAGCTGGATTTAAACTAAATCTGTCTAAAACGGAAATTCTGACATTCAATTTTAAACCTTCTAATCTCAGCAACTTAAGAAGGCCTTTCCCTTTAAATGGCATTCCATTAAAATCAAACACCTGGGCCTTCATATACCTAAGGACCCAGCTGTCATGGAAATGATAAATTATGAACCCATCTAATTACAAATCCAGTCGGATCTGGATAGGTGGACTTGTGGTATATTTTCTATCAGCGAATTGAAATTATTCGTATAAAATATTCTTAGTCTCCTGTACTTGATCCAAAATGTCCCCTTCTTTCCCTCGACTTTTTACCTTAAATCATGGAATTGAATGATAGCTGCTTTTATATGGTGTAAGGGACGCCAAAGAATAAGGTTATCCATCCTAAAGTTATCATTGGCCCAGGAAGGTTTTAATTTGCCAGACTTTAACCTATATGAAAGGGCAGCATTTCTAAGACTTTTGATACTGTGGTGTGCGGGATCTTATGTCTTGCCTTGGAAAACTATTGAATTTCACTTAAATGATCTATTTGATATTAATAGAATATTATTTTCCTCTGACGAGAGATAGGTGTCAGACTCAGCCCTCACGAAGGTTGCCTCTCCGTTTTTTAGACTGTGGAGGCATATGAGAAGGTCCCAACCAATTCATACCATTTATGAGTACTGCAAGTTAAATTTCCCAGGATGAAACTTTTGCCTCTATTCATATGGATAACGCCTTTTCCACTTGGAGACAGATGGAATTATCCTATGTCTTACAGTTTCTTTCTCCCCAAGGGATTCTTCCCTTTGAAAAACTACAATCTCAATATAGCCTTCGGGACTCAGATTTAATTTAGATACTTCCAAGTCCGTAACAATATACTGCGAAACAGAGGCCTTCAGGTTAAAATGCCCTCCCCTCTTCCTGATTTATTAAAAGTATTTATTGAAGCTATCAGAGAAATTTGGGGACTCACATTATAGAACAACTTTACAGGAGATTGAGGAGTGAGCAGTTAGAATCCACGGCTTCAATCTTACAAGAATGGAATAGAGATTTGTCTCTAGAAGTTTCTCTTGAGGCTTGGCTGGGATCGGCACTACAAGCTATAAAGATTACATCATCTCCTCGTTGGAGGGAATTTGCTTGGAAGTGCAGTTTCCGATTTTTCAGGGCTCCAGCGATTCTCCTAAAGTTTCTACCAGAAAAATATGGGCGATGCTGGAGAGAATGCAGGAGTCCTAGGACCTCATTAGGTCATGTGTTTTGGCTGTGCCTTCTGTTGATGCCCTTTTGGCTCTCTCTTCAGATGGAACTTCCTGGGATATTCAATGAGCCGGTGGAGTTAACGGCCGAACAAATTACACTAGAGATCTTTCAGGACCACACTCCCCCATGGTACAAGACACTCCTTCCGGTCTGCCTTTTGGCGGCTAAAAAAGCTATAACTCGTAGGTGAATGTCAACTCAGATTCCTACGGTCCAAGAATGGAGAATCAGCATGTCTGATATATACTGTTCTGAAAGTTTCAATGCTAATACACAAAATAAGGGTCCATTTTACCTGTTGAAATGGCAGCAGTGGGTTCTTCACCATTCAACGGTGGACCCCACCTTCTGCCCATAATTCTCCCCTTATTGTGGATTGTCATACCCGAGTTTCTCACCTAGCAGGTAATGGGGTGGGAGGGGGTTAGAGAGGGGTCAAATTGACCTGGGTTTCCTCTTATACTTCATCTATATTATGAGGGGAAGGAAATCACAAATACACTCCTTTGTACCTTGGTGATTATTTGGATACCTTTTAAAACTATAGGATTAATCCCCTTTTCTTGACATTATTAATTGGGTTGCAACATGGAGATGGACTACTTACTATATATCACTACCTCGTGTACTGATCTCATAGGACAAAGTTGTTTACCCTCAGAGATTAATGATTCTGCTACAAAAATAATGCTACCATTGTAAACATTTATAAATTAACTGCAACCCTTTTCTTACTTGCAATGTGTGTAATGAAAACTTTTAATAAAAAGAAAGAAAAAAATACATGCCCACTTGGGCATGTACATTTTCTTATCACATGCCCAAGAAACTATTTACATGCTGCCCCTTGGTTTACGTTATTTTACATGTCATCTTCACTGGACCAAGCACTTTCGTTTTCATCACATTCACTAGTGCTGGCAGAAGTAGCATGCCGTGACTGTATTCTGGAGCCATAAACTTTGGTAGTGGGCCTTCTTTTGTCATTTTTCCACCACAGTGATATGGCACCTTCAGGGTTATATTCACGGAGCTGGGGAGGTGCACTGAGAGATACAGACATGAGGTCGTGAAGGGTGTCCGGATGTAATCCAACCCTCCAATCATTTTTTTATTCTTCCCATTAGAGAGAAGCCTCATTCTACAGCAGCAGTGTGAACAGGAATACATAGATACATAGACAGTGTCGGCAGATAAGGGCCTATGGCCCACCCAGTCTGCCCATTTAAGTTTGTAAGTTCAGTTTATGTTTTCCAGGAAGTCTGTTGCCCCTTACCCCTTAGGAATCAAGAGAATGATCTTGACAACAGCCAGCACATTTCGAAATTGTTGATCCTGTATATCTGCAAGAATCACTTTCTGCCACAATTTCAGAGACTTACAATTTTCAACAGACAGCAAGTGGAGTACATGCTTTTTTAAGTTTAGCCACTCCAGCAGTACCAAAGTTACATCAACCCCTCTTGACACTAGGACCACTTTACAGTGATCAACAATTGTTTGAATTACCTGATCTCCATATGTTTCAAGTGCCTCTGTGGATGTTGGCCAAGGTTTAGTTTTTAAAAATTAGTTCAGTTGGAGTGAGTTCCTGGTAGCTGTGGAGGGGAAGAGGTTGCAGCAGGTCTCGGGGGACCAGAAAAGGGCTTACCTGGTGTTGAAGCTGTCCCTCTAGGCTTGCTTGTGTACCTGCTCCTTCTCCAGCTGCTGAAGACTGCCCAGAAGCTGTACAGCGTGGTCGGTTGTGCCATCGGGGCACCGCAAGAAGAAAAAAGTGTCTGGTTCAGTCATTGGGCTGAAGAGCCACATCTGTTTATTATTTTAATTTTGTTTAAAAGTTTTTCCAGTCCCTTGATGGCAGCTGAGCCAAGGCCACATCGCACGTTCTCTCGTCGGCCTTCCAGAGGCCCCCCCAGACATCCACCACGCTGCCTGCAATTGCCCTCCCACTGCCTACATGCCTCCCGATCTGCCTGAGAGCCCAGAAAGGAGTGGTGAGTTGGCAGCAACACATGATTTATGCTGTCCACCCATCAGAAGAAAAAAAAAAAAAAAAGACTGTGCTCTTGTTTATTCGCTTAGTGCACTGCAGGCACATAGAGGAGCGGCTGAGCGCTGCGTGGGGAGGTTGGATGCAAGGATCCTAAATTAATTATTTAAGAGGGGGCAGGGTGCAGCGACGCCCATGGGAGGAGCCAGCAGATAAGGCAAAGGGAAAGGCCTTTTACATATTCATAAGGGGTCTGGAACAAGGCGGGACAGAAAGGGAAAAGTGACAGCAGGCTCAGTCGGGCCTGAAGGATTTAAAATAGCCAGTCCAAAAGTTCTTAAAGGGGTTTTGTTATCTGAGGCCATAAGTAAAAAGGGGCTTAGTGCTAAGCAGCCCTCAAAATTTAGAGAGGCCCAGATCTTAAAGTGGCCCAGTAGAGGTCAGCCAGTCTAAAGAATTAAAGGGGCAATCCAGGCCCAGAAGTGTTGTTTGAAGGGGCAAGCCAGGCCCTGTAGTAATTAGGGTAAGCAAGGCCCAGTAAAACAAAGGGCACCAGGCCCACCAGTAGTAAGGGCACGAGGCCCAGTAAAGTAAAGGGCACCAGGCCCTGCAGTAGTTAGGGCACGAGGTCCAGTAAAGTAAAAGAGCACCAGACCCTGTAGCAATTAGGGCACCAGGCCCAGCAAAGTGAAGGGCACCAGGCCCAACAGTAATAAAGTAAGGGCACGCTTAGGCCCACTGTTCCCATAGACCTAAATAAGGCAAATTAGGCCCAGGTCTACAAATCCAATTTAGGCCCACCTGTCTTAAAGGGGCCTATTCAAGGGAAGGTCACTAATATTTAAAGGGGCAACAAAAAGCCCAGGACCCATAGCCAGCCATTTAGGCCCACAGAGGTTAGAAGGGGCCCAGTGACAGAGGTGACCCCCAGAAATGATAGGAGCCTGGCTAGCCACGTAAGCCTTCCAATGTTAAAGGGGCCTGGTCACATATCTTTTGTATAGCCTTTCAGAGAGCCTATTCTTCACTGTAGTGTTTTCCACAGTAACAGGAGAACCCGATTTTAGCTAAGGGACCCCCGATATAGTTTGGTCTTTCAGAGCTAGGGTTGAATCAGTATACTAAATTGCCTGTATATTTGCTGTGATATGGACATCGAGACTCTATATTTATTGATCACTACAGTGGGAATTGAGACTGTTTGCATTTGCCTGCATTATTATTCAGCCTACAAACACTGAGTGTCAGAACTGTCTTGCATTGCTTTCTGCCAGCATTTCGGAGCTGGACGGTCATCTGAATCAGTCTTCAACTGTCTTCAGAGTCACTTCATCCAGGTACAACCCTGTCAGTCTTCACCTATCCTTCAAGAATCATCCTCCAGTGCATCCAGAAGCAGACAGCCAATCCACGAAGAGCCGTACCGCAGTCATCACGAAGTTGCATCATCCCATTTGTTATTTTCCTCTTACAGTTTCCCAGTACGGCTTGGCCCCCGTGCAGAAGTCTGCTGTCCAGTGTTCCCATTTACCCTCATCTGTACTTGATTCAAATACAAATTTTGAAATTCAAGTACATTTTTGTGTGTAGGGGTACACTGTACCCCCATAATTCTGTTTAAAGTATATGAACCCCACAAACATGTTGTACAAATGGTAGAATGAACCCTTATAATTTATTTTGTACCCTGAAAATTTTTGGAGAGGGTGCAGTGCACCCCCAGATCTGCAGCCTTAATGAGAACACTGCTGTCATCCGTTTCTTGTTTTCACATCCATACGACCAGTCAGTGTCAGTTCTCCGAGTGACATTCGTTTTGTTGTTTTAGTGTGTTCTGGCTCGTCTGGCCGTGGACTCCAAGTCTGGTCACAGTTCAACGTACTATTTATTGTTTTGGCGAGTGCCTTGGCTCATCCGACCTTGGAACTCAGAAGACTGACGCACTTTGACACCATGAGGAAGTGGTTGCCTGGAGTCCAAGAGTGGTCCAGAGGTCCTGATCCAGTGGGAACATCAGCCGGTATGCGTCTTTAGTCCAGAGGGAGTGCTTACCTGGAGTTCAAGAGGTGTTCAGAGGTTCCGATTCTCCTGATCCAGTGTGTTCATCAGTCCAGTGTGCATCTTCAGGCCAGAAGCAGACTGTTGGTTGTTCTTCTTCTCCTCCTCCTCCTCCTCCTCCTCCTCCTCCTCCTCCTCTTCACCTGGCAATCCAGAAGCGGATTGTGGCCAGGTGGTTTGCATTACTTCTTCTTTCCGGGCAGCTGGATCTTGTGTTCGTTTCCGGCAACCCTAGAGAGGTGTGGTGTGGTCGAGAACTCATGGTCTGTTAAATCCTCTCTGCATCCTTAGTTTTCTAACAAAGGTTCTGTAACTTCACTGGGAAGGCAGGGGAGTGGTTCCACATTTCTTTTTGACGACAGAGAAAACTTACGTGCACCAACTGCCAATCATCTGCTGCATCGACTTTTCTTGTGGCATTAGAGTGGCTGTATTTAAAACCTAAGTTTTAGGGAGAGGTGCACCTCAGGGTTGAAACAGACGTCTGAGTACAAGGTATTGTTTCTTCTGTGGGGGTGCTCCCCCCCCCCACACCCCCCGGGTTAAATGTACTATGTGTCTATGTACGTTCCCGCATTATTATTTCTTTTGTTTTATGTTTTTCGGTTAATTTGTTCTCGGACAACTTGCTTTCCGTGACCAGACCGGAAGAGGCGGGACTAAAAGCGCGACTTGCAGCTGAGCCAGGTACCATATAACATTTAGCTTTTCATGTGCAACTGGCCATAATCGATCAGTATCACCCTCATTTCCATCTATTCTTCCTTCTCTTTCAGAGCTCTTCCTGTGTTATTCTAACTCAAATCTCTTCAGAAAAATATATATATATTTTTTTTTTCACCTTAGATTATACCTATGAAACTATATAGGACTTCCTGTTAATGCTTTATCTATAACATTTTCTTTTTTGTGTACTTAAGCTTTGCTTGTTTTTGATTTCTTTATAATTAAGATGACTATTATATTTATGTTTTATGTTTTAATGCTTTTTGGAAAAAGTTAATGTAATCTCTCTACAAATGGGGGTTCCCAAAAAGTATTCCTTGAGCTTGCCTAAATGCATACTGCCAGGCTGGTGTCCTGCGTTTTAGCAGTTTAAATGTGATTGCCAGAGAGTGCCTGTACAGCCTCTATGTACTGTCTCTTTAAGAGCTTTAGGGAGGCAGTACAGCGCAGTGGTTTAAGGCTCTGAGCTGCAAATCTGGAGACCTGGGTTTGAATCCCACAGCCCCCACTTGCATACTGTGTGATGCTGAGCAAGTCACTTAACTTCCCTGTGCTCCCAGGTTGCACCTGTAAACAAGCTTTCAGCTTAGTGTGTCTCACCTGGTTAAACAATTTGAAGAAAAAAAAAAAAAAAAAGAGCTGCCTGGATTGCAGTCATAAATAATCTGAGAGGGAGCTCTGTTGAAAGATGTAACTATTTGCTGAAAATCATTTAGAGTGATAATGATAATGTAGTTTGTCTAACCTGCCTTCTTTGCAGCAAGGACTGTTTTGTTTATCTCCACTATCTTGGTCCTGGACTGCCGAATTGGACCAATCAGTACTGGTGGGACCTAAAATGGAGCCGGACTACAGGAGCTGTCTGGAGTCAAAATCTGTAGGAATTGTAGTTTTGGGCTTTTGGTGCCTTTTTGCACCTGAAGGGGGAGCCTTTGTTGTGACTGACAGATCAGCCAACCAAACTTTTTGGATTCTGGGGAAAGTCCCAGGCTTGCTGGCAGTTGAGTCAGATCTAAGTTGGAAGCTGAAGAAGCAACAGCTTGAGACAGTCAAGCAGCCGTCTGAGTAGTTTTGCGCAGGAGAACTGTGGAAAGGCCCGAGTTGTGGCCTGCATGTCTGCCTGCTGACCCTGAGAGGGACAGAAAATAATTATTTTGGACTAAATCCAAGTTTGTGAGAATGAAGTAAGCCACTGATTTTTTTTTTTTTTTTTTTTTAACCAGGCGCATACCTGAAGAAGACCGAAGATTTTGCTGAATGCGATCGGCCTGTCAGGATTTCCAGCTGCTTTTGAATCCCCGGTTTGTGAAGAGACTTTGCGATCATGACCGGAGAACGGTTTGCCTGGTACAGTAGAATTTCCTTACATGTAAATGTGCTGTGAGTTGTTAGTGGGTCGTGATTTAGTTCCCCACTGTGTGAACTGTGTTCTGCTTGCTGGAAGCTGTATCCAGCCCAAAACGGACTGTATCCGAATTTGTCTCCATTTGGCCGGGGCCTTACTACACTGGCCCAGCCAGACTACCCGCTGCACAGAAAAAGCCACTGACGAGAGACCTGCCTGGGGATCAACCCCCTGCTCCACGCTTGAACAGGAACGATGCCTCGGCGATTCGTGTGGGCCCTGCTTCTCCTGGCACTCCAGATTAACCACCTGCTGTCTCGATTTTTGTCCAGCCTGTGTCCAGTCTTGGGTATCGTGAGTAATCATCAGGGTAGCTCACTGCAACAACAGCCTAATTTAAAAGTGTGTCATCTGATTGTCTTGTTGTTTTCTTTTCACGAACTGAGCCCTCCGGCTCCGGATTACAAATAGTGTGTGTTGTCGCATGTTTTCTTCCATCACAGGGCCCCAACCAGCTGCAACGTTCCTGGCTAGCCCCCCATTCTCCATCTCGGTACCCAGAGTGTGTGACTGTTTATGGACCCTGAAGTGCATGCATAACTGTTTGATTGATACAGCCTTTAAGCAAGTTAACCTGATTACACCCCTCCCTTGTTCAAGTCCTTTAAATAAATCAGATCCAACTCTTTTTTGCATTTACCCTGACTGTGGTTCCAGTTTGTGCAATAGTACTGTACTGCTGTCATTTGCTGTGTATAACCTTGTTTTACAGGGGGTCCCCAGTGCAAGGCCAGAGGAAAGCCCTGGTGGTAAATGCAAACAGTGCAGGTACTTGTGTGGTGTATCAGGGGTAATGTGTACTGTTCCGGCCACTAGTAAGGAAAGGGGGGGGGTTACAGTGTCCCGGAGGGCTGTGCCCAGGTTAACATGACCACTACCAACCCTGATCTTCAGGTGGAGGCACCCATTTCAGAACTCAAGCCCCTTAACCTGCTACTAGCCAAGCAGGCAGGGGTAGTAGTCCTTGGGATAGCGCCACCTAGAGGTTACATTAATAAAAATTAAGAGAGGATAAAATTACCATTTCCACTTCCCTAAATCTTAAAATCAGTTTATTTTGTTTGTAACCAGACTGAAGTGTTCATTGCTGAAGAAACTGTCTCATTAGTCCCTATGGGGTGGTCTAGTCCGGTGTACTGAGGTGGGCAAGTACTGCATCCCAGGGGGTGGTACTGCACAAACATCAGGCCCATTTTTTTCTCTCTGAATCGAAGTATACCTGTACTTATTCATTCAGGGACGAATGCACCTAGCATAGAAGAAATGAACCAAACTCCTTAACCAGGTGGACCCTGCACAGTCACCAGGCAGTGGTGTGGACCTGGACATGGCAGCTCAGGAGGGGGGTGTCACAGAAAAAAAATACAAGTGAGTAATTAAGTCTGGAAGAAATTTCAGCTTTGAAAACTGAGACCCTAACTTGAAAACCATCAGTTTTCAGTAGCATCCCTCCTTCCAAAGAACGTGAACCATTTAAAAATGGAATTTGGAAGGGTTTGTAAAACCTCCAGTAAGTCCAGCCTCTAGATGCCCTACTTTCTGAGAAATCGCAGTCCAGTACTAGGGAGGATCTGCGAGTATCGTGCTTCTGCCCTTAGATCCCTTAGTTTCTGAGAAATCAGGTCTGCACTGTATCACCAGCTTATCCTACTACATACTGTTGACTGTAATAGCAAAATAAATCGGACAAATTTCATAAACATTTGGTACAATCAAATTTTCTAATCCCATTAAATACAGCAAGCTAATATATTTTACAGCTCACTAGCTATTCTCAAGAAAGCTACTGAGAAACATACCTCTCAACCTTTTGTCCCCCAAATGTGGAATATTGCCTGTCAAAACGTGGAACAAATGGGCAAAATGTGGAACACTTAATCAAATCTTTAGCTAAGAAGCTCAAAACACTGTTAAAATGTTGCATTTGTAACCCCCCTGCAAATGGGGGTTCCCAAAAGACTTCCAGGAGCTTGCTTGAATGCTCCAAGCCTGAATGGTGTTTGGCATTTAAGCCATTTATCAGTGAGTGTTTTTAGAGCCTCTGGTACTGTCTCTTTAAGAGCTGTCTGCTTGCAGACATAATTAGTTTGTATGGGGGGACTGTGTGCTTCTCTGAGTACCACTCGAGCTGCTGCCAATTCACTTCATTTTGCAGTCACTAGGAGTGCAAAGGAACCTATCTGAAAGATGTAACTGTTTGCCAGAAATTATTTAGAGTAATAATAAAATTACAGTTTGTCTAACCTGCTTTCTTTGCAGTCAGAACTGTGTCTGCTAGTTCCCCATTCTAGTTTTGAACTGCTGAACTGGACCAATCAGTGTGGGGTAAGCTAGCTCTAAAATGGTGCCTTGGACGAATCAGAACTTGGACTCATAATCTGAGCCAGCCACAAGAGGATTGTATGGGCAGTGACTCTGGGAGATGTAGTTTAGACTTCAGTGCCTTTTTGGACCAACAGCAGCAGTCTATTGTGAGTGACAGCCAATCCAGTCAAGAACTGGGAGGAACTCAAAGGAAGAGCCCGGTTTTGTCGGTTGGAGTTTCAGTTGAGCTTTGGCAGTGAAGAAGGAAGGAGCCCTGTGCTTTTTCAGTGTGCAGTTTTAGTCAAAAGCGTGTGTAAGGCCCAGAGTTCGGTCTGCAGCTTGTTAGGACTGAATCCAGTCCTGTGAAAAGAATCAAAGGATCTCTGAAGAGTAGAAACCAGGCTCACCCTGTAGAAGACTGGAAGAATTGCTGAAAATTGCACTCGGTCTGTCAGGAACTGAATCTGCTGTGTGTTCTCCCGGTATTGTGCAGTAATTGCGATCGGGATACAGATGCAGCCTGCCTGGTATAGTGCTTTCTTTTATATAAATGTGTGAAGAGGTTTGTGTACCTCAAGTGAGCCCTGCTGACATTGAAGGACCCTATCTTATTTGGAAGTCGTGAGTACTAATTCAGGGTACGCTCCTGTTGAATTGCCACATTAAATCCAAATGGAATTACTGTACTGCTGACTGTTTAATTTTCCTTTTCTCTGTGTGAAAGGGCCCCTACCAGCTGCCACGCGTTTGGACTAGCCACTAGGGGCTTGGGTACCCAGGGACAGTAACTGATAGGGATAGGCCTGCACAGAGCCATAGGAAGAATTATTAGAGTGATAAGCTAATTAACCTGATTTCCCCTGTCCTTGTTATATCCCCTAAATAAATCAGAGCTGCTTGTTTCAGCAAAGTTGTACTGCCTGAGGTATTTGGTCTATGTTAAAGTACTGTACTGTGATTGTTGCACTGTATCTCATTTCACAGGAGGTCCCAGTGCCGGAACCAGTCCTGGGGGTAAGTGTATACTGTGAAGGTAATTCTGATATATTGTGTGGGCCACTAGTGGGAAGAAAGGGGGGTTGCAGTGTCCCAGAGGGCTGTGACCAAGTTAGTTTAACTATTGCAAACCCTGACCTCTGGGTGGAGGCACCCGCCATTGGATCCAGGCCCCTCAACCTGTTAGTGGCAAATCAGGCAGGGGTAGTAGCCCCTGGGATAGCGCCATCTAGGGGTTACATATTTATGTTCAGAAAGTCTGTTATTAATTGAATGATATATTGTTTACATTATTCACTATGGATTTTTGCTTTAAAATGTTGACTTTGAATGTGGAACAGGGAGTTTTTGTGAAGTAAAATGAGGACCGTTCCTCATAATGTGGTACAGCTAAGAGGTATGCGGAGAAAAGCAGCATAGCCAACACCGTTTCTAAAGGGCTAACCCTCAGCTCGTACTCAGGGGCCCATCCTCCTCGCCCCTTACTGGTCAGGTGTCCGTATACACACGTTTAACAACCTATGTAAACGGAGAGGAGCGTGCGGTAACATTCGCTCTGTAAGTAGAAACCTCACAAGTCTGCACTAACTAACCAGCAGACCTCGCACTGCCACCACACTTCCCCTCAACCAGCCCCAGATGTTCCCAGCTGATCCAGCGAGGGGCACACATCCAAAATCTGTGGCCTCAGCTGTACCAACTAGAACCACACCCCCAGCAGCTCCCAAACCAAACTCTCAACCTAATGACATCTATCAGGATCCTCAAAATGTTACGTTACACCCCTCCCAAAACAGCAGGGAATCCGTAAAAGTCCAAGCTCACCAGAGTCCACATACGTCGCTCCGAATAGCGTAGTATTCTCCGTTCCCTTGCACCCAGCCGCGGGCCCCCAATACCAATATGGCCGCTGCCCTGTAGGGCATAGAAACCCTAGTAGTTCGATTTCAGGCTGTCAGATCCCCCGTTTCCCAGCAGCCCTTACGCTCGAGCTGGAACGCACGAAGCGTGCCGATGTGCTGACCTCAACTGGGCGGAGCAGCGACGAAACGAAACTGGAAACTCTTAAGTATAGCTCTCGGTGGGACCCGCTTAATATCTAGAAATTATTTAGGGTTTTGTTAACCAGGTAAGCACACTGGGCATTCTGTGCCTATTATCAGGTACGACCCGGGAAATTATATACAGTAGATTACATCGCAGTACAATATGAAGGGGAAATACGTGAAACAAGGCATTGCATTTTGAAATGAGAACCTATCAGGCGAGACTATCCAGGTATTCATACCTCTCAACTGCTGTGAATTCCGCATAGCACTATAATTTTCGCGCTCAAATTTGCCCTTGCCCCTCACACGTTTACTGATATTCCTCATAATGTTAGAGGTATGTATGAGCACACAAACTTATATTATTGAATTAAGTTGATAGAAAAATTCCTTGTCACTATCTATATTGAGCCCACTATCTGTAGACATAATACATTTTTAAAATAAGAAAGTGCTACACATTGTGGCCCTTTGCTATTGTAATCCCCTTGTTCCCAGGGGTTACTAGAATCCCTCTTAGAATCAGTGGCAGGCAGGGGAAAGGCAGCTTGTGAGTTGTGAGATGCCAGTTAAATGGGTTTCACACTGTCACACTCTGTCTTCATTCTCTGCTGAGTTGGAGTGATGATGTCACTTTAGAATGCTCACAGCAGCATAAGCCACAATGGAATTATAGCTGCAGGGGTTAGCAGTAGATTCAGGTCAGTTCGAGAGAGTCTGAAGAGTGAGGAGTGCTGCAGAAGGCAGACCCTCAGACTTGGCTCCGAGAGAGAGCTACCTCAGGAGAAGGGGTAGTGTGTTCTCACCCTAGAGAAGAACACAGAAGACCTGTCGTGTGAAGTGGTAGAGACCGTTTCTAGGAGGTTTTCCAGCGTGATGGGGAGGAATTCCAGGATTCAGGGACAATCCCTTGGTCCAGCCTGGAGAGTGGTGAAGCTGCCTAGATTCGTTTGTTCTGTGAGTACCTGAGACTTTTTTTGGAAAAGGCCCTGGGGCACCTGCATTCCGGTGGTGAGTTTTTGTCTGACAAAGGGATTCTGTTCACCAAGATTGTGTTTAGAGTAAAAGTGTCTGCCTGTTGTGGGGTCTGAGGGAGACTTGCCAAGTTCAGAACTTTTAGACTGTGTATGATTTAAAAGCATCCGCAGAAGTTGGGGTCTAGAGTAAAGAGATAGCCATATACAGATCTTTTAATTTCATGACACCTCCGAGGTGTGAGAAGTAGAATGTTAAATGTGAAATACATTTCTAGAGAGCATCTACAAGAGTGTTTCAGAAAAAGGTGTTGTAACCAGATGAATGGCAGAGTATAAATATTGGCAGCAAAAGGTGGGAGACCCCCATCTGGAGTAACCATGTTTACCTCTCCAGGTTCAGTTTGGACACCTTTATTTTGTCTCGCTACATTTGGCCAGTGCTTGAGGAAAATGCCCAGACGTGGGATTTTGGACTTACAGTGAGCCACAGAGTGCTCAGAGGTGGTAGGGAACCACCAATAATAATTCCTCATGATATATGAGAAAGTGTCCTAGTACTGGCCGGGGTGCCAAGTCAAGGGAAAGAAGAGAAGTGTACCAGTTTGGGCCGTGTGTGCCCAGATCTCTTCAGAACCTGAGGGTTTGCTCTGTGTGTGCTCTGTACCTCAGTAATCTGCATTACCAGTGAGAGTAGCCCTGAGGGGTCCATCTTTGCTTTGTTTATTCTCTGTGAATGTGAATAAAAGCCACACTCTAGAATCCCAACCTGGTTTGGACAGTACAGTTATTGCTTCCAGTGTCTGGAGTTACTTGGGTGCCACTGACCAGAAGTTCAAACCTAGCACAATGCTGAGCAAACGTTTTCTCCCAGGGACCCAGGTTGATGGCCATGCTAAATGGTCCACCCCCAGGTGTGAGCCAGGTAGTTGCCACACTTGGTTTGCCTGTCGGAGGATGGCAGGCTTCGAAGTAGAAGTATGGGTCAACAGAACTGTTTCATAGTGACATCCCTCACCCGTCTCGGTGTTGCCTAGGTATGAGAAGAGGAACCTTGCTAGTTGAACAAAGAGATGGGGGGAGGTTACACTATGATTTTCGAAGGCCAGTGCTATGATTTTTAATGCTGAGTGGCTGAGAGGTATACGGGCATTGTAGTGCGATCATTAGTTAAAGATTTTTTTTTTGCAGTGTCTCGTTTGAACTAACATTCCTTTGGTCTGTAACAAAGCTGGGATGCTACGATGCAATACAACTTTACTACAGTAGCGTAAATAATGTTTGCAGAGACTTAGGGCTTCTTTGATTGGCACTAGTGCTTATTTAGTTTTTTGTTAACAAGGTGATCACACCAGACCTGACAAACGTATGCCTATTTTAAGATACAACACTAAAAAGGGAAAAAGCAAGTTACAGGAAGGATCAGAACATACTAAAAGGGAAGCCTAGCCTACCTTACAAGAAATAGTTAAACAGAGTTGGACCCCAATCTGGCATCTGCAGCTTGCAGGGCACTTACAGAACCATGCCGATTTTGGCTGTCATGCCAAATCAGATTGTACCCCAGATTGGTGCCCTGTGCTCATACTGCACATGAGTATTGTATCCTATGAAAGAAAAAGCCATTATGGTTCTCAAAAGAGGTGGCGATGAAGGTTAGGGAGAAAAAGATAGCATTTAGGAAGTATAAGAAAACACAGAAGGAGCAGGACAGAGAACTGTACCAATTAAGGCAGAAGGAAGCAGGGAGGGTAGTCAGAATAGCAAAGGCACAAACTGAGGAAAAGATAGCTAACTCAGTTAAGAAGGGGGATAAAACCTTTTATAGGTATATCAGGGAGCGTAGAAAGACAAAGGGAGGGATAGTGAGGCTGAATAGAATGGATGGTGGGTGGGCAGAGAGTGACAGTGAAAAAGCAAGGATACTGAATGAATACTTCTGTTCAGTATTCACAAAAGAGGAAGTGGGGGAGGTGCCAAATCAAATTAACAGAAGTACTCTGGAGAGGGGGGTCGATCCTAGTCCTTTCACAGAAGAAAGGGTTCTGAAAGAACTCCTAAAACTGAAGGTGGACAAAGCAATGGGGCCAGATGGAATTCATCCCAGAATTCTAAAATAATTAAGCAGAGAACTTGTGACACCACTGACTACCCTTTTTAAAAAACCATGGGAGGATGGTGTGGTACTCGAGGACTGGAAGAAGGCGGATGTGATTCCCCTTCACAAAAGTGGGACCAAGACAGAGGCAGGAAACTACAGACCTGTCAGTTTGACCTCTGTGGTAGGGAAAGTGATGGAATCACTTCTGAAGGAAAGAATTGTTGAGTACCTAGAGGCCAGTGAGGCACAGGACCCAAGGCAGCATGGGTTCACAGTGGAAAGGTCATGTCAGACGAATCTAATAGATTTCTTTGACTGGGTGACCAAAGTAGTAGTAGACCAGGGAGGGGCTGTGGACATGGCCTACCTAGACTTTAGCAAGGCATTTGACACAGTCCCACACAAAAGATTAGTAGTCAAATTAACCAGCCTGGGAGTGGGTCCCAGGGTGGTAGCCTGGGTAAAACATTGGCTGAACAACAGGACACAGAAGGTAATTGTAAATGGAGTCCACGCTGAAGAAAGGGGAGTTACTAGTGGGGTACCACAGGGTTCAGTACTGGGTCCTGTCCTTCTTAATACCTTTATAAGTGACATTGCAGAGGGACTGGAAGGAAAAGTATGCCTCTTTGTAGATGACACAAAGATCTGCAACAGGGTTGATACACAGGGAGGCATGGAAAGGATGAGAAGGGACTTAGCAAGGTTGGAGGAATGGTCAGAAGTATGGCAGCTTGGATTCAGTGCAAAGAAGTGCAAAGTAATGCACCTGGGAAACAAAAACCCAGGGAAGATTACACAATGGGGGGTAGTAACAACAACAAAATGGAAAGGGACCTGGGGTAATCATATCAGATGACCTTAAGGTTGGCAAGCAATGTGTGAAGGCGGTAGGGAGGGCTGGGGGATACTGGGATGTATAGGGAGAGGAGAGTATCACCAGCAGAAAACAGGAAGTTATTATCCCCTGTACAGATAGTTGGTGAGACCCCATCTGGAGTACTGCGTCCAGTTCTGGAGACCCCATCTCCACAAGGACATAGACAGGATGGAGGCAGTTCAGAGGAGGGCAACTAAAATGATGCAGGGTCTGCAAGGGAAGCCATACAAGGATAGACTAAAGGAGCTTAATATGTATACCCTTGAGGAAAGGAGGAAGAGGGGGGACGTGATAGAAACATTTAAGTACCTCAGTGGAATCAACAAAGTCCAAGGGGGTAGCATCTTTCAGAAAAAGAGATGTGCAAGAACAAGGGGATACAATCTGAAGATAGAGGTGGGATGGCTTAGGGACAATGTGAGGAAGTATTTTTTCACAGAGAGGGTGGTGGTCGCATGAAACAGCCTTCCTGAGGAGGTTGTGGGGTCTAAAACTGTGGGAGAATTCAAGAATGCATGGGACAGACATAAGGCAATTTTTGCGGGTGGTAGGAAGAAATAGGCTGTTGGTTAAATAGGATCTGCAGCTTATCTTCTAGGTAGGGAAATGGGCAGACTAGGTGGGCCAAGCGGTCCTTATCTGCTGTCAAAGTCTATGTTTCTAGCCCGCTGTATAGCTCAGCCACAGAACTGCTCTACCTTGCACTTGCTGCTGCTTTTCTCCATTCTAGTTTTTTTGTACTGGGAAGAATTGTGAGGATGAAATGAGCACATTTGTTTTCTGTTTTACGGAAAACTGCAACACTGTACACAGCTGGCACTGTAGGCAGGACATTAGTAACGGAACATAAATACCTCTCCACTGTCCCACTTCAAGAACGGCTGCCCCTCATTGTTCCATTCAGAAACTTTCTGTTCAACTTGAACTGGTTGGTCACTCATATTCTACTATGTTTCTTTCTTAGGGCCATTGATTTAAGGGGTAAATTCCTTCCCCCCAACCTCGATTGATTGAGTTCACCAGCACCATTATTTTTTTCTCAATCACATTTTTAATTTGTGGAGTAACTCCCCTTCACCACTGACAGCATCTCCCTAGATGCCCCCTTCCCCGAAGAACAGGTCCTTGGCTTCATGCCTTTACTCAGCCCACCCCCATCAACACTACTCGGGCCTTCACTTTCCAAAATACCGCTGACAGCCTGTAAGGTGGGAAGAGAGTGATTAGTAAGTGCGGGGTATCCCCAGACTTCCTAGCACATTTGGGGACAAATGATTTGGAAGGGAATTGCAAGCTAGAAATACAGGCTAGATTCAGGGAACTGGCAAGGGTTTGTCACTCTATAGGAAGCAGAATTTCCTTCTCTGAGATTCTGCCGGTACCCAGGGCAACCGGTGAGACCAAGCTAAAACTTAGAGGGGTGAACCAGTGGCTCTGGGATTGGTGCAAAGCAGAGGGGTATGGGCTGGTAGGTGACTGGGGGGATACTTGGAAGGATAAGGGGTTATATGCCAGGGATAGGTTGCATCTCATCCTGGAGGGGAGAGAGATCTTGAAACTAAAACCTGCTGGATTTTTAAGTGAGAGGTAGGGTTTAAGCGTATAAAGGGGGTGGGTCAAATAAAAGAAAGGCCTTGGGGGCTGTTTGTGGGTGCAGGTTTAGGGCATGGGAAGACTGTGGGGGCTGCATTGCAAATCCAAGGAAAATTGGGCAGAAAAGGGACTGCACAGAGCTGGGGGGGCTGGAGAGGGGGGGAGAGGTCAGGGCGGAGGACAGTCCTGATCAATGCCAGGAGCATCAGCAATAAAATGCCTGAGCTTCAGGCTATACTGGCTGAGGGAACAGCAGACGTGGCGGCAATTACAGAGACATGGGCCACCCAGAGAAATGATTGGGATCTAAATTTGGAGGGTTACAGGATATTCAGGAAAGATAAGGGAGTGGGAAGAGGGGGAGGGGTTGCGCTGATAGTCAGAAATGACATAGTGGTTAGTGGAGTGGAGGAGGCTGGAGGGGGTGTGGCGGCGATTTGGGTAACCCTGCAAACAAGAGGAGGAAAAAAAATTGATAATAGGGGTGGTGTACAGGTCCCCCGTAATGGAGGAGGCTCTGGAGGATAAACTGGTTGAGGACATCAAGGGTCATTGTGACCTTGGTAGGGGTAGAGTGGTGGTCATGGGTGATCTTAATATGCCGGCGGAGGATTGGGGCACTATGACATCCTGTGTAACCAGGAAACAGCGACTGATGGATGTTTTTCAGGATGCCTTCTTGGTGCAACAGGTGGGGGAAACTGCAAGAGAGGGGCGGATGTTGGACATTGTCCAGATGAGGGGCCTGGAGGTGTGCAGTCCACTGGCGGGTGGGGACCATGCCACGGTCTGGTTTCTCTGTATCTGGGGAGGAGGAAAACCACACTAATACAGTAGTGGTAGATTTCAGGGGAGCGGACTTTGTGGGTATGGGTAGGATTCTGCGGGAGAGTTTGGAAAAGATTAGACTGGACATGGATGCTGGAAGTTTATGGGAGACAATTAGAAAAGGGGTGCAAGAGGCTACTAGGTCCTGTACAAAATTTAGGTGAAAGCATGGCAGAACCAGCAAGCCATGTTGGTGGACCAGAGAGGTGCAGGAGGCGGTGAGGGATAAAAAGGCTCCCTATGCATGTTTTAAATGCTCAAGGGGGGACAAGGAGCGAAGAGAGTATGAGCTGTTGACCAGGAGGGTCACCAGAGTAGTGAGGGGAGCCAAGGCAGGGATGGAGCAAAGCCTGGCTAGGGATATCCGGGGGAGAGGGATTCTATAGATACATAAGAGAAAACAGAGGACACAGATCAGCAGGATTAAAATTGTGGGGGGATGGGCTCAGGAAGCAGGGGATCAGGCAGAAGTGCTAAATGAATACTTTGCCTCAATCTTTGCAGATGGGGAAAGGGGATCCCTACAGATTGATGGGAGGGAAGAGGAGCCAGCAGAAGCGAGAGGTCAGTCTGGGACCAGAGGATGGAAAGAGGCTAGGGTACAGGCAGGGACTGACCCAGAAGGGGTGGGGAGGTTGCATGAAACATAGAAACATAGAATTTGAGGGCAGATAAGGACAGCTTAGCCCACCCAGTCTGCCCATTTCCCTACCTAATGGATAAGCTGCAGATCCTAGTTAACCAGCAGCCTACTTCTTCTTACCCCCACCCCTAGAATTGCCTTATGACTGTACCATGCATGCTTGAATTCCACCACTGTTTTTAACTCCACAACCTCCTCCGGAAGGCCGTTCCATGCATCCACAACCCTCTCTGTGAAAAAATACTTCCTTAAATTACCTCTGAGCGGCCCCCCCCTCTATTAATGAGAGGGATGACTGGGGGAATCACAGTGGAAAGGGTGAAGGAGGCCTTTGGAATCTAAAAACTGATAAGGCGCCGGGGCTGGATGGGCTACACCCAAGGGTTATGAAGGAACTGGCGGAGGAACTGGCAGTTGCATTGGCTGCACTCTTTAACAGCTCTCTGCTGACAGGATGGGTGCCTCAAGACTGGAGGGTGGCATATGTAGTGCCTATCCATAAGGGGGTCTAGGGAGGAGATGGGGACTTATAGGCCTGTCAGCCTAAAGTCTGTGGTGGGCAAAGTAATGGTGGGCTTTATCAAGAAGAGATTTGGAAGGCAGCTGGAAAGGTTAGGGCACCAGGATAATAAACAGTATGGCTTTGTTCTGGGGAGATCGTGTCAGTCCAACCTCATAGAGTTTTATGACTGGGTGACGAGGAGCTTGGACAGATATAGGCCGGTGGACGTTCTGTACCTGGATTTTAGCAAGGCGTTTGATTCAGTACCCCATAAAGGGCTGATAGCAAAGCTGGGGGAGATGGGATTGGGAGGACAGGAGCTGAAGTGGGTTGAAAATTGGCTTTGGGGGAGAATTCAGAGAGTAGTGGTCGGTGGGATAGTCTCTTCCCCTAGGGAGGTAATCATTGGGGTCCCTCAATGTTCAATGTTGGGGCCACTCCTGTTTAATGCCTATGTCTCGGACATAGGGAGGGAGTTAGGAGTAGGCTAAGTCTCTTTGCAGATGATTCCAAACTGGGAGCACTGGTGGACTGGGAAGAAGCGAGAGAGGTAGTCCAAGGGGATCTGGATACCCTGGAGGGGTGGTCAGGGAGGTGGAGATTGAAATTTAATGCCTTCATTTGGGGTCAGAAATCCGGGTCATGTTTACACTCTGGGGGGTCACACTGCAAGCCACAATGGGTGAGCGTGATTTGAGGGTGGTGGTAGACGTCAAAATGAATAACTCTGAAAATAGTAGAAGAACCATAGCCACAGCAGTGGATACTGGGCTGCATAGCCAGGGGAATTACATCCAGGAAGAGGGAGGTGATCCTCCCTCTATACAATGCTTGCTCAGGCCGCAACTTGAGTACTATGTTCAGTTCTGGAGACCTCATCTGAAGAAGGACATAGCACTGTTGGAGAGAGTCCAGAGGAGAGCAACCAGGATGATTCAGGGAATGGAGGGGAGGACCTATGAGGAGAGATTGAAGGAGCTGGAGATGTACACATTGGAGGAGAGGAGGGACAGGGGAGACATGATAGGAATCTTCAGGTATGTAAAAGGAATAACTGAGAGCGGAACCAAGGAGCTGTTTAGGCTAAAAAGGGGGGTGGGAACAACGAGGGGGCATGAGTGGAAACTGGAGGGAAATTAGGGGGGAATGTAGAAGGTATTATTTCACTGAGAGGGTGGTAGAGCCATGGAATGCACTTCCCAAGAGGCTGGTGGAGGAGGACACAGTGGATGGCTTCAAGAAGGGTGGGACATGTACAAGGGGAAGCTAAATCCAATGAAGACCCTCTTGGGGCTGGGGAGGAAAGCAAGCAACCACTAGGTGGCTGGCAACTGAGCGGACAAGACAGACCATTAGGCATATTCTGCCGGCTTTTTAGTATGTTAGTATGTAAACAATATTATACAGTGGCTCTTGAAATACTGGCTCCTGATTGGCTGGCTGGCACGATTTACAACGTGTAAATCATGCCATCACCCTACGGTAGAAGTGACAGCCGATCAGGGCACCAAACTTCAGAGCAGCAGGCCGCAATATTGTTATACATAATAAAATTGCATACGGGGTCAACGCAGTAAATACAAACAAATAATTCCATTATTCTTACTTCAGGAGTCCGTTAGCATCAGTAACTTTTTTGCAGTTAGCTGGCTAGGTGCAGTTGCCCCAGAGGCATGCCTTTAAGAGAGATTTAATGAGCGTACGGCCAAGCCAATCAAAAGACAGGAGGGGGTGTGAACTAAATGAGAGCTGTTGACTGCTTCAGAATTTTTTCTCTGCTGGACTGAGCAATGTTGCCTCTGAGGTGTCTCCCAACTTTCCTTGTTGACAGCCTCCTAGTGCTTATCTGGGTAAAGTTTTCCTCATAAATTATTTCCTTTAGTGTGCTGAGTGAAAAATTTAAGTTTTTCATTAGTGCTGTGCAAACTTTTTATTTTTAGTGCCACGGCGCTATTTAGACTTTATTTTTACCGCGACTATTTACTTTA
The DNA here is from genome assembly GCA_016271365.2 of Neoceratodus forsteri. Classification (NCBI taxonomy): domain Eukaryota; kingdom Metazoa; phylum Chordata; order Ceratodontiformes; family Ceratodontidae; genus Neoceratodus; species Neoceratodus forsteri. The sequence goes on from CM057449.1 coordinate 827,718,411, forward strand.
AAGCCTAATTTTATTGCGGGTATTTATTTTCAGTGGTTTCCTTAATTTTTGGCTAAATTCTTGTGGGAACAGTCGAATTAGGGACAGTTGCCTTGTTTTGTACCTCAGACCTCACGGGGTTTACCGCAAGGCACCTGCAGTAGATTTCAAACTGAAACAGTGCCTGGGGGTTTTCTCTCTAGATTGGCAATTACGAGGAAACCTTTTTTGTTTTATTACTGGACCTTGGTATCATCTGTGTCAGGACTGTCCATAAGGGTCCAGCAGCCACCTGTGCGAAGTTGAGTATTACAGCTTTCTGTTAAGATTGGCACTGGTATAGATCCCACTTTTACAACCAAAAAAAAAAAAAAAGGCACTGGTAATAGACAGAGTTTATTAACTGGGGCAGGACTCGCCGGTGGCATTTTCACAGAAACCTGCACTCAGTTCATAGGTCCAGAACTGGTTTGCTTTGCTTAAATTGGCGAACATAGCAGACAAACCTTTGATAATTATGGCTGAGGATAAATCAAAGGCTTCTGACGAGGGGCCATTCAAAAGTACTAATACCAAAAGCAGAGGTGCTGAGGAACCTTCCAGATCCCAGTCAAAAAATAAAGCTTCCAAAGATGAAGTTCCTCACAAATTGAAAAATAATAAGAGTGACAATGACGAAAAAAGGAAGCTTGATCAGGCCTCTGATGAAGTGGCTAAAAAGAAACTCTTTCAAGACTGTTATGCTCCCGTTGCTCCTGGGAAAGCCAATAGTAAGACAACAGGCAGCTTAAAACATACAGAAAAAAACAAAACACTTACAAACTGCGCAGGTTCTTCTGTCAGTGCAAGATATGGAAAAAGCATGGCAACTGTTTCAGACCCTTCAAAAGATGGGTCCTCAATGTACTAGGGCAGGCAAGCACTCTTCCACAGTTCCGTATTTTGTAGACTGTGAGGGTGACACAGATGATGATCAATTTTATGATGCCCCTGACATGGATTTTGAGGGCCTTGAGCCCCAGGAGTCCCCGGACCCTCGCCTTGGGGATCCCCCGGGTGACCACGAGGATCCTTCCTCTGTGTTTACATTTATACAAAATATGCTGGATACCCTGGGCCTCCTTACGCAGGAGCTCAACCAGGATGTCGATGAAGACGAAGATTATAGGGAGATGAAGGGTCTTTCATCCTCAGAGACCCTGGTCATCCCTATCTATAATGCATTTAGAAAAAATACCATGAAAGTGCTTCAACACCCCACTTCAGTACTAGGGGTTGATAAGCGGCTTGAGAGAAAAATCGAAATTTAAATACCTGTAAATCTTCTTTCTCCGATGGCTGGTCTGAGGGCTTCCTTACTCCTGGGCTGTACCTCCTGATACCGATAGGCATTCAGGAATCAGAACTCTGCGGCAGGGGACATCCAGCCCCCCACTAGTTGTCTCCCTCAGTTCTTCCTAAAGCAGTCCAATGTGGCAACATTACTAGAACTCGGAGACAGAAAACAAGAATATGAATTTTAAGGCATATATGGCTTAGAGGCCAGTCAACTGTATACATTCTGGGAGGGAATTCGAAGCCCGGAGACCAGCCATCGGAGAAAGAAAATTTACAGGTATTTAAATTTTGATTTCTCTCTCCTAAACTGGTCTCCGGGCTTCCTTACTTCTGGGATATACAAAAGCAGTACATCCCCAGATGTTCCAGGTGAGAAGACTGTCAGGAACCCTTAAGGATCCACCACCGCTTGAAGCACTCTACGGCCAAGGATGCCTCATCCGAGGGCAGCAGTTCCAGTAAATAAAATTTTGAAGATGTGCGAATGAATTATCAAGTGGCCACTCTGCATAAGTGTGCTGTCGAAGCTTCTCTGAAGTACACCCACGAAGGGCCATAGCTCTGCTGCAGTGGGCTCTCCCTGGGCCAGGCAAGTTACTCCGGCCTGATCACAAGCTGTGGAAGTGGCTGATAGAATCCGTCTGGCTATAGAGACTTTTGAATCCTTGTTACCCATAATTTTGGCCCACAGCTGACATGAACAAACTTGAAGTTTTGCAAATAGCTTTCTCTCTCTTAATATACATTTTCATCAGGGGCAGACTGGATGGGCCACGAGTTCCCCATCTGCCTTCAATCTCCATGCCTCTATGTTGCTGTCATACCTCCCAGATCTAGAGGATGCAATTCCCCTTCCTTATTGCCTTTGAAGAGTAGGCAGAAGAAAGGAAGAATGAACCCTTGATTGTAATGGAAGGGAAGCATAACTTTGGCAAAAAAACATGAACTGTTCGAGCCTGATGAAAAACAGTGTATAGCGCTTGGGTAAGCAATGCTTTTAGTTTGCTGATTCTCCTGGCTGAAGCAATAGCTATGAGAAAAAAGGTGACCTTTATTTTGAAACATGTGATGGATATTTCCTTGATAGGCTCTAAGGGGAGCCTTGGCCACAGCCTTGACAACCAGATTCAGACTCCAAGGTGGTAGCTTTGGTGGGTTGGAAGGCATCCTAATGTTGCTGTCTTTAGAAACCTACAGACATGAGTATATGCAATCCACCCCCTGAATCATTAACAAGAGTGCCCCCCCAGTGCAAAAAACTGAACTTGTAAGGTGGCTGGTTGCAGTCCTTTGTCCATCCATCTGAAAGGAACTGCAGTAGAACAGGCAATTATATTAGATAATTCTATATGTGTTTTGAATTAAGCCAGAACCAACATTTTCTCCAGATTCAATAATACACTTTGGAGGAAGAAGAGAGACATAAGTTCCCCATCATGTCAATAACAGGAACTGTGTAACCGAGCTCCTTAAAAGTTTTTCCCTCTCAATCTCCAGGCCTAGAGAGATAAGTTATTTAAATGGGATGCCGATTTGGACCTTGATGGAGAATGTCCAGGCTGAACTTGAATGTTAGACGTGAAAGCCTTGACAGACGAATGATAATCTGGAACTATGTGCAGAAAAGTCATAAGGGGCAGACTAGAATCATGACTGTCCTGTCCCGAACCATTTTGTGAAAGACTCGCGATAGAGGCGGTATTGGAGGAAAGGCATACAGGAATCCAAACTCATCCCAGTTTAGGGGAAAAAGGTGTCCGGAGCCACCACTGGTTCATCCTTGGCCAGGGAGCAAAATTACTTACCTTGGAGTTATACCACCAGGCGAAATGATCTGTCTGAGGATTGCCCCACTGATTTGTCAAGATGTAGGAGGCACTATCCTTCAGCTCCCATTGCCATAGTCGATCAACCTTGTGACTAAGCTAGTCCACTGTGTCATTTACCTGTCCTGGTAAATGCATTGCTCAGTGGTGCTCAGCCCACTGAAAGAGAAGGGATTCTCTTAGCATTTTGAGCTTCTTGTGCCGCCTTGATGGTTGGTATATGCCAACGTTGACAGATTGTCGGTTGGAGCCAGACTATCCTGATAGGGGAATTGCTGTTCAGAGTGCTTCAGGGCATGGCCTACTGTTCACATCGGGAATGTTTATGCTGTACCTTGTACCTCTAACAGCGACCACCTGCCCGGTGCCAACAGCTGAAGCAGGTGAGCCGTCCCCAGTTCACGAGGCTTGCATCGGTTGCGATTCGGATTTGGTGAGAATGGCCTAACTTGCAACCCTTCATGACCTCTGTCCTCCGAGACCGTCACTGGAGGGAGGGTTTACTCTGTGTCAATGAGCTGTATGAAAAAAAAAAAAAGGAAAAATAAGTAGGCACCTGAGGAGTTAAACTCCTTGATGAGCTTTAGCAGAATCCCAAAATTTAGTGTTTAGGGGGAAAAATCCTTGTCATGATGTCTGCCCCCAGAAGGATCAAGGTCTGGTTTGGAATTAGGGAAATCTTTCTCCAGTTGATGAGAAAATAATAATAATAATAATAATTTTATTTATAAAGCGCCTTTCATAATATCAAGGCACTGAACAAATCCATAAAAACATCAGCAAACAAGATAATAACAGACCATAAAAATTATAAAATATATTCTAAAACATAATAAATTACAATAAAATTACGCACACTATACAGTGTATTTAACTTTCAAAAAAGGCCCTTCTCCAAAGATAGGTTTTTAATTCCTTTTTAAAGGTCTCCACGGAGGGGCATTCCCGTAACCGGCAAGGTAGAGAATTCCAAAGAGTGGGTGCGGCATAGGAAAAAGCTCTACTGCCGGAAGATTTCAGACTCACTCTTGGAATCTCTAACAACCCCATGTCGGCCGAGCGGAGTGATCGGCTAGGGCAATAAGGTACCAGAAGGTCTTTCAGATAGGCTGGACCCTGATCGTGAAGGGCTTTGAAAGTCAATAAAATGACTTTGAAGGTGATCCGCCACCGTATGGGAAGCCAGTGCAACTCGCGGAGCACCGGGGTAATGTGACAGGACCTGCTTGTCCCAGTCAAAACCCGGGCTGCCGCATTCTGCACTAGCTGTAGGCGTCGGATTTCAACCCCAGAAAGCCCAAAGTAAAGGGCATTGCAGTAGTCGAGGCGCGAGGACACAAAAGCGTGGACCAGAGTTGGCAGGGAGTCAGACGGAACAAGGTGCCTTACCCGGCAATATTCCTAAGATGGTAAATGAAGTCTTGGCGATGGCTGACACCTGAGATTGAAGAGTCAGCCTATCATCAAGAATCACCCCAAGTTACACGCATCTGTTCAGAGGCCAAAGCGACACACCGCCGAGATAAATTCCAGACGGGCCAGCACATGACCTCCCAATCTGACCACCTGGGTCCACTATCAAAACCTCAGTTTTCTCCGAGTTCAACTTTAGCCAACTAGAATCCATCCAGTCTTGGATCTCCCCCAGACAGTTATTAAAAACCGAGAGAGCTCCATCCTGGTCGGGTGCAAAAGACAGGTATAGCTGAGTATCATCTGCATAGCAGTGAAACCTCAGCCCATACCGTCTTATAATGTTTCCGAGGGGCAGCATGTACACTGCAAGTAACATGGGCGACAGCACAGAACCCTGAGGCACTCCACACAACAAAGGGACTGGGCCAGAGGAAAAATTCCCCGACATGACTCTTTGTGATCTTCCAGTGAGGAATGACTCAAACCATTTAAAAACGGTTCCAGACATTCCACAAATTTGCCCCAGGCGTGCTAGCAACACCGTGTGATCCACAGTGTCAAAAGCTGAAGAGAGATCAAGGAGAACCAAGATAGAATGTCTCCTTAGATCTCTCGCCCTCAGAAGATCATTTAGCACCCGAATCACGCTGTCTCGGTACTGTGTCTTTTACGGAAACCAGACTGGAAGGATACGTAGATATTATGGATGGCTAAATGGTCATCCAGTTGGGCAGCCACGACCTTTTCAATGACCTTTCCAATAAAGGGAAGGTTAGAGATAGGTCGATAGCTGGAAAAACAGTCTGGGTCCAAGGAAGCTTTCTTCAAGAGAGGTGTCACCACCGCCTCTTTCAGGGAGCTAGGAAACTCACCTGGCTCTAAGGAGCACCAGACAATTTGCGCTAACACTGGACCTATGATATCTACACAACCCAAAAGTAGGGTAGTCAGTCCAGGATCCAAGCTACAGCTTGTGGGGCGCATACTATGGATGATCCTCATAATATCCACGAACTCGGGTCGGCAAAAGGAACTCCAGGAGAAGCGAGGTCTTGTGCTCACGCACACTCCCCCCACAACATCCTTAGAGGTTGCCGGATGCAAGTCCGCCCTGATGTCAGCCACCTTAGTTGCAAAGTATCGAGCAAGCTCATCGCACTCACTTTACGAAAAGGCTTTCCGAACTTGCAGACAGGCTGGGTTGCACAGTCTGTCTACAGTCTGAACAGCTGAGCCGGTCGATTCTGAGCAACTGCAATCTCCTGGACAGGAATTCTGCCTTCTTATGGGTGATTGCAGATTGATAGCTAACATAATGTTCAGTCAATCTAAATGGTCATCACCAAGACCGACTTGCGAAGCAACGCTCTAACCTTCGCCCTTGTCTCCGCATTCTCCTCAGAGTCCCATCAAACCAAGGGGCCCTGGGCGACGGGAAAGAGGGCGCCACATGGACAGGAACAATAGAATCCAGAGCAACCGCAAGGGCCTCATTATACGCCTGTACGAGCGCTTCTGGACTACTGCCCACCAATACGAGGGATGAAAGGTCACACCGCCATCAGGCCTTGGGAGTAACATTCTGAATGGACGGTACCTGACCATCTCCAAAGGGCTGGCCTTCTCGGGGGTGCGAATTGAACCTCACTTACGGGTGGTCGGACTAAACGACTGGTTCCACCCCCATATCGAATGCATCAATCCCAAGGAGGAAGACTAAGTCAAGAGAGTGTCCAGATTTATGTGTAGCAGTGGAAACTACCTGTGTGAGGCCCAAAGAAGACATTAGTTGGAGGAAGTGTTTACCAAATTCTGAGAGTTCATCGTCGACCCAGGCGTTAAAGTCGCCCAGCACCATCACTCTGGGTGCCTCAAACGACATGTCGACGAGGAAGTCTGCCACTTCCTGTAAGAAACGTTTCCCATCTCCGGGTGGACGGTAGATGAGAACGATTCGAACACCTACACCTGCTACTACTGTACACTCAAAGGACTCAGTCTCACCCACTGCCACATTCGAGAGGCCCAATTCGGTCTTAAAACAGACTGCAACCCCCCCGCCCCTACGGTCCAACCTCGGGCGGTGTAACACCGAGTACCCAGCTGGACCATGTGCTTGCGGGTACCAGACCACCTCTGCCACTGCTTGTAATGTTTGGTTGAGCTGTGGGGCCTTTATGTGGACTATGACCGGTACTAGCACCTTCAATTCCGTCCGTGGGTCTGAGGAAGACCCCAGTGGTAGAGTCTGAATTAAAGTACTGCTCTGCTACTCTGAACCTGGGCTCGTGCGTGTAATGTTAGTGAGTGGGAAAGGTAAATAGGCATCTTGCAGATCTATGGATGCCAGAAAACCCCCTTTTTATGATTCCCTGATTGATGACAAGGTTTCCACCTTGTAGGGTCTGCTGCAGACAGATCTTTTCAAGAATTCGAGAACTAGAAGTGGCCCGAATCCCTGTGTGTTTTGGCATGATGAGAAAAAAGGGAAACTAGCCCATTTGCAGTAATCCCGTAATGTCCTGGGGCATTGCCATCTTTCGGATGGGTTGCCAGTAATAGTGGAGGGCACCACATGATGCAGTGGGGGCTTGTATTAGGTGCTGATAATTTCTATGATCCCTCTGTCCAACCTAGTTTGGGCCCATTCCTCGAAAATTTTTAGAAACCTGCCCCCTAATGGGGGATGTGCCTGGATAACATGCTCTTTTTCCAGGAGAAATTAGTATTTTGGTCCTTATTGTAATCTAGGTAATGCAAAAAGCATCTGGGGCTTGAGGATGAAGACTGGCCCCTGCCTCTTGATGTGGGATGTGCGATGTGCACCTTGGCATCTCCTCGTAATCCCTCACTACCTCCTTGAGGGCTGAGCCAAACAGGAGATTACCTACACTGGGTGAGTTAACCAACTGGCTCTTGTAGGGGCTATTGCTTGCCAGACCCAAAGCCAGGGGCTGCAGCGAGCCGAAGTTGGATACGTGGTCCGAGCGGCACACCTGACCACCTCCCCAAGAGCAGTAGCTGATGAAGAATAGGTCTGTTCCTCTCTGGAGCACTTACAGGAAAATAAAAGGTTAAAATTGGGACCCCAGACAGAGCATTTCAGGCCAAAAAAGGATTGGTTAGGGAACTCTCTGTCTGGTTGTCGCTCTGAAACGCTGTTGATGCTTGGAGGACCCAGTTGAGAGAGGCATCCACATCCTTATGCACTGGGTCACTGAGAGAAGCCCCTCCTTTGGCTGGGATGACCGACTTCTGGTCAGGTTTGAAATTGGAGGGTCGATACTATGCAGTCTAACCACGTTTTAGATTGCTTCCTGTTAGACTTGAGAAGCTTAGAGATCTGCCAGGCCACAAGATAGGAGCATTCTGGACTTTGCCATTCTTCCATAGCAAGTTCCCCAATGGCAGGGGAATATGGAAGGTTGAGGCCAGTTTGGTTGCAGCTGTAGGGTGAAAACCTGTTTCGGCTGGGTGGGAGCCTCCGAGGAAGGTTGCGACCCCTTTGGTCAGAGATTGCCCACACGGTCCCCCTCCAGAAGAAGATAAAGTGAAGTCTTAGGAGTCCAAGACACGCCCCCTGCAACGCTTGAGATTACCTTCTACATTTTATCTTTCTCCTGTGATGTGAGGAATGCTGAACCTCCTACGACAACTGCCTCTGGGGAGTGAGAATATGGAGGGTCCTGTTTCTCGTGCCCTCTAGGGAGGTCTCATATCTGGTGATCCCTGGTGGTCCATCGAAGCATATTGGATCCAGAGCGAGGCCCTAATTAACTGTTTAATGAGGTCTGGTGCCAGAGGGGGCTGCAGAGTGCTGGGTCCCTCTGGTGGCTGCCGCTTATTATGACCTGTGGGCTATCAGACTGAGCCAAGGAGGGTCTTCCTCCATAACGTCTTCCCCATTCGCAGACATCGCCCTCTGGACATTATAGGCGCAGAGACCCAGTCACGGGGGGACTATCAGCGCTGGCTTTTTATGCCCCTGGAATGTTTGTGTGAGGCCATAACACCACAAAAGGCCCTACTTCCCTTTAATCCAGCTTACTCCCCCTTTCCTAATGTCATGCTGCTGAAGCAAAGATCAAATGTGCTGGCCCTTTAAGAATTGTGTTAGTCATGTAAGGGCCATACTGAGCAGCCCTTGCGTGATCCCAAATTTTATTTTACTTCTAGTAGACAATGCAGGATGCACTGACCCTTTAAGAATTGTGTTAGTCCTATAAAGGCCATAGCTGCCTAGACTATGCAGGGATCCAGCCTCTGAGAAGGAGAGGTGCGGGGGGCACAGCATGTTGAGCAGAGGCTCCAGAATGGTGCTCCTCTCACGCTGTAGTACTCGTCAGTGGAATTCCTCTGCAAAAGGATCGGTCTCTGCCGCGCCTGACCACCGCCGGCGAGCGTCAAGGTGATGGGATTGCCCGCCGTCAACGGGTTGTCAAGATTTGACCGGTGATGCCCCTTTGTCATGGTCGTTGAGGAGTTCTCTGTTCAGCATAGGGCTCCTTATACCCTGCAGCGCTCATCAGCGAGAGCTCCCTGTCGAGGAGCCGCCACTGATATGCTGCCGGTCCCTATCAACGAGCGGCTTAGTTCGTTCAAATTGGGATGCTGCCGATGGGAAGAAAATGCATGCCACAGCTTCCCTGCTTTTCAGGCTTTCTTCTTACATGGCATTCATAACCAAATATCAGAAAGCCCTTTGGAAATCTGTCCAGGCTATCGCCCACAACAGATCAGATTCTATGGTGCAGGAGCTGGTGGATACGTCAAAAACTGCCTTGGAGGCTACTGTGTACCAGTTCCACATGGCAGATGACAATAATGATGCGGCCTCTAGGACGATGGTCCATGCCATATCTCTGAGGCGCTTCTGTGGTCAGACTAGTTGTTCAAAGCCAGATTTTCCCTGTGATCAAAATATGTTGTTTGATTACAGAACCACTGACTACATGAAAAAGGTCAGTGAGTACAAGGCCTCCTGACAGAGCTATTCATCCAAGCCTAAACCCGCCACCCCTCAGAGATCCTGTCCCAGGGGCGGTAGGGGCAGAAGTTTTGTTCCCAGGCCTTACAATCCCTATCCCCAAACTGACTTTAGCCAGCACAGGGGGTCTTACAAGGGCAGAAGGAGCCAAAGAAGAGCCACCTCTACCCAGCCATCTGCCTCTCAGTCTAAGTCCTGATGTGAGTGTCCAGGTCGCCTCCCCATTTCCGGTTGGAGGCAGGCTCTCTCACTATCTTCAGCACGGGTCCCTCATCACGTCGGACAAGTGGGTGCTGGAGATAGTGGAGAAGGGTTTGTCATTACAGTTCAAGCAGCTGCCAGACTTCAAGCATACCCAGATGTCAAGACCTCTGTCAGTGCTGTTGGAAATGGAGGTACAAAATCTTCTGGCTTTACAAGCAGTGGAGAGGGTCCCCACCCACGAGAAGGGCAAGGGCCTCTACTCCAGGTATTTTCTGACACAAAAGAAAACTGAAGAGTGGCAAACTATCTTAGATCTCAGCTATTTAAACAAATATCTGAAAAACCCTAATACAAAATGGTCCCTTTGTCACTGGTCATACAGTCCTTACAACAGGGCGACTGGCTAGCCTTCCTCGACTTAAAGGATGCCTACTTCCACATACCCATAAGGAGATCTCACAGGAAGTTTCTCAGGTTCAAACTTCCTTCGGGTCACTATTAGTTCACCGCAATGCTCTTCAGTCTGTCCTCAGCCCCAAGAGTCTTTACCGAGTGTCTCACAGTGGTAGTAGTACATCTCAGGAGACTGGATGTCGCTCTCTACCCCTATCTGAACAACTGGCTCATAGTAGCAACGTCTCCTTGCCAAGTCAAGGAATCTCTTTCCCTCACAGAACGCACTTTGGAGTCTCTGGGTTTCCTGGTAGATCTCAAGAAATCTCACCCGGAATCCACCCAGCTGCTCACCTTCATAGGGGCCCAGCTGGACACTCAGAAGGGATATGCTTTCCTCCCACAGGAAAGAATTCAGAGTTTCCTTTCAGTGGCAGAATGTTTCACCCAGGGACAGCCAAGACCATCCAGACATTTTCTCAAACTTCTGAGACATATGGCCTCTGTGACTGCTGTAGTCCCAGGAGTCGGGTACAGGATGAGACTCCTGCAAGCCTACCTCAGATCTCGCTGATCTCAGAGAAGCAACAAATTTTCAAAGTTAATACCGGTATCAGAGCAGTTCCTCCAGACCTTGCTGTGGTGGAAGGACCCTGCAAATTTGCAGGCAGGGGTTCCCTTTCAAGCTCCTCTTCCCACAAAGGTGATCACCACAGATGCCTCCCTGTTGGGCTAGGGAGCTCATCTAGACAGTGCCTCAGTAAGCGGCAACTGGACTCCCGAAGAGTCACAGTTGCACATAAATGTTTTGGAACTCAAAGCAGTCTTACTAGCTCTCAAAGCTTTCACTCCCAGCATAGAAGGGCAGGTGGTTCAAATTTGAACGGACAGCACCACTGCAATATTCTACATAAACAAGCAGGGTGGTACCAGATCAGGAAAACTCTGTTTGGAAGCTCTGAAGCTCTGGTCTCTAGCTTTCTCCCTGGGAGTCAGCCTCTCTCTATTCACCTCCCAGGTAAACTCAGTACTCTGGCGGATGCTCTAAGCCGCATCAGTCAAGATCAGAGCGAATGGACACTGAATAAGCAAGTACTAGGCACAGTGTTCAGGCAGTAGGGCACACCAGACATGGATCTGTTTGCCTCGCCTCTCAATTTTCAGCTTCCTCAGTACTGTTGCAGGCCTCAGTTCCGGGAACACTTCCTCTGGATGCCCTGATCCTGGACTGGTCAGGGAAGTTCCTATACGCATTTCCTCCCTTTCCCCTGATATTCAGGGTTTTGCTGAAACTCAGGCAGCAGCCTGCATCCATGATCCTAGTGGCTCCAGACTGGCCCAGGCAAGTCTGGTACCCTCTCCTTCTCAGTGTCCTGCAACAGGTCCATTCCCTTGCCCCCGACTCCCTGCTGACCATTCCTCAGATGGGACTGCAGTACCCAGACATACACTCTCTTCACCTCAAAACCTGGTTCTTGAGGAGTTAGAGTTTCCATCCTCACAGTACTCTGAACAGCTCCTTAAGATACTGAGGATGGCTAAAAAAATGAACACTAAGAAGACTTATGCAGCCAAATGGAAAAGGTGTTCCCTCTGGTGCAGAAGTGAAAAGTTCGATCCCCCTATCAGCTTCAGACCCTCAGCTGCTAGACTACCTGGTACACCTACAGGCGTCAGGCTGGAAACTACCTTCACTCAAGCTACACCTGGCGGCAATTTCCACCTACCTTTTGGTGGGAAAGAAGAAATCATTTTTTTCCCACAACGTTTTTAAACAGTTTTTAAAAGGCCTGTTGCACCTCCAGCCTCCAACCAGGGAGCCTGTTCCTCCTTGGAGCCTGAACCTTTGCATAGATGGGCTCATGAATCCACCTTTCGAGCCTATGTCGATGGCCCACATCAAGTTTGTAACTTGGAAGACTGTCTTCCTGGTAGCCATTATGTCTACCAGGAGGGTTTAAGAACTGCAGGCCCTGTGCACTGAGCCGAATTACATCATCCCTCACACCGATAAAGTTGAGCTTAGGACAAATAGGAAATTTCTGGCAAAGGTGGTTTCAGAGTTTCACTTGAACCAGTCCTTTACTCTGCCTGTTTTCTTTACTGAGCCATCCACTCCTGGCGAGCGAAAGCTCCACAGCTTGGATGTCAGAAGAGCCATTTTTCACTACCTAGAGCATACTACACAGTCCAGAGGCTCTTCCACTCAGTTGTTCCTCACCTATGTGGATGTAGGCAGAGGAAGACCAGCTACCAAGAGAACTATTTCTTGTTGGTTGGTCTCTTGTATTAGATTCTGCCATGAGAAAGCTGGTCAACAACCTCCAGTGGGTCTCAGGTCCCATTCCACTAGGGGCACTGCAGCCTCACTTGCAGCAGCAAGGGTCATTCCCCCATTGGATGTCTGCAAAGCAGCTACCTGGAAATCTGTGCACACCATTTTTTTTTTTTACCAATTATTTTACCAGGTGAGACACACTAAGCTGAAAGCTTGTTTGCAGGTACAACCTGGGAGCACGAGGAAGTTACTCAGGGTCACACAGTATGCAAGTGGGGGCTATGGGATTCAAACCCAAGTCTCCAGATTTGCAGCTCAGAGCCTTAAACCACTGCGCCATACCGCCTCCTACTGTGTGAAACACTACAGTTTGGATGTGCAGACCAGATCTGATGCCAAATTTGGCAGGGCAGTTCTGCAGAGCCTCTTTCTTAAGTAGGTTCTCTGCCCGCCTCTTACTTGGTACTGCTTGGTAGTCTGCAAAAAAGTTATTGATGCTAAAGGACTCCTGGGGTAAGAAGAAAAAATTACTCACCGCAGTAATCTTGTTTCTTCCATGGGGTCCTTTAGCATCAGTAAGCTCCCACCCTTCCTCCCTGTTTCACCTGTTGGAGAAGGGCTCTTGCGTCGCCTTTTACCAAATTTGGCATTTCTTATTGATGAGTTTTTACCTTGTGTTGCTGTTGTTTTTATTTCCACTTTTGGACATTTGCATGTTTTTTGAATCCTGTTAATTCTTTTCCGGGGCATTTGCCCTAATTTTTCCTTGAAAACATTCTGAAGCAGTCAACAGCTCTCACTCAGTTCACACCCCCTCCTGTCTTTTGATTGACTTGGCCCTATGCTCATTAAATCTCTTTTAAAGGCACACCTCCGGGCCAATTGCACCTAGCCAGCTAAGTGCAAAAAAGTTACTGATACTAAAGGACCCCATGGAAGAAAGAAGATTACTGCGGTGAGTAATTTTTTCTTAAATATTAATAAAATCTGGCTGTAGCGAACTAAAAAAGGCTTTTTTTTTAAAAGTGAGCCTTCAGACCCCACTTGAAAGCCTCCACAGATGGAGCATCCCTCAGAGATCTGGGGTGCGAGTTCCAGAGGGCTGGCCGGACCCCTCAAATGCACGGTCTCTCAAGGTTTTCAGCCTAGCCCACGGAACCACTAGGAGGCCCTCGATTGAGGAATGGAGTGAGCGCATCGGCAAAATGGGCATCAGGAGGTCACTTATGTAGCCAGGGTCCGAGCTGTATAGGGCCTTACAGGGTAGCAAGCCTACCTTGAAGATGATCCTCCATTTGATGGGCAACCATTGCAAATCACGCAGGACCGGGGTCACATGACAGGATCTAGAAAGGCCTATCAGCAACTTGGCCGCTGCATTCTGCACAAGTGCAGTCAATAGAGGTTTCCTCCACTGACCCCAAAGTAAAGAGCGTTACAGTCGTTTAGCCTTGATGTGACAAAGGTGTGTACCAGTGTGGGCAGGGCGCTAGGTGGAATAGGGGATTTAATCTGGACAACATTCCTTAAGTGGTAAAAACCACTCTGGCCGACAGATGACACCTGAGCTTCAGGTGTCAAACTGTCGTCAAGGATGATGCCCAGATTTCTCACCTTAGTGGAAGTCACCAGTGGGGTAGGGCCTAAAAACAGCCCTATTCACAACCCAGCAGCAACCACATCACACCAGTGACCAGTCTCGATCACAGGTACCTCCATCTTGTCAGGGTTAAGTCTCGGCCAGTTAGAGGACATCCAGTCTTGGATCCTGGCTAGGCATTTGTTTAGCACTTCCACGACATTACTTGTCCCAGGAGCAAAATACATATACAGCTGGTTTCATCTGTATAACAGCAAAAACTCAGACTGTAATGTCTAATGCTCTCACCCAAGGGTAGCATGTACACTGTGAACAGCATCAGCGACAAGATTGAACCTTGAGGAACTTCACAGGGCAGGAGCTTTGGACAGGAGGAGAACGTCCCCGTCACTAGCCATTGCATCCTGCCTGTGAGAAAGAACTCAAACCAGTTGATGACAGTACTGGCGAGTCCACAATACTCTCTAAGGCAACCCAGAAGCACAGTGTGGTCCACAGTGTCAAATTCTGAGGAGAGATCAAGGAGAATGAGAATTGACCAAGATCCTCTATCTCTTACCCTGATGAGGTCCTTTTGCACTCTGAACAACAATGATTTGGTGCTATGCCTCATCCTAAACCCAGACTGGAATGGCTCGTAGATGTCAAAGGCCGTGAGTTGTGCCTCGAGCTGCAAGGCCACCACTTTCTCAGCAACCTTCCTCAAAAATGGCAGGTTGGAGATAGGTTGATAATTTGCCAAGATGTCGGGGTCAAGTGATGGTTTCTTGTGAAGGGGCTTCACTAGCACCTCCTTCAAGGTGCCAAGGAAGAACCCCTCTGAGAGCGAACACTGGAGAATCTCAGTGAACACTGGATCAATGGACTCAACACATCCCACTAGGAGACGAGTAAGGCCTGGGTCCAGTTCACAAAAAGTGGGCAGCAGCTTTGAGATTGCCTCAGCCACCCCCACCATCTGAAACTCACCCCACACAATAGGAGAGCCTCTGCCTACACAAGGCCCATCACTGCAGGGCTGACCTTGCCCCACTGTGGGGATCCTAGACCGAATGGAGAGCACCCTGTCAGAGAAGCACTGAGCAAACTCCTTGCACAAAGCAACTGAAAATGCTCTTTTCGGCTGCAAGACAGGCAGGAAAACGTAACCTGTCTACAGTTTGAAAGAGCAGAGCCAGTCTATTCCTCCCTGCAGCAATGTCCCTGGACTGGAACTCTGCCTTTTTATGGTTGATTGCCCTTTGATGTTCACCGTAGTGAACTCTCAAAGCCAGTTTATCCTCCTCGGACCGAGTCCTCTGCCAGCAATGCTCCAACTTCTGACCCTTGCCGAGTGACTTAACCATGATACCAGTCATGGTAAGCCCACCAGTATACCCACACCCTGGCGGGGTATATTGCTATTATGCAATGTTGTTGATCAGTTAAGTAAGTAAAAAGGTGAAAAAAACATTTATTTTTTCGTGGTTTTACATGATTGTTTTTGTTACGGAACAAAAATAGTTTTTTTTTTTTTTGCTATGTAATATAGAGGAGCATTTCGCACTTCTCCGCTCTCAGCGCTGTGTACATTAGAGAGAGAGAGGAGCGAGCGCAATGCTATTTTTATGGACATTTAGAAAGAGAAGAGTTGTATTTACCTGGACACTGTGTTTTTTGTCTTGCTTTTGTAAGGTAAAATACTCTACTAGCTATTTCTCTGCTTTTTGGCGTGAGAGGAAGTGAAGCGTTTTTTTTTTTGTTTGTTTTTGGTGAGCAGTGAAAGGTCGCAGTCAGGGTTTGCTTTCCGGGGATACTGGGGTGTTGTGGTCTTGAGGTTTATTCCTTTTTTTTTTTTCAGGAGGCATTACATGTACTGGTTGTGGCTAAAAGTGCTGTTGTTAATCAGTAATGTGGTTTTGGCTGTTTTTATTTGTTTTAAACTGTCGCCGCTCGTTTTGTTTGTGTAGGAGTGCTCTGTTCGCCTGTTAGTTGGAGTATGAGTATATCTCTCGATGTGCGATCCTCGCCGTGTTTTTGTGGTCCTGGCTTTGTCATAGTGATTTCAGAGGAGTTTCTTGCTGCAGCTGACTGGTGGCTGGCACCTTTTCCAGTGGGTACACTGGAGGATTTACAGTGCTGAAAAGGTGCCAGTCAGCCAGTCAAAATGCAGGATTCTGTCTATTTTTTTGTGCCCGTTGTATAATGATAATTCAAGGACAGTCAGCTTGAGCAGGATGCGAACCCCACAAATTAAGGTTGTATTTCAAACCAGCTGAGACCGACTGCCACCACTTGTGATTGTGGGTGTGACTTGCAGTGGCTTGGTCTGTCATGCTCACACAGCCCCCTCCCACCCCAGAAACAAAAAAAAAAAACAAAGCTTAAAGAATATAGCCCTGCAGATTCCTCTCGCTCACACAGTCTTCAGTGTCTTAAACTGATGAAATGCAACGTCTGTTTTGTTTTTTACTTGTATAGAAACATAGACTTTGCCTACAGAAAAGGACCACTTGTCCCATCCTGTCTGCCAGATGTTTCTTTCCTAATCTGTCTCTGCAGACCCTAATGGTCTCTGACTACCATCCCTCCTCCAGTGGCAGTGCCAGGGGTTTTAAAACATGAGTCAAATTAGACCTGCTAGTATAAAAATGTGGGTCAAATGAGAAGCCCCAAAAGGAATCGGATCCTCCCACGGTACTCTGAACAAGGGTAAAAAGATCAGGGCGCTATCTGTTCCTATCCGAATCAGTGAACAACAGTTACAGGAATATGTTGACCACTCACCCAGATTTATGTTATTAATAATATTAGTTTTATTACACCACTCAGAACCTTAGTAGCTCCCACACACTATCAATGTTTCAGGGGCTAATACTCCTTCCTCAGGGTTGACTTGGGTACCATAGCGCCAAGTGTTCCTGCTTCAAAATATGCAGTCCTTCGTTTGTTCTCTATATTTGTGTTCAGTCAACAAAACAGTTTACAGCAGTTCCTATGACTAACCGACTGTTAAAGTTGAATTTCCAAACCTCAGTGTTAATTTCTCCTCAACCCTCTGTATGTAAAAGCGTTTTAGCTTGACTCTCCACTTTCCTCTTGAGTGAGGGTTCAAGAGGAAAGAGGGGAATCGAGCCAAAGTGCTTTTACATTCAGAGGGCAGAAAAGAAACTAACAGTGAGGTTTGGAAATTTAACTTTAACAGTTCTATTTAGTCATAAGGACTGCTGTAAATTGTTTTGTTGACAAAACACCAAACATAGAGAACAAATGCATTACTATATACTTTGTAGCAGGAACACTCAATGATATGGTACCCAAGTCAGCCTTGAGTAAGGGGCAGGTCTCTAGATTGGGATGAGTACTTTACTCCTGATCGTGAAAATGAGGTGAGTAAAACCAAATTCAGATGCATACAAATGTCTGCACGGAGTGGATTGAGTATTTTTTTTTCTATATAAGAATTGATAAGGTGCCAACAATGCTCCAGCTAATGTTGGCAGGTAGGAGTAATTTACTCACCTGTTTAAAATATAGTGAGTAAAACAAAATTCGGATGTGTACAAGTGTAAAGCTGGAAAAAAAATGCTCATGTTGAATCGCCAGTTATTGTTATGAAGCACTATTCTATAGAGTGTGCAACATTTACAAATGTTGGGTGAGTATAAGTACTCCTTAAAAAAAGTTTCTGGAAAGTATTTCCTAAAATGAGGTAAGTAAAATAGGGTGGTACTCACCTTATCTGGAGCCCTGGGGAGGGGTATTAACCCCCGAAAGGTGGTGCGTTGGATCTACAAAGGTTCTGAGTAGTGTAATAAACCTGATTTTATTAATAACATAAATCTGGGTAAGTTGTCAATATTTTTCTATAACTGTAATGTTCAAAACCTATTCAAAAGTACAGATTTTCACCAGTGCTGAAGCTAAAACTTGTCAAGTAAAAATGCTTTTCATTTTTCCATCATTTACTGTAGCTATTGTTACAGATCGGGGCACCTCTGTGGACCCACTGTCAAGGGGAATGTGGGTCATTTCTGGACAGCTTGAAACTTTTTCCCTTTTTAAACTGTCTAGCGCTGTCCCTGCCCTGCTCCCTCCCTGCCTGTTTACTAATATTACCCTATGTCTCTCCTAGGCATGATTGATGCTCCCCACTGTTTTCGCCTCCATCACTTCCGCTGGCAGTCTGTTTCAGGCTTCTACCACAATTTCAGTGAAGTAGTACTTCATCACATCCCCTTTAAACAACCCCCCCCAGCTTTATCCTTCACCCCCTAGTCCTTGTGCTCTTTGTCATTTAAGAGAGACTCCCCTTCTGCACCATGTCCACCCCTGTGAGGTACTTATAGTCCTATACTGTGGCCCCCCCCTCTCCTGTATTGCAGGGTGTCCATCTATCCTTGTACAGCTTCTTGTGCAGCCCATGCACCATTTTAGTTGCCCTCCTCTGGATTGCGTCCACTCTGTGTTCTTTCTGAGGTGTGGCCTCCAGAACTGAACAAAGTACTCCAGGTGGAGTTTTACCAGTGAGTGATACAAACGCAACACCACCTCCCTCCTGCTTGAGATACCCCTCTCTGTGCACCCCAGCTTTCCACTAGCTCCATCCATTGCCTTGTCACACAGCCCTACGGCTTTGAGATCATCAGTTATGATAACCCCAAGGTCCCTTTACTGTTTAATGACTATCAGTACCTCTCCCTATCCTATAGTAAGCTCTTGGGATCCTATGCCCTAGGTGCATGAGTTTGCAGTTTTTGGCACTGAACCCCAGCTGTCATGATCTTGACCACTCCAGCTGGATACAGTTCTCAACATAGAAACAAAGATCTGATGGCCCACCTAGTCTGAGTAATGCCCCCCCCCACCATGGCAAAAGTGGAGTTTACTCCCTGTTCTGTGACTGTGCCAGTCCAGAACTGCCCTATTAATGCACTAAGGGTTAATATTGTCAGCCTAAAGAAAATGTAACTAAATGTTTTCCTAGTTACTGTGTTAGCCCTAGCAATGGAGAGTTGTCAATCTCTTGAGTACACACTATACTTGTTGGTTCTAGTACTTTCACTGGCTTTCTAGTTGCCTGATGCCCCAGGTATAAGTACAGATGTCCCTGTCCTGGCATAGTGGTATGGTTAGTGTAGGTCTTTGTGGCAGGAGCAAGTTCCAGAGCTCAGGCATTCATGGGGTGTGAAGTGCCTCCTGCTATAAATTGCTTGAGGGGGCCTGCGAGCTTGGATAGCGGTAGGATCCCAGGTCTGGTATGGCACTGGCTCTGGAGGCAGGACCCTGGCACTGGTGAGATAATGGATAGTGAGGGCCTGTTGGCAGCTCACCCTCAAGAAGCTTGCCTGCGGTTGAAGCCGGTGCTAAATCAGTTACTCTGCTGCAGTAATTAAGAATAGGCAATACATGTTGTGTTGCAATTGCCATTTGAGTCTCTTTGGATAAAAGGTTACTGATGCTATACAAAGTGCCATATTTGTAATGTATTTTTATAGTGGTTTGGTTCATATGATAGTAAGTAAGTAAAATTTTATTTAGGCACCCCATCCCAAAGGCTCTGGCTGCTGTACAGGAAGGCAGGAGTTAGAATAAGTGGCAAACAACCAATATAAAATATATCAACAAGTAACAGCAACAAACAACAATTGAGCCTAGAAAATCCTAACTAAAATTACAGTTCAGCAGTCAGCTATTCTAAGGCTCATAAACAATCTGCAGATGCCTCCCTAAAAAGGTGTGCCTTCAGGCCCTGCTTAAAAACTTCCACCGATGGGGTCTCCCTTAAAGATCTTGTAAGCAAAACTAGGCCCGCCACCTTGACAGAACATTCTCCAGAGGTCTTCAGGTGGGCCCTGGGAACTGCTAGGAGGCCCTCGGTAGAGAAGCAGAGTGAACACACAGGGTGGACAGGAGTCAGGAGGTCACTCAGCTAGGGCCCTATCCATATTGGGCATTATAGGTGAGCAAACCCATCTTGACAGTGTTTCTAACCGGCAGCCAAAGCAGATCACGCAGAACTGGGGTCACATGACAAGACTTTGGAAGGCCCGTCAGCAGCCTGGCTGATGCATTCTGTGCCAGCTACAGGCATCAGAAAATCCCTTCATTGACCTTAAGGTACAGAGTGTTGCAGCAGTCGAGTCAAGATGTCACAAAAGCATGTAAAAGTGAGGGCAGGTCGTCAGGTGGAATAAAGGCTTTTATCCGGGTGACATTCCCCAGGTGGTAAAAAACATTTCAGACAATGGATGACACCTGAGTCTCAAATGTCAATCCATCATCAAGGATGACACCCAGCTTTTTCACCCTGATAGGTGCAGCCAAAGGAATGGGGCCAAAGAATAACCCTGTTCCCATCTTGGCAGCACCCACATCCTGCCGATGACCAGACTCAATCACTAGCACCTCTGTCTTGTCAAAATTGAGTCTCAGCCAGTTAGAGGACATCCAGTCCTGAATCTTGGTGAGACATTTATTTAGCACCTCCACAGCGTCATTCGTCCTGGGTGCAGATGACATGTACAGATGGGGATCCTCTGCATAACAGTGAAAACCAAAGCTGTATTGTCTAATTATCTCACCCAGGGAGAGCATGTACTCTGCAAACAGCATAGATGACAGGATTGAGCCCTGGGGAACTCCACATAGCAGGAGG
This sequence comes from Neoceratodus forsteri, assembly GCA_016271365.2. Taxonomy (NCBI): domain Eukaryota; kingdom Metazoa; phylum Chordata; order Ceratodontiformes; family Ceratodontidae; genus Neoceratodus; species Neoceratodus forsteri. Next base: position 827,739,069 of record CM057449.1, read on the forward strand.
AGAAATTCCCCATCACTACCTTCCGCATCCTGCCTGTGAGAAAGGAATCAAACCAGTTGATGACAGTACCGGTGAGACCACAGAGCTCCCTTAGGTGATCCAGCAACACTATATGGTCCACAGTGTCAAACGCTGAGGAGAGATCAAGAGCGAGTACTGACTGCTCCCCTCTAACTCTCGCCCAGAGGATATCATTTTGAACTTTGACTAATGCCATTTTGGTGCCATGCCTTGACATAAACCCTTACTGGAAGGGCACATAGATGTCATAGGCTGTGAGGTGTGCCTCAAGCTGCAGAACCACTGCTTTCTCAATAACCTTATCCAAAAATGGGAGGTTAGAGCTTGGTCTATAATTTGCCAAGATGTCAGGGTCGAAAGATGGTTTCTGTCTCCTAAGCTGGTCTCCGGGCTTCATTACATCTGGGCTCTACCTCCTGATGACAGTTGTAGGCAGGATGAACGTTGTGCAGCAGGGGGGGATAAGAAGCCCTCCACATCCGGTCATCTCCAGTCTACTTCCTGCCTTCAGTGAAGCAGGTACTCTGCAGCAGAGCCCTGTCACACGTGGCAGAGCTGAAGAGACCGTAAGTTTTTCTTGAAAAACGATTATTTTATTTTCTTGTATTCTAGTCTCGGCCCCAAGAACCTTCTCAAAGGTACTAGTAGCAGTGGTAGCTCACCTTCGGAACCGAGGGATCCAGCCGTTCCCTTATCTGGATGATATCCTCATCAAAGCTCCGCAGCTCAACCAAGTGGTACAGGCAGTGACGGAAGTAGTCCAGTGTCTCACGGCGCACGGTTTTGTCATCAACCGGAAGAAGAGTTCCCTAATCCCGAGCCAGAACCTGAACCACCTGGGAGCAGAATTCAGGATGCAGGACAACAAGGTCCCAGTCGAGATTCAGGGACCTTCTTTAGGAAGGGTCTCACCAGCGCCTCTTTCAGGGTGCTGAGGAAACATCCCTCCATGGGAGAACACCGGATAATCTTGGTGAACACTGGACCAACGGACTCAACACATCCCATTAAAGGAGAACTACACTGAACTTGAAAGCCATTTTCCACTGTGGAAGCTGGTCTTTAAATACTGGTTCCAATTCTGTTACTGGTCCATCTCTACAGACTGTTTTAATTTTCATAGTAGGTGTTTCTGCTTTTTACACTGCAGGTAAGTACCATTTTAGAACTGTATGATGTAGTTTATGTCACTGTTCTACTCTTTTGTTGGCACAATGCATCCATGTTCTATTTTAGAATTCTGACTGAGAGGGACATAAACTACATCATACAGTTCCAAAATGGCATTTAACACCAGAGTGTAGATCAGAAACACTCACTGGAATAACTAAAAAGACTGTAAAGATGGAACATTATCAGAATTTGAAACAGTATTTATAAAACAGCTTCTACTGGGAAAAATGATTTACAGATTCAGTGCAGTTCTCCTTTAAGAGATGAGTTGGGCCCAGTTCCAGTTTACAGTACGTGGTCCACAGCTTCAAAATAACCTCACAAATCTCTGCCACCCCAACCAGCCTAAACTTGCTTCAGGCAATAGGAGTGCTTCTGGACACACGTGATGCACCACTGCAGGTCTGCAACAGCCCTGTTGGAGAGATCCCGGACCAAATGGAGGGCACCATGTCAGAGAAGAACAGAGCGAACTCCTCACACTAAGCAACTGAAAATGCTATTTTCAGCTGCAGACGGGCAGGGTAGAGAAGCCTAGCTACAGTATAAAAAAGCAGAGCTGGTCTGTTCCTCCCTGCAGCAATCTCCCAGGACAGGAAGACTGCCTTCTTATGGTTGATTGTCCTTTGATATTCACCGTAGTGAATTCTTAAAGCCAGTTTGCCCTTCTCCGACCGAGACCTCCGCCAACAATGCTCCCAACTCCCGACCTCTGTTCTTCAGCTCCTCAAGAGCCCCATCAAACCATGGGGTCTCAAGCGAGAAGACCTGAATCATACATGGACCAGTGCAACAGAGTCGAGTGCCTCGGAGACAGCAGTATTGTAGGCTGCAACTGCCTCGCCCATACCTGTCGCACAGGCAACAGTCACACCAGCTAGATCCAGTACTGCCATCAGTCCCCCTGGGGACAGTCCCATCAAAGGGCGGTAGCGGACCATCTCTGCAGGGAAGGACTAACTGGGGAAGGGGGGACCCAAACGAGAACTCTACCATGCAGTGATCCACCCAAATGACTGGCTCAATCCTGAGGTCAGTGACCTCGAGCCCCAATAAGAACACTAGGTCCAAGGTGTGGCTAAGGTTGTGGGTCGCAGAAGCAACAGCTTGTGCAAAGTCCAGAGAGGGCAATGTCTGGAGGAAGTCATTACCAAAATGCAAAAGTTGGTCGTTGATCCAGGCATTGAAGTCACTCAGGACTAAGCATCTGGGCGACTCCAACACCCTGTCGGTGAAGAAGTCCGCGACTTCCTACAGAAATTCCCCTTCGCCGCCCCCCAAGAGGCTGGTATACAAGGCGGATTCTGCAGCCTGCACTGGGACCGCCACACATTCAAATGACGAAGTGGAGCCCACTGGGTGCTTGGAAAAGTTCAAGTCAGATCTAAAACAGATGGCCACGCCCCACCCCTGCATTCCCTCCTCAGGCAGTGCAACACTGAGAACCCATCTGGGACCTCTGCCTCCAGAACTGGGCTTATGATGTGCATAGGGAGAAGTCTGTAGTGACCTTCCCCAAATATTTAAATGCGGACACTTCTCAAGCTGCACACCATCAGTGGTAAACACCTTGAAATCATAGGTATGTTTTTTGATTTTAAGTAATAATCCTAATAACATCATTTTTGCTTTATTTAGAACAAAACTGTTCCACGCAACCTTTTCTGGATATTATAAATACAGTTGTAAGAACACTACTGATGCTGTTAGCAGAATCAGAATGGCAAAACAGAATAGTATCGTCCACATATAATAATAGTTCAGATTCTGAAACAATACTGGATAAAGTATCTGTAAATAAAGGAAATAAAATGGGCTCAGGATTGATCCCTGGGATACCCCCATATTGCACCTTTTTAACAGATGAACTACCACCAGCAAACTGTACACACTGAAACCCATCACTTAGGTAATTTTCAAACCCCACTAGAGAAGAATAACCAAGGCCCAAATTTCTGTCTGTTTATAAGAATGGGAGAGTCAACAAGGTCAGATGCCTTGGCCAGTCCATGAACACAGTGCCGGTCAGATTCCCGCCATCTGTTGCACAATGCAGTGCATCCATGAACCTGACCAAGGCTGTCTCCATCCTAGGTCTTTTCTAAAGCCATGTTGTTTTTGAGAGAGAAGATCGTATTTTTCAACTTAATCAATCAGTTACATACACACACATACAGAGCCGGCCTGCTGGCGCAGCGGAAAGATTTACCGCTATGACACAGGCACCGCAGGTTCGGGAACAGACTCAGGATGCCTGAGGGCTGGCCAGGGCAGGGGTGAATTGAGCGGTTACTGCATGCTCTGCACCTCCAAGGGGGGAAGGGGGGTTGAGTGTCTCCTCTCCGGTGCTCCTGGGTGACCACGGGACACACGTGACCAGAGCAATCGCAGCATCATTCTGGGGCGGCTTCGATACATGATGTGATTGCATCGCAGCATCTGCAGTAACACGCCCACCAAAAGAAAAAAGAAAAATGGCCTCCGGTGCATCTAATGACACCTCCACCGTGGCGAATACAAGGGTACCTTACGCACCACTTACAGAGCACCATCGGGCTGCAGGGGAGGCTCAGGCGGCTCTGCCCTGTGGGGTAATCCAGGGGACACTACATCCGGGTTGTCTCCCGATTAGGCAGCTGAAGGGGTATGCCGCCGGAAGAAATATACAGCATAGTAAGCTAAAAAAAAAAATAGATTTATTTATTTTGATTTATTCATTAAGATTTTGGATTACACCTTTGAGCCAAGACTCTTTTACAAAGGTTCCACATCAGATAACAAGAAATGAACACAGTCAAAATACATCAGACAAATAAGACAAATCCAGGCAGCCAGAGGTTTTGTCAGGTACATTAATGTTGGCATATACACATCAGGTCCCGTATAAATTAAATGATAGGGAGACAAAAGCTTTATGGAGTAAGGGCAAGTACAGGTGGAAGAAGTCAGAAGGGCAGGAGCTAACGGAAGTAGAGAGTGAGGAAGGGGGGAGGGAGGAGAGCAAAATATAGAGCATTGTCAGAGAGGAGTGTGGGGAGGGAACGAGGAGGAGGTGGTGAGAGTACCGGTGGATGGGACGGAGATGGACAAAAGGAAGAGGGTGAAAAGTAAGAGAGGGAAGGAGACATTAAGTGGAAGGCAAGAGGGAGGTGAATAGGGCTAGTTTAAGAGAAGCAGTTACAGGAGGCCCTGACAACAAGGTGTTGGCAAAGACTGCACTTAAAAGTGCCCAGAGAGGTATTGTTGGTAACTTCTGGAGGAAGCGAGTTGCACCAGGATGAGGCTCTGGATTTGAAGGAGCATTTGTCCTTGAGTAGTGCGTGTGCGAGGAACGGAAAAGGTAAGAGTTTCTGAGCTTCTGGTTTGGCGAGAGCCTCCATGAGGGGCCAGCAAAGTAATGACCCCTGAAGGTAGTAGATCCAACACGGCCTTTCTGGCTAGGGTGCATGTTTGGTACCAAAGTCTGCCAAATAGTTAGAGCCAGTTTGCTTGTTCATAGATATCGCAGGTGTGCATTAGAAGGGGGGGGCTGAGGTCAGGAGATGACAGGCCTTGTTTAGTGCTATGGTAATGCGTCAAAGTGCAGAGTCAGTGGCAGATCCGGATATCACTAGCCCATAGTCAGTTATTGAGGTTATTGAGCTCTGAATAGCAGTCCTTACAGCTTCGGCAGTGAGGCAGTTTTATATGTCTGTACAGCAGACCTATCCGGGTATTCACTACTTTGGCAATATTATTGATGTGTTCAGAGTAAGCTAGAGTGCAGTCAAGGGTCACTCAGAGATATTTGAACAGGTGGACTTGCTCCAACATCACCTCATCACTGGTTATGATAGATAGCCCTCTGTTTTTATGTTTGTCGTGTGTACCATAGAACATCATTGTTTTGGTTTTTTTCGTAATTAAGGATGAGTTTATAGGATTTAAACCATGTCTCAAGTTCCGTAAAGCTTGCTTGCAGCTGCAACTGAAGAAGGGACATATCAGGTTGGGAGGTACAGATACACACGCAGTGACGGCAGAAAAAGACCTGCCCACCCATCCATTCTACCCACCCTGCCTAACTACTCTTCTCTAGACCTAGAGGCCATCCCTCCCCTTTGTTTCTGCCGATCCCATCTCTGCTTGAAGCTCTTCATTGATTTGGGCAGTACCGCGTCTTGCAGCAACCCATTCCACTTGTCACCTACTCCTTCTGTCAAAAAGTATTCATGGACATCCCTTTTGACTCTCTTCCCTGTGAGTTTGAATTCTGTCTCGTACTTATTTACACTGAAAGAAAACAGTTCCTTGGCATCCACCCTGTTTATCCCATGCAGGCAGGGATCGACAAATTAAAAAATTCACTGCTTGTCCAGGACTAGTGGCTTGACTAAAGGTAGTAGTCCTCGTGCTTTGGTTGGTAGTCCATTTAAGAATAAACATATTTTTAAGAAAAAATATTAAAGTAAAAAAAAACGGGTTACTTTAGAGGGGAATAGTTAAATACTGTACTAATATGTTTAACAGTATGAAAATGTGTGATGTTTTGTTCTAGGTAGGTTAGACAGAATCGGTTCTCCTTATGATGAGTTAGTGAAACGGAAGAAGTAGTAGAAGAACCACCTTTGCTTGATTTGCTTATTTTTCTGCACTGTAAATTTGTATGCTTTATAAAGTCTAAATGTGAAATAAATAATAGATCAGGTTTACATTATTTTTCTGTAATGTGTGCACTCATTGCAGATAAATAATGTGGATTTTCAAATCCGACTATTTTTGTTGCATTTTTTTTATTTGAATTCTTTTTTTTTTTTTTTTTCAGTCTTTCACAAGCCAGCCGCAGGACAGTTACACTGGGCAAGTCACACCCACACCTACCCCTCTTCTCTTCAAGCCCTTTCCCTAGGATCTCCTCTAATAGCAACAGCTCACGTTAGACTTCTTTATTTGATTTTCTTTAGGCAGGTCACACCTCCTTCATTACTTTACCCATGATCTCTTCTCCCAAAAATACACACACAACAGTTAAGTTTCTATTTTCTTCTCTTTGCTGGTCAACCCACCTTCACCCCTCTGCCCATGATTTCTCTCCAAACAGCTTACAACACACTGTCAGGCTTTTTATTTTATTCTTAGGGAGAAGGCCAGTAGGTCATCCTTCCTTGCTCCTTCTCTTCTCCCACGATTTCCCTCCCAGACTCCCAAAGCCACCCTCACACATAATCAGGCTTATTTTATTTTATTTGGGCAGTACCCACTCCTTCCCAAACACACACACACACACACTGTACAGCAGCTAGGCTAGTTTTTGTTTTGTTTATTCTCAGTCACAGTTCTGTTCAAGTGGTAACTTTCACCTCAGTTCATTCTTTCTCCCTTTCAATTTTACTGCTGCAGCTTAGTTAGGCTGTTTTTGTTCATCACTCTGTTCCTGGCAAAATAAATACCTCCTTTCCTTCTTATATATGTTCAGCCTCAGAGCTGTGCTCTTGTTCACTTAGTGCAGCGATCGTGATTCATCATATTGCCCATTTTCCACACCACACACATACGGTCCCACTCCCTTCCGATCCAACAATCACTCTTTTTTTTTAATTTAACAAAATTCTTGCAGTCGGTATGAATTCAAAATGACTCATGGCCATTGGGTTCTGGCTGCTTCCCGCCCTCGGCTCACCAACACCACTCATCCTCCCTAATTGCGTCCCTCACCCGATCTCCGCCTTTTGCAGCAGCAGCTCCAAAATTAGTTTTATATTATATTTTATTTTCAGGCATGGCAGCCCAGGCACAGGCAACAGCAAGTGTGCAGGCAGTGAGTTCCTCAGTCCTTTACTCCAAACAAGCTCCTAACAAACACCCGCCCTCGCACAACCAACTCAGAGGCATGCAAGACCTTTCTCCTCGAAGTTAAATTAAGAGTGAGAGCGCGCCTCCGATTAACCCTTCCATTAAGTTGTACCAATGCTAGCGAATGGGTCCCTTACCAGAACTGCCACATCTCTGACTGGATGGATGGGACGCCTGCTACTGCCTGTCCGATGACTGGATCCGCCTCAAGTCCCCCTGTGGCGTCAGCTTGCTCCCACCCGGCAGAACTCTCTCAGCGCTGCTCGCTTTCCCTCCCGCCCTGCTGAACACCATGTCTGTAGCTATGTGGGTCACAGGACTGCCAGACTCTGACATTGCGAGAGAGCGCTGTAGCGGAGGAACCTGGTAATGCAGCAGAAAATCTTTTATTTGCTTTTTAAAGCAGTACTTGTCCGCGGACAAGTACCCCTGTCGTGAACTGCTTGTCCTTGCCTGAAATCAGGTAGCTCGGGACGTCGGGCTATCGGATTTGTCGAACTCTGCATGCAGGTACTTGTATGTCTCGATAATGTCACCCTTTCACCTAAATCAAATCAAAATTTATTTATAAAGCGCTTTTCAAGAAATCAAAGCGCTAATACAAAACAGAGATAAAACATCAACACTAATAAATAAAGACATAAAACAATAAAATATCCATAAAATAAACTAACCAAATGCCAGCAAAAATAAATAACTTTTCAGGGATCTCTTAAATGCTTCCACGGACGGGCACTTTCTAACCTGACGAGGTAGAGAATTCCACAGGGTCGGGGCCATAAAGAAAAAGCCCTAGCCCCAGATGATTTATAACAGACCCTGGGAATTCTAGCAATCCTCGCCAGTGGAGCGGAGTGAGCGGAGAGGACGTAGGGACAAAGGAGATCTTGCAGGTAGTCTGGTCCCTGGCCGTAGGGTCTTATAGGTCAGCAACGCCACCTGAAGGTGATTCTCCATCGCACCGGCAGCCAGTGCAGTTTCGCAGCACAGGTGTGACATGACAAGTTCTTGGTAGCCCTGTCAACAGCCTAGCTGCCGCGTTCTGCACCAGCTACAGGCTTAATGGAGATCTACCCCTGGCAACCCTAGATATAAAGCATTACAGTAATCAAGGACGGGAAGAAACAAAAGCATGTACTAATACAGGAAGGTCATCATGTGGAACAAGGTGTTTTATCCTGCAGATATTCCTCAGATGGTAAAGGAGATCTGACAGTGGCCGACACCTGCATCTTTAGATGTCAGCGCACTGTCAAAAATAACGCCCAGATTTCGTACCTGTTCAGAAGGTCTCAACTGGTATCCTAATAAAGATAAGAGGGACCCTAGGAGTCGACTTCTTTACATAATGACCCGGTCAACGACTAAAACCTCAGTCTTATCTGGATTTAACTCAGCCAGTTCGCACTCATCCAGTCCTGAATTTCAGCTAGACAGTTGTTAGCTGAGACAGCATCATTTTGTTCGGGTACAAGGATATATAGAGCTGAGTGTCATTCATGTAGCAGTGAAAACTCAGCCCATAACGCCTTTATAATGTCTCCCAACGGTAGCATGTACACCGTGAACAATATGGGAGAAAGCACAGAGCTCTTGTGGCACTCCACAAGACAGAGCAAAGGGGCAGAGGAAAAATCCTGAAACTACCCTTGACTTCTGCCTGTGAGGAAAGAGGAATTATCTGAGGACTGTCCCTGACAGTCCACAAAGTAGCCGCAGGCAATCCAGCAGCATCCCATGGTCCACGGTGTCAAACGCTGCAGAGAGATCAAGAAGAACCAAGATTGAACGGCTCTTCTGATCTCTTGCTATTGGGAGATCATAATGTACCCGAACTAATGCAGTCTCTATACTATGTCTCTTCCTGAAACTGGACTGGAGAGGATCATAGACTTCATGGGTGGTAAGAAAGTCATCAAGCTGTAACACGACTACTTTCTCAATAACCTTGCCCAAAAAGGGCAGGTTAGAGATCGGTCTGTAGTTAGTAAGGCAATGGGGTCAAGGGAAGAGTTTTTCAAAAGGTGTCACAACAGCCTCTTTCAGAGACCCCGGAAACACCCCTTGATCCAAAGAACCCCAGACTGTCCTTGCAAGGATTGGTCCAATCGCATCCATGCATCCCACAAGGAGGCGCGTAGGACCAGGATCCAAACTACAACAAGTCGGTCGCAGACCTTGGACAATCTTCATGATATCCATGATTGCTGGATGGTCGAAGTCCATCCAGACAGGCCGTGGACATGTAACCCCATGTTGGTCACTGCAAAGCTCGTTTGAACGCATGTCGTGGATCTCCAGTCTGATTAACGTCACCTTATCATCAAAGAACCGAGCAAACTCATCACACTGTATTTGTGAAAAAGCTGTCCGATCCCGCAAACAGGCTGGATTGCACAGTCTGTCGACGGTCCGGAAGAGCTGAGCAGGTCGATTTCTTGATGCAGTTATCTCCCTGGACAGGAATTCTGCCTTCTTATGGGAGATTACTGATTGATAGTCCACACAATGGGCCATCAATCTAAGTTTGTCATCTTCCAGACCCGATCGCCAACAGCTGCTCCAATCTTCCCGCCTTCCTCCTCAACTCCCTCAAAGTCCCATCAAACCAAAGGGATTGAGGGCAGAGGGAGAGGGGCTAACACGGACAGGCTAATGGAATCTAGTGCCCCAACACCATATTATTATAGTGCACTACTAAGGCATCTGGTTCCCCTGCACTCCATCAGCCAACTCAATAGGTCCAGCACTGCCATCAGACCTCTGGGGGTAACTCCTCAAAGGGCGGTATTGGACCATCTCCAAAGGGTGGGTCTCATAAGGGGGTCGCAAATTGAACCTTACAGAGTGATGGTCTGACCACCCAACTGGTTCCACCACCAGTCCCGTGATCTCCATACCCAAGGTGAACACTAAATCCAGAGAATGACCATGAATATGGGTAGCAGCGGTAACCACCTGTGTAAAGCCCAACAAACTCATTAGTTGGAGAAAGTCTTGACCAAACTGCGAAAGTTCATCGTCGACCCAGGCATTAAAGTCCCCCAGAACCAACCACCTGGAGGGCTCCAATACCTAGTCTCAAGGGTGTACACGTTTAGGTATTGCATCTTATCCTTGTATGTGTTGCACTCTAGTCCATGAAGCATCTGATTTGCCCTGCTCTGTACTGCTTCCACCTTGTCGTAGTCTCTCAGATGTGGACTCTAGTACCTTGCTTAGTATTCCAGTGTGGTTAAACCAGCAACCTGTATAATGAGAGCTGATTATAGACAATATTTCTTGAAGCTTAGGTAATGCGGAAAGAATTGAAATGGGTCTGTAATTGCCGCAGCTAAAAATTAAACCAGCTTTATGAGTTTTATTTATTTATTTAGATTTTGTTTACCGGGTAAGCCCACTGAGACCAATGGTCCCTTTTTCAGGGGCGACCCGGAATTAGTCACAGAAAGGACACTACAAAACAATAGATACAATTAGTTACATTTGTAACACCGTAGTACAATGATAATATTTATACAAGGGTAGCAGAAGGGTTCTCACATAGACTCCATGTATAGACAGAGTGTTTAGACCTCACATATTATACAGTATGTACATAAGTTCCGGCAGTAGTCAGAGTCCACATTTAGCATTTCATGTCAAGTCAAAGGGAGAGTTCAGAGCAGTGCAAACGGACCGGGGACTGGTCAGGGGGTTAGCGGTTACACGAGATAGATCCGGAGATTGAGAAGATGTAATTTTCAGACCATTTTTGAACTGGGGAGAGGGTGGGTGAGTTAGTCACGTTAGGTGGTAGGGAGTTCCATAGGTAAGGGCAGCAAATTTGAATGAGCATTTGCCAGGGTTTGAGCGCGTTCTAGGGATGACGAGAGGGTGACTTGCAGTTGATCGCAAGGTTCTGGCATGAGTTCTGGGGGAAAGAAGTCCTCTGAGATGAGAAGGGGGACTTAGGCAAACAAACTTGAAAGCTAGGCAGGCAACAGGATAGGCTAGTTTATGATGGAGAGTGGGCCAGTTTATCCCTTTAGGGCCTCACAGTGATGTCTCCTAGGAGAGGAGTTAGTGGCGAAGCAGACCCTTTCGGTTATAGAGATCAGAGTTTTTGTATTCCATCTCGCTGGAGGAACTGCAGAAGAGGAGCCCCATATAGGATTGATGGAAGGAGATTGTAGCAGGCGATTGCACGCGTACAATAGAGGATAAGGACTTCCCAGGCGGAAAAGGAGGCCAAGCTTTGATGGGTGGACCTGGTTATTGAGTCGATATGGAATTGAAGGTCATTTCTTGGTCTAGATGGACCCCAAAATATTTGAAACTAGACATGACCTCAGCTCTTTTCCTTGGCTGATATAGATCTGGAGGAACTGGCTTCTGTCAGAGCCCAGGCGTCTTGGGCCAAACAGTACGGCTTTAGTTTTTCCATCATTGAGCTTAAGGGAGTTTGCGGAGAACCAGGCCTCCAGGGAGGAGAGACTGTCCTGCAGTTTAGTTGAGATGACACTAGGTTGGGGGGTCACTGTAGTATAAGACAGTGTCATCAGCACATAGAATGAGATTGCTGCAGGAGCTGTTTCCCTCAATATTATTGAGGAAGAGTGAGAAGAGCAGAGGGCCCAGGATTGAGCCCTGAGGTACCCCAGCGGAGACCGTTCTAAGTCCAGACTGTACACCCTTCCAGCGGACCTTTTGGGAGCGGTCCCTCAGGTAGCTTTCAAACCAGGAGTGTGAATGGTGATCCAGTCCTAAGGTCTGGAGTTTGGAGAGGAGGAGATTATGGTTAACCAAATCAAAGGCCTTAGATAGGTCAATGAAGAGAGGGCCCATTGGGGAACCTTGGTCCATGTAGGAAAGGATGTCCATAGTGAGTCGGATAAGCGCAGTGTCAGTGCCATGGCCCTTTCTAAAACCGTGTTGGACATCAGCCATGAGTGAGTGCAGCTCAAGGTAGTCTTGTAGTTGGTTTGAGACTAGCCTTTCCTGAATTTTCCCCAGAGGACTGAGAAGGGAAATTGGTCTATAATTTCCCAATTTGTCTTGGGGTCCACTTTTGTGGACAGGAACAATGGTCGCTACTTTCCACATTTTTGGAACTTTTCCTTCCTGAAGTGACCTATTTATAAGTAAGGTGACAGGATGGGCGATAGCCAGGGCAGCAGCCCTCAGGAGGCGAGGTTCAAGCTGGTCATGCCCTAGCGAGGAAGAAGGGTTAATTTTATGAGGAGAGGTAATACCTCTGCCTGTTTGACCAGCTTTAGGTGAAATTGGGGCCGAGATTGAGCCCAAGCATCTCCAGAGTATAGGTTAGGCCTGTGGGGAACCCGGGGGGGAGACCCACTCAGGGTAGAGTAGGAGGCACAGAAGGCCTCAGCCACTATGGCTGGGTCATTAGTCAGAATTGGAACAACATGGGATTGTTTCCACAAACCAGGAATTTTACCAGCAGTAAATGACACATTAAATTACCGAAGCATCTCCCTAGCAGGCAAGTTTGGTGTCTGATTCTGGATTGAAGCGGTAGTATGTGGGCCAGACCATACAGGGTACAAGTGTGTGTGAAGCAGTCAACATTTAGCAATAGTCTGCAAGTCTTGTTAAGGGCAGTGGCAACACTTTTGAGGGCTGTATCAGTAGCAGCGCCATAAACCACCAGCCTGTAGTCAACCAGGAAGAGGACAGAGCTGGAGACTGAGAGCCGGAGGGCTTCAGCAGTTAGGCTTTTCTTGTGCCTAAACAGGATCCCTAATTTAGTGTTCACAGCTTTCACCACCATGTCAATGTGCTGAACATACGAGAGGGTATCATCCATAATGACACCCAGGTACTTGAAGGAGTGAACCTGTTCCAGTGGGCAGTCAGGTGATTTGTGATTGTTAGTTCTGGGCATCTCCTTTTAGTTGGGGCTAGAGAGAGAATCCGCCTTGTTTTTTGTAGTTTAGTAGCAACCTTTGGGAGTAAAACCAGGTCTCCAGTTGCTGGAAAGATGATTGTAGCTCAGCTAGGTGCTCTATGCGAGAGTGACAGCTAAGTAGGACAGCATCATCGGTGTATAGAATGACTTTGCTAGTGCAGGCATCAGGTACTTAACTTTTTTTTGTACTAGCCAGCCGGACAAGTTGATTAAAAATTGCACTAGCCCGCAGATGATTGCACTAGCCCACAATAACAATGGTAAATTTTGATCAGTTGTATAGGAAAAATGCAAGCCAAGAAATACTTTGATTATTGCATATTTATCCTGCTCCCACATTGCTTCCTGCCCCAGCAAAAAAAAAAAGACTGCAATCCAATCACACGCAATGTGTACTCCCTGTTTTTTTACCATGTGCCCCTTGCCTCTTTCTTCTTCACCCCCCCACCAAACCAGAGGATACCATAATAGCAAATGTTCAATCAAGCAGTTCTAGCTCTGCACACAAATAGCCAACATCATCATAGCTCCTTAACAGTCCCACACCCTGACCTAGAGGCAATGTACAGAGTCAGGCAGAGAAAGACACTCTCATCCCCACCATGTGATTAACCAGACCTGCACTTCTGGAAGTTTTCTTACACTGCGAAATGAGCCATGGGCAGTTCTAGGATTTCTTTGGAGAGAGTTAAACATACACAGGGGGCTTGGAATGTAAGAAACTGACATGTCTGTTTATATATACCAGGCACAAAAGTATTGATTTAACATGATGATGTGCCCTATCAACAGATTTTTCATGACAGTCCTTTCACCAGCCAAAGGGGAAGCAGTATACAGGCATGATGCTGTACTACCTCTCTCTGTCTATATTGGATGATCTTTGATCTATGCAAACCAGGAATACCTATTTTAACCTTTCAAATTATATATTTCTCTAAGGTTTTGCTTTGTACCATACATGCTCAAAAGCATTGTTTTTAGGATGAAATGACACGCTGTGTGGTATAAGGGTGGGACTGCATGGATGACATTGACTGGTGTGATCCATTAAAAAGAGCTGTGGACCCCTACACCAGTCATTAATAGCAGCTGTGGGTCTATGGATGGCCACTTCAGAGTCTAGTCTGCAGGGATGTCAAGGGAAAGAATAGAGTTGACAGACCACCTGGCTGGGCAGACAGTGTATACATCATAGCATTCTGCCACTGCCATGTTGGATACAGACACTCAAAAGGTTGGGAAATGAGGCACACTGGTCTTAATATTGTGGGACAAATCAAAGACCAGTTCAGCAAACTGGAAGCTAGTGACTTAGCCACTCTACCCTTGATCACAGCCTGCATACTAGCTGAATGTCCTAACAATTTGAGTGATAATGACTCACATTGTGTCTTTTGTTGGATCTCCCTCTTGAACTGCCAGATAGTCATAGATTTTAATGAGTTGGTAATCACACTGGGCCACCTGGAACACTGAGGGAGATTAGCAAAAGGACTATAGCCTGCTAAAGTAGGGACTTGTTCAAATTCATTAACAACCATGAAAAACCTGCACTAGTCAAGACGGACAAGTAGAGGGTTAGCTGCACTAGCCCTGATCAATTTGCACTAGGTTCAGGGCTAGTAAAACAGTGTTAAGATCGAACCCTGCGGGTAGATCATTCAGGAACATGCAGAAGAGCAGTGGACCCAGGATGGACCCTTGAGACACCCCTAGTGAGACTTCCTTGGATGCAGATATGGAGTGACCTATCTTGACCCTTTGAGACCAGGAGGATAGGTAGTCCTGGAACCATAGAGTGGCATTTGGGGAAACACCTAGGGCGTGCAGTTGAGACAAGAGTAGTGGGTGGCAGACTGTTTCGAATGCCTTTGTTAAGTCAATGAAGATGGACCCAACCAGTTTTCCCTCATCCAGTGCCTTAGGGACATATTCAGTGAAGTCCACCAGTGCAGTGTCCGTGCTGTGGAGTTTCCTAAAGCCGTGCTTCTGGGGACATTGCAATTGGTATTTGTGAATATAGTCAGTAAACTGGTCTGCCACAATCCTTTCCAGTGCTTTAGAGAGGGGGGGGGGAGGATAGAGATGGGCCTGTAGTTTGTGGTCAGTGACCTATCGCCTCCCTTATGCACCGGGGTCACCAGCGCTTGTTTCCAAGGAGAAGAGAATTTGGTGAGCTGGAGGGATTTATTGAAAATCGTAGTGATGGGAGTGATAACTTCATTGATTGCCAGCGCCAGCAGTTTCATGTCAATGTTGTCAGACCCCATTCTGTTTTTTCCCAGGACCTTTTTAACATAACCCAGTGCTTCTTTGACAGCGACTCTGTCGAAGTAAAACTGAGGGTGTGAGTTGATGTCCGGTGGGCGCCTATTATCAGCTTTGATAGGCTTGAGGTATTCAACCAGTAGAGCAGAGCTAAGATCCATGAAGGTGGAGTTGTACTCTTCGGCAATGGTGTGGGGGTTCATGGTATTTGTGCCATTAATGTTTAGCAGTGATGGCTGTGTTTTGTCGTCCTTCCCTGTGAGTGCCTTTATATTGTCCCAAAACCGCCTCCCATCACCCCAGGTTCTTCTGAATTGATCCTTGTAGAAATTAGCCTTAGCGTTCCTGATGAGATGTGTGCATTTGTTTCTGGGTGCCCTATATCTTTGAAGGTCACTGGACTTACTGGAGGCCCTGGCTTGATACCAAAGGTTGTCCCTTGCCCTCATGTGATCTAGAAGGTCACTAGTAATCCACCCATTGTTATAGCCACATGTTTTTCTTTTTTTGAACAGAGCAAATCTGTCACAAACGCTATTAAAGTTATCAGTAAAGTACTGGAGTGTTATGTCAAGATCATGCAGCACCTTAAGGTGAGACCAATCAATCTGAGAAAGCGCCTCCTTGAAAGCTGGGAGCTGCCCTTTCCTGAGAATTCTGCTGTTCACAAAGACAGGTGGCGCTCTTTTGAATTTATTGTACCACAGACAGGTGATCGCTTAGCGAATCTGGTAGACCAAGACATCTGTAATCCTGTTAGGTGAGCTTGCAAGGAGCCAGTCCAGGAGAGTGTGCTTACCGGTCTTATGGTTCATTCTAGTAGGCTCCGTGACTAATTGCGTGAGGAGGGAACTGGCTAGGGTATCCTTCTGGTTGGTCGATTCATTACGAAGCCAATTGATGTTGAAGTCCCCAGTCACGATGAGCTCACAGTTGTTGTTAACGCTGGCCAAGGACCCTAGTAGTTTAATTAGACCATCTTTGAACATTTTCAATGGGAGGTAGACACATGCAATGCCCAGAGATTTTTTATGTGCACCAAAAATGAGTCTAACTGCAAGGAGCTCATGGTTAACGCAGGTTGTGATGGGGAGTACAACGCCTTGTAGGGTGTTCCGTAAATAAATGAGACAGCCACCATCTCTTTTCCCATTCCTATCACATCTAAAGGTATTGTAACCTGGGAGCACAATCTCATTATCCCTGACCCGGGTGGACAGCCAGGTCTCAGTCAGGCAAAGTATATCAGTTTTATGTAGGGCGGCCCACAGCTGCAGTTGAGGCATCTTTGGAATTAGGCTGCAGATATTCATCGTAGCAAGTTTCAGGCCATTCCCCTTCAGCCCGGTATATCCAGGCCCGCTCATGGGGTTAGGTTGCATTCTTGATGTAGTAATATTAAACCATGCAGATAGTTATGTTCAAGGATATGTAATATAGTAATCTTGTCCAAGGTACCAGGAGTCAAATGATGAAAAATAATCAGATCCACAGGAAATGGTGAAATACTGGGAACCAGCAAACTATTGTTACTGTAGATCAAAGACCCAGAATGTGGTAAATTCCTGAAGGTGATTAACACTGGCCTGGGGCATATGCAGGATGTAAAAATCCGTTGTTTGTGTCTTCCCTTTGTTCTCTAAAATGGTTGTGAATAGATCTCAGAGACAATCACAGATCCTTTAAAGGAGACGTCCACCCAGAATGTGCAAAAACATATGTTATGTAGAGTGTTTTAATATGTATGTTAAGTCCTAGTGTGTCCTTCCCTCTGTCTGCTATTAGGAGTTTTTCCTAAATTAGCCTGCCAGCTGTATGGTAGTTTTACGACCCCTGGGGATCGCCATCACAAATAGGTTTATTGGCTTTCTTTCTCCTACGATGCACCCTGGCTCATGTGACAGTGATGTAGCTATGCCCGTAGATTTAGCAGAGTCTGTCACAGCTCAGCCACAAAGATAATACTTCTTTCAGAGAAGTCGCACTGCTAGATTTTGGGTGAGTGTAATCATTATTATTTTTTGAGATTAATAAAGAGGAGCAGTTACAGAATGGAACTGGGAGGTAAAGATACGAGAGTGTGATGGAAAAAGTTCAACAATGGAAATATGGCAACAGACTAAACAAAAAGAAGTATTGCTTATCAGAATCTTTTTACTACCCTTGTTTGCATTCTTAAGCATGGTATACCCCCCAAATTATGTCCAGATTTATAGCTTGATATTTCAAATGGTATGGGGCAGCCATTTAAATCCCATAAAACGTGAAGTTTTGTACAGGACATATAAGGATGGAGGGCTTAACCTCATTAACCCCATTAGTTATGTGTATAGTCTTTTTATATATACCACTGTATCTACCTGTTTTATCCCAGGATCACAGCCCTGGAAAGCCCTAGCCAGACACTGGTTGGAACCATTACTAGAACTATGGTCCCGTCCTTATTTAGACCTAAAAAAATCCTCACATTACCCGCATTATGTGAACTTGACGATGGGAAAGCTCAGGCAATGGAAGCTAGAAAAATCCCAGGCACAGGTTCAGAAAAGGCACATTCTTTATACTACGATACAGACACAGGCATACGATAGTCCAATTGTGTATGAAAATCTGAGTTGGGGAGTTACCCCTAAGATAGAACAATATTTAATGGACAAAAGGACACCTCCAAGAATGTGGGACGCAGTGTGGCTATGCATACACGGGAGAGTGGGAGTAAAGGGAAATCACACACATAAAAAATTGGAAGATAGGGTGTGCCCCAGGCCAGTGTGTCACCAACAGGAAGAAACATTGCAACACTTCCTAATTGAATGCCCTTATGCAGCTTCTTTTTGGAATTTATTGGCCACTAGGTAGCAGCATAGTGAGATTTTTTTTTTTTTTTTGTATTTCCTTGAAACTTGGCTCCCCAACCAAATGCCCTTTAAATTTAACCATTGCCTCAATGTTTGCATTACAGAGGTTCTTTGTCTTTTAAATAGTTTTCTTGTTTTAATGGGTTCGCACAACATAACCCAGACAGACCGTCTTAGGGTAGCTGGTTCATTCCACTGGGGTGTCAAACAGACAAGGCATACTGATGAGTCCTGGTAGGACGAAACACGTGTCTATGTCGTCTGTTAGCACCCTTTGCAAATGGTGTGAGAGGCCTTTCAGCACCATATAATTCTGCTTAAAGTTGAACCAGCATAATATTCTGTGGTGATTTGCATATGCAGCCCATGATGCTTTGCATTGTGTGGGCATGTGTGATTTTGTATTTCCTGTTTATATATATATGTATATATATACAGTATTTTTTTTTGTACTCCTGCAAATTTGTTTACCTAGTGAGATATGATTTTCTTATTTTCTTCATGTAAAGTCTTTTGGGCCCTAGTGAAGGTTAATTAGAAGTAATGAATTATGTGAGTTTTACACTATATTATGAATTATGTTTAAATTTTTCTTTGTTCTACCCATTTACTATGTAATGTTAAAGTTTGCCCTAACCTCCCAGGTAGACTCTTCTGTTCTTCGTACCTCTCTACTATCACCATCTCTGCCTGCCACCACCTTCCCCATATCTACCCTTGCCTCTCCCCCTAGCCCTGGTCCACCACCTTCCTCTCCTACCCTCCTTCAACTGCCTTCCTCTCTCCCTTTTCTAATCTGATCACCCCAACCAATGTTGCACTTGTTCCACGATCATTGCCTCCCACCCACCTCTCCTTCTACCTCCCTCCCAGTTACCCCTCTACGCCCACTCTCTCTTCCACTTTCCTGCGCTACCTGGCACAACTGGCAGCAACTCAGTTGTGTTTCACTGTACCTTTCCCTTTGACAGTGCTCTTCTGGCTGCTTTAATTCATTTAAATATTATTTGTTGTGAGTCATGATTCTTAAATGTATGCCTGATTGTGGTGTTCTGTTATTTATATTACCTGTAGCTTTTAGACCACGTATCCCCTGTACTGAATGTTGTATTCAAACTGCTTGCCTGCTAATCTCACACAAACTGTACTTCTATTCTTTGTATACTGACATGGAACCTTTGTAAAAGAGCCATTGGCTCAAAGGTATTTATCCAAAATTCTAATAAATAAATACATTTTGTTATGAATTCAGCCCTGTAAGTGTATTCTATGTGTGGACAGTTTGCTTTGTTGTATTGACCAGTAAAAATTCCTCTACTCTTTTCGAGAAGTGCCATAGGATCTTTAATGTCCACCTGAACAACCACCAGAACGAGCCAGAGGCGGACCTCGGTTTCGCGTCTCATCCGAAGAGCGGCACTTCAGGAGTACAGCCCCCTCATGCTGCTGCACTATAGTGTCAGTATTGAGATTTAACCCAAGTGCCTGGTGTGGTAATAGAACCCACAGCCTTCTGATCTTCCAGCCTCAGAGGCGAGTGTGCAACCCGCCGAGCCACTGACAAAGCACAGGACAGGGAGCAGGGAGCTTATCTTGTGCAGAGGCATAGCAGGAAGGGTGGTGGCACATCAAAACGATGACAGCCAGCATAAGCATAGCGGGACCAGTATGCATAGACACTTAGGGAAAACTCTACATTAGTACCCTTTTGGGGGGTAATACCTTTAGACTAAGATGACTCAAAAGCTTTTGTAAATATATTCTTCAGTTAGTCTAATAAAATATATTGGCCAAAAATCATGTACTAGGTTGTCCTGAGACTTATACAAACAAACTTACATTGCATAGTAACATTGTACCCCAGCTTCATATGTATGTAAATGGGATTTGAGTACTGCTGACAAAAACTTATTTACAGGCTTGACCCACGTAGTACAATGCACCATACATAACATGCAACATATTGTCATTTTACATGAGTTCAGTTACAAGTACTTGAGATCATATATGTAGCAAGTGCATTTCATAAGCAAGGACCAACATGTAAGCTGGTCAGGCATGTACTAATTATTGTATTTTCCCACCCGCCCTACAACTACCTATGGGACCCTGTAATTTCTTTAGTATGCATGAATTTGTCCAGGCATAACTTGAAGGTTAGCATTGTTTTAATGGCCAGTGTCTACTCTGGTAGACTCTACATAAAGGGCTACTTAATGTTCTCCCTGAATTTACCACCTTTGGACTTTAAGCCGTATCCTCTTGTCCTGCTGGAGTACACCAGATCAAATGTCTGTGTTTGTTCAACCTTGTCAGTATCCTTCAGTATGTGGAAGACTGAGATCATGCCCCTCCTCCACCCCCATCACCTTTTTTTTCTTCAGGGTGAAAATGTTAAGGGTCTACAGTCTCTTAGCTTGTATCCTCCATACCCCTTTGTTGCGGTGTCTCTGCCTTAGTAGGGTTGGGCTGAAGTTGGGTGGCCCTGTTCTAGCAGCTTCCACAATTTATTTATCCAGCTTATCCCTATCCACTGATGAAAAACCCACTGTATTGAAAACTGCTCACACAGTGCTACTCTTCAAGTCTAGAGACAAAGTCAACTTAAAATAACTACATAACTATATCTAATTTATTGGTATTAAACTATTTGAAAAGTGGTTTAACACACACCTCTGACATTATCTAACTCAGCACAACACAGAACTTCCACATCATTGAGGATGGTTGGGCTGAAGAAGACGGGAGCAAAGCAGACGTATTAAACAAATATTTCTGGACCATCTTTGCAAAGGAAAAGGATTAACCGGTGCCATGTGCAGGGAGAAGGAGGGAGGGAACGGGGGGAAACCATAGGGCTAATTGAGATTGAAAGAGTGAGAGAAGGGCTGATGGGTCTGAGGGTGGACAAATCCCTGGCACCAGAAGAGCTACACCCTAGGGTGCTGAAAGAGTTAACAGAGGATCTGGCGGGGCCGCTAGCTGTTCCCTTCAGTAGATCTCTGGAGTTCAGAGTAGTGCTGCTGGAATGGAGAACGGCACCTGTGGTGCCACTCCACAAGAGTGGACCCAGGGATGACCTGAGTAAGTATAGGCCAGTCAGCTTGACCTCGATAGCCTGTAAACTCATGGAGATTATGCTAAAGGAAAGGCTGGTGAGATACATTGAAGAGAATGGTCTACAGAATGAAATACAGCACGGATTTGTGACAGGCAGATCATGTCAAACAAACCTGATCTAGTTCTTTGATTGGGTCACGAGGGCAGTGGGCAGAGGCCAGGTGGTGGACATCATATACCTGGTCTTTGGCAAGGTCTTCGATTCTGTACCACACAGAGGTTGATAATGAAACTGAGGGACGGGGGATATGTAAGATGGGTTGTAAACTGGTTGAGTTAGCAGAACCCAGAGAGTAGTGGTTGGAGAGAGTTCTCCAGCACCAAGGAGGTCACCAGCGGGTCCCACAGGGATTGGTGTTTGGGCCAGTGTTGTTCAGTGTTTTCATAAGTGACATCAGGGAAGGCATTAAAGGCAAAATGTGCCTGTTTGCAGACGACACCAAACTCTGTGGGAGGGTGGACACCAAGGAGGGGGTACAGGATCTGAGGGAGGACCTCTGCAGAATAGAGAGATGGTCAGGAATCTGGCAACTTGGCTTCAATGCCAAAAAGTGCAGAGTGATGCAATTGTTGACTGCCAGAATATTAATACATTTAAGCTCAAACTCGATAAATGGCTTCTGGACAGAATATAATCTATCAATGATCCACACGGTGTGGAGGACATCCTCGATGGGCTTCGGCCTTCTTTTGTCCCAACTACCAAGTACCAAGTACATAGGGGCCAAGAACCCTAGACAGAGTACTACCTAGGGGAGGTTGAGGTAACGGAAAATGATCTAGGGGTGATGATTACTAGAGACCTAAAACACACCTCTCAGTGTAAGAAGGCAGTGGCAAAGGCTAACAAGATTCTGGGGTGTATTGTAAGGGGATTCAGTAGTAGGGGGAACAAGGTAATTTTACCATTGTACAGGTCATAGGTAAGACCACACTTAGAATATGGGGTGAGGTACTGGCATCCATACCTTAAGAAGGACATTGCTGGAAAGGGTCCAGAGGAGAGCAACCAAGATGACTGAGGGGTAACAGGATAGGTCCTGTGAGGAGAGACTGGGAGCCCTAAGTATGTACTCCCTGGAAGAGAGGAGACCGAGGTGAGATTGTAGAGACCTTCAAGTACATGAAGGAATTAACAGAGTGAAAAGGAAGGTCTCTTTAAAATAAGTGACAACTGCACCACAAGGGGCACAGCCTAACATTGATGGGGGTTCAAAAGGATATAAGAAAGCATTTCTCTATGGAGGGGGTGGTGACCACCTGGAATGAGCTGTCAGAAGAGGGGGTATCAGCAAAGATGGTGGGAACATTCAAGAGTGCCTGGGACAAACACAAAGGGAACCCTTGGGACCAAGGAAGGGGAGAAAGTGGGGAGAGAGAGGGATGGTTTGGGGGGGCAGGGTCGCTGGCGTAAGTTGTAAGGGTAGGACCCTGCTTCATTTACCGAGCAGATGCAATAGACCAAGTGGTCATCTTCTGCAGGCTATTTTTGTATGTTTGCATTGGTCAAAGTCACTACTGACTGGCTGATCTCACTTGATCAGAAGCTGTTTTGTGACACCATTTTCCTAGACCTCTGTAAAGTTTTTGGTATGGTCAACCATGAAATGTTAGTAGCCAAACTCTCAACACTAGGCATTAGTCCTCGGCTTCTCCGTTGGTTTATTAATTACCTTATTGGATATCACCAGAAGTTAAAATCTACAGACCTTACTTTTCTTTTTCTGTTTTATGCAAAGAGTTACCGGGGGGAGTTTCAGTGCATGGAGACGCTGCTTTTCATGATCTGTGTATATTATGCAGGCATGAACACGGAGCCAAATTAAATTTTTCTGCAGAAGATACTGCCTTGTGTGTGGTTAGTCCTTCCATCGATATGGTTAACTCTGCTCTACATGCTGTTTTTCAACATATTGCAGTTCAATCTATTCAAATTAATTGTTGTTTAATATGTCAGAACTTCTGCTATTCACACTGAAAAGTAAAAGTCCAATTGATTCCCCTAATTTCTCTACATGGCTCAAAATTTACTGCTGTTTGGTATTCTCTGTGTACTAAAAATCATACATGTAACACCAAGTACTTTAAAGTGGTAACATACACACTGAATAGACTTTGACGGCAGATAAGGATCGCTTGGCCCACCTAGTCTGCCCATTCTAGGGACTGCAAATACTAGTTTGCATTCCCTGTTTCAATTGACCACCACCATTTTGTACTGTACCATTTCCATTTTCGAAGAGTCATCCATGTTGTGTTTTTTTTTTTTTTTTTAACAGTTTTCAAGCGGCTCCAAACAGCACTGTGTGTTCACTAAGCAATGCAAGGGTCACCCTCAGTCTTAAAGAGGCAGTATAGCGTGGTGGTTTACAGCCCCACTCTGCATACTGTGTGACCCTGAGCAAGTCACTTAACCTCCTTGTGCTCCCAGGTCGCACCTGGAAACAAGCTTTGGCTTAGTGTTCCTTTCCTGATTAAAGAACCCCCCAAAATAAGAGAACTGAGCAGACTACTTAAGGGAGCTCCAACCTCAGCCTCCATACTCCTCCGGTGCCATTACCATGATGCTGTTTGCCTCATGCAGGGCTGTCTTGGTACCTCTGTGTTGTCACTGCTGCCCTGCACCAAGACTGAAGCACAGAAAATAAAGCCAGGATACAATAACTCAGAATCCTCAGAAGATGAAGCACGAGTCTTATTAGTATTACTAGTAGTACCACAAAGTTTGTTCTTTGACAATACAAATATTGCAAGTAATTAAACTATAAAAAGAATAATAGAAAAGCAACAAAATACATGCTTCGTATCAGCTCATGCAAAACATCATACAACTGTTGTAAGTCCCAGAGAATGACATGTCCCAGAAATGAATATAGAACAAATACAGACCCATCTATCTGGCTAACAGGCACATAATTATCTTTTGTTGTTGCACGTTCTCCCTTTGTTAACTGCAAATGTGTTTTAGCCTGATGACTTTAATAGCTGAAAAATAATTTGCTAGTTGTTTAATGATAAATTCATCTTCGCTTGTCATTAGAATATGATCAGATCCTTAGGTTGTACTGACAGAGTTGCCAGAATAGGACCTAAACATAGTTCCCTGGCTTTACTGTACAAAGGGCACAGCACTAAAACATGCTCCAGATTTTCAGTATCACCAGAATTACAATTATATCTTTTGCTGGGGGGCTAGTATCATTTGCAAATCTAGCTGGGGTACAGTTCTAAAAATTTCAGACTTACAGCTGGAATAGTATTCTTGGGGGCAGCAATCTATAACCATACCAAGTACAGGGAGGAACAGGGTGCAGGAATACACTATTTTTAAGCGAAAAAGATATTCCAGGACTAGAGGGCATGGGATGAAGTTGGAGGGAGGATGATTCAGAGGAAACGTGAGGAAGAATTTCTTCACAGAACGGGTGGTGGACAAGTGGAACACCCTGCCAGAAAAAGTGGAGGGGGCTGAAACAATCACGGGATTTAAGAATGCATGGGATAGACATAAAGGAATTCTGGAAGTCAGGGATAAGGGGCAACAGACTTCTAGGAAAACATAAACTGAACTTACAAGCTTAAATGGGCAGACTGGGTGGGCTATAGGCCCTTATCTGCTGACACTGTCTATGTATCTATGTATCATTTTTAATATAGCATGGGGAAAAATTGGAGTTTCTAATCAGTTCCTGATCCTTTACTTGATTTTGACTGCTGGTCTTCTATTTAATATCTTTTTTTTTTTTTTATGTTTGAGACTGAGCATGATGTTCTTACTAATATAGTCCCAATGCGATGTTCCTGAAGTAAAAGTGTAATATTGTTGAACCAGGATGACGGTTTACAATCCAATTCTAACCAGTTGAGTTTTTCTCTTAAACATAATTTGGGGATCCTATCTTCAGACATCCTTGCCAATTTGAGCTAGTGGTTTTAATATAAATAAATCTGTCAAAGTTAGTTTTAAAGCTATCAAGGACTAATTCAGCCCTTAGGTAAAAGTTAGAGTTACTGTATTAAAGTCCATAGCAGCCGGCCCGGTGGCGCTGAGGGTTGAGGCGCTGGACGCCACCCCTCGCACCACACTGGCGACCCGGGTTCGGGAACGGACTCGGGTTGGCGGGGGTCGGCCGGGGGGAGGGAGGATTGAGTGTCCCAATGGATGCTGTCCTCAGGGTGGGAATGCCAACCCCAAGAAAGCCAGTGAGCACTGGCGCGAGGGGCCTTGTGGCCCGCTCATGTGGAGTCCGGGATGTTGATAGGTGCTGAGAGAGACGATCGTGATGCACGCCGCCTTCTGGACGCTCGCTCGTCTCTGTGCCAGCGCCCCAGGGGCGGAGCTGTGGGGGGACCAGAAAATCGAAAAACCTTCGGCACTCCAGATGAAGACAGCTCCATCCTAGAGACTCACCAAATTCCCAGGACAGACCCTGCTAGCAGGAGAGGAGGAAGAGAAGCACTCTAGGGGCAGATCCGGGGGCAAGGGGGTCCGGAAAAAAGGTATGAGCAGTCTGAAGGAGGGGAGACCGAAGGCAGGAAGGCGGATATATAAAAAAAAAAAAAAAAAAGTCCATAGCAGATCTATATAATTGTGTGCTATTTCCTCAGATTTTGTCAGCCTTTTCTGGTCCCCAAATTTCAAAAGCATATAAAGCTTGTGCATTAAAGTTTGTAGACATGCTGGCTCTGTGGTGCCAACCAATGGGGTTTGCTCAGCAGACTGGTGACCCAGGTTCATGCTCCAAGTCTAGGTACCAGGATTGGAGACCGGCAGGAAGGGGATTCTCAAGTGTCCATTGGACGCTTCCTTCCTGGGGAGTTGGGTAGAGCGTGGGCTCCTGGAGGAGAATTGGAGATGAGTTTGGGGGTGTGAAGCCTCGACACACCCTCCCATATATCCCTACCCCAGGACGCTGTCCTTACACGGGCTAGTGTGTGGGTGGGCCAAGAAAATGGGAAAATGGGCCTCTTGCCAACCAGATGACGAGCACTTGGCCCACACTGCCACAAAGCTCTGGACAGCCCGGTCTGACCTGGTGGTGGCCTCCGGGGATGCATAGTTGCACCTGCCGACGCTTCCCCCTCAAAGGAGAGGGACCCTCCCGATGTAGCAAAACGTCGGGTTACCCCGGTAGGTCGCGAGTTAGGGTCAGGAGATGGTGGTGCAGGTCAGGGTGGTGGTGCGGATGGGCCTTGGTGCTTCAAAGAAGTGGCCAGCTGGGGTGCCAGTGGAGAGGTGCATAAAATAGATAAAACAAAAGAGGAAAAAAAAAATCCTTTGTAGACACAAGCAGTGCTAAGGGTTTTACATTTCCTCCAAACTGGTAGGTGAATTTGTTAACCCATTACTTCCAATAACTCCGTATGAAGTTTGAACCATCTGTTGCAACCTGATACAGAATGTCCGCCCAGGTGAAACTGAAGTAAGACCCAATAATAAGGTACACCTAAGTTTGGCTTTACACTTAGGACAGTAATATGCGTTGACCAGGAGCAGATAGAAGAAAAAGTCAAGCCTATAAGTGTACATAGAGACCATATTAAGGGACACCTAATCCCTTTATTTCTGGGGTCGCTAATTCTCAAAAATCTAAAATCATGTGGACGTAGAGCTGGAGCTGCCATTTTACAGTATAATGCTTCTCATCTTCAGTGTAATGATTTAATGCATTTCCGTTATGTTTTAAATTTGTAAACAAACATTCCCTGGGTTACAAATTTGGTTCCACAATCCAACCATCAGATGACACCACCTTGAGAGGTGATGATGTTATTGAAGTGAGACAGTTAATAAAGAATGACAGAAGCACTATATGCTGGCCCGTTTCTACTTGTGTTGTCCAAGTTCTAAAGCACATTAGCATACCAGTCAGCACTTAACACATGGAGCAGACCTGTGCATATAAAAATAAGATAAAAAGTCAAAATCAAGTAAAGGATCTGGAACCGATTAGAAGCTCTAAATTTTCTCCATGGTATATTAAAACTAATACTTGGTATGGTTATAGATTACTTTTATCATCTTAGAGTCTATCACAAACACAGATGCATCCTCATACAAATAATTCAGTACAGTATTATCAGAAGGGCCATCAAATGCGGCAGTGTTCACATTTAGGTCACCCACTAATAGAATTGGGTAGCCTGAATACTGTGTATATAACTCATCCAGTGCTTCCCTAACCCAATCCCAAAGCTCTAGAATACCTAGAAGAAAATGGCAGAATGTACATGTTAATCAAAATATAATTTTTACCTATTGAAGAAATACAAAGGGGAAAAATTAAAAAAAAAAATCTCGTACTTGATTAATACTGGAGTTAGGGGAACATCTATTATGTAAAAACATGCTAATCCTCCAGCAGCCCTTCCCGCTTTCAGTTCTTTTTAGCTGGAAGTTGAAATAACTCACAGTTGCTAATATCCATATCTCCTATGAGCCAGGTCTCTTGTAAGCAAATAACAGAAATTTGATGATAAAATCAAACTAATCCTTATCTGCCAAACATATAACTAGACCTGCAGTGTTCCAAGAAATGAGAGAGTTTGAGGGATCAGGTAGAAATTCACTTTTTTCCATGATGATATTAGATCATTCAGTAACATCCACAATAGTCTCAGCATTATTTTATAGTTATTGATACCCAGCTAATGGGTGAAACCTCTTCACAGTAGGATTTCATATGGTGTGGATGCAAGCACATTCACTTTAACCACTTTCACGGGATGTTTACAAAACTGTAGATGCTGTTAACCACATACTTTTTATCCCCATACTATCCATAGTCTGTATTTTTTCCCAGCCACAATTTCTCTATTTTTAAAGATAACATCCACCTGTGCCCCACCATATCCTTCCTCCCTTCTCTTCGCTTCATGTACTCCCCAGGAGGGGTGGCAGAGAGAAGGAGGGCAATTAAGGGGGCCATTCTTGAGGCATCTGAGTTATACATAAGTACAGTAACAAAGAAAAACAGCTTTAAGAGCCCACTGTGGTTCTCAGCAAAGGTCAGGGAAGGGGAAATGGCCAAAAAGAAGGTGTTCTCTAAATACAGGGAAAAGCAAGGGAGGTAGAATGGGAGGATTAGCTACAGAAAATAGGGAGGCAAGAGGGCCATTAGGTTACGTAAGCAAACACACAGCTGTGTATCGAGAGGGTAAAAGGAACAGAGGAAAACAGTTTTTAGATACATTAGTGAAAAAAGGAAAAAAAAGGTGGGGGGTTTGTAAGGCTAGTTGAGAGGTGTATGGTGATAGAGGAGGATGGGCAAAAGATCACCATCCTGAATGACTACTTTTACTCATTTTTCACTAAGGAGGATGACTGGTCCGTGCCAGAGAGTGGCATCAAAGTGGCCATTAAGGGAGTTCTGGAAATGAGACAGCCATCGCTTACTAGTGAAAGGGTCGTGAAAGGGCTGGTTGCCCTTAAGATAGATAAGGCCCCGGGACCAGGTGGGTTATATCCGAGGATCTGCAGGGAATTAGCTGCAGAGCTGGCTGAGCCACTGTTTGATCTTTTCAACAGCTCACTTCGGTTTGGGGAAGTTCCAAGGTATAGGAAGGTGGCAGATGTTGTACTGCTTCATGAGGTGGGGGATAAGGAGCAACCAGGGAACTACAGACCTGTCAGTCTGATCTCTGTTGTAGGGAAGCTGATGGAGGCACTGATCAAAGATGACCTTGTAAACTACCTGGAGAGTAGCAGGCTCCAGGATAGTAAGCAGCATGGTTTTGTGGCAGGTAGG
Source organism: Neoceratodus forsteri (assembly GCA_016271365.2). Classification (NCBI taxonomy): domain Eukaryota; kingdom Metazoa; phylum Chordata; order Ceratodontiformes; family Ceratodontidae; genus Neoceratodus; species Neoceratodus forsteri. The sequence goes on from CM057449.1 coordinate 827,768,003, forward strand.
TCTTGTCAGACTAACCTAATGGTTTTCTTTGACTGGGTGACAAAGAAATCGGACAAGGCCCACGCTCTAGATCTGCTGTATTTTGACTTAAGTAAGACTTTTGACACAGTACCTCACAAACGATTGCTCAAGAAGATGGAAGACCTGAGTGCGGCTAAACCCTTTAGTGAACTGGGTGGGTAAGTAACACAGAGGGAAGGCAGAGGGTGGTGGCCGTAAGCAAATCAGAAGAGAGGAAGGTTATGGAGCGGAGTTCAGCAAGGATCTGTCCTGGGTCCAGTCCCCTTCAACATGTTCATTGGTGACATTGGAGAAGGAATCCAGGGCAGGTTGTGTCTCTCTGCATGACTTGGACAAGGAGTTGATGGCTTCCTCTGGGGCTCCGCTCTTCAACCAGGAGCCGGTCAAAGAGTCTTCCACCAGCCAAGGGCTGGTGTCATTCAGTGGGCTTCTCTGCCACATTTTGGAATCCATGGGCATCCCCTTAGAGCCTGTACAGAAGAGGGCTACTTCCCCTCTTATGGACATCTTGGACTGGGACTTGTCCCCAGGAGTTGCTTTCTTGGTGGCTGAGGCCATCTTGGGACTGGCCATGGAGTTCTGGTAGAATCCAGCATCCTGCCCAGCACACTCAGCCCACATGGTCCACAAGTACACAGTCCCCACAGATACCCTTTTGGGCTTTTCAGACCAACCCTCCATGGAGGGACTGGTTTCAGACTCAGTGTTCTGCGAGTCGCCAGGAATGTGGATAAGCCTTTGGACAAAGAATCATGTAAAGCTGACCACACCACTAAAAAGGTGTACACAGAAGCTACTCTGGGTCTCAGGCAGGCTAGTTATGCTGTTATGATAGCTAATTATGGCCGTGCCATGATGGGCATGTTCGATATCATCCTCCCCCACCTCCACCTCGAGCAGCATGTTGCGGTGGAGCTCATCCGGAACCATGGTCAAACACTCTCTAAACACTAACTCCAGACAGCCTTGGACATGTGTGACTTGTATGCGTGTGTAGCGGCAGCAGCTGTCTCCATGAGTAGCAGGACCTGGCTGCACTTGTCCACCTTCATGTTGGACACCCAACAGAGGCTGGCAGATGTCCCTTTCTTGAGCATGGACCTCCTTCACCCTGAGTTGGAAGGACATCTCACACAGATTGAAAAGTCCAGTGCCGCCCTTGACTCGGTGACCTGGTCTCAAAAGGATCTGAAAAAAGAAGCCCAAGAAACCAGCCTTCCAATACCAGTCCTTTCAGTCACCTCCTGCTCTGCAACAGCCCCAGCAGGGACAGTTCCAGATCTGGTGTCCCAAGAAATCGGGTGACCAGGGTCCAAATGGGGAAGGGGCAGGGGTAGTGCTGCCCCTCTGGCAGCAGCCGAGGGGGGGCCCCCTCCAAGTCTTCCCAGTGACAGGTCAAGGGGTGTCATTCCTCCACCTGTCCTGTCCCTGACCGCTGTTCCCACTGGAGGCAGGCTGCATCTCTTTTTTTTTTTCTATATTGGTCCGCTGTCACAATGGACAAGTGGGCTCTACTGCCTCCACGCGCCTCAAGAGTCCGGGGCGTCTCAGGACTGCTGTCTGCCCTTTGGGAGAATGTTGCTCACCTCCTGGCAAAAGGAGCCATAGCCCATGTCTTGGATGACCTTGCTGGTTAGGGGTTCGTATCCAGATACTTCTTGTTCCCAAATCGGATGGGGGGGGAGTGCGCTGGTGCTCCATACTGTCTCTTCATGATCTCAACCAGTGTGTATGGAAATGCAAGTTCCAGATGGATCTCTGAACCAGATTATCCCATCTCTGGAACTAGGCATGCCATTCTGCTCTCTTTACCTCCAGGACGTGTTATTACACATTCCTATCTGCAGGTCCCACCGCTGGTACCTTCAGCTCTGAGCAGAGGGGGTGCTGTATTAGTTTGAGATCATGCCATTTGGTCCCTCCTCAGCCCCCAGGGTCATCACCAAGTGCATGGCAGTAGTGGCTGCCCATCTTTGGCGCCTTGGGGTCAAAGTTTACCCCTACTTGGATGACTGGCTGGTTGCTGGTCCGTCCAGAGAGGTCGCGGCGAGGTCTACAGCCCTAGCTTTCCAGACCTGCTGGGATTTGGACCTTTTGGTCAACCCGGACAAGTCCGAACTGGTACCGCAGCAGGTGATCAAGTTCATCAAGGCAGAGCTAGAGTCCCTGTGTGCTCCAGCAGACTGGACACTGGATCTTACCTACTTTGCCCTAACATTGCAGGTTGGACTGTTGCACCCTGCCTGGGATTTCCAACTGCTGCTTGGGTACATGGCGTTCTGCACCAGCGTGGTCCAGTTGGTGGATGCACACCCTCCACTAGGAGCTGGGCCATCAGTGGTCCCAGTGTTGAGGTCACCTGCACCAGCCAGTGTGGTATGCCATCCAGTGGTGGCTGGTCCTGTAACATCCAGAGGAAAGAATCTGTTTCTCCGCCCAGAGTCGACTGTCACATTGATGACGGATGCATCTCTTGTGGGTTGGGGAGGGCACTTGGGGGACAATACCACCCCGGGTTCTGATCACCCAGGGAGTTTGTTATCACATAAACCTTCTGGAGCTCCATGCAGTGCAGCTGGCACTCATAGAATTTGCTCCTTTAATCAGGTATCAGGTCGTTCAGGTCCAGACAGACAACACCATGACCATGTTTATGGGAACAGACAGGGCGGTACACACTCCCTTCCCTTGTGTCGGGAGGCACTCCACACCCAGACCCTGACACGCAGCCTGGGCACCAGTCTCCTAATGATTCACGTCACAGGGAAAGACAGTCAGCTTTTGAATGCTCTCAGCGGGGTAGGAGAGACATCGCACAAATGGTCTCTGCCTCAGGAGATGATGAACCATCTGTTTCCCTCGGGGGAGGGGTCACCTTCGATGGATCTGTTGGCCTCCCGGGAACACCAGACTGAGGCTGTTTTGTGCTTGCCCTCCCTACCAGTCCGGGACACTGATGGGGGATGCTTCCATGAGGCCAAGGACCCCAGGCCTCGTGTATGCCTTTCCTCCCTTCCCCTTGATCCATGGGGTTCTGGTCAAGATCAGGAAGACAAGGTGCAGGTGATCCTGGTTGTTCTAGGGACATGGATATATGTTGGATATGTTGTTCGTCCACACTGTCTGGCAGGTTCCTTGCCGGTTTAAATTTTGCCGGAAGGTCTTCAAGCTGGTCCCTCCCACCCATGATGCCAGATCTTCCTTACCGCTTGGAAGCTCAGGTTCCCTCCTTAGCGCTCTGCGTTTTAGACTGGTTCCTGATTCTTCGGTTTGTCTGAACTTAGTTTTTAAGTTTTTCTAAACTTCAAGTCTTCATATCCCCTGTTTCGGTGGACAACTGATTCTCGGCTCGAGGCGCCTCGGGTGGCAGAAGATACCCAGGACTGATCCACACTCCACGCAAGTGATACTGCCTCGATTTCTAGACCACAACCTGCAGGTCGTGAGTTGTAGCCATGCTTTTTGGCCAACGTCCTGGAGGATTGCGCTGCCCAATTGAGGCTCGGTGCTCTGAGGAGTTTTCCTGCCGTAAACCCAAGAGGCTCACATGTGTCCGCGGCGGCTGGTTCCGGCTTGAGCAGCTCACACTGACGCCTCGAGGAGGAGGAGGTGGCCCAGGCATACCTCCGGCCCCTCCTCGGTCGGGCGCTATCCTGCTCTCTCTGAGTTCCTCTTATTCGGCTTTGTTCACTGAGCTTCCAGTCCATTTCCACAAAGGGAGAGGGGCCATTGGGACATTCCTCCTGTCAGCCCAAGACGAGGGAGTCGAGGGTAAGTCCCATCGCTGGCGCCAGGGAGTGGGAGGTCTCCTTCCGGACAGCCGACTGCTCGACTTCGTCCAAGTTGCTGCAGCCCAGGCCGCTGGCTTCACGGTGTCCCTGTCAGGCCAGCCACACCCAAGACTCCACGTCAACGTAGCGAGTTATCTCTCAGCCCGTCAGCGGTGGTGTACGCATGAGCCGTGCCGCCACCTCCTCTCCGCCGGTGCCTCGTGGAGACCGTGGATCTGCCCGCACCTTTGGGGCGGTAGTCCTCGTCAAGGTGTCCGAGCCAAGGAAGAGCGGTGTCCTCGCTCTTCCCAGGCCCGCCTCGTTTCACCGAGGGTCTCGGTCCCGGTCTCGGTCCCGATTTCATCTCGGTCAAGTCGCTGGCACTGTCTTCAAGGTCTCGGCTCGGCACCAAAATTAAGTGGGCGACACCGCTCCTCCTTGTCATCCTCCCCGGAGGAGAAGCTTGACGCAGACTGTGTCAACGTATGAGGAGCTTATGTGGCAGCAGTTGCTGTGTCGGGAGTAAATCGACCCGGGGAGGTGGCTCCGCACTTCCCTTCTGCCTGGTCCGCTATCACCATGGCCTGGATGTGGGAGGTAGGTGGCGCCTGCCTGGTGAATTGAAAGCACACCTTCCCCTTTCGTGCTCATCGCCTCGGGGCAACAGGGTCTGAGCCGCTGTTGGCCCACCGCCGAGCATTGCCCTGCGCCTAGATAGAGGTGATCAGGAAGGTGGCAATCCTCCTCCAGACCCGGGTCTGTGTCCAGAAAATCCTGGTCCCAAAACAGATGGGGGGCTAGCGCCCCATTCTCGACCTGCACAACCTGAGCAGGTCCCCAAGGTCTTGGACCTTCAGGATGGTCACTCTGGTTCAGATATTCCCATCCCTGGAATTAGGGTGTGCGTTTCTGTTCACTGGACCTCCAGGACGCGCTCTTCTTGTCCCGATCCATCCGTTTCATCAGAAAGTTCTCCGCTTCAGAGTGGAGGGATCTCTTTACGAGTTCCGGGCCATGCCCTTCGGTCTCTCTCTAGTCCCCAGGGTCTTCGCCAATGCATGGCAGTGGTGACTGCTTCCGTGGCCTCTGAGGGTCCGGTAACTCACCGGACGACTGGTTGTTGGCAGCCCTCCAGAGCGGAGGTGGAGCGTCCAGATCTGACCTCCAGGTTTGCTCTCAGATTGGCCTCTCATCAACGAGGCCGAGTCTGAACTCTGCATCAAGCAGGTGATACCTCCTATCGGGCAGAGCTCGACTTTCTTCAGTGCCAGAGCTCGTTCCCGTGGACAGGGCCGAAATTTTCTCCTGCCCAATCATTCCTGGTTGGGCACCGCGCCTGCCCGACTCCCCGGCGCCTCCTGGCCTCACAGCTGCCTGCACCCAGCGCAATCCGCTGACCTGTTGGTACATTCGCCCCTTCAACGGGATGGGCTAGTCAGTGTTGATCCATTGATCAGTTGACGGTGACCCAGGAAATGTGGAACGCTCCAGTGGTGGACCGCTCTGGGACATCTGCAGGAGGGCATCCCTGCTGTCCGCCCGGGCCGACGGGTCTCTTTATCAACCGATACATCTCTGAGGCTGGGGTACCCATCGGGAGCATAGAGCGCACGGCCTCTGGTCCTCCGAGTCCCGGCTATATCAGCCTGCTGGAGTCTCGAGCCGGTCCGCCTAGCTCTCACAGCCTTTGCTCTGCTTTCTACGGGGTCAAGTGGTTCAGGTCCAGACAGACAATACCACAACCATGTACTACTGAAACCACTCAGGCCGGACGCTCCTTGCCGCTATGCAAGGAGGTTCTCCACAGATGGTCTCTGCAGCGCAGCCTGAGGCGGATCTCCAGCCATTCAGGTGGCAGGAGCCTCACACCCTGGCCGGTGCCCTAAGCCGGATAGTGGCTGCATCTCACGAGGGGCCCTTTCCTGCCGGAGGTAGCAGCAAGATCTGTTCTCCCACTCAGGGTCACGCCCAGGCGACCTTTTGCTTCCAGGAGAATGCGGCTGAGACTGTTTCATGCCCGCCTCAACAGGGCTCGCTGCAGGGGGATGCCTTTTTGAGGCCATGGACCCCGGACCTCTTCTACGCCTTTCCCCCATTCCCTTGATCCACAAAGTGCTTCTCAAGGTGAGGAGGAACAAGGCACAGGTGATTCTGGTAGCCCCAGACTGGCTCTGCCAGCTCTGGTATCCAGTTCTCCTCAGTCTCAGCTCCAGGCTCCCGAGGCAGCTTCCAGCCCGCCCGGTCCTGGTCTGTGTTATCAGGGGAAGGTATCCCATCCGGACCTTCAATCCCTGCGCCTGACGGCCTGGTTCCTGAGCGGCTAGGTTCCAGGCCTTGGGTCTTCCGACGAGGTCCTCAACATTGTTGAGGCGTCCCGTAAGGAGTCAACCAGATAATGCTATGCCTTCAAATGGAAGAGTTCCTCCATTTGGTGTCAGGGAAAGGGCCTGGACCCTTCCTCCTGTTCCTCGGCAAGCATTCCGGACTACCTGTGGTCCTTTTCTCAGCAAGGGCTTCGGTCGACAACCCTTAAGGTGCACCTGGCAGCCATCTCTGCCCTCCAGGCGCGGGCCGGAAAGCAGTCGGTGGTGCAAAAGAAGGTGGTCTGGCGCTTTTCTAAGGCCTTGATCACATTTCTCTCCGGTGCGAGAACCTCCATCTCTGTGGAATCTACTGCTGGTATTGGCTAAGCTCACGGGCAAGCCATTCGAACCAATGCACAGGTGTAATATCTCCCACCTGTTGTGGAAGACCGCCTTCTTGGTGGCTATCACGTCAACCAGGAGGATGGGAGAGCTCCAGGCACTTCCTTTGAGTCTCCCTGTCTGGTCTTCCACAGGGACAAGGTTGTCCTGCGCCCCACCCGAAGTTCCTTCTGAAGGTGCTGTCGGAGCTTCACCTTAACCAGGTGTTGACTCTGCCAGTGTTCTACCCCAATCACACCCCGGAGGCCAAATATAGGCTCCATATTGGACCCTAGTTGAGTGCTCGCTTTCTTAAGGAGCGGACGGCTGAAGTTCGGGGAGAGGTTCGCCAGCTGTTTGTCACCTATGCTGAAGCTGCACCTGGCAGACCTGCAGCCAAGCGGACGATAAGCAGGCGGGTCACCTCCTGCATAGATCTCCGCTATAGGTTGGCGGGCATGGAGCCTCCCAAAGGGATAAGAGCTCATTTTACTCGCCATACCGCTGCATCGGTAGCTGCTTTCAGGGATGTCCCTATCCAGGGTATCTGCAGGGCTGCTATCTGGAAGTCGGCACATACCTTATTTACCCACTACCACATCGACCTTGGGTCACGCCGGGATGCTGGTTTTGGGGCCTCGGTTCTCCAGTCTTTATTCCCTAAGTAGGGTGTGCGCCTTGCCTCCCTCCTCCCGGAGAACTGCTAGGAGTGTGTCCAGACAGTGTGGATGAACAACATATCCATGTCCCTAGAAATACAGGTTACTCACCTGTAACAGGAGTTCTAGGAATGGTATATGTTGTTCATCCATTAACACCCACCCGACCTCCCCTGGCTTCAACGCACAACCCAGTTTCAGTGGGCTAGAGATCTGGTGTCATGCGGGGCTGGAGCCAAGAGCTTAACCACCCGGGTGGGTGGGAGGAGCCAGCTTGAAGACCTTCCGGCAAGATTTAAAGCGGCAAGGAACCTGCCAGACAGTGTGGATGAACAACATATACCATTCCTAGAACTCGTGTTACAGGTGAGTAACTTGTATTTCCGGACTAGTCATGGCATTTATGGTACCCAGATAACCTTAGCAGCAGGCCTTTGTGTCGGTTACGTCTTTGCCCAGACCTTCTGACCAGACACCAGGGGACAGTCCTGTACCTAGACCTTCATTCCCTGCACCTCATGGCCTGATTCCTGAGCGGCTGGAGTTCCAGGCCTTAGGTCGCTCTGAGGGGGAGGGTCTTCCACATTGTGGAGGCCTTCAGGAAAGAGTTAACTCATAAGTGCTGTATCTTTAAATGGAAGAGATTTTTCACCGGGTGCCAGAGCAAGGAGCTTGATCCCCTTGCCTGTCCAGTGGCTTGCATCTTGGACTACCTCTGGTCCCTTTCCCAACTGGGATTGCGAGTGAAGACCCTTAAGGTGCATCTGCCAGCAGAGCATTTTCAAAGGCCTTGACCACTTGTCTCCTCTGCTGCGAGAGCCTCCACCATGGGACTTACTGCTGGTCTTGGCTGTGCTCATTGGCATGCCGTTTGAGCCAATGCACAGGTGTGACATCTCTCACCTGTCATTGAAGATGACCTTCCTGGTGGCCATTGCATCTGCCAGAAGGATTGGGGATCTCTAGGCACTCTTGGTGGAGTCTCCCTACCTGGTCTTTCACAGGGACAAGTTCGTCCTTCACCCCAACCTGAAGTTCATTCCCATGGTGGTTTCTGAGTTTAACCTTAACAAGGTGATTAACTTGCCAGTATACCTTACCGACCCTTCCTCAGAGGCTGATTGCAGGATCTATACTCTGGACCAGCGGGAGATGCTCTTACATTATGTAGAGCACGTGGCTGAAGTTTGTGGTCAGGCTGGCCAGCTGTTTGTCATCTAGACTGAAGTCGCACTTGGCACATCAGCAGTAAAGCAGACAATTGCAAAGGGAATTACATCTTTCATTGACCTCTGCTATTGGTTGGCTGGTCAGGAGCCTCCCATAAGGATCAGGGCTCATTCCACCAGACATAGCACTGCCTCGGTGGCTGCTTCCCAGGATGTGCCTGTTCAGGAGATCTGTAGGGCCGCTACCTGGAAGTCAGCTCACACCTTCATCTCGCACTACCGCACCGACTTCGAGTCACGCCAGGATGTATGTTTTGGAATCTTAGTCTCCAGTCTTTGTTCATTAAATAGGGGTGTGCGCCTTGCCCCTTCCGGAGAACTGCTAGGAGTCTGCCGGAGTGTGGATACCGTACCATATCTTTTTGCAATTGATATTCATGGCCTCCACCCCCTTTTTTTTTTTTTTTTTTGCTGGGTCTCCGGTGGCTCAACCCCTGCTCCCCTGGTCCCTTGCTCGTCCACCTGGGACTTACCTCAGGTGATGATCCTCCCAGGCTTACCCCCCACGGTGGGGCTGGCAAGTAGGCGCACCTCCAATGGAGTCAAAACTAGGTTCCTAGCAGACTCCCCTACTACTGGTGTTCCTCCCTGACTGCCCCCCCCCCCGGGTGGTGTCTCAGGGTCGGGCCATTCCCAACGGGACTACAAACTCAGTCACCTGCCAGGTGCCATGGGCAGAGACAGTGGGACTGATAAAGTGGAGCAGCATTCTTGTGGCCAGCATTTCTGCTTTTTTTTCGCATGGGAGGCGTGGCGTGCAGGTGCAGTGACATGGCGCGGACGACTGGTACACCTTGCCACCACAGAAGCTCCGGCAGCTGCTCCCCCTGGTCTCCGCCAGAGGTCAGTCATGCACTGGATGTTCACTCACCCTCCCTGCCAGAGGAGGAGAGCAGTCCCTGAGATGCTTCATCCTCCTCCTCCCATGGCTGGCCCTGTGACTCCTCAGATCTATTTCCGAACCTGGGGTATCGTTGTTGCAAGCATAAGCCCTATCACCGCGCCAGCAAGCCGACCAGCCTCCACCTTCTTACAGGATGCTACGGTGGAGAACTTGCGCATATTGGTTCACTCCGCTTACCACATTGTATTGCTATATGAGGCATTTGGCTTCAATACTGGGTTGCGGATCAGGCTTCAGAGACCAAGCTGTTTAACTTACCCTTTGAGGGAGGCTTGTTGTTTAGTTCTGGCCTGGATGCTATTTTAAGGTATCCGGGATAAAAAGGGCCACCTTCCAGTATTAAACCAACAGCAAAAGGCCAGTTCAACTCCAAAGGTCATGGAGGTGGCTGACAGAGGCAGTATTGAAGGGTTTTTTGCCCTTTTCAGAGCTTCAGGAACCAGAGGAGTAAAGGAGTCTATTTCAGTTTCAAGAGTAGTAGTAGCAGTGGAGCAGTTGCCCGAAGACACATCGGAGGCCCAGGGCAAAAAAGCGGGCACCTCACAATGAGAGTATGCAGACTCTTCTCTGCCCCTTCCCTTGGTGAAAGACTGCACAATTTTACTTAAGATGAGCCCAGATAATATCAGATGCTTGGTTTCTGGAAATTCTGGCTTTAGGTTATGCAATAGAATTTTCAAAAATTCCCTCAAAGGGTGTTTTCTCCATCCCCCGTTCCAAAGGACCCTATGAAGAAACAAGTGGTGTCTGAGACCCTGGACCACCTCACTCAGATCGGGGCAATTGTGCCAGTGCCCCCAGCGCCCAGGGCCAGGGGTTCTTCTGGATCTGTTTTGTAGTTCCCAAGAAGTCAGGAATTCAGGCCTATTCTGGATCTGAAATACCTAAACAAGTTTGTTTGCCTCACAACTTTCAGGACAGAGTCCCTGCATTCAATCATCCGATCTGTCAAGCCAAGGGATTACCTAGCTTTCATAGATCTGAGGGATGCACATCTCCATGTCCCCATCCGACAGTCTCTTCAGAGGTTCCTTAGGTTCCTGGTCCTGGGACAGCTCTTCCAGTACAGTCTCCCCCCCCAGCTCCCTTTTTGGGCTAGCATCAGCCCCCAGGGTTTTCTTAAAGGTGCTCATAGTCCAGATGGCTCAGCTCTGACAGAAGGGACATTCCGTCTGCCCCTACCTGGACGATCAACTAATTCGAGCGCCATTTGTGCCATTGGCAAGGAAGTCGGCGACCAGGACTCTGAAGGTGTTGCAATCCCATGGCTGAGTGGTGAATCGTAAGAAGAGCTCTTTCGAGCCATCGCAGACCCTGGAACACCTAGGAGCGGTGTGTAAAGTGGATATGGGGAAGGTCTTCCTCTCGCCAACCAGGAAGGAGACCCTGTTGAGAGAGGTTCAGTGGCTGAGGAGCCAGTCGTTGACTTCATCTCACAGCCTTCTGTGAATTCTGGGCCTCAGGACATCGGCAATAGAATTATTTCTGTGGGATCGCTTTCACATAACGGCCCCCACAGATCAAGTTGTTGTCAGTCTAGGATCCAGCCTCGGAAGATTATCAGACCAGGATCCCAATCTCAGCGGTCCTGTGGCAGTCTGAGTTGCTGGGTGAGTTTTGGATGATCTGAGTAAGGTGTCTCCTTGGAAGTCCCCCCACCCACCCCCCCACCCCGTGTTGATTCTGACATCTGGCACCAGCCTGTCGGGCTTGGAGGAGATGCAGTCCTGGACCACTTCTCCTTCAGGAGACTTGGTTATCACAGGAATAACGCCTACAGTCATAAATGTTTTCTGGAAATGAGGGCTTCACGCCTCGCTCTCCTTCTTTTTTTCAAAGTCTGATACAGTCAAAAGCCAGGAAAATAAGGTCAAACAACACCTTTACAGTGGCGAATGTCCATCTAGGGGAGTGGATGTTGAACCCAGAGGTGGTCGACCTTCTGTCTCAAAGGTTTGGTCGTCCTCAAATTGACCTGTTCACCTCCAGCCAGAATGCTCAAGTTTAACGCTTCTGCAGCAGCTGCCAGTGTCAACGGGCAGAAGCAGTGGATGCCCTGTCACAAACGTGGATTTTTTGGCAGAGTATATGTTTTTCCTCCTCTGCCGCTCCTCCCTAAGGCCATACGCAAAATAGGCACTCAGGAGGAAACCTTCCTCTAATAGCTCCGGAGAGGTCCAGAAGACTGTGGTTCTTGGACTTAGTAAACCTAGCTCAGCATACACAATTTTGCCTTCCAGTGTGGGGGGACCTCCTCTCACAAGGCTCCATTCTGCATCCAGTTTGAGAGTGATGTAGCTTGTGGCCTGGCTGCTGAAAGGAGGAGTGTCCTGAAACAGGGTTTCTCTAAGAAAGTGGTGGACACCCTGATGGCTGCTAGGAAGAGTTCCACATCGGCAGCTTATGCTCGCATATGGACCACCTTTTCGGCTTGGGCCAAGAAAAAATAATTATCCAGCCTTCTAAAGCCACAGTTCACAGATTTTGAACTTCCTGCAGGAAGAAGTGGAGAAACGTTTGGCCTTGAGCACCTTGAGAGGTCAGGTGTTGGCCCTTGGAGCTTTCTTGAGGGTTGTCCCTAGGGATTAACCGGGAAGTTAATCGTTTTCTGCAGGCTGTCAGTGGGAGTCGACCTCTGTTCCGATCCCCTGTCCCTCCATGGGATCTGAATATGGTTCTGAATGCTGTTTTTAAAGAGCCTTTCAAAATGCTTTCGTCGGTACCATTGGGCGTGCTGCTTACATGGTGTGTTTCCTTAATTGCTCTGTGCTCGGGCAGGAAGATTGGTGAGCTCCAGGCTTTGTTCCACAAAAAAACATACCCTGTCATGCTTAAGGACAAGGTGGTGCTCAGAACAGTCCTGTCTTTCATTCTGTAGGTCCCCATGGCCTTCCATGTGAACCCGAAAATCTGTCTTCCATCTTTCCGTCTGCAACCTACTCATCCAAGAAGGAGTTGCACAGGTTAGATTTGCAATAGGCCATTAGAACATTCCTAAGACCCTACTCATCCAAGAAGGAGTTGCACAGGTTAAATTTGCAATAGGCCATTAGAACATTCCTTAGACCGACTGCTGAGTTCCGGAGGTTGGAGAAGTTGTTTGCTCTTTTCAGAGTGACCAAGCAGGGACAAAAAGCCTCCAAGGCCACTCTAGCTAAGTGGGTGAGGGCCTGCATTGCCAAGACTTGTGTTACAGAAAAGAAGAGACAGACAACTCTCATCAAGGCTCACTCCACCAGGGCTGTGGCCACCTCCTGGATGGGGAGAGATGAGGTGTCTGTTTTGGGACTATGCAAGGCAGCTACGTGGTCCTCTGTCCACACATTCTCCAAGCACTACAGACTGGATGTTGAAAGTTCTGCTGGTGAAGCCTTTTGTTGCAGAGTTTTTGCTGGAGGCAGTTAGCAAGTAACTTCCTTTCTAGGGACATGGATATGTTGTTCATCCACACTCATTGGCAGGTATCCTTGCCGCTTTAAATCTTGCCGGAAGGTCTTCAAGCTTGCTCCTCCCACCCACCCGGGTGGTATAACTCTCGGCTCCGCCCCATGACGCCAGATCTTCCTTACCGCTTGGAAGCTCAGGTTCCTTCCTTAACGCTCTGCGTTTGTGACTGGTTCCTATTTCTCCGTTTGCGGATTTAAAAATAAATTTTGCAAAAAGACTTCAGTCTTCTATCCCTCGGCTCGCGTGGACAAATCGACTCCGGATTTCGGAGATGCCCATGCGGCAGAAGATGTCTCGACGGATCCACACTCCACGGTGTCTACTGTTAGGCCTTGAGCACGACCCGCAGGCTTGCGACCTGTGCTCATCTTTCTCGGCCCTCGTCCTCGAGAAACCGTGCTGCCCGATTGCAACTGGGGCGTCGAGAAGCGTTCCCTCCGGTGAAGTCCAAGAGGCCCGGTTGCGTGTCCATGGCGGCGGTTTCCGGGCGGATCAGCTCGAGCGATGGTCGCTCGAAGAGGAGGCGGCAGGGTCAGATCTTCCTCGCCGCTGCATTTATCCCACTCTCTGGGTTCTTCCTACACGGCTTCTTTTAAGGAGCTTTGTCTGTCCCTCTCCACTAAAGGAGAAGGGCCTGCGCCTGCTGGACCTTATTCTCGGTCCAAAAGAGGACAGGGAAGTCCCTCCGTCGGACGCTCTTGGGAGCGGAAAGGTCCCTCTCCCCGGCCGTCGACCGTCGGCTCGGTCGACCGCTCGGCTTGGCCACTGGCCTCACGGTGTCCCCTGTCAGGTCAGTTGACCGAGACTCCCACCGATGAAGTTCGATTTTCTCGACCCATTGAACGGGCTGTCGCTTTAGCAGCCGAGATTCCCTCTCCGGTTCCCCGGAGGAGTTGAGGATCCGTGGCTCGCCTTGTGCCTCCGTTCCGGAGCCCTCGGATGGACCATCCGAGCCAAGGAGTGCGGTTCCGGCCGACACCTCCCCGCACCGACCTCGGAAATTCCAGGACTCTCGGTCTCGGACCTCTTCGCGGTCCAGCCGATCCCACCGTCATAGGCGGTCTCGGTCTCGGCACCGCGGTAAGCGGCGTCGCCGGGCTCGTCTCGCCTCCTCCTCGGATGAGGGAGAGCTTGGCGTAATTACGTCGGCCGTGCGAGGACCTTATGTTGCAACAGCTCCTCCTGGCCGGGAATAAGCCGACCCGCCGCCTTTCCCGCCATCAAGGGTTGCCACCGAACGGCCGACACAACCCTCGACTTATCCGAGGAGCTTATACCCAGGCCGGTTGTTCGGCCAAAACCAGCTGCTCCACCGATTCCGGTGGAACCTCCGCCTCCACAGCCACCAATTGGGGCTCCGACCAAGGATTCTCGGTCGGCTAAGGGTCTACCCCATCGGCTGTCAGTTACCCCTCACCCGACCGACCTCGGCAGGTGAAGGGTGGCTCAGGCCAGAGGCAGCTCTTCGAGGACCCTTCCGAGTCCGAAGATGATTCCTCCTTTTCTCCAAGCGACTGGACTTGGAGTCTTCAGGAGGTCAGTCAATGGACGATAGCCCGTCGTCCTTCCTAGGACTGCTTCGGCTCATCTGGAGTCTACCGGATGGAGCTCAACCGCTTCCAAGCGGGCCAGGTATCCCTCACGGAGATTCTGGACCGAGGGGATTCTCCGACGGAGGCCTTTCCGGTGGCCGAGGCCATAGTGGGTCCGGCACTGGAGCTTTGGCAGCGCCCTGCTTCCTGCCCTGCGCCTTCGGCCAGGATGGCCAGGAAGTATGCGGTCCCTACCGGTTCATTGTCCGTTTTTGAACACCCTCTGCTGAGGGGTTGGTTACCGACAGCTTCCGCCACGGCAACGCCAGGATGTGGACAAACCTCCTGACAAGGAGTCCAAGAAATTGACTATGTCGGGCGAAAGTCTACGCCGGCCCCTCTCTCGGCCTCGCCAGGCCAGTTCGGCCGTCCTCATGGCACATTTTTCTCGTGTCTCTGTTGGGCTCCCTGGATGAGGTCATCCCTCATCTTCCCGCCGATCTGCAGACTACGGTTAAGCAGGTGCGGGACCAGGGCAGGGCAGTGGCCAAACAGCAGCTCCAGACTGCTTTGGATATAGGGGACTCATGTGCCAGATCGGTGGCAGCCGCAGTGGCTATGCGTCGGCGGGCTTGGCTGAGGATATCCACCTTTACTTCGGATACCCAGCACAAGTTGGCGGATGTTCCCTTTTTGGGGACTGACCTCTTCGGCCCTGGGGTGGAAGGTCACCTGCAGAGGATCGAGAAGTCCAATGCCACCTTGGACTCGGTCTCTTCCGCTCAGAAGGACAAAGGCCGCAAACCACAGCCTAAGCCCTTTCGCTCTTCTCCAGCCTCGCGCGCCCGCCCAGCGTAACGCCAGGGCCGGCAGGCTCGGCCTTGCATCCCAAACCCAAGCCGCCGGCTCTCTAACAGGAGGCAGGGAGGAAGGGCCCAGGAGGTCCTCGGCGGTCCCTCCTCCAAGCCTGCCCAGTGACGGGCTGAGGGGTGTCGCCTCCATCCCCGCTACCTTCCTGGGTCCCCTGGGGACGGCCCGGCACTCGCTCCGCCTGGTCCGCTGTTACCACGGACAGGTGGGTCTTGAGGTGGTGGGAAGAGGCCTGCCTCTGAATTCGAGCAGGCACCACCCTTCAGTGCCGCCGCCTCGGGGCTTCGGGATCCCCAGCCTCACTGGCGGCTCGTCCGAGCCGACATCGCCTCCTCCTCCAGAAGGAGGTGGTAGAGAGGTGGTGGACCCTCCTTCAGACCCAGGGTTTGTGTCCAGGTACTCCTGGTTCCGAACGGACGGGGCTGGCGCCCATTCTCGACTCCACACGACCTAAACAAGTTCCTAAGGTCTCAAACCTTCAGGATGGTCCTCTGGCTCAGATAATACCATCCTTGGAATGCGGCGTGTGGTTCTGCTCTCTGGACTTGCAGGACGTGTTTTCACGTCCCTATCCGTCCGTCTCACCAGAGATTCCTTCGCTTCCGAGCGGAAGGATCCCTTCGAGTTCCAAGCCATGCCCTTCGCTTGTCTCCAGCTCCCAGGGTCTTCACCAAATGCATGGCAGTGGTGACAGCATTCCTGCGGCGCCGAGGGGTCCGGTGTACCTTACCTGGACGACTGGCTGATAGCAGCTCCTCCAGGAAGGAGGCGGAGGGTCCAGAGATCTGGCCTCCAGGTCTGCTCTCAACTGGGCCTCCTTATCAACGAGGCCAAGTCGGAACTCGAGTCAAGCAGGTGATTCTATTCATCGGCGCAGCTCGACTCTCGAGCCAGCGCGGCTCCCGGCGGACAGGGCCGAGGTTCTTTCCTCCTTTGCCCGATCATTTCTGGTTGGGCAATTCGCGCCTGCCCGGGACTTCCTGCGCCTCCTGGGTCTCATGGCGGCCTGCACCAGCGTGGTCCGTTGGGCCCGCTGGAACATCGTCCCCTTCAGTGGGGACTGGCCAGCCAGTGGTCACAACGCTGCATCCCTTGACCAGCTTGTTCGGTGACATAGGGATGTGGAACGCCTCCAGTGGTGGACCGCTCCAGATCATTTGCAGGAGGGCATCCGCTCGTCCGCCTGAGCCGACGGGTCTCTATCGACCGATGCCTCTGATGGGTTGGGGTGCCCATCTGGGGAACACGGCTCATGGCTCTGGTCCCCGCGGAGTCCCCGCCACATCAACCTGCTGGAGCTCGAGCGGTCCGCCTAGCTCTCACCGCCTTTGCTCCTTCCTCCGGGGTCAAGTGGTCCGAGTCCAGACGGACAATACCACGACCATGTACTATCTAAACCGCCAGGCGGGACGCGCCCATGCTTCTATGCAAGGAAGCTCTCCAGATTTGGTCACTCGTGGCGCAGCCTGGAGGCGGATCTCCTAGCCATTCACGTGGCAGGAGCCTCCAACACCCTGGCCGATGCCCTGAGCCGGATAGGGGCTGCATCCCACGAGTGGTCTCTCCTGCCGAGGTAGTACAGCATCTGTTCTCCTTTGGGGCACACCTCAGGTGGACCTGTTTGCCTCCATGGAGAACGCGGCTGAGTCTGTTCCATGCCCGCCCTCAGCAGGGCTCGCTGCAGGGGGATGCCTTCTCGAGGCAATGGACCCCGGCCTCTTTTACGCCTTTCCCCATTTCCTTGATCCACAAGGTGCTTCTCCAGCGAGGAGGGACAAGGCGCAGGTGATTCTGATAGCCCCAGACTGGCCTCGCCAGTTCTGGTACCCAGATCTCCTCAGTCTCAGCTCCAGGACTCCGCGGCAGCTTCCAGCTCGCCCGGACCTGCTCTCAGTCAATCAGGGGAAGGTGTTCCATCCGGACCTTCAATCCTGCACCTGACGGCCTGGTTCCTGAGCGGCTAGAGTTCCAGGCCTTGGGTCTTCCGACGAGGTCCTCATCGTAGTGGGAGGCCCCATAAGGAGTCGACCAGAAAATGCTATGCCTTCAAATGGAAAAGGTTTCCATTTGTGTCAGGGCAAGGGCTTGGACCCTTCCTCCTGTTCCTTGGCAAGCATCTTGGACTATTTATGGTCCCTTTCTAGTCAAGGGCTTAGGTCGAGTGACCCTAAGGTGCACCTGGCAGCCATCTCTGCTTACCGGGCGGGCCGAAGCAGTCGGTGGCGCAGGAGAAGGTGGTCTGGCTTTTCAAAGGCCTTGATCACATTTCCTCCAGTGCGGGAACCCCACCTCGTGGGATCTACTGCTGGTATTGGCAAAGCTCATGGGCGTTCCATTCAACCTATGCACAGGTGTGCTCTCTCACCTGTCGTGAAGACCGCTTCTTGGTGGCTATCACTCAGCCAGAAGGATGGGAGAGCTCCAGGCGCTTCCATCGAGTCTCCTTACCTGGTCTTCCACAGGGACAAGGTTGTCCCTCCCCACCCGAAATTCCTTCCTAAGGTGGTGTCAGAGTTTCACCTTAACAGGTGTTGACTCTGCCGGTGTTCTACCCCAATCACACTGAGGTTTAATATAGGCTCCATACTTGACCTCCTAGAAGGGCGCCGCTATTATAAGGGAGCGCACGTTGAAATTGGGAGAGGTTCGCCAGCTGTTTGTCACCTACGCTGAAGCCGGATCTGGCAGACCTGCAGCCATGGACGATAAGCAGGTGGGTAACTCCTGCATAGATCTCTATAAGTTGGCGGGCATGGAGCCTCCCAGAGGGATAGAGCTCATTCTACCCGCCATACTGTTGCAACGGTGGCTGCTTCCAGGGACGCCCTATCCAGGAAATCTGCAGGGCTGCTACCTGGAAGTCAGCAAACACCTTCATTACCCACTACCACATCGACCTTGAGTCACGCCGGGATGCTGGTTTTGGGGCCTCGGTTCTCCAGTCTCTCTTTCCCAAGTAAGTATAGGGGGTGTGCGCCTTGCCTCCCTCCTCCCGGAGAACTGCTAGGAGTCTGTCAATGAGTGTGGATGAACAACATATCCATGTCCCTAGAAATACAGGTTACTCACCTGTAACAGGAGTTCTAGGAATGGTATATGTTGTTCATCCACACGACCCACCCGACCTCCCCGGCTTCGACGCACAACCTGAGCTTCCAGCGGGCCAGATCTGGCGTCATGGGGCGGAGCCGAGAGTTATACCACCCGGGTGGGTGGGAGGAGCAAGCTTGAAGACCTTCCGGCAAGATTTAAAGCGGCAAGGATACCTGCCAATGAGTGTGGATGAACAACATATACCATTCCTAGAACTCCTGTTACAGGTGAGTAACCTGTATTTCTTGTACATGGTTAACGCAGGGTTTTAAATAAGCTCGGAAAATTGATTGGCAGTTTTGCATGTGAAAAGTGCTAATCAGTTGTGAAAATAAATAGCACATGCCTGAATTTGATTAGCAACATTAAAAATGCTTAAGTGGTGTAACTTAATAAAATCTTTCATTAAAATCAATTCTGTCTTTGCTTCATCTATTTCAGTACCCCTCAACACACACACACACACACACACACACCCTACCCTTGACCCTTTGCCGGAGCCACTAAAACCCTTCTCCCACCCATCTCACTGCCTAACCACCCGTCCCACCCATGTCCCCTTTGCCAGAATAGGGTACCTGCCAAAACCCCCACCCATCTCAGGCTCCCCAGCCATGTCACCTTTGCCAAAAACTAAAGGTTTAAGTCACCTGCCACAACCCTCCTCCCACTTTACCTCTCAACCTTTAGGCACTGAAATGAGGGGCATGGTCACTCAAAATGAGGGACAGTGATCAAGCTAGCCTAAATAAAATTGGTTCAGTGAAAAGGTGCCACTCGTCAGTATAGGTAACGTAAAAGGAATCGCTGGACTCAGCCGTACAATATCAAAAAAGTCCATGCCTTTATTTCCATACTCAGTCTCAGAAGAATGTAAATCTTCAGTGTTCAGGTGTACAGGCGCAGGTCTCAACGTCATTGGTGAGTAACGCTTTTCACTTTTGCACTGAGAAGAATGCCTCCCCCGTCTCAGCACCACCACCCTCCCCACACATGTCCCCTTAGACTCACTCACTAAAAACAGGCTGCTCATATGATGCAAAAAAAATGTGATCCATTGAAGTCTTACTTGTGTAAGTTCTCATCTCAGCACCCTCCCCACCCATGTCACCTATAGGACACACTCAGTAGTTATGATCCTGCAGGATGTCACCAGTAACACTCTCACTGCCCGGGGCCTGAATGCAAATCGCTCCCACACGCAATATCGCAGAGCATTACAGGGAGCCATTGCTAGCATTCGGGCCTGCGGTGATGCTAGTGTTAGCATAATATCATTGGCACCCTGCAGTGATCATAACTACTTGCTGGTGAGTGTATCTTAAATGTGACATGGGTGGGGAGGGTGCTGAGATGGGGGGGCTTACACAAGTAAGACTTCAGTGGATCAAATTTTTTTCAGTCCTTAACTAAAAATGCTTCACATGAGCAGCCTGTTCGCATCGCAAAATGCGATGCAATACCAACTGTTTAAAATCTTGTAATATACGGAGGGGGGAATGTGAGGAAGTATTTTTTTCACAGAAATGGTGGTGGATGCATGGAAAAGCCTCCCAGAGGAGGTTGTGGGGCCAAAAACAATTGTCTAGTTCAAGAATGCATGGGACATGCAGAAGGCAAAACTAGTGGTAGGAAGGAGGATGTAGGCCGCAGATCAAATAGGATCTGGGACTTATACAGTAGGTAGGGAAATGGGCAGACTAGGTGGGCCAGGCGGTTCTTATCTGCTATTAAGTTCTGTGTTTCTGTGTATGGGACAATATTCTGCCCCACCCGTTTTTTGTCTTTTTTTCATGGGTACTGCTTCTTAGAACCCATCTGTAATTACTACCTCTTGACAATGTGGAGCACTACAGAAAGAATAAATTTCTTAATATTTACTCTGATTTCCTTTTCTGTTAGTTCCAGCATTGTCAGTGGGGCCTGCCCAGGAGCCTTGCTTCTATAGGAGAATACTGTCCGTTAGAAAATGGGCTTGAAAAATCTCAGACTCTGATTGACTGATAGACCTGGCAAGTTGGGTGTCTATTAGGCAACAGAGCCCGATTTTATTAAAAGTGCCACTCCCAGCCTGACCTGTTTACCAATAGCATTGTGCCAGTGGAATGTTCAATTTTAAATAGCCACCATGTTTTTTTCTCTCGCTTAGCGAGAGTTGACACTCAACCCCCATCCTCCAACTGTCTGCCCGCTCGTTTAGCATACTGCTGCAAGCCACTGACACCTTTTTCTTCTTATTTTCTAATACCTGTAACTTGAAACAGTGTCGTGTCCAGTAGCGCTCCTAAAGTTCCTCTGCCCGTCCCACAAAATGTGAGCAGCCGCCATTTCTTGACCTTCGCTAGCAAGGGATATTCTCCAGCCCCCAGCACAGAACAAAACAAAATGTGTTTTCATTTTAAAATATTACTAAGCGCTATGCTGAGTGGAAAAAAAACATTTTTGTTTGTTTCTCAGTTTGTAGTAGTAGCACTAGCATGTCGCATGCTAAGCTACTGCCAGAGTGCCTGGCTCCAAACAGTTCATCCTAATTCTCTGCTGGAGAAAAACAATCTTTTCACCTACAGTAGTTTCTGAATTTGATTTAAAAAACAACAACCAAGAAACAGAAATCACCTCTGTTTACAGCTGTGTCACGACGCTCCCGATCGCATTCTCTGTACCAGCAGGCTCGCTGCAGTCTCCCGATCCTAACACCGCAAACTCAAGTGAAATTGAAAATAAGGGAAATAAACAAAGTAAAACTAACCATCACCAAACTCAGACTTACATCATTGTAGAAGGTGCACATTATTTAGCAACTTTCTTTCTCTCCCCCTCTCTTTTTACTGTACATAATTGCGGTCAATTTTATGATTTTAGCTAGTATTAACCAGCCAGACAGTTTGAGATGCATGCAGACCCCCGTAAAGCAAGATTTAATTGCCGGTTTTAAAACCTATGCACATGTAATTATGATGCTAATGTACATTCTTCTTTTTGATGGGAACTAAACAAGGCTTTCTCTCTTTTCATTACAATTGGAAATTGGGGCACATCTGTAGTCTGTTTAATATTCTTACTGAAAAGTTTTTTTTTTTACGTGGCTGCATTGAAATAAACTTCTTTTAAAGAGCCCTTGGTGTTGCTGCTCTTTTTCTCCCCAATATTCTTTTCCTTCCTCTCCACTCTTCTGTAACCATGCTGACAAGCTGAAAACTAAGCTGCCCCAGCACAAACCACAACTCCCATAAAACCATGGGACAGCTATAAAGCCTACTGAAACATCTCCTAAATGGCAGCTCCATCAACTGGTCAAGAATAGCAGTGCAAGGACTACTTTGCAAAGAAAAATGAAGTTTTATTCCTTTTTAACATTTATTTATAATTATTTTTAATTTATTAAAAATATTACTGATAGCCTATTTTCTAAGCACAATAATACCCTCCAGGGTGGGTGGTGATGGGCAATACCAGACCTTCAGGGCTATAAGGCCCTCGCCTTATATGGCGTCGGCCTCATTACCCATATAGTGATCCCGGTATTACCTTATACTATCCACCTGATCGAGTATTATTAACTAATGCCAAGATGGGTATCTCTGTTCTTTTCTAAACAGATTGTAAACCTGTCTGGACATTCTTCTATAGTTTACCTGTTACGCTTGCATTTATATAGATACGCAAACAAAAAAAGCAGTTCTACATTAAAATGTTGGTTGCTAGAACACAGATTTAGCAGGTTCCAATATGATGTTAACCAACAGTGCCTCCTTTGTTGCAGAGTGCTTACAGTGCATGCAGTCCTTTGCTTTTTAAAAAGTCTGTTTTCTTTCAAGTTGCTTCAGTTCTGCAGGACCTTCCAAGGTATAGACTTTTGGAAGATGAGCCTTGATCAGTCACTTTCTATCACCTGACAAGGTAGGCCACTGTTAACTATATTTTATTCTGGCTAGAGTCATATCTGTGTGGACAGCTAATTGTGTGCTTTTCATGTCAAATAAGCTGGTATGACATTTCCATATTTAGAGGTACTGCGAGGACAGTAGTGACTGGGGAGTTGCTGCTGTCCGGAATCCTCACATGCCCAACATTCAAAGGCTGATTCAGCCTTTGGGCTGTGCCATTTTCCTTAGTAGGGGTGCACAATACCCATCTGTAATGACTACCCATTGACAATGTAGGAGCTAACAGAAAAGGAAATTACAGTAAGCAAGTATGAAGACGTTTCTTCTTTCCCACAATGATTGTTTTTTCAGTGTCCTTTGGTGGTTCTTTTGGATGTCGGATACCTCGATTACATATTGATGCCCCTTTTTAGTTGGCACTGGAGCTGCTCTTTCTGAATTTTCCAATACATTGAAAAGTTAGCATGTTATTTCAATGAATATATTTTTTTAAATGATAAATGACTATGCAGATTCACTGATGTAAATAGGTCTCATAGGTAAATACAGAGCTCTGGAAAGACCTTTAGGTCTATTATAGCTCGCCAGCAATTAGATGTAACCTTTAATGTTATTAGCCGTTAGATGGGTATCCAGGCAGGTCTTGCACTCCATTATAGTTTTGCTAGCTATTACTTCGACAGGGAGCTCATTCCATAACTTAGTTATTCTAACACTGAACCAGTGTTTCCTTTTGTTAGACTGGTAGGTGGCCCCTTTTAGTTGTAATGGGCGTGCTCTTGTACCATACACCTGTACTCTTAGCTTGAGTCCCAGCTGCTCCCATAATTCATCATCATATAGTGCTTTATAGATCAGGCACATGTTACCCCTAAGTCTATGGTATTCCAGCAAGTATAGCCTCAAGGATGTCAACCTCTGTTGATAGTCTAACCCACTAATCCCATTTATCGATTTTGTGGCTCTTCTATGCGCCCTCTCAAGTGCTTTAATTTCTGTTTAGCTGCCTGGGGCCCAGAACTGGGCACAGTACTGAACATGGGGACAAACCAAGGCTATATAAAGGGGGAGCATAACCTGCTTATCTCTACTTTTAATATGTTTGTTAATGCAGTACAGTACAGTATACTGCTAGATTTTTTTATAACTTGATTGCAATGTCGTTTAAAGCTAAGATCATTGCTAACCCTGATGCCCAAGTCCCTCTCATCTTGTACTTTCCTGAGCTCTACTCCAGCCAATTTATACTTACACTGCTTGTTATTTTTGCCTATGTGCATCACTGTACATTTGTCGATGTTAAAATATAGCGTTTGTAAGGCTTTGAACTGAGTACTGTGCACTGGGTGATGGTCTAATCCAAAGATTTTGTTTCCTGTCCTTTGCCTTCCAAGCATAGATACTATCCAAAATCAGAACTTTGAATTTACACTTTCACATACTTGTACTGTCAGGCAGAAAACCTTCTAATTATAAAAAAAATAAAAAGCAGTATAGTAAAATGTTCCTTTATTGGTGAGAAAGTGACCAGTAGGTAGTGTAGTCAGTCAGATCCTAGCACATACACCCGGACATTTCATTACGTTTATATGTATTTTTTCTGTTTTATAGATTGTTTCATGTAGAAAATAATTCACTTGTCTGCCATGTTTACCTGTGATATCTGTGGAGAGGAGGGACTCTCAGAACCGGAAATGAAGACGCACCTTGTTATTGCCCATGTAGACAATGAGCTTTCCTGCCCATTCTGCAGTTTGGCAGGAGTAACTTACGATGAACTGAATTTTCATATTAATACAGCCCATGTGGAGGTGCATGGTGAACACAGTAAAACGAGTGAGGATTCTGGTCAGTTTAATTTAAAGTGTGGTGAAAGTTCTAAGCTAAAAGACAATGACTTGAGAAATTCCAAAAGAAAAGACTCTACAAATAACTGTGAAATGGTAATTAGTTCTACCTCCAGAAAACCATCAACAGAACAGCAAAGCTCAGTAGCAGTTAAAAATGGTTCCCAGAACTTGGGCAACATGTCTGCATCACAAAATAAGCAACAGCCTTCATGTCTAAGTGGCAGTCAGATGGTTGAATCGCATCCAGGAAGGCAAAACACATCTGCTACACATTGTGATGCCTTCAAGAAGAAAACACAGGCCTGTGCAGCTGAAGTGCTGTACAGCACCCCAGAGTGTCCATTCTGTGGCCAGATGGGTACATCGGGAGAAGATGTTGAAGAGCATTTAAAAAGAAAACATGCTGATCTTTTAGGAACACCAACAAAAGGTAAGAAAGATGGACATGTGCACATTTAGTATTTGGAAGAAGGGTGGAAGAATTGCTGTGATTCAGGTTTAGAATGGACTAATTCAAATAATGTGTTTTAAAGCATCAACATAAATCAGTATGCTTATATCTCATGATATGCCCCATAACATAAAAACATTAGTGCAAAACTCCCAAATCCCCATGCTACAACATGCATGTGATCACAACCTGTCATACATCCATGGGTCTTACAGCATTCCAGTTCAAAAAAGTTATAGGTTCATGCTTAAAGTAAGGTTGTGACATTCCATATTGGAATTCATAGCCTGTTTCCCTGAGGCGGTAATAGCCTGTTTGTGCCATAATTATAAAATTTCTAGGGACGTGGATATGTTGTTCAATCCACACTGTCTGGCAGGTTCCTTGCTGCTTTAATTCTTGCCAGAAGGTCTTCAAGCTGGCTCCTCCCACCCACCTGGGTGGTAAAACCCTCGGCTCCGCCCCATGACGCCAGATCTTCCTTACCGCTTGGAAGCTCAGGTTCCCTCCTTAGTGCTCTGCGTTTTATGCCTGGATCCAAACTCTTCGGGTTTTCTGAAAATTATTTAAAAGTTTTCTAGACTACGGTCTTCATCTTCCCTCACGGCTACGATGGACAAATCCACTCCCGGCTTCCGTTGGTGCCCTTGCGGGCAGAAGATGTCCCGGACCGATCCGCACTCCACATGCGTTTACTGGCTGGGCCTTGCCCACGATCTGTAGGCCTGCGATCTGTGCAAGTCCTTCTCTGCTTTGGTCTTAGAGGACTGCTCTGCCAGGCTACAACTTGGGCGTCCCGAGAAACATTACCCACCAGTGAAGTCAAAGGAGGCCCGTTGAGCAGTATCCGTGGCTGCGGGCTCCGCGGAGCATCTGGAGCAGTTGATTGCCCTCGAGGAGGAGGTGGCCCAGGCTGCTTTATCTTCCTCCTTGGCTGTGGCGTTTATCCCGCTCTCTTTGAGCTCCTTCTACACTGCTTCCTTTAAGGAGCTTTGCCAGTCCCTCTCCACCAAGGGAGAAGGGCCACCGGGACATTCCAGTAGGTCGAAGAAAAAAGAGCCAAAGGTAAGTCCCATCGCTTGACGTCGGAGCGGGAGAGATCCCTTCACCGACCATCAGCTCGACTTCGATCAAAGTTGTGGTTAAGGCCTCTGGCTTCACGGTGTCCCGTCATGTCAGCCGGCTGAGATCCATCGAAGCGTTGAGATTTTTCTCAACCGTTGGACGGTTTGTCGACTGGAGAAGCCGACAGC
Organism: Neoceratodus forsteri; assembly: GCA_016271365.2. Taxonomy (NCBI): domain Eukaryota; kingdom Metazoa; phylum Chordata; order Ceratodontiformes; family Ceratodontidae; genus Neoceratodus; species Neoceratodus forsteri. The sequence goes on from CM057449.1 coordinate 827,793,653, forward strand.
CCTTCTTCACCGGTTCCCTGTGGTAACCGAGACTTGCCCATGCCGAAGTCCCTGCAAAGGGTCCTGAACCAGGGGATGAGCAGGTTTCCCCACCCCTTTGACCCACCTCGGCGACTTCAAGGTCTCGGGTCCTCTTCCAGGCGGTAGGTCCCGCTGACATCGGCGGTCTCGGTCTCAGCAATTAAGGAAAGCGCTGCCACCGCCTTCCTTCAGAGGATAGGCTCGACGGTTACGCTGGCGCTACAAGGACATGATGTGGCAGCAACTTTTGTTGACCAGTAACAAGACGACTCCATCGCCTTCTCCGGCAATTAAGTGGCTGTCACCGGAACGACCGAAGCAACCCCTCGTGGTTATCGAGGAGCTGACCCCAGCACCGGTTGTTTGGCCGAAACGGCTGCTCCACCCATTGTGGTGGAACCATCGCCTCCTCAACTGAAGACTGGGGCCCCGACCAAGGATTCTCAGTCGGGTCAGGGCTTGCCCCACAGGTTGTCAGTCACCCTCACTCCCGATCGACTTCGGCAGATGGAGGGTGGCTCAGGCGTCGGCAGCTGTTTGCAGACTCCTCGGAGTCTGAAAACGACTCCTCCCAATATTCCAGGCCCATTGACCTGGAATCTGCAGGGGGTCAGTCGGTGGACAAGAGCCCATCCTCGTTCTTGGGTATACTTCGACTCTTCTCTGAGTCCAGTGGGATGCAGCTCGAACCTGTTCAGAAACGGGTCAGGTATCCCCTCACGGAGAGACTGGACCGAGGAGATTCCCCTATGGAGGCCTTTCCTGTGGCCGAAGCCATTGTTGGCCCGGCCCTGGAGTTATGGCAGCGGCCTACATCTTGTCCCGCACCTTCTGCCAGGATGTGTTCATAAATGCAGCGGTCCCACGGTTCTCTCCGGTTTCGGAGCATCCCTCTGCAGAGGGCTGGTGACCGACAGTGTTTTCCGGTGTTCCGGGAATGCTGGGGGTATGTACAAACCGCCCGATAAAGAATCCAAAAAGCTGGATTACTCGGGGCGGAAGGTTTACGCTGCTTCTACCCTAGGCCTTTGACAGGCTAGCTTGGCTGTACTGATGGCACATTTCTCACACGCCCTTATGGGTTCCCTGGATGAGGTGATTTCTCATCTCCCGGCTGACCTTCAGACGATGGTCAAGCAGGTGCAGGATCAGGGAAGGGCGGTGGCTAAACAACAGCTCCAAACTTCTTTGGATATCGGTGACTCTTGCACCCGGTCAGTAGCGGCCGCAGTACCCATGCGCCACAGAGATTGGCTGCAGATCTCCACCTTCACGGTGGACGCCCAGCACAAGCTGGCAGACGTTGCCTTCCTGGGCACTGACTTGTTGGGGCTGGGGGTGGAAGGCTATCTCCAGAGGATCGAGAAGTCCAGTGCCACCTTGGACTCAGTCACATCTGCCCAGAAGGACAAAGGCCACCAGCAGCAGCATAAGCCCTTTCATCCTTCCGCTTCTTCGGCACGTCCGGCCCAGCAACACCAGCAACAGGGTCAGCAGGCTCACACTTGGCACCCTAAGGCCAAGTCTGCCGCTTCCTCCAGTAGGAAGCCTGGAGGCTGGAGGGAAGGGTCCAGGAGGTCCCTCGGACGGCTGTTCCTCCATGCCTGCCCAGTGACAGGTTGAGGGTTGTCGCCCCCAGCCTCATCACTCCTCCCCGGGTTCCCCCCCATTGGGGGATGGCTCCGCCACTTCTTTCCGCCTGGTCCGCTATCACCATGAACCGCTGGGTGCTAGAAGTGGTCAGCAGGGGTCAGCCTCTGGAGTTCAAGCAGTTCCCTTCCTATCGAGCCATCGCCCCACGGGGGGGGGGAGAACGGGTTCTGCAGCATCTCTGTCGGCTCTTCGAGACGACATTGCCCTGCTCCTCCAGAAGGAGGTGATCAGCGAGCTGGTGGACCCTCCTCCAGACCTAGGGTTTATGTCCAGGTACTTCCTGGTCCCAAAACAGATGGGGGGGGCTGGCGCCCCATTCTCGACCTGCACGACCTGAACAAGTTCCTAAGGCCGCGCACCTTCAGGATGGTTACTCTGGTTCAGATCATTCCATCCTTAGAACTAGGCATGTGGTTCTGCTTTCTGGATCTCCAGGACGCATTCTTTCATGTCCCAATCCGTCCGTCTCATCAGCGATTCCTCCGCTTCAGAGCAGAGGGATCTCTTTATGAGTTCTGGGCCATGCCCTTCGGCCTCTCTCCAGCTCCCGGGGTCTTCACCAAATGCATGGCAGTGGTGACAGCATTCCTGCGGCGCCGAGGGGTCCGGATGACTGGCTGAATGCAGCCCCCTCCAGGTTGGAGGTGGAGCGGTCCAGGGATCTGGCCCTCCAAGTCTGCTCTCAGATTGGCCTGCTGATCAACGAGGCCAAATCAGAACTCATGCCATCACAGGTGATTCAGTTCATTGGGGCAGAGCTCGACTCTCTGCGAGCCAGAGCTCGGCTCCCGGCGGACAGGGCCAAGGTCCTTTCCTCCTTTGCCCAGTCATTTCTGGTTGGGCAATTGCGCCCTGCCCGGGACTTTCTGCGCCTTCTGGGCCTCATGCTGGCCTGCACCAGCGTGGTCCGTTGGGCCCGCTGGCATATGCGCCACCTGCAGTGGGGGCTGGCCCGCCAGTGGTCACAGCACTCTGGTCCTCTGGACCAGCCGGTGACAGTGACCCAGGAGATGTGGGACGGCCTGCAGTGGTGGCTCGTCCCAGCTCATCTGCAGGAGGGTATCCCATTTGTCCGCCCCGAGCCGACGGTCACTCTAACAACCGACGCCTCTCTGATGGGTTGGGGTGCCCATCTGGGGGATCGCTGGGCCCACGGCCTCTGGTCCCCTCAGGAGTCTCGATGCCACATCAACCTGCTGGAGCTTCGAGAGGTTTGACTAGCCCTCACCCCCTTCGCTCCGTTTGTACGGGGTCAGGTGGTTCAGGTCCAGACAGACAACACCACGACCATGTTCTGCCTCAACCGTCAGGGCGGGATGCACTCCTTGACTCTGTGCAAGGAGGCTGTCCACATCTGGTCTCTCATGATCAGCCTGGAGGCAGATCTCCTAGCTATCCATGTGGCAGGAGCCTCTAACAGTCTGGCCAATGCCCTCAGTCGGATAGGCGCTGCATCTCACGAGTGGTCTTTCCTACCGGAGGTAGTGCAAGACCTGTTCTCCCATTGGGGCACCCCTCAGGTGGACCTGTTCGCCTCCAGGGAGAATGCGAAGCTGAGGCTATTTCACACCCACCCCCCTCAGCAGGGCTCGCTGCAGGGGGATGCCTTCTTGAGGCCATGGACCCCGAGCCTCTTTTACGCCTTCCCTCCATTTCCCTTGATCCACAAGGTGCTTCTCAAGGCAAGCAGGGACAAGGTGCAGGTGATTCTGGTAGCCCCAGACTGGCCTCGCCAGTTCTGGTACCCAGATCTCCTTAGCCTCAGCTCCAGGCTCCCGAGGCGGCTTCCAGCCTGCCCGGACCTGATCTCAGTCGACAAGGGGAAGGTTTTCCATCTGGACCTTCAGTTCCTGCACCTGACGGCCTGGTTCCTGTGCAGCTAGAGTTCCAGGCCTTGGGTCTTTCCAACGAGGTCCTCAACGTCATTGAAGCGTCCCATAAGGAGTCAACCAGAAAATGCTATGCCTTCAAATGGAAGAGATTCTCCATTTGGTGTCAGGACAAGGGGTTGGACCCCTCTTCCTGTCCCTTGGCTAGTATTTTGGACTACCTATGGTCCCTTTCTCAGCTAGGGCTTCGGACAACGACCCTCAGGGTGCACCTAGCAGCCATCTCTGCTTGCCGGACGCGGGCCGGCAAGCAGTCGGCGCAGGAGAAGGTGGTCGGTTGCTTTTTCAAAGGCCTTGATCATACATCCCCTCCGGTGCAAGAACCTCCACCTCCATGGGATCTACTGCTGGTATTGGCTAAGCTCATGAGCAAGCCATTCGAACCGATGCACAGGTGCAATGTCTCCCACCTGTCGTGGAAGACCGCCTTCTTGGTGGCTATAATGTCAGCCAGAAGGATGGGAGAGCTCCAGGCACTTTCCATTGAGTCTCTTTATCTGGTCTTCCACAGGGACAAGGTTGTCCTTGGCCCCCACCCGAAATTCCTTCCGAAGGTGGTGTCGGAGTTTCACCTTAACCAGGTGTTGACTGTGCCGGTGTTCTACCCCAGTCACACCTCGGAGGCCGAATATAGGCACCATACTTTGGACCCTAGAACAGAGCTTGCTTATTATAAGGAGCAAACAGCTGAAGTTTGGGGAGAGGTTCACCAGCTGTTTGTCACCTACGCTGAAGCCGCACCTGGCAGAGCTGCAGCCAAGCAGACGACAAGCAGGTGGGTCACCTCCTGCATAGATCTGTGCTGTAGACTGGCGGGCATGGAGCCTCCCAAAGGGATAAGAGCTAATTCTGCCTGCCATACCGCTGCTTCGGTGGCTGCTTCTAGGGACGTCCCTATCCAGGAGATCTGCAGGGCTGCTACCTGGAAGTCAGCACTCACCTTTATTTCCCATTACCACATTGACCTAGAGTCACGCCTGGATGCTGGTTTTGGGACCTCGATTCTCCAGTCCTTATTCCCTAAGTAGGGGGTGCGCGCCTTGCCTCCCTCCTCTCAGAGAACTGCTAGGAGTCTGCCACAAAGTGTGGATTAAACAACATATCCACGCCCTTAGAATAAGAAATATACCTGTAACAGAGTTCTAGGAGTGGTATATGTTGTCATCCACATGACCCACCTGACCTCCCGCCTCGACGCGAAACCTGGCTTCCAGCGGGCTAGATCTGGCGTCATGGGGTGGAGCCGAGGGTTTTACCACCCGGGTGGGTGGGAGGAGCCAGCTTGAAGACCTTCCGGCAAGAATTAAAGCGGCAAGGAACCTGCCAGACAGTGTGGATGAACAACATATAACACTCCTAAAACTCCTGTTACAGGTGAGTAACCTGTATTTGCTACTGTCCAGTAAGGGAGAAAGGGTATCATATCTCTGGCCGAACCACTGGTCAGACAATCCCTTTCCACTTCCCTGTCCGCCTGCTGCGCCACCCTGCTCTGACATTTTGTGACATGCAACCAGCGAGAGTGCAGGGGCACGCCCTATACAAATCTATAGGCTCATTTTCAAAATGTTTTTAGACTTGCCCATACCTTTGATAAAAATGAAAGCCACCATTCAACTAATAGAGCAGTGGCTTTCATTTTTGATCAGAGGTTGCTTAACCATCTGTAAAAATGTTTTAAAAATGAGCCCCATAGACTCTGTGCTCTCCCTGGTTACACGTTACAAAATGTCAGGAGCGTGGGGGCAGAGCAAGGATTGGATGGCCAGCGGTTCGGCCAGAGTTAAGATCTCTTCCCTCCCTTACTGAACAGTACTAAATTTTATAGTATTGGCACAGATGGACTGCCGCTACCTCAGGGAAATGGCCTATGAAGCCCAAAACTGTAACAGAAAATGTCACACCTTTACTTTAACATTTTGTTTTTGGGGGGAGTGGGTCAACCTGAGGAACAGGATACAAATTTTACAATTTTCCTGTTCTGCTGCAATAATACGACACATCATCACATGCATCACAATGAAGATCTAGAAAAAGGTACCCCCTTTTTAACAGCATTAAATAAAGTGGTGTTTGAAGTGGGAAGGATTTTTCCCCCTTACAGGAGAAGGATATATAAGAGGTACCTGTTCCAGATAGATTTGTAGTAACAATTGATAAAATAGCAAAGGAATTAAAAAACCAAAAAATAACTTGAACAAAGCGGTCAGACCCGATGCTATTCCAAATCGGATATGGAAAGAGGGAGCAGATTTACTTGCACCTTGGATGTGTCACATTTTTAATAAGTCATTGATAACTGGAAAAATCTGCTTACAGTGAAAAAAAGCAAAAATTGTACCCCTTCCAAAGGGTACAGTACCAAAAAAATATGTCAACAGATTTTAGACCATTTACCATAATGTGTACCATATCAAAAATGTGTGAAACCTTTATTTGTAGATGCATCATGGAGTTTGTAGAGGGTTTGTTAGTTGTGGTCTCCGCAGGGAAATTCAACGACTGATGCTGCCTTAAAATTTTCATAATTAAGTATTGTATTAGAGCAAGGGACAAAGGAAAGAATATTAGACCTGTGTTAGTAGACTACAAAAAAGCCTTTGATCTTATTGATCATAAAACAGTAATTAAGAAATTGGATGGTTTTAAGATCTCTGCATGTATTATTAATTGGGTATATGATTTTCTGCAGTGGAGGTCTCAATGGATTGAGACTAAAAGTATGATATTTGAGGTGGCATCGGTCTGGGGAGGAGTACCCCTGGGGTACCAAATTGGGAACACTACTATTTTTAATTATGATAAACGATTTGGGTACAAAGGGTCCATGTATAAAATATATGGATGATGCTACAGTTTTAGATATTTTGGGAAATATAAAAGTACTATGCAAAGTGATTTGGATTATATAGAAAGATGATCTAAAGCAATTTTGTGCAAATAAATCCAGGAAAAACTAAGGAAATACACTGTGGGAAGCAGAGTAGATGGGAATGGGGTAAACCAGTCAAATTATGGTGGGACCAAAGTCGAAGTGGTAATAATGTAAAATTATTGGGTATTATTTTTCAAAATGATTTTAGCTGGGCAGGGCAAGTCTCCTCTATGGTATAAAAAAAAAAAAAAAAGCAAATAGTGGGCTGTATTTCTTGACTATTTTGAAAAGGGCTGGATTGAATCTATATGATTTAATATATTATTATTCTACTGTAGTTAGACCTGTGGTGGAATATGGGTCAGTTGTGTGGCCTGGAGAGCTTACAAAAAAGGAAACAGAGGAACTGGAAAGGACACAGAAAAGGGCACTTAGAATAGTGTTGGGGTATAAAATAAGTTATAAGGAGGCATTACTTAAAGGAAAATTGTCAGCAATAAGAGCCTCACACCCAGCTGTGAGGCTGAGCCCAATTAGCAGTTTGTATGCAAAAATTGTTTTTTTTTAACTCATGATTACTGGAGTGTAGTAGATTGTACCAGGCTAATTTCATTGATTTGTAAGCTGACATTTCCTGCAACCAGAAATCCCAGACTCTCATGCAGATGACATCAGAGGAGGACTCCATCAGTGGGAGATTCAGTAGCCTACAGTGATTGTCAGAGTTTTTTTATAAGCTGTAATCTTCTGTTTGCTGGTCTGCTGTTCTCCTGGGGCTAGATATAGTCACAAAGGACTGTACTAAGCCCTGTGAGCACAGCAGGACCAGCAAACATCTGATTTTAGCTTACAAAATCTTTAACATGTATACTGTGGGCTATTGAATCGCCCAGCTCTACAGTCCTCCTCTGATGTAAACTGCAAGGAATTCTGAGATTTCTGGTTACAGGAAATGGAACTTAAGTAGTCAGCAAAATTAGCCTAATACATTCTACTGTACTGCAGTAAACAGTTAAAAAATGTATACACAAAGTGCAAATTGGAATTAGCCTCACACTTTTGTGTGTGAGAGAGTCTCTTATTGCTTTACAGGTTTTACAGTTTTATCTAACATTAGGTTAAGCTTTCAGGGTTACTGCATTTGTTGTTGACTGATTGTTTCTGCTCTTACCTCCTTGTTCTTTCGTCCGTGGTTCTTCTTTTTAGGCAGGGGAAGGGCCCAGCCACCCACCCCCATCCCCAACCACCCCACGCTACACTCCATTTATAGGGTACCACAGTTGTGACATTTCCTGTGGCAGAGCAGGAAGGCGGATCAGTGGGCCTCCACAAGGTGATCTCATTTACAGGGCACTAGTAATTTAACTTGTTATAACAAGTTAAACAAAGCACAATTAAACCATTACTTGCATTTTTTTTCCTTCTAATTACTCTGACTAGGTTACAAACCCAGCAACTTATTTGGAATGGATTTCATTAACTGCAGGTACTGTGGAACAATTTTCAGAAGGACATTCTTACAGGATTTAGGACACTGTCCTACATGCTGGGCCTTTGAGATCTTAGGTCTCAGCTCCGGGCAGCATGGGCAGAGATTGCACGCCTCAAATTTCATATTGAAGAGGAAATACATTATAAGAACCACCCGCCATTTCCCAGCATCCAACAGAAAAACTCAACCGCAGAGGGTAGTTGGTCCAGGAGGTTGGCAGGTGGTTAGGAGGAGCAAATCAGGTGCCCCATCACCTCTGCTCTCCCAACACATTACCTCCAAAACCATATAAACACTATAAACAGGTATCTGCCTCTTCTCTGAAATCAAATAAAGAGGCAGAAGACACTGCAGAGCAGGACACTGCGCACAGGAGCTAGCACAACAATACTCACCCAAATCAGGAACCAAAACTAAACAAGCACAAAGGAAATCCAAAAACTTTGATCATAGGAGACTCCATGATTCGGGAGTTGATACCCATCTCCAGCCAGGGTGATGGTCACATGTCTCCCAGGTACATCAGCATGGAGAGACACTGACCGCATTGCTAAAATTGTTCGCAAAGCAGGAGAAAACATTGATGTCCTAGTACACATAGGGACTACTGATCTCACCAGCCAGTCAGTTGTGAGACCAAGGAACACCTGACTAGGCTGGGTGACAAACTATCATCTATTTCGTCCGCATCTCCTTCTGAGATCCTGCCAGTCTGGGAGAAGGGAGCAGATGGACGGAAGGTCAGAGAAGGGAGATAGGGGAGCTAAACACATGGCTCAAGGACTGGTGCCAGGAAAAGGACACAGATTTGTAGGAACTGGCAACAGTTCTGGGAGCGAAGTTCTTTAAATTTGATGGACTGCATCTGACTAAAGAGGAGTCAGTGCATTGGGGCAGAAGTTTGACGCCTTTGCAGAATATTTAAACTAGCAAATGGGGAGAGGGTGCAGCACCCCTACGCTGAATGGGAAGAACACCTCCCCTCAGCTAGTGGTCAAACTGGAATTCAGTGTGTTTGCCGTCATTTGCATCACCAGGTAAGAAAAAAGGTTTGTCTCCATCACGATGCACAGGGTAATGCCAAACCTCACCCAACAACTAACACACCAAAATCTGGCCAATGGAAAATCATGTACACAATGCTCACAGCCTGGGAAGTAAGATCCCAGACCTGCAGGCAATAATGTCAGAGGCTAAACTGGACATAGTAGCAATTAGTGAGACGTGGTTTACCAGTAACCACACTTGGGAGACTTCAGTACCTGGCTATGTATTGTTCAGAAGAGACCGAGGGTGCAAAGGGGGTAGGAGTGGCCCTGTATGTTAATGAAAATATCAAAGCTACAGAAATTCAGAATACATAAGGAGCCAGAAGAACTGTGGGTCACCCTGGAAACAGGAAATGGGACAGCCATAAGAACTGGGGTTGTCTACAGGCCCCAGACCAGAGGGAGGACATAGACACATTACTGTTAGAAGATATACAAAACATGACAGCTAAAGGGAGGTTCTGATAATGGAGACTTCAACATGCCAGATACAGATTGGTCAATACCAGCAGGAACATCTGCCAGAACTAGACTCAGTGGATTCCCTGCAGGGGGAGGGCCTCAAACAACTGGTACAGCAACCCACAAGAGACAGGGCTATCCTAGATCTAGTACTGACTGACAAAGAAGGGATCACAGATCTCCAGGTAGAAGGTCACCTGGGGGCCAGTGACCATCACATGGTATGGTTCAATTTGGCTACTACATCTAAATCATCCCATTCCAAGGCAAAATATGGGACTTCAGAGGAGCTGACTTTGATAAGATGGCCAACAGAGTTAAGCTAGCCCTGGCAAAAGAAACACAGGTGAGGAGGTACAGGCAAAGTGGGCAAGCATTAAGGATACAATACTTGAAGCAACATCCCATTGTGTTAGACAGAAAAGGAAGTGCAAAAGAAGAAGGAAACCACTTTGGTTCTCAAATACAGTAGCAGAAAAGGTCAGAGCCAAAAGGCTGGCCTTCAGAAAATATAAGGGAACACAGCGGGATGAAGATAGGGGGGCATACCAAACTGCCCTAAGGGAAGCAGGTAAGGCAGTAAGGCAGGCAAAGTCCCAAACTGAGAAACACTAGCACAAACAGTAAAGAAGGTGACAAGACTTTCTATAGATACATTAGTGAAAGGAGAAAGTCCAGAGGGGTATTGCTGCTTAATGGAGAAAAGGGAGCATGTGAGGAGGAGGACCCTGTAAAGGCATCTATCCTAAATAGATACTTTGCTCAGTATTCACTGAAGAGAAGGTAGGGCAGGGCCCACAGCTCAGCATCATGGACACAGGGGAGGAGGTGAGCACTACTCCTTCACAAAAGAAAGGGTCCTACAAGAGCTTGCTAAGCTCAGGGTGGATAAGGCAATGGGACCTGATGGCATACATCCCAGGGTACTTAAGGAGCTAAAGGAGGAACTAGCAGAGCCATTAGCAGAATTGTTTAGTGAGTCTCTGAGCACAGGAGAGGTCCCAGAAGACTGGAGAAGGGCTCATGTATCCCACTCCACAAGAGTGGTATTGTAGGGAGGCGGGGAACTACAGACCGGTCAGTCTTACCTCAGTAGTGGGCAAGATTATGGAAGCACTCCTTAAGGAAAGGATAGTGCAACACCTGGAATCCATAGGGCACAGGATCCAAGACAGCATGGGTTTACAAAGGAAGGTCCTGTCAAACTAATCTCATAGATTTCTTTGACTGGGTAACCAGAGTGGTGGACCAAGGGGAGCAGTTGATGTCGCTACCTTGACTTCAGCAAAGCTTTTGACACTGTTCCACATAGAAGATTGATAAATAAGCTAGGTAGGCTCGGGTGGGCAGAAGTTGGTCAACTGGGTGGCAAACTGGTTGACTGGCAGAAAACAGAGTGGTGGTAAATGATATACAGTCAGAAGAGATGCAAGTCACAAGTGGGTACCTCAGGATCAGTCCTGGGGCCAGTCCTATTCAACATCTTCATTAGTGACCTAGCAGATGGACTAGAGGGTAAGGCTTGTCTGTTTGCAGATGACACCAAGATCTGCAACAGAGTAGATGATCCAGATGGGGTGGGCAGAATGAGAAGAGATCTGGATAAACTAGCAGAATGGTCAGAAGAGTGGCAACTGGATTAATGCAAAGAAGTGCAAAATCATGCATATAGGGAAGAGAAACCCTGAAGCCACTTATAGGCTGGGAGGGGAGTTGCTAGCAGTCACAAAGGAAGAAAGAGACTTGGGCATCATCATCACTGATGACCTGAAATCATCCAAGCAGACCTCTAAAGCAGTAGGTAAGGCTAGGGGGGTGTTAGGGTGTATTAGTAGGGGTATCACAAGTCGTAAGAGGGAGGTAATAATCCTCTGTACAAGACATTGGTTGGGCCCCATCTGGAGTACTCATGCAGTATTGGAGGCCACACCTTCACAAGGACATTAACCAAATTGAGGCAGTCCAGAGAAGGGCAACCAAATGGTGCAGGGACTGAATCAGAAGACATATGAGGACAGATTAACGGAGCTCAATATGTATACCCTTGAGCAAAGGAGGAGAGAGGTGATATGATCGAGACATTTAAACACCTTAAGGGCATAAACAAGGTGAAAGAGTCTAACATGTTTAAATATAAGAAAATAGCAGGACAAGAGGACACAGCATGAGATTAGAGGGAGGCCGATTATGGGGAGTGTGAGGAAATTCTTTTCACAGAAAGGGTGGTAGATGCATGGAATGGCTTACCACAAGAAGTAGTGGCTATGAATACAGTGCAGGGCTTCAAACAGGCATGGGATAGGCATAAGGAGCAATACAATGACTATGAATAGATAGGTCACTGACATAGCAAAGGCCAATGGCACATTTATAAGGTAGAAAAAGAAATGGGCAGACTGGATGGGCCTTGCGGTCCTTATCTGCCGTCAACTTCTATGTTTCTATGCTGACAGTTCCCCTTTACGTCTGGGTTTGAGAGGTTAGAGGCAATATGGGAAAAGATGGCAAAGGAAATGTTTAGAAAGGTGTGTGATCCAATGTATAAGTAAGGATTAAGCCATGAGAGAGGATGGGTCTGCTGTGGAATTAATCCATGGTTGGGGGATATGGGGCACGAGTCCGAGTGGCTTAATCCTCTTGTAACATGGCAATGATTGTATGACTAATAGTCTGTGGATAAACGAGAACAGACAGACTGATATAGTTTTGGAATTCTTTATGCTGAGCTGTTAAATATGGTGTACGTACAGTACAAAACAGTTGGAACACACCTACTGGAAATATCGTGGCAGCTATTTAGTTTTGCAAAAACAGCTTTCATTACAATCTTTAAGCTTTCTAACATCAAAACATATTTTAAAACTTTTCAAAAACTTGCAGTTAACTTTCTATGCTAGGTTCTTCGATTTTCATCTGTGTGTATTGCAAGATATGGGTTGCACTGTATGGTGTGAGTGTGCTAGGGGTGCATCTTCTTGTTTTGTTGCTACAGTTCCTTGGCTGACCAATAGATGGCAGTGAAACAATGCTAGCCGCAGCACTCTTTTTCCAAATTTACTGAATTGAGCCAATCTGAAAAAACTTTCATAGATCAAGTGCTTTTTTTCTGAGTATTAACTTCACTTTGTTTCCTCTCTACTGCATTAATTTTCATGTGAAGTGCTGGGACGCATAATATTATTCAGTGGACCCAGAATACATTGCACCAAAAGTTGCTTACACAGCAGTAGCTTGAGTGATTGTAACAGTATGTAAATGTTCAGTTATGAAAAAATATTGTCACAGCATAATTAACAGTGTATGTCGAGTTGAACTGTAAAAAGTTTAGTAAGTCTTACAGATATGTACCAGTGACAACATAAAACGATGCTGAAAAAATGAAAACCTGTGCCAGAAATAACAAAAAAAAAAGTGATCAGAAGAAACATGTTTCTCTTTTATCTTCTGTCTTCCATTAATGCTTACTTGTAACATGGCATTAATGAAACACATCAAATAACAAAAACGATTGGAGAAAACACAACAGCTGACCAAACTTGGAAACAGCATTAATCACTGGTAATCCCCGCTCCAAACAGTAGTACCAGATATAACCACAGTAAAAGCACTACATAGCCATGGGGGGAAAAAGTGTTCAAGCGTAGCAAAGTGTAATTCTAACTATGACCACAATAAAAAGCACCATGTAGATTTCCCCAAAAAATGGCTTTTTGACTATCCCACCCAGCTACCCAATGGTCAGTGATTATCCTCATTAAAGCGACTGATAAACATATTAGTAGAAACCACGAACTACACAAATTAAAAAACAGAAATATAGAGAGAAGCAGACTAGAATGTAAAAAACTTCAAATCGTTGTTGGTAGTGTCGCGCATAACTTCCATTGTAGTTACGCAGAGTGAGATGTGAAAAATCCCAGAATGCAATCCATGAGAGATATGCCATGGAAGAGAGTGAACACGATCGCCTGTTCACCATGGAATATAAGAAAATTCACCGGCAGATGGGTAGAAAAAATACAGAATTCTGTATTTGTGCTCTATAAGTAAACAGATAAGCACTGTATAAATATTACTACATAACTATGTAATTGAATGTTAAAACCTGAGCTGAAATCACTAGCGCTGTAGTGTTGATATTTACTGTTGCAAGTAGTAAAGCACTACATATATGAAACACTGATCATGTATATTTTTTCAACAGCATAACCTAAAATGTACTGTAACATTGTCATGTTACAAGTACAGTAAGCCACTCCAAAGGAGGCTTCTACTGGGGAATTAATGCATGGTTGGGTGGTTGTAGGCACTTGGCCAACCCTCCCCCCCAACCATGCATTAATTCCCCAGTAGAAGCCACTTGCCGTGGCTTGATGCTTACTTAGACCATGGTTGACGAAGTACCACCTGTTATATTTAGGCCAATATAAATTCAGTATTTCAGTGTGCAGCTTTATGCCATGTTGCAAACTTCATTGTTTACGTTTACCAAAATATATTACTGGATATCACAGTTACATAAACTTGAGTCAAAGTGGAAAACATTAGTGAGAACTCAAACTTACAGCAAGTCTTTGTTCAATACTTGGATGATTTAAGGATTAAGAATATTTATATTGTATTTTATAACGATGTTAGCTGTTACGTATCTTATATTTTGATTTGATGTTATTATGTTTAACACATATTATGCATCTTTTTGTGATTTTATGAAATGCATGCTTTTTTTGGAGATTATATATCAACTTCAACCTGCATGTCAACGTATGGTTGCAATATTATCATAAATCAGTCAATGACATGCTTTAACCAATGGGAGAGCAGCTCTCTCAATGCTTAATAACATCTACATGAGACTGTATTGCACTGAAAAGCAACTGAATTCAGCAGGAAACAAATCATTTTTCATGTAAAGAGATTATTTCAAAGGTGTAAGTTTTAAATGGTATAACATAATTGGTATACATAACAATCTCCAGTGGTTTTTAACCATTTTATGAATGTTACGAACATACGAAGAATGCCAGCTGATACAGGCCTGTTGGTCTAGCTAGTCTGCTCAAGTGTGCAGATAGCAGCCTGTTACACTGCAGCTGCTCCCCCCTCTCCTACCTGCATATCCAGTTTCATGCCCATACTAGCTGTTATCCCTCACCCCAGTGCCTCATTGGCGACCTTCCCCCTGACTTTGTCCCATCCCCTCTTAAAACTGCCCACTGTCTTCAAGGATACCATCTCCTCAGGCAGTGCGTTCCACCCTGTCACCACTCTCTCCATGAAATAGTGACTTATCATTTCCCTTCTGAATCTACCACCTTCCAACTTTAGATGTTATAAGTGTAATAATCCACTCTGGGTGTGCATCAGTGCTGTAATGACCACACTTCCTGGGTGGTTAAAGACCAGAGGTGCACAACCAGCCAGGTTGTTTGGTTATTACAGTATTGCCGCACACCTGAATGTGGATTATTTCTTACACATCCCAACTAGCAAGTCTTAGACCTTCATAACACGCTTGTGGCTTCGACACTCATGAGTTATGGTTATAGGTTTTATGCTCACATGTGGAAATAAATATGGATCTTTTTCAAGAGTATCTTTTTCATTAGGCCACATATTTGGAACTATACCCACGACAGTGCTAGGACCACACGGAAACTTTGCAAGCCAGGGGCTGCCCACGACGATGTCATGCTCCAGCATCTATATAAACGTCAGAAGCTCTTCCTCTCCTTGGTTCTTTTCCCACTGTCAATCAGACTTGTCAGACCTGCCATCAAAAACACCACTGCAAAAACTGCCTGTTTTCTTTTTTTAGAAACAGAGAATTTGACAGCAGATGAGGACCGACAGACCCATCCAGTCTGCCCCTTATCCCTACCTACTTAAAATACTGCAGATCCTACATTATCTCTAGCTTTACCTCCCCTTTCATATTAGTAGGGTTCCCCTATGTTTAGCCCATGCAGTTATGAATTCCCCCACCATCTTTGCCCCTACCACTTCTTCTGAGAGGCTGTTCTATGCCTCCACCACCCTTTCTGTGAAGTAGTACTTTCTAGGGACGTGGATATGATGTTGTTATATCCACACTTTCTGGCAGTGCCTTTCTCTTTAAGACTTCAGATTGTCTTCAGGCTGTCTCCTCCCACCCACCCGGGTGGTAACTTCCTTGGCTCTGCCCCATGATGCCAGATCTTCCTTTCCGCTGGGAGAACAGGTTCTTTCCTTACCGCTCTCACGCTGAGTAAGCCTTTGCTACTAAAATCTCTAGATTTACTTCCAAACTTAAAAATTAATTTGTTTTCAGGCTCGATCTTCGATTGCGACAGTGGTGGATGACGAGCAAGTTTGCTCCAGGGATCTGTCGGTGCCTTTGCAGGCAGAATATGTCCTGAACGGATCCACACACCGCCTGTGTCTACTGCCTGGGACACGAGCACGATCCCCAGGCCTGCAATATTTGTCACACCTTCCACCCTTCCGTACTTGAAGACAATCACACCCAAACGAATGTCCGAATGAGCAGAACCCGCCAGTCAAGTCGAAAGATGCCCGTCGGGTGGTCTCCGTGGCTGCGGGGTCTGCTGAACAGCTAGCGGGGTTTGAAGAGGTGGTGGTCCAAACCGTGGCTCACACCTCCTAGGCTTCCATCTTCATTCCACTTTCACTTGGACGCCTCCTTAACGGAGAAATTCAAGGACTTATGCCAGGCCTTACCGACTCTTGGTCAGGGTCCCTCTTCAGGGTAGAAGTCTAGATTGAAAAAAGAGGCCAGTAAATGGTCTTGACATCGATCATGGGATTGGGAGCACTCTATGTCATGGGCTTCTGGCTCCCTCGCTTCTCCAGATCCGACTTCGATCAAATCTTCAGCCCAGGCCACCAGCTCCCCGGTAACTCCATCAGGCCATTTGGCCAAGATGCTGGTTGATCTTCCAGTCGAGATTATTCTCGAGCCGGTGGACCAGTTGTCGACTGAAGAGGCCGACTCTTCTCTATTCAGGATTCTGGTCCTGACCAAGACCGTTGGAGGGACGGAGCAGTCCGCTGACTCGCCGCCTCTGGTCGCCGACCACAACCCATGGGTGACCCGGCTTTCGCTGACACCCTTTGAGCCCTGCTGGTGGTCATGGTTGAGGTCTTGTTCATACCCTTGGGGGTCGAGTAGTTCCCGCCGACATCAGCGCCTCCGCTCTCGATGCTCCGAGAAGTGGCGCTGCCGCTATTCTTCATCCTCAGGTGAGGAGAGGCTTCGGCGCAATTTGAATCGATGCTACAAGGATCTTAAGTGGCAGCAGCTGGTGTTCTTCGATATGAAGCTGGTCCTGGTCTCTACCCCGGCCATCACCTGGCTGTCACCTCAATGGCTGACGCCATCTTAGCCCCAGGAGCTGCCAAGTTGGTCCCGGCTCAGCTGACCCCAGTGTCACCACCGATTCCTGTGGAGCCACCTCCTACACAGCCGAAGACCGGTGCTCTGAGCAAGGAGTCTTGGCTGGCCTCAGGGCTTCCCCATCGGCTGTCAGTCACCATCACTCCTGACCGTCCGTGGAGGGTCAGCATGGATTCCGGTGGTCAACCCTTTTTGACAACTCCTCGGAGTCTGATGGTTTCTCATTGCACTCCTATCCAATCAACGTAGAGTCAGTAGGGGGGTCTCTCCATGGACGAAGGCCCTATTTCCTTTATGGGTCTTCTCCGCCTGATTTCGGAGTCCAAGGGCATGAAGATGGAGCCTGTCCGGAAACAGGATTGAAACCCCCTCACCAAGATCCTAGACCGGGGGACTCCTCTGGGGAGGCCTTCCCAGTGGCAGAGGCCATCATTGGCCTTGCCTTGGAACTTTGGCAGTGTCCCGCTTCCTGCCCAGTACTGTCGGCTCGGATGGCCCACAAATATGCAGCTCTTTCTGGTTCCCTTGTGGGATTCACAAAACACCCCTTGGCTGAGGGTTTGGTGGCAGATTTTGTGTTCAGACGCTCTGGCAACACAGGGGATGTCGACAAGCCGCCTGACAAAAAGTCCAAGAAGCTGGACCATGCGGCTAAAAGAGTCTGCACACGCTGCCTCTTCGCATGGCCTTTGCCAGGTGAGCTCAGCCCTCCTCCTGGCCCACTTCTTCCATGCCCTTTTGGGCACCCTGGATGATGTGCTTCCTCATCTACCGGAGGACCTCCAGACCACAGTCAAACAGGTCCGGGACAAGGGCCGGGCTGTAGCAAAGCAACAGCTCCAGACAGCCATGGACATTGAGGACTCTTGTGCCTGCTCCATAGCGGCTGCAGTGGCCATGCCCCGCAGGGCTTTGCTGCGGATCTCAACCTTCACAGCAGACACCCCAGCACAAGCTGGTGAATGTCACCTTCCTGAGCACCGACCTGTTCAGGCACAGGGTCAAGGATCACCTCACCTGCACTGAGAAGTCCAGTGCCACCTTGGACTCAGTGACATCAGCTCAGAAGGACCCCAAGGGCTCTAAGCAGCAGAAAATGAAGCCCTTTCTGTCCACCTCCACTGCTGCAGCCAAACTAGCCCAGCCCCAGGCTAGACAGCAGGCCCAGGCCTGGTGACCTCGGCTGAAGTATGTGGCCTTGGTCGTCCGTAAGCCTGGAGGGAGAGGCCCCGGTGGTTCCTTAGCCGGGCCCTCCTCCTTCTTCAAGCCTGCGTAGTGATGGGATGAGGGGTGCCTCTCTCATGCCTGTCACACCTTCCCCTGGGTCCTCCCATGGGGAGCTGACTCTGCCACTTCCTTTGCTGGTCTGCTGTCACCTCGGACAGGTGGGTTCTTGAGGTGGTCGGTCAGGGTCTGCCTCTAAATTAGAGTAGTACCCTCCTTGCCCAGCCTGTGCTCCACAGGAGGACTTGGTATCCGCAGACATTCTGTCGGCTCTTCGGGACAACATTGCCCAGCTTCTCCACAAGGAGGTCATGGTTTCTGTCGCGGATCCTCCGGAACACCCTGGGTTTTTCTCCACGTACTTCCTTGTGGCAAAACGGACAGGGGGCTGACACCCCATTCTAGATCTGCATGACCTGAACAAGTTTCTCAGGTTGCGCACCTTGAGGATGGTCACTCTCTCTCAGATTATACCATCTGTAGAGGAAAACATGTGATTCAAACAACATGAAGTCTTGCTGTATTCTGACTAATTGCAGTTAGCCCCAGCACTTCAACTGCCCCGGAGATGAAAGGGTTAAAGTCTATGCCAGGCATAGAATGTTCATCTCGAGCTCGGTTTTCAAACCTCTGTCCCAGGTACTCTGAAGCGTAACTATCAGATTCTTTACTCCTCCTGACTGAGAAGTCGCTCCGGAGACCCTCTCCTACACTTCGGTTCGGTCGCAGTAAATAGATCGGTTTTATCAACCGTTTTCTGTATTTTTGATGTTCGCATCTCTGTCCCAGTACAGTAAGTGTATTGTAGGTAGATAGTATTGTGTACTGAAAGAAATTGTTTTATTTTTCGGTTCCCCACCAGTCGGTCCGGTCAGGAACCGAAGGACTCAAAAAAAAAAAAAAAGAAAAGTGTGTGTGTGCGCAGTTCCGGTACCTATCGGTTCCTGAAAAAAAAGTTTTATTTCTAGGTTTTTTCAACCGACCTGTGACACGGTTGGAACCGATAGGTTTTGTAGTCACCTAGCTTGAATGCTGGTAAGGGTGACTTGTTGTCTGAGGCATGTCTGAGAAACCCAAAAAGAAAACCGGGCCCACGGGGTTTCAGCACTGCGCTGAGTATGGGGAGGCTTTTGCCAGGGCTGACCCCCAGCTCATCTGTGTTTGTTGTCTGGGTTTGACCACCTCAAGGAAGACTGCCAAATTTGCAAAAATTTCCCTAAAGCTACTGCTGAAAAACACTTGAGTAGGCTTAAGGAAAGGGAGGCCGAGAAATCTGCTGACCCGGATGGGCAGCCTGGTTCGGTTTCGGTCGAACCTGAGGGGGTGCCTACTGACCTGGGCGATACCCCCTCGGGCAAGAAGAGAGCCGATTCTGCGGAATTTGTTCCTACAAAGAAAAAGTGTAATTTGGCCGGTTCAGATCCCATTTCCTATGTTCCACTGGCCGACAGAATTGCCAAAGCGATTGTTATAGTGCAGTCGCTGAGCCAGTTCACTGAACCGACACCGTCTCGAAGACCGTCGGCTCAGTCGGACTTACAAGCTTCCAATTATGACCCTGAAGCTTTTTATGAGGGTGAATGGGAGGAGGAGGAAGAAGAAGAAGATTGAAGACCTGGATGAGCCTATCGAACCGAACATCTCCCCAGACAGGCCTTCCAATATCTCTCCTCCCAGGCTTTCTGAGTCCCCCTCCCACTACCTGTTTTAGAGGAAGGTGGTTGACACTCTTCAGCTCCCTATGGAAGAAGCTGAACAGGATCAGGAGGAGCCTGACTTTGTTGAGATGATGGATGTCCCAGAGTCCAAAAGGATGTCTGTCCCTCTGCATAAGTCCCTGTGGAAACAGACCCAAAAGATCTTACAACTACCAACATCCATACCCGCTGTGGATAAGAAGATGGACAGGAGGTATGCTTTGTCAGGCCCTGGGATGGAATTCCTTACTACTTACTGTAGCCATGTTGGGGTAGTGCAAGCTGCAGCCTGTGACAAGGCTAATATTCCTCTGGAATCTCATCCCCCGCAGATAAGAATTCCAGGAAAGTGGATGCCATGGCTAAAAAAAAAAGCAGTACCTAGCATCCTCTTTGGGACTCAGACAATCTAATTACATGGCATATACTGCCAGATACCAGACGTCTTGGTGGGATACGATTCTGGCACTGGCTAAGAATGCCCTTCCCCAGCTAGCCAGTGAGCTGGAACAGGTGGCTGCAGATGGCATCAAAGCTTCCAAGGTACAGTTCCATGCTGCTGTAGACCCGAATGATGTCCATTCTCGAGTTATGGCTACATCTCTTTCCATGAGGAGATTTGCCTGGCTCAGGTGTATCAACTTGTCTCAGGATACCCAGATCAAGGCCATGGATTTTCCTGTCTCTGGTAATTCTCTGTTTGGGGAACAAACAGAGGCTTACGTGAAAAAGATGGACGAGTACAGGACCACATACAGGAGTGCTGCAGCCAAAGAGAAGCAGGCCACTCCTCAAAGGCAGCATTCTAGGTCTGGCAGGGGCAGGCCTTTTCAAAGGCCTTTTTACCAGGCCCGAGCCTCCTCTTCCTTTCAGCAGAGGGGGTTCTTTAGGAGAAGAGGCAGAAGGGGATGACAAGGGCTGAATTCTTCTCTCAGTCTAAGCCCCCTGCCAAGCAGACACCCTGATAGGTCAGTCAGGGTCGCCTCCCCCCCAATCCCTGTAGGGGCAGGCTGGCTCACTTCTACCAGGCCTGGAAGTCTATGACTTCAGGCAAATGGTTCTGGAAGTGGTGAGCCAGGGTCTCGCTCTCAGCTTCACCAGGTTCCCAAGGCTGAGAGCAAAGATCTTCCCTCCTTCCTCTTCAGAGGAAGCACAGGCTTTGGAGACAGAGGTCTCATCTCTACTGCTCCTGCAGGCAGTGGAAAAGGTCCCTCTCATTCACAGGGGAAAAGGATTGTACTCCACGTACTTCCTTAGCCTAAAAAGGACAAAGGAGTGGCGACCCATCCTAGATCTATGGTACCTAAACAAACATATCTTAAAGCCAAAGTTCAAGATGGTGACTCTGGAACTAATTCTTCCCTCTCTGAGACCAGGAGACTGGTTAGCCTCCCTGGATCTCAAAGATGCCTATTTCCACATATCTGTCAGGCAATCCCACAGAAAGTACCTCAGATTCGAACTGCCCTCAGGCCATTACCAGTTCAGAGCAATGCCTTTCAGTTTGACATCTGCTACAAGGGTATTCACCAAGTGCCTGCCAGTAGTGGTGGCCTTCTTCAGAAAGCAAGGCATCCTGCTGTTCCCTTATCGAGATGACTGGCTCATAGTGGGCCAGTCCTCAGACCAAGTCAGGTCAGATTTAAGGGCCACTCAAGATCTTCTGGAATCTTTAGGGTTCATTCTGAATCTGGAAAAGTCAGTTCTGGAGCCTACCCAACTTCTCACATTCATAGGCATGGAGCTGGACACTGTACAGGCCAAGGCCTTTCACCCTTCCCAAGGGTCCAGTCTTTCATCAGTCTGGCCTCCTCTTTTCGTCCACTTGTATCTCAGCCAGCCAGACACTATATGCAGCTGCTGGGCCATATGGCAGCATGCACTGCAGTGGTGCGAGGTGCAAGGTTTCAGATGAGAGATATTCAGTTTCCCCTGAGAGCCTTTTGGTCTCAAAGAAAAGACTCCCTCTCCAAGTTGTTTCCAGTGTCCCTGACTCTGGTTCAAGCCCTCCAGTGGTGGCTGGAGAAAGACAATTTAAGGCAAGGATATCCCTTCCTAAGTCAGGTGCCCCCAGTAATACTCACCCAGATGCCTCCTTACTAGGGTGGGGAGCCCATCTGGATCAGCTCAAGGCTCAGGGGACTTGGTCTCCTCAGGAGTCCCTTCTGCATATGAACCTGCTTGAACTCAGGGCTGTCTTTCTAGCAGTTCAGACATTTTCGAACATGATCCAGGGGAAAGTCGTGCAGATCAGGACAGACAACACCACAACCATGTGGTACATCAACAAGCGGGGGGGGGGGCGCTCGGTCTTCGGCCCTGTGCACCGAGGCCATGAAAATATGGTCTCTAGCTTATCCCCTGCAAGCTTCCCTGATCGCTCTGCATCTCCCAGGAAAGGACAGTGTACTTGCAGATGCTCTCAGCAGGATTTCCAAGGGTCACTACAAATGGTCCCTGGACCCTCTCATTCTTCACATCATTTTCAAGAGGTGGGGCACTCCAGAGATAGATCTCTTTGCAGCCCTGGACAATCATCAACTCCCCTTGTTCTGCTGCAGACCCCCTCTTCTGGGATCTGTCACTCTGAATGCTCTCCTGTTTGATTGGACCAACAAGTTTCTTTATGCTTTTCCTCCCTTTCCTCTGACATTCAGAGTGCTGGTCAAGATCAGGTCCCAACCTTGCACAGTGATTCTGGTAGCCCCAGACTGGGCCAGGCAACCTTGGTATCCTCTTCTGTTGTCACTGTCAGTGACAACACCTCTGTGCCTTCCCAGATGGTTTAATCTCCTCACCTCTTCTCAGGGGAGGATCCTGTATCCCAACCTTCACTCTCTCAGGCTCAAGGCCTGGCTCTTGAAGAGTTAGAGTATGCAGGTCTGAATCTTTCCCAGCCATCTCTGGATATCCTTAAGGCTAGTAGAAAGCCTTCTACCAGAAAGACTTACAGCTCCAAATGGAAGAGGTTTGGTTTTTTGGTGCGCTCAGAAGCACATCCAACCGGACTCAGCTGATATTGCCATTGTTCTGGATTATATGGTGCATCTTAATAGTTTCGGCCTTTGGCATGCCACCCTCAAGGTGCATTTGGCAGCTGTTTCTGCTTTCATTTCAGCAGGTAAAGTCTCTTCCCTAGCCTCTCACCCAGTTTTTTTTCTTTTTTCTTCTTCTTGCTCCATCTGACGAGCACCTCCTTCGGGCCCTCAATGTGCCCCGTCTGTCCGCCATTCCCACGACTTGCCTCAGCACCAAATCGCAGCCCCTTGGAGGTAGCCCAGCATAACCCTTCGCCGGGTGGGTCCCCTCCCGAGGGGAAGGCACCGTGGGGTCATCCAGCGCACTGTGGCATCGGCTCCAGGTGCTGCTGGGGTGGGAGGTTGCGGGGCCGTGACTGCAGCAAGGGGACCGGAGAGCCGTTATCTGGCTCACCAGAGAGCCATTTTCCGGTTTTCTCCCCATGGAGAGTGACGTACCTGTGGTCATGGCGAACGCCGACGTCCGTCACTCCCCCGGAAATTTGAGCCCCTAACACTCTGCCGTACTCCCGGCCTCCGCCAGGGGCCAGCAGGTGCCTGGCTCACATCCCCACCTTCCCCCCTGGAGAAGGCGAGCTGTCTACGGACGCTCCAACCTCATCCCCGTCGCTTCTCCAACCACCCCGAGTCCGCTCAACCCGGTCGCCAGCGCGCAAGCGGAAATCCAGCCGCTGCGCCGACGAGCCGGCTCACTGAGTCTTTAAAAGATTTTTCAAAGGGCTGATTCATATCAACCCTCGTTTCAGGAATCCCACTCCCCTGTGGGACCTGAATATTTGTATTTTACAGCTGATGCAGCCTCCCTTTTGAGCCTCTTTCTTCAGCTGAACTAAAGTACCTGACTTGGAAAGCTGTATTCCTGGTGGCTATCATGTCTGCCAGGAGAATCCGTGAATTATAGGCCTTATCAGTGGAACCTGAATTCATTTAATTTCACAGGGATAAGGTGATCCTTCGCACAAATAGGAAGTTCCTTCCCAAAGTGGTAACAGATTTTCATCTGAACCAATCTATGACTTTGTTTGTTTTCTTTACTGATCATTCCTCTTCTGGAGAGAGGAAGTTGCACAGTCTTGATGTTAAAAAGGTTCTGAGTTACTATATAGAATCCACTAAACCTCACAGAAATGACTGTTCCTAGTTGTTCGTTACTTATGGAGAGGTGGGTAGGGGTAAACCTGCCATTAAGAGAACCATTGCTCAGTGGATTGTCCCTTGTATGCAGTTCTGTTATTCAAAACTGGGGAAGGGGCCTCCATCAGGTCTGAGGGCTCACTCCACCAGAGGTACAGCTGCCAGGG
Source organism: Neoceratodus forsteri (assembly GCA_016271365.2). Classification (NCBI taxonomy): domain Eukaryota; kingdom Metazoa; phylum Chordata; order Ceratodontiformes; family Ceratodontidae; genus Neoceratodus; species Neoceratodus forsteri. The sequence goes on from CM057449.1 coordinate 827,817,750, forward strand.
ATGTACCCTTAGTGGAAATCTGTAAAGCAGCCACCTGGAAGACTGTTCACTCATTTACCAAGCATTATTCCCTTGACATTCAGTCAAGAAGTAATGTTTGGTTTGGCACAGCAGTACTGCAGAGCTTGTTCCCAAAATAGGTTCTGTAGTTCCCTCCACCTAGGGGGTACTGCTTGGTGGTCTGCAATTAGTCAGAATACAGTTAGACTTCATGTTGTTTTAAGAAAAAATTACTCACCTTAGTAATGTTGTTTTTTCTAATGGAGTGTTGCTGTATTCTGACCTCCCTCCCTGCCTTCCCTCCTAGAACCTAGTAGTTTTTGGATGTGGGTGGGCAGGTGTAGTGCTGCACCCCAAGGGTGTACTGGTTGTTTTCTGGTTATTTTTGTTATTATTCTCATCATTTAGTTGTCTGTCTACTTGAATTCTTTTTGGGGTCTCAACTTGAGTCTTCATACCTTAATTTTACATAAGTATGGCCGTTTGGCAAGCATTTGAAAACAATTTCTGGACTGTTAACCAGTTAGTTTAGTGCTCATAAGAATCTGACGGTTATGCTTCAGAGTACCTGGGACAGAGGTTTGAAAAGCGAGCTCGAGATGAACGTTCTATGCCCGTCATAGACTTTAACCCTTTAATCTCCGGGGCAGTTGAAGTGCTGGGGCTAACTGCAATTAGTCAGAATACAGCAAGACTCCATTAGAAGAAACAATATTACTAAGGTGAGTAATTTTTTTCTTTTGCTCCCTGGATCTTTGGGACGCATTCTTTCACATCCCGATCCGTCCGTCTCATAGAAGGTTCCTCTGCTTCCGAGCAGAGGGAGCCCCACACAAGTTCCTGGCCAGGCCGTTCGACCTCTCCTCGGTCCCCAGGATCTTCACCCAAGTGCATTGCAGTGGTGGCAGCTTACCTGAGGTGCCGAGGGGTCCGGGTTTACTCCTACCTGGACAACTGGCTGCTCACAGGTCCCTCCAAGCAGGAGGTGGAGTGGTCCAGGGACCTGGCCCACTAGTCCTGTGTCTCCTTTGCCCTCCTGGTCAACGATGCCAGGTCGGAACTCGTGCTTTCGCAGGTGATCAGCTTCATCGAGGTGGAGCTCAACTCTTGTAGAGCCCGACTCCCGGTGGACAGAGGAGAGTCTGTCTCCTCCATTGCCCAATCATTTCTGGTTGGGCATTTGCACCCTGCCCAGGTCTGTGCCTACTGGGTTACATGGCGGCCTGCACCAGCGTGGTCCGGTGGGCCCACTGGAGAATGTGCTTTCTGCAGTAGTAGCTGGCCGCCAGTGGTCTCAGTGCAGGGGTCACTTTGACCAGCTGGTCACTGTGATCCAGTGGATGTGGGGTGCTCTCCAGTGGTGGTTAGTTCCATAACATCTGCAGGAAGGGATCCCATTTGTCCGCCCAGAGCCGACAGTCACCATGATGACTGACACCTCTCTCATGGGCTGGGGGAACACAGAGTTCATGGGCTCTGGACACCCGAGGAGTCCTGATGCCACATCAACCTGCTGGAGCTCCGAGCAGTTTGGCTGGCACTGACTGCCTTTGCTCCACACATTAAGGGGCACGTGATCTAGATAGGACACCACCACAACCGTGTGCTACCTCAACAAATGGGGCGGAATGCACTCCCTGCTGCTTTGCAGGGAAGTTCTCCTTGTGTAGACCCTTGTGTGCAGCCTGGGGGCCGATCTCCTAGCTAATCATGTGGCAGGGGCCTCCAACCAGCTGGCAGACACTCAGCCATGTGGGTGAGGCGTCTCACGAGTGGTCTCTCTACCCAGAGATAATACACGTCTGTTCTCCCAGTGGGGCACCCCTCAGGTGGACCCGTTCGTCTCCGGGGAGAACACAAAGCTGAGGCTGTTTTGCGCCCACCCACCCCCAGCAGGGAATGCTGCAGGGGGATGCCTTCTCGAGGCCCTGGGCCCCAGACCTCCTCTATGCCTTCCCTCAACTTTCCTTGATCCACAAAGTTCTTCTCAAGGCCAGGAGGGATAAGGCACAGGTAATCCTGGTTACTTCGGACTGGCTGCACCAGTTTTGGTACCGCAATCTCTTCAGCTTCCGCAGCAGGCTCCCAAGGTGTATTCCTCTCCCCCCGGACCTGCTCTCCATCAATTGGGGAGGTTCTTCATCTGGACCTTCAATACCTGCACCTAACAGCCTGGTTCCTGAGCAGCTAGAGTTCCAGGCTTTGAGTCTATCCGAAGATGTCCTCACTGTGGTGGAGGCATCTAGAAAGGAATTGACCAGGAAATGCTATGCCTTCAAATGGAAGAGATTCTCCATTTGGTGTCAAGCCAAGGGGCTGGACCCTTTGGCCTGTCCGGTGACCAGCATTTTGGATTATCTGTGGTCTCTCTCCAAATGGGGACTTGGGTCGATGACCCATAAGGTGCACCTGGCAACCATCTCTTCTTACTGGGCGCATGCTGGTCAGCAGTTGGTGGTGCAGAAAAATGTGGTCTGGTGCCTTTTCAAAGGGTTATATCACATTTCCCCTCCAATGCGTGAATCACCACCACCGTGGGACTTACTGCTGGTTTTGGTAAAGCTCATGGGCAAGCCATTCAAACTGATGCACAGGTGTGACATGTCTCACCTGTCGTGGAAGACCTCCTTCTTGGTGGCTATCACATCAGCCAGAAGGATCAGTGAGCTTCAGGTACTCTTGGTGGAGTCTCCTTACCTCTTCTTCCACAAGGACAAGGTTGTCCTGTGCCCCAACCCGAAGTTCCTCCCGAATGTTGTGTCGGAGTTTCACCTGAATCAGGTGATGTCTTTTCCGGTGTTCTTCCTGAATCACATCTCAGGGGCCAAACACAGGCTCCATACCTTGGACCTGAGGCGAGCGCTCACTTACTATAAAGAGCACACGACTGGAGTCCGGGAAGAGGTTCGCCAGCTGTTTGTCACCTACGCTGAAGCCACACCTGCAGACTTGCAGCCAAGCAGATGATAGGGAGGTGGATCACTTCCTGCATTGATTTCTTCTATAGGTTTGGCAGGTAGGGAGCCTCACTGAGGGCTAAGGGCTCATTCTTCCTGTCATACCGCTGCGTCGGTGGCTGCTTACAGGGACATCCCTATCCAGGAAATCTGCAGGGCTGCTACCTGGAAGTCAGCACACACCTTCATGTCCCATTACCACATACAGTTACTCCGGGATGCTGGTTTTGGAGCCTCAGTTCTCCAAGCTCTGTTCCCTAAGTAGGGGGTGTGCACCTTGCCTCGCTCCTCCCGGAAAACTGCTAGGAGTCTGCCAGTACATGTGAATAGTACACCATATCCACGTCACTAGGAACACAGGGTACTCACCTGTAACAGTAGTCCTAGGAGTGGTGTCTGGTGTACATCCACACGGGCCCACCAGACATCCCCTGTCTCAGGTGCACAACCGCTGCTTCCAGTGGGCAAGATCTGGCATCATGGGACGGAGCCGAGGGTTATACCACCAGGGTGGGTGGGAGGAGCCAGCTTGAAGACTTTCTGAAAACTCTTTAAGGGTAAAGGACACTGCCAGTACATGTGGATGTACACCATATACCACTCCTAGAACTACTGTTACAGGTGAGTAACCTGTGTTTAGATCCCACAGTATGCCTGTCTGCTAATTAGACTTCAAAGAAACAAGTTGCAGGAAGCTTTGAAATACCACATTTATCTTTAGTTAGCTTCACATAATACAGGGTTTTCCCTTTAAACTGCATTCAGTTTATGTGTTCCCAAAGAGTTTGTGCAGGGTATTTGTTCTTTCAGCATAGAGATACATGGTATAAATGGGTGATGATCAGACATCATGTTCTCATGCTAATGCAGCTGTCACGGACAATGACATTTCAATAACCATAAAATGGAGACGCGTAGGGTAGTCACAGTGGCTGCCATGAACAGTAAAAAACAAGCTAAAGCAAACACATACAGCCCTAACAGCTACAGGAGAAGAGTTGTCTGTTGACATGGAAACAAAATTTACATGATATGAGGGTGTAGTTTTCCTTTAGACAACAGCCCCCTCAGTTAACCCTAAGGTGTTTGCCAAACTGGGTTCCATGTCATAATGCGAAGATTTAATAGTGCCATCCACATGAGTGAGTGCACAGTGCCGAAAACACAAACGGCATTTGTGCAGTACAGCGACTACAGCATAAGCGAGCACCACAACACATGGTACAGAGCAATATTTACGTATCATTTTATGTGTGTGGGGGGGCTGTGCCCCAGCACCCCCTTTACTGTTATTATCAGTTTTGAGGGGGAGCCTGACACTGGGATGAGGCAACTCGAGAGGAGGCAGTTCGGGGGGGGGGGCATGGGGGACAACGGAGCACAGTCCCAGGTGGTCGAGGAATGGGGGACATAAAATGTTGAGTATGGACCAGAACATCAAAACTTTTATGGAAGGGAACACACACCTTAACAAAATTTACACAAACCTAACGAGGTCCAACCTATGACCCTCTGCACTGAAGGCAGTGACCCAATCCACAGCCCCAAGCAGCCAGCTCGGTGGTGCCTGGCCCAACCACATAGCATATTCTTCTCCCCTATAACTCCCTCTACTGTGCGTTTTCTTCCTTACTCACCATTTTGTACCTTTCACTGTAGCTCATGCCACATCTCACTATAATTTTCCATTCGCTCATCTGGCAGGCGATCAAATTGAGTTGCTCATATTGAGTCGCTCAGTTTGACTCACCCATATCACTGGATACTGCCAGACTGTGAATGTAGCCTTTCTTTGTGCTCACTGATTAAAGAGAGGAATTTGAAATAGCAGTTAAACTGCTTCAAACAGGACACTCTCAGCATTCAGTGAATCGGTGGTCTCTGCCGCATCACTGTCACATGGGACAGGAGGCATAGTGGGAAAAGGAAAGGCAGTAAAAGATGGAGATTCCCAGGGCCATAAAATAAGTAGATACAGTCCAACCCCATTTATCCGATCCCCAATTAACTGAACCTCGCTATCTAACAAACTGGTCGCTTGTCCCCAGTGTTCCGATTAAAACTGATGGTTCTAGGGATGTGGATATGTTGTTCTATCCACACTTTCTGGCAGATTGCCTTCCCCTTTAATAGGTGCCGGAACATCTTTAAGCTGGCTCCTCCCACCCACCAGAGTGGTATAACCCTCGACGCCACCTCAGTTCACCAGATCTTCCTTTCCGCTGGAAGGTACAGTTTCCCTCTGTAGCACTCCCATGTGTGATAGGCCCTGGCTCTCGAATCTTTGGATTTGCTTCCAAAACTTACCTTAAAATGCATCAGAGTTTTTTCTTCTGTTCCTTCTCTCGCTCCCGCAACGGAAGAAAAGACTGTTCTTGGGTTTCGCCGGTGAAGATGTTGCGTACCGACCTTCATGCCATCTGTGTGTATTGCTTAGGACATGACCATGATCCGCAGGCTTGCGATATCTTTTGGTCCTTTCACCTATCGGTTCTGGATGACTGTGTTGTCCAACTCCAGCTGGAGCGACCGGAAAAGCGTTACCTGCCGGTTAAGTCTAAGGATGCCCGTTGGGTGGTCGCCGCAGCTGCGGGGTATGCTGAGCAGTTTGAACAGCTTAAGGCCTTCGAGGAGGAGGTGGCCCAGGCCGCGGCTAGTTCCTCTTTGGCTTCGGCCTTTGTTCCGCCCCAATTGGGCTCCACTTATTCGGCTTCCTTCAAAGAGCTGTGCCAGTCCCTCTCCACCAAGGGAGACGGTCCTTCTGGATTGCACGTTTTGCGCTCTCGTAAGAAGGAGTTGAAAAAAAGAGAAGACTCAACATCTATGCTCTTGGGATTGGGAGCGGTCCGTTCTCAGAAGACTCTGGTTTCTGCTACTGTCGGAAGCAGAGCCGTTGGTTTCACGGAACCCCGTCAGACCAGTTGGCTTGAGACGCTGGTCGATGCGGCCAGATTTTTCTCTAACCGATTGACAGGTTGTCGTCCGAAGAGGCTGATAACTCTCTTTTCAAACAACATGAAGTCTTGCTGTATTCTGACAGTAGCAGCAGTGAGTCCCAACCTTCGAACTGCCCCGGAGATGAAAGAGTTAACTTTCCATGCCAGGCATGGAACGCTGAGCTCGAGCTTGGTTGAGACTCTGTCTGTTGCTGTTTAAACTCAAACCGTCAGATTCTTTACTCCGCCTCACTGAACAGTTGCTCCGGAGATTTCTCCTTCTGCTCGGTTCAATTTGTCGGTTAAAGTACCGCTTTTCTCAGTTTTCAACCAAATTTAAACCGTAACCTGTCGGTTCAGTCTCTGTCTGTGGTATTTGTGAGTACTAGATAGGTTATATTTTGTTCTATTCTGTGTGGAACTTGTAAACGGTTCATCGGTTCGGTTTGAACCGATCGAGTTGTTTAAAAAATCTTAATTTGTACTTTTAGAGTGTGGTTACCGGTTCTTATCGGTTCTAAAAAACAGATTTTATTACGTTTTTTTCCACGACCCGTGACACGGTCAGGAACCGGTAAGAGGGTCTTGCCTGGCGGATTGCCATAAAAGAGTACGTTTGGTTAGGACTGGCACAATGTCTGAGAAACCCAAAAGAAAAACCGGGCCCACTGGGTTTCAACACTGTAGTGTGTGTGGGGAAGTCTTTACCAAGGCTGACCCCCACACCACCTGTGTTTATTGTTGGGTTTGACCACCTCAATGCAGACTGCCAGATTTGTAAAATTTCCTGCAGCCACCCTAGAAAAGAGAGTTGGTAGGCTCAGGAAGGGGAGGCCAAATGTCTGCTGAACCGGATGGACAGCCCAGTTCGTTCAAACCGAATCAGAAGGAGCCCTCTGACCAGGGCAAGACTTTTTCGGCAAGGAGAGCCGATTCTGAGGAATCAGGTTCCCAAAAGAACTAGAAGAAAAAATCAGCTGGTGAGCCAAACTTCCTCTCCAACCACTGAAAAATAGCCAAAGTCATCAAAATTGTACAGTCGCTTCCTCGGTTCTCGACCGAACCCGCACCATCAGGCAGGCACTGAGTCTGGCCGGTTCCACTGTTCAAGAGTATGATTTAGAGGAATTTTATGAACCGGAGGAGGAGGAGGAAGAGGGAGTAAGGAGAAAGTGAATGGTTTTGAAAGTCTGGCCGTGCCTATTGACCCAGACATCTCCCAGACAGACTTTCAGGAGTGTCTCTCCCAGGCTTTCCGAGTCCCCTCCCATTTCATGTTTTATAAAAAGTGGCTGAAACCTCCAGCCTTCTATGGAAGAAGCTGTGGATGACCAGGAGAGCCTGACTATGTAGAAATGATGGATATCCCAGAGTTCAGGAGGCTGTCTATTCCCTTGCACAAATCTTTTGGGAAACAGACATTTAAGATTTTAAAGACTCAACACCATACCTCCTGTGGATAAAAGAATGGACAAGAGGTATACATTGTAAGGCTCAGACACGGAGTTCCTTACACAACAATGCAGCCATGTTAGTAGTGCAGCTGCAGCCTGTGAAAGGCAAACATTCCCTTGGCTTCACACCCCGGACAAGGACTCTAGGAGGATTGATGCCATGGCAAAGAAACAGTACATGGCAGCATCCTTGGACTCAGACAGCCAATTATATGGCCTATACTGCTAGGGTATCAAATCAGATGGGACACTGTTATGGCTTTAGCAAAATGAGGTCCCTGGGCCGCCAAGGAGCTGGAGCAGGTGGCTGCTGATGGTATTGAGGCATCCAAGGTGCAATTCCATGCCGTGGTGGACTCAATGATGTGTCATCAGAGTCATGGCTACATCTGTGGCACTTCAAGAAATGGCTGGCTCAGATGTACTAGGCTGTCACAGGATACCCAGACCAAAAGCCATGAATTTTCCTTGTGTAGGGTAATTTCTGTTTGGGGAGCAACAGAGAATTACATGAAGAAATGGACGAGCATAGGACCACCTATAGGAGTGCACAGGCTCAAGGAAAGGCAGGCCACTCCCCAAAGGCAGCTTCCCAGGACAGGGCAGGCCTTTCCATAGGCCTTTACCAAGCCTCCAGGCCCTCTCTGCTTATGCCCAGAGAGGGTTCTTTAGAGGGAGAGGCAGACAGGATACAAGCAGGCCTGCTTCCACCCCTCAGCCCAAAGCCCTGCCAAACAGGCACACTGATGGGCTGCAGGGCCGATTCTCAACTACTCCGGGGCAGGCTGGCTTACTTTGTCCAGGACTGGGAGTCTCTGACATCAGACAAATGGGTCCTGAAGTAGTAGGTTGGACTGGTTCTCAGCTTCAAAAGTTTCAAAGATGAGAACCAGATCCTTCCACCTGCAAATCCTTCAAAGACACTTGCCTTAGAGGCAGAGGTCTCTTCCCTCCTAGCTCTCAGAGCTGTGGAAAGGGTTCCACCCCTACATCAGGGAAAGGTTGTACTCCAGGTACTTCATTACCCCAAAAGACAGGAGAATGGCATCCCATCCTGGATCGTAGATACTAAACAAGCACCTTTTAAACCAAAATTCAAAATAGTGACTCTGGGAATTATTCTAATCTTCTAAGGCCAGGGACTGGCTAGTGTCCCTGGACCTCATGATGCCTATACTCCATATTCTCATCAGAAGTCCTACTCGAAAGTACCTCAGGTTCGAGCTGCCCTCAGGCCATTACCAATTCCAGAGCATGCCCCTTGGCCTGACCTCTGCTCCAAGGGTATTCACAAAATGCCTGGCATGGTAGTTGCTTCTAAGAAGGCAAAGAATTGCCATCTCCTCACTCTGGACGACTGCTCATAGTAGACCACAGTCCCCAGACCAAGTCAAGTTACACTTACAGATAACTCAGCAACTGCTCACTCTTTTGGGTTTTCTTGAATCTTTCAAAGTCAGTTCTAGAGCCTGTCCAGCTCCTCACCCTCATAGGCGCAGAGTTAGACACAGAAAGGCCAGAGCTTTCCTTCCCTGGACAGGGCAAGGACCCTTGTTCTCTGGCCTCCCTCTTTCACTCTGCAGGTGTCTCGACCAGCAAGGCATTTTCTACAGCTCCTGGGGCACATGGCAGTTTCTACAGCAGTAGTGCAGGGAGCAAGATTTGATGAGGGACATTCAGTTCCATTTGAGAGCCTTCTGGTCTCAAAGGAAGGACCCTCTGACCAAATTGATCCCAGTAAGCTGCACCCTGATCCAGGCCCTACAGTGGTGGCAGGATCAGAACAATCTGAGACAAGGGGTTCCCTTTGTCACTCAGTCTCCTCTTTAATCCTTATTACAGATGCCTCCTCTTGGGTGGGGGCTCACATGGGCGACCTGACCACCCAGAGGTTGTGGTCCCCAGGAATCTCTGCTTCACATCAATCTGTTGGAACTCGAGCAGTATTTCTAGCACTTCAAGCCTTTTCCAAATCTGTTCAGAACAAAGTTATCCAGGTCAGAACAGACACCACCACCACAATGTGGCACATCAACAGCAAGGAGGCACTGTCTACAGCCTTGCACCAAGCAAATGAAGTTGTGGTCTCTGGCTTACTCCCTGAACACCTCCCTCACGGCAGTTCACCTCCCAGGCAAGGACAATGTCCTGGCAGATGTTCTCAGCAGAATATCCCAGGGCCATCACGAATGGTCACTGGATCCCCTGGTCTTGGAGGTGATATTTTCCAGATGGGGCACCCTGCAGATAGATCTTTTTGCAGCCCCAGACAATCACCAACTTCCCCTTTTTTTGCTGCAGGCCCCCAGTGTTGGGCCCAGTCCCCCTGGATGCCTTAGTTCTCAGTTGGGAAGGGAAGTTCCTGTATGCTTCCCCCCTTCCCTCTCCTGTTCAAAGTACTAGTCAAAATCAGATCTCAACCTGCAAGATGATCCTGATTGCTCCAGACTGGGCCAGACAGCCCTGGTATCCACTCCTACTGTCCCCAGCAGTCCATCTTCTCTGTGTCTTCCCAGGAATTACAACCTGTTAACCTGTGCTCAGGGGAGGTTTTGGAACCTTCACATCTCTCAATCTCAAGGCCCTGCTCTTGAAGAGTTAGAGTTTGCTGATTTATACCTCTCCCAAGGTGTATTGATATTCTCGAAGTCTTCAGGGAAACCTTCCACTAGGGCTACTTATAATTCCAAATGGAAAAGATGTTCCATATGATGCTCTGGGAAGCTTATTTCTCAGAGTCTGCTGATCTGCCCACAGTCCTTGATTATATGGTCCATTTAAATAGCTTGGGGCTGAGACCAGCTACACTGAGGTGCACCTGGCAGCTGTTTCTGCTTTATTTCAGCAGGTAACCCCTCCTCTTTCAGCTCACCCTGTATTCTCCAAGTTTTTCAAGGGATTGTTTCACACCAACCTCCATTCAGGGACCCTGCCTCAAGCTTGGGACCTTAATGTTTGTACTGCTCAGCTTATGCATCCCTTTTGAGCCTTTGTCTTCAGCAGAGCTTAGTACTTGACTTGGAAAACGGTGTTTTGGTAGCCATCACTTCTGCCAGACGATAAGTGAATTACAAGCTTTGTCAGTGGAGCCTGATTTTATCTCCTTTCATAGAGATAAGGTGGTCTCAGGACTAACAGGAAGTTCTTGTCTCAAGGTGGTTTCAGATTTCCACCTTAATCAATCTATGTCTCTTCCTGTGTACTTTCTGATCACTATTCCTCCTCTGGCGAGAGGAGGTTGCACAGTTTAGATGTGAAAAGAGCCCTCAGCTACTATATAGAGCGACTCAAGGGTCACAGGTTTGACTCCTCCAACTGTTCCTCACTTATGGTGAGGTTGGAAGGAAACCTGCCACTAAAAGATCCATTGCCTGGTGGATTGTCTCTTGTATCCAATTTTGTTATGAAAACTGGTAAGGTTCCACCCTCAGGCCTGAGGGCTCACTCTACCAGAGGTATAGCTGTTTCCCTGGCTGCTGCCAGGGACATCCCTATTCTAGAGATATGTCAAGCAGCTACCTGAAAACAGTTCACTCTTACCAAGCGTTACTCCCTGGATATCCAGGCTAGGAGTGATGCTCGGTTTGGCACAGCTGTGCTTCAGAGCCTATTTCTAAGTAGGTTCTGTCCTCCCCATGGAGGTACTGCTTTGTAGTCTGCTTGTTGAATCAGAATACAGCAAGACTTCATGTTGTTTGAAGAAAACTACTCACCTTAGTAATGTTGTTTCTTCTAATGGAGTCTTGTTGTATTTGGACCTCCCGCCTGCCCCCCTCTCAGAACCTCTGTTTTGGGATGTGGGTGGGCACTGCAGTGTTGGCACTTCAGTAGGTGCCCACCTTTTTCTTTTCACCCCTTTTTCTTGGGGTGAGTTGGTGTTGTGTTTTCATTTTGGGTCTCCTGACTTGAGTCTTTGTTTTGGGACCAAAACTGTGTTTTTATGTTTAGTAGCCAGTTGACTAGTGTAGGTTTACAGCTTCCACACAGGACCTTAGTGAGTTTAGCTCGTAAAGATCTTACGGTTTGAGTTTAAACAGCAACAGACAGAGTCTCAACCGAGTCGAGTTCAGCGTTCCATGCCTGGGTATGGAAAGTTAACTCTTTCATCTCTGGGGCAGTTCGGGGGTTAACGACTGCTGCTACTGTCGAGAATACAGCAAGACTCCATTAGAAGAAACAACATTACTAAAGTGAGTAATTTTTCTTCTGGACTCCTTCTACTTCCGGTGTCTTCGGATGGGTCAGCTCAGCCCGCTGGGTTGAACCGCCGACTAGACCCTGACCTGGAAGAGCCGCGGGGCTCCCAGCTCCTTCCAGTATTCCCGTCGGCCTACCAATGGTTGAGATCAATGTCTCGGTCTTCTTCCTCTGAGTCAGGCAGATGTCACCGTCACCGCAATCTCGCTTCCTGGCATCATGGAAAGCGGCATAACGCTTACTCCTCTTTGTCCTCCTGGCCCTGGAGAGGCTTTAAGCAAAATTGCATCAGCGCAATGAATATTTAATGTGGCAGCAGCTGGTCTTGTCCAGTCAAAATCGACCTCGGTTTCTACCCGGCTGTCAAGTGGCTGTCGCCCAAGCGGCCGACGTCAGCTCCTGCCACCGTCATGCCTTGGAGGTGCCAGTGCAGGCTCAGCTGGCTCTGCCAAAACAGGCTATTCTGCCAATCGTGGTAGAGCCACCGCCTGAACAGCCGAGTCCGGGCCCGACCAAGGAGTCTCAGCCGGCCAAGGGGCTGCCCCATCGGCTGTTGGTCGCCCTCCCGGCTGCCCAAGATGGGTCGAGGGTGACTCGGATGGAAGCCCGCATCCTCGGAGTCTGAAGACTCCTCACTGCACTCGCGTCCCATCGACGTGGAGTTCTCGGTGGGGGGGGGGCCTCCCATTGACAGGGACCCACCTCGCTCATGATCATTCTTCAGCTCATCTCCGAGTCCATAGGATGGAGCTCGAGCCTGTCCAGAAACGGGCTCAATATCCTTACAGAGATTCTGGACAAAGGACTGTCCTATGGAGGCTTTTTCCTGTGGCTGAGGCCATTGTTGGCCCAGCCCTGGATCTTTGGCAGCGCCCTGCCTCTTGCCCTGCCCTCGGCCCGGATGGCCAGCAATGCAGGTTCCAACCTGTTCCTTCGGGTTTTTGGAACATCCCTTGGCTGAAGGACTGGTGGCTGACTCGCTTTTCGGCACTCGGGCAGTACAGGAAGCGTTGATAGACTGTCGGATAAAGAGTCCTAGAAACTGGACCATTCAGCTAAAAAGTCTACGCTGCCTCTTTGTTAGCCCTTCATCAGGCTAGCTCGGCCGTGCTGATAGCACGCTTCTCCCATGCCCCTTTGGGCTCCCTGGGTGAGGTGATTCTTCACCTCCCGCTGGACCTCCAGACCACGGTCAAGCAGGTCCAGGACCAGGGGAGGGCAGTGGCAAAGCAACAGTTCCGGACGGCTCTGGATATTGGCGATTCATGTGCCCGCTCTGTCGCTGCCGCAGTAGCCATGCACCATAGGGCTTGGTTGAGGATCTCTACCTTTATGGCAGATACCCAACACAAGCTGGCAGATGTCCCCTTTTTGGGCACCGACCTGTTCGGGCCTGGTGTGGAGGGCCACCTCCAACACATTGAAAAGTCCAGTGCCACCCTGGACTCTGTAACATCCACCCAGAAGGACAAGGGCCCTAAGCACCAAAACCACAAGCCCTTTCGGTCTTCCATTCTTGTGGCTAAACCAGCCCAGCAGCAGTAGGGCCAGCAGGCTCAAACCTGGCAGCCTCGGGCCAAGTCCGTTGCCTCGTCGGTCAGAAAACCTAGAGAGAGGGAACCCGGAGGACCCTCAGCTGGCTCCTCCTCCTCCAAACCTCTTCATTGACGGGTTGGGGGTGCCTCCCTCAATCCTCTCATGCCTCCCCTTGGTCCTCCCGTGGGGGTCCGGCTCCACCACTTCCTTTCCGCCTTGTCCGTTATCACCACGGACAGGTAGCTGCTGGAAGTGATCGGCCTTGGTCTGCCTCTGGAATTCGAGCAGTATCCTCCAAGCCGAGCCTGCGCCCCACGGGAGGATTTGTCATCCACTGTCACTGTCAGCTCTTCGAGATGACATCGCTCAGCTCCTCCGCAAGGAGATTGTGCGCAGAGTTGCGGAAGGTCCGACAGACCCAGGGTTTGTTTCCAGGTACTTCCTGGTACTAAAATGGATGGTGGGCTGGTGCCCCATTCTCAATCTGCATGACCTGAATAGGTTCCGCAGGTCTCGCACCTTCTGGATGGTAACTCTGGCTCAGATCGTACCACCCCTGGAGCAAGACATGTGGTTTTGCTCCCTGGATCTTCAGGATGCATTCTTACACATCCCAATCCATCCATCCCATCAAAGATTCCTCACTTTCCGAGCCAACCCTCTACGAGTTCCAGGCCATGCCCTTTGGCCTCTTGTCAGCCCCCAGGGTCTTCGCTAAATGCATTGCAGTGGTGGCATCTTTCCTTAGACGCCGAGGGGTCCAGGTTTATCCCTACCTGGATGACTGGCTCATAGGAGGTCCCTCTAGGCAGGAGGTGGAGCAGTCCAGGGATCTGGCCCTCTAGACTTGCTTCGAGCTTGGCCTCCTGATCAATGAGGCCAGGTCAGAACTCTTGCCCTCGCAGGTTATTCATTTCATCGGGGCAGAGCTTGACTCTTGCCGAGCCAGAGCTTGGATCCCGGCGGACAGGGTGGAGGTTCTCTCCTCCTTTGCCCAGTCATTTCTGGTTGGGCAATCTTGCCCTGCCCGAGACTTCCTGCACCTTCTGGGCTATATGGCGACCTGCACCAGCATGGTCCGATGTGCCCACTGGCATATGCGTTCCCTTCAGCGGAAACTGACCAACCAGTGGTCTCAGCGCTCAGGTCACCTCGACCAGCTGGTCACCATGACTCAGAGGATGTGGGACGGCCTCCAGTGGTGGCTCGTCCCAGCTCATCTGCCAGAAGCCATCCCGTTTGTCTGCCTGAGCTGCTGGTCATCCTGATGACCGATGCCTCTCTGATGGGTTGGGGTGCCCATCTAAGGGAGCACAGAGCCCGCGGGCTCTGGTCCCATCAGGACTCCCGATGTCACATCAACTTGCTGGAGTTCCAAGCGGTTCGGCTAGCCCTGTCCATATTCGCTCCATTCATTTATGGTCAAGTGGTATGGGTCCAGATGGACAATACCATGACCAGGTACTATCTCAGCAAAAAGGGCGGGATGCACTTCTTGCCCCTGTGCAAGGAAGTTCTCTGCACTTGGACCCTCGTGCTCAGCTTAGGGGCAGATCTTGTAGCCATCCATGTGACAGGAGCCTCAAATCAGCTGGCCAGTGCTCTCAGCCAGTTGGGCGAGGCATCTCATGAGTGGTCCCTCCATCCGGAGCTAGTACAAGATCTGTTCTCATAGTGGGGCACCCCTCGGGTGGACCTGTTCGCCTCCAGGGAGAATGCGAAGCTGAGGCTGTTCCATGCCCACCCCCCTCAGCAGGGCTCACTGCAGGGGGATGCCTTATCGAGGCCATAGACCCCAGGCCTCTTCTGTGCCTTCCCTCCACTTCTCTTGATCCACAAGGTGCTCCTTAAGGTCAGGAGGGACAAGGCACAGATGATCCTGGTAGCCCCAGACTGGTCACGCCAGTTCTGGTATCCAGATCTCATCATCCTCAGCAACAGGCTCCTGAGGCATCTTCCAGCATGCCCGGACCTGCTTTCCATCAGTTAGGGGAAGGCTCTCCAACCAAATTATCTATCCCTGCACCTGACAGCCTGGTTCCTGAGTGGCTAGAGTTCCAGGCTTTGGGTCTCTCCGAAGAGATCCTCACAGTTGTTGAGGCATCCCATAAGGAATTGACCAGAAAATGCTATGCCTTCAGATGGATAAGATTTTCCATTTGGTGTCAGGGCAAAGGGTTAGACCCCTCATCCTGTCCAGTGGCTAGCATTTTCGACTACCCGTGGTCCCTCTTCCAGCAGGGACTTCGATCGATGACCCTTGAGGTGCACCTGGCAGCCATCTCTGCTTACCGGGCGTGGGCTGGTCAGCAGTCAGTGGCGCAGGAGAAGGTGGTCTGGCATTTTCTGAAGGGCCTAGATTACATATCCCCTCTGGTGCATGAACCACCACATCCATGGGATCTGCTGCTGGTTTTGGCAAAGCTCATGGGCAAGCCATTCGAACCGATGCACAGGTGCGATATCTCCCACCTGTCGTGGAAGAACACTTTCCTGGTGGCAACTACATCAGCCAGAAGGATTGGGAAGCTCCAGGCGCTTTCGGTGGAGTCTTCTTACCTGGTCTTCCACAGGGACAAGGTTGTTCTGCACTCCCACCTGAAATTCCTTCCGAAGGTGGTGTCGGAGTTTCACCTTAATCTGGTGTTGACTCTGCCAGTGTACTACCCCACTTATACCTCGGAGGCCGAGTACAGGTTCGTACTTTGGACCTGACATGAGTGCTCGCCTACTACAAAGAACGCACGGTGGAAGTTCGAGGAGAGGTTCGCCCGCTGTTTATCACCTACGCTGAAACCGCACCTGGCAGACCTGCAGCCAAGTGGACGATTGGGAGATGGATCACTTCCTGTGTTGATCTCTGCTATAGGTTGGCGGGTAGGGAGCCTCCCATAGGGCTAAGTGCTCATTCCACCTGCCATACCGGTACGCTGGTGGCTGCTTCTAGGCACGTCCCTATCCAGGAAATCTTCAGGGCTGCTACCTGGAAGTCAGCAAACACCTTCATTTCCCATTACCACACTGACCTCGAGTTACGCTGGGATGCTTGTTTCAGGGCCTCAGTTCTCCAGTCTCTGTTTCCTAAGTAGGGGGTGTGTGCCTTGCCTCCCTCCTCCCGGAGAACTGCTAGGAGTCTGCCAGAAAGTATGTCTAGAACAACACATCCACATCCCTACAAACACAGGTTACTCACCTGTAACAGTAGTTCTAAGAGTGGTATATGTTGTTCATCCACACTAACCCACCCGACCTCCCCGGCTTTGACGCACACCTCTGCTTCCAGTGGGTAAGATCTGGCGCCATGGGGCGGCAGCCGAGGGTTATACCACCTGAGTGGGTGGGAGGAGCCGGCTTGAAGATGTTCCGGCAGCTCTTAAAGGGGAAGGCGATCTGCCAGAAAGTGTGGATGAACAATATATACCACTCCTAGAACTAGTGATCTTACTTTGAGAGGATTCCTGCAGTAGGTTTTCACATATAGGTCTGTGCCTCCTATCGTCAGGATCGCACAGCAAACTTGTACCTAGCAAACATCGGCGGGGACCGTCCCCTGTCGTCAGGTGACAGACGTCAGTGTGATTATAAAAGGGGCGGTCCCTTGCCCGCCCTCCAGTTCTTTCCCACCGTCGCATGGTATCGTTCAACAAACGCGGTAGAACAGCTTTCAGTCACCTCCCTCTCAGATTCTCACCTTGGATGCCTCAAACTTGGGATGGGGAGCACATCTGCGTGGCCACCGAACTCAAGGCTCTAGGTCTTCCATGGAGGAGAACCTTCACATCAATATTCTGGAGATGAGAGTGGTGCTGTATGCTCTCAGGCCTTCCAGTCACTATTAACTCTGGGAACCCTTCTAATTAGATAGAAAACATGGCCACTGTCTGGTATCTAAACAAACAGAGAGGCACCTGGTCGCACCTCTATGCAGGAGGTGATGTGGGTGTGGTACTGGGTTATACAGCATGGCCTGTCCTTGACAGCAGTGCATGAGCCAGGTGTTCACAACATTCTGGTGAATAGTCTCAGCTGATCAGTAGCCAGGGCTCACGAGTGGTAACTAAAGCAGGCAGTAGTAAAAGACCTGTTTCTTCAATGAGGTCGGCCAGACCGAGATCTAGTTGCCTCCCCATCCAGCGCAAAACTACCCAGCTTTTGCTCACTCGTTCCCGGGCATGATGCTTTTTGGCGAGACACACTGTCTCTATCTTGGACAAGGAGATTTCTGTATGCTTTCCCTCCCTTTCCTATTCTGCAGAAGGTTCTGCTGAAACTATAAGCAGAGGGCTCACATGATCCTCATTACCCCCTGTGGCCTTGGCAGATAAAGTTCCTGTTGCTACAGCAGCTGGCGCTGGAACCCCCAGTACCTCGTCCTCTCTCTCACGACCTTCTGTCCCAGGAGTAGGGCACCCTGGTACATCCGAGCCTCAAATCTCTCCATTTTCATGCATGGCACCTGTGGACTTAGAGATTTCTCGCTACGGGGTCTCCTCGGGGGTTGCTTAGGTCTTAGTGGAGGCCAGGAAACTCTCCACTATATCCACTTATGCCATGAAGTGGAAGAGATTTTCTGTCTGGGCCTCAGCGAAAGGCCTAGATGCTTTTTCTTACTCAGCCTCTCAGGTTTCAGAGTACCTCTTGCATCCGTCAGAGTTGGGCCTCAGCTGTCTCTCTGCGTTTCAGCTTACTACTTCCCGGTGGAGGGTAAAACCTAGCACAGCTAGAGGTTTCCAAACTTTCTTGAAGGATCCTTCATATCAAACCTCCGGTCCGGAATCCTGTTCCCCCTGGGATCTCAACTTTATGTTAGAAAAGCTTACTTTGCCCCCCTTTGAACCAGCAGCAAGCTGTGATATGCATTTTTTAGCGTGGAAAATGCTCTTTTTAGTTGCTATCACTTCAGCTCGAAGAGTTTCAGAGCTTCAGACTCTAGTTTGTAGAGAGCCTTATTTCATTTTCCACAGAGACCGGGTGGTTCTGTGGACTAACTCTTCCTTTCTTCCAAAAGTGGTTTCGGAATTGACCCTTAACCAGACTGTTGAACTGCCAGTGTTCTTCTCAGAGCACTCCAACAGGGGGGAATATCTCCTGCACACCCTTGACATGCACAGGATTTTGAGGTATTATACCTCTAGGACTAAGGAGGTTCGAAAGTCACACCAGCTCTTTGTAGCCTTTGCCTCCCAGTGCCAGGGCAAGGCTATTATGAAACAGACTTTGTCTAGGTGGCTGGCTAATTGTATCCATTACGTTTACCAGAAATACGAGAATCCCCTTCCGGGTACAGTTAAGGGCCACTCCACCAGGAGTGTGACCACTTCCACCACCTTTTTCAGGAATGTATCCACTGCGGACATCTGTGCAGCGGCCACTTGGTCTTCCATCCATACCTTCACTAAACATTACAGTCTGGGTATTGCCTCTAGTCATAGGGCTGGTTTCAGCCTTGCAGTCCTGCAAGGTCTTCTGTCTTGAACAGACCTTTAGTTGGCAGACATTTTCCTCCTCTGGGAACCTTGTCTCCGACTCCTTTTCATTAGACTGCTTGGTATTCAGTCCATATGTGAAGACCTACTGCAGGAACCCTCTCAGTCACGATATATAGTAGTTACTTAGAACTTACTGTAATAGTAGATCTTGAGAGGCTCTTACAGTAGGTCTAGTTTCCAACCCACCTTTCCCTCAGCTCCTGCATTTTGTCTCTTTATTCCCTGCCCAGGACTCTGTCTCTTCCAGGACACAGGGTACCAGGAGTCTCACTCCTCTTTTCTTCTTCCTTTCTATAGGTCTCCGGTGGAAAAGAACTGGAGGGCGGGCGGGGGACTGCCCATTTTCTAGTCACACTGACGTCCGTCACCTGTCGACAGGGGGCGGTCCCCGCCGATGATTGCTAGCTACAAGTTTGCCGTGCAGTCCGGACGCCAGGGGGCGCAGTCCTATATGTGAAGACCTACTGTTACGGTAAGTTCTTACGTAACTGCTATTTTCAGGTGAATAACCTATGTATGCTGTTCTCACCTACTTAACGGTGATCTAGGCTCCCTGCAGTCACAATGGGAATGATTGACAGCTAAGCCAAGAGTGAACACTGGAGACAGTTTTGTTTCACAGGATAAACAGTGGCTTTTGTAAGGTCAGTCTTCTAATTAAGCAAGGTATGCAGCTGTGGCATCGGACTGGCACTGCTGAGAACTGGGAAGATATGGACAGCGAGTGGAATGGCAGAATGGAGTTTTACTGCACAGTAAGGTACAAACTCTGAATTATTTAAAACTTTGTCAGTGATTATTTGCCGATTCTCAGTCAAGCACAGCTCTGCTCGGCTTCTTTCTCTCTGCTTTTAAAAACTCCATTCTCCCACCTACTGTCTTACGATCGATACTACTACCACTGCACCTTTTAAAAACAGAGGAGCATTTCTGTAGTACAGTACAGCATAGGCACTCCGATTATCTGACCTCACGTTTATTCGAACCAATCGGATGTTCCCAGTTCAGATAAGTGGGGTTGGATTATACATTTAAAAAAATCCTACCAGCAAACAAAAGGAATGAGCCCACCTGGCCTTCAGACAAATCATAATACTCAGCACAACATATGTTTTTGTAAATTTTGACTGCCTGACTGTAGTTCCCAGTTACCCTGTAAGAAATTGCGTAAGTAGGGGTTTCAGAAACAACAAAAGATGTATTTGATTTGGTTGTAGAAAAATAGTTTACCTGTTTTCCGGATACTTCTATTTCAGGCGGTATGACAGAGAAGTTTTACGAATGCCCTATGTGTGGTCTAATCTGTGCAAACTGCCACATACTTCAGGAGCACATTGAGCTGCACTTACAAGAAAATAGCTTTGAAGAAGGTACTGCATAAGTATATATATATTTTTTGTGTGTGCTTACATCATTAACCTGTACTTAACCTCTCTGTAATCACTCTCTCTTTCTCCATTTCCTTAATGCATTTCTATGCTGTTTAAGTTTCCCTGTGTGCCTCATAGCAGCAGTGTTCTCCTGCTTCCCTGGATTGTGAAGCACTTTAGTGTAATGTTAGTGTGCTAGAGCCATATAAAATTGAATTTCTTTTCTTTCTAGGGATGTGGATATGTTGATCTAGCTTCAAGAGGGCTCTTTCAGTAGGTACTAACAGGTAGGACTAAGCCGCCAGGTGCTAGGACCACACAGAAAACTTTTAGCTAGCACTGTCTGGCGGGACCCCCAATCATGTGACCAATGTCAGCGTGCTGCTATATAAGGATCGGTCCCCACGCCCGCCTTCTAGTTCTTTCCTCCGCCAGCCAGCACACGGTGTACTCTGTCCAGTTCATGTATAAACCCCTCAGAAACCTTAGCAGCCATTTCATGCAGGCAACGCCGCCATCAAAGACAGCCCCAGAATCGATGTCAGAATAAATGTCTGGCCCTTCAGTAGGCGTGATGCCTGGCAAAATCCCACAGGGCCTCGGGAGCTGTTGCCTCCACCTCCCCACTACCTCCAGACTCACTGGACCCTCTCCCTTCTCTAGTGCGAGTCATAGAGGAACCGGAAGGAGGAAGATTTGCAAGACACCTACCGGAATGGGAGGCTATAACCATGGACTCATGGGAACTCCAGCTGGTGGCTCAAGGCTACATGATAGAATTCACAGAGAAACCCTTGGAAAATCTTCCAGGTCACTCATCTTACCCGCAAAGTCACATTCCCTTAATAAGAGAGGAAATAAGCTCCCTGTTAGCAAAAGCAACAATATAGTTCCCACAAAGCAGCAAGGGAAAAGGGTTCTATTAGCACTTCTTCCTGGTGTCCAAGAAGGCGGGCGATCTCAGACCCATTCTGGACCTGAGTTCCCTAAACCCTCTACGTGGAATACAAGAGGTTCCCGAATGTTGTCTCTGCCAAGCTTGATTCCTCTTACAGAAAGACCATTTGGCTATGTGTGTTAGACATGCAGGATGCCTACCTGCACATCCCAGTTTTTCTGCTGCACCACAGATTCCTCAGATTGTATTTTCTGGGAGAGCATTTTCAGTTCAAAGCTTTTCCTTCGACCTTCGCAGCACCCAGAGTGTTCATGAAATACCTAGCAGTGGTAGCAGCAGCCTTGCTTAGACAAGTGGTACAGGTTTTCCGTTGCCTCGATGATTGGCTTCTTTCGGTCCCGCTGAAGACAGTTTGGCCAGTTCCTGGCCATTAGTCTGGACTTTTCCAGAAAGTGGGCATTACTGTCAACCATTCCAAATCCCACCTTTTCCTACACAACAACTCCAGTTTATTCGGTGTTGGATATGGTCCAGGGCAAAATTTTCCTGTGACTAGACAGGATGGAAACCCTGCACAAACAGGCGCGCTTTGTGGCCTCACAGAGAAGGATGTTGGCCAGGACGATTCTTCCTTCTAGGTCCTCATGGCTGCAATCCCTATGGTCTCCCAGCCAGATTTCATATTAGAATCAAGCAATGGACCTCAGGGTACAATAGAACCAGAGATACGACGATCTAAAACCACGAGAACTTGGTCTCGACCTGATGGCTCGGGATCTGTTGTGGTGGCAGGACCCAGACAACCTCCTTCAAGGTGTTCCATTCCATACGAACCCTCCCTCCCAGATCCTAATGACAGACACCTCCAGATCGGGATGGGGAGCCCACCTGGGTACTCATAGGACTCAGGGCTCTTGGTGCGACAGTGAATTCCCTTGCCACATCAATGTGTTGGGAGATAAGGATGGTACTGAATGCTTTATAAGCTTTCTGGCATTTAATACAGCTGGGCAGCTTACGATCCAGACAACCAACATGTGCGTCGTCTGGTACACCAACAAACAGGGCAGAACACGCTCATGTCCCCTCTGCCACGAAACGATGAGAGTATGGAACTGGGCAGTCAGTCACAGCCTTCTTCTGACAGCAGTTCATGTTCTGGTATTCAAATAGTCCCATGGACACGCTCAGTCGCACTCAAGCCAGAGCCCATGAGTAGGAGCTGAGACAGTCAGTGGTAGACAACATCTTTGAAAGATGGGGAAGACCAGACCTAGATCTGTTCATGTCCCCATCCAACATAAAACTACCGGCTTTTTGCTCGCACGCTCTAGGGCATGGTATTTTCTGGCAAGACGCGCTGTCTCTCTGTTGGAAGGAGAGGTTCATGTATGCCTTCCCTCCACTTCCACTGATGCAGAGAGTTTTTCTGAAACTTCAGGCAGAAGTAGCATGAATGATTTTGATCACTCCCTTCTGGCCCAGGCAAATTTGGTTCTCTGTGCTACAGCAGCTGTCAGTGGACCCTCCAGTTCCACTACCAATCTGCCAAGATCTATTGACACAGAAACAGGGAATCCTGTTCCATCCAGGCCTGCGATCCCTTCACCTTCATGTGTGGCACCTCCTGACATAGCTGCTGCCCGCTTTGGGGTCTCCCCTAGGGTGACACAAATCCTAGTGGAGGCCAGGAAGCCATCCACTAGGGCCACATATTCTGTGAAATGGAAGAGATTTCCAATATGGGCCATGTCTAAGGAGTTGGAACCTTTTTCCTGCCTGGTTCCTCAGGTCCTAGACTACCTTCTGTACCTCTGTGACCTGGGACATTGTTATTCGACACTAAAGGTCTGTTTCTCTGCTATTTCTGCCTACTACATCCCTTTCGGTGGAAAAACTTTGGTTCAGCTGGAAGTATCCAAGACTTTTTGAGGGGATCCTTCATTTGAAACCCTGGTTAGAGCCCTGCTCCTTGCTGGGATCTGAATTTCATTTTGTAGAAACTCATGCTGCCCCATTCGAACCAGCTGCAAGTTGTGACATACGCGCTACCTTCTGAAAGCATTCTTTTGTTTGCCATCACTCAGCTAGAAGGATTTCCATGCTTCAGCCCCTGGTGTGTAAGGAGCCTTATTGATTTTTCACAGAGACTGGGTGGCTCTGCATACAAATCCTAAGTTTCTGCCTAAGGTGGTTTCAAAATCTACCTTTAATTCAGTCTCTTCAGTTGCCAGTGTATTACCCTGAGCATTCTAATCTGGATGAAGCAATTCTGCACACGCTGGATATACATAGAATTCTTCATTATTACATGAACAGGACGAAGCCAGTCTATAAAACTGATCGGTTGTTTGTTTCCTTTGCACCCAAAAGAGAGGGCGCTGTGGTTTCAAAACAGTGTATGTCCAAATGGTTGGCAAACTGTATCACCTTTTTGTTTACTGGCTCATGAGCCAGTATAGTGTTATGCTTGTGCAACTGTGTTAGTTTGGTTTTGCCGTCGCACTCCTCTTATTCCAGAGGAATTACCACCCTGTAGGGTGATGGCAAGGAACCTCAAGAGGGTTCCACCTCTAGAGGTGCAATGGGATGGTTCCCATGGCAAAGGTACCTTAGGAATCCCCTAAGGAGAGAGTGCTGCCACTGGAGGAGGAAGGAGGATGATGGGCAAAGAAAAAATGCTTCACGGTGAGGCTTAGAGGAACTGCTTATATAGCTCAGGAAGTGGGAGTGGCTGGCTGCTTGGCCACCGAACTACAGGTAAGCCTTTCATTTCACTGGCCTACACAGCCAGTGTAGTGTTATGCTTGTGCAACTGTGTTAGTTTGTTTTTGGTCATTCGCACTCTCTATTCCAGAGGAATTACCACCCTGTAGGGGTACGAAGGCAAGGAACCCTCAGAGAGGGTTCCATCCCTAGAGGTGCAACGGGATGGTTCCCGTGGCTAAAGGCACCTTAGGAATCCCCCCAAAAATGTAGTATCATCCCCAAAAAGAAGGCTACATGAAGCATATGAGCAAGTAGTAACTGTGACATAGTAGTAGTAACTGTAACGTAGTAGCAGAGAAGTATAGGCAGTTTGATAATGCAGTGAGATGCGCAGTTGTCGTAATGACTGCCCAGGTTCATGAAGGCGTGATACTTCTGGTTTGCTTTGAGAGTAGGGGATCCCTAAGGAGAGAGGAATGGCAGGACATCCTCCACCTCCATCCAACAACGGAACCTACCTAAGAAACTAGGGGAAACAACTAAGCTAAGTGTTATGACCTGAGACAATGGAGGAGAGAAAAAAAAAAAATCTATGAGGAGGAAATCTCTGGGGATCCAAGGCCTAGGTCGCCTTCCCTCCAGGCTTGGGATAGTATATTTAGTGACGGCTCTGCAGCTGCATTTTGGAAAACCCAATTAAAGGGAGGTGGAAAATATTCCAATTTGGAGGAAGGCTCTCACTCAAACCCTCTAGCGGGAATTTCGTGGAAGGTTGCGAGAAAATGCTGCAACAATACATGCATCCAAGGTGCAGGAGGAGAGCATTAAAAAGTCCAGTGCCACCTTCGCCTCAGTGACAGCCATGCAGAGGGGCCCCAAGGGCTGCAGTAAGCAGAAAAAGAAGCTTTTTCAGTCTGCCTCCACTCCTGTGGCCAAACCAGCCTAGCCTCAAGCTGGGTAGCAGGCTCAGTCCTGGCGACCTCGGCCGAAGTCAGTGCCCTCAGTCATCTGCAAGCCTGGAGGAAGAGCTCCCAGTGGCTCTTCAGCCAGGCCTTCCTCCACCTCCAAGCCTGCCCAGTGATAGGAAGAGGGATACCTCCCTCATGCCCGTCACACCTCACCTGGGTCCTCCCATGGGGGTCAGCTCCGCCACTTCCTTTCCACCTTTTTTTTTTTTTTTTTTTTTTGGTAAATTTTGTTTCACTGCAGTTGCCAGTGGTGGAGCATCTCTCAGGCAGGGCCCGCCAGCCGATCTTCTACTTCCCGGCTGAGTAATCGGATGCTGGGTCCCCTTTTCCGCGAGCCCCATACCGTGAGGCGGGACCATGGAGAGTCAAGTCAGGGTCAGGGCCGCATTGGGCGGTAAGATTGGCCCTGGAGTGTCCGAGTTGCCTCCCCACCAACTGGGGTTTTTCCACCATTGTGGTTGTTGCTCCCGAGATGCCAGACATGCAGTGATGTCTACGCAAGGGGCGTGCCCTTGCTGATGTATGTTGGACCTCTTCCGAAAGCAACACGCTGCCTGCGGTACCCCCGGTCTCCACCGGGAGTCACCGCCCACCCCAGGAGAGGAGCGCAGTCCTCCGAATGCTCAATCCTCTCCTCCCCCTGCTGTCCCCCGGCAACCAGCGTCTGTCTTCGAACCCTGGTCGCCAGTATGGCGCAAGGCGTGGCAACCAGTGCCTCAACCTTCAGCGCCACCTGGCCGGCTACTTCCTTTCCACCTTGTTCCCTCAGACAGGTGGGTTCTCAAGGTGGTTGGTCCATGTCTGCCTCTGGAATTCGAGCAGTACCCTCCTTGCCAAACCCACGCCCCACAGGAGGACTTGGAATCTGTGAGCTCTTCGGGACGACATTGCCCAGGTCCTCTGCAACAAGGTTGTAGTTCCTGTCATGGATCCTCTGGAACAGCCAGGGTTTGTCTCTAGGTACTTCCAGGTGCCAAAACGGATGGGGGGCTAGCACCTATTCTAGATCTGCCTGACTTGAACAAGTTTCTCACGTTGCGCATCTTCAGGATGGTCACTGTCTCTCAGATCATTCCATCTCTGGAGCAAAACATATGGTTCTGCTCCCTGATCTTGAGAACGCGGTCTTTCACATCCCAATCCATCCATCTCACAGAAGATTCCTCCACTTCTGAGCAGAGGGAGCCTCTACAAGTTCCAGGCCATGCCATTCAGCCTGTCCTCAGCCCCCAGGGTCTTCACGAAGTGCACGCAGTTGTTGCAGCTTACCTGAGGCACTGAGGAGTCTGGATTTACCCCTGCCCAGACAACTGGTTGATTGCAGGTTCACCTAGGCAGGAGGTTAAGCAGTCTAGAGACCTAGCTATTATCCTCCCCAGTATCCCCTGTCTTCTCTAGGAGAGATAAAGTCTGGGTCACCAATAACATAGAAACATAGACTTTGACGGCAGATAAGGACCACTTGGCCCACCCAGTCTGCCCATTTCCCTACCTATTGAATAAGCTGCAGATTCTGGTTAACCAACAGCCTACTTCCTGCAACCCCCCACTATAATTGCCTTATGTCTGTCCCATGCATGTTTGAATTCCCCCACTGTTTTAGACCCCACAACCTCTCCAGGAAGGCGGTTCCATGCGCCCACCACTCTCTCCGTGAAAATAATTTCCTCTATTACCCTGAGCCGTCCCCACCAACTTTAAATTGTGCCCTTGTTCTTACACATCTTTTTTCTGAAAGACGCTACCCTCCTGGACTTTGTTGATTCCTTGAGGTACTTAAAAGTTTTATCATGTCCCCTTGTTCCTCCTTTCATCAAGGGTACATATTAAGCTCTCTCAGTCTCTCTTCATATGGTTTCTGATATAGACCTTCACCATTTTAGTTGCTCCTCTGGACTGCTTCCATCCTGTCTATGTCCTTGCGTAGATGAGGTCTCCAAAACTGCACACAGTACTCCAGATGGGGTCTCACCAACTGTCTGTATAGAGGGATAACCACTTCTCTTTTTCTACTTGTGATGCCCCTCCCTATGCATCCCAGTATCCCCCTGGCTCTCCTTACTGACTTCTCACATTGCTTACCCACCTTTAGGTCATCTGATATGACTACACCCAGATCTCTTTCCATTATTGTTGTCCTTAGTACCTCCCCTGCTATTGTGTACTCTTCTCCTGGATTTTTATTTTCCAGGTGCATTACTTTGCACTTCTTTGTAGTGAATCTAAGTTGCCATGTCTGACCATTCCTCCAACCTTGCCAAGTCCCTTCTCATCCTTTCTACCCCCGTGATATCAACTCTGTTACAGATCTTTGTGTAATCTGCAAAGAGGCATACCCTTCCTTCCAGACCCTCTGCAATGTCACCTATAAAGAGCGTTAAAGAGGACTGGACCCAGTACTGAGCCCTGAGGTACTCCACTAGTAACCCCCTTCCTTCAGAATGTGTTTCATTCATTATTACTTCTGTGTCCTGTTGTGCAGCCAGTTTGCTACCCAGGCTACCACCCGGGACCCACTCCCAGGCTGGCTAACTTGATTATTAATCTTTTAGTGTGGACTGTGTCAAATGCCTTGCTAAAGTCTAGGTAGGCCATATCCACAGCCTCTCCTGGTCTATTACTTTGGTCACCCAGTCAAAGAAATCGATTAGATTCATCTGACATGACCTTCCTGCTGTGAATCCATGCTGCTTTGGGTCCTGTACCCCGCTGGCCTCTAGCTACTCAACAATTCTTTCTTTCAGAAGTGCTTCCATCATTTTCCCCACCGCTGAGGTCAGACTAACAGGTCTGTAGTTTTCTGCTTCTGCCTTGCTCCCACTTTTGTGAAGGGGAATCAGATCTGCCCTCCTCCAGTCCTCAGGTACCACCCCACCTTCCCATGATTTGTTAAAAAGTGTGGTTAGTGGTGTCACTAGGTCCTCCCTTAACTCTTTTAGGATTCTAGGGTGAATCCCGTCAGGCCCCATTGCTTTGTCCACCTTGAGTTTTAGGAGTTCTTTCAGTACTCTTTCTTCTGTAAATGAACTGGCGTCAACCCCACTATCCAGAGTGCTTCTACTGTTTGGTTTAGGTAACTCCTCCTCTTCTTCTTTTGTGAATACTGAGCAAAAGTATTCATTCAGTATCTCTGCCTTTTCACTGTCTCCCTCTGCCCACCTCCCTCTCCTTTATTAATCTTCACTATCCTCCCTTAACCTTTCTATGCTCCTAATGTACCTATAAAGGTTTTATCCCCTTCTTAACTGAGTTGGCTATCTTTTCCTTGGTTTGGGCCTTTGCTTTTCTGACTGCCTTCCCCACTTCTTTCTGCTTTAATTGATGCAGTTCCCTGTCATGCTCCGTCTGTGATTCCTTATACTTTTTGAATGCAGCCTCTTTCTCCTTAACCTTCCTGACACCTCTTTTGAGAACCATAGTGGTTTTTTATTCCGCTTTGTTTTCTTTATTTGTTTCACACAAAGGCTTGTTGCCTCCATGATGGCAGTTTTGATTTTTCTCCATTTTTCTTCCACCCCTCCTTTCTGGCCATTTGCTAATGCATTCCTCAGGTATTCACCCATTATGCAAAAGTCAGCCCATCTGAAGTCCAGTATCCTTGTCTTTGTATGGCTTGTCTTCATGGTTGTGTTTATTTTGAAGCACACTGTGCAGTGGTCGCTTGTTCCCAGATGTCTACTGACTTCTAAATTTGTGATCCTCTCTCCATTTGAGAGTAGCAGGTCTAATATTGCTCCCTCCCGAGTGGGTTCCACCACTAGCTGTCTAAGGCATGCCCCGTGTAGGGCATCGAGAATAACCCTGCTCTTGGATGTGGCTGCAGTCCATGTCGCCCAGTTAACATCTGGCATATTCAGGTACCCCATCAACAGTACCTCCCCTTTTTCAGCCATTTTGAGAATGCCCTCTGTCATTTTCCTGTCCATTTCCTCCCCATGAGCCGGGGGTCTGTATACAACCCCTGTGCGGATTGTGGTGCCATTCCCTGTCTCCAAGGTGACCCAGAGTTTCTCTTGTCCTCCCCCTTTACTTTTTAGTTCTGTAGCTTTGATCCCTTCCCTTATGTAGAGAGCTACTCCACCTCCTCTTTTACTCTCTCTGTCCCTTCTGAGATTGTGTACCCTGGTATGTTGACAACCCAGTCATGGTTCTCCGTGTACCATGTTTCTGTGACTGCCACAATATCCAAGTGTTCCTCTTCCATCAGGGCTACTAGCTCTGGAAGCTTGTTTCCAAGGCTACGGGCATTGGTACTCATTGCCCTCCATTTATTGTTGGCTTTATCCTTTTTTACCCCATCCCTGCTCTTATTGTCCTTGTCCATTTTTCCATTTACCCCTGTCCTGCCCTCTGTCAAGCTCTGTACCTCAGTGTTTACCCTACTACCTGCCATGTTTTGTGGGGGGAGGCTTGAACTTTCCTGTTTCCTATCAACACCTCCTCCCTTGGCTAGTTTAAAAGCTTGCCAAGGAAGCCTTTAAACCTGTCACCAAGGAGCATGTTTCCCTTCCTGGACAGATGCAGACCATCATGCCAGTATATACCTTCATCTCTCTGGTGGACCCCCAGTCCCCAATGAATCCAAAGCCATGTGCTCTGCACCAGTTTTGCAACCATTCATTAAACTGCATGGTGTGCAGTACCACTAGCCTCACCCTGCCATAGAACTGGCAGCACCTCTGAGAAGGTTACCGTGCTTGCTACTTGTCTGAAGCCCTCCCCAGCTCCACAAATTCATCCTGCACTGCACTGATCTCATGCCTAGCTAGGTCATTTGTCCCAGGTGGACAACGATATCTAGTTTCCTCTCCTGTGATGCTGCTTCTGCAATCCTGAGGATTTGCTTCCTGTCCCTCCAAGCCATGGCACCAGGCAGGCACCTTATTTCCCTCACCTCTCCCTTCCCCAGGTCTACACCCCTAACAGTTGAGTCCCCTATCAGAAGCTGTTTCTTTCCCCTGTGGTGTCCCTTGCCACTCTTTTGTGGGTCTCCCTTGTAGATGTCCCCAGCATTCTTCTTGGTCTCCAATGAGGGTGTCATCATAGAGGAACCTTGATTTGCCAGACTGACATATGATTTGTGTAGAGGTGCAACTCAGTGGCTACGCTCTGTTCCACCACCCTCACCCTCCCAGAACCTACTGTGGTCCATCTGCTCTTCACATGACGCTTCTGAGGCAGTGGTTGTGGAACTGGTGCTCTTTGGGTGGGGAGGCCTCCTTAGTCCTTGCCAGTTCAGCCTGGAGGTGGGCAACCTCCTCCCTCAGAGCTGACAGTTGCCTGCAAATAGGGCAGCAACACAGGTTCCATAATGTCTCCCGGAAAATTGCTGCCCCACAGCTAGTGCATTGCACCACTCCCCACATGTCCCTCTTCCTTATAATATACAATGAATAATATATAATTTTTTTTGTGTGTGTGTGTGTACTTACCCTTGATGCACTGTGCTGGGTAATTAAGAATATGACAGTTCTGCCCCAAGACCTGTTGAGGAAGTGATGTCAGAACCTTGGCTATAAAGGAAATGCGCGCCTGGGGTGGGCGGGATGAGGGGAAGGATGGGTAGGTAGGCCACAACCACTGGTGACTGTTATAAACAATCAAATACACGACTGCTCCACCACCCTAGTGAGTACTGCCCTTTATAGTAAGTCAACCAACACCACAATTTACTAGACCACTGCTCCTACACAAACCACTCTACTGAGTCCAGGGATAAAAACGAACTCACTGTTCAGCCAGCAGGACACTTCTGAAATATTGCACAAATATCCTTCCAAATCCTATGTGTCTAGCACAGAAATCAAGCATCTTCAGTTGTATTTCACCCCCTCTAGTTATAAAATTACTGCACTTTAATGGAATCCTGCAATTCTTAATGTCAATAAGAAAATAATGAAACTTTCTGTAGAAAGCGTAGCTTACCTTCCTAACTAGTCCCCAACAATATTATGTTTTACTAGGTTCCCAGTTCCTCAAATGCATTCTAGTTTGTTCTCTGCAGTATAGCAAGTTTCTCAGCTTCCAACAGGAGCAGGCAAGTCTTTTCTGACTGGCTTCTGTCTGTGTAGTTTGCCTAAGACAGCACAGTGATAAAAGCCCCACCCAGAATCAGTTGATTGACTAGTGACACCTGTGATGTAAGCAGGCCTTTCAATGAAGACAATTTGCTATGTCTGCTTCTAATACACACACAAACCCTTTATCTGAAACCAGGAATAAACTCACTGCTTAGCCAGTAGGACACTTCTAAAATATTGCACAAATATCCTTCCAAACCCTATGTGTCTAGCACAGAAATCAAGCAACTTCAGTTGTATCTCACCCCCTCTGGTTATAAAATTACTACACTTTAATGGAATCCTGCAATTCTTAATGCCAATAAGAAAATAATGAAACTTTCTGTAGAAAGCGTAGCTTACCTTCCTAACTAGTCCCCAACAATATTATGTTTTACCAGGTTCCCAGTTCCTCAAATGCGTTCTAGTTTGTTCTCTGCAGTATAGCAAGTTTCTCTGCTTCCAACAGGAGCAGGCAAGTCTTTTCTGATAATAGTCTGTGGTCCCACCTCGTTAGGTGTATTGGAAACAGACCTGACCTTCAGAAGCACATGTATAGTGTGTCATATCGGAGGGTTTTTAATGGTTGCTAGCAAGGTGGGAGTGATACGCTCATATGGCAGGGTAAAAAGGCGCACTGGGAACTCCATGTCTGTCTCCAAGTCCAGCCAACCCTAGTCCATGTTTTGTTTTGCCCAGGTGATCACTGGAGACAGTTGTGCTGCCAGGTAGTACAGGCACGTGTCCGGTATTGCTAACCCCACCCCCTTCCCTTGGGAGTATCAGCGTCTTCATCTGGATTTGGTGTCTGTGGCCATTCCATATAAAATTCAATTAAGGACTTTTGAGCCTTTTTCAGAATGAATCTGAGATTTGCACCCAAATTGCTTGGAAGCAGAAGAGGTACCAAGGTAGGACATTCATCTTAAGAGTAGCCACCGGCTGGTCACACCTAATAGGAGGAGGGCGTTATAGGTTTGAAAGGGTGGGGCTGCTTAGCTTGTGTGGCTGGGTGGGTGAAGAGGGTGAAAACGACTTCCTGGACACTCAGTGGGAGAATGTTGTTTGTCTTGGTGGGGGGTGAGGGTGGTACACATGACAGTGCTGGGCAACTGATCACCAGTATTTGTATTGATCAGGGGACCAGCAACTTGATGGACATAGGACCACATATATAAGTAGTGCTGGAGGCAGTGGCAGGACTCTGACTCTCTCTCTCTCTATATATATATATATATATATATTATATATGTATCTATGTGTGTGTGTATATATATATATAGATATACTGTACGAAAAAAATTCAGTTAATGCATCAGTTAGAGTTAAGGTGACAAAACTAGGGAAATGAGGCGTTCTAGGATCGTGGATATGTTGTTCTGTCCACACTTGTTGCAGATCTGCCTTCCCTTTAAGATAGTTGGAGCGTCTTCAAGCTGGCTTCTCCCACCCACCTGGGTGGTATAACCCTCGCTCCGCCCCATGACGCAGATCTTCCTTTCCACTGGAAGGTTCAGGTTCCTCCCTAAGCACCCCATGTGTAGTAGGCCCTGACTCTTGAATCTTCAGATTTACTTCCAGAACTTACTTTAAAACTCATTTGAGTTTCATCTTCTACCTCTTCCCGTGCTACGCGATGGAAGAAAAAATCGGTTGCTGGATTTAGCAGTGCCCTTGTGGGCAGAAAATGTCTCGCACCAACCCTCACGCTGTGTGCGTTTACTGCCTGGGACACGACCATGATCTGCAGGCCTGCAATCACTGTCGATCCTTTTCTCTGTCGGTTCAGGAAGACCATGCTGCCTGACTTCAGCTAGGGCAACTGGAAAAGCATTACCCGCTGGTTAAATCTAAGGATGCCCATTGGGTGGTCACCGCGGCTGTGGGGTCCGCTAAGCAACTGGAACAGCTCAAGGTCTTTAAGGAGGAGGCGGCCCAGTCCGCAGCGGGCCCCTCTTCGGCTTCGGCCTTCATTCCACTCCAACTGGGATCCTTCCTTTCGGCTTCCTTCAGGGAGTTGTGCCAGTCTCTCTCGACCAAGGGAGAGGGCTCTTTTGAGTTGCATGTTTTGCACTCCCACAGGAAGGAGTCGAAGAAGGAAAAGTCACAGCATTGACACTCTTGGGACCGGAAGTGGTCCTGTTCACAGGAAACTTCTGTTTCGACTTTGGTTGAAGTCACGGCCGAGGCCACTGGTTTCATGGTGCCCCCCCGTCCGACCAGTTGGCCGAGACGCCTGTCGAGCCGGCAGAGATTTTTCTCAAGCCGATCGGCGGGTTGTCGCCCAATCCGGCCGACAATTCTTTATTTAGGACTCCGGCCCTTCCGACGCCCTCGGATGGGTCGGCTCAGCCCGCTGGGTCGGACCCGCCTGTAGAGGAGCCTGACCCAGAGCCACGGGTTTCCCCGACTCCTTCAGAGGTCCCCCGCCGGCCCCGCCAACGGCTGAGGTTTCAGTCTCGTTCCTCTACCTTGGTGTCGGACAAGACTCATCGTCACCGGCAATCTCTATCCCGACACCATGGTAAGCGGCATCGCCGCCATTCGTCTTCGTCCTCCTTGGATGAGGAGAGGCTCCAGCGCAAGTTGCATCTGTGCTACGAAGACTTGATGTAGCAACAGTTAGTCCTGACCGGATTGAAACCGATTCCGGCTTCTACCCCGGCCATTAAGTGGCTTGCGACCAACACTAGCCACCATCACCTCCATGGAGGTGCCGGCTAAGGCCTCGTTGGCTGAGCTGAAGCCAGCTACTCCTCTGATCCGGGTGGAGCCACCACCCAAGCAACCTAAGTCTGGGGCTTCAACCAAGGAATCTCGGTCGGCTGAAGGTTTGCTCCATCGGTTGTTGGTCACCCTTACTCCTGACCACCCAAGGCAGGTTGAGGGTGACACAGGTGGTCGCCTGCTTTTTGAGGACTCCTCGGACACTGAAGACTCCTCGCTGCTCTCCCATCCCATCGCGTTGAGTCTGCTGGGGTCTTTCAGTCGACGAGGGCCCCACGTTGATGGACATTTGTTGGCTCATTTCCGAATCCAAGGGAATGGAATTGAGCCCATTCAGAAATGGGCCAAATATCCTTACAGAGATTCTGGACAAAGGGATAGTCCGATGGAGGCCTTTCCGTGACCGAGGCTATTGTGGGCCCAGCCTTGGATCTGTGGCAGTGTCCTGCATCTTGCCCTGCACCTTCTGCATGGATGGCCCGCAAGTTTGCAGTCCCTATGGCTTCCCTGTCAGGGTTCTTGGAGCACCCCTCGGCGGTGGGGTTGATGGCAGACTCCATCTTCCGGCACTCAGGCAATAAAGGGGATGTGGACAGACCCCCGGACAAGGAATCCAAGCTGTTGGATCACTCTGGGGAAAAAGGTCTACGCAGCTTCCTCTCTCGGCCTCTGCCAGGCCAGCTCGACCGTGATCATGGCACATTTTTCACATGCCCTCTTGGGCTCCCTGAACGAGGTGATTCCTCATCTCCTGGCAGACCTCCACGCCATGGGCAAGCAGGTCCGGGACCAAGGTAGGGCAGTGGTGAAGCAACAGCTCTAGACATTGATGACTCTTGAGACTGTTTGGTTGCGGCCACAGTGGCCATGCACCGCAGGGCTGGGTTGTGCATCTCAAACTTTACCGCTGATACGCTAACACAAACTGGCAGATGTCCCTTCTTGGGCACCGACCTGTGTGGGACCGGCGTGGAGGACCACCTCCAATGTATTGAGAAGTCCAATGCCACCTTGGACTCCACCACATCTGCTCAGAGGGACAAGGGCTCCAAGCGTCAGAACCGCAAGCCCTTTCGTTCATCCATTCCTGCGGCCAGACCGACCCAGCAGTAGTGGGGCCAGCAGGCTCAGACTTGGCAACCTCGGGCCAGATCTGTAGCCTCTTCATTCAGGAAGCCCGGAGGGAAGGGTCCCGGCGGCCCCTCCACCGGGTCTTCCTGCTCCAAGCCTGCTTAGTGACAGGTTGGGGTTGCCTCCCCCATCACACCTCCCCTGGGACCTCCCGTAGGGGGGCCGGCTCAGCCACGTCCTTTCCACCTGGTCCACTGTCACCACGGATCATTGGATTTTGGAAGTGGTCGGTCAAGGCCTGCCTCTGGAATTTGAACAGGCCCCTCTGTTATCGAGCCCGTGCTCATGGCAGGATCCAGTGTCCGCAGCCACTCAGTCGGCTCTCCAAGATGACATAGCTCAGCTGCTCGGCAAGGAGGAGTGGTGCAGAGTAATGGACCCTCCTTCAGACCCAGGGTTGGTTACCAGGTACATCCTGGTGCCAAAACAGACGGGGGCTGGCGCCCCATTCTAGATCTGCATGACCTGAACAAGTTCCTCAGGTCCCGCACTTTCCAGATGGTAACTCTGGCTCAGATCATACCATCCCTGGAGCAGGACATGTGACTCTGCTTCCTAGATCTCCAGGACATGTTCTTTCACATCCCAATCCGTCCGTCCCACTGACGGTTCCTTTGCTTCCAAGCCAAGAGAATCCTCTTTGAGTTCCTAGCCATGCCCTTCGGCCTGCCAGGTTTACCCTTACCTGGACGACTGGCTGATAGCAGGTCCCTCCAGGCTGGAGATGGAGCGGTCCAGGGATCTGGCCCTCCAGGCTTGCTTCGACCTTGACCTCCTGATCAATGAGGTGAGTCGGAACTCGTGCCCTCACAGGTGATTCAGTTCATCGGGACAGAGTGGAGATTCTCTCCTCCTTTGCCCAGTCATTTCTGGTTGGGCAGTTGCACCCTGCCCGGGACTTGCTGCATCTTCTGAGCTACATGGCTGCCTGCACCAGCATGGTCCAATGGGCCCACTGTCTTATGCATTCCCTCCAGTGGGAACTGGCCAACCAGTGGTCTCAACGCGCGCTGGTCTCTGTGACCCAGAGATGGGAGATGGCCTCAGTGGTGGCTCGTCTCAGCTCATCTGCAGGAAGGGATCCCGTTGTCCTTCGAGCTGCGGTCATCCTGATGACCGACACCTCTCTGGTGGGTTGGAATGCTCATCTGAGGGAGCCACAGGCCCATGGGCTCTGGTCCCTCAGGAGTCATGATATCACATCAACCTGCTGGAGCCTGAGCAGTTCGGCTAGCCCTAGCCGTGTTCGCTCCATTGATTCTGGGTCAAGTGGTCTGGGTCCAGACAGACAATACCATGACCATGTACTATCTCAACAAGCAGGGCGGGACGCACTCCTTGCCTTTGTGCAAGGAAGCTCTCCATAAATGGTCTCTTGTGCTCAGCTTGAGGCAGATCTCCTAGCCATTCATGTGGCAGGAGCCTCGAATTAGCTGGCCGATGCCCTCAGCCAGTTGGGTGAGGCATCTTACAAGTGGTCTCTCCACCAGGAGGTAGTGCAGGCTCTGTTCTCCCACTGGGTCTCCCCGCAGGTGAACCTGTTCGCCTCCAGGGAGAACGTGAAGCTGAGGCTGTACCATGCCCACCCCCCCTCAGCAGGGCTCACTGCAGGGGGATGCCTTCTATTCTATAGGCTGTGGACCCCAGTCATCTTTAACGCTTTCCCTCCTCTCCCCTTGATTCACAAAGTGCCCATCAAGGTCAGGAGGGACAAGGTGCAGGTGATCCTGGTAGCCCCAGACTGGCCACACCAGTTCTGGTATCCAGATGATCTCAGCCTCAGCTTCAGCCTCCCAGGCGGCTTCCAGCACACCCAGACCTGATCTCCATCAATCAGGGAAGGTTCTTATCCGGACCTTCAGTCCCTGCACCTGACAGCCTGGTTCCTGAGTGGCTAGAGTTCCAGGCCTTGTATCTCAGGACAGAAGGTTTAACCCATCGTCCTGTCCAGTGGCTAGCATTTTGGACTATCTCTTGTCCCTCTCCCAACAGAGACTTCAGTCGGCGACCCTGAGCACCTGGCTTACTGGGTGCGGGCCGGTCAGCAGTCAGAGGCACAGGAGAAAGTGGTCTGGCGCTTCTTCAAAGGCCTAGATCACATATCCCCTCCAGTGCGTGAACCTCCACCTCCGTGGGATCTACTGCTGGTTTTGGCAAATCTCATGGGCAAGCCATTCGAACCGATGCCCAAGTGTGACATCTCACATTTATCGTGGAAGACCGCCTTCTTGGTGGCTATCACATCAGCCAGAAGGACTGGGGAGTTACAGGCACTCTCTATTGAGTCTCCTTACCTGGTCTTCCACAGGGACAAGGTTGTCCTATGCCACCACCCGAAATTCCATCCAAAGGTGGTGTTGGAGTTTCATCTTAACCAGGCAATTACTCTGCCGGTGTTTTACCCCGGTTACACCTCGGAGGCCGAGTACAGGCTCCATACCTTGAACCTGAGACGAACGCTTGCCTCCTACAAAGAGCGTACGGCGGATGTTCGGGGAGAGGTTCACCAGCTGTTTGTCACCTACTCTGAAGTTGCACCTGGCAGACCTGCAGCCAAGTGGACAATTGGCAGGTGGAGCACTTCCTGCATTGATCTCTGCTATAGGCTGGCGGGTAGGGAGCCTTCCGTAGGGCTTAAGGCTCATTCCACCCACCATAGCACAGCATCAGTGGCTGCTTCTAGGGACGTCCCTATCCAAGAAATCTTTGCAGGGCTGCTACCTGGAAGTCAGAAAACACCCTTCATTTCCCATTACCACATCAACCTTGAGTCACGCCGGGATGCTGGTTTTGGTACCTCAGTTCTCCAGTCCATGTTCCCTAAATAGGGGGTGTGCGTCTTGCCTTCCTCCTCCCAAAGAACTGCTAGGAGTCTGCCAAGAAGTGTGGATAGAGCAACATATCTGTGTTACTCACCTGTAACAGTAGATCTTACTTCGACAGGGCTCTTGCAGTAGTAATTACATATAGGACTGAAGCCAGCAGGTGTCAGGACCCCTCGGAAACATTTCTAGCTAGCAGTCTCTGGCGGGGGACTGCCCCACGTCAGGTGACCGACATTATGTGACATCAGTATAAAGGGGCAGTCCCCTGCACCCACCTTCCAGTTCTTTCCCGCTTGGTTGGCTTATTGTCAGCGCCTCACCAGTAAGCTCAACGCTTGTCAGCCTGTATTCGGTAGTTCTGCTGTCGTTTTTTCTCGATTTATTAAATAAATAGTCTAATTTTCTGTGGTGTGTATTAGTCCCCCGCCCGAGAATAAGAATAAGTGCGATCTGTGTGCCCGACTCCGCATAGGGACGGCCATTCCCAGTGTCTCTCTGTCTGTCCCAGATCATCAGGTGGAGAAGTGCTAGCATTGCCTGAAATTCAACGCCGCACCCGCAGACGGAGGCAGCAGTCCCTGGAGGCCCACATCCTAAAAGAAAATGACCTCCGTGGAGGAGGAGGAGTTGAAAAGCTCGTCAGGCTTCTACTTCCCGAAGGCCATTGTAAGAAGGACAAGGACCGGGGCTCTCTTCCACTGCAACCCGGCTGGAGTCACCGTGTTGCAGGACGACGCTCGCTCCACGGCGTCGTGTGGAGAGGCTTCAAGACAGTGTCGGCCCGCCCGTCTGGCTCGGGCTCGGGCCCTTCGGGCGCCTCCGGGCTTTTGGAGGCCGCCACTCCCAGTAAGGCCGCCACCGTGCGGCCTACTGGTGTGAGTGACTCCGGTAAGCTGGACGTCAGCTCCTCTGACGCCCACCCGGAATCGGCCGCTAAGTTGCCCGACCCTTCAGGGTGGCGCACGGACCCTGTTCGGCCCGACCAGACCTCCCCTCCTTCGCGGCCTGCCTCGGCAAAGGGTCCGCCGATAAGTCAGACATCGGGCTTCCCCACGCCTGCACGGCGGCCGAGCTGACGCCGGACCTTACTTCGTCTGCCGTTCCTGGCTCTCCGTAGCCTTCGCTGTCCTCCGGGGACCCTGGGTCTCCTCAGCCTTACCCCATGGATTTTTCTCCTCCTTCCCCGGGCAATGCCGAGGATTTTACAGCACCCCCGTCAGGTCTCCTTCCGCTGGGCCAGACGACCTGACATCGGTTCCCTGCGCCCAGCCCCGACGCCAGTCCTGCCTACACTGGGTGACATCCCCCACCCGGATGCCGCCCCCAAACCGGCCTCGGTTCCAGGCCCGCCTGCTGGGTGTCCTGTCGGCCGCCTGCCCCAGCAGACCCCCAGTCCCTGGGTATCTGACCCCATCGTATCCGCCCGTCCATACCGGGTCTGCAGTATCCAGTGCCCCAGTACCCAACGCCGTCCTATCCGACACCGCAGTATACGGTGCCTCATTACTCGATGCTGGGGTACCCGCTGTCCATTTATGGATATGCTCCCTACGGATACACTCAGTATCCGTATAGCCCTCTTCCTCCTCCTCCACCGCCCCCTCAGCCGCTGGTGGATCTGAAGGAGACTCTGGCTTCGTGGTGGGCTGAGGCCAAGGCTCAGCTCACTAGGGAGACGCAGAGTCGTCTTCTGACGCCGGT
Organism: Neoceratodus forsteri; assembly: GCA_016271365.2. Lineage (NCBI taxonomy): Eukaryota > Metazoa > Chordata > Ceratodontiformes > Ceratodontidae > Neoceratodus > Neoceratodus forsteri. The sequence continues at coordinate 827,856,707 of CM057449.1, forward strand.
CCCGGTTTCGGACCCCCTACATCGGAGACAAGACACTCCCTCCCCTACTCCGGATACCAGAGGTGAGCCCTCCGGTTCCAAAGCAGGGTTGGATACGCTTCCCCGAGGGCTTCCCAAGGGGTCCGTTCCTCCCCCGCGTCAGGAGGCGGTGTCTTCCTCTTCTTCTTCCTCCTCGGAGCCTTCGGATGACTCCGATGAGCACTCCGACTTGGACAGCGAGCCCCACTCTCCGGATAAGCCCAGGCCGAGGACTCCTCCAAAGTCTCCTCCGGAGGATCCTTCCTTTACGGAGTTGCTGCGCAAAATCCAGGCTGTCCATCAGTGGCACTCTTTGGAGTCAGATCCACAGCGGCAGAAGCTAGCTGCCCATTTGGATCTGCCCCGAGGTCGCTCCTACCTTGGTTCCACCCTGGATCGAGCCTCACGCGGACCTTGTTTCCATTGTCTGGAAGCAAACCTCTGCCATAGCCCCCCTTCCGAGGAAGACGGATAGACTATATCAGGCTCCCGAGGGTGTTGAGTTTCTTACCTCTCACCCTAAGGCTTACTCGGTCGGGATTAGTGCCACTCATGGCCGGACAGCCAATCCAAAGCAGTTGAGCTTGTCACCCCCCCCAATAAGGAATCGCGCCTTCTGTACCAGTATGGGAAGAAAGTCTTTGCTTCTTCTACACTGAGTATTAGGGCATTGAACTACGTCACCCATATGGGGGATTACCAGAAGGCCATCCTTAGCGTGGTGGAATCCAAACTGGACTCCCTTCCTGAGTCACAGACCAAACAGGAAGTGGCAGACCTGGTCTGATCTGCTCGTTTGGCCAGTAGGCACATGCTTTGTGCTTTATATGATGCAGTGGATGCTGCTGGTAGGAGCTCAGTGTTCGCTGTGGGTTTGCGGCGACACGCCTGGCTCAGAGTGTGGGTTTGTCCTGAAGTGCAGTCTGCTATCCAGGATGCGCCCTTCAGGGTTCGGTGCTGTTCGGTGGTGATGTCAAGGATATCATCACTGGACTGCGAGAGAAGAGCACTGCCCTCAAGGAGGTTGGCGGCTTGGCAGAGCCCCTCAACAGCAGTGCCATCCCTTTACCATGGCGGGCACGGGCAGGCGAAACCACAGGAAGGGCCAATAGCGCGGACCCTCAGGCTGCGAAGCCCTCCCCCCCACTCAAACGAGCAGCTGGAGCTCCAGCCGCGGCGCTGCCTCACACCACCTGACTGCTTTCCTTTCCCACAGCCTCTGGCCCTTCCAGATCAACCGTTGGGGGGGGAGGTTCTCCCTGCATCTACCAGGTTGGGAGAGGATCACGTCAGACATTTGGGTGCTCCAGCTGATAGCAGAAGGACACTCAATAGAGTTTTTTCAGAAACCTCCCAGAAAACCCCCTCCAAAGTCGTCTTACTCCCAGGAACACCTTCTTCTGGTTTGGGAAGAGATCTCCACCCTTCCTCGGAAGGCAGCGATAGAGCCCATCCCCCTCCATCTCAGGGGGATGGGTTACTATTCTCATTTCTTCCTGGTTCCGAAGAAGTCAGGCGACGTGAGGCCCATCCTGGACCTCAGTTCCCTGAACCTGTTCGTAGGTACAAGAGGTTCCAAATGCTGTCTCTGCAGGTCTTCTGCTCCTCCTTCAGCGGGACAGTGGCTGTGGACCTACCTGCACATCCCCTATCCCACCGTCCACCGCAAATACCTCCAGTTTTCTTTCCAGGGGACCACTACCAGTTCAGGCCCTCCCATTTGGTCTCTCCGCCCCCGAGTAGTTACCAAATGCCTTGCTGTGGTGGCGGCCCACCTGCATACCCGGGGGTTCAGGTTTTCCCTTACCTGGACGATTGGCTCCTGATGGCCCCGTCCAGGGAGGATCTCCTGCGATCCCTTTCCCTTACCCTGCAGGTTTTCACCAGCTTGGGTATTACCATCAACCAGGTCAATTACCATTTGATCCCATCTCAGAGACTCCAGTTTATCAGGGCAATCCTGGATACGCTTCCGGTATGGCCTTTCTGTCTCTGGACAGGGTGGCCACCCTTCAGGCTCAGGCACGCCTTTTGTACAGCCACAGGCGGGCCATTGTCAGGTCGGTCCTTCGCCTCCTCTGGCTCATGACGGCTGCCATCCCGACGGTGCCTCGCACTCGGCTCCACATGAGAATCTCTTAGTGGACGCCTCGGTCTCAGTCGGATCAATTAGTGGACGACTTGGATCACGAGATCCTGGTCTCCTCTCTGATGGTTCAGGACTTGCAATGGTGGATGTTTCAGGAGAAACTTTGCCAGGGAGTTCCCTTCTGTTTTTCTCCCCCCTCCCAAATCCTAAAAACAAACGCCTCCGGCGAGGGTTGGGGAGCCCACCTGGGGTCTCAGCAGACCCAGGGCTCTTGGTCCAGGCTCGAGCAGACTCTTCACATCAGTGTATTCGAGCTGAGGACCGTCCTGTATGCCTTACAAGCTCTGCACTTGTATCTGCTTCCCGGTCATCTGGCTGTTCAGACTGACAACATGTGCGTAGTCTGGTACATCAACAAACAGGGAGGGACTCATTCCTACCCTCTTTGCAGGGACGCGATGCGGGTTTGGGATTGGGCAATACTTCACAATCTTCACCTCACAGCTGTTCATGTTCCGGGGGTCGAGAACACTTTGGCACTTTGACCACCTCAGCCGGTCATCCGCCCAAGCGCACAAATGGGAACTGGATCAGGGGATAGTAGAAGACGTCTTCCTACGCTGGGAAACCCCTTAGGTAGACCTGTTTGCCTCTCCCCTCAACGCAAAACTTCCCGTCTTATGCTCGCTCGCTCCAGGGCGCAGAGTTTTTTGGAGAGACGCTCTGTCTCTAAACTGAAAGGGCAGATTTGTCTGTGCTTTTCCCCCGGTCCCGTTGATTCCAAGGGTCCTACACAAACTCTGTTCAGAAGGAGCACACATGATTCTCATCGCTCCATTCTGGCCCAGGCAAGTTTGGTTCTCTCTTCTGCAACAGTTCTCAGAGGAACTTCCTCTTCCTCTGTCGCAACTCTTTTTGACCCTGGATCAGGGGACCCTGATCCATCCAGGACTCAAATCTCTTCAGCTGCATGCGTGGCTCCTGCAGGCGTGATTCAGACCGGTTCGGGGTTTATCGCAAGTGGCGGAGATTCTAGTGGAGGCCAGAAAGCCCTCCACTCGCTCCACTATGCCATGAAATGGAAAAGGTTCTCTATTTGGGCCTCTTCTAGAGCTTTTGAGCCTTTCTCCTGCTCTGTTGGGAGGCTCCTGGATTACATGCATCACCTCTTCGACCTGGGTCTGAGTTACTCCTCCTTGAAGGTTCACATGGCTGCCATTTCCGCTTACCATGTTCCTTTTGGGGACAGGTCTTTTGCACAGCTGGAAGTCGCTAAGACTTTCCTTAGAGGGGTCCTCCACTTGAGACCCCCCGTTCGCGCACCTGCCCCTCCTTGGGGCTTGAATTTCATTCTCGAGAGCTTACCCTGCCTCCTTTTGAGCTGGCAGCATCAGCAGACCTTAAGTTCCTTTCCTGGAAGGCAGTCTTCCTGGTGGCCATTACCTCCGCTCGGCAAATCTCCTAGCTTCAGGCTTTGATGTGCAAAATCCCGTACTTGATTTTCCACAACGAACGTGTGGCTCTGCGTACCAACCCTAAGTTCCTCCCTAAGGTGGTAGCGGAATCTCACGCTGGATCAGTCCATGGAACTGCCTGCATTCTTCAGACATTCTAATCAAGGGGATACCTCTTGCATACTCTAGATGTTCACGGTTCTGAGATACTACACCAACAGGACAAAGGATCTCAGAAAGACTGATCAACTGTTTTTGTCTTTTGCTTGCAAAAGAGAGGGCAGTGCTGCCTCCAAGCAATGTTTTTCGAAATGGTTGGCTCATTGTATCACTTTCTGTTATGACAAGTATCACAAGACCTTGCCAGGTTAGGTCAGAGGTCACTCCACTAGGGGTGTAGCTGCCTCTGCTGCTTGTTTCAAGAATGTGTCGGCGACTGACATTTGTGCAGCCGCAACTTGGACTTCTGTCCATACCTTCACGAAACATTACAGTTTGGACATTGCCTCTCGCTGGAGAGCTGGCTTCGGGTTGGCTGTTCTGCAAGGTCTCCTTTCCTAAGACCTTCACAGCCAGAAGATCTGTGTATGAGTAGTTTACTCCTCCCGTGAGCTTCTCTTTGTTCCAGACTTCTTGGGACTCAGTCCTATATGTAATTACCTACTGCAAGAGCCCTCTTGAAGTAAGATAGTACAGTTACGTAGAACACGTAACAGTAGATCTTCGAGAGGCTCTTGCAATGATAATCCTCCGTCCTCCATCCCCTTAGCTTTTTCAGCTCCTTTTCTAGGGGAATATCCACTTCTCTCTAGTCTACCGCCTTTGGCCTTTGGCGGAAAGAGCTGGAAAGGCGGAGGCGTGGGACCCGCCCCTTTATACTGGCGTTGCGGCATTCGGTCTCCTGATGTAAGGCGGTCCCCCCAGAGACTGATAGCTAGAAATTTTTCCGGTGCTGGACGCTGCGGCTTCAGTCCTATATGTAATTAACTACTGCAAGAGCTCTCTCGAAGATCTACTGTTATGGTAAGTTCTTACATAACTGTACTTTCTAAGAGTTGTTCATCCACACTGACCCACCCAACCTCCCCGGATTCGAAGCACAAACCTGGCTTCCAGCGGGCTAAGATCTGGCATCATGGGGCGCAGCCGAAGGTTATACCACCCAGGTGGGTGGGAGGAGCCGGCTTGAAGACGTTCCGGCAATCTTAAAGGGGAAGGCAGATCTGCCAACAAGTGTGGATGAACAACATATACCACTCCTAGAACAACTGTTACAGGTGAGTAAACTGTTTTTATGGTTTCCAACCCCAACAACCCACCCCACACACACCAGCAGGTGTTGGAGGTGTGCCTTGGGGTCATCAGCCCTAACGCTCACCCCATTCCATAAATAAGCTGAGATGGGTACACTATAAACTGAGATGAGTACACTATAGGAGAATGGGGTGAGCATTAGGGCTGATGACACCAAGGCACACCCCTGACACCTGTTGGTGTGTGGAGGGTGGGGGTGGGGTGTTAGGGTTGGAAACCCTAATGCCACATTTCCCTACTTTTGTCGCTTTAACCCTGACCTCTGCATTAATGGAGTTTTTTGCAAAGAATTTCCTTACTTTTTTGAGATAGTGTAATCGTATCCTCATTTGGCTGTGGGAGCGCAGTGCCCAATCCCTCCACAGATGCGTACATGTTGCTGTGAAAGCATTTCAGCCAAAACGGCAACCAAATTATCAGCATAGCCTTGTTATTACCCCACCTCATGAATGCTGGGCTGACAATTTTCAAATCCCACCAAAATATCATTCCACGCCACAGGTGAGAAATCACATTTTGGCCAGAATTTGAAAATGACAGCTGTCACATTCATGAAGTGATGTAAAAAGTGTCTATGTAGAAAATTTTGGGTGAAAATATTTACAATTACCAAAGGTACAAGCGAGCATAGTGAAATTTAAATGCATGCACATGCCATTTTTACTTATTTTGACCCCAAATTTTCAACATAGCCTTCTTATGACCCACCTCATGAACAAAGACAGTGAAAATGTTCAAACCATGTCTGAAAGGTGATTTCACCAAGTAACTGCAGAATCGCCTTTCAGGACAGATTAGTGGAATTCCAGTGACACTGCCCACGAGGTGGGGTCCCAAAAGGTCATGCTGAAAATGTGGTGTCAGAATATGCAAAAATGGCCAAGATATGCATCAAAGTTGAAAACTCCATTGAAATACATTAAACTGCATTTACCTTAGGTTGTCATATTGCAGTCCCCAGTTCCAGCAAGACGTGTCTTTGATCAGAGAGTGGATGTTGTTGCAGGTGGATCTTCACCAGGGACCTTTTCAGGTGAGTGAGGGCGTGGGGGTGCAAGGTGGTGGGTGCCGGTGGGAGGTGGGGGATCTCTGATGGGACATTTTTAAAAAAAGTCATTGAGGGACTGTTTCCTTTATTACAGGCTAGATCCCTGTTGAAGGGAGAGGTTACCACTAGACACCAGGGAAACTAAAACTTTGAATGGGAACAGTGATCAGAGGATTGGGGAACCAGTGGACACCAAGGAAAAGTGGAAACTTACGGGGACGGCGATGGGAGAGTAGGGGTGCCACTAGACACCAGTAAAACAACAGGGATGGTGATCCACAGGTGGGGGTGCCAGCAGACGCCAAGGAAAGCGGAAAAGGGGAAAATGTTTAATCAGGAAAGGCACATAAGCTAAAGCTTGTTTCCATGTCTGACCTGGGAGCACAAGGAAGCAAAGGGGACAGAGGGCATCCCTGTTTAGTGTCCCTGGTGAGGAAAAATTTCTCCTACATTATCCTGTGTAGTCTGTTAGCCTGTGGAGAGGCATAAAATTCCCGCATTCTCGTTAGGAAGGTGCCCACCATCTTCATTTCCTCCAGAGTTTTGTGCAGGAATCCCCAATTCACTGGGTTGAACGCCTTCTCTGCATCCACGAAACTGCCAAAGCCAGCTTGTTGCCCTGCTGGCCTTGACCATTATGTTAAGTAGACGCCTGATGTTGTCATGTATTAGTCTGCCATTAATAAAGCCCGTCTGATCCAGGTGAACCAGGAAAGCCACACAGCTCTGTAAACAGGCTGCTAGGATGGATGTAAAGATCTTTGAGTCAGTGTTCAGGAGATATATGAGGCAGTAAGAGCCATAAACAGTGGCATCTTTACCCAGCTTCAGGATTACCATTATTTGCTCATGTTGCCATGAGAGTGGTGCTCTCTCTCCTTCTTGGACTTCCTGACACACACTCAGCAGCACAGGGGTCAGTTGTTCTGGAATTGTTTTAGAAAATTCCAGTCCAACCTGTCTGGGCCTGGTGCTTTACCAGCTTTGAGTTTCGAGATTGCACCTGCCATCTCACCTTGGGTAAGAGGTGCTGATGGTGCCTCTTGTTGTTCCTGTGTAAGTTTGGGTGCCAAACCCTTTAGAAGAACTTGATCTACTCTTGGCTATATAACTCCTTGTAGAAGTCTACAAAGTGCCACAGGATCGCCGAGGGATCTGAGTCGCACCGCTGTGAGACGGGTTGCCTTATGCACAGCACCATTCGGCTAGCTGCCTCCTTATGGAGTTGCTACGCAAGCAGTTTGCCTGCTTGCTGACCAGATTCGTAATAGCACTACCTCGAGTAGCAAAGGCTACCCTGAATTTTAGCTTCAAGGATCTGGTTAAGCTGTGTGCAGCTTCTCTCCAGCCTCTCCTTAACTTTGGCATCAGGTGTCATTTTGTGTTCCACCTCTAAGTCAAGTAACTGTTCCTCCAAATGTAGTTGTTTTTTTTTTTTTCTTTTTTCCTTAGAGGTATAACTTATAATATGTCCTGTGAGTACTGTCTTTAAGTCACCTCACCATGTCGCATAGAGGGTTCTCCACAGGCATTAGTAGCTTCATAACTCTGAATCTTCTCTTCAATCATCTGATTGAAGTCGGAGTAAGGAGTGAGACATTAAGTCTCCACCCACTAGACTTTGGCCTTGGGTTAATCACCAAGTCAAGTGTCACCAGGACATAATCAAAGAGAGTGGTGATCCTACAGTATATCACCGTTCCATCACATGTAGCCACTCTGTAGCAACCCAAAAAAAATGTATCGTCAGTACACCTGATGTGAGTGAGACCAAAGGTATAATCCCAGATCGAAGGTGTAGGAATCTCCACCTCTACCAGACCTAATTATTGTGATAATCTCTAATTCATTGACCCACACTGGTCTGAGCTGAAGAGCTTGCCCCGATCTGTCCAGCTGGGACTTAATTACCTCGTTAAAGTCTCCCAAAATCATGAACAGTGCTCCTGGGTCAGGAGCACGGTTCAGTAATGTGTCTATGAAATTCTATGTTCTCCTTCTCTGAGTTTGGGGCATATGTGTTTAGCGCAGTGCACGAGTGAGACCACATGACTCCTGGATGCAGACATAATTACTCCCTGGATCCTATGCCACATGTGTTACTTCCAGGGGCAATTTGTGGAGGAGTTTGGTGATTCCCTCTTTTGTGAGGGTGTGTGGCATATGGCATACATCTTGACCACCACCCAGGCCCTCAAGCTTAGCGTATTCTGCTTCATTCAGGTGTGTCTCTTGGAGAAGGGTAATCATGGCGTTTTCCTTTTGAGCTCCTGAAGTAGTCAGGTTCTTTTATCAGGCTATTCAGTCCCTTAATATTATCTGTTCTAGGGACATGGATATGTTGTTCATCCACACTCATTGGCAGGTATCCTTGCCGCTTTAAATCTTGCGGAAGGTCTTCAAGCTTGCTCCTCCCACCCACCCACCGGGTGGTATAACTTCGGCTCCGCCCATGACGTCAGATCTTCCTTACCGCTTGGCTCAGGTTCCCTCATTAGCGCTCTGCGTTTGAGACTAGTTCCTATTTCTCCGTTTGCAGATTTAAAATAAATTTTGCGAAAAAGACTTCAGTCTTGATCCCTGCATGGCTGCGATGGACAAATCGACTCCCAGATTTCGGAGATGCCCATGCGGACAGAAGATGTCTTAGACGGATCCACACTCACGTGTGTCTACTGCTTAGGCCTTGAGCACGACCCGCGGGCTTAGGCCTGTGCTCATCTTTCTCGCCCTCGTCCTCGAAGACCGTGCTGCCCGATTGCAACTGGGCTGTCCGAGAGCGTTCCCTCGGTGAAGTCAAGGAGGCCCGGTTGGCGGTGTCAGGCGGCGGAGCTCAGTGGATCACTTCGAGCGGATGTCCGCCCTCGAAGAGGAGGCGGCGCGGGCCGTATCTTCCTCGGCCGCGGCATTTATCCCGCTCTCTCTGGGTTCTTCCTACACGGCTTCTTTTAAGGAGCTTTGTCTGTCCCTCTCCACTAAGGGAGAAGGGCCTACGTCTGCTGGACCTTATTCTCGGTCCAAAAAGAAGGACAGGGGTAAGTCCCTCCGTCGACGCTCTTGGGAGCGGGAAAGGTCCCTCTCCCCGAGTCGTCGACCGTCGGCTTCGGTCGACCGCTCGGCTTCGGCCACTGGCCTCACGGTGTCCCCGTCAGGTCAGTTGACCGAGACTCCCACCGACGAAGTCGAGATTTTTCTCGACCCGTTGGACGGGCTGTCGCCTTTAGCAACCGAGATTCCCTCTCCGAGTTCCCCGGGAGGTTGGGGATCCCGATGGGCTCGCCTGTGCCTCGGTTCCGGAGCCCTCGGATGGACCATCCGAGCGAAGGAGTGCGGTTCTGGCCGACACCTCCCGCACCGACCTCGGAAATTCCGGGACTCGGTCTCCGGACTTCTCCAGCCGGTCCAGCCGATCCACCGTCATGGCGGTCGGTCGGCACAGCGGTAAGCGGCGTCCCGCTTCGTCCTCGGACGAGGAGAGCTTCGTAAATTGCGTGATCGGCGAGGACCTCATGTTGCAACAGCTCCTCCTGGCGGGAGTAAAGCGACCCGTCGCCTTCCCGGCCAATAAGTCAACTGTCACCGGGCGGCCGACACAACCCCTCGACTTATCCGAGGCCTGCCCAGGCGGTTGTTGGCCAAAACCAACTGCTCCACCGATTCCGGTGGAACCTCCGCCTCCACAGCCACCTATTGGGGCTCCGACCAAGGATTCTCGGTCGGCTAGGAGGTCTACCCATCGGCTGTCAGTTACCTCACTCCCGACCGACCTCGGCAGGTGAAGGGTGGCTCAGGCCAGAGCAGCTCTTCGAGGACTCTTCCGAGTCCGAAGATGATTCCTCCTTTTTCTCCAAGCGACTGGACTTGGAGTCTTCAGGAGGTCAGTCAATGGACGATAGCCCGTCGTCCTTCCTAGGACTGCTTGGCTCATCTCGAGTCCACGGGATGGAGCTCGAACCCGTTCCAAGCGGCCAGGTATCCCTCACGGAGATTCTGGACCGAGGGATTCTCCGACGGAGGCCTTTCCGGTGGCGAGGCCATAGTGGGTCGGCACTGGAGCTTTGGCAGCGCCTGCTTCCTGCCCTGCGCCTTGGCCAGGATGGCCAGGAAGTATCGCGGTCCCACGGTTCCTTGTCCGGTTTTGAACACCCCTCTGCTGAAGGGTTGGTTACCGACAGCGTTTTCGGCGGCGCGCCGGCATGAGGATGTGGACAAACCTCCTGACAAGAGTCAAGAAATTGGACTATGTCGGGCAAAAGTCTACGCTGCGTCCTCTCTACGCCGTCAGGCCAGTTCGGCCGTCCTCATGGCACATTTTCTCATGCCCTGTTGGGCTCCTGGATGAGGTCATCCCTCATCTTCCTGCCGATCTGCAGACTACGGTTAAGCAGGTGCGGGACCAGGGCAGGGCAGTGGCCAAACAGCAGCTCCAGACTGCTTTGGATATAGGGGACTCATGTGCCAGATCGGTGGCGGCCGCAGTGGCTATCGTCGGCGGGCTTGGCTGAGGATATCCACCTTTACTTCGGATACCCAGCACAAGTTGGCGGATGTTCCCTTTTTGGGGACTGACCTCTTTGGCCCTGGGGTGGAAGGTCACCTGCAGAGGATCGAGAAGTCCAATGCTACCTTGGACTCGGTCTCTTCCGCTCAGAAGGACAAAGGCCGCAAGCCACAGCCTAAGCCCTTTCGTCCTTCTGGCCTTTAGCAGCCCGGCCCAGCAACGTCAGGGCCAGCAGGCTTAGCCTTGGCATCCCAAACCCAAGCCGCGGCTTCCTCTAACAGGAGGCAGGAGGAAAAGGCCCAGGAGGTCCCTCGGCGGTCCCTCCTCAAGCCTGCCCAGTGGCGGGCTGAGGGTGTCGCCCCCATTCCCGTCACCTACCCCTGGGTCCCCGTGGGGCGGCTCCGGCACTTCCGTTCCGCCTGGTCGCTGTTACCACGGACAGGTGGGTCTTGGAGGTGGTGGGAAGAGGCCTGCCTCTGGAATTGAAGGCACCACCCTTCAGAGCCGTCGCCCTCGGGGCTTCGGTCCCCAGCCTCACTGGCGGCTCGTCGAGCCGACGCTCGCTCTCCTCCTCCAGAAGGAGGTGATAAGAGGTGGCGGACCCTCCTTCAGACCCAGGGTTTGTGTCCAGGTACTTCCTGGTTCCGAAACGGACGGGGGGCTGGCGCCCCATTCTCGACCTACACGACCTAAACAAGTTCCTAAGGTCTCGAACCTTCAGGATGGTCGCTCTGGCTCAGATAATACCATCCTTGGAACGCGGCGTGTGGTTCTGCTCTCTGGACTTGCAGGGCGGTTTTTTCACGTCCCTATCCGTCCGTCTCACCTGAAATTCCTTCGCTTCCGAGCAGAAGGATCCCTTTTCGAGTTCCAAGCCATGCCCTTCGGCTTGCCTCCAGCTCCCAGGGTCTTCACCAAATGCATGGCAGTGGTGACAGCATTCCCTGCGCGCCGAGGGGTCCGGGTGTACCTTACCTGGACGACTGGCTGATAGCAGCTCCCTCCAGGAAGGAGGCGGAGTGGTCAGAGATCTGGCCTCCAGGTCTGCTCTCAACTGGGCCTCCCTTATCAACAAGGCCAAGTCGAACTCGAGGCAAGCAGGTGATTCTATTCATCGGGCGCACTCGACTCTCTTGAGCCAGAGCGGCTCCAGCGGACAGGGCCGAGGTTCTTTCCTCCTTTGCCCGATCATTTCAGGTTGGGCAATGCGCCCTGCCGGGACTTCCTGTGCCTCCTGGGTCTCATGGCGGCCTGCACCAAGCGTGGTCCGTTGGGCCCACTGGAACATCGTCCCTTCAATGGGGACTGGCCAGCCAGTGGTCTGGCGCTGCGATCCTTTGGACCAGCTTGTCGCCGGTGACACAGGGGATGTGGGAACTCTCCAGTGGTGGACCGTTCCAGATCATTTGCAGGAGGGCATCCCGTTTGTCCGCCCAGGCCGACGGTCTCTCTATCGACCGATGCCTCTCTGATGGGTTGGGGTGCCCATCTGGGGAACACGGGCTCATGGCCTCTGGTCCCAGGGGAGTCGATGCCACATCAACCTGCTGGAGCTCGGCGGTCCGCCTAGCTCTCACCGCCTTTGCTCCGTTCCTCCGGGGTCAAGTGGTCCGAGTCCAGATGGACAATACCACGACCATGTACTATCTAAACCGCCAGGGGCGGGGACGCTCCATGCTTCTAAGGAAGCTCTCCGCATTTGATCACTCGTCTGCGCAGCCTGGAGGCGGATCTCCTAGCTATTCACGTGGCAGGAGCTTCCAACACCTGGCCGATGCCCTGAGCCGGATAGGGGCTGCATCCCACGAGTGGTCTCCTGCGGAGGTAACAGCATCTGTTCTCCCATTGGGGCACACCTCAGGTGGACCTGTTTGCCTCCAGGGAGAGCGAGCTGAGTCTGTTCCATGCCCGCCCCCCTCAGCAGGGCTCGCTGCAGGGGGATGCCTTCTCGAGGCAGTGGACCCCGGGCCTCTTTTACGCCTTTCCCCCATTTCCCTTGATCCACAAGGTGCTTCTCAAGGCGAGGAGGGACAAGGCGCAGGTGATTCTGATAGCCCCAGACTGGCCTCGCCAGTTCTGGTACCCAGATCTCCTCAGTCTCAGCTCCAGGACTCTGCGGCAGCTTCCAGCTCACCGGACCTGCTCACAGTCAATCAGGGAAGGTGTTCCATCCGGACCTTCAATCCCTGCACCTGACGGCCTGGTTCCTGGCGGCTAGAGTTCCAGGCCTTGGGTCTTTCCGACGGGGTCCTCAATGTAGTTGAGGCGTCCCGTAGAGTCGACCAGAAATGCTATGCCTTCAAATGGAAAAGGTTTTCTATTTGGTGTCAGGGCAAGGGCTTGGACCCTTCCTCCTGTTCCTTGGCAAGCATCTTGGACTATTTATGGTCCTTTCTAGTCAAGGGCTTAGGTCGGCGACCCTAAGGGTGCCTGGCAGCCATCTCTGCTTACAGGCGCGGGCGGGAAGCAGTCGGTGGCGCAGAGGGAAGGTGGTCTGGCGCTTTTCAAGGCCTTGATCACATTTCCTCAGTCAGGGAACCCCCCACCTCCGTGGGATCTACTGCTGGTACTGGCAAAGCTCATGGGCAAGCCATTCGAACCTATGCACAGGTGTGCTCTCTCTCACCTGTCGTGGAAGACCGCCTTGGGTGGCTATCACGTCAGCCAGAAGGATGGGAGAGCTCCAGGCGCTTTCCATCGAGTCTACCTGGTCTTCCACAGGGACAAGGTTGTCCTCGCTCCCACGAAATTCCTTCGAAGGTGGTGTGGAGTTTCATCTTAACCAGGTGTTGACTCTGCGGTGTTCTACCCCAATCACACCTCGGAGGCGAATATAGGCTCCATACTTTGGACCCTAGAGGCTCGCTTATTATAAGGCCACGGCTGAAATTCGGGAGAGGTTCGCCAGTTGTTTGTCACCTCGCTGAAGCCGCATCTGGCAGACCTGCAGCCAAGCGGACGATAAGCAGGTGGGTAACCTCCTGCATAGATCTCTGCTATAAGTTGGCGGGCATGGAGCCTCCCAGAGGGATAAGAGCTCATTCTACCCGCCATACTGCTGCAGCAGTGGCTGCTTCCAGGGGCGTCCCTATCCAGGAAATCTGCAGGGCTGCTACCTGGGAGTCAGCAAACACCTTCATTACCCATTACCACATCGACCTTGAGTCACGCCCGGGATGCTGGTTTTGGGGCCTCGGTTCTCAGTCTCTCTTTCCCAAGTAAGTATTGGGGTGTGTGTCTTGCCTCCCTCCTCCCGGAGAACTGCTAGGAGTCTGCCAATGAGTGTGGATGAACAACATATCCATGTCCCTAGAAATACAGGTTACTCACCTGTAACAGGAGTTCTAGGAATGGTATGTTGTTCATCCCTACATCCCGACCTCCCCGGCTTCGACGCACAACCTGAGCTTCCAGCGGGCCAGATCTGGCGTCATGGGGCGGAGCCGAGAGTTATACCACCCGGGTGGGTGGGAGGAGCAAGCTTGAAGACCTTCCGGCAAGATTTAAAGCGGCAAGGATACCTGCCAATGAGTGTGGATGAACAACATATACCATTCCTAGAACTCCTGTTACAGGTGAGTAACCTGTATTTACTACTTTACCATCCATAATATGAGTCAGTTACCTTCCCAACCCCCCACAGTAGTCCGGGCAGACAGGCAGCTGCATCCCAAACATTAAACCAAACAGTGGTTGTAAGAACTTAAGTAGAAACAATAACAATCAACAAAAGTCTGGACATGGGCCATATGACTGCAACTGTGTCGAAAAAGAACCTTGTCCAGTTCTGGATATTTTCCTCCATCAGAGTAGCGCCTGTTAAGATGGCTTGCATAGGCGCAGTGCACATCATGCTCTCTGAGCCACCCACTAAATTCTCTTTTATAGTGACTCTATTATCGCCTAGTTAAGTGATAACCTAATACTTGATAAGTCAACAGGCACCCCGGCCCCCCAAGGATACCCTCCTGCAACGGGAGATATGCATCTTCCCCTTTGTAATTTGATACCATCTTGGTTGACTGCCCATTAGAAATCCCCATATCTAAAACGTGTCACTTCCGCAAGCCGTGTAGCACACGCAAAGGTTGGCATGCCCCCTTCCCTTTTGCTCAGCAGTAGGGGACACTTGAAGGCAGTCTATTGAAATTATTCATTCCTTCCAGCAGGTTTGGAGATAAATAACCAAATCACCTGTACTATGTAAGTGTTGGCCCCAGAACGCCCCCCAGGTACCATTAAGTTCAGCCCTGCTCAACGCAGCTGCCCCAGTCGGTATTATATTCAGTAGTATTCCCCACTAGATAGACATATCTACATTTAGGCCATTGGTCTGGAAACCTGGTACATAGGCTCCCACCTCAACAGGCCATATCAGAGGGATTATTCCCCCATAAGCAACCCTTTCTAGGTTCATGCAGTTGAAGAACTGTTGGTATGCAGTGAATCTCAGTTAGTGGGGGGGGAGGGTTCCCTAACCTTCACAGTTTCCTGTGTGACCACCTGCCTTACCCAGGCTACTGTTGTTGCTCAGCGCTGAACCCGTTTGTATGCTTCTACATATAATCAGTTTGATGTAAACTCTGTTTTCCCCAGCCTTCTCCGCATCAGTGGCCCATCGCTTTATCCCCGTGCGGGAGACTTTTGCAATGAAAACCCTAGAAATGCCCCAATTCTGAAGGTGCTCAGGAGGTGATGCAGACCCCCAGCCGGAGGATCCGACACTCACATCAGCTTCCTCGTATTGCTACCTTCGGACATGGTTGCACAACCCTGGTATCTCGGGACATCCCTCACAGTGGGGCCCAGCATGCCATCATACCACTGTCTAAAGGGGTTGAGGCTGTGTCATATCTGACACCCTGGAGATCTGGTAGCCACAACTCATTCTGCAGGTTCCTCCTAGACAGATACTTAAATGGTAGCGACCCCGCCCCGGTCAACCCTTATTTCTCAACTGCTAAGAACTTCTCCATCAGCACAACCTTCACCTTTAATTATACCCTTGCAGCTGTTCCTGGATTTTTCTTTACTTTCCTTGTAAATGCACCTTCTTTGATACTGTGCACATCTGCATTATGCTACGACTATTTGGGGATTTTAAAACCATTAGAGCATTACTCTACCTTGATAGAAACCTTTTTATAACACCTCATTCATAGGGTTTGCAATTCTGAGACAAATTATTTTACACAATAAAATGGTTTGTTCCACAGTTAAATTAGTGCGAACTCTGAAGGTCCATACTGCAACTCTTAGCACTGAGAAGGCAGAGAGGAATGGGCCTGTAAACCAGGAGACCAAACTAGACCCACATCTCCTGCGTTTATGCATTTCCCCATGAGAACAAATCTGATTTGTTCTCACCCAGGAATTCTTCAGTATGCTTGACAGGTGCAGTATGCCAGCTGGGTTCAGCTGCTCTGGAGGAGGAGTTAATGCTAATGATTTTTTGGCATCTGCCAATCAGAAACAGGAGAGAGTGCTGCATGAGCTAGAGTGGGAGGCCAGTCAGATTCATTCTTCCGCTGAATGGACAACACTGCCCTGGACTCTTCTCTTCTGAACTTCACTTAAGTTCATTTCTTTCAAAGTTGGTAAAACAATTATTCTAGGGATGTGGATATGTTGTTCTATCCACACTTCTTGGCATGTTCTTTCCTTTAAGAATCTTGCCAGATGTTCTAAATGCTGGCTCCTTCCACCCACCCGGGTGGTATAACCCAGCTCCGACCCTTGATGCCAGATCTTCCTTTCTGCGGAAGATTCAGGTTCCCTCCTTATCGCTCCAGCGATGAGTTGACCCTAGTGCTTACATCTTCGGTTTACTTACCTAAGCTCAAACTCATTAGAGTTTCACGCATCATTTTCGATTGGCGACCCGCGATGGAGGAACAAGTCCTCACCTGTTCCTCATGGTGCTCCTTCGGCAGAAGATGTCTCACACCGAAAGCTGCACACCATAAGGCTTCATTGCCTGGGCCATGATCAATGATATCAATGCCTGTGACTTTTGTTGCTCGTTCCAGCCGAACGTGTTGGATGATTGCCTTGCACGCTTACAGCTCGGCTGACCGGAAAAATGGAACCCGACAGTCAAATCTAAAGAGGCCTGTTGGGCAGTTTCCATAGCTGCGGGGTCCACTGAACAACTTGAGCAAATTAAGGCTTTCGAGGAGAAGGCGGTTCGGGCTGCCTGTCAGTCCTCTTCAACATCAGTCTTTGTGCCACTCAAACTGGGCTCTACCTTTACAGGCTCCTTCAAGGAGTTGTGCCAGTCTCTCCGACCAAAGGGGAGGGCCCATCTTTGCCCGCTCCTGTAAAAGGAATCCAAGAATTGAGGAGAGAAGGAAAAGATCTGTCGGCGTTGTTCTTGGGATCGAGAGAGGTCTTGTTCAAGGAATCTCCAGTTTAGAACTTTGGTCAAAGTGCGGCCTCGGCCAATGGCTTCAGATGCCCCCATCAGGCCAGCCGGCTATAACATAGGACGACAACCTGGTCAAAATTGTTATTGACCCCATTGACCCATTGTCGCTTGATGAGACCGACAATTCCTTGTTCAGGACTCTGGTCCTGACTGAACCTACCAAGGAGGAAACCCAGCTTGTTGGGAACCTCCTCACGGTCCCTGGCCCTTACCTGGAAGAGCCGCGGTTCTCCCCGGCTCCTTCTGAGCACCCCCCATCAGTATCTTGACGGTCAGGGTCTCGGTCTTCAGTCGAGGAGAACCCAAAACACCATTCTGGGCATTCAGAAGCAGCACCACCGCTATTCATCCTCGTCCTCCTTGGAAAGGAGGCTTGGCACAGAGTTGCATCAACGCTCGAGGATCTCATGTGGAAACAGTTGGTGTTGACCAGTCTGTAGTCGACCCCGGCTTCCACACCAGCCATCACATGACTGTTGCCCTCTAGGCTGATGCTGACTCCTCTGGAGGTGGCCGACACTGTTCCTCCACCCGCGGAGCCAGAGAAGGCCCTCCCAGCTCAGTCAGAACCGACCTCTCCACCGATTGTGGTGGAGCAGCCACCTAAACAGCCTCCCTCGGGGGTTCCTGTCAAGGAGTCTCGGTCCACTAAGAGCCTCCTGCATAGGCTGTCAGTCACCCTTACTCCTGACCATCCGTGGCGGGTCAGAAGTGACTCAGGTGGTCGGCCGATCTAGCCGGACTCCTCCTTGCACTCTTGTGAATTCAATGAAGCTTCGATTGGGGAGTCTCACAGCAGAGGAAGGTCCCAAGTCCTTCATGGGCATTCTCCGTCTCATCTCCAAATCCACGGGGATGAAACTGGAGCCTGTGCAGAAACGGGCTCAGTATCCCCTAGCAGACATTCTGACAGAAGGCATTCTTTGACAGAGGCCTTCCCAGTGGCCAAAACCATTGTTGGCCCGGCTCTGGAACTTCGGCAGCACCATGCCTCTGCCCTGCTCCATCAGCCCAGATGGCCGGAAAGTATACGGTTCCCATCAGCTCTCTTTCTGGGTTCACAGAGCACCCCTAGATGAGGGATTGGTGACGGAATCTGTGTTTCGGTGCTCGGGCAACTCAGGAGACACTGATAGACCTCTGGACAAAGAGTCCCAAAAAACTGGACCACTCTGCCAGAAAAGTCTGTGCTGCCTCTTCACTCTGTCTCCCATCAGGCGAGCTTGGCTGTCATCATGCCAGACTTCTCCTATGCCGTCCTAGGCTCTCTAGATGAGGTGCTTCCTTATCTCCCTGCCGACCTTCAGACTACGGTCAAGCAGGTCCGGGATCAGGGTCAGGCTGTGGCAAAACAGCAACTCCAGACGGCTCTGGACATTGGGGATTCCTGTGCCCGTTTGGTGGCAACTGCAGTCGCCATGCACTGCAGGGCCTGGCTGAGGGTCTCAACCTTTAAAGCGGACACCCAGCACAAACTGGCGGACATTCCCTTCCTGTGCACTGATCGGTCCAGGAGTTGATGGTCAGCTCCAGTGCATCAAGTAGTCCAATGCCACCTTGGACTCCATTGCCTCCATCCAGAAAAAATCTCAGGGTTCCAAGAAGCAGAAGTGTAAGCCCATTCGGCCTTCTGCCCTTGCCGCAAAACAGCCCCAGTACTAATTGGGGCAGTAACAGCATGCTCAATCTTGGCACCCTCGGCCCAAGTCAGGGTCCTCGGCGGTCCGTAAGCCCGGAGGGACGGGTCCCCGTGGTCCCGCAGTTGGATCCTCCTCCTCCAAGCCTGCTCATTGATGGGTGACCACCCCCATGCCTGTCACGCCTACTTTGGGTCCTCCCGTGAGGGGCCGGCTTCGCCACTTCCTTTCTGCCTTGTCCGCTGTCACAGTGGACAGGTGGGTATTGGAAGTGGTGGACAAGGTCTGCCTCTGGAATACGAGCAGTACCCACCAAGCCGAGCCCACATCCCACGGAAAGAAAGGTATCCGTGGACCCTAGTGGCCTCGAGATGACATTACCCAACTTCTAAGAAGGAGGCATTGATCAGAGTCATGGATCCCGTGTCAACTCAGAGTTTGTTTCCAGGTACTTCCTGGTCCTGAAGCGGACGGAAGCTGGTGCCCATTCTAGATCTGCATGACCTGAACAAGTTTCTCAGGTCTCGCACCTTCAGGATGGTAACTCTGTCTCAGACCATACCATCTCTCAAGCAGAACATGTGGTTTTGCTCTCTCGATCTGCAGAACTCGTTCTTCCACGTCCTGATCCGTTCATAACACAGAAGGTTCCTCCACTTCCAAGTAGTGGGAATCCTCTACTAGTTCCAAGCCTTGCCGTTCAGCCTGCCATGGCCCCCAGGGTCTTCACCAAATGCATTGCAGTGATGGCGGCCCATCTTCGGCATCAAGGCGTCAGGGTGTACCCCTGTCTGGACGATTGGCTCATTGCAGGTCCCTCCAGACAGGAGGTGGAGAGGTTCAGGGATCTGGCCCTCTGGACCTGCATCGACCTTGGCCTCCTAGTCAACGAGTCCAAGTCGGAACTCATGCTTTTACAGGTGATTTGCTTCATTGGGGCAGAGTCCGACTCTTGACGAGCTAGAGCCAGGCTCCCGAAGGACAGGGCGGAGGTTCTCTCCTCCTTTGCCCGATTATTTCTGGTTGGGCACTTGCACCCTACATGGCGGCCTGCACCTCCGTGGTCCTATGGGCCCGGTGGCACATGCACCCCGTTCAATGAGAACTGGCCAGCCAGTGGACTCAGCAACTAGGTCATTTCGACCAGCTGGTCACTGTAACCCAGAAGATGTGGGACGCTCTCCAATGGTGGACCGTTCTGGAGCACCTGCAGGAAGGGATACCATTTGTCTGTCCTGAGCTGACGGTCATCTTGACGACTGATGCCTCTCTCATGGGTTGGAGTGCCCACATGGAGGACCACAGAGTCCATGGGCCTTGGACCCCCGAGGAATCCGATGCCACATCAACCTGCTGAGGCTCCGACAGTTGGCTGTGCTGACTGCATTCCTCCGTTCCTTCAGGGTCAAGTGATTCAGGTCCAAGCGGACAACACGGCGACCATGCACTATCTTGAAAACAGTGCAGCATGCACTCGTGCCCTCTGTGCAGGAAGCTCTCTGCATCTGGTCCCTCATGAGCTGACTGCAGGCGGATCTCCTAGCCATTCATGTGACAGGAGCCTCAAATCAGCTGGTGGATGCCCTCAGCCCGTGTGGGCAAGGCATCCTACGAGTGATCTCTCCATCCAGAGGTAGTACACAGTCTGTTCTCCCAGTGGGGCACCCCTCAGGTAGACCTGTTCACCTCCAGGGAGAATGCAAAGCTGAGGCTGTTTTGTGCCCCCCCCCCACCAGCAGGACTTACTGCAGGGGGATGCCTTCTTGAGGCCATAGACCCCAGGCCTCTCTTGTGCCTTCCCTCCACTTCCCTTGATCCACAAGGTGTTCCGTAAGGTGAGGAGGGACAAGGCACAGGTGATCTAGTGGCTCCGGACTGACCCCACCAGTTTTGGTACCCCGGTCTCCTCAGCCTCAGCATCAGGCTCCTGAGGCATCTTCCAGCATGCCTGGATCTACACTCAGTCAATCAGGGAAAGTCCTCCACCCAGAACTTCAGTCCCTGCACCTGACAGCCTGGTTTCTCTGGCTAGAGAGTTCCAGGCTTTGGGTCTCTCCAAGATGTACTCACTGTAGTTAAGGCATCTAGGAAGGAACTGATCAGGAAGAGCTGTGCCTTCAAGTGGAAGAGATTCTCCATTTTGGTGTCAGGGCAAGGGCCTGGAGCCTTTGTCCTGTCTGGTGGCTAGCATTCTCGGCTACCGTTGGTCTCTCTCCAAAGGGGTCTGCAGTCTACAACCCTTAAGGTGCACCTGGCTGCCATCTCTCTTACTGGGCGTGGGCCAGTCAGCAGACCGTAACACAGGGAGAAGGTGATCTGGCATTTCTTCAAGGCCTCGACCATATTTCCCCTCCGGTCTGTGAACCACTACCACCGTGGGATCTACTGCTGGTACTGGGCAAGCCATTCGAACCAAGGCACAGGAGTGAGATCTCACACCTGTCATGGAAGACCGCCTTCCTGGTGGCTATCACATCAGCCAGAAGGATTGGGGAGCTCCAGGCACTTTCTGTTGAGTCTCCCTAGCTGGTCTTCCACAGGCACAAGGTTGTCCTGCACCCCAACCCAAAGTTCCTTCCAAAGGTTGTGTCGGAGTTTCACCTGAACCAAGTGATGACTGTGCCAGTGTATTACCCCAGTCACACCTCAGAGGCTGAGTACAGGCTCCATACTTTGGACCTGAAACGAGCATTCTAATTATAAAGAGCACACGCCAGAGTTAGGGGAGAGATTTGCCAGCTGTTTGTCACCTTCGCTGAAGCCGCACATGGCAGACCTGGAGTCAAGCGGACGATTGGCAGATGAATTACATCATGCATCAATTTCTGCTATAGGTTGGCGGGTAGAGAGCCTCCCATAGGGCTTAGGGCTCATTCCACTGCATCGGTGTCTGCTTCTAGGGACGTCCCTATCCAGGATATCTGCAGGGCTGCTACCTGGAAGTCAGCAAACACCTTCATTTCCCATTACCACTTTGACCTAGAGTCATGCTGGGATGCTGGTTTTGGGGCCTCAGTTCTCCAATTTCTGTTCCCTAAGTAGCGGGTGTGCGCCTTGCCTCCCTCCTCCTGGAGACCTGCTAGGAGTATGCCAAGAAGTGTGGGTAGAACAGCATATCCACATCGCTAGAAACACAGATTACTCACTTGTAACAGTAGTTCTAGGAGTGGTATATGTTGTTCATCCACACTGACCTACCCGACCTCCCCGGCTTCGACACACAACCACTGCTTTCAGCAGGCAAGATCTGGCGTCAAGGAGTGGACCAGAGGGTTATACCACCCGTGTGGGAGGAGCCAGGTTTTATACCTTCCGGCAAGATTCTTAAAGGGAAAGGACATGCAAAGAAGTGGGGATGAACAACATATACCACTCCTAGAACTACTGTTACAGGTGAGTAATCTGTTTTTGTGCTGTCTTAGTGTTTTTGGAGGTATCTCTTCTAGTGTTTGCGGTTTTTATACCGGTTCCTTCTCTTCCCAGGAACCACACATTTCTTTACCTCAGCGGTTTCTACCGTGGTTCCTGCTCTTTTCCTGAGGTAAAATTTTAAACAAAATAGTTTTTTTTTTCCTGTCTTTTACTTCATTTTACTTCACGGTTCCCTATTTTAATGGAATCACGATTTTAGACTAAATCTCTCTATTTTAGTGCTTTTTGGAACCATTCACTCACGATTCCGTAGTGCTTAGGAACGACCAATTTTCATATCTTTTCCCGTTTGGGAGCACGTTTTAATGTCTTCTGACAAATTGGCATGTCAGATAGACCTAAAAGAGAACTGGACCTACTGGTTTTAAAAACTGTGTTGTGTGTGCTAAAATATGGCCACGACCTGTGTTTTAGTTTATTTATTTTATTTATTTAAAAGTTTTACCAGGAAAGACATTCTGAGCAGACTACCGCTCAATTCCAGATGCATCCTGGGGGTAGAGGGAACGGGATAGGTACATTTCAAGTAACCAATACAGAAATTAGAGAACAGCAAAAGTTTACATAGGTTACATACAGTATGTACAAGGTTTTATAATTAATAAATTAATTATTTGGGTCCAGACCATAATTGTGAACTTTACTCTAAATTTTGTTCTAAAACAGTTATTAAAAAAAAAAAGCCAAAGGGTTGGAAATTATGGCTTTTCAGTCTGCTTCCCCCTCTAATAAAAATGCTGAAAAGGGGTCATCCTCTCATAAAGCTAAAGGAAAGTCTGATAAAGACTCCCTATAGAATAAATCAGAGAATATTAATTCTGACCAAGCCAAAAAGTGAAATAATGAGCAGGCGCTGATTCAGTGTCTGCAAAACAAAGCAAAAGAAAAACATATCACTCGCCTCCTGCTGTAAAGCAAAGGGAGACACTAGTGACACAAAAAGATGCACCTTCTAATGAAGAGATGGCTTAGGCTTGGCATTTATACTAAACTTTACAGGCTGTGGGCAATATCTTTAATGCCCCTTCTGACCCTACTACCCATAACACATCAGATCCTGAACATACCCAGGGTTTTTACTACGGGGTGGTGATGATGAACAAGAGGGTAAACCCTTAGTACCTGTTGTATCCCCTAATCAAGAGTTTGGCTCTCCCTCTAATGGCCAGGAGGATTTTTCCTCTCACTATACCTTTATTCAGCATATGGTGGACACTCTGGATCTCACTATTCAAGAGACCACTGATCAGGAGGTGGAGGAAGACTTTTTAGGTATGATGAGTCTCCCTCCTTCCAGAAAGTTGCTTTTGCCCATGCATAAATACTTTGCAGAGCAACTTTCAGAATACTTGAAAACCCACTTTCATTTCTGGAGCGGACAAGAAATTTGAGGAAAAGTACCAACCTGATCACGAGGGGTTGGTGCAGGCTGGTCTTGTGACAGGGCCAAGCACCCCTTTCTTCACAGCCTCCTGAAAAGGAATCTAGAACGATGGATTTTATGGGGAAAAAAATTTACGCAGCAGCCTCTCTGCTGCTTTGTCTATCTACCTATGTGGCCTATGCAGTCCAATATCAAAAAGCTCACTGGAACTCTGTGCTAGCTATCAGCCAGCAAGCCCCAGACAGAGTAGCCCAGGACCTGTCAGAAACTGTAAAAATGGCCCTAGAATCTACGAAGTATCAGTTTCACATGGCAGTGGACACTAACGACATTGCTTCCAGAGTCATGGCTTAGGCAACCTCCATGCCTGGCTAAGAGCAACCAGTCTCTCACAGAATACCCAGAATAAAGCTGTGGATTTTCCTTGTGAGAATAATTCACTATTTGGAGATGAAACTGAAGCTGATATGAAAAAGGTGAAAAATTCAAAACCACCTACCAAAGTAATGCTGCAAAATAAAAGCCTCCCTTCTCAGAGGTCTTAAAGTAGAGGAACAGAGGCAGAGGCTGCTACCCCAGGGCCTTCTCCCTATGCCAGTGCCCTGGACTACTCTCAGGTGAGAGGTTACTTCAGGAGAAGAGGTAGGAGAGGACAGAAATGGACTGGTCCCTTTCCTCCCCCTAACACTCAGTCTAAGCAAATCTTCTGCCTGCAAAAGCCAGGTCACCTCCCCTCCCCAGTAGGAGGAAGGCTGAACCACTTCCTCCACCACTGGCACCTCATTACCACAGACAAGTGGGTACTCAAGGTAATTAGTCAAGGACTTACTCTGCAGTTCAAAAAATTTCCCACTCATCAGGGTCAGAGGTCACTAAAATCTCTAACTCCTACAGGAAAGCTACTGTTGGAGTGAGAAGTAAAGTCTCTTCTGTCTGCAAAAGCAATGGAGAGAGTTCCCTCTTCCCCATGGTGAAAGAGTCTTTCTAGGGTCGTGGATATGTTGTTCATCCACACTCTTTGGCATGTCCCTTTCCCCTTTAAGATCAGCCGGAAGTCTTCAGGCTGGCTCCTTCCACCCACCCGGGTGGTATATACCTCGACTCAGCCCCATAACGCTAGAGCTTCCTTTCCACTGGAAGATTCAGGTTGCCTCCCTCGTGCTCACGCATTTTGTAGGTCATGGCTTTCAAACCTTCGGTTTTACTGAAAATTTGCATTTCTCGAGTTAGCGATCGCAAGTTTGTCGCTTCGATCGTGGAAGACAAGTCTTCCTCTGGATTTCTTCGGTGCTCTAGTGCCAGAAGACATCGCGCACCGATCCCCACACTACGTGCGTTTACTGCCTCAGTGTCGACCATGACACCTCTTCGTGCAGTCTATGTTTGGCTTTCCATCCCAACGTTCTCAATGACCGTCTCACATGCCTGAAGCTGGGAAGGCCGGAGAAGAGAAATCTTCTGGTGAAATCCAAGGAGGCCCGGTGGTCGGTTTCCACGGCTGCAGGTTCCGCCAAGCAGTTGAAGTGCATGCAAGTGTTCGAGGAGGAAGCGGCTCGTGTGGTGGATTCCTCTTTTTCATTCCACTCAACCTGGGCTCCACTTTCTCGGGTTCCTTCGGGGAGTTGTGCCAGTCTCTCCCGACCAAGGGAGAGACACCTGCAGGCTCGCACTCCACTCGATCCCGTAAGCGGGAGAAGGGCCCGGGTGCGTCTTCGTCTCAATGGAGACATTCTTGGGAGTGGGAGAGATCTCGGTCCCGAGAACATGCGGTCTCATCTTCGGTCGAGATCGCGTCTTCGGCCGCTGGCTTTTCGGCTTTGCCATCTGGCCAGTCATTCGAATTATCTGTCGATGAGGTTGAGATCATTATCAATCCAATATCGCCAACTTCGGACTCGATTCCCTCGATTGAACACCTAATCTGTTTTTTCCAGATGGCAGACCCGCCTGCTGGGCCTCAATCGAAAGATATAGTCCCTGATCCTGGGAAATCACCCATCCTGCGGTGTCTCCAAGCAACGAGGGCCCGCCGATCTCGATCAAGGTCTCTAACCCCTTGACCAACAGGCAAGAAGAGCCGAGCAATGCTCTAAAAAGAGGCTTACACCATTGGTCATCCTCATCCTCATCAAGCGCCACGAGGACCTCATGTGGCAGCAGCTGATTTTGACTGGGCACTAGCTGACTCTGGCTTCTACCCCAGCCATTGGGCTTTCGCCTCCTGGCCACGTCGACTCCATCGGAGCTGATTAAAACGGTTCTCCAGCCCGTGGAGCCGGTAAAACCTCCAGTTTGGCCCAAAACGGCCTTTCCACCGATCGTGGTGGAACCACTGCCCAAACAACCTGTGGGAGGGGCTCATTCCAAAGGAGACAGATGAGATGCCGGGCTTCCCCGACGACTGACGGTCACGGTCACCCCGGACCACCCTCGGCGGATTGAGAGTGACCTGTGCGGCAGGCCCTTACACCCGGATTCTTCCGATTTGGACATCACTGGCTTGCACTCACATCCAGGGGATGATGAGTCGTCCATTGGCATAGAGATAGAGGAAGGTCCCTCATCTTTTCAAGGGATCCTTCACCTCATCTCTGAATCTACAGGGATGCCCCAGGCCAATCCAGAAAAAGGCGGGTACCCTTTTACGTACATCCATAAGAGAGAGGGGATACCCCGATGGAGGCTTTTCCTGTGGCTGAGGCCATTGTTGGCCCAGCCCTAGAACTTTGGCAGTATCCTGCCTCTTGCCCAGCACTGTCTGCCCACATGGCTCACAAGTATGCGGTGCTCATTGGGTCCCTTGTGGGGTTCACAGAGCACCCTTCGGCCCAGAGCCTGGTGACTGCCTCTGTGTTTAGGCGTAATGGCAGTTCTGCTGACACTGACCGACCTCCTGATAGAGTCCAAGCTTTTGGACCATTCAGCCAGTAAGGTTCTGGCGTCTTCATCCTTGAGGTCTTACGTCAGGCAAGTTCAGCCGTCATCATGGCACACTTCTCTCACGCCCTTCTAGGGTCGCTAGATGAAGTCCCCCACATCTCCCCACGGATATGCTGACCACAGTCAAGCAAGTCTGGGATCAGGGCCGAGCTGTCACCAAGCAACAGCTTCAGACGGCCCTAGACATTGAGGATTCTTGTGCCTGTTCGATGGCTACTGCAGTTGCCTCTCGTCGCAGGGCTTGGCTGAGGCTCTCCTTCTTTCCGGCGGATACCCAGCACAAGCTAGCTGATGTGCCCTTCCTGGGAACCGACTTGTTCAGCCCGGGAGTGGCTGGTCACCTTCAGTGCATCAAGCAGTCAAGTGCCACCTTGGACGCTACTTCTGCCAAGAGTTCTTCGGGCAAGAACCAACAGAAGAGGAAGAAGAAGCCTTTTCAGCACTCTTCCCCTGCAGCTCAGCAGTCCTCTTTCCAGGGTGGACAGCTGCACCAGCATCAGAAGCAGGCTCAAGCTTGGTGCCCTCAGCCCAAGCCTGGACCCCAACAGGCCCGTAAAGGAGGCTGAGGTTCAGGTCTTGTAGCCTGCTCCTCCTCCAAGCCTGCTCAGTGACGGGCTGGGGGCTGTCACCCCCTCTCCTGTCACGCCAGCTCTGGGTCCTCCCGTGTGGGGCCGGCTCTGCCACTTCCTTTCCGCCTGGTCCGTTGTCATTTCGTACAGGTGGGTTCTCGAAGTGGTCGGTCATTGACTGCCTCTGGAATTCGAGCAGTACCCTCCAAGCTGAGCCCGTGCCCCTTGGGAGGAAAGAGTTTCCACTCAGACCCAGTCGGCTCTCTGAGACGACATCGCTCAGCTCCTTCTTAAGGAGGCAGTAGCTCCAGTGGTGGATCCTCCAGCACACCCAGGCTTTTTCTCCAGGTATTTCCTGGTGCCCAAGCAGACGGGGGGCTGGCGCCCCATTCTAGGTCTGCACGACCTGAATTAATATCTCAGGTCACGCACCTTTTGGATGGTCACTCTGTCCCAGATCATACCATCCTTGGAGCGAAACGTGGTTCTGTTCACTGGATTTGCAGGACGCGTTCTTTCACGTCATAATCCATCCGTCCCTTCAGCGGTTCCTCTGCTTCAGGATCGAAGGGTCCCTGAACAAGTTCTGCTCCATGCCGTTTGGCCTGTCGTCAGCCCACGGGTCTTCACCAAATGCATTGCAGTGGTGGTGGCCCATCTTAAGGCGTCGGTGGGGTCAGGATTACCCCTACCTCGATGACTGGCTCCTTGCAGTTTCCACCCAACAGGAGGTGGAGAGGTCCAGGGACCTGGCCTTCCAGACCTGCTCCCAACTCCGGCCTCCTGATCAACGAGGCCAAGTCAGAACTCGTGCCTTCTCAGGTGATGAGCTTCATCGGGACAGAGCTTGACTCTTGTCAGGCCAGAGCTCGCTCCGGCAGACAGAGGTGGAGGTTCTTTCCTCCTTTGCCCAGTCATTTCTGGTTGGGCACTTGCACCTGCCCTAGACTTTCTGCGCCTTCTGGGTTACATGGCAGTGTGCACGTCAGTGGTCCGTTGGGCCGGTTGCACATGCCCCTCCAGTGGGAGCTGGCTGCCCAGTGGACTTGACATCACGGTCATTTCAACCAGCTGATCACTGTAACCCAGAAGATGTGGGACGCTCTCCAATGGTGGACTGCCCCAGACCAGTTGCAGAAAGGGATCCCGTTTGTCCGCCCCGAGCCAATGGTCATCCTGACGACCGATGCGTCTCTCATGGGCTGGGGAGCCCACATAGGGTACGAAAGGACCCATGGGCTATGGACCCCTGAGGAGTCCCGATGCCACATCAACCTGTTGGAGCTCAGAGCAGTTAGACTGGCACTGTCAGCTTTCGCTCCTCAGCTCCAGGGTCAAGTGGTTCAAGTCCAGACAGACAGTACCACGACCATGTACTACCTTAACAAACAGGGCGACATGCACTCCCATCTGCTGTGCAAGGAGGTGATCCGCATCTGGACCTTCACAGAGCTGATTGGGGCAGATCTCTAGCCATCCATGTGGCAGGAGCCTCAAACCATCTGGCGGATGCTCTCAGCCGTTTAGGCCAGACATCCATGAGTGGTCTCTCCATCCAGAGATAGCTTACAGTCTGTTCTCCCACTAGGGCAAACCATTGATGGACGGTTTGCCTCAGGGAAACACCAAGCTGAGGCTCTTTCATGCCCCTCACTCACCAGGGCTCGCTGCAGGGACTGCCTTCTCAAGGTCGTGGACCCCAGGCCTCCTTTATGCCTTCCTCCATTCCCTTGATCCACAAGGTGCTCCTCAAGGTGAGAAGGGACAAGGCGAAGGTGATCCTGGTAGCCCCAGACTGGCTGTGCCAATTCTGGGTACCAGATCTCCTCAGCCTCACCTGCAAGCACCCGGAGCTGCTTCCAGCACGCCCGGACCTGATATCACTCAACCAGGGGAAGGTATTCCATCCAGACCTTCAATCCCTGCACCTCACAGCCTGGTACCTGAGCGGCTAGAGTTCCAGGCTTTGGGTCTTTCCGAAGATGTCTACACCATGGTGGAGGCATCCAGAAAGGAATCGACCAGAAAATGTTATGCCTTCAAATGGAAAAGGTTTTCCATTTGGTGTCAGAGCAAGGGCCTGGACCCTTTGTCCTCTCCAGTGGCTAACATTCTCAGCTACCTTTGGTCTCTCTCCAGAGGGGGTCTACGGTCATCTACCCTTAGGGTGCACCTGGCAGCCATCTCTGCTTACCGGGCATGGGCCGGTCAGCCGACGGTGGCACAGGAGACAGTGGTCGGGCACTTTTTCAAAAGGCCTGGATCACATATCCCCTCCGGTGCGTGAACCTCCACCTCTGTGGGATCTGCTGCTGGTACTGGCAAAGCTCATGGGCAAGCAATTCGAACCAATGCACAAGTGTGCTTTGTCACACTTGTCGTGGAAGACGGCCTTCCTGGTGGCTATCACGTCTTCCAGAAGGACAGGGGAGCTCCAGGTGCTTTCGGTGGACTCCCCTTATCTGGTCTTCCACAGGGACAAGGTTGTCCTATGCCCCCACCAGAAATTCCTTCCGAAGGTGGTGTCAGTTTCACCTTAACCAGGTGTTAACTCTGCCGGTTTACTACCCTAATTCCACCTTAGAGGCCGAGTACAGGCTCCATACTTTGGACCTGAGACATGCTCTCTTCTACTATAAGGAGAGGATGGCGGAAATTCGGGGAGAGGTTCTGCAGCTGTTTGTCACCTACACTGAAGCCGCTTCTGGCAGACCTGCAGCAAAATGGACCATTGCAAGGTAGATTACGTCATACATAGGTCTTTGCTGTCAGTTGGCGGGCAAGGAGCCTCCCAGAGGGATAAGAGCTCATTCTACTTGCCGTACTGCTGCATCGGTGGCTGCTTCCAAGGACATCCCATCCAGGAAATCTGCCAGGCTGCTACCTGTTTTTACTCGAGATGCTTCCTAACTCAGATAAAAATGGGATTGTCGACCCATGTTAGACCCCAGGTACCTAAACAAACACCTTTTCAGTCTCAAATTCAAGATGGTTACCCTGACTGTGGTGATTCCATCTCTACAAAAGGGGGACTGGCTAGCTTCCCTGGACCTAAAAGACGCCTATTTTCACATTCCAATCATGCAGTCCCACAGAAAATTTCTCAGGTTCAGACTGCCTTCGGGACGCTACCAGTTTGCAGCAATGCTCTTCAGCATATCTTCAGTGCCCAGGGTCTTCACAAAGTCCCTGCAGAAGTGGCAGCCCATCTCAGGAGACAACAGGTGTCTGTCTTCCCCTACCTGGATGATTGGTTAATTGTGGGCAAGTCTATACAGGAGGTCAGAGACTCTCTCAGATTAACTAAGAGTACCCTGAAATCCATGGGCTTCCTAATCAGTACTCAGAAACCCCACTTCCAGCCAGTTCAGCTATTGGAATTCAGTGGAGCAGAACTGGACATGCAAAGTAAAAGGCCCTGCTCCTCTCTACAGGGCACACAACCTTCAGAACCTAGCAAGCTCTTTCATCCTGTGCCAGCCAAGACCAGCAAGACACTTCCTGAGGCTTCTAGGGCCACATGGCTTGTACCACAGCTGTGGTACCAGGCACCAGATTTCAAATGAGGGACATTCAGTTTCACCTATGGGCTCTCTGGTCCCAGAAAAAAGTCTCTGTGTCAAAACTCATTCCAGTCACAAGGACTCTGCTACAAGCCCTAGACTGGTGGAAAGACTTACAGAATCTCAGGGAAGGGGTCCCTTCCAGCAAAGGGAACCATCCAGAGTACTCACTGCAGATGCCTCCCTCCTAGGATGGGGGCAGACCTGGCAGACCAGTCCATAAATGGGACATGGTCCCCAAGGAGTCCACTTACCATAGAAACCTCCTCGAACTCATAGCAGTTTATCGGGCAATAAAAGCTTTCTCCTCTCCTAAAAGGCCAGTCTGTTCAAATCAGAACAGACAAAACCACAGCTGTGTTCTTCATCAACAAACGGGGCACAAGGTCCACAAAACTCTGCACAGAGTCCATGAAACGTTGGTCTGTGGCCTATTCTCTGAAATTCAACTATCAGCCATTCAACTGCCAGGCAAGAATAATGTGCAGTGGTGTTTAACTTGGCGCTGACCACTTCCTAGATAGGTCAAACTCCAGGCCAAACCACACACGCGCTGTTTAGCAGCCCTAATGGATCTGATGACTCTCCACCAGCTCACTCACATGGGGGCAGCCCACCCTGCTGACCAAGATTACACGTATTTCTCAGCCCCAAGAGCGATGGCAAGCAGGCTGGATTTTTGGCCAACTTCCCCAGAGGTCACAGCGTCCCTACAGGAGTCCTCCATTGCACCGATATATATATATATGTATATGACCATGCTCCAATAATCCTAAAGTTTCCCATAGGTACCCCCCCCCCAGCTACTCAGTGGCGCCTAGATCCCTTACTATACCTGGTGCAAGATTTTTGCTGCTAGCTGAACAAAGAAACCCAAAGTTATTTTCAGGACAATCCCCAGGGATTGGCATTTCCTGCTAACATTTGGGAGGCCTAGAAAGCAACGGTAAGGGGTAAGGTAATTAGTTATGCTTCACACAAAAGGAAGCAGAGGGGAAAAAGAGGTCAGGAGCCAAGAGAGACAATTCTAGGAAGAAGAGGACCTATACAAGAAAGATACAAAGGAGCTTCACAGCCAAAACTTAGTTTATGAAATTACATCATTAAGAATCAAACTGAATTCCATGGCCACTAGAAAGGCAGAGCTGCAGCTGCAAAAACCAAAATTTAAGTATTGGGCCTGTGGGGAAAAAACTGCAAACTCCTGGCATTTAGACTGAGGAAACAGCAAGGGGAGAGGTATATAACACCACTGGCAGACCAGAAGGGTAAGCTAAGTACTGTGCCAAAGGACATAATATAATAGTCACCTTTTATGAGGATCTGTATGAGTCACACATCATTTGGGACAAACAGGCCTTTGCAAAATTCCTGAAAGACCTCCCCATCCCTAAGCTGGCAGACACCCAAAGGGAGGAGTTAGATGCCCCTCTTTCAGAGGAGGAGCTTCGCAAGGCTGTCCGAGCTATGGGCCCTTACAAATCACCGAGCAGTGATGGCTTACCGGTGGATGTCTATCAGTTAGTCCTAGACTCGATAGCCCAGCCAATGCTTGATATGCTGGATAGTGCCCAAGCACAAAAGGGGCTCCCACCTACACTCCAAGGGGCCATAATATCAGTCCTTCCAAAGCAGGGGAAAGACCCCTCAAGGCCAGCTAGCTGTCACCCTATGTCATTGATGAATGCAGATGCCTGGGTGCTAGCAAAAATTCTAGCCTCTTGCCTGGATCAAATCCTCCCATCCCTGGTCCATCCAGCACAGGTGGACTTCATGAAAAGGCAGGATCAAGCTCAAATCATATAAGGGCACTACTGACATTGATCCAGGCTGTGTCTGATCTCCCCACTCAGCGGTGGCCATAGCAGTAGATTTTGAAAAGCATTCAACTCCATGGAGTAGAATATCTTCATGCAGTTCTGGATCATGGCAACTCTGGAGTTCATTTCTGCTTGTGGATACACATCCTATACTAGGGCCCGTCAGCCAGACTTCTGACGAACAATATATTGTCTGACCCCTTCTTACTACACAAGGGGACAGGCAAGGGTGCCTCTTTCACCCCTGTTGTTTGTAATAGCCATGGAGTCTCTGGCTGCAGCATTTAGAACCCATTTACTGATTCAAGATATCAAAATGGGGTTGGGGGGGAGGCTTGTAATGCTAAACCATATGCCAATGATTGTCTCATCCTCACAGAGGACAGAGGTATGGAACTGCCTGGGATCTTAGACCTTTTGCAATCATTTGCAATACTGTCTGACCTTAGAATAAACATTAACAAATCTGAAATTTTACCCCTCAGTAAGATACAAATGCCTCAACAAGTGAGTTCTTCAGGCCTGGCCTGTGCCGGCAAAGGAATAAAATATGTAGGAATACAAATTCCCAAGGAATTACATAGATTGGTGTCCGTCAATCTCGCAACTTTCATACAGAAGTTGAGTACAGAAATGGACAGGTGGATGCACCTGAACCTAACCTTGACGGGAAAGATAGAGGTGGTGAAAATTATGGTAGTACCTAGGATTTTTATATCTCTCACACCTAATCCATGATATCTGGTTTCAGAAACTGAATGGTATAATTCAAGAATTCGCTACTTGGGGTGGCCAGTCCTAAATTCAATTAGGCAAAATTAAAACACACAAAGAAAGGCGTGGGTGGAACTGCCTTAATTTTCAAAGATACAGCCATGCTGTGCCGGATGTTCCAAAGACCGGACACGCAGCCTCCAACATGGGTACAAATTGAGTCAGCCACATAAAAGGGGGCCCCACCCAGCGGTTTACCTTAGCTCCACACTTCCCAGACAGTTCCACACCTGGAACACCATACTGGCTTCCCACAAGGCCTGGCAGAAGGTGGGAAAGCAAGTCAACAGCAGTCTACATACAGGAGAGAACACCCCTACATGGAATAACCCCAACCTCTTGGTAGGTAACGACCAATATCATGGGAGAAGTGGAAAAAGGAGGGATAAATGTACCAAAGGATGTTTTGGATAAGGATGGAAATGAATTGGTCACTTTCCAGACTTTACAACAATAGTATGGTGTATTCAAAAGTGAGTTTTGAGATACCTCCAAAAGATACCTACTCCTGGCATGGCAAAAGAAATGTGGTTGTATTACATGTAAGAAGTACCCAAAGAAAAGGAGTGCTAGGCTCCCCATAAGATTGTGAACCCAATAACCAAAGGGCCTAACAGGTCAGATTCAGATGATGATCAAACAGACAGAACCTGACCCATGCCAGCCGTCCAGAAGCAGGTGGCAAGAGTTGTTAGGGACTGAAATTACTGAGGACGAATGGAGCGGTTGTTGGAGGGTAACAACCAAAGCATGTAGGGACCAGAAAAGCCTCCTGATTCAGAAAAAAATTTTACACTTGTGGTATCGCACCTCTAATGTTTTAAAGAAGATGGAACTAACTCCCACGGATGAGTGTTGGAGGTGTGGAGCTGCATCGGCAAACTTGCTACACAAAATCTGGGAGTGCCCATCCATTAAGCTCTTCTGGGCACAGGTAGTGGCAGACATGCTCAGAGATCCTCCAGATCAAGCTGAGCCTAGATGCCTTATTAATCCTATTGGATGTACCTAATGAAGAGACCCAAATGTCAATGGCACAACAGCAATGGCTCATGCAGGCCTCAGTGAAAGCCAAAAGAGTCAATCTGGTCAAATGGAGATCTGTTATATCCCCCACTTTTGGGGAATAGTATTAACTCTAAACTGCTATATTTCTCCTTGCAGTGTGGCCATAGGTACCAGCTGCTTTGGGCACCATATCAACAGTGCCTCACATACCATAGCCTGAACCCAGCCCTGGAGTGGATGAAGGGTCTATCCTCACTCACTACAGGGGAAAGGGATGTATTAGGTCCATCCTAACCCCTGGCCCCCTCCCTCCACAGTTATCCTTCCCCCACCCCCACCCCCACACACAACAGCTGAAACCCAGGCTCACAGGTCAAACAGCAAGTCCTTTCACTCCTCCCTCATTTCCACCCAAAAAAAAAAAAACCTGCCCTGGTGTGAAGTAGACAAAAGTATGATGTGCTTCAATGATATGCTTGGATATTGAAAAGAAAGATAAAGTTAATAGATATAGCACCAGCTTAGTATTGTATAAGAGTTAAGGAAAGCCTGTTACAGCTCTGAATAGGAATCTAAAGACCTGCACAATATTGCCTTAAAGGACTTGAAAATGATAGCTAAGCTATATAACACAAGATCTCTATGTAGATAATTTTTTTTAGGTCTGTTTATCTTCATACTCAATAAAAAGATTAACATCCAAAAAAAAAACTTACAGACTTGTGATTGTGAATCTGCCTATCAGGAGCAAAAAGTCGGAAAGGCAGAGAAGGATTATTGGAGCAAGTTCGAATGGGACCAGAGCCCCGGTTCCACTGGATGGTGCAGTCTGGGTCAACCCGCGTTGCTGAAGCTGCTGTTTGCTGCTCAAGTTTCTTCACTGAGGCATTGTGGCCTGCTTCAGAATTGGAGGCAGAAGAGGTCGATTTGCCGTTTCTTGCTGGCAGTCTGCCATGAAGAGGACTCCGGGAGTGTTTCAGGAAATGCATCGGGTGGTGAGATAAGCTCTGGGGGTACTCCCAACTTCTTGAGGAAAGGTTTAGCTTCTACTAGGGTTTGGGAGAATTTTGGGCCTGAGTCTGTGTGTATTTTAAACTAAGCTGGAGCAAAGTTGCATCTTAATGTTACTGTTGAGCAGGCGTCACCGAATCGCTAGCAGTGTTTTGTGTTTCAAAAGAGTGAGGGGGTAAAATCATGTTCGAAAAACATCCTTGTGTCTCTGAATTGTGGCTGTTTTTTCCCCAGGCTATAAGGAGCACCTTGGTCTTAGTACGGTAGTCCAAGAACTGCATCACCATCAAGTGGGGTCAAGCAGGTCAGAGGGTTTTGGTCCAAGGGCTCGATGTGCCTTCTCAATTTGCATTAGCTCATCTTTCGGTCAGTTCACTAATTCCCGAATGAGAGATTCCATATAGAGTTCCATGATCCCTTCTTCCGTGCTGTCTGGTAGCTTGTGGATCCTAACGTTGTTGCATCGGGAATGAAGCTCAAGGTCATCAAGTTTCTCCATCAGTTCTCATTCCCGACACTTCAGAAGACGAAGACTTTTGTTCAACTATTGTGGTCAAAGGCTTCCCTCCAAGTCCAAGGTACATTACTTGAGCTCTTGTAATATACGGTCGGTTTCTGCCAGTGCCATCACCGTTCTTTCCTCCATGTCTCCTATTTTTCTGAGCTCATGAAATAGGCATTTAGAGGTGATAATAAATTGTTCCTCGTGTTCATCTCCACTAAGGCTGCGAACTGAGTTGGATTGTTCAGATTGTGACCTACTATGGCTGTGGCCCCTCGAGGTTGGCGCTGTTTTAGAATTATTCTCTGCCACATCTTTAGCACATTGTTTCGATGCCATTTTGTTCAAGCTGAATTCGTAAAATGTTCTTTAGCGTGATTTAATTCTGAATCTGTGCTCTATATTGAGGATTTCAGGCTGATTCAGTAAGATTAGATTCTAGGGCCTGAGCTGAGCTGTCTCACATTTGCATCAAAGCTAGGCGGAACTGGAAGCCCCTGAAGTTTGTCTTAACCAGGTGATTACCTTACCAGTGTACATGACTAACCTCACCTCCCAGGCTTCATATCCTGGACCCATGGATAGTGCTTTCTTACTACAGGAAGTACATGGCTGGAGTTTGGAGTAGAGCTTGCCAGCTGTTTGTGACTTACACTGAATCTGCACCTGAAGTCTGGCTGCAAAGCAGACAGTTACCAGGTAGGTTACATCTTGCATTAACCTCTGCTATAGGTTGGCTGGTCGGGAGTCACTCAAGGGGGTTAAGGCTCATTCCACCTTACTGCTTTCACAGTGGCTGCTTCCAGGAATATCCCTGTTGTTGAGATATGCAGGGCTGCAACATGGAGTAAGGCACATAACTTCTTCTCCCATTACAGCATCAACATCATGAATTGTTGGGATGCTGCTTTTGGGTCCTCTGTTCTCCAAATTGGAGTGCACCTCCTCCAGGAGGACTGCTTGGAGTCTGCCAAAGTGTGGATAGTGAACTGAATACTCATTACTAGAAATATAGGTTACTCACTGGTAACCACAGTTCTCTTAAGCGGTAGTCATTTCACATCCACACAGCCACCCAACCTCCATTGACAAGTAGCACCGGACCTCTGCTTCCAGCTGCAAAGCCTCTGGCGCCACTGGGTGGAACACAAGAATATATCACCTGGGCGGTGGGAGTAGCTTACATAGAAACATAGAATTTGATGGCAGATAAGGACCGCTTGGTCCACCTAGTCTGCCCGTTTCCCTGTCTAAAGGATAAGCTGCAGATCCTTGTTAACCAACAGCCTACTTCCTCCTACCCCCCCACTAGAATTGCCTTATGTCTGTCCCATGCATTCTTGAATTCCCCCACTGTTTTTGACTCCACAACCTCCTCAGGAAGGCTGTTCCATGCATCTACAACCCTTTCCGTAAAGAAATTCTTCCTCACATTAGCTCTGAGCCGTCTCCACCCTCTAGCTTCAAATTGTGCCCCCTTGTTCTTGCACACCTATTTTTCTGAAATATGCTACCCTCTTGGACTTTGTTGATTCCCTTGAGATACTTGAAAGTTTCTATCATGTCCTCCTCTCCCACCTTTCCTCGAGGCTGTACATATTAAGCTCCTTTAGTCTTTGTTCATATGTCTTCTGGTGCAGACCTGCTTAGTTTGAAAACTTCCAGTGACTTGGCTGTCTCTAGCAGAACTGCCAGAGTGTGGATTTGAACTGAATACCACAAACAGAACTACAGTTACAGGTGAGTAACCTAATTTAGGTTACAAGCCCCAGGTTTTTTAAATAGTAACTTTGCTCGTAGGTAAGAGTTTGGATCATTATTTCAAAAAAAAAAAAAAAAACTGTGTATAGTGGTATCCTCTTTCAGCAGGACAGGGCAGGTGGGCAATTCACAGCAAAACTGAAATATTACTCTTATGTAATAGATTTAATGTTTGGCAGGTTTTTTTTTTTAAGTCAGTGGTCACCAAGAAAAGTGATTGTAGTAACTGATATTTTATTGTGCAAATGAACTGCATTTAGGACAAAGTCGACTTGATCTGGAAGTAGCTAAAAGGCTTCAGGAGGAAGAAGGGCGATACAGAAGGTCTGAGGAATCAAGGCGGGAAAAAGAAGAATTTCAGAAGTTGCAGGTAAACTTACAAGTCTGTGTGCGTGTATATGTTGTCAAGTATGTTCAGTCAGTACTTTGCTGACATACAATATATTATTACTAGAAATGCAGTGCATTTATATTGGCAGCAAAGTTGATGCAAAGTAGGGAAACTTTGCACTTTGTCAAGCTTTGCTCAGTTCCCCAACCTTACACCAACTTTGCCAGCAATTTTTTTTTAGTTTTTTTTGTAAACCTTTACAAAGCAAGAAAATCACCCTCATCCTCTGGGCCACATAAACCCACCCCACTGTCACCACACCACACAGTTTAAAGCAGACTCCCCCAGCTATTCCCTCATTAGGCTGCCTCTCTCTGCACCTTAAACCAGTGAAGTCGCAGTGTTCAAAATGATCTCTTCCCTCTACCTGCAAAATCAAGTGCCTCCACAATGTCCCAGAAAAACCTCGAATGAAATGCCTCATCCTTCACCACCTTCTATTAAATATGACACCCCCAAAAAAAAAAAACTCCAGTGCCATGCATATAGGTAAAAAGAAAATGTCCCCTATTGGACCAAGTATCTTCATTCTTCTGTGTACAACTGATCCCTTCCTCCCACCTGTGGAATTGCATGTCCTCCAACCCTGTCCCCACAAACCATGAATTAAACTCCCAACCCTTCACCACCCTCTAATGAATATACCTCCCACTGCCCCATCAAGACACTGAATCCCAGTGCCAAGCATAAAGAAAGTTAAATGAGTGAAAAAGAAAACATCCCCCATTGGAACAAGCATCTTCACTCTTTTTGTGCTGTGAGCTGAGTGAATGGTGAGTGATGTATATCCTAGTAGTAATACCTGATTGGCTGGTTACCATTAAAAAAAATCCTGATGTCTTTCTAAACTCTACCCTTTCAGTTTGATATTATGTCCCATGGTGGCTCCTTAACTTAAGAGCTTTGCAGAATTCACCTTCTCAAGTCCCATGTATACTTATATGTTTCTGTCATAATCTGTCATTTCTGTCACTTATAGTACTCTGCCTATATGCAACACATAATGTATATACCCTGTTGTCTCTGTCTGCCTCCACCCATATGTAACTATGTATAATGTCTGCCTCTTGTTATGTTTTGTTTCTGACGAGAGCCTTTGAAAATGAGTCTCTGAAGGTTGTAATCCATTGTTTCAATAAATAAATAAATAATCCCCACTTCCTCCTGTTCACTACAGCATCTCCTCATAGGACCTTCCTGCTGCCCTGGATTATTTTTGTTGCCCTTCATTGTACTGTATGGCAGTTTATAGTCATGCCTGTTATATTTAGCGCTCCAAGCACACCCCCACGTGTTCACTTTCTGTTATTTTCAGTGGTGGAACACTAGTGCTGCTATGTATAGTAATCTACCTCATATTCACTGTCTTTTTAGTTTCACTCTAATGTGGAGCTAGTGAATATAGTAAAATTAAAAAGATAGTGAATATTTTTTGTTATACAGTATGATTTCTATTTTTTTATTTTTATTTTTTATTTAAGTTTATAGAAAAGTTTTATAGACATAAAATACATAGACTGTCATCTATAGCTACATAAATATATATCTGCATTCGCTAATTATCTAGGAAACAACTGCAGTAGGATTTGTCATGAGACACTCCTGTGTTGCCACATGCGGAGTTCCTTCTAGCAGTTCATCATCTCCTGTATGGAAAAATAAAGAACTACTTAACTTTACTGTAGTTACATGAGGTGGATTATGTATCATTATAAAATAGGCAAGAAAAATTTGAACATCTGACACTGCCTGGCACCCATACATTTATCTTACCCTTATGCCCTAGGTATGAAAAGTTCCGTGGATTTGAAATTTAGACCGATCACACACAGAAATCATGACCTATTTCACTATCCCTGATCGCCATCACAAACATAACTTCCACCTTTAGTAAGTAAGTTTTTATTTCTAGAGCGCCCTATCCCTGAAGGTCAGGGTGCCATACAATGTACAAACAATGAACAGTAAGTTAAAATACATATTTAAGAGAGAAAGGACTAAAACTAAGTGAAATGCATCATTATTACAAAACCAAACAGCAGCAAGATAATCACATAAGACCAGTATCAATAACTAGGACCCAAAGACTTCCCTAAATATATGTGCTTTCAGTCCCCGCTCAAAGGCCTCCAGCGAGGGGGCCTCCTTCAGGGACCTCGGAAATTAATTCCACGGGGTTGGCGCAGCCACCGCAAATGCACGATCACCAGATATTTTTAGCAGGGCCCTGGGAATTGGTAGGAGACCTTCCTTGGAGGAGCAGAGAGAGCACTGGGAGTAGTGGGGATTCAGATCAGGACCCAGACCATGTAGGGCTTTGTAGGTGTGAAGACCTACCTTAAAGGAGATTTTCTACCTCACCGGCAGCCACTGCAGGCCTGTCAGCAACCTGGCTGCTGCATTCAGCACTAGCTGCAGGTGATGCAGGACCCCTTCATTTACCCCGAGATAGAGAGTATTACATTAGTCAAGTCTGGATATCACAAAAGCATATACCAGTGAGGATAGAGGTCTTCCAGAGGGTAACAGCTGTTATCCAGGCGATATTCCTCAAGTGGTAAAACCACTCCGGACAACAGACAACACCTTGGTCTCAAGTATCAGTCTATTGTTGAGGATAACGCCCAGACTTTTTCATCTTTGCACAGGCCACCAACAGTGTGGACCCCAGCATCAAACAGGAGTTCACCCCAACAGTCTCCGCCTCCTGCTGACGACCAGCTTCAATCACTTGTACCTCTGTTTTGTCCAGGTTGAGCCACAGCCAGTTAGAGGGCATCCAGTGTTGGATCTCAGCCAGGCACGCATTAAGTTCCTCCATGGTGCTAACTGTCCTGGGTGCAAAAGACATACACAACTGGGTATCATCTTCATAGCAGTGAAAACCCATGCTGTAGTGTCTGACAATCTCACCAAGGGGCAGTATGTACACTGCAAATAATATAGAGGAGAGGATTGAATGCTGGGGAATTCCACATGAAACTCCCCATTCTAGGGACATGGATATGATGATCTATCCACACTTTCTGTCAGTTGCCTTTCCCTTATAGACTTGCCAAAAACGTCTCCAAGCTGGCTCCTTCCACCCACTCGGGTGGTATCTCCCTCGACTCCGCCTCATGACACCAGATCTTCCTTTCATCTGGATTAAGCAATTTCCCTCCTTACCGCTGCTGTGTTAAGTAGGCCCTGGAGCTTAAATCTTCAGATTTACTTCCAAAACTTAAACTAAAATTCATGTGAGTTTCGTCTTCAGCTCGATCTTCGATCGTGAACACAATGGAGGATAAGTCCTCA
This sequence comes from Neoceratodus forsteri, assembly GCA_016271365.2. Classification (NCBI taxonomy): domain Eukaryota; kingdom Metazoa; phylum Chordata; order Ceratodontiformes; family Ceratodontidae; genus Neoceratodus; species Neoceratodus forsteri. The sequence goes on from CM057449.1 coordinate 827,897,647, forward strand.
CCCGGACTTCACTGGTGCCCATGCAGGCAGAAGATGTCACGTACCGACCCCCAACACCTCGTACATCTACTGCCTGGGCCATGATCATGATCATCAGGCCTGCAGCGTTTGTCGGTCGTTTCACCCGACGGTCCTGGAGGACTGCGCTGCCTGCCTGAAGTTGGGCTGCCCAGAGAAACGTTATTTGCTGGTTAAATTTAAGGAAGCCCATTGGGTGGTCTCCGCAGCTGCAGGGTCCACCGAGCAGTTGGAGCAACTCAAGGCCTTCGAGGAGGAGGCGGCCCAGGCCTCCGCTTCAGTCCCTTCTTCTGTTCATGCTCGCTCCGCCCAGTTGGGCTTCACTTATTTGGCCTCCTTCAGGGAGCTGGCCAGTCCCTCCCCGACCAAGGTGCAGAGCCCTTCCGAATCGCACAGATCCTGCTCACACAAGGAGGAGTCTAAGAAGGATAAAGATAAGACTCATTGTCGACGATTCTGGGACAGGGAACGCTCTCTACGGAATCTGCGGTTTTGACTACAGCCAGTTCAGACCATTTCGGCTCGGCCTAAGCTGGGTTCTCCACCGATCGTGGTGGAGCCGCCATCCAAGCAGCCATCGACTGGGGCTCCATCAGCGAGCCCCGGTCGGCTATAAGCATCCACATTGGCTGTCGGTCACTTCTCACACTTGACTGCCCGCGTGCAGGTCGAGAGGTATTCGGGTGGTCGCCCGCTTTATGCAGACTCCTCAGAGTCCGAGGATTTCTCTTTGCACTTCTGTCCACTGGATGTGGAGTCGATGGGGGATCTATCGATGGATGAAGGCCCCACTTCGTTCATGGGCATTCTCCACCTCATCTCAGAGTCCAAAGGGATGGAACTGGAGCATGTTCAAAAATTGGCTCGCTACCCCCTTTCAGAAATTCTGGATAAAGGGGACTCTACGACGGAGGCTTTTGAGTGGCCGAGGCCATCGCAGCCTTGCCCTGGAGCTCTGGCAGTGCCCCGCCTCTTGTCCTGTGCCCTCAGCCCGGGTGGCCCACAAGACGGGCCTGGAAGACTAGGTTTGCTGGGAAAGGCACCTAGCTTCAAATTAGCTCTTTTCTTCTAGGTTGCTTGAAAGGACAGAGCAAAGAACCTTACCAGAGCAAGGAAAAGGATTAAGGCTTCTTTTGACTAGGCAGATTTACTGTGTGTTATTATTTTCTTTTGTACTCACAGGAATTGTTACTGTTTGTTGCTAACATTTTATTGCTTTATTTTTCTGATTCAGATTGTTGCTGGGTATACCTTCTGCTGCATTATTACAGGGTGTGCCTACAGGTGTGTGCTTACAGATTACTGCTGTAATCTTCTGAGTCATATTGTGTTTTGCAAGGTATACCTTCTGTTGCTGCTTTATTTTTCTCTGTAGCAAAGTATTTCTTACAGGGTATATCTTCTGTGAAGTTATTACAGGTGGTGCTTTACAGGTTTTACAGTTTTATCTATCATTAGGATAAGCTTTTAGGGCTACTGCATTTCTTGCTGGCTGATTGTTTCTGCTCTTACCTCCTTGTTTCTTTCGTCCATGGTTCTTATTTGGCAGGGGAAGGGCTCAGCCACCCACCCTATCCCTATCCCCAACCACCCCACACTACACTCCTTTATAGGGTAGCACAGTCGTGACATTTCCTGTTGCAAAGTAGGAAGGGGTATCCACACAGTGACCTCATTTACAGGGGTACAAGTAATTTAACTTGTTATAACAAGTTATACAAAAACAAATAAAACACAAAATCAAACTTTTGCTTTCATTTTCCTCTTTATAATTACTATGACCAGGTTAAAACCCAGCAGCTTATCTGGAATGGATATTATTAACTGCAGGTACTGCTGGACACCTTTCAGAAGGGCAGTTTTACAGAATTTAGGGCACTGTCCTGCATGCTGGGCCATTGGAGATCTAAGGGCTCCGCTCCAGGCAGCATGGGCACATATTGCACACCTCAAATCGCATATTCAGGAGGAATTATATTATAAGAACCGCCCGCCATTTCCCCAACATCCAACAGAAGCACCTCGACCGCAGAGGGTAGTTGGTCCGGGAGGTTGGCATGTGGTTAGGAGGGGCAAATTAGGTGCCCCATCACTCGGCGCTCTCCAACATATCACCTCCACAAACCATATAAAAACTACAAACAGGTATCTGCCTCTATCTCTGAAATCAAACAAAGGGGCAGAGGACACTGCAGAGCAGGACACTGCAGTACAGGAGCTAGCACAACAAAACTCACCCAAAACAGGAACCAAAATAAAAAAAAGCAAAAAGGAAATCCAAAAAACTTCTGATCATAGGAGACTCCATGATTCGGGGAGTTGATACCTATTTCCAGCCAGGGGTAATGTTTAGATGTCTCCCAGGTACATCAGTATGGAGAGACACTGACCGCATTTCTAAAATTGTACAGGAAGCAGGAGAAAACATTGATGTCCTGGTACACATAGGTACTAACGATCTCGCCAGCTGGTCAGTTGTGGAGACCAAGGTACACCTGACTAGGCTGGGTGACAAACTATCATCCATTTCATCCAGCATCTCCTTCTCTGAGATCCTGCCAGTCGGGGGCAGATGGACGGAAGGTCAGAGAGGGAAATAGGGGAGCTAAACATGTGGCTCAAGGGCTAGTCCTAGGAAAAAGGACACAAATTTGTAGGGAACTGGCAACAGATTTGGGAGTGAAAATTCTTTAAATTTGATGGACTGCATCTGACTAAGGAGGGAGTCAATGCATTGGGCAGAAGTTTGATGTCTTTGCAGAATATTTAAACTAGCAAATGGGAAGAGGGGTGCAGCACCAGATACGTAGAATGGGAAGAACACCCCTCCTCCCTCAGTTAGTGGTCAAACAGGATTTTAGCATGTTTGTAGTTCATTTGCATCACCAGGTAAGGAAAAAGCTCTGGCTTCCCATACAATGCACAGGGGAAACTCCAGACCTCACCCAACAACTAACATACCGAAATCTGGCCAATGGAAAATCATGTACACAAATGCTCGCAGTCTGGGAAACAAGATCCCAGACCAGCAGGCAATAATGACAAAGGCTAAACTGGACATAAACAAATAGTGGTGCGCAGCAATACCTTCCCACCAACAGTTTAGTCTGTAGCAACAAGTGTAGAAAAGATGCAGTCCACAAAAAAATATTTCAAGCACAGTTGCCAGGACTGCTGTTTATTATATCAAAGTTCAGTTCAAAAGGTGGGTGCAGCAGGACCTTCTGCAAACAATGGAAAACCCCTAGCACCTACCTCGACTCTCACGATTCTTCAAAGGGGGTGTGACATACAGACACTAGATCCAATTTAAATCAGTGACTCATTAATAGTAATGAGGAAATCCAACCTGCAATTTAAAGTGCAAGTTCAAAAACATTCACCAAAACAGTCTGAAGTGCAGTAACAATTCCATACTAACCCTATAAAAACAAAGTATACACCACAGTAATATCATAAATAGGTCAATACTAAATATGCAGGAGCTAAATTATAACCTTTATATTATTCAAGCACTTAAAAAACACATTTATATGTTTTTAGATTTAAAGGATCATTCCCAAATCTGAGTTCATTCAAAATCCTATTAGGGAGAGAAGAAAAAAAGAAAAAACATGATTTATAGTGTGAACACAATATTATTATTATTAATAAATATGTACCAAGGCTGAATAGCTGTTTTCAATAGAGGTTCTACACAAATAAATAAACATGATTTAGCTGCAAAACAAAACCTATTTGCGCTAAACATTGGATAATGTTACAACTCTGTTACTTCTGTTATAAGGGACCCTGGACAGAAAACGGCAAAGTTAACACAAGCAGTGTCATGAGAAAGTCATTTTATAAGAAACGGCTTAATATCCCATTTGGCATTCAGTCCATTAGGTTTGACACAGTTAATTTTAAAAATCCACATGCTCTCCTGTTTAAGCAAGAGATTCGACCTATCACTTCCCATGGGTAAGGGTGCGACATGCTCTAAGCCCATAAAGTTCAAATCGTTTGGTGATGAGTTGTGGAAAAGCATAAACTGTGTGCCCACTGGTGTATCCTGTCGATTGTTGTATATGTGTTCTTGAATCCTTTGTTTAAGTGGTCTGTCAGTCTTGCCAATGTAAAACATATTACAGGTACTCCAGAGGGCATACACCACATAAGGGGTATCACAAGTTATAAGTTCTCTAACCTCTATTTTTTTATTTAATTCCTTGGGGTGAGAGAAAAAATCATGAGTAGTAGTCCCATACTTGGAGATGTGACACCTCTTACATGTGAAGAAGCCTTTTGTTCTTTTTGGGAGCCAAGTTTCTCTTATGACAGTTTCAGTTTTTTTCTCTCTACCATGAACCACCTTGTCTTTAATACTTTGGGCTCTACAAAGTGTGATCCGTGGTTTAACACCCACTGCATTTTCCACTTGTTCATCTCCCAATAAGACTGGCCAGTTGCGGAAAATAATGTTACCTATGCATCCTGCCATATGATTGTATTCTGTAACAAAAGTACAGTAGGATTCTTTATTTCCATTACCACCATTTTGTTTCAGAGTGTGGGCGTCCTATCAATCTTTTTAACCTTCTCATATGTATTTTCCAACATCTGTTATGTCATATCCCCTATTTCGAAATCTTTCTATAAGCTCTCTCGATTGTATATCAAAATCAGTATCGGAGCTGCAGTTTCTTCAGATCCATAAAAGTTGGCAATAAGGGGTAGATTTCTTTAGGTTAGGGGGATGGGTACTCTCTGCATGTAAAAAAGTTCAGATCATTTCTATGCAAAAAGGCAATGAATGCATTAGCCTCACTCTCATCCGGTTTCCAGATCCAAATGATATTGTCAATAAAACGATAGCATATGACGATGATTTTGAAGAAAGGATTAGTCTCTTTGTTTAGTATGGTAGTCTCTTCCCAACTTCCCAGGAAGAGATTGGCATAGCTGGGTGCCACAGAGGCACCCATAGCTGTGCCACATTTTTGCTCAAAAAATGTTCCCTCCAACTCAAAATAGTTATGAGTAAGGATAAAGTTTAATGCTTCTAAAATAAAGCTACTTGGTATTTCACCTCCTTCCTGATAGAGATCTAAATATTTTTTAGTTACACTTAACCCATCTATATGGCGTATGCTGGTATGTAGAGCCTCCACATCTATTCCCAACCAGCTGTAACCTTGTTCCCACTTAAAACCATTCAATTTTCTCAGCAGGTCAGAAGTGTCTTAAATATGTGAAGTAAGGTTATTGACAAGTGGTTGCGAAAAGAAATCTATGAATTTGCCAAACTTTGTGTTAAATAATCCACCCCTGAGATAATAGGGCACCCTGGTGGACTTTCTTTGTTTTAGTGCGCTTTAGGTAATGCATAGAAATTAGGTACTCTAGGAAATTCTTTCCACAGAAAACCAAATTCAGCTTCAGTTATTTGGGAATCATCAACTACCCTTCTAAGAAGAAGACTTAGCCCTTTCCTGTATTCAGAAGTAGGGTTTGAGGGGAGTCTTTTGTAGTTTGTATCATCTTGTAATAACTTCCAAACCATTCCTTCATAAAACTCTTTACCCGTTATCACGATGTTACCACCTTTGTCAGCCGGCTTTATTACTATTGTAGTATCTTTGCTAAGTCTAAGAAGGGCTTCCCTTTCCTTTATACTGAGAGTATGTTGTTTCAAAGTCGTCCCATCATTCAAAAGATTCAAAACCTGCTGTACTACTATTTTTTCATAGACATTCAAAGTATTATATGTTTTCGGACAAAACTCTGACACTGGGCGAAATAAAATCTTTCTTTGATTTTTAAACTTGATTCCTGCATTAAACATTTTATTACCTCTTATACTTTCAGGGTTAATTACATCTGAAGGCATTCTTTGTTCCATAACAGGTTCCTCAAGTATATGTAAATCAGATTCGGACGTGGATATATTGTTCAATCCACACTGTCTGGTAGGTTCCTTGCCACTTCAATTCTTGCCGGAAGGTCTTCAAGCTAGCTCCTCCCACCCACCCGGGTGGTACTGTAAAACCCTCAGCTCCGCCCCATGACGCCAGATCTTTCTTACCGCTTGGAAGCTGAGGTTCCCTCCTTAATGCTCTGCATTTTAGGCCTGGATCCAAACTCTTTGGGTTTTCTGAAAATGATTTTAAAGTTTTCTAGACTACAGTCTTTATTTTCCCTTGCGGCTGCAATAGATAGATCCACTCCCAACTTCCGTTGGTGCCCTTGCGGGCAGAAGATGTCCCCGACCGATCCGCACTCCACATGCGTTTACTGCCTGGGTCTAGCCCATGATCCGCACTCCTGTGATCTGTGCAAGTCCTTCTTGGCTTCGGTCTTAGAGAACCACGCTGCCAGACTACAACTTGGGTGTCCCGAGAAACGGTACCCGCTGGTGAAGTCAAAGGAGACCCGTTGGGTGGTGTCTGCATCTGCGGGCTCCGCGGAGCAGCTGGAGCAGTTGATCGCCCTCGAGGAGGAGGCGGCCCAGACCACTTCATCTTCGTCCTCAGCTGCGGCGTTTATCCCGCTCTCCTTGGGCTCCTCCTACACTGCTTCCTTTAAGGAGCTTTGCCAGTTCCTCTCCACCAAGGGAGAAGGGCCATCGGGACATTCCAGTAGGTTGAAGAAGGAAGAACCAAAAGGTAAGTCCCACCATCGACGTTCGTGGGAGCAGGAGAGATCCCCTTCACCGGACCGTCGACTCTAGATTTTGGTCGAGGTTGCAGCTAAGGCTGCTGGCTTCACGGTGTCCCCGTCAGGTAAGCTAGGCCAAGACATCCGTCGATGCAGTCGAGATTTTTCTCGACCCTTTGGACAGTTTGTTGACTGGAGAAGCAGACAGCCCTTCTTCACCGGTTCCCCCGGTGGTAACCGAGGACTTGCCTGTGCCTCCTGTGCCGAAGTCCCCGGTAAAGGACCCTGAACCAGGGGATGAGCAGGTTTCCCCAACCCCCTCTTTGACCCACCTTCAGTGACCCCGAAGGTCTCGGTCTCGGTCCTCTTCCAGGTCGAGTAGGTCGCGCCGACATCGGTGGTCTTGGTCTTGGCACCATGGAAAGCGGCATCGCCGCTTGTTCTCTTCGGAGGATAGGCTCTGACATAAGTTACGCCGGCGCTATGAGGACATGATGTGGCAGCAACTTTTGTTGATCGGTAACAAGCCGACTCCGTCGCCTTCTCCGGCAATTAAGTGGCTGTCACCGGAGTGACTGAAGCAACCCCTCGTGGTTATTGAGGAGCCGGCGCCAGTTGTTCAGCCGAAACCAGCTGCTCTGCCCATTGTGGTGGAACCACCGCCTCCTCAACCGAAGACTGGTGCACCAACCAAGGATTCCCGGTTGGGTCAGGGCTTGCCCCACAGATTGTCGGTCACCATCACTCCCGATCGTCCTCGGCAGGTGGAGGGTGGCTCAGGTGCTTGGCAGCTGTTTGCAAACTCCTCAGAGTCTGACAACAACTCCTCCCTGTATTCCAGACCCATTGACCTGGAATCTGCAGGGGGTCAGTCGGTGGACGAGAGCCCATACTCGTTCTTGGGTATACTTCGACTCATTTCAGAGTCCACTGGGATGCAGCTCGAACCTGTTCAGAAACGGGCCAGGTATCCCCTAACGGAGATACTGGACCAAGGAGATTCCCCTACAGAGGCCTTCCCTGTGGCCGAAGCCATTGTTGGCCCGGCCCTGGAGCATCTTGTCCCGTGCCTTCGGCCAGGATGGCTCGTAAGTACGCGGTCCCCACCAGTTCACGCTCCGGTTTCTCGGAGCACCCCTCTGCAGAGGGGCTGGTGTCCGACAGTGTTTTCCGGCATTCTGGGAACGCTAGGGATGTGGACAAACTGCCCAATAAAGAATCCTAAAAGCTGGATTACTCGGGGCATAAGTTTACGCTGATTCCTCCCTAGGCCTTCAACAGGCTAGCTCGGCTGTACTGATGGCACATTTCTCACATGCCCTTATGGGTTCCCTGGATGAGGTGATTCCTCATCTCCCGGCTGACCTTCAGGTGACGGTCAAGCAGGCGTGGGATCAGGGAAGGGTGGTGGCTAAACAGCTCCAACTTCTTTGGACATCGGTGACTCTTGTGCCTGGTCAGTAGTGGCCTCAGTAGCCATGCGCCGCAGAGCTTGGCTGTGGATCTCCACCTTCATGGTGGACACCCAGCACAAGCTGGCAGCACTTCCCTTCCTGGGCACCGACTTGTTCGGGCCAGGGGTGGAAGGCCATCTTCAGAGGATCGAGAAGTCCAATGCCACCTTGGACTCGGTCACGTCTGTCCAGAAGGACAAAGGCTGCCAGCAGCAGCATAAGCCTTTTTGCCCTTCCGCTCCTGTGGTACATCCGGCCCAGCAACAGGGCCAGCAGGTTCACACTTGGCCCCCTAAGGTCAAGTCTGCTGCTTCCTCCAGTAAGAAGCCTGGAGGGAAGGGTCCAGGAGGTCCCTCGGCCAGCCCTTCCTCCAAACCTGCCCGGTGATGGGTTGAGGGATGTCGCCCCCAGCCTCATCACTCCTCCCCGAGTTCCCTCCATTGTGGGATTGCTCCGCCACTTCCGTTCCGCCTGGTCCGCTATCTCCACGGACCACTGGGTGCTAGAAGTGGTCGGCAGGGGTCTGCCTCTGGAGTTCGAGCAGTTCCCTCTCTATCGAGCCGTCGCCCCATGGGGGGCGGCAACGAAGTCCGCAGCCTCCATGTCGGCTTGTCGAGCCTAGATTGCACTGCTCCTCCAAAAGGAGATGATCAGCAAGGTGGCGGACCCTCCTCCAGACCCAGGGTTTGTGTCCAGGAACTTTCTGGTCCCAAAACGGATGGGGGGCTGGCTCCCCATTCTCGACCTGCACAACCTGATCAAGTTCCTAAGGCCACTCACCTTCAGGATGGTTACTCTGGCTCAGATCATTTCATCCTTGGAACTAGGCATGTAGTTCTGCTCTCTGGATCTCCAGGACGCGTTCTTTCATGTCCTAGTCCATCCGTGTCATCAGCGATTCCTCCGCTTCAGAGCAGAGGGATCTCTTTACGAGTTCCGGGCCATGCCCTTCGGCCTCTCTCCAGCTCCCAGGGTCTTCACCAAATGCATGGCAGTGGTGAAAGCATTCCTGCAGCGCCGAAGGGTCCGGGTGTGCCCTTACCTGGACGATTGGCTGATTGCAGCCCCCTCCAGGTTGGAGGTGGAACGGTCCAGGGATCGGGCCCTCCAGGTCTGCTCTCAGATTGGCCTCCTCATCAACGAGGCCAAATCGGAACTTGTGCCATTGCAGGTGATTCAGTTCATCGGGGCAGAGCTTGACTCTCTGCGAGCCAGAGCTCGGCTCCCGGCAGACAGGGCCGAGGTCCTTTCCTACTTTGCCTAATCCTTTCTGGTTGGGCAATTGCGCCCTGCCCAGGACTTCCTGCGTCTTGGGGCCTCATGGCGGCCTGCACCAGCGTGGTCCGTTGGGCCCGCTGGCATATGCGCCCCCTGCAATGGGGGCTGGCCAGCCAGTGGTCAGAGCGCTCCAGTCCTCTTGACCAGCCGGTGACAGTGACCAAGGAGATGTGGGACGGCGTGCAGTGGTGGCTCGTCCCAGCTCATCTGCAGGAGGGTATCCCGTTTGTCCGCCCCGAGCCAACGGTCACACTAACAACCGAAGCCTCTCTGATGGGTTGGGGTGCCCATCTTGGGAATCTCTGGGCCCAAGGCCTCTGGACCCCTCAGGAGTCTCGATGCCACATCAACCTGCTGGAGCTTCGAGCGGTTCGACTAGCCCTCACCGCCTTCACTCCATTTATATGGGGTCAGGTGGTTCAGGTCCAGATGGACAACACCATGACCATGTACTACCTCAACCGTCAGGGCGGGACGCACTCCTTGCCTCTGTGCAAGGAGGCTCTCTGCATCTGGTCTCTTGTGATCAACCTGGAGGCGGATCTCCTAGCCATCCATGTAGCAGGAGCCTTCAGCAGACTGGCCGATGCCCTCAGCCAGATAGGCACTGCATCTCACGAGTGGTCACTCCTGCCAGAGGTAGTGCAAGAACTGTTCTCTCATTGGGGCACCCCTCAGGTGGACGTATTCGCCTCCAGGGAGAATGCGAAGCTGAGGCTGTTTCACACCTGCCCCCCTCAGCAGGGCTCACTGCAGGGGGATGCTTTCTCGAGGCCGTGGACTCCAGGCCTCTTCTATACCTTCCCTCCATTTCCCTTGATCCACAAGGTGCTTCTCAAGGCGAAGAGGGACAAGGCGCAGGTAATTCTGGTACCCCCAGACTGGCCTCGCCAGTTCTGGTACCCAGATCTCCTCAGCCTCAACTCCAGGCTCCCGAGGCAGCTTCCAGTCCACCCGGACCTGATCTCAGTAGACAAGGGGAAGGTTCTCCATCTGGACCTTCAATCCCTGCACCTGACGGCCTGGTTCCTGAGCGGCTAGAGTTCTAGGCCTTTGGTCTTTCTGACGAGGTCCTCAACGTTGTTGAGGTGTCCCGTAAGGAGTCGACCAAAAAACACTACGCCTTCAAATGAAAGAGATTCTCCATTTGGTGTCAGGACAAGGGGTTGGACCCTTCTTCCTGCCCCTTGGCTAGTATTTTGGACTATCTGTGGTCCTTTTCTCAGCTAGGGCTTCGGTCGATGACCCTCAAGGTGCACCTGGCAGCCATCTCTGCTTACTGGACGCGGGCCGGCAAGCAGTTGGTGGCGCTGGAGAAGGTGGTCGGGTGCTTTTTCAAAGGCCTTGATCACATATCCCCTCTGGTGCGAGAACCTCCACCTCCATAGGATCTACTGCTGGTATTGACTAAGCTCATGGGCAAGCCATTCGAACCGATGCACAGGTGCGATGTCTCCCACCTGTCATAGAAGACCACCTTCTTGGTGGCTATAACGTCAGCCAGAAGAATGGGAGAGCTCCAGGTGCTTTCCATCAAGTCTCCTTATCTGGTCTTCCACAGGGACATGGTTGTCTTCACCCCGAAATTCCTTCCGAAGGTGGTGGCGAGTTTCACCTTAACCAGGTGTTGACTCTGCGGCGTCTACCCCAATCCACCTCGGAGGCCGAATATAAGCTCCATACTTTGGACTCTAGAAGAGCCTATTATAAGGAGTGAACAGCTGAAGTTCGGGGAGAGGTTCGCCAGCTGTTTGTCACCTACACTGAAGCCGCACCTGGCAGTCCTGCAGCCAAGCAGACGATAAGCAGGTGGGTCACCTCCTGCATAGATCTCTGTTATAGGTTGGCAGGCATGGAGCCTCCCAAAGGGATAAGACCTCATTCTATCCACCATACCGCTGCTTCGTTGGCTACTTCTAGGGACGTCCCTATCCAAGAAATCTGCAGGGCTGCTACCTGGAAGTCAGCACACACCTTTATTTCCCATTACCACATTGACCTAGAGTCACGCCGGGATGCTGGTTTTGGGACCTCGGTTCTCCAGTCATTATTCCCCAAGTAAGTATATGGGGGTGCATGCCATGCCTCCCTCCTCCCGGAGAACTACTAGGAGTCTGCCAGACAGTCTGGATTGAACAACATATCCACGTCCCTAGAAATACAGGTTACTCACCTGTAACAGGAGTTCTAGGAGTGGTATATGTTGTTCATCTACACAACCCACCAGACCTCCCCGGCTTCGACACGCAACCTGGCTTCCAGCGGGCTAGATCTGGCATCATGGGTTGCAGCCGAGGGTTTTACCACCCGGGTGGGTGGGAGGAGCCAGCTTGAAAACTTTCTGGCAAGAATCAAAGTGGCAAGGAACCTGCCAAACAGTGTGGATGCACAACATATACCACTCCTAGAACTCCTGTTACAGGTGAGTAACCTGTATTTGTGTTCCTTTTCCTTTCCCTCAGAGTCCGTTCTGTTCCTGAGTTTTTGCTTGTACCTTCCCGCCTGTTTTCCTCATTTGGTTTTCCTTTTTCCTTGCCTGTTTGAGCTGAACTCTTCTGAAAATCCTGATTTCTTCCAGGTGTTTGTTTTCTATTGGGGACTCTTACTCCTGTTGTAGTGGTATTCGTGTCAATTTTATCTGAAAATCTGACTTTTGACCGAGATCTTCCCCTACTTTGAGATCTCCGTCTTCCCCAGCTTAATATATCCCCTCGTTCATAATCACTGGCATCTCTTTTCAATTTTGTAATTTTTCTTTGAATTACTTCAGCCTCATGAACTCTTATTTTATTCTGAAGTTGGACATTAAAATCTTGGAATTCAGTACTTGTTTTAAATTTCTGAATATTTGTTCTCAACAAATCTAGTTCTTCTTGCAGTTCATTATATTTAATAAAAATCGTCCTCTATGAGTAGTTCCAAGAAAATCATAGAACATTCGGCTGCCGCTTTCAACCACTCATTCTTAAAGGAAAACAGTCAATAACAGTGGGGGTAATCACCACGGCTGCAAAAATGCCCGATTAATACAACCTTTATGGTTTAAAAAAATGCAGCTAACGTTTCTTGAGTTATTTAGCATTTTAATGTTGCTCCTGGATGCGTCATGTCAAAACTGCCACCGCACCGGAAGACGGAGTGTGTCCCTGGCATCCTGTCCTGTGCCGGAAGGCTTGTAAAAATGATGAGCGTGGCATATCTACACAGGAGGAAAAGAAACATTGAGGCACGCAGAGGTATGTTACCTGAACCGCTGCAACCAATTCCCAGTGAAAACAGAGCAGTCTAATGTATTTAAAATCATTATGAAAGTTGCAGCTCTGAGTTAGGTCATGCGCAGTAACACCTAGCGCTCCGAGTTCAGACACGCGCAGTAGCACTAGGTGCTACTGCGCATGACCGAACTTGGAGCTGCAACTTTCATAATGATTTTAAATACATTAGACTGCTCCATTTTCACCGGTAATTGGTTGTAGAGATTCAGGTAACATACCTCTACATGCCTCAGTGTTTCTTTTCCTCTTGTGTAGATACGCCTCACTCGTCATTTTTAAGCTTCCGGCACAGGACAGGATGCCAGGGCACACTCTGTCTTCCGGTGCGGTGGCAGTTTTGACATGGTGCATCCAGGAGCAACATTAAAACGCTAAGTAACTCGAGAAAGGTTAGCTGCATTTTTTTAAAACCATAAAGGTTGTTTTAATCGCCCATTTTTGCAGCCCTGGTGATTGCCCCCACTGTTTTTGACTGTTTTCCTTTAAACCTGAAATTATCCAAACTGCAAGAGATAGTACAGTGGGGATTCTTAAACCTCTGGGGGCCTGACCTCGACTTAGATATTCTTCTAGGGTACTTACATTGCAGGTATTCTCATTATCTTTCTTAATAGGGTCTCAAGCCTGATAAATGCATCTCTAATATTATCGTTACGTTTCTTGGTTATCTTTACCTTTGTCTTCCATTTGGTTAAATCATTCCATTAAATACTTTCTCATCTCCTCGACTGTTGTATGTTCCACTCGTTCCCAGCTGTGGCTTGTGTCTTCACTCGAGTTTGTCGCTGCATTTACTGAGCTCATTATAGATTTTACGAGTGAAAATCTTCTTTTTTTCAAGAGAACACTTGCCAAATCCTTTGCAGAAGTATAATCCTTTAAGGCAAATGCTGATTCCAAAAACGTCACTCCCTTGCAACATCCATGTCCAGCGGTAAGTCTGTAGCTCAACAAAACAAATCCTGAAAAATAACGCAAAAATCAAATGGATGGAAATCAGCCGTGCAGCGCCACACAGACAGGGCGGCTAACCCCAAACAGTAATTAGACTTTGTCGCAGTGAGCCTCCCCGGATCCATGGAAAAGATTTTGAGCCTCCCCCAAAAACTGAAATAATCTTGGGCCTCCCCAAAGAAAAATAACATACTGTACTTTGAATAGTACACCATATATAAATTGAAACCCCTTTGAGTACTTGGCTCACATTCAGTTATTTGTCTTATACTAACATGGAAACTTTGTAAAAGAGCTCCTGTGCTCAAAGGTGTTATCGGAATAACAAATAAATAAAATCAACAAATATTATTATTCAGCTTATTGTAACCCCCCTCCCCCCACAGGCCAACCTACGTACTCTGCTATTTTCATTCTTGAACCAGTTACCCCTTGTTGCAGTATCTTCATGGGTCAGACTACTTTCTCTGTTTCCTCTCTATATGAAATAACCTTCCTACATACTTTGTTTCTCCCCCTCCTTCCCTGCTCCTAAGCAACTGCTCTGGGATTACTTTGCTCTCTCCTGCTATTGCTCTTACCACTTCAATGCTCAACGCTTGTATTTGGGCTGTTCTGCCACCAGTCTACAAATTGATCAATTACCATCACTCATTATTAGTCTATTGTTCATATTTGTTTGCACTACTGTTCACTGTGTATTTCTTGATTGTTTTGTAGTTATCTTTTGAAATGTATTCACTCCCTACCCTTCCTTGGGTACACTTGAAATGAGCCTTGGCTCATTCACCTTCCCTTGTCACCTATTAGTAAATAAATATATAAAATTTATCTACTATTATCCTCTTTCAGTTGCTTCATCTCTTCACACAAAATACATAAAACTCACAATTTAAATACAGTACTTTTTCAGACTTGGTTGAGCCTCCCCTGGAACAGGTTGGGGCCTCCCCAGGGAGGCTGGCCTCACCATTTGAGAACCCCTGATCCAAACAAATAGTGGTGTGCAGCAATACCTTCCCACCAAAAGTTTAGTCTGTAGCAACAAATGTAGAAAAGACGCAGTCCGCAAAAAATTATTTCAAGCACAGTTGCCAGGACTAGATCTAGTGTTTGTATGTCACACCCCCTTTGAAGACTCAGGAGAGTCGAGGCACTAGGGGTTTTCCATTGTTTTCAGAAGGTCCTGCTGTACCCACCTTTTGAACTGAACTTTGATATAATAAACAGCAGTCCTGGCAACTGTGCTTGAAATAGGTTTTTGTGGACTGCGTCTTTTCTACATTTGTTGCTACAGACTAAACTGTTGGTGGGAAGGTATTGCTGCGCACCACTATTTGTTTGGATCAATTACTGTTTGGGGTTAGCCGCCCTGTCTCTGTGACGCTGCATGGCTAATTTCCATCTGTTTGATTTTCACGGTATTTTTCAGGATTTGTTTTGCTAACCTGGACATAGTAGCCGTTAGTGAGACATGGTTTACTAGTAACCACACTTGGGAGACTTCACTTGGCTATATACTGTTCAGAAGAGACGAAGGTGCAAAAAGGGGAGGTGGAGTGACCCTTTATGTCAATGAAAATATCAAAGCTGCAGAAATTCAGAATACACATAAGGAGCCAGAAGAACTGTGGTTCACTCTGGAAACAGGAAATGGGACAGCCATACGAACTGGGGTTGTCTACAGGCCTCCAGACCAGCGGGAGGACATAGACTCATTACTGTTAGAAGATATACAAAACATGACAGCTAAAGGGGAGGTTCTGATCATGGGAGACTTCAACATGCCAGATACAGATTGGTCAATACCAGCAGGAACATCTGCCAGAACTAGACACGTAGTAGATTCCCTGCAGGGGGAGGGCCTCAAACAACTGGTACAACAACCCACAAGAGACAGGGCTATCCTAGATCTAGTACTGACTAACAGGAAAAGGATCACAGATCTCTAGGTAGAAGGTCACCTGGGGGCCAGTGACCATCACATGGTATGGTTCAATTTGGCCACTAGAACTAAATCATCCCATTCCAAGGCAAAAATATGGGACTTCAGAGGAGCTGACTTTGATAAGATGGCCAACAGAGTTAAGATAGCCTTGGCAAGAAGAAATACAGGTGAGGGGGTACAGGCAAAGTGAGCAAGCATTAAGGATGCAATACTTGCAGCAACATCCCATAGTGTGAGAGGGAGAAAAGGAAGTGCAAGAGAAGAAGGAAACCAGTTTGGTTCTCAAAAACAGTAGCTGAAAAGGTCAGAGGCAAAAGGCGGGCCTTCAGGAAATATAAGAAAATGCAGTGGGATGAAGATAGGGAGGCATACCAAACTTCTCTAAGGGAAGCAGGGAAGGCAGTAAGGCAGGCAAAGGTTCAAACCGAGGAAACACTGGCACAAACAGTAAAAGAAGGTGACAAGACTTTCTATAGATACATTAGTGAAAAGAGAAATTTCAGAGGGGGGTATTGCTAAGATCAGAGGGGATAAAGAGGGCGTGTGAGGAGGAGGACCACGTAAAAGCATCTATCCTAAATAGATATTTCTGCTCAGTATTTACTGAAGAGAAGGTAGGGCAGGGCCCACAGCTCAGCACCATGGACACGGGGAGGGAGGTGTACACTAGTCCCTTCACAAAAGAAAGGGTCCTACAAGAGCTCGATAAGCTCAGGGTGGACTAGGCAATGGGACCTGATGGCATACATCCCAGGGTACTAAAGGAGCTAAGGGTGGAACTAGCAGAGCCATTATCAGAACTATTTAGTGAGTCTCTGAGCACAGGAGAGGTCCCAGAATACTGGAGAAGGACTCGTGTGATCCTGCTCCACAAGAGTGGTAGCAGGGAGGAGGCAGGGAACTATAGACCAGTCAGTCTTCTCTCAGTAGTGTGCAAGATTATGGAGGCACTCCTTAAGGGAAGGATAGTGCAACACCTGGAATCCATAGGAGCACAGGATCCAAGACAGCATGGGTTTACAAAAGGAAGGTCCTGGCAAACTAATCTCATAGATTTCTTTGATTGGTTGACCAGAGTGGTGGACCAAGGGGGAGTAGTTGATGTTGCCTACCTTGACTTCAGCAAAGCTTTCGATACTGTTCCGCATAGAAGATTGATTAATAAGCTGGGTAGGCTCGGGAAGGGTCAGAAGTTGGTCAACTGGGTGGCAAACTGGTTGACAGGTAGAAAACAGAGAGTGATGGTAAACGGTATACAGTCAGAAGAGATGCAAGTCACAAGTGGGTAGCTCAGAGATCAGTTCTTGAGGCCAGTCCGCTTCAGTATCTTCATCAGTGACATTGCAGATGGACTGGAGGGTAAGGTTTGTCTGTTTGCAGATGACACCAAGATCTGCAACAGAGTAGATGATTCAGATGGGGTGGGCAGAATGAGAAGAGATCCGGATAAACTGGCAAAATGGTCGGAAGAGTGGTAACTGGGGTTTAATGCAAAGAAGTGCAAGATCATGCACATAGGGAAGATAAACCCTGAAGCCACCTAAAGGTTGGGAGAGGAGTTGCTGGCAGTCACAAGGGAAGAAAGAGACTTGGGCATCATCGTCATAGATGACCTGAAATCATCCAAGCAGACCACTAAAGCAGTAGGTAAGGCTAGGGGGATGTTGGGGTGTATTAGTAGGGGTATCACAAGTCATAAGATGGGGGTAATAATCCCTCTTTACAAGACACTGCTTAGGCCCCATCTGGAGAACTGCATGCAGTACTGGAGGCCACACCTGCACAAGGACATTAACCAAATTGAGGCAGTCCAGAGAAGGGCAACCAAAATGGCGCAGGGACTGCATCAGAAAACATATGAGGACAGATTAACAGAGCTCAATGTATATACCCTAGAGCAAAGGAGGGAGAGAAGTGATATGATCGAAACATTCAAACACCTTAAGGGCGTTAACAAGGTGAAAGAGTCTAACATGCTTCAGTATAAGAAAAATAGCAGGACAAGAGGACACAGCATGAGATTAGAGGGAGGCCGATTAAGGGGTAATGTGAGGAAGTTCTTTTTCACAGAAAGGGTGGTGGATGCATGGAATGGCCTACCTCTGGAAGTGGTGGATATGAATACAGTGCTCGGCTTCAGACAGGCATGGGATAGGCATAAGGGAGCAATACAGATGAGTATGAATAGATAGGTTGTTGACAGAGCAAAGGCTGATGGCACATTCATAAAGTAGAAAAAGAAATGGGCAGACTGGATGGGCCTTGCAGTCCTTACCTGCTGTCAGCTTCTATGTTTCTAAATATGCTGTGCCTACTGGTGCCTTTTCAGGGTTCATGGAGCATCCCTCGGCCGAATGGTTGGTGGCTGACTCTGTGTTCAGGCGCTTGGGCAATACGGGGGATGTTGCTAGACCACTGGATATGGAGTCCAAGAAACTGGACCACTCGGCCAAAAAGGTCTATGCTGCCTTCTCATTCAGCCTCTGCCATGCAAGCTTGGCCGTCGTGATGGCACACTGCTCCCATGCCCTTCTGGGCAACCTGGATTAGGTGATTCCTCATCTTTCTGTGGACCTCCCTCGTGCTGTGGCCAAACTGCAACTTCAGATGGCCCTGGACATTGGAGATTCCTGTGCCTGCTCAGTGGCGGCCACAGTTGCCATGCGCTGTAGGGTGTGGTTGCGGATCTCGACCTTCACAGCAATCACCCAGCACAAGCTGGCAGATGTACTTTTCTTAGGCACCAACCTGTTTGGGCTTGGTGCGGAGGGTCACCTCCAGCGCATTGAAAAATCCAGTGCCACCCTGGACTCTGTGACATCCGCCCAGAAGGACCCCAAGGGCTCCAAGCTGCAGAAGTGCAAGTCCTTTCAGCCCTCTACCCGTGCTGCAAATCCAGCCCAGCATCAGTCTGGTCAGCAGGCTCAGTCCCGGCAACCTTGGGCCAAGTCCGTTGCCTCGGTGGTCCGAAAGCCAGAAGGGAAGGGACCCGGTGGTCCCTCTGCCAGGTCCTCCTCTAAGCCTGCTTAGTGATGGGATGAGAGGTGCCTTCCTCATGCCTGTCACAACTCCCCTTAGTTCTCCTGTGGGGGGGTCTGCTCTGCCACTTTCTTTCTGCATGGTCCACTGTTTCCATGGTCAGGTGGGTTTTGGAAGTGGTCGGTCAGGGTCTGCCTCTAGAATTCAAGCAGTACCTCCAAGCTGAGCCCACACAGCACGGGAGGACCTGGTATCCACAGACACTCAGTCAGCTCTTCAAGATGACATAGCCCAGGTCCTCCGCAAGGAGGTCATGGCTAGAGTTGCGGATCTTCCGGAACACCCAGGGTTTGTCTCCAGGTACTTCCTGGTGCCAAAGCAGACGGGGCACTGGTGCCCCATTCTAGATCTGCATGACCTGAACCAATTCCTCAGGTTCTGCACTTTCAGAATGGTTACTCTGTCCCAGATCATTCCATCTCTGGAGCAAAACATGTTGTTTTGTTCTCTGGATCTTCAGGACACGTTCTTTCCCATCCTGATCCATCCATCCCACCGAAGGTTCCTCTGCTTCCGAGCTGAGGGAACCCTTTATGAGTTCAAGTCATGCCTTTTGACCTCTCCTCAACCCCCAAGGTCTTCACCAAATGCATAGCAGTGGTGGCAGCTTACCTGAGGCACCAAAGGGTCTGGATGTATGCCTGCCTGGATGACTGGCTGATTGCAGATCCCTCCAAACAGGAGGTGGAGTGGTCCTGGTTCTCCTGGTCAACAAGGCCAAGTCGGAACTCGTGCCCTTGCAGGTGATCAGCTTCATCGGGGCAGAGCTCGGCTTCCGGCAGACAGGATAGAGGTTCTCTCCTCCTTTGCCCAGTCATTTCTGGTTGGGCACTTGCACCCTGCCAAGGACTTCCAACGCCTTTTGGGTTACACGGTGGCCTGTACCAGTGTGTTCCGATTTGCCCATTGGCATATGCATTCCCTGCAGTGGGAGATGGCCAGCCAGTGGTCTCAGCGCAAAGATCACTTCGACCAGCTGGTCACTGTAACCCACAGGATGTGGGACGCCATTCAGAGATGGCTTGTCCCAGACCATCTGCAGGAAAGGATCCCGTTTATCCACCCTGTGCCAACGGCCATCCTGACGACCGACGCCACTCTCATGGCTAGGGTGCCCATCTGGGGAACACAGAGTCCACGGGCTCTGGACCCTTCAGGAGTCCCAAACCCACATCAGCCTGCTGGTGCTCTGAGCAGTCTGGCTGGTGCTGACTGCCTTCGCTACATTTGTTCAGGGTCAAGTCGTCCCAGTCCAGATGGACAACACCACGACCATGTACTACATCAACAAACAAGGCAGAATGCACTCCCTGCCCATGTGCAAGGAAGCCCTCCACATTTGGCCTGTCATGCGCCAGCCTGGAGGCGGATCTCCTAGCCATCCATGTGGCAGGAGCCTCCAGTCAGCTGCCGGACATCCTCAGCCAGGTGGGCGAGGTGTCTCATGAGTGGTCTATTCATCCGGAGGTAGTTCACGTCTGCTCTCCTAGTGGGGCTCCCCTCAGGTGGACCTGTTTGCCTCAAGGGAAAACACAAAGCTGAGGCTGTTTTGTACCCAACCCCTCAGCAGGGAACGCTGCAAGGGGATGCCTTCTTGAGGCCTTGGACCCCAGGTCTCTTCTGTGCGTTCCTTCCACTTCCCTTGATCCGCTAAGTGTTACTCAAGGTCAGGAGGGATAAGGCACAGGTGATCCTGGTGGCTCTGGACTGGTCCCGCCAGTTTTGGTACACCAGTCTCCTTATCCTCAGCAACAGGCTCTAGAGGTGTCTTCCCATACACCCGGACCTGCACTCAGTCAATCAGGGGAAGGTTCTCCACCCAGACGTTCAATCCCTGCACCTGATAACCTGGTTCCTGAGCGGCCAAAGTTCCAGGCTTTGGGTCTCTCCAAAGATGTTCTCACTGTAGTGGAGGCATCTAAAAAGGAACTGACCAGAAAATGCTATGCCTTCAAATGGAACAGATTCTCCATTTGGCATCAGGGCAAGGGGTGGACCCTTTGGCCTGTCCAGTGGCTAGCATTTTAGACTACCCGTTGTCCCTCTCCAAAGAGGGCCTTCGGTCGATGACCCTTAAGGTGCACCTGGAACCCATCTCTGCTTACCAGGTGTGGCCGGTCAGCAGTCGGTGGTGCAGGAGAAGGAAGTCTGGTGCTTTTTCAAAGGCTTAAACCACATTTTCCCTCCAGTGCGTGAACCACCACCACCACCGTGGGACTTGTTGCTGGTTTTGGCAAAGCTCATGGGCAAGCCATTCGAACCTATGCACAGGTGTGAGATGTCTCACCTGTCATTGAAGACTGCCTTCTTGGTGTCTATCACGTCAGCCAGAAGGATTCGGGAGCTCCAGACACTTTCAGTGGAGTCTACTTGGTCTTCCACAGGCTCAATGCTGTTCTGCACCCCAATCCAAAGTTCCTCCCGAAGGTTGTGTCAGGTGATGACTCTTACAGTGTTCTTCCCAGATCACACCTTGAGGCTAAACACAGGCTCCATACTATGGACCTGAGGAGCGTCATTATTACAAGGGAGCGACGACTGCAGTTTGGGGAGAAGTTCGCCATTTGTTGGTCACCTACGCTAAAGCCGCACCTGGCAGACCTGCAGCCAAGCAGATGATTGGCAGGTGGATCACTTCCTGCATTGATCTGTGCTATAGGTTGGCGGGTAGGGAGTCTACCGTAGGGCTAAGGGCTCATTCCTCCCATCATACCGCTGCATCTGTGGCTGCTTCTAGGAACATCCCTATCCAGGAAATCTGCAGGGCTGCTACCTGGAAGTCAGCACACACCTTCATTTCCCATTACCACATTGACCTCGAGTCTCTCTGGGATGCTAGTTTGGGGCCTCCGTTCTCCGATCTCTGTTCCCTAAATAGGGGGTGTGCACCTTGCCTCCCTCCTCCCAGAGAACTGCTAGGAGTCTGCTGGATAGTGTGGATAGAACAACATCGCTACATCCCTAGAAACACAGGTTACACACCTGTACCAGTAGTTGTAGGAGTGGTATATGTTGTTCATCCACATGGACCCATCCAACCTCCCCTGGCTTCGGCGCACAACCTCTGCTTCCAGTGGGCAAGATCTGGTGTTATGGGGCAAAGCCGAGGGATATACTACCTGGGTGGGTGGGAGGAGCCATCTTGAAGATTTTCCAGCACTTCTTAAATGGGAAAGGACTCTGCTGGATAGTGTGGATGAACATTATATGCCACTCCCAAGAACTACTGTTACAGGTGAGTAACCTGTTTTTTTTTTTTATTTATCACACAGACTTTTAGAATGCCACAACACTGTAAGTTGCAGTGAGTGCCTGAGGAGATTTTGGTGTGACCAAGCCAGGAGTGAGCAGGAGCTGTGATTTGTTTTGTTTTATTTTGGGGTTGGTTGGTTTGTTTGTTTTTTGTTAAGACTGCTTGTGTGTGTGTGTGTGTGTGTGTGTGTGTGTGTGTGTGTGTGTGTGTGTTGTGACTCAGTGTGACTAGCAGGAGAGATCAGAGAAAGAGTAGAAATCGCAGTGCACCAGGTCCAGTCATGGCAGCTGAGCGGGTGGAGGATTCAGACTCAGAGTGCCTACAGTCAGGTACTCCCCTCATAGTGAGGGACAGAGTGAACATCTCTGGGTTGTTACCAGTGTGATGCACACTACAGGGCAGTATATGTGAGGGGAAAGGGAGGCTGTCTAGCAGCCAGTCATGACATAACTGTCAGTGTTGCTGAAAATAAGTAAATTTGTGTGGCTTGCAGTTGGAGATCATTTCACTGCTGAGAAGTCACTCTTGGGTGGCTAATAAGGAGAGCACATTTTTTTGTTTGTTTGTGAAGAGCATTTGTCAAGTTGGTTAATTCTATGTGAGGGATGCTGTTCAGCAGCAATCAGCCCAGAATTGTGGATGGAGGCAGAGTCTTGATAAGAGACATGTGAGAGAGCACAGACCTCTGGTGCAGTTAACATACAGCTCCCATGGACAGGAAAAGTGTGTGAAGGAGGGTGGATAATCTGTCTTGCATGGATGTCCTTAATCAGTGTTCATAGAGGTAAATTAGGCAGGGGAAATCAAGTATGTAAAGCAGAATGCACTAATTTGTAGTATTTTTCTGTCTCCTTAGTTTAACTTCAGTCTTATTTATTTTTTGACCAATGCATTTAATTTGTCTCTGGTGCAGAGAACTTTTTGGCTACATGCACTGTGGTGCAGTTTCTGAAAAAAGTTGATTCTTGGGGCATGGATGTGGTTCACTGTCCACACTCTGTCAGTTCTACTGGAATAGTCTGATTTGCTGGACATCTTTAAGCTAAGCTCCTCCCAGCACTCAGGTAGTGTATCCCCTGACTCTGCCCTGTAACGTCACTTCTGTCCACTGGATGAACAGGTCATCTTCACGACTCTTACTTAGGATTTAGTGTGCCATAGGCAAACTTTGTTTTTTCATAGTTTTTGAGTTATTTGGATTTCTTTCCTCAGTTCTTTCAACTCTCCTCTTAGACTTTTGGTGGAGCAACAGAAGCTGGGGTTCATGTTCTGCATTCAGTGCTGGTAGATGTTGGTCACTGACCTGCATGGCACATGCATGTATTAGCCGGGGCGGGTAGCACTGGGTGCTGCCTTTGTCTCGGCATGCTTCCCGAGTCCCTTGAGGGTCGGCCTTCAGAACAAGATCTGAAGGATTGTACTAAGGGCCACAAGAAGCCCTCAGCTGCAGTTGGGGCTCAGCAACTAGCAGTCTTTGAGGCGGAAGCATCGCCTGCCAAGCTCGGCCTTGGCACTGTTCCTGGTTGGGGCCAGTATTGGAAGGTCATTTACCTAAGGCTTCCGGGACATGTGTTTGGCCCTCCAGACCTTGGGAAAGAACCTTGCCCACCATGGCTTCAAGCACGCACGGGGCCGGCTGAGAAACAAGGAGAGGTCGAGGTCTTACCAGTCCCTCGACTCGCTGGACCGCTCGACAGTGATCGAGTGCACTTTGGACAAGGGGCAGGTCAAGGGCTTTTCAGCTCCTCCGTTGAGCCAGTCAGCTTTGACTCAGATCAAGCAGGCAGCAGAGATTTTCCTCAAGCCTGTCAACCAGTTTGTCGGATGAGGTTGAGGAATCAGTCTCACAGACAGAGGACGTGATTCAGTCGGTGTCCCTATCTGGTCCTCAGTGAAAGCAGCCTCCATCAACAGTCGAGTCTCCAAAGTCTGTGCTGATTAACATGGTCAGGCTCATGGTATCAATCCGTCAATCAGTCTTTATTTAACCAGGCGAAACACCATTGAGAAAAAAATCATTTACAAAGTGGACCTGGGTGGACAGTACAATAAAAACATAACTCAATAAAAAAGAATACTATAGGAAAAAATAACACATACAGAGAATGTACAGGAACAGTTTTTACATGGTTACTATAAAATGCAGTTCTTTACAAAAGTGTACAAATAAATACAGATCATAGAGTAACGGAGAAAGGGGACAGGAAACCAACAGGCAGAGGAAGGTATACCACAAAGAGCCAGAAGGCTCCCCTCTATTGATCTTCCAGTTGGTGGTTGAGGTCTAGGTCGAGGCCTTCCTACTCTGTGCCGTCGACTAGGAAGTATTGCCATCACTGCCTGTGCCCCTCATCCTCTAGTGAGAGGCACCATCACAAGCTGTGCCAGTGCTACGAGGAGCTCCCTGGCAACAATGGGCCTCCCAGGAGCGTGAGCTCTACCCACTGGAGCTCCAGTCTCCTGACAGCCGCCAGTGGTGCCCTCACCACTCCATGTTAAGCAGGTGCTCCCTGCAGCAGGTTCTCCACCCCTTCAAGTTGAGCCACCACCACCACAGCTGAAGGTGGTCGGTTTGACCAAGGAGGATGTTTGGCCACTGGCTTTCCAGGCCACTTGTCTGTATAGATCTCTCTGGGGTAGGATACTTGGGTGGTCCGTGGCAAGAAATGGTTGAGGACCATTTTCGAGGAGCCTTCAGACAACTTGGACCACGAGTCCCTGGCCTCCTGTGGGACTCTCCTCCCTGACCGGGCATCAATCAAGGAGCTGTCCACCGAGCATGGCCCAGTGTCCTCGATGTGCTTCTCCACTTAATATCGGAGTCCATGTCAGTCCCACCAGAGCCAGTCCAAAAAAAGGGCTAAGTACTCTTTTATAGACATGCTGGATAGGGATGAATCCTTGGGGGTGGCCTTTCCCATGGCTGAAGCCATTTTGAGACCGGCCTGGAGCATTCACAACATACAGCATCCTGCCCCACACCCTCTACTTGTGTGGTCAAACAAGTATGTGACTCCTACTGGGTTTCATTCTGGGTTCTCTGACCATTCCTCCGTTGAGGGATTGGTCACTGATGCAGTGTTCTGCAAGAGCAGGTGCCACAAGATTGTGGACAAGCCTCTAGGCAAGGAGTCCTGTAAGAATGACCATACCGCTAAAAAGGTGCATGCTGCGGTGTCCTTGGGTCTCCATCAGGCTAGTTATGCCATGATGATGGCCAATTTTAGTCACTTTCTCATGGGAGTTTTTGATTCCATCCTCCCTCACCTCCCGGGATCAGCAATCAGCGGCAACGGTCTTCAAGGACAAGGTCAGTCACTGGCTAAACACCAGCTTCAGATGGCCTTGGACATGGGCGATTCATGTGCCCAATCAATGGCAGTTTCCATGAATCACAGAGCTTGTCTGCATCTGTCCATCTTCAAGGCAGACACCCAGCACAAGCTGCTAATGATCTTACTTCGAGAAACAGCCTTTGCAGCAGGTTACACCATTAGGACTGAAGCCGGCAGGTGCCAGGACCCCATGGAAATTTTCTAGCTAGCAGTATTCAGCGGGGACCCACCCTAGCGTCCGGTCCCCCGACGTCAGGCATAGTACATAGGGCGGTCCCCAGAATCCCAGTTCTTCCCTCCGCCGACTCGCCAGCATTGGCCTCTCGGTCTCGCCTAGCGCCGCATCACAGAATCCTACTGTGTTTTTCTAAACTGCTGTCCTCTCCAACTCCTTCGTTTGAGGGTCACCTTTCCAAGTGTGCCTGCGGAAAACAGATCCCTTTCAAGGATCCTCACTCCTCCGTGCGGTGCCTAGGCCCAGACCACGATATCAAGGTCTGCACCTTTTGCCAAGGGTTCAATAGCCGCACCCGGATCCGCCATCAGAAGGCACTCCAGGCGTATCTCCAGGTGTATCTTCTGGAAGAAAAATTGAAAAGGATGGACCAAGAACCTTCCTCAAGGGGAGAATCTTCCTCGAAGACCCATAAATACCGGGACAAGCACCAGGAGAAAGGTCCAGATCCCCGAACCGGGCCTCCGACTCCCGCAGCTCAGGCTCCACTAGATTGGACCGCTCTCCCTCCAGGGCTCGGTCTCAGCCCCCACCCCTGGTTAAGGTCCGGGCTTCAGGCGGCTCTTCTGCGCTCCAGCCTATCAAGACTTCAAGGCCCTCGGCTTCGTCCACTCCCTCCAAGGCCTCTTCCAAGTTTTCAGAGCGCCATAAATCTTCCTCTTCTACCCGACGTCGGGACACCGACTCCAGATCGGTCTCCCAACCTCCCAGAGGACCTGACCCAACTCCTAGGAAGACCAAGGACCTGACATCCCTGAAGCGGGCGTCGGACCCGACGTTGGCTAAGCACTCCAAGTCGGCCAGGCGCTCGCCAGTTCCGAGGACACCTGCCAGACACCAGTTGCTGGCTGGGCGTTCACCGGATCCAAAGGCGTCGGCCAAGAGACCGATGTCGGCATCGCACTCTCCAAAGCGGAAGATGGTCCCGGCCCCCATCACCGGCGGATGCAGGTCACAGGGACTCTGTGGAGGAGGACGCTACACTGCCCGAAGACCAGGCTGGTGACACCGAGGATGCTGGGCACCCACGGACCCGATGCCCGACCCCAGCGACAGACCACCGGCGCCAGGCCCGTCATCGGGCATGAACGTAGAAGAAGTAAAGAAACTCTTTACCTTCTGGTGGGACACTATCCGAAAGGATGTGGTCCCTGATAAACCTACTCCTCCTCCTACTCCTTCTTCACCTTCTTCGCCCCCTCCTCCACCAAAGGGGCCAGCAGAACAACCACCAACCCCTAAGAAGCAGACTGCACCTCCTAGGGGCAGATCAAAAGACAGGAGAAGGCCTCCCTCAAGATCTCCATCAGGGTCTCTCAACCCCAAGCGACCCAGATGGCGTCGGTACACTCCGTCGGGGGAGGACTCCAGATCGGACACCTCGGACTACTCCAGATCTCCTTCTCCGCTCAGCATCTCCTCTCCTGACCCACATGACCTCCCCAGGTCTCCTCCGGATGATCCCTCTTTCGCTGAGATCATGAGGCACATCCAGGACAACATGGGGTGGGGTGCTGAAGACCTTGACCCCGAACGACAACGCCTTGCCCGCTATCTTCGCCAGAAAGACCCGAAGCCTGTGGTAGTACCACTCTTGGTAGACACTTTTACGAACATCACCAAGGCTGTTTGGAAGCGTCAGCACTGCACTCCCGCAGTGCCGAAGAAGGCTGACCGCCTGTACAAGGCCCCGAGAGAGGACCAGTACTTGCTCCAACAACCTCTAGCAGGCTCCCTGGTCATCACGGCCTCGCATGACTGGTCTCAAAGACCACAATATATGAGCACACAGCCACTGGACCAGGAATCCAAGCAACTGGATGCCCTGGGGAGACACACGTATGCGGCTGCTGCATGCACCATCAGGTCTCTGAACTACCTCACCCACATGGTACAGTTTCAGAACGCCCTGCGGGAACAGGGCCAGGACCTGGTCGACAGGCTTCCGGATGGCGATCAAAAGGCGGAGCTCCTCAATCTTCTTTGCACAGGGTCAGATGTGGGTACCCAAGTGCTACGAGCCGCATACGACTCTGCGGACTCATCTGCCAGAGTGGCAGCTTCAGGCATCTGTCTCCGGAGACACTCTTGGCTCCGTGTCAGCTTCACTCGGGTACAGAAGAACATGCTTGATGTCCCGTAATCGTGGTACTTCTTGGTGAACCTCGGAGAAGGTCATCACCAAACCCAGGACTCTGGGAAGGCAGTCCAGTCTGGACAGGCCATGTACAGATCCAGTCTGGGTTCCTTTCGCAGGAACCAGAGCCGTTTTCACAGCTAGCATCAAAGGCAGCAGCCACGTTCCGGCCAGCAGCAAAGGGGCACTTTCAGCGTAAAGCCCAGGCGGGGATTGTCCGCGGGCAGAAGCCAGCGTTACGAAATCGGCCCAGCCCGCGGGACAGTGCTGCCACAGCATGACTCCTTCCAGCCTCGCCTCTTCTCTGGATCAGCAGGCGCAAAGGTCAGGGGTCGCATCGCTGTACTTTCAGGGTGGCAGTCGATTACTGCCGACCGGTGGGTTCTTCAGTTGGTCAAGAAAGGCCATTTCATAGAGTTTCCCGACCACCCACCGGCCAGACCTCCCCTGCTCTCCCGTTACTCGGGTCAGCATGCCCTGCTCATACAGCAGGAGGTGCTTGTGCTTCTGGAAGAAGAAGCTATAGAGCATGTACCACGGAACTGGAGAGGTGTAGGATATTATTCTCACTTCTTTCTGGTTCCAAAGAAAACAGGGGACCTCTGTCCGATATTGGACCTCAGCGACCTCAACGAATCGGTCCTGTACAAACACTTCCACATGGTGACCCTCCCAGGTCTGATTCCTATGCTCAAGCAGGATGCCTTTCTAGCATCCCTGGACATGCAGGACGCTTACCTGCACATACCCATTGCTCAAGCACACAGGAAGTTCCTCGCTTGAATTTCAAGTCGCCATTCTTCGGAGCCCTTCACTTCGGACTGTCATCGACACCTCGGGTGTTCACGAAGTGCATGGTGGTCATAGAGGCATCTCTGAGGAGACCAGGCCACTACGCGTTCCCCTACCTGGACGACTGGCTTCTCATGGCACCCTCCCAGGAAGCCCCGATGTCCACCATTCACCATACTCAGTCTCTGTTCGAGACGTTGGGCATCATCATCAGTCATGAGAAGTCATGCCTGGTTCAAACAACATGAAGTCTTGCTATATTATGACAATTGCAGTATGACCGCAGGTTAGAACTGCTCCGGAGGTGAAATAGTTAACTTTCCATGCAGGCATGGAACTTAGAGCGCGAGCTCGGTTGAAAACTCTGTCTGTTGTGCTTCAAACGCAAACTGTCAGATTCTTTATCTGCCTCACTGAACAGTCGCTCCGGGATTTCTCCTTCTGCTCGGTTCATTTTGTCGGTTTAAAAGTATTATTTTCGGTTTTAGCGAAATTAAACATAACCGGTCGGTTCAAGCTCTGTCTGTGGTAATGTAAGTAATAGATAGGTTTTACTTTTATTTTTCTGTGTGGAACTTGTAATTCTTTATCGGTTCAGTTTGAACCGATCAGGTTATGTTAAAATCTACTAGTCCTTTTTAGAGTGCGGTTCCCGGTTCTTATCGGTTCTAAAAAAGCAGTTTCATTACGTTTTTTCCACGACCGTGTGCGGTTGGGAACGATAAAGGTGTCTTCTTGGTAGATTGCCATAAATGGCAAGTTGGTTAGGCTGGCATTATGTCTGAGAAACCCAAAAGAAAAACCGGACCCACTGGGTTTCAACACTGTAGTGTTTGTGGGGAAGCTTTTGCTAAAGCTGACCCACACACCACATGTGTCTATTGTCTGGGGTTTGACCACCTCAATTCAGACTGCCAGATTTGTCACAATTTCCCTGCTGTCACCATAGATAAGAGAGTTGGTAGGCTCAGGGAAAGGGAGGCCAAAAAGTCCGCTGATCCGGATGGCCAGCCCGGTTCGGTGCCAGCCGAACCGGAGGGAGTGCCCTCTGACCAGGGCGATACTTCCTTGGGCAAACGAAGAGCCGGTTCTGAGGAGCCGGTTCCAGCAAAAAGGACTAGAAAGTCAGCTTGTGCCCATTGATCCGGACATCTCTCCAGATAGACCCCTAGGGGTTTCTCCTCCAAGGCTTTCTGAGTCCCATTCTCATTTCATGTTTTATAAAAAAGTTGCTGAAACTCTCCAGCTCCCTGTTGAGGAAGCTGTTGATGACCAAGAGGAGCCAGACTATGTAGAAATGATGGATATTCCAGAGTCTAGGAGACTGTCTATTCCTTTGCATAAATCTTTTTGAAACAGACAGTAAAGTTTTAAAACTCCTCACTATACCTCCTGTGGATAAAAGGATGGACAAGAGGTATACCTTATCAGGCTCCAACACTGATTTCCTCACTCAACAATGCAGCCATGTGGGGTAGTGCAGGCTGCAGCCTGTGACAAAACTAATATTCCCTAGCTTCACCCCGAGAAGGACTCCAGGAAGATTGATGCTATGGCAAAGAAACAGTACACGCAGCATCTTTGGGACTCAGACAAGCAAATTATATGGCTTATGCTGCTAGGTACCAGAAATCCAGATGGGATACTGTGCTGGCCCTAGGAAACAAGTCCCTGACCAGCTTGCCAGGAGCTGGAACAGGTGGCTATGGATGGTATTGAGGCATCCAAGGTGCAATTTCATGCTGCAGTGGACTCTAATGATGTTTCTTCAAGAGTCATGGCTACATCTGTGGCACTCGGGATGGCTTGGCTCAGATGTACTACCCTGTCTCAGGATACCCAGTCTAAGGCCATGGATTTTCCTGTTGTGGGAAATTCTCTATCTGGGGAGCAAACAGAGAATTACATGAAGACAATGGATGAATATAGGACCACCTATAGGAGTGCACAGGCCAAGGAAAGGCAGGCCACTCCTCAAAAGCAGCTTCCTAGAGGCAGGGGCAGGCCTTTTCATAGGCCTTTTTACCAAGCCCAAGCTTCCTCCTGCGCCTATGCTCAGAGGGGGTTCTTTAGAGGGAGAGGCAGACGGGGTACAAGCAGGTCTGCTTCCGCTCCTCAGCCCAAAGCCCCTGCCAAGCAGGCACCCTGATGAGATTGCCAGAGCCGATTCTCCTCTACCTGTAGGGGGCAGGCTGGCTTACTTTGTCCAGGACTGGAAGTCTTTAACATCAGACAAGTGGGTCCTGGAAGTAGTAAGCCAGGGACTGGTTCTCAGCTCCAAAAAATTTCCAAAGCTGAGAACCAGATCTTTTCCACCTGCAACTCCATCAGAGGCACTCGCCCTAGAGGCAGAGGTCTCTACCCTCCTGGCTCTCAGAGCTGTGGAAAGGGTTCCTCCCCTACACCAGGACAAAGGTTTGTACTCCAGGTACTTCCTTACCCCAAAAAAGACAGGAGAATGGCGGCCCATCCTGGATCTCAGATATTTAAACAAGCACCTTTTAAAGCCAAAGTTCAAAATGGTGACTCTGGGAATTATCCTACCCTCTCTAAGGCCAGGGGACTGGTTAGCTTCCCTGGACCTCAAGGATGCCTACTTCCATATTCCCATCAGAAGCTCCCATCGAAAGTACCTCAGGTTCGAGCTGCCATCAGGCCACTACCAGTTCAGAGCAATGCCCTTCAGCCTCAATTCTGCCCCAAGGGTATTCACCAAATGCCTGGCTGTAGCAGTTGCCTACCTAAGAAGGCAAAAGATTGCCATCTTTCCTTACCTGGACGATTGGCTCTTAGTAGGCCAGTCCCCAGACCAGGTCAATTTACACCTTCAGATAACGCAGCAACTGCTTACCTCTCTAGGTTTCCTTCTGAATCTCAAGTCACTTCTAGAGCCGGTCCAGCTTCTTACCTTCATAGGCGCAGAACTGAACACACAGGAAGCCAGGGCCTTCCTCCCCTGGACAGGGCAAAGACCCTAGTCTCCTGGCCTCTTCATTTACCCTGCAGGTCTCCGGCCAGGAAGGCATTTTCTGCAGCTCCTAGGACACATGGCTGCTTCCACAGCAGTTGTGCAAGGAACAAGATTTCAGATGAGGGACATCCAGTTCCATTTGAGAGCTTTTGGTCTCAAAGAAAGGATCCTCTTACCAAGCTGATCCCAGTAACTCGAACCTGATCCAAGCCCTACAGTGGTGGCAGGATCAGAGCAACCTGAGACAAGGGTTCCTTTTGTCACTCAGTCTCATTCTCTAATCCTTACTGCAGATCGTCCCTCTTGGGCTGGGGGCGCACATGGGCGACCTCACCACCCAGGGTCTGTGGTCTCCACAGGAATCTCTGCTCCACATCAACCTGTTGGAGCTCAGAGCAGTTTTCTAGCACTTCAAGCTTTTTCCAAATCTGTTCAGAACAAAGTATTCAGGTCAGAACAGACAACACCACTACAATGTGGTACATCAACAAGCAAGGGGCACTCGGTCTCTGGCCTTGTGCACCGAGCGATAAGTTGTGGTCTCTGGCTTACTCCTGAACACCTCCCTTACGGCAGTTCACCTCCCAGGCAAGGACAATGTCCTGGCAGATGCTCTCAGCAGGATTTCCCAGGGCCACCACGAATGGTCACTGGATCCCTGGTCTTGGGAGTAGTATTTGCCAGATGGGGCACCCGCAGATAGATCTTTTGCAGCCCCAGACAATCACCAACTTCCTCTTTTTGCTGCAGGCCCCAGTGTTGGGCTCACTCCCACTGGATGCCTTAGCCCTCAGTTGGGAGGAAGTTTCTCATGCCTTCCTCCCTTTCCTCTCCTGTTCAAGTGCTAGTCAAAATCAGATCCCAATCATGCAAAGTCATTCTGATAGCTCCGGTTGTACCAGACAGCCCTGGTATCCACTCCTGCTGTCCTTAGCAGTCCATCCTCCCCTGTCCCTTCCCAGGAATCACAATCTGTTAACCATACCTCTCAAGTGTCCCTGATTTTGCCTCAGACTTTTCCTTAGTCCCTCCTAAAATGTGTGTTTCCTTGACTGAACAGTGGGGGTTGTGAGCACAAAATAATGACAGACATTAAAGTTAGAGACCTCTTCTTATTCAGAAAATGCATTTTACACTAAGCCCCTTATTCTGTCAGCTTCCTGAATGGATGGCACAGATTTTGAAGATGTGTCCCTGATTATGGTCCTTTGTCCCTGAAATTTTTAAGCTTTGTCCCTGATTTATGAGGCAGGAGGTTGAGAGGTATGCTGTTAACCTGTGCCCAGGGAAGGGTCTGGTACTCGAATCTCAAATCTCTCAATCTCAAGGCTTGGTTCTTGAAGAGTTAGAGTTTGCTGATTTACACCTTTCCCAAGGTGTAATGGATATATTGAAGGCCGCAAGGAAGCCTTCCACCAGGGCTACTTACAATTCCAAATGGAAAAGGTTTTCCATATGGTGCTGGAAAAGCATATTTCCCAGTCTCTGCTGATCTACCCACAGTCCTGGATTATATGGTCCACCTGAATTCTTTGGGGCTGAGGCAGAGCTACCCTGAAGGTGCACTTGGCAGCTGTGTCTGCTTTATTTCAGCAGGTAAATCTCTTCCTTTCAGCTCATCCTGTATTTTCCAAGTTTTTAAGGGTTGTTTCACAGCAACCCTCCATTCAGGATCCTGCCCTGCCTGGGATCTTAATGTTTGCATTGCTCAGCTTATGCAACCCCTTTGAGCCCTTGTCTTCAGCTGAGCTCAAGTACTTGACTTGGAAAGCGGTGTTTTGGTATGCCATCACCTCTGCCAGACTAAGTGAATTACAAGTGTAGTCAGTGGAGCAGGAGTTTATCTCTTTTACAGAGATAAGGTGGTCCTTCGGACTAACAGAGTTCCTGCTTAAGGTGGTTTCAGATTTCCACCTTAATCAATCTATTTCACTTCAGTGCACTTCACTGACCACTCCTCCTCTGGGAGAGGATGCTGCACAGCCTAGATGTGAAGAGGCCCTTAGTTACTACATAGAGCGTGCCAAGGGTCATGGGTTTGACTCCTTCAACTGTTCCTCACCTGTGGCGAAGTTGGTAAGGAAGCCAGCCACTAAAGATCCATTGCCAGGTGGATTGTCTCTTGTATCCAATTCTGCTATGAGAGTTGGGTAAAGTGCCCCCTCAGGCCTGAGGGCTCACTCTACCAGAGGTACAGCTGCTTCTCTGGCTGCTGCCAGAGACATTCCTATTCTAGAAATATGTCAAGCAGCTACCTGGAAAACAGTTCACACTTTTACCAAGCATTACTCCCTGGACATCCAGGCTAGGAGTGATGCTTGGTTTGGCACAGCCGTGCTTCAGAGCCTATTTCCTAGGTAGGTTCTGTCCCTCCTCCATGGGTACTGCTGTGTAGTCTGCAATTGTCATAATATAGCAAGACTTCATGTTGTTTGAAGAAAAAATTACTCACCTTAGTAATGTTGTTTCTTCTAATGGAGTCTTGCTATATTATGACCTCCTCGGAACCTCTGTTTTGGGATGTGGGTGGGCAGTACAGGGTTGGAATTTTTTTTTTGATGCCCACCTTGTTGTTTTCACCTACCTTTTTGGGTGAATTGGCGTGTTTTGCATTTTGGGTCTCCTGACTTGAGTCTTTGTTTTAGGCCAAAATGAGTGTTTATGTTAGTAGTCAGTTGGCTAGTGTGGGTTTACAGCTTCCACATAGAACCTTAGTGAGTTTTAGTCAGAAAGATCTGACAGTTTGCGCTGAAGCACAACAGACAGAGTTTTCTACACCGAGTCATATTTAAGTTCCATGCCTGCATGGAAAGTTAACTATTTCACCTCCGGAGCAGTTCTAACCTGCGGTCATACTGCAATTGTCATAATACAGCAAGACTCCATTAGAAGAAACAACATTACTAAGGTGAGTAATTTTTTCTTCCGTCTCGGACTCTGCAGTTCATAGATGTAGTTCTGGACACTGTCCAGGGGAAAGCCTTTCTCCCCCCGGACAGAGCGGAACACATCAGATCCCTCATCAGGGACTTTTTGGTGAAGACAACCGTTCCTGCCAGACTGGTCCTTTGCCTGCTTGGACACATGGCTGCGGCCATTGCAACAGTCCCGCTAGCCTGTCTCCACATGCAGGTAACCCAGTGGATGTTAAGGGCCCAATGGGATCAAAAGCAAGACCATCTGCAGCACCCAATCCGGATCACGAAGGCCGTAATCCGGGATTGGCAATGGTAGCTAGATTCGAGGAATCTGTTGGTGGGAATCCCCTTCACTGCGCCATCTCCGATTGTGTCACTCTCCACAGACGCCTCAGGACTCGGATGGGGAGCACACCTCGACGGTGTTCGGTCTCAGGGCCTGTGGACGGCCCAAGAATCTCATCTCCACATAAACATCTTGGAGATGAGAGCAGTTCTTCACGTCCTGCAGGCCTTCCAGTCGGAGATCCCACCAGGTACTCTTCTGTTACAGACAGTTTCGCGGTGATGTATTACCTCAACAAACAAGGAGGCACCCACTCCTACCCGCTTTGCAGGGAGGCCATGAGGGTGTGGGATTGGGTTTTGCAACACTGCGTTAACCTCATTGCTGTTCGTGTCCCAGGGGTGGACTATGTCATTGCAGATGGCCTGAGCCGCTCTCAGGCCAAAGTCTACAAATAGGAACTACTCCAGGAGGTAGTAGTGGATCTGTTTCTCAGATGGGGCACACCAGAATTAGACCTTTCACATCCCCATCCAATGTAAACTGCCCAATTTTGCTCGCTAGATCCAGGGCCTGGTGTTTTCTGGCGAGGCATTGTCCCTCTTCTGGGCAGGCAGATTCTTGTATGCCTTCCCCTTTCCGTTGATCAAGAGGGTTCTTCTGAAACTTCAGAGAGAGCAAGCAACGCTAATACTTATCGCGCAGTTTTGGCCCAGGCAGATCTGGTTCCTCTTTTGCATCAGCTGTCCCGGGAACCTCCAGTGCCGCTGCCAATCAGCTCCCACTTGCTGTCTGAGGAGGCAGGTTCCTTGGTATCCGGACCTACGTTCCCTGAACCTACACGCTTGGCTGCTAGAGACATAGCCATGATGTGACACGGGGTCTCGCAAGAGGTAGCAGACATTCTGACTGCCTCTAGGAAACCGGCTACCCATGCGACCCATGCCATGAAGTGGCGCCGGTTTTGTATATGGGTTCAAGCACGTGGTTTTTTGCCTTTGGATTGTCCAGAGAAGTTGGTCTCGGACTACTTGCTGTCCCTTTTCCAGATAGGCTTGGCTTACTCCTCGATTAAGGTACACCTCTGTGCCATCTCATCCTATCACGTTTCTATAGGCCAATGCACTATAACTCAGTTGGACACGACACGAGCCTTCCTGAGGGGTGTCCTCCACCTTAGGCCCCCAATTAAGGATCCGATTCCACCTTGGGATCTACCCTTTGTCCTGGAGCAGCTTATGCTGCCACCCTTTGAACCAGCTGCGGATTATGAGCTACGCCTTCTTACTTGGAAGACGTTGTTTTTAGGTGCCTCACCTCGCCAGAAGAATTTCTGAACTCCATGCACTTATGTGCAAAGAACCTTATTGGTGTTCCACCAAGACAGGGTATCCCTACCGACTAATCCTAATTTCTGCCTAAGGTGGTCTCAGCTCTCACCCTTAACCAGGATCTCGATCTACCAGTGTACTTCCCTAAGTGCTCTAATCGAGGAGAAGCCCTCCTGCACATTTTAGATGTGCATAGGTGTCTCAGATACCACCTGACCAGAATCAAACTCCACTGAAAATTGGACCAGCTTTTTGTCTCCTTTGCCCAAAGGATGATGGGAGCTCCTGTTTTGAAACAGTCGCTATCCAGGTGGCTCATTCAGTGTATCACGTTCTGTTAGCAGAAGCACAACAAACACTTACCGGGCACGGTTAAGGGTCATTCCACCAGAGGGGTTGCTACTTCCTTTGCAGCATTAAAGAAAGTGTGCACCTCAGCTATTTGTGCTGCAGCTACTTGGAGCTCCGTACACACTTTCATCAGGCATTATAGCCTGGCCATTGCATCGAGTCGAAGAGCAGGTTTTGGTCTAGCAGTCCTTCAGAGACTTCTGTCCTAGGCTTTTTTCGTTCAAGGAGTTCTACCTTCCCTCCTCCCGGTGGTGTGGAATTTCCAGGATTGCTTGGGAATCGGTCCTAATGGTGTAACCTGCTGCAAGAGCTGTTTCTTGAAGTAAGATAGTACAGTTACGTAAGAACTTACTGTAACAGGAGATCTTCGAGAACAGCTCTTGCAGCAGGTACTTTCCCTCCCACCATCCCCACTGGAGGTAGATTCTAGTTCCAACATCCTTCTCCTAGGATCAGGTGTTTCAGCATCTCTCTGACTGTCTTTTGATGGTGGATCCTCAGTCTCCTCTTCTGATGTCACCCAGCGGCCAGGAGTCTCCTGCGGGAGAACTGGGGATTCTGGGGGACCGCCCCTTATGTACTATGCCTGACGTCGAGGGCGGGACCGACGTCGGGGGTGCTGCCCACTGAATATTGCTAGCTAGAAAATTTCCGTGGGGTCCTGGCGCCTGCTGGCTTCAGTCCTAATGGTGTAACCTGCTGCAAGAGCTGCTCTCGAAGAGCTACTGTTATGGTAAGTTCTTGCATAACTGTAGTTTCCCTTCTTGTAGTACTGACTTATTTGGCCCTGGGTTGGAAGGACATCCCGCCCGTATTGAGAAGTCCAGTGCCACCCTGGATTCTGTGGTATAATCCCAGAAGTTCAGGAAAAAGAGGCTTAAGAAACAGGCTTTCAGTTCTTTCATCCATAGCCTCCTTGGCATTAGCCCCAGCAGGGGGAAGCACCAGAGCTGGCACCCCAAATCTAGGTTCGGGGGGCCAGGATTTTTAATGGGGGGACAGGAGTGGTGCCCCTCCAGCTGCAGCTGCCAGTGCCCCCACAAAAGCTGCTCAGTGACGGTTGAGGAGAGTCATTACTTCACCGTCCTATCCCAGTCTGTGCTTCTCATAGGACATTGGCTACATCACGTCACTTATTGTCACGTTGGTCCACTATCACAATGAACAAGTGGGTGTTGGACATAGTGGGCAAAGAGTTGCCTCTGGACTTCAAGGCTCTTCTGCCTTACCTCTTCCATGTGCCACTGGAGTGCAGAGTATCTCAAGACATGCTGTCCGCCCTTTAGGAGGACATTGCTCAGCTCCTTACAGAAGGGATATTAGTTCATATCCTGGATGCCCTTGCCAGTCAGGATATTGTATCCAGGTACTCTAGTCCCAAACATATGTGTGTGTGGGGATACTTGTGCCCTGTCCTGGATCTGTATGATCTGAATTAGTTCATGCTGAAATGCAAGTTCTTTATGGTCACTATGAATCAGATCATTCCGTCACTGGAGTAAAACATGCAGTTTTGCTCCCTAGACTTCCAGGATGTGTTTTTCCACATCCCAGTGTGTCTGTAACACCTCTGGTTCTGAGTGGAAGGGGTCCTGTTCCAGTTCAAAGTCATGCCCTTCTATCGCGCCTCGAAACCCAGGGTCTTCACTAAGTGCATGGCAGTGGTGGTGACATACCTGTGGCACTTAGGTGTCAAGGTGTACCCCTACCTTGACGACTGGCTGCCAGCCGGTTCATCCAAAGAGGCCGTAGAGAGGTCCAGAGATCTGGCTCTCCAGACCTCCTGAAACTTGGGTCTTTTGGTCAACCTGGAGAAGTCCAAACTGGTACCCACACAAGTGATCAAGTTAATCGGGGCAGAACTGGACTTCCTATGAGGCAAAGCCCACCTCCCTGCAGACCGTGCATTGGGTCTTCCTTTGCCTGATCTTTTCAGGTTGGGCTCTTGCACCTTGTCTGGGATTTCCTGAGGCTTTTAGGGTACAAGGCATCTTGCACCAGCATAGTCCATTGGGCATACTGGTGGATGCGCTACCTCCAGTAAGAGTTGGGCTGTCTGTGGTCCCAGTGCCTAGGCCACTTGGACCAGCCAGTCACAGTGACCCAGTTGATGTTGGATGCCGTCCGCTGGTGGCTGATCCCAGGAAACCTGGAAGATGGAGTCCCATTTGTCCGCCCAGAACCAACCATCATGCGCATGATGGACGCGTCTCGGGTGGGATGGTGAGTGCACCTGGGAGACCACAGAGCCCACGGGTTCTGGTCACTCCCAGGAGTCCCTTCACCACATAAACCTGCTGGAAATCTGTGCTGTGTGACTTCTGCGGACAGAATTTGCTCCTCCAGTCAGGAGTCAAAGGTCCAGACAGACAACACCACAACCACGTTCTGCCTGAACAGGCAGGGCAGAATTTCAGTCCCTTTCCTTGTGTCTTGAGGCCTTCTGCACCAGGATCATCATGTTAGCCTAGGTGCAGATCCCTTGGTGATTCATGTCACAGGAGAGAACAGTCAGCTGGCAAATTCTGTGAGCCTGGTAGGAGAGATATCACACATGTGGCCCCTGAATCAGCATGTGATGAACCACTTGATCTTACTTCGAGAGGGCACTTGAAATAGGCAATAACCGTTATGACTGAGCTGCCAGGCACTAGGACCACATGGAAAACTTTAGCTAGCAGTGTCTGGCAGGGACCACCCACTTCGGCGTCACATGGCCGACATCGCCCGACGCTGTATAGTGGGCAGTCCCACGCCCGCCTCCAGTTCATTCCATCATCGACCTGCACATGTTGGACCTCGTGGAATGCTGCTACAGTTGACCGCCATTTTCTTTTTTGCTTATTCTTTCTCCCTTGGCTCCGGTCAGCTGGGACATCCCCACCAACCTCGGCCCATGCCCGACATCAGAGCCACCTCCTCAATTCCCCACGGCACCCCCCCATGGCGGGGTGGTGAGACCTCCCCACGAGCTCTACTCACCGAGACGGATCCGGATGAGGAGGTACCATTCAGGGTCTGGCCGCAGAGGGTGGGCTCATGCTGCCCAACTGGAGCCATTTTCCACTTTTTGTTCGCCCTGGAGATAAGGCATGCAATGACACTGACGGAGAGAGCACGCATGTGTCCGCACACTCTCCCTCCAGGCGTCTGCCCCATCTCCGACCCTCTTTCTGCAGCGTTGGTGCACTGCCCCCCAACCTTAGCTAGGGGCCGGTCATGGACTGACCACTGACATCCCCCCTCCCCAGAGAAGGAAAACAGTCTCTCAGATGCTCAATCCTTCTCCTCCCCTGCCTACCCCCGGTGGCCCATGCTCGTTCCCAAACACGGGTCACCGGTGTGGTGCGAGGTAAGACGACCAGCACCTCAGCCCTCGGCACCACCGGGCCGGCTAGACCACCATTTTCTATAAGTATCTCGTTTCATTTCTCATATGCAGTGGACACTTGGGGTTCAGTGGGATCAGAGGTCAGATGACCTAGACCGCAGGGTTCTGATAGCCACCCCTATGTGGCAGGCTCTCCTCTGGTGGCAGGATTTAAGCAACCTTTGCAGAGGGGTGCCCTTTCAGCCTCCCCCTCTGATCCAAACCCTGACTACGGATGTTTCTGGTCAGGGCTGGGGTGCCCACTTGGAGGATAACAGAACCCAGGGATCCTGGTACCAGTGGGAGCTGTCCTTGCACATAGATGTATTAGAGATGCATGCGGTGCTATATGCCCTTCAGGCCTTTCAGACCCTCCTCCTTCTAGGTTCACTCCTGGTTCAGTCGGACAACGTGTGTGGTCTGGTATCTGAACAAGCAGAAAGGCACATGGTCATACCCCCTGTGCCGGGGGGCGATGCATTTGTGGAATTGGGCGATCCAGCACCAGCTTCAGCTCACAGTAGTGCATGTCCTGGGCATCCAAAATATCCTAGCGGACAGTCTCAGCCACACACAGACAAGGACTCATGAGTGGGAACTGTAGCAGTCAATAGTCGAAGATATCTTAGTTGAAGATATCTTCGACCTCTGGGGTCACCCAGATCTAGATCTATTCACCTCCCCATACAATGCAAAACTACCCAGTTTTTGCTCACTAATTCATGGGCCTGATGTTTTCTGGCACAACGCGCTGTCTCTGCTGAATAGGGAGGTTTTTGTACACCTCCCCGATGATACAGAGGGTTCTTGTCAAGCTTCAGGCGGAAGGGGATCACCTGAGTCTGATTGCCCTTACTGGCCTCGTCAGGTTTGGTTCCTCTGCTCCAGCAGCTGGCGGTGGAACCTATGGATCTGTCTTAAAGGGTGGAGCTCTTGCAGCAGGTAACACCATTAGGACTAAAGCCGCCAGGCACCAGGACCCCACAGAAAACTTGTAGCTAGCAGTATGAGGCAGGGAACCACCCCCGCCGTTGGCACCGCCTGACGTCGGTACGTGGTATAAAGGGGGCAGTCCCCTGGTGCCACCCCAGTTCTTTTCCCGCCGTTGATCTGCGTAGTTTGGCTGCACGGATGCCTCACTTGCAATCGACAGCATCGAATGCAAAGATAAGTCACTTTGTTTATTTTTTTCCTGTATCTAATAGTACGTCTCGTTTATGTCATCGCCCTCTCCCCCGCAACGTAAGTCTAAGTGTTCCTGCGGGGAGCAGATCCCAGCCAAAGATGGCCACGCGGCCTGCCTCTTCTGTCTGGGCCCAGACCACCAGCCGGATTCCTGCAGGAACTGCCAGCGCTTCAATCAAAAGACACGTGTCAGGAGAGCTCACGCCTTAAAAACCTTCTTATTAGAGAAGCAGCATGCAGCGATGCAGAGAGGTTCGAGGCAGCTCCTCCTCTCCCACCAGAGAGTCCCCCTCCAGACCTAAGACCTCAGGTGAAAAGCATCACAAGCCGAAGGATAGGGCTAGATCTGAATCCCACCATTGTTCGCCTGCCAAACCAACGCTGTCGTCATCTTCCTCGCAGAGGTCGGGCTCGGTTCCTGAGGCTGTTGAGTCTTCCCGCTCTTCCAAGGCCACTCACACCTCTTCTCAGGGTGCCCAAAAGGAGTCAGCCTCGAAGGGACATTGATCCTCCTCCCTGGCTCACGACCTCATAAATCTACAGAGTCGTGAGGAGGCCTGCCCAGGGCCCTGGACAGGCCTAGTTCCTCGAGAAGAGAAGCACTGGGGAAAATTGTAGTAGGCATGGGGATGCCCAGGCTCGGACTCCCTCTCCACTGGCAAGGTCGTCCCTACTCTGATGCCAGACACCACCAGCCAGTCGCCTACCCGATGACTTATTCCCCGGCGCCAGACACGGGAAGGTCGCCGGGCGGCGATCAGCCATCTTCGCCTCCCAAGGGAGCGGGCAGCCAGCTGGCGTCCTCCAGACGGCAGTCGCGGCGGTTCACTGGCCATCAGCGCTGGCATCGGTCTTCAGATGCGGTCTTTAGGACCAGACGTCAGACACTCCGGACGGGGCACCCCATCCCCAGACGCCCGCCCCTGTCAGTCAGACGCCCGGGCCATCTAGGCCGAAAACGCTGGCCCTGGCTGTGATCCCAGTGGCAGATATTGGGAATTTATTCACCTCTTGGTGGAATACGGCCAAAGGGGACCTCCTTTACAGGCCGCCAGATAAGGTCCCCACACCTCCACCTATGGGACCTCCCCCCCACTCCAGACAAGGATCAGTTGGGGGATCACCCTCCTCCTCCTCCTAAGAAGAAGCCCAGAAAAAGGTCTCTTTCCCTGTCTCTGTCATCTCCCGTTCATTTTCTTCAGCGGATGGCAGGCTCAGATTCTGATTATTCAGGAAATGGTTTTCTGCCACCATCCCTCAGCCCAGGGACCGCCATGTCCTCCCCCAGATGACCCCTCATTCCTAGAGATAATGAGGCATATCCAGACTATTTACCAATGGGAGATGAAGGCTCTCGACCCGGAGCACCAGCAGTTAGCTAAGTTCCTAGAGGAGAAGGAGCCTAAGCCGCTGGTCATTCCTCCATTTATTGAGCCCTTCCAGGATGTCACCCGTCTTGCGTGGAGGACTCCTTCCTCAGTTCCCGCTGTTCTGAGGAAGGCGGGTAGGTTGTATAAGCCTCCCAGGTCGGAGTCATTCCTGGCGGGTAACCCAAGGTGAATTCCTTGGTCCTCACGGCCGCCCATGAGAGAGAGACCAAGTCCAAGCACCTCAGCTCGCAACCACCCGACCCCGTCTCAAAGAAATCGGACAGCTGGGGAGGGAAAGTCTTCTCCTCTGCTACTGGATCTATCAGATCCCTTAACTTCATGGCCCACATGATCTCCTACGAGCAGTCCTTGTGGAGGAAAACCATAGAGTTGGCAGAGACCCTCCCAGACTCTGAAGCCAAGCAGGAGATTCTGACTTGCTCCCAGTCCAGTCTAGACGTCGACAAGCATGCACTTAGATGCTCCTATGATGCGGTGGACATGGCTTCTAGGGCCGCAGCATCAGGTATTTGCATGAGGAGACAGTCCTGGCTCAGACTGACTGGCTTCCAACAAGATCTCCAGGACTCTATCCTGCACTCACCATTTCAGGGTCCGGTGCTTTTCGGTCCAGAGGTGGTGCAAATGGTCAAGGACCTTCAAGAATCAGGCAAGGCGGTAGCAGATGTACATCGTATGTACAAGTCCCAACTGCAGGGTAACCGTCGGCGTCCTTTTCACCAACGTCAAGGCCGAGGCCAGTCTGGCAAGCAGCCCCAAGGGAAGGGATTTCGTAGACGGGGTCAGCCCCCCTCCCAAGGTTCCCAGGGCCCTAAGCAATCCAAGGCACCCAGGGCCTCGGTCTCTTCCGGCCCTCCTTCCTGACTCCACCCCCCCAACCCTCCTCCCATCGGGGACAGGCGGAACGAGCAGGTAGGAGGGCATCTCACACTCTACCCGCTTCAGTGGTCCAACATCACCTCGGATCAGTGGGTGCTGGAAACTATTCGGTTAGGGTATGCCATAGAGTTCCTCTCTATACCTCCGGACAACTCACCACCCCCTGTGTCCCGCTGTCCACTGGACCACCTCAGCCTCATTCAGGCAGAGGTCTCGCTACTCCTGGAAAAGAGAGCGATTCAAAAGGTTCCAGATAGGCAAGGGCTTCTACTCTTGTTTTTCCCTGGTCCCGAAGAAGATGGGAGACCTTCGTCCTATCCTGGACTTCAGTGTGCTCAACCTCTCGGTCAAGTATCAGAGGTTCTGCATGCTTACTTTGGCAGGGCTGTTTCCGCTGCTCCAATCGGTATTGGCTGTGCTCTCTCAACATGCAGGACGCTTACATGCATATAAAAATCCGGAAACAGCAGAGGAGGTTCTTGCGCTTCCGCCTCGGAGAAGAGCACTTCCAGTTCAGGATCCTCCCTTTCGGTCTTTCGTCGGCCCCCAGGGTTTTTACAAAGTGCCTTGCAGTGGTAGCGGGGGCCCTCTGCAGGAGAGGCCTCTTTGTCTACCCCTACCTGGACGATTGGCTTCTCTCCACCCAGTCAGAGACGCAGCTAGCAATCGCCCTCAAATGCAGGATCTTTTCTCTTCCTTGGGGATCACGGTGAACTGGCCTAAGTCTCAGCCACAACCATCTCAACGACTGCAGTTCATAGGAGCTATCCTGGACACAAGGAAAGGGCGTGCCTTCCTGACCTCGGACAGGATAGATCGCCTCCAGGACCTGGTGAGAACCTTTCACGGAAGGTCCTCTTCCACAGCCCGATCTGTACTGCAGCTGTTGGGGCATATGGCGGCGGCCATCGCCACTGTCCCATTAGCCAGGCTTCATATGAGGACGTTGCAGTGGCACCTCAAAACGCAGTGGGACCAAGTCATGGATGAACTGGATCTTCGGATCCGGCTTTAAAAATGGTCCACCATTCTCTCGAATGATGGCTTCGCTGGGAATGTTTCCGCAGACCACCTCCATCCCAAACCCTGACATCGGATAC
Source organism: Neoceratodus forsteri (assembly GCA_016271365.2). Lineage (NCBI taxonomy): Eukaryota > Metazoa > Chordata > Ceratodontiformes > Ceratodontidae > Neoceratodus > Neoceratodus forsteri. Next base: position 827,941,786 of record CM057449.1, read on the forward strand.
CTCCCTGTCAGGGTGGGGGGCACATCTAGGGATTCACAGGCCCCAAGGAACTTGGTCTGACACAGAACGCTCTCTGCATATTAATGTCCTGGAAATGAGAGCAGTTCTGAATGCTCTGTCAACATTCAAGAGTCAAGTTTCTCGGGGTTCTCTTCTGGTGCAGGCGGACAACATACCAGTGGTGTTTTATATCAACAAGCAAGGGGGGATGCATTCTTACCCCCTTTGCAGAGAGGCCATGAGAGTGTGGGACTGGGCTGTAGAACACGGCGTGAACCTTGTGGCGGTTCACCTCTCAGGGTCCAGAACATTCTCACTGACAGTCTTGGTCACTCCGTTTGCCTCAGTCACGAGTGGGAGCTGCTCCAGGAGGTCACAGATGACCTATTCGACCATTGGGGCCTTCCAGAGTTGGACCTCTTTGCGTCCCCATTCAACACCAAACTACGCAATTTTTGCTCACTCGCTCCAAAGCCTGCTGTTTTCTGGCAAGACGCATTGTCCCTCTCTTGGACAGGGAAGTTTCTGTACACCTTCCCCCCCTTCCCACTGGTGCAGAGAGTACTGCACAAATTGCAGTCGGAGGGAGCGAGAATGATTCTGGTGGTGCCTCTGTGGCCATGACAGATCTGGTATCCGCTGCTCCAGCAACTGTCTCAGGAGCCTCCAGTGCAGTTGCCTCTCTCCACCCACCTGCTCTGTCAAGATCGGGGAACCCGTGTTCATCTGGCTCTTCACTCTCTTCACCTGCATGCGTGGCTCCTGCAGTCCTAGCGGAAGAGAGGCTAGGGGTGTCAAGCAGGGTGGCAGAGATTCTGGCAGGGCGAGGAAGCCTTCCACTAGGGCTACCTACACTCTCAAATGGAAATGCTTCTGCCTGTGGGCTTCAGCACGAACCCTGGATCCTTTGGGTTGTCCAGTCAGGCACGTGCTAGAGTATCTCTGTCACCTCCTAGATTTAGGCCTGAGTTACTCGTCTATCAGGGTTCACATGTGTGCAGTCTCCGCATATCATGCTCCTATAGGAGATAGGTCTCTAGCACAATTGGATGCCTGCAAGACATTCTTGCGAGGGGTGTTGCACATCAGACCTCCAAGCAGGGACATCGTTCCACCTTGGGATCTCCTTTTGGTTTTGGAAAAGCTCACTCTCCCTCCGTTTGAGCCCGCAGCTTCGTGCGAGTTGCGCTTCCTTTCTTGGAAGACCTTACTGCTGGTAGCTATTACCTCCACTCTAAGGGTTTCTGAGCTCCAGGCTCTGATGTGCAAAGAACCTTATATAGTTTTTCACAAGGATAGGGTGAACTTGCGAACCAATCCCAAGTTCATGCCGAAGGTGGTGTCCACCCTGACCCTCAATCAGGACATCAACCTTCCTGTGTACTACCCCCAAGCTTCAAACCAAGGTGAGGCACTGTTGCACACCATGGATGTTCACTGCGCTCTTAGGTTCTACCTTCACAGGACTCGCTCCACTAGGTCGAAGGACCAGTTGTTTGTCTCCTATGCTAACCGCGTGTTAGGGGCTCCTGTGTCCAAACAGTCGCTAGCCCGTTGGCTGGTGGACTGCATATCCTTTAGTTATTAGCACCACGGGAGGGCCCGCCCGGATGCTGTTAAGGGCCACTCCACCAGAGCAGTGGCTTCTTCCTTCGCGGTGCTCAGGAATGTTTTCTCAGCGGATATATGTGCCACCACGACATGGACCTCGGTCCACACATTCGTCAGACACTACAATCTGGATATAGCTTCCAGAAGGAGAGCAGGTTTTGGACTGGCAGTCCTTCAGGGCCTCCTCTCTTGAGGAGGTCTTGTTTTCACCTACCTTAGGGTTTGCTGCCTACCGCCCTTTCAGACCTGGGCCTATCCTTCCTACTTCTTGGGACTCTGTCCTAATGGTATTACCTGCTGCAAAAGCTCCACCCTCGAAGACAGACAGTGCAGTTACGTAAGAACTTACCGTAACAGTAGATCTTCGAGAGGAGCTCTTGCAGCAGGTGGCTTTCCCACCCACCATCCCCCGGTATCCTTCTTACCAGGGATCACGAGTTCCAGCCAGAGTGGGTATTTCTTGCCCGGTTCTCCTTTTTTTCCTATCGCTGGGTATCCGGCGGGAGAACTGGGGTGGCACCAGGGGACCGCCCCCTTTATACCACGTACTGACGTCAGGCGGTGCCGACGTCGGGGGCGGTCCCCTGCCTCGTACTGCTAGCTACGAATTTTCTGTGGGGTCCTGGCGCCTGGCGGCTTCAGTCCTAATGGTATTACCTGCTGCAAGAGCTCCTCTCGAAGATCTACTGTTACGGTAAGTTCTTACGTAACTGTACTTTCCTCTACTCCTCTGCCAGAACCTTCTGACCCAGGACCAGGGCAAACTGGTTTACCCAGGCCTCAAGTCCCTTCACCTTCACTCGTAGCACCTTCTGATGTAGCGATCTCACGTTACAGAGTCTCTTCCAGAGTCGCTCAAGTCGTCGTGGAGGCCATAAAGCCATCCACAAGAACTACGTATGCTATGAAGTGGAGGAGGTTCTCCATTTGGACGGCCTCCAAAGATTGGGACCCTTTTTTAATGCCCTGTCCCTCAGATTCTGGAGTATCTGCTGCACCTCTCCAACCTAGGGCTCAGCTGTTCTTCACTGACTGAAGATCCACTTGTCTGCCATTTTCACCTACCACTGCCCAGTGGAAGGCAAAACGCTGGCTCAGTTAGAGGTTTCCCACACTTTCCTCAAGGGAATCCTCCACATAAAACCCCCAGTAAGGAACCCTGTTCCTCCGTGGGATCTGAACTTCATATTGGAGAAACTCACTTTGCCTCCTTTTGAATCAGCCCTGAGTTGTGACCTGCGCTACCTTTCTTGGAGAGTGCTGTTTTTAGTTGATATTACTTCAACTTGAAGGATTTCTGAGCTTCAGGCCCTGATGTGCAATAGCCTTATTTGATTTTTCACAGAGACTGGGTGGCTCTGTGTACCAATCCTAAGTTTTTGCCTAAGGTGGTTTCTGAGTTTACTCTAAATCAGACCATCCTCTTGCCAGTGTATTACCCTGAGCATTCTAATCAAGGCACTACACTGGTGACCCGGGATTGTGAACGAGCCCGGCCCATCGGGGGTCAGCAGGGGCAAGAGAGCATTGAGCGTCTGGAGGACTGCTCTTCTCTCTCGGGGAGGGAGGGATCGTCATCCCGCCATTTGATCGCCCTCTAGTGGGGGCTGGGGTGCGATGCAGGCTGAGAGACCAGCAGCTGGTGGGTGTGATGTGCGTGTGCCCCCACACACGCTATGCCTTACGCTGGGAGGGGCACAGAAAAATGGAAAACAGCGGCTGGGGGTTACATGAGGTCCTGCCCTGTTCCGCCATCGTGGCCTCCACAAATTTGGATTGTGCCTATGGAGGGAGGTTGCTTCCTTCCTGGCCTCGCCACTGGGGCAATCCATTGCGGTCTCGGGATGACGGCTGGCAGGACAGGTGGTGCAGGATGGAGTTCTTGCCCCAGCTCACCTGGGGAGCATAAAGAGAAAATTGAGAAGAGAAAAAAAAATAGAAGAGATTTTCCATTTGGTGTCAGAGCAAGGAGCTTGATTCCCTTGCCTACCCTGTGGCCAGCTTGCTGGACTACTTCTGGTCCCTCACAAAGTTGGGACTGTGGGTGATGACCTGTGGCGTGCACCTGGCAGCCATCTCCACTTACCTGGCATGGGCTGGTAAGCTGATGGTGGTCCAGGAAAAAGTGGTTGGGCAGTTTTTCAGTGGCCTGAACCCCTTGTCCCCCCAAGTGTGTGAACCACTTCCATCATGGGACCTGCAGTTGGTGTTGGCTGTGCTCATGTGTAAGCCTTTTGAGCCAAAGCACAGGTGTGAGATGTCACACCTGTCATGGAAGCTGGCCTTCCTGGTGGCCATAACATCAGCCAGAAGGATTGGGGAGATCCAGGCGCCTCAGTGAACCCCCACCCCCAAAATCTGGTTTCCAGAGGGACAAATTAATTCTTTGCCACAGCCCAAAGTTCCTCCAGAGGGTTGTATTGGAGTTTCACAATAACCACGTAATTAACTTGCCAATATACTTTATCAGTCCTGTCTTTGGAGGCCGATCGCAAGCTTCATACAATGGAGCTGTGGAGAGCACTGTCTTAAGTGGAGTGTACCACTGGAGTTTGGGGAGAGGCTCATAACCTATTTGTCACTTACTCTGAAGCAGCACCTGGCAAACCGGCAGCAAAGTGGATGATTGCTGGTGGATCACTTATAAAAAGTCTATGAATTGGGAAATGTTTCTGCATAAGTTTAAACAGTGTAATGTTTTTATATATACATTTGACCAGGAGAATGGGCCGCATTGTGAGCTGTGGGTTCGCATTGGTGAACTGTGTGACTGGAAGATGGCTGCATCTGGTGCAGGCTGCACCTTTCCCAGAGTCCTGTAGCTTACTCCCAGGAAGGAGCCAAAATGTTATCCCCCATCAGTTAGATGGCGCAATGAAGCAATTTGCTGAGTTGCAGCAGGTAGTTCACTAGGGTGTATCTGCCATGTCCAGCTACTAGCCTCCCCCCCGCCAACACACGCATATTCAAGGAAGAAAGTAGCTCTTATTCCATGTTTATTTATAATTTTGATTTTATTAATAAACATACTTGCACATTTCAAGTGTCTTAATAGAAGTGTTTCAACTGTATTAGCTGGATTGTAATTTCTACTAGTGTTTTAAAGTGCTTACACCTCTTCTGTTTCAGTGCTCCTCCTGCACCCCCCTCCCATCCAAGCACTCTGCCTTGGTGCCGAAAAGTCTAACTCTCCTTTGTCTTGCTAAACTGCTCAAATCTAAACCCATCCTACCTCTGTGCTATTTAAGCCCTGCTCTTTTTTCTTCTCTCCAGCTGCCTGCCCTTGAGCGGGGCTGCTTCAGCTTCCCCACGGTCGGCCGGCACCCAGCCAGCCACCGACCGAGACCAGGACGCCCGTCTGCAGCTCCTTGGAAGGTACGGGACAGCGCAGCCAATCGGAACACAGGCGCTTCCAGCAAACCCGCTCTGATTGGCCAGGACATTTCCCCTGCTTCTGCCACCTGGCACTTTTCACAAATAGATTTTAGATAGAACTAAGCACATTTCAAGTGTCTAATAGAAGTTTTTGGTTTTTTTTTTTGTTTTGTTTTTTTGGCTAGTTTTCCATTGGCAGGTTATACTGACCTGCCACTAGAGGGATTCTTGGTCTTTCATTTAAAAAATTAAAAAAGTATACCCTCTGAAAGACACAGTCCCAGGCTGCCTGGCCTTCCTGGCTGTATCCTCACTTCCCACTGATCCAGCTACTGCTCTTCTGTCCTCTTCTCCTAGCCCCACCAGCCTGTCTTAACCCCCTCCCTCCGCCTACCCCGAATCCTACCTTAAACATGCGCCTCCACCATTCTCTACCCCCTATTCTGTTTCTTCTTGCTTGTCTTCCTCCCCTACTGCACGCCCCAAAAGCCTGCTTTCCCTCCCTCCCTCACAGCTTCCACATTCCTACATCCTTCTTCCACTTAGGCACACTGCCCCTTGCCCAGGGTCCATCCTACTGCCATGAAACTGTCCTACACCCACACTGGTCCTAGCCCTTCACTCTGGTCCCCCCGTCTATGCTTACCCTCACCCACTATTGTCGATGCTCGGCAATCTCCCGAGATGCTAGCAGGCGAAAGCATTCCCTTAAAGAAATACGTTGCAGCTCCTTGAGGCTAGTCCTCCTCCTCCTAATGCTGTCAGGCAACGTGCACCCAAACCCTGGCCCATTCTGCTGTAAAGCCATTAATCTGAGCAAGCCTTCGGGTGCCTTCTCAGTCATATCAATCAACATCTGCAGCCTCCTTCCTAAAATGGATGCCCTACAAGCCTTCACCAGCCAGCACAGCCCTGACATCCTGGCAGTTGTCGAAACCTGGCTCACACCATCAGTACCGGACCATGCAATCAGCCTTCCTGGCTACAGCATCTTTAGGCTGGATCGCCTCTCCAGAAGACGTGGGGGCTGCGCCCTCTACCTAAAAGACTCCATACAGGGGCACCACATCATTACCTCACTCCAACCCACAACTGCTCAGATACTGCTAGTGAGAATCCTCCTCGGAGCCCAAAACAAAACCCTCACTGTTGCCACCATCTACATACCTCCCAAAGAACAGGGAACTGGTCTAACAGCTGTTCTTGACTTTGTAAAGTCACTCCCACCGGACACCGAATCCATCCTCCTAGGCGACTTCAGCATCAGCTGGCCTGCGGCCGATGCTGGTGTACACAGGGATACCATTGCTGCGGTGAACCTCACACAAATGGTTGACTCACCCACCAGGAAAAATTACAGGACTGGCACCAGCACACTCTTGGACTGGATCCTTACCAATCACCCATCGCGGATATCTAACACTAATGTCCTCCCTGACTCTCTCAGCAACCACTCCCCTGTTAGCTGCACCTGGTCAAATAAATTCATCAAACAACCACCAAAAACTATCACCAGCAGGGTTCTACCCAGTGGTCACCTTCCTCGACTCAAATCCCACCTCCTCCATCAAGACTAGTCCTTTATCTTCAATGCAACCAACGTAAACACTGCCCTTGACCACTTCATAAACATCTTCACTGTGGCCTGTGACACGTATGCTCCTATTAAGAAACACAAAGTCAAATCACTCAGTAACCCTTGGCTTACAGGTGACCTCCTCAGGATGCTAAAAACAAGAGACCACATATGGGAGCTGGCCAGAAACTCTGGAAGGCAAAACGACATCCAAAACTACAAACCTGCCCGCAATGACTGCACCAAAACCATCCGGCAAATGAAGTCCGCCTGCTATAAGCATGCCCTCACAAACTCCTGGGGTAATGGTCGGGAATTCTGGAAGAACATAAAGGAACTCACCGGGAATACACCCCAACCCCCCATCAGTACTCAACATCAATGGAACCACAACCCTCAACCCAAAAACCATTGCGGATACCTTTAACAAAGCCTTTACCGACCTCAGCGCTGTCCTACCCCAGGACTACTTCAAAGATGGTGAAGCCCCTCTGTCCGCAATGAACACTACTCCCACCAGCTCCCCCCACTTCTACTTCAAAGCAGTCAAGGCTCACCAAGTACACAAATATGTAACCAAAGCCCTTGGTAAATCAAGATTCAGTAATGACTCCCTCAATCTCAAAATCCTGTCTCTCACACTTGATGAGGTGCTTAGTCCTCTGACCAGAATTTTCAACCTCTCCCTCAGCCTTAGCCAGTTCCCGGACAGATGGAAATCTGCCACTGTCACCCCAGTCCATAAAAGTGGTGACAAAACTGCCCACGATAGCTACAGACCTATCTCCCTACTACCCCCACTCTCCAAGGCACTAGAACGTATCGTCTCGGACCAGCTCACAGAATACCTGGATACGCACAACATCCTGTGCAAGCAACAACACGGGTTCTGCAAAGGTCACAGCATCTCCACAGCCCTACTTGAATTCACCAGCGCAATCCACAACACACTTGACTCCAGTGAACTACTAGGCTCAGTCTACATTGACTTAACTAAAGCCTTCGACACCATCAGTCACCGCCTCCTGCTTGTCCAGCTTCAGAACACTGGGCTGTCAGCAGACTCCATTGGCTGGTTTAAGAGCTACCTTGAAGAACGGTCCCAAACAGTAAGAATCGCTGATACACTCTGGGACCCTAGACCGGTCCGCTCGGGAGTCCCCCCAGGGCTCCATTCTGGGACCCCTACTCTTCAGCCTGTTCTTAAACTCACTACTGGATAGCTGCCCAGAACAAATAATTCTCTACGCTGTCGATGCTGTGATCCTCACCTCGGACCCTGATCCAATCCAATTACAAAATAAACTTCAGCAGGCCTTCTCCTCCACTGAATCCAGGTTTCTAAATCATAAACTGCTTCTCAATCAGAAAAAAAACAAGTCTATGGTCTTCTGCAGCCCCCACAACAAAAACAAACAGCTCCACCTCTCCATTGCAACCAAACAAGGAGCCATCCTAGCGCAAACACAATCGTTCAAGTACCTCGGCATCACCCTTGATCCCCATCTCTCATACGCTGTCCATATCAGCAATGTTGCAAAGTCTGCCAATGCGAGGTTAGGTATATTATTCCGGCACAGGAAACACCTAACTCCAGAAGCACAGGCAGTGGCCGTCCAAAGCTCCATCATCAGCATCATAGACTATGGTCTTATCATATATGGGTCTGCAACTACCTCTGCTCTCAAACGTATCGCAACCTCCCTGAATAAGGCCTGTCATCTCATCACTGGCTCACATCGCCATACCCACATATGTGACCTTTATTCCCAATCTGGATGGCTTCAACTGGACAAATGCATAAAATACCAAACCTGCATCATGGCCAAGAAAATTATAATGGGTCTGGCCCCACCTGGTGTCTGTGCCTTCCTTAAGCCTAGATATAGGAACGTCGCTACAAGGAGATCCAATTCCCATCTACTACATATCCCACGATGTCGCACGACCCAAGGACAAAGATCATTCGCCTATCGGGCATCCAACTGGCTCAGCTCTCTTGGCAGCGACATAGCGACCGCCTCTTCAAGTCCAAGCTGTGCCTCTCACTGCTTGTATCCTGCGATAGCCCATCTTAACATTTCCACCGTTTCAGCTGCAAATGCCCCAGCACCCAGCACTTACAATCAGTCTTTGCACCCCTAGCACCTTACCTGTCATTTTCCCTCGGCAAGGCCCCCTGGCTGCACTGTCTCCCACCCTCGCCCACCTCCTCCCTTATATCTCCACTCCTGCCCCCACCCCAACCACCTCCCGTCCTCCCCCACCTCGATCTCCTACCCTCACTTCCCCCACCACCACCCCTCTTCCCTTGTCTCGCTCATAGCTCAAGTCTTTGTACTGGTTATTACATGTCTGTAAGTCAATGACTATATGTTTGTAACTAAAAATGATGACTGTTGCACACGCTGACGTGGAACCTTTGTAAACGAGCCTCGGCTCAAAGGTATTGTAATCCTAGATTGAAATAAATAAATAAAATACAGTATATAGCACTTTGCACGAAAAAGGTAAATATTGATCTTACTTCGAGATACAGCTCTTGCAGCAGGTAACACCATTAGGACTGAAGCCGGCAGGCGTCAGGACCCCAATCTTCTAGCTAGCAGTCTTCAGCGGGGACCGCCCTCGACGTCAGTTCCGCCCCCGCGATCAGGCGGTAGTACATAAGGGCGGTCCCGCCCAGATTTCCCAGTTCTTCCCGCCATCGACTTGCATGTCTCGACCCTTCGGCTCGTTTCTAGCGCGCGATGCCCAGTTAAGTTCTTCCTTCGGGAAAATAGTTCTTTTTTCGGCTCAGTTGCTGTCTGATGTCCTCTCCAACCTCCGTTGAAGGCCATCTTTCAAAGTGTACCTGTGGGAAGCAAATCCCATTCAAGGATCCGCATTCGGCCTGCGTCCGGTGCCTAGGCCCAGACCACGACACCCGATCCTGCTCCTTCTGCCAGGGGTTCAACAGCCGAACCCGGATCCGTCGCCAGAAGGCCCTTCAGGCGTTCCTGCTCGAAGAGAAAATCAAAACCATGGGCCGCAGCCTCAAGGGAATCTTCAGAGAAGGCCGGAGACACCTTGAAGCACAGGAGAGGTTAGATCTAAGTCCCCATCTAGAAGACTCTGACTCCGTAGCTCGGCTCCCGGTCCAACGCTCTCCTTCCGGGCCGTTCTCAGCCTCTCCCATGGCGGAGGACCCTTGGGCTCCTCTTCTGCCTCTCAGGCCAAGACCTCAGGCCTTCCTCATCCTCAGCTTCTAAGGCCATGTCTAGGTCGGGGACGCCATCACCATCACAAGTCTGGTTCCCGCCGCTCGGAACCGACGTCAAGGTCCGTCTCTTTGCCTCCTCCTCCCAGCGGAAGACCAAAACTTACCTCCCTGAAGAGTCGTCGGACCTAGGCGCCCGGCTGCGTCCGGCTTTAGCAGCCTCACAGGTCCCAGGAACCACCAACTGCCCGGCGCCCGTCTCGGTTAGCCTTCGCCTCTCGGACGCCCGGCCAGGGGACCGGCGTCCGTACCACGAGAAGAGGACCCGGCGCCTCCAACCAGCGTCGGTCAGGAGGCGATTACAGAAGAGGAGCTGACCCAGCCCGAGGACCAGATGGCGAACCGGTCCTGTCGGCCCCCCCCCAGAGAACCCTCGCTGGAACCTGAGGCCCCTGGGGAACCGACGCCGGAACCCGACGACCGGCCATCGGCGGGCCTCAGCATATCCGAGGTCAAGGAGTTGTTTACCTACTGGTGGGACACCGTAAAAAGGGATATGGTTCCCACACCTACTCCTCCTCCTCCACCCGCGATTCCACCGGCTCCCGCACCCCGCACTCCACTTAGGGTTGCGCACCGAGTACCTTCCCCCCAGGAGCCTGCGGATTCTCCTAGGGGCAGATCTAGGAAATGGAGACCTCCGTCCAGATCTTCTTCTGGATCACCCAGCCCCAAGAGACCCAGAAGACGTTGTTCGCCTTCGATGGAGGACACAGGTTCGGATTTCTCGGATGAATCCAGATCCCCCTCTCCAATCACCATCCCTTCTCCGGATCCACGTGAGCTCCCAAGGTCTCCTCCAGATGACCCATCGTTTTCAGAGATCATGAGGCATATCCAGGAGAACATGGGCTGGGACGCTGAGGAACTCGACCCCGAGAGGTTACGCCTCGCCAGGTATCTTCGGCAGAAAGACCCTAAGCCTGTGGTGATACCACCCTTGGTGGACACTTTCGTGGACGTCACCAAGGCAGCGTGGAAGCGTTCACACTCACTCCCGGCAATGCGGAAGAAAGCTGACCGCCTGTACAAGGCCCCTAAGGAGGACCAGTACTTGGCTCACATCCTCTGGCCGATTCTCTGGTCATCACAGCCTCTCATGACCGGGTCCCAGGGCGCAACATTTGAGCACCCTGCCACCGGACCCGGAGTCCAAACAGCTGGACGCTATGGGCAGGCGCACGTATGCTTCCGCTACTTGCGCCATCAGATCCCTAAACTACTTGACCCACATGGTATAGTTCCAAAATGCCTTGTGGGAGCAAGGACTGGATCTGGTGGACAAGGTGCCAGAAGGTGAGCAGAAGGAGGAGATGTTGCAGCTCCTCTGTATGGGTTCAGACGTGGGAACCCAGGTGCTGCGAGCTGCGTACGATTCCGTGGACTCCTCGGCCAGGACGGCAGCTTCAGGCGTATGCCTCTGGAGACACTCATGGCTCCGTGTCTCCGGATTCACCCCGGATGTCCAGAAAAACATCCTGGACGCCTCTTTTGACGGAGAAGTTCTTTTTGGTGAATCCTCTGAGAGGGTTCTCACCAAACTCCAAGAGGCCGGGAAGGCGGTGAGGTCGGTCCAGGCTATGTACCGACCCAGGCTTAGTTCCTTTCGTAGGAACCAAAGCCGTTTCCGTGGCCAGACACAGAGACAGCAGTCCCGCACCGGTCCACAACAGAGGGGCTCCTTCTCTCGTAGAGCCCAGGGAAAGTTGTCCACAGGCCAAAGTCAGCATCCAGCTAAGACGGCTCAGCCTGCGGCTTCCTCCGCCGCCACAGCATGACTCTTTCCCATCCCCCGCCCCTCAGGATCAACGGGACATCAAGGTCGGGGGCCGCATTGCGGACTACCTACCAGGGTGGCAGTCCATAACCACCGACAGGTGGGTCCTTCAATTGGTCGAAAGAGGCCACTTTATAGAATTTGCGGACAAGCCACCCACAAGGCCTCGTCTGCTTTCCTGTTACTCGGGTCAGCACGAATTGCTTATCAGACAAGAAATACTCGCGCTCCTGCAAAAGGGAGCGGTGGAGTATTTCAGAGAACCAGATAGATCTGGGTACTATTCCCACTTCTTTCTGGTTCCGAAAAAACAGGGACCTCCGTCCAATCTTGGACCTCAGCGACCTCAATATGTCGAGTGCTACAAACGATTTTGCATGGTGACCCTTCAGGGTCTCATTCCCATGCTAAAGAAGGATGCCTTCTTAGCGTCCCTAGACATGCAGTGCGCCTACCTGCATGTCCCAGTGGCTCAAGCGCACAGGAGGTTCCTGCGCTTCGAGTTTCTCGGCCATCACTTTCAGTTCCGAGCTCTTCCGTTCGGACTGTTATCGGCCCCCAGGGTCTTTACCAAGTGCATGGCAGTCATGGCAGCGTCTTTAAGGAGACAGGGCCACTACGTGTTCCCGTACCTGGACGATTGGCTTCTCATGGCCGCCTCCAAAGAGGCGTTTTTGCTGGCTATCCAGAGCACCCAGGTTCTGTTCCAGTCTCTTGGCATCCTCATCAACTACGAGAAGTCTCTCCTCGTACCGTCCCAGAAGCTGCAGTTCATAGGCGCAGTTCTGGACACCGTCAGGAAAGCATTTCTTCCTGGCGGAAGAACTCATCAGATCCCTCATCAGGGATCTCTCGTGAAAGACTGCCTCTGCCAGGCTGGTCCCCGCTTGCTCGGACACATGGCTGCAGCCATTCCAACCGTCCCTTTGGCAAGGCTCCACATCGGGTAACTCAGTGGATGCTCAAGGTGCAGTGGGGCCAAGGCAAGACCACATGCAGCAGCCGATCAGAATCGAGCCGTGATTCGGGAATGGAATGGTGGCTAGACCCAGGGACACTCTCTGCGGGTGTTCCATTTGCAGCGCGTCCCGGAGGTGATTCTTTCCACAGATGCCTCAGGGCTGGGTGGGAGCACACCTGAACGGGGTGAGGTCCCAGGGAACGTGGACCCCTCAAGAAGCTCACCTCCACATCAACATTCTGGAGATGAGGGCGGTCCTTTATGCCCTGCAGGCCTTTCAGTCAGAAATCCTGCCGAGTACTCTTATGCTTCAAACAGACAATACGGCGGTGATGTATTACCTCAACAAACAAGGAGGCGCACACTCTTACCCCCTTTGCAGGGAAGCGATGAGAGTGTGGGATTGGGTAATCCAACACGGCGCGAGCCTGATCGCAGTTCACGTTCCCGGAGTGGACAATACAATCGCAGACGGCCTGAGTCGTTCCCAGGCCAGGGTCCACGAGTGGGAACTTCTTCAAGGGATAGCAGAGGATCTGTTTCTTCAATGGGGCACTCCAGAGCTGGACTTATTCGCTTCCCCATCCAACACAAAACTGCCCAATTTCTGTTCGCTAGATCCAGGGCCTGGTGTTTTTTGGCGAGACGCGTTGTCCCTCTCCTGGGCGGACAGATTCCTCCACGCTTTCCCTCCCTTCCCATTGATCCAGAGAGTCCTTCTCAAACTGCGCAGGGAGCATGCAACAATGATCCTGGTAGCCCCTTTCTGGCCCAGGCAGATCTGGTTCCCCATGCTGATGCAGCTGTCCCGGGAACCTCCAGTTCTGTTGCCTTTCAGCTCCCATCTCTTGTCTCAGGAGGAGGGTTCATTAGTCCACCCGGACTTACGCTCACTGAACCTGCATGCATGGCTCCAAGAGACATAGCCATTATGCGACATGGGGTCTCGCAAGAGGTGGCGGAAGTTCTTTCCTCGGCCAGAAAGCCAGCAATGCATGCGACGTACGCCATGAAATGGCGCCATTTTTGCTTGTGGTCGCAGGCACGCGACCTTTCTCCCTTAGGATGCCCGGTGAAAGTGGTGCTGGAATACTTGCTTTCCCTATTCCATTCGGGTCTCGCCTACTCCTCTATTAAAGTGCACTTATGCGCGATTTCTGCTTACCACTTCCCGGTGGGACAGCGTACAGTGGCATAGCTTGATGCCTCTCGAGACTTCCTGAGAGGGGTGTTACACCTTAGGCCACCCATCAAGGATCCCGTTGCTCCTTGGGACCTACTCTTTGTCCTGGAACAACTCACACTTCCCCCCTTTGAACCTGCCACGGATTGCGAGCTGCATTTTCTGTCGTGGAAAACGTTGTTTTTAGTTGCTGTCACGTCAGCAAGGAGAGTTTCCGAGCTTCACGCTGTCATGTGCAAGGAGCCTTATTTAGTTTTCCACCAGGACAGAGTGTCTCTGAGGACGAATCCTAAATTCCTGCCTAAGGTGGTCTCTGCCCTCACTCTCAATCAAGACATTGACCTGCCTGTTTATTTTCCCAAGTATTCTAATAGAGGAGAGGCATTGCTTCACACCCTGGATGTTCACCGCTCTTTAAGGTACTACCTGAATAGAACTAAACAACTTCATAAATCGGAACAAGTATTCGTTTCCTTCGCTGAGAGAATGATGGGCCACCCAGTCTCAAAGCAGACCCTTACCTGCTGGCTTGTCCAGTGTATTGCATTTTGCTATAACAGCAAACAGAAGCCCCTCCCGGGCTCAGTCCGGGGCCATTCGACTAGAGGTGTGGCTACCTGTTTTGCAGCACTGCGTAATGTCTCCACTTCGGCCATCTGTGCTGCAGCTACTTGGAGCTCTGTGCACACATTCATTAGGCACTATAGCCTGGATATTGCATCACGGCGGAGAGACGGTTTCAGCCTGGCCGTTCTACAGGGTCTCCTGTCCTAGAGTCAGGACTTATTTAAGGATCTCTCCTAATTTCCTCCTCCCAGAATGCTTACAGGCGCTATTGCTTGGGAATCAGTCCTAATGGTGTTGCCTGCTGCAATAGCTGTATCTCGAAGTAAGATAGTACAGTTACGTAAGAACTTACCGTAACAGTAGATCTTCGAGAACAGCTCTTGCAGCAGGTACCTTCCCGCCCACCATTCCCCCTTGGAGGAGGTATGGCTACCAAGTCTTGGGCAGGGGCTTACGCCCTTCTTTTCTCCCGATGGCGGATCCTCGGTCTCCCATTCTGAAGTCATCCTGCGGCCGGGAGTCTCCGGCGGGAGAACTGGGGAATCTGGCGGGACCGCCTCCTTATGTACTACGTCTGACGTTGGGGGCGGGACCGACGTCAGGGGCGGTCCCCGCTGAAGACTGCTAGCTAGAAGATTTCCGTGGGGTCCTGACGCCTGCCAGCTTCAGTCCTAATGGTGTTACCTGCTGCAAGAGCTGTTCTCGAAGATCTACTGTTACGGTAAGTTCTTACGTAACTGTACTTTTTGGTTTAACAGAAGCAGTATGGTTTAGATAAGAGTGGCGGCTACAAGCAGCAGTCTCTGCAAAACTTGCACAGAGCAGTGGCTAAAGGACAGATGCCCCCTGTCGAATTCCACAGGAGGAAGGCTGAAATAATGGAATCTATAGCTTTAGGAGCAGATGATGGAAGAACAAAGACTTCAGGTTCGTAACTGTTTAGTCTCTCTCTGTTTTTTTTTCAGTAACAGGAAAAGAGGACTTTGTCAGTAAAACAATGTTTCTAGGGACGTGGATATGTTGTTCAATCCACACTTGTTGGCAGGTTCCTTGCCACTTTAAATGTTGCCAGAAGGTCTTCAAGCTGGCTCCTCCCACCCACCCGGGTGGTAAAACCCTCAGCTCCGCCCCATGACGCCAGATCTTCGTTACCGATTGGAAGCTCAGGTTCCTTCCTTTGCACTCTGCGTTTTAGGCCTGGATCCACACTCTTCAGAATTTCCTAAACTAATTTTAAAATTTATAAGTCTTCATCTTCCCTTGCGGCTGTAATGGACACATCGACTCCCAGCTTCCATCAGTGCCCTTGTGGGCAGAAGATGTCCCGGACCGATCCGCACTCCACGTGCGTCTACTGCCTAGGGCTTGGACACAATTTGCAGGCCTGCAAATTGTGCAGGTCTTTCTCGGCTTCAGTCTTGGAGGACCACGCTGCCAGACTACTTCTTGGGCGCCCCGAGAAACGGTACCCACCGGTAAAGTCTAAGGAGGCTCGTTGGGCAGTAGGCTCCGCGGAGCAGTTGGAGCAGATGATCACCCTCGAGGAAGAGGCGGCCCAGGCCGCTTCTTCTTCCTCCTCGGCTGCGGCATTTATCCCGCTCTCCTTGGGCTCCTCCTACACTGCTTCTTTTAAGGAGCTTTGTCAGTTCCTCTCCACAAAGGGAGAAGGGCCATCGGTATATTCCAGTTGATCCAGAAAGAAGGACTCTAAAGGTAAGTCCCACCGTCGACGTTCATGGGAGCGGGAGAGATCCCCTTCACTGGACCATCGACTCTCGCCTTTGGTAGAGGTTGCAGCTGGGGCCGCTGGCTGCACTGTGTGCCCATCAGGTCAGCCGGCCGAGACATCCATCGACGCGGTTGAGATTTTTCTTGACCCGTCAGACGGTTTGTCGCCTGGAGATGCTGACAACCCTTTTTCGTCTGTTCCCCCGGTGATTACCGAGGACTTTCCTGTGCCAGAGTCCCTGGTTAAGGTTCCTGCACCGAAGGAGGGGCGGGTTTCCCCCATTCCCTCTTTGACCCACCCTCGGAATCCCTGAAGGTCTCGGTCTCGGACCTCTTCCTGGTCCAGCCAGTCCCGCTGACGTCGGCGGTCTCGGCAGCATGGAAAGCGGCGTCACCGCTCGTCCTCTTCGGAGGATAGGCTCTGGTGCAAGTTGCGTCGGCGCTACGAGGACTTGATCTGGCAGCAACTTTTACTGACTGGTAACAAGCCGACTCTGTCGCCTTCTCCGGCCATTAAGTGGCTGTCACCGGAGCGGCCGAAACAACTCCTCGTGGTAGTCGAGGAGCCACCCCCAGCACTGGTTGTTCGACCGAAACCGGCTGCTCCACCCATTGTGGTGGGAACTTCCACCTCCACAACCGAAGACTGGGGCCCCGACCAAGGATTCTTGGTTGGGTCAGGGCTTGCCCCATAGGTTATTGGTCACCGTCACTCCCGATCAACCTCGGCAGGTGGAGGGTGGCTCAGGCGCTCTGCAGCTGTTCGCAGACTCCTCAGAGTCTGATGACGACTCCTCCCTGTTCTCCAGGCCGATTGACCTGGAGTCTGCAGGAGGCTAGTCGGTGGACGAGAGCCCATCCTCGTTGCTGGTATGCTTTGACTCATCTCAGAGTCCACTGGGATGCAACTTGAACCGTCCAAAAACGGGCCAAGTATCCGCTTACAGAGATACTGGACCGAGGAGATTCCCCTACGGAGGCCTTTTCGGTGGGCAAAGCCATTGTTGGCCCGGCCCTGGAGTTGTGGCAGCGGCCAGCATCTTGTCATGTGCCTTCGGCCAGGATGGCTCAAAAGTACGCGGTACCCACCGGTTCACTCTCCAGTTTCTCGGAGCACCCCTCTGCAGAGGGGTTAGTGACTGATAGCGTTTTCCGGCATTCCGGGATCGCTCAGGACGTGGACAAACCACCTGATAAGGAATCAAAAAAGTTGGGTTACTCAGGGCAGAAGGTTTACGCTGCTTCCTCCCTAGGCCTTCGTCAGGCTAGCTCGGACGTTCTAATGGCACATTTCTCACACGCCCTTATGGGCTCCCTGGATGAGGTGATTCCTCATCTCCCGGCTGACCTTCAGACGACGGTCAAGCAGGTGCGGTGTCAGGGAAGGGCGGTGGCTAAACAACAGCTCAAAACTTCATTGAACATTGTTGACTCTTGTGCCTGTTAAGTAGCGGCCGCAGTGGCCATGCGCCGCAGATCTCAACCTTCACGACGGACACCCAGCACAAGCTGGCAGACATTCCCTTTCTGGGCACCGACTTGTTCGGGCCTGGAGTGGAAGGCCATCTCCAGAGGATCGAGAAGTCCAATGCCACCTTGGACTCGGTCATGTTTGCCCAGAACGACAAAGGCCACCAGCAGCAGCGTAAGCCCTTTTGCCCCTGCGGCACGTCCGGTCCAGCAACACCAGCATCAGGGCCAGCAGGCTCACACTTGGTGCCCTAAGGCCAAGTCTGCCGCTTCCTGTAGTAGGAACTTAGGAAGCCTGGAGGCAAGGGTCCAGAAGGTCCCTCAGCTGGCCCTTTCTCCAAGCCTGTCACCCCCAACCTCGTCACTCCTCCACGGGTTCCTCCCATGGGGGGACGGCTCCATCACTTCTTTTCCACCTGGTCCGCTATCACCACGGACCGCTGGGTGCTAGAAGTGGTCGGCAGGAGTCTGCCTCTGGAATTCGAGCAGTTCCCCCCCACCCCATTGAGCCGTCACCCCATGGGGGGCTACGGGTTCCGCAGCCTGTCTGTGAGCTCGTCAAGCCGACATTGCCTTGCTCCTCCAGAAGGAGGTGGTCAGCAAGGTGGCGGACCCCCTACAGACCCATAGTTTGTGTCCAGGTACTTCCTGGTCCCAAAACAGACAGGGGACTGGCTCCCCATTCTCGACCTGCACGACCTGAACAAGTTTCTAAGGCCTCGCACCTTCAGGATGGTCACTCTGGCTGGCTCAGATCATTCCATCCTTGGAACCAAGCGTGTGGTTCTGTTCCCTAGACCTTCAGGATGCGTTCTTTCATGTCCCAATCCATCCGTCTCATCAGCGATTCCTCCGTTTGCGAGCAGAGGGATCTCTCTACGAGTTCCGGGCCATGCCCTTCGGCCCCTCTCCAGCTCTCAGGGTCTTCACCAAATGCATGGCAGTGGTGACAGCATTCTTGCGGTGCTGTGCGGTCCGGGTGTACCCTTACCTGGATGACTGGCTGATTGCAGCCCCCTCCAGGTTGGAGGTGGAGTTGTCCAGGGATCTGGCCCTCTAGGTCTGCTCTCAGATTGGCCTTCTCATCAATGAGGCCAAATCGGAACTCATGCCATCGCAGGTGATTCAGTTCATCGGTGCAGAGCTTGACTGTCTTCGTGCCAGAGCCCGGCTCCCAGTGGACAAGGCTGAGGTCCTTTCCTCCTTTGTCCAGTCATTTCTGGTTGTTCAATTGCACCCTGCCAGGGACTTCCTGCGCCTCCTGGGCCTCATGGCGGCCTGCACCAGCGTGATCCATTGGGCCCGCTGGCATATGGTCAGAGCGCTCTGGTTCTCTGGACCAGCCCTTGATAGTGACCCAGGAGATGTGGGACGGCCTGCAGTGGTGGCTTGTCCCAGCTCACCTGCAGGAGGGTATCCTGTTCATCCGCCCCAAGCCGACAGTCACTCTAACGACTGATGCCTCTCTGTTGGGTTGGGGTGCCCATCTGGGGGAGCTTAGATCCCACAGCCTCTGGTCCCCTCAGGAGTCTCAGTGCCACATCAACCTGCTGGAGCTTCGAGCGGCTCGACTAGCCCTCACTGCCTTTGCTCCGTTTGTACAGGGTCATGTGGTTCAGGTCCAGATGGACAACACCACAACCATGTACTATCTCAACCGTCAGGGTGGTACGCACTCCTTGCGTCTGTGCAAGGAGGCTCTCCGCATCTGGTCTCTCATGATCAGCCTGGAGGCGGATCTCCTAGACATCCATGTGGCAGGAACCTCCAACAGTCTGGCTGATGCCCTCGGCCGGATAGGCGCTGCTTGTCATGAGTGGTCTCTCTTGCCGGAGGTAGTACAAGACCAGTTCTCCCATTGGGGTTACCCTCAGGTGGACCTGTTTGCCTCCAGGGAGAATGCGAAGCTGAGGCTGTTTCATGCCTGCCCCCCCTCAGCAGGGCTCGCTGCAGGGGGATGCCTTCTCGAGGCCGTGGACCCCAGGCCTCTTCTACGCCTTCCCTCCATTTCCCTTGATCCAGAAGGTGCTTCTCAAGGCGAAGAGGGACAAGGCACAGGTGATTCTAGTAGCCCCAGACTGGCCCCGCCAGTTCTGGTACCCAGATCTCCTCAGACTCAGCTCCAGGCTCCCGAGGCGACGTCCAGCCCACCCGGACCTTCAATCCTTGCACCTGAGGCCTGGTTCCTGAGCGGCTAGAGTTCCAGGCCTTGGGTCTTTCTGATGAGGTCCTCAGCGTCGTTGAGGCCTCCTGTAAGGAGTGGACCAGAAAATGCTATGCCTTCAAATGGAAGAGATTCTCCATTTGGTGTCAGGACAAGGGGTTAGACCTTTCTTCCTGTTCCTTGGCTAGTATTCTGGACTACCTGTGGTCCCTTTCTCAGCTAGGGCTTCAGTCGACGACCCTTAAGGTGCACCTGGCATCCATCTGTGCTTACCGGGCGCGGGTCGACAAGCAGTCTGTGGTGCAGGAGAAGGTGGTCGGGTGCTTTTTCAAAGGCCTAGACCACATATCCCTTCCGGTGCGAGAACCTCCACCTCCGTGGGATCTACTGCTGGTACTGGCTAAGCTCATGGACAAGCCATTCGAACCGATGCACAGGTGTGACATCTCTCACCTGTCGTGGAAGACCGCCTTCTTGGTGGCTAGCACGTCAGCCAGAAGGATGGGAGAGCTCCAGGTGCTTTCCATTGAGTCTCCTTATCTGGTCTTCCACAGGGACAAGGTTGTCCTTTGTCCCCACCCGAAATTCCTTCCGAAGGTGGTGTCAGAGTTTCACCTTAACTAGGTGTTGACTCTGCCAGTGTTCTACCCCAATCACACCTCGGAGGCCAAATATAGGCTCCATACTTTGGACCCTAGAAGAGCGCTCTCTTATTATAAGGAGCGAGCGGCTGAAGTTCGGGGAGAGGTTCGCCAGCTGTTTGTCACCTACACTGAAGTCGCACCTGTCAGACCTGCAGCCAAGCAGACGATAGGCAGGTGGGTCACCTCCTGCATAGATCTCTGCTATAGCTTGGTGGGCATGGAGCCTCCCAAAGGGATAAGAGCTCATTCTGCCCGCCATACCGCTGCTTTGGTGGCTGCTTCTAGGGACGTCCCTACCCAGGAAATCTGCAGGGCTGCTACCTGGAATTTAGCACACACCTTCATTTCCCATTACTACATTGACCTAGAGTCATGCCGGGATGCTGGTTTTGGGACCTCGGTTCTCCAGTCCTTATTCCCTAAGTAGGGGGGGGGGGGTGTGTGCCTTGCCTCCCTCCTCCCAGAGAACTGCTAGGATTCTGCCAACGAGTGTGGATTGAACAACATATCCACATCCCTAGAAATACAGGTTACTCACCTGTAACAGGAGATCTTACTTCGAGAGGGCTGTTGCAGTAGGTAATTACATATAGGACTGATGTCGGCAGGCGGCAGGACCCCACGGAAAAATTTCTAGTAAGCAGTCTCTGACGAGGGACCGCCCCCACGTCAGGTGACCAGCGTCAGGAGACATCGGTATAAAGGGGCGGTCCCTCACGCCCGCCTTCCAGTTCTTTCTCGCCGTTAGCCTATGCCAGCACTTCGCGGAAAAGTTCCTTGCTCGTCAGGCTCCTTCGTCGGTTATTTTACCGAGTTTTTTCGCTTTTTTTCTTTACACAGTACTCCAGTCAAGGGGAGTATTTACTACATACTATGGATGTTCACCAGATTCTGAGATACTACACTAACAGGACAGAGGATCTCAGAAAGACTGATCATCTGTTTGTCTCTTTTGCACCCAAAAGAGAAGGCAATGCTGTTTCTAAGCAATGCCTATCCAAACGGTTGGCTCATTGCATCACTTTCTGTTATGACAAGTACAACAAGACCCTTCCAGGTCAAGTAAGAGGCCACTCCACCAGAGGAGTCGCTGCCACAGTGACTTGTTTCAAGAATGTGTCAGCGGCAGACATCTGTGCTGCCGCCACTTGGATTTCCGTCCATACCTTTACAAAACATTACAGTTTGGATATTGCCTCTCACCGTAGACCAGGCTTCGGGTTGGCTGTCCTGCAAGGCCTCCTTTCTTAAGGCCTTCTCAGCTAAAGGATCTACTCTGAGTAGCTTTCCTCCTCCCGTGTGCTTCTTCTTGTTCCAGACTGCTTGGGACTCAGTCCTATATGTAATTACCTACTACAAGAGCCCTCTTGAAGTAAGATAGTACAGTTACGTAAGAACTTACCGTAACAGTAGCTCTTGAAGATATCTCTTGGTAGGTAGCTCTCCATCCCTCGATCCCCTAAGCTTTTTCAGCTCCTTTTCCAGTGAGGAAATATCCGCCTCTCTCGTCCGGTCTTTTTGGCCTGTGGTGGGAAGGAACTGGAAGGCAGGCGTGAGGACCGCCCCTTTATACCGACGTCTCCTGACGCTGGTCACCTGACGGGCGTCCCCGCCAGAGACTGCTAGCTAGAAATTTTTCCGTGGGGTCCTGCTGCCTGCCGACGTCAGTCCTATATGTAATTACCTACTGCAAGAGCCTCTCTCAAAGATCTACTGTTATAGTAAGTTCTTACATAACTGTACTTTCTAGGAGTGGTATTTGTTGTTCATCCACATGACCCACCCGACCTCCCCGGCTTCAATGCGCAACCTGGCTTCCAGCGGGCTAGATCTAGTGTCATGGGGTGGAGTGGAAGGTTTTACCACACGGGTGGGTTGGAGGAGCCAGCTTGAAGACCTTCCAGCAACATTTAAAGCAGCAAGAAGCCTGCCAACAAGTGTGGATGAACAACATATACCACTCCTAGAACTCCTGTTACAGGTGAGTAACCTGTATTTTTGTGGTCCGCTATTACTGTGTACATTGGAAAGTACAGAGTAAAAAGCTGTCTGTTGTTTAAAGGGCTGGAAAACATCTTAACAGAATGGTGGGACAAGCAAATTATAGCGGTAAATTTAGATAAATGATTTCATCAATAAGAACCAACTTAGCAGTCTTCTTTCAGTCAAAAAAGAAAGGAAGGAAAATAATTTTGATTTTCCATAGCACTTTTAAATAAAAACTGTATCTCAAAGTGCTTTACTGTCTAGGAGAGGAATTGGAAATAAATGCTGATCTTACTTCGAGATACAGCTCTTGCAGCAGGTTACACCATTAGGACTAAAGCCGGCAGGCGTCAGGACCCCACAGAAATTTTCTAGCTAGCAGTCTTCAGCGAGGACCGCCTCCGACGTCAGTCCCGCCCCTGACGTCAGGTGTAGTACATATGGAGGCGGCCGTCCTTAATCTCAGTTCTTTTCCAACACAGCATCGCAAGTATCGGCCTCTCTCGTCCTTTTTCTAGCGTGCGACGACCTTTAGAACTACGAAGTTTTCGTCTTTCTTCACGACTTTGGATTCAACTGATGTCCTCTCCAACTGCTTCTTTGGAGGGTCACCAATCGAAGTGTGCCTGCAGCAAACAGATCCCCTTCAAGGATCCTCACTCGGCCTGCATACTCTGCCTAGGCCCGGAACACGACACCAAGGCCTGCTCCTTCTGCCAGAGCTTCAACAGTCGCACCAGGATCCGCCGCCAGAAGGCCCTTCAAGCGTTTCTCTTAGAGGAGAAACTGAAAACCATGGACAAAGAACCTTATTCCAGGGGGGGGCAGTCGTCGGTTAAAACCCACAAGCACCGGGTCAAACACCGGGAGAAAGAAAGGCCCAGGTCCCCTGCGAGGGCCTTGGACTCCCAAAGCTCCGGCTCACTATCAGACCGTTCTCCTTCAAGGGCTCAATCGCAACCTCCCCCGGTTCAGGTCAGATCCTCCAGCGGTTCCTCTTCTTGGCAGCCCCTGAAGACTTCCAGGCTGTCGGCCTCTTCCACTCCATCTAAGGCCTCGTCGAGGTCCGGGGAGCGCCATAAATCTTCTTCCCGCCGGCGGAACTACAACGCCAGGTTGGTTTCCCAGCCTCCGCCTGGGTCAGATCCGGTTCCTCGCAAGACCAAGGATCTGACATCCCTCAAACGGACATCGGACCCGACGTCTGCCAAGCATCACGGGTGCTCCTAGGAACCGGCGACACCCAAACATCTGTCACCGGCCAGGCGTTCGCCTTCGAGGGCGTCGGCCAGGGGACCGATGTCGGCTACCCCAGAGAAGAGGACCGCACCACCGTCGCCAGCTGATGCCGGTCGGAAGGACTCGTCGGAGGAGGATACCACACAGCCCGAGGACCAGGCGGGTGACACCGGGACGCTGGGCTCCTACGGAAACTTCCCTGGAGTGGAGACTGGGACCCGACGCTTGGACCGCCGGTGACAGGGCCACCGCGCCGGGGCCATTGCCGGGCATGAACTTGCAGAGGTAAAGGAGCTCTTTACCTTCTGGTGGGACACCATCAGAAAAGATGTGGTCGCCACACGTCCTCCTCCTACTCCGACTCCGCCTCCTTCTCTGCCCAAGGCGCCCGTAGGTCGGTCGCCAACCCCCAAGGAGCAAACACCACCTCCTCGGGGCAGATCCTCAGAAAGGAGAAGACCTCCCTCCAGATCCACCTGTCGGGGAGGATTCTAGATCTGACACCTCAGGGTGCTCCAGATATCTTTCTCCCATCAGCATTCCCTCTCTGGACCCACACGACCTACCCAGGTCTCCTCCGGATGATCCCTTTTTCACGGAGATCATGAGGCACATCCAGGAGAATATGGGGTGGGATGCTGAAGAGCTTGACCCCGAGAGATAACGCCTTGCCCACTACCTTCGGCAGAAAGACCCGAAGCCTGTGGTAGTGCCGCCCTTGGTGGATACCTTTTCGGACGTCACCAAGGCCGCCTGGAAACGTCCGCATTCCACTCCAGCAGTGCCGAAGAAGGCTGACCGCCTATACAAGGCCCCTAGGGAGGACCAGTATCTGGCGAACCATCCTCTGGCTGACTCCCTGGTCATCACTGCCTCACATGACCGGTCTGAGACCTCAGCATTTGAGCACACAGCCACCGGACCAGGAATCCAAGCAATTGGATATCCTGGGTAGGCGCACGTACGCGGCTGCGACTTGCACCATCAGGTCACTGAATTACCTCACCCACATGGTTCAATTCCAGAATGCACCGTGGGAACAGGGAAAGGACCTGGTCGAGAAGATGCCCGATGGCGACCAAAAGGAGGAGCTCTTGAACCTCCTCCGCACGGGTTTGGATGCAGGGACCCAGGTGCTCAGAGCTGCATATGATTCTGCGGACTCCTCAGCCAGAGCTGCAGCATCAGGCGTGTGTCTCCGGAGACACTCTTGGCTCCGTGTCTCCGGTTTTACCCCGGACATCCAGAAAAACATCTTAGACATCCCTTACAACGTTGCGGTCCTATTTGGTGAAGCCTCCGAGAGGGTAATCACCAAACTTCAGGACGCAGGGAAGGCAGTCCGATCTGTACAGGCCATGTACAGGTCTCGGCCCAGTTCCTTTCGTAGGAACCAGAGCCGCTTCCGTGGCCGGCTACAAAGGCAACAGCCACGTTCCGGCCAACAGCAGAGGGGCACTTTCACCCGCAAAGCCCAGGCCAAGTCATCCCCAGGCAGAGGTCAACGATTTGCAAAGTCGGCACAGCCTGCTGGATCAAACGCTGCCACAGCATGACTCCTTCCCGCCCCGCCTCCTCAGGATCAACGGGAACAGAAAGTCGGGGGTCGCATCGCACGCCACTTGCCAGGGTGGCAGTCTATCACCACCAACAGGTGGGTTCTGCAACTGGTCAAAAAAGGCCACTATATAGAATTTGTAGGCAGTCCACTCACAAGACCTCCCCTGCTTTCCCGATATTTGGGTCAACATGCCCTGCTCATACAGCCGGAGGTGCTCGCGCTTCTGGAAAAGGATGCTTAGAGCACGCTCCAGAGAACTAGAGAGGACTAGGGTACTATTCTCACTTCTTCCTGGTTCCAAAGAAAACGGGACATCCGTCCAATACTGGACCTCAGCGACCTCCACGTGACGGTCATTTACAAACGCTTCCGCATGGTGACCCTTCCGGGCCTAATTCCCATGCTGAAGCAAGACGCTTTTCTGGCGTCTTTGGACATGCAGGATGCCTACTTGCATATTCCGATTGCTTAAGTGCACCGGAAGTTCCTACGCTTCGAGTTTCAGAGCTGCCATTGTCAGTTCCGAGCTCTTCCCTTCGGGCCGTCATTGGCACCTCGCGTATTCACGAAGTGCATGGCGGTCGTAGCAGCGTTTCTGAGGAGACAAGGCCAGTACGTGTTCCCATACCTGGACGACTGGCTTCTATGGCGCCCTCCAGGGAGGCACTGATGACGGCCATTCACTGTACCCAGTCCCTTTTTCAATCACTGGGTATTCTCATCAACTACGAGAAGTCACTACTGGTGCTGTCCCAGAAACTGCAGTTTATAGGAGCAGTTCTGGACACCGTCAGAGGGAAAGTTTTTCTTCCCTCAGACAGAGCGGAACACATCAGATCCCTCGTCAGGGACTTGTCGGTGAAGAAGACAGTCCTGGCCAGATCAGTCCTTCGCCTGCTCGGACACATGGCTGCGGCCATTGCAACAGTCCCGCTGGCACGTCTCCACATGCAGGTAACCCAGTGGATGCCAAGGGTGCAATGGGACCCAAGGTAAGACCATCTGCAGCAGCCAATCCGAATCACGAATGCCGTAATTTGGGATTGGCAATGGTGGTTAAATCTGGGGAACCCCTCCGCGGGGGTTCCCTTCACAGCGCCGTCTCCAACTGTAACATTCTCCACAGACACGTCAGGGCTCGGCTGGGGAGCACACCTGGACGGTGTTCGGTCTCAGGGCCTGTGGACAGCCCAGGAGTCTCATCTCCACATCAACATTTTGGAAATGAGGGCAGTCCTTTACGCTCTGCAAGCCTTCCAGTCGGAGATTCCACCAGGTACACACCTGTTACAAACAGACAATACCGCGGAGATGTGTTACCTCAACAAACAAGGAGGCACTCACTCCTACCCGCTCTGCAGGGAGGCCATGAGAGGGTGGGAGTGGATATTGCAACATGGCGCAAACCTAATTGCAGTACATGTCCCGGGAGTGGACAACACCGTCACAGACAGTCTGAGCCGCTCTCAGGCCAGAGTCCACGAGTGGGAACTGCTACAGGAGGTGGCAGAGGGCAGTGTTTCACAGATGGGGCACTCCAGAGTTAGACCTTTTCGCGTCCCCATCCAACGCAAAACTGCTCAATTTTTGCTCACTAGATCCAAGGCCTGGTGTTTTCTGGCGAGACGCGTTGTCCCTCTCCTTGGCGGGCAGATTCCTCTATGCCTTCCCTCCTTTCCCGTTGATCCAGAGAGTTCTGTTAAAATTTTGCAGGGAGCAAGCAACACTAATTTTGATCGCGCCCTTCTGGCCCAGACAGATTTGGTTCCCTCTTCTGCACCAGCTATCCCGGGAACCTCCAGTTCCTTTGCCAATCAGCTCCCATCTATTGTCTCAGGAGGCGGGTTCATTGGTCCACCCAGACTTACGTTCTTTGAACCTGCACGCTTGGCTCCTAGAGATGATGCGATACGGGGTCTCGCAAGAAGTGGCAGACGTACTCTCTGCTGCCAGAAAACCGGCAACCCACGCAACGTACACCATGAAATGGCATAGATTCTGTTTGTGGGCTCAAGCACGCGGCTTTTCACCACTGGACTGTCCCGAAAAGCTGGTTCTGGATTACCTGCTTTCCCTCTTCCACTCCTGACTGGCTTACTCCTCAATTAATGTGCACCTTTGTGCAATTTCTGCTTACCATGCCCCAGTAGGCCATCGGACGGTGGCCCAGCTGGACACTACTCGTACCTTTTTAAGGGGAGTCCTCCACCTTAGGCCGCCCATCAAAGATCCAGTTCCTCCTTGGGACATACTTTTCGTCCTGGAGCAGCTTACGCTGCCACCTTTTGAACCAGCCACGGATTGCGAGCTACGGTTTCTCTCTTGGAAAACGTTATTTCTAGGGACATGGATATGTTGTTCATCCACACTTATTGGCAGGTTCCTTGCCGCTTTAAATCTTGCCGGAAGGTCTTCAAGCTAGCTCCTCCCACCCACCCGGGTGGTAAAACTCTCGGCTCCGCCCCATGACGCCAGATCTTCCTTACCGCTTGGAAGCTCAGGTTCCTCCTTAACGCTTCGCGATTTAGCTTTGGGCTCAATAAAAGCTTCGGTTTTGAATTCTCAAAAACTTGAAATTAAAAGTTACCTCTTCGTCTTTCTTCCTCGCGCATGCGCGGACAAATCGACACCGGATTTCGGAGATGTCCCTGTGGGCAGAAGATGTCTCGACGGACCCGCACTCCACGCGCGCTACTGCTCTGGCCAGGAGCACCACCCGCAGGCTTTGCGATCTTTGCTCCTCCTTTTCAGTTCACGCCCCGAGGATCGCGCTGCCCGTCTTCAACTAGGGCGCCTGAAGGAGATTTCTCCGGTTAAATCCAAGGAGGCTCGACTGGCGGTTTCGCTGCTGCGGATCCGCCAACAACTGAACGGTTGGTTGCCCTCGAGGAAGAGGCGGCCCGGCCGCGACTGCGGCTTTCGCTCCGCTTTCTCGGTCCTCCTACTCAGCTTCTTTTATGAGCTTTGCCTGACCCTCTCAACTAAAGGCAGGGTCCTTCTTCCGCGGACCGCTTCATCGGGTCAAGAAGAGTATGGGTAAGTCCCGCTGCCGACGCCTTGGGGAGCGGAAAGATCTCCTCCCTCGGCTGGCCAATCGACTTCGGTCGATTTTCGGCTCGGCCACTGACTTCACGGTGCCCCGCCAGGCCAGGTGGCTGAGACTCCACCGACGTGGTCGAGATTTTTTCGACCCGCTGGACGGGTTGTCGACTGGAGAAGCCGAGATACCCTCCTCACGTTCCCCTCGGCGAGGCCTGTGGTTCCCGCCGCTCACCTGTGCCTCTGGCCCCAGAGCCGCGGTCCTGCCGTCCTAACCGACGGGATTGCCGATCCCGGCTCCCACACCGACTCGGCCTGGCCGAGATTCTCGGTCTCGGTCTCGGTCTCGACATCATGGTCCGACCGCCCCCATCGACATAGACGTCTCGGTCTCGGCATCATGGGTAAGCGGCGCCGCCGCTCTTCCTCATCTTCCTCCTCCTCGGACGAGGAGAGGCTTTTGCGAAGTTGCTACCGGAAATACGAGGATCTCATGTGGCAACAACTTTTACTGGCTGGCAACAAACTGCTCAGGCCTCTTCCCCGCCATCAAATGGTTGCCACCGCTAATCATCCTCTTGTGGTGGTCGAGGAGCCTGTTCCCAGGCCGATTGTTCGACCTACTCCAGCTGCTCCACCACTTTGGTGGAACCGCCTCCGCCTCAGCCGACAGCAGGGGCACCGTCGAGGATTCTCGACCAGCCCAGGGCCTTCCCGCAGGCTGTCGGTCACTCACGCCTGATAAGCCTCGGCAAGTGGAGAGTGGCTCAGGCTCCAGGCAGCTCTTTTGACGATTCGTCGGATCGGAGGATTCCTCCCTATTCTCCAAGCATTTGACTTGGAGTCTTCTGGGGGCAGTCAGTGGATCGATAGCCCTTCGTCCTTCCTCGGACTTCTTCGGCTCATCTCAGAATCCACTGGGATGAAGCTTGAACCCGCTTCAAACGGGCTAGATATCCCTCACGGAAATTCTGGACCGAGGGATCTCCCACGGAGGCTTTCCGTGGCCAGGCCATTGTCGGCCCGCCCTGGATTTATGGCACGTCCGCTTCCTGCCCTGCGCCACGCCAGGATGGCCAGGAAGTATGCGGTCCCTACGGCTTTCTGTCCGGTTTTTCGAACACCTCGCCAAGGGTTAGTTACTCGATACGCCGCGGGGCCGGCAATGCCAGGGACGTGACAAACCGGCTCGGCAAAGAGTCCAAGAAGTGACTATGCGGGCGGAAAGTGTATGCTGCCTCCTCACTTGGTCTTCGCCAGGCCAGTTCGGCCGCCCTCATGGCGCACTTCTCCCATGCCCTGTTGGGCTCCTGGATGAGGTCGTCCCTCATCTTCCCGCCGACCTGCAGACCACGGTCAAGCAGGTGCGGACCAGGGCAGAGCAGTAGCCAACAGCAGCTCCAGACTGCCTTGATATCGGAGATTCTGCGCCCGGTCAGTGGCGGCCGCTAGGGCTACAAGGTCAAGGGCGCTGGAGGATATCCACTTTCACTGATACCCAGCACAAGCTTGATGGACGTCCCTTCTTGGGAACAGACCTCTTCGGCCCTGGGGTGGAAGGCCATCTCCAGAGGATCGAGAAGTCCAATGCCACCTTGACTCGTTCACAGAGGGACAAAGGTCATAAGCCCCAGCCTAAGCCCTTTCGTCCCTCTGCTCCCGCTGCGCGTCCGGCCCAACAACAGCGTCAGGGCCAGCAGGCTAGACCTTGGTATTCCAAACCCAAGCCACCAGCTTCCTCAAATAGGAAGCAAGGAGGGAGAGGCCCTGGTGGTCCCTCGGCCGGTCCTTCCTCCAAGCCTGCAAAGTGACGGGATGAGGGGTGTCGCCCCCATCCCCGTCACTTCGCCCCTGGTCCCCCTCGTGGGGGGACGGCTTCAACACTTCCTTTCCGCCTGGTCCGCTGTTACCACGGACAGGTGGGTTTTGGAGGTGGTGGGAAGAGGCCTGCCTCTCGAGTTCGAGCGGGCTCCACCCTTCAGAGCTGTTGCCCCGCGGGGGGCTTCGGGGTCCCCAGAATCTCTACAGGCTCGTCGAGCTGACATCGCCTCTTCTCATTCTAAAGGGGTGATAAGAGATAGAGGATCCACCATCAGAACCGGGTTCGTGTCCAGGTACTTCCTGGTCCCGAACGGACGGGGTTGGCGCCCATCCTAGACCCACACGACCTGAACAAGTTCCTAAGGTCTCGAACCTTCAGAATGGTCACTCTGGCTCAGATAATACCATCTCTGGAACACGGCGTGAGTTCTGTTCTCTGACTCCAGGACGCATTCTTTCACGTCCCTATCCGTCCGCCTCATCAGAGATTTCTCCGCTCAGAGCGGAGGGATCCTCTTCGAGTTCCAGGCCATGCCCTTCGGCCTTCTTCAGCCCCCAGGGTCTTCACCAAATGCATCGCAGCGGTGACAGCCTTCTGCGCGCTGGAGGTCCGGGTACCTCTTCCTGGACGATTGGCTGATAGCAGCCCTCCAGGTTGGAGGTGGAGCGGTCCAGAGATCTGGCTCCGGGTTTGTTCTCAAGTTGGCCTCCTGGTCAAATGGCCATGTCGAACCTGTGCCAGGTATTTTCATCGTGAGCTGACCTCAGCTTGTAACGCTGCCCCAGACAGGGTCAGGTTTTTCCTCCCTCCTTGCTCAATCACTGGTTGGGCACTTCGCCCTGCCCGGGACTCCTGCGCCTCCTGGGTCTCATGGCGGCCTGTACCACGCGAGTCCGCTGGGCACGCTGGCACATGCGCCTCTCAGTGGGACTGGCCAGTCAGTGGTCACAACGCTGCGATCCTTCGACCAGCAGTGTGGATGACCCAGGAGATGTGGAACGCCTCCAGTGGTGGACCATCCCATCTCATCTGCAGGAGGGTATCCCGCTTGTCCGCCTAGCCGACGGTCTCTCAACGACCGACGCCTCTTGATGGGTTGGGGTGCCCATCTGGGGAACACGAGCGCATGGCCTCTGGTCCCCGCGGAGTCCCGATGCCATATCAACCTGCTGGAGCTCGAGCGGTCCGCCCAGCTCTCACCGCCTTGCTCCGCTTCTCCGGGTCAAGTGGTCCGAGTCCAGACGACAATACCACGACCATGTACTATCTAAACCGCTAGGCGGACGCGCCATGCTTCTATGCAAGGAAGCTCTCCGCATCTGGTCACTAGTGCGCAGCCTGGAGGCGGATCTCCTGGCCATTCACGTGGCAGGAGCCTCAACACCCTGGCCGATGCCCTGAGCCGGATAGGGGCTGCATCCACGAGTGGTCTCTCCTGCCGGAGGTAGTACAGATCTGTTCTCCCATTGGGGCACACCTCTGGTGGATCTGTTTGCCTCAGGAGAACGCAGCTGAGGCTGTTTCATGCCCGCCTCAGCAGGGCTCGCTGCAGGGGATGCCTTCGAGGCAGGACCCCGGCCCTTTACGCTTTTCCCCATTTCCCTTGATCCACAAGGTGCTTCTCAAGGCGAGGAGGGACAAGGCGCAGGTGATTCTGATAGCCCCAGACTGGCCTCGCCAGTTCTGGTACCCAGATCTCCTCAGTCTCAGCTCCAGGACTCGCTGCAGCTTCCAGCTCGCCCGGACCTGCTCTCAGTCAATCAGGGAAGGTGTTCCATCCGGACCTTCAATCCTGCACCTGACGGCCTGGTTCCTGAGCGGCTAGAGTTCCAGGCCTTGGGTCTTTCCGACGAGGTCCTCAATGTTGTTGAGGCGTCCTGTAAGGAGTCGACCAGAAAATGCTATGCCTTCAAATGGAAGAGATTCTCCATTTGGTGTCAGGGCAAGGGCTTGGACCCTTCCTCCTGTTCTGTGGCAAGCATTTTGGACTATTTATGGTCCCTTTCTAGTCAAGGGCTTAGGTCGACGACCCTTAAGGTGCACCTGGCAGCCATTTCTGCTTACCGGGCGCGGGCCGGTCAGCAGTCAGTGGCGCAGGAAAAGGTGGTCGGGCGCTTTTTCAAAGGCCTTGATCACATTTCCCCTCCAGTGCGGGAACCCCCACCTCCGTGGGATTTACTGCTGGTACTGGCAAAGCTCATGGGCAAGCCATTCGAACCAATGCACAGGTGTGGTCTCCCCCACCTGTCGTGGAAGACCGCCTTCTGGTGGCTATCACGCCAGCCAGAAGGATGGGAGAGCTCCAGGCGCTTGCATCGAGTCTCCTTACCTGGTCTTCCACAGGGACAAGGTTGTCCTGCGCCCCCACCCGAAATTCCTTCCGAAGGTGGTGTCGGAGTTTCACCTTAACCAGGTGTTGACTCTGCCGGTGTTCTACCCCAATCACACCTCGGAGGCCGAATATAGGCTCCATACTCTGGACCCTAGAAGGGCGCTCGCTTATTATAAGGAGCGCACGGCTGAAATTCGGGGAGAGGTTCGCCAGCTGTTTGTCACCTACGCTGAAGCCGCACCTGGCAGACCTGCAGCCAAGCGGACGATAGGCAGATGGGTCACCTCCTGCATAAATCTCTGCTATGAGTTGGCAGGCATGGAGCCTCCCAGAGGGATAAGAGCTCATTCTACCCGCCATACTGCTGCATCGGTGGCTGCTTCCAGGGATGTCCCTATCCAGGAAATCTGCAGGGCTGCTACCTGGAAGTCAGCACACACCTTTATTACCCATTACCACATCGACCTTGAGTCACGCCGGGATGCTGGTTTTGGGGCCTCGGTTCTCCAGTCTTTATTTCCCAAGTAAGTATTGGGGGTGTGCGCCTTGCCTCCCTCCTCCCGGAGAACTGCTAGGAGTCTGCCAATAAGTGTGGATGAACAACATATCCATGTCCCTAGAAATACAGGTTACTCACCTGTAACAGGAGTTCTAGGAATGGTATATGTTGTTCATCTGACTCTCCGACCTCCCGGCTTGGCCGCACAACCTGAGCTTCCAGCGGGCCAGATCTGGCGTCATGGGGCGGAGCCGAGTTTTACCACCCGGGTGGGTGGGAGGAGCTAGCTTGAAGACCTTCCGGCAAGATTTAAAGCGGCAAGGAACCTGCCAATAAGTGTGGATGAACAACATATACCATTCCTAGAACTCCTGTTACAGGTGAGTAACCTGTATTTTTAGTTGCCGTTACTTCAGCTAGAAGGATCTCGGAATTGCATGCTCTTATGTGCAAAGAGCCTTATTTGGTTTTCCATCAGGACAGGGTATCCCTAAGGACAAACCCAAAATTTCTGCCTAAGGTGGTTTCAGCCCTCACCCTTAACCAGGATATTGATCTACCAGTGTATTTCCCAAAGTACACTAATCGAGGAGAAGTCCTTCTGCACGCCCTTGACATGCATCGGTGCCTCAGATACTATCTGACCAGAACCAAACAGCTCCGAAAGTCGGACCAACTTTTTGTCTCCTTTGCTCACAGGATGAAAGGAGCTCCTGTCTCCAAACAGTCACTCTCGAGGTGGCTCATCCAGTGCGTCACTTTCTGTTATGACAAGCGCAATAAACCCTTACCGGGTGCGGTCAAGGGTCATTCCACAAGAGGGGTGGCTACTTCTTTTGCGGCGTTAAAGAACATCTCCACCTCAGCTATTTGCGCTGCAGCTACTTGGAGCTCTGTGCATACCTTTATCAGGCATTACAGTCTGGACATTGCATCGAGGCGAAGAGCGGGGTTCGGTCTAGCCATCCTTCAGGGACTTCTGTCCTAGGCTCGAGTAATTTCAAGATCTCTACCTTTCCTCTTCCCAGTGGCGCATGATTGCTACTATTGCTTGGAAATCAGTCCTAATGGTGTAACCTGCTGCAAGAGCTGTATCTCGAAGTAAGAAATACAGTTACGTAAGAACTTACTGTTACAGTAGATCTTCGAGAACAGCTCTTGCAGCAGGTACCTTCCTGCCCACCATCCCCCTTTTTGGAGGTAGGTCGTAGTCAAGCTCCCATCTTATGGGATGGGATATTCCTATTCATTAATCTTTGCCATCTGGTGGCGGATCCTCGGTCTCCTCTTCTAATGTCATCCAGCGGCCGGGAGTCTCCGGCGGGAGAACTGAGGATTATGGGGGGACCGCCTCCTTATGTACTACGCCTGACGTCGGGGCGGGACCGACGTCGGAGGCGGTCCCCGCTGAAGACTGGTAGCTAGAAAATTTCTGTGGGGTCCTGACGCCTGCCGGCTTCGTCCTAATGGTGTAACCTGCTGCAAGAGCTGTCCTCGAAGATCTACTGTCACAGTAAGTTCTTACGTAACTGTACTTTGTCACTTTTAGCTCAAGTAGATTCAGAGAGCACGGTGATAGAGTAGCAAGAATGACTACACAGAGGTTAAGCAATGGGAGGTTAAGTGGCTTACTCAGAATCACGCAGTAAATGCCAGCTGTGGGATTCAAACCCTGGCCTCCAGATTCCCAGCTCTGTGCTTTAACAGCTGGGCCAGACGGGGGCCAGTAGGGAAGCTCATGGCTGCCCTACAGTAGTTCTACAGAACTCCTCACCAGCTGATAATCTACTGTACCTTACTCTTTCAGTAACCATTTTCAAGAGAAAATGGGGTGTATATTATTAAGCCACAAAATTCATTAATGATAATTATTTTCTGAAAGCTACATTTTTATTACTGTCTAATTTATTTTTTCCTCATTCTATCGCTCCCGGCGTAAACTCTCCATCTGCCCCCCTCTGACCAGAGCACTTCTCCTCCTTCTACTCCTAACAGGGAACATACATCCCAACCCAGGCCCTGCCCCCTCCCATCCATCCACTCAGCCCACTGGTCTTCAAGTAGCTTCCATGAACATATGCAGCCTGCTGAAGAAATTTGACGCCCTACAGTGCTGGGCCTTGGCTCACCAACCAGACATCATAGCCCTGGTTGAAACCTGGCTGTCCAAATCAACTCCTGACTCATTTGTCTCCTCCCAGGCTATACCTTATACCGGGAGGACCGAGAAAGCAAACGAGGGGAGGCTGTGCAATCTACACCAGGGACACAATACCTGGACACGCACTCCCACCCTGCCCTCATAAATGGGGCCCAGGCCCTACTCTCAGACTCACCCCAGACCCTCTAGGAGCCCTCTCTATCTCACCACAGCCACGCCCCAAAGAACCAGCACCCAGCCCTGGTATCTTTAACGGACTACCTGGCCACCCTCCACCATAAGGCAGAACAAATCCTGGTGGGGACCTTAATGTAAATTGGCTCAGCAGCTCCTCATCCACCACCAGAGACTCATTTGCCGCCCAAGATCTGACACAACTCGTCACCCAGCCCACGAGACTTAACCCTAAGAGTGGTACCAGCACCCTTCTGGATGTTATTATAACTAACCTAACTCCATAAAATCCAAAACATCCAGGTCCTCCCAGACTCCCTGAGTGACCACTCCCCTATCCTATTCCACTGGGTAGCCCCAATCCCAAACCCAAAGCCCAGACCACCCTCCGCAGGCGCCTCCGCCCTGGTGGGCTGAAGAAACTTAAAGCACTCCTCACCCAGATAGACTGGTCCCCCATTCAGCAGGCAATCAACATTGACACTGCCCTCACCTTCTTCACTCACACCTTCAACATGGCCTGTGATCTCTTTGCACCCTTAACCAAAATCCGTCCAAAACGGAACGCACTCATGGGTTAGCCCAGCCTCCTACAATTACTTAGAACCGGATAACCTCTGCACCTTGCCACTGAAACAGGTCGTCTGTCTGATAGGCAAGCATACAATGCAGCCCGGAATAAGTGCTCATGGGCCATCAGGAAGGCCAAGGCAGACCATTACCAGGCCTCCCTCACTCCTCCTGGGGCTCAGCCCGGACCTTCTGGGATAATATTAACAACTTCCCTGCCCCATCCCAGCTCACCAGAAATGGCACCACCTCCACCGAGCCTGCCACCATAGCTAACTGGTTCAACACCACTTTCACTGACCTTAGCTCAGTCCTCCCTAGTAATTTCTTTGACCCTCCCCAGCCAACCTCCCCTGTCCTCCAGCACCCCAGCTTCCTCCTCGAAAGATTTCCACCGGAAGCCAGACCCATCCTAATCAAAGCTCTCAATGGCAACAATCCCGCAGTGACTCACTGGACCCCAGCATCCTCAGGCTGGTGCTAGATGAAGTCCTTGCACCACTCACAAGCCTAATTAACTAGTCACTCTGCCTGGGACAATTCCCACAGCCTGGAAAACAGCCATTATCACACCTATTCATAGAGGTGACAGGTCATTGGCCAACAACCACCGCCAATCTCCATCCTCCCTCCCTCTAAAGCCCTGAGAAAGTGGTGGCCATTCAAATCACTGATTATCTGGCTAAGTATAACATTTTATGCCCAGAGCAACATGGCTTCCGTGCGGGTCACAGTACCAGCACTGCCCTTATTGAATTCTCCAACTTTCTACACTCCTCCTTGGATACCAGCTCCCTAGCTGGTGCAGTGTTCATTGACCTCTCAAAGGCTTTCGACACTGTCTCCCATCCACTTCTGCTGAATGCACTCTGCCACACTGGTCTCTCGGCTGGCCCCCTGGCATGGTGTGCTAGCTATCTTGACACCCGATCTCAGTGTGTCAAAATTAATAGCACACTCTCCGATACCCGTCCCATTCTCTCTGGGGTCCCCCAAGGCTCCATCCTGGGCCCCCTTCTCTTCTCGCTGTATCTGAACACCCTGCCCAGTGCATGCCCTGGCAAAATTCTGCTGTATGCAGACGACGCTGTCCTTTTTGCCACCCACCGCAATCCCATCTCCCTACAGGACTCCCTACAGCAGTCTTTCAACAGTGCCAAGGCTTGGTTTAAGGAGCGCAGACTCGTCATCAATCTTAAGAAAACCAAAGCTATGCTCTTTTCCCACCCCCAAAACAAAGCTAGCAACCACCCACTCTATATCCTTCCAAGTACCAACCAGCCACTGGAACAAGTCTGCTCCTACAAATACCTTGGGGTTACCTTCGATTCAGCCCTCACATTTCACAACCACACGACGCCTAACATCCGCCACCAACACACGGCTTGGCATCCTATTCCGCCTACAAAACCTGCCTTCCCCAAATGCTCTCCGGCTAGCTGTTACATCATCCGTCTGTCCCTTGTAGACTATGGTTCACCAGTATATGGTGCTGCCGACACCACTGCACTCAACAAAATTCACCTAACCCTGAATAAAGCGCAGATTGATTACTGGTGCCCCCAGGCTCACACACACACCTGTCAGCTGTATGTCGATGCTAACCTGCTTACCCTGGATGAACGGCTCCAATACCAAACCTGTCTCCTCACCAAAAACCTACTCGGCTCTCCTGGGGTAACGGCATCCATCCACCAGAGCCCTCCCACTGTTGCAACACGGTCTTCCCACAAGACCACTCTAAAGGTCCACAGATCTAGAACCAGCCGTGGCAGAGGTCCTTCTGCTATAGAGCCCCAACCTGGTTTAACTCTCTCCCTGCCACCATCACCAATGCCATCACCATCTCCAAGTTCAAAACCACACTTGAACCACATCTTCAGCACTGTAACTGCTCCTGTCTCTGAACATAGCCTCCACCTCTGCTTCTCTTGACAATGCCCCCGGCAGCTCTCACCCAACCATCCCCTCCACCACTTCCCTGTACACCATGCCTATGTTTAACCTGGCCAGTGCCAGCTGTTTCAGTGTTTACCTACCAGAATGCTCACTTGATACCAACTTGTGAACACCTGTTATCAATTACATGTACCCTGTACCCAATTTGTATTTGTCTGTCCATAATGTGATGTGGCGCCTCTGTTGAACGCCTATTGTTTTGCAAATCTTTGCTATGTAACCAAAACACAATGTATGTCTTTATGTGACGAAGTACCTTTGGAAACGAGCCTCTGGCTCAAAGGTTGTAAACTGATTCTTAAATAAATAAATAAATACAATACAATACAATAAATATATGATTGTATTTATTACCCTGCCTTCAAAGCCTTGGAAGGAAACTATATGCCACATAAACATCACAGTCTATCCTTATTGTTGTTGCAGTTTAGTGGTGCCGTGTTAGTCTCAGAAAAAGCTAGTACACTTTCTTTTTTTGTAGTAATAGCTGATTCTGGTTTTGGGAGCTATCTCTTGCACAGGCTACACCTATGGAACTATAGCCATCAGGCACTAGGACCGCACAGAAACTTTTCTTGCTAGCAGTGTACAAGGAGGGCACCCACTCTGATGTCATATGTCCACCCAATCCTGTGTAAGTGGTTGCCCACCCCACCCTCCTCAGTTCTTTTCTTGCCATCAACCATTACACGTCAGAGTTCATGGAGATCTGCCAGCTTCTGTCGACCACCATTTCCGAATTCTTTCGACTTTTTTATTTTTATTTTCTTTCCCTGGTTTTGCATCACTTTAGTGATAAAGTGATCGCCTCACCTTCTGATTTATGCCAAAGAACCTTTTTAAGCGCTGCACTTGCA
Source organism: Neoceratodus forsteri (assembly GCA_016271365.2). NCBI lineage: Eukaryota > Metazoa > Chordata > Ceratodontiformes > Ceratodontidae > Neoceratodus > Neoceratodus forsteri. The sequence continues at coordinate 827,980,300 of CM057449.1, forward strand.
GCCAGAAGATTCTCAAGAAAGACAACCATGAGTCCTTCATCTGCTGTCTAGGCCTGAAGCATGACGTCCAGACTTGCCAAATCTGCCAAGGCTTCAACCAGGCTACAAAGAAGCACCAGGAGCAGGCCCTGGAAAATGGCTTGCTTAAAAAGATTGCCAAATGGAGAAGGAACTTCAGGCCAGACGTTCCTCCGCTTTCCCTGCAATATTCTGGGGGTCGCAGTCCTTGAAGGCCCAGGACAAATCGTCAGAAAAGCACAAGCATCGGGACAAGGGCCGCCCTAAGGACCCTGCCCAGGCCTCCTCGTCCTGTTCGTGGTCACCGCTCCTGCTGTCGACCGCGGCTGGGCCATCCTTGTCAATGGGAGTGATGCCCTTTCCTCCTTAGGGCTATCACTGGTACCCCCCATAATATTTTGGTGGTGGGGAGCAGCACTTGGGGGTTTCAGCGCTCCTCAGGTCACCCAGCCCCTGATGCTCAGTCCCTTGTTCTCTGCAGGCACTATTTCAGGGAGCTCAGCTGGCTCGTTATCGATGGGCCCTTCGTCAGTGGTCGTCAGGCTACTTTCTCTTTCCCTACTGCCAACAATGCCTGTTCCCTCAGCCCTTTCGTTAGACCCGAGGCCTCTGCCCTCACCAGCATCACCCCTGCCTAAGCCTTGGTCACCTTCGCCCTCCCTGGCAATGACCCAGGTAGGGGAGATAACGTTGACTGGCCCTGCCACCCTCCCTGTGGCCACCTCCGGTGCCAGCACTGGTTCCTCCCCAGCTGTTGCCGATGGGCCCAGCGCCGATTGCAGTACACTTCCACTCCATGTTGCATACTGTTTGAGACTTAATGCAAGCTAAGCTTGCCCCTCCCCAGGGTCCATCCCCACAGAAGCCTCCACCGCCTGCCCATTCACCCCCTCCTCCAGTGGGGCCTTGGCCAGCACCCAGGGTTCCTGGACCCTCGCTCCCCCTCCCTGAACCGGGGACGAGGACGAGCATTGCCCAGATCTTATCCTTCCAGATGATGATGACAAAAGGGGTGATGAAGGATGCAGTACCCCCTCCCATTCCATCTCAAAGGTCTCGTTTGAAAGTGAGGAAACCCTGAGGTACATACCTAGACTTCCTCTGGATGACCCTTCATTTGTCTCGGTGATAAGGCAACTCCAAAGGGCTATGGACTGTGACACCGAGAAGCAGGATCCCTCTTGTTATCGACTGGCTATTTACCTGTGCCAACCGGTCACATACCCTTTGGTTATTCCCTCTCTTATTGACACCTTTGAGGATGCCACCATGGCCGCTTGGCACCACGCCAGTTTGATTCCTGCTATGGCTCGAAAGGCGGACAGATTGTACCAGGCTCCTGCAGGGAAGCCATTTTTTGCTGACCAGCCACAAGCAGACTCTGTGATCATTAACACCACCCATGATCGTACCAAGAGACCTAAGCACCTTAGTTCCATGTCTCCGGGTGAGGAATCCTGGTGGCTGGACCTTCTGGGGAAGTGGACCTCTGCCTTTGCCACCCTGATGATTAGGGTATTGAACTGCATTGCCCAGATGGTCCAATAACAGAACCAGATCTGGGACCAGTCCCTGGACTTGGTCTGTGCTCTCCCTCAGGACTGTCAGCTACAACAGCTCCTACAGTGCCTAAAACCGGGGTCTGACATGGGCAACCACCTTCTAAGGGCTGCTTATGATGCCGTGGATGCTTTGGCTGGGGCAGCTACAGCGAGCATCTGCTTGTGTAGACATTCTTGGCTAAGAGTGTCTGGTTTTGCGCAGAATGTCCAACTCTCCATCCTGAATGACCCCTTCCAGGGTTATAAACTGTTCGGTGCAGATGTTCAAGACATTCTTTCTCAGCGGCATTCTTCTGGCTGCACCCTGTGGTCAGTCCATACCATGCACCGCACCAGCCAGCCAAGAAGTTCTCAGCAGATGCCATTTCATAGGTCTACCCACAGACCAAAACCCTCAGGTAAGACTCAAGGCAAGCGCCAGGACACAGCAGGGTGTCTAATGGCTCAAGCCCACTTGCTGTACAACAGCCGCTGTGTTTTAATCAGGACCTTCCTGAGGCTTCTGGGCCTAATGGCCGCTGCTATAGTCACAGTGCCTCTAGCCAGATTGCACGTGAGGATACCCCAATGGACATTGAGGGTCCAGTGGGACCGACGCACCCATGACCTGGAGCAGCAGGTCCTAGTCTTGCCCCCGGTGGAAAAAGATCTTACTCTGGTGGATGGAACCTTTCCTCATACATTCCCCTTGGCAGATTCTCGCAACAGATGCTCTAGTGTTAGAGTGGTGAGCCCATCTGGGTCTCACCAAACACAAGGGACATGGTCCACGCTGGAATCCTCCCTCCACATCAGTGTTCTGGAAATGAGGGCTGTGCTTTATGCCCTTGAAGTCTTCCAGACTCAGCTTTCCCAGGATCTTCTGCTAGTGCAGATGAACAGCATCAGTGTAGTCCGCAATTTCAACAAGCAATGGAGCACTCACTCGTACCCTCTCTGCTGGGAGGCAGTGAGAGTCTGTTATTGGGCTCTGGATCACAGGCTGGAACTGTCAGCCATCCATATTCCAGGCCAGGATTTGTGGGACCTCCTCTTCCATCCAGGGACCACCAGTGCCACTGCCGTTGCCTCAGAGGTTGCCAAGAAAGAGGAGCGGTTGGACCACAGTGGGCTCAGTGAGGGTGAGGGTGGTGGAACAGAGGCGCATCCCTCCAGCTGTACCTCTCCACAATTCCTATGCCATTCTGGCAAAGTGTGGTTCCTCTATGGAGGCACCCACAGTGGAGACCAAGGAGGATGCTGGGAACCTCCACAAAGGAGACCCACAGGAGGGTGGCAGGGGACCCTGCAGGGGAAGGAAACAACTCCTGGTGGGGGACTCCATTGTTAGGAAGGTAGAACTGGGCAAGGAAGGGGAGAGGGAGGTAAGGTGCCTGCCTGGCGCCATGGCTTGGAGGGACAGGGAGCGAATCCTCAGGATTGCCAGAGCAGCTGCACAGGGGAGGGAGCTGGATGTCATTGTCCACCTAGGGACAAATGACCTGGCTAAGAAAGGGATTAGAGACGTGCAGGAAGAGTTTGTGGAATTGGGGAGGGGCCTTAGTCAAGCAGCACGCACGGTAACCTTCTCGGAGGTGCTACCCATCTATGGCATAGGAGAGGCTAGGGTGTTCCATACCATGGGATTCAATCAGTGGTTGAAAAACCGGTGTGGAGCTCAGGGATTTGGCTTCATTGGGGACTGGGGGTCCACCTGGAGTGATGCAAGCCTATACTGGCATGATGGGCTGCATCTGTCTGGGAGGGGAACCAGGATCCTAGGTGATAGGTTTAAATGCTTCATTGGCAAGCTTTTAAACTAGCCAAGGGGGGAGGCACTGGAAAGGAGCAGGAAATCCTAGCCCCCAAACAATCACGTAGTAAGTGTGGCAAACACCAACATGGAGGTGTCAATAGGGAGAAGGGCAGGGGTAAATGGAGAAAGTGACAAAGGCAAGAAGGACAGGGATGGGGTAAAAGGGGGTAAGGCCATCAGGAAATAGAGGGTAATGAGTACCAATGCCCGTAGTCTGGGCAACAAGCTCCCTGAGCTGGTGGCCTTAATGGAAGAGGGATGCCTGGATATCATAGCAGTCACAGAAACATGGTACACAGAGAACCATGACTGGGATGTTAACATACCAGGGTACATAACCTACAGGAGAGACAGGCAGGGGAGAAGAAGGGGAGGAGTAGCTCTCTATGTAAAGGAAGGGATAAAAGTAACTGAACAAAAGAGTAAACAGGGAGGAGAGGAGGCACTGTGGGTCACCTTGGAGACTGGATAGGGCACCATAATCCGCACAGGGGTTGTGTACAGACCCCCATGTCAGGGGGAAGGAATGGACAAGGATATGATGGAAGGCATTCTTAGAATGGCAGAGAAAGGGAAGATAATGTTGATGGGAGACCTGAATATGCCAGATGTTAACTGGAGCACATTTGCTGCAGCCACATCCAAGAGCAGGGCCATTCTTGATGCCCTACAGGTGGCAGGCATTAGACAGCTAGTTTCGAACCCACTCGTGAGGGAGCAATCTTAGACCTCGTAGACTCCAAACGGGGCAGGAGAGGATCTCAGATCTAGAAGTGGGTTGCCATCTGGGGACAAGTGACCATCAAACAGTGTGGTTCACGTTAAACTCAGCTACAGAGTCAAGCCATACAAAAGTGGGGTACTGGACTTTAGGAGGGCTGACTTGGCAAGATGGGAGGAGTGCCTCAGAAAGCACTAGCAAACAGGCTAGAAGGAGGTGTGGAGCAACAATGGGAATTATCAAACTGCCATCACAGAGGCAACAAGCCTTTGTGTGAAGCAAATAAACAAATCAAAATGAAAGAAAAAGCCACTATGGTTCTCAAGAGAGGTGGCTGTGAAAGTCAGGAAGAAAAAGATAGCATTCTGGAAGTATAAGGAAACACAGAAGGAGCAGGACAGAGAGCTGTACCAGTTAAGGCAGAAAGAAGCAGGGAGGGAAGTCAGAATAGCAAAGGCCCAAACTGAGGAAAAGATAGCCAACTCAGTTAAGAAGGGGGATAAAACCTTTTATAGGTACATCAGCGAGAGAAAGACAAAGGGAGGGATAGTGAGGCTGAATAGAATGAACGGTGGGTGGGCAGAGGGGGACAGTGAAAAAGCAGGAATACTGAACGAATATTTCTGCTCAGTATTCACAAAAGAGGAGGGGGAAGTGCCTAATCCAATTAACAGAAGCACTCTTGATAGGGGGGTCGATCCCAGTCCTTTCACAGAAGAAAGGGTTCTGCAAGAACTCCTAAAACTGAAGGTGGACAAAGCAATGGGTCCTGATGGAATTCACCCCAGAATTCTAAAAGAATTAAGGAAGGAACTAGTGAAACCACTGGCTACTCTTTTAATAAATCATGGAGGATGGTGTGGTACCCGAGGACTGGAGGAAGACGGATGTGATTCCCTTCACAAAAGTGGGACCAAGACAGAGGCAGGAAACTACAGACCTGTCAGTCTGACCTCTGTGGTAGGGAAAGTGATGGAGTCACTTAAGGAAAGAATAGTTGAGTACCTAGAGGTCAGTGGAGCACAGGATCCAAGGCAGCATGGGTTCTACAGCGGAAGGTCATGTCAGACCTAATCTAATAGATTTCTTTGACTGGGTGACCAAAGTAGTAGACCAGGGAGGGGCTGTGGACATGGCCTACCTAGACGTTAGCAAGGCATTTGACACAGTCCCACACAAAAGATTATTAGTCGTAATTAACCAGCCTGGAGTGGGTCCCAGGGTGGTAGCCTGGCAAAACATTGGCTGGACAACAGGACACAGAAGGTAATTGTAAATGGAGTCCACTTGAAGAAAGGGCGGTTACTAGTGGGGTACCGCAGGGTTCAGTATTGGGTCCAGTCCTTTAATATCTTCATCAGTGACATTGCAGAGGGACTGAAGGAAAGTATACCTTTGCAGATGACACAAAGATCTGCAACAGGGTTGATACACAAGGAGGCTGGAAAGGATGAAAAGGACTTGGCAAGGTTGGAGGAATGGTCAGACGATGGCAGCTAGGATTCAATGCAAAAAGTGCAAATAATGCACCTGGGAAACAAGAACCAGGGAAGAATACACAATGGGTGGGAGGTAGTAACAACAACAAAACAGGAAAGGGACCTGGGGTAATCATATCAGATGACCTTAAGGTTAGCAAGCAATGTGAGAAAGCAGTAGGGAGGGCCGGGGGTATACTGGGATGTATAGGGAGAGGCATCAGCAGCAGAAAACAGGAAGTTGTTATCCCTCTGTACAGACAGTTGGTGAGACCCCATCTGGAATACTGTGTCCAGTTCTGGAGACCCCATCTCCGCAAGGACATAGACAGGATAGAGGCAGTCCAGATGAGGACAACTAAAATGGTGCAGGGTCTGCAAGAGAAACCATATGAGGAGTGACTAAAGGAGCTTAATATGTATACCCTTGAGGAAAGAAGGGAGAGGGGGGACATGATAGAAACTTTCAAGTACCTCAAGGGAATCAACAGAGTCCAAGAGGGTAACATCTTTCAGAAAAAGAGACTTGGAAGAACAAGGGGACACAATTTAAAGATAGAAGGAGGGCGGTTCAGGGGCAATGTGAGGAAGTATTATTTCACAGAGAGGGTAGTGGATGCATGGAACAGCCTTCCTGAGAAGTTGTGGGGTCTAAAACTGTGGGAGAATTCAAGAATGCATGGGACAGACATAAGGCAATTCTTGTGGGGGGCAGGAAGATATAGGCTGTTGGTTAACTAGGATCTGCGGCCTATCCTGTAGGTAGGGAAATGGGCAGACTAGATGGGCCTAGCGGTCCTTATCTGCTGTCAAAGTCTATGTTTCTAGGTGTCCAAAACATTCTGGCAGACAGCATAAGTTAGGCACAGTCAAGGAACCATGAGTGGGAACTGCAGACCTTGGTACTGGAAGACCTGTTCAACAGGTGGAGTCATCCAGAGTTGGACCTTTTTGCATCCCCACTCAATGCAAAATTGCCGCTTTCTAGGGACTTGGATATAATGTTCTATCCTCACTTCTGGCAGTTGCCTTTCCCTTTAAGACTTGCTGGAAACATCTTCAAGCTGGCTCCTCCCACCCACTTGGGTGGTAACTCCCTCGGCTCCACCCCATGACACCATATTTTCCTTTCTGCAGGAAGAAGCAGGTTCCCTCCTTACCACTCCTTACACTGAGTAGGCCCTTTATCTGATGAATCTCCGGATTTACTTCCAAAATGTTTCAAAATGCTTTGTCTTCAGGCTCGGATCATTGATCGCGACCGCGATGGATGGCAAGTCCACTCCTGGGTTCCATCGGTGCCCTTGTGGGCAGAAGGTGTGACGAACAGATCCACACGCCATGTGCATCTATTGCCTAGGACATAAGCATGATCCCCAGGCCTGTGACATTTGTTGTACTTTCCATCATACTGTTCGCGAGGACCGTCTTGCTCGACTCAAGTTAGGCCGACCGAGCGAACAGAACCCGCCAGTCAAATCTAAGGATGCCCATAGGGTGGTCTCCACGGCTGTGGGGTCTGCTGAACAGCTTGCTGTGTTTGATGAGGCGGCGGCCCAGATCTCGTCCCACTCCTCTTCGGCAGCTGTCTTCGTGCTGCTCCAGCTGGGTTTGACTTTCATGGCATCCTTTAAAGTATTGCGCCAGTCCTTGCTGACCCTCAGTCAGGGGTCCTCGGCGCACAAATCCAGGTCGAAGAAAGAGTCCAAAAAACGGTCTTGTCGACATTCAAGGGATTGGGAGCGCTCTCGGTCAAGAGCTTTAGATTCCCACGCCTTTCCAGATCCGACTGCGGTCAAATCCTCGTCCCAGGCCGATGGCTCCACAATAAACCCAGTTGGCCGAGACGCTGGTTGATCTTATGGCAGACACTTCCTTATCCAGGACTCTAGTCCTGACCCAGACTGTTGGGACAGATAAGTCTGCTGACCCGCCGCCTCTGGTCGGTGACCAAAACCCAGAGGAGCCTCGGCATTCACTTACTCCCTCCGAGCCCCGACGCCGGTCCCCTCGGTGGCCGAGGTCTTTGTCTTCTTCCCGTAGGTCGAGCGATTCCCGCCGACATGGCCACTCCCGCTCTCGACTCCACGGAAAGCGGCACCACCGCTACTCTTAATCCTCCTCCTCCTCAGGTGAGGAGAGGCTTCGGCGTAAGTTGCATCGTTGCTACGTGGCTCTCTTGTGACAACAGCAGTTGCTCACCAGTGTGACGCCACCTCCGGCTACTATACTGGCCATCACCTGGCTTTTGCCCAACAGGCCGATGCCTTCTCTGCCTAAGGAGCCGACCAAGATGGTCCTGGCTCAGCAGACCCCAGCATCTCCACCGATTCTGGTGGAGCCGTTGCATAAACAGCCGCCTACCGGCGCTCCAACTAAGGAGTCTCAGCCGACCAAGGGACTTCCCCATCAGCTGTCAGTCACCCCTGACCGTCTGCAGAGGATCAGTGGGGACTCAGGCAGTCGACCCCTCTTTAACGAGTCCTTGGAGTCAGAGGGTGCCTCGCTGCACTCCCATCCAGTCGACATGGAGTTGGTGGAGGATCTCTCGATGGACAAAGGCCTTTCCTTCTTTATGGGCCTTCTCTGCCTGATCTGTAAGTCCACGGGTATGAAAATGAAGCCCGTCCAGAAACGGGTTCATTACCCGCTGACCAAGTTCCTCAACTGGAGGATACTCCTATGGAGGCCTTCCTGATGGCAGTGGCCATTCTCGGCCCTGCCCTGGAGCTTTGGCAGCACCCCGCTTCCTGCTGTGCGCTCTCTTCCCAGATGTTCCACAAGTATGCAGTACCTACTGGTTCCCTCTCAGGATTCACAGAACACCCCTCAGCCAAGGGGCTGGTGGCCGATTCTGTGTTTAAGCACTCTGGCAACACTGGGGATGTCGACAAGCCACCTGACAAAGAGTCCAAGAAATTGCACAATGTGGCTAAAAAGTTCTACACTGCCTCCTCGCTTTGTCTTCGCCAGGCGATCTTGCCCCTCCTTATGACCCACTTGTCCTATGTCCGGCTGGGCACCCTGAATGAGGTGCTTCCTTATCTGCCGGAAGACCTCCAAACCATGGTCAAACCGGTCCAGGATCAGGGCTGGGTTGTGGCTAAGCAGTAGCTCCAGACAGCCATGGACATTGGGGACTCCTGTACCTGCTCCATGGTGGCCGCAGTGGCCATGCGCCGCAGGACTTGGCTGAGGATCTCTACCTTCATGGCAGACACTCAGCACAAGCTGGCAGATGTTACTTTTCTGGGCACTGACTTGTTTGGGCCTGGGGTCGAGGGCCACCTCACCCACATCAAGAAGTCCAGTGCCACCTTGGGCTCTATGGCATCTGCCCAAAAGGATCCCAAGGGCTCCGAGCAGCAGCAGAAAAGGAAGCCCTTTCAGTCATCCTTTACTCCTGTGGCCAAACCAGCCCAACCTCAGACTGGTTAGCAGGCCCAGGCCTGGTGACCTCGGCCCAAGTCAGTGGCCTTGGTCATCCATAAGCTTGGGGGGAGATGCTCCGGTGGCTCCTCACCCGGACCCTCCTCCAAGCCTGCCCAATGACGGGATGAGGGGTGCCTCTTTCATGCCTGTCACACCTCCCTTGGGGGGTCAGCTCCACCACTTCCTTTCTACCTGGTCCGCAGTCACCATGGACAGGTGGGTCCTCGAGGTGGTGGGTCAGGGTCTGCCTCTGGAATTTGAGCAGTACCCTCCTTGCTGAGCCCGCGCTCCACGGGAGGACTCGGTATCCGCAGACATTCTGTCAGCTCTCAGAGATGACCTAGCCCATCTCCTCCACAAGGAGATCGTGGTTCCTGTCATGGATCCTCCGATACACCCAGGGTTTGTCTCCAGGTACTTCCTGAAACCAAAACAGATGGGGAGACTGGCGCCCCATTCCATATCTGCATGACCTGAATAAGTTTCTCAAGTCAGGCACCTTCAGGATGGTAACTCTGTCTCAGATCATGCCATCTCTAAAGCAAGAGGCATGTGGTTTTGCTCCATGGATCTTCAGGACACGTTCTTTCACTGGATGGGATTCACCCTAGAGTTCTCAGGGAGCTGGGGAGTGTACTAGCAGCACCCCTAGCAGAACTATTTACCAAATCACCAGAGAGTGGGACCATACCGGAGGACTGGAAAAGAGCAACAGTGGTCCCGCTCCACAAAGCAGGGAGCAGGAAGGAAACTGGCAATTGCCGTCCAGTAAGCCTCATGTCGATGGTAGGGAAGTTGATGGAGACACTACTCAGAGAGTCATAACGTATCTGGAATCCAGTGGGCAGCAAGACCCAAAACAGCATGGGTTCATGTCAGATGGGTCTTGCCAAACTAACCTGGTCGACTTCTTCGACAGAGTTACAAGGATAATAGATCAGGGAGTGGTGTAGATGTCATCTGTCTGGACTTTAACAAAGCATTCAACTTTGTTCCACACAGAAGGCTGGTAAGGAAGCTAGACCACATGGGGGTGGGTAGGGAGGTGGTTCATTTGGTGAGAAGCTGGCTGAGAGGAAGAACACAGAAGGTTCAGGTAAAGGGGGCATTTTCAGTTGAGGCGTAGGTGACCAGTGGGGTACCACAGGGTTCGGTACTGGGTTCCCTACTCTTCAGTGTGTTCATAGCAGACATTGCAAATGGGCTGGAAGGTAAAGTGTGTCTATTTGCTGACAACACCAATATTTGCAACAGAGTAGACTCCCCTGAGGGTGTGAGGAGTAAGACTTCAGACTTGAAGAAACTGGAGGAGTGATCGGAAACATAGCAGCTGAAATTCAACACCAAAAAATGCAAAGTCATGCACTTAGGCAGAAACAATCCCAAAGAGGATTACTACCTGGGAGGAGAGAAGCTAGCCTCCACCAGCCAGGAGAGGGACCTAGGGGTCATAGGATGTACAGAGCTTATTTAGACAATTTGTCCATTATGCTCGCAACTTCAGTGGCAGTATACTCTCAGAAAAATCTCCCCTTCGATTTGTAATGACTATCCAAGTTATTTATTTATTTTTAGCTTTTGTTAACCAGGCAAGTACACTAGACAAGCAATTTGCCTATTTTCAGGTACGACCCGGGAGAGTACAGGAAATTACATACTTACACACTTGGGACAACATGGTACATAATTAAGAACAGGTCACACATCATGAGACTACAAGGTAAGATTACACATCCCATGATTAGGAACAGGTTACACGTCAAGAGACTACAGGTAAGATTACACATCTTGCATCAAGTTTGGGGCAGTACAGAAATACTACATTTAGGGCCGGCAGTTTTGTATGGGTGCAAGTGCTAAAACATATGTCATGGGGTTTTGACATCCGCGAGCCGATGCACTTTCAAGATGGCTCCATAGGGAAGAGTGCAGGCTGCCCTGCGTGAGCAGCTACGGACCTGGGTTGGGAAGGTATTCCAAAGTTTAGGGCACATGCTGCAAGTCCCTTTCACCCATCTTGGTCCTAGTCACAGGTACCTTGAGTGTGGGAGACCCCAAGACCTAAGGTGATATGACAAGGGGCAGTTTGGGCCAGCAAGCTTGCCACCCAGGAGGTACCGTGTTGAGGACCTTACCAGTGAAGCAACCAAGGACAAAGTCAATGTACTTTGTAGGCGAGAGCCAGTGTAGCTTGTTGTAGAGCTCACAGTGATGAGTGAGCCGGGGGGCCGATAGGTCGAAGCGACAGATATTGTTATAAGCCGTCGACCACCTGGAGAGATGGGCCTTAATGGTGCTAGCAAACAGCAGGAGCCCATAAGTTGTTTTTAAACCTAGTCATAGAGGAACTTGCTACCACTTTCAGTGGCAGTGAATTCCATAAAGGTACCACCCTTTGGGTATACCATGTTTGTCTTTTTAAAAGATTACACTTGTTTGCTTTCAATTGTAGGGAATGAGCCCTTGTGTTATAGGTCTGTACTCTGAATTCTAATCCCAGACTTTCCCAGAGAGTATGGTCAGTGAGGGCCTTAAACAGCAAGCACATGTCCCCTCTGACCCTTCTGTATTCCAATGAGAACAAGTTTAACTTTTCTAATCTATCCTCATAAGGGAGACTCTCCAACCCCCTCACTGTCCTGGTTGCCCTCCTCTGAATCTTCACCGTTTTCTGTATTTCTCTCTTCTTGTAAGGAGCCCAAACCTGAGAGCAGTACTCTAGTTGTGATCTCACCAACGACCCATATAGTGGCATCAACACCTCCCTCGTTTTACTAGCAGTGTGTCTAATGATGAAGTTTAGTGTCTGATTTGTTCTCTGCACAATTTTGCTAACGTGTGTTTTGAACTGTAAATCTTTGGAAGTGGTAATCCCGAGCTCCTTTTCATTGGTCACACATTTTAGCTGATATTGTCTTAAATGAATATTTAAATTCTGGATTTTTTGTCCCCATGTACATAATATAGAGAATAATACATGGGGTGGTGTGTATAATGAGATTTTACATGCATCCCACAATGAGGGTGTGTGTAAAGTGATTTCTACCACTATACTACTCTTTTTAATTGCTGGTGTGTGCTTTTTCACTTCAGCAGTTGTGAAAAATCATGAAAGAGATTGGCGTTCAGGCAGTAAGGGACTTGTCAGGATTCTGTGCTGTCCTGGTCCATGGTCTGCCAACCTACAGTGAGCCACGTATTGCCAAGTCACAGATATCCATGTACTTATGTGGAGCAAGTATACTATTTTTGTTCTGTTTTTTCAGTTTTTTTCTAACTTACCGGCAAATGGCAGTTGAGGAGCTTTGGAGTGCTTCTGCTGGTAGGTAGAGGTGGGCAGATCCACTGGCTCTTGTGTGCTGGCAGGGAAACCAAAACCAGACGGTATGTTTCAACATTTTCTGTTTGTTTTTCCCTGCCAGTGAATATAGGACGAGACTTTTTTTTTTTTAATTAAAAAAATATTCAGCGCCAACTACGGTTGGGCAATGTTCCAACCCTCACACGCTGAAGGAAGACGACGTGAATGGTATATGCACAATCCAAGGGAAACCTGGTTATAATTTGCTGTTATAATCAGCAAATTATAACCGGGTTTTCCTATGGGAAAAAGCGCTACCCAGTAATTATAATGCATTTATCTATGTTTAACGGTAGTTTGCGGTTTATAGTCCAGGTTTTGATATAATCTAGTGCTTGTTGGAGCATCTTTCTGTCTTCTTCGATTATATGACAGCCCCCAGTCTGCAGTGATCTGCAAATTTGGTAATCCATACCCTATTGTGGGAATACTGTATTGATGACACGTAAATGTTAAAAAGACAGTGGCCCAATACTGATCCCTGAGGGACCCCACTGGTCACCTCCACCCAATCAGAGAGAACCCCATTTATACTAACCCTCTGCCTCCTACCACTCAGCCAAGCATGTATCCAGTTCACAATGTTATCATCTGTTCCTAAAGTGCAATTTCTAGTTCTAGATGTGGTTATTTATCAAAAGCCTTGGAGAAGTCCAAGAATATTGCATTTACTGACTCACCTCTATCCAAGGTTTGACTGGCTCTTTCGTAGAACTGTAACATATTAGTTTGGCATGATCTAGCTTTTGTGAAGCCATGTTGAGTTGGATCTAATAAATCTGCTTCTTCTAAATAGTGTTGGATATGGTCCTTAAGTATGCCTTCCAATACTTTACCCACTATCGAAGTCAAACTAACTGGCCTGTAGTTTTCAGGATTAGATTTTGAACCTTTTTTAAATAAGGGGATTGCAGTTGCCTCCTTCCAACATTGTACTACTACTCCCGTATTTAGTGATAGCTGAAGAACAGCTGTTAGTGGCAGTGCTGTCTGAATAGCTAATTTGGATAATACCCTAGGGTGAAGACTGTCCGATCCAGAAGATTCATTTATGCTAAGCTTAATTAGTCTATCCTGGGAGGGACCTGGGAGGACAGTAGTCTCTATGTCAAGGACAGACTACACTTGAGTGAGGAGGGAAAGAAAGTGTTGAAACAGAGGTTGGAGGAGCACATAGAGGAAGTAGGGAATTTAAACTAGGAGCGGGGGGTGGCAATTGGGCAAGAGACATGCACAGACCACAGGTTGGGAAACCATATGAGCTTACCCCCCATAACAGTGACAAAGGACAAATGGCAAGTACTATTGGTGATGCTAGTGAAGGAGGGCAGGATGGGAAGGGGGTGGAAGGTGGTTTCCCTTAATGCTAGGAGCTTTGGGAGGAAACTGCAGAGTTACAGGTGCTCATGCCAGAGGGAGAGGTGGAGATTGCAGCCATCATAGAAACATGGGCCACCCAATACAATGACTGGGACCTGTCTGTACCAGGGTAAAGGTTATTTCGTAGGGACAGGGTGATTGGGAAAGGAGGAGGTGTGGCACTATATGTGAAGGAAGGACTGAAGTGTGTAAGGGAGGAAGGGGAGGAGGGTAGTACAGAGTCACTTTGGATGCAAATCCAGGATTCCAAAAATAGGATTCTTAGAATGGGAGTGGTGTGCAGGCCGCCGTCTCAGACGGAGGAGTTAGACAGGGAACTAGTGGGACAGATCAGGAGGACCTGCGAGAAGGGTAGTGTGGTGATTGTGGGGGACTTCAACATGCCAGGAGTGGACTGGAGTACCCCAACAACTAGGAACAGAAGGGAGCGGGTACTGCTGGATGCCTTCCAGGACGGCTTCCTGCTGCAAACGGTCAGTGAACCGACCAGGTTAGGGAATACCCTTGACCTTGTGCTGGCAAATAGGGACTTTGTGAGAGAACTTACAGTGGAGGAACCGCTGTCAGGGAGTGACCACCTCTCAGTATGGCTCACATTGGATATGGGCAAGGAAGGAGTGGAATCTGGCACAAGAGTGCTGGACTTCAGGAGGGCCGACTTTGGGAGGATGGGGGAAGTGGTAAAAGGATACCTGGCCAGAATTCAATCTAGTATGGACACTAACCAGAGGTGGGAGCTCATAAAGCTGGGGATAGTGGAGGCAACCAAAACCAGCTGCAAGGTCCAGAGCAAGAAGGCTAGGGCTAAGAAACCGAGCTGGTTGAGCAAGGAGGTCATGGAAAAGGTAAGGAGGAAAAGAGCTGCCTTTAGGAAGTGCAAGAAAACAGGAAGAGGGGAGGACAGGGAGGAGTACTTGGTGGAATCAAAGGAAGTGACAAGGGCAGTAATGGGAGCCAAGGCATCTACGGAACTCAGGCTGGCACAAGGCATTAAGAAGGGGGAGAAAGACTTCTTTAGGTACATCAGGGAGAAAAGGAGCTGTAAGGACCACATAGTAAGGATTAGGAAGGAGGGGGGTTGGGTGAAAGCAGGGTGCGATAAGGCAGAAGCACTAAATGAGTACTTCTGCTCAGTATTTACTAAAGAGAAGAGAAGAGGGGGGTGACACCCAAGGGGGGAGAAATAGCAGAACCGGGGGGGGGGGCTGACAGATGGGGAAATCATGGAGGGCAGAGTTCGGGAGGGTTTGAAGGCACTGAAGGTGGATAAGGCGCCAGACCCAGATGGCATCCACCCCAGGATACTAAAGGAGCTGGCAGGGGTCCTTGCAGGACCTTTGGCAGACCTGTTTAATGCCTCACTACATTCGGGGTGTGTACCTCAGGACTGGGGATGGCTCATGTGGTGCCCCTCCAAAAGAGTGGCCCCAAGGATGAACCGGGAAACTACAGACCAGTGAGCCTCACATCCATCATGGGTAAGCTAATGGAGACTATCCTGAAGGAGAGGCTGGTGGCCCTCCTAGAGGCCAAAGGACTTCAGGACAGCAGACAGCATGGCTTCATACGGGGCAGATCCTGCCAAACCAGCCTGGTGGAGTTCTGTGACTGGGTAACTAGGCAACTGGACAGGGGCCAGGTAGTGGATGTCCTGTATCTGGACTTCAGTAAGGCATTCGACTCAGTGCCGCATGGAAGGCTGGGAAGTAAGTTAGTAGGCACAGGGGCAGGTGCAAAGCTGGTGAGATGGGTAGGGAACTGGCTTCAGGGAAGGCAACAGAAGGTGTTGGTGGGTGGGGAGCTCTTACACCCAAGGGTAGTGACGAGTGGTGTTCCACAGGGCTCGGTGTTGGGGCCAGTGTTGTTTGGGATTTTCATTACAGACATATCATTGGACATCAAGAGCAAGATCAGTCTGTTTGCTGATGATACCAGGGTAGGAGCAGTGGTAGATGACCTAGGGGGATGGCAGGGGTTGCAGGATGATCTGGCAAAGCTTGAAACCTGGTCAGACACCTGGCAACTGGGGTTTAATGCCAAAAAGTGCAAGGTACTGCATTTTGGGATGAAGAACCCAAGGAGGAGTTACCAGCTGGGGGGAGTGCAGCTAGCCCAGACAGAGGAGGAGAAGGATCTGGGAGTGCTCGTTACAGGGTCAGTGAACAACTTGGCACAATGTAGGAAGGCAGCTGCAAAGGCCAACAAAATGCTGGGTTGTATTGCAAGGGGTATATCCTCGAGGAGGGAGGAGGTGATTCTGCCACTGTACAGGTCATTAGTTAGACCGGACCTGGAGTACTGCATGCAGTACTGGCCCCCGTATCTGAAGAGGGACATTAAGTTACTGGAGGGATGCAGCGCAGGGCAACAAAGATGATTGAGGGGCTGGGGGACTTGTCATACGTGAGGAGGCTGAGGGAGTTGAACATGTACTCAACTGGAGGAGAGGAGGGACGGGGGGACATGATTGAAACATTTAAGTACATGAAAGGAATAAACAAGACAGGTACAGAGGGGCTGTTCAAAGTAAGGGAGGGGAGGGACACCAGGGGCCATGATATGAGACTGGAGGGAGAAAGGTTCAGGAGGGAGATGAGGAGACACTTTTTTACAGAGAGGGGAGTGGCTGGGTGGAATGTGTTGCCTGCAGAAGTGGTATCCAGTAGAACAGTGGACTGCTTCAAAAGGGGATGCGACAGGACAAGGGGGAGGGTCAATGAGGGGAAAGGGTGGAAGGGAGGTGCAGCTGCAGAATAAGGGGTGCTAGCTGCACATTCGAGCAGACTTGATAGACCTCTAGGCCTTCATCTGCTGGCAAATTTCATATGTTCCTCCACGTCTTTAATGGATATGAGAATTTGGCCTGTAGTGGGTTTTCAAGATGATCAGTGTTTAGGCTAGTTAAGTTACTATTAAAAACTGATGCAAAAAAGCAATTTTGTGTATTTGCCAACTGTAACTGATCTGCTATACTCCCAATAGTTTTTGTTATTTTGCTTTTACTGTTAATGTACAAGTAGAATGATTTATAATTATTTTTTTGTTTTCTTAGCCAAATGGAGCTCATGATTAGATTTGGCTAATCTTAATTCCTTTTTAACCCCATTTAACCAAGCCTCTATATTTAATAGCCCTAGGATCATTATGTTTTCCTTTCATTTTTTTGTATAATGTATTTTTTTTTTTATCAGTTTTTTTTTTATTTTTGGGGTTCTCCGGTTCTCCATTTTCTGTCATATTTGTTTTTGAGTGGTATGTTTTTATTTATCTCATACTGTATTTGAGATGATAGAAACATAGAAACATAGAATTTGACGGCAGATAAGGACCGCTTGGCCCACCCAGTCTGCCCATTTCCCTACCTAATGGATAAGCTGCAGATCCTAGTTAACCAGCAGCCTACTTCTTCCTACCCCCACCCCCTAGAATTGCCTTATGACTGTCCCATGCATGCTTGAATTCCACCACTGTTTTTGACTCCACAACCTTCCTCCGGAAGGCCATTCCATGCATCCACAACCATCTCTGTGAAAAAAAACTTCCTTAAATTACCTCTGAGCCACCCTCCCTCTATCTTCAAATTGTGCCCCTTGTTCCTGCACACCTCTTTTTGAAAGATGCTACCCTCTTGGACTTTGTTGATTCCCCTGAGGTACTTGAAAGTTTCTATCATGTCCCCCTCTCCTCCTTTCCTCGAGGCTATACATATTAAGCTCCATAAGTCTCTCTTCATATGTTTTCCGTGCAGACCCTGCACCATTTTAGTTGCTCCTCCTGACAGCTTCCATCCTGTCTATGTCTTTGCGGAGATTGGGTCTCCAGAACTGCACGCAGTACTCCAGATGGGGTCTGACCAGCTGTCTGTACAGAGGATAATAACTTCCTGTTTTCTACTGGTGTTGCTCTCCCTATGCATCCCAGTATCCCCCAGCCTCCTTGCTGCCCTCTCACATTGCTTGCCCACCTTAGGTCATCTGATATGACTACCCCCAGGTCCCTTTCCATTTTGTTGTTGCTAGTATCTCACCCCCATTGTATACTCTTCCCTGGGTTTTGTTTCCAGGTGCATTACCTTGCACTTCTTAGCATTGAATCTAAGCTGCCATACATTTGACCATTCCTCTAACCTTGCCAAGTCCCTTCTCATCCTTTCCACCCCACCTTGTGCATCAACTCTGTTGCAGATCTTTTGTCATCTGCAAAGAGACATACTTTTCCTTCCAGTCCCTCTGCAGTGTCGCTATAAAGATATTAAGAGGACCGTCCTAATACTGAACCTGCGGTACCCCACTAGTAACCCCCTTTCTTCAGAGTGGACTCCATTTACTATTACCTCTGTATCCTATTCTCCAGTCAATTCTACCCAGGCTGTCATCTTGGGACCCACTCCCAGACTGGCTAACTTGTATATTAATCTTTTGTGTGGACTGTGTCAAATGCCTTGCTAAAGTCTAGGTAGGCCATGTCCACAGCCCTCCCTGATCTACTACTTTGGTCACCCAGTCAAAGAAATCTATCAGATTTGTCTGGCATGACCTTCCGCTGTGAATCCATGCTCTTGGGTCCTGTGTCCCTCTGGCCTCTAGATACTGACAGTTCTTTCCTTCAGAAGTGAGTCCATCATTTCCTACCACTGAGGTTAAACTAACAGGTCTGTAGTTTCCTGTTTCTGCCTTGCTCCACTTTGTGAAGGGAATCACATCTGCCCTTCTCCAGTCCTCGGTACCACCCCATCCTCCCATGATTTGTTAAAGAGGGTAGTCAGTGATGTCACTAGTTCTACCCTTAGTTCTTTTAGAATTCTGGGATGAATCCCATCAGGCCCCATTGCTTTGTCCACCTTCAGTTTTAAGAGTTCTTTCAGAACCCTTTCTTCTGTAAATGGGCTGGTATCAACCTCTGTATCCAGAGTGTTTCTACTGTTTGTTTTAGGTACCTCCCCCTCTTCCTTTGTAAATACTGAGCAAAAATATTTGTTTAGTATCTCTGCCTTTTCACAGTCACCCTCTGCCCACCCTCCCTCCCCTTTATTAAGCCTCACTATCCCTCCCTCGGCCATCCTTCGGCTCCTGATGTACCTATAAAAGGTTTTATCCTTCTTAACTGAGTTGGCTATCTTTCCTCGGTTTGGGCCTTTGCTGTTCTGACTGCCTTCCCAGCTTCCTTTTGCTTTAACTGATACAGTTCTCTGTCCTGCTCCTTCTGTGATTCCTTGTACTTCCTGAATGCTTTCTTCTTGAACCTTCACTGCCACTTCCTTTTGAGAACCATAGTGGTTTCTTACATCGTTTCGTTTTGTTTATTTGCTTCACACAAAGGCTTGTTACCTCTATGATGGCAGTTTTTATTATTCCCCACTGTTCTTCCACCCCTCCTTCCTGCCCATTTGCTAGTGCATTCCTTAGGCACTCACCCATTTTAGCAAAGTCAGCCTCCTAAAGTCCAGTACTTTTGCCTTTGTATGGCTTGGACTCTATTGCTGTGTTTATTAGAACCATACTGTTCGATGGTCGCTAGTTCCCAGATGGCTACCCACTTCTACATCTGTGATCCTCTTCATCTCCATTTGAGAGAACCAGGTCAAGATTGTCTCTCTCGAGTGGGCTCCAATACTAGTTGTCTAAGGCATGCCCCTGTAGGGCATCTAGAATAACCCCACTCTTGAAATGGCTGCTGCAACTGCACTCCAGTTAACATCTGGCATATTCAGATCACCCATCAGCAATAGCTCCCTTTTCTGCCATTCTAAGTATACTTTCTATCATTTCCTTGTCCATTTCCTCCCCTGAGAAGGGGTGTGTATAACCCTGTGCGGATTGTGGTGCCATTGCCAGTCTCCAAATTTACCCACAGTGCTTCTTCTCTCCCTGTTTTCCCTTTTGTTCTGTTGCTTGATTCCTTCCTTATGTAAAGAGCTACTCCTCCTCCTCCTCTTTACCCTCCCTGTCCCTCCTGTAGATAGTGTATCCTGGTATGTTTACGCCCCAGTCATGGTTTTGTGTGTACCATGTTTCTGTGACTGCCACGATATCCAGATGTTCCTCCTCCATCAAGGCCACTAATTCAGGAAGCTTATTACTCAGACTACGGGCATTGGTACTCATTGCTCTCCATTTTTTGATGGCTTTACCTTCTGTTGCAGCATCCCCCACTGACGTTTCTGCCTTGGTCTTTTTCTCATTTAGTACCCTGTTTTATAGGGAGAGGCTGGGATTTTCCTGCTGCTTATCAGTGCCTCCCCCCTTGACTAGTTTAAAAGCTTGCCAGTTCATCCCACATTTCATTCACTGTTTTATTTTTAAATGCCCCAACCCAGTTCGACATTCCTTCTCTCATGGCTCCAAAATTAGCTTTCTCAAAATGCAGGATTTGAGTTATTCCTTCTGTTTTAATGTTTTTCTCCTTTATGTCAAAGAAGACCGCTTGATGGTCACTGTTTCCTAGTGGGGCAGATGTCCTAACCTTATAAACTGTCTCTTCCATGTTTGTTAAGATAAGGTTGAGGGTATTTTTGCCTCTTGTTGTTTCATGGATTTCCTGTTTCAGACCTAGCAGATCGAACACTTCCAAGTATTCCCTCTCTTGTTTTGTCTTTCCAACACATAGTTCGCAGTTGATACTTGATAGGTTGAAGTCTCCCATTAGGATAATTTTGTATTGCTGAAGACTTGAAAGTGGGAAAACAGTGCAAAAAGGCGGCACTAAAGGCAAATGGCATGCTGAGCTGCATCGGGAGTGAAATTATGAGCTGCAGGAGGGAGGTGGTGTTACCACTCTACAGGGCTCTGATGTGCCCCCACTTAGAGTACTGCGTACGGTACTAGAGACTGCACCTCAGAAGAGACATAGACAGAAGTGAGACGGTGCAGAGGAGAGCCACGAAAATGATTTAGGTACTGCACCATATGGAATACCAGGACAGGCTGAGGGAACTCAACATGTACTCCCTGGAACAGAGGAGGGAGAGGGGCATTATGATTGAGACTTTTAAATATATGAGGGGTATAAATAAGGTTATAGGGATGTGGCTGTGTTGTTCTATTCACACTATCTGGCAGTGTTCTTTCCCTTTAAGATGTGCCACAAAGTTTTCAAACTGGCCCCTCCCACCCACAGGGGTGGAAACTCTCTCAGCTCCGCCGCATGACACCAGATGTTCCAGCGACTGGAACATCCTGGGACTTGTTGTTGGTTTTGGCGAAGATCTGAACCATTACAATGCAGACAGGGATAAAACAATGCATTAACATAAGAAAAAGAGTGGTGTATGTACATTCCAAGAGTTGGTGAGGGGAAATCATTGGAATTCAAATACAATAATATAGTTAACTGTGATTATGACTAAAACTGTAAACAGAGAGCAGCAAGAAGAAAAATGCAGCAAGGCACATGACTAAAAGCAGGGGAGTGTAGAGGGGGTGAAGAAATGGAAGCATAAAGTGCAGACAACAGAGTAGCTAAGTGCAATGAGCTGAGAAGTGTAGGCAGGAAGAATAGCACTATAGGTAGGGGCTAGGAACAGAAGAGTACAGTACAGTTACGTAAGAACTTACAATAACAGTAGATCTTCTAGAGGAGCTCTTGCAGCAGGCAACACCGGTAGGACTAAGCGGCCAGGCGCTAGGACCACACAGAAAACTTCTAGCTAGCAGTCTACAATGGGGGACTGCTCCCAACGTCGGCACGCCGATGTCTGCCTGTGGTATAAAAGGGGCAGTCCCCCAGCTCCACCTCAGTTCTCCTACCGGAGACCCCGGCATGCTCAGAAAAAGAGAGAGCTGAGGCGGTTCTTCATAACCGAGGAAAGCAGAGAAGCCAAGAATGGAGAAAACCGCCCTCAGGGGGTAGGAGGGAGGGAAAACAGTGCCTGCTGCAAGAGCTTCTCTCAAACATCTACTGTTATGGTAAGTTCTTACATAACTACTATCTTACTTCAAGGGGACTCTTGCAGCAGGCAACACTGGTAGGACTGAGTCCCAAGCAGTATCGGAACTGAACCGGTCAGCAGGGAGGAGTAAATAATAGGTGCAGGCCCTTAAGAAAGAAGGCCCTGAAGGACTACAAGACCAAATCCAGCCCTATCCCTAGAGGCAGTGTCTAAACTGTAATGCCTGATGAAGGTATGGACAGAACTCCACATGTCAGCTGCACAGATGTCTGCAGCGGACACATTCTTGAAAGAAGCAAGTGAGGCAGCCATACCCCTGGTAGAATGGCCTTTGACCGATCCCGGTAAAGGCTTGTCGAACTTACAATAGCAGTAAACAGTACAATTGGCTAGCTACTTAGAAAAACACTGTTTGGAAACGGGCTCTTTCTGTCCATGGAGCAAATGAAACAAACAACTGATCAGACATCCTGATAGCACGGTGCAATCCAAATAATACCTGAGCACCCAGTGAACATCTAGGGTATGAAGTATGGCCTCCCCCTTATTTGAATACTCAGGAAAATACACAGGCGGATGGATTTATTTAGTGTGAACTCAGACACCACCTTAGGAAGAAACTTAGGATTAGTTCGCTAAGACACCCTGTCTTTGTGAAAAAACAAGTGAGGCTCTTTACACATCAGAGCCTGTAGCTTGGAAATCCTTTGAG
Organism: Neoceratodus forsteri; assembly: GCA_016271365.2. Taxonomy (NCBI): domain Eukaryota; kingdom Metazoa; phylum Chordata; order Ceratodontiformes; family Ceratodontidae; genus Neoceratodus; species Neoceratodus forsteri. Next base: position 828,002,647 of record CM057449.1, read on the forward strand.
CAGAAGCAATGGCAACTAAAAACACAGGTTGCTCACCTGTGACCATAGTTCTAGGAGTGGTATATGTTGTTCATCCACACTATCTGGCATTGTCCTTCACCCTTTAAATCTTGCTGGAAAGTCTTCAAGCTGGCTCCTCCCACCCACCAGGGTGGTATATCCCTCAGCTTTGCCCCATGACGCTAGATCTTGCCCGCTGGAAGCAGAGATTGTGCGCCTGAGCCTGGGGAGGTTGGGTGGGACCGTGTGGATTAACAACATATACCACTCCTAGAACTCCTGTTACAGGTGAGTAACCTGTGTTTCTAGGGATGTGGATATGTTGTTCCATTCACACTATCTGGCAGAATCCTAGTAGTTCTCTGGGAGCAGGGAGGCAAGGCACACACACCCTACCTAGGAAATAAGTATTGGAGAACTGAGGCCGTAAAACCAGCATCACGGCGTGACTCTTAAGTCAGTGTGGTAGTGGGAAATGAAGGTGTGTGCTGACGTCCAGGTAGCAGCCCTGCAGATTTCTTGGATAGGGATGTCCGTAGAAGCAGCCACTGTCGCAGAGGTATGGTGGGTGGAATGAGCCTTTAGCCTTCTGGAAGGCTTCCTACCCACCACCCTATAGCAGAGATCAATGCAGGAAGTGATCCACGTGCCAGTCATCCGCTTGGCTGCAGGTCTGCCAGGTGCGGCTTCAGCATAGGTGACAAACAGCTGGCGAACCTCTCCCCAAACTCCAGCCGTGTGCTCTTTGTAATAAGCGAGTGCTCGGCTCAGGTCCAGATTATGGACCCTGTGTTTGGCCTCCAAGGTGTGATTCGGGAAGAACACCGGAAGAGTCATCACCTGGTTCAGGTGAAACTCTGACACAACCTTCAGGAGGAACTTTGGGTTGGGGCGCAGGACAACCTTGGCCCTGTGGAAGACCAGGTAAGGAGATTCCACAGAGAGCGCCTGGAGCTCACTAATCATTCTGGCTGACATGATAGCCACCAAGAAGGTTGTCTCCCACAACAGGTGTGACATCTCACATCTGTGCATCGGTTCGAATAGCTTGCCCATGAGCTTTGCCAAAACCAACAACAGATCCCACAGTGGTGGTGGTTCACGTACCGAAGGGGAAATGTGATCTAAGCCTTTGAAGAAGCACCAGACCACTGCCTCCTGCGCCACTAACTGCTGACCAGCCAGCACCCGGTAAGCAGAGATGGCTGCCAGGTGCACCTTAAGAGTCATCAACCGAAGTCCCCCATTGGAGAGAGACCATAGGTAGTCCAAAATGCTGGACGCTGGACAGGACAAGGGGTCCATCCACCTGCCCTGACACCAAATGGAGAATCTCTTCCATTTGAAGGCATAGCACTTCCTGGTCAATTCCTTTCTAGATGCCTCCACTACATTGAGGGCATCTTCAGAGAGACCCAAAGCCTGGAACTGTAGCCGCTCAGGAACCAGGCTGTCAGGTACAGGGATTGAAGCCAGATGGAGTACCTTCTCCTGATTAATGGAGAGCAGGTCCAGGCGTAATGTAAGACACTTCGGGAACCTCTTGCGGTGGCTGAGGAGATCTGGGTACCAGTACTGATGGGGCCAGTCCAGGGCCACCAGGATGACCTGTGCCTTGTCCCTCCTGACCTTGAGTAGCACCTTGTGGATCAAGGGAAGTGGAGGGACGGCATAGAAGAGACCTGGGGTCCACGGCCTTGAGAAGGCATCCCCCTGCAGAGAGCCTTACTGAAGGAGGTGGGCACAAAACCTCAGCTTTGCGTTCTCCCTAGAGGCGAACAGGTCCACCTGAGAGATGCCCCACTAGAAGAACAGATTGTGTACTACCTCTGGATGGAGAGACCACTCGTGAGACACCTTGCCCACCCACTTGAGAGCGTCTGCCAGCTGACTGGAGGCTCCAGCCACATGGATGGTTAGGAGATCTGCCTCCAGGCTGAGCACAAGGGTCCATATGCAGAGAGCTTCCTTGTACAGGGGCAGGGAGTGCGTTCCACTCTGCTTGTTGAGATAGTACGTGGTTGTGGTGTTGTCCGTCTGGACTTGAACCACCTGACCCCGAACAAATGGAGTGAATGCAGTCAGCACCATCTGAACTGCCCGGAGCTCCATTAGGTTGAAGTGGCATCAGGACTCCTCGGGGGTCCAGAGCCTGTGTACCTTGTGTTCCCCCAAATGGGCACCCCAGCCTGTGAGAGAGGCATCGGTTGTCAGGATGACCGTCAACTCGGGGCGGACAAATGGGATCCCTTCCTGCAGATGCTCTGAGACAAGCCACCACTGCAGGGCATCCCACATCCTCTTGGTCACAGTGACCAGCTGGTCGAAATGACCATTGCGCTGAGACCACTGGCTGGCCAGCTCCCATTGCAAGGAGTGCATATGCCAGTGGGCCCATTGGACCACGGTGGTGCAGGCCACCATGTAACCCAGAAGGCACAGGAAGTCCCAGGCAGGGCGCAATTGCCCAACCCGAAATGATCGGGCAAAGGAGGAGAGAACCTCCGCCCTGTCTGCCGGGAGACTGGCTCTGGCTCGGCAAGAGTAGAGCTCTGCCCCGATGAAGCTGATCAACTGCGAGGGCACGAGTTCCGACTTGGCCTCGTTGACTAGGAGACCAAGTTGGATGCAGGTCTGGAGGGCCAGATCCCTGGACCGCACCACCTCTGTCCTGGAGGGACCTGCTATCAGCTAGTTGTCCAGGTTAGGAGTACACTCGGACCCCTTGACACCTCAGGTAGGCTGCCACTACTGCTATGCATTTGGTGAAGACCCTTTGGGCCGAGGAGAGGCCGAATGGCATGGCCTGGAACTCGTAGAGGGTTCCCTGTGCTCGGAAGCGGAAGAACCTTTGGTGGGACGGACGGATCGGGACATGAAAGAATGCATCCTGTAGATCCAGAGAGCAAAACCACATTATCGTGGAGGCACAGATCAGGAAGCATTCTATGAACCCCAAGAGGGAACCAGTGGGTACCACGTATTTGTGGGCCGTCTAGGCCGAGGGCATCGGGCAGGAGGCAGGGTGCTGCCAAAGCTCCAAGACCGGTCCGACAATGGCCTCTGCCGCCAGGAAGGCCTCTGTCGGAAAGTCCCCTTTATCCAGAATCTCTGTGAGGGGATAGTGAGCCTGCTTCTGAACAGGCTCCAGAGGCATCCCCATAGACTCAGAGATGAGAAGGAGGATGCCCATGAAGGACGTGGGTCCTTCCTCCGTCGAGAGAACCCCCCAACAACTCCATGTCGACTGGATAGGAATGCAGTGAGGAGTCTTCGGACTTGGAAGAGTCCACAAAAGCGCCCGACCACCCGAGTCGCCTTGACCCACTCAAGGAAGGTCGGGCGCGAGAGGACCGCAGCCGATGGAGAAGACCCATAGCCGTTGAGACTCTTGGTCAGAGCTCCTGCTGATGGTTGCTGGCGGCCCACCACAATCGGTGGAGAGGCCAACTTCAGCCAAACCAAGATGGCATGAACCGGCTCCACAGGCGGAGGAACTGTGTCGACCAGCCCCTCTGGGGCCGACGGTATTGGCCTGTCAGGCAACAGCCATGTGATGCCGGTGTGGAAGCCGGGGTCGACTTTGGACCAATAACACTAACTGTTGCCAGTGCCACATGAGGTCTTCGTAGCATCAACGCAAACAGGAAGTTCCAGGTTTTGGCAAAGCTCATGGCAGGGGTCAACCTTAACCTTTCTTTGCACTAGCCAGCAGGGCAAGTTGATTCAAAATTGCACTAGCCCGCAGATGGTTGCACTAGCCCTTAATTACAATGGTAAATTCTGATCACTTATACAGGAAACAATGTAAGCGGAGCCAAGAAATACTCTGATTATTGCACATTTATCCTGCTCCCACATTGCTTCCAGCTCCACAGCAGAAAAAAAGACTACAATGCCATCACAGACAGTGAGCACCCCCTCCCATTGTTTTGTACCATGGCCTCCTCTCTTACTCTATCTGCCCTTCCCCCACCAAACAGAGAGAGAGCATCACAATAGCAAATGTTCAATCAAGCAGTCCTAGCTCTGCACACACACAATAGCTGACATCATGATGCCCCTCACCACGCTCTCTCCACCACCCACAGGGCAATGAACAGAGTCAGGCAGAGAAAGACAGTCTCAGCCCCCACCCTATAGTCAACTGGAGACCTGCACTTCTGAAAGTTTTGTACAGTCTCAAGTTAGCCAGGAGCACATCTAAGGTTTATTTGGGGTGGGGGCTAGACAACCTTAAGGGGCTTGGGAAATAGAAAACTGTGACATGTTTATTTGTAAAAGCATTGATTTTAATATGCTCTGCCCCAACAATAGCAGATTTTTCTTTAACATTGTCCTTTCATCAGCCCAGTGGAAACAGTACACAAACATAATGCTATACTATCTCTGTTTCTGTATAGGATGATCTATGTATAGTGCAGTGGTTTAAGGCTCTGAGCTGCAAATCTGGTGATATCCAGCAGACTAGACCTGGGTTTGAATCCCACAGCTTCCACTTGCATGCTGTGTGACCCTGAGCAAGTCGCTTAACTTCCCTGTGCTCCCAGGTCGCTCCTGTAAAAAAGCTTTCAGCTTAATGTGCTACTCCTGGTTAAACAACTAAAAAAAAAAAAGATGTACCCCAAAAATGCCTATTTCAAGGTTTCAAATTATGTATTTTAGCAATTTGTCTTTGTACCATACATCAAAATAAGGAAGAGGAATGAGCAAAAAGGCCCATGAGGCTCGTATACTATCAGAATCAATACTATGATAATATCGAACTAGATTTAAGGTAGTTTTCCAATCTAGACTTGAACTGATCTTTGTTTTTACTAATAATAACAGACAAGGGCAAACTATTCCAAGGTTTAATTGTTCTTAAAGTATAGAAATATTTACGTTTATTATTATTAAACGATTTGCTTACTAATTGAAGTGGGTGACCTCTAATATTATAAGAATGATCTTCAAAGACCAAACCTAAATCAACCATCAGATGAGGATCCTGTACAACATCATATAAGAACAGAAGGTCTCCCCGTAATCCACAAGTTTTAAGGAAGTACAAACCAAGCTTAGCCAGTCTATCCTCATATGATAGTTGGTGCAGTCCTACTAAGTTTTTTGTAAACCTACGCTGCACCCTCTCCAATTGAGCAACATTAGCTTTTTTATAAGGACACCATAGCTGGGAAACATACTCCAAGTGGGGTCTCACATACGCATTAAACAATGGCAATAACACATTGGGATGATACATGATCCAAAGCTTTGTTTTTAGGCTGAAAGGACATGCTGAGTGGGATACGGGTGGAATTGTATGGATGGTGATGCTGGCATGGTCCATTTAGAAGAGCTGGGGACTCCCTACATTTGCCAGTAATGGCAGCTGTGGATCTATGGATGGTCACTTCAGAGTCTGGTCTGCAGTGGTGTCCAGGGAAAGAACAGAGTTAAGAGATTTGGAGGGGAGAGGGAAGTTATGGTGAGGCTGGAATAAAACTCACCACCTGCAGGGCCAATCCTGTATACCTCTTTGCGTTTTGTCACTGAAATGTTGGATACAAACACTCAAAATGTAGAGAAATGAGGGGCACTGGTCTTAATAATATTGGACAAATTGTTAGACATAGACACATTCAGAAAACTGGAATCTAGTGATTTAACAGCACTCTACCCTTGATGATACCCTGGACACTAGCTGAAAGTCTTAGCAGTGGAGTGATGACTCATATTGAGTCTTTTGTGGGATCCTTCTCTTGAACTGCCAGATAATTGCAGCTCTTAATGAGCTGTTAATCACACCTGGCCATCTGGAACATTGAGAGAGATTAGCATGAGGATTAGAGAATGCTAAAGTAGAGACTTTTTTAATTTCATTAACAGCCATGAAAATCTTCAGTAGTCAAGACGGGCAAGTAGAGAGTTAGCTGCACTAGCCCTGGTCAATTTGCACTAGTGTTTGGGCTAGTAAAACAATGTTAAGATCAACCCCTGGCTCATGGGCAAGCCATTCGAACCGATGCACAGGTGTGAAATGTCATACCTGTCATGGAAGGCCACCTTCCTAGTGGCTATAACATCAGCCAGAAGGATCAGTGAGCTCCAGGCGGTTTCAGTGGAGTCTCCTTACCTGGTCTGCCTTAGGGACAAGGTTGTCCTGTGCCCCAACCCGAAGTTCCTCCCGAAGGTTGTGTCAGAGTTTCACCTTAATCAGGTGATTAATCTCCCAGTGTTCTTCACCAATCACGCCTCACGAGGTCGAGCACAGACTCCATACTTTGGACCTGCAGCGAGCGCTTGCCTACTACAAACATAGAAACATAGACTTTGACGGCTGATAAGGACCGCTAGGCCCATCTAGTCTGCCCATTTCCCTACCTACAGGATAGGCCGCAGATCCTATTTAACCAACAGCCTATATCTTCCTGCCCCCCACAAGAATTGCCTTATGTCTGTCCCATGCATTCTTGAATTCTCCCACAGTTTTAGACTCCACAGCTTCCTCAGGAAGGCTGTTCCATGCATCCACTACCCTCTCTGTGAAATAATACTTCCTCACATTGCCCCTGAACCGCCCTCCTTCTATCTTTAAATTGTGTCCCCTTGTTCTTGCAAGTCTCTTTTTCTGAAAGATGCTACAAGGAGCGCATGGCTGGAGTTCGGGGAGAGGTTCGCCAGCTATTTGTCACCCACGCTAAAGCCATATGTGGCAGACTGGCAGCTAAGCAGACGATTGGCAGGTGAATTGTATCCTACATCGACCTCTGCTATAGGCTGGTGGGTAGGGAGCCTCTCGGACGGCTACGGGCTCATTCCATCTGTCATACCGCTGCCTCAGTGGCTGCTTCCAGGGACGTCCCTATCCAGGAAATCTGCAGGGCTACTACCTGGAGGTCTGCACACACCTTCATATCCCATTACCATATCGACCTCAAGTTATGCCGGGGTCCTGATTTTGGTGCCTCAGTTCTCCAATCTCTGTTCCCTAAGTAGGGGGTGTGTGCCTTGCCTCCCTCCTCCTGGAGAACTGCTAGGAGTCTGCCAGATAGTGTGGATTGAACAACATACCCACGTCCCTAGAAAAAACAGGTTACTCACCTGTAACAGTAAATCTTCTACGGACTGGTCTCTTGCAGCAAGTCATTACTTATGGGAGTACCCACCAGGTGGCGCTGTCACACGGCAGCTTCTCTCAGTAGTCTTGCGTGGGGGCCGTCCACACGACACCACTTCTCGTGGATGTGTATAAGAATGGGCTGTCCCAGTACCCTCTGTTCATTTTCCTGTCTGCTTAGGCTCGCAAACTCAGCTCTCCTGACCTGGGTTGCAGTCCTCGACTCGAACTTGAACCGATTTTCTACCTTTGGACCTGGAACTTGCTCTCAGCACCCCCGGACTTCCATAGCAGGACTGTGACCCACTCACAGTACCCCTACTGCTCCCAGACTCGGGCTCTCTTGCTGGGTCTAGGGCTTCTTTAGGGCCTAGCCCGCTTTTTCTTCGACAGCAGGCCCGGTGTTCCATTAGTGCTCACGGTCCACCTGCTGCTCTCAAGCCCAGACACTTTTTGCTGGGTCTTGGTCATCCTTTGGCTGATCGAAAAACTCAGCCAGGCGGAGCGGACCTCGGGCGCCTTCCAGGTTCCCGGACCCAGGGCACTTGTTCCAGGCATAGGAGGGAAAGTTCACACTCCTCCACTCCCTCCATATTACTCCATCGGCGATGGCTCCTCCATCATTGCGGTACCTTCCTCATCGGCGGGCTGCTCCCATTATGGCCAAGCCTGCTGGGCTTGTACTATCATCGGCAAAGCCATGTCCCATCGACTTGCAGTGTTGCCTGTGCGATGGCTGGTTTCTCATCGTGAGATACTTCCCTCATCGATGACACGTGGTCTTTTTCTCCATCGTCGGCGGGAGCTCTTCTCCATCGACGGACCATGATTTCTCCTGTTCTCTCATCAGGAGCCCTTTTCTCCATCGGCCAGACACCTCTTCCCGTCGAGGGGACAACTGTCTGGCATGCCATGCCCTCATCAGTGGGACCTTCCCCCTGGGAGGCTTCCCTTGATCCCTCATCGAGGATGATTCTCCGTCCACGAGGGGCCTCTTCATTTCTTCATTGACAGGGCTGCCTTCCTCGTCGACGATGGGGGCTTCCCACCCCAGGACTCCCCCTGCCCGGGGCTGTGTTCCATGCCTCCCCACTTGTCCCGGCATTGGATGATGGCCTCGGGGGTTCCCCCCTCATCGCCCTTTTCGTGTCCTTCGTTGCGACTTTTTCTGGGCCTTCGTCCCCACTGCATGGACCTCACCCTGAGTTCCTTGCTCCTTTCCAGGTCCCGGTCCACAGGGATTGGGGTGCCTCACCCCGCTGTTCAGGGTCTGCAGTTCCCGGGCTGGCTCTGCCTCTTCTTGATGCCTCCCTTGGGTGTCCTCCATCTCTGGACCCGTCACAAGCTCCGGGCATCGCCCACATTGTGATGGAGGTCCAGCAGAGCATGGGGCACGGTCCAGCCTTGTCCCATTCCCCCTCCCCATCGCCTGAGTGCTAGCACCCAGACCTGGCACTTCCTGCCTGGTCGCCCCTTCCTCCCATTTATGAGGACTCCCTTTATGGTGATTTCAGGAGGGGGGGAATCCCTTTCTGGGGACCTTTGTTTCCCTCAGTCCGTCTCCTCCCTTATGGAGGGTGCCCAGCCTGACCCCTCTGATCTCTCCTCACTCCAGGATCCCTCTTCACAGAGCTCATGCTGCAGATCCAGCATGCTTTTGATTTCCCTGCTGTGGATCAGTACTCCTTTCGTCGGGACATGGCTGCTTACCTCGACGTTCCCGAGGAGCCTGCCATGGTGGTCCCGCCATTTATTCCTACGTATTTTAACGCACTCTTTCTTGCTTGGTCTCATCCTGCTTCCACCCAACCCACCCTTCGTGGCCCTGATCGGCTCTACCATGCTCCTCTTGACCACCCCTACTTGTCCACCACCCCTGTGGCGGAGTCATTTGTCAGGGTGGGGCCCATGACGGACCCTGTCCTCGCCATACCAGTTCCGTGCTGCGGATGCTGATTCCAGTGCATGGATTTCTTTGGCATTCAAGTTTATTCCTCCAGTACTTTGCTACTTGTATTCTTAATTATCTGGGTCATATGGTCCAGTACCTCGCACTGTTGGTGCCTCGGCTTTGGACCTCCTGTCTGATTTGCCTCCTCCCTCCCTGAGTCGATCAGGCTGGCTCAGCCGCTGTCTGCCATATCCTCCCTTTCCTGTCACTTGCTCCATGCTGCTTTGATGCAGTTGACACATCAGCCCGCCTTTTGGCCCTCAGCGTTTTGCCAGGCTGTGGATTATGGGTTTGCTGCCCAACATCCAGCTGTTGGTCGCCGACGCCCTTTTCTGGGAACCTGCTGTTTGGACCTGGTGCTCAGTCCATCCTGGATTCCCTTATGGCTTCGGGCATACTCTTGGTCTGTTCAGGACCTCTATCGTGCCCCAGGTCCCACCCCTGTGCCCCGTGGGCGAGGCTGTCTCATTCCCGGCCCCCCTACCGGGGTGTCTATCGGGACCGCGGTAGGGCCTCCAGGGCAGCGGCTCAGTCTGCCCCTCCATGGCATTCCCATCCGTCATGCAGGGTGGGACCCCATCCTGTGCCCTAAACCACTTTTCAGGTATCCCCCGCCTCCTCTTGCAGGCCTCGGTGGTGCCCGTGGCTCTCTTTACCTTTCTTGGAGACTTGCTTCCAGACTAGACTTTTCACTTCTCCATATGGATCTGTTTGGCACCCCTGCTTGTCTCCCTCCTGGAGCCCTTCAGTTGTTCCTTCCTCTGACCAACTGGGATGTGTTTTCCCCAGTGCTCCTTTTTCTGCTATCTGATCTGCTGTACTTGTATATTTATGGATTTGACTTTATGCCAGAGCCTGTCGACCTCTGCCTCATCAGGATGAATCACTGTGCCTGGCCGCCTACAGTTCTTTCTGTATCATTCCTTCTGCATGCTGTCCTCACCCACCTATGAGCCTTTGTGCCTGAGCGGGTGTGGTTTGAGTTGACATTTCTCCTGATTTCATGCCAAGTGTCTTTGCCTAACCGTTGGCCTGTCTGCCTGCACGGAAGAGGTTTGCATTGGACATTGTGGTTACATGTCGAACATTTGGTCCTTACCCCACCCCGGCCTGTCTGCCTCTGGGGGTGCGGTTGAAGTTGACATTTTATTGTGAATTTGCTTCTTTGGCTTTGCCTTTCCTCCCATTTGGATTTTACTGCTGCGTAATCTCCCATAAGTAATAACTTACTGCAAGAGACCAGTCCGTAGAAGATAGTACAGTTACGTAAGAACTTACCGTAACAGTAGATCTTACTTCGAGAGGGCTCTTGCAGTAGGTAATTACAAATAGGACTGAAACCGGCAGGCTTCAGGACCCCACGGAAAAATTTCTAGCTAGCAGTCTCTGGCAGGGGACCGCCCCAATGTCAGGTGACCAACGTTGGGCAACGTCAGTATAAAGGGGCAGTCTCCCACGCCTGCCTTCCAGTTCTTTCCCACCATTAGCTCGTGCAGTGCCTCGCGGTTAAGTTCACTGCTTCGCAGTCAATCATCGGTAGTTCTAGGGATATGGATATGTTGTTCATCCACGCTTTCTGGCAGGTATCCTTGCCGCTTTAAATCTTGCCAGAAGGTCTTCAAGCTGGCTCCTCCCACCCACCCGGGTGGTAAACTCGGCTCCGCCCATGGCGCCAGATCTTCCCTTACCGCTTGGAGCTCAGGTTTCCTCATGCGCTCGTATAAGACTACGTTCCTATTTCTTCGGTTTGCAAAATTACTTTTAAGGTTTTCAAGACTTGGTCATTTATTTCCCTGTGGCTCACGTGGACCGTCGACTCGGTTTCGAGGTGCATGCGGGCAGAAGATGTCTCGGACAGATCCGCACTCCACGTGCGTCTACTGCTGGGCCTTGAGCATGACCCTGAGGCTTGCAACCTGTGCTCTTCCTTTTCACCTCGTCTGGAAGACTCGCCACCCGTTTGCAACTTGGGCGCCCCGAGAAACGTTATCCTCCGGTAAAGTCGAAGGAGGCCCGTTTGGCGGTTTCCGCGGCGGTGGGCTCGGTGGATCAGCTTGAGCAGATGATCGCCCTCGAGGAGGAGGTGGCGCAGCCCGCATCTTTGTCTTCCTCGGCTGCGGCATTTATCCCGCTCTCCTTGGGATCCTCCTATTCAGCTTCTTTCAAGGAGCTCTGTCTGTCTCTCTCCACTAAGGGAGAGGGACCATCATCTTCAGGGCCTTCCTCTCGGTCCAAGAAGAAGGACCACAAAGGTAAGTCCTTCCGTCGATGCTCTTGGGAGTGGGAGAGGTCCCTCTCACCGAGTAGTCAACCATCGACTTGATCCGATCCTTGACCGGCCACTGGCCTCCTGGCGTCCCGTCAGGTCAGTTGACCGAGACTCCCGTCGACGCAGTCGAGATTTTTCTTGACCCGTCGGATGGGTTGTCGACCGGTGAAGCCGAAAACCCTCACTCCCCAGTTCCCCCGGCGGAGATTGAGGTTTCCGTGGACTTGCCCATTCCTCCGGTTCCGGAGTCCACGGTTGAACCCTCCGAGCCGAGGGGAGAGCGGGTTTCCCCTGCCCTGCCCCAGAACCCTCCTCGGAAAAGCTGAGGTTCGCGGTCTCGGTCTCGGACTTCTTCTCGGTCCAGCCGATCCCACCGTCATAGGTGGTCTCGGTACCGTGGCAAGCGGCGTCGCCGCTCGTCCTCCTCCTCGGACGAGGGGAGGCTTCGACGCAAGTTGCGTCGGCACTGCGAGGACCTCATGTGGCAACAGCTTCTTCTGTCCGGGAGCAAGCCGACGTCGTCGCCTTCCCCGGCTATCAAGTGGCTGTCACCGGAGCGGCGGAAGCAACCCCTCGCTCTTGCCGAGGCACCTGCTTCCAGGCCTGTTGCTCGACCAAAACCGGCTGCCCCACTGATTCTGGTGGAACCTCCGCCTCCACAGCCGTTGTTTGGGGCCCCAACCAAGAATTCTCAGTCGGTCCAGGGTCTGCCCCATAGGCTGTCTGTCACCCTTACTCCCGATTGCCCTCGGCAGGTGGAGGGTGGCTCAGGCCCAAGGCAGCTCTTTGCAGACTCCTCTGAGTCCGACGACGATTCCTCCCTGTTCTCCAGGCGGGTCGACTTGGAGTCCTCAGGAGGTCAGTCGCTGGATGATAGCCATCGTCCTTCATGGGTTTGCTTAGGTTCATCTCGAGTCCACCGGGATGCAGCTCGAGCCTGTATCCAAGCGGGCCGTGCCCCCTCACGGAGATTTTGGACCGAGGATTCTCCCACGGAGGCCTTTCCGGTGGCGAGGCCATTGAGGCCCGACCTTGGAGCTCTGGCAGCGCTCCTGCTTCTGCCCTCGCTCGGCCAGGATGGCGAGGAAGTATGCGGTCCCTACCGGTTCCCTGTCTGGTTTCTCGGAACACCCCTCAGCCGAAGGGTTGGTTACCGACAGCATCTTCCGGTGTGCCGGAAGCGCCAGGGACGTGGACAAGCCTCCCGACAAGGAGTCCAGGAAGTTAGACTATGCTGGGCGCAAAGTCTGCACTGCGTCTTCCCTTGGCCTTCGTCAGGCCAGCTCGGCCATGCTGATGACGCACTTCTCTCATGCCCTGTTGGGCTCCCTGGACGAGGTAGTCCCTCATCTCCCAGCTGACCTGCAGACCACGGTTAAGCAGGTGCGGGACCAGGGCAGGGCAGTGGCCAGGCAGCAACTTCAGACTGCCTTGGACATCGGTGACTCATGCGCCAGGTCAGTAGCGGCCGCAGTGGCTGTGCACCGTCGGGCATGGCTGAGGATATCCACCTTCAGCGGATACCAGCACAAGTTGGCGGATGTCCCTTCCTGGGGACCGACCTCTTCGGACCCTGGGTGGAAGGTCACCTCAAGGATCGAAAGTCCAATGCCACTCTGGACTCGGTCTCATCCACCCAGAGGGACAAGGGCGCAGACTGCAACCTAAGCCCTTTGTCCGCCTCGCCTGTGCTGACGTCCGCCCAGCAGCATCAGGGCCAGCAGGCTCACGCATGGCATCCCAAACCCAAGCCCACGGCTTCCTCTTCCAGGAAGCAGGGAGGTAAAGGCCCAGGTGGTCCCTCGGCCGGTTCCTCCTCCAAGCCTGCTCAGTGCCAGGTTGAGGGGTGTCGCCCCAACCTTGTCACCACCCAAGTTCCCCATTGGAGGGCGACTCCGCCACTTCCTTTACTGCCTGGTCTGCTATCACCACAGACCGGTGGATGTTCGATGTGTAGGAAAACCTGCCTCTGGAGTTCGAGCGGGCCGCACTTCGGCCGTAGCCGGGGTCGCGACTCCCGCTGTTGGCTCGCCGAGCCGACATCGCTCTGCTCCCCGAGAAAGAGGTGATCAGAGGTGGCGGACACCTCCCTCAGACCGGGGTTTGTGTCCAGGTACTTCCTGGTCCCAAGCGGACGGGGCTGGCGCCCCATTCTCGACCTGCATGACCTAAACAAGTTCTAAGGTCTCGGACCTTTAGGATGGTCACTCTGGCTCAGATAATACCATCCTGAGCAGCGGCCTGGTTCTGCTCTCTGGACCTACAGGATCGTTTTTCCGTCCCTATCCGTCCGTCTCACCAGAATTCCTCCGCTTCGAGTGGAAGGATCCCTTTTCGAGTTCCGAGCCATGCTCTTCGGCCTTTCTCTTGCTCCCAGGGTCTTCACCAAATGCATGGCAGTGGTGACCGCTTTCCTGCAGCGCCGAGGGGTCTGGGTGTACCCTTACCTGGATGATTGGCTGATAGCAGCCCCCTCCAGACAGGAGGTGGAGCGGTCCAGAGGTCTGGCCCTCGGGTTTGCTCTCAAATCGGCCTCCTCATCAGCAGGCCAAGTCGAGACTCAGACGAAGCAGGTGATTCTTTCATTGCGGCAGAGCTTGACTCTCTTGAGCCAAACACGGCTCCTGGCCGGACAGGGCCGAGTTCTTTCCTCCTTTGCCCAATCATTTCTGGTTGGGCAATGGCATCCTACCGGGACTTCCTCGCCTCCTGGGCCTCATGGCCTGCACAGCGTGGTCCATTGGGCCCCGCGGGCACATCGTCCCCTTCAGTGGGACTGGCCAGCCAGTGGTCACAACACTCGATCCATTGGACCAGCTAGTAGCGGTGACCCAAGGGATGTGGCAGCTCTCCAGTGGTGGACCGTTCCAGCTCATCTGCAGGAGGGCATCCCGTTTGTCCGCCCGGCAGACGGTCTCTCTATCGACCGATGCCTCTCTGATGGGTTGGGGTGCCCATCTGAGGGAGCACAGGCGACGGCCTCCTGGTCCCTCGGAGTCCGATGCCATATCAACCTGCTGGAGCTTGAGCGGTTCGTCTCAGCCCTACGCCTTTGCTCCGTTCCCTACTGAGGTCAAGTGGTTCCAGGTCGAGCGGACAATACCGTGACCATGTACTACCTAAACGCCAGGCGGGGCGTGCTCCATGCCTCTGTGCAAGGCTCTCCTCATTTGGTCCTCGTGCAGCCTGGAGGCAGATCTCCTAGCCATTCATGTGGCGGGGCCTCCAACACCTGGCCGATGCCCTAGCCGGATAGGGGCTGTGTCCCCTGAGTGGTCTCTCCCTGCGGAGGTAGTACAAGATCTGTTCTCCCATTGGGGCACACCTCAGGTGGACCTGTTTGCCTCAGGAGAATGCGAAGCTGAGGCTGTTCCATCCCCAGCAGGGCTCGCTGCAGGGGATGCCTCTCGAGGCCGTGGACCCCGGGCCTCTTCTGCACCTTTCCCCATTTCCCTTGATCCACAAGGTGCTTCTCAAAGCAAGGAGGGACAAGGCGCAGGTGATTAGTAGCCCCAGACTGGCCCGCCAATGCTGGTATCAGATCTCCTCAACCTCAGCTCAGGCTCCGAGGCAGGTTCCAGCTCGCCGGACCTACTCTCTCAGTCAATCAGGAAGGTGTTCCATCGGACCTTCAATCTCTGCACCTGACGGCCTGGTTCCTGGCTGCTAAGTTCCAGGCCTTGGGTCTTTCCGACGAGGTCCTCAATGTAGTTGAGGCGTCCGTAGAGTAGCCAGGAAATGCTATGCCTTTAAATGGAAGAGATTTTCCATTTGGTGTCAGGATAAGGGCCTGGACCCTTCCTCCTGTTCCTTGGCAAGCATCTCGGACTATCTATGGTCCCTTTCTCAGCAAGGGCTTAGGTCGACGACCCTAAAGGTGCACCTGGCAGCCATCCTTGCTTACCGGGCGCGGGCCGGGAAGCAGTCGATGGCACAGGAGAAGGTGGTCTGGCGCTTTTCCAAAGGCCTCGATCACATTTCCCCTCCGGTGCAAGAACCTCCACCTCCGTGGGATCTACTGCTGGTACTGGCAAAGCTCATGGGCAAGCCATTCGAACCGATGCACAGGTGTGATCTCTGTCACCTGTCGTGGAAGACCGCCTTCTTGGTGGCTATCACGTCAGCCAGAAGGATGGGAGAGCTCCAGGCGCTCTCCATCGAGTCTCCTTACCTGGTCTTCCACAGGGACAAGGTTGTCCTGCGCCCCACCGAAATTCCTTCCGAAGGTGGTGTCGGAGTTTCACCTTAACCAGGTGTTGACTCTGCCGGTGTTCTACCCCAATCACACCTCGGAGGCCGAATATAGGCTCCATACTCCTGGACCCTAGAGGCTCGCTTATTATAAGGCTCGGCTGAAATCGGGGAGAGGTTCGCCAGCTGTTTGTCACCTACGCTGAAGCCGCACCTGGCAGACATACTAGCGGATGATAAGCAGGTGGTCACCTCCTGCATAGATCTCTGCTATAGGTTGGGGCATGGAGCCTCCCAGAGGATAAGAGCTCATTCTACCCGCCATACCGCTGCATCGGTGGCTGCTTCCAGGGACGTCCCTATCCAGGAAATCTGCAGGGCTGCTACTTGAAGTCAGCACACACCTTCATCACCCACTACCACATCGACCTTGAGTCACGCGGGATGCTGGTTTTGAGGCCTCGGTTCTCAGTCTCTATTCCTAAGTAGGGGTTTGCGCCTTGCCTCCCTCCTCCGGAGAACTGCTAGGAGTCTGCCAGAAAGTGTGAATGAACAACATATCCATGTCCCTAGAAATACAGGTTACTCACCTGTAACAGGAGTTCTAGGAATGGTATATGTTGTTCATCCTAACCACCAGACCTCCCTGGCCTCGCACTACCTCAGCTTCCAGCGGGCAGATCTGGCGTCATGGGTGAGCCGAGTTTTACCACCGGGTGGGTGGGAGGAGCCAGCTTGAAGACCTTCGGCCAAGATTTAAGCGGCAAGGATACCTGCCAGAAAGTGTGGATGAACAACATATACCATTCCTAGAACTCCTGTTACAGGTGAGTAACCTGTATTTTTCTGACCTATTTTCTACTTTTTCGATAATTTGTCAGCCCTATACGTTGCCATGTATATGTCCCCGACTCCTTGAGCAAAAAACAAGTGCGATTCTTGTGGCGTAGCTCCCTCATAAGAGACGGACATTCCCAGTGCCTTTTTTGTCTAGACCCCGATCACCCCATCGAGAAGTGCCAGCTCTGCCAGCAGTTTAACGTGGCCACTCGAAAGCGGAGGCAGCAGTCCCTGGAGGCCCACGTTCTTAAACAAAAAATAGCCTCCATGGAAAACGAACTGAAAAAACTTCTGCGGGCTTTGACTTCTCCGGAGGGCCATCACAAGAAGGAGCACCGGGACCGGGACTCCTCATCGGTCACTGCAGCCTCGGCTGGGGTCACGGTGCTGCAGGTGACGCCTCCCCCGGGAGGCAGCTCCGTGGTGGCCATCTTGGAGGCTTCCAAGATGGCGTCAACCCTCCCGTCGGGCTCGCGCTCTGGCCCCTCGGGAGCCTCCGGGTCTAAGGAGGCAGCCGCTCCCAGTAAGGTCACTGCTGTGTCGTCTTCTGGTTCGAGCGGCCCCGATAAGTCGGACGTGGGCTCCTCCGACGTCCGCCCAGGCAAGATCGTTAAGATGCCCGACCACCCGAAACAAGCGCATGGGCTCAAAGCACCCGCCAAGTCCGCCCGTCGCTCGCGGCCGTTGGGACGCCGGCTCCTCCGACGTAAGCCCGGATCCCATTGATAAGACATACGTCAGCTCCTCTAACGTCCGCTTAGCATTAGAGCTGACGCAGGACCCTTCGGGCCTATCCGTCGCCCGGAGCTCCCCGCAACGCTCATTGCACTCTGAGGCGCCAGCGTCTCCTCTGCTGGATCCCGGGGACGGTAATCCTTCTTCCCCGGCGACACAGAGGTACTGGGGACGCTGCCATCGGGTCTCCCTCCCACTGGGCCGGATAACCCGACGCCGGATCCTCAGACGCCGGCGCCGGCCTACCTGACGCCCGACAATATCCCATTGCCAGACACCGCCCCTATGCCGGGCCTCCCGTTCCGGGCCCACCTGCTGGGCCATTTCTGGGGCCGTCTGCCCCCGCAGACCCCCCGGTCCCTGGTTACCCAACCCCGTCCTATCCAACGCTGTCCTACCCAGGCCTGCAGTATCTGGCACCCCAGTACCCGATGCCAAGCTTCCTACCATCGGGATACGGATATGCGCCTTACGGATACCCTCAGTATCTATATCCCCCTCCTCCTCCTCCACCGCCTCCTCAGCCACCGGTGGACTTGAAGGAGACTCTGGCTTCCTGGTGGGCTGAGGCCAATGCTTAGTTCACCAGGGAGGTAGAGAGCCGTCTTCGGACGCCGGTCCCGGTTCCAGACCCCCTACGCCGGAGATGAGAGACCCCCTCCCCATGTCTGGATACCAGAGGCGAGCCCTCCGGTTCCAGGGCAGAGTAGGATACATTTCCCCAAGGGCTTCCCAAGGGGTCTGTTCCTCCCCCACACTGGCAGGAGGAGTCTTCTTCCTCTTCATCCTCCTCTGAGACCTCAGATGACTCCGATGGTCGTTCCGACCCAGACGACGAGCCCCGCACTCCGGACAAGCCCAGGCCAAGTACTCCTCCAAAGTCTGCTTGGAAGGATCCTTCCTTTATGGAGTTGCTGAGCAAAATCCAGGCAGTTCATCAGTGGTATTCCTTGGGGCCGGATCCACAGTTTAAGAAGCTCGCTGCGCACCTGGATCTGCCCGAGACCGCTCCTACCCTGGTGCCACCCTGGATTGAGCCTCAAGCCAACCTCATTTCCACCATTTGGAAGCAACCGTCGGCATTAGTCCCCCTTCCTAGGAAGTCGGACAGGATTTATCAGGCTCCAGAGGGTGTTGACTCTTTAAATTCACACCCTTGAGCTGATTCGATCGTGATTAGTGCCGCTCAAGGCTGGACGGCTAACCCCAAGCACTTGAGCTCGTCACCACCCGACAAGGAATTCCGCCTTCTGGACCAGTACGGGAAGAAGGTCTACGCTTCTTCCACTCTGGGTATTAGTGCCCTGAATTACGTTGGTCATATGGGGGATTACCAGAAGGTGATCATTAGTGAGGTGGAGGCTAAATTGCACTTCCTTCCTGAGTCTCAGACGAAGCAGGAAGTGGCAGATCTAGTCCGGCCAGTCGGCACATGCTTCGTGCCACATACGACGCAGTGGACGCTGCTGGTCAGAGCTCGGCTTTCTACGTGGGTTTGCGGCGTCACACCTGGCTCCAGCTGTCGGGTTTGGTCCCGGAGGTGCAGTCTGTTATTCAGGACGTGCCCTTCAGAGGTTCAGTGCTGTTCGGTGGCGATGTCAAAGACATCATCACCGATCTGCAGGAGAAGGGTACTGCACTTAAGTCAGTTGACTCCATGTACAGACCCCCCTCAGGCTCAGCGTTGTCCCTTTTGCAGACATTCTCAGCAAAAGGCGAAACCTCAGGGAAGGCAGGCCAACAAGCGTCAGGCCCTCCGGCTCCCAAGCCCCGCCCAAAAAGCAGTGGGGCTTCAGCCACGACGCTGCCTGACACCTCCTGACTCCTTTCCTCTCCCACAGCCTCTTGGCCTTCTCGGAGGAACTGGTAGGAGGAGATTCTCACTCCATCTACTGGGTTGGGAGAGGATCACTTCAGACACTTGGGTGCTCCAGCTGATGCAGAAGGACACTCAATAGAATTTCTTTGGAAACCTCCTCAGACCCCCCCCCCCCACCCAAGGTCGTCTTACTCCCCAGAGCATCATCTTCTGGTTCAGGAAGAAATATCATCCCTTCTGCTGAAGGAGGCAATAGAGCCCGTCCCTTCCATCTTCAGGGGACGGGCTACTACTCCCATTTCTTCCTGGTCCCCAAGAAGTCAGGAGATGTGAGGCCGATTCTCGACCTCAGCTCCCTGAACTTGTTGGTGGAGTACAAAAGGTTCAGGATGCTCTCTCTGCAGAGTCTTCTGACCCTTCTTCACCGGGACAGTGGCTGTGCACTCTGGACATGCAGGATGCTTACCTGCATATCCCTATTCGCCCTTCCCACTGCAAATACCTGCGTTTTGCGTTCCAGGGGGACCACTACCAGTTCAAGGCCCTCTCATTTGGTCTTTCCTCGGCGCCCGGCATGTTTACCAAATGCTTTTCGGTGGTAGCAGCCTACCTACGTACCCAGGGGGTGCAGGTTTTCCCGTACCTGGATGACTGGCTCCTGGCAGCCTCGTCAAGGGAGGAACTCCTGCACTTCCTATCCCTTACCCGGCAGGTTTTTACCTGCCTGGGAGTTACCGTCAACCAGGCCAAGTCCCACCTGATCACGTCCCAGAGGCTCTAGTTTATCGGGGCAATTCTGGACACGACCTCCGGCATAGAATTCCTGCCATTGGACAGGGCGGCGTCATTTCAGGCTCAGGTCAGCCTGTTGTCCAGCCACAGGCGGGTCAGTGCCAGGTCAGTCCCTCGCCTCCTCGGGCTCATGGCGGCTGCTATTCCGACAGTCCCTCACGCTCGGCTCCACATAAGAATTTCTCAGTGGATGCTTCGGTCTTAGTGGGATCAGCTGGTGGACGACCTAGATAAGCTAGTTCTGGTCTCCAGTCCTATGGCTCGGGACTTAAAGTGGTGGATGGTTCAGGAGAACCTTTGCTGGGGAGTTACCTTCTGTCTATCTCCCCCTTCCCAGACTCTGACTACAGACACCTCAGGCGAGGGTTGTGGAGCCCATCTCGGGCCTCACAGGACCCAGGACTCCTGGTCCAAGCTCGAAAAATCTCTCCACGTCAATGTGCTCGAGCTTCAGGCCGTGCTTTATGCTCTTCAGGCTTTGCATCTCTGTCTGCTTCCCGGTCATCTGGCTGTCCAGACGGACAACATGTACGTAATCTGGTACATCAGCAAACAGGGAGGAACTCGTTCCTACCCTCTCTGCAGGGAGGCAGTGCAGGTTTGGGAATGGGCAGTGCATCACAACCTTCACCTCATGGCCATTCACGTCCCGGGGGTCGAGGACACGTTGGCAGACCACCTCAGTCGGTCGTCTGCTCACGCTCACGAGTGGGAGCTAGATTAGGGGGTAGCAGATGATATCTTCCTACGCTGGGGAACACCACAGGTAAACCTGTTTGCGTCTCCTCTCAACGCAAAACTTCCCGCCTTCTGCTCGCTCGCTCCAGGGTACGGCATTTTTTGGAGAGAGACACTGTCTCTAGACTGGAAGGGAAGATTCGTCTATGCCTTCCCCTCGATTCCGAGGGTCTTACAGAAACTCAGCTCGGAAAGATCTCGCATGATTCTCATCACTCCTGTCTGGCCCAGGCAAGTTTGGTTCTCTCTTCTGCAACAGTACTCAGAGGAACCTCCTCTTCCTCTGTCGCAACTTTTGCTGACCCAGCATCAGGGGACCCTGGTCCATCCAGGCCTCAAGTCCCTTCCGTTGCACATGTGGCTCCTGCAGACGTAGCTCAAGCTTGTTTCGGGGTTTCCCCATCGGTCACTGAGATTCTGGTGGAGGCCAGAAAGCCCTCCACTAGATCTACCTATGCGATGAAGTGGAAACGGTTCTCTGTTTGGGCCGCCTCCGAAGATTTCGAGCCATTCTCTTGCTCTGTTGGGCGGCTGTTGGATTACTTGCGCCATCTCTTTGATCTTGGTCTCAGTCATTCCTCTCTGAAGGTTCACATGGTGGCCATCTCGGCTTACCATGTTCCTTTTGGGGACAGGAATTTTGCGCAGTTGGAAGTCTCCAAGACTTATCTTAGAGGGGTCCTCCACTTGAGACCCCCATTCGGGTTTCTGCCCCTCCTTGGGATTTGAATTTTATCCTTGAGAAGCTTACACTGTTTGCTTTTGAGCCGGCAGCTTCAGCAGACCTAAAGTTCCTTTCATGGAAGACTCTCTTCCTTGTGGCCATTACTTCTGCTCAAAGGATTTCCGAGCTTCAGGGCCTCATGTGCAAAATCCCGTATTTGATTTTCCAAAAGGAATGTGTGGCTCTACGTACCAACCCTAAGTTTCTCCCCAAGGTGGTAGTGGAATCTACGCTGAATCAATCCATGGAGCTGCCCGCTTTCTTTATGCAGCACTCTAATCAAGGGGAGTACCTGCTGCATACTTTGGATGTTCACCGAATCCTGAGATACTACACCACAAGGACGAAGGATCTCAGAAAGACTGATCAACTGTTTGTCTGTTTTGCTCATAAAAGACAAGGCAATGCTGTTTCTTAGCAATGCCTATCTAAATGGTTGGCTCATTATATCACTTTCTGTTACAACAAGTACAACAAGACCCTGCTGGGTCAGGTCAGAGGGCACTGCACCAGAGGGGTCACTGCCTCCGCTGCTTGTTTCAAGAATGTGTCAGCGGCAGACCTCTGTGCAGCCGCTACTTGGACTTCTGTCTATACCTTTATGAAACACTACAGCTTGGACATTGCCTCTCGCCGTAGAGTGGTCTTCGGGTTGGCTGTCCTGCAGGGCCTTCTTTCCTAAGACCTCAGCAGCCAGAGGGTCTACTTTTGTGTAATTTTCCTTCTACCGTTTGCTTCTGCTTGTTCCAGACTGCTTGGGACTCAGTCCTATTTGTAATTACCTACAGCAAGAGCCCTCTCAAAGTAAGATAGTACAGTTATGTAAGAACTTACCGTAACAGTAGAGCTTCGAGAGAGGCTCTTGCAGTAGGTAATACCTTCCCGCTCTCCATCCCCCTTGCTTTTTCAGCTCCTTTTGCAGTGACGGAAAACATCTGCTTCTCTCTTGTCTCGCCTTTTTAGGCCTTTGGTGGGAAAGAACTGCAGGTGGGCGTGGGGGACCGCCCCATTTTACTGACGTTGGTCACCTGAAATGGGGGCGGCCCCCCGCCAGAGACTGCTAGCTAGAAATTTTTCCATGGGGTCCTGACGCCTGCTGGCTTCAGTCCTATTTGTAATTACCTACTGCAAGAGCCTCTCTCGAAGATCTACTGTTAAGGTAAGTTCTTATGTAACTGTACTGTCTTCCGAGGACTGTCACTTGCAGTAACTCCCCCACCCTCCATCCCCCTGCCTTTTTGCCTCGAATTGGCAACTCAAGACATTGGGTGGGATCACTGTTCTGTTTTTTTCTGGCCCTCGTTTGCCTCTGTCCAGGCCGTGCTTGCAGAAGCCGACGGTGAACAGAGGGTACTGGGGGCCGCCCACTCTTATACACATCCACAGGAAGTGATGTCGTGCGGATGGCCTCCATGCAAGACTGCTGAGAGAAGCTACCGTGTGACAGCGCCACCAGGTGGATACTCCCATAAGTAATGACTTACTGCAAGAGACAGTCCTCAGAAGATCTACTGTTACGCTAAGTTCTTACATAACTGTACTTTCCAGGAGTGGTATACGTTGTTCATGCACACGGACCCACCTGACCTCCCCTGGCTTAGGTGCACAACACTGCTTCCAGTGGGCAAGATCTGGTGACATGGGGCAGAGCTGAGGGAGTTACCACCCCTGTGGGTGGGAGGAGCCAGCTTGAAGACTTTCCGGCACATCTTGAAGGGAAAGGACACTGAGAAATAGTGTGGATGAACAAGATATACCACAACTAGAACTACTATTACAGGTGAGTAACCTGTTTATATTCCCTGTTTTTGGGCAGATGCACCTTCAGCCCTTGCTGAGAATCAAACTGAGGACCCTGTGGCCTCACGTTTGTGACTCTATCCATCCTTCTAAACGGAAACTCCCACCAACTTGGAGGTTAGAGTACTCCTTTACTTTATACCTGCTATCCCATATTCCACGACTAGATCGCTGTATTGCTTTGGACTGTTATGCACCATGAGCTACGATGAGAGACTTAAGAAACTCAGTATATGTACCCTGGAAGAGAGGAGGGATATGATAGAGACTTTTAAATACCTCACGGGGGTAAATAAGGTACAGAAGGGAAGCATTTTTCAGAAAGAAAAGAGCTCAAGAATAACGGGACATACTATAAAGCTGGAGGGTGGTAGATTCAGGAGTGGTGCGAGAAACTACTTCTTCACAGAAGGAGTAGTGGATGCCGGGAACAGCCTTCTACTGGATGTCGTGGAGGTGAAGACAGTGGTGGGGTGCAAACGTGCATAGGATAGGTATATGGGTATATTAGTAGAAAGTAAGTGGGGGAGGAAGAAAGAGCCAGCGACTGATTAAGATATGCAGTGATACTGTAGGTAGGGAAACAAGCATTTGTCAATGCCGAATGTTTGCTTGCTGGCATTGGCATTGGTAGTGCAGGAGTTACAGAGCTGCATAATAGGAATGGCAGTGAAGTATTGAACTGAAGCCAACCCAACCAGCACCCTGCAGAGACTGACAGGCATTGGGATGTGCCTTTGAGTGCGTCAGGCATAACGGCCATGCCATTTCACCACACCCTACCCTGCAGACACTGACAAGTGTCACGGTGTGCCTTGGGGTCTTTGGCCCTAATGCGCACCCCATTCCATCAGGAAATACTGTGAGATGGGTGCGGTATAGGAGAATGGGGTGAACTTTGGGGCCGAAGAGTCCAAGGCACACCTCGATGCCTCTCAGTGGCTGCAGAGTGTGGGTGGGGGTGGAATGGTATGAGCTTTGCAAGCGACAATCCCATCACAGCCCTGATGCCTGTCATTCTCTACAGGGTGGGGCATTATGGTCGGAAACCCTAACACCTCAGGCATTCGTTGGTATTTTCACTCCAGATTTTCAACATGTTTTTTTGTGACCCCCACCTCATGAACAGTGACAATATCCGTTTGTTAGCCGAAAGCTGCTTTTGCACAGTGACTACGGCATTTGTCACCACAGGTGCAAAAACACATTCCAAACAGGATGTAAAAAATGACAGCTGTACTGTTCATGGGGAGGTGTAAAAAATGACAGTGTTGAAAATCTGCAGTGAAAATATTAAAAAAACTGGTGAAGTCACGAGCATGCATAGAAACTGTGCAACGCACACCCATAATATAATTGGGGATTTTTTTACAGCAGATTGTCAACACAGGCATTTTGGAACCTCCAATCATGAACAGTGTCACTGTGATTTTCTTTATTTGTCCCGAACAATGACTTCCCACAGCGACCATGCATTTCTGTGCTGAAAGTGCGAAAACACATTTCGGCCATGTTGTGAAAAATGACAGCTGTACTGTTCATAAGGAAGTTTGGAAAAATGCCAGTGGTGAAAATCTGGACTGAAAATATTACAAATTCATGAACTTACAAGGGTGCATGGAAACTGTGCAATGCTCACTCATAACACAGTCATTTTATGGACTTTTGTCACCAAATTTTCAACATAGCCATTTTAAGACCTCTGCTCATGACTGGTGTCACTGTGATTTTCTTAATCTGTCCCAAACATTGCTTTTACTTTACGACTACACCATTGTGCGCTACATGTGTGGAAACACATTTTAGGCGAGATGTGAAAATGGCAGCTGTACTGCTCATAAAGAAGTGTGGTAAATGGCAAATGTTGATAGCCTGGCATAAATATTAAAAATTGCAAAACTTAGCCATGTGAGAACTGCGCAACGCAAGGCCCTAAAACAGTCATTTTGGAATTTTTCACCAAATTTCAACATAGCCATTTTAAGACCTCTGCTAATGAACAGTGTCACTGTGATTGTCTTAATCTGTCCCAAACATTGATTGCGCACACCGACTGCGCCATTGTGCGCTACATGCGCAAAAACACATTTTCGGCGAGATCTAAAAAATGACAGCTGTACTGCTCATAAGAAGGTGTGGTAAAATGGCAATATTGAAAATCTGGAGTGCAAATATTAAAATTAAGAACTTCTGGCCAGTGCGTAGAAACTCTTGCATAGCATGCAGTGAATCAGTCATTTTAATTTTTCACCAAATTTGCAAGATAGGCTTTTTGAGAGCCCACCTTTTGAACATTGGCACTGTCGTTTCGTTAATCGGTCCTGAAAGGTGATTTCGTGCAGTGACCGTGAATCACCCTTCGGGCCCGATTAACACCATGACAGTGACAGAATTCATGAGGAGGGTTCCCAAAAACCCCATGTTGAAAATTTGGTGCCAAAATTCCAAAAAATGCCTGAGATATGCATCAAAGTTGAAAAAACCCTATTTATTACATTATACAGCTTACCGGCATTTCTTCAGTTCGCGGTCGGCTTTGAAGAGTGCAGACGTGTTCCCGGTCCACCGAAGATCATCGCGTCGGACTCCGGAGGTAAATATGGGGTGAGGGGTGTGGGAGGCAGGGTGCACAGTGGGTGGGTGCGGGTGGGGCAGAGACTGCGAGGGAACGCTATTTACAGGGGTTTTTTTGTTTTTTTATCAAGACAACACGGGACATTTGCCACGCTGGGGTGGGCTCCGGCATGGCAGCTGGAAAGGCTGTTTGGGGGCTGGAGCCAATGGGAGATTGGGCACCCCATCGGCCACAACAAGCTTTGCCACGCTGGGTGGGCTCCCAGCGTGGCACCTTGAAGCTTTTGGGAGGGGAGCATGAGTCATGGGATTGCCACTCGTCGGCAATAATATCTTTGCCACGCTGGGGTGGGCTCCAGCGTAAGGCACCGTACTTTTGTTTGGGGTGAAGCTGACGGGATTGTGCACCCCATCGCTTTACAGTGTGTGTGTGGCGGGAGAGCGCATGAGCACGCTGCGTGCAAGCGTGTGTGTTGGGAGGGGGAGCGGTGCTCTCCCTTTCAGCTGTACGGCACTGCATTTTGGATCACTGCACTATGTTTCTTGCACATGCATGCAAGAAAACATAAAAATGAGCAGAGTGGATGGCCCAAGCAGTTCTTATTTGCCATCCAATGCTGTGTTTCACTACTAGGTGGCAGTGCTTTGCACAGACCTTTTTTTTGTGATGCACAACACTACTTGCTGTTGCTGTGGAACAGGGGTGGAAGAGAAAGTGCCGTAGGCCTAAAGGAGTCTGCAGCGAAAGCAGCACAATGAAAAATGGCAGACTGGATGGTCCAAGCTGACCATATCTGCTGTTAGTTTCTGTGTTTCTGTATATTACTTTGCGCCATCTGTTTTTTTTTTTATTTTATTTTTAAAAGATCTAACCCATTCTTATCTGCACTTTCACCAGTATCTGTACTCTCTGTACTTGTGCAGACCTCATCCCCTCCCTCAGACTTCCTGGTAATCGAACCGGGAACTTCTTAGTGCCAAAGACAGCAGCTCTAACCATTCAGCTAAAGGAAAATTCTCTTTAGTTGGAAGGTAAGAATGATCTATTATTTTATACTTGCTATCCCACAGACCACCAGTAGATAGCAATACTGCATTTGAATGTTATGCACAGTGTTCACTACTAGGTGACCCCACTTTGCACAGGCTGCCTTTTCTTATAAACAGCAACTATCTCAATGTCTTGCATCGCTAGTCAAAATTTTAATTTTAAACATATTTTCTTCTGCATTAGGTATTCTAAGAGCACTGCACGAGCTCTACCAGAGAGATGGCAGGAACATTGGTCACGTGTGGTTGAGCAGTGAAACAGATCATTTCCATGCCTCACTGGGAGACAAAGGTTGGGGCTGTGGTTATAGGAACTTTCAGATGCTTCTGTCTTCACTTTTACAGCTGGATCTGTACAAAGACGGTTTGAAAGGTACAACTTCTCTGATTATTAAGACATACACAGAAGGTTAAAATGAGACATCCACCTTTACGATCATTTGAGAAATGGTGTTCAAAATGTGCTGTAGTTTGAAGTCTGGTGGTCTGAGATGACAGATTTGTTCTAGTACTGGATTATATAGCTGACCCATGGCTGTCAGGCACAGTTTGGCCCTTTGCCTTGGGAGTGGGTCAGTCAATGTTCTTAAAAGAAAGGTCCCCTCAGCCTTTTATTTTCCCGTTTACCTGTGTAGGCTGCAGGCACGAACAGTGATTTCTATATTGTACCCTCCTAATTTCATCAGGATTTTTAAATGTAAATGAAGTTACTTAAGTCTGGTGTGAAAACCTGCTTGACTACATTGCAAAGGCCATGACCCTACTCATGTATGGCATCCTGGGGTTTAGTAATGCCATTGAGATAAAGCCAGCAGTAGTTTCACTGTATCTGATAGTTTTGTTGATGTCTTTTGCAGTTCTGTGTTTTAGGGACGTGGATATGGTGCCCTATCCACACTTCTGGCAGTACTTCCTTCCCCTTTAAATCTAGCCAGAAGGTCTGCAAGCCAAGCTCCTCCCACCCACCTGGGTGGTATCTTCCTCGGTACCGCCCTGTGATGTCAGATCTTTCTTTCCACTGGAAGCATCGGATCTCCTCCTTCGCAGCTCCTGTGTGTGGCGTCGGCCCAATCTTAGGTCTTCGAGCCTTTGGTGTCAATGGTTGCTTCAAGCAAATTAAAACCTTTTTCCCTCTTATGGAGTGTGATGACCACAGAACGGTCCATGTTTCAAGCGATGTGCCACTTGTTCCCAGAAGATGTCATGCATTAATCCTCATGCCTCGTGCGTTTATTGCCGCGGGGCCCAGCACGATCCGCAGGCTTATGGCCTGTACTGGTCCCTTCAGCCCTCCACGTTGGAGTACCATTATGCTCATCTTCCCTTAGGCTGCCCGGACAAATGGGACTCTCTCGTTTGGTCCAAGGACACACCCGTAAGGCAGTTTCCATGGCAGCAGGGTCGGCGGTGCAGCTTGCTGCCTTCAAGAAGGCTGTAGCCCATGCTGCAGTGGGCGTAACTTCAGCCTCCATGCTACTGCCGGTGGGCTTGGGCACTTCCTTTACCAGAGCATTCTGGGATTTATGTCATTAACTGCCTACTCTCAAGGAGGCCCTTCCCAAGGGCCAAAGTCTTCATGGGCTTCCAAGCCTGTCACAGGCCATGGGATTGGGAGCGAGCTCGCTCTTCCCGTTCCTGCAGTTCTGCATCTGGCTTGATTGCTGTCGAGCCATCGGCATTGGCAGATGCTTCTGTGGTCCTGGTCCTGGCCTCTCGGTATCCCGGTTGGGCCTGCCATTTGAGACATGGGTTGACCAGGGTCAACCAACCTGTCAAGACACTTCTCAACTTGGTTGACATGTTGTCAGAGGACGATGGGGACAACTCACTTTCCTGGACTCTGATTCTTATAGCCCTCTCACAGGAGGAGCTGGATAGACCAGCTGATTCAGCTGTCTCCCCTTGGGAGATGAACCCCCTCGGGGTTCCTCTGGGCCCGGCTCCACTCGACTGCCTGTAGCCTAAGCCCATGTCTCCTCCCCAGTGACTTGACTGTCATTGGTGGGGTCCCAGTTGAGGTCTCGATCGGGCTCTCAGTCGAGATCTATGGACTCTCGGCATTCTCACTCTTGACCATCGACCAAGAAACACCATTGGAGCTCCTCTTGTTCTTCCTTGTCTTTGAACAAGGATAGGATGTGCCGTAAATTGCAGCAACATTACGAGGATCTTGGTTAGCAACAGTGGATCCTTTGCATTGGCCGAGCCCCACCTTAGCCCCCAATGCTTCCCTGGTTGCCCTTCCTCTAGTCCTTCCTGGTTGAGCCAACATCAGCTTCTCCACCTGTTCAGGTGAAGTCCCTGTCTCCACAGCCCTTGCTTGGGGCCCCATCCAAGGCTGCTCGCCCTGCTTCAAGACTCCCCGGCAGGCTGTCGGTGCAGATCAATCCACTCGGATGAGCCGCGGGTTGTCCATGGAGAGCCTGGGTCGAGGGCGGTGTTTGAGGAGTCCTCGGACTCAGAGGACTTCTCGAGGAACTCACCACGGAACATGGACCGGGTTCCTTTGGGACAGTGCTTCGCTTGATCTCAGAGCTGATGGGGGATCCTGTTGGAGCCAGTCCAGAAGTGGGCCAAGTACCCCTTGACCAAGATCCTGGACAGGGCTGAGTCCCTGGGAGTTGCCTTCTTGGTGGCAGAAGTCATTCTTGGTCCACCCCATGAGCTGTGGCAGCATGCATCCTCCTGTCTGGTGCCATTGGTACATCTGTTCCGTAAATATGTGGTACTTACTGTGTATTTGCCTGGATTCACCGATCACCCTTCGGCCCAAGGTCTGGTAGCAGACTTGATATTCCGGCATATAGACGACATCGGGGATGTCAAGAAGGAGCCTTAAGAAATGGGACCATGTGGCAAAGAAAGTCTACGCCACTTCTTCCTTGGGCCTTCGGCAGGCCAGTTCAGCCGACATGATGACCAACTTCTTCCATGTGTTAATGGGTTTCCTGGACCAGGTTATTTATTTTATTTATTTATTCATTGACCAGTTTAGTGCACTGATCCAAGGGCCATTTTCAGACATGACCGGGCCACAGAGGTGGCACAAGAATAAAGTGGTACAGTACATCAGGGAACACATACATCAAAGTCAATGCAATACACTGGGTAAAAGGAAAAATAACAGGGGATTTTATACAGGTGCATGTAAAACAAGTTCAATTGGAAGTTTCATATTTTGGCATAGACTTAGAATGCATACAGTAGCTAGGGGAAAGGCAGCATCTCAAGTTACCAAGGGGGGCAAGCACAGGTAGTAGTGGCCAGTAGGTGTGTCCGGAGGAGACAGCAGAAGTGCTGTGGGGAGTCAGGGGCTCTCAGGGAGGGTGGCAGGCTGTTCCAAAAGTGAGGGGCAGCAGAATAGAAAGCCCTCTGACACATGCAGGTGGATACTTACGGGCATTCCAGCACCAGACAAACAGCATGGCAGAGGCCCCGGCTGAAGTAGAGGGGAGAGAGGGGATGTCATTGGGTTGCAGATCACCGTGCCTGTGGTGCAAGCCAGGAGGTAGCTTCGTCTGGCTTCAGGAGGGAGCCATCCTAGTGACTGATAAAGGGTGCAGTGGTGGGAGGAGTAAGGAGTCCGAAGGGCAAAGCAGCAGATGTTGTTGTAAGTGGTGTTTAGTCTTGCTAAATCGGTGCCGGAGGTTTTCTGAGTAAATGAGGGAGCCATAATCCGTAAGAGGGAGGAGGCTCTGAGCAATAGCTAGGTGGGCTTCAGGAGTGAGGTAATTGATTAGTCGGTAACTGATCCCCAGTTTTTGATTCAGGTGACGTATTAAAATTTCAGTATGGACAGAGAAGGAGAGGGTGCGGTCGAGGGTGATGCCCAGGTATTTTAAGGAGCTGACCTTCTCAAGGGTGAGCCTTCGTGGGGGGAAAAGATGTTGAGTGTGTTATTGGCTAGGGCTAGTTTGGTGAGTTTGGGCTTGGAGCTAGACAGCATTGCCTTGGTCTTCTTGGCGTTAACCAGCAGTGTATTTGTGGTGAACCACTTGCAAGCATTACAGTAACTGGTGGTGAGTGTAGAGGAGAGGTTGGTCAAAGACAAGTCACTATGGTAGAGGGTTAAATCATCTGCGTATCGTAGGGAGTGGCAGGAAACGCAGTTCATCAGGAGTGCGTTCACATAGAGGGAAAGAGAATGGGCCCCCCAGGATAGAACCCTGGGGGACACCAGTGGAGACCGGCAAGGTAATAGAGGTAGTGCCCCCCGGAACAGACCATTTGGTTGCGGCCAGTGAGGTAGTCTCTGAACCAAGCAGTGGCAGCAGGGGATAAGCCCAGGTCCCCAAGTTTGTCTGGGAGTATATTGTGGTTCACCATGTCAGACACTTTGGAGAGGTCCACAGAGACGACTCCTGTAAGCCTGCCAGTATCCACGTTTTGGAGGACGTCAGAAAAGTTGGCCAGGGCCATAGATGTGCTATGTCCTTTTCGAAAACCGTGCTGCTGAGGGCTGAGGAGGTTATATTCCGTAACATAGTCAGTGATTTGGCTGTGTACAATCTTCTCCGGCAGTTTGCTTAGATGGGAGAGGATGGATATGGGGCAGTAATTGTCCATATTGCTAGGATTCCTGTTTTAAAGATCATGACGACCCTAGCTTGTTTCCAAACAGAAGGCAGTAGTGAGGGAGAGGTTGTAAACCGAAGTAAGGGGTTTGGCAAAGGCATGAGCCACCATTTTGTGGAAGGCGGGGGAGAGACCATCACTTTCAGAGCTCCCCCAATTGGGGAGGCTCAGGAGGAGTTTGAGTGTTTTGCAGGGGGAGATGGACTGGAAGTAGGCAGGAGTTATGCTGTGGTTCATGGTGAGAGGGTCAGGGAGATGAGGGCTGGGGTTGTGCGGGGGGGAGCTTGGCAAGGTATTCATCAAGGTTTGTGAATTTGGCATTGAGTGTTTTTGCAGCTTCAGCTGCGTCTTTCAGGGGACCATTTGGGGTGTTGTGATGGAGGGTGGTCTGCTTGGCCCCTGGGGCAAGCAGGAAGCACATGGCAGACCAGAAGCGCCCTAGATTTCTAAGGCTTTGGCATTGCAGGTTGCGGAAGTAAGCAGCCTTTCAGGAGCTGACATTTCATTTGCAAAGGTTTCGTAAGAATTGACTTGCAGCTAATGGACAAGATGGTCCAGGACCAGGGACACTCAGTGGCCAAGCAACAGCTCCGGAAGGCCTTGGACATCGTCGATTCCTGTGCCACATCTATGGCCTCTGCGGTCGTCATGTAGCGCCGGGCATGGTTAAGGATCTCAACCTTTACAGCAGATACCCAACACAAGTTGGCGGCCATCCCCTTCATGGGTATGGACCTGTTTGGTCCAGGTGTGGCTGGTCACCTCACCCGCATTGAGAAGTCCAGTGCCACCCTAGACTCCATTATGTCTTTGCAGAAGGACCCAGAGGGTCAGAAGCAAAGGAAAAAGTTCTTTCAGTTTCAGCCCTACCCAGTGCCTCCATTCAGACTGCCTCAGCAACAAGTGGGTCAGCCCCAGGCCTGGTGGATCAAACCTAAGCCAACTGCTTCTGACTCCCAAGAAATACGGCAAGCGGGGCCTCCCTCAGCAGCCAACTCTGGAGGCTCCGCCAAGCCTACCCAGTGATGGGTCAGGGGATATCACTTTCCTGCCCTGTCCCAACCTTGGTATCTGGGGGGTCGGCTCCACCATTTTGCACATGCCTGGTCCGTCATTACGTCGGACAAATGGGTGCTCAAAGTGGTGGATCGTGGTCTGCCTCTAAACTTCGAGGCTTTCCCACCCAGTCAAGCCTATGCCCCATGAGAAGATGTTGTATCCCTGGACAGGGAGGACATCGCCCAGCTCCTTCAGAACTGTGCTGTGACCCGTGTCCCAGATTCCATGGCCTGTCCAAGGTTTGTATCCAGAAATATCTTGGTTCAAAAACAGACAGGGGGTTGGTGCCCCCTACTGGGTCTCCACGATCTCAACCACTACTTGAGGAAGCGCAGGATCTTCATTGAGGATATCTCTTGCAACAGGACATACCTATAAAACTACAACCACCAGGCACTAGGACCACATGGAAACTTTAACTAGCAATCTACAAGGTGGGACCAAAGCCACCAACGTCATATGCAGACGATCTCTCTCCCATATAATCGTGGGTGACTCAACACCCTCTTCAGTTCTTTTCCTGTCATCAACCATAGCACACTGGCAGCTTCAGTCAACCACCAAATCTTTGATCTTCGATTTTTCTTCTTTTTCTCCCCCTAGTTCATGCATCACTTTATTTAAAAAGTGACTTCCTTGTTTTTTTATGCACCTTAGAATCCTTCCTGCTTGAACAGAAGATCACCCACATGGATGAGGAGCTACAGGCAAGGAGCTCCTCTGCTTTCCCGGCCCCATCCTTGGGCTCTCCTTCTTCCAAAGCCCGGGACAAGTAGGGTGGAGCACTAACACCTGGACAAGAACCAGGCAAAGGAGAGGTCCTCCCTGGCTCGTTCATAGTCACTTCTCTGAGAGCCGGCCACAGCTGGGCTGTCCTCCACTTTGATGGTGTCTCCCGTGCCCACCATGCCCTCTTCTTCACAGAGCTCGCTGTGGCAGTGCCCCCTGCTGATCTTATCCTGGTGGGCGTTGGCTCTTCGGCGTCAGGCCCCACCTCGAGCCTGCCAACCATCCAGCCCCTGCTCTTCAGGCTCCTGTTCTCCTCAGGCCACCAGACAGAGAGCTCTGCCGGTCCGCCTCAGCCAGAGTCTGTACAGCGTCCTCAGGGTCCCGCCAAATCCCCCAGCGCCACCCTCTGCCTTTTCCTCGGCCTAAACCTTGAGCTTGGGGTCCCAGTCTCCACCAACATCACCCCAGGTTGCTATTTCATCATCAGTCCCTTCCCCGACATCTACCTAGGCCATAGGGCCATCGCTACGGCCTCGGCCCATTCTGTCACCCTTCCCAGCCCTACCGCCAGTGCCGGCCCCTCAGCCAGCGCCACACAGTGTTCCAACACCAATCTCGATAGACTTCCAGGCAGTGCGCTACTCCTCTTGGGACTTTGTGCATTGCCTTGTCCCTAATCAGGGGCTGGCACCACAGGAGCCTGCCAATCCTTCCCCCGCGCTATCACATTCCACGGCGTCACGTCCCGTTAGCCCTTGTTCCTCAGTCCCATTAGGACCTCTTTCTGAGCCTGACAAGGACAAGTACCACCCTCTCCTTCTTCCTCACAATGATGACATTGAGGGGCCACAGGCCCCTCCCACTGCACCTCTAGGATTTCCACAGGATAAGGAATTCCGAGTATACTCCACGGTGCCCCCCACGTAAGACCCCTCCTTCATTTTGGAAATGCAGCAGTTACAAACTGCCATGAGGCGGAAGAACAGAATCTTGCTAGGAGGTGTCTAACACATTACCTGGATCTGCCGGACTCTCCCCCTCTCATCAGCCTTCGTCTGAGGGAGCCATTCGAGGATGCCACCATGGCCACGTGATACAGACCCATCTTCGTTCCTGCCATGCCCAGAAAGGCAGACAAGTTATACCAGGCCCACGCGGGCAGCCATTCTTTCTCACCCTGTAAATTCCTCAGTGTGCTTGACTATAGCAGTTAGCCAGCAGGGTTCAGCTGGCCCCAGAGGAGGAGTTTATGTAAATGAGAAAACTAAACTACCAATCATATTGTAGTAAGAGATTCTAGGGACGTGGATGTGTTGCTCAGACCACACTATCTGGCAGGTTCCTTGCCGTTTTAAATCTTGCCGGAAAGTCTTCAA
Organism: Neoceratodus forsteri; assembly: GCA_016271365.2. NCBI lineage: Eukaryota > Metazoa > Chordata > Ceratodontiformes > Ceratodontidae > Neoceratodus > Neoceratodus forsteri. Next base: position 828,036,971 of record CM057449.1, read on the forward strand.
GCTGACTCCTCCCACCCACCCGGGTGGTAAAACCCTCGGCTCCGCCCCATGACGCCAGATTTTCCTTACCGCTTGGAAGCTCAGGTTCCCTCCTTAGCGCTCTGCGTTTGTAGGCCTGGATCCTAATCCTTCGGATTTTCAAAATAATTTAAAAGTTTACGAGACTTAAGTCTTCATCTTCCCTCGTGGCTGCGATGGATACTAAATCTACTCCCGGCTTCCGTCAGTGCCCTTGCGGGCAGAAGATGTCTCGGACCGCCCCTCACGCCACGTGCATTTACTGCCTGGGACTTGCTCATGATCCGCAGGCCTGCGATCTATGCAAGTCCTTCGCACCTTCGGTTCTAGAGGACTGCGCTGCCCGACTTCAGCTGGGGTGCCCCGAGAAACGGTTTCCGCCGGTGAAGTCGAAGGAGGCCTGCCACGTGTGTCCCGGCTGTGGGCTCCGCGGAACAGCTGGAGCAGTTGATCGTCCTCGAGGATGAAGTGGCCCAGGCCATGTCTTTTTCTTCCTCGGCATTTATCCCACTATCCTTGGGCTTCTCCTACACTGCTTCTTTTAAGGAGCTTTGTCAGTCCCTCTCCACCAAGGGAGAAAGGGCCCTTGGGGACTCACACGAGTAGGTCGAAGAAAAAGGAACTGAAAGGTAAGTCCCACCGTCGACGTTCGTGGGAGCAGGGGAGATCTCATTCCCCAGACCGTCAGCTTTCGACTGCAGTCGAGGTTGCGGCTAAGGCCGCTGGCTTCACAGTGTCCCTGTCAGGTCAGCCAGCCAAGACACCCATCAATGCGGTCGAGATTTTTCTCGACCCGTGGACGGGGTGTTGACTGGAGAAGCCAACGGCCCTTCTTCACCATTTCCTCCAGTGGTTACCGAGGTCTTGACTGTGCCTCCTGTGCCAAAGTCCCTGGTTAAGGGATGAGCGGGTTTCCCTCGGCCCCTCTTCGACCCACCATCGGTGACCCTGAAGGTCTTGGTTTCGGTCCTCCTCTGTGTCGGGTAGGTCCCGCCGACATCAGCAGTCTCGGTTCCGGCATTGCCGCCTGTCCTCACCGTCCTCTTCAGAGGATAGGCTCCGGCGCAAGTTGCGTCGGCACTATGAGGACATGATGTGGCAGCAACTCTTGCTAGCCGGTAATAAGTCGACTCTATCGCCTTCACCGGCCATTAAGTGGCTGTCACCCGAACAACCAAAGCAACCCCTCGCTATCGTCAAGGAGCTGACTCCGGCACCAATTGCTCGGCCGAAACTGGCTGCTCCACCCATTGTGGTGGAACCACTGCCTCCGCAACCTAAGACTGGGGCCCCGACCAAGGATTCTCGGTCGGGTCAGGGCTTGCCCCACAGGTTGTCGGTCACCCTCACCCCTGATCGGCCTCGGCAAGTGGAGGGTGGCTCAGGCATTCACCAGCTGTTCGCAGACTCCTCGGAGTCCGACAACTCCTCCTTGTATTCCAGGCCCCTTGACCTGGAATCTTCCGGGGGTCAGTCAGTGGACGAGAGCCCATCCTCATTCCTGGGAATTCTTCAGCTCATCTCAGAGTCCACTGGGATGCAGCTCGAACCCGTACAAAAATGGGCCAGATATCCCCTCATGGAGATTCTGGACCGAGCGGATTCCCCCACGGAGGCCTTCCCTGTGGCTGAGGCCATCATTGGTCCGGCCCTGGAGTTGTGGCAGTAGCCTGCATCCTGTCCTGCGCCTTCGGCCAGGATGGCTCGCAAGTACACAGTCCCCACTGGTTCCCTCTCCGGTTTCTTGGAGCACCCCTCGGCTGATAGCATCTTCCAGCGCTCCGGAAACTCTAGGGACGTGGAAAAGTCCCCCGACAAGGAGTCCAAGAAGCTGGCCTGCTCGGGGTGCAAAGTTTATGCTGCCTCTTCCCTAGGTCTTCGGCTGGCTAGCTCGGCCGTGCTAATGGCACATTTTTCACACACCCTTATTGGTTCCCTGGATGAGGTGCTTCCTCATCTCCCGGCTGACCTTCAAACGACGGTCAAGCAGGTGCGGGATCAGGGAAGGGTGGTGGCCAAACAACAGCTCCAAACTGCTTTGGACATTGGAGACTCTTGTGCCCGGTCAGTAGGAGCTGCACTAGTCATGCGCCGCAGAGGTTGGCTGCGGATCTCCACCTTCACGGCGGATACCCAGCACAAGCTGGCAGACGTTCCCTTCCTGGGCACCGACTTGTTCGGGCTGGGGGTGGAAGGCCATCTCCAGAGGATCGAGAAGTCCAGTGCCACCTTGGACTCGGTCACGTCTGCCCAGAAGGACAAAGGCTGCCAGCAGCAGCGTAAGCCCTTTCGCCCTTCTGCCCCTGCGGCACGTCCGGCCCAGCAGCACCAGCAACAGGGCCAGTAGGCTCACACTTGGTGCCCCAAGGCCAAGTCTGCTACTTCCTCCAGTAGGAAGCCTGGAGGGAAGGGTCCAGGCGGCCCCTCGGCCAGCCCTTCCTCCAAGCCTGCCCAGTGATGGGCTGAGGGGTGTTGCCCCCAACCTCGTCACTCCTTCCCTGGGTCCCCCTGTGGGGGGACGGCACCGCCACTTCCTTTCTGTCTGGTCCGCTATCACCACAGACCGTTGGGTGCTGGATGTGGTCGGCAGGGGTCTGCCTCTGGAATTCGAGCAGATCCCTCCCAATCGAGCCCTCACCCGGGGCTACGGATTCCGCAGCCTCTCTGTCGGCTCGTCGAGCTGACATAGCTCTTCTCCTCCAAAAGGAGGTGATCAGCGAGGTGGCAGATCTTCCTCCAAACCCTGGGTTTGTTTCCAGGTACTTCCTGGTCCCAAAGCGGACGGAGGGCTGGCGCCCCATTCTCGATCTGCACAACCTGAACAAGTTCCTAAGGCCGCGCACCTTCAGGATGGTCACTCTGGCTCAGATCATTCCATCCTTGGAACTAGGCATGTGGTTCTGCTCTCTGGATCTCCAGGACACATTCTTTCACGTCCCAGTCCATCCATCTCATCAGCGATTCCTCTGCTTTAGAGCAGAGGGATCACTTTACGAGTTCCAGGGTCTTCACCAAATGCATAGCAGTGGTGACTGCATTCCTGCGGCGCCGAGGGGTCCAGTGTACCCGTACCTGGACGACTGGCTCATAGCAGCCCCTCCAGGTTGGAGATGGAGCGGTCCAGGGATCTGGCCCTCCAGCTCTGCTCTCAGATTGGCCTCCTGATCAACAAGGCCAAATCGGAACTCTTGCCATTGCAGGTGATTCAGCTCATCGGGGCAGAGCTCGACTCTCTTCAAGCCAGAGCCCGGCTCCCGGAGGACAGGGCCGAGATTCTTTCCTCCTTTGCCCAGTCATTTCTGGTTGGGCAATTGCGCCCTGCCTGGGACTTCCTGCGCCTTCTGGGCCTCATGGCGGCCTGAACCAACGTGGTCCGTTGGGCCCGCTGGCATATGTGCCCCCTGCAATGCAGGCTGGCCCGCCAGTGGTCACAGCACTCCGATCTTTTGGACCAGCCGGTGACCCGTGACCCAGAAGATGTGGGACGGCCTGCAGTGGTGGCTCGTCCCAGCTCATCTGCAGGAGGGTATCCCGTTTGTCCGCCCCCAAGCCGACGGTCACTCTTACGACTGATGCCTCTTTGATGGGTTGGGGTGCTCATCTGGGGGAAATCCGGGCCCACGGCCTCTGGTCCCCTCAGGAGTCTCGATGCCACATCAATCTGCTGGAGCTTCGAGCGGTTCGACTAGCCATCACCGCCTTCACACTGTTTGTACGGGGTCAGATGGTTCAGGTCCAGACGGATAACACCACGACCATGTACTTTCTCAACTGTCAGGGTGGGACGAACTCCTTGCCTATGTGCAAGGAAGTTCTCCGCATTTGGTCTCTCGTGATCAGCCTGGAGGCAGATCTCCTAGCCATCCATGTGGCAGGAGCCTCGAACAGTCTGGCCGATGCCCTCAGCCAGATAGGCGCTGCGTCTCACGAGTGGTCTGTCCTGCCGGAGGTAATGCAAGACCTGTTCTCCCATTGGGGCACCCCTCAGGTGGACCTGTTCACCTCCAGGGAGAACACGAAGCTGAGGCTGTTTCATGCCGGCCCCCCTCAGCAGGGCTCGCTGCAGGGGGATGCCTTCTCAAGGCCGTGGACCCCGTGCCTCTTCTACGCCTTCCCTCCATTTCCCTTGATCCACAAAGTGCATCTCAAGGCAAAGAGGGACAAGGCACAAGTGATTCTGGTAGCCCCAGACTGGCCTCACCAGTTCTGGTACCCAGATCTCCTCAGCCTCAGCTCCAGGCTTCTGAGGCGGCCTCCAGCCCGCCCGGACCTGATCTCAGTCAACAAGGAGAAGGTTCTCCTTCTGGACCTTCAATCCCTGCACCTGATGGCCTGGTTCCTGAATGGCTAGAGTTCCAGGCCTTGGGTCTTTCCGACGAGGTCCTCAACGTCGTCGAGGCGTCCAGTAAGGAGTCGATCAGAAAATACTATGTCTTCAAATGGAAGAGATTCTCCATTTGGTGCCAGGACAAGGGGTTGGACCCCTCTTCCTGTCCATTGGCTAGTATTTTGGACTATCTGTGGTCCCTTTCTCAGCTAGAGCTTAGCTCGACGACCCTTAAGGTGCACCTGGCAGCCATCTCTGCTTACCAGGCGTGGGCCAGCAAGCAGTCGGTGGCACAGGAGAAGGTGGTCGGGCGCTTTTTCAAAGGCCTAGACCACATATCCCCTCCCATGCGAAAACCTCCACCTCCGTGGGATCTACTGCTGGTATTGGCTAAGCTCATGGGCAAGCCATTCGAACAGATGCACAGGTATGACATCTCTCACCTGTCGTGGAAGACCGACTTCTTGGTGGCTGTTACGTCAGCCAGAAGGATGGGAGAGCTTCTGGCGTTTTCCATCGAGCCTCCCTACCTGGTCTTCCACAGGGACAGTGTTGTTCTTCGCCCCAACCCGAAGTGCCTTCCAAAGGTGGTGTCGGAGTTTCACCTTAACCAGGTGTTGACTCTGCCAGTGTTCTACCCCAATCACACCTAGAAGGCCGAATATAGGCTCCATTCCTTGGACCCTAGAAGGGCGCTCGCTTATTATAAGGAGCGGATGGCTGAAGTTCGGGGAGAGGTTCGCCAGCTGTTTTTCACCTACGCTGAAGCCGCACCTGGCAGACCTGCAGCCAAGCGGACGATAAGCAGGTGGGTCACCTCCTGCATAGATCTTTGCTATAGGTTGGCGGGCATGGAGCCTCCCAAAGGGATAAGAGCTCATTCTACCCGCCATACCGCTGCTTCGGTGGCTGCTTCTAGGGATGTCCCTATCCAGGAAATCTATAGGGCTGCTACCTGGAAGTCAGCACACACCTTTATTTCCCGTTACCACTTTGACCTTGAGTCACGCCGGGAAGCCGGTTTTGGAACCTCGGTTCTCCAGTCGTTATTTCCCAAGTAGGGGGTGTGCACCTTGCCTCCCTCCTCCCAGAGAACTGCTAGGAGTCTGCCAGACAGTGTGGATTGAACAACATATTCATGTCCCTAGAAATACAGGTTACTCACCTGTAAAAGGAGTTCTAGGAGTGGTATATGTTGTTCATCCACGCGACCCACCCGACCTCCCCGGCTTCGACGCGCAACCTGGCTTCCAGCGGGTTAGATCTGGCGTCATGGGGTGGAACCGAGGGTTTTACCACCCGGGTGGGTGGGAGGAGCCAGCTTGAGGACTTTCCGGCAAGATTTAAAGCGGCAAGGAACCTGCCAGACAGTGTGGATGAACAACATACACCACTCCTAGAACTCCTATTACTGGTGAGTAACCTGTATTTACTACCTGCCTGTACATCATGCTGTTTGCTAGTCAGATGCTTTTCTCCGCAGCAGTGGACAGTTGGCTCCGATGTCTCTCTCTCTCTCTCGCTCTTCGCTTGAAGAAAGTTCTTTTCAGTTTACAGTGCATTGTTTTTCACTTTTACTGCCTTTAGGTTGATTTTTCTACGTTTTATATGGTTTTAGCGTTTTTTTGGGGCCCCCAGCACTTTTCATTTTGTCCTCACAGGAGTTGCATTGCATTTTCCATATTCTCTGACTGAAAACCTTATTTTCTGAGGTAAAAAGCAAATTTTTTCTCATTTAAACTCATTTTCTACTTTTTTTCCCCAGTTTTAGGGTAAACTTGCCTATTTACAACTTTTCTTTTTGGGACCTGGTTCTGGGAATTGTTTCCATGATTCCACAGCACAAGGGACAGTCAGTTTTACATTTTAACTCCCTCTGGGAAACACTTTTTTCTGTCTTCAGACTTTTAAAATTTGTTTCACTATTTTCTTATTGTGGTCACTGCTGACGACCACAACCTTGCTGTTTTATCTATTGATCCAAGTTTTTATTTCTGCCTTGTATTAAAAAAAAAAGATTTAACAGATCAGAATTATGGCTTCTCAGTCTCCTTCCCTACCTAATAAGTCCATTGAGGAGGGAACTTCTTCCCATCATAGAAATAAAGGTAGGTCCTCTAAGGACTCCAGTGAAAATAAGTCTGATAAAAATATCACTGACCAAGACAAACATAAAAGGCATTCTGAGCAGGTTTCCGATTTAGTAAATGCCAAAAAGAAAAACATGTTGGTGCTCCTCCTGCCAAAAGACAAAGGGAGACACCAGTGACAAATCAAAATATGCCTTCTCCACAGGAGTTGGCAAAGGCTTGGGAAATGTATAAGACTTTCCAGGCTTTGGGCAACCTGTTTGTAGACCCACCTGGACCGACTACCCCTGCCCCACGGAACCCTGACCTGGGTCATGGTCTTTATTATGATGAAAATGAAGAGGAGCAGAAGGATGGGATAGAGCTGGGCGAGTCCCCACACCAGGAGTTTGTCCCCCTCGCCGTTACCGGTTCAGGAGGAATTCACCTCTCACTACGCTGTTGCTCAACTGGATACACTTAACCTGTTTCTTGAATAAGCTCCTGTAGAGAGAAGGCATACTTTTTTGACATCATGGCTTTCCCTCCTTCCAAGAAATTGCCCCTGCCAGTCCACAAGTCCCTCCACAAGGTGACTTTTAAACTGTTACAAAGCCCAATGCCAATCCCAGGAGTGGACAAGAAAATAGACAGTATCAGCTTTACAAGAACAGCACTGACTACCTTTATACACATCCTGATCATGAAGGCGTGGTGCAAGCGGCTGCCTGTGACAAGGCTAAAGTGCCCTTATCATCACAGCTTCCTGACAAAGAGTCCAGAAAATTGGACGCCATGGACAAGAAATCATATACTACAGCCTCCTTGCAGATTTGCCTGGCCACATATATGGCATACTCTACACAGTACCAAAAAGCTCTATGGAACACTGTTCTGGCTAGAAGCCAAAAGCTCACTGACAATGTTGCTCAGGATTTGTCCGAAATGGTACGGACTGCCCTGGATGCCACCAAGTATCAATTTCACATGGCTGTGGATACAACAGATACTGCCTCCAAGGCAATGGCCCAAACTATCTTTCTTAGGAGATTCATTTGGCTATGGACCACTAACCTTTCCCAGAGTACCCAGAATAAGAAGAAGAATAATCAGCATTTATATAGCGCTTCTCATACACAGTGTATCCCAAAGCGCTTTACATGCAATGCTAAACTGATAGTGAAGTGACTGAATGTGTAGTGGCAGCCATATCGCACATTAATACCCACACACAGCCAGGACAATTGCATGAACCGGTATTATGAAAAGGGGAATGTTGGCCAGGACACCGGGAATTTCCCCTACTCTTTGTGAAGAATGCCCTGGGTTCTTTTACTTCCACCAGGACAGCACCATGATGGGTAGAAGGGACCTCGGTTTAACGTCTCATCCGCAGGACGGCACACCCCAGCAGTATAGCACCCCCCATTACTGCACTTGGGTGCCAGCATTTTAGGTACAAGTCCAGTCCCGGTGTGGTGTGAGAACCCACAACCTTCTGGTCCAGAGGTGGATGTGCTACCAACTGGGCCACGCTGACAATAAGGCCATGGAATTTCCCTATGAGAACAGCTCCCTTTTCGGGGATAAAACTGATGCCTATATGAAAAAGGTGGATGGATACAAAACCACCTACAAGAGCAATGCAGCTAAGGAAAAACCCTCCACTTCTTGCAAGCCCCAGGAAATGTGAGCTAGAGGCAGGGGTTACTACCCCAGATTTTTCTTGCCAATGCCAATGGACTGCTCTCAAATGAGAGGTTTCTTTAGGGGAAGGGACTGAGAACTCAGAAGTGAGTTGCCCCTGCCCATTCAACAAAAACCCAGTCCAAGTAAAATCCCTGACGGGATTGCCCAGGTTGCCTCCCCTCTCCCAGTAAGAGGAAGGCTTACCCATTACCTCCACAGTTGGCAAATGATTACCACGGACCAGTGGGTACTGGAGGTAGTGGGCCAAGCTCTTGCCCTGCAGTTCAAAAAATGTCCCACTCAATAGGGACACAAGTGTCAAACCCCTCACTCTAACAGAAAAGATTATGCTGGAGTTAGAGGTAAAGTCCCTCCTGTCACAAAATGTAGTAGAAAAAGTGCCCCCGTCTCAATGGGAAAAGGGTCTCTACTCCAGGTATTTTCTTACCCTAAAGAAAACCGGGGACTGGCAACCTATTTTGGACCTCAGATACTTAAACAAGTATCTGCACAAACCAAAGTTCAAAATGGTCACCCTGTCAGTGGTCATTCCTTCCTTGCAACAGGGAGACTGGCTAGCCTCCATAAACCTCTGGGATGCCTATTTTCACATTCCAATAAGCCCTTCTCACCAAAAGTACCTCAGATTCAGACTGCCTTCTGGTCACTACCAATTTACAGTCCTGCCTTTCCACAGCGCCCAGGGTTTTCACAAAGTGCCTGGCTGCAGTGGCAGATTACCTCAGGAGACAGCAAGTCTCAGTATTCCTTTACCTGGACAACTGGCTCATAGTAGGCAAGTCTCCTCAACTGCTCAAAGACTCCCTAAAGCTCACTCAACTCACTCTTGAGTCTCTGGTGTTCCTGATCAACTTGCAGAAGTCTCAGTTGGAACCAGTTAATGTACTGAAGTTAATTGGAGCAGAACTGGACACCTGACAGGGAAATGCTCTGCTTCCATTGGACAGGATTCAGAATCTCCAGCCCCTGGCAGAGTCGTTTGTGCTAAGCCAGCCAGAGCCAGCCAGGCACTTCATCAGGTTACTGGGTCACATGGCCTCTGCCACAGCAGTGGCTTGAGGTCCCAGGTTCTAAATGAGGGGCATCCAATACCACCTCAAAACTGATTCCAGTCACAAAGATGCTTCTGCAAGCTCTGGACTGGTGGAAAGATAGGCTAAATCTCAGGGAAGGGGTTCCCTTCCAACAGAGGGAGCCCTCAAAGAGTCTCACAACAGATGCCTCCCTACTAGGTTGGGGGCCTACCTGGAGGATCAGTCTGTAAGCCGAGTTTGATCCTCCAGGGAATCCAGCTGCCTTATAAATCTTCCCGAGCTAAGGGCCTTGTACCTGGCATTAAAAGCCTTTGCTCCTCAACTCAAGGGTCATTTTGTCCAAATAAGGACAGACAATACCACTACCATGTTTTACATCAACAAGCAAGGGGGCACAAAATCCTTGAAACTCTGCACAGACGTGATGAGCATTTGGCGGCTAGCTTACTCTCTGTACATGCAGCTAACCGCCATTCACCTGCCAGGTTAGGACAATGTCCTTGCAGACTGTCTGAGCTGTATCAGTCAGGGCCACCACGAATGGACCCTGAACAGCCAGGTACTAGCTACAGTGTTCAGGAGATGGGGCACTCCAGAAATAGACTTGTTCGCCTCAGAGCTCAATCATCAGCTCCCCCTATACTGTTGCAGGCCCCTGGCACTGGGCACAGTGCCAGTGGATGCCCTAAACCTCGACTGGTCAGGGAGGTTCCTATACGCTTTCCCCCCCCCATTTCCCCTGATTCTCAGAATACTCCTCAAACTCAGGAACCAGTCTGCAACAGTGATCGTAATAGCACCAGACTGGGCGAGACAACTTTGGTACCCCCAGCTTCTCCACCTGTCACTCCATTGACATACTCATCTGCCTCCCAGTCACAGTCTCCTGCCCCTGCCCTAGAAGGCAGTCCCATACCCCAACGTCCAGTCAGTTCACTTCAAAGCCTGATTCTTAAGGAGCTAGAGTTCCCCGACTCTCAGTATTCAGAGCAGGTCCTGAAAATCCTCAGACTGGCTAAAAAGCCTAACACCAAAATGACTTGTGCCTCCAAATGGAAGAGATTTTCTTTCTGGTGCAAAGATGAACAAACTGATCACATGCAGTCAAGCCTGTCCTCTGCTCTGGATTAGTTGGTGCACCTGCAAGCCTTGGGCCTGAGAGCCTCTTCTCTGAAGGTTCACCTGACAGCAGTTTCAGTTTATCTTTCGGTGGGCCAAGAGAAATCAGTTATTTCACACCCCATTTTTAACCCTTAGGCTGCCGTCGACAAGATATCTTGTCCTAAAAACCTATGCGTTCTAAATCTTCCGGCAGCCTAAGGATTAAGACATTTTTTAAAGGTCTGCTGCACTTCCAGCCCCCACCGAGGGAACCTGTCCCCTCCTGGGAACTGAACCTGTGTATAGCCATGTTAATGGATGCCCCATTTGAACCTATGGCTATAGCAGACTTAAAGTATGTTACCTGGAAAATAGTATTCCTTGTAGCTATTACTTCTGTCAGGAGAATTTCAGAGACAAAGTGGTTCTCAGAACCAGTAGGAAGTTCCTTCCCAAAGTAGTGTCGGAGTTCACCTCAACTGGTCTATCTCCTTACCTGTCTTCTTCACAGACATATCTACTCCAGTGGGTGCAGGCTTCATACTCTGGATGTTAAGAGGGTACTGATCTACTATCTGGAGCTCACTGTGGTGAGGTAGGAAAGGGTAAACCAGCTTCTAAGAGAACTGTCTCTCATGGGATAGTTTCCTATATTCCATTTAGTTACAAGAAAGCTGGCAAGCAGCCTCCTCAAGGCCTGAGGGCCCACTCTACCAGGGACACTGCAGCTTCAGTGGCTGCACAAAGGGACATACATTCCTTTGCTAGACATCTGCAAAGCAGCTCTTTGGAAAACTGTACACACTTTCACAAAGCACTACTGCTTAGCTGTATAGTCCAGATCGGATGCCAAACTTGGCACTGTAGTCCTGCAGAACCTGTTTCTGAAGTAGGTTCTGTTCCCGCCTCCCATCTGCACTGCTTTGTAATCTGCTAAAGTCAAGCATACTGAGGAATTTCCGGGGTGAGAAGAAAAATTTACTCACCGTAGTAATCTTGTTTCTTCAAGGGGATCACTCAATATGCTTGACCTCTCTCGCCCATCCTTCACTCTCAGATCCTCTTTGTTGGGGTTCTACAGTCCTTGCACTGGCCAAATGTTTTCTTGTAGAACACCTTTTTTTGGTACAAGGCTTCACAGTTCATGCAATGTTTTATTGTTCGCCTTGGACGGTTTGATGTTTTTTCCAGGTTCTCTTTTTTATAGATTTTTTTTTTTACTTGGGCATAGGGTTTAGAGTGGGACCTTCTACCCCCTTTCAGCTTCGAAAAGCATCTGACTAGCAAACAGCACAACCTACAGGCAGTAATCTCTTACTGCAATCTGATAGGTAATCTCTTACTACAATCTGATTGGTAGTTTAGTTTTCTTATTTACATAAGCTCCGGCTGGGTCAGCTGAACCCAGCTGGCTAACTGCTATAGTCAAACATACTGAGGGATCCCCTGGAAGAAGCAAGATTACTACGGTGAGTATTTTTTTTCTTGCAGAGCAACCACAGGCAGATTTCGTTATCATAAATGCTGCCCACAATCGGTCTAAGAAGTCTAAACACCTCATCTCTCTTCTCCCGAACAAGGAGCTGAACCTTATTGGCAAATGGACCTTCGCCTCTGCTATGCTGATTACTAGGGTCCTAACAGGGCCAGCCTTAGCACCAAGCCATCTGTGCCTCAGCACGTTGGGGGCCTGCCTTGACTGCCGCCACAGAAAGTGACAATATTGTTTTATTTGTCTTGATAATATCAAGTTGATATTTATTTATTATTGATTGAAATAACCCTGCTGCCTGCACTGCAGCAGCGCTGTGCACAATACTACAAATATTCACTGTCCGACTCTCTTTGCTGATCAGCTCTGTCCCACTTCCAAGTTCCAGCAAGTCCCCACCTGCCTCTGCCTCCACCTCCACCTCTGTGAATCGCTAGCTAGCAGGGATTTAAAACTTTAATTTAAAATGCACCTGGTTGCCTGGCTCCCTCCCTGAATGATGTCAGTCTTGTCACTTCAATTGTAAGAGATCATGATGACGAGCGATGAGTGGTGATTGAACTGGTGATCTGTAATAATAGGAATGTAACGCCAACAGAACAGAAGATCTGCTAAGCTGTAACTAGACAGAGACAAAGGTTATTATCAGAGCAGTGCCAGCGTCACGATTAAATTCTTGAGTGTTTCAGTCACTGAATTGAATCGTTATCGACGATAATTAGAAGAGCACAGACACACACAAAGTAAGTGCTTGTGCCTGCTCCATCTGGCATTCGGAGCAACTTTTTTTTTTTTTTTGCACCAGACAAGAACAAAGGAACTGACAATAGCCGAGATCTGATGAACTTATCCTCATGATTCAGACCGCTCTTCACCCAGAATCACTGCAAATGACTTGGTACTTAATACTGAGTGGTCTTTTAACAAAGTTTTTCATTTGAAGTGAAGTGATGAGCTTAACTTCAAATGGAAACTTTGTTAGACAAACCACTCAGTAAGTACTAAGTTATTTGCGGCAATCCCGGGCGACGAGCAGTCTGATTCATTCACAAGTGACGCACACATCTTCAGCTCTCCTCCAGATTCCACAGGCTCTATTATATTTCACTCCTCACACCTCAGAAAAAGTTTAAATAATTTAACTTGTAACCAAGTTGGATTAGCTGAGGTGTGAGTGAGTGTTTTTGTCCTCCTGTAATGTCCTGGGTCTGACTGAGAGGGCCTTGTAGGCAGGAGGTTATTATAGTCAGTACCATTGCCAACTCACAGAAATAAATTATTAAGTTAAGAAAATAATAACACATATCCAGACCAGCAGAAACTGTACCTGTGTTGTCTTGTCCTTACTCCTTTGATTGCCCCATATTGTGTAGTGACCTCTGTCTGCCTGGCCTGCTCATCATGTGAACTAATAATGCAAGCAACTTAGTTTTAATATGAAAGGGGCCACTGCCTAAAAGGGAATATAATATACCAGCAAGGAATACAGGAATGTCAGACAGGGCCATGATGCAACTGGAGGAATGTAATGTGCACTGCCACTGGGTACAGTATATATTTTTTTTCCTGCTGGTATATTATATTCCATTTTAAGCAGTGGCCCCTTTCATATTAAAACTAAGTTGCTTGCAATATTAGTTTACATGATGAGCAGGCCAGGCAGACAGAGAGGTCAGAGGCCACTTTTTTTGTTTTCTTGCTGCTGGCATATATTCCATTTTAGACAGTGGCCCTTTTCATAGTAAAACTAAGCTGAATTATATTGCACAAGATGAGGCAGATGCAGACTGACAGAGACTACACACACTACACAGTATGGGACAGAGAAAGGAGTAAGGACAGGCTGTAATGTCAACATGTCTCTGGGCACTAGCTCTGATATTTTTAACTTAAGAGAGAACAAAAGTAATACAGTGCCCAGTGGCACTGTACACCCACACTGTATTCCTCCAGTGCATGCCCCTGTCTGACATACATTCCTGTAAATCAGATATCAGACAGGGGCATGCCACTGGAGGAATACAATGTGCACTGCCACTGGGCACCATATTACTTTAATATCACTCTCTTACAGTTACAAATATCATCTGAGCTAGTGCCCAGTGACATGACATTACAGCCTATCCTTACTCTGTCCCATACTGTGTAGTAACCTATGTGTCTGCCTGCGTCTCCCTCATCATGTGCAACAATAATAATTCAACTTTTTATTATTTATTCATTTGTTAACCAGTTAGGCCCTTTTTCATATGCAACTTGCATTACTATGAGAAGGGCCAGTGTCAGTAAAACGGAATATATACCAGCAAAAAAAAGTCACACAGTGCCCAGTGGCAGTACACATTGTATTTCTTCATCCAGTGGCATGATGGTGCCCCAGGCTGTCTGACATACAGGAATGTCAGACAGGCGTATGCATGATGTCACTGGAGAAATGCAGTCTAAACTGCCACTGGGCACTGTGTCACTTTTTTTCTTGGTGGTATGTATTCCATTTTACACCATGGCCCGTCTTATAGTAAAACTAAGTTGCATTATTATTTTGTATGTGATGAGGTAGAGGCAGGCAGACAGAGAGGTATTACATAGTATGGGAAAGAGAAAAGAGTAAGGAGAGGCTGTAATGTCATGTCACTGGGCACTAGCTTGGTGATATTTATAACTGTAAGACAGTGATATTAAAGTAATATGGTGCCAGTGCACATTGTATTCTTCCAGACTAGTGACATGCCCCTGTGCAACATTACTGCACGTCAGGCAGGGGCATGCCACTGGAGGAATACAATGTGCACTGCCACTGAGCACCGTATTACTTTTTTTTTGTTTATATCACTCTTACAATTACAAATATCATCCGAGCTAGTGCCTTGATATTACAGCCTGTCCTTACTCCTTTTTCTGTCCCATACTGTATAGTAGTGTGTGTAGTCTCTGTCTGCCTGCCTCTGCATCATCATGTGCAATAATAATAATTCAACTTAGTTTTACAATGAAAAGGGCCACTGTCTAAAATAGAATATAAACCAGCAAGAAAAAAAAGTAATACAGTGCCCAGTGGCACTGTGGCAGTGCACATTGTATCCCTCCAGTAGCATGCCCTGTCCAACATTCCTGTAAGTCAGACAGGGGCATGCCACTGGAGGAATGCAGTGTGCATTGCCACTGGCACTGTATTACTTTTTTATTGAAATATAACTCTCTTACAAATATTATCAGAGCTAGTGACGTGACATTACAGCCTGTCCTTACTCTTCCTCTGTCCCATACTGTGTAGTAACCTCTCTGTCTGCCTGCCTGCCTCTGCCTCATCATATGCAATAATAACAATTCAGCTTAGTTTTAATATGAAAAGGGCCACTGCCTAAAACTGGAATATAATACACCAGCAAGAAAAATAAATTTAAACAGTGCCCAGTGGCAGTGCACATTGTATTCCTGCAGTGGCATGCCCCTGTCTGACATTCCTATATGTCAGACAGGGGCATGCCACTGGAGGAATGCAGTGTGTACTGCCACTGGGCACTGTGTCCATTTTTTTTCTTGCTGGTACATATTCCATTTTAGAAAGTGGCCCTTTTCATATTAAAACTAAGCTGAATTGTTATTACTGCATATGATGAGGCAGAGGCAGGCAGACAGAGAGGTTACTACACAGTATGGGACAGAGAAGGAGTAAGGACAGGCTGTAATGTCATATCACTAGGCACTAGCTCTGATGATATTTGTAAGAGAGTGATATTAACTGATTAATCTGTTCACAGGTTCTGTGGAATAGTATATTTCTGTAATTTATTTATTTGAAAATGTGTAACCAGTAAGACACACACTGAGCCAAGGCTTGTTTTCAGGGGCAACCCAGTGGAGAAGGAAAAAAAAAAGTACAGCACACAGTAACAATACTTAGACATGTAAGAAAATAAAGAAACTTTAAAATTAATTAACTCAGACATGAAAAGACAGAATTGTATATTTGAGAAATGGTTATCACACCACCACTATTATGTTTCTGTTCTGTTCACCACATCACTACTGCCTGTAGTGGTGCCGAGAACAGAGTGGTGATACCCATTTCCGAAATATACAAATCTGTCTTTTCAGGTCTGATTTCAGTCCTTAATTTTAATGTTTCTTTTAGATTTGCATGTCTAGGCTAGCAGCAGTGCAACGATATGATACAGAACTGTAGTGCAGGAGAGGTGTAAATGTTGGAAGTGGTGGAGGGGCCAACAGGGAATGGAGTGTTGGGGCCCAACAGAGGGTCGCACAGGGGCCCAGAATTGTTAAGGCCGGCCCTGTATCCTAAATTAAATTGCCCACATGATCAAGTTCCAGAATCAGCTCTGGAGACAGGCCAAAGTGGCGGCCCAGGCCCTTCCTAAGGATCCCCTGAGACAGGAATTGCTTCAGCTCATCCAGTCTGGGGCAGACGGTGGCAAGCACCTGCTATTGTCTGCTTACAACGCCGCTCATGCCTCCACTCATGCTGCCGCTGGTGGCATTTGTCTTTGGAGGCATTCTTGGCTCAGGGTGTCAGGCTTTGCCCTGAATGTACAACAGTCCATCCTGAATGCCCCCTTCAGAGTCTACAAACTCTTTGAAGTGGATGTACAGAACATACTTTCTGACCTGCAGGCCTCAGGCTGGACCCTGCGGTCGGTCCATTCTCTTTACTACACACAGCCAAGAAGTGGCCAGGTGGTGCCCTTTCGTTATACCGCCCATTGACTCAAGCCAGGCACTAAACCCTTAGGCAAACGTGGATCAGCAGCAGCCCTGCCTACTCCTACCTTCACCACTGGGAAGGTCCCCCAGAGGAGGTTGTGTGGCCCTGTCGTGGGTGCTATCTCAGTATGACTCCTTGCTCGACCCACGCTCCGGCACTACAGTAAGTGGTGGTAGGGGGTCGGTTCTCCCTACACCTTGACAGGTGGTGGGAGCTTACCATGGATGCTTGGGTCTTATAGTTCATAGAGCAAGGCCGTAATCTAGAACTTCTGGAGTAGCCTCCAGAGCATCCTCCAGTTCAGTCCAGTTAACCACATTCCAGTGCTCTGGGGGAAAATTGGCACATTACTGCACAAAAGGGCCATGGAACCCGTCACAGAGGCTCAGAGGAACAGGGGATTCTATTCTCTTAATGGTACTCTCGGGGACTACACCTCCACTCTAACCTCACAACCTTGGGTCAGGGGGTGAGATGGGGGGGGAACTCGTAGAAGAAATATAAAGTATAGATGAAAGAAAAAGAGAATGACGAAAAAGAGGAGGATCTTGTTCTTACTTCTAGAAGTGTTATATCTAGGGACTTGGATATGATGCACTAGCCTCACTTCTGACCGTGTCCTTTCCCTTTTAATGCTTGATGGAAAGTCTTCAAGCTGGCTCCTCCCACCCACCTGGGTTGTAACCCCCCTCAGCACTGCCCTGTGATGTCGTATCTTCCTTTCTGCGGGAAGAAGGTTCCCTCCTTATCGCTCTTAGCGCTGAGTAGGCCCTTTGCTTTCACACTTTCGTGACTGTGAATTTATTTGTCTTCAGGTGATTTCCTTCACCTCTCCATGATGGACAACTCAAATCAGCACCGGGATTCAGAAAATGTATGTGTGGGCAGAAGATGTCCCGTACGGACCCGCACACCACGTGTGTCTACTGCCTAGGCCACGAACATGATCCCCAGCCGTGTGACTTTTGTTGCACTTTGCATCCTACAATTTTGGAAGACGGCACGCTCGGCTTCTGCTGGGGCACCCTGATTAATGGGAATTTCCTGTTAAATTGTAAGACGCCCATCGGGCAGTCTTCACAGCTGCAGGGTCCACTGAACAGGTTGCAGTGTTTGAAGAAGCTGTGTCTCGAGCCATGGAGCATGCCTCTTCAGCTTTGGCCTTTATGTCGCTTTCCTTAGGCACCACCTATTCAGGAGTGTTTTGGGATTTGTGCCACTTCCTTCCCACCTTGGGGCAGGGCCCCTCTCTGGGCACTAAATCCAAATCCTCTAAAAAAGAAGTCTCGCCGTCGATTGTAGGATCACAAGCGCTCTCAGCCCTTGGATTCATGCGCTTCTATGGAGGTTTCAACTATGGTCGATCATTCAACCCTGGCCACTGACTCCATGGTTCCCCCATTGGGCCAGTTGGTTGAGACACCCATCGACCGACCTGTCAAGATATTTCTCGAACTGGTTGACCAGTTTTCGCCAGATGAAGCCAATACCTCCCTCTCTAGGACTCCGGTCCTACCCATTACCTCCCAGGGAGGATCGGACCAGCCTGTTGATCTGAGCCCTAACCCTCAGGATCCGATGAACCCAGAGGATCCTCAGCTTTTGCTGGCTCCCTCCAGGACCCACCGTCGGTGGCCCCAATCCTGAAGCCCCAAGTCGAGCAGCCCATGTCGGCACTGGCATTCCTGCTTTTGACATTCAGGCAAGCGGTGTCAATGCTACTGCTCCTCTTCTTCCTCTTCGGACAAGGGGAGACTCCACAGCAAAATGCGTCTACGCTATGTGGAGCTTATGTGGCAACAGCTCATGTTACTCTCAGTATTACTCTCGGTTTTTAAAGTGGAAGCAGGCACTAGGCCCATCGAGACCACTTTCCCCACAAAAGTGGGGGATATCAATTTTAACTACCCAGCAGTAGTCTGTCTAGTTCTAATTTAAACTGGTTACATGATGTTTGCTTAACTATGTACTGTGACAAGGAGTTCCAAAGTACCGCAGCTCTCACGGTAAAATAGTATTTCCGCTTGTTGGTAATTGCCTTTGGTATTTTTATTTGCCTGTTATTACATCTCAGTCCGTATATTTATCCAAGTATTTTAATCCACCTAACTTCATGAGGTATTCATCATTTAGAATATTAAACAACAACAACAAATCACCTCTGTCCCTTCTTGTCTGTAAGTCATATAATCCCAATGATTTTACCCTTTCTGGATATGATAAATATTTTATTTCCGGTATTAATTTGGTCATTCTTCTCTGAAGACTTTCTATCATTTTTTTTATCTTTTTCCAAATATGGTGCCTGGAAGGAGACTGCATAATCTGTGTGGGGTCTAATATACAATTTGTGGGTGCCCAGAAGGAGACTGCATAATCTGTGTGGGGTGTAATATATGATTTATATAATTTTATAATACATTCTTTATTACGTGTTATAAATGCTTTTTTAATTGCGTTAATAATACGATTTCCTGTTTGAATTACTTTAATACGTTGGTTACTCCAGTCAGATTTATCGTTTACTATTACTCCTAGATCTTGTTCATAACATCCCATCTTAATTTCATTCCCACATAATATATAGTCAACACTGGGGTTCTTTTTCCCTAAATGCATAACCAGACATTTATCAGTATTAAACACATGTTGTTATCTTTAGCCCATTTTTCAATAATCAATAAATCTTTTTTTAATAGGTTTATTTTTATTTCAGTATCTACTTCTGCTGAGATTTTACTGTCATCTGCAAATTTACTTCACTGGCAAGAAACTCCCAATTGTAGATCTCCAATAAATAAACCAAACAGAGTAGGACCCAGAACAGAGCCCTGCGGCACTCCACTTGTTACTGAAATGCTACCAGAGATTGTATCACCTATCCTTACACTCTGAAATCTGTCCCTTAACCAGGCCACGACCCATTTAACAGTATAACTGTTAATTCCCAACTTGATCAATTTCATAGTTAATAAATTATGTGATACTTTATCAAACGCTTTTTTTGAAATCAAGAAATACAACATCCACTGGAATGCCTCTGTCCAAACTAATACTAATATTCTCATAAAAAGTAACCAGGTTTGTCGTGCATGGTCTACCTCTTCTAAATCCATGTTGTGTATTATCCATTATACCCTTTGTTATTAATTCTTGATCCATTTTTTGTTTTAATATTCTTTCCAAGATTTTACACAAAACAGACGTCAGACTAATGGGTCTATAATTATCTACTCTATTTTTATTTCCCTTCTTATATATTGGAATCACAGTGGCCAGTCTCCAGTCCTCTGGAACCTCACCATTCCTATTTGATTTATTAAAAATCGTATGTAATGGGCACAAAAGTGCATCCAAGGTTTGTTTTATGAAAAATGTACTGTATTTATATTATCGGGCCCTGGTGAAGATGTTTCTTTTAAGGCTCTAATTGCCTCTCTTATTTCCCCCTTAGTTATCTCCTCGTGTGTGCTAGTATATGTATATGCCATTTCACTTATAAATCTTTACTTGAAAACACAGACCCAAAGTACTTATTAAATATATTACCTATATCTGATACATTATCAGTTTTTATCCCTTCATTAACAATAGTGGATATTGATGGATTTGAATTCTTATTTTTATTTATATACGCATAGAAAACTTTGGGATTATATTCCATTGTAGATAATGTATGTTCAATCTGTTGCCTCTCTTACTTAATTAAAGATTAGTGATTTTTAGTTCTTTTTATACTTATCTCTGTTTTCTACACTAGGGTCTAATTTAAATTTTTTATATGCCTGTCCTTTATTTTTATCTGTTTTTGTATATTGAGTGTCAACCAAACTGGGATTTTACCTTTGTAATTATTTATTTTTGTTTTAGGAATATATCTTTGTTCCGGATCGTATAGGGTTTCATTAAAGAGCTGCCAGCACTCATCTGCGCTCTTATCTTTATATAATAAATCCAATTTTTTCTAAACAATGCTTCCTTAATTTCCTTATAGTTTCCCTTGTAATAATTATAACGATATTTATTTTTCCAATTACTGTTTTTGAATTGCTTTATGAAAAATATGACTGCGTTATGGTCACTAGATCCTAGAGGTTCTACTATTTCAATAATACTAAAGTTGTCTGGGATATTTGTTAAAATAAGGTCCAAGATGTTTTTTTTCACGAGTTGGTTCCATGACCATTTGTTCTAAACCCAGATTTATAAATGTTTCCAAATAGTTTTGTTCTGTATTGGTGGATGCAGTGAGTTTTTGCCAGTCAATACCCGGCAAATTCAAGTCACCCATAATGATAACATCAGATGTTTCAGAGTGATCTGCTAAGAGTTGTATCAAAGCTGAGTCATAAACTAAATCAGCATTGGGGGGACAATAGATATTTATTAATATGAGTTTTTTCTTTAGGTATTGTATCTGTATACAACAACCTTCTATTTCCACCTCATTTTCCATTAATATAGGTATGTTCTTTGTTATGATTGTGTTCCTTATGTAAATACACGTTCCTCCACCATTTCTATTACTTGTATTTTTGTAATATAAGTTATATCCTGGGATGGCATTAGACCACTGAGAAGCCTCATTCCACCACATCTCAGTAATTGCTATTATATCTAAGTTTCCTTGTTCCATTCTACCAGCTAGTTCTGTTAATTTAACGGTATTCAGACTCCTAGCATTACACATAAAGAATGTAAGTTCATCACTCAAGGACAAGGGCTCCACTTTATCACTCCCTCTTTGCCCCCCAGTACTTAGTTTAAACGTTGTTCAGTTACTGACAGAAGTTGTTTACCAAGTTGATGACTTCCTTTTTTGCTAAGATGTAAAACATCCCAGCTAAAGAGACTATAATCATTATTAAACTTTTCCCAATGAGTAATACAGGTTACATTATTATTCAGTGCCCATTTCCTTAGCCATTCATTTATTTCCTTTATTTTTGCTTCTGTCTTCACAGAGGCTCATGGTAGGGGCAGAATTTCAGAAAGGCATATTTCTGATTTTGATGACTTTAGGGTGTTGACCAGGGATATGTAGCTGTTTTTGATATCATTAGTTGTAAATTTATTTATGTCATTTGTACCCATATGAACTACTACTAGGGGATTTATACCAGCGTCTTTAATAATATTAGGAACTACTCTCTCAATGTCTCTAATCCAAGCTCCCCTAAAACTTGAACACATTCTGTTCTGTTTATCTGTTTTACAGATGTGTCCATCTATGTATTTAATTATTGAATCTCCCAGTACTATAACCTGTCTTGGGTCAGATCTTTCACTCATCTCTAGGGATTAGTCAAATATCCAGATACTACTACGGGATCAGTTAAGTTATTGTCCATTGGGGCTTCATTGGTTGTATTAGTACAGTATTCCTCATTATGTACCTGTGCAATAGTAGTAATAGTATTCTTCTGATTGATTTTATTGTGTGCCCCGAAATTATTGGAACAAGCCTCTCTATTTATTATATTCACATTATTTACTCCTTCATTTTGTAATTCATCATCTAAGATCTGAAATCTGTTTTCCACAGGGATTTGAAATTCCATTGCCCTCCTTCCCTTCTTTGCCTTTCTCTTGTTAATTACTGGACTCCAGTCATCACTACTATCTCCACTTTCCTCCCTTGCTCTCTTCAAGGAGTCTTTCTTTGTGATGTGTTGACTAATAGGGACTGTTAAGTGGGATTTCTTGATCTCATTTAATTAGAAGTATAAAACCTCATTTTGTTTATTTAAATCGATAATCCTTTGTTCCAATATTTCTATCTTATTTTTCAGGTCTGCATTCTGAATACATTGAGTGCATTTTAATCCTTCGAATCCTCAACTTGTTTCCAAACAAAAGTTTTGACACAAAATACGGGTCATTGCTTTTTCCTCAGTAGATAAGGTAACAATACCCTCATTGATATTCATTTCTAAATCACAATAACCTAAACAGACTATATTTTCAAAATAGTTATAATATTGATTCAAACAACCAATCCTCAAAATATGATTTAAGTGATTATTTTAATAATTCTGGTTAGTGTTATTTCAAATTTTGTTTTTGCTGTACACACTTTAGGATTTGACCTGTGGGAATAGCCAACCTAAGTATCTATTCACTATTGCCTGTCCAACTGTTTAAATAGACAGTGCTATTCAGCAACACACACTCTTATGTTTTTGTATTTGCCCCAAATATATCCGTTTTCACTTCCTCCTTGGTATACACTAGTTAATCCTCCTGGTACGCCTGACACGCTTAGACGCGCGCGATGCTGCGCACTCGCCCCACTCGCTACAGGGCATACTAAAATACCCTCCCGTACCCCAGAACAGCTGCAGAGGTCAAAGGACCAACACTCATAACAAAATTACTTTTAAAATACGACTTTTTGTATTTCTTACCATTTTAGGCTTTTTACTGCCCACTACTACAATGTACCAGAGATTTCTGAATTTTAGAAGTTAGTTTTCGAGGTTTGTAGTCCTCAGAACCCCTGTCATGGACTACAGAGCTCCTCTTCCTGCTTCCGTTACTGTGCAGGGCTCAAGTGAACAGATTGCAGTTGCAAGCAATAGAATTTTGGTATTTAGATCACAACAAGCACTAGTTTTAACAGGAAGCACTACCACAGTAGTTCAGTCGTTTTTAACAGCAACTAGCTATTTTTTTAAAATGCGCTCGCCACAAGGCTTACTAAAATACCCTCCCATGCCCCGGGAGAGCTGCAGAGGTCACAGGACCAACACTTGTAACAGAATTACTTTTGAAATACGACTTTTTGTATTTCTTACTGTTTTAGGCTTTCACCAGAGTTAAGTCAATTCTGGCCCCCACCCCAGCTACAGGGGCCTCGGCCTACGCCTGCTCGGCCTCCCTGCCTATTCAGGTGGAGCCGCTGCCTAATCAGCTGGAGGGTCCCCTCCTAAGGATGTTCACAGTGCTTCAGGGGTTCCTCATCGGCTGTCAGTCACCGTGACTCCCGACAGACCCCAAAGGGTCAGCAGGGACTCAGGCAGTCAACCCTTATACGACAACTCCTTGGAATCTGAGGGCTCCTCCCTACACTCCTGTCTATTGAATATTGAGTCAGGAGAGAACTTGTCGATGGAGCACAGTCCCACTTTTTTCGCAGGCTTGCTCTGTTCAATCTCAGTGTCTACAAGTCTTCAGATGGAGCCCATCCAGAAACGGGCTAAATACCCCCCTGACCGAGACTCTCAACATAGGATGACTACCCTGGGTAGGCCCTCCTGATTGCTGAGGCCATTCTTGTCCCTGCTCTAGAGCTTTGGCAGCACCCTGCCTCTTGCCCTGTGCCACTGGCCTGGATGGCCCGCAAATACACGGTCCCTACTGGTTCCCTGATGGGTTTCACCGAACACCCCTCAGCCAAGGATCTGATGGCCAACTCCTCGGTCTTTCGGCATACAGGTAATGTCAGGGACATGAATAAACCTCCCTACAAGGAATCCAAGAAATTCTATCATTTTGCCAACAAGGTCTACACGGCCTCCTCCCATCAGCCTTCAGCAAGTGAGTTCTGCCCTTTTTATGGCCCACTTTGCTCATGCCCTCCTGGGCACCCTTGATGAGGTGCTTCCTCATCTCCCTGCAGACGGCAGACCATGGTCAAGCAGGTCCGGGACCAGGGCCGAGCAGTGGCTAAACAGCAGCTCCAGATGGCCATGGACATTGGTGACTCCTGCGCCTGCTCTGTGGCCCGCTGTGGTGACCATGCACCGCAGGGCTTGGCTGAGGATCTCAACCTTCATGACAGATACCCAGCACAAATTAGTGGATGTCCCCTTCTTGGGCACCGGCTTGTTCGGTCCAGGGGTCGAAGGGCAGCTTACTCGCATTGAGAAGTCCAGTACCACCCTGGACTCAGTGACCTCCGCTCAGGGGGATCTGAAGGACTCTAAGGCTCAAAAGAAGAAGCCCTTTGATCCCCTCTCAGCTCCTGCGGCCAAACTATACCAGCTGCCAGCTAGGAAAGCAGGCTGAGGCTTGGCTTCCCCAGCCAAACTCCGTTGCTTAGGTTGTCTAGTAACCAGGAGGTCTAGGTCCCACTGGTTCCTCAGCCGGTCCCTCCTCTGCCTGTAAGCTTGCCCAATGACAGGATGGGGGGTGCCTCACCCATGCCCGTCCTGACTCCCCTGCATCCTCCCGTGGAGGGCCAGCTCTGCCACTTTTTTTCCACCTGGTCCACTGTTACCACGGACAGGTGGGTCCTCAAGGCAGTTAGTCAGGATCTGCCTCTGGAATTCGAGGCTTACTTGCCTTGTCGAGCCCGTGCCCCACGGGAGGACATGGTATCCGCCGACATTCTGTCAGCCCTTCGGGGAAGACATTGACCAGCTCCTTCAGAAGGAGGTCATGGCTCCTGTCTTGGACTCTCTTGTACACTCAGGGTTTATCTCCAGGTACTTTCTGGTGCCAAAACAGACAGGAGGCTGGTGCCCCATCTTAGGTCTGCATGACCTGAACAAATTTCTTTGGCTGCGCACCTTCAGGATGTTCACTGTGTCTCTGATCATACCACCTCTGGAGCAGAACCTGTGGTTTTGCTCTCTGTATCTTCAGGATGCATTCTTCCATGTCCCACTCTGTTCGTCCCACCATTGGTTCCTCTGGTTCTGTGCAGACGGGAAATCTGTAGGAGTTCCAAGTCATGCCCTTCGGCCTCTTCTCGGCTCCCAGGGTCTTCACCAAATGTATTGCAGTGGTGGCAGCTTACCTGAGGCGTCGAGAGGTCCAGGTATACGCCTACCTGGATGACTGGCTCATAGCTGGTCCCTTTAAGGAGGAGGAATGGTCCAGGGATATGGCCCTCCAGATCTGCGTCTCCCTTGGTCTCCTAGTCAATGAGGCCAAATTGGAACTCATACCTTCACAGGTGATTCAATTCATTGGGGCAGAGCTCGACTCTTGCTGAGCAGGGACTTGGCTTCCAGTGGACCAGGCAGAGGCCCTCTCCTCCTTTGCCCAATCATTTTAGGTTGGGCAGCTGTGCTCTGCTCGGGACTTCCTGTGCCTCTTGAGATACATGGCGGCATGCACCAGCGTGGTCCATTGGGCCCGGTGGAGAATGCGCTGTCTGCAATGGGAGCTTGCCCACAAGTGGTCTCAGTGCAAGGGCCAGTTTGTCCAGCCATTCACTGAGACCCAGGTGATGTGGGACACCCTTCAGTGGTGGTTAGTCCCAGAACATCTGCAGTAAGGGATCCGCCCAGAGCCGACGGTCATCCTGACAACCAGTGCCTCCCTAATGGGCTGCAGTGTGCTAAGCTCATGGGCAAGCCTTTTGAACCAAAACACAAGTGTGAGATGTCTCACTTGTCATGGAAGACTGACTTCCTGGTGGCTATCATGTCTGCCAGAAGGATCAGTGAACTCCAGGTGCTCTCGGTGGAGTCTCCTTACCTGGTCTTCCACAGAAACAGGGTTCTCCTTCGCACAAGTCCAAAGTTCCTCCCGAAGGTTATGTCTGATTTCGACCTTAACGAGGTGATTAATCTTGCAGTGTATTTCGCCAATCACATGTCAGAAGCCAAGCACAGACTCTATACGTTGGACCTGTGGTGAGTGCTAGCCTACTACAAGAAGCACACATCTGGAGTTTGGGGAGAAGTTCGCCAGCTATTTGTCACCTACACAGACCAGCAGCTTAGCAGACGAGTGGCAGGTGGATTCATAGAGTTGGTAAGAATCAGGAGGTAAATAACCTATGTAAGATTCAGCACCTTTCAGTGGTAGCGTCTGATGTTTGTTTCTCCCATGTGAATATCCAGTAATCTTTTAAACATATCGAGTCTCTGTCTGGTTCTGAATGTCCCACAATTTCTGTTCCTGCATTTCATACCACGGCATACATTGTACAGTGCCACTCATACATGCTCTGTATAGCTGCTCATATTAGTAGTGATGAACTCTGTGTTACCTTTGTACTGTTGTTTTGTCATGTGCTATTCGCCTGTTTGTTTTGTATAGCGTTTTGCTTGAGTAATCCTCTGACTTGAAACCCATGTAAAGAGTTTATTTATGCCTGCTAATATTGTATTTGCTTTTGCCTGTGTAATCCTCTGACGTGGAACCTATATAAAGAGCTTTTAGCTCAAAGGTTTTAATCTGAGATATCAATATCCATGGATCCACTATTAACCACGTGCTGGCAAAGCGTTCCACAAATCTACCACCCTTTGGCTAAACCATTTTTCTGTCTTCACAGTATTATAGCGTTCCCCTCGCAATCTCATACCATTTGATCTAACTGTTTTGTTACTTAGATTCCTAAACAATCCATTGCTTTCCCAGAGAAGTTCATCATGGTATGCACTATATATTAGGCAGAGGTCCCCCCTAGTTCTTTTGTACTCTGGGGAGTACAACTGTAGTTCCTTTATTCTCTCGTCATATGTCTTATGTTTTAAGTTTTTAACTTTTTTAATCATCCTCCTTTGTACTCCCTCAGTCAGCTTAATATACCCCGCACTCTGTGGTGCCCACACAGGTGCACAAAACTCTTAAGTGAGGTCGCGCTAAAGATTAAAACAATGGCATAATAACCCTTGCATCCCTACTTTTCTGGCTTATTGCATTTTGTAACTATCTCCTTATTGTGCTGCTCAAAGAACACCTAGATCTTTCTCAGAGGTAGCTGTTTGTATAATTTGTCCATTTATGGCATATACCACCATAGGATTTTATGTCCAAAGTGTAACACTCTACACTTTCCTTCACTGAACTGTAGTTTATGTGTTTTTTTGCCCATACTTCAAAGTGAGTTAATTGTGTCGAGTTTGGAAACAGCTTCAAGGTTGTTGACAATTGCACCAACCTTGGAATCATTAGCTTCTGGGATCGTGGATCGTTGTTCTGCATTTTAGGGTACATTTGCTTGTTCTGCTCATGCTTGCATTTCGTTAAGCGGCTGGATGTAATGACTGCCGTTTACCTGTGTCACTGGAGTCTCTGCCTGAACCTGCAAGTCTCTCTCCTCTGCTCGCGGGGCCGAATGCCTGTTTGCCTTCTGACAGTCTGCACGGCGTGAGAGGCAGTCTTTGTTGTTTCTTGATATTTTCTACCTGTTGGAGGTGTGAGTGGGGGAGCTGTAATTGCTGTTGAAGGGCGGGACATTTCTTCCATAATTAAGGCTGCTGTAAGCATGAAAGGTTAGAGGATGGTAGTGCTACTGTATTGGAAATTTGGTTTATTGAAGAAGGAAATGGTTTGGTTTGTGATACAGCTTTAAATGTTTGTTAAACTAACTAGCCGTAGATCTATTTGTGGTAAGAAATGCTAAGTTGGAGTTTGTTTAATATATTAGTTTCATTAGGCTGAGTAGGTTAGGCAGTCATTTTGCTGCTGTTTAACTTGTGTTTAAATAGTGGTTTGCGTTCACTGTCTGATATGAGTAGGGATTATGTTGGAGGATCTATGGGGGCTAGGATAACCTATTGCCATTCACTGCTATATGACTTACTGTACATCCCTTGGTCCCTCTCCCTGTGTCTGACACTACTATCAGACTTTGTCAGGAAGTGGGGATTGTAGGAGGCCGTGTTGGTCATTGGCAGTGGAGTGATCCAGGTATGGGTGATGGTAGGATACAGGTTGTTGGGTTCAGGAGGTGCCCTGGGTTACGATGGGCATCTGGGAGAGGCCAGACGTGGTTGGTGCCCGTCCCCGGGGAGTCCACCAGACCGAGTGGTCAGGTAACCCGAGGGGCTGCACCACCCTCCAATCCTCTGACGGCAGTGCTGTGCAGTGCCAGATCGATCAGAAACAAGACGGCAATTATTGTTGCCTTGATTTCATCGGTCGATCTGGCTTGTATTACAGGGACCTGGGTGGGTGATGATGCAGGTCCCATTTTTGAGGCCGCAGTCCCTCCAGGGTATACCGTGGTGCACTGCCCCAGAGTAAATCACAGGGGTGGCAGTGTAGCCATCTGTTTTAGATCCAGCCTGACCTTCGCCGTGCACCCAGTGGATACTCCAGGTTCTTTTGAGTGTGTGGCTGTCGCGTTGGCTCAGTGCGGGCTGCAGGATCTTCCTCATCTATCGCCCTTCCGCCCGATGGGGAATTTCCTGCAGGAGTTTGCCGATTACCATCATGGTGAAATATTGGGATCCCCAGATGTGTTTTTCTGGGGGATTTCAATGTTTGGGTGGATGATAGAGACCAAAGATGCAGCGGCAATTTTCTGCAGAGTATGTCCTCTTTAGGACTGACGCAGGTCGTTGCTGCACCACCCATCAGGATGGCCACATACTGGACATGGTGTTCTCACTGGGGCTTGAGATCACTGATCTCAGGATTGATCGGGTTTCTTGGTCCAATCACTGCACAGTGAGGTTCACGCTTGGGGCTCCCGCTACAAGCCCTTCCCCTGCTGAGATGATTAGCTGTCGCCCTTTGCGGGGTCTTACCCCCGAGGGTTTTTGGAGGCAGTTAAATTGTCTAGTGTGGGTGATACATGCGTCCGAGGTGTTGGTGCTGGGGTTGACAGCTATAACAGGGTGCTCTCTGACACCATCAACTCCCTCGCACCTGTCTGTGTACGACCCAGAACTTCGTACCTGCGGTCCCCATGGTTTGACGGGGACCTCAGGGAGATGAAGAAGACAGGTCGGAGATTAGAGCGCTGCTGGAGAAGGTCCCGCTTGGAGGCAGACAAACTGGTCCTGTGTGTGCACTATTGTGCATACCAGGAGGCAATCAACCGTAAGAAGGCAGTGTTCCTGTCCAGGGAGATTGCTGCCGGGAGGAACTAATCAGCTTCTCTCTTCCGGACTGTAAATAGGCTTCTTCATCCTGTCTGTTTGCAGCCTGGGAGGGTATTTTCCAATGAAGTTTGTGAAGAGTTTGCTCAGTTCTTCTCGGACAGGGTGTCTGTGATCCGGCGGGAGGCCTCTTCAGCCAGCAATACTATAGCTGACAATGGTCGTCAAATGTGTACCGAGTGCACTCCGCGGAGTTGGGGGGAGTTTAGACCAGTGGAGGTGAGTGAGTCATCGGTGGCAACCAATTTGAAGCATACCTTTTGTGAGCTGGACCCAGTGCCAACGTGTTTCTTAATGAGATGCGTTGACTGTGTTGGCCCGGTGTTTGCCGTGATTGTATGGTGTTCCTTACTTGAGGGAGTCTTCCCGGATGCCTTGAAGGAGGCTCTGGTGAGACCCCTTTTAAAGAAACCTTCTTTGGACCCGGAGATCATGACCAATTTCCGTCCTATCTCCAACCTCCCATTTTTGGGGAAAGTAGTGGAGAAGGTGGTAGCGCTTCAATTGGAAGAGCACCTCGTGACTCACGAGTTGTACGATCCCTTCCAGTCAGCTTTTTGGGTCAGACATAGCACAGAGACTGCACCTGTTCGGGTGCAGAATGATCTGCTCAGGGCTGGGGATCGGGGGGACAGGACAATTCTTGTTCTTCTCGATCTCTCTCTTCAGCATTTGACACTGTGGACCATTATGTGTTGCTTGTCCACCTCAGGGAGCTGTGTGGACTCACCGGAACTGTCATCAATTGGTTTGAGTCCTTTCTTACTAACAGGAGGCAACGGGTTATGATGGGTAATTTCTCATCTACACCCTGTCTCCTCCCCTGTGGAGTCCCTCAGGGCTAGTACTAGCCCCAATGTTGTTAGCAGTGTATATGCGCCTGGGGACCATTAGAAGTATGGCCTGAGTTTTCATTGCTATGCCGACAATACTCAGCTATACTTTTCCTTTGCCCCAGGAACATCTAATGCAGTGGATGTGCTAAATATCTGTCTGTCTGAGATAAATGACTGGATGGCCTCCAGCTGGCTGCGACTGAACTCTAATAAGATGGAGGTATTGGTAGTGGAGTCGAACAGAGTTTGTGATAGGATGGCCTCTGACTCAGCAACTGGACTTGTTCTTGGGGCTGTGTCATTGAAGGCCTCCTCCTGGGTGCGTAACCTTGGAGTGATTCTGGACAGGAATCTGACCATGGAGGCTCATGTATCTTCCGTGGTTCGTACCTGTTTTTTCCATCTCAGAAACATTGCCAGGATTAAGCCCCTTGTTCCACCTCTGGACCTCCCTACCTTGATACATGCCTTAGTCACATCTAGGCTGGATTACTGTAATGCGCTCTATCTCAGGGTCACAGGGGGACTTCTCCGCAGACTGCAGCTGGTGCAAAAACGCAGCTGCCCGGTTATTGACTGGGCAGAAAAAATTCTGTCATATTACACCAGTACTGCGTTAATTGCACTGGCTGCCAGTCAGGTGGAGAGTCCTCTTTAAGGTGGGTCTTCTCACCTTTAAGGCCCTACATGGCCAGGGCCCTGGTTACCTGTCAGCTCTCCTGATACCTACTCCCTCTGTCTGCCCTCTTCGATCTTCCAGTAGTGGCCTCCTGACTGTTCCTAGAGCAAGACTGAAATCAGCCGGTGACAGAGCTTTTAGCATCGCAGCTCCTGCTCTTTGGAACTCACTACCAGCTGTGGTCAGAGAGGCCCCCACTATAGATGTTTTTAAGGCCCGTTTGAAGACACTTCTGTTCTCACAAGCATTTGATGTTTAGAATATGATTTTATAGCTTTGTGATTGTTTTATCTAATCTAATCTTATTTGAATGTTTTATATAATGTTTTAATGATTGTACGGCGTCCAGAACCTCTGGGATTGGGCGTCTTTTAAATAAACCTGACTTGACTATCCACACTTCATGGCAGGTACCTTACCACTTAAGATGTGCCGGAAAGTCTTCAAGCTGGCTCCTCCCACCCAACCGGGTGATACAGCCCTCGGCTCCGTCCCATGGTGCCAGATCTTCCTTTCCACTGGAAGGTTCAGGTTCTCTCCTTAGCGCTGCCGTGTGTAATAGGCCCTGGCTCTTGAATTTTCAGATTCACTTCCAAAACTGATTCTGAAACTCTCTCGAGTTCAGTCTTCATCTTCTTCTATCGCTTCTGCACTGGAGGAAAAATCAGCCCCTGAGTTTCGCCAGTGCCCCTGCAGGCAGAAGATGTCTTGCACGGATCCTCATGCCGCATGCTTGTATTGCCTGGGACTGGACCACGATCTGCAGAACTGTGATCATTGTCAGTCCTTTTCTCTGAACATGCTTGAAGGTCGTCGCTGCCCGACTTCAGCTGGGGCAACCGGAGAAGCGTTACCTGCTGGTCAAATGGAAGGATGCCCATTGGGTGGTCTCTGCGGCTGCGGAGTCCACTGAGCAGTTAGAACAGCTCAAGGTCTTCGAGGAGGAGGCTGCTCAGGCTACAGTGGGCTTCTCTTCAGCTTTGACCTTCATTCCACTACATCTGGGATCCTCCTACTTGGCTTCCTTCAAGGAGTTGTGCCAGTGTCTCTCTACCAAGGGAGAGGGCCCTTCGGGGTCGCATGTTTTGCGTTCCAAGAAGAAAGAGTCGAAAAAGGACAAAGAAAAAGTCGACACGTCGATGTTCTTGGGACCGAGAGTGGTCCCGCTCACAGGAATCTCCTGTCTCAACTTCGGTCGAATTCGCATCCGAGGCCACTG
This sequence comes from Neoceratodus forsteri, assembly GCA_016271365.2. Classification (NCBI taxonomy): domain Eukaryota; kingdom Metazoa; phylum Chordata; order Ceratodontiformes; family Ceratodontidae; genus Neoceratodus; species Neoceratodus forsteri. The sequence continues at coordinate 828,068,970 of CM057449.1, forward strand.
GTTTCACGGTACCCCCGTCAGACCAGTCGTCTGAGACGCCTGTCGACACAAATGAGAGCTTTCTCGAGCCAATCGGTGGGTTGTCGCCCTATCCAGTCGACGATTCTCTTTTTCGGACACCGGTGCTCTCGGTGTCCTTGGATGGGTTGGCTCAGCCCGCTGGGCAGAACCTGCCCACCAAGGAACCAGACCAGGAGCCAAGGGTTTCTCTGACTTCTGTCAAGGTCCCTGTCAGCCCTTGCGACGGTTTCTGTCTCGCCCACCGCTATCTCATTCTTCCATCATAGGGTGCCAAAATCAACACTCCTTGTCTTTGTCCTCCTCGGGTGATGAGAGGCTTCGGCGTAAGTTGTGTCAATGCTACGAAGACCTCATGTGGCATCATTTAGTCTTCTCTGGGTCCAAACCGCTCCCGGTTTTGACTCCGGTCATTAAGTGGCTTTCGCCAGAATGACTGACTTTAGCCATGGCTGCCATCACCGAGGTGCCGGTCAGGGCCCCACTGGCTCAACCGAAGTTGGCTACTCCACCGATCCGAGTGGAGCTGCCGCCCGAGCAACTGAAGTCTGGGGCTCTGACCAAGGATTCTCGGTCAGCCCAAGGCCTACCCCATCGGTTGTCGATCACTCTCACTCTCGACTACCCAAGACAGGTGGAGAGTGACACAGGTGGGAGCCCCTCTACAATGACTCTTCGGAGTCCGAGGATTCCTCCATGGTCTCCCATCCGGTGGACATCGAGTCCTTGGGGGGGGTCTCTTTGTTGACGAGGGCCCTACCTCACTGATGGGTATTTGTCAGCTTATTTCCGAATCCACAGGAATGGAGATTGAGCCTATGCAGAAACAGGCTAAGTATCCCCTTACAGAGATTCTGGATAAAGGGGATACTCCTGTGGAGGTCTTCTCAGTGGCTGAGGCCATTGTGGGTCCAGCCTTGAAACTGTGGCAGCGTCCGGCATCTTGTCCTGCGCCTTCTGTCCGCGCGGTCTGCAAGTACGCAGCGCCCATGGAGTCCTTGTCTGATGCTTCGGGCCCCTCTGTGGTGGGGTAGGTGTCTGACCCCGTGTTTCGGTGCTCAGGCAACAAAGGGGATGCGGACAGACTCCTGGACAGGGAATCCAAACATTTGGACCATTCCGGGAAGAAGGTGTACACAGCTTCCTCACTTGGCCATCGTCAGGCCAGCTCAGCCGTTATCATGGCACATTTTTTCCATGCCCTCTTAGGCTCTCTGGATGAGGTAATTCCTCATCTCCCGGCTGACCTTCAGACCATGGTCAAGCAGGTCCGGAACCAGGGTAGGGCGGTGGCTAAGCAGCAACTACAGATGGCTGAGGACATTGACGATTCCTGTGTCAGTTCGGTAGTAGCCACAGTGGCCATGTACCGCAGGGCTTAGCTATGCATCTCGACCTTTATGGCGGATATGCAGCACAAGCTGGCAGATGTCCCCTTCTTGGGCACTGACCTGTTCAGGCCCGGCGTGAAGGGTCACCTCCAGTGCATAGAGAAGTTCAATGCCAACCGGGACTCCACTACATTTGCCCAAAAAGACAAGGGCTCCAAGCATCAAAACCACAAGCCCTTTCGCTTATCCACTCCTGTGGCCACACCGGCCCAGCAGCAGGGCCAGCAGGCTCAAACTTTGTGTCCTTGGGCCAAGTCCGTGGCATCCTCTTTAAGGAAGCCCGGGGGGGGAAGGTCCTAGTGGCCCCTCCGCCAGACCTTCCTCCAAGCCTGCCCAGTAATGGGTTGGGGGGTGCCTCCCTCAATCCCATCATGCCTCCCCTGGGGGGCCAGCTTAGCCCCTTCAGTTCCACTTAGTCCGCTATCGCCCCGGACCGTTGAGTTCTAGAACTGGTAGGTCGAGGCCTGCCTCTGGAATTCGAGCAGGCCCCTCCTTATCGAGCCAGTGCCCCACGGGGGGGATCTGGTGTCCGCAGTTTCTCAGTCGGCTCTCAGAGACGACTTAGCTCAGCTTCTTCTCAAGGAGGTGGTGCGCCCAGTAGTGGACCCACCTTCAGACCCAGGGTTCATCTCCAGGTACTTCCTGGTGCCAAAGCGGACAGAGGGCTGGCACTACGTTCTAGATCTGCACGACCTAAACAAGTTCCTCAGGTCCCACACCTTTCGGATGGTAACTCTAGCTCAGATCATACCATCCCTGGAGCAAGGAATGTGGTTCTGCTCCCTAAATCTTCAGGACGCATTCTTTCACGTCCCGATCCATCCGTCCCATCGATGGTTCATCCGCTTCAGAGCCGAGGGAACCCTTTATGAGTTCCAAGCCATGCCCTTCGGCCTATCTTCAGGCCCCAGGATCTTCACCAAATACACGGCAGTGGTGGTGTTGTACCTGAGGCACTGAGGGGTCCGGGTATACCCTTATCTGGACGACTGGCTGATAGCAGGTCCCTCCAGGCTGGAGGTGGAGCGGTCCAGGAATCTGGCTCTCCAGACTTGCCTAGAATGAGGCCAAGTCAGAACTCGTGCCTGCACAGGTGATCTAGTTCATCGGGGCAGAGCTCGACTCCTGCCGAGACAGAGCTCAGCTCCCAGTGGACAGGGCGGAGATTCTGTTCTCCTTTGCCCGATCATTTCTGGTTGGGCAATTTGCCCTGCCCAGGATTTCCTTTGTCTTCTGGGCTACATGGCGGCCTGCACCAGCGTGGTCCGATGGGTCCGCTGGCATATATGTTCCCATCAGTGGGAACTGGCCAGCCATTGGTCTCAACACTCAGGTCATCTCGACCAGCTGGTCTCTGTGACCCGGGGATGTGGGACAGCCTCCAATGGTGGCTTGTCCCATCCCACCTGCAGGAAGGGCTCCCATTTGTCTCCCCGGTCCGACGGTCACCCTAACGTCCGACACCTCTCTGATGGGCTGGGGTGCCCATCTGGGGGAGTACAGAGCACATGGGCTCTGATCCCCTCAGGAGTCCCGATGCCACATCAACCTGCTGGAGCTTCGAGCAGTTCGTCTAGCCCTAACCACATTCGCTCCATTTGTTTGGAGTTAAGTGGTCCAAGTCCAGACGGACAACACTACAACCGTGTAGTATCTCAACAGGCAGGGCGGGATGTGCTCCTTGCCCTTCTACAAGGAAGCTCTCCGCATTTGGTCACTTGTGCTCAGCCTGGAGGTGGATCTCCCGGCCATCCGTGTGGCAGCAGCCTTGAATCAGGTGGCAGATGCCCTCAGCCAGATGGACAGGGTATCCCATGAGTGGTCTCTCCACTAGGAGGTAGTACAAGATCTGTTCTTCCACTGCGGACCCCCCCAAGTGGTCCTGTTCGCCTCCAGGGAGAAAGCGAAGCTGAGGCTGTTCCATGCCCACCCCCCCCTCAGCAGGATTTGCTGCAGGGGGATGCCTTCTTGAGACCGTGGACCCCAGGCCTCTTCTACGCCTTCCCCACAACTTCCCTTGATTCACAAAGTGCTCATCAAGGTCAGGAGGGACAAGGCGCAGGTGATCCTGGTGGCCCTACTGGCCCCGCCAGTTCTGGTATCTAGAACTCCTCGGCCTCAGCTCCAGGCTCCCGAGACAGCTTCCAGGACGCCCAGACCTGCTCTCAGTCAACCAGGGGAAGGTACTCCACCTGGACCTTCAGTCCCTGCACCTGGTATCTGAGCGGCTAGAGTTCCAGGCCTTGAGTCTCTCCGACGAGGTCCTCAATGTTGTTGAGGTGTCCCGTAAGGAATCTACCAGAAAATGCTATGCCTTTAAGTGGAAAAGATTCTCCATCTGGTGTCAGGGCAAAGGATTGGACCCCTCATCCTGTCCAGGGGCTAGCATTTTGGATTGTCTTTGGTCCCTCTCCCAGCAGCAGCTATGGTCAGCGACCCTAAAGGTGTACCTGGCAGCCATCTCCACTTACCGGGCGCAGGCCAGTCAGCGGTCGGTGGTGCAGGAGAAAGTGGTCTGGCACTTCTTCAAAGGCCTAGATCACATATCCCTTCTGGTGCGTGAACCTCCACCTCCATGGGATCTACTGCTCGTCTTGGCAAAGCTCATGGGCAAGCCATTTGAACCTATGCACAAGTGTGATGTCACATTTGTCGTGGAAGACCACCTTCTAGGATCGTGGATATGTTGTTCATCCACACTTATTAGCATGTCTCTTTCCCCTTTAAATCTTACTGGAAGTCTTCAAGCTGGCTCCTCCCACCCACCCGGATGGTATATACCTTGGCTCTGCCCCGTGATGCCAGAGCTTCCTTTCCGCTGGAAGATACAGGTTGCCTCCCTCGTGCTCACGCATTTTGTAGGCCCTGGGTTTCAAAACTTTGGTTTTACTGAAATTTAAACTCGTTTGAATTAGCGATCGTGCTTTTGCGTCCTCGATCATGGACTTCTCAAGGATTTCGCCGGTGTTCTTGCAGCCAGAAGATGTCGCGCACCGATCCCCATGTCACGTGTGTCTACTGCTTAGATGTCGGCCATGACGCCTCGTCCTGCTGTTATTGCTTGGCCTTCCATCCCAATGTCCTGGACGACTGCATGGCACATTTGAAGCTGGGGAGACCGGAGAAAAGAAATCCTCCGGTGAAGTCTAAGGATGCTAGGTGGGTGGTTTCTGCGGCTACGGGTTCTGCCGAGCAGCTGGAATGCATGAAGGCGTTTGAAGAAGGAGCCACCCGCGCTTCAGCGAATTGAAGCTTTTTCGTTCCACTCAACCTGGGCTCCACCTTCACAGGTTCTTTTAAGGAGTTGTGCCAGTCTCTCCCCACCCTGGGTGAGGTGCCTGCGGGCTCGCACTCCTCCTGCTCTCGTAAGAGAGACAAAGGACCTAGTTCGTCTTCATCTCGGCAAAGGTGCTCTTGGGACCAAGAGAGGTCTCAGTCCCAGGAGCATGCTGTCTCGGTCGAGATCACTTCCTCGGCCGCAGGCTTCATGGACCTTCTGCCTGGCCAGACGACCGAGGAAGTGGCCGATAAGGTCGAGATTATTCTCAACCGAATTGATCCTCTGTCACCAGCCATGGCCAACGACTCCTTAGAGAGGACTCTGGTCCTAGAGTTCCTCGATGAGGAGACCCAGCCCACTGGTGTCCCCATCGAGGACCCGGTTTCGGACTCTCGGGTTTCACCGATCCTTCTGGTGTCTCCCAAGCGACCGAGTTAGCTTTCCCAATCTCGGTCAAGGTCTAGAACCCCCTTGGCTAAATGGCCAAGGAAGAGCCATAAGCACTCCAAAAAGAGGTGACGCCACAGGTTGTCATCGTCCTCCTTGGATGAGAAGAGGCTCTGACAGAAACTCCGTCAGCACTACGAGGACCTTATATGGCAACAGCTGATTTTGACTGGGCAGAAGCCCGGCTCCGCCGCCTACGGCTCACGCCGACCCCTCGGAACTGAAGCCTTTGGTTTCCCCTGCAGCACGGGCCCGTCCTTGGTTTGGCCTATTCTGGTCTCTCCACCGATAGTGGTGGAGCCACCACATAAGCAGCCTGTGGGAGGGGATCCTTCCAAAGAGGACCGACCAGATACCGGGATTCCCTGACATCTGTCGGTCATGGTCACCCTGGACTGCCCTCGGCGAGTCGAGGGTGATTTGGCTGGCAGGCCACTGTACCCCAACTCTTCAGACTCTGATGTCATCGGGCTTCACTCTCATCCCGGGGATGATGAGTCATCTGTTGGCACAAGGATGGAGGAAGGACCTTCCTCCTTCCACGGGATCCTCTGTCTCATCTCTGATTCTACAGGGATGCCCCTGGAACCCATCCAGAAAAAGGCGGAGTTCCCTCTCACAGACGTCTTCAAGAGAGGGGATACTCCGACGGAGGCCTTTCCTGTGACCGAGGCCATTGTTGGTACGACACTCGAACAATGGCAGCGTCCTGCCTCATGTCCAGCACCGTCTGCCCACATGGCCTGCAAGTACGCGGTGCCCATGGAGTCCCTTGTGGGGCTCACAGAACACCCTTCAGGCAAGAGCCTGGTGACCGCCTCTGTGTTCAGGCATACTGGCATTTCTGCTGACACTGGCTGACCCCTCGATAAGGAGTCCAAGCTTTTGGACCATTCGGCATGGAAAGTGTATGCAGCTTCCTCCTTGGGTCTTCGTCAGGCCAGTTCGGCCGTCATTATGGCACACTTCTCTCATGCCCTTCTCGGGTCATTAGATGAAGTCCTCCCACATTTCCGCGCAGATATGCAGACCACGGTTAAGCAGGACCGGGACCAGGGCCATGCTGTTTCCAAACAGCAGCTCCAGATGGCCCTGGACATTGGGGATTCTTGAGCTTGCTCAATGGCCACTGCAGTTGCCTCTCACTGCAGAGCTTGGCTGAGGCTCTCCTCCTTCCCAGTGGATACTTAGCATAAGTTAGCTGATGTGCCTTTCCTTGGGACCGACTTGTTCGGCCCAGGAGTGGCCGGTCACCTGCAGTGCATAGAGCAATCCAGTGCCACCTTGGACGCCACTTGTGCCAAGAGTTCTTCGGGCAAGAACCAGCAGAAGAAAAAGAAGCCTTTTTGGCACTCTTCCCCTGCAGTTCAGCAGTCCTCCTACCAGGGAGGACAGCAGCAGTCTCAAGCTAGGCAGCCTCGGCCCAAGGCTGGACCCCAACAGGCCCGCAAAGGAGGCCAAGGCTCAGGTCCTGGAGCCTCCTCCTCTAAGCCTGCCCAGTGATGGGTTGGGGTTGCCACCCCTATCTCTGTTACGCTAGCTCTGGGTCTTCCTGTGGGGGGCCGGCTCCGCCACTTCCTTTCCGCCTGGTCTGCTGTCACTATGGACAGGTGGGTTCTCGAAGTGGTCGGTCAGGGACTGATTCTAGAATTCGAGCAGTACCTTCCCAGCTGAGCCTGCACCCATTGGGAAGAACAGATTTCTGCATGCACCCAGTCGGCTCTTTGAGACAACATTGCTGAGCTCCTCCTCGAGGCAGTAGCTATCGTGGTGGATCCGTCTGCAGACCCAGGCTTTGTCTCCAGGTACTTCCTGTTGCCCAAGCAGACGGGGGGCTGGTGCCTCCTTCTAGATCTCCACGACCTGAATCAGTTTCTCAGGTCACACACCTTTTGGATGGTCAGTCTGTCCCAGATCATACCATCCCTGGAGCGAAACATGTGGTTCTGTTCACTGGATCTGCAGGACACATTCTTTAACGTCCCAATCCGTCCATCCCATCAGTGGTTCTTCCGCTTCAGGGTTGAAGTGACCCTGTACGAGTTCCGAGCCATACTATTCGGCCTCTCATCGGCCCCACGGGTCTTCACCAAATGCATTGCAGTGGTGGCGGCTCATCTCCGGCGTCGGGGGTCAGAATTTACCCCTACCTCGATGATTGGCTCCTGGCAGGTGCCACCCAACAGGAGGTGGAGAGGTCCAGGGATCTGGCCCTCCAGACCTGCTCCCATCTTGGCCTCCTGATCAATGAGGCCAAGTCGGAACTCGTGCCTTCCCAGGTGATGGGCTTCATTGGGGCAGACCTTGACTCTTTGTCATGTCAGAGCTCGGCTCCCGGCAGACAGGGCAGAGGTTCTCTCCTCCTTTGCCCAATCATTTCTGGTTGGGCACTTGCACCCTGCCCGGGACTTTCTGCGCCTTCTGGGTTACATGGCGTCGTGCACCTCAGTGGTCCGTTGGGCCCGGTTGCACATGCTCCCCCTCCAATGGGAGCTGGCCGCCCAGTGGACTCAGCGATATGGTCATTTTGATCAGCTGATCACTGTAACCCAGATGATGTGGATGCTCTCAATGGTGGACCGCCCAGACCGTTGCAGGAAGGGATCATGTTTGTTCGCCCTGAGCCGACGGTCGTCCTACGACCGATGCCTCTCATGGGCTGGGGAACCCACATGGTGGACAACAGGGCCCATGGGTTCTGGACCCCCAAGAAGTCCCGATGCCACATCAATCTGTTGGAGCTCAGAGCAGTCAGACTGGCACTGTCAGCTTTCGCTCCTCAGCTCCAGGGTCAAGTGGTTCAAGTCCAGACGGACAATACCACGACCATTAACTACCTCAACAAACAGGGCGGCACACACTCCCGTCTGCTGTGCAAGGAGGCTCTCCACATCTGGACCCTCGTAAGCCGGTTGGAGGCGAATCTCCTAGTCATCCGGTGGCAGGAGCCTCGAACCAGCTGGTGGATGCTCTCAGCCGTATAGGCCAGACATCCCACGAGTGGTCTCTCCATCCAGTGGTAGTTTACAGCCTGTTCTCCCATTGGGGCAGACCGATGGTGGACCTGTTTGCCTCCAGGTAAAACACCAAGCTGAGGCTGTATCATGCCGGCCCCCCTCAGCAGGTCTCGCTGCAGGGGGATGCCTTCTCGAGGCCATGGACCCCAGGCCTCCTCTACGTCTTCCCTCCATTTCTCTAGATCTACAAGGTGTTACTCAAGGTGAGGAGGGACAGGGTGAAGGTGATTCTGGTAGCCCCAGAGTGGCCATGCCAGTTCTGGTATCCAGATCTCCTCAGCCTCAGCTGCAGGCCCCCGGAGTGGCTTTGTACACGCCCGGACCTGATATCTCTGGACCAGGGGAAGGTCTTCCATCCGGAACTTCAATCCCTGCACCTCACAGCCTGATACCTGAGTGGCTAGAGTTCCAGGCTTTGGGTCTTTCTGAAGATGTCTACACCATGGCGGAGGCATCTTGAAAGGAATCAACCAAGAAATGTTATGCCTTCAGATGTAAAAGGTTTTCCATTTGGTGTCAGGGTAAGGGTCTGGATCCCTTATCCTGTTCTATGGCTAACATTCTCGACTACCTTTGGTCTCTCTCCAAAGGGGGTTTACGGGCATCAACCCGTAGGGTGCACCTGGCAGCCATTTCTGCTTACCGGGCGCAGGCCAGTCAGCCGACAGTGGTGCAGGAGACAGTGTTCAGGCGCTTTTTCAAAGGCCTGGATCACATATCCCCTCCAGTGCGTGAACCTCCACCTCCATGGGATCTACTGCTTGTATTGGCAAAGCTCATGGGCAAGCCATTCGAACCAATTCACAAGTGTGAGCTGTCACACTTGTGGAAGATGGCCTTCCTGGTGGCTATCACGTTAGCCAGCAGGACAGGGGCGCTCCAGGCGCTTTCAGTGGACTCCCTTTATCTGGTCTTCCACAGGGACAAAGTTGTCCTGCGCCCCCACTTGAAATTCCTTCCGATGGTGGTGTCAGAGTTTCACCTTAACCAGGTGTTGACTCTGCCGGTATACTACCCTAACTACACCTTGGAGGCCGAGTACAGGCTCCATACTTTGGACCTGAGATGAGCTCTCTCCTATTACAAGGAGAGGACAAAAGGAAATTCGTGGAGAGGTTCGCCATCTGTTTGTCACCTACGCTGAAGCCGCTTCTGACAGACCTGCAGCCAAACAGATCATTGTAAGATGGATTACATCTTGCATTGGTCTGTGCTATGAGTTGGTGGGCAAGGAGCATCCCAGAGGGATAAGAGATCATTCTACCCGCCATACCGCTACATCGGTGGCTTCTTCCAGAGACGTCCCTATCCAGGAAATCTGTCGGGCTGCTACCTGGAAGTCAGCAAATACCTTCATTACCCACTAGCACATCGACCTTGAGTCACACTGGGGTGCTGGTTTTGGGACCTCAGTTCTCCAATCTCTGTTCCCTAAGTAGGATGTGTGCACCTTGCCTCCCTCCTCCCGGAGAACTGCTAGGAGTCTGCCAGTAAGTGTGGATGAACAACATATCCACGATCCTAGATCCACGTTCCTAGACGAACCGGTTAACTCACCTGTAACAGTAATTCTAGGAGTGGTATATGTTGTTCATCCACACGGACCCACTCGACCTCCCCGACTGCGAATGCACACAACCTGGCTTCCAGCAGGCTAAGATCTGGCATCACGGGGCAGAGCCGAGGTACATACTACCCAGGTGGGTGGGAGGAACCTGCTTGAAGACTTCCGGCAAGATTTAAAGGGGAAAGGGACATGCCAATAAGTGTGTATGAGCAACATATACCACTCCTAGAACTACTGTTACAGGTGAGTAACCTATTCTTCTTGGTGGCTATCACATTAGCCAGAAGGACTGGGGAGTTACAGGCACTCTCCATTGAGTCTTCTTACCTGGTCTTCCACAGGGACAAGGTTGTCCTGCGCCCCCACCCGAAATTCCTTCTGAAGGTGGTGTCGGAGTTTCACCTTAACCAAGTGATTACTCTGCCAGTGTTCTACCCCAGTTACACCTCGGAGGCTGAGTACAGGCTCCATATTCTGGACCTGAGACGAACGCTCGCCTACTACAAAGAGTGAACAGTGGAAGCTCAGGGAAAGGTTTGCCAGCTGTTTGTCACCTACGCTAAAGCTGCACCTGGCAAACCTGCAGCCAAGCAGACAGTAGCTCAATGGATTACATCTTGCATTGACCTCTGCTATAGGTTGGCAGGTAGGGAGCCTCTCGTAGGGCTTAAGGCTTATTCCACCCGCCATACTGCTGCATTGGTGGCTTCTTCTAGGGACATCCCTATCCAGGAAATCTGCAGGGCTGCTACCTGGAAGTCAGCACACACCTTCATTTCCCATTACCACATCAACCTTAAGTCACGCTGGGATGCTGGTTTTGGAACCTCAGTTTTCAAGTCCCTCTTCCCTAAGTAGAGGGTGTGCGTCTCGCCTCCCTCCTCCCGGAGAACTGCTAGGAATCTGTCATGAAGTGTGGATAGAACAACATATCCACGATCCTAGAAAAACAGGTTACTCACCTGTAACAGTAGTTCTAGGAGTGGTATATGTTGTTCATCCACACTGACCCACCTGACCTCCCCAGCTTTGACGCACAAACCTGGATTCTGGCGGGCTAAGATCTGGTGTCATGGGGCGGAGCCGAGGACTATACCACCTAGGTGGGTGGGAGGAGCAAGCTTGAAGCCTTTCTGGCACATCATAAAGCGGCAAGGTACCTGCCATGAAGTGTGGATGAACAACATATACCACTCCTAGAACTGCTGTTACAGATGAGTAACCTGTTTATATTTCAAACAACATGAAGTCTTGCTATATTATGACAGATGCAGTTTGTCTCACCATTAGAACTGCTCCGGAGGTGAAAAAGTTAACTTCCATGCAGTGCATGGAACTTAGAGCGTGAGCTCGGTTAGAGAAGCTCTGTTAGGTTGGTTTCAAACCGAAACCGTCAGATTCTTTACTCCGCCTCACTGAACAGTCGCTCCGGAGATTCCTCCTGCTGCTCGGTTCATTTCCTCGGTTAAAGAGTCTTTCCGGTAAATTCAAATCCACGATATTATTTATTTTAACCAAGAAACCGATCGGGTTCAAGCTCTGTCTGTGGTATTGTAAGTAATAGATAGGTTTCTGTGTGGAACTTCTAATGTTTATCGGTTCGGTTTGAACCATCGAATTGTATTTAAACTTTGTTTTGAAAGCCTTTTGCTTGTTAGAGTGCGTTCCCTGGTTCTTATCGGGTTCTAAAAAACTGATTTCATTTCGGTTTTTCCACGACCGTGACACGGTTGGGAACCGATAAGGGTGTCTTGCCTGGCACTGCCATCAAAAGGGCAAGTTTTTGGTTAGGCTGGCATTATGTCTGAGAAACCCAAAAGAAAAACCGGGCCCACTGGGTTTCAACACTGTAGTGTCTATGGGGAAGCCTTTGCCAAGGCTGACCCACACACCACATGTGTTTATTGTCTGGGGTTTGACCACCTCAATGCAGACTGCCAAATTTGCAAGAATTTCCCTGCAGCCACTCTAGATAAGAGAGTTGGTAGGCTCAGGGAACCAGAGGCCAAAAGTCCGCTGACCCGGATGGCCAGCCCAGTCCGGGTGCCAGCGAACGCGAGGGAAAGCCCTCTGACCAGGCCAGACTTCGGCAAACCTAAGCCGACTCTGAGGAGCCAGTTCCAGCAAAGAGAACCAGAAATCAGCAGGTGTGAGTCCTAATCCCTTCTCCAACTGCTGCAGAGATAGCCAGGGCAATACAGATTGTCCAGTCACTGTTCTCGTTCCTCCGAACCGCCACTATCTGGCAAAGGTCGTTCTGCCGGTTCCACCGGTTCAAGAATATGATATAGAAGAGTTTTGAACCAGAGGAGGGGAGGATGATTATGATCAGTGTGAATGTGACTTTGAAAGTCTGGATGTGCCCATTGAACCGGACATCTTCCCAGACAGACCTTTAGGTGAATCTCCCCCTAGGCTTGCTGAGTCCCCTTCTCATTTTTTGTTTTATAAAAAAGTTGCTGAGACCCTCCAGCTTCCTTTAGAGGAGGCTTTGGATGAGCAAGAGGAGCCTGACTATGTAGAGATGATGGATATCCCAGAGTCCAGGAGATTGTCCATCCCTTTACATAAATCTTTTAGGAAACAAACAAAAATTTGAAAAGCTCCTAATTCTGTGCCTCCTGTAGATAAAAAGATGGACAGGAGGTACACTTTGTCAGGTCCTGATACAGATTTTCTTTCACAGCAATGCAGTCATGTTGGGGTAGTTCAGGCTGCAGCCTGTGATAAAGCTAATATTCCCCTGGCTTCACATCCTCCTGACAAGGACTCCAGGAAGATTGATGCCATGGCCAAAAACAATACATGGCAGCATCTTTGGGACTCAGACAAGCAAACTATATGAAGCATAATGCGAGATACCAGAAATCTAGATGGGATACTGTCATGGCCTTGCCAAACAGGTCCCTGGCCAGCTTGCAAAGGAGCTGGAGCAGGTGGCTGTTGATGGTATTGAGGCATCTAGGTGCAATTCCATGCTGCAGTGGATTCTATGATGTATCCTCTAGAGTCACGTGGCTACATCTGTGGCTTTTCAGAGATTGGCCTGGCTCAGGTGTACTACTTTGTCACAGGATACCCAGTCTAAGGCTATGGATTTTCCTGTGGGGAAATTCTCTGTTTGGGGAGCAGACAGAGAATTATATGAAGAAATGGATGAATATAGAACCTGCTTATAGGGAGTGTAAAAATACAAGGAACGCAAGCCACTCCTCAGAGGCAGTCTCCTGGGTAGGGGCAGGCCTTTTCACAGGCCTTTTACCAGACCCAGGCCTCCTCTTCAGCCTATGCTCAGAGGGGGTTCTTCAGAGGGAGAGGCAGGCAGGGCACGGCAGGCCTGCTCCCACCCCTCAGCCTAAAGCCCCTGCCAAACAGGCACCTGATGGGATGCCCAGGGTCGGCTCTCCATTACCTGTGGGGCAGGCTGGCTTACGTCCAGGACTGGGAGTCTTTAACATCAGACAGGTGGGTCCTGGAAGTAGTGAGCCAGGGTCTGGTTCTCAGCTTCAAAAATTTTCAAAGATGAGAGCCAGATCTTTTCCACCTGCAAACCCTTTAGAGACTCTTGCTTGGAAACAGAAGTCTCAACCTCCTGGCTCTCAGAGCTGTAGAAAGGGTTTCTCCCCACACCAGGGCAAAGGTCTGTACTCCAGGTACTTCCTTACCCCAAAAAGACAGGAGAGTGCGCCTATCCTGGATCTAAGATATCTGAACAAGCACCTTTTAAAACCAAAATTCAAAATGGTGACTGGAATGATTTTACCCTCCTTAAGGCCAGGGACTGGCTAGCTTCCTGGACCTCAAGGATGCCTACTTCCATGTTCTTATCAGAAGCTCCCATTGAAAGTACCTCAAATTCGAAACTGCCCTCAGGCCATTATCAGTTCAGAGCAATGCCTTCGCCTTAACTCTGCCTCAAGGGTGTTCACAAAATGTCTGGCAGTAGCAGTTGCTCATCTAAGAAGGCAAATTATTGCCATTTTTCCTACCTGACAACTGGCTCATTGTGGGTCAGTCTCCAGACCAGGTCAAATCACACCTGCTAGTTACCCAGCAGCTGCTTACCTCTCTGGGCTTTCTTCACTCTTCCAAAGTCAGTTTTGGAACCTGTCCAGGTACTTACCTTTATAGGCGAGAACTGGACTGAAAGCAGGCCAGAGCCTTCCTTCCCCTGAAAGGGTAAGGACCTTGGTGGCCCTGGCCTGCCCTTCACTCTGCAGGTCTCTCGACCAGCAAGGCATTTCCTGCAGCTCCTAGGACACATGGCTGCTTCCACAGCTGTAGTACAAGGAGCAAGATTTCAAATGAGGGACATTCAGTTCCATTTGAGAGCTTTCTGGTCTCAAAGAAGAGATCCCCTATCCAAGTTAATCCCAGTGACTCGAACCCTGATCCAGGCCTTCAGTGGTGGCAGGATCAGAGCAATCTGAGACAAGGGGTGCCTTTCATCCCTCTGTCCCACTCCTTGACCCTTACTACAGATGCGTCCCTCTTGGGATGGGGAGCTCACATGGGCGACTCCCTCCACCCAGGGGTTATGGTCCCCCAGGAATCTCTGCTCCACATCAACCTGTTGGAACTCAGAGCTGTATTTCTAGCACTTCAGGTTTTTTCTGCATCAGTTCAGAACAAGGTGGTACAGGATCAGAACAGACAACACCACTACAATGTGGTACATCAACAAACAAGGGGCACTCGGTATTCAGCCTTGTGCACCGAGGACGAGAAGTTGTGGTCTCGGCTTATTCCCTGAACACTTCCTCATAGCAGTTCACCTCCCAGGCAAGGACAATGTCCTGGCAGATGCTCTCAGCAGGATTTCAGGGCCATCACTGAATGGTCACTGGATCCCCTAGTACTGGGATAGTTTTGCCAGATGAGGCACCTCAGATAGATCTTTTGCAGTCCCAGACAATCATCAACTTCCACTTTTTTGTTGCAGGCCCCAGTGTTGGGCTCAGTCCCTGGATGCCTTTCTCCTCGATTGGGAAGGGAAGTTTCTATGCCTTTCCCTTCCTCTCCTGTTCAAGGTGCTAGTCAAAATCAGGTCTCAGCCCTGCAAGATGATCCTGATTGCTCTAGACTGGCCAGGCAGCCTGGTACCCACTCCTTCTGTCCTTAGCAGTCCATCTTCCCTGTGTCTCCCCAGGAACCACAATATGTTAACCTGTGCTCAGGGAGAGTTTGGTATCCAATCTCAAATCCCTCAACCTCAAGGCCTGGCTCTTGAGCAGTTAGAGTTTGCTGATCTTCAACTTTCTCAAAGTGTTCTCGAAATCTTGAAAGCTGCTAGAAGCCTTTCACCAGGGCTACCTATAACTCCAAGTGAAAGGTTTTCCATATGGTGTTCTGGGAGGCATATTTCCTGAATCTGCTGATTTACCCACTGTATTGGATTATATGGTCCATCTTAATTCTTTGGGACTGAGACCAGCTACCCTGAAAGTGCATTTGGCAGCTGTCTCTGCTTTCATTTCAGCAGGAAGCCTCTCTCTTTCTGCTCACCCTGTATTTTACAAGTTTTTAAGGGATTGCTTCATACCAACCTCCATTCAGGATCCTGCCCTGCTTGGGATCTTAATGTTTGCATTGCTCAGCTGATGCAACCCCTTTGAGCCTCTGTCTTCGCAGAGCTTAAGTATTTGACTTGGAAACTGTATTTTAGTAGCCATCACTTCTGCCAGGCGACAAGAGGTTACAGGCTTTATCAGTGGAGACTGACTTTATTTCCTTTCACAGGGTTAAGGTAGTCCTCAGGACTAACAGGAAGTTTTGCCTAAGGTGGTTTCGGATTTCCACCTTAACCAGTCCTATTTCACTTCAGTGTTCTTCACTGACCATTCCTCCTCTGGTGAGAGGGGCTGCACAGCTAGATGTTAAGAGGGGCCCTAAGTTACTACATGGAAATGCCTAAGGGTCAGGGTTTGACTCCCTCCAACTATTTCTCACTTATGGTGAGGTTGGGAAAGGGAGACCTGCCACTAAGAGATCCATTGCCAGGTGGATCATCACTTGTATCCAGTTTTGCTGTCAAAAACTGGGTAAGGTTCCCCCCTCAGGCCTGAGGGCTCACTCTACCAGCTGCTGCTAGAGACATCCCTATCTTGGAGATATGTCAAGCAGCTACTTGGAAAACAGTACACACTTTCACCAAGCATTACTCCCTGGATATCCAGGCCAGGAGAGATGCTCGATTTGGCACAGCCGTGCTTCAGAACCTATTCCTAAGTAGGTTCTGTCCCTCCTCCATGGAGTGTACTGCTGTAGTTCAGCATCTGTCATAATATAGCAAGACTTCATGTTGTTTGAAGAAAAAATTACTCACCTTAGTAATGTTGTTTCTTCTAATGGAGTCTTGCTATATTATGACCTCCCCCAGCCTGCCCCTCTCAGAACTTCTACTTGGGTATGGGGGGGCAGTCCACTTTGGCACTTATTGATGCCCCTTTATGTTTGGGTGTTGTGTTTTATTTAGTTATTTTATCTTATTTTTCTGGTCCTCTGACTTGAGTCTTGTGTTGGGACCAGGAAAATGTGTGAATATTTTAGTAGCCAGTTGGCTAGTGTAGGTTACAGCTTCCACACAGAGCCTTAGTGAGTTTTGCTCATAAAGATCTGACGGTTTCGGTTTGAAACCACCCTAACAGAGCTTCTCTAACCGAGCTCGGGCTCTAAGTTCCATGCACTGCATGGAAGTTAACTCTTTCACCTCCGGAGCAGTTCTAATGGTGGGACAAACTGCATCTGTCATAATATAGCAAGACTCCATTAGAAGAAACAACATTACTAAGGTGAGTAATTTTTTCTTGCATACCGATGTGTTTTTTGAATTTGTCATGGTAAAGACGTATATGTTAAAGAGCACAGGTCTGAGTACGAAACCCTGTGGAACCCCACTTGTGACCTCTGCCCAGTCTGAATAGTTCCCCCCAATGCATACCCACTGTCGTCTGTTAGTAAGCCGGGTGTTTATTCATGATTGCAGATTCTGATGCAGTTTAATATTGGATAATGTGTCAATCAGCTCTTTGTGTGGGACTGTATCGAAGGCCTTCGAAAAGTATACTGTGTCCACAAGTAACCCACTATCCAAGGCCCTACTGACCGGTTCAAAAAATTGTAGCAGATTGGTAACACATGATTTCCCCTTGCTAAAACCATGTTGTGTAATATCACCTAGACCCTTGCAATGTAGATGCTGTTCTATTTTTCCTTTGATAAATTGTTCAAGGATCTTACCTAGGATAGACGTGAGACTGATCGGTCGATAGTTATTTAATTCTGCCCCATCACCTTTTTTAAAGATTGGAGTCACATTAGCATCCCTCCATTCCATTATAACTGTACCCTCCCTAATGGAACAGTTTAATAGAACTGAGATGGGTCCAAATAATTCAACTACCAATTCTCTCAATAACCTGGGGTGCAGGCCATTCAGACCTGAAGATTTATCTATCTTTAAACCCATTAACTTTTCAAAGACTTCCTTCACACTAATTCTTAACTCATCCATTGGTTGCTGGTGATCCAAATTTATTGTGTCCTGCATCAACCTCTGCTGTAGGTTGGCGGGTAGGGAGCCTCCCGTTGACCTAAGGGCTCATTCCACCATTCATACCGCTGCCTCAGTGGCTGCTTCCAGAGATGTCTCAATGCAGGAAATCTGCAGGGCTACTACCTGGAAGTCAACACACACCTTCATTTCCCACTAAAACATCAACCTTGAGTCACGCTAGTTTTGGGGCCTCAGTTCTCCAATCTGTGTTCCCTAAGTAGGGGGTGTGCGCCTTGCCCCCTTCTCCCGGAGAACTGCTAGGAGTATACCAGAAGTGTGAATAGTACATCATATCCACATCCCTAGAAAAATTGGTTATTCACCTGTAACAGTAGTTCTAGGACTGGTATATGATGTACATCGACACTGACCCACCCGACCACCACTGGCAAGTGGCACACCAGTCTTGCTTCTAGTAAGATCTTACATCATGGGGCAGTGCCGAGGGAGTTACCACCCAGGTGGGTGGAAAGAGCCAGCTTGAAGAATTTCCAGCAAGCTTTAAAGGGGAAAGGACACTGCCAGAAGTGTGGATGTACATTATATACCACTCCTAGAACAACTTTTACAGGTGAGTAACCTGTTTTACATTGTATATGAAATCCACACCAGCAGAATTTGCAAAACAACACGCACTAGAAGATAATTTGGGGCTAAAATACCGTGCCTTGGATATATCACATTTGTTTTTACAACTTCAATGGGCATAGCCATGCAGACTTCTTGCGACTACAGTAGAGAAAAGGAGGGTTCTATGGACGTGGATATGTTGTTCTGTCCACACGTCTGGCAGTGTCCTTTCGCTTTGAGTCACCGGAAAGTCTTCAAGCTGGCTCCTCCCACCCACCCGGGGTAGTACAACCCTTGGCTCCGCCCCATGACACCACATCTTCCTTTCTGCTGGAAGAAGTAGGTTCCCTCCTTACTGCTCCCACGTTGAGTAGGCCCTGGCGCTCAAATCTTCAAATTTACTTCCAGAACTTAAACTCGTAAGAGTTTCTTCACCAGAACGATCTTAGATCGCGACCGCGATGGAAAAAGTCCTCACCCGGGTTTCGCTGGTGCCCTTACGGGCAGAAGATGTCGCGCACTGACCCACACATCACGTGCATCTGTTGCCTGGAATATGAGCATGATACCCAGGCCTGCTATTCCTGTCACGCTTTCCAACCCAATGTGCTCGGCGATCATCTCTCCCGTTTGCAGTTGGGCCGTATGGTTCTGCTCTCTGGATTGTCAGGACGTGTTTTTCCACATCCCGATCCATCCGTCTCATCAAAGATTCCTCCACTTCTGAGCAGGGGAAGCCTTAAACAAGTTCCAGGCCATGCCATTCAGCCTCCCCTCAGCCACCAGGGTCTTCAGTAAATGCATTACAGTGGTGCCGGCCTACCTTCAGCATCGAGGGGTCCGGGTCTACCCCTACCTGAATGACTGGTTGATTGCAGGTCCCTACAAGCAGGAGGTGGAGCGGTCCAGAGACCTGGCCCTCCAGTCTTGCATCACCGTGGGCCTCCTAGTCAATGATGCCAAGTCGTAACTTGTGCCCACTAGGTGATCAGCTTCATCGGAACAGAGCTCAACTTTTGCCGAGCCAGAGCCCTGCTCCCGGCGGACAAGGCGAATGTTCTCTCCTTCTGTGCCCAATCATTTCAGGTTGGGCACTTGCACCTTGCGAGGGACTTCCTGCACCTTCAGGGTTACATAGCAGTCTGCACCTCCATGGTCTGATGGGCCTGGTTGCATATGCGCTCCCTGCAGTAGGAGCTGGCCAGCCAGCAGTCGCAGCACAGAGGTCACTTCGACCAGCTGGTCACAGTGACCCAGAAGATGTGGGACGTTCTTCAGTGGTGGACCATCCCAGAACATCTCCAGGAAGGGATCCCGTTTGTCCACCCCGAGTCGACGGTAATCGTGGTGGCTGACGCCTCTCTCATGGGCTGGGGTGCCTATCTGGGGAAACACCGAGTCCACAGGCTCTGGACCCCCGAGGAATCCCATTGTCACATCAACCTTCTGGAGCTCCGAGCAGTTCGGCTCACACTGACTGTGTTTGCTCTGTTTTTTTTGGGGTCAAGTGATTCAGGTCCAGATGGACAACACCACGACCATGTACTACCGCAACAAGCAGGGAGGGAATCATTCCCCGCCTTTGTGCAGGGAAGCTCTCCCACCTGAACTCTGGTGCGCAGTCTGGAGGCAGATCTAGCCATCCATGTGGCAGGAGCCTCGAATCAGTTGGTTGACGCTCTCAGCTAGGTAGGCGAGGCATCTCACGAGTGGTCTCTCCATCCAGAGATTGTGAACAGTATGTTCTCCCAGTGGGGCACCCCTTAAGTGGACGACCTGTTTGCCTCCAGGGAAAATGCAATGTGGAGGCTGTATTGTGCCCCCACCCCCCCTCAGCAGGGCTCGCTGCAGAGGGATGCCTTGTCGAGGTCGTGGACCCCAGGACTCTTCTATGCCTTCTCTCCATTTCCCTTGATACACAAAGTGTTACTCAAGGTCAGGAGGGACATAGCACAGGTGATTCTAGTGGCTCCAGACTGGCCACGCCAGTATTGGTACGCCAGTCTCATCAGCCTCAGCAGCAGGCTCCCAAGGTGTCTTCCAGCATGCCTGGACCTGCTTTCCATCAACTAGGGGAAGGTACTCCACCTGGACCTTCAATCCCTGCACCTGACAGCCTGATTCCTGAGTGGTTAGAGTTCCAGGCTTTGGGTCTCTCCGAAGACATCTTCACTGTCATGGAGGCTTCTCAGAAGGAGTTGGCTAGAAAATGCTATGCCTTCAAGTGGAAGAGATTCTCCATTTGGTGTCAGTGCAAGGGGCTGGACCTTTTGACCTGTCCTGTGGCCAGCATTTTGGACTACCTGTGGTTTCTCTCCAAAGGGGGACTTCAGTCGATGACCCTCAAGGTGTACATGGCAGCCCTCTCTGCTTACAGGGTGCAGGTCAGTCAGCAGTCAGTGGCGCAGGAGACAGTGGTTTGGTGATCTTTCAAAGGCTTAGATCGCATATCCCTTCTGATGCATGAACCTCCTCCTCTGTGGGAACTATTGCTGGTCATAACAAAGCTCATGGGCAAGCCATTCGAACTGATGCACAAGTGTGAGATGTCACGCTTGTCATGGAAAACTGCCTTCTTGGTGGCCATTACATCAGCCAGAAGGATTGGGGAGCTCCAGGCGTTTTCCATTGAGTCTCCTTACCTGGTTTTCCACAGGGACAAGGTTGTCCTGCACCCCAACCCAAAGTTCCTTCTGAAGGTTGTGTCGGAGTTTCATCTGAATTAGGTGATGACTCTCCTGGTTTTCTACCCTAATCACACCTCGGATGCCCGAATACAGGCTCCATACTTTGGACCTGAGGTGAGTGCTCACTTATTACAAAGAGCGCACGGCCAGAGTTCAGGGAGAGGTTCACCAGCTGTTGTCACCTATGCTGAAGCCACATGTGGCAGAACTGTAGCCAAGTGGACGAGTGGTAGGTGGATCACTTCCTGCATTGATCTCTGCTGTAGGTTGGAGGGTAGGGAGCCTCCCATAGGGCTAAGGGCTCATTCCACCCACCATACCGCTGCGTCAGTGGCTGCTTCTAGGGACGACACTTTCCAGGAAATCTGAAGGGCTGCTACCTGGAAGTGAGCACACACCTTCATTTCCCATTACCATATCGACCTAGAGTCACGCCAGGATGCTGGTTTTGGGGCCTCAGTTCTCCGATCTCTATTCCCGAAGTAGGAAGTGTGCGCCTTGCCTCCCTCCTCCTGGAGAACTGCTAGGAGTCTGCCAGATGTGTGGATAGAACAACATATCCACGTCCCTTGAAAAAACAGGTTACTCACCTGTAACAGTATTTCTAGGAGTGGTATATGTTGTTCATCCACATATCTGGCAGTGTCCTTTCCCTTTAAATGTTACCGGAAAGTCTTCAGGCTGGCTCCTCCCACCCACCTGGGTGGTATAACCCTTGGTTCTGCCCATGACGCCAGATTTTGCCCGCTGGAAAGCAGTGTGAGAGCGCTAAAGGTGGGGAGGTCGGGTGGGTCCGTGTGGATGAATAACATATGCAACTCCTGGAACGGCTGTTACAGGTGAGTAACCTGTTTTAACCGGTTACCAAACAGACTTTTAAATAGTTGAGGTTAACAGTAATGACTGCATATTCACCACTCTGTTTAGTCCGTCAGTAGAACACAGCACTGTCCGCTGTGTCCAAGATGGTCGCCAGAGTTTTCTGTGCATGCGCGATGACTCACACATGCGCACTGAAATCTGGTGGCACGATCAGCCATGTCCAAGATGGCTGCTGGAGCCCAGTGGGCATGTGCGATCTGACGTACATCCGTCGAGTGCTCCAGAGGCCATTTTGGACACCGCGGACTGTGCCGCAGCGGTTCAGTGCGCATGCGCGTGTTGTCAAGCATGTGCAGAAAACTCCAATGGCCATCTTGAACACGGTCGACAGTGCTGTGTTCCTCTGACACCTTTGCTGCAACTGTACTGGCTCTGACCAGAGATTGTTGAATTTGCTGCTGTAGTTTCCATTCAGACAATCCATAGCTAATGCCTAGCTTTCATACTGCATCTTACATGTTGCAGATTTTTTTTTTATTTGCTACTTTGATTTTTCATTCAAACAAGCTTTAGCCTTCTCGCGCCAATTTCTTTTTTTCTTTTTACTTGTTCATTTGTAAAGTTAAAGTCTTTTTCTATTCCTGTTTGTAGACTGCATGGCAATCCCTTGCATTCCAAAAATTCAGTCCATGATTGAAGGTGCTTGGAAGGAGGGTTTTGATCCTCAGGGAGCTGCACATTTTGGTGGGAAACTGCAGAACACCAGGGCCTGGATTGGAGCATCTGATATACATTCGTTACTGACCTCCCTTGGACTGAAGTAAGTAGAGATTGGGATTGTACCATGTACACAGCAAGTATGTGGTATCAGAGATTGGTCTAGCAATACGTATCTTCCAACTTTCAAGGATTTGGTAGTTACTACAAACTGCTTGGGTTTTCATTTTCTAATAGGAAAAAGACTAAAGGACAGTTGAAGTATATTTGAGAACGACTTGTGGTAAAAATAGAATTTAGACCAGACTCTTTGCCGAGGGGATTGTACAGTTTATTTTTCTTTTCTAAAAGATGTGCACTTTAATGGTTTAAGCTCATAAACAAGGAGGCTTGTTCACCTAAGATGGGATTTTTTATTTTGGCAAATTTAACTTGTTTGGTTTCAGAGGAACCCCCACATGAAAGGTGTCCTGCTGTGCAGTTTTCACAGGTATTAGTGTTCCGAAATGTGTCACCTCAAAGCAGTGAACCTAAGCGTCAAGAGTTGTCTTTGATCTCTTGGATCTGAAATGATCTATGTGGGCCAGCTCAGCATCACATAAAGGCAGCTACAGCTGTTGAGACCCAATTCTCCATGTCTAGCATCCTTCTGCATAGTTTAAAAAATTATTTATTTCATTTTTGTTAGATCAGAAAGAAGGGCTAGACAATACCACTTATTTCTAGGGGCATGGATATGTTGTTCTATCCACACTTCTGGCAGTGTCCTTTTCCTTTAAATCTTGCTGGAAAGTCTTCATGCTGGCTCCTCCCACCCACCTGGGTGATATAACCCATGGCTCCACCCCCCATGATGCCAGATATTCCTTTCCGCTGGAAGAAGCAGATTCCCTCCTTACCGCTCCCGCATTGAGTAGGCCCTGGTGCTCAAAACTTCAGATTTACTTCCAAAACTAAAACTCGTTAGAGTTCCATCTTCAGCAAAATGTTCAATCGCAAATGCGATGGAGGAAAAGTCCTCGCCTGGATTTCGCCAGTGCCCATGCGGGCAGAAGATGTTCACCCACCCACATGCCACGTGCGTTGACTGCCCGGGCTACAAGTACGATCCCCAGGACTGCAACATTTGCTGGTCGTTTCAGCCATCAGTCCTTCAGGACCGCCTTGCCCACTTGAAGCTGGGCCTCCTGGAGAAACGGAACCTGCCAGTCAAATTCAAGGACTCCTGTTGTGTGGTGTCCACTGCTCTGGGGTCCGCCGAGCAGTTGGAGCAACTTAAGGCCTTTGAGGAGGAAACGACTTGAGCCCCTGAGCAGTCCTCTTCAGCTTCTGCCTTTATTCCGCTCAAATTGGGCTCCACTTTTTCGTCTCCTTCAAGGAACTGTGCCAGTCTCCCCTGACCAAGGGAGAGGGCCCTTTCATTCGCACAGCTTGCACTCCTGCAAGAAGGAGCCTCGACATGACAAGGAGAAGACTCACCATTGACGTTCTTGGGATCAAGAGTGATCTCGGTCTCGGGAATCACCGGTTTTGATCACGGTCGAAACCGTGACCTTAGCCGCTGGCATCACGGTGCCCCTGTCAGGCCAGCCGGCCAAGACATGGACCAACGATGTGGCCGAGATTTTTCTCGACCCTGTCGACCTGTTGTCGCTAGATGAGGCCAACAATTCTCTGTTCAGGATTCCAGTCCTGCCGGTGACCATGAAAGGGGCAGCTCAGTTCACTGAACCGGACCCTCCGGTCACCGAACCAGACCAGGAGGAGCTGCGGCACTCCCCGGCTCCCTCTGGGATCCCCCATCGGCACCACAGGTGGTCAAGGTGAGGGTCTAGGTCTTCCTCATCCAGTGGGTTAAGCAGATCCAGCCGACATTGGCGGTCCCGCTCTTGACGCCATGGGAAGCTGCGCCACTGCTGTTTGTCTTCATCCTCCTTGAGGGAGGAGAGGCTTCGGCACAAGTTGTGTTGACGCTACAAAGACCTCATATGGCAACAGCTAGTCTTGTCCAGTCTGAAGCTGACCCCGGCTCCCGCACCGGCCATCATGTGGCTGTCGCCCGACAGACCGATACCGACGCCCCCAGAAGGGCCGGTCGACACCGTTCCTTTGCCTGTGGAGCCGGTTCAGACCACCTCGGTTTGGCCAGATTTGGCCTCTGCACCGATTGTGGCATAGCCGCCATCCCAGCAGCCACCGACCAGTACTCCGACCAAGGAGTCTCGGCCAGCTAAGGGTCTTCCCCATCGGCCCGTCAATCACTCTCACGCCTGACCGTCCGTGGCAGGTCGAGAGCGACTCGGGTGATCGGCCACTTTATGTTAACTCTTCCGAGTCCGAGGACTCCTCACTGCACTCCTGTTTGGTTGACCTGGAGTTGGTGGGGGGCCTCTCGATGGAGAAGTGACCCATGTCCTTCATGGGCATCCTCTGTCTCATCTCTGAGTCTACGGGGATACCTCTGGAGCCCATTCAGAAACGGACTCGCTATCCCCTCACAGAGATTCTGGATAAAGGGGACCCTCCGACAGAGGCCTTCCCGGTGGCCAAGGCCATTGTTGGCCCAGCCCTGGATCTTTGGCAGCACTGTGCCTCCTTCCCTGCACCCTCTGCCCAGATGGCCCACAATTATGCGGTACCCAACGGTTCCCTCTCGGGGTTCACGGAACACCCCTCAGCCGAGGGGTTGGTGGACGATTCCGTGTTTTTGCGCTTAGGCAATACAGGCGATGTCGACAGGTCGCCGGACAAAGAGTCCAAGAAATTGGACCACTCTGCCAAAATGGTCTTTGCTGCCTCTTTGCTCGGCATCTGCCAGGCGAGCTTGGCTGTCCTGATGGCACACTTCTCCCATGCCCTCTTGGGCTCCCTGGATGAGGTGATTCCTCATCTCCCTGTGGACCTCCAGACCACGGTGAAGCAGGTCCGAGACTGGGGCCGGGCTGTGGCCAAACAGCATCTCCAGACAGCTGTCGACATTGGAGATTCCTGTGCCCACTCAGTGGATGCCACAGTCGCTATGCGCCACATGGCTTGGCTGAGGATCTCGACCTTCATGGCAGACACTCGGCACAAACTGGCGGACGTTCCCTTCTTAGGCACCGACCTGTTCGGGCCTGGTGTGGGGGGTCACCTCCACTGTATTGAGAAGTCCATTGCCACCTTGGACTCCATTACGTCCGTCCAGAAGGACACCAAGAGCTCTAAGCAGCAGAAGCGCAAGCCCTTTTTGTCCCCCACTCCTGCATCAAAACCAGCCCAGCACCAGCCAGGCCAGCATCTCATTCTTGGCAGCATAGGCCCAAGTCAGTGGCTTTGGTGATCCGAAAACCCGGAGGGAAGGGACCCGGTGGCTTCTTAGCCGGGTCCTCCTCCTCCAAGCCTGCCCAGTGACTGGATGGGGGGCTGCCACCTTTATACCCATCATGCCTCCCCTGGGTCCTCCTGTGGGAGTCCGGCTCTGCCACTTCCTTTCCACCTGGTTCGCTGTTACCACAGACAGGTGGATTCTGGAAATGGTCTGCCTCTGGAGTTCGAGCAGTATCCTCCAAGTCAAGCGCGAGCCCCATGGGAGTACTTGGTATCCGCAGACACTCGGTTGGCTGTTTGAGATGACATAGCCCAGCTCCTCCGCAAGGAGGTCGTGGTCAGGGTAGCAGATCCTCCGGAACACCCAGAGTTTGTCTCCAGGTACTTCCTGGTGCCAAAGCAGATGGAGGGCTGGCACCCCATTCTAGATCTGCACAACCTGAACACATTTCTCAAGTCTTGCACCTTCTGGATGGTAACTCTGTCCCAGATAATACCATCTCTCAAGCAGGGCATGTGGTTTTGCTCTCTGGATCTACAGGACGTATTCTTTCATGTCCCAATCCATCTGTCCCACCGAAGGTTCCTCTGCTTCCGAGCTGAGGGAACCTTCTACGAGTTCCAGGCCATGTCATTCGGCTTCTCATTGGCCGTCAGGTTCTCCACCAAATGCCCTCAATAGCAGTGGTGGCAAATAGCGGTGGTGGCAGCCTACCCGAGGTGTTGAGGGGTCCGGTTGTACCCTTACATGGATGACTGGCTGATAGCAGGTTCCTCCAGGCAAGAGGTGGAGCGGTCCAGGGACTTGGCCCTCCAGACCTGCATCCCACTTGGTCTTCTAATCAGTGAGGCCAAGTTGGAACTTGTGCCCTTGCAGGTGATCAGCTTAATTGAGGCAGAGCTTGACTCCTGCCGAGCCAGAGCAAGGCTCCCGGCTGACAGAGCGGAGGGTCCCTCTTCCTTGCCCGATCATTTTGGGTTGGGCACTTGTGCCATACCCGGGACTTCCTGCGCCTTATGGGTTACATAACGGCCTGCACCACTGTGGTCCAATGGGCCCATTGGCATAGGCGCTTCCTGCAGTGGGAGCTGGCCAAACAGTGGTCTCGGTGCAAAGGTCACTTCAACCAGCTGGTCACTGTGACCCAGAGGATGTGGGATACCCTCCAGTGCTGGCTTGTCCCAGAGCATCTGCAGGAAGGGATCTTGTTTGTCTGCCCTGACCTGACAGTCATCTTGACGACCAACGCCTCTGTCATGGGCTGGGGTGCCCATATGGGGGAGCACATTGTCTATGGGCTCTGAGCCCCTGAGGAGTCCTGATGCCACATCAACCTGCTGGAGCTCCGAGCAGTTCGGCTGGCGTTGACTGCATTTGCGCCATTTGTTCGGTCCATGTGAAAGGATCCTCTAATCAGCTAGCGGACGCCCTCAGTCGGATGGGCGGGTGTCTCACGAGTGGTCTCTCCATTCAGAGGTACTACACAGTTTGTTCTCCCAGTGGGGCACCCCTCAGGTGGACATGTTCGCCTCAAGGGGGAATGCAAAGCTGAGGCTGTTTTGTGCCCCCCCCCCCCAGCAAGGTTCTCTGCAGGGGATGCCTTCTCAAGGCCATGGACTCCAGGCTTTTTATGCCTTCCCTTGATCCACAAGGTGCTACTCAAGGTCAGGGGGAACAAGGCACAGGTGATCCTGGTGGCCCCGGATTGGCCCTGCCAGTACTGGTACCCAGATCTCCTCAGCCTCACCAACAGGCTCCTGAGGCATCTTCCATTACACCAGGGCCTGCTCTCCCTCAGTCAGGGGAAGGTACTCCACCAGACCTTCAATCCCCGTACCTGACTGCCTGGTGCCTAAGCAATTAGAGTTCCAGGCTTTGGGTCTCTCTGAAGATGTCCTTACTGTAGTGGAGGCATCTAGAAAGGAATTGACCAAGAAGTGCTATGCCTTCAAAGGGAAGAGATTCTCCATTTGGTGTCAGGGCAAGGGTCTGGATCCCTTGTCTGGGGCTGAACCCCTTGTCCTGTCCACTTGCCAGCATTTTGTATTACCCGTGGTCTCTCTCCAAATAGGGACTTCGATCAACAACCCTTGACGTGCACCTAGCAACCATCTCTGCTTACTGGGTGTGGGCCAGTCAGCATTTGGTGGCTCAGAAGATAGTGATCTGGTGCTTTTTCAAAGGTTTAGATCACATTTCCCATCCATTGCGTGAACCACCACCACCGTGAGATCTGTTGCTGGTTTGGGCAAAGCTCATGGGCAAGCCATTCGAACCAATGCACAGGTGTGAGATGTCACACCTTTAGTAGAAAACTGTCTTCCTGATGGCTGTCACGTCAGCAAGAAGGATTAGTGAGCTCCAGGCGCTTTCAGTGGAGTCTCCATACCTGGTCTTCCACAGGAACAAAGTTGTCCTGTGCTCCAGCCTGAAGTTCCTCCCAAAGGTTGCTTCGGATTTCTGCCTTGACCAGGTGATCTTCCGTTGTATTTTTCCAACCATACCTCGGAGGCCAAGCACAGGCTTGATACCTTGGACCTGCAGAGAGTGTTCGCATACTATAAGGAGCGCATGGCTGGAATTTTCAGGAAGAGTTCGCCAGCTGTTTGTCACCTACACTGAAGCCGCGCCTGGCAGATTGTCAGCCAAGTAGACAATTGGCTAGATAGTCTACTGCATTGATCTCTGCTATAGGTTGGTGGGTAGGGAGCCTCCCATATATCATATCGCTGCTTCGGTGGCCGCTTCCAGGGATATACCTAGCCAGGGAATCTTCTGGGCTGCTACCTGGAAGTCAGCACACACTGTAATTTCCCAGTACCACATTGAACTTGTCTTTGGGGCCTCAGTTCTTCAGTCTGTTTCACAAGTAGGGGGTGTGTGCCTTGCCTCCCTCCTCCCAGAGAACTGCAAGGAATCTGCCAGATAGTGTGGATAGAACATCATATCCACATCCCAAGAAAAACAGGTTACTCACCTGTAACAGGAGTTGTAGGAGTGGTATATGATGACTCACCCATCTGGCGTCATGAGGCAGAGCAAAGGGAGTTACCACCCGGATGGGTGGGAGAAGCCAGCTCGAAGACATTCCAGCAAAGTCTTAAAGGGGAAAGGCACTGCCAGATAGTGTGGATGAACATCATATACCATGCCAAGAATTACTGTTACAGGTGAGTAACCTTTTCTAGGGACATGGATATGTGTTCCTATCTACGTCTAACGTGTCCTTTCCTTTAAATATGCTGGAAAGTCTGACAAGCTGGCTCCCCACCCAACCTGGTGGTATATCCCTCAGGTCCGCACAATGATGCCAGATCTTCCTTTCCACTGGAAGAAGCAGGTTCCCTTCTTACCGCTCCCGCGTTTAGGCCCTAACGCTAAAATCTTTGGGTTTACTTCCAAAACTTTGAACTCTCTCCAGTTTCTGTCTTCAGTTCGCTCATCGATCAATCGCAACAGACAAAAAGTCCTTGCCCGGATTTCGCCGGTGCCCATGCGGTCAGAAGATGTCGCATACTAGCCCCCACGCCACGTGTGTCTACTGCCTGGGCCACGAGCATGATATCCAGGCCTGCGACATTTGTCGGTCATTTCACGCGATGGTCCTCGAAGACCGCCTCACCTGCCTTAAATTGGGCCGCCCGGAAAATGACATTTGTCAGTCAAATCTAAAGATGCCCGTTGGGTGGTCTCAGCGGCTGCGGGATCGACTGAGCAGTTGGAACAACTTATGGCCTTCGAGGAGGAGGCAGTTAGGGCCGCCACGCAGTCCTCCTCGGCTTCTGCCTTCATTCCACTCCAATTGGGCTCCGCTTTTTCGGGCTCCTTCAAGGAACTGTGCCAGTCTCTCCTGACTAAAGGGCAGGGCCCTTAGTGTTGCACAGCACCTGCTCTTGCAAGACAGAGTTGATGAAAGAAAAAGAGAAGGCTCACTGTTGATGTTCCT
Source organism: Neoceratodus forsteri (assembly GCA_016271365.2). NCBI lineage: Eukaryota > Metazoa > Chordata > Ceratodontiformes > Ceratodontidae > Neoceratodus > Neoceratodus forsteri. Next base: position 828,098,297 of record CM057449.1, read on the forward strand.
GGGACCAGGAACGTTCTCGGTCTCAGGACTCCCAGGTTTTGACCTCGGTCAAAACTGCAACCTTGGCTGCTGGCTTCATGGAGGCCCCACCGGGCCAGTTGGTTGAGACGCCAGCCGACAGTGTGGATGAGATTTTTTTCGACCCTGTCGACCGGTTGTTGTTCGAAGAGGCTGGCAATTCTCTGCTCAGGACTCCAGTCCTGCCAGTGACTTCTGAACTGGTGACTGAGCCCGCTGAGCCGAACCCTCCAGTCACCGCCCCAGAGCAGGAGGAGCCACGGCTCTCCCCAGCTCCCTCCAAGATCCCCCTTTGGCACCCCGCGGCAACCAAGATCGAGGTCTCGGCCTTCCTTATCCAGGGGGTCGAGCAGATCTCGCCGTCATTGGCAATCCCGCTCTCGATGCCATGGAAAGCAGCACAACTACTATTCTTCATCTTCATCCTCCTTGGGTGAGGAGAGGCTTTGGTACAAGTTGCATCGATGCTACAAAGACCTTACGTGGCAACAGTTGGTCTTGGCCGGTCCGAAGCCGACTCCAGATCCCGCACCGGCCATCACTTGTGTGTCACCCAACAGGACGATACCGATGCCCCTGGTGGGGCTGGTCAAAATCATTCCTCCGCCAGCGGAGCAGGTCACGACCATCTCGGTTCAACCAAAGCCAGCCTCTCCACAAGTCGTGGTTGAGCCGCCGCCCAAGCAGTGGCCGACTGGCACACCAGCTAAGTAGTCTGCGTCAAGGGCTTCTCCATTGGCTGTCTGTCTCTCACACCTGACGCCCACGCATGGATCGAAAGTGACGCGGGCGGTTGGTCGCTTATGTGGACTTCTCAGTCCAAGGATTCTCACTGCACTCCCCGTCCCAGGTCGACATGGAGTCCATTGGGGATCTCTCAACGGAGGAAGGGCCCACTTCCTTCATGGGGATGAAACTGAAACCCATTCAGAAGCGGGCTCACTATCTTCTCACAGAAATCCTGAATAAAGGGGACTCTCCAACAGAGGCTTTCCCCAGTCGTCGAGGCAATGGTTGGCCCAGCCCTGGAGCTTTGGCAGCGCCCTGCGTCCTGCCCCGTGCCCTCAGCCCAGGTGGCCCTCAAGTATGCGGTGCCCATTGGTACCCTCTCGAGTTTCATGGAGCACCCCTCGGCTGAAGGGTTGGTGGCCAACTCTGTGTTTCGGCGCTCGTGCAATACCGGGGATGTCGACAAGGAATCCAAGAAATTGGACCATGAGGCTAAAAAAGTCTGATCTGCCTTCTCACTCAGCCTGCGCCAGGCGAGCTCGACCATCATAATGGCACACTTCTCCCATGCCCTCTTGGGCTCCTTGAATGAGGTGATTCCTCACCTTCCTGCGGACCTCCAGACAATGGTGAAGCAGGTTCGTGATAAATTCTAGGCTGTGGCCGAGCAGCAACTTCAGACGGCTCTGGATCTGGGGGATCCTGTGCCCGCTCGGTGGTGGCCGTAGTTGCCATGCACCGTAGGGCTTGGCTGCGGATCTCAACCTTTACAGCAGACACTCAGCACAAGCTGGCAGACGTCCCATTCCTTGGCACCAATCTGTTTGGGCCCGGTGTGAAGGGTCACCTCCAGCGTATCGAGAAGTCCATTGCCAACTAGGACTCCATGACATCCACCCAGACTGATCCCAAGGGCTCCAGGCAGCAGGAGCGTAAGCCCTTTCGGTCCTCCACTCCTGCTGCAAAACCAACCCCGCACCAGTCTGGACAGCAGGCTCAGTCTTGGCGACCCAAGTCTGTGGCCTCGTTTGTCCATATGCCTGGAGGGAAGGGGCCCAGTGGCTCCTCAGCCAGGTTCTCCTCCTCCAAGCCTGCTCAGTGATGGGATGAAGGGTGCCACCCTCTTACCCATCACACCTCCCCTGCGTCCTCTTGTGGGGGGCCGGCTCTGCCACTTCCTTTCTGCCTGGTCCACTGTCACCACAGACAGGTGGGTTCTGGAAGTGGTCAGTCAGGGTCTGCCTCTGGAATTGGAGCAATACCCTCGAAGTGGAGCCCGCGCCTCACAGGATGACTTGGTATCTGCAGTCACTTGGTCAGCTCTTCGAGATGACATATCCCAGCTCCCTCCACAAGGAGGTCGTGGTCAGAGTAGCGGATCCTCCATAACACACAGGGTTTTTCTCCAGGTACTTCCTGGTGTCACCTCCTGATGACGCAACCTTTGTGAAATCGGTAGGGGTTTGGTGAGCAGATGATGTATGGCATTTTCTTTATTTTATTAAAGCTGCTATTTTGATACTCTAGCTTGTGTGGTGCGGAGATTTGTTGCTCTATTAGTTTGTTATATCCAGCACACACCGTAGCCTTCGGAGCGGTTTTGTGGATTTTTTACTTCCGGGTGCCAAAGCAGATGGGGGGGCTGACGCCCCATTCTAGATCTACATGACTGGAACAATTCCTCAGGTCCCGCACCTTCAGGATGATAGCTCTGTCCCAGATCATGCCACCTCTAGAGCAAGACTTGTGGTTTTGCTCCCTGGATCTCCAGGATGCATTCTTCCACGTCTTGATCCATCCGTTCCATCGAAGTTTCCTCCACTTTCGAGCCAAGGGAACCCTCTACGAGTTCCAACTCATGCTATTCGGCCTCTCCTCAGCCCCTAGGGTCTTCACCAAAAGCATAGCAGTGGTGGCAGCTTACCTGAGGTGCCAAGGTACCTGGACGATTGGCTGATCGCAGGTTCCTCCAGGCAGGAAGTGGAACAGTCCAGGGACCTGGTCCTCCAGACCTGCACCTCCCTTGGCGTTCTAGTCAACGAGGCCAAGTCGAAACTCGTGTCTTTGCAGGTGATCAGCTTAATCGGGTCAGAGCTCGACTCCTGTGAGATAGAACCCGATCCTGGCGGACAGGGGAGAGGTTCTCTTTTTCTTTGCCTGATCATTTCGGGTTGGGCACTTGTGCCCTGCCCGGGACTTCTGTGCCTTTTGGGTTACTTGGCAGCCTGCATCAGCATGGTCTGGTGGGCACATTGGCATATGCACGTCCTGCAGTAGGAGCTGGTCGCTGTGACCCAGAAGATGTGGGACACCCTCCAGTGGTGGCTAGTCCCAGAACATCTGCAGGAAGGGATCCCATATGTCCACCTCGAGCTGTCGGTCATACTGATGACTAGTGCCTCTCTCACAGGCTGGGGTGCCGATCTGGGGGAACACAGAGTCCACGGGCTGTGGACTCCCGAGGTGTCCCGATGCCACATCAGCCTGCTGGAGCTCTGGACACTTCGGCTGGTGCTGACTGCATTCGCTCCATTTGTTTGGGGTCAAGTGGTCCAAGTCATGACGGACAACACCACGACCATGTACTACCTCAATAAGCAGGGCGGGACGCACTCCCTGCCTTTGTGAAAGGAAGCTCTCCGCATATGGACCCTATTGCGCAGCCTGGAGGTGGATCTCCTAGCTATCCATGTGGCAGGAGCCTCCAATCGACTGGTAGATGCCCTCAGCCAGGTAGGCGAGGCATCTTTCTCGTGGTCTCTCCATCCGGAGGTAGTTCACAGTCTGTTCTCCCAGTGGGGCACCCTTCAGGTGGACCTGTTTGCATTCAGTGAGAACGCAGAGCTGAGGCTGTTCTATGCCCACGCACCCTCTGCAGGGCTCATTGCAGGGGGATGCCTTCTTGAGGCGTTGAACCCCAGGCCTCTTCTGTGCTTTCTCTTGAGCCACAAGGTGCTAGTCACGGTCAGGAGGGACAAAGCACGTGTGATCCTGGTGGCTCCGGATTGGCCATGCCAGTTTTGGTACTCTGATCTCCTAAGCCTCGGGAACAGGCTCCCGAGGCATCTTCCACTATGCCCGGACCTGCTGTCCATCAGTCTGGGTAAGGTACTCCACCTGGACCTTCAGTCCCTGCACCTGACAGCCAGTTCCTGAGCAGCTAGAGTTCCAGGCTTTGGGACTCTCTGAAGATGTCCACAGCATGGTGGAGACATCTGGAAAGGAATCAACCAAAAAGTGCTAGGCCTTCAGATGGAAGAGAGTCTCCATTTGGTGTCAGGGCAAGAAACTGGACCCCTTGACATGTCCAGCGGCTAGCATTTTGAACTGCCTATGTTCCCACTCCATAGGGAGATTTCAGTCGATGACCCTTAAGGTACAACTGGCAGCCATCTCTGCTTACCGAGCACAGGCAGTCAGCACAGGAGAAGGTGGTCTAGCTCTTTTTCAAAGGTTTAGATCACATTTCCCTTCCAGTGTGTGAACCACCACCACCACCGCTCATGGGCAGTCCATTCAAACCGATGCATAGGTGTGACAAGTCTCACCTGTCGTGGAAGACCGCCTTCTTGGTGGCGATCATGTCAGCCAGAAGGATCAGTGAGCTCCAGGGGCTTTCTTTGGAGTCTCCTTACCTGATCTTCCACCGGGACAGGGTTGTCCTGTGCCCCAACCTGAAGCTCCTCCCGAAGATTGTGTCAGAGTTTCAGGTGATGACTCTTCCGGTGTTCTTCCCGAATCACACCTCTGAGGCTAAACACAGGCTCCATACTCTGGAACTGAGGCGAGCGCTCGCTTACTACAAAGAGCACACGGTTAGACTTCGGGGAGAGGTTTTCCAGCTGTGTGTCACCTACGCTGAAGCCACACCTGGCAGTCCTGCAGCCAAGCAGACGATTGGCACGTGGATCATATTCAGCATTGATCTTTGCTATAGGTTGTCAGGTAGGAAGCCTCCCAGAGAGCTAAAGGTTCATTCCACCCGCCGTACCGCTGCGTCAGTGGCTGCTTCTAGGGACGTCCCTGTCTAGGAAATCTGCAGGGCTGCTACCTGGAAGTCAGCACAAAGCTTTATTTCCCATTACCACATTGACCTCGAGTCACGCCGGGATGCTGGTTTGGGGACCTCAGCTCTCCAATCTCTTTTTCCTAAATAGGGGGTGTGCGCCTTGCCTCCTTCCTCCCAGAGAACTGCTAGGAGTCTGCCAGATGTATGGATAGAACAACATATCCATGTCCCAAGAAACACAGGTTACTCACCTGTAACAGTAGTTCTAGGAGTGGTATATGTTGTTCATCCACATGGACCCACCTGACCTCCACTGGCTTAGGTGCATAACCTCTGCTTCCAGCAGGCAACATCTGGCGTCATGGGGCAGAGCCGAGGGATATACCACCCAGGTGAGTGGGAGTAGCCAGTTTGAAGACTTTACAGCACATTTTCAAGGGGAAAGAACACTGCCAGACGTGTGGATGAACAACATATAGAACTACTGTTACAGGTGAGTAACCTGTGTTTTTTGCTCTCTGGATCTTCAGGATGCGTTCTTTCACATCCCAATCCGCCAATCCCATCACCGGTTCCTCCATTTCCAAGCAGAGGGGATCCTCTACGAGTTCCTGGCCATGCCATTCGGCCTTTCCTCAGCCCCCAGGGTCTTCACCAAATGAATTGCCGTGGTGGCAGCTTACCTGACGTGTCGAGGGGTCCAGATTTATCCCTGCCTGGATGACTGTCTGATTGTGAGTCCCTCCAGGCAGGAGGTGGAGCAGTCCAGGTACCTGGCTGTCCAGACCTGCGTCTTTCCTGGCCTCCTGATCGAAGAGGCAAAGTCGGAACTCGTGCCCACGCAGGTGATCAAGTTCATCGGGGCAGACATGACTCTTGCAGAGCCAGTGCTCGACTCCCGGCAGACAGGGCGGAGGCTGTCTCCTACTTTGCTCAATCATTTCGGGTTGGGCAGTTGCACCCTGCTCGGGACTTCCTGCACCCACTGGGATACATGGCGGCAATCACCATTGTGATCTATCGGGCCAGCTAAAGAATGCACTCTCTGCAGTGGGAGCTGGCCCGCCAGTGGTCTCGGCAAAAGGGTGACTTCAACCAGCTGGTCATTGTGACCCAGCTGATGTGGGATGCCCTCCAGTGGTGGTTAGTCCCGGAACAGCTGTAGGAAGGTATCCCATTTGTCCACCCAGATCCGACGGTCATCCTGACGACCGATGCCTCTCTCATGGGCTGTGGTGCCCACCTGGGGGAACACAGAGTCCCCAGGCCCTGGACCCCCTAGGAGTCCCACCACATCAACCTGCTGGAACTGGGGGCATCTCAGCTGGCACTGACTGCTTTTGCTCCACACATTCAGGATCAGGTGGGCCAGGTCCAGATGGACAGCACCATGACCATATACTACTACAACAAGCAGGGCAGGACACATTCCCTTCCTTTCTGCAGGGAAGCTCTCTGCATGTGGACCCTCGTGTGCAGCTTGGAGGCCGATCTCCTGGCCATCTATATGGCCAGTGTCTCCATCCAGCTGGCGGACGCTCTCAGCCATGTGGTCGAAGCATCTCACAAGTGGTCTCTCCATCCAGAGGTTGTACACAACTTGTTCTCTTTCCGGGGCACCCCTCTGGTGGACCTGTTCGCCTCCAGGGAGAACACAAAGCTGAGGCTGTTTTGTGCCCATCTCCCTCTGCAGAGAATGCTGCAGGGGGATGCCTCATCGAGGCCCTGGACCCCGGGCCTCATGTATTCCTTCCCTCAATTGCCACTTCTCCACAAGGTGCTGTTCAAGGCCAGGAGAGACAGGGCACAGATGATCCTGGTGACTCCAGTCTGGCTGGGCCAGTTCTGGTACCCCGATCTTCTTATACTCATCAGCAGGCTCCTGAGGCATCTTCCTCTGTGCCCAGACTTGCTCTTGATCCATAAGGGGAAGGTACTCCACCTGGACCTTCAGTCCTGCACCTGACAGCATGATTCCTGAGCAGCTAGAGTTCCAGGCTTTGGGTTGCTCCGAAGATGTCCTCGCTGTGATCGAGGCACCTCGGAAGGAGTCGACCCGAAAATATTATGCCTTCAAATTGAAGAGGTTCTCCATTTGGTGCCAGGCAAGGGTTTGGACTCTACGTCCTGTCCAGTGGCTAGCATTCTTTACTACCTGTGGTCCCTCTCTCAGTTGGGCCTTCGGTCGACGACCCTCAAGGTGCACTTGGCAGCCATCTTTACTTTACCAGGTGCGGGCAAGTCAGCAGTCGATGGTGCAGGAGAAGGCAGTCTGATGCTTCTTCAAAGGCCTCAACTACATTTCCCCTACAGTGCATGAACCACCACCACCTTAGGACTTGTGGCTGGTACTGGCAAAGCTCATGGGCAAGCCATTCAAACTGATGCACAGGTGTGACATGTCTCATCTGTCATGGAAGACAGCCTTCATGGTGGCTATCATGTCAGCCAGAAAGATCAACAAACTTTAGGCACTTTCCGTGGAGTTTTCTTACCTGGTCTTCCACAGAACCAAGGTTGTCCTTCGTCCCAAGCCGAAGTTCCTCCTGAAGATTGTGTCAGAGTTTCACCTTAACCAGGTGATTAATCCCCCGGTGTACTTTATGAGCCACACCTCGTAGGCCCAGCACAGGTTCCATACTTTGAACCTGCGGTGAGCACTAGCCTATTATAAGATGCACACAACTGGAGTTTGGAGAGAGGTTCACTAGCTGTTTGTCACCTAGGCTGAAGCTGCACCTGGCAGACCAGCAACTAAGCGAACGATTGGCAGGTGGATTGTATGCTGCATTGACTTCTGCTATAGGTTGGCTGGTAGGGAGCCTCTCGTAGGGCTAAGGGCTCATTCCACCTGTCATACCGCTGTCTTGGCGGCTGCTTCCAGGGACATCTGTATCCAGGAAATCTGCAGGGCTGCCACCTGGAAGTCGACACACAACTTCACCTCCCACTACCACATCGACCTCGAGTCACGCCGGGATGCTGGTTCGAGGGTCTCAGTTCTCCAATCTCTTTTCTCTAAGTAGATGGTGTGCGTCTTGCCCCCACCTCCCTGGAGAACTGCTAGGAGTCTACCAGAAGTGTGGAGTTATACATCGTATCCACGTACCTAGAAAAACAGGTTTTTCACCTGTAACAGTAGTTCTAATAGTGGTATATGATGTACATCCACACTGAACCACCCGGCCTCCCCTGCTAAGTTGGACACTGGTCTTGCTTCCAGTGGGTAAGATCTGATGTCAGGGTGTGATGGTGAGGGATTTACTACCCAGGTGGGTGGGAGAAGTCAGCTTGAAGAGGTTCCGGCAAGAATTAAAGGGAAAGGAACACTGTCAAAAGTGTGGATGTACATCGTATGCCACTCCTAGAACTACTGTTACAGGTGAATAACCTGTTATCTTACTTCGAGGTGGAACTCTTGCAGCAGGTAACACAAATAGAACTGAAGCCGGCAGGCAGCAGGACCCCACGGAAAATTTTTAGCTAGCAGTATACAGCGGGGAATCAGCATCCCAGATCTTGCTTCGAGAAACAGCTCTTGCAGCAGGTTACACCATTAGGACTGAAGCCAGCAGACGCCAGGACCCTACGGAAATTTTCTAGATAGCAGTATCTAGCGGGAACCGCACCCGATGTTGGCCCCGCCTCTGACGTCAGTCATCATATAAAAGGGGGCAGTCCCCCAGAGTCCCCAGTTCTTTTCCCGCCGTTGACTCACCAGCATTGGCCTCACAGATGCCTTATTAGCGAACGACGACTAGAACTTCTTCAGCAAAACTTTTGCTTACTAAACGTTGGCATCTCCTACTCCTTCCACAGAAGGACACCACTCGCAAGTGTGCCTGCGGCAAACAGATCCCTTTCAAGGATCTCCATATGGCCTGTCTGCGGTGCCTAGGCCCGGAGCACGTCACCAAGGCCTGCTCCATTTATCAGCAATTCAACGGCCGCACCAGGATCCACCGTCAAAAGGCACTTCAGGGGTTCCTGTTAGAGGAAAAGTTAAAAACGGTGGAAAAAGACCCTGCCTCCAGAGGTGAGTCAGCTTCCAAGTTCTATAAGCACCAGGAGAAACACCAGGAGAAGGCCAGGTCCGGATCCCTGAACTGGGCCTCGGACTTGCGCACCAGCTCCAGCTCCACGTGCTCAGACTGCTCTCCTTCCAGGGCTCGCTCTCAGCCTCCACCTGTTAAGGTTAGATCCTCGGGCAGTCCTTAGGCTTCTCTCCACCCGCTGAAGACTTCCAGTATTTCGGATCCTTCTCCAACGCCTTCCCGGGCCTCAGCGAAGTCTTCCGACCATCATAGGTCCAAGTCCTCCTCGAAGTCTGCTTCTGCTTCCTCTGGCAGATGCCAGGAACCCGACATCAGGTCGATCTCCCAACCTCCCAGGGGACCTAATCTCCTTCCCAGGAAGACCACAGACCTGACGTCCCTCAAACGGACATCAGAGCCTAAATGGGCTGCCGATCCTTCACCGGCCGAAAGCCCGACAGACCAGATGCCCCACAAGTACCCGACGTCAGTCAAGCGACCTTCGGAGCCGACGACTGCCCTCCCTTCACAGGTCGATACCGGTTGCCAGGGTTCATTGGAGGAGAATTGAACGTTGCCTGATGACAGGCAGGTGACACTGAAGACGCCAGGCTTCCTCCGGAACTTTCGCCCGAATCGGCGACGACCTCGGACCCGACGTCTGACACCGGTGACAGGCCATCCCCGTCGCCTGGCCCATCATCCGGCATGAATATACAAGAAGTTAAAGATCTCTTCACTTTTTGGTGGGACACTATCAAGAAGGATGTGGTCCCAGTAAAGCCTCCTCCTCCTCCTACTCCCCAGGGTCCTGACGGTAGACCCCCAAGGAGCCTACACCATCTCCTAGGGGTGGATCCAGAGAAAGGAGAAGGCCTCCTTCACGGTCTCCCTCAGGGTCCCCCAGCCCCAAGTGACCCAGAGGAAGAAGGTCCACTCCACAGGGGAACGACTCAAGGCCAGACTCATCGAATGCTTCCAGGTCTCCTCCTTCCATCAGTCTTCCATCACAAGACCTCCCCAGGTCACCTCCGGATGATCCCCCCTTTGCTGAAATCATGCAGCACATCCAGGAGAATATGGGACGGGAGACAGAAGATTTAGACCCAGAACGACAGCGCCTAGCTAGATATCTTCGGCAGAAAGACCCTAAGCCTGTGGTGGTGCCGCCCTTGGTGGATACCTTTTCGGATGTCACCAAGGCCACGTGGAAGCATCCGCATTCCACCCCCGCTGTACCGAAGAAGGCTGATCACCTGTACAGGGCTCCTTTGGAAGACCCGTATTTGTCGCACCAACCCCTGGCTGTTTCACTGGTCATCACGGCCTCACACGACCGGTCTCAACGGCCGCAGCATTTGAGCACCCAGCCTCTGGACCAGGAATCCAAGCAGTTGGATTCACTGGGGAGGCGCATGTATGCGGCTGCTACATACTCCCATCAGGTCACTGAACTACCTAACACACATGGTTCAGTTTCAGAACGTCCTATGGGAGTAGGGCAAAGACCTGGTCAAAATCCTTCTAGATGGCAAGCAGAAGGAGGAACTTTTGAACCTTCTTCACACAGGGACAGACATGGGGACCCAAGTTTTGAGAGCCACCTATGATTCGGCGGACTTGCGGCCAGGGGAGCAGCCTCGGGCGTCTGTCTCCGGAGATGCTCATGGCTTCACGTCTCCGGATTTACTCCGGACGTCCTGAAAAATATCCTGGACATCCCCTACAACGGAGATGTCCTGTTTGGTGAAGAATCCAAAAAGGTAATCACCAAGTTACAGGACGCTGGGAAGGTGGTAAGGACTGTACAGGCCATGTACAGGCCCAAGACTGGTTCCTTTCGTAGGAACCAGAATCACTTTAACAGCCATCCACAATGGCAACAGCCACGTTCCGGCCAGCAGCAAAGGGGCAACTCCAATCGCAAGGCTCAGTTTAAGTCTTCCCCAGGCCACGGTCAGAGATACACTAAACCGACCCAGCCCGCTGGAAGCAACGCTGCCACAGCATGACTCCTTCCCGGCCCCCGCCCCTCCTCTGGATCATTGGGAAGAAAAGTTTGGGGGTCGCATCTCCCGCTACCTGCAGGGTGGCAGACGATAACCACCGACTGGTGGGTTCTATAATTGGTAGAGAGAGTACACTCTATAGAATTCCTCGACCACGAGGCTTCTGTGACGTCACCAAACCGAATGGCGGCTTAGCTCTAAGCTCTGCGGTGGTGGTGCATATAATCGTTGTTAATCCGTGTTAACTGACATCTGAATTAAATCTTCTCTAAGCCTGCGGTAAGAAGAATGAGCCAAGCAAAGAACTTGCGGGGCAGGAGTGCTAAAAAAAACCCAAAACAAGCGCCGATCCAGATCTGACCGCAGCCCGAGCGTATCAATGTCCAGGGCCTCAGAATCGGCAGCGGGTTCTGAGAGGGAGGAAGATGAAGAGGCAATTTCGAGGGGAACCTCTATAGATGGCAGGGCGATGGCACATATTGTGAAAATGCTTCAGCGAATCGACAGTAACGTTAAGGACATCAAGCAAGATCTGAAGCACTTAGAAAGAAGAACTTAGGAGCTCGAGTCAGGCCTAGACGAGCTCCTCGAGGATTCAGTGCGACTCAGCAGGGCAGTAATTTATTTGGCCAGAAGGGAAAGAGAGCTAATTGCCAGGGCCGAAGACGCAGAAGCAAGAGGAGGAGAAAAACTATCAGAATTTTCGGATTCCCGGAGGAAGCGGAATAGGACAATCCGGTTGAATTTATTAAATCCTGGCTTCACCAAGAGTTAGATATCCCTGTTATGGAGCCTATAGAGCTTGAAAGAGTGTACCGCGCCCTTGGCCCCAATCCGAAAAGTGATGCCTCCCCGCGCTCAATTTTGGTTAAATTCTCCTGGTACCCAGTTAAAGAGATGGTGCTACGCAAAGCGTGGAGTAAACGGGACCTGAATCTGGATGGAAAATGGGTATAGTTGAACCATGACTTCCCCCCAACCACTATGCAAAGGAGGAAGAGAGTCCTTACAGTTATAAAACAATTGAGGGAGAAGCAAATAAAAGTGTTCCTCAGATACCCGGCCAAACTGCTAGTACACTGGTCTACAGGTAGTAAGTTGTATGATACCCTTCTGCAAGTGAAAAAGCCGCTCCAAAAGGCTGGAATTGAGCTCCCAGACCTGCAGTCTGAAGTTTTGGAGCAGACACTGTTACATCTGAACTGGTGGACAACAAGTAAGGGGGCTGGAGGAAAAGCAATTCTTAAGAGCAAGGGCCCAGATGATCAGCTGTGTAAGGATTTGTGTCATCTAGGGAAGGGCCTGCATGCCAGGAAAGTGAATTGATGCGGACTGGGATTGATCTTCCGGCTTACCCTTCTGCCTATTCCTCGTGAATAGGCTGATCCTAGTACTATATCTGCATATTAATAAGTTTACTGCCTAGACTGCGGAGCCTCTAGCTCACTGCCTTTGAAATCTTGGCAAAATATTTCTGACTAAGTGCTGATGGTTGGCGAGAAAGGAGAATAAAGGGACTTTATGTGGACTTGGGGCCTGCCTATTCATTAAGGGCCCGAGACAGTTTAGGTCCTGACAATGACTCACATGTCGGTGCCTAAGACGGTGCAGATTGGCCCAGGATATGGAACCCCATTTACTTACTGCACAAGTTAATGCAGGCCTAAAGAAGTTATGTTATCTGGCGGTGGGGGGCTTTCTGCTCGGCTGCATGGGTGAAGCCTTAGCTGGTTGGCTGACTCGCTGGTAACACACCCTGCAGCATGCTGGGCAGATGCCCCCTCTCTTCCTCTCTACCCTTTTCCCCTCCTCCTTCCTTCTCCTCCTCTCCCCACCCTTTTTTCTTCTTCTTCCTTCTCTCCTCTTTTTCTTTTGTTTAAGCATTGGATCAAACACCGGTTTAAGTGGCTGCCTGGTTGGGGGGGGGGGGCGCCCTCTCACACTCCTGTCAGCCTACTAGCTTTAATTGTTACAGAAATTGCACCACCAACTCCAGAAGCTAATTCAGGGCAGTATCCCTGCGGGGTCGGCCTAAAGGTTCACTTGCCTGGTTTTTGTGGACCGTGCCGACTTCGTACTGTGGGGTTGGAATCTTCCTGCTGGAAGTGCACCCTTGAGATCACCCTCCCCACTTCCTTAACTGAAGGGGGCTGGAGAGCGATATAGGTAGCCCGTGCTCCTGGGCGGAGGGAGCTTCTCCGAGAGTAGTCCGAGTGGACTGAACTGTATATAGTTCGCTATGGTACCTCTAGGTTTTGGGGAGATGTTTATGTGTATATAGTCTTGTGGGACGTTCAGGGTGGGAGGGTTTGGGTTGGGGGAGGGACCTGTGGTGAGAGTTTTGCAGGTGAGGTTCTGTGCGCTGCCCTCCAGGGCGAAGGGGTCGGGGGTAGGCTCATCAGGCAAGGGTGTGTGTGGAGATTAGGGAGTCCAACAAAAGGAACAATATGGGGACCCTAAAACTGGTTACTTATAATGTTAAGGGGCTGGGTTCTCCAGCAAAGAGACACAGTATATTGAAAGACTTAGCGAAAGTACATTGCGATATTGGTCTCTTGCAGGAAACTCACCTCTCAGCATCAGAGCACAAAAAATTGTGTCGTCTGTGGGTGGGAGAGGTTTTTGCATCATCCCATAAAAACCCGAAGAAGGCTGGGGTAGCTATTTTGGTGCGCAGGGGACTGGGATTTGCACCCTTAAATTTTCTCTCAGACGAGGAAGGTAGATTGGCGGTCCTGTCTGGAAAAATTGTGGAGAAGGTTGTCCATATCGTCAACATTTATGCCCCCATGCCTGTTAATCCAGAGTTTTTTAGGTACGTATTTGGGGTGGTGGCTACACTCCCAGAGGGCCACCTAATTATGGGAGGAGATTGGAATTGTGTTGAAGATGCTAGGTTGGATAGGTCCAGAAGTCAAGGGAGCAGGGGAAAAAGGTGTGGGGCCCAAGACCCTATCACATCTCCGAACGGAGTTAGGACTGGTAGACACGTGGAGAGAGGCGTACCCATCCAGTAGGGACTTTATTCTGACAACAGCAGTGAGTCCCAACCTTCGAACTGCCCCGGAGATGAAAGAGTTAACTTTCCATGCCAGGCATGAAACGCTGAGCTCGAGCTCGGTTGAGACTCTGTCTGTTGCTGTTTGAACTCAAACTGTCAGATTCTTTACTCCGCCTCACTGAACAGTCGCTCCGGAGATTTCTCCTTCTGCTCGGTTCAATTTGTCGGTTAAAGTACCGCTTTTCTCGGTTTTCGACCGAATTTAAACCGTAACCTGTTGGTTCAGTCTCTGTCTGTGGTATTTGTGATTACTAGATAGGTTTTTATTATTTTCTATTCTGTGTGGAACTTGTAAAACGGTTCATCGGTTCGGTTTGAACCGATCAAAGTTGTTAAAAAATCTTTATCTGTACTTTTAGTGTGTGGTTAGCAGTGAGTCCCAACCTTCGAACTGCCCCGGAGATGAAAGAGTTAACTTTCCATGCCAGGCATGGAACGCTGAGCTCGAGCTCGGTTGAGACTCTGTCTCTGGCCGTCCCTGCCCTCGAGCACCCAGTAAGCGCGGGGCTCGGCTCACGGCTGGCCTGGTGGCGGCCGCCAAGACGACCAGTGAACCAGGGGCCGAGGAGACAGCGAGGAAGCCGCCCCTCGAAGCACCCAGTAGCTGGGGTTACGCCCAGCCAGCGGGCGGGCGGCGACCGCAAGGCCGACCAGGGAACCAGGAGGCCGGGAGAGACAGCCAGGAAGTTTTCTGCTGTATTTTTTATAATGTTTAAGTGAGTACAGTCTTTTGGGTGGGATTTCTAGTGGGCCAGACGCTAAGGCTGTGAACCCCCCCCCCCAGTCTTTTGTTGTGCAAAATAATTTCACACTAATTGCAGAATCACTTGATTGCTGCAATTTTAGTTACCTGACTGTACTTTCCTCTGTCTTCCTCCACTCTAGCCGTCCCTGCCCTCGAGCACCCAGTGAACGCCGGGCTCGCTCCGCCAGCGGGCGGGCGGCGATCGCAAGGCCGACTAGGAACCAGGAGGCCGGAGACAGCCAGGAAGGTACGGAAAGCAGCGACCAGTCGGAAGGCGAAGCCATGAGCCTTTGATTCCATTGGTCCTCCTGCTCCATAGACTCCTGTTTACTTTGCACTGCCGGGTTGGCTGGGGATTGTGTTTTGTTTAATGTAATTTTACCAAAAGAGCTGTTTTCCTTTTCTGCTAAAATTCTAAGTTTTCGCTGTATTTTTATAATGTTTAAGTGAGTAACAGTCTTTGGGTGGGATTTCTAGTGGGCTAGGCAGCTAAAGTGAACCCCCCAGTCTTTTGTTGTGCAAAATAATTTCACTAATTGCAGAATCACTTGATTGCTGCAATTTTAGTTACCTGACTGTGCTTTCCTCTGTCTCCTCCACTCTGCCGTCCCTGCCTCGAGCACCCAGTAAACGCCGGGCTACGCCTCACCAGCGGCGGGCGGCAACCGCAGTCAATTAGGAACCAGGAGGCCGGGAGAGACAGCTAGGAAATGTGGGAAAGCCGCAAAATTTTTGTCCGCCTCTCCCCCATCTTGGGTGTTTTATACGCACCTTCCACGATTTTCCTACCTCCACCCATAGCAAAATTCTAGCTAATAATCTATCAGCAGTCCTCCCCTGTCCTCACTGCTATTAACCCTAGTTACCGTGATCATTATGGAGATACTCCTCTACTGTTTCTCTCTCTCATCTATTGTATACCTTGAGGATGATGCCATACCAGTCTATGCCCTACTGGACAATGCATCGTCAGCCCAGCTTCCTGTCTCACCTCCACTATTGCCTATCGGTTCCTTCACTTTTGCACTGCTGTTTCGCACCACAACCATGGGGTAACCTCCAAAAAGGGTCACAACCATTCATGTACTTCTTACGCCTATGCTCCATTTTGGATCTACAGTGCCCCTTATACCTATCCACCAAATTAGCACTCTGTGACAAGTTACTGTCGGCAGTCCAGAGTGGATCATCTCTAACACTGGACCCCGAGCAAGAAGAGAAGGCCCTTTGACTGTTCCTTCCTCCTTTCCCTCAAGCCCTCACAAAACTCTTATTCGCTCTGCTGATCTGTGTTGGTAATGTTGAAATTAACGGGACCCCTAGAGGGTATTACCCCCAGCAGATCTAGCCTCCATTAAAGGACTAAGCTTCCTTCACATCAATGCATGCAGCCTCCTAAAACCTCTCATTAATTGCCTGGTTGCCCACACCATGCCAGATTTTCTGTAATATCCGAGACATGGCTCAAACCTGCAACAACTGATAGGGAGGTAAATCTACCCAACTACCAGATATTCAGATCAGACCGTCTGTCAAGGGGCGGTGGAGTAGCTATTTATGTAAAATCAAATATATCTGCATCTTGCCTTAGTGCAACTTCATTTCCTAAAGAATTTGAATGCTTATCCCTTAAAATAGCTCTCCCCAACATGGCAGCTTTTCAACTAGTTGGCTGCTATAGGCCCCCCTCTGCCGATCATAAGCTCCTAATCCATCTGGGGAACATAATCAAACTGGGCCCTGAAGATACCATTATTCTAGGTGACCTGAACTTAAACTGGCTCTCCAAGGCAGCTGCACCCCTAGTATCTTTTTGTGATACATATGGGTTTACTCAGCTAATAGATGAGCCGACAAGAATCAATTTAAAGAACAGAAGTAACAGCACCCTACTTGACATTATGTTGGAAACAAACCCATCTGTTCACACGCTGGAGTACTATTCAGTGACATAAGTGATCACTGTCTTATAGCAGGGATAAGATCATCAGGCAAACCAGCTAACCCTGCAAAATTCCTCCCAAGAAGGTCTAAAAATACCTTAATATCGAGGATATCTCCACGATCTATGCCATTCTGTATGCTGGCAAGAGTTCTACCTACATACTCGTGGAAATAGCTCTTCAGGTGTTAAACAGCATAATCATAGGTGCTCTCAATACTCATGCACCAATCACTAGTGTTAGAATAAAAGCAAATCTTGCGCTGGTTTTCAGCCGATCTTAAATCTGCACTGCTTGAAAGAGATAAGCTATGGAGAATGGCAAGGAAGACCAAGGAACCAAATGACTGGCTGCTGTTCAGAAAAGCCAGAAATAGCTGTACCAAAAAGTGAGGGATGCCAAGGCTGCCTTTCTATACAGCTGAACTTGATGCCTCTTACCTCAACCCAGCTAGATTCTGGAGCACCATCAAGGGGATCTTAGGCAGGACTCTAGCACTTCTCTGCCATCTCAAGTGCACCTTAATAAAGTTGCTATCTCTGACAACTAGAAGTACTAGCTGCATTCAACAATCATTTCACTACGGCTGGCCTTGCTTTTGATTCCTCTCAGCTAATCTACTGCGATCACAACTTAAATTCCAGTCTATTGAGGCTCAGAAGGCTAATTCTTCATTCTCATTCAAGCCAATTTTACTAGCAAGTAGAGGACCTATTGCTGAATTTGGACACCAATAAAGTGCAGGTGCAGACTCTTGGACCCTATTTTCTAAAAATTGCAATACATGCTTGCAGTTCCATTAACACACCTTTTAATCTATCTTATCCTCTGGTTCTATTCCCTCACTGTGAAGACAGCACACGTGTTTCCCTCCTAAAATCAGGGCACCCATGGACCTCAACAATTATAGACCCATATCCATCCTACCAGTGCTTTCCAAAATGCTAGAAAAATTAGTGCATCCAATTAAGAGACTACTGACAGCATAATCTCCCAAACCCTGCTCAATCTGGGTTTAGGACCAGGCATATGCACCATTTCTGCACTAGCAAAAGTTACAAAAGACTGAAAACTGAACTTAGACAAAAGAATATAGTTGTGCTGTATTTCTGGATCTAAGTAAAGCTCTTGATACAGTGGATCATGAGCTGCTAATCTCTTCACTACACTCCATAGGCTTAGATCCAACCTCTTAATTGGTTCCAGATGTTTACCTCTGCTGATAGAATGCAGCAGGTGAAAAATGAAGGCACTTATCCTCATCAAAACCACTCCTAAGAGGAGTACCTCAAGGATCTATCCTGGGCCCTATCCTTTTGCCATTTACTAACAACATTGATTCTAACCTCACCAAAGCTAGTGTTCACCCTTTGCAGATGACACTGTCTTATATGTCAGTAACCCATCACCTACAAAGGGCTGTGAAATACTACAATCAGAGTTCTCCTGTTGCAATATCAACTACTTGAAAAAACTCCTCCTAAATGCAAAGAAGACAAAAGCTATGCTCTTTCTCCACCAATATATATAATAACACTTTCTCACCAAGCATTCTTCCCCAATTATCCACCATCCTTGGAGAAAGCTTTGACTATGTTGACAAATTCAAATATTTAGGGTTTGATTGACAACAGACTTGATTATACTCAGCATATTGAGGAACTCCTGAAAAAACTCTGTCAGAGGCTCGGCCTTTTCTTCAGAATCAAGCATTACTTAACCAGAGAGTCAAATCAGAGGTTAATCCAGGCCTCATTTCTATCACTTATCAACTATGAAGATTTCCTATATGGCCACTGTACTATTTCCTACTTAAGTAAACTGGATACTTTGTATCATAGAGCTCTTAAGATTCATCACAGATCTTCCTTTCAACACTCATCATTGCTCTCTCTATGCTGCAGTTGGTTGACATCCTTACACCAGAAGGAACATAAAATGCTACATTATGGATTTACAAAGTCTGTCGAACAAACTTCCATCCTATATTTTCGATTGCTTTTACACTTGCTACAGCTAGGTCATATGCCCTATGAAGCAACAATTTCACTTCGTTTTGCAGCTACCCAAAGCCTGCACCCGACATGGTGGATCTGCGATCAGTTATTCTCTAGCATTGGCTTGGAATTTTCTGCAGAAGACCCTAAAGCTGACCACCTTCATACTTATAACATCCTTTAAAAGCTATACAATGTGTCTTCCCAGAGAAATGCAATTGCTTTCACAAGGCCTAGTCCAATCATCCTTTACCCCCAAAAAAAAACCTCCTTCTGTTACCCTGGCACTTACCTCTACCCCATTCACTCACTACTAGTTGATTTAGTTCCTATCCAAAAACTCCCACCAGCCCCCCCATTTCTTTTTTTTTCAGAGGTTGCTTTCAACACCTTCAACAACTAAATCATTTTTCAGTCATAACTGTCTGATTTAGTCTGCCCTGGAGCCTGCAATCTCTGGATACATTGCTTGTAATTATGTCTGTATTATTGTTCTATTTTATTATTGTATCTGCTTATTTAGAAGTGTTTTTGCATATGTATGTTATTGTACATTCATGTTGTTCCTCGACCTATTGGGTCCATCTTGTAAATGAGCTTTGCTCAATGATGTCCGCCTGAATAAATAAAGATTTTGATTGATTGATTGATTGGTTACCGGCTCTTATCAGTTCTAAAAAAAACAGATTTTATTACATTTTTTTCCACGACCCGTAACACGGTCAGGAACCGATAAGAGGGTCTTGCTGCTGGATTGCCATTAAATGGGTAAGTTTGGTTAGGACTGGCTGATGTCTGAGAAACCCAAAGAAAAACCGGCCCACTGGTTTCAACACTGCAGGTGTGTGGGGAAGCTCTGCTAAGGCTGACCCCACACCACCTGTGTTTATTGTCTGGGGTTTGACCACCTCAATACAGACTGCCAGATTTGTAAAATTTTCCTGCAGCTACCCCAGAGAAGAGTTGGTAGGTTTCAGGAAAGGGAGGCCAAAAAGTCTGAACCGGATGGCTAGCCCAGTTCGGGTTCAAACTGAACCAGGAAGGAGTGCCTCTGACCAGGCGAGACTGGCAAAAGGAGAACCGATTCTGGAGGAGTCGTCCGCCTGAAGAACAAGAAAGGAAAAATCTGCTGGTGTGGATCCAAAACTTCTTCTCCAACTCTGAAGAAATAGCCAAAGCGATAAAAATTGTGCTGCTTCAGTCTCGTTCCCACTGTAACCGGGTACCATCAGGGAGGCGCTTGTCTGGCCGGTTCCACCCCTCGGGTTCAAGATTAGATTTAGAGGAATATTATGTTTTGGAGGAGGAGGGAAGAGGATGAGGGAAAATGAATGTGGTTTTGAAAGTCTGATGTTTATTGACCCGACATCTCCCCAGACAGACCTTCAGGAGTGTCTCCTCCTGGCTTTCTGAGTCCCCTCCCATTTCATGTTTTTATAAAAAGTGGCTGAAACCCACAGATTCCTATGGAAGAAGCTGTGGATGACCAGGAGGAGCCTGACTATGTGGAATGATGGATATCCTAGAGTCTAGGAGACTGTCTATTCCCTTACACAAATCTTTTGGGAAACAGATTTAAGATTTTAAAGACTCTACTATACCTCCTGTGGATAAAAGAATGGACAAGAGGTATACATTGTCAGGTCTAGATACGGAGTTCTTACACAACAATGCAGCCATGTTATGTAGTGCAGGCTGCAGCCTGTGATAAGGCAAATATTCCCTTGGCTTCACACCCCCGAGACAGGGACTCCAGGAGGATTGATGCCATTGCAAAGAAACAGTACATGGCAGCATCCTTGGGACTTATAGTGCCAACTATATGGCCTATACTGCTAGGTATCAGAAATCCAGATGGGACACTGTGATGGCTTTAGCAAAACAGGTCCCTCGGCCAGCTGTGGGAGGAACTAAAGCAGGTGGCTGCTGATGGTATTGGAGGCATCCAAGGTGCAATTCCATGCTGCAGTGGACTCCAATGATGTGTCATCTAGAGTCATGGCTACATCTGTGGCACTTCTTGTAGAATGGCTTGGCTCAGATGTACTAGTTGTCACAGGATACCAGACTAAGGCCATGGATTTTCCTGGTGTGGGTAATTCTCTGTTTGGGGAGCAAACAGAGAATTACATGAAGAAAATGGACGAATATACGTTATTCTATAGGAGTGCCCCAGGCCAAGGAAAGCAGGCCTACCTCAGAGGCAGCATCCAGGGGCAGGGGCAGGCACTATAGGCCTTTCTACCAAGCCCAGGCTCCTCTTCTGCCTATGCTCAGAGGGGGTCTTTAGAGGGAGAGGCAGAAGGGGCAGGCGCAGACCTGCTTCCACCCTCAGCCAAAACCCTGCCAAACAGGCACCTTGATGGGTTTGCCAGGGCTGATTCTCCACTACCTGGGCAGGCTGGCTTACTTTGTCCAGGCGCTGGAGTCTCTAACATCAGACAAGTGAGTCCTGGAAGTAGTAAAGCCAGGGACTGGTTCTCAGCTTCAAAAATTTCAAAGCAGAGAACCAGATATTTTCCACCTGCAAATCCTCAGAGCACCTTGCCCAGAGGCAGAGGTCTCTTCCTCCTGGCTCTTGAGCTGTGGAAAGGGTTCCACTCCTACACCAGGGCAAAGGATTGTACTCAGGTACTTCCTTACCCCAAAAAGACAGAAGAATGGCGGCCCATCCTGGATCTCAGATACTTAAACAAGCACCTTTTAAGTCAAAATTCAAGATGGTGACCCTGGGAATAATTCTACCTCTCTAAGGCCAGGGATCTGGCTTTTTCTGGACCTCAAGGATGCCTATTTCCATATTCTCATCAGAAGTCTTCTAACGCAATTTCAGGTCATTACCATTCATAAATGCCCTTCGGGTTCAACCCTGCTGCAAGGGTGTTCACAAAATGCCTGGTAGTAGTAGTTGCTTCTCTAAGAAAGCAAAGGATTGCCATCTTCCCATACCTGGACGACTGGCCCAGAGTAGGCCAGTCTTCAAGACCAAGTCCGGTTACATCTACAAATAACTCAGCAACTGCTCACCTCCTCTGGTCTTCTGAATCTTCAAAGTCAGTTCTAGAGCCTGTTCAGCTCCTCACCTTCTTAGGTGCAGAGCTAGATACAGAAAAGGCCAGAGCCTTCCTTCCCTGGACAGGCAAGGACCCTTATCACACTGGCTTCCTCTATTCACCCTACAGGTGTCCTCGACCAGCAAGGCATTTTCTGCAGCTCCTATGGCACATGGCTGTTTACAGCAGTGGTGCAGGGAGCAAGATTTCAGATGAGGGACATTCAGTTCCATTTGAAAGCTTCCTTTTGTCCTGTAGAAAAAGGACCCTCTGACCAAACTGATCCCAGTGACTTGAACCCTGATCCAAGCCTTTGCAGTGGTGGCAGGATCAGAGCAATCTAAGACAAGGAGTTCCCTTTGTCACTTCAGTCTCACTCTTTAATCCTTACTACAGATGCCTCTCCTCTGGGGTGGGGCGCTCACTTGGGCGACCTGACCACCCAGGGTTGTGGTCCCCTCAGGAATCTCTGTTTCACATCAATCTGTTGGAACTCAGAGCAGTATTTCTAGCACTTCAAGCTTTTTTCCAAGTCTGTTCGTAGAACAGTTATTCAGATCAGAACAGACAATACCACCACAGTGTGGTACATTAATAAACAAGGAGGCACTCGGTTTACAGCCTTGTGCACAGAAGCAATGACGTTGTGGTCTCTTGGCTTATTCCTGAACACCTCCCTCACAGCAGTACACCTCCAGGCAAGGACACAATGTCCTGGCAGATGTCTCAGCAGATATCTCTGTGGCCATCACGAATGGTCACTGGATCCCCTGGTCTTGAGGTGATATTCTCCAGATGGGGCACCCCACAGATAGATCTTTTTGCAGCCCCAGACAATCACCAACTTCCCCTTTTTTGCTGCAGGCCCCCAGTGTTGGGCTCAGTCCCCCTGGATGCCTTAGTTCTCAGTTGGGAAGGGAAGTTCCTGTATGCTTTCCCCCCTTCCCTCTCCTGTTCAAAGTGCTAGTCAAAATCAGGTCTCAACCCTGCAAAGTGATCCTGATTGCTCCAGACTGGGCCAGACAGCCCTGGTATCCTCTCTTATTGTCCTTAACAGTCCTGCCTCTCCTGGCTCTTCCCAGGAATTACAGCTCTGTTAACCTGTGCTCAGGGAGGGTTTGGTACCCAAATCCAAATCTCTCAACCTCAAGGCCTGGCTCTTGTAGAGTTAGAGTTTGCTGATGTACACTTTCCCAAGGTGTTATGGATATTCTAAAGGCTTCTAGAAGCCTTCCACCAGAACTACTTATAATTCCAAGTGGAAAAGATTTTCCTATGGTGCTCTGGGAAGCATATTTCCCAGAGTCTGCTGATCTGCCCACAGTCCTTGACTATATGGTCCATCTGAATAGCTTGGACTCAGACCAGCTACACTAAGGGTGCATCTGGCAGCTGTCTCTCTGCTTTCTATTTCAGCAGGTAAGCCTCTTCTTTCTTGCTCACCTGTTTTCTCCAAGTTTTTCAAGGGATTGCTTTATACCAATCCTCCATTCAGGGACCTGCACCTGCTTGGGATGTTAACGCTTGCATTGCTCAGCTTATGCAACCCCTTTTGAGCCTTTGTCCTCAGCAGAGCTTAAGTACTTGACTTGGAAAACTGTGTTTCTGGTGGTGCCACTTCTGCCAGGCATAAGTGAGTTAGCAAGCCCTGTCAGTGGAGCCTGACTTTATTTCCTTCCATAGGGATAAGGTGGTCCCTCAGGACTAACAGGAGTTTTTTCTTAAGGTGGTTTCAGATTTCCACCAACCAATCTATGTCTCTTCCTGTCTACTTCACTGACCATTCCTCCTCTGGTGAGAGGAGGCTGCACAGTCTAGATGTGAAAAGAGCCTTAGCTACTATATAGAATGTACCAAGGGTCTACTAGGTTTGACTCCTCCAACTGTTCCTCACTTATGGTGAGGTTGGTAAAGGGAAAACCTGCCACTAAAAGATCCATTGCCAGGTGGATTGTCTCTCTGCATCCAATTTTGCTATGAAAACTAGGTAAGGTTCCACCATCAGGCCTGGAGGGCTCCTCTACCAGAGGTATAGCTGCTTCCTGGCTGCTGCCAGGGATATTCCTATCATAGAGATATGTCAGCAGCTACACTGGAAAATAGTTCACACTTTTACTAAGCATTACCCTCACATCCAGGCTATAAGGATGCTCAGTTTGGTACAGCTGGTGCTCAGAGCCTATTTCCTAGTAGGTTCTGTCCCTCCATGGAGGTACTGCTTGGTAGTTCGTTATTGTCAGAATACAGCAAGATTCTTATGTTGTTTGAAGAAAAAATTACTCACCTTAGTAATGTTGTTTCTTTCTAATGGAGTCTTGTATATTCTGACCTCCCCCGCCTTCCCTCTCAGAACCTCTGTTGTTGGGATGTGGGTGGGCAGTGCAGTGTTGGCACTCAGGAGGAGGTCCCACCCTTTTTGTTATCATCTTTCTTTGGATGATGGGTGTTGTGTTTATTTCATTTTGGGTCTCCTGACTTGAGTCTTTGTTTTTGGACCAAAACATCTGTTTTATGTTAGTAGCCAGTTGGCTAGTGTAGGTTTACAGCTTCCACACAGAGGTCCTGTGAGTTTAGTTTTAAAGATCTGACGGTTTAAGTTCAAACAGCAACAGACAGAGTCTCACCGAGCTCGAGCTCAGCGTTCCATGCCTGGCATGGAAAGTTAACTCTTATCTCCGGGGCAGTTCGAAGGTTGGGACTCACTGCTATTGTCAGAATACAGCAAGACTCCATTAGAAAAAACAACATTACTAAGGTGAGTAATTTTTTCTTCCCACCCACAGGACTCGTATTCAAGACTGGACAGATTTTATATGCCCAAATCTAAGATAGACTCTATTCTAGATCAGCAGATATACCCTATATACCTATCGGACCATGCTAAAGTCAGTCTATCCATATCTCTTGGAGGTCAATATAAACAATCTTTGTGGCGTTTTAATGCGGGACTCCTGGGAGACAAGGGGTTTGTCTCCAAGATAAAAGAGGTCATAGCAAATTATCTCAGGGAAATAATACTGGTCGGTGTCAAAAGGGGAAGTACCCTCTTGGGATGGGCTAAAGAAGTGTAGTGAGAGGTGAAAATAATCTCATATTCGACGTAACAAAAAAAGATTAGGCAACAGAAACGAGGGTTTGGAGCAAAAAATTATAGAACTAGAAGAGGTTCACAAGAAAGGAGGGTCACATAGCATACTTAGGGAGCTCCAAGGGGCTAGGGAACAGTTGCAGCGCCTCTTCATGTTAAAAACCGAAAATGCTCTCAGGTTTACAGCACAGAAATACTATAGTGGGGGCAATAGAGTGGGCAGGCTGCTTGCCTTTAGGTTAGGGAAGCAAGAGGCCGACAGGTTTACCTCTGGGATTCAGGATCCTAGGGACCCTGGGAAACAGGTATTGGGTGCCTCCCAAATTGATGGAATGCTTCAGGAAATTTTATGAAGACTTGTATAAGTCTGAGTCTGGGGCATCCTATTCTGACAAGATTAGGCAGTTCCTTGAGGACTTAGGTTGCCCAAGCTCTCCTTGACTCTAAAAGAACTCGATAGACCATTCTCACTATTGAGCAGAGAAGTAGTTAAGCATCTCAAACATAGTAAAGCCCCGGGCCCGGACGGCTTCATAGCTGAGTTCTATCAGAAGTTCAGTGACCAGATATCTCAACTACTCCTGGATATCTGCAATGGGGCCCATATTTCCTAAGATGCCCCAGATACCTGGGCACAAGCCCTAATATCTGTTGTCCCGAAGTCAGACAAGGATACGTCCCTGTGTGGTAGTTACCGCCCTATCTCATTGTTGAATTTAGATGCCAAGATTTTTGCGAGAATGATAGCAAACAGACTTCAGATGGTGGTAGCTCAGCTGATCCATCCAGATCTAGTCAGGGTTCATGGTAGGCATCTCCATTGATAACATTAGACGCTTGCTTACAGTAATGGCACACGCCCAGTTCCAAGGGCAAACAGCAAGCGTAGTGATTGGCGTTAGATGCTGAAAAGGCATTTGACCGCCTTTGAGTGGGGGATATCTTGGTGAAGTCCTTAAGAAATTTGGGTTTGGCCCCAATTTCAGGCATGGGTGGGCACCCTATATTCCAACCCCACAGCTAAGGTCAGATTGAATGGGTTATTCTCCCACCCTTTCATATTAGGAGGGGAATCGCGCAGGTTGCCCCTTTCGCCTTCTTTTGCTTTAAATATGGAGTCATTAGTTGAGGCTTTTCCGAGCTCATGAGAGGCATTAAGGGATTATGGTAGGTGAGGTTGATAATCGCATATCTTTATGTGCGGATGATACCCTCGTGTACTTAGGGGATCCCCAGCATTCTCTTCCAGTTGCATTGGATACGCTGAGAGAGAGAGTTCGGCTCCATTTCGGGGTTCAAGATTAATGAATCCAAATCAGAATTAATCTCTTTAGGAGCCGAAATCCCACTTCGGGTAAGAAATATGACGGGCTTAAGATGGAATCCCACTAATTTTCGATACCTAGGCATATATATTCCGAGAGACATGGGCAATCTGTTTGCTTGAATTATTTGAAATTGTTGGAAGGGATGAGGAAGACTATGCTTAGATGGGCTGTTTTGCCACTTAGTATCTTCTGGTAGGGTGGAGTCTGTAAGAATGAATATCCTTCCAAGGATGCTGTTCTTATTCTCGACTTATCCCCCTAAGTTCCCCCAAAAAATTTTGGGCAGATTTACGTAAGGTGATAAGTAATTTTATATGGGCGGGGAAGAAGCCTAGGTTGAGTTGGGCCTTGTTGAAATTACCTAAAGGGCAGGGTGGTCTGGGTGTTCTGGACTTTAAGAGGTACTTTAGATCGGCCCAATTGCAATACTTGAAGGTGTATGCATCTCCAGCACCGATACAGAGTTGGGCCAAAATGGATCTGCAGCTTCTGTACCCACATACTCTCTCTCCAATCCTTTTCAATAACTCGGACCCTAGGGTGGTCTTTGGCTTACGAAACCCCGGGCTTAAAACACTAATCACGCTCTGGTTGCAAACGGTGAAGGAGTCGGGGGCTCTTGCTCAGATACGGGTGTTAAGGCAGGGGAGAATTACGGAAAGGCCGGGGTTTAAACCAGGGTTAGAAAACCCTGTCTTTCTGAAATGGAGGAAGCAGGGACTACTGAGCACTTTCTCGCATTTATTTAGTGGGGATATTTTAGATACTTTCGCACAGATTCAACAAAAGTTTAAAATTCCCTCGTCTAATTTTTACGCCTATTTGCAAATCAGACGTTATTTAAGTGCGGAAGAGGGGCGGATACGGGAGAAGAAGGATGCAGGTATTGACCCCCTTGTTGATTTCCTTATAGAGTTGTTAAAGGGCCCGCATCAGGCAACCCACTTGATCTCTAGGATTTATGTGGCAGGTGAGCCACTAGATTCAAAACCCAAACAGAGGATTCAGACACTGGGAAAAAGGATTGGGTTTGGGAGAAGGGGAGGTAAGGTGGGAAGTAATTTGGAGGGTGGTGCACAGAATCTCGGCTTCACCCTCTTGGAGGGAATTTAGGTGGAAGGTACTTACAAGGTTCTTTAGGACACCAGTGCTCACCAAACATTTTGGCCAGAGTCGCTCAGAGGAATGCTGGAGGGGTTGTGGACAAGTGGGAACGTTATGGAACATATTTTCTGGGGATGCCCGAAAATTAAAAGTTATTGGGAGGGTATTAGGCGTGGGCTAGAACAGATTTTTCAAGTGGTGAATTTTGATCACCCTAGTTACTTGTTACTAAGTGAGCACCCACAAGGGCTGACAGGGCCTGCGTCTAACTACCTGTTTCCGATTTTATTGGCAGCGGCCCAAAAAGCCATTACTAGGTTGTGGCTTACTAAAACCTCCCCGAGTGGAGAGCACTGGTTGTCCTGTTGTAATCAAATTAAAGTAATGGAAAGGATCACAGCGAATTTAAAGTTACAATCTGATATGTATAAAGCGCGATGGCTTCCTTTCCTCGAATATTTGAGTGTGGAAGAAGGAACAACTGTTTGACATTTTGGCAAGAGAAGCTGTGGACTAAGGGGTCGGTACTGGCATCTCGGCAGACGGTCTGAAGAATCAGGATATCCTGAATACGCGAACACTGGACCCTTACACAACCTTAGAAAGGCTCTCTCACCACGGGTTTGGGGAAAGAGGGGTAGGGGAAGGGCTATAGGGTGATTGTGGTAGTGTTCTCTTTTGGGGTGTTTTTTTTTTTTTTTTTTTTTCCATTAGTGTGTGTCCCTTCTGACCCAGTGGTTCGAGAGCTGGGAGGTTATACCCCCACCCCATGTATGTATTATCGTTTCAGGCACTAAGCCAGAGGGAGTACGATTATTCCCCAATTACATCGACTCCTGGGATTCTTAAAGGGCTGTATTTGTTGTCTTGTGTATAATAGTCACTGTTTTCTTTTTCTTTTATTTAACAGATGCAATTAATTTCTGTTTTGTAACGTCTTCTTAATAGTTGGTACATTTTACGTTGTATGTATTGTGCTGGTAGTATTAGTAAAAACTTCAATAAAATGCAATTTCAAAAAAAAAAAAAAAAAGAATTCCTCGACCACCCACCTTCAAGACCTCCCCTGCTTTCCCGTGATTCAGGTCAGCACGCCCTGCTCATTCAGCAGGAGGTGCTAGTGCTTCTGGAGCAAGAGGCCATAGAGCACGTACCACGGAACCAGAGAGGCGCAGAATATTATTCCCACTTCTTTCTGGTTCCCAAAAAGACAGGGGACCACCGTCTGATCCTGGACCTCAGTGACCTCGATGAGTCAGTGCTCTACAAATGCTTCCGCATGGTGACTCTTCCAGGACTAATTCCTATGCTCAAGCAGGGTACCTTCTTAGCATCACTGGACATGCAGGACGCCTACCTGCGTATTCCGATAGCTTGGGCACACAGAAAATCCCTGCACTTTGAGATTGTGGGTCGCCATTATCAGTTCCAAGCCCTCCCCTTCGAACTGTCCTCGGCACCTCGGGTATTCACGAAGTGCATGGCAGTCGTGGCGGCAGCTGTCAGGAGACAAGGCCACTATGGGTTCCCCTACCTGGACGACTGGCTCCTTATGGCCCCTTCTCGGGAGGCCCTGTTGTCCACTATACATTGTACTCGTTCCCTCTTCGGATCATTGGGCATCACCATCATTCTGGAGAAGTCGCGCCTGGTTCCATCTCAGAGACTGCAGTTCATAGGCGCAGTCCTGAATACCATTCAGGGGAAAGTGTTTTGCCCCAGGACAGAGCGGAGCACATCAGATCCCTTATAAGGGATATCATGGCGAGGAAGACGTCCGGCAAGTCCTTCAAAGAGCTGTGCCAGTCCCTCTCCACCAAGGGAGACGGTCCTTCTGGATTGCACGTTTTGCGCTCTCGTAAGAAGGAGTTGAAAAAAAGAGAAGACTCAACATCTATGCTCTTGGGATTGGGAGCGGTCCCGTTCTCAGAAGACTCTGGTTTCTGCTACGGTCGAAGCCGCAGCCGTTGGTTTCACGGAACCCCCGTCAGACCAGTTGGCTGAGACGCTGGTCGATGCGGCCGAGATTTTTCTCGAACCGATTGACAGGTTGTCGTCCGAAGAGGCTGATAACTCTCTTTTCAAACAACATGAAGTCTTGCTGTATTCTGACAGTAGCAGCAGTGAGTCCCAACCTTCGAACTGCCCCGGAGATGAAAGAGTTAACTTTCCATGCCAGGCATGGAACGCTGAGCTCGAGCTTGGTTGAGACTCTGTCTGTTGCTGTTTAAACTCAAACCGTCAGATTCTTTACTCCGCCTCACTGAACAGTTGCTCCGGAGATTTCTCCTTCTGCTCGGTTCAATTTGTCGGTTAAAGTACCGCTTTCTCAGTTTTCAACCAAATTTAAACCCGTAACCTGTCGGTTCAGTCTCTGTCTGTGGTATTTGTGAGTACTAGATAGGTTATATTTTGTTCTATTCTGTGTGGAACTTGTAAACGGTTCATCGGTTCGGTTTGAACCGATCGAGTTGTTTAAAAAATCTTAATTTGTACTTTTAGAGTGTGGTTACCGGTTCTTATCGGTTCTAAAAAAAACAGATTTTATTACGTTTTTTTCCACGACCCGTGACACGGTCAGGAACCGGTAAGAGGGTCTTGCCTGGCGGATTGCCATAAAAGGGTACGTTTGGTTAGGACTGGCACAATGTCTGAGAAACCCAAAAGAAAAACCGGGCCCACTGGGTTTCAACACTGTAGTGTGTGTGGGGAAGTCTTTACCAAGGCTGACCCCCACACCACCTGTGTTTAGTGTCTGGGGTTTGACCACCTCAATGCAGACTGCCAGATTTGTAAAAATTTCCCTGCAGCTACCCTAGAAAAGAGAGTTGGTAGGCTCAGGGAAAGGGAGGCCAAAATGTCTGCTGAACCGGATGGCCAGCCCAGTTCGGTTCAAACCGAACCAGAAGGGTGCCCCTCTGACCAGGGCAAGACTTTTGGCAAGGAGAGCCGATTCTGAGGAATCGGTTCCGGCTAAAAGAACTAGAAAAGAAAAATCAGCTGGTGTGGAGCCAAAACTTTCCTCTCCAACTGCTGAAAAAATAGCCAAAGCGATCAAAATTGTACAGTCGCTTTCCCCGGTTCCGACCGAACCCGCACCATCAGGCAGGCACTCGGTTCGGCCGGTTCCACCGGTTCAAGAGTATGATTTAGAGGAATTTTATGAACCGGAGGAGGAGGAGGAAGAGGAGTATGAGGAAAGTGAATGTGGTTTTGAAAGTCTGGATGTGCCTATTGACCCAGACATCTCCCCAGACAGACCTTCAGGAGTGTCTCCTCCTAGGCTTTCCGAGTCCCCCTCCCATTTCATGTTTTATAAAAAAGTGGCTGAAACCCTCCAGCTTCCTATGGAAGAAGCTGTGGATGACCAGGAGGAGCCTGACTATGTAGAAATGATGGATATCCCAGAGTCTAGGAGGCTGTCTATTCCCTTGCACAAATCTTTTGGGAAACAGACATTTAAGATTTTAAAGACTCCTAACACTATACCTCCTGTGGATAAAAGAATGGACAAGAGGTATACATTGTAAGGCTCAGACACGGAGTTCCTTACACAACAATGCAGCCATGTTGGGGTAGTGCAGGCTGCAGCCTGTGTAAGGCAAACATTCCTTGCTTACACCCCGGACAAGGACTCAGGAGGATTGATGCCATGGCAAAGAAACAGTACATGGCAGCATCCTTGGGACTCAGACAGGCCAATTATATGGCCTATACTGCTAGGTATCAAAATCGAGATGGGACACTGTTATGGCTTTAGCAAAACAGGTCCCTGGCCCTGCCAAGGAGCTGGAGCAGGTGGCTGCTGATGGTATTGAGGCATCCAAGGTGCAATTCCATGCTGCAGTGGACTCCAATGATGTGTCATCTAGAGTCATGGCTACATCTGTGGCACTTCGAAGAATGGCTTGGCTCAGATGTACTAGCCTGTCACAGGATACCCAGACTAAAGCCATGAATTTTCCTGTTGTGGGTAATTCTCTGTTTGGGGAGCAGACAGAGAATTACATGAAGAAAATGGACGAGTATAGGACCACCTATAGGAGTGCACAGGCCAAGGAAAGGCAGGCCACTCCCCAAAGGCAGCTTCCCAGGGACAGGGGCAGGCCTTTCCATAGGCCTTTTTACCAAGCCCAGGCCTCCTCTTCTGCTTATGCCCAGAGAGGGTTCTTTAGAGGGAGAGGCAGACAGGATACAAGCAGGCCTGCTTCCACCCCTCAGCCCAAAGCCCTGCCAAACAGGCACACTGATGGGGTTGCCAGGCCGATTCTCAACTACCTGTAGGGGGCAGGCTGGCTTACTTTGTCCAGGACTGGGAGTCTCTGACATCAGACAAATGGGTCCTGGAAGTAGTAAGCCGCTGGTTCTCAGCTTCAAAAGTTTCCAAAGATGAGAACCAGATCCTTCCACCTGCAAATCCTTCAAAGACACTTGCCTTAGAGGCAGAGGTCTCTTCCCTCCTAGCTCTCAGAGCTGTGGAAAGGGTTCCACCCCTACATCAGGGGAAAGGGTTGTACTCCAGGTACTTCATTACCCCAAAAAAGACAGGAGAATGGCATCCCATCCTGGATCGCAGATACTTAAACAAGCACCTTTTAAAACCAAAATTCAAAATAGTGACTCTGGGAATTATTCTACCCTCTCTAAGGCCAGGGGACTGGCTAGTGTCCCTGGACCTCAAGGATGCCTACTTCCATATTCTCATCAGAAGCTCCCATCGAAAGTACCTCAGGTTCGAGCTGCCCTCAGGCCATTACCAATTCAGAGCAATGCCCTTTGGCCTGACCTCTGCTCCAAGGGTATTCACAAAATGCCTGGCAGTGGTAGTTGCTTCTCTAAGAAGGCAAAGAATTGCCATCTTCCCTTACCTGGACGACTGGCTCATAGTAGACCAGTCCCCAGACCAAGTCAAGTTACACTTACAGATAACTCAGCAACTGCTCACTTCTTTGGGTTTCCTTCTGAATCTTTCAAAGTCAGTTCTAGAGCCTGTCCAGCTCCTCACCCTCATAGGCGCAGAGCTAGACACAGAAAAGGCCAGAGCTTTCCTTCCCCTGGACAGGGCAAGGACCCTTGTCTCTCTGGCCTCCTCTTTCACTCTGCAGGTGTCTCGACCAGCAAGGCATTTTCTACAGCTCCTGGGGCACATGGCTGCTTCTACAGCAGTAGTGCAGGGAGCAAGATTTCAGATGAGGGACATTCAGTTCCATTTGAGAGCCTTCTGGTCTCAAAGGAAGGACCCTCTGACCAAATTGATCCCAGTAACTCGTGCCTGATCCAGGCCCTACAGTGGTGGCAGGATCAGAACAATCTGAGACAAGGGGTTCCTTTGTCACTCAGTCTCACTCTTTAATCCTTATTACAGATGCCTCCTCTTGGGGTGGGGGGCTCACATGGGCGACCTGACCACCCAGGGGTTGTGGTCCCCTCAGGAATCTCTGCTTCACATCAATCTGTTGGAACTCGGAGCAGTATTTCTAGCACTTCAAGCTTTTTCCAAATCTGTTCAGAACAAAGTTATCCAGGTCAGAACAGACACCACCACCACAATGTGGTACATCAACAAGCAAGGAGGCACTCGGTCTACAGCCTTGTGCACCGAAGCAATGAAGTTGTGGTCTCTGGCTTACTCCCTGAACACCTCCCTCACGGCAGTTCACCTCCCAGGCAAGGACAATGTCCTGGCAGATGTTCTCAGCAGAATATCCCAGGGCCATCACGAATGGTCACTGGATCCCCTGGTCTTGGAGGTGATATTTTCCAGATGGGGCACCCTGCAGATAGATCTTTTTGCAGCCCCAGACAATTACCAACTTCCCCTTTTTTTGCTGCAGGCCCCCAGTGTTGGGCTCAGTCCCCCTGGATGCCTTAGTTCTCAGTTGGGAAGGGAAGTTCCTGTATGATTTTCTCCCCTTCCCTCTCCTGTTCAAAGTACTAGTCAAAATCAGATCTCAACCCTGCAAGATGATCCTGATTGCTCCAGACTGGGCCAGACAGCCCTGGTATCCACTCCTACTGTCCCCAGCAGTCCATCTTCCTCTGTGTCTTCCCAGGAATTACAACCTGTTAACCTGTGCTCAGGGGAGGGTTTGGTACCCGAAACCTCACATCTCTCAATCTCAAGGCCCTGCTCTTGAAGAGTTAGAGTTTGCTGATTTATACCTCTCCCAAGGTGTAATGGATATTCTGAAGGCTTCTAGGAAACCTTCC
The DNA here is from genome assembly GCA_016271365.2 of Neoceratodus forsteri. Classification (NCBI taxonomy): domain Eukaryota; kingdom Metazoa; phylum Chordata; order Ceratodontiformes; family Ceratodontidae; genus Neoceratodus; species Neoceratodus forsteri. The sequence goes on from CM057449.1 coordinate 828,131,625, forward strand.
ACCAGGGCTACTTATAATTCCAAATGGAAAAGATGTTCCATATGATGCTCTGGGAAGCTTATTTCTCCAGAGTCTGCTGATCTGCCCACAGTCCTTGATTATATGGTCCATTTAAATAGCTTGGGGCTGAGACCAGCTACACTGAAGGTGCACCTGGCAGCTGTTTCTGCTTTTATTTCAGCAGGTAACCCCCCTTCTCTTTCAGCTCACCCTGTATTCTCCAAGTTTTTCAAGGGATTGCTTCACACCAACCCTCCATTCAGGGACCCTGCCCTGCTTGGGACCTTAATGTTTGTATGCTCAGCTTATGCATCCCCTTTGAGCCTTTGTCTTCAGCAGAGCTTAGTACTTGACTTGGAAAACGGTGTTTCTGGAGCCATCACTTCTGCCAGGCATAAGTGAATTACAAGCTTTGTCAGTGGAGCCTGATTTTATCTCCTTTCATAGAATAAGGTGGTCCTCAGGACTAACAGGAAGTTCTTGTCTAAGGTGGTTTCAGATTTCCACCTTAATCAATCTATGTCTTTCCTGTACTTCACTGACCATTCCTCCTCTGGCGAGAGGAGGTTGCACAGTTTAGATGTGAAAAGAGCCCTTAGCTACTACATAGAGCGTACAAGGGTCACAGGTTTGACTCCTCCAACTGTTCCTCACTTATGGTGAGGTTGGTAAGGAAACCTGCCACTAAAAGATCCATTGCCTGGTGGATTGTCTCTTGTATCCAATTTTGTTATGAAAACTGGTAGGTTCCACCCTCAGGCCTGAGGGCTCACTCTACCAGAGGTAATAGCTGCTTCCTGGCTGCTGCCAGGACATCCCTATTCTAGAGATATGTCAAGCAGCTACCTGGAAAACAGTTCACACTTTACCAAGCTGCTACTCCTGGATATCCAGGCTAGAGTGATGCCGGTCTGCACAGCTGTGCTTCAGAGCCTATTTCTAAGTAGGTTCTGTCCCTCCTCCATGGAGGTACTGCTTTGTAGTCTGCTACTGTCAGAATACAGCAGAGACTTCGTTGTTTGAAGAAACACTACTCACCTTAGTAATGTTGTTTCTTCTAATGGAGTCTTCGCTGTATTGGACCTCCCGCCTGCCCCTCTCTCAGAACCTCTGTTTTGGGATGTGGGTGGGCACTGCAATGTTGGCACTCAGTAGGTGCCCACCTTGTTCTTTTCACCCCCTTTTTCTTGGGTGAGTTGGTGTTGTGTTTTTCATTTTTGGGTCTCCTGACTTGAGTCTTTGTTTCTAGGGACATGGATATGTTGTTCATCCACACTCATTGGCAGTATCCTTGCCGCTTTAAATCTTGCCGGAAGGTCTTCAAGCTTGCTCCTCCCACCCACCCGGGTGGTATAACTCTCGGCTCCGCCCCATGACATGATCTTCCTTCACACGCTTGAGCTCAGGTTCCCTCATAGCAGCTCTGCGTTTGTGACTAGTTCCTATTTCTCCGTTTGCGGATTTAAAAATAATATTTTGCAAAAAGACTTCAGTCTTGATCCCTCGGCTGCGATGGATAAATCGACTCAGTTCGGAGATGCCCATGCTTGAACAGAAGATGTCTCGAGACAGATCCACCTCCACGTGTGTCTGCTAGGCTTGAGACGCCCAGGCTAGGCCTGTGCTCATCTTTCTTCGACCTCGTCACCGAAAACCCGTGCTGCGATTGCAACTGAGCGTCCCGAGCATTCCCTCGCGTGAAGTCCAAGGAGGCGGTTGGCGGTGTCCACGGCGGCGGGCTTTCGACGGATCAGCTCGGCGGATGGTAGCCCTCGAAGAAGGCAAGGCGCTGGAGCGTATCTTCCTCGACGGCATTTATCCGCTCTCTCTGGGTTCTTCCTACGCGCTTCCTTTAAGGAGCTTTGTCTGTCCCTCTCCACTAAAGGAGAAGGACCTGCGTCTGCTGGACCTTTTCTCGGTCCAAAAGAGGGACAAGGTAAATCCTCCGTCGTGACTCTTGGGAGGCAGGAAAGGTCCTCTCCCGGGCCCGTACGGCCGTCGGCGATCGACCGCTCGGCCGGACCACTGGCCTCGCGGTGTCCCGTCAGGTCAGTTGACAGACTCCCACTGATGAAGTCCGAGATTTTCCCGACCCATTGAGACAGGCATATCGCCTTTAGCAGCGAGATTCCCCTCTCCCGGTTCCCCGGGAGGAGTTGAGGATCCCGGAGGGCTCGCCTGTGCCTCGGTTCGAGCCCTGGATGGACCTTCCGAGCGAAGGGAGTGTCGGTTCGGCCGACACCTCCCTGCACCGACCAAATTCCGGGACTCTCGATCTCGGTCTCGGACCTCTTCGCGGTCCAGCGTTCCCACCGTCATAAGCGGGTCGGTCACCGGCACAGCGGTAAGCGGCATCGCCCGCTTCGTCCTCGTCCTCACCTCCCGGATGAGGAGGCCGGCGTAAATTACGTCGGCGAGTACGAGGACCTTATGTTCTAACAACTCCTCCTGGCGGGGAATAAGCCGACTCGGCGCCTTCAACCATTAAGTAACTGTCACCGGAGCGGCCGACACAACCCTCGACTTGCCGAGGAGCCTATACCCAGGCGGTTGTTCGGCCAAAACAAGCTGCTCCACCGATTGCGGTGGAACCTCGCCTCACAGCACCAATGGGGGCTCCGACCAAGGATTCCCGAGTCGACTAGGGTTTACCCATCGGCTGTCAGTTACCCTCACTCCCGACCGACCTCGACAGGTGAAGGGTGGCTCAGGCCAGGCAGCTCTTGAGGACTCTTCCAGTCAAAGATGATTCCTCCTTCTTCTCAGCGACTGGACTTGGAGTCTTCGGAGGTCAGCCAATGGACGATAGCCCGTCGTCCTTCCTAGGACTGCTTCGGCTCATCTCGAGTCTGCGGGATGGGCTCGAACCGTTTCAAGCAGACCGGAAGTATCCTCCACGGAGATTCTGGACGAAGTTCTCCGACGGAGGCCTTTCCGGTGGCGAGGCCATAGTGGGTCCAACACTGGAACTTTGGCAGCCCTGCTTCCTGCCCTGCGCCCTTGGCCAGGATGGCCAGAAAGTATCTTGGTCCCTACGGTTCCTTATCGGTTTTGAACACCCTCTGCTGAGGGTTGGTTACCGACAAGCGTTTTCGGCGCGCCCGGCAAGCATGGATAATGGACAAACCTCCTGACAAGGAGTCCAGGAGGTGGACTATGTCGGGCGAAAAGTCTCAGCTGCCGTCCTCTCTCGAGCCTTCGTCAGACCAGTTCGGCCCGTCCTCTTATTTTATTTTCATGCCCTGTTGGGCTCCCTGGATGAGGTCATCCCTCATCTTCCCGCCGATCTGCAGACTACGGTTAGCTTGGTGCGGGACCAGGGCAGTGGCCAAGCAGCAGCTCCAGACTGCTTTGGATGTAGAGGACTCATGTGCCAGATCGGTGGCGACGCGGTGGCTATCGTCGGCGAGGCTTGGCTGAGGATACCACCTACTTCGGATACCCAGCACAAGGTTTGGCGGATGTTCCCTTTTGAGGACTGACCTCTTCGACCCTGGGGTGGAAGGTCACCTGCAGAGGATCGAGAAGTCCAATGCCACCTTGGACTGGGTCTCTTCGCTCAGAAGGACAAGGCCTGAAACCACAGCCTAAGCCCTTTAGTGCCTTCTGTGCCCCGGCGCCCGGTCCAGCAACGTCAGGGCCGGCAGGCTCGGCCTTGGCATCCCAAACCCAAGCGCGGCTTCCTCTAACAGGAGGCAGGGAGGAAAGGGCCAGGGGGTCCCTCGGCCGGTCCCTCCTCAGCCTGCCCAGTGACGGGCTGAGGGGTGTCACTTCATCCCGTCACCTTACCCCTAAGGTCCCCATTAGAGGGCGGCTCAACACTAGATTCCGCCTGGTCGCTGTTACCACGGACAGGTGGGTCTTAGAGGTGGTGGGAAGAGGCCTGCCTCTGGAGTCGAGCAGGCACCACCCTTCAGGCCGTGCCCCTCGGGGGCAGGATCCCAGCCTCACTGGGCTCGTCGAGCCGACATCCTCTCCTCCCCAGAGGTGGTAGAAGGTGGTGGACCCTCCTTCAGACCCAGGGTTTGTGTCAGGTACTACCTGGTTCCGAACAGGCAGACGGGGGCTGGCGCCCCCATTCTCGACCTACCGGCCTAAACAAGTTCCTAAGGTCGAACCTTCAGGATATAGTCCTCTGGCTCAGATATTACCATCCTTGGAGCCCCAGTATTCAGTTCTGCTCTGGACTTGGGACAGCGTTTTTCACGTCCCTATCCGTCCGTCTCACCAGAGATTCCTTAAGCTTCCGGCGGAAGGATCTCTCTTCGAGTTCAAGCCATGCCCTTGACTTGTCTCAGCTCAGGGTCTTCACCGAGCATGGCAGTGGTGACAGCATTCCTCGCGGCGCCGAGGTCGGGTGTGCCCTTACCTGGACGACTGGCACGATAGCAGCTCCTCCAGGAAGAGGCGGGTGGTCAGAGATCTGGCCCTCAGGTCTGCTCTCAACTGGGCCTCCTTGTCATGAGGCCAGAGTCAGAACTCGAGCCGAAGCAGGTGATTTATTCATCGGGCGCGGCCTGGAGCTCTCTTCGAGCCAGGCCCGGCTCCCGGCGGACAGGGCGAGGTTCTTTCCTCCTTTGCGATCATTTCTGGTTGGGGCAGTGCGCCCTACCGGGACTTCCTGCGCCTCCTGGGTCTCATGGCGGCCTGTACCAGCGTGGTCCGTTGGGCCGCTGGAACATCGTCCCCTTCAGTGAGGACTAGCCAGCCAGTGGTCTGGCAGCTTGCGATCCCTTGGACCAGCTTGTGCCGGTGACACAGGGGATGTGGAATGCTCTCCAGTGGTGGACCGTTCCAGATCAATTGCAGGAGGGCATCCCGTTACGTCCGCCCGAGCGACGGTCTCTCTGTCGACCGATGCCTCTCTGATGGGTTGGGGTGCCCATCTGGGGAGACACGGGCTCATGGCCTCTGGTCCCATGGAGTCGATGCCACATCAACCTGCTGGAGCTCGGCGGTCCGCCTAGCTCTCACCGCCTTTGCTCCGTTCCTCCGGGGTCAAGTGGTCGAGTCGAGCCGGACAATACCACGACCATGTACTATCTAAACCGCCAGGAGCGGGCCAGCGCTCCATCTTCTGCAAGAGCTCTCCGCATTTGGTCACTAAATCGCAGCCTGGGCGGATCTCCTAGCCATTCACGTGGCAGGAGCCTCCAACACCCTGGCCGATGCCCTAGGCGGATAGAGGCTGCATCCCACAGTGGTCCTCTCCCTGCCGGAGTAGTACAGCATCTGTTCTCCCTTTGGGGCGCACACCTCAGGTGGACCTGTTTGCCTCCACGGAAGCAGGTCTGAGTCTGTTGCCGCCCCCTCAGCAGGAGCTCGCTGCAGGGGATGCCTTCTCGAGCAATGGACCCGGGCCTCTTTTAGCCTTTCCCCATTTCCCTTGATCCACAAGGTGCTTCTCAAAGGCGAGGAGGGACAAGGCGCAGGTGATTCTGATAGCCCCAGACTGGCCTCGCCAGTTCTGGTACCAGATCTCCTCAGTCTCAGCTCCAGGACTCCAGCGGCAGCTTCAGCTAGCCGGACCTGCTCTCAGTCAATCAGGGAAGGTGTTCCATCCGGACCTTCAATCCCTGCACCTAGCGGCCTGGTTCCTGGCTGAGTTCCAGGCTTTGGGTCTTTCCGGTGAGGTCCTCAATGTAGTTGAGGCGTCCCGTAGAGTCGACCAAAATACTATGCCTTCAAATGGAAGGGTTTTCCATTTGGTGTCAGGAACAAGGCTTAGACCCTTCCTCCTGTTCCTTGGCAAGCATCTTGGACTATTTATGGTCCCTTTCTAGTCAAGGGCTTAGGTCGGCGACCTAAGGGTGCACCAGGCAGCCATCTCTCTGCACGAGCGGGCAGGAAGCAGTGGAGTGGCGCGAAGATGGTCTGGCGCTTTTTCAAAGGCCTTGATCACATTCCCCTCAGTCCGGGAACCCCCACCTCCGTGGGATCTACTGCTGGTACTAGCAAAGCTCATGGGCAAGCCATTCGAACCTATGCACAGGTGTGCTCTCTCACCTGTACGTGGAGACCGCCTTCTTGGTGGCTATCACGTCAGCCAGAAGGATGGGAGCTCAGGCGCTTTCCATCGAGTCTCCTTACCTGGTCTTCCACAGGGACAAGGTTGTCCCTGCGCCCCACCGAAATTCCTTCGAAGGTGGTGTGGAGTTCCACCTTAACCAGGTGTTGACTCTGCCGGTGTTCTACCCAATCACACCAGGAGGCGAATATAGGCTCCATACTCTGGATCCTGAAGGCGTAGCTTATTATAAGGAGGCGCGGCTGAAATTGAGGAAGGTTAAGCCAGCTTTCGTTTGTCACCTAAGCTGAAGCAGCATCTGGCGGGCCTGCAGCCAAGCGGACGATAAGCAGGTGGGTAACCTCCTGCATAGATCTCTGCTATAAGTTAGCGGGCATGGAGCCTCCCAGAGGATAAGAGCTCATTCTACCCGCCATACTGCTGCAGCAGTGGCTGCTTCAGGGCGTCCCTATCCAGAAATCTGCAGGGCTGCTACCTGGAAGTCCAGCAAACACCTTCATTACCCACTACCACATCGACCCTTGAAGTCACGCGGGATGCTGGTTTTGGGGCTCCTGTTCTCAAGTCTCTCTTTCCCAAGTAAGTATATAGAGGTGTCGTCTTGCCTCCCTCCTCCCGGAGAACTGCTAGAGTCTGCCAATGAGTGTGGATGAACAACATATCCATGTCCCTAGAAATACAGGTTACTCACCTGTAACAGGAGTTCTAAGAATGGTATATGTTGTTCATCCTACATTCCATTCCCGGCCGACGCACAACCTGAGCTTCAGCGGGCCAGATCTGGCGTCATGGAAGCTGAGCCGAGGAATTATACCACGGGTGGGTGGAGAACAAGCTTGAAGACCTTCGCCCAAGATTTAAGCGGCAAGGATACTGCCAATGAGTGTGGATGAACAACATATACCATTCCTAGAACTCCTGTTACAGGTGAGTAACCTGTATTTTGGGACCAAAAACTGTGTTTTATGTTTAGTAGCCAGTTGACTAGTGTAGGTTTACAGCTTCCACACAGGACCTTAGTGAGTTTAGCTCGTAAAGATCTTACGGTTTGAGTTTAAACAGCAACAGACAGAGTCTCAACCGAGCTCGAGTTCAGCGTTCCATGCCTGGCATGGAAAGTTAACTCTTTCATCTCTGGGGCAGTTCGAAGGTTGGGACGCACTGCTGCTACTGTCAGAATACAGCAAGACTCCATTAGAAGAAACAACATTACTAAAGTGAGTAATTTTTTCTTCTGGACTCCGTTACTTCCGGTGTCTTCGGATGGGTCAGCTCAGCCCGCTGGGTTGAACCCGCCGGCACTAGACCCTGACCTGGAAGAGCCGCGGGGCTCCCCAGCTCCTTCCAGTATTCCCCGTCGGCCCTACCAATGGTTGAGATCAATGTCTCGGTCTTCTTCCTCTGAGTCAGGCAGATGTCACCGTCACCGGCAATCTCGTTCCTGGCATCATGGAAAGCGGCGACAACGCTACTCCTCTTTGTCCTCCTCGGCCCTGGAGAGGCTTTGGCGCAAATTGCATCAGCGCAATGAATATTTAATGTGGCAGCAGCTGGTCTTGTCCAGTCAAAAATCGACCTCGGTTTCTACCCCGGCTGTCAAGTGGCTGTCGCCCAAACGGCCGACGTCAGCTCCTGCCACCGTCATGCCCTTGGAGGTGCCAGTGCAGGCTCAGCTGGCTCTGCCAAAACAGGCTATTCTGCCAATCGTGGTAGAGCCACCGCCTGAACAGCCGAAGTCCGGGGCCCCGACCAAGGAGTCTCAGCCGGCCAAGGGGCTGCCCCATCGGCTGTTGGTCGCCCTCCCGGCTGCCCAAGATGGGTCGAGGGTGACTCGGATGGAAGCCCGCATCCTCGGAGTCTGAAGACTCCTCACTGCACTCGCGTCCCATCGACGTGGAGTTCTCGGTGGGGGGGGGGCCTCTCCATTGACGAGGGACCCACCTCGTTCATGATCATTCTTCAGCTCATCTCCGAGTCCATAGGGATGGAGCTCGAGCCTGTCCAGAAACGGGCTCAATATCCCCTTACAGAGATTCTGGACAAAGGGGACTGTCCTATGGAGGCCTTTCCTGTGGCTGAGGCCATTGTTGGCCCAGCCCTGGATCTTTGGCAGCATCCTGCCTCTTGCCCTGCCCCCTCGGCCCGGATGGCCAGCAAGTACGCGGTTCCAACCTGTTCCCTTTCGGGGTTTTTGGAACATCCCTTGGCTGAAGGACTGGTGGCTGACTCCGTTTTTCGGCACTCGGGCAGTACAGGAAACGTTGATAGACTGTCGGATAAAGAGTCCTAGAAACTGGACCATTCAGCTAAAAAGTCTACGCTGCCTCTTTGTTAGCCCTTCATCAGGCTAGCTCGGCCGTGCTGATAGCACGCTTCTCCCATGCCCTTTGGGCTCCTGGGTGAGGTGATTCTTCACCTCCGCTGGACCTCAGACCCACGGTCAAGCAGGTCCAGGACCCGGGAGAACAGTGGCAAAAGCAACAGTTCAGCGGCTCTGGATATTGGCGATTCATGTGCCCGCTCTGTCGCTGCCGCGGTAGCCATGCACCATAGGGCTTGGTTGAGGATCTCTACCTTTATGGCAGATACCCAACACAAGCTGGCAGATGTCCCTTTTTGAGGCACCGACCTGTTCGGGCCTGGTGTGGAGGGCCACCTCAACACATTGAAAAATCCAGTGCCACCCTGGACTCTGTAACATCCACCCAGAAGGACAAGGGCCTAAGCACCAAAACCACAAGCCCTTTCGGTCTTCCATTCTTGTGAGCTAAACCAGCCCAGCAGCAGTAGGGCCAGCAGGCTCAAACCTGGCAACTCGGGCTAAGTCCGTTGCCTCGTCGGTCAGAAAACCTAGAGAGAACTGGGAGGACCCTCAGCTGGCTCCTCCTCCTCCAAACCTCTTCATTGGCGGGTTGGGGTGCCTCCCTCAATCCTCTCATGCCTCCCTTGGTCCTCCCGTGGGGTCCGGCTCCACCACTTCCTTTCCGCCTTGTCCGTTATCACCACGGACAGGTAGCTGCTAGAGTGATCGGCCTTGGTCTGCCTCTGGAATTCGAGCAGTATCACCAAGCGAGCCTGGACCCCACCGGGAGGATTTGTATCCACTGTCACTGTCAGCTCTTAGAGATGACATCAGCTCAACTCCTCCACTTAAAGGAAGTACAATGTATGAAATTCTTGGAAGTCCGACAGACCCAGGGTTTGTTTCCAGGTACTTCCTGGTACTAAAATGGATGGTGGGCTGGTGCCCCATTCTCAATCTGCAATGACCTGAATAGGTTCCGCAGGTCTCGCACCTTCTGGATGGTAACTCTGGCTCAGATCGTACCACCCTGGAGCAAGACATGTGGTTTTGCTCCTGGATCTTCAGGATGCATTCTTACACATCCCAATCCATCCATCCCATCAAAGATTCCTCCTTTCCGAGCCAACCCTCTCGGTTCAGGCCATGCCCTTTGGCCTCTTGTCAGCCCCCAGGGTCTTCGCTAAATGCATTGCAGTGGTGGCATCACTTAGGCGCCGGGGTCCAGGTTTATCCCTACCTGGATGACTGGCTCATAGGAGGTCCCTCTAGGCAGGAGGTGGAGCAGTCCAGGGATCTGGCCCTCTAGACTTGCTTCGAGCTTGGCCTCCTGATCAATGAGGCCAGGTCAGAACTCTTGCCCTCGCAGGTTATTCATTTCATCGGGGCAGAGCTTGACTCTTGCCGAGCCAGAGCTTGGATCCCGGCGGACAGGGTGGAGGTTCTCTCCTCCTTTGCCCAGTCATTTCTGGTTGGGCAATCTTGCCCTGCCCGAGACTTCCTGCACCTTCTGGGCTATATGGCGACCTGCACCAGCATGGTCCGATGTGCACCTGGCATGACGGTTCCTTCCAGCGGAAACTGACCAGCCAGTGGTCTCAAGCGCTCAGGTCACCTCGACCAGCTGGTCACCCATGACTCAGAGGATGTGGGGCGGCCTCCAGTGGTGGCTCGTCCCAGCTCATCTGCCAGAAGCCATCCCGTTTGTCTGCCTGAGCTGCTGGTCATCCTGATGACCGATGCCTCTCTGATGGGTTGGGGTGCCCATCTAAGGGAGCACAGAGCCCGCGGGCTCTGGTCCCATCAGGACTCCCGATGTCACATCAACTTGCTGGAGTTCCAAGCGGTTCGGCTAGCCCTGTCCATATTCGCTCCATTCATTTATGGTCAAGTGGTATGGGTCCAGATGGACAATACCATGACCAGGTACTATCTCAGCAAAAAGGGCGGGATGCACTTCTTGCCCCTGTGCAAGGAAGTTCTCTGCACTTGGACCCTCGTGCTCAGCTTAGGGGCAGATCTTGGCCATCCATGTGACAGGAGCCTCAAATCAGCTGGCCAGTGCTCTCAGCCAGTTGGGGCGAGGCATCTCATAGTGGTCCCTCCATCCAAGCTAGTACAAGATCTGTTCTCATAAGTGAGGCACCCCTCGGGGGCGAGCCTGTTAGCCTCAGGGAGAATCCGAAGCTGAGGCTGTTCCATGCCACCCCCTCAGCAGGGCTCACTGCAGGGGATGCCTTATCGAGGCCATAGACCCCAGAGCACTCTTCTGTGCCTTCCCTCCACTTCTCTTGATCCACAAGGTGCTCCCTTAAGGTCAGGAGGGACAAGGCACAGATGATCCCAATTAGCCCCAGACTGGTCACGCCAGGTTCTGGTGTCCAGATCTCATCATCCCTCAGCAACAGGCTCACAGAGGCATCTTCCAGCATGCCGGACCTGCTTTCCATCAGTTAGGGAAGGCTCTCCAACCAATTATCTATCCCTGCACCTGACAGCCTGGTTCCTGAGTGGCTAGAGTTCCAGGCTTTGGGTCTCCTCCAAGAAGATCCTCACAGTTGTTGAGGCATCCATAAGGAATTGACCAGAAATGCTATGCCTTCAGATGGATAAAGATTTTCCATTTGGTGTCAGGGCAAAGGTTGACCCCTCATCCTGTCCAGTGGCTAGCATTTTCGACTACCCATGGTCCCTCTTCCAGCAGGGACTTGATCGATGACCGCTTGAGGTGCACCCAGCAGCCATCTCTGCTTACAGGCGTGGGCTGGTCAGCAGTCAGTGGCGCAGGAGAAAGGTGGTCTGGCATTTCCTGAAGGGCCTAGATTACATATCCCCTCTGGTGCATGAACCACCACATCCATGGGATCTGCTGCTGGTTTTGGCAAAGCTCATGGGCAAGCCATTCGAACCGATGCACAGGTGCGATATCTCCACACCTGGTGTGAAGAACACTTTCCTGGTGGCAACTACATCAGCCAGAAGGATTGAGAAGCTCCAGGCGCTTTTCGGTGGAGTCTTCTTACCTGGTCTTCCACAGGGACAAGGTTGTTCTGCACTCCACCTGAAATTCCTTCCGAAGGTGGTGTCGGAGTTTCACCTTAATCTGGTGTTGACTCTGCCAGTGTACTACCCACTTATACCTCGGGAGGCCGAGTACAGGTTCGTACTGGACCTGACGCGGGTGCTTTCGCCTACTACAAAGAGCATGCAGTGGAAGTTCGAGGAGAGGTTCGCCCGCTGTTTATCACCTACGCTGAAACCGCACCTGGCAGACCTGCAGCCAAGTGGACGATTGGGAGATGGATCACTTCCTGTGTTGATCTCTGCTATAGGTTGGCGGGTAGGGAGCCTCCCATAGGGCTAAGTGCTCATTCCACCTGCCATACCGGTACGCTGGTGGCTGCTTCTAGGCACGTCCCTATCCAGGAAATCTTCAGGGCTGCTACCTGGAAGTCAGCAAACACCTTCATTTCCCATTACCACACTGACCTCGAGTTACGCTGGGATGCTTGTTTCAGGGCCTCAGTTCTCCAGTCTCTGTTTCCTAAGTAGGGGTGTGTGCCTTGCCTCCCTCCTCCCCGGAGAACTGCTAGGAGTCTGCCAGAAAGTATGTCTAGAACAACACATCCACATCCTACAAACACAGGTTACTCACCTGTAACAGTAGTTCTAAGAGTGGTATATGTTGTTCATCCACACTAATAACCACCCGACCTCCCCGCTTTGGCGCACACCTCTGCTTCCAGTGGGTAAGATCTGGCGCCATGGGCGGCAGCCGAGGGTTATACCACCTGAGTGGGTGGGAGGAGCCGCTTGAAGATGTTCGGCGAGCTCTTAAGGGAAGGCGATCTGCCAGAAAGTGTGGATGAACATATATACCACTCCTAGAACTAGTGATCTTACTTCAGAAGGATTCCTGCAGTAGGTTTTCACATATAGGTCTGTGCCTCCTATCGCAGGATGCTTTGCATAGCAAACTTGTACCTAGCAAACATCGAAGGGACTGGCCCCTGTCGTCAGGTGACAGACGTCAGTGTGATTATAAAAGGGGCGGTCCCTTGCCCGCCCTCCAGTTCTTTCCCACCGTCGCATGGTATCGTTCAACAAACGCGGTAGAACAGCTTTCAGTCACCTCCCTCTCAGATTCTCACCTTGGATGCCTCAAACTTGGGATGGGGAGCACATCTGCGTGGCCACCGAACTCAAGGCTCTAGGTCTTCCATGGAGGAGAACCTTCACATCAATATTCTGGAGATGAGAGTGGTGCTGTATGCTGTCCAGGCCTTCCAGTCACTATTAACTCTGGGAACCCTTCTAATTAGATAGAAAACATGGCCACTGTCTGGTATCTAAACAAACAGAGAGGCACCTGGTCGTACCCTCTATGCAGGGAGGTGATGTGGGTGTGGTACTGGGCTATACAGCATGGCCTGTCCTTGACAGCAGTGCATGAGCCAGGTGTTCACAACATTCTGGTGAATAGTCTCAGCTGATCAGTAGCCAGGGCTCACGAGTGGTAACTAAAGCAGGCAGTAGTAAAAGACCTGTTTCTTCAATGAGGTCGGCCAGACCGAGATCTAGTTGCCTCCCCATCCAGCGCAAAACTACCCAGCTTTTGCTCACTCGTTCCCGGGCATGATGCTTTTTGGCGAGACACACTGTCTCTATCTTGGACAAGGAGATTTCTGTATGCTTTCCCTCCCTTTCCTATTCTGCAGAAGGTTCTGCTGAAACTATAAGCAGAGGGGGCTCACATGATCCTCATTACCCCCTGTGGCCTTGGCAGATAAAGTTCCTGTTGCTACAGCAGCTGGCGCTGGAACCCCCAGTACCTCGTCCTCTCTCTCACGACCTTCTGTCCCAGGAGTAGGGCACCCTGGTACATCCGAGCCTCAAATCTCTCCATTTTCATGCATGGCACCTGTGGACTTAGAATTTCTAGCACGGGGTCTCGGGGTTGCTTAGGTCTTAGTGGAGGCCGGAAACTCTCCACTATATCCACTTATGCCATGAAGTGGAAGAGATTTTCTGTCTGGGCCTCAGCGAAAGGCCTAGATGCTTTTTCTTACTCAGCCTCTCAGGTTTCAGAGTACCTCTTGCATCCGTCAGAGTTGGGCCTCAGCTGTCTCTCTGCGGTTTCAGCTTACCACTTCCCGGTGGAGGGTAAAACCCTAGCACAGCTAGAGGTTTCCAAAACTTTCTTGAAGGGGATCCTTCATATCAAACCTCCGGTCCGGAATCCTGTTCCCCCTGGGATCTCAACTTTATGTTAGAAAAGCTTACTTTGGCCCCCTTTGAACCAGCAGCAAGCTGTGATATGCATTTTTTAGCGTGGAAAATGCTCTTTTTAGTTGCTATCACTTCAGCTTGAAGAGTTTCAGAGCTTCAGACTCTAGTTTGTAGAGAGCCTTATTTCATTTTCCACAGAGACCGGGTGGTTCTGTGGACTAACTCTTCCTTTCTTCCAAAAGTGGTTTGAATTGACCCTTAACCAGACTGTTGAACTGCCAGTGTTCTTCTCAGAGCACTCCAACAGGAGAATATCTCCTGCACACCCTTGACATGCACAGGATTTTGAGGTATTATACCTCTAGGACTAAGGAGGTTCGAAAGTCACACCAGCTCTTTGTAGCCTTTGCCTCCAGTGCCAGGGCAAGGCTATTATGAAAACAGACTTTGTCTAGGTGGCTGGCTAATTGATCCATTCGTTTACCAGAATACGAGAATCCCTTCGCGGGTACAGTTAAGAGCCACTCCACCAGGAGTGTGACCACTTCCACCACTTTTTCAGGAATGTATCCACTGCGGACATCTGTGCAGCGGCCACTTGGTCTTCCATCCATACCTTCACTAAACATTACAGTCTGGGTATTGCCTCTAGTCATAGGGCTGGTTTCAGCCTTGCAGTCCTGCAAGGTCTTCTGTCTTGAACAGACCTTTAGTTGGCAGACATTTTCCTCCTCTGGGAACCTTGTCTCCGACTCCTCCTTTTTCATTAGACTGCTTGGTATTCAGTCCTATATGTGAAGACCTACTGCAGGAACCCTCTCGAAGTACGATATAGTAGTTACTTAAGAACTTACTGTAATAGTAGATCTTCGAGAGAGGCTCTTGCAGTAGGTCTAGTTTCCCAACCACCTTTCCCTCAGCTCCTGCATTTTGTCTCTTTATTCCCTGCCCAGGACTCTGTCTCTTCCAGGACACAGGGTACCAGGAGTCTCACTCCTCTTTTCTTCTTCCTTTCTATAGGTCTCCGGTGGAAAAGAACTGGAGGGCGGGCGGGGGACTGCCCATTTTCTAGTCACACTGACGTCCGTCACCTGATGACAGGGGGCGGTCCCCGCCGATGATTGCTAGCTACAAGTTTGCCGTGCAGTCCGGACGCCAGGGGGCGCAGTCCTATATGTGAAGACCTACTGTTACGGTAAGTTCTTACGTAACTGCTATTTTCAGGTGAATAACCTATGTATGCTGTTCTCACCTACTTAACGGTGATCTAGGCTCCCTGCAGTCACAATGGGAATGATTGACAGCTAAGCCAAGAGTGAACACTGGAGACAGTTTTGTTTCACAGGATAAACAGTGGCTTTTGTAAGGTCAGTCTTCTAATTAAGCAAGGTATGCAGCTGTGGCATCGGACTGGCACTGCTGAGAACTGGGAAGATATGGACAGCGAGTGGAATGGCAGAATGGAGTTTTACTGCACAGTACAGTACAACTCTTGAATTATTTAAAACTTTGTCAGTGATTATTTGCCGATTCCCAGTCAAGCACAGCTCGTTCGGCTTCTTTCTCTCTGCTTTTAAAAAACTCCATTCTCCCACCTACTGTCTTACGATCGATACTACTACCACTGCACCTTTTAAAAACAGAGGAGCATTTCTGTAGTACAGTACAGCATAGGCACTCCCGATTATCTGACCTCACGTTTATTCGAACCAATCGGATGTTCCCAGTTCAGATAAGTGGGGTTGGATTATACATTTAAAAAAATCCTACCAGCAAACAAAAGGAATGAGCCCACCTGGCCTTCAGACAAATCATAATACTCAGCACAACATATGTTTTTGTAAATTTTGACTGCCTGACTGTAGTTCCCAGTTACCCTGTAAGAAATTGCGTAAGTAGGGGTTTCAGAAACAACAAAAGATGTATTTGATTTGGTTGTAGAAAAATAGTTTACCTGTTTTCCGGATACTTCTATTTCAGGCGGTATGACAGAGAAGTTTTACGAATGCCCTATGTGTGGTCTAATCTGTGCAAACTGCCACATACTTCAGGAGCACATTGAGCTGCACTTACAAGAAAATAGCTTTGAAGAAGGTACCGTACAAGTATATATATATATTTTTTTGTGTGTGCTTACATCATTAACCTGTACTTAACCTCTCTGTAATCACTCTCTCTTTCTCCATTTCCTTAATGCATTTCTATGCTGTTTAAGTTTCCCTGTGTGCCTCATAGCAGCAGTGTTCTCCTGCTTCCCTGGATTGTGAAGCACTTTAGTGTAATGTTAGTGTGCTAGAGCCATATAAAATTGAATTTCTTTTCTTTCTAGGGATGTGGATATGTTGATCTAGCTTCAAGAGGGCTCTTTCAGTAGGTACTAACAGGTAGGACTAAGCCGCCAGGTGCTAGGACCACACAGAAAACTTTTAGCTAGCACTGTCTGGCGGGGGAACCCCCAATCATGTGACCAATGTCAGCGTGCTGCTATATAAGGATCGGTCCCCACGCCCGCCTTCTAGTTCTTTCCCTCCGTCAGCCAGCACACGGTGTACTCTGTCCAGTTCATGTATAAACCCCCTCAGAAACCTTAGCAGCCATTTCGACGGCAGCAACGTCGCCATCAAAGACAGCCCCAGAATCGATGTCAGAATAAATGTCTGGCCCCTTCAGTAGGCGTGATGCCCCTGGCAAAATCCCACAGGGCCTCGGGAGCTGTTGCCTCCACCCTCCCCACTACCTCCAGACTCACTGGACCCTCTCCCTTCTCTAGTGCGAGTCATAGAGGAACCGGAAGGAGGAAGATTTGCAAGACACCTACCGGAATGGGAGGCTATAACCATGGACTCATGGGAACTCCAGCTGGTGGCTCAAGGCTACATGATAGAATTCACAGAGAAACCCTTGGAAAATCTTCCAGGTCACTCATCTTACCCGCAAAGTCACATTCCCTTAATAAGAGAGGAAATAAGCTCCCTGTTAGCAAAAGCAACAATATAGTTCCCACAAAGCAGCAAGGGAAAAGGGTTCTATTAGCACTTCTTCCTGGTGTCCAAGAAGGCGGGCGATCTCAGACCCATTCTGGACCTGAGTTCCCTAAACCTCTACGTGGAATACAAGAGGTTCCGAATGTTGTCTCTGCCAAGCTTGATTCCTCTCTTACAGAAAGACCATTGGCTATGTGTGCTAGACATGCAGGATGCCTACCTGCACATCCCAGTTTTTCTGCTGCACCACAGATTCCTCAGATTGTATTTTCTGGGAGAGCATTTTCAGTTCAAAGCTTTTCCCTTCGACCTTTCGTCAGCACCCAGAGTGTTCATGAAATACCTAGCAGTGGTAGCAGCAGCCTTGCTTAGACAAGTGGTACAGGTTTTTCCGTACCTCGATGATTGGCTTCTTTCGGTCCCGTCGAGCGACAGTTTGGCCAGTTCCCTGGCCATTAGTCTGGACTTTTTCCAGAAAGTGGGCATTACTGTCAACCATTCCAAATCCCACCTTTTTCCTACACAACAACTCCAGTTTATTCGGGCGGTGTTGGATATGGTCCAGGGCAAAATTTTCCTGTGACTAGACAGGATGGAAACCCTGCACAAACAGGCGCGCTTTGTGGCCTCACAGAGAAGGATGTTGGCCAGGACGATTCTTCGCCTTCTAGGTCTCATGGCTGCGGCAATCCCTATGGTCTCCCTAGCCAGATTTCATATTAGAATCAAGCAATGGACTCTCAGGGTACAATAGAACCAGAGATACGACGATCTAAACCACGAGAACTTGGTCTCGGACCTGATGGCTCGGGATCTGTTGTGGTGGCAGGACCCAGACAACCTCCTTCAAGGTGTTCCATTCCATACGAACCCTCCCTCCCAGATCCTAATGACAGACACCTCCAGATCGGGATGGGGAGCCCACCTGGGTACTCATAGGACTCAGGGCTCTTGGTGCGACAGTGAATTCCCTTGCCACATCAATGTGTGTGGGAGATAAGGATGGTACTGAATGCTTTATAAGCTTTCTGGCATTTAATACAGCTGGGCAGCTTGCGATCCAGACAACCAACATGTGCGTCGTCTGGTACACCAACAAACAGGGCAGAACACGCTCATGTCCCCTCTGCCACGAAACGATGAGAGTATGGAACTGGGCAGTCAGTCACAGCCTTCTTCTGACAGCAGTTCATGTTCCGGGCATTCAAATAGTCCTGGCGGACACGTTCAGTCGCACTCAAGCCAGAGCCCATGAGTAGGAGCTGAGACAGTCAGTGGTAGACAACATCTTTGAAAGATGGGGAAGACCAGACCTAGATCTGTTCATGTCCCCATCCAACATAAAACTACCGGCTTTTTGCTCGCTCGCTCTAGGGCATGGTATTTTCTGCAAGGACGCTGTTCTCTCTGTTGGAAGGAGAGGTTCATGTATGCCTTCCTCCACTTCCACTGATGCAGAGAGTTTTTCTGAAACTTCAGGCAGAAGTAGCATGAATGATTTTGATCACTCCCTTCTGGCCCAGGCAAATTTGGTTCTCTGTGCTACAGCAGCTGTCAGTGGACCCTCCAGTTCCACTACCAATCTGCCAAGATCTATTGACACAGAAACAGGGAATCCTGTTCCATCCAGGCCTGCGATCCCTTCACCTTCATGTGTGGCACCTCCTGACATAGCTGCTGCCCGCTTGGGGTCTCCCCTAGGGTGGACACAAATCCTAGTGGAGCCAGGAAGCCATCCACTAGGGCCACATATTCTGTGAAATGGAAGAGATTTCCAATATGGGCCATGTCTAAGGAGTTGGAACCTTTTTCCTGCCTGGTTCCTCAGGTCCTAGACTACCTTCTGTACCTCTGTGACCTGGGACATTGTTATTCGACACTAAAGGTCTGTTTCTCTGCTATTTCTGCCTACTACATCCCTTTCGGTGGAAAAACTTTGGTTCAGCTGGAAGTATCCAAGACTTTTTTGAGGGGGATCCTTCATTTGAAACCCCTGGTTAGGAGCCCTGCTCCTTGCTGGGATCTGAATTTCATTTTGTAGAAACTCATGCTGCCCCCATTCGAACCAGCGGCAAGTTGTGACATGCGCTACCTTTCACGGAAAGCATTCTTTTTGTTTGCCATCACTTCAGCTAGAAGGATTTCCATGCTTCAGCCCCTGGTGTGTAAGGAGCCTTATTGGATTTTTCACAGAGACTGGGTGGCTCTGCATACAAATCCTAAGTTTCTGCCTAAGGTGGTTTCAAAATCTACCTTTAATTCAGTCTCTTCAGTTGCCAGTGTATTACCCTGAGCATTCTAATCTGGATGAAGCAATTCTGCACACGCTGGATATACATAGAATTCTTCATTATTACATGAACAGGACGAAGCCAGTCTATAAAACTGATCGGTTGTTTGTTTCCTTTGCACCCAAAAGAGAGGGCGCTGTGGTTTCAAAACAGTGTATGTCCAAA
Source organism: Neoceratodus forsteri (assembly GCA_016271365.2). Lineage (NCBI taxonomy): Eukaryota > Metazoa > Chordata > Ceratodontiformes > Ceratodontidae > Neoceratodus > Neoceratodus forsteri. The sequence continues at coordinate 828,150,624 of CM057449.1, forward strand.
TGGTTGGCAAACTGTATCACCTTTTGTTTACTGGCCTGCGCAGCCAGTATAGTGTTATGCTTGTGCAACTGTGTTAGTTTGGTTTTGGCCGTTCGCACCCTCTATTCCAGAGGAATTACCACCCTGTAGGGGTACGAAGGCAAGGAACCCTCGAAGAGGGTTCCACCTCTAGAGGTGCAATGGGATGGTTCCCATGGCCAAAGGTACCTTAGGAATCCCCCTAAGGAGAGAGTGCTGCCACTGGAGGAGGAAGGGAGGATGATGGGGCAAAGAAAAAATGCTTCACGGTGAGGCTTAGAGGAACTGCTTATATAGCTCAGGAAGTGGGAGTGGCTGGCTGCTTGGCCACCGAACTACAGGTAAGCCTTTCATTTCACTGGCCTACACAGCCAGTGTAGTGTTATGCTTGTGCAACTGTGTTAGTTTGTTTTTGGTCATTCGCACTCTCTATTCCAGAGGAATTACCACCCTGTAGGGGTACGAAGGCAAGGAACCCTCAGAGAGGGTTCCATCCCTAGAGGTGCAACGGGATGGTTCCCGTGGCTAAAGGCACTATAGGAATCCCCCCAAAAATGTAGTATCATCCCCAAAAAGAAGGCTACATGAAGCATATGAGCAAGTAGTAACTGTGACATAGTAGTAGTAACTGTAACGTAGTAGCAGAGAAGTATAGGCAGTTTGATAATGCAGTGAGATGCGCAGTTGTCGTAATGACTGCCCAGGTCTGCGTAGCGTGATACTTCTGGTTTGCTTTGAGAGTAGGGGATCCCCTAAGGAGAGAGGGAATGGCAGGACATCCTCCACCTCCATCCAACAACGGAACCTACCTAAGAAACTAGGGGAAACAACTAAGCTAAGTGTTATGACCTGAGACAATGGAGGAGAGAAAAAAAAAATCTATGAGGAGGAAATCTCTGGGGATCCAAGGCCTAGGTCGCCTTCCCTCCAGGCTTGGGATAGTTTATTTAGTGACGGCTCTGCAGCTGCATTTTGGAAAACCCAATTAAAGGGAGGTGGAAAATATTCCAATTTGGAGGAAGGCTCTCACTCAAACCCTCTAGCGGGAATTTCGTGGAAGGTTGCGAGAAAATGCTGCAACAATACATGCATCCAAGGTGCAGGAGGAGAGCATTAAAAAGTCCAGTGCCACCTTCGCCTCAGTGACAGCCATGCAGAGGGGCCCCAAGGGCTGCAGTAAGCAGAAAAAGAAGCTTTTTCAGTCTGCCTCCACTCCTGTGGCCAAACCAGCCTAGCCTCAAGCTGGGTAGCAAGCTCAGTCCTGGCGACCTCGGCCAGATCAGTGCCCTCAGTCATCTGCAAGCCTGGAGGAAGAGCTCCCAGTGGCTCTTCAGCCAGGCCTTCCTCCACCTCCAAGCCTGCCCAGTGATAGGAAGAGGGATACCTCCCTCATGCCCGTCACACCTCACCTGGGTCCTCCCATGGGGGTCAGCTCCGACACTTCCTTTCCACCTTTTTTTTTTTTTTTTTTTTTTGGTAAATTTTGTTTCACTGCAGTTGCCAGTGGTGGAGCATCTCTCAGGCAGGGCCCGCTCAGCCGATCTTCTACTTCCCGGCTGAGTAATCGGATGCTGGGTCCCCCTTTTCCGCAGCCCCATACCGTGAGGCGGGGACCATGGAGAGTCAAGTCAGGGTCAGGGCCGGCATTGGGCGTGTAAGATTGGCCCTGGAGTGTCCGCAGTTGCCTCCCCACCAACTGGGGTTTTTCCACCATTGTGGTTGTTGCTCCCGAGATGCCAGACATGCAGTGATGTCTACGCAAGAGGCGTGCCCTTGCTGATGTATGTTGGACCTCTTCCCGAAGCAACACGCTCTTGGTACCCCGTCTCCACGGGAGTCACCGCCCACCCAGGAAGGCAGCAGTCCTCGAATGCTCAATCCTCTCCTCCCCTGCTGTCCCCGGCAACCAGCGTCTGTCTTGAACCCTGAGTGGCCAGTAGCAAAGGCGTGGCAACCAGTGCCTCAACCTTCAAGCGCCACCTGGCGGCTACTTCCTTTCCACCTTGTTCCCTCAGACAGGTGGGTTCTCAAGTGGTTGGTCCATGTCTGCCTCTGGAATTCAGGCAGTGCCCTCCTTGCCAAACCCGAGCCCCACAGGAGGACTTGGAATCTGTCGGCTCTTCGGGACGACATTGCCCAGGTCTCTGCAACAAGGTTGTAGTTCCTGTCATGGATCCTCTGGAACAGCCAGGGTTTGTCTCTAGGTACTTCCAGGTGCCAAAACGGATGGGGGGGCTAGCACCCTATTCTAGATCTGCACGACTTGAACAAGTTTCTCACGTTGCGCATCTTCAGGATGGTCACTGTCTCTCAGATCATTCCATCTCTGGAGCAAAACATATGGTTCTGCTCCCTGGATCTTGAGAACGCGGTCTTTCACATCCCAATCCATCCATCTCACAGAAGATTCCTCCACTTCTGAGCAGAGGGAGCCCTCTACAAGTTCCAGGCCATGCCATTCAGCCTGTCCTCAGCCCCCAGGGTCTTCACGAAGTGCATCGCAGTTGTTGCAGCTTACCTGAGGCACTGAGGAGTCTGGATTTACCCCTGCCCAGACAACTGGTTGATTGCAGGTTCACCTAGGCAGGAGGTTAAGCAGTCTAGAGACCTAGCTATTATCCTCCCCAGTATCCCCTGTCTTCTCTAGGAGAGATAAAGTCTGGGTCACCAATAACATAGAAACATAGACTTTGATGGCAGATAAGGACCACTTGGCCCACCCAGTCTGCCCATTTCCCTACCTATTGAATAAGCTGCAGATTCTGGTTAACCAACAGCCTACTTCCTGCAACCCCCCACTATAATTGCCTTATGTCTGTCCCATGCATGTTTGAATTCCCCCACTGTTTTAGACCCCACAACCTCTCCAGGAAGGCGGTTCCATGCGTCCACCACTCTCTCCGTGAAAAATAATTTCCTCATATTACCCCTGAGCCGTCCCCCCACCAACTTTAAATTGTGCCCCCTTGTTCTTACACATCTCTTTTTCTGAAAGACGCTACCCTCCTGGACTTTGTTGATTCCCTTGAGGTACTTAAAAGTTTCTATCATGTCCCCCTTGTTCCTCCTTTCATCAAGGGTATACATATTAAGCTCTCTCAGTCTCTCTTCATATGGTTTCTGATATAGACCCTTCACCATTTTAGTTGCCCTCCTCTGGACTGCTTCCATCCTGTCTATGTCCTTGCGTAGATGAGGTCTCCAAAACTGCACACAGTACTCCAGATGGGGTCTCACCAACTGTCTGTATAGAGGATAACCACTTTCTTTTCTACTTGTGATGCCCTCCCTATGCATCCCAGTATCCCCCTGGCTCTCCTTACTGACTTCTCACATTGCTTACCCACCTTTAGGTCATCTGATATGACTACACCCAGATCTCTTTCCATTATTGTTGTCCTTAGTACCTCCCCTGCTATTGTGTACTCTTCTCCTGGATTTTTATTTTCCAGGTGCATTACTTTGCACTTCTTTGTAGTGAATCTAAGTTGCCATATGTCTGACCATTCCTCCAACCTTGCCAAGTCCCTTCTCATCCTTTCTACCCCCCCCCCCGTATATCAACTCTGTTACAGATCTTTGTGTAATCTGCAAAGAGGCATACCTTTCCTTCCAGACCCTCTGCAATGTCACCTATAAAGACGTTAAAGAGGACTGGACCCAGTACTGAGCCCTGAGGTACTCCACTAGTAACCCCCCTTCCTTCAGAATGTGTTTCATTCATTATTACTTTCTGTGTCCTGTTGTGCAGCCAGTTTGCTACCCAGGCTACCACCCGGGGACCCACTCCCAGGCTGGCTAACTTGATTATTAATCTTTTGTGCGGGACTGTGTCAAATGCCTTGCTAAAGTCTAGGTAGGCCATATCCACAGCCTCTCCCTGGTCTATTACTTTGGTCACCCAGTCAAAGAAATCGATTAGATTCATCTGACATGACCTTCCTGCTGTGAATCCATGCTGCTTTGGGTCCTGTACCCCGCTGGCCTCTAGCTACTCAACAATTCTTTCTTTCAGAAGTGCTTCCATCATTTTCCCCACCGCTGAGGTCAGACTAACAGGTCTGTAGTTTTCTGCTTCTGCCTTGCTCCCACTTTTGTGAAGGGGAATCAGATCTGCCCTCCTCCAGTCCTCAGGTACCACCCCACCTTCCCATGATTTGTTAAAAAGTGTGGTTAGTGGTGTCACTAGGTCCTCCCTTAACTCTTTTAGGATTCTAGGGTGAATCCCGTCAGGCCCCATTGCTTTGTCCACCTTGAGTTTTAGGAGTTCTTTCAGTACTCTTTCTTCTGTAAATGAACTGGCGTCAACCCCACTATCCAGAGTGCTTCTACTGTTTGGTTTAGGTAACTCCTCCTCTTCTTCTTTTGTGAATACTGAGCAAAAGTATTCATTCAGTATCTCTGCCTTTTCACTGTCTCCCTCTGCCCACCTCCCCTCTCCTTTATTAATCTTCACTATCCCTCCCTTAACCTTTCTATGCTCCCTAATGTACCTATAAAAGGTTTTATCCCCCTTCTTAACTGAGTTGGCTATCTTTTCCTTGGTTTGGGCCTTTGCTTTTCTGACTGCCTTCCCCACTTCTTTCTGCTTTAATTGATGCAGTTCCCTGTCATGCTCCGTCTGTGATTCCTTATACTTTTTGAATGCAGCCTCTTTCTCCTTAACCTTCCTGACACCTCTTTTGAGAACCATAGTGGTTTTTTAATCCGCTTTGTTTTCTTTATTTGTTTCACACAAAGGCTTGTTGCCTCCATGATGGCAGTTTTGATTTTTCTCCATTTTTCTTCCACCCCTCCTTTCTGGCCATTTGCTAATGCATTCCTCAGGTATTCACCCATTATGCAAAAGTCAGCCCATCTGAAGTCCAGTATCCTTGTCTTTGTATGCTTGTCTTCATGGTTGTGTTTATTTTGAAGCACACTGTGCAGTGGTCGCTTGTTCCCAGATGTCTACTGACTTCTAAATTTGTGATCCTCTCTCCATTTGAGGTAGCAGGTCTAATATTGCTCCTCCCGAGTGGGTTCCACCACTAGCTGTCTAAGGCATGCCCCGTGTAGGGCATCGAGAATAACCCTGCTCTTGGATGTGGCTGCAGTCCATGTCGCCCAGTTAACATCTGGCATATTCAGGTACCCCATCAACAGTACCTCCCCTTTTTCAGCCATTTTGAGAATGCCCTCTGTCATTTTCCTGTCCATTTCCTCCCCATGAGACGGGGGTCTGTATACAACCCCTGTGCGGATTGTGGTGCCATTCCCTGTCTCCAAGGTGACCCAGAGTTTCTCTTGTCCTCCCCCTTTACTTTTTAGTTCTGTAGCTTTGATCCCTTCCCTTATGTAGAGAGCTACTCCACCTCCTCTTTTACTCTCTCTGTCCCTTCTGAGATTGTGTACCCTGGTATGTTGACAACCCAGTCATGGTTCTCCGTGTACCATGTTTCTGTGACTGCCACAATATCCAAGTGTTCCTCTTCCATCAGGGCTACTAGCTCTGGAAGCTTGTTTCCAAGGCTACGGGCATTGGTACTCATTGCCCTCCATTTATTGTTGGCTTTATCCTTTTTTTACCCCATCCCTGCTCTTATTGTCCTTGTCCATTTTTCCATTTACCCCTGTCCTGCCCTCTGTCAAGCTCTGTACCTCAGTGTTTACCCTACTACCTGCCATGTTTTGTGGGGGGAGGCTTGAACTTTCCTGTTTCCTATCAGCACCTCCTCCCTTGGCTAGTTTAAAAGCTTGCCAAGGAAGCCTTTAAACCTGTCACCAAGGAGCATGTTTCCCTTCCTGGACAGATGCAGACCATCATGCCAGTATATACCTTCATCTCTCCTGGTGGACCCCCAGTCCCCAATGAATCCAAAGCCATGTGCTCTGCACCAGTTTTGCAACCATTCATTAAACTGCATGGTGTGCAGTACCCTAGCCTCACCCCTGCCATAGACTGGCAGCACCTCTGAGAAGGTTACCGTGCTTGCTACTTGTCTGAAGCCCCCTCCCCAGCTCCACAAATTCATCCTGCACTGCACTGATCTCATGCCTAGCTAGGTCATTTGTCCCGAGGTGGACAACGATATCTAGTTTCCTCTCCTGTGATGCTGCTTCTGCAATCCTGAGGATTTGCTTCCTGTCCCTTCAAGCCATGGCACCAGGCAGGCACCTTATTTCCCTCACCTCTCCCTTCCCCAGGTCTACACCCCTAACAGTTGAGTCCCCTATCAGAAGCTGTTTCTTTCCCCTGTGGTGTCCCTTGCCACTCTTTTGTGGGTCTCCCTTGTAGATGTCCCCAGCATTCTTCTTGGTCTCCAATGAGGGTGTCATCATAGAGGAACCTTGATTTGCCAGACTGACATATGATTTGTGTAGAGGTGCAACTCAGTGGCTACGCCTCTGTTCCACCACCCTCACCCTCCCAGAACCTACTGTGGTCCATCTGCTCTTCACACATGGCAACTTCTGAGGCAGTGGTTGTGGAACTGGTGCTCTTTGGGTGGGGGAGGCCTCCTTAGTCCTTGCCAGTTCAGCCTGGAGGTGGGCAACCTCCTCCCTCAGAGCTGACAGTTGCCTGCAAATAGGGCAGCAACACAGGTTCCATAATGTCTCCCGGAAAATTGCTGCCCCACAGCTAGTGCATTGCACCACTCCCCACATGTCCCTCTTCCTTATAATATACAATGAATAATATATAATTTTTTTTGTGTGTGTGTGTGTACTTACCCTTGATGCACTGTGCTGGGTAATTAAGAATATGACAGTTCTGCCCCAAGACCTGTTGAGGAAGTGATGTCAGAACCTTGGCTATAAAGGAAATGCCGCGCCTGGGGTGGGCGGGATGAGGGGAAGGATGGGTAGGTAGGCCACAACCACTGGTGACTGTTATAAACAATCAAATACACACTGCTCCACCACCCTAGTGAGTACTGCCCTTTATAGTAAGTCAACCAACACCACAATTTACTAGACCACTGCTCCTACACAAACCACTCTACTGAGTCCAGGGATAAAAACGAACTCACTGTTCAGCCAGCAGGACACTTCTGAAATATTGCACAAATATCCTTCCAAATCCTATGTGTCTAGCACAGAAATCAAGCATCTTCAGTTGTATTTCACCCCCTCTAGTTATAAAATTACTGCACTTTAATGGAATCCTGCAATTCTTAATGTCAATAAGAAAATAATGAAACTTTCTGTAGAAAGCTAGCTTACCTTCCTAACTAGTCCAACAATATTATGTTTTACTAGGTTCCCAGTTCCTCAAATGCATTCTAGTTTGTTCTCTGCAGTATAGCAAGTTTCTCAGCTTCCAACAGGAGCAGGCAAGTCTTTCTGACTGGCTTCTGTCTGTGTAGTTTGCCTAAGACAGCACAGTGATAAAAGCCCACCCAGAATCAGTTGATTGACTAGTGACACCTGTGATGTAAGCAGGCCTTTCAATGAAGACAATTTGCTATGTCTGCTTCTAATACACACACAAACCCTTTATCTGAAACCAGGAATAAACTCACTGCTTAGCCAGTAGGACACTTCTAAAATATTGCACAAATATCCTTCCAAACCCTATGTGTCTAGCACAGAAATCAAGCAACTTCAGTTGTATCTCACCCCTCTGGTTATAAAATTACTACACTTTAATGGAATCCTGCAATTCTTAATGCCAATAAGAAAATAATTGAAACTTTCTGTAGAAAGCGTAGCTTACCTTCCTAATCTAGTCCCCAACAATATTATGTTTTACCAGGTTCCCAGTTCCTCAAATGCGTTCTAGTTTGTTCTCTGCAGTATAGCAAGTTTCTCTGCTTCCAACAGGAGCAGGCAAGTCTTTTCTGATAATAGTCTGTGGTCCCACCTCGTTAGGTGTATTGAAACAGACCTGACCTTCAGAAGCACATGTATAGTGTGTCATATCGGAGGGTTTTAATGGTTGCTAGCAAGGTGGAGGATATACCATGGCAGGGTAAAAGGCGACTGGAACTCCATGTCTGTCTCCAAGTCCAGCCAACCCTAGTCCATGTTTTGTTTTGCCCAGGTGATCACTGGAGACAGTTGTGCTGCCAGGTAGTACAGGCACGTGTCGGTATTGCTAACCCCACCCCTTCCCTTGGGAGTATCAGCGTCTTCATCTGGATTTGGTGTCTGTGGCCATTCCATATAAAATTCAATTAAGGACTTTTGGAGCCTTTTTCAGAATGAATCTGAGATTTGCACCCAAATTGCTTGGAAGCAGAAGAGGTACCAAGGTAGGACATTCATCTTAAGAGTAGCCACCCGGCTGGTCACACCTAATAGGAGGAGGACGTTATAGGTTTGAAAGGGTGGGGCTGCTTAGCTTGTGTGGCTGGGTGGGTGAAAGAGGGTGAAAACGACTTCCTGGACACTCAGTGGGAGAATGTTGTTTGTCTTGGTGGGGGGGGGGTAGGGTGGTACACATGACAGTGCTGGGCAACTGATCACCAGTATTTGTATTGATCAGGGGACCAGCAACTTGATGGACATAGGACCACATATATAAGTAGTGCTGGAGGCAGTGGCAGGACTCTGACTCTCTCTCTCTATATATATATATATATATATATATATATTATATATGTATCTATGTGTGTGTATATATATATATATAGATATACTGTGCGAAAAAAAATTCAGTTAATGCATCAGTTAGAGTTAAGGTGACAAAACTAGGGAAATGAGGCGTTCTAGGATCGTGGATATGTTGTTCTGTCCACACTTGTTGGCAGATCTGCCTTCCCCTTTAAGATAGTTGGAACGTCTTCAAGCTGGCTTCTCCCACCCACCTGGGTGGTATAACCCTCGGCTCCGCCCCATGACGCCAGATCTTCCTTTCCACTGGAAGGTTCAGGTTCCCTTCCTAGAGCACCCATGTGTAGTAGGCCCTGACTCTTGAATCTTCAGATTTACTTCCAGAACTTACTTTAAAACTCATTTGAGTTTCATCTTCTACCTCTTCCCGTGCTACCGCGATGGAAGAAAAATCGGTTGCTGGATTTCGCCAGTGCCCTTGTGGGCAGAAAATGTCTCGCACCAACCCTCACGCTGTGTGCGTTTACTGCCTGGGACACGACCATGATCTGCAGGCCTGCAATCACTGTCGATCCTTTTCTCTGTCGGTTCAGGAAGACCATGCTGCCTGACTTCAGCTAGGGCAACTGGAAAAGCATTACCCGCTGGTTAAATCTAAGGATGCCCATTGGGTGGTCACCGCGGCTGTGGGGTCCGCTAACAACTGGAACAGCTCAAGGTCTTTAAGGAGGAGGCCCAGTCCATGGCGGGCCCCTCTTGACTTGACCTTCATTCCACTCCAACTGGGATCCTTCCTTTCGGCTTCCTTCAGGGAGTTGTGCCAGTCTCTCTCGACCAAGGGAGAGGGCTCTTTTGAGTTGCATGTTTTGCACTCCCACAGGAAGGAGTCGAAGAAGGAAAAGTCACAGCATTGACACTCTTGGGACCGGAAGTGGTCCTGTTCACAGGAAACTTCTGTTTCGACTTTGGTTGAAGTCACGGCCGAGGCCACTGGTTTCATGGTGCCCCCCCGTCCGACCAGTTGGCCGAGACGCCTGTCGAGCCGGCAGAGATTTTTCTCAAGCCGATCGGCGGGTTGTCGCCCAATCCGGCCGACAATTCTTTATTTAGGACTCCGGCCCTTCCGACGCCCTCGGATGGGTCGGCTCAGCCCGCTGGGTCGGACCCGCCTGTAGAGGAGCCTGACCCAGAGCCACGGGTTTCCCCGACTCCTTCAGAGGTCCCCCGCCGGCCCCGCCAACGGCTGAGGTTTCAGTCTCGTTCCTCTACCTTGGTGCCGGACAAGACTCGCCCGTCACCCGGCAATCTCTATCCGACACCATGGTGGCGGCGCCGCCGTATTCGTCTCGTCCTCCTTGGATGAGGAGCTCAGCGCAAGTTGCATCTGTGCTGCAAAGACTTGATGTAGCAACAGTTAGTCCTGACCGGTTGAAACCGATTCCGGCTTCTACCCCAGCCATTAAGTGGCTTTGGACCAACACTAGCCATCACCTCCATGGAGGTGCGGCTAAAACCTCGTTGGCTGAGCTGAAGCCAGCTACTCCTCTGATCCGGTGGAGCCACCACCCAAGCAACCTAAGTCTGGGGCTTCAACCAAGGAATCTCGGTCGGCTGAAGGTTTGCTCCATCGGTTGTTGGTCACCCTTACTCCTGACCACCCAAGGCAGGTTGAGGGTGACACAGGTGGTCGCCTGCTTTTTGAGGACTCCTCGGACACTGAAGACTCCTCGCTGCTCTCCCATCCCATCGACGTTGAGTCTGCTGGGGGTCTTTCAGTCGACGAGGGCCCCACTCCGTTGATGGACATTTGTTGGCTCATTTCCGAATCCAAGGGAATGGAATTCGAGCCCATTCAGAAATGGGCCAAATATCCCCTTACAGAGATTCTGGACAAAGGGGATAGTCCGATGGAGGCCTTTCCCGTGACCGAGGCTATTGTGGGCCCAGCCTTGGATCTGTGGCAGTGTCCTGCATCTTGCCCTGCACCTTCTGCATGGATGACCCGCAAGTTTGCAGTCCCTATGGCTTCCCTGTCAGGGTTCTTGGAGCACCCCTCGGCGGTGGGGTTGATGGCAGACTCCATCTTCCGGCACTCAGGCAATAAAGGGGATGTGGACAGACCCCCGGACAAGGAATCCAAGCTGTTGGATCACTCTGGGGAAAAAGGTCTACGCAGCTTCCTCTCTCGGCCTCTGCCAGGCCAGCTCGACCGTGATCATGGCACATTTTTCACATGCCCTCTTGGGCTCCCTGAACGAGGTGATTCCTCATCTCCTGGCAGACCTCCACGCCATGGGCAAGCAGGTCCGGGACCAAGGTAGGGCAGTGGTGAAGCAACAGCTCTAGACATTGATGACTCTTGAGACTGTTTGGTTGCGGCCACAGTGGCCATGCACCGCAGGGCTGGGTTGTGCATCTCAAACTTTACCGCTGATACGCAACACAAACTGGCAGATGTCCCCTTCTTGGGCACCGACCTGTGTGGGACCGGCGTGGAGGACCACCTCCAATGTATTGAGAAGTCCAATGCCACCTTGGACTCCACCACATCTGCTCAGAGGGACAAGGGCTCCAAGCGTCAGAACCGCAAGCCCTTTCGTTCATCCATTCCTGCGGCCAGACCGACCCAGCAGTAGTGGGGCCAGCAGGCTCAGACTTCGACAACCTCGGGCCAGATCTGTAGCCTCTTCATTCAGGAAGCCCGGAGGAAGGGTCCGGCCCCTCCACGGGTCTTCCTGCTCCAAGCCTGCTTAGTGACAGGTTGGGGTTGCCTCCCCATCCACACCTCCCCTGGGACCTCCCGTAGGGGGGCCGGCTCAGCCACGTCCTTTCCACCTGGTCCACTGTCACCACGGATCATTGGATTTTGGAAGTGGTCGGTCAAGGCCTGCCTCTGGAATTTGAACAGGCCCCTCTGTTATCGAGCCCGTGCCCCGCAAGGGGATCTGGTGTCCGCAGCCACTCAGTCGGCTCTCCAAGATGACATAGCTCAGCTGCTCGGCAAGGAGGTGGTGCGCAGAGTAATGGACCCTCCTTCAGACCCAGGGTTCGTTACCAGGTACATCCTGGTGCCAAAACAGACGGGGGCTGGCGCCCCATTCTAGATCTGCATGACCTGAACAAGTTCCTCAGGTCCCGCACTTTCCAGATGGTAACTCTGGCTCAGATCATACCATCCCTGGAGCAGGACATGTGACTCTGCTTCCTAGATCTCCAGGACATGTTCTTTCACATCCCAATCCAGTCCGTCCCACTGACGGTTCCTTTGCTTCCAAGCCAAGAGAATCCTCTTTGAGTTCCTAGCCATGCCCTTCGGCCTGCCAGGTTTACCCTTACCTGGACGACTGGCTGATAGCAGGTCCCTTCAGGCTGGAGATGGAGCGGTCCAGGGATCTGGCCCTCCAGGCTTGCTTCGACCTTGACCTCCTGATCAATGAGGTGAGTCGGAACTCGTGCCCTCACAGGTGATTCAGTTCATCGGGGCAGAGCTCAACTCCTGCTGAGCCAGAGCTCGGCTCCCAGAGGACAGAGTGGAGATTCTCTCCTCCTTTGCCCAGTCATTTCTGGTTGGGCAGTTGCACCCTGCCCGGGACTTGCTGCATCTTCTGAGCTACATGGCTGCCTGCACCAGCATGGTCCAATGGGCCCACTGTCTTATGCATTCCCTCCAGTGGGAACTGGCCAACCAGTGGTCTCAACGCCGCTGGTCTCTGTGACCCAGAGGATGGGAGATGGCCTCGAGTGGTGGCTCGTCTCAGCTCATCTGCAGGAAGGGATCCCGTTTGTCCTTCCCGAGCTGACGGTCATCCTGATGACCGACACCTCTCTGGTGGGTTGGAATGCTCATCTGAGGGAGCACGGAGCCCATGGGCTCTGGTCCCCTCAGGAGTCATGATATCACATCAACCTGCTGGAGCTTCGAGCAGTTCGGCTAGCCCTAGCCGTGTTCGCTCCATTGATTCTGGGTCAAGTGGTCTGGGTCCAGACAGACAATACCATGACCATGTACTATCTCAACAAGCAGGGCGGGACGCACTCCTTGCCTTTGTGCAAGGAAGCTCTCCGCAAATGGTCTCTTGTGCTCAGCTTGGAGGCAGATCTCCTAGCCATTCATGTGGCAGGAGCCTCGAATTAGCTGGCCGATGCCCTCAGCCAGTTGGGTGAGGCATCTTACAAGTGGTCTCTCCACCAGGAGGTAGTGCAGGCTCTGTTCTCCCACTGGGTCTCCCCGCAGGTGAACCTGTTCGCCTCCAGGGAGAACGTGAAGCTGAGGCTGTACCATGCCCACCCCCCCTCAGCAGGGCTCACTGCAGGGGGATGCCTTCTATTCTATAGGCTGTGGACCCCAGTCATCTTTAACGCTTTCCCTCCTCTCCCCTTGATTCACAAAGTGCCCATCAAGGTCAGGAGGGACAAGGTGCAGGTGATCCTGGTAGCCCCAGACTGGCCACACCAGTTCTGGTATCCAGATGATCTCAGCCTCAGCTTCAGCCTCCCGAGGCGGCTTCCAGCACACCCAGACCTGATCTCCATCAATCAGGGGAAGGTTCTCTATCCGGACCTTCAGTCCCTGCACCTGACAGCCTGGTTCCTGAGTGGCTAGAGTTCCAGGCCTTGTATCTCAGGACAGAAGGTTTAACCCATCGTCCTGTCCAGTGGCTAGCATTTTGGACTATCTCTTGTCCCTCTCCCAACAGAGACTTCAGTCGACGACCCTGAGCACCTGGCTTACTGGGTGCGGGCCGGTCAGCAGTCAGAGGCACAGGAGAAAGTGGTCTGGCGCTTCTTCAAAGGCCTAGATCACATATCCCCTCCAGTGCGTGAACCTCCACCTCCGTGGGATCTACTGCTGGTTTTGGCAAATCTCATGGGCAAGCCATTCGAACCGATGCCCAAGTGTGACATCTCACATTTATCGTGGAAGACCGCCTTCTTGGTGGCTATCACATCAGCCAGAAGGACTGGGGAGTTACAGGCACTCTTATTGAGTCTCCTTACCTGGTCTTCCACAGGGACAAGGTTGTCCTATGCCACCACCCAAATTCCATCCAAAGGTGGTGTTGGAGTTTCATCTTAACCAGGCAATTACTCTGCGGTGTTTTACCAGTTACACCTCGGAGGCGAGTACAGGCTCCATACCTTGAACCTGGGGCGAGCGCTTGCCTCCTACAAAGAGTCGGCGGATGTTCGGGAGAGGTTCACCAGCTGTTTGTCACCTACTCTGAAGTTGCACCTGGCAGACCTGCAGCCAAGTGGACAATTGGCAGGTGGAGCACTTCCTGCATTGATCTCTGCTATAGGCTGGCGGGTGAGGGACCTCCGTGAGGGCTTAAGGCTCATTCCACCACCATAGCACAGCATCAGTGGCTGCTTCTGGGACGTCCCTATCCAAGAAATCTTTGCAGGGCTGCTACCTGGAAGTCAGAAAACACCCCTTCATTTCCCATTACCACATCAACCTTGAGTCACGCCGGGATGCTGGTTTTGGTACCTCAGTTCTCCAGTCCATGTTCCTAAATAGGGGGTCTTGCCTTCCTCCTCCCAAAGAACTGCTAGGAGTCTGCCAAGAAGTGTGGATAGAGCAACATATCTATGTTACTCACTGTAACAGTAGATCTTACTTCGACAGGGCTCTTGCAGTAGTAATTACATATAGGACTGAAGCCAGCAGGTGTCAGGACCCCTCGGAAACATTTCTAGCTAGCAGTCTCTGGCTGGGGACTGCCCCCACGTCAGGTGACCGACATTATGTGACATCAGTATAAAGGGGCAGTCCCCTGCACCCACCTTCCAGTTCTTTCCCGCCGTTGGCTTGTGTCAGCGCCTCACAGTAAAGCTCAACGCTTGTCAGCCTGTCGTCGGTAGTTCTGCTGTCGTTTTTTTCTCGATTTATTCGATAAATAGTCTAATTTTCTGTGGTGTGTATTAGTCCCCTGCTCGAGCACAAGAATAAGTGCGATTCGTGCAGTGCCCGACTCCCGCACAAGGACGGCCATTCCCAGTGTCTCTTCTGTCTGTCCCAGATCATCAGGTGGAGAAGTGCTAGCATTGCCTGAAATTCAACGCCGCCACCCGCAGACGGAGGCAGCAGTCCCTGGAGGCCCACATCCTAAAAAAGAAAATGACCTCCGTGGAGGAGGAGGAGTTGAAAAAGCTCCGTCAGGCTTCTACTTCCCCCGAAGGCCATTGTAAGAAGGACAAGGACGGGGCTTTCTTCCACTGCAACCCGGCTGGAGTCACCGTGTTGCAGTAACGACGCTTCGCTCACGGCCGTGAAGAGGCTTCCAAGACAGTGTCGCCCGCCTGCCTGCTCGGCGCCAGCCCTTCGGCGCCCGGCTTTGGAGGCCGCCACTCCCAGTAAGGCCGCCACCGGTGCGGCCTACTGGTGTAGTGACTCCCGGTAAGCTGGGCGTCAGCTCCTCTGGCGCCCACCGGAATCGGCCGCTAAGTTGCCCGACCCTTCAGGGTGGCGCACGGACCTGTTCCGCCGACCAGACCTCCCTCCTCTGCGCGGCCTGCCTCGGCAAAGGTCACCCGATAAGTCGAACATCGGGCTTCCACGCCTGCACGGCGGCCGAGCTGCCGGACCTTGCTGCGTCTGCCGTTCCTGGCTCTCCGTAGCCTTCGCTGTCCTCCGGGGACCCTGGGTCTCCTCAGCCTTACCCCATGGATTTTTCTCCTCCTTCCCCGGGCAATGCCGAGGATTTTACAGCACCCCCGTCAGGTCTCCTTCCGCTGGGCCAGACGACCTGACATCGGTTCCCTGGACGCCAGCCCCGACGCCAGTCCTGCCTACACTGGGTGACATCCCCCACCCGGATGCCGCCCCCAAACCGGGCCCCCGGTTCCAGGCCCGCCTGCTGGGTGTCCTGTCGGGCCGTCTGCCCCAGCAGACCCCCCCCAGTCCCTGGGTATCTGACCCCATCGTATCCAACGCCGTCATACCCGGGTCTGCAGTATCCAGTGCCCCAGTACCCAACGCCGTCCTATCCGACACCGCAGTATACGGTGCCTCATTACTCGATGCTGGGGTACCCGCTGTCCATTTATGGATATGCTCCCTACGGATACACTCAGTATCCGTATAGCCCTCTTCCTCCTCCTCCACCGGCCCCTCAGCCGCTGGTGGATCTGAAGGAGACTCTGGCTCGTGGTGGGCTGAGGCCAAGGCTCAGCTCACTAGGGAGGCGAGAGTCGTCTTCTGGCCGGTCCCGTTTCGACCCCTACATCGGAGACAAGACACTCCTCCCCACTCGGATACCAGAGGTGAGCCCTCCGGTTCCAAAGCAGGGTTGGATACGCTTCCGAGGGCTTCCCAAGGGTCCGTTCCTCCCAGCGTCAGAGGCGGTGTCTTCTCTTCTTCTTCCTCCTCGGGCCTTGGATGACTCCGATGAGCACTCCGACTTGGACAGCGAGCCCCTCTCCGGATAAGCCCAGGCCGGACTCTTCCAAAGTCTCCTCCGGAGGATCCTTCCTTTACGGAGTTGCTGCGCAAAATCCAGGCTGTCCATCAGTGGCACTCTTGGAGTCAGATCCACAGCGGCAGAAGCTAGCTGCCCATTTGGATCTGCCGAGTCGCTCTACCTTGGTTCCACCCTGGATCGAGCCTCATGCGGACCTTGTTTCCATTGTCTGAAGCAAACCTCTGCCATAGCCCCCCTTCCGAGGAAGACGGATAGACTATATCAGGCTCCCGAGGGTGTTGAGTTTCTTACCTCTCACCCTAAGGCTTACTCGGTCGGGATTAGTGCCACTCATGGCCGGACAGCCAATCCAAAGCAGTTGAGCTTGTCACCCCCCCCAATAAGGAATCGCGCCTTCTGTACCAGTATGGGAAGAAAGTCTTTGCTTCTTCTACACTGAGTATTAGGGCATTGAACTACGTCACCCATATGGGGGATTACCAGAAGGCCATCCTTAGCGTGGTGGAATCCAAACTGGACTCCCTTCCTGAGTCACAGACCAAACAGGAAGTGGCAGACCTGGTCTGATCTGCTCGTTTGGCCAGTAGGCACATGCTTTGTGCTTCATATGATGCAGTGGATGCTGCTGGTAGGAGCTCAGTGTTCGCTGTAGGTTTGCGGCGACACGCCTGGCTCAGAGTGTCGGGTTTTGTCCCTGAAGTGCAGTCTGCTATCCAGGATGCGCCCTTCAGGGGTTCGGTGCTGTTCGGTGGTGATGTCAAGGATATCATCACTGGACTGCGAGAGAAGGGCACTGCCCTCAAGGAGGTTGGCGACTGTACAGAGCCCTCAACAGCAGTGCCATCCCTTTACCATGGCGGGCACGGGCAGGCGAAACCACAGGAAGGGCCAATGGCGCGGACCCTCAGGCTGCGAAGCCCTCCCCACTCAAGCAGCAGCTGGAGCTCACGCGCCTGCCTCACACCACCTGACTGCTTTCCTTCCCACAGCCTCTGGCCTTCCAGATCAACCGTGGGGGAGGTTCTCCTGCATCTACCAGGTTGGGAGAGGATCACGCCAGACATTTGGGTGCTCCAGCTGATAGCAGAAGGACACTCAATAGAGTTTTTCAGAAACCTCCCAGAAAACCCCTCCAAAGTCGTCTTACTCCCAGGAACACCTTCTTCTGGTTTGGGAAGAGATCTCCACCCTTCCTCGAAGGCATGAAGAGCCCATCCCCCTCCATCTCAGGGGGATGGGTTACTATTCTCATTTCTTCCTGGTTCCAAGAAGTCAGGCGACGTGAGGCCCATCCTGGACCTCAGTTCCCTGAACCTGTTCGTGGAGTACAAGAGGTTCCAAATGCTGTCTCTGCAGAGTCTTCTGCTCCTCCTTCAGCCGGGACAGTGGCTGTGGACCTACCTGCACATCCCTATCCGCCCGTCCCACCGCAAATACCTCCAGTTTTCTTTCCAGGGGGACCACTACCAGTTCAGGGCCCTCCCATTTGGTCTCTCCGCGTCCCCCCGAGTAGTTACCAAATGCCTTGCTGTGGTGGCGGCCCACCTGCATACCCGGGGGTTCAGGTTTTCCCTTACCTGGACGATTGGCTCCTGATGGCCCCGTCCAGGGAGGATCTCCTGCGATCCCTTTCCCTTACCCTGCAGGTTTTCACCAGCTTGGGTATTACCATCAACCAGGTCAATTACCATTTGATCCCATCTCAGAGACTCCAGTTTATCAGGGCAATCCTGGACACTACGTGTATGGCCTTTCTGTCTCTGGACAGGTGGCCACCTTCAGGCTCAGGCACGCCTTTTGTACAGCCACAGGCGGGCATTGTCAGGTCGGTCCTTCGCCTCCTCTGGCTCATGACGGCTGCCATCCCGACGGTGCCTCGTACTCGGCTCCACATGAGAATCTCTTAGTGGACGCCCGGTCTCAGTCGGATCAATTAGTGGGATGACTTGGATCACGAGATCCTGGTCTCCTCTCTGATGGTTCAGGACTTGCAATGGTGGATGTTTCAGGAGAAACTTTGCCAGGGAGTTCCCTTCTGTTTTTCTCCCCCCTCCCAAATCCTAAAAACAAACGCCTCCGGCGAGGGTTGGGGAGCCCACCTGGGGTCTCAGCAGACCCAGGGCTCTTGGTCCAGGCTCGAGCAGACTCTTCACATCAGTGTATTCGAGCTGAGGACCGTCCTGTATGCCTTACAAGCTCTGCACTTGTATCTGCTTCCCGGTCATCTGGCTGTTCAGACTGACAACATGTGCGTAGTCTGGTACATCAACAAACAGGGAGGGACTCATTCCTACCCTCTTTGCAGGGACGCGATGCGGGTTTGGGATTGGGCAATACTTCACAATCTTCACCTCACAGCTGTTCATGTTCCGGGGGTCGAGAACACTTTGGCACTTTGACCACCTCAGCCGGTCATCCGCCCAAGCGCACAAATGGGAACTGGATCAGGGGATAGTAGAAGGCGCTTCCTCACGCTGGGAACCCCTTAGGTAGACCTGTTTGCCTCTCCCTCAACGCAAAACTTCCCGTCTTATGCTCGCCGCTCCAGGGCGCAGAGTTTTTGGAGAGCGCTCTGTCTCTAAACTGAAAGGGCAGATTTGTCTGTGCTTTTCCCGTCCCTGCTGATTCCAAGGGTCCTACACAAACTCTGTCTCAGAAGGAGCACACATGATTCTCATCGCTCCATTCTGGCCCAGGCAAGTTTGGTTCTCTCTTCTGCAACAGTTCTCAGAGGAACTTCCTCTTCCTCTGTCGCAACTCTTTTTGACCCTGGATCAGGGGACCCTGATCCATCCAGGACTCAAATCTCTTCAGCTGCATGCGTGGCTCCTGCAGACGTGATTCAGACCCGGTTCGGGGTTTCGTCGCAAGTGGCGGAGATTCTAGTGGAGGCCAGAAAGCCCTCCACTCGTTCCACTTATGCCATGAAATGGAAAAGGTTCTCTATTTGGGCCTCTTCTAGAGCTTTTGAGCCTTTCTCCTGCTCTGTTGGGAGGCTCCTGGATTACATGCATCACCTCTTCGACCTGGGTCTGAGTTACTCCTCCTTGAAGGTTCACATGGCTGCCATTTCCGCTTACCATGTTCCTTTTGGGGACAGGTCTTTTGCACAGCTGGAAGTCGCTAAGACTTTCCTTAGAGGTCCTCACTTGAGACCCCCGTTGCGCACCTGCCTGCCCTCCTTGGGGCTTGAATTTCATTCTCGGAACTTACCCTGCCTCCTTTTGAGCTGCAGCATCAGCAGACCTTAAGTTCCTTTCCTGGAAGGCAGTCTTCCTGGTGGCCATTACCTCCGCTCGGCAAATCTCCTAGCTTCAGGCTTTGATGTGCAAAATCCCGTACTTGATTTTCCACAACGAACGTGTGGCTCTCCTGACCAACCTAAGTTCCTCCCTAAGGTGGTAGCGGAATCTACGCTGGATCAGTCCATGGAACTGCCTGCATTCTTTACGCAACATTCTAATCAAGGGGAGTACCTCTTGCATACTCTAGATGTTCACCGGATTCTGAGATACTACACCAACAGGACAAAGGATCTCAGAAAGACTGATCAACTGTTTTTGTCTTTTGCTTGCAAAAGAGAGGGCAGTGCTGCCTCCAAGCAATGTTTTTCGAAATGGTTGGCTCATTGTATCACTTTCTGTTATGACAAGTATCACAAGACCTTGCCAGGTTAGGTCAGAGGTCACTCCACTAGAGGTGTAGCTGCCTCTGCTGCTTGTTTCAAGAATGTGTCGGCGACTGACATTTGTGCAGCCCCACTTGGACTTCTGTCCATACCTTCACGAAACATTACAGTTTGGACATTGCCTCTCGCTGGAGAGCTGGCTTCGGGTTGGCTGTTCTGCAAGGTCTCCTTTCCTAAGACCTTCACAGCCAGAAGATCTGTGTATGAGTAGTTTACTCCTCCCGTGAGCTTCTCTTTGTTCCAGACTTCTTGGGACTCAGTCCTATATGTAATTACCTACTGCAAGAGCCCTCTTGAAGTAAGATAGTACAGTTACGTAAGAACTTAACGTAACAGTAGATCTTCGAGAGAGGCTCTTGCAGTAGGTAATACCTTCCCGTCCTCCATCCCCCTTAGCTTTTTCAGCTCCTTTTCTAGGGGGGAATATCCACTTCTCTCTCGTCTCGCCTTTTGGCCTTTGGCGGGAAAGAACTGGAAGGCGGGCGTGGGGGACCGCCCCTTTATACTGACGTTGCATGACGCCGGTCTCCTGATGGGGCGGTCCCGCCAGAGACTGATAGCTAGAAATTTTTCCAGGTGCTGGACGCCGCTTCAGTCCTATATGTAATTAACTACTGCAAGAGCTCTCTCTCAAGATCTACTGTTATGGTAAGTTCTTACATAACTGTACTTTCTAAGAGTTGTTCATCCACACTGACCCACCCAACCTCCCCGGATTCGAAGCACAAACCTGGCTTCCAGCGGGCTAAGATCTGGCATCATGGGGCGCAGCCGAAGGTTATACCACCCAGGTGGGTGGGAGGAGCCGGCTTGAAGACGTTCCGGCAATCTTAAAGGGGAAGGCAGATCTGCCAACAAGTGTGGATGAACAACATATACCACTCCTAGAACAACTGTTACAGGTGAGTAAACTGTTTTTATGGTTTCCAACCCCAACAACCCACCCCACACACACCAGCAGGTGTTGGAGGTGTGCCTTGGGGTCATCAGCCTAACGCCACCCCATTCCATAAATAAGCTGAGATGGGTACATACTATAAACTGAGATGAGTACACTATAGGAGAATGGGGTGAGCATTAGGCTGATGACACTAAGGCATACCCCTGACACCTGTTGGTGTGTGGAGGGTGGGTGGGGTGTTAGGGGTTGGAAACCCTAATGCCACATTTCCTACTTTTGTCGCTTAACCCTGACCTCTGCATTAATGGAGTTTTTGCAAAGAATTTCCTTACTTTTTGAGATAGTGTAATCGTATCCTCATTTGGCTGTGGGAGCGAGTGCCCAATCCCTCCACAGATCCGTACATGTTGCTGTGAAAGCATTTCAGCCAAAGCGGCAACCAAATTATCAGCATAGCCTTGTTATTATTTCACCTCATGAATGCTGGTTGACAATTTTTCAAATCCTACCAAAATATCATTCCACGCCACAGGTGAGAAATCACATTTTGGCCAGAATTTGAAAAATGACAGCTGTCACATTCATGAAGTGATGTAAAAAGTGTCTATGTAGAAAATTTTGGGTGAAAATATTTACAATTACCAAAGGTACAAGCGAGCATAGTGAAATTTAAATGCATGCACATGCCATTTTTACTTATTTTGACCCCAAATTTTCAACATAGCCTTCTTATGACCCACCTCATGAACAAAGACAGTGAAAATATTAAAACCATGTCTGAAAGGTGATTTCACCAAGTAACTGCAGAATCGCTTTCAGGACAGATTAGTGGAATCTAGTGACACTGCCTTACTAGGTGGGTCCCAAAAGGTCATGCTGAAAATGTGTGTCAGAATATGCAAAATGGCCAAGATATGCATCAAAGTTGAAAACTCCATTGAAATACATTAAACTGCATTTACCTTAGGTTGTCATATTGCAGTCCCCAGTTCCAGCAAGACGTGTCTTTGATCAGAGAGTGGATGTTGTTGCAGGTGGATCTTCACCCAGGGACCTTTTCAGGTGAGTGAGGGGGCGTGGGGGGTGCAAGGTGGTGGGTGCCGGTGGGAGGGTCGGGGATCTCTGATGGGACATTTTTTAAAAAAAAGTCATTGAGGGACTGTTTCCTTATTACAGGCTAGATCCTGTTGAAGGGAGAGGTTACCACTAGACACCAGGGAAACTAAAACTTTGAATGGGAACAGTGATCAGAGGATTGGGGAACCAGTGGACACCAAGGAAAAGTGGAACTTACGGGACGGAGATGGGAGAGTAGGGGTGCCACTAGACACCAGTAAAACAACAGGGATGGTGATCCACAGGTGGGGGTGCCAGCAGACGCCAAGGAAAGCGGAAAAGGGAAAATGTTTAATCAGGAAAGGCACATAAGCTAAAGCTTGTTTCCATGTCTGACCTGGGAGCACAAGGAAGCAAAGGGGACAGAGGGCATCCCTGTTTAGTGTCCCTGGTGAGGAAAATTTCTCCTACATTATCCTGTGTAGTCTGTTAGCCTGTGGAGGCATAAAATTCCCGCATTCTCGTTAGGAAGGTGCCCACCATCTTCATTTCCTCCAGAGTTTTGTGCAGGAATCCCCAATTCACTGGGTTGAGCGCCTTCTCTGCATCCACGAAACTGCCAAGCCAGCTTGTTGCCCTGCTGGCCTTGGACTATTACAGTAAGTAGACGCCTGATGTTGTCCGGTATTAGTCTGCCATTAATAAAGCCCGCCTGATCCAGGTGAACCAGGAAAGCCACACAGCTCTGTAAACAGGCTGCTAGGATGGATGTAAAGATCTTTGAGTCAGTGTTCAGGAGATATATGAGGCAGTAAGAGCCATAAACAGTGGCATCTTTACCCAGCTTCAGGATTACCATTATTTGCTCATGTTGCCATGAGAGTGGTGCTCTCTCCTTCTTGGACTTCCTGACACACTCAGCAGCACAGGGGTCAGTTGTTCTGGAATTGTTTTAGAAAATTCCAGTCCAACCTGTCTGGGCCTGGTGCTTTACCAGCTTTGAGTTTCGAGATTGCACCTGCCATCTCACCTTGGGTAAGAGGTGCTGATAGTGCCTCTTGTTGTTCCTGTGTAAGTTTGGGTACTTAAACCCTTTAGAAGAACTTGATCTACTCTTGGCTATATAACTCCTTGTAGAAGTCTACAAAGTGCCACAGGATCGCCGAGGGATCTGAGTCGCACCGCTGTGAGACGGGTTGCCTTATGCACAGCACCATTCGGCTAGCTGCCTCCTTATGGAGTTGCTACGCAAGCAGTTTGCCTGCTTGCTGACCAGATTCGTAATAGCACTACCTCGAGTAGCAAAGGCTACCCTGAATTTTAGCTTCAAGGATCTGCTGTGTGCAGTAGCTTCTCCAGCCTTCCTTAACTTTGGCATCAGGTGTCATTTTGTGTTCCACCTCTAAGTCAAGTAACTGTTCCTCCAAATGTAGTTGTTTTTTTTTTTTTCTTTTTCTTTTTTTCACTTAGAGGTATAACTTATAATATGTCCTGTGAGTACTGTCTTTAAGTCACCTCACCATGTCGCCATAGAGGGTTCTCCACAGGCATTAGTAGCTTCATAACTCTGAATCTTCTCTTCAATCATCTGATTGAAGTCGGAGTAAAGAGTGAGACATTAAGTCTCCACCCACTAGACTTTGGCCTTGGGTTAATCACCAAGTCAAGTGTCACCAGGACATAATCAAAGAGAGTGGTGATCCCTACAGTATATCACACCGTTCCATCACATGTAGCCACTCTGTAGCAACCCAAAAAAAAATGTATGCGTCAGTACACCTGATGTGAGTGAGACCAAAAGGTATAATCCCAGATACGAAGGTGTAGGAATCTCTCCACCTCTACCAGACCTAATTATTGTGATAATCTCCTAATTCATTGACCCACACTGGTCTGAGCTGAAGAGCTTGCCCCCGATCTGTCCAGCTGGGACTTAATTACCTCGTTAAAGTCTCCCAAAATCATGAACAGTGCTCCTGGGTCAGGAACGCAGTTCAGTAATGTGTCTTGTAGAAATTCTATGTTCTCCTTCTCTGAGTTTGGGGCATATGTGTTTAGCGCAGTGCACGGGGTAGAGCCACATGACTCCTGGATGCAGACATAATTACTCCCTGGATCCTATGCCACATGTGTTACTTCCAGGGGGCAATTTTGTGGAGGAGTTTGGTGATTCCTCTTTTGTGAGGGTGTGTGGCATATGACGCCGCATACGCCGGCCCCACCCAGGCCCTCAAGCTTAGCGTATTCTGCTTCATTCAGGTGTGTCTCTTGGAGAAGGGTAATCATGGCGTTTTTCCTTTTGAGCTCCTGAAGTAGTCAGGTTCTTTTTATCAGGCTATTCAGTCCCTTAATATTATCTGTTCTAGGGACATGGATATGTTGTTCATCCACACTCATTGGCAGGTATCCTTGCCGCTTTAAATCTTGCCGGAAGGTCTTCAAGCTTGCTCCTCCCACCCACCCACCGGGTGGTATAACTCTCGGCTCCGCCCCATGACGTCAGATCTTCCTTACCTTGGAGCTCAGGTTCCCTCCTTAGCGCTCTGTTTGAGACTAGTTCCTATTTCTCCGTTTGCAGATTTAAAAATAAATTTTGAAAAAGACTTCAGTCTTGATCCCTCATGGCTGCGATGGACAAATCGACTCCCAGATTCGGAGATGCCCATGCGGAGAAGATGTCTTAGACGGATCCACACTCCACGTGTGTCTACTGCTTAGGCCTTGAGCACGACCCGCGGGCTTGGCCTGTGCTCATCTTTCTCGGCCTCGTCCTCGGAAGCCGTGCTGCCCGATTGCAACTGGGCTGTCCGAGAGCGTTTCCCTCGGTGAAGTCAAGGAGGCCGGTTGGCGGTGTCAGCGGCGGGCTCAGTGGATCAGCTCGCGGATGTCCGCCCTCGAAGAGGAGGCGGCGCGGGCCGTATCTTCCTCGGCCGCGGCATTTATCCCGCTCTCTCTGGGTTCTTCCTACACAGCTTCT
The DNA here is from genome assembly GCA_016271365.2 of Neoceratodus forsteri. Lineage (NCBI taxonomy): Eukaryota > Metazoa > Chordata > Ceratodontiformes > Ceratodontidae > Neoceratodus > Neoceratodus forsteri. Next base: position 828,175,226 of record CM057449.1, read on the forward strand.
TTTAAGGAGCTTTGTCTGTCCCTCTCCACTAAGGGAGAAGGGCCTACGTCTGCTGGACCTTATTCTCGGTCCAAAAAGAAGGACAGGGTAAGTCCCTCCGTCGACGCTCTTGGGAGCGGGAAAGGTCCCTCTCCCCGAGTCGTCGACCGTCGGCTTCGGTCGACCGCTCGGCTTCGGCCACTGGCCTCACGGTGTCCCCGTCAGGTCAGTTAACGAGACTCCCACCGGCAATCAATTTTCTACCTGTTGGACGGGCTGTCGCCTTTAGCAGCCGAGATTCCCTCTCCCGGTTCCCCGGGAGGAGTTAGATCCCGTGGGCTCGCCTGTGCCTCGGTTCGGGAGCCCTCGGATGGACCATCCGGGCGAAGGAGTGCGGTTCTGGCGACACCTCCCGCACCGACCTCGGAAATTCCGGGACTCTCGGTCTCCGGACTTCTTAGCCAGTCCAGCCGATCCACCGTCATGGCGGTCTCGGTCTCGGCACGCGTGATAGCGGCGTCCCTTCGTCCTCGGACGAGGCTTGGCGTAAGTGCAAATCGTGATGCGAGGACCTCATGTTGCAACAGCTCCTCCTGGCCGGGAGTAAGCCGACCCGTCCGCCTTCCCGGCCAATAAGTGGCTGTCACCGGGCGGCCGACACAACCCCTCGACTTATCCGAGGCCTGCCCAGGCGGTTGTTCGACCCAAACCAACTGCTCCACCGATTCCGGTGGAACCTCCGCCTCCACAGCCACCTATTGGGGCTCCGACCAAGGATTCTCGGTCGGCTAAGGGTCTACCCCATCGGCTGTCAGTTACCCTCACTCCCGACCGACCTCGGCAGGTGAAGGGTGGCTCAGGCCAGAGCAGCTCTTCGAGGACTCTTCCGAGTCCGAAGATGATTCCTCCTTTTCTCCAAGCGACTGGACTTGGAGTCTTCAGGAGGTCAGTCAATGGACGATAGCCCGTCGTCCTTCCTAGGGACTGCTTTGCTCATCTCGGAGTCCACGGGATGGAGCTCGAACCCGTTCCAACCGGGCCAGGTATCCCTCACGGAGATTCTGGACCGAGGGATTCTCCGACGGAGGCCTTTCCGGTGGCGAGGCCATAGTGGGTCGGCACTGGAGCTTTGGCAGCGCCTGCTTCCTGCCCTCGCCCGCCAGGATGGCCAGGAAGTATCCGGTCCCACCGGTTCCTTGTCCGGTTTTTGAACACCCCTCTGCTGAAGGGTTGGTTGCCGACAGCGTTTTCCGGGGCCGCCAACGCCAGGGATGTGGACAAACCTCCTGACAAGGAGTCCAAGAAATTGGACTATGTCGGGCAAAAGTCTACGCCATGCCCTCTCGGCTCGTCAGGCCAGTTCGGCCGTCCTCATGGCACATTTTCTCATGCCCTGTTGGGCTCCTGGATGAGGTCATCCCTCATCTTCCTGCCGATCTGCAGACTACGGTTAAGCAGGTGCGGGACCAGGGCAGGGCAGTGGCCAAACAGCAGCTCCAGACTGCTTTGGATATAGGGGACTCATGTGCCAGATCGGTGGCGGCCGCAGTGGCTATGCGTCGGCGGGCTTGGCTGAGGATATCCACCTTTACTTCGGATACCCAGCACAAGTTGGCGGATGTTCCCTTTTTGGGGACTGACCTCTTTGGCCCTGGGGTGGAAGGTCACCTGCAGAGGATCGAGAAGTCCAATGCTACCTTGGACTCGGTCTCTTCCGCTCAGAAGGACAAAGGCCGCAAGCCACAGCCTAAGCCCTTTCGTCCTTCTGTGCCCCCGGCGCGCCCGGCCCAGCAACGTCAGGGCCAGCAGGCTTGGCCTTGGCATCCCAAACCCAAGCCGCCGGCTTCCTCTAACAGGAGGCAGGGAGGAAAAGGCCCAGGAGGTCCCTCGGCCGGTCCCTCCTCCAAGCCTGCCCAGTGACGGGCTGAGGGGTGTCGCCCCCATTCCCGTCACCTTCCCCCTGGGTCCCCCCGTGGGGCGGCTCCGGCACTTCCGTTCCGCCTGGTCCGCTGTTACCACGGACAGGTGGGTCTTGGAGGTGGTGGGAAGAGGCCTGCCTCTGGAATTGAGCAGGCACCACCCTTCAGAGCCGCCTCGGGGGCTTCGGTCCCCAGCCTCACTGGCGGCCTCGCCGAGCCGACACGCCCTCCTCCTCCAGAAGGAGGTGATAAGAGAGGTGGTGGACCCTCCTTCAGACCCAGGGTTTGTGTCCAGGTACTTCCTGGTTCCGAAACGGACGGGGGGCTGGCGCCCCATTCTCGACCTACACGACCTAAACAAGTTCCTAAGGTCTCGAACCTTCAGGATGGTCGCTCTGGCTCAGATAATACCATCCTTGGACCGGCGTGTGGTTCTGCTCTCTGGACTTGCAGGACGCGCTTTTTTCACGTCCCTATCCGTCCGTCTCACCTGAAATTCCTTCGCTTCCGAGCAGAAGGATCCCTTTTCGAGTTCCAAGCCATGCCCTTCGGCTTGCCTCCAGCTCCCAGGGTCTTCACCAAATGCATGGCAGTGGTGACAGCATTCCTGCGGCGCCGAGGGGTCCGGGTGTACCCTTACCTGGACGACTGGCTGATAGCAGCTCCCTCCAGGAAGGAGGCGGAGTGGTCCAGAGATCTGGCCCTCCAGGTCTGCTCTCAACTGGGCCTCCTTATCAGCAAGGCCAAGTCGGAACTCGAGCCAAGCAGGTGATTCTATTCATCGGGCGCAGCTCGACCTCTCTCGAGCCAGAGCGCGGCTCCCCGTGACAGGGCCGAGGTTCTTTCCTCCTTTGCCCGATCATTTCAGGTTGGGCAATTGCCCTGCCGGGACTTCCTGTGCCTCCTGGGTCTCATGGCGGCCTGCACCAGGCGTGGTCCGTTGGGCCCACTGGAACATCGTCCCTTCAATGGGGACTGGCCAGCCAGTGGTCACAACGCCAGCGATCCTTTGGACCAGCCAGTCGGTGACAGGGGATGTGGAACGCCTCCAGTGGTGGACCGCTCCAGATCATTTGCAGGAGGGCATCCCGTTTGTCCGCCCGAGCCGACGGTCTCTCTATCGACCGATGCCTCTCTGATGGGTTGGGGTGCCCATCTGGGGAACACGGGCTCATGGCCTCTGGTCCCCGCGGGAGTCCCGATGCCACATCAACCTGCTGGAGCTCGGCGGTCCGCCTAGCTCTCACCGCCTTTGCTCCGTTCCTCCGGGGTCAAGTGGTCCGAGTCCAGATGGACAATACCACGACCATGTACTATCTAAACCGCCAGGGCGGGACGCGCTCCATGCTTCTATGCAAGGAAGCTCTCCGCATTTGATCACTCGTGCGCAGCCTGGAGGCGGATCTCCTAGCTATTCACGTGGCAGGAGCTTCCAACACCCTGGCCGATGCCCTGAGCCGGATAGGGGCTGCATCCCACGAGTGGTCTCTCCTGCCGGAGGTAGTACAGCATCTGTTCTCCCATTGGGGCACACCTCAGGTGGACCTGTTTGCCTCCAGGGAGAACGCGAAGCTGAGTCTGTTCCATGCCCGCCCCCCTCAGCAGGGCTCGCTGCAGGGGGATGCCTTCTCGAGGCAGTGGACCCGGGCCTCTTTTGCGCCTTTCCCCATTTCCCTTGATCCACAAGGTGCTTCTCAAGGCAGGAGGGACAAGGCGCAGGTGATTCTGATAGCCCCAGACTGGCCTCGCCAGTTCTGGTACCAGATCTTCTCAGTCTCAGCTCCAGGACTCGCGCGCAGCTTCCAGCTCACCGACCTGCTCACAGTCAATCAGGGAAGGTGTTCCATCCGGACCTTCAATCCCTGCACCTGACGGCCTGGTTCCTGGCTGCTAGAGTTCCAGGCCTTGGGTCTTTCCGACGAGGTCCTCAATGTAGTTGAGGCGTCCCGTAGAGTCGACCAGAAAATGCTATGCCTTCAAATGGAAAAGGTTTTCTATTTGGTGTCAGGGCAAGGGCTTGGACCCTTCCTCCTGTTCCTTGGCAAGCATCTTGGACTATTTATGGTCCTTTCTAGTCAAGGGCTTAGGTCGGCGACCCTAAGGGTGCCTGGCAGCCATCTCTGCTTACAGGCGCGGGCGGGAAGCAGTCGGTGGCGCAGAGGGAAGGTGGTCTGGCGCTTTTCAAAGGCCTTGATCACATTTCCTCAGTGGAACCCCCACCTCCGTGGGATCTACTGCTGGTACTGGCAAAGCTCATGGGCAAGCCATTCGAACCTATGCACAGGTGTGCTCTCTCTCACCTGTCGTGGAAGACCGCCTTCTTGGTGGCTATCACGTCAGCCAGAAGGATGGGAGAGCTCCAGGCGCTTTCCATCGAGTCTCCTTACCTGGTCTTCCACAGGGACAAGGTTGTCCTGCGCCCCACGAAATTCCTTCCGAAGGTGGTGTGGAGTTTCATCTTAACCAGGTGTTGACTCTGCGGTGTTCTACCCCAGTCACACCTCGAGGTCGAATATAGGCTCCATACTTTGGACCCTAGAAGGGCGCTTATTAAAGGAGCCACGGCTGAAATTCGGGAGGTTCGCCAGTTGTTTTGTCACCACGCTGAAGCCGCATCTGGCAGACCTGCAGCCAAGCGGACGATAAGCAGGTGGGTAACCTCCTGCATAGATCTCTGCTATAAGTTGGCGGGCATGGAGCCTCCCAGAGGGATAAGAGCTCATTCTACCCGCCATACTGCTGCAACGGTGGCTGCTTCCAGGGACGTCCCTATCCAGGAAATCTGCAGGGCTGCTACCTGGAAGTCAGCAAACACCTTCATTACCCATTACCACATCGACCTTGAGTCACGCCGGGATGCTGGTTTTGGGGCCTCGGTTCTCAGTCTCTCTTTCCCAAGTAAGTATTGGGGTGTGCGTCTTGCCTCCCTCCTCCCGGAGAACTGCTAGGAGTCTGCCAATGAGTGTGGATGAACAACATATCCATGTCCCTAGAAATACAGGTTACTCACCTGTAACAGGAGTTCTAGGAATGGTATGTTGTTCATCCCTGACCCGACCTCCCGGCCTGACGCACAACCCTGAGCTTCCAGCGGGCCAGATCTGGCGTCGTGGGGCGAACCGAGTTATACCACCCGGTGGGTGGGAGGAGCAAGCTTGAAGACCTTCCGCAAGATTTAAGCGGCAAGGATACCTGCCAATGAGTGTGGATGAACAACATATACCATTCCTAGAACTCCTGTTACAGGTGAGTAACCTGTATTTACTACTTTACCATCCATAATATGAGTCAGTTACCTTCCCCACCCCCCACAGTAGTCCGGGCAGACAGGCAGCTGCATCCCAAACATTAAACCAAACAGTGGTTGTAAGAACTTAAGTAGAAACAATAACAATCAACAAAAGTCTGGACATGGGCCATATGACTGCAACTGTGTCGAAAAAGAACCTTGTCCAGTTCTGGATATTTTCCTCCATCAGAGTAGCGCCTGTTAAGATGGCTTGCATAGGCGCAGTGCACATCATGCTCTCTGAGCCACCCACTAAATTCTCTTTTATAGTGACTCTATTATCGCCTAGTTAAGTGATAACCTAATACTTGATAAGTCAACAGGCACCCCCGGCCCCCAAGGATACCCTCCTGCAACGGGAGATATGCATCTTCCCCTTTGTAATTTGATACCATCTTGGTTGACTGCCCATTAGAAATCCCCATATCTAAAACGTGTCACTTCCGCAAGCCGTGTAGCACACGCAAGTGTTGGCATGCCCTCCCTTTGCTCAGCAGTAGGGGACACTTGAAGGCAGTCTATTGAAATTATTCATTCCTTCCAGCAGGTTTGGAGATAAATAACCAAATCACCTGTACTATGTAAGTGTTGCCCAGAACGCCCCCAGGTACCATTGCTCAGCCCGCGCAACGCAGCTGCCCCAGTCGGTATTATATTCAGTAGTATTCCCACTAGATAGACATATTTACATTTAGGCCATTGGTCTGGAAACCTGGTACATAGGCTCCACCTCAACAGGCCATATCAGAGGGATTATTCCCCCATAAGCAACCCTTTCTAGGTTCATGCAGTTGAAGAACTGTTGGTATGCAGTGAATCTCAGTTAGTGGGGGGGGAGGGTTCCCTAACCTTCACAGTTTCCTGTGTGACCACCTGCCTTACCCAGGCTACTGTTGTTGCTCAGCGCTGAACCCGTTTGTATGCTTCTACATATAATCAGTTTGATGTAAACTCTGTTTTTTCCCCAGCCCTTCTCCGCATCAGTGGCCCATCGCTTTATCCCCCGTGCCGAGACTTTTGCAATGAAAACCCTAGAAATGCCCCAATTCTGAAGGTGCTCAGGAGGAGTGATGCAGACCCCCAGCCGGGAGGATCCCGACACTCACATCAGCTTCCTCGTATTGCTACCTTCCGGACATGGTTGCACAACCCTGGTATCTCGGGACATCCCTCACAGTGGGGCCCAGCATGCCATCATACCACTGTCTAAAGGGGTTGAGGCTGTGTCATATCTGACACCCTGGAGAGTCTGGTAGCCACAACTCATTCTGCAGGTTCCCTCCTAGACAGATACTTAAATGGTAGCGACCCCGCCCCGGTCAACCCTTATTTCTCAACTGCTAAGAACTTCTCCCGCCAGCACAACCTTCACCTTTAATTATACCCTTGCAGCGCTGTTCCTGGATTTTTCTTTACTTTCCCTTGTAAATGCACCTTCTTTGATACTGTGCACATCTGCATTATGCTACGACTATTTGGGGATTTTAAAAACCATTAGAGCATTACTCTACCTTGATAGAAACCTTTTTATAACACCTCATTCATAGGGTTTGCAATTCTGAGACAAATTATTTTACACAATAAAAATGGTTTGTTCCACAGTTAAGCCATTAGTGCCGAACTCTGAAGGTCCATACTGCAACTCTTAGCACTGAGAAGACGAGAGGAATGGGCCTGTAAACCAGGAGACCAAACTAGACCCACATCTCCTGCGTTTTATGCATTTCCCCCGCAGGGGCAAATCACAGTTTGTTCTCACCCCAGGAATTCTTCAGTATGCTTGACAGGTGCAGTATGCCAGCTGGGTTCAGCTGCTCTGGAGGAGGAGTTAATGCTAATGATTTTTTTTGGCATCTGCCAATCAGAGAGCAGGAGAGAGAGTGCTGCATGAGCTAGAGTGGGAGGCCAGTCAGATTCATTCTTCCGCTGAATGGACAACACTGCCCTGGACTCTTCTCTTCTGAACTTCACTTGAAGTTCATTTCTTTCAAAGTTGGTAAAACAATTATTCTAGGGATGTGGATATGTTGTTCTATCCACACTTCTTGGCATGTTCTTTCCCTTTAAGAATCTTGCCAGATGTTCTAAATGCTGGCTCCTTCCACCCACCCGGGTGGTATAACCCTCGGCTCCGACCCTTGATGCCAGATCTTCCTTTCTGCCGGAAGATTCAGGTTCCCTCCTTATCGCTCCCGCGATGAGTTGGCCCTGGTGCTTACATCTTCGGTTTACTTACCTAAGCTCAAACTCATTAGAGTTTCACCGCATCATTTTTCGATAGCGACCACGATGGAGGACAAGTCCTCACCTGGGTTCCGTTGGTGCCCCTTCGGGCAGAAGATGTCTCACACCGAGCTGCACACCATGTGCGTCTATTGCCTGGGCCATGATCACGATATCAATGCCTGTGACTTTTGTTGCTCGTTCCAGCCGAACGTGTTGGATGATTGCCTTGCACGCTTACAGCTCGGCTGACCGGAAAAATGGAACCCGACAGTCAAATCTAAAGAGGCCTGTTGGGCAGTTTCCATAGCTGCGGGGTCCACTGAACAACTTGAGCAAATTAAGGCTTTCGAGGAGAAGGCGGTTCGGGCTGCCTGTCAGTCCTCTTCAACATCAGTCTTTGTGCCACTCAAACTGGGCTCTACCTTTACAGGCTCCTTCAAGGAGTTGTGCCAGTCTCTCCCGACCAAAGGGGAGGGCCCATATGCTTTGCACCGCTCCTGTAAAAAGGAATCCAAGGAGTCGAGAGAGAAGGAAAAGATCTGTCGACGTTGTTCTTGGGATCGAGAGAGGTCTTGTTCCAAGGAATCTCCAGTTTCGACTTTGGTCAAAATTGCGGCCTCGGCCAATGGCTTCACGGTGCCCCCATCAGGCCAGCCGGCTATAACATAGGACGACAACCTGGTCAAAATTGTTATTGACCCCATTGACCCATTGTCGCTTGATGAGACCGACAATTCCTTGTTCAGGACTCTGGTCCTGACTGAACCTACCAAGGAGGAAACCCAGCTTGTTGGGAACCTCCTCACGGTCCCTGGCCCTTACCTGGAAGAGCCGCGGTTCTCCCCGGCTCCTTCTGAGCACCCCCCATCAGTATCTTGACGGTCAGGGTCTCGGTCTTCAGTCGAGGAGAACCCAAAAACACCATTCTGGGCATTCCAAGAAGCAGCACCACCGCTATTCATCCTCGTCCTCCTTGGAAAAGGAGAGGCTTCGGCGCAAGTTGCATCAACGCTACGAGGATCTCATGTGGAAACAGTTGGTGTTGACCAGTCTGTAGTCGACCCCGGCTTCCACACCAGCCATCACATGACTGTTGCCCTCTAGGCTGATGCTGACTCCTCTGGAGGTGGCCGACACTGTTCCTCCACCCGCGGAGCCAGAGAAGGCCTTCCCAGCTCAGTCAGAACCGACCTCTCCACCGATTGTGGTGGAGCAGCCACCTAAACAGCCTCCCTCGGGGGTTCCTGTCAAGGAGTCTCGGTCCACTAAGAGCCTCCTGCATAGGCTGTCAGTCACCCTTACTCCTGACCATCCGTGGCGGGTCAGAAGTGACTCAGGTGGTCGGCCGATCTAGCCGGACTCCTCCTTGCACTCTTGTGAATTCAATGAAGCTTCGATTGGGGAGTCTCACAGCAGAGGAAGGTCCCAAGTCCTTCATGGGCATTCTCCGTCTCATCTCCAAATCCACGGGGATGAAACTGGAGCCTGTGCAGAAACGGGCTCAGTATCCCCTAGCAGACATTCTGACAGAAGGCATTCTTTGACAGAGGCCTTCCCAGTGGCCAAAACCATTGTTGGCCCGGCTCTGGAACTTCGGCAGCACCATGCCTCTGCCCTGCTCCATCAGCCCAGATGGCCCGAAAGTATACGGTTCCCATCAGCTCTCTTTCTGGGTTCACAGAGCACCCCTAGATGAGGGATTGGTGACGGAATCTGTGTTTCGGTGCTCGGGCAACTCAGGAGACACTGATAGACCTCTGGACAAAGAGTCCCAAAAAACTGGACCACTCTGCCAGAAAAGTCTGTGCTGCCTCTTCACTCTGTCTCCCATCAGGCGAGCTTGGCTGTCATCATGCCAGACTTCTCCTATATGCCGTCCTAGGCTCTCTAGATGAGGTGCTTCCTTATCTCCTGCCGACCTTCAGACTACTGGTCAAGCAGGTCCGGATCAGGGTCAGGCTGTGGCAAAACAGCAACTCCAGACGGCTCTGGACATTGGGGATTCCTGTGCCCGCTTGGTGGCAACTAGTCGCCATGCACTGCAGGGCCTGGCTGAGGGTCTCAACCTTTAAAGCGGACACCCAGCACAAACTGGCGGACATTCCCTTCCTGTGCACTGATCGGTCCAGGAGTTGATGGTCAGCTCCAGTGCATCAAGTAGTCCAATGCCACCTTGGACTCCATTGCCTCCATCCAGAAAAAATCTCAGGGTTCCAAGAAGCAGAAGTGTAAGCCCATTCGGCCTTCTGCCCTTGCCGAAAAACAGCCCCAGTACTAATTGGGGCAGTAACAGCATGCTCAATCTTGGCACCCTCGGCCCAAGTCAGGGTCCTCGGCGGTCCGTTAGCCCGGAGGGACGGGTCCCCGTGGTCCCGCAGTTGGATCCTCCTCCTCCAAGCCTGCTCATTGATGGGTGACCACCCCCATGCCTGTCACGCCTACTTTGGGTCCTCCCGTGAGGGGCCGGCTTCGCCACTTCCTTTCTGCCTTGTCCGCTGTCACAGTGGACAGGTGGGTATTGGAAGTGGTCGGACAAGGTCTGCCTCTGGAATACGAGCAGTACCCACCAAGCCGAGCCCACATCCCACGGAAAGAAAAGGTATCCGTGGACCCGCAGTCGGCTCTCCGAGATGACATTACCCAACTTCTACGCAAGGAGGCATTGATCAGAGTCATGGATCCCCGTGTCAACTCAGAGTTTGTTTCCAGGTACTTCCTGGTCCTGAAACGGACGGGAAGCTGGTGCCCCATTCTAGATCTGCATGACCTGAACAAGTTTCTCAGGTCTCGCACCTTCAGGATGGTAACTCTGTCTCAGACCATACCATCTCTCAAGCAGAACATGTGGTTTTGCTCTCTCGATCTGCAGAACTCGTTCTTCCACGTCCTGATCCGTTCATAACACAGAAGGTTCCTCCACTTCCAAGTAGTGGGAACCTCTACTAGTTCCAAGCCTTGCTGCTCAGCCTGCCATGGCCCCAGGGTCTTCACCAAATGCATTGCAGTGATGGCGGCCCATCTTTGGCATCAAGGCGTCAGGGTGTACCCTGTCTGGACGATTGGCTCATTGCAGGTCCCTCCAGACAGGAGGTGGAGAGGTTCAGGATCTGGCCCTCTGGACCTGCATCGACCTTGGCCTCCTAGTCAATCGAGTCCAAGTCGGAACTCATGCTTTACAGGTGATTTGCTTCATTGGGGCAGAGTCCGACTCTTGGCGAGCTAGAGCCAAACTCCCGAAGGAAGTAGGAGGTTCTCTCCTCCTTGCCCGATTATTTCTGGTTGGGCACTTGCACCCTACATGGCGGCCTGCACCTCCGTGGTCCTATGGGCCCGGTGGCACATGCACCCGTTCAATGAGAACTGGCCAGCCAGTGGACTCAGCAACTAGGTCATTTCGACCAGCTGGTCACTGTAACCCAGAAGATGTGGGACGCTCTCCAATGGTGGACCGTTCTGGAGCACCTGCAGGAAGGGATACCATTTGTCTGTCCTGAGCTGACGGTCATCTTGACGACTGATGCCTCTCTCATGGGTTGGAGTGCCCACATGGAGGACCACAGAGTCCATGGGCCTTGGACCCCCCGAGGAATCCCGATGCCACATCAACCTGCTGAGAGCTCCGAGCAGTTCGGCTGGTGCTGACTGCATTCACTCCGTTCCTTCAGGGTCAAGTGATTCAGGTCCAAACGGACAACACGACGACCATGCACTATCTTGAAAAACAGTGCAGCATGCACTCGTGCCCTCTGTGCAGGGAAGCTCTCTGCATCTGGTCCCTCATGAGCTGACTGCAGGCGGATCTCCTAGCCATTCATGTGACAGGAGCCTCAAATCAGCTGGTGGATGCCCTCAGCCGTGTGGGCAAGGCATCCTACGAGTGATCTCTCCATCCAGAGGTAGTACACAGTCTGTTCTCCCAGTGGGGCACCCCTCAGGTAGACCTGTTCACCTCCAGGGAGAATGCAAAGCTGAGGCTGTTTTGTGCCCCCCCCCCACCAGCAGGACTTACTGCAGGGGGATGCCTTCTTGAGGCCATAGACCCCAGGCCTCTCTTGTGCCTTCCCTCCACTTCCCTTGATCCACAAGGTGTTCCGTAAGGTGAGGAGGGACAAGGCACAGGTGATCTAGTGGCTCCGGACTGACCCCACCAGTTTTGGTACCCCGGTCTCCTCAGCCTCAGCATCAGGCTCCTGAGGCATCTTCCAGCATGCCTGGATCTACACTCAGTCAATCAGGGAAAGTCCTCCACCCAGAACTTCAGTCCCTGCACCTGACAGCCTGGTTTCTGAGCGGCTAGAGTTCCAGGCTTTGGGTCTCTCCGAAGATGTACTCACTGTAGTTAAGGCATCTAGGAAGGAACTGATCAGGAAGAGCTGTGCCTTCAAGTGGAAGAGATTCTCCATTTGGTGTCAGGGCAAGGGCCTGGAGCCTTTGTCCTGTCTGGTGGCTAGCATTCTCGGCTACCGTTGGTCTCTCTCCAAAGGGGGTCTGCAGTCTACAACCCTTAAGGTGCACCTGGCTGCCATCTCTGCTTACTGGGCGTGGGCCAGTCAGCAGACCGTAGCACAGGAGAAGGTGATCTGGCATTTCTTCAAAGGCCTCGACCATATTTCCCCTCCGGTCTGTGAACCACTACCACCGTGGGATCTACTGCTGGTACTGGGCAAGCCATTCGAACCAAGGCACAGGAGTGAGATCTCACACCTGTCATGGAAGACCGCCTTCCTGGTGGCTATCACATCAGCCAGAAGGATTGGGGAGCTCCAGGCACTTTCTGTTGAGTCTCCCTAGCTGGTCTTCCACAGGCACAAGGTTGTCCTGCACCCCAACCCAAAGTTCCTTCCAAAGGTTGTGTCGGAGTTTCACCTGAACCAAGTGATGACTGTGCCAGTGTATTACCCCAGTCACACCTCAGAGGCTGAGTACAGGCTCCATACTTTGGACCTGAAACGAGCATTCTCTAATTATAAAGAGCACACGGCCAGAGTTAGGGGAGAGATTTGCCAGCTGTTTGTCACCTTCGCTGAAGCCGCACATGGCAGACCTGGAGTCAAGCGGACGATTGGCAGATGAATTACATCATGCATCAATTTCTGCTATAGGTTGGCGGGTAGAGAGCCTCCCATAGGGCTTAGGGCTCATTCCACTGCATCGGTGTCTGCTTCTAGGGACGTCCCTATCCAGGATATCTGCAGGGCTGCTACCTGGAAGTCAGCAAACACCTTCATTTCCCATTACCACTTTGACCTAGAGTCATGCTGGGATGCTGGTTTTGGGGCCTCAGTTCTCCAATTTCTGTTCCCTAAGTAGCGGGTGTGCGCCTTGCCTCCCTCCTCCTGGAGACCTGCTAGGAGTATGCCAAGAAGTGTGGGTAGAACAGCATATCCACATCGCTAGAAACACAGATTACTCACTTGTAACAGTAGTTCTAGGAGTGGTATATGTTGTTCATCCACACTGACCTACCCGACCTCCCGGCTCGACACACAACCACTGCTTTCAGCAGGCAAGATCTAGCGCCAAGGAGTGACCAGAGGGTTATACCACCCGCGGTGGGAGGAGCCAGGTTTTATACCTTCCGCAAGATTCTTAAAGGAAAGGACATGCAAAGAAGTGGGATGAACAACATATACCACTCCTAGAACTACTGTTACAGGTGAGTAATCTGTTTTTGTGCTGTCTTAGTGTTTTTGGAGGTATCTCTTCTAGTGTTTGCGGTTTTTATACCGGTTCCTTCTCTTCCCAGGAACCACACATTTCTTTACCTCAGCGGTTTCTACCGTGGTTCCTGCTCTTTTCCTGAGGTAAAATTTTAAACAAAATAGTTTTTTTTTTTCCTGTCTTTTACTTCATTTTACTTCACGGTTCCCTATTTTAATTGGAATCACGATTTTAGACTAAATCTCTCTATTTTTAGTGCTTTTTGGAACCATTCACTCACGATTCCGTAGTGCTTGGGAACCGACCAATTTTCATATCTTTTCCCGTTTTGGGAGCACGTTTTAATGTCTTCTGACAAATTGGCATGTCAGATAGACCTAAAAAGAGAACTGGACCTACTGGTTTTAAAAACTGTGTTGTGTGTGCTAAAATAGTGGCCACGACCTGTGTTTTAGTTTATTTATTTTATTTATTTAAAAGTTTTACCAGGAAAGACATTCTGAGCAGACTACCGCTCAATTCCAGATGCATCCTGGGGGTAGAGGGAACGGGATAGGTACATTTCAAGTAACCAATACAGAAATTAGAGAACAGCAAAAGTTTACATAGGTTACATACAGTATGTACAAGGTTTTATAATTAATAAATTAATTATTTGGGTCCAGACCATAATTGTGAACTTTACTCTAAATTTTGTTCTAAAACAGTTATTAAAAAAAAAAGCCAAAGGGTTGGAAATTATGGCTTTTCAGTCTGCTTCCCCCTCTAATAAAAATGCTGAAAAGGGGTCATCCTCTCATAAAGCTAAAGGAAAGTCTGATAAAGACTCCCTATAGAATAAATCAGAGAATATTAATTCTGACCAAGCCAAAAAGTGAAATAATGAGCAGGCGTCTGATTCAGTGTCTGCAAAAACAAAGCAAAAAGAAAAACATATCACTGCGCCTCCTGCTGTAAAGCAAAGGGAGACACTAGTGACACAAAAAGATGCACCTTCTAATGAAGAGATGGCTTAGGCTTGGCATTTATACTAAACTTTACAGGCTGTGGGCAATATCTTTAATGCCCCTTCTGACCCTACTACCCATAACACATCAGATCCTGAACATACCCAGGGTTTTTACTACGGGGTGGTGATGATGAACAAGAGGGTAAACCCTTAGTACCTGTTGTATCCCCTAATCAAGAGTTTGGCTTCCCTCTAATGGCCAGGAGGATTTTTCCTCTCACTATACCTTTATTCAGCATATGGTGGACACTCTGGATCTCACTATTCAAGAGACCACTGATCAGGAGGTGGAGGAAGACTTTTTAGGTATGATGAGTCTCCCTCCTTCCAGAAAGTTGCTTTTGCCCATGCATAAATACTTTGCAGAGCAACTTTCAGAATACTTGAAAATCCCACTTTCATTTCTGGAGCGGACAAGAAATTTGAGGAAAAAGTACCAACCTGATCACGAGGGGTTGGTGCAGGCTGGTGCTTGTGACAGGGCCAAAGCACCCCTTTCTTCACAGCCTCCTGAAAAGGAATCTAGAACGATGGATTTTATGGGGAAAAAAATTTACGTAGCAGCCTCTCTGCTGCTTTGTCTATCTACCTATGTGGCCTATGCAGTCCAATATCAAAAAGCTCACTGGAACTCTGTGCTAGCTATCAGCCAGCAAGCCCCAGACAGAGTAGCCCAGGACCTGTCAGAAACTGTAAAAATGGCCCTAGAATCTACGAAGTATCAGTTTCACATGGCAGTGGACACTAACGACATTGCTTCCAGAGTCATGGCTTAGGCAACCTCCATGCCTGGCTAAGAGCAACCAGTCTCTCACAGAATACCCAGAATAAAGCTGTGGATTTTCCTTGTGAGAATAATTCACTATTTGGAGATGAAACTGAAGCTGATATGAAAAAGGTGAAAAAATTCAAAACCACCTACCAAAGTAATGCTGCAAAATAAAAAGCCTCCCCTTCTCAGAGGTCTTAAAGTAGAGGGAACAGAGGCAGAGGCTGCTACCCCAGGGCCTTCTCCCCTATGCCAGTGCCCCTGGACTACTCTCAGGTGAGAGGTTACTTCAGGAGAAGAGGTAGGAGAGGACAGAAATGGACTGGTCCCTTTCCTCCCCCTAACACTCAGTCTAAGCAAATCTTCTGCCTGCAAAAGCCAGGTCACCTCCCCTTCCCAGTAGGAGGAAGGCTGAACCACTTCCTCCACCACTGGCACCTCATTACCACAGACAAGTGGGTACTCAAGGTAATTAGTCAAGGACTTACTCTGCAGTTCAAAAAATTTCCCACTCATCAGGGTCAGAGGTCACTAAAATCTCTAACTCCTACAGGAAAGCTACTGTTGGAGTGAGAAGTAAAGTCTCTTCTGTCTGCAAAAGCAATGGAGAGAGTTCCCTCTTCCCCATGGTGAAAGAGTCTTTCTAGGGTCGTGGATATGTTGTTCATCCACACTCTTTGGCATGTCCCTTTCCCCTTTAAGATCAGCCGGAAGTCTTCAGGCTGGCTCCTTCCACCCAACCGGGTGGTATATACCTCGACTCCGCCCCATAACGCTAGAGCTTCCTTTCCACTGGAAGATTCAGGTTGCCTCCCTCGTGCTCACGCATTTTGTAGGTCATGGCTTTCAAACCTTCGGTTTTACTGAAAATTTGCATTTCTCGAGTTAGCGATCGCAAGTTTGTCGCTTCTGATCGTGGAAGACAAGTCTTCCTCTGATTTCTTCGGTGCTCTAGTGCCAGAAGACATCGCGCACTTCCATCCCTACACTACGTGCGCTTACTGCCTCAGTGCTTCCACCATGACACCTCTTCGCAGTTCTATGTTTGGCTTTCCATCCCAACGCTCTCAATGACCGCCTCACATGCCTGAAGCTGGGAAGGCCGGAGAAGAGAAATCTTCTGGTGAAATCCAAGGAGGCCCGGTGGTCGGTTTCCACGGCTGCAGGTTCCGCAAGCAGTTGAAGTGCATGCAAGTCGAGGAGGAAGCGGCTCGTGTGGTGGATTCCTCTTTTCATTCCACTCAACCTGGGCTCCACTTTCCGGGTTCCTTGCGGGAGTTGTGCCAGTCTCTCCCGACCAAGGGAGAGACACTGCAGGCTCGCCTCACCACCGATCCCGTAAGGGAGAAGGCCGGGTGCGTCTTCGTCTCAATGGAGACATTCTTGGGAGTGGGAGAGATCTCGGTCCCGAGAACATGCGGTCTCATCTTCGGTCGAGATCGCGTCTTCGGCCGCTGGCTTTTCGGCTTTGCCATCTGGCCAGTCATTCGAATTATCTGTCGATGAGGTTGAGATCATTATCAATCCAATATCGCCAACTTCGGACTACGATTCCCTCGATTGAACACCTAATCTGTTTTTTTCCAGATGACGAGACCCAGCCTGCTGGGCCTCCAGTCGAAGATGTGGTCCCTGATCCTGGGAAATCACCCATCCTGCCGGTGTCTCCCAAGCAACCGAGTCGGCCCGCCCGATCTCGATCAAGGTCTCTAACCCCCTTGACCAACAGGCCGAAGAAGAGCCATAAATGCTCTAAAAAGAGGCGACACCATTGGTCATCCTCATCCTCCCATCGGCGCTACGAGGACCTCATGTGGCAGCAGCTGATTTTGACTGGGCACTAGCTGACTCTGGCTTCTACCCCAGCCATTACTTGGCTTTCGCCTCCTAGGCCACGGTCGACTCCATCGGAGCTGATTAAAACGGTTCTCCAGCCCGTGGAGCCGGTAAAACCTCCAGTTTGGCCCAAAACGGCCTTTCCACCGATCGTGGTGGAACCACTGCCCAAACAACCTGTGGGAGGGGCTCATTCCAAAGGAGACAGATGAGATGCCGGGCTTCCCCGACGACTGACGGTCACGGTCACCCCGGACCACCCTCGGCGGATTGAGAGTGACCTCAGCGGCAGGCCCTTACCCGATTCTTCCGATTTGACATCACTGGCTTGCACTCACATCCAGGGGATGATGAGTCGTCCATTGGCATAGAGATAGAGGAAGGTCCCTCATCTTTTCAAGGGATCCTTCACCTCATCTCTGAATCTACAGGGATGCCCCCGGAGCCAATCCAGAAAAAGGCGGAGTACCCTTTTACGTACATCCATAAGAGAGAGGGGATACCCCGATGGAGGCTTTTCCTGTGGCTGAGGCCATTGTTGGCCCAGCCCTAGAACTTTGGCAGTATCCTGCCTCTTGCCCAGCACTGTCTGCCCACATGGCTCACAAGTATGCGGTGCTCATTGGGTCCCTTGTGGGGTTCACAGAGCACCCTTCGGCCCAGAGCCTGGTGACTGCCTCTGTGTTTAGGCGTAATGGCAGTTCTGCTGACACTGACCGACCTCCTGATAGAGTCCAAGCTTTTGGACCATTCAGCCAGTAAGGTTTACGCGTCTTCATCCTTGGGTCTTCGTCAGGCAAGTTCAGCCGTCATCATGGCACACTTCTCTCACGCCCTTCTAGGGTCGCTAGATGAAGTCCTCCCACATCTCCCCACGGATATGCTGACCACAGTCAAGCAAGTCTGGGATCAGGGCCGAGCTGTCACCAAGCAACAGCTTCAGACGGCCCTAGACATTGAGGATTCTTGTGCCTGTTCGATGGCTACTGCAGTTGCCTCTCGTCGCAGGGCTTGGCTGAGGCTCTCCTTCTTTCCGGCGGATACCCAGCACAAGCTAGCTGATGTGCCCTTCCTGGGAACCGACTTGTTCAGCCGGGGTGGCTGGTCACCTTCAGTGCATCAACAGTCAAGTGCCACCTTAGGGACTACTTTTGCCAAGAGTTCTTCGGGCAAGAACCAACAGAAGAGGAAGAAGAAGCCTTTTCAGCACTCTTCCCCTGCAGCTCAGCAGTCCTCTTTCCAGGGTGGACAGCTGCACCAGCATCAGAAGCAGGCTCAAGCTTGGTGCCCTCAGCCCAAGCCTGGACCCCAACAGGCCCGTAAAGGAGGCTGAGGTTCAGGTCTTGTAGCCTGCTCCTCCTCCAAGCCTGCTCAGTGACGGGCTGGGGGCTGTCACCCCCTCTCCTGTCACGCCAGCTCTGGGTCCTCCCGTGTGGGGCCGGCTCTGCCACTTCCTTTCCGCCTGGTCCGTTGTCATTTCGTGCAGGTGGGTTCTCAGTGGGTGGGTCATTGACTGCCTCTGGAATTCGAGTACCCTCCAAGCTGAGCCCGTGCCCTTGGGAGGAAAGAGTTTCCACTCAGACCCAGTCGGCTCTCTGAGACGACATCGCTCAGCTCCTTCTTAAGGAGGCAGTAGCTCCAGTGGTGGATCCTCCAGCACACCCAGGCTTTTCTCCAGGTATTTCCGGTGCCCAGCAGACGGGGCTGGCGCCCATTCTAGGTCTGCACGACCTGAATTAATATCTCAGGTCACGCACCTTTTGATGGTCACCTGTCCCAGATCATACCATCCTTGGAGCGAAACGTGGTTCTGTTCACTGGATTTGCAGGACGCGTTCTTTCACGTCATAATCCATCCGTCCCTTCAGCGGTTCCTCTGCTTCAGGATCGAAGGGTCCCTGAACAAGTTCTGCTCCATGCCGTTTGGCCTGTCGTCAGCCCCACGGGTCTTCACCAAATGCATTGCAGTGGTGGTGGCCCATCTTAGGCGTCGGTGGGGTCAGGATTTACCCCTACCTCGATGACTGGCTCCTTGCAGTTTCCACCCAACAGGAGGTGGAGAGGTCCAGGGACCTGGCCTTCCAGACCTGCTCCCAACTCGGCCTCCTGATCAACGAGGCCAAGTCAGAACTCGTGCCTTCTCAGGTGATGAGCTTCATCGGGACAGAGCTTGACTCTTGTCAGGCCAGAGCTCGGCTCCCGGCAGACAGGGTGGAGGTTCTTTCCTCCTTTGCCCAGTCATTTCTGGTTGGGCACTTGCACCCTGCCCTAGACTTTCTGCGCCTTCTGGGTTACATGGCAGTGTGCACGTCAGTGGTCCGTTGGGCCCGGTTGCACATGCGCCCCCTCCAGTGGGAGCTGGCTGCCCAGTGGACTTGACATCACGGTCATTTCAACCAGCTGATCACTGTAACCCAGAAGATGTGGGACGCTCTCCAATGGTGGACTGCCCCAGACCAGTTGCAGAAAGGGATCCCGTTTGTCCGCCCCGAGCCAATGGTCATCCTGACGACCGATGCGTCTCTCATGGGCTGGGGAGCCCACATAGGGTACGAAAGGACCCATGGGCTATGGACCCCTGAGGAGTCCCGATGCCACATCAACCTGTTGGAGCTCAGAGCAGTTAGACTGGCACTGTCAGCTTTCGCTCCTCAGCTCCAGGGTCAAGTGGTTCAAGTCCAGACAGACAGTACCACGACCATGTACTACCTTAACAAACAGGGCGACATGCACTCCCATCTGCTGTGCAAGGAGGTGATCCGCATCTGGACCTTCACGAGCTGATTGGGGGCAGATCTCCTAGCCATCCATGTGGCAGGAGCCTCAAACCATCTGGCGGATGCTCTCAGCCGTTTAGGCCAGACATCCCATGAGTGGTCTCTCCATCCAGAGATAGCTTACAGTCTGTTCTCCCACTAGGGCAAACCATTGATGGACCGGTTTGCCTCCAGGGAAAACACCAAGCTGAGGCTCTTTCATGCCCGCCCCCCTCACCAGGGCTCGCTGCAGGGGACTGCCTTCTCAAGGTCGTGGACCCCAGGCCTCCTTTATGCCTTCCCTCCATTCCCCTTGATCCACAAGGTGCTCCTCAAGGTGAGAAGGGACAAGGCGAAGGTGATCCTGGTAGCCCCAGACTGGCTGTGCCAGTTCTGGGTACCAGATCTCCTCAGCCTCACCTGCAAGCACCCGGAGCTGCTTCCAGCACGCCCGGACCTGATATCACTCAACCAGGGGAAGGTATTCCATCCAGACCTTCAATCCCTGCACCTCACAGCCTGGTACCTGAGCGGCTAGAGTTCCAGGCTTTGGGTCTTTCCGAAGATGTCTACACCATGGTGGAGGCATCCAGAAAGGAATCGACCAGAAAATGTTATGCCTTCAAATGGAAAAGGTTTTCCATTTGGTGTCAGAGCAAGGGCCTGGACCCTTTGTCCTCTCCAGTGGCTAACATTCTCAGCTACCTTTGGTCTCTCTCCAGAGGGGGTCTACGGTCATCTACCCTTAGGGTGCACCTGGCAGCCATCTCTGCTTACCGGGCATGGGCCGGTCAGCCGACGGTGGCACAGGAGACAGTGGTCGGGCACTTTTTCAAAAGCCTGGATCACATATCCCCTCCGGTGCGTGAACCTCCACCTCTGTGGGATCTGCTGCTGGTACTGGCAAAGCTCATGGGCAAGCAATTCGAACCAATGCACAAGTGTGCTTTGTCACACTTGTCGTGGAAGACGGCCTTCCTGGTGGCTATCACGTCTTCCAGAAGGACAGGGGAGCTCCAGGTGCTTTCGGTGGACTCCCCTTATCTGGTCTTCCACAGGGACAAGGTTGTCCTATGCCCCCACCAGAAATTCCTTCCGAAGGTGGTGTCAGTTTCACCTTAACCAGGTGTTAACTCTGCCGGTTTACTACCCTAATTCCACCTTAGAGGCCGAGTACAGGCTCCATACTTTGGACCTGAGACATGCTCTCTCTACTATAAGGAGAGGATGGCGGAAATTGGGAGAGGTTCTGCAGCTGTTTGTCACCTACACTGAAGCCGCTTCTGGCAGACCTGCAGCAAAATGGACCATTGCAAGGTAGATTACGCTACATAGGTCTTTGCTGTCAGTTGGCGGGCAAGGAGCCTCCCAGAGGGATAAGAGCTCATTCTACTTGCCCATATGCTGCATCGGTGGCTGCTTCCAAGGACATCCCATCCAGGAAATCTGCCAGGCTGCTACCTGTTTTACCGAGATGCTTCCTAACTCAGATAAAATGGGATTGTCGACCCATGTTAGACCCTCAGGTACCTAAACAAACACCTTTTCAGTCCCAAATTCAAGATGGTTACCCTGACTGTGGTGATTCCATCTCTACAAAAGGGGGACTGGCTAGCTTCCCTGGACCTAAAAGACGCCTATTTTCACATTCCAATCATGCAGTCCCACAGAAAATTTCTCAGGTTCAGACTGCCTTCGACGCTACCAGTTTGCAGCAATGCTCTTCAGCATATCTTCAGTGCCCAGGGTCTTCACAAAGTCCCTGCAGAAGTGGCAGCCCATCTCAGGAGACAACAGGTGTCTGTCTTCCCCTACCTGGATGATTGGTTAATTGTGGGCAAGTCTATACAGGAGGTCAGAGACTCTCTCAGATTAACTAAGAGTACCCTGAAATCCATGGGCTTCCTAATCAGTACTCAGAAACCCCACTTCCAGCCAGTTCAGCTATTGGAATTCAGTGGAGCAGAACTGGACATGCAAAAGTAAAAGGCCCTGCTCCCCTCTCTACAGGGCACACAACCTTCAGAACCTAGCAAGCTCTTTCATCCTGTGCCAGCCAAGACCAGCAAGACACTTCCTGAGGCTTCTAGGCCACATGGCTTGTACCACAGCTGTGGTACCAGGCACCAGATTTCAAATGAGGGACATTCAGTTTCACCTATGGGCTCTCTGGTCCCAGAAAAAAGTCTCTGTGTCAAAACTCATTCCAGTCACAAGGACTCTGCTACAAGCCCTAGACTGGTGGAAAGACTTACAGAATCTCAGGGAAGGGGTCCCCTTCCAGCAAAGGGAACCATCCAGAGTACTCACTGCAGATGCCTCCCTCCTAGGATGGGGGGGCAGACCTGGCAGACCAGTCCATAAATGGGACATGGTCCCCCAAGGAGTCCACTTACCATAGAAACCTCCTCGAACTCATAGCAGTTTATCGGGCAATAAAAGCTTTTTCTCCTCTCCTAAAAGGCCAGTCTGTTCAAATCAGAACAGACAAAACCACAGCTGTGTTCTTCATCAACAAACGGGGGCACAAGGTCCACAAAACTCTGCACAGAGTCCATGAAACGTTGGTCTGTGGCCTATTCTCTGGAAATTCAACTATCAGCCATTCACCTGCCAGGCAAGAATAATGTGCAGTGGCTTTAACTTGGCGCTTGACCACTTCCTAGATAGGTCAAACTCCAGGCCAAACCACACACACGCTGTTTAGCAGCCCTAATGGATCTGATGACTCTCCACCAGCTCACTCACACATGGGGGGCAGCCCACCCTGCTGACCAAGATTACACGTATTTCTCAGCCCCAAGAGCGATGGCAAGCAGGCTGGATTTTTGGCCAACTTCCCCAGAGGTCACAGCGTCCCTACAGGAGTCCTCCATTGCACCGATATATATATATATGTATATGACCATGCTCCAATAATCCTAAAGTTTCCATAGGTACCCCCCAGCCACTCAGTGGCGCCCAGATCCCTTACTATACCTGGTGCAAGATTTTGCTGCTAGTTGAACAAAGAAACCCAAAGTTATTTTCAGGACAATCCCCAGGGATTGGCATTTCCTCTAACATTTGGGAGGCCTAGAAAGCAACAGTAAGGGGTAAGTGAATTAGTATGCTTCACACAAAAGGAAGCAGGGGAAAAGAGGTCAGGAGCCAAGAGAGACAATTCTAGGAAGAAGAGGACCTATACAAGAAAGATACAAAGGAGCTTCACAGCCAAAACTTAGTTTATGAAATTACATCATTAAGAATCAAACTGAATTCCATGGCCACTAGAAAGGCAGAGCTGCAGCTGCAAAAACCAAAATTTAAGTATTGGGCCTGTGGGGAAAAAACTGCAAACTCCTGGCATTTAGACTGAGGAAACAGCAAGGGGAGAGGTATATAACACCACTGGCAGACCAGAAGGGTAAGCTAAGTACTGTGCCAAAGGACATAATATAATAGTCACCTTTTATGAGGATCTGTATGAGTCACACATCATTTGGGGACAAACAGGCCTTTGCAAAATTCCTGAAAGACCTCCCCATCCCTAAGCTGGCAGACACCCAAAGGGAGGAGTTAGATGCCCTCTTCAGGAGGAGGAGTCAAGGCTGTCCGAGCTATGGGCCCTACAAATCACCCGAGCAGTGATGGCTTACCGGTGGATGTCTATCAGTTAGTCCTAGACTCGATAGCCCAGCCAATGCTTGATATGCTGGATAGTGCCCAAGCACAAAAGGGGCTCCCACCTACACTCCAAGGGGCCATAATATCAGTCCTTCCAAAGCAGGGGAAAGACCCCTCAAGGCCAGCTAGCTGTCACCCTATGTCATTGATGAATGCAGATGCCTGGGTGCTAGCAAAAATTCTAGCCTCTTGCCTGGATCAAATCCTCCCATCCCTGGTCCATCCAGCACAGGTGGACTTCATGAAAGGCAGGATCAAGCTCAAATCATATAAGGGCACTACTGACATTGATCCAGGCTGTGTCTGATCTCCCCACTCCAGCGGTGGCCATAGCAGTAGATTTTGAAAAAGCATTCAACTCCATGGAGTGGGAATATCTTCATGCAGTTCTGGATCATGGCAACTCTGGAGTTCATTTCTGCTTGTGGATACACATCCTATACTAGGGCCCGTCAGCCAGACTTCTGACGAACAATATATTGTCTGACCCCTTCTTACTACACAGGGGGACAAGGCAAGGGTGCCCTCTTTCACCCCTGTTGTTTGTAATAGCCATGGAGTCTCTGGCTGCAGCATTTAGAACCCATTTACTGATTCAAGATATCAAAATGGGGGTTGGGGGGAGGCTTGTAATGCTAAACCATATGCCAATGATTGTCTCATCCTCACAGAGGACAGAGGTATGGAACTCCCTGGGATCTTAGACCTTTTGCAATCATTTGCATGTCTGACCTTAGAATAAACATTAACAAATCTGAAATTTTACCCCTCAGTAAGATACAAATGCCTCAACAAGTGAGTTCTTCAGGCCTGGCCTGTGCCGGCAAAGGAATAAAATATGTAGGAATACAAATTCCCAAGGAATTACATAGATTGGTGTCCGTCAATCTCGTAACTTTCATACAGAAGTTGAGTACAGAAATGGACAGGTGGATGCACCTGAACCTAACCTTGACGGGAAAGATAGAGGTGGTGAAAATTATGGTAGTACCTAGGATTTTTTTATATCCTCTCACACCTAATCCATGATATCTGGTTTCAGAAACTGAATGGTATAATTCAAAAATTCCTTTGCGGGGTGGCCAGTCCTAAATTCAGTTGGGCAAAATTAAGAGCACACAAAGAAAGACGTGGGTGGAACTGCCTTAATTTTCAAAGATACAGCCATGCTGTGCCGGATGTTCCAAAGACCGGACACGCAGCCTCCAACATGGGTACAAATTGAGTCAGCCACATAAAAGGGGGCCCCACCCAGCGGTTTACCTTAGCTCCACACTTCCCAGACAGTTCCACACCTGGAACACCATACTGGCTTCCCACAAGGCCTGGCAGAAGGTGGGAAAGCAAGTCAACAGCAGTCTACATACAGGAGAGAACACCCCTACATGGAATAACCCCAACCTCTTGGTAGGTAACCGACCAATATCATGGGAGGGGTGGAAAAAAGGAGGGATAAATGTACCAAAGGATGTTTTGGATAAGGATGGAAATGAATTGGTCACTTTCCAGACTTTACAACAATAGTATGGTGTATTCAAAAGTGAGTTTTTGAGATACCTCCAAAAGATACCTACTCCTGGCATGGCAAAAAAGGAAATGTGGTTGTATTACATGTAAGAAGTACCCAAAGAAAAGGAGTGCTAGGCTCCCCATAAGATTGTGAACCCAATAACCAAAGGGCCTAACAGGTCAGATTCAGATGATGATCAAACAGACAGAACCTGACCCATGCCAGCCGTCCAGAAGCAGGTGGCAAGAGTTAGGGACTGAAATTACTGAGGATTTAATGGAGCGTTGTTGGAGGGTAACAACCAAAGCATGTAGGGACCAGAAAAAGCCTCCTGATTCAGAAAAAAATTTTACACTTGTGGTATCGCACCTCTAATGTTTTAAAGAAGATGGAACTAACTCCCACGGATGAGTGTTGGAGGTGTGGAGCTGCATCGGCAACATTGCTACACAAAATCTGGGAGTGCCCATCCATTAAGCTCTTCTGGGCACAGGTAGTGGCAGACATGCTCAGGAGATCCTCCAGATCAAGCTGAGCCTAGATGCCTTATTAATCCTATTGGATGTACCTAATGAAGAGACCCAAATGTCAATGGCACAACAGCAATGGCTCATGCAGGCCTCAGTGAAAGCCAAAAGAGTCAATCTGGTCAAATGGAGATCTGTTATATCCCCACTTTGGGAATAGTATTAACTCTAAACTGCTATATTTCTCCTTGCAGTGTGGCCATAGGTACCAGCTGCTTTGGGCACCATATCAACAGTGCCTCACATACCATAGCCTGAACCCAGCCCTGGAGTGGATGAAGGGTCTATCCTCACTCACTACAGGGGAAAGGGATGTATTCAGGTCCGATCCTAACCCCTGGCCCCCCTCCCACTCCACAGTTATCCTTCCCCCCACCCCCACCCCCACACACAACAGCTGAAACCCAGGCTCACAGGTCAAACAGCAAGTCCTTTCACCCTCCCTCATTTCCACCCCCAAAAAAAAAAAAAAAAACCTGCCCTGGTGTGAAGTAGACAAAGTATGATGTGCTTCAATGATATGCTTGGATATTGAAAAGAGATAAAGTTAATAGATATAGCACCAGCTTAGTATTGTATAAGAGTTAAGGAAAGCCTGTTACAGCTCTGAATAGGAATCTAAAGACCTGCACAATATTGCCTTAAAGGACTTGAAAATGATAGCTAAGCTATATAACACAAGATCTCTATGTAGATAATTTTTTTTAGGTCTGTTTATCTTCATACTCAATAAAAAGATTAACATCCAAAAAAAAAACTTACAGACTTGTGATTGTGAATCTGCCTATCAGGAGCAAAAAGTCGGAAAGGCAGAGAAGGATTATTGGAGCAAGTTCGAATGGGACCAGAGCCCGGTTCCACTGGATGGTGCAGTCTGGGTCAACCCGCGTTGCTGAAGCTGCTGTTTGCTGCTCAAGTTTCTTCACTGAGGCATTGTGGCCTGCTTCAGAATTGGAGGCAGAAGAGGTCGATTTGCCGTTTCTTGCTGGCAGTCTGCCATGAAGAGGACTCCGGGAGTGTTTCAGGAAATGCATCGGGTGGTGAGATAAGCTCTGGGGGTACTCCCAACTTCTTGAGGAAAGGTTTAGCTTCTACTAGGGTTTGGGAGAATTTTGGGCCTGAGTCTGTGTGTATTTTAAACTAAGCTGGAGCAAAGAGTTGCATCTTAATGTTACTGTTGAGCAGGCGTCACCGAATCGCTAGCAGTGTTTTGTGTTTCAAAAGAGTGAGGGGGTAAAATCATGTTCGAAAAACATCCTTGTGTTCTGAATTGTGGCTGTTTTTTCCCAGGCTATAAGGAGCACCTTGGTCTTAGTACGGTAGTCCAAGAACTGCATCACCATCAAGTGGGGTCAAGCAGGTCAGAGGGTTTTGGTCCAAGGGCTCGATGTGCCTTCTCAATTTGCATTAGCTCATCTTCTCGTCAGTTCACTAATTCCTCAATGAGATTCCATATAGAGTTCCATGATCCCTTCTTCCGTGCTGTCTGGTAGCTTGTGGATCCTAACGTTGTTGCATCGGGAATGAAGCTCAAGGTCATCAAGTTTCTCCATCAGTTCTCATTCCCGACACTTCAGAAGGATGAAGACTTTTGTTCAACTATTGTGGTCAAAGGCTTCTCCAAGTCCAAGGTACATTACTTGAGCTCTTGTATATACGGGTCGGTTTCTACAGTGCTATCACCGCTTCTTCCTCCATGTCTCCTATTTTCTGAGCTCATGAAATAGGCATTTAGAGGTGATAATAAATTGTTCCTCGTGTTCATCTCCACTAAGGCTGCGAACTGAGTTGGATTGTTCAGATTGTGACCTACTATGGCTGTGGCCCCTCGAGGTTGGCGCTGTTTTAGAATTATTCTCTGCCACATCTTTAGCACATTGTTTCGATGCCATTTTGTTCAAGCTGAATTCGTAAAATGTTCTTTAGCGTGATTTAATTCTGAATCTGTGCTCTATATTGAGGATTTCAGGCTGATTCAGTAAGATTAGATTCCCCAGGGGCCTGGAGCTGAGCTGTCTCACATTTGCATCAAAGCTAGGCGGAACTGGAAGCCCCCCTGAAGTTTGTCTTAACCAGGTGATTACCTTACCAGTGTACATGACTAACCTCACCTCCGAGGCTTCATACCCTGGACCTGCGGATAGTGCTTTCTTACTACAGGAAGTACATGGCTGGAGTTTGGAGTAGAGCTTGCCAGCTGTTTGTGACTTACACTGAATCTGCACCTGAAGTCTGGCTGCAAAGCAGACAGTTACCAGGTAGGTTACATCTTGCATTAACCTCTGCTATAGGTTGGCTGGTCGGGAGTCACTCAAGGGGGGTTAAGGCTCATTCCACCTTACTGCTTTCACAGTGGCTGCTTCCAGGAATATCCCTGTTGTTGAGATATGCAGGGCTGCAACATGGAGTAAGGCACATAACTTCTTCTCCCATTACAGCATCAACATCATGAATTGTTGGGATGCTGCTTTTGGGTCCTCTGTTCTCCAAATTGGAGTGCACCTCCTCCAGGAGGACTGCTTGGAGTCTGCCAAAGTGTGGATAGTGAACTGAATACTCATTACTAGAAATATAGGTTACTCACTGGTAACCATAGTTCTCTTAGCGGTAGTCATTTCACATCCACACAGCCCACCCAACCTCCATTGACAAGTAGCACTCGGACCTCTGCTTCCAGCGGTGCAAAAGCTCTGGCGTCACTGGGTGGAACACAAGAATATATCACCTGGGCGGTGGGAGTAGCTTACATAGAAACATAGAATTTGATGGCAGATAAGGACCGCTTGGTCCACCTAGTCTGCCCGCTTCCTGTCTAAAGGATAAGCTGCAGATCCTTGTTAACCAACAGCCTACTTCCTCCTACCCCCACTAGAATTGCCTTATGTCTGTCCCATGCATTCTTGAATTCCCCACTGTTTTTGACTCCACAACCTCCTCAGGAAGGCTGTTCCATGCATCTACAACCCTTTCCGTAAAGAAATTCTTCCTCACATTAGCTCTGAGCCGTCTCCACCCTCTAGCTTCAAATTGTGCCCCCTTGTTCTTGCACACCTATTTTTCTGAAATATGCTACCCTCTTGGACTTTGTTGATTCCCTTGAGATACTTGAAAGTTTCTATCATGTCCTCCCTCTCCCACCTTTCCTCGAGGCTGTACATATTAAGCTCCTTTAGTCTTTGTTCATATGTCTTCTGGTGCAGACCCTGCTTAGTTTGAAAACTTCCAGTGACTTGGCTGTCTCTAGCAGAACTGCCAGAGTGTGGATTTGAACTGAATACACAAACAGAACTACAGTTACAGGTGAGTAACCTAATTTAGAAGCCCCAGGTTTTTAAATAGTAACTTTGCTCGTAGGTAAGAGTTTGGATCATTATTTCAAAAAAAAAAAAAACTGTGTATAGGTATCCTCTTTCAGCAGGACAGGGCAGGTGGGCAATTCACAGCAAAACTGAAATATTACTCTTATGTAATAGATTTAATGTTTGGCAGGTTTTTTTTTTTAAGTCAGTGGTCACCAAGAAAAGTGATTGTAGTAACTGATATTTTATTGTGCAAATGAACTGCATTTAGGACAAAGTCGACTTGATCTGGAAGTAGCTAAAAGGCTTCAGGAGGAAGAAGGGCGATACAGAAGGTCTGAGGAATCAAGGCGGGAAAAAGAAGAATTTCAGAAGTTGCAGGTAAACTTACAAGTCTGTGTGCGTGTATATGTTGTCAAGTATGTTCAGTCAGTACTTTGCTGACATACAATATATTATTACTAGAAATGCAGTGCATTTATATTGGCAGCAAAGTTGATGCAAAGTAGGGAAACTTTGCACTTTGTCAAGCTTTGCTCAGTTCCCCAACCTTACACCAACTTTGCCAGCGATATTTTTTTAGTTTTTTTTGTAAACCTTTACAAAGCAAGAAAATCACCCTCATCCTCTGGGCCACATAAACCCACCCCACTGTCACCACACCACACAGTTTAAAGCAGACTCCCAGCTATTCCCTCATTAGGCTGCCTCTCTCTGCACCTTAAACCAGTGAAGTCGCAGTGTTCAAAATGATCTCTTCCCTCTACCTGCAAAATCAAGTGCCTCCACAATGTCCCAGAAAAACCTCGAATGAAATGCCTCATCCTTCACCACCTTCTATTAAATATGACACCCCCCAAAAAAAAAAAAACTCCAGTGCCATGCATATAGGTAAAAAAGGAAAATGTCCCCTATTGGACCAAGTATCTTCATTCTTCTGTGTACAACTGATCCCTTCCTCCCACCTGTGGAATTGCATGTCCTCCAACCCTGTCCCCACAAACCATGAATTAAACTCCCCACCCTTCACCACCCCTCTAATGAATATACCTCCCACTGCCCATCAAGACACTGAATCCCAGTGCCAGCATAAAGAAAGTTAAATGAGTGAAAAAGAAAACATCCCCTATTGAACAAGCATCTTCACTCTTTTTGTGCTGTGAGCTGAGTGAATGGTGAGTGATGTATATCCTAGTAGTAATACCTGATTGGCTGGTTACCATTAAAAAAAATCCTGATGTCTTTCTAAACTCCCACTTTTCAGTTTGATATTATGTCCCATGGTGGCTCCTTAACTTTAAGAGCTTTGCAGAATTCACCTTCTCGAAGTCCCATGTATACTTATATGTTTCTGTCATAATCTGTCATTTCTGTCACTTATAGTACTCTGCCTATATGCAACACATAATGTATATACCCTGTTGTCTCTGTCTGCCTCCACCCATATGTAACTATGTATAATGTCTGCCTCTTGTTATGTTTTGTTTCTGACGTAGAGCCTTTGAAAATGAGTCTCTGAAGGTTGTAATCCGATTGTTTCAATAAATAAATAAATAATCCCCACTTCCTCCTGTTCACTACAGCATCTCCTCATAGGACCTTCCCTGCTGCCCCTGGATTATTTTTGTTGCCCTTCATTGTACTGTATGGCAGTTTATAGTCATGCCTGTTATATTTAGCGCTCCAAGCACACCCCCACGTGTTCACTTTCTGTTATTTTCAGTGGTGGAACACTAGTGCTGCTATGTATAGTAATCTACCTCATATTCACTGTCTTTTTAGTTTCACTCTAATGTGGAGCTAGTGAATATAGTAAAAATTAAAAGATAGTGAATATTTTTTGTTATACAGTATGATTTCTATTTTTATTTTATTTTTTATTTAAGTTTATAGAAAAGTTTTATAGACATAAAATACATAGACTGTCATCTATAGCTACATAAATATATATCTGCATTCGCTAATTATCTAGGAAACAACTGCAGTAGGATTTGTCATGAGACACTCCTGTGTTGCCACATGCGGAGTTCCTTCTAGCAGTTCATCATCTCCTGTATGGAAAAATAAAGAACTACTTAACTTTACTGTAGTTACATGAGGTGGATTATGTATCATTATAAAATAGGCAAGAAAAATTTGAACATCTGACACTGCCTGGCACCCATACATTTATCTTACCCTTATGCCCAGGTATGAAAAAGTTCCGGTTGGATTTGAAATTTAGACCGATCACACACAGAAATCATGACCTATTTCACTATCCCTGATCGCCATCACAAACATAACTTCCACCTTTAGTAAGTAAGTTTTTATTTCTAGAGCGCCCTATCCCTGAAGGTCAGGGTGCCATACAATGTACAAACAATGAACAGTAAGTTAAAATACATATTTAAGAGAGAAAGGACTAAAACTAAGTGAAATGCATCATTATTACAAAACCAAACAGCAGCAAGATAATCACATAAGACCAGTATCAATAACTAGGACCCAAAGACTTCCCTAAATATATGTGCTTTCAGTCCCCGCTCAAAGGCCTCCAGCGAGGGGGCCTCCTTCAGGGACCTCGGAAATTAATTCCACGGGGTTGGCGCAGCCACCGCAAATGCACGATCACCAGATATTTTTAGCAGGGCCCTGGGAATTGGTAGGAGACCTTCCTTGAGGAGCAGAGAGAGCACTGGGAGTAGTGGGGATTCAGATCAGGACCCAGACCATGTAGGGCTTTGTAGGTGTGAAGACCTACCTTAAAGGAGATTTTCTACCTCACCGGCAGCCACTGCAGGCCTGTCAGCAACCTGGCTGCTGCATTCAGCACTAGCTGCAGGTGATGCAGGACCCCTTCATTTACCCCGAGATAGAGAGTATTACATTAGTCAAGTCTGGATATCACAAAAGCATATACCAGTGAGGATAGGTCTTCCAGAGGGGTAACAGCTGTTATCCAGGCGATATTCCTCAAGTGGTAAAAACCACTCCGGACAACAGACAACACCTTGGTCTCAAGTATCAGTCTATTGTTGAGGATAACGCCCAGACTTTTTCATCTTTGCACAGGCCACCAACAGTGTGGACCCCAGCATCAAACAGGAGTTCACCCCAACAGTCTCCGCCTCCTGCTGACGACCAGCTTCAATCACTTGTACCTCTGTTTTGTCCAGGTTGAGCCACAGCCAGTTAGAGGGCATCCAGTGTTGGATCTCAGCCAGGCACGCATTAAGTTCCTCCATGGTGCTAACTGTCCTGGGTGCAAAAGACATACACAACTGGGTATCATCTTCATAGCAGTGAAAACCCATGCTGTAGTGTCTGACAATCTCACCAAGGGGCAGTATGTACACTGCAAATAATATAGAGGAGAGGATTGAATGCTGGGGAATTCCCATGAAACTCCCCATTCTAGGGACATGGATATGATGATCTATCCACACTTCTGTCAGTTGCCTTTCCCTTATAGACTTGCCAAAAACGCCTTCTGCTGGCTCCTTCCACCCACTGGTGGTATCTCCTGACTACCATGACACCAGATCTTCCTTTCATCTGGATTAGCAATTTCCTCCTTACCGCTGCTGTGTTAAGTAGGCCCTGGAGCTTAAATCTTCAGATTTACTTCCAAAACTTAAACTAAAATTCATGTGAGTTTCGTTTTCAGCTCGATCTTCGATCCGGAACATTAATGGAGGATAAGTCCTCACCGGACTTCACTGGTGCCTATGCAGGCAGAAGATGTCACGCATCACCCCCAACACTCGAGACATCTACCGCCTGGGCCATGATCATGACCATCAGGCCTGCAGCGCTTGTCGGTCGCTTCACCCGACGGTCTCTGGAGGACTGCGCTGCCTGCCTGAAGTTGGGCTGCCCAGAGAAACGTTATTTGCTGGTTAAATTTAAGGAAGCCCATTGGGTGGTCTCCGTAGCTGCAGGGTCCAAGCAGTTGGAGCAACTCAAGGCCTTCGAGGGAGGAGGTGGCCCAGGCCTCCGCTCAGTCCTCTTCTGCCTTGGCGTTCGTCCCGCTCCAGTTGGGCTTCACTTATTTGGCCTCCTTCAGGGAGCTGTGCCAGTCCCTCCCGACCAAGGTGCAGAGCCCTTCCGAATCGCACAGATCCCGTTCACACAAGGAGGAGTCTAAGAAGGATAAAGATAAGACTCATTGTCGACGATTCTGGGACAGGGAACGTTCCCTCTCTACGGAATCTGCGGTTTTGACTACAGCCAGTTCAGACCATTTCGGCTCGGCCTAAGCTGGGTTCTCCACCGATCGTGGTGGAGCCGCCATCCAAGCAGCCATCGACTGGGGCTCCATCAAAGGAGTCTCGGTCGGCTAAGGGGCATCCACATTGGCTGTCGGTCACTCTCACACTTGACTGCCCGCGGCAGGTCGAGAGGTATTCGGGTGGTCGCCCGCTTTATGCAGACTCCTCAGAGTCCGAGGATTTCTCTTTGCACTTCTGTCCACTGGATGTGGAGTCGATGGGGGATCTATCGATGGATGAAGGCCCCACTTCGCTCATGGGCATTCTCCACCTCATCTCAGAGTCCAAAGGGATGGAACTGGAGCATGTTCAAAAATTGGCTCGCTACCCCCTTTCAGAAATTCTGGATAAAGGGGACTCTACGACGGAGGCTTTCGCAGTGGCCGAGGCCATCGTCAGCCTTGCCCTGGAGCTCTGGCAGTGCCCCGCCTCTTGTCCTGTGCCCTCAGCCCGGGTGGCCCACAAGACGGGCCTGGAAGACTAGGTTTGCTGGGAAAGGCACCTAGCTTCAAATTAGCTCTTTTCTTCTAGGTTGCTTGAAAGGACAGAGCAAAGAACCTTACCAGAGCAAGGAAAAGGATTAAGGCTTCTTTGACTAGGCAGATTTACTGTGTGTTATTATTTCTTTGTACTCACAGGAATTGTTACTGTTTGTTGCTAACATTTTATTGTTTTATTTTTCTGATTCAGATTGTTGCTGGTATACCTTCTGCTGCATTATTACAGGGTGTGCCTACAGGTGTGTGCTTACAGATTACTGCTGTAATCTTCTGAGTCATATTGTGTTTTGCAAGGTATACCTTCTGTTGCTGCTTTATTTTTCTCTGTAGCAAAGTATTTCTTACAGGGTATATCTTCTGTGAGTTATTACAGGTGGTGCTTACAGGTTTTACAGTTTTATCTATCATTAGGATAAGCTTTTAGGGCTACTGCATTTCTTGCTGGCTGATTGTTTCTGCTCTTACCTCCTTGTTTCTTTCGTCCATGGTTCTTATTTGGCAGGGAAGGCTCAGCCACCCACCCTATCCCATCCCCAACCACCCCACACTACACTCCTTTATAGGGTAGCACAGTCGTGACATTTCCTGTTGCAAAGTAGGAAGGGTATCCACACAGTGACCTCATTTACAGGGGTACAAGTAATTTAACTTGTTATAACAAGTTATACAAAAACAAATAAAACACAAAATCAAACTTTTGCTTTCATTTTCCTCTTTATAATTACTATGACCAGGTTAAAACCCAGCAGCTTATCTGGAATGGATATTATTAACTGCAGGTACTGCTGGACACCTTTCAGAAGGGCAGTTTTACAGAATTTAGGGCACTGTCCTGCATGCTGGGCCATTGGAGATCTAAGGGCTCCGCTCCAGGCAGCATGGGCACATATTGCACACCTCAAATCGCATATTCAGGAGGAATTATATTATAAGAACCGCCCGCCATTTCCCCAACATCCAACAGAAGCACCTCGACCGCAGAGGGTAGTTGGTCCGGGAGGTTGGCATGTGGTTAGGAGGGGCAAATTAGGTGCCCCATCACTCGGCGCTCTCCAACATATCACCTCCACAAACCATATAAAAACTACAAACAGGTATCTGCCTCTATCTCTGAAATCAAACAAAGGGGCAGAGGACACTGCAGAGCAGGACACTGCAGTACAGGAGCTAGCACAACAAAACTCACCCAAAACAGGAACCAAAATAAAAAAAAGCAAAAAGGAAATCCAAAAAACTTCTGATCATAGGAGACTCCATGATTCGGGGAGTTGATACCTATTTCCAGCCAGGGGTAATGTTTAGATGTCTCCCAGGTACATCAGTATGGAGAGACACTGACCGCATTTCTAAAATTGTACAGGAAGCAGGAGAAAACATTGATGTCCTGGTACACATAGGTACTAACGATCTCGCCAGCTGGTCAGTTGTGGAGACCAAGGTACACCTGACTAGGCTGGGTGACAAACTATCATCCATTTCATCCAGCATCTCCTTCTCTGAGATCCTGCCAGTCGGGGGCAGATGGACGGAAGGTCAGAGAAGGGGAAATAGGGGAGCTAAACATGTGGCTCAAGGGCTAGTCCTAGGAAAAAGGACACAAATTTGTAGGGAACTGGCAACAGATTTGGGAGTGAAAATTCTTTAAATTTGATGGACTGCATCTGACTAAGGAGGGAGTCAATGCATTGGGCAGAAGTTTGATGTCTTTGCAGAATATTTAAACTAGCAAATGGGAAGAGGGGTGCAGCACCAGATACGTAGAATGGGAAGAACACCCCTCCTCCCTCAGTTAGTGGTCAAACAGGATTTTAGCATGTTTGTAGTTCATTTGCATCACCAGGTAAGGAAAAAGCTCTGGCTTCCCATACAATGCACAGGGGAAACTCCAGACCTCACCCAACAACTAACATACCGAAATCTGGCCAATGGAAAATCATGTACACAAATGCTCGCAGTCTGAGAAACAAGATCCCAGACCAGCAGGCAATAATGACAAAGGCTAAACTGGACATAAACAAATAGTGGTGCGCAGCAATACCTTCCCACCAACAGTTTAGTCTGTAGCAACAAGTGTAGAAAAGATGCAGTCCACAAAAAAATATTTCAAGCACAGTTGCCAGGACTGCTGTTTATTATATCAAAGTTCAGTTCAAAAGGTGGGTGCAGCAGGACCTTCTGCAAACAATGGAAAACCCCTAGCACCTACCTCGACTCTCACGATTCTTCAAAGGGGGTGTGACATACAGACACTAGATCCAATTTAAATCAGTGACTCATTAATAGTAATGAGGAAATCCAACCTGCAATTTAAAGTGCAAGTTCAAAAACATTCACCAAAACAGTCTGAAGTGCAGTAACAATTCCATACTAACCCTATAAAAACAAAGTATACACCACAGTAATATCATAAATAGGTCAATACTAAATATGCAGGAGCTAAATTATAACCTTTATATTATTCAAGCACTTAAAAAACACATTTATATGTTTTTAGATTTAAAGGATCATTCCCAAATCTGAGTTCATTCAAAATCCTATTAGGGAGAGAAGAAAAAAAGAAAAAACATGATTTATAGTGTGAACACAATATTATTATTATTATTAAATATGTACCAAGGCTGAATAGCACTGTTTTCAATAGAGGTTCTACACAAATAAATAAACATGATTTAGCTGCAAAACAAAACCTATTTGCGCTAAACATTGGATAATGTTACAACTCTGTTACTTCTGTTATAAGGGACCCTGGACAGAAAACGGCAAAGTTAACACAAGCAGTGTCATGAGAAAGTCATTTTATAAGAAACGGCTTAATATCCCATTTGGCATTCAGTCCATTAGGTTTGACACAGTTAATTTTAAAAATCCACATGCTCTCCTGTTTAAGCAAGAGATTCGACCTATCACTTCCCATGGGTAAGAGTGCGACATGCTCTAAGCCCATAAAGTTCAAATCGTTTGGTGATGAGTTGTGGAAAAGCATAAACTGTGTGCCCACTGGTGTATCCTGTCGATTGTTGTATATGTGTTCTTGAATCCTTTGTTTAAGTGGTCTGTCAGTCTTGCCAATGTAAAACATATTACAGGTACTCCAGAGGGCATACACCACATAAGGGGTATCACAAGTTATAAGTTCTCTAACCTCTATTTTTTTATTTAATTCCTTGGGGTGAGAGAAAAAATCATGAGTAGTAGTCCCATACTTGGAGATGTGACACCTCTTACATGTGAAGAAGCCTTTTGTTCTTTTTGGGAGCCAAGTTTCTCTTATGACAGTTTCAGTTTTTTTCTCTCTACCATGAACCACCTTGTCTTTAATACTTTGGGCTCTACAAAGTGTGATCCGTGGTTTAACACCCACTGCATTTTCCACTTGTTCATCTCCCAATAAGACTGGCCAGTTGCGGAAAATAATGTTACCTATGCATCCTGCCATATGATTGTATTCTGTAACAAAAGTACAGTAGGATTCTTTATTTCCATTACCACCATTTTGTTTCAGAGTGTGGGCGTCCTATCAATCTTTTTAACCTTCTCATATGTATTTTCCAACATCTGTTATGTCATATCCCCTATTTCGAAATCTTTCTATAAGCTCTCTCGATTGTATATCAAAATCAGTATCGGAGCTGCAGTTTCTTCAGATCCATAAAAGTTGGCAATAAGGGGTAGATTTCTTTAGGTTAGGGGGATGGGTACTCTCTGCATGTAAAAAAGTTCAGATCATTTCTATGCAAAAAGGCAATGAATGCATTAGCCTCACTCTCATCCCGGTTCCAGATCCAAATGATATTGTCAATAAAACGATAGCATATGACGATGATTTTGAAGAAAGGATTAGTCTCTTTGTTTAGTATGGTAGTCTCTTCCCAACTTCCCAGGAAGAGATTGGCATAGCTGGGTGCCACAGAGGCACCCATAGCTGTGC
This sequence comes from Neoceratodus forsteri, assembly GCA_016271365.2. NCBI lineage: Eukaryota > Metazoa > Chordata > Ceratodontiformes > Ceratodontidae > Neoceratodus > Neoceratodus forsteri. The sequence continues at coordinate 828,212,353 of CM057449.1, forward strand.
CACATTTTTGCTCAAAAAATGTTCCCTCCAACTCAAAATAGTTATGAGTAAGGATAAAGTTTAATGCTTCTAAAATAAAGCTACTTGGTATTTCACCTCCTTCCTGATAGAGATCTAAATATTTTTTAGTTACACTTAACCCATCTATATGGCGTATGCTGGTATGTAGAGCCTCCACATCTATTCCCAACCAGCTGTAACCTTGTTCCCACTTAAAACCATTCAATTTTCTCAGCAGGTCAGAAGTGTCTTAAATATGTGAAGTAAGGTTATTGACAAGTGGTTGCGAAAAGAAATCTATGAATTTGCCAAACTTTGTGTTAAATAATCCACCCCTGAGATAATAGGGCACCCTGGTGGACTTTCTTTGTTTTTGTGCGCTTTAGGTAATGCATAGAAATTAGGTACTCTAGGAAATTCTTTCCACAGAAAACCAAATTCAGCTTCAGTTATTTGGGAATCATCAACTACCCTTCTAAGAAGAAGACTTAGCCCTTTCCTGTATTCAGAAGTAGGGTTTGAGGGGAGTCTTTTGTAGTTTGTATCATCTTGTAATAACTTCCAAACCATTCCTTCATAAAACTCTTTACCCGTTATCACGATGTTACCACCTTTGTCAGCCGGCTTTATTACTATTGTAGTATCTTTGCTAAGTCTAAGAAGGGCTTCCCTTTCCTTTATACTGAGAGTATGTTGTTTCAAAGTCGTCCCATCATTCAAAAGATTCAAAACCTGCTGTACTACTATTTTTTCATAGACATTCAAAGTATTATATGTTTTCGGACAAAACTCTGACACTGGGCGAAATAAAATCTTTCTTTGATTTTTAAACTTGATTCCTGCATTAAACATTTTATTACCTCTTATACTTTCAGGGTTAATTACATCTGAAGGCATTCTTTGTTCCATAACAGGTTCCTCAAGTATATGTAAATCAGATTCGGACGTGGATATATTGTTCAATCCACACTGTCTGTAGGTTCCTTGCCACTTCAATTCTTGCGGAAGGTCTTCAAGCTAGCTCCTCCCACCCACCGGGTGGTACTGTAAACCCTCAGCTCCGCCCCATGGCGCTAGATCTTTCTTACCGCTTGGGCTGGGTTCCCTCCTTAATGCTCTGCATTTTAGGCCTGGATCCAAACTCTTCGGGTTTTCTGAAAATGATTTTAAAGTTTTCTAGACTACAGTCTTTATTTTCCCTTGCGGCTGCAATAGATAGATCCACTCCCAACTTCCGTGGTGCCCTTGCGGGCAGAAGATGTCCCGACCGATCCGCACTCCACATGCGTTTACTGCCTGGGTCTAGCCCATGATCCGCACTCCTGTGATCTGTGCAAGTCCTTCTTGGCTTCGGTCTTAGAGAACCACGCTGCCAGACTACAACTTGGGTGTCCCGAGAAACGGTACCCGCTGGTGAAGTCAAAGGAGACCCGTTGGGTGGTGTCTGCATCTGCGGGCTCCGCGGAGCAGCTGGAGCAGTTGATCGCCCTCGAGGAGGAGGCGGCCCAGACCACTTCATCTTCGTCCTCAGCTGCGGCGTTTATCCCGCTCTCCTTGGGCTCCTCCTACACTGCTTCCTTTAAGGAGCTTTGCCAGTTCCTCTCCACCAAGGGAGAAGGGCCATCGGGACATTCCAGTAGGTTGAAGAAGGAAGAACCAAAAGGTAAGTCCCACCATCGACGTTCGTGGGAGCAGGAGAGATCCCCTTCACCGGACCGTCGACTCTAGATTTTGGTCGAGGTTGCAGCTAAGGCTGCTGGCTTCACGGTGTCCCCGTCAGGTAAGCTAGGCCAAGACATCCGTCGATGCAGTCGAGATTTTTCTCGACCCTTTGGACAGTTTGTTGACTGGAGAAGCAGACAGCCCTTCTTCACCGGTTCCCCCGGTGGTAACCGAGGACTTGCCTGTGCCTCCTGTGCCGAAGTCCCCGGTAAAGGACCCTGAACCAGGGGATGAGCAGGTTTCCCCCAACCCCTCTTTGACCCACCTTCAGTGACCCCGAAGGTCTCGGTCTCGGTCCTCTTCAGGTCGGTAAGTCGCGCCGACATGTCGGTGGTCTTGGTCTTGGCACCATGGAAGCTGGCATCGCCGCTTGTTCTCTTCGGAGGATAGGCTCTGACATAAGTTACGCCGGCGCTACTGAGGACATGATGTGGCAGCAACTTTTGTTGATCGGTAACAAGCCGACTCCGTCGCCTTCTCCGGCAATTAAGTGGCTGTCACCGGAGTGACTGAAGCAACCCCTCGTGGTTATTGAGGAGCCGGCGCCAGTTGTTCAGCCGAAACCAGCTGCTCTGCCCATTGTGGTGGAACCACCGCCTCCTCAACCGAAGACTGGTGCACCAACCAAGGATTCCCGGTTGGGTCAGGGCTTGCCCCACAGATTGTCGGTCACCATCACTCCCGATCGTCCTCGGCAGGTGGAGGGTGGCTCAGGTGCTTGGCAGCTGTTTGCAAACTCCTCAGAGTCTGACAACAACTCCTCCCTGTATTCCAGACCCATTGACCTGGAATCTGCAGGGGGTCAGTCGGTGGACGAGAGCCCATACTCGTTCTTGGGTATACTTCGACTCATTTCAGAGTCCACTGGGATGCAGCTCGAACCTGTTCAGAAACGGGCCAGGTATCCCCTAACGGAGATACTGGACCAAGGAGATTCCCCTACAGAGGCCTTCCCTGTGGCCGAAGCCATTGTTGGCCCGGCCCTGGAGCATCTTGTCCCGTGCCTTCGGCCAGGATGGCTCGTAAGTACGCGGTCCCCACCAGTTCACGCTCCGGTTTCTCGGAGCACCCCTCTGCAGAGGGGCTGGTGTCCGACAGTGTTTTCCGGCATTCTGGGAACGCTAGGGATGTGGACAAACTGCCCAATAAAGAATCCTAAAAGCTGGATTACTCGGGGCATAAGTTTACGCTGATTCCTCCCTAGGCCTTCAACAGGCTAGCTCGGCTGTACTGATGGCACATTTCTCACATGCCCTTATGGGTTCCCTGGATGAGGTGATTCCTCATCTCCCGGCTGACCTTCAGGTGACGGTCAAGCAGGCGTGGGATCAGGGAAGGGTGGTGGCTAAACAGCTCCAACTTCTTTGGACATCGGTGACTCTTGTGCCTGGTCAGTAGTGGCCTCAGTAGCCATGCGCCGCAGAGCTTGGCTGTGGATCTCCACCTTCATGGTGGACACCCAGCACAAGCTGGCAGCACTTCCCTTCCTGGGCACCGACTTGTTCGGGCCAGGGGTGGAAGGCCATCTTCAGAGGATCGAGAAGTCCAATGCCACCTTGGACTCGGTCACGTCTGTCCAGAAGGACAAAGGCTGCCAGCAGCAGCATAAGCCTTTTTGCCCTTCCGCTCCTGTGGTACATCCGGCCCAGCAACAGGGCCAGCAGGTTCACACTTGGCCCCCTAAGGTCAAGTCTGCTGCTTCCTCCAGTAAGAAGCCTGGAGGGAAGGGTCCAGGAGGTCCCTCGGCCAGCCCTTCCTCCAAACCTGCCCGGTGATGGGTTGAGGGATGTCGCCCCCAGCCTCATCACTCCTCCCCGAGTTCCCTCCATTGTGGGATTGCTCCGCCACTTCCGTTCCGCCTGGTCCGCTATCTCCACGGACCACTGGGTGCTAGAAGTGGTCGGCAGGGGTCTGCCTCTGGAGTTCGAGCAGTTCCCTCTCTATCGAGCCGTCGCCCCATGGGGGGCGGCAACGAGATCCGCAGCCTCCATGTCGGCTTGTCGAGCCTAGATTGCACTGCTCCTCCAAAAGGAGATGATCAGCAAGGTGGCGGACCCTCCTCCAGACCCAGGGTTTGTGTCCAGGAACTTTCTGGTCCCAAAACGGATGGGGGGCTGGCTCCCCATTCTCGACCTGCACAACCTGATCAAGTTCCTAAGGCCACTCACCTTCAGGATGGTTACTCTGGCTCAGATCATTTCATCCTTGGAACTAGGCATGTAGTTCTGCTCTCTGGATCTCCAGGACGCGTTCTTTCATGTCCTAGTCCATCCGTGTCATCAGCGATTCCTCCGCTTCAGAGCAGAGGGATCTCTTTACGAGTTCCGGGCCATGCCCTTCGGCCTCTCTCCAGCTCCCAGGGTCTTCACCAAATGCATGGCAGTGGTGAAAGCATTCCTGCAGCGCCGAGGGGTCCGGGTGTGCCCTTACCTGGACGATTGGCTGATTGCAGCCCCCTCCAGGTTGGAGGTGGAACGGTCCAGGGATCTGGGCCTCCAGGTCTGCTCTCAGATTGGCCTCCTCATCAGCGAGGCCAAATCGGAACTTGTGCCATTGCAGGTGATTCAGTTCATCGGGGCGAGCTTGACTCTCTGCGGAGCCAGAGCTCGGCTCGGCAGACAGGGCGAGGGTCCTTTCCTACTTTGCCTAATCCTTTCTGGTTGGGCAATTCGCCCTGCCAGGACTTCCCTGCGTCTTGGGGCCTCATGGCGGCCTGCACCAGCGTGGTCGTTGGGCCCGCTGGCATATGCGCCCCTGCAATGGGGGCTGGCCAGCCAGTGGTCACAGCGCTCCAGTCCTCTTGACCAGCCGGTGACAGTGACCAAGGAGATGTGGGACGGCGTGCAGTGGTGGCTCGTCCCAGCTCATCTGCAGGAGGGTATCCCGTTTGTCCGCCCCGAGCCAACGGTCACACTAACAACCGAGGCCTCTCTGATGGGTTGGGGTGCCCATCTTGGGAATCTCTGGGCCCAAGGCCTCTGGACCCCTCAGGAGTCTCGATGCCACATCAACCTGCTGGAGCTTCGAGCGGTTCGACTAGCCCTCACCGCCTTCACTCCATTTATATGGGGTCAGGTGGTTCAGGTCCAGATGGACAACACCATGACCATGTACTACCTCAACCGTCAGGGCGGGACGCACTCCTTGCCTCTGTGCAAGGAGGCTCTCTGCATCTGGTCTCTTTGTGATCAACCTGGGGCGGATCTCCTAGCCATCCATGTAGCAGGAGCCTTCAGCAGACTGGCGATGCCCTCAGCCAGATAGGCACTGCATCTCACAGTGGTCACTCCTGCCAGAGGTAGTGCAAGAACTGTTCTCTCATTGGGGCACCCCTCAGGTGGACGTATTCGCCTCCAGGGAGAATGCGAAGCTGAGGCTGTTTCACACCTGCCCCCCTCAGCAGGGCTCACTGCAGGGGGATGCTTTCTCGAGGCCGTGGACTCCAGGCCTCTTCTATACCTTCCCTCCATTTCCCTTGATCCACAAGGTGCTTCTCAAGGCGAAGAGGGACAAGGCGCAGGTAATTCTGGTACCCCCAGACTGGCCTCGCCAGTTCTGTACCCAGATCTCCTCAGCCTCAACTCCAGGCTCCCGAGGCAGCTTCAGTCCACCCGGACCTGATCTCAGTAGACAAGGGAAGGTTCTCCATCTGGACCTTCAATCCCTGCACCTGACGGCCTGGTTCCTGAGCGGCTAGAGTTCTAGGCCTTTGGTCTTTCTGACGAGGTCCTCAACGTTGTTGAGGTGTCCCGTAAGGAGTCGACCAAAAAACACTACGCCTTCAAATGAAAGAGATTCTCCATTTGGTGTCAGGACAAGGGGTTGGACCCTTCTTCCTGCCCCTTGGCTAGTATTTTGGACTATCTGTGGTCCTTTTCTCAGCTAGGGCTTCGGTCGATGACCCTCAAGGTGCACCTGGCAGCCATCTCTGCTTACTGGACGCGGGCCGGCAAGCAGTTGGTGGCGCTGGAGAAGGTGGTCGGGTGCTTTTTCAAAGGCCTTGATCACATATCCCTCTGGTGCGAGGAGCCTCCCTCCATAGGATCTACTGCTGGTATTGACTAAGCTCATGGGCAAGCCATTCGAACCGATGCACAGGTGCGATGTCTCCCACCTGTCATAGAAGACCACCTTCTTGGTGGCTATAACGTCAGCCAGAAGAATGGGAGAGCTCCAGGTGCTTTCCATCAAGTCTCCTTATCTGGTCTTCCACAGGGACATGGTTGTCTTCACCCCGAAATTCCTTCCGAAGGTGGTGGCGAGTTTCACCTTAACCAGGTGTTGACTCTGCGGCGTCTACCCCAATCCACCTCGGAGGCCGAATATAAGCTCCATACTTTGGACTCTAGAAGAGCGCTCGCCTATTATAAGGAGTGAACAGCTGAAGTTCGGGGAGAGGTTCGCCAGCTGTTTGTCACCTACACTGAAGCCGCACCTGGCAGTCCTGCAGCCAAGCAGACGATAAGCAGGTGGGTCACCTCCTGCATAGATCTCTGTTATAGGTTGGCAGGCATGGAGCCTCCCAAAGGGATAAGACCTCATTCTATCCACCATACCGCTGCTTCGTTGGCTACTTCTAGGGACGTCCCTATCCAAGAAATCTGCAGGGCTGCTACCTGGAAGTCAGCACACACCTTTATTTCCCATTACCACATTGACCTAGAGTCACGCCGGGATGCTGGTTTTGGGACCTCGGTTCTCCAGTCATTATTCCCCAAGTAAGTATATGGGGTGCATGCCATGCCTCCCTCCTCCCGGAGAACTACTAGGAGTCTGCCAGACAGTCTGGATTGAACAACATATCCACGTCCCTAGAAATACAGGTTACTCACCTGTAACAGGAGTTCTAGGAGTGGTATATGTTGTTCATCTACACAACCCACCAGACCTCCCCGGCTTCGACACGCAACCTGGCTTCCAGCGGGCTAGATCTGGCATCATGGGTTGCAGCCGAGGGTTTTACCACCCGGGTGGGTGGGAGGAGCCAGCTTGAAAACTTTCTGGCAAGAATCAAAGTGGCAAGGAACCTGCCAAACAGTGTGGATGCACAACATATACCACTCCTAGAACTCCTGTTACAGGTGAGTAACCTGTATTTGTGTTCCTTTTCCTTTCCCTCAGAGTCCGTTCTGTTCCTGAGTTTTTGCTTGTACCTTCCCGCCTGTTTTCCTCATTTGGTTTTCCTTTTTCCTTGCCTGTTTGAGCTGAACTCTTCTGAAAATCCTGATTTCTTCCAGGTGTTTGTTTTCTATTGGGGACTCTTACTCCTGTTGTAGTGGTATTCGTGTCAATTTTATCTGAAAATCTGACTTTTGACCGAGATCTTCCCCTACTTTGAGATCTCCGTCTTCCCCAGCTTAATATATCCCCTCGTTCATAATCACTGGCATCTCTTTTCAATTTTGTAATTTTTCTTTGAATTACTTCAGCCTCATGAACTCTTATTTTATTCTGAAGTTGGACATTAAAATCTTGGAATTCAGTACTTGTTTTAAATTTCTGAATATTTGTTCTCAACAAATCTAGTTCTTCTTGCAGTTCATTATATTTAATAAAAATCGTCCTCTATGAGTAGTTCCAAGAAAATCATAGAACATTCGGCTGCCGCTTTCAACCACTCATTCTTAAAGGAAAACAGTCAATAACAGTGGGGGTAATCACCACGGCTGCAAAAATGCCCGATTAATACAACCTTTATGGTTTAAAAAAATGCAGCTAACGTTTCTTGAGTTATTTAGCATTTTAATGTTGCTCCTGGATGCGACATGTCAAAACTGCCACCGCACCGGAAGACGGAGTGTGTCCCTGGCATCCTGTCCTGTGCCGGAAGGCTTGTAAAAATGATGAGCGTGGCATATCTACACAGGAGGAAAAGAAACATTGAGGCACGCGAGGTATGTTACCTGAACCGCTGCAACCAATTCCCAGTGAAAACAGAGCAGTCTAATGTATTTAAAATCATTATGAAAGTTGCAGCTCTGAGTTAGGTCATGCGCAGTAACACCTAGCGCTCCGAGTTCAGACATGCGCAGTAGCACTAGGTGCTACTGCGCATGACCGAACTTGGAGCTGCAACTTTCATAATGATTTTAAATACATTAGACTGCTCCATTTTCACCGGTAATTGGTTGTAGAGATTCAGGTAACATACCTCTACATGCCTCAGTGTTTCTTTTCCTCTTGTGTAGATACGCCTCACTCGTCATTTTTACAAGCCTTCTGGCACAGGACAGGATGCCGGGGCACACTCTGTCTTCCGGTGCGGTGGCAGTTTTGACATGGTGCATCCAGGAGCAACATTAAAACGCTAAGTAACTCGAGAAAGGTTAGCTGCATTTTTTTAAAACCATAAAGGTTGTTTTAATCGCCCATTTTTGCAGCCCTGGTGATTGCCCCCACTGTTTTTGACTGTTTTCCTTTAAACCTGAAATTATCCAAACTGCAAGAGATAGTACAGTGGGGATTCTTAAACCTCTGGGGGCCTGACCTCGACTTAGATATTCTTCTAGGGTACTTACATTGCAGGTATTCTCATTATCTTTCTTAATAGGGTCTCAAGCCTGATAAATGCATCTCTAATATTATCGTTACGTTTCTTGGTTATCTTTACCTTTGTCTTCCATTTGGTTAAATCATTCCATTAAATACTTTCTCATCTCCTCGACTGTTGTATGTTCCACTCGTTCTCAGCTGTGGCTTGTGTCTTCACTCGAGTTTGTCGCTGCATTTACTGAGCTCATTATAGATTTTACGAGTGAAAATCTTCTTTTTTTCAAGAGAACACTTGCCAAATCCTTTGCAGAAGTATAATCCTTTAAGGCAAATGCTGATTCCAAAAACGTCACTCCCTTGCAACATCCATGTCCAGCGGTAAGTCTGTAGCTCAACAAAACAAATCCTGAAAAATAACGAAAAAATCAAATGGATGGAAATCAGCCGTGCAGCGCCACACAGACAGGGCGGCTAACCCCAAACAGTAATTAGACTTTGTCGCAGTGAGCCTCCCCGGATCCATGGAAAAGATTTTGAGCCTCCCCCAAAAACTGAAATAATCTTGGGCCTCCCCAAAGAAAAATAACATACTGTACTTTGCGCAGTACACCATATATAAATTGAAACCCCTTTGAGTACTTGGCTCACATTCAGTTATTTGTCTTATACTAACATGGAAACTTTGTAAAAGAGCTCCTGTGCTCAAAGGTGTTATCGGAATAACAAATAAATAAAATCAACAAATATTATTATTCAGCTTATTGTAACCCCCCTCCCCCCACAGGCCAACCTACGTACTCTGCTATTTTCATTCTTGAACCAGTTACCCCTTGTTGCAGTATCTTCATGGGTCAGACTACTTTCTCTGTTTCCTCTCTATATGAAATAACCTTCCTACATACTTTGTTTCTCCCCCTCCTTCCCTGCTCCTAAGCAACTGCTCTGGGATTACTTTGCTCTCTCCTGCTATTGCTCTTACCACTTCAATGCTCAACGCTTGTATTTGGGCTGTTCTGCCACCAGTCTACAAATTGATCAATTACCATCACTCATTATTAGTCTATTGTTCATATTTGTTTGCACTACTGTTCACTGTGTATTTCTTGATTGTTTTGTAGTTATCTTTTGAAATGTATTCACTCCCTACCCTTCCTTGGGTACACTTGAAATGAGCCTTGGCTCATTCACCTTCCCTTGTCACCTATTAGTAAATAAATATATAAAATTTATCTACTATTATCCTCTTTCAGTTGCTTCATCTCTTCACACAAAATACATAAAACTCACAATTTAAATACAGTACTTTTTCAGACTTGGTTGAGCCTCCCCTGGAACAGGTTGGGGCCTCCCCAGGGAGGCTGGCCTCACCATTTGAGAACCCCTGATCCAAACAAATAGTGGTGTGCAGCAATACCTTCCCACCAAAAGTTTAGTCTGTAGCAACAAATGTAGAAAAGACGCAGTCCGCAAAAAATTATTTCAAGCACAGTTGCCAGGACTAGATCTAGTGTTTGTATGTCACACCCCCTTTGAAGACTCAGGAGAGTCGAGGCACTAGGGGTTTTCCATTGTTTTCAGAAGGTCCTGCTGTACCCACCTTTTGAACTGAACTTTGATATAATAAACAGCAGTCCTGGCAACTGTGCTTGAAATAGGTTTTTGTGGACTGCGTCTTTTCTACATTTGTTGCTACAGACTAAACTGTTGGTGGGAAGGTATTGCTGCGCACCACTATTTGTTTGGATCAATTACTGTTTGGGGTTAGCCGCCCTGTCTCTGTGACGCTGCATGGCTAATTTCCATCTGTTTGATTTTCACGGTATTTTTCAGGATTTGTTTTGCTAACCTGGACATAGTAGCCGTTAGTGAGACATGGTTTACTAGTAACCACACTTGGGAGACTTCACTTGGCTATATACTGTTCAGAAGAGACGAAGGTGCAAAAAGGGGAGGTGGAGTGACCCTTTATGTCAATGAAAATATCAAAGCTGCAGAAATTCAGAATACACATAAGGAGCCAGAAGAACTGTGGTTCACTCTGGAAACAGGAAATGGGACAGCCATACGAACTGGGGTTGTCTACAGGCCTCCAGACCAGCGGGAGGACATAGACTCATTACTGTTAGAAGATATACAAAACATGACAGCTAAAGGGGAGGTTCTGATCATGGGAGACTTCAACATGCCAGATACAGATTGGTCAATACCAGCAGGAACATCTGCCAGAACTAGACACGTAGTAGATTCCCTGCAGGGGGAGGGCCTCAAACAACTGGTACAACAACCCACAAGAGACAGGGCTATCCTAGATCTAGTACTGACTAACAGGAAAAGGATCACAGATCTCTAGGTAGAAGGTCACCTGGGGGCCAGTGACCATCACATGGTATGGTTCAATTTGGCCACTAGAACTAAATCATCCCATTCCAAGGCAAAAATATGGGACTTCAGAGGAGCTGACTTTGATAAGATGGCCAACAGAGTTAAGATAGCCTTGGCAAGAAGAAATACAGGTGAGGGGGTACAGGCAAAGTGAGCAAGCATTAAGGATGCAATACTTGCAGCAACATCCCATAGTGTGAGAGGGAGAAAAGGAAGTGCAAGAGAAGAAGGAAACCAGTTTGGTTCTCAAAAACAGTAGCTGAAAAGGTCAGAGGCAAAAGGCGGGCCTTCAGGAAATATAAGAAAATGCAGTGGGATGAAGATAGGGAGGCATACCAAACTTCTCTAAGGGAAGCAGGGAAGGCAGTAAGGCAGGCAAAGGTTCAAACCGAGGAAACACTGGCACAAACAGTAAAAGAAGGTGACAAGACTTTCTATAGATACATTAGTGAAAAGAGAAAGTTCAGAGGGGGGTATTGCTAAGATCAGAGGGGATAAAGAGGGCGTGTGAGGAGGAGGACCACGTAAAAGCATCTATCCTAAATAGATATTTCTGCTCAGTATTTACTGAAGAGAAGGTAGGGCAGGGCCCACAGCTCAGCACCATGGACACGGGGGGAGGGAGGTGTACACTAGTCCCTTCACAAAAGAAAGGGTCCTACAAGAGCTCGATAAGCTCAGGGTGGACTAGGCAATGGGACCTGATGGCATACATCCCAGGGTACTAAAGGAGCTAAGGGTGGAACTAGCAGAGCCATTATCAGAACTATTTAGTGAGTCTCTGAGCACAGGAGAGGTCCCAGAATACTGGAGAAGGACTCGTGTGATCCTGCTCCACAAGAGTGGTAGCAGGGAGGAGGCAGGGAACTATAGACCAGTCAGTCTTCTCTCAGTAGTGTGCAAGATTATGGAGGCACTCCTTAAGGGAAGGATAGTGCAACACCTGGAATCCATAGGAGCACAGGATCCAAGACAGCATGGGTTTACAAAAGGAAGGTCCTGGCAAACTAATCTCATAGATTTCTTTGATTGGTTGACCAGAGTGGTGGACCAAGGGGGAGTAGTTGATGTTGCCTACCTTGACTTCAGCAAAGCTTTCGATACTGTTCCGCATAGAAGATTGATTAATAAGCTGGGTAGGCTCGGGGAAGGTCAGAAGTTGGTCAACTGGGTGGCAAACTGGTTGACAGGTAGAAAACAGAGAGTGATGGTAAACGGTATACAGTCAGAAGAGATGCAAGTCACAAGTGGGTAGCTCAGAGATCAGTTCTTGGGGCCAGTCCGCTTCAGTATCTTCATCAGTGACATTGCAGATGGACTGGAGGGTAAGGTTTGTCTGTTTGCAGATGACACCAAGATCTGCAACAGAGTAGATGATTCAGATGGGGTGGGCAGAATGAGAAGAGATCCGGATAAACTGGCAAAATGGTCGGAAGAGTGGTAACTGGGGTTTAATGCAAAGAAGTGCAAGATCATGCACATAGGGAAGATAAACCCTGAAGCCACCTAAAGGTTGGGAGAGGAGTTGCTGGCAGTCACAAGGGAAGAAAGAGACTTGGGCATCATCGTCATAGATGACCTGAAATCATCCAAGCAGACCACTAAAGCAGTAGGTAAGGCTAGGGGGATGTTGGGGTGTATTAGTAGGGGTATCACAAGTCATAAGATGGGGGTAATAATCCCTCTTTACAAGACACTGCTTAGGCCCCATCTGGAGAACTGCATGCAGTACTGGAGGCCACACCTGCACAAGGACATTAACCAAATTGAGGCAGTCCAGAGAAGGGCAACCAAAATGGCGCAGGGACTGCATCAGAAAACATATGAGGACAGATTAACAGAGCTCAATGTATATACCCTAGAGCAAAGGAGGGAGAGAAGTGATATGATCGAAACATTCAAACACCTTAAGGGCGTTAACAAGGTGAAAGAGTCTAACATGCTTCAGTATAAGAAAAATAGCAGGACAAGAGGACACAGCATGAGATTAGAGGGAGGCCGATTAAGGGGTAATGTGAGGAAGTTCTTTTTCACAGAAAGGGTGGTGGATGCATGGAATGGCCTACCTCTGGAAGTGGTGGATATGAATACAGTGCTCGGCTTCAGACAGGCATGGGATAGGCATAAGGGAGCAATACAGATGAGTATGAATAGATAGGTTGTTGACAGAGCAAAGGCTGATGGCACATTCATAAAGTAGAAAAAGAAATGGGCAGACTGGATGGGCCTTGCAGTCCTTACCTGCTGTCAGCTTCTATGTTTCTAAATATGCTGTGCCTACTGGTGCCTTTTCAGGGTTCATGGAGCATCCCTCGGCCGAATGGTTGGTGGCTGACTCTGTGTTCAGGCGCTTGGGCAATACGGGGGATGTTGCTAGACCACTGGATATGGAGTCCAAGAAACTGGACCACTCGGCCAAAAAGGTCTATGCTGCCTTCTCATTCAGCCTCTGCCATGCAAGCTTGGCCGTCGTGATGGCACACTGCTCCCATGCCCTTCTGGGCAACCTGGATTAGGTGATTCCTCATCTTTCTGTGGACCTCCCTCGTGCTGTGGCCAAACTGCAACTTCAGATGGCCCTGGACATTGGAGATTCCTGTGCCTGCTCAGTGGCGGCCACAGTTGCCATGCGCTGTAGGGTGTGGTTGCGGATCTCGACCTTCACAGCAATCACCCAGCACAAGCTGGCAGATGTACTTTTCTTAGGCACCAACCTGTTTGGGCTTGGTGCGGAGGGTCACCTCCAGCGCATTGAAAAATCCAGTGCCACCCTGGACTCTGTGACATCCGCCCAGAAGGACCCCAAGGGCTCCAAGCTGCAGAAGTGCAAGTCCTTTCAGCCCTCTACCCGTGCTGCAAATCCAGCCCAGCATCAGTCTGGTCAGCAGGCTCAGTCCCGGCAACCTTGGGCCAAGTCCGTTGCCTCGGTGGTCCGAAAGCCAGAAGGGAAGGGACCCGGTGGTCCCTCTGCCAGGTCCTCCTCTAAGCCTGCTTAGTGATGGGATGAGAGGTGCCTTCCTCATGCCTGTCACAACTCCCCTTAGTTCTCCTGTGGGGGGGTCTGCTCTGCCACTTTCTTTCTGCATGGTCCACTGTTTCCATGGTCAGGTGGGTTTTGGAAGTGGTCGGTCAGGGTCTGCCTCTAGAATTCAAGCAGTACCTCCAAGCTGAGCCCACACAGCACGGGAGGACCTGGTATCCACAGACACTCAGTCAGCTCTTCAAGATGACATAGCCCAGGTCCTCCGCAAGGAGGTCATGGCTAGAGTTGCGGATCTTCCGGAACACCCAGGGTTTGTCTCCAGGTACTTCCTGGTGCCAAAGCAGACGGGGCACTGGTGCCCCATTCTAGATCTGCATGACCTGAACCAATTCCTCAGGTTCTGCACTTTCAGAATGGTTACTCTGTCCCAGATCATTCCATCTCTGGAGCAAAACATGTTGTTTTGTTCTCTGGATCTTCAGGACACGTTCTTTCCCATCCTGATCCATCCATCCCACCGAAGGTTCCTCTGCTTCCGAGCTGAGGGAACCCTTTATGAGTTCAAGTCATGCCTTTTGACCTCTCCTCAACCCCCAAGGTCTTCACCAAATGCATAGCAGTGGTGGCAGCTTACCTGAGGCACCAAAGGGTCTGGATGTATGCCTGCCTGGATGACTGGCTGATTGCAGATCCCTCCAAACAGGAGGTGGAGTGGTCCTGGTTCTCCTGGTCAACAAGGCCAAGTCGGAACTCGTGCCCTTGCAGGTGATCAGCTTCATCGGGGCAGAGCTCGGCTTCCGGCAGACAGGATAGAGGTTCTCTCCTCCTTTGCCCAGTCATTTCTGGTTGGGCACTTGCACCCTGCCAAGGACTTCCAACGCCTTTTGGGTTACACGGTGGCCTGTACCAGTGTGTTCCGATTTGCCCATTGGCATATGCATTCCCTGCAGTGGGAGATGGCCAGCCAGTGGTCTCAGCGCAAAGATCACTTCGACCAGCTGGTCACTGTAACCCACAGGATGTGGGACGCCATTCAGAGATGGCTTGTCCCAGACCATCTGCAGGAAAGGATCCCGTTTATCCACCCTGTGCCAACGGCCATCCTGACGACCGACGCCACTCTCATGGCTAGGGTGCCCATCTGGGGAACACAGAGTCCACGGGCTCTGGACCCTTCAGGAGTCCCAAACCCACATCAGCCTGCTGGTGCTCTGAGCAGTCTGGCTGGTGCTGACTGCCTTCGCTACATTTGTTCAGGGTCAAGTCGTCCCAGTCCAGATGGACAACACCACGACCATGTACTACATCAACAAACAAGGCAGAATGCACTCCCTGCCCATGTGCAAGGAAGCCCTCCACATTTGGCCTGTCATGCGCCAGCCTGGAGGCGGATCTCCTAGCCATCCATGTGGCAGGAGCCTCCAGTCAGCTGCCGGACATCCTCAGCCAGGTGGGCGAGGTGTCTCATGAGTGGTCTATTCATCCGGAGGTAGTTCACGTCTGCTCTCCTAGTGGGGCTCCCCTCAGGTGGACCTGTTTGCCTCCAAGGAAAACACAAAGCTGAGGCTGTTTTGTACCCAACCCCTCAGCAGGGAACGCTGCAAGGGGATGCCTTCTTGAGGCCTTGGACCCCAGGTCTCTTCTGTGCGTTCCCTTCACTTCCCTTGATCCGCTAAGTGTTACTCAAGGTCAGGAGGGATAAGGCACAGGTGATCCTGGTGGCTCTGGACTGGTCCCGCCAGTTTTGGTACACCAGTCTCCTTATCCTCAGCAACAGGCTCTAGAGGTGTCTTCCCATACACCCGGACCTGCACTCAGTCAATCAGGGGAAGGTTCTCCACCCAGACGTTCAATCCCTGCACCTGATAACCTGGTTCCTGAGCGGCCAAAGTTCCAGGCTTTGGGTCTCTCCAAAGATGTTCTCACTGTAGTGGAGGCATCTAAAAAGGAACTGACCAGAAAATGCTATGCCTTCAAATGGAACAGATTCTCCATTTGGCATCAGGGCAAGGGGTGGACCCTTTGGCCTGTCCAGTGGCTAGCATTTTAGACTACCCGTTGTCCCTCTCCAAAGAGGGCCTTCGGTCGATGACCCTTAAGGTGCACCTGGAACCCATCTCTGCTTACCAGGTGTGGCCGGTCAGCAGTCGGTGGTGCAGGAGAAGGAAGTCTGGTGCTTTTTCAAAGGCTTAAACCACATTTTCCCTCCAGTGCGTGAACCACCACCACCACCGTGGGACTTGTTGCTGGTTTTGGCAAAGCTCATGGGCAAGCCATTCGAACCTATGCACAGGTGTGAGATGTCTCACCTGTCATTGAAGACTGCCTTCTTGGTGTCTATCACGTCAGCCAGAAGGATTCGGGAGCTCCAGACACTTTCAGTGGAGTCTACTTGGTCTTCCACAGGCTCAATGCTGTTCTGCACCCCAATCCAAAGTTCCTCCCGAAGGTTGTGTCAGGTGATGACTCTTACAGTGTTCTTCCCAGATCACACCTTGAGGCTAAACACAGGCTCCATACTATGGCGGACTCCAGGAGCGTCATTATTACAAGGGAGCGACGACTGCAGTTTGGGGAGAAGTTCGCCATTTGTTGGTCACCTACGCTAAAGCCGCACCTGGCAGACCTGCAGCCAAGCAGATGATTGGCAGGTGGATCACTTCCTGCATTGATCTGTGCTATAGGTTGGCGGGTAGGGAGTCTACCGTAGGGCTAAGGGCTCATTCCTCCCATCATACCGCTGCATCTGTGGCTGCTTCTAGGAACATCCCTATCCAGGAAATCTGCAGGGCTGCTACCTGGAAGTCAGCACACACCTTCATTTCCCATTACCACATTGACCTCGAGTCTCTCTGGAATGCTAGTTTGGGGCCTCGGGTCTCCGATCTCTGTTCCCTAAATAGGGGGTGTGCACCTTGCCTCCCTCCTCCCAGAGAACTGCTAGGAGTCTGCTGGATAGTGTGGATAGAACAACATCGCTACATCCCTAGAAACACAGGTTACACACCTGTACCAGTAGTTGTAGGAGTGGTATATGTTGTTCATCCACATGGACCCATCCAACCTCCCCTGGCTTCGGCGCACAACCTCTGCTTCCAGTGGGCAAGATCTGGTGTTATGGGGCAAAGCCGAGGGATATACTACCTGGGTGGGTGGGAGGAGCCATCTTGAAGATTTTCCAGCACTTCTTAAATGGGAAAGGACTCTGCTGGATAGTGTGGATGAACATTATATGCCACTCCCAAGAACTACTGTTACAGGTGAGTAACCTGTTTTTTTTTTTTATTTATCACACAGACTTTTAGAATGCCACAACACTGTAAGTTGCAGTGAGTGCCTGAGGAGATTTTGGTGTGACCAAGCCAGGAGTGAGCAGGAGCTGTGATTTGTTTTGTTTTATTTTGGGGTTGGTTGGTTTGTTTGTTTTTTGTTAAGACTGCTTGTGTGTGTGTGTGTGTGTGTGTGTGTGTGTGTGTGTGTGTGTGTGTGTTGTGACTCAGTGTGACTAGCAGGAGAGATCAGAGAAAGAGTAGAAATCGCAGTGCACCAGGTCCAGTCATGGCAGCTGAGCGGGTGGAGGATTCAGACTCAGAGTGCCTACAGTCAGGTACTCCCCTCATAGTGAGGGACAGAGTGAACATCTCTGGGTTGTTACCAGTGTGATGCACACTACAGGGCAGTATATGTGAGGGGAAAGGGAGGCTGTCTAGCAGCCAGTCATGACATAACTGTCAGTGTTGCTGAAAATAAGTAAATTTGTGTGGCTTGCAGTTGGAGATCATTTCACTGCTGAGAAGTCACTCTTGGGTGGCTAATAAGGAGAGCACATTTTTTTGTTTGTTTGTGAAGAGCATTTGTCAAGTTGGTTAATTCTATGTGAGGGATGCTGTTCAGCAGCAATCAGCCCAGAATTGTGGATGGAGGCAGAGTCTTGATAAGAGACATGTGAGAGAGCACAGACCTCTGGTGCAGTTAACATACAGCTCCCATGGACAGGAAAAGTGTGTGAAGGAGGGTGGATAATCTGTCTTGCATGGATGTCCTTAATCAGTGTTCATAGAGGTAAATTAGGCAGGGGAAATCAAGTATGTAAAGCAGAATGCACTAATTTGTAGTATTTTTCTGTCTCCTTAGTTTAACTTCAGTCTTATTTATTTTTTGACCAATGCATTTAATTTGTCTCTGGTGCAGAGAACTTTTTGGCTACATGCACTGTGGTGCAGTTTCTGAAAAAAGTTGATTCTTGGGGCATGGATGTGGTTCACTGTCCACACTCTGTCAGTTCTACTGGAATAGTCTGATTTGCTGGACATCTTTAAGCTAAGCTCCTCCCAGCACTCAGGTAGTGTATCCCCTGACTCTGCCCTGTAACGTCACTTCTGTCCACTGGATGAACAGGTCATCTTCGAGACTCTTACTTAGGATTTAGTGTGCCATAGGCAAACTTTGTTTTTTCATAGTTTTTGAGTTATTTGGATTTCTTTCCTCAGTTCTTTCAACTCTCCTCTTAGACTTTTGGTGGAGCAACAGAAGCTGGGGTTCATGTTCTGCATTCAGTGCTGGTAGATGTTGGTCACTGACCTGCATGGCACATGCATGTATTAGCCGGGGCGGGTAGCACTGGGTGCTGCCTTTGTCTCGGCATGCTTCCCGAGTCCCTTGAGGGTCGGCCTTCAGAACAAGATCTGAAGGATTGTACTAAGGGCCACAAGAAGCCCTCAGCTGCAGTTGGGGCTCAGCAACTTGCAGTCTTTGAGGCGGAAGCATCGCCTGCCAAGCTCGGCCTTGGCACTGTTCCTGGTTGGGGCCAGTATTGGAAGGTCATTTACCTAAGGCTTCCGGGACATGTGTTTGGCCCTCCAGACCCTGTGAAAGAACCTTGCCCACCATGGCTTCAAGCACGCACGGGGCCGGCTGAGAAACAAGGAGAGGTCGAGGTCTTACCAGTCCCTCGACTCGCTGGACCGCTCGACAGTGATCGAGTGCACTTTGGACAAGGGGCAGGTCAAGGGCTTTTCAGCTCCTCCGTTGAGCCAGTCAGCTTTGACTCAGATCAAGCAGGCAGCAGAGATTTTCCTCAAGCCTGTCAACCAGTTTGTCGGATGAGGTTGAGGAATCAGTCTCACAGACAGAGGACGTGATTCAGTCGGTGTCCCTATCTGGTCCTCAGTGAAAGCAGCCTCCATCAACAGTCGAGTCTCCAAAGTCTGTGCTGATTAACATGGTCAGGCTCATGGTATCAATCCGTCAATCAGTCTTTATTTAACCAGGCGAAACACCATTGAGAAAAAAATCATTTACAAAGTGGACCTGGGTGGACAGTACAATAAAAACATAACTCAATAAAAAAGAATACTATAGGAAAAAATAACACATACAGAGAATGTACAGGAACAGTTTTTACATGGTTACTATAAAATGCAGTTCTTTACAAAAGTGTACAAATAAATACAGATCATAGAGTAACGGAGAAAGGGGACAGGAAACCAACAGGCAGAGGAAGGTATACCACAAGAGCCAGAAGGCTCCCTACTATTGATCTTCCAGTTGGTGGTTGAGGTCTAGGTCGAGGCCTTCCTACTCTGTGCCGCTCGACTAGGAAGTGTTGCCATCACTGCTTCTGTAGCCCCTCATCCTCTGGTAAGGAGAGGCACCATCACAAGCTGTGCCAGTGCTACGAGGAGCTCCCCTGGCAACAATGGGCCTCCGCAGGGCAGCGTAGCGCTCTACCTACTGGAGCTCCAGTCTCCTGACAGCCGCCAGTGGTGCCCTCACCACTCCATGTTAAGCAGGTGCTCCCTGCAGCAGGTTCTCCACCCCTTCAAGTTGAGCCACCACCACCACAGCTGAAGGTGGTCGGTTTGACCAAGGAGGATGTTTGGCCACTGGCTTTCCAGGCCACTTGTCTGTATAGATCTCTCTGGGGTAGGATACTTGGGTGGTCCGTGGCAAGAAATGGTTGAGGACCATTTTCGAGGAGCCTTCAGACAACTTGGACCACGAGTCCCTGGCCTCCTGTGGGACTCTCCTCCCTGACCGGGCATCAATCAAGGAGCTGTCCACCGAGCATGGCCCAGTGTCCTCGATGTGCTTCTCCACTTAATATCGGAGTCCATGTCAGTCCCACCAGAGCCAGTCCAAAAAAAGGGCTAAGTACTCTTTTATAGACATGCTGGATAGGGATGAATCCCTTGGGGTGGCCTTTCCCATGGCTGAAGCCATTTTGAGACCGGCCTGGAGCATTCACAACATACAGCATCCTGCCCCACACCCTCTACTTGTGTGGTCAAACAAGTATGTGACTCCTACTGGGTTTCATTCTGGGTTCTCTGACCATTCCTCCGTTGAGGGATTGGTCACTGATGCAGTGTTCTGCAAGAGCAGGTGCCACAAGATTGTGGACAAGCCTCTAGGCAAGGAGTCCTGTAAGAATGACCATACCGCTAAAAAGGTGCATGCTGCGGTGTCCTTGGGTCTCCATCAGGCTAGTTATGCCATGATGATGGCCAATTTTAGTCACTTTCTCATGGGAGTTTTTGATTCCATCCTCCCTCACCTCCCGGGATCAGCAATCAGCGGCAACGGTCTTCAAGGACAAGGTCAGTCACTGGCTAAACACCAGCTTCAGATGGCCTTGGACATGGGCGATTCATGTGCCCAATCAATGGCAGTTTCCATGAATCACAGAGCTTGTCTGCATCTGTCCATCTTCAAGGCAGACACCCAGCACAAGCTGCTAATGATCTTACTTCGAGAAACAGCCTTTGCAGCAGGTTACACCATTAGGACTGAAGCCGGCAGGTGCCAGGACCCCATGGAAATTTTCTAGCTAGCAGTATTCAGCGGGGACCCACCCTAGCGTCCGGTCCCCCGACGTCAGGCATAGTACATAGGGCGGTCCCCAGAATCCCAGTTCTTCCCTCCGCCGACTCGCCAGCATTGGCCTCTCGGTCTCTGCCTAGCGCGCGCCGACTACAGAACTTACTGTGTTTTTCAAACTGCTGTCCTCTCCAACTCCTTCGTTTGAGGGTCACCTTTCCAAGTGTGCCTGCGGAAAACAGATCCCTTTCAAGGATCCTCACTCCTCCGTGCGGTGCCTAGGCCCAGACCACGATATCAAGGTCTGCACCTTTTGCCAAGGGTTCAATAGCCGCACCCGGATCCGCCATCAGAAGGCACTCCAGGCGTATCTCCAGGTGTATCTTCTGGAAGAAAAATTGAAAAGGATGGACCAAGAACCTTCCTCCAAGGGAGAATCTTCCTCGAAGACCCATAAATACCGGGACAAGCACCAGGAGAAAGGTCCAGATCCCCGAACCGGGCCTCCGACTCCCACAGCTCAGGCTCCACTAGATTGGACCGCTCTCCCTCCAGGGCTCGGTCTCAGCCCCCACCCCTGGTTAAGGTCCGGGCTTCAGGCGGCTCTTCTGCGCTCCAGCCTATCAAGACTTCAAGGCCCTCGGCTTCGTCCACTCCCTCCAAGGCCTCTTCCAAGTTTTCAGAGCGCCATAAATCTTCCTCTTCTACCCGACGTCGGGACACCGACTCCAGATCGGTCTCCCAACCTCCCAGAGGACCTGACCCAACTCCTAGGAAGACCAAGGACCTGACATCCCTGAAGCGGGCGTCGGACCCGACGTTGGCTAAGCACTCCAAGTCGGCCAGGCGCTCGCCAGTTCCGAGGACACCTGCCAGACACCAGTTGCTGGCTGGGCGTTCACCGGATCCAAAGGCGTCGGCCAAGAGACCGATGTCGGCATCGCACTCTCCAAAGCGGAAGATGGTCCCCGGCCCCATCACCGGCGGATGCAGGTCACAGGGACTCTGTGGAGGAGGACGCTACACTGCCCGAAGACCAGGCTGGTGACACCGAGGATGCTGGGCACCCGCGGACCCGATGCCCGACCCCAGCGACAGACCACCGGCGCCAGGCCCGTCATCGGGCATGAACGTAGAAGAAGTAAAGAAACTCTTTACCTTCTGGTGGGACACTATCCGAAAGGATGTGGTCCCTGATAAACCTACTCCTCCTCCTACTCCTTCTTCACCTTCTTCGCCCCCTCCTCCACCAAAGGGGCCAGCAGAACAACCACCAACCCCTAAGAAGCAGACTGCACCTCCTAGGGGCAGATCAAAAGACAGGAGAAGGCCTCCCTCAAGATCTCCATCAGGGTCTCTCAACCCCAAGCGACCCAGATGGCGTCGGTACACTCCGTCGGGGGAGGACTCCAGATCGGACACCTCGGACTACTCCAGATCTCCTTCTCCGCTCAGCATCTCCTCTCCTGACCCACATGACCTCCCCAGGTCTCCTCCGGATGATCCCTCTTTCGCTGAGATCATGAGGCACATCCAGGACAACATGGGGTGGGGTGCTGAAGACCTTGACCCCGAACGACAACGCCTTGCCCGCTATCTTCGCCAGAAAGACCCGAAGCCTGTGGTAGTACCACTCTTGGTAGACACTTTTACGAACATCACCAAGGCTGTTTGGAAGCGTCCGAACTGCACTCCCGCAGTGCCGAAGAAGGCTGACCGCCTGTACAAGGCCCCGAGAGAGGACCAGTACTTGCTCCAACAACCTCTAGCAGGCTCCCTGGTCATCACGGCCTCGCATGACTGGTCTCAAAGACCACAATATATGAGCACACAGCCACTGGACCAGGAATCCAAGCAACTGGATGCCCTGGGGAGACACACGTATGCGGCTGCTGCATGCACCATCAGGTCTCTGAACTACCTCACCCACATGGTACAGTTTCAGAACGCCCTGCGGGAACAGGGCCAGGACCTGGTCGACAGGCTTCCGGATGGCGATCAAAAGGCGGAGCTCCTCAATCTTCTTTGCACAGGGTCAGATGTGGGTACCCAAGTGCTACGAGCGCTGCGACTCTGGACTCATCTGCCAGAGTGGCAGCTTCAGACATCTGTCTCCGGAGACACTCTTGGCTCCGTGTCAGCTTCACTCGGGTACAGAAGAACATGCTTGATGTCCCGTAATCGTGGTACTTCTTGGTGAACCTCGGAGAAGGTCATCACCAAACCCAGGACTCTGGGAAGGCAGTCCAGTCTGGCAGGCCATGTACAGATTCCAGTCTGGGTTCCTTTCGCAGGAACCAGAGCCGTTTCACAGCTAGCATCAAGGCAGCAGCCACGTTCCGGCCAGCAGCAAGGGCACTTTCAGCGTAAAGCCCAGGCGGGGATTGTCCGCGGGCAGAAGCCAGCGTTACGAAATCGGCCCAGCCCGCGGGACAGTGCTGCCACAGCATGACTCCTTCCAGCCTCGCCTCTTCTCTGGATCAGCAGGCGCAAAGGTCAGGGGTCGCATCGCTCGGCACTTTTCAGGGTGGCAGTCGATTACTGCCGACCGGTGGGTTCTTCAGTTGGTCAAGAAAGGCCATTTCATAGAGTTTCCCGACCACCCACCGGCCAGACCTCCCCTGCTCTCCCGTTACTCGGGTCAGCATGCCCTGCTCATACAGCAGGAGGTGCTTGTGCTTCTGGAAGAAGAAGCTATAGAGCATGTACCACGGAACTGGAGAGGTGTAGGATATTATTCTCACTTCTTTCTGGTTCCAAAGAAAACAGGGGACCTCTGTCCGATATTGGACCTCAGCGACCTCAACGAATCGGTCCTGTACAAACACTTCCACATGGTGACCCTCCCAGGTCTGATTCCTATGCTCAAGCAGGATGCCTTTCTAGCATCCCTGGACATGCAGGACGCTTACCTGCACATACCCATTGCTCAAGCACACAGGAAGTTCCTCGCTTGAATTTCAAGTCGCCATTCTTCGGAGCCCTTCACGTGGACTGTCATCCACACCTCGGTGTTCAAGTGCATGGTGGTCATAGAGGCATCTCTGAGGAGACCAGGCCACTACGCGTTCCCCTACCTGGACGACTGGCTTCTCATGGCACCCTCCCAGGAAGCCCCGATGTCCACCATTCACCATACTCAGTCTCTGTTCGAGACGTTGGGCATCATCATCAGTCATGAGAAGTCATGCCTGGTTCAAACAACATGAAGTCTTGCTATATTATGACAATTGCAGTATGACCGCAGGTTAGAACTGCTCCGGAGGTGAAATAGTTAACTTTCCATGCAGGCATGGAACTTAGAGCGCGAGCTCGGTTGAAAACTCTGTCTGTTGTGCTTCAAACGCAAACTGTCAGATTTTTTATCTGCCTCACTGAACAGTCGCTCCGGGATTTCTCCTTCTGCTCGGTTCATTTTGTCGGTTTAAAAGTATTATTTTCGGTTTTAGCGAAATTAAACATAACCGGTCGGTTCAAGCTCTGTCTGTGGTAATGTAAGTAATAGATAGGTTTTACTTTTATTTTTCTGTGTGGAACTTGTAATTCTTTATCGGTTCAGTTTGAACCGATCAGGTTATGTTAAAATCTACTAGTCCTTTTTAGAGTGCGGTTCCCGGTTCTTATCGGTTCTAAAAAAGCAGTTTCATTACGTTTTTTCCACGACCGTGTGCGGTTGGGAACGATAAAGGTGTCTTCTTGGTAGATTGCCATAAATGGCAAGTTGGTTAGGCTGGCATTATGTCTGAGAAACCCAAAAGAAAAACCGGACCCACTGGGTTTCAACACTGTAGTGTTTGTGGGGAAGCTTTTGCTAAAGCTGACCCACACACCACATGTGTCTATTGTCTGGGGTTTGACCACCTCAATTCAGACTGCCAGATTTGTCACAATTTCCCTGCTGCCACCATAGATAAGAGAGTTGGTAGGCTCAGGGAAAGGGAGGCCAAAAAGTCCGCTGATCCGGATGGCCAGCCCGGTTCGGTGCCAGCCGAACCGGAGGGAGTGCCCTCTGACCAGGGCGATACTTCCTTGGGCAAACGAAGAGCCGGTTCTGAGGAGCCGGTTCCAGCAAAAAGGACTAGAAAGTCAGCTTGTGCCCATTGATCCGGACATCTCTCCAGATAGACCCCTAGGGGTTTCTCCTCCAAGGCTTTCTGAGTCCCATTCTCATTTCATGTTTTATAAAAAAGTTGCTGAAACTCTCCAGCTCCCTGTTGAGGAAGCTGTTGATGACCAAGAGGAGCCAGACTATGTAGAAATGATGGATATTCCAGAGTCTAGGAGACTGTCTATTCCTTTGCATAAATCTTTTTGAAACAGACAGTAAAGTTTTAAAACTCCTCACTATACCTCCTGTGGATAAAAGGATGGACAAGAGGTATACCTTATCAGGCTCCAACACTGATTTCCTCACTCAACAATGCAGCCATGTGGGGTAGTGCAGGCTGCAGCCTGTGACAAAACTAATATTCCCTAGCTTCACCCCGAGAAGGACTCCAGGAAGATTGATGCTATGGCAAAGAAACAGTACACGCAGCATCTTTGGGACTCAGACAAGCAAATTATATGGCTTATGCTGCTAGGTACCAGAAATCCAGATGGGATACTGTGCTGGCCCTAGGAAACAAGTCCCTGACCAGCTTGCCAGGAGCTGGAACAGGTGGCTATGGATGGTATTGAGGCATCCAAGGTGCAATTTCATGCTGCAGTGGACTCTAATGATGTTTCTTCAAGAGTCATGGCTACATCTGTGGCACTCGGGATGGCTTGGCTCAGATGTACTACCCTGTCTCAGGATACCCAGTCTAAGGCCATGGATTTTCCTGTTGTGGGAAATTCTCTATCTGGGGAGCAAACAGAGAATTACATGAAGACAATGGATGAATATAGGACCACCTATAGGGTGCACAGGCCAAGGAAAGGCAGGCCACTCCTCAAAGCAGCTTCCTAGAGGCAGGGGCAGGCCTTTTCATAGGCCTTTTACCAAGCCCAAGCTTCCTCCTGCGCCTATGCTCAGAGGGGGTTCTTTAGAGGGAGAGGCAGACGGGGTACAAGCAGGTCTGCTTCCGCTCCTCAGCCCAAAGCCCCTGCCAAGCAGGCACCCTGATGAGATTGCCAGAGCCGATTCTCCTCTACCTGTAGGGGGCAGGCTGGCTTACTTTGTCCAGGACTGGAAGTCTTTAACATCAGACAAGTGGGTCCTGGAAGCAGTAAGCCAGGGACTGGTTCTCAGCTTCCAAAAATTTCCAAAGCTGAGAACCAGATCTTTTCCACCTGCAACTCCATCAGAGGCACTCGCCCTAGAGGCAGAGGTCTCTACCCTCCTGGCTCTCAGAGCTGTGGAAAGGGTTCCTCCCTACACCAGGACAAAGGTTTGTACTCCAGGTACTTCCTTACCCCAAAAAAGACAGGAGAATGGCGGCCCATCCTGGATCTCAGATATTTAAACAAGCACCTTTTAAAGCCAAAGTTCAAAATGGTGACTCTGGGAATTATCCTACCCTCTCTAAGGCCAGGGGACTGGTTAGCTTCCCTGGACCTCAAGGATGCCTACTTCCATATTCCCATCAGAAGCTCCCATCGAAAGTACCTCAGGTTCGAGCTGCCATCAGGCCACTACCAGTTCAGAGCAATGCCCTTCAGCCTCAATTCTGCCCCAAGGGTATTCACCAAATGCCTGGCTGTAGCAGTTGCCTACCTAAGAAGGCAAAAGATTGCCATCTTTCCTTACCTGGACGATTGGCTCTTAGTAGGCCAGTCCCCAGACCAGGTCAATTTACACCTTCAGATAACGCAGCAACTGCTTACCTCTCTAGGTTTCCTTCTGAATCTCAAGTCACTTCTAGAGCCGGTCCAGCTTCTTACCTTCATAGGCGCAGAACTGAACACACAGGAAGCCAGGGCCTTCCTCCCCCTGGACAGGGCAAAGACCCTAGTCTCCTGGCCTCTTCATTTACCCTGCAGGTCTCCCGGCCAGGAAGGCATTTTCTGCAGCTCCTAGGACACATGGCTGCTTCCACAGCAGTTGTGCAAGGAACAAGATTTCAGATGAGGGACATCCAGTTCCATTTGAGAGCTTTTGGTCTCAAAGAAAGGATCCTCTTACCAAGCTGATCCCAGTAACTCGAACCTGATCCAAGCCCTACAGTGGTGGCAGGATCAGAGCAACCTGAGACAAGGGTTCCTTTTGTCACTCAGTCTCATTCTCTAATCCTTACTGCAGATCGTCCCTCTTGGGCTGGGGGCGCACATGGGCGACCTCACCACCCAGGGTCTGTGGTCTCCACAGGAATCTCTGCTCCACATCAACCTGTTGGAGCTCAGAGCAGTTTTCTAGCACTTCAAGCTTTTTCCAAATCTGTTCAGAACAAAGTATTCAGGTCAGAACAGACAACACCACTACAATGTGGTACATCAACAAGCAAGGGGCACTCGGTCTCTGGCCTTGTGCACCGAGCGATGAAGTTGTGGTCTCTGGCTTACTCCTGAACACCTCCCTTACGGCAGTTCACCTCCCAGGCAAGGACAATGTCCTGGCAGATGCTCTCAGCAGGATTTCCCAGGGCCACCACGAATGGTCACTGGATCCCCTGGTCTTGGGAGTAGTATTTGCCAGATGGGGCACCCGCAGATAGATCTTTTGCAGCCCCAGACAATCACCAACTTCCTCTTTTTGCTGCAGGCCCCAGTGTTGGGCTCACTCCCACTGGATGCCTTAGCCCTCAGTTGGGAGGAAGTTTCTCATGCCTTCCTCCCTTTCCTCTCCTGTTCAAAGTGCTAGTCAAAATCAGATCCCAATCATGCAAAGTCATTCTGATAGCTCCGGATTGTACCAGACAGCCCTGGTATCCACTCCTGCTGTCCTTAGCAGTCCATCCTCCCCTGTCCCTTCCCAGGAATCACAATCTGTTAACCATACCTCTCAAGTGTCCCTGATTTTGCCTCAGACTTTTCCTTAGTCCCTCCTAAAATGTGTGTTTCCTTGACTGAACAGTGGGGGTTGTGAGCACAAAATAATGACAGACATTAAAGTTAGAGACCTCTTCTTATTCAGAAAATGCATTTTACACTAAGCCCCTTATTCTGTCAGCTTCCTGAATGGATGGCACAGATTTTGAAGATGTGTCCCTGATTATGGTCCTTTGTCCCTGAAATTTTTAAGCTTTGTCCCTGATTTATGAGGCAGGAGGTTGAGAGGTATGCTGTTAACCTGTGCCCAGGGAAGGGTCTGGTACCCGAATCTCAAATCTCTCAATCTCAAGGCTTGGTTCTTGAAGAGTTAGAGTTTGCTGATTTACACCTTTCCCAAGGTGTAATGGATATATTGAAGGCCGCAAGGAAGCCTTCCACCAGGGCTACTTACAATTCCAAATGGAAAAGGTTTTCCATATGGTGCTGGAAAAGCATATTTCCCAGTCTCTGCTGATCTACCCACAGTCCTGGATTATATGGTCCACCTGAATTCTTTGGGGCTGAGGCAGAGCTACCCTGAAGGTGCACTTGGCAGCTGTGTCTGCTTTATTTCAGCAGGTAAATCTCTTCCTTTCAGCTCATCCTGTATTTTCCAAGTTTTTAAGGGTTGTTTCACAGCAACCCTCCATTCAGGATCCTGCCCTGCCTGGGATCTTAATGTTTGCATTGCTCAGCTTATGCAACCCCTTTGAGCCCTTGTCTTCAGCTGAGCTCAAGTACTTGACTTGGAAAGCGGTGTTTTGGTATGCCATCACCTCTGCCAGACTAAGTGAATTACAAGTGTAGTCAGTGGAGCAGGAGTTTATCTCTTTTACAGAGATAAGGTGGTCCTTCGGACTAACAGAGTTCCTGCTTAAGGTGGTTTCAGATTTCCACCTTAATCAATCTATTTCACTTCAGTGCACTTCACTGACCACTCCTCCTCTGGGAGAGGATGCTGCACAGCCTAGATGTGAAGAGGCCCTTAGTTACTACATAGAGCGTGCCAAGGGTCATGGGTTTGACTCCTTCAACTGTTCCTCACCTGTGGCGAAGTTGGTAAGGAAGCCAGCCACTAAAGATCCATTGCCAGGTGGATTGTCTCTTGTATCCAATTCTGCTATGAGAGTTGGGTAAAGTGCCCCCTCAGGCCTGAGGGCTCACTCTACCAGAGGTACAGCTGCTTCTCTGGCTGCTGCCAGAGACATTCCTATTCTAGAAATATGTCAAGCAGCTACCTGGAAAACAGTTCACACTTTACCAAGCATTACTCCTGGACATCCAGGCTAGGAGTGATGCTCGGTTTAACACAGCCGTGCTTCAGAGCCTATTTCCTAGGTAGGTTCTGTCCCTCCTCCATGGGGGTACTGCTGTGTAGTCTGCAATTGTCATAATATAGCAAGACTTCATGTTGTTTGAAGAAAAAATTACTCACCTTAGTAATGTTGTTTCTTCTAATGGAGTCTTGCTATATTATGACCTCCCTCTCGGAACCTCTGTTTTGGGATGTGGGTGGGCAGTACAGGGTTGGAATTTTTTTTTTGATGCCCACCTTGTTGTTTTTCACCTACCTTTTTGGGTGAATTGGCGTGTTTTTGCATTTTGGGTCTCCTGACTTGAGTCTTTGTTTTAGGCCAAAATGAGTGTTTATGTTAGTAGTCAGTTGGCTAGTGTGGGTTTACAGCTTCCACATAGAACCTTAGTGAGTTTTAGTCAGAAAGATCTGACAGTTTGCGCTGAAGCACAACAGACAGAGTTTTCTACACCGAGTCATATTTAAGTTCCATGCCTGCATGGAAAGTTAACTATTTCACCTCCGGAGCAGTTCTAACCTGCGGTCATACTGCAATTGTCATAATACAGCAAGACTCCATTAGAAGAAACAACATTACTAAGGTGAGTAATTTTTTCTTCCGTCTCGGACTCTGCAGTTCATAGATGTAGTTCTGGACACTGTCCAGGGGAAAGCCTTTCTCCCCCCGGACAGAGCGGAACACATCAGATCCCTCATCAGGGACTTTTTGGTGAAGACAACCGTTCCTGCCAGACTGGTCCTTTGCCTGCTTGGACACATGGCTGCGGCCATTGCAACAGTCCCGCTAGCCTGTCTCCACATGCAGGTAACCCAGTGGATGTTAAGGGCCCAATGGGATCAAAAGCAAGACCATCTGCAGCACCCAATCCGGATCACGAAGGCCGTAATCCGGGATTGGCAATGGTGGCTAGATTCGAGGAATCTGTTGGTGGGAATCCCCTTCACTGCGCCATCTCCGATTGTGTCACTCTCCACAGACGCCTCAGGACTCGGATGGGGAGCACACCTCGACGGTGTTCGGTCTCAGGGCCTGTGGACGGCCCAAGAATCTCATCTCCACATAAACATCTTGGAGATGAGAGCAGTTCTTCACGTCCTGCAGGCCTTCCAGTCGGAGATCCCACCAGGTACTCTTCTGTTACAGACAGTTTCGCGGTGATGTATTACCTCAACAAACAAGGAGGCACCCACTCCTACCCGCTTTGCAGGGAGGCCATGAGGGTGTGGGATTGGGTTTTGCAACACTGCGTTAACCTCATTGCTGTTCGTGTCCCAGGGGTGGACTATGTCATTGCAGATGGCCTGAGCCGCTCTCAGGCCAAAGTCTACAAATAGGAACTACTCCAGGAGGTAGTAGTGGATCTGTTTCTCAGATGGGGCACACCAGAATTAGACCTTTTCACATCCCCATCCAATGTAAAACTGCCCAATTTTTGCTCGCTAGATCCAGGGCCTGGTGTTTTCTGGCGAGACGCATTGTCCCTCTTCTGGGCAGGCAGATTCTTGTATGCCTTCCCCCCTTTTCCGTTGATCAAGAGGGTTCTTCTGAAACTTCGCAGAGAGCAAGCAACGCTAATACTTATCGCGCAGTTTTGGCCTAGGCAGATCTGGTTCCCTCTTTTGCATCAGCTGTCCCGGGAACCTCCAGTGCCGCTGCCAATCAGCTCCCACTTGCTGTCTGAGGAGGCAGGTTCCTTGGTATCCGGACCTACGTTCCCTGAACCTACACGCTTGGCTGCTAGAGACATAGCCATGATGTGACACGGGGTCTCGCAAGAGGTAGCAGACATTCTGACTGCCTCTAGAAACCGGCTACCCATCGACCCATGCCATGAAGTGGCGCCGGTTTTGTATATGGGTTCAAGCACGTGGTTTTGCCTTTGGATTGTCCAGAGAAGTTGGTCTCGGACTACTTGCTGTCCTTTTCCAGATAGGCTTGGCTTACGCCTCGATTAAGGTACACCTCTGTGCCATCTCATCCTATCCGTTTCTATAGGCCAATGCACTATAACTCAGTTGGACACGACCACGAGCCTTCCTGAGGTGTCCTCCACCTTGGGCCCCCAATTAAGGATCCGATTCCACCTTGGGATCTACCCTTTGTCCTGGAGCAGCTTATGCTGCCACCCTTTGAACCAGCTGCGGATTATGAGCTACGCCTTCTTACTTGGAAGACGTTGTTTTTAGGTGCCGTCACCTCGGCCAGAAGAATTTCTGAACTCCATGCACTTATGTGCAAAGAACCTTATTGGTGTTCCACCAAGACAGGGTATCCCTACCGACTAATCCTAATTTCTGCCTAAGGTGGTCTCAGCTCTCACCCTTAACCAGGATCTCGATCTACCAGTGTACTTCCCTAAGTGCTCTAATCGAGGAGAAGCCCTCCTGCACATTTTAGATGTGCATAGGTGTCTCAGATACCACCTGACCAGAATCAAACTCCACTGAAAATTGGACCAGCTTTTTGTCTCCTTTGCCCAAAGGATGATGGGAGCTCCTGTTTTGAAACAGTCGCTATCCAGGTGGCTCATTCAGTGTATCACGTTCTGTTAGCAGAAGCACAACAAACACTTACCAAGGGCAGGTTAAGGGTCATTCCACCAGAGGGGTTGCTACTTCCTTTGCAGCATTAAAGAAAGTGTGCACCTCAGCTATTTGTGCTGCAGCTACTTGGAGCTCCGTACACACTTTCATCAGGCATTATAGCCTGGCCATTGCATCGAGGAAGAGCAGGTTTTGGTCTAGCAGTCCTTCAGGGACTTCTGTCCTAGGCTTTATTTTGTTCAAGGATTTCTACCTTCCCTCCTCCCAGTGGTGTGGGATTTCCAGGATTGCTTGGGAATCGGTCCTAATGGTGTAACCTGCTGCAAGAGCTGTTTCTTGAAGTAAGATAGTACAGTTACGTAGAACTTACTGTAACAGGAGATCTTCGAGAACAGCTCTTGCAGCTACATTCCCTCCCACCATCCCCACTGGAGGTAGATTCTAGTTCCAACATCCTTCTCCTAGGATCAGGTGTTTCAGCATCTCTCTGACTGTCTTTTGATGGTGGATCCTCAGTCTCCTCTTCTGATGTCACCCAGCGGCCAGGAGTCTCCTGCGGGAGAACTGGGGATTCTGGGGGACCGCCCCTTATGTACTATGCCTGACGTCGAGGGCGGGACCGACGTCGGGGGTGGTGCCCACTGAATATTGCTAAAGGAAATTTCTGGGGTCCTGCTTGCTGGCTTCAGTCCTAATGGTGTAACCTGCTGCAAGAGCTGCTCTCGAAGAGCTACTGTTATGGTAAGTTCTTGCATAACTGTAGTTTCCTTCTTGTAGTACTGACTTATTTGGCCCTGGGTTGGAAGGACATCCCGCCCGTGTTAGAAGTCCAGTGCCCTGGATTCTTGGTATAATCCCAGAAGTTCAGGAAAAAGAGGCTTAAGAAACAGGCTTTCAGTTCTTTCATCCATAGCCTCCTTGGCATTAGCCCCAGCAGGGGGAAGCACCAGAGCTGGCACCCCAAATCTAGGTTCGGGGGGCCAGGATTTTTAATGGGGGGACAGGAGTGGTGCCCCTCCAGCTGCAGCTGCCAGTGCCCCCACAAAAGCTGCTCAGTGACGGGTTGAGGAGAGTCATTACTTCACCGTCCTATCCCAGTCTGTGCTTCTCATAGGACATTGGCTACATCACGTCACTTATTGTCACGTTGGTCCACTATCACAATGAACAAGTGGGTGTTGGACATAGTGGGCAAAGAGTTGCCTCTGGACTTCAAGGCTCTTCTGCCTTACCTCTTCCATGTGCCACTGGAGTGCAGAGTATCTCAAGACATGCTGTCCGCCCTTTAGGAGGACATTGCTCAGCTCCTTACAGAAGGGATATTAGTTCATATCCTGGATGCCCTTGCCAGTCAGGATATTGTATCCAGGTACTCTAGTCCCAAAACATATGTGTGTGTGTGGGGATACTTGTGCCCTGTCCTGGATCTTGTAGATCTGAATTAGTTCATGCTGAAATGCAAGTTCTTTATGGTCACTATGAATCAGATCATTCCGTCACTGGAGTAAAACATGCAGTTTTGCTCCCTAGACTTCAGGATGTGTTTTCCACATCCCAGTGTGTCTCACCTCTGGTTCTGAGTGGAAGGGGTCCTGTTCAGTTCAAAGTCATGCCTTCTATCGGCCTCGAAACCCAGGGTCTTCACTAAGTGCATGGCAGTGGTGGTGACATACCTGTGGCACTTAGGTGTCAAGGTGTACCCCTACCTTGGACGACTGGCTGCCAGCCGGTTCATCCAAAGAGGCCGTAGAGAGGTCCAGAGATCTGGCTCTCAGACCTCCTGAAACTTGGGTCTTTGGTCAACCTGGAAGTCCAAACTGGTACCCACACAAGTGATCAAGTTAATCGGGCAGAACTGGACTTCCTATGAGGCAAAGCCCACCTCCCTGCAGACCGTGCATTGGGTCTTCCTTTGCCTGATCTTTTCAGGTTGGGCTCTTGCACCTTGTCTGGGATTTCCTGAGGCTTTTGGTACAAGGCATCTTGCACCAGCATAGTCCATTGGGCATACTGGTGGATGCGCTACCTCCAGTAAGAGTTGGGCTGTCTGTGGTCCCAGTGCCTAGGCCACTTGGACCAGCCAGTCCAGTGACCCAGTTGATGTTGGATGCCGTCCGCTGGTGGCTGATCCCAGGAAACCTGGAAGATGGAGTCCCATTTGTCCCCCAGAACCAACCATCATGCGCATGATGGACGCTCTCGGTGGGATGGTGAGTGCACCTGGGAGACCACAGAGCCACGGGTTCTGGTCACTCCCAGGAGTCCCTTCACCACATAAACCTGCTGGAAATCTGTGCTGTGTGACTTCTACGGACAGAATTTGCTCCTCCAGTCAGGAGTCAAGGTCCAGACAGACAACACCACAACCAGTTCTGCCTGAACAGGCAGGGCAGAATTCAGTCCCTTCCTTGTGTCTTGAGGGCCTTCTGCACCAGGATCATCATGTTAGCCTAGGTGCAGATCCCTGGTGATTCATGTCACAGGAGAGAACAGTCAGCTGGCAAATTCTGTGAGCCTGGTAGGAGATATCCACATGTGGCCCCTGAATCAGCATGTGATGAACCACTTGATCTTACTTGAGGGCACTTGAAATAGGCAATAGTTATGACTGAGCTGCCAGGCACTAGGACCACATGGAAAACTTTAGCTAGCAGTGTCTGGCAGGGACCACCCACTTCGGCGTCACATGGCCGACATCGGCCCGACGCTGTATAGTGGGCAGTCCCACGCCCGCCCTCCAGTTCATTCCCATCATCGACCTGCACATGTTGGACCTCGTGGAATGCTGCTACAGTTGACCGCCATTTTCTTTTTTTTTTTAGCTTATTCTTTCTCCCTTGGCTCCGGTCAGCTGGGACATCCCCACCAACCTCCCGGCCCACGTACCCGACATCAGGCCACCTCCTCAATTCCCCCACGGCCCCCCCCCATGGCGGGGTGGTGAGGAGCCTCCCCCACGAGCTCTACTCACCGAGACGGATCCGGATGAGGAGGTACCATTCAGGGTCTGGCCGCAGAGGTCGGAAGCTCATGCTGCCCAACTGGAGCCATTTTTCCACTTTTTGTTCGCCCTGGAGATAAGGCATGCAATGACACTGACGGAGAGAGAACGCATGTGTCCGCACACTCTCCCTCCAGGCGTCTGCCCCATCTCCGACCCTCTTTCTGCAGCGTTGGTGCACTGCCCCCCAACCTTAGCTAGGGGCCGGTCATGGACTGACCACTGACATCCCCTCCCAGAGAGAAAACAGTCTCTCAGATGCTCAATCCTTCTCCTCCCTGCCTACCCGGTGGCCCATGCTCGTTCCCAAACACGGGTCACGGTGTGTGCGAGTAAGACGACCAGCACCTCAGCCCTCGGCACCACCGGGCCGGGCTAGACCACCATTTTCTATAAGTATCTCGTTTCATTTCTCATATGCAGTGGACACTTGGGGTTCAGTGGGATCAGAGGTCAGATGACCTAGACACTTGGGGTTCTGATAGCCACCCCTATGTGGCAGGCTCTCCTCTGGTGGCAGGATTTAAGCAACCTTTGCAGAGGGGTGCCCTTTCAGCCTCCCCCTCTGATCCAAACCCTGACTACGGATGTTTCTGGTCAGGGCTGGGGTGCCCACTTGGAGGATAACAGAACCCAGGGATCCTGGTACCAGTGGGAGCTGTCCTTGCACATAGATGTATTAGAGATGCATGCGGTGCTATATGCCCTTCAGGCCTTTCAGACCCTCCTCCTTCTAGGTTCACTCCTGGTTCAGTCGGGACAACGTGTGTGGTCTGGTATCTGAACAAGCAGAAAGGCACATGGTCATACCCCCTGTGCCGGGGGGCGATGCATTTGTGGAATTGGGCGATCCAGCACCAGCTTCAGCTCACAGTAGTGCATGTCCTGGGCATCCAAAATATCCTAGCGGACAGTCTCAGCCACACACAGACAAGGACTCATGAGTGGGAACTGTAGCAGTCAATAGTCGAAGATATCTTAGTTGAAGATATCTTCACCTCTGGGGTCACCCAGATCTAGATCTATTCACCTCCCCATACAATGCAAAACTACCCAGTTTTTGCTCACTAATTCATGGGCCTGATGTTTTCTGGCACAACGCGCTGTCTCTGCTGAATAGGGAGGTTTTTGTACACCTCCCCGATGATACAGAGGGTTCTTGTCAAGCTTCAGGCGGAAGGGGATCACCTGAGTCTGATTGCCCCTTACTGGCCTCGTCAGGTTTGGTTCCCTCTGCTCCAGCAGCTGGCGGTGGAACCTATGGATCTGTCTTAAAGGGTGGAGCTCTTGCAGCAGGTAACACCATTAGGACTAAAGCCGCCAGGCACCAGGACCCCACAGAAAACTTGTAGCTAGCAGTATGAGGCAGGGAACCACCCCCGCCGTTGGCACCGCCTGACGTCGGTACGTGGTATAAAGGGGCAGTCCCTGGTGCCACCCCAGTTCTTTTCCCGCCGTTGATCTGGTGGTTTGGCTGCGGATGCCTCACTTGCAATCGACAGCATCGAATGCAAAAGATAAAGTCACTTTGTTTATTTTTCCTGTATCTAATAGTGCGTCGTTATGTCATCGCCTCTCCCCGCAACGAAGTTCAAGTGTTCCCGCGGGAGCAGATCCCAGCCAAAGATGGCCACGCGGCCTGCCTCTTCTGTCTGGGCCCAGACCACCAGCCGGATTCCTGCAGGAACTGCCAGCGCTTCAATCAAAAGACACGTGTCAGGAGAGCTCACGCCCTTAAAACCTTCTTATTAGAGAAGCAGCATGCAGCGATGCAGAGAGGTTCCGGAGGCAGCTCCTCCTCTCCCACCAGAGAGTTCCCCTCCAGACCTAAGACCTCAGGTGAAAAGCATCACAAGCCGAAGGATAGGGCTAGATCTGAATCCCACCATTGTTCGCCTGCCAAACCAACGCTGTCGTCATCTTCCTCGCAGAGGTCGGGCTCGGTTCCTGAGGCTGTTGAGTCTTCCCGCTCTTCCAAGGCCACTCACACCTCTTCTCAGGGTGCCCAAAAGGAGTCAGCCTCGAAGGGACATTGATCCTCCTCCCTGGCTCACCGACCTCATAAATCTACAGGGTCGGCCCAGGAAGGCCTGCCCAGGGCCCTGGACAGGCCTAGTTCCTCCGAGAAGAGAAAACGCACTGGGGAAAATTGTAGTAGGCATGGGGATGCCCAGGCTCGGACTCCCTCTCCACTGGCAAAGGTGCGTCCTACTCTGATGCCAGACCTACCAGCCAGTCGCCTACCCCGATGACTTATTCCCCGACGCCAGACACGGGAAGGTCGCCAGGCGGCGATCAGCCATCTTCGCCTCCCAAGGGGCAGGCAGCCAGCTGGCGTCCTCCAGACGGCAGTCGCGGCGGTTCACTGGCCATCAGCGCTGGCATCGGTCTTCAGATGCCGGTCTTTAGGACCAGACGTCAGACACTCCGGACGGGCACCCTATCCCCAGGACGCCCGCCCTGTCAGTCAGACGCCCGGGCCATCTAGGGCCGGGCAAACGCTGGCCTGGCTGTGATCCCAGTGGCAGATATTGGGAATTTATTCACCTCTTGGTGGAATCTGGCCAAAGGGACCTCCTTACAGGCCGCCAGATAAGGTCCCCACCGGGACCTCCCCACTCCAGACAAGGATCAGTTGGGGATCACCTCCTCCTCCTCCTAAGAAGAAGCCCAGAAAAGGTCCTTTCCCTGTCTCTGTCATCTCCCGTTCATTTTCTTCAGCGGATGACGAGGCTCAGATTCTGATTATTCAGGAAATGGTTTTCTGCCACCATCCCTCAGCCCAGGGACCGCCATGTCCTCCCCCAGATGACCCTCATTCCTAGAGATAATGAGGCATGTCCAGACTATTTACCAATGGGAGATGAAGGCTCGACCGAACACCAGCAGTTAGCTAAGTTCCTAGAGGAGAGGAGCTAAGCCGCTGGTCATTCCTCCATTTATTGAGCCCTTCCAGGATGTCACCCGTCTTGCGTGGAGGACTCCTTCCTCAGTTCCCGCTGTTCTGAGGAAGGCGGGTAGGTTGTATAAGCCTCCCAGGTCGAGTCATTCCTGGCGAGGTAACCCAGGTGAATTCCTTGGTCCTCACGGCCGCCATGAGAGAGAGACCAAGTCCAAGCACCTCAGCTCGCAACCACCCGACCCGTCTCAAAGAAATCGGACAGCTGGGAGGGAAAGTCTTCTCTCTGCTACTGGATCTATCAGATCCCTTAACTTCATGAGGCAGCATGGATTCATGATGGGAAGGTCGTGTCAGATGAATCTAATAGAGTTCTTTGACTGGGTGACCAAGTAGTAGACCAGAGAGGGGCTGTGGACATGGCCTACCTAGATTTTAGCAAGGCATTTGATACAGTCCCACACAAAGATGTAATACAGTTAGCCAGCCTTGGAGTGGGCCCCAAGGTGGTAGCCTGATAAAAATTGGCTAGACAACAGGACGCAAAGGGTAGTAGTAAATGGAGTACCACAGGAAGAAAGGAAGGTTACCAGCGGGTAAATCGCAGGGTTCAGTACTGGATCGGTCCTTTTTAATGTCTTTATAAGTGGCATTGGCAGAGGAACTGGAAGGAAAAGTATGTCTCTTTGCAGACGACACAAAATCGCAAAAGGGTTGATACACAAGATGGAGTGGAAAGGATGAGAAGGGACTTGGCAAGGTTGGAGGAATGGTCAAAATGTATAGCAACTCAGATTCAATGCAAAGAAGTGCAAGGTAATGGCATGGAAACAAAAACCTAGGGAAGAGTACACAATGGGGGTGAGATACTGACAACAGTAAAATGGAAGGGACCTGGGGATAATTATATCAGATGACCTAAAAGTGGGCAAGCAATGTGAGAGGCAGTAAGGAAGGCTGGGGGATACTGGGATGCATAGGAAGAGGCATCAATAGTAGGAAACAGGAAGTTGTTATCCTCTGTACAGACAGTTGGTGAGACCCCATCCAGAGTACTGTGTGCAGTTCTGGAGACCCCATCTCCACAAAGACATAGACAGAGTGGAGGCTGTCAGAGGACAGCAACCAAAATAGTGCAGGGTCTGCACCAGAAGACATCTGAAGAAAGACTAAAGGAGCTTAATATGTATACCCTTGAGGAAAGAAGGAGAGAGAGACATGATAGAAACTTTCAAGTACCTCAAGGAATCAACAAAGTCAAGGTAGCATCTTGCAGAAAAGAGATGTGCAAGAACAAGGGGCACAATTTGAAGATAGAGGGGACGGCTCAGAGGTAATGTGAGGAAGTATTTTTTCATGGAGAGGGTTGTGGATGCATGGAACAGCCTCCCTGAGGAGGTTGTGGATTCAAGAACAGTGGGGGAATTCAAGAATACATGGGACAGACATAAGGCAGTCCTAGTTGGGGATAGGAGGAAGTAAGCTGTTGGTTAACTAGGATCTGCAGCTTATCTGTTAGGTAGGAAAATGGGCAGACTAGGTGGGCCAAGCGGTCCTTATCTGCCGTCAAATTCTATTTTCTATTTTTTCTATTAACTGGGCATATTGCAGACAGTGTCCCAAAAAGCAAGCTATAATACACAACCGGTACTAGAAAAGAAGTGGGTTGCTTGAGTGTCCCTGGAAGCATGCCAGTGAACATGAGAGACACATGCACCCAGTCATGGTCAGGGCCCTGGGTTTTCCATGATTCAGCGGATCACGGCAAACTTGAGGAAATATCATGGAATTTGCCATCCTGTGGTCGACGCCCGTGCAGAACAAGCGTCCGCTTCATTTGCAGCGGGGTGCCCAATCCCCGTCGGCTGACACCCCCAAGTGTCGGTGCCACGCTGGGAGCCCACCCCAGCGTGCGCGATAACTGTTTTGCCGGCGGGGTGCCCAATCCCCGTCAGCTGAATGTCCCCAAAGTCGTTGTGCCAGCTGAGGCCACCCCAGCGTGGCAAACTATCTCCAAGTATTTTTTGCCGACGGGGTGCCCAATCTCCGCGGCTGACTGCCAAAGTTGTTGTGCCACGCTGGGAGCCCACCCCAGAAGTGGCAACCCCGTCCCAGACGTCTTTTTTTTCCCCTTGAAAACAAAAACTGTCCTGTAGCGTCTCCCGAGCCCCCTCCACATCCGCACCCACCCACTGCCACCCAGCCTCCCCACCCCCCACCCCATACTACCTCCGGACTCTGGCGCGACGATCTCGGTGGACCGGGAACACGTCTGCACTCTTCAAAGGTGACCATGAACTGAGAAATGCCGGTAAGCTGTATAATGGGCTAGATAGGAGGGTTCAACTTTGATTGCATATCTCAGGCATTTTGAGAATTTTGCACAAATTTTCAACATGGGGTTTTAGGACCCCTTCTCATGAATGATGTCACTGTCATGGCATTCGAGACCGAGAACGGTGATTTCGGCGCAGTGACTGAAATCACCCGCCGGAATAGTACGCCATGACAATGTTATCAGTCAAAGAACCTAATGCTTGATAATGGTATCAAAATCAAAAATCACCGTTTAACAGCGTGCATTACACTTCCTCACGCAGGCTCGTAAGTTCGGAATTTCAATATTTTCACTCCAGAGTTTCAACTTGCCATTTCACCACACTGTCTTATGAGTAGTACAGCTGTCATTTTCACATCTCACCCAAAATGTGTTTCCACCCTTGTAGCGCAGAATGGCGCAGTCGGTATGCGAAATCAATGTACGGACAAATTAAGAAAATCACAGTGACACTGTTCATGAGCAGAGGTCTTGAAATGGCTATGTTGAAAATTTGGTGAAAAAATTCCAAAAATGACTGTTTAATGAGCGTCATGCTAGCAGTTCCTACGCAGGCTCGTAAGTTCAGAATTTCAATATTTTCACTCCAGAGTTTCAACATTGCCATTTCACCACACTGTCTTATGAGTAGTACAGCTGTCATTTTTCACATCTCACCCAAAATGTGTTTCCACCCTTGTAGCGCAATGAAGCGAGTCGGTGTGCGAAATCAATGTTCGGACAGATTAATAAAATCACAGTGATACTGTTCATGAGCAGAGGTCTTAAACTGGCTATGTTGAAAATTTGGTGACAAACACCCATAAAATGACTGTGTTACGGCGTGCATGTGTCAGATATGGCAAAAAAAAAAAAAAAAGGAAAAAATTAAGGGTAAAATGTGCATTAGGATTACCACAGAAATTGGTGTTGAGTGCCGTAGAAGTTCCTAGTGCAAATGAGAACCCTGCCGCAGAACTTTGCTCCGATGTGCCGCAGAAAAATCGGGGCCCTGGTCATGGTGAATGGTGTACAGACGCAGGGGTTAAGGGACACAGAGGCATCCCTGACATTGGTGAAGGGAGATCTGGTACAGCCTGGTCAGCTTATATCCAATAAATACGTCACTGTACAGGACTTTGCAGGTAGGGAGAAAACATTACCACTGGCTAGTGTTCTCCTAGACTGGGATGAAACAGGGGGAACTGTGCAACAGGTGGCTGTAGCCAAAACATTAGCAGTGGATGTGATCCTGGGTAACAACCTCCAGCAGGGGATAGTATGTGCAGTTACCCGTAGCCAAGAGGCAAGGGAAAATTGCAGCTCCCTGAACCGAACAGAAACCAGTGTGGAAATCACTGAGAGGCTGGTTCCCCAGCCTGTATCTCCAGATGGGGAGACTGATAAAAAGGGGGTAGAAATTTCCCCGGTAGCCAGTAACCACACAGCTACAGAGGGTTACTCTGAAGAGGGAGGGTTGACCCCTTGTCAGAGGGTTGGGATTGACAGTAATCCTGAGGGCCCTGTCGCTAGTGCTAGGGACCCTAGTTTAGTGACTGAAGGGGACCTGTCCAATGCCTTGGGACTGTGTGAGGGGTTTGAAGCTGCTCAGAGGAGTGACCCTAGTTTAGAGAAGCTGAGGGCTTGGGCAGACTCTGACGGAGCACAGGGAGGGGACGGCAGACATAAGGTTTATTGGGAAAATGGACTTATGTATACTCAGGCAGTACAGACAGAGGGAGGGATGCTAGGCAGGCAGCTTGTCATTCCCCAGGGGTATCATGAGCAGTTGCTCAAAACTGCATGTGATGTTCCCTTGTCTGGTCATCTGGGAATCGCGCGCACTAAGCAGCGGTTAGTCCAGAAATAGGGAAGGCAGGCAAGAAAATCCAAGCCGCCCTGATTCCATTGCCCATAGTGGAGGAGCCATTCCAGAGGGTGGAAATGGATATT
Organism: Neoceratodus forsteri; assembly: GCA_016271365.2. Taxonomy (NCBI): domain Eukaryota; kingdom Metazoa; phylum Chordata; order Ceratodontiformes; family Ceratodontidae; genus Neoceratodus; species Neoceratodus forsteri. The sequence goes on from CM057449.1 coordinate 828,253,731, forward strand.
GTGGGGCCTTTAAATACCCCCAGCTCCTCAGGAAAGAGATTCATCCTGACTGTGGTGGATTATGCCACCCAGTACCCAGAGGCAGTCGCCCTATCCTCTCTGAGGACAGAAAAAGTGGCAGATGCCTTACTTGGGATTTTCTCCCATGTTGGGTTTCCGCAGGAGGTAATCATTGATCGAGGGGGTTCCTTCATGTCGGACCCGATGAAATGTGGGGTGGTGCAGAGATGCACGACACTGTATCACCCACAAGCAAATGGGCTTGTGGAACGATTCAATGGTACCCTAAAGTCAATGCACCAGGCGTTTGCTGAACAGCATGGGAGGGACTGGGAGAAATACCTTCCCCACCTGCTGTTTGCATACAGGGAGGTGCCCCAAGAGTTGACAGGATTTTCCCCCTTTGAACTCATATGGACGCCGGGTACGTGAGCCCCTAGACTTGATCTGGGAGGACTGGGAAGGCAACCACGCCACCCAGGGAACTCCCATTGTGAATTACGTCCTTAGGTTTAGGAAATGGCTGAAGGAGCTTATGGGGACAGCCCAGAGCAATCTGGCAGCTGCCCAACAGAAAAAAAGTGTGGTACAACCGCAGAGCCAGAGCTCGCTCGTACATAGTGGGTCAGGAAGTCATGGTCCTTATTCTGGTCTGGAAAGACAAGCTGCAGGCTGAGTGGGCAGGACCGTACAAAGTGGTAAGGAAGGTAAATGACGTGAACTACATTGTGGAGTTACCTGACCAAAGATAGACAGAAAGGATGTACCATGTCAACATGGTGAAGCCATATGCCAATAGGGTTGACATGGTGTTTGCAGTGTGTAGTCATGGGGAGGGGACGGACGAAGGGGACCCCCTTCTGGACTTGCTGGAAGAGAGTAGGCGGGAGTCCTCTGTGGAGGCAGTAAAATTGTCTCCCCAGCTGACCCCGGGCCAGATCCAGGAAGTAAGGGAGGTTTTAGCAGACTTTGTCCCCTTGTTTAGCGCCAAACCTGGACTAACCCCCTTAGCGACACACGATATGTGCAGACAGGGGACACAGGCATGTCTGAGCGGACAGCATATCGGTGTCAGAGGCTGTCCAAAAGGACATTAGGAGGAAGTGGAGGAGATGCTGGATTTAGGGTAATCCAGAAATCCCAAAGTTCCTTGGCCTCACCGTAGTCCTTGTACCCAAGCCAGATGGCTCTACTCGTTTCTGTGTGGACTATCGTGGACTGAATGCAGTCACAAGTCAGATGCCCACCCGATGCCCCGGATGGAGCGAACTCCTGGACAAGCTGGGAGGGCGACCTACCTTCACGACCATTGACCTGACAAAAGGGTATTGGCAGGTAGAGTTGACGGACAGGGCTAGGAAAAGGTCGGCCTTCATCACTTGATAGGCTTATTTGAGTTTAAAGTAATGCCTTTCAGAATGAAGAAGATGCCCTGACCACTTTCCAAGGTTAGTGAACCAGGTGTTAAATGGTGCTGAGGAGTACGCCGTGGTGTACCTGGATGACAATGCCATCTTTAGTACCAGCTGGGAGGAACACCGATCACACCTTAGGGAAGTGCTGGGCAGATTACAGAGGGCCGGGTTCACTGTCAAAGCTGAGAAGTGCCAGGTGGCCATGGGAGAAGTGGCATACCTCGGGCATGTGGTAGGCCAGGGACAGCGCCGTCCTAACCAAATAAAAGTAGAGGTAATCCAGGCATGGCCCAGACCAGAAACTCACAAGCAGGTCAGGAGTTTTCTCGGAACAGCAGGGTACTACAGAAAATTTGCACCCAATTACAGTGCCCTGGCTGCTCCCCTATCTGACCTGACAAAGAAAATGATGCCCAAGAAAATTACCTGGGGCCCAGCCTGTGAGGAAGCCTTTTCCAAACTTAAGGAGGCACTGTGCAGTGCTCCTGTTTTGACAAGTCCTGACTATAGTAAAAACCTTTATAGTTCAGACTGACGCCTCAGACGTGGGTATTGGGGCAGTACTGAGTCAGACATCCAGCCAGGGGAGGGATCACCCAATAGCCTACCTGAGTAAAAAGTTACTTCCCAGGGAGCAGGCATACTCCACAGTGGAAAAGGAGTGTCTGGCCATAGTGTGGGCCCTAAAGAAATTGGAGCCATACTTGTATGGGCAGCATTCTGTGGTGCAGACTGACCACAACCCCCTGGTTTGGCTGATGCAGATGGGGAAAAACAATGGTCGAGTGCTAAGATGGAGTCTTGCTTTGCAAGGATATGACATGACCATTCTAGATAGAGCTGGAAAACAAAATCAGAACTCAGATGGGCTGTTTAGGGTCTATGAGGAGTGAACTGATTTGGGAAGCTCATTCCATGCAAGGGGATAGAGCCCCCAAATTCAGTCTAGGTGGGAGAATTGTCACACTTGGACAGCTGGTTCTGATCCATGTATCAATTTTTGTAAATATAAAAAAATGTGTGATGGACTGTCTGTCAGGAGGAAATGCTGGCTTGCTGAAATTGACACATCAACCCCCCTTCCCCGGATAAGTTAAAAGGACAGGAGGTAGTTTAAACTGCAGATATCTAAAATGCAATTCTCTTGTCAATTTGTTTTGAAGCCAGGAACCAATATAACCATTTTATAATGCCCTCAGGAAGTCCTTTTGATTTGCACTAGGTGTCATAAGAAAAAGGGCCTGAGGCCTGTGTTTTGGTATCTTCCCAGGAAGCCAGCAAATTACATCAAAGAGCCTTTCATGTCTGGTAAAGCAGGTCCCAGACTAAATTAGGAAAGATCCGTAAGCATTTGCTTGGAGTATACAGTGAATTACATCAAAGAGACTTTTGATGTCTGGGTGAAACAGATCAGAGACCGATTCTGACCAGTCACATAAAGAGAGGCGATTCAATATGTCCCCTATTATTTTTAAATATCTTAGTAGGACATCCTGTGCTACAACATATACATTTTAATACACCAAGGCGGAGTTAGGTGACCTCAGAGAGAAGACTGGCTCAGGACTGCTTTTAGAAATACTGAGCAGACCTTACAGAGATGGCATTCATTTCTGACTGAGAGAGAGAGGAACATCGAAGCACTGAAAGATTAAGAAAGTAAGAATACAATTAGCTAAGACCAGTCTGAGTGTATGGACTGTAGGAATTTGCCCTTTTAAATCTGTTTTGTTTTTAAGGCTGTATGTGTTGGGATATCTTGTTCTGTATTTACTGTTTTGCTATTTTTATCCATTTTAAAGTAAAGATATACATTTTAAAAACAGAAACTGCCTGGTGTGCCTTGAAACTTCTTTTTTTATAGTGAAGCATAGATGGTTATAGTTGACATTGTGCATGTGCTTATTGTGATACCAAACTGGGAAACATAAAAGAGTTCTCCAGGTCCTACATGGAGTTCGAAGGGTTCATTTTGAAATGCCTAGTTAGGTGCCCGTAGGCAAAGATAGCTGGCCCCCCGAAGACAGAATTATCTGAGCCTGACAATTTGGTACGCTAACAAGAGGTTATCAGTTTGAATCCCTCCAGAACTTAGGACTAAGGTGACTCGAACCCACAAAAGAGACGAGGGTTACCTTGTTCTGTTCAATGTTCACAATTCTGCGCTCAGAGGTTGGCACCTTGGGAGTAGAGGGCTGACCTGCTGAGTGAGTCTGTGACACCAAGCAGTCCCAAAAGCCAACTGAGAGGATGGTAAAGTCTTTTCATAACAGTAGGCCCTGTAAAATGGAAATGCTGAAGCCCACTCGTCTATGAGAAACAATGTCCAGACTGTAATGTTTAGTAAAGGTGTGGACAGTACTCAGGTGACTGCAGCACAGATGTCAAATGTAGAGACATTTCGAAGCAAGCAACAGATGTGGCCAGAACACACCTTGTGGAATGGTGATGAACCGCACCTGGAAGTTCCTTACTGTACTTCCTATAACAGAACATAATACAATGTGCTAAACATTTGTATGAGCACTGTTTTGATATAGGGAGTGCCCTCTTTCCTAGGGAAGAATGAATTAAAAAGCTGAGAGGACTTTCAAAAGTCCTTGGTGCAAGCAATACAGTATCTTAGGATTCTATGTACATCCAAAGTAAGGCGCAATGCTTCACATAAAAACATACAAAAGAGCCAGCAGAAGAAGGCCATTTGGTCTATCGAGTCTGCTCATATTGCAAGGTCCCTAGCTTACGCCACTGACCCTGCCCCCACTTCCCTATCAACCCTCCCTCCCTATCTGCTCCCCCATTCCCATGGTTTCTCTTTATGCCTATCCCAAGCCCTTTTAAAGAAATCCACTGTCTTCTCTGAGACCATTTTCTCTGGTAGCGCATTCCAGTTGCCACCACCCTCTCTGTAAAGAAATACTTTCTAACATCCCTCCTAAACCCCCGGGCTTAAACCGTGCCACCTTGTGGTTTGGTTGTCCCTTAGTTTGAAGAGACCTTCCCTATCCACCCTATTTATCCCCTTAAAGTATTTGAAGGTCTTTATCATGTCCCCTCTCTCTCTCTCTCCTCTCCTCCAGGAAGTACATTCTAAGGGCTCCCAGCCTCTCTTCGTAAGACTACCCCTGCTGACCCACGATCATTCTGGTTGTCCTATTCTGAATTTTCTCCAGCAGGCTGATGTCCTTCTTAAGGTATGGAGAGCAGTATCTTACCCCATACTCTAGATGCGGTCTTGCCAGTGATCTGTATAGGGGCAGTATAACTTTCATCCACCTACTGCTGATTTCCGTGCCTATACATCCCAACATTTTGTTTGCATTTGTTGCTGCCTTCCTACACTGCGGGGAGTGCTTCGGGTCACTAGTTCCGGTTCCTGGCTGCATTGTGCATAACTCTGCATTTCTTGGCATTGAAGCCAAGTTGCCAGATCCCTGACCATCTCTCAAATTTTCTGAGGTCTTCCCGCAGGTCCTGTATCCCTTCTACTGAGTCCACCCTCCCATAGAGTTTGTAGTCTTCCACAAACAGGCACATTTGCCTTTAATGCCCTCACCAATGTCATTGCTGATAACAATGAACAACACCGGCTCCAGCACGAGCTCTGCAGGACCCCATGGTGACTTCCTGGCTGGATAACTCTCCCCACCATCACCCTCTAGGTCCTGTCATTCAGCCAGCTACCCATTTGGTCATTTTCTCCCCAACCTAGAGATCTGGCAGTTTCCTGATCAACCTCTTGTGGGACACTGAGTTGAAGGCCTTGCTGAAGTCCAGCTAAAGGATCTCCACCACTTGGCCCTTGTCCACTGCCCTGGTGATCCAGTCAAAGAAGGCAGTCAGGTTTATTTGGCATGATCTTCCTTCCACAAGTCCATGCTGCCTCTCATTCTGGAAACCATTCTTCCATGTACCTTACCAGCCTCTCCTTAAGAATGGTCTCCAATAGGTTGCACAAGATTGAGGTCAGAAAGACTGACCTATGGTTCCCCAGGTCATCCCTGGGTCTGCTCCTGTGGAGAGGCACATGTGCCATTCTCCAGTCCTGCTGCACCACACCTGACTCCAGAGAACTACTGAAGAGGCTTGCCAGTGATCCAGCAAGCTCCTCTGCCAGCTCTCTTGGTGCCCTTGGGTATATGCCATCTGGGCCTGGGGACCTGTCTTCCTTTAGTGGCAGCAGTCCCTCCCTCACTCTGTCCTCTTCTATCACTACGTCTGTGCTCAATCCCCCTCTCCCCTTCTCACCCTAGATGGCACCGGCCCATCTTTATCCCTAGTGAAGACACAGCAGAAGTAACTGTGCAATACCTCCGCTGTACTCCCTTCTTCCTCCGCCCAATCAACCTCTTTCCTAAGAGTAACTATCCCTTCCTTCTTGTCCCTTTTCTCATTTATGTAGTGAAAGAAGCCCTTTCCCTCCTCTTAATCCCTTCAGCTATTTGAAGTTCCTTTTGTTCTTTAGCTTGCTGCCTACCACTTTGGCCAACTTCAGGTAGTTTTCCTTATCCATCTCACTCACAGTCCTCCCATATTTCCTGTAGGCTATCTTCTTGTCCCTCACTGCGCTGGCAATTTCAGAGTTGAACCAGATGGCCCCTGATTTCTTCCCCCTAAGTTTAACACACTCCACTGTGGCAGCCAGTTTTGCCTCTTTGATGACGGCCCATTTCCGGTCCACCCCCATGTGCACTCTGATTGGCATGCTCTGGATAATAAAGTGGAAGGTGGATGGTTTGATTTACTGTAACTCAGACACCACTTGTAGTGAAAATTTAGGATTAGTATGTAACGTTACTCTGTCTTTGTGGAAAATCAAATAAGGAGGCTCACATATTAGAGCTTGTAGCTCTGAAATTCTTCAATGCAAAATGATTGCAACTAACTCTTTCACTGAAAGAAAGTGTAAACCTCAACTTGCTGCTGGCTCAAAAGGAGACAAAGTAAGTTTCTCAAGCTCATAATTACGGTCCCAAGGTAGACCAGATTGCAAATGTGAGGTTTCATGTGCAGAATACATCACAAAAAGGTACAGAAGACCTCTAATTGAGCTACAGTAAGCCCCTCAACAGGGGCATGGAAAGCTGATATAACTGCCAGATGCACCTTTCATGAGGAACACATGAGACAGTGACAGCAAGTATTCCAACACTGCATTTACTGGACAGATAAATTGGTCCATATGTCTGGACATAGCCCACAAAAGTGAACGCTGCCACTTTAAAGAGTATGCATGTCTGGTGAAAGGCTTTCTTGCTTCAACCAGCAGATCAGCTATTTTTGGTGACACCCCAAATCTTGCAATGGCTATGTTTTCAGGAGCCAGGCATGCTCTTCAGGTCTAGATGGACCAGCGACCCCTTGTCCTGTGACAACAGGCCTCTGCACAGAGGCAAGCATACATGAGGATCCACTGCTAGTTGCTGTAGCAGCGGATACCATATTTGTTGAGGCCAAAGAGGTGCGATGAGGGTCACACCCTCCACTGTAGTTTCAATAATAAGTACATTCTGGGGCTTCTCGTTTGTTAGGGCTTGTTACTACTGCGCATGTATTACCTGAGCTACCACCCTAAACCTCCCGCTGCATACTAATTTACTTTCTCCTACCTCTTTACAGACGGGCTCGCCCCCAACATCTCAGTAAGCTGCCGGCCGTGGCAGCAGGCGGATCACCTCGGCTCCTATCTGGGCGTTTCAAACTCGGGAGCTGCTGCTCAGGTAAAGCCATCTAGCAAGTCATCTCCTGGAAGTGTTTTTGACAGCAGGATTCCACGGACCGTGGCCTCTCTGCTCCCCGACCGCTGATGTTCAGCGGACTCGGCTGTTAGGAGTGCTAGCCCGTGACACCAGCGTCGTCTGCCCCACCCGCCCCAACCACCCACACAGGGGCGGCCGTGTATCTTGGCTCGGGTTGCGTCGCGTCGCTTCCTGTGACATCACGTCCTGTGTGCCGCAGACTCGGCTGTTAGGGGTGTTAGCCCGACGCTTCACGTCGTCTGCCCCACCCACCCCAACCACCCACCCACCCAGGGCGGCGTGTATCTTGGCTCAGGTCACGTGCGCTACTTCCTGTGACATCACGTCCTGTGTGCCTGCACCCAAGTCCCCACTTTCCCATTTGCAGGTTATACCTGCTGGCCACCAGTGGGCACTGTTCCCCAACTACCAATCCTGCTTTGCTTCCACTGGCTCTAATTCCTATCAGGGGTCTCCCACTCTACCTCTACAGTTCTACCTCATTTTTCCTCCTAAAAACACTCACCCCTCGCCATCCATGTCCATCACTCTCCGTCTCGCTCCCCTCCCTATCCTTCCCCTCCTTTTAATAGTCCTTACCCTTCCCAGGGGCGCTACATGCCCGATGGTGGGCTGTTCTTATGCCCCCATTTGTCTGCCTGCAATCCGCCCCTCTTCTCCCCCTGCCCCATCTCCCCCCTCCGCCTTCACTCACCCATTCTGCGACACTATCTATCATAGTTTGTATGGACACCCTCTCACTCCCCCCCGGCCCCTCATGCATCCTATCATGCTTGCTTTCCCTGTCTGTGCCACCCTCCCTATCCCTGTGCCGCACACCCCCATCCCCAGCCGTCCGGAAACTCTCTTTCTGCCACTTACTCCCAGAGCAGCTCTCCTCCTGTCTGGCAACATCCATCCCAATCCTGGGCCTGGCTACACTGGCCCCCTTGAAATCTCTGGACTCCATGTCGCATCTATGAACATTTGTAGTCTCCTTAAAAACTGGGCCTTTTCTACATGGTGGGTGATGGATCACAAACCAGATGTGGTTGCCTTGGTTTGAAACCTGGCTGTCTGACTCAACCTCTAACTCCCAGGTCTCTCTCCTGGCTACACCGTCCACCGGCTGGACAGGTCCGGTAGGAGAGGTGGGGATGTGCCTTCTATGTAAAGGACCCACTCATTGGACTAGCCCTTTCTCCCCTGACCTTGACCATAATGCCCAGGCTCTTACATAAAGCTATCCCTGACCCCTCTAGGGGTCACCTATCTTTCCCAGACTACACACATGCCTCCAAAGAACCAATCGCAGGCGCTGGGCCCACTAATTGACTATCTCACCTCCTTACCCAACCCCTCTGACCAAATCCTGGTGGGAGACTTAAACATTAATTGGCTTTGCCCCTCATCCTCTTCCTCCGGCGAGGCTTTTGCTGCTATTGATCTAAGCCAACTAGTCTCCCAGCCCACAAGAATTAACCCCAAAAGGGGCACTAGCACACTCCTAGATGTAGTTCTCACTAACAGACCAAGCCAGCATCCACAATATCCGTCTCCCTGACTGCCTTAGGGACCATTCCCTGTTCTCTTCAACTGGGTTGCCTCTCGCCCAAGCCCATGGTTCTAACCACCTTTCGAGCCGGTTTAGACCTAGTGGGTTGAAAAGACCTAAGCATTACCTACCACATACAGACTGGTCTCCATTGCTAAACACACCAAGCGTTGACATGGCTGGCCTTCTTTGTCCAACTCCTTCAACTCTGCCTGTGACATCTTCACACCTATGACTGCTCGTGGGTCTAGAGTAAGACATGCCTTGGGTCACCCCTGCCCTCGACTCCTTTTTAAGCAGCGGGACAACCTGTGGCACCTTGCTGTTGCAACTGGCCGCCTTGCAGACAGACAGACTTATGCTGCAGCTCGGAACAGGTGCACCTGGGCTATCCGCAAAGCAAAGGCTGAGTACTATCAAGCCTCCCTTACCTCCTCTTGGAGGAACCCCAGGTCCTTCTGGGACAACGTCAAGCAACTGAACGGTCACTCCCGGTCCCCCACTCCTGCACTTCTTAACATCAATGGTTCTGTCTACTCTGATCCTGCCTCATTGCCACTCACCTCAATAACTCCTTTACTTGATCTTAGCCAAGTGCTCCCTGGCAATTTTTCCAGTCCTCCACCCCCAGGTCCGCACCTTCCATCGCTCGCCCTTGTTCCACCTCGTTGTGTCACCACTCAAGAGGTCAGGCCATACCTGCTTAAAGCCTTAAAGGGTAACACAATCAGGAGCGACTCCCTAGGCCCCTGTCTCCACGTCAGGTCCTGGACAGGTCATCTCGCCTATCACCTGCATCTTTAACAAATCCCTCTGCCTTGGACAATTCCCGCTGTCTGGAGGTGCCACAGTTACCCCTATTCACAAAGGTGGTGACAGAACTCTTCCAGGTAACTACCGGCCTATCTCAATCCTGCCCCCCTCTAAGGCCTTGGAAAATTGTAGCCACTCAAATCTCTGGCTACCTCTCTAAGTACAATGTTCTCTGCCGGAACAACATGGGTTCAGAGCTGGTCATAGTACCAATACAGCTCTCCTGGAGTTCGCCAACTTCCTCCACACAGCATTGGACGCTGGCTCCATGGCTGGTGCTGTTTTCATTGACCTGTCTAAAGCCTTTGATACCGTATCGCATCCTCTCCTGTTAACCACCCTCGACCACCTAGGCTTTGCAACTGGTCCAATCACCTGGTGCGCCAGCTATCTCTCAGCCTGCTCGCAATGTGTGAAAGTTAGTGGAACTCTCTCTAGCACCTGCCCGATCCGCTCTGGAGTCCCCAAGGGCTCTATTCTTGGACCCTTCTCTTCTCCCTCTTCCTCAACTCACTACCCAGCAAATGTGCGGGTAAAATCCTGCTCTCGATAATGATGCAGTCCTCATTGCTTCTGACAGTAACCCCATAGTAGCTTCAAATTCTCTCCAGCTTGCCTACGTTTCTGCTGAAACCTGGTTCACTGAGCACCGACTCATAATCAACCTAAAGGAAACAAAAACCATGCTCTTCTGCCACCCTAAAATAAATCCAGCAATTTTCCTAGCTATTCACTCTTCCCTCAATATCCCCATCGAGCGTGTACAGTCCTATAAATATCTTGGTTTAATCTTTGACCAAGCCTCTCCTTCCATGGCCACATCTCAACCTTGAACACTACACGCCAACACACGTGGGCATTCTCACCGGCACAAAAATGCCTTCCCCTGATGCCCTCCGCTTGGCTGTCACCTCCTCTGTCATATCTCTTATCGACTATGGCCTTCCGGTCTATAGGGCTGCCGATCTGGCGGCTCTGGGCAAGATCCTGCCACACTTAACAAAGCCTGCAGACTTATAACAGGTGCCCTAGACTAACCACACCTGTCTGCTGTACTCCTTGGCTACCCTACTCAGCCTGGACAGAGCAGCTCATGTTTCAAATATGCCAACTCACCTATAAGCCCTCCATGGCCTATCCCCCGTCTTATCTGACTCAATCGCCGGGCTAATCCTACTGTGAACACCCCAGCTCATCCAAATCAGCTGATCATTCCAGAGCCAGGACCTCGTAAGGCCAAAGGGTGTTCCCCTACAGAGCGCCCTCTTGGTTTAACTCACTCCCTGCCGTTATCTCCGAATCTCCTTCGTTCGCTTACTTTAAATGCAGCCTTAGAAATCACCTGCTAATCTCATGTGGATGCCGCTGCCACTAACTGATATAAATAAATAAATAAATTAAAACCCTCCCCTCCGACAACGCTCGCTGAGCCGCACTCTGCCCCCCCCTTACCCACTCCTCCACCCTGGCTCTCCCCCTTCCTTCTGCTCCCTAGTCCCCACTCCCCTCTTACCCCCCTTTCTCCTTTACATCTCTCCCCACTAACCCTCATCCTGTCTATTTATTCTTCATTTGCATTGGAACCAACTGTGCCTTGTATGACACTTAGTTTGAACCTGTATTATCTGTTGTCTTCTGTGCCACTGTCTGTGTCCTTTATGTGATGAGGTACCTTTGTAAATGAGCCTCTGGCTCAAAGGTTGCTAAACTGATGTTCAAATAAATAAATAAATAATACTCTCTGTATTAATGGAATAGGAGGGAATGCATGCAGAAAATACAGGTTACTCACCTGTAACAGGAGTTCTAGGAATGGTATATGTTGTTCATCCACACTTATTGGCAGGTTCCTTGCCGCTTTAAATCTTGCCGGAAGGTCTTCAAGCTGGCTCCTCCCACCCACCCGGGTGGTAAAACTCTCGGCTCCGCCCCATGACGCCAGATCTGGCCCGCTGGAAGCTCAGGTTGTGCGTCGAAGCCGGGGAGGTCGGGTGGGTCGTGTGGATGAACAACTACCTATACCCAGAACTCCTGTTACAGTGAGTAACTGTATTTCTAGGACATGGATATGTTGTTCATCCACACTTATTGGCAGACTTCTAAGCAGTTCTCTGGGAGGAGAGGGAGGCAAGGCGCACACCCCTACTTAGGGGATAAAGACTGGAGACCGAGGCCCCCAAAACCAGCATCCCAGCGTGACTCCAAGGTCGATGTGGTAATGGGTAATAAAGGTGTGTCGGACTTCAGGTAACAGCCCTGCAGATTTCCTGGATAGGGACGTCCCTGGAAGCAGCCACCGATGCAGCAGTATGGCGGGTAGAATGAGCTCTTATCCCTCTGGGAGGCTCCATGCCCGCCAACTTATAGCAGAGATCTATGCAGGAGGTGACCCACCTGCCTATCGTCCGCTTGGCTGCAGGTCTGCCAGGTGCGGCTTCAGCGTAGGTGACAAACAGCTGGCGAACCTCTCCCCGAATTTCAGCCCTGCGCTCCTTATAATAAGCGAGCGCCCTTCTAGGGTCCAGAGTATGGAGCCTATATCGCCTCCGAGGTGTGATTGGGGTAGAACACGGCAGAGTCAGCACTTGGTTAAGGTGAAACTCCGACACCACCTTCGGAAGGAATTTGGGTGGGCAGGGACAACTTGTCCTGTGGGAAGACCAGGTAAGGAGACTCGATGCAGCGCCTGGAGCTCTCCCATCCTTCTGGCTGATGTGATAGCCACCAAGAAGGCGGTCTTCCACGACAGGTGAGAGAGATCACACCTGTGCATTGGTTTGAATAAGCTTGCCCATGAGCTTTGCCAATACCAGCAGTAAATCCACGGAGGTGGAGGTTCTTGCGAGATGTGATCAAGGCCTTGAAAAAGCGCCCGACCACCTTTCCTGCGCCACCGACTGCTCCCGGCCGCGCCGGTAAGCAGAGATGGCTGCCAAGTGCACCTTTAAGGTCTCGACCTAAGCCCTTGACTAGAAAGGGACCATAAATAGTCCAAAATGCTTGCCACAGAACAGGAGGAAGGGTCCAAGCCCTGACACCAAATGGAGAATCTCTTCCATTTGAAGGTGTAGTATTTTCTGGTCGACTCCTTACGGGACGCCTCAACAACACTGAGGACCTCGTCGGAAAGACCCAAGGCCTGGAACTCTAGCCGCTCAGGAACCAGGCCGTCAGGTGCAGGGATTGAAGGTCCGGATGGAACACCTTCCCCTGACTGACTGAGAGCAGGTCCGGGCGAGCTGGAAGCTGCCTCGGGAGCCTGGAGCTGAGGCTGAGGAGATCTGGGTACCAGAACTGGTGGGGCCAGTCTGGGGCTATCAGGATCACCTGCGCCTTGTCCCTCCTTGCTTTGAGAAGCACCTTGTGAATCAAGGGAAATGGGGGAAAGGCGTAGAAGAGGCCCGGGGTCCACAGCCTCGAGAAGGCATCCCCCTGCAGCGAGCCCTGCTGAGGGGGGCGGGCATGAAACAGCCTCAGCTTCGCGTTCTCCCTTGAGGCAAACAGGTCCACCTGAGGTGTGCCCCAGTGGGAGAACAGATCTTGTACTACCTCCGGCAGGACAGACCACTCATGAGATGCAGCCCCTATCCGTCTCAGGGCATTGGCCAGGGTGTTGGAGGCTCCTGCCACATGAATGGCTAGGAGATCCGCCTCCAGGCTGCGCACGAGTGACCAAATGCGGAGAGCTTCCTTGCATAGAAGCATGGAGCGCGTCCCGCCCTGGCGGTTCAGGTAGAACAGCGGACCAGGCGGAAAGGAAGTGTCTGAGCCGTCCGCCCACAGGGGGAACCAGGGGTGAGGTGACAGGGATGGGGGCGACACCCCTCAGCCCATCACTGGGCAGGCTTGGAGGAGGGACCGGCCGAGGGACCTCCCGAGCCTTACCTCCCTGCTTCCTGTTGGAGGAAGCCGGCAGCTGGGTTTGGGATACCAAGGTCGAGCCTGCTGGCCCTGGCGTTGCTGGGCAGGCGCGCCTGCGACAGAAGGACAAAGGAGCTTAGGCTGTGGCTTGCGGCCTTTGTCCTTCTGAGGGAAGAGACCGAGTCCAAGGTAGCATTGGACTTCTCGATCCTCTGCAGGTGACCTTCCACCCCAGGGCCGAAGAGGTCAGTCCCCAAAAAGGGAACATCTGCCAACTTGTGCTGGGTATCCGAGGTAAAGGTGGATATCCTCAGCCAAGCCCGACGACGCATGGCCACTGCGGCTGCCACAGACCTGGCACATGGGTCCCCGATGTCTAACGCAGTCTGGAGCTGCTGTTTGCCACCGCCCTGCCCTGGTCCCGCACCTGCCTGACCGTGAGTCTGCAGATTCGGGAAGATGAGGGACAACCTCATCCAGGGAGCCCAACAGGGCATGAGAAATGTGCCATGAGGACGGCTGAACTGGCCTGGCGAAGGCGAGAGAGGACGTAACATGAGACTCCGCCCGGCATAATCCAATTTCTTGGATTCCTTGTGGGAGGTTTGTCCACATCCCTGGCGTTCGGCACGCGAAAAGCTGTCGGTAACCAACCCCTCGGCCGAGGGGTGTTCCGAAAAACCGGACAGGGAACCGGTAGGGACCGCATACTTCCTGGCCAACCTGGCCGAAGGCGCAGGGCAGGAAGCAGGACGCTGCCAAAGTTCCAAGGCCGGACCCACTATGGCTTCGGCCACCGGAAAGGCCTCCGTAGGAGAATCTCCTCGGTCCAGAATCTCCGTGAGGGGATACCTGGCCCGTTTAGAAACGGGTTCGAGCTTCATCCCGGTGGACTCCGAGATGAGTCGAAGCAACCCTAAGAAGGACGAAGGGCTATCGTCCATTGACTGCCCTCCCGAGGACTCCAAGTCCATGCGCTTGGAGAAGAGGGAGGAACCATCATCAGACTCAGAAGAGTCCTCAAAGAGCTGCCTCGGGCCTGAGCCACCCTCCACCTGCCGAGGTTTATCGGGAGTGAGGGTGACAGACAGCCTATGGGGCAAACCCAAGGCTGACTGAGAATTTTTAGTCGACCCCAACTAATGGCTGTGAGGCGGAGGTTCCACCAGAATCGGTGGGGCAGCTGGAATTGGCTGAACAACCGGCCTGAGAACAGGCTCCTCGACCACAACGAGGGGTTGTTTCGGCTGCTCCGGTGACAGCCACTTAATGGCCGGGGAAGACGACTGGGTCGGCTTATTCCCGGTCAAAAGGAGCTGTTGCCACATAAGTTCCTTGTACCTCCGACGCAGCTTGCGCCGAAGCCTCCGCTTGTCCGAGGAAGAGGAAGAGCGGCGGCGCCGCTTGCCGCGGTGCCGAGACCGAGACCGCCTATGGCGGCGGGATCGGTTGGACCGCGAGGATGTCCGAGACCGAGAGTCTCGACTAGGCCGAGGAAGGCGAGGAGAAGTGTCGGAAATCGGCACTCCCCTCGGCTCGGACGATCCCACCGAAGGCTCCGGAACCTGAGGCACAGACGAGCCGACGGGATCCTCAACTCCCACCGGGGGAACCGGGAGGGATTCTCAGCTTCTCCAGCCGACAACCCGTCTAACGGGTCGAGAAAAATCTCGACCGCGTCGACGGGAGTCTCGGTCAACTGGCCTGACGGGGACACCGTGAAGCCAGTGGCCGAAGCTGAGGGGTCGACCGAAGTCGACTGTCGACAAGGGGAGGGGGATCTTTCCCGCTCCCAAGAGCGTCGACGGAGAGACTTACTTTTGCTCTTTTTGGACCTGGAAAAAGGTCCCGAAGAAGTTGGACCCTCACCTTTGGTCGAGAGGGTCAGACAAAGCTCCTTAAAAGAAGCCGAGTACGAGGCACCAAGAGAGAGCGGGACAAATGCCGCAGCCGAGGTAGAAGCGGCCCGCGCCGCCTCCTCTTCGAGGGCGATCATCTGCTTGAGCTGATCCTGAACCGCCGCCAGCGGACACCATGTCAGGCCTCTTTAGATTTCACCAGTGGAATTCTTTCTCGGGCGCCCCAGTTGTAATCGGGCAGACGGTCTTCAAGGATGTGGGCGAGGAAGAGCACAGAGTACATGAGCCTGCGGGTTGTGCTCAAGGCAAGCAGTAGCGCCGGTGGAGTGCGGATCCGTCCTAGACATCTTCTGCCCGCAGGACACCTCCGAAACGGAGTCGATGGTCCATCGTAGCCGCGAGGAGAAGAAGACCAAGTCTTTTAGAAAAATTTTTGATTTCGAACTTTCAAGAATTAGAACTAGCCTTAAACGCAGCGCTGTTAAGGAGGGAACCTGAGCTTCCAAGCGGTAAGGAAGATCTGGCGTCATGGGGCGGTGCCGAGAGTTTTACCACCCGGGTGGGTAGGAGGAGCCAGCTTGAAGACCTTCCGGCAAGATTTAAAGCGGCAAGGAACCTGCCAATAAGTGTGGATGAACAACATATCCATGTCCCTAGAATCTCCCGTTCCAAGAGAGGGACCACACGTCTCACCAAAAGCTCTAGGTCCTGGAGTGAACAAGCAGACATGTTGCAGTTTTGCATTGTGTG
The DNA here is from genome assembly GCA_016271365.2 of Neoceratodus forsteri. Lineage (NCBI taxonomy): Eukaryota > Metazoa > Chordata > Ceratodontiformes > Ceratodontidae > Neoceratodus > Neoceratodus forsteri. Next base: position 828,269,722 of record CM057449.1, read on the forward strand.
GGGACGCAAAAAGTTCTAACTCTGGGTGACCCAACATTGCAAAGGGGTCATCTACTACGGAGGTCAGTAGTTCCCATTCGTGTATCTTGGACTTTGACCTGCTTAGCTTGTCTGCTAAGATGTTTTGGACCCCTGAGAGATGTATGGCTGATAACTCTAGGCCATGTTCCAGCGTCCAGTACCACACTCACTGCTTTCTGACACTAGGAATAGGACTGAGTCTCCCCCTTGCTTGTTTATGTAATGCATAACCCCGATGTTGTCCATCTGTACTAGCAGATGACCAGGAGTCAGATGCTCCTGAAAAGCCTGGAGATTATAAAATACAGCTCTCATCTCCAGGACATTTTATGCGTAATCTGGTTTCCACTTGGGTCCACAAACCTTGCATTTGGTAAGGGACCAAATATGCTCTCCATCCAGATCCTGAGGAATCCAAGGTGAGAATCTGAGCTGGAGCTGGGACTAGGAATGGAATGCTCTTCAAAAGGTTGCTGCAGTCCATCCATCACGTCAGTGTTTTGCATAAATGGGATGTGACATGCACCTTTTGGTCCATGTCATCCGTCAGTTGCTTCCACTGCACTCTCAATGGCCACTGTGGTATCCACATGTGTAAATGAGCCAATGGAAGTCACAATGGCCACTACCATGGACTGGCAGTATAGCCCAGAGGTTAAAGTAATGAGCTGTGAACGAGCTTGGTACATCCAGCAGACCAGACCTGGGTTTGATTCTCACAACCTCCACTTGCATACTGTATGACTTTGAGCAAGTCACTTAACTGCCCAGTGCTCCCAGGTTGCCCCTAAAACAGGCACTTGTGCCTAGTGGGCCTTACCAGTTACAAAGACTAAAATAAATAAATGAGTCCCAGCAGACATAGTAAAATTCTGGCTGGGGTGTAATGATTGCTGTTGATAGTTGTGCTCAAGCAATGACACATTCTGCCCTGTCCAAGGGTAGAAATGCTCTGCCCTGTTCTGTGGCCAGGACTGCACCAATGTACTGCAGCCTTTAGCAAGGGTCAGTACTGACTTTAGCACATTCATTGTAACCATGAAGTCTTCAAACAATTGCCTTGTTAGGGACAGTGTATGCATGAGCTGGTTCCTGGAACTGGCTTTCAACAGCCAAACATCTAGGTATGGGAAGACATACAGACCTTCCCTGTGAAGGGGCTGCTGCTACCATTGTCAAACATTTGGTAAAGACCTGTTGCACGGAAGACAAGCTAAAGGGCAATATTCTGAACCGGTAATGCTTCCCTGCCAGGACAAATCACAGATATTGCCTGTGCTGCTGTCTGACCTCAAGATGAAGGTATGCATCCTTCATATCCAGGGAGCAAATCCATTCCCCTACTTGCAACAGGGGAATACAGTTTTGCAGGAAGACCATCTGAAACTTCTTGTATTCTAGTGGAAACTTAGATCTTTCAGATCTAACACAGGCCTGAGATCTCCTGTCCATTTGGTGACCAGAAAGTATCTGGAGTAGAACCTTTTGCCCTTCTGGTGAGGAGGTACAGATTCTACGGCACGTTTGGTTAAAAAAGCTTGTACCTCTTCTTTCAGCAGGGAGAGATGCCCAGGGATAAGTTGAAAGAGATGGTGGATGCTGTGGAGGGGTTTCCTATAACTCCAGAACATGTACCTTTACAATTATCTCCAGGATCCACTCATCTGTGGTAATCTCCCTCCACTGTGTCAGATGAAGGGAGAAGCAACACCTACTATCACCTCCTGTGGCTGAAGTGGAGGAAGGGAGTCTGACATGAGTCAAGCTGAGCCAGTGGGGACAGAACAACCGACTCTGGTTTGGAATGGGCTCCTGGGGGAGCTATAAGCTCCGACCTTATGGTGACTTGATGGCCACCTCTGGCAGTAGGCTGACGAAAGGATCCTTCATCCTGATCTCTACCAGGTGTAGGATACAAGGATTTGACTAAGCGTTTGATACCGTTAGTCACGAGCTGCTTCTCCACTCCCTTCCATCCCAGAACATCTCCCCTGAGGCCGCCTCCTGGTTCAAAGACTATCTCTCTGGCCGTACTCAACAGGTCAAAATTAACACCACACTCTCTTCCAGTAGACCAGTCCTAACCGGGGTCCCGCAAGGGTCCATACTTGGCCCATAGCTCTTTACCCTCTTCCTGAACTCCTTCCCTAAATCCTGCAGTGGGAAGCTACTGCTCTACACGGACAACGCCGTAGTTTTTTTGGAAACACCCTCATCCTAACTCCCTCCAAACTGCCCTACAGGGCTTCTTTGGGGAACTTGAAACCTGGTTCTCTGAGCACTGCCTAATACTGAACTACAAGAAGACAAAGTCTATGATCTTTGCCCACTTCCAGAGCCTGCACAGTAGCTCCCTGTTAATTATCACAAACTCCCTAGGCAGCCCGCTTGAACAGGTCTCCTCCTCCAAGTACCTGGGTGTCACACTGGGCACCTCCCCCTCCTACCACACACATATTCAGCATGTCTCCTCCTCCATTAACACCAGGCTGGGGATCCTATACAGACATAAGCACTGCCTAACCCCCATCCCCCGGCCGTCCGACTCGCTGTGTGTTCCTCAGTCCTATCCTTTATGGATTACGGCATTGTGATCTACGGGACTGCAGATTTAACTGCCCTATGCTGCGTTAATCTAGCCCTCAATAAAGCCTGCCACCTGGTCTCTGCATGTGACTGATTAACCCACACATGTGAGCTGTACAAGCTTACGGACTGGCTGAACTTGAAGGTAGGCAAGTATCACTTGCCTCTTTACCAGATACTTCAGAAGCAAGCACCCTATGGCCTACACCCTTTATCCAAACAGTCCCAGACAGAAGGGCCCCCAGATGTTTCGCCAATACCTCCCTCCTAGTCCCCCATTGTAGGACCTCCCTTGGTCAAAGGTCCTTCTGCTATCGTGCCCCCCATATGGTTAAACAGCCTACCATCCTCCGTCTCCATGGAACCCAGTCTTGGCTGATTTAAAGCTGGTCTCAAGACCCTCCTCGACTCCACAGCCTATGACTATAAATAATATTTCACCTTCTTTCTAAATCGCTCTAGGAGGCATATTTTAAACAGGTTTAGCTTTATTCAGTTAAGAAGCCCGCAGGCAAGGGACATGTCTGCTGTATCTCATGATTAATTTCCCTGTTCTTTCTCTTTCACTGTATATAAATTATGACTCAGGGTCCATTTAAGACCTCCCAAAGCTATAACCTGCTTTATGTATATAACTACGACCCAGGATCTACTTTAAGACCCCAGAAGCTGTAACCTGCCAATTGTATATATTCCTTGTACTTTATTACTTATATATTGTACTGTTCATGTTATGTATGAGTATTTTTCCGATGTGGAGCCTTTGCAAAGGAGTCTATGACTCAAAGGATTGTAATTACGATTCTTTTCAATAAATAAATAAATAATCTTGAAGTCATTATAAAGGCCTGAGGGCCTCTTCAACATGGTATCTGAACAGTTCGATGCCTCTAAAAGGAGCACTAAGAACTGTTCGCTGCACATCAGATGCAAACCCAGTCAACCTTAGCCAAGAATACTTTCTCATGCAAATACCAGAGCAGCTACCCTGGCAAATGCATCTAAACATCATATGCAAAGCATAGCAGACGTTTGCCTACCTCAGCTCCAGAATTCAGATTTTTAAATAATTCTTCCTTGGCAGTGCTTTCTAGAAGGGCCTGAGTTGTAGCACAGACAGCCTTCTAAAGGCCATTTTGATATCCGATCATGTGGGCCTGGTAGTTCACAATACGCAGGCCTAGTGAGGCAGAGACATATGTTCACTTGCCCATTACATCAGTTCTCTTGGGTTCCTTATCAGGGGGCAGGGTGCTCATGTGCTTTGGTGCCCTGGATCTATCATGGGCAGCTGTTATGACCACAGAATATGTTTTAGGCTGGTTGGCAGACTAAGGCTTGGCATCAGGAGCACAGTACTGTTTGCCAGCCTTTCTGGGTACAGCTGGTATAGTATTTGGCCTGTACCACGCAGCAAATGTTGCATCCTTCAATGCAAGGTAAATTGGAGGAACAATGATGGATGGAGAACATGGTACCGTGAAAAAGTCCATCAAATTCTTTTTTGTGGAATCCTTTTCTTCCACAGCAAATCCCACTGCATTCTAAATTTGCTGTATCATGGTTTGGCAGGTAGGGTCTTCAGGAGGGGATATTGATGTATACACCACAGAATCCTCACTACAGGAAGATACTGTTGAGCTAGAAAGTGAAATATAATGTTCTTCTATATAACCCTCCTCCATTATGAGGTCTGGATTAAAATCTTCCTTGTCAGCATCCCTATCAATGACGGGAACTGAAGAACTTGCTGGTGACGCTGGAGGCCGCTGCTCAGGAGGTACTTGCTGTGTACCAGCTGATGATGCAGACGGGGCTGACAATGCGGGTAGGTACAGTAGGTAGATAAAAATTTTATGTATACAGTATAACACCATTAGGGCTATAATGTGCCCTGTTTACAAGGTGAATCTGCGCAAATTGTTACATATACAAACATCGAATACAAAACAATTACAAGAAAGTAAAAACTAGACATACTATCAAAATACAAAAACAATTACATAACATTTTATATTCAGATACAAATCAATAAATAAGTCCAACTCACATTAATTTCATATATAATTGCCAGTACAAAATACTTCATTACCAAGATTTGACGGCTTAACCAGTGGTATTGCACTTGCATCGAAAGGGTATTCCTGTTTTATGATCTTAAACCTGTCCTGTGTAAACCTGGTCTCAGAATTGTAATGGAATTGCTTTCCAGCTAGTAGTGGCTTTATATTCAAAAGTCATTTTGCTGAAATTATTGGTCATCTTGGGTTGTATAAATTCCCTGGATGTTTTTAATCTTAAATTCAGACCATGATTTGGTCTATGCAACTTTATCATTAATTGTAACAGGGCCTCATTTTTTTATAATACCCCAAACTTGATTTATCCATATTTTCTTTCTTCTTTGCTCTAATGTATTCCAACTTAATGCACTATACATAACACAATGATGTGTGTTAAATTTACAATTCAACACATATCTTGCCAATCTATTGTAGGAATAATCCAATTTAGTTGTTTATTTTTTCAGCATGCATATATATGTCACCCATAATCCATGATTGGCAAAATCAATTGGTTAGCTATCATGGAACGTACATTCAAGTAGTACAAAGTACAATTTTAAACCATCTCATAGCTCCTATATGGCGTTTGTTCTTTATTAAATCTAAAATATGGTAAGCAAATGTAAGATGTTGATCTATATAACCCCAATACCTATAAACCTCAGTTTGAGTCAAAACTATTCCTCTCTAGTCATAATCTTCATTTCCATTTGCTTGTCAATTTTAGTCTGTTCGGAGCCGAAAAACATGGTCTGAGTCTTTCTGTTGTTTATAACCAAACCCAAGGAGGTAAAGTAATCCTGCATCATCAAAATATCGTGTTGTAATATAAATTTAACCTCTTTCAAGGAACAGCCTTCAGTCACCAGAACTGTATCGTCAGCATATAACTGGACATTGGAAAATGTAATTTTATCTGGAAGACTATTTACATTATGTATATATATATACATTAAACAGCAATGGGCCGAGAATCGACCCCTGGGGGACTCCTCGGATAACAGAAAGCATTTTTGATTGAAGACCATTTACAGCTACTAACTGTGTTCTTTCTGTCAAATATGATTTAAACCATTGGTATGTTTCATCATTCAACCCCATAACTCTAAGGCTATCCAACAGAATTTTATGATCGACTAAATCAAATGCTTTTGACAGGTCCCCACACACAGTCCCATGGACTTGCCAGATCTAAAGGGGTTGCAACCACATCCAATAGGTCCATAAGAGCTGTGGCTCTGCCTTTCTAAATCCTGACTGAAACGTTGTCAGTTTCTCATACTTCTCAAGACAACTAACTGTCCATGGACTATTCTTTGAAACAACAGACAATAAGGCTATGGGACGGTAGTTTGATGGATCAGTGGGATCACCCCCCTTTTGCAACTGGAATGACCCTAGCCAGCTTCCAACTTTGTGGAAATATCCCTTCCCTCAGGCTCCAATTAATTAGGTCACTGAGTACTGGGGATATCTCCACTGCTAAAATTCTTAATAATTTATTTTCTATACCGTCTACTCCACTAACCTTATTTGTCTGTAAGTTACCAACTATTTTAATTACATCAGCTGCGGTTACCGGGCAAAATTGAAATTTTAAAGAATTATATGGCACCAAAATATTTGTCCTCCTTTTTGTTATCTAAATTTGCTATCTTGAGGACAGGCAAAGTTACAAAATAAGTATTTAACAGGTCAGCAGCATCTTCTTTTTGATGTAGAACCTCTGTCGGCTGCAGTACAGGCAAGTCAGGAAGTATGCACCGTATCATAAGAGTACAGTTATGTAAGAACTTACCGTAACAGTAGATCTTGAGAACAGCTCTTGCAGCAGGTTACACCATTAGGACTGAAGCCGGCAGGCGTCAGGACCCCACGGAAAATTTTCTAGCTAGCAGTCTTCAGCGGGAATTGCCTCTTACGTCGGTCCCTCCTTACCAAGCCGTACGTAGTACATAAGGAGGCAGTCCCGCCAGAATCCCCAGTTCTCCCGCCGGAGACTTCCGGTTGCTGGATGACATCAGAAAAGGAAACCGAGGAACCACCATCAGATGGCCGAGACTAAGAACCGACCTTTCCAATCCTAAGGATAGCGAAGACTGGAACCTGCTTCCTCCAAGGTGGAATGGTGGGCGGGAAAGTACCTGCTGCAAGAACTGTTCTCAAAGATCTACTGTTACGGTAAGTTCTTACGTAACTGTACTATCTTCTTCGAGGTACAGCTCTTGCAGCAGGTTACACCATTAGGACTGATTCCCAAGCAATGGCGCTTTGAAAAGCCATCGGGAGGAGGCAATACAGAGATTCAGACCCGTCCTGAGCCTAGGACAGGAGGCCCTGAAGAACAGCAAGGCGAAACCTGCTCTTAAGCCTAGAGGCGATATCCAGGCTATAATGCCTGATAAAAGTGTGCACCGAACTCCAGGTGGCTGCGGCACATATGGGCGACGTAGAAACGTTCTTCAGTGTCGCAAAGGAGGTAGCCACTCCTCTTGTGGAATGGCCCTTGACCACTCCTGGTAAGGGTTTCTGATGCTTGTCATAGCAAAAAGAAATACATTGGATGAGCCAGCATGAAAGGGTCTGTTTAGAAACTAGGGCCCCTTTCATCCTCTCAGCGAATGAAAGAACAGCTGCTCCGCTTTCCGGTGCTGTTTGGTTCTGGTCAAATAATATCTGAGACACCTGTGAACATCCAGGGTGTGAAGCAGTGCTTCTCCTCGATTGGCGTACTTAGGAAAGTACACTGGCAAATCAATGTCCTGGTTAAGAGTAAGGGCTGAAACCACCTTAGGCAGGAACTTAGGATTCGTCCTCAGGGACACCCTGTCCTGATGAAAAATTAAATAAGGCTCCTTGCACATGAGAGCATGTAATTCGGAGATTCTTCTCGCCGAAGTAACGGCAACCAAAAACCATGTTTTCCACGACAGAAAACGTAGCTCGCAATCTGCGGCAGGCTCAAAGGGTGGCAGCGTAAGCTGCTCCAGGACGAAGGGTAAATCCCAAGGAGGGACGGGATCCCTGATGGGCGGCCTAAGGTGGAGGACCCCTCTTAAAAAGGCCCGGGTAGTATCCAGCTGGGCCACCATGCGTTGGCCTATGGGGGCATGATAAGCTGAGATTGCACAAAGGTGCAATTTTATCGAGGAGTAAGCTAACCCGGATTGAAAGAGGAAAAGCAGGTACTCCAGAACCAGCTTCTTGGGGCAGTCTAAGGGCGAGAAACCGCGTGCCTAAGACCACAGGCAAAACCTGCGCCATTTCATGGCGTATGTTGCGTGTGTCGGCGGTTTTGTGGTGGCAGAAAGCACATCCGCCACCTCTTGCGAGACCCCGTGTTGCAACGTGGCTATGTCTCTAGGAGCCAAGCATGCAGGTTCAGTGAACGTAAGTCCGGGTGGACTAGTGAACCCTCCTCTTGAGACAACAGGTGGGAGCTGATTGGTAAAGCAAGCAGAGGTTCCCGGGACAACTGATTCAGCAGCGGGAACCAGATTTGCCTGGGCCAAAAAGGCGCTATCAAAATAAGCGTTGCGTGCTCCCTGCGAAGTTTGAGAAGGACTCTCTGGATCGACGGGAAAGGAGGGAAGGCGTAGAGGAATCTGCCCGCCCAGGAGAGGGACAACGTGTCTTGCCAGAAAACACCAGGCCCTGGATCGACCGAGCAAAAATTGGGCAGTTTTGCGTTGGATGGGGAGGCAAATAGATCCAATTCTGGAGTACCCCATCTGTGGAACAGATCCTCTGCCACCTCCTGTAGAAGTTCCCACTCGTGGACTCTGGCCCGGGAACGACTCAGGCTGTCATGACGTGTTGTCCACCCGGGAGCGTGAACTGCGATGAGGTTTGCGCGTGTCATATTAACCATTCCACACCCTCATGGCCTCCCTGCAAAGGTAAGAGTGTGTGCCTCCTTGTTTGTTGAGGTAATACATCACGCAGTATTGTCTGTTTGCAACAGGAGAGTACTGGGTGGAATCTCTGACTGGAAGGCTTGCAGGGCATAAAGGACCGCCCTCATCTCCAATATGTTGATATGGAGATGAGATTCCTGGGTAGTCCATGTTCCCTGACACCTCACCCCGTTCAAGTGCACTCCCCACCCCAGCCCTGAGGCGTCTGTGGTGAGTGTTAACACCGGGGACGGCACTGTGAAGGGAACCCCCACTGAGAGGGTTCCCGGATCTAGCCACCATTGCCAGTGCCGAACCATGGTCTTCGTGATTCTGACTGGCTGCTGCAGATGGTCTTGCCTTTGGTCCCACTGCATCCTTAACATCCACTGGGTTACCCGCATGTGGAGTCTTGCCATCGGGACCGTTGGAATGGCCGCAGCTATGTATCCGAGCAGGCGAAGGACCAACCTGGCCGGGACGGTTTTCTTCGCTGACATGTCCCTTATGAGGGATCTTACGCGTTCCGCTCTGTCTTTGGGAAGAAAGGCTTTCCCCTTGACTGTGTCCAGAACTGCGCCTATGAACTGCAGCTTCTGGGACGGTACCAGGAGAGACTTCTCATAGTTGATTAAGATGCCCAGAGACTGAAAGAGAGCTTGGACGTGTGAATGGCCAGCAGCAATGCCTCCTTGGAAGAGGCCATGAGAAGCCAGTCGTCCAGGTACGGGAACACGTAGTGACCCTGTCTCCTCAGAGACGCTGCCACGACTGCCATGCACTTGGTGAATACCCTTGGTGCTGATGACAGCCTGAAAGAAGTGCTCGGAACTGGTAGTGGCGACCGAGAAACTCAAGCGTAGGAACCTCCCTGCGCCTTAGCGATGGGGATGTGCAGGTAGGCATCCTGCATGTCTAGGGGCATGAAAGCATCCTTCTTCAGCATGGGGATTAGTCCTAGGAGGGTCACCATGCGGAAGCACTGTAAATGACAGATATGTTGAGGTCACTGAGGTCCAAGAGGGACGGAGGTCCCCTGTCTTCTTTGGAACCAGGAAGAAATGTGAATAATAACCTGCTCCTATCTGGTTCCCTGGAACGTGCTCCACAGCTTCTTTCTGCAGAAGCGCGAGCATTTCCTGCTTTATGAGCAGGGTGTGCTGACCCAAGTAACGGGAGAGCAGAGGAGGCCTTGTGGGGGGCTTGTCTAGGAATTCTATAAAGTGGCCTTTTTCGACCAACTGTAGCACCCACCTGTCGGTGGTGATCGAGCGCCACCCTGGTAGGTGGTCTGCGATGCGACTCCTGACCTTTGTTTCCCATTGATCCTGAGGAGGGGCGGGGGCCGGGAAGGAGTCATGCTGTGGCAGCAGAGGGTCCTGCAGGTTGGGCCGACTTGGTAGCACGTTGGCCCCTACCTGAGGACGTTTTGACCTGGGCTTTCCGGGAGGAGGAGCCCCTCTGTTGCTGACCGGAACGAGGTTGTTGCCTCTGAGTCCGGCTGCGAAAACGACTCTGGTTCCTACGAAAGGAACTGAGTCTAGATCTGTACATGGCCTGGACAGATCTAACAGCCTTCCCAGCTTCCTATAATTTGGTGATGACTTTTCCGATGCTTCACCAAACAAAACTTCCGCCATGAAAGGCGTCCAAAATATTTTTCTGGGCGTCCGGGGTAAACCGGAGACACGGAGCCATGAGTGTCTCTGGAGACATCGCCTGAGGCTGCCACTTTGGCCGAAGAGTCAGCTGATCGTCACAGCTCTCGGAGCACTTGGGTCCCCACGTCTGAACCCGTACAGAGGAGCTGGAGAAGTTCCTCCTTTTGGTCACCATCTGGCAATTTCTCGGCCAGTTTCTGTCCCTGTTCCCACAGAGCGTTCTGGAACTGAACTATGTGGGTCAGGTAATTCAAGGATCTTATGGCGCAAGTCGCGGCCGCGTAAGTGCGCCTACCCAGCATGTCCAGTTGCTTGGACTCCGGGTCCGGTGGCTGCGTGCTCAGATGTTGCAGTCTCTGAGACCGGTCATGAGAGGCTGTAATGACCAGGGAGTCGGCCAGAGGATGGTTAGCCAGGTACTGGTCCTCCCTTGGGGCCTTGTACAGGCGGTCAGCCTTCTTTGGCATAGCTGGGGTCGAATGGGACACTTCCACGCTGCCTTGGTGACGTCACAGAAGGTGTCCACCAAGGGTGGCATTACCACAGGCTTGGGATCCTTTTGCTGAAGGTAGTGGGCAAGGCGTAGTCTTGGTCGAGTTCCTCCGCATCCCATCCCATGTTCTCTTGGATGTGTCTCATTATCTCAGAGAACGAGGGGTCATCTGGAGGAGACCTAGGGAGGTCGCGTGGGTCCGGAGAAGGGATGCTGATCGGTGAAGGAGACCTGGAGCATTCAGAGATGTCAGATCTAGAGTCCTCTGTCGACGGCGAATACCGACGTCTTCCGGGTCTCTTGGGGCTGGGTGACCCTGAAGAAGATCTAGACGGAGGCCTTCTCTTCTCTGTAGATCTGCCCCTAGGAGGTGCTACTGGCTCCTGGGGGGAAGGTGCTCAGCCTGCTGCCCCTTTTGGCGAAGGAGGGGCAGGCGTCGGTGGTGCCAGCTGGTGCGGGAGGGGTCTTGTGGTGACCACATCCTTTTGATGGTGTCCCACCAGAAAGTGAAGAGCTCCTTCACATCTGCCAAGTTGAGGCCCGACGACGGGCGGGCGCGGTGGTCTGTCATCGGGCCGGGCGGCCGGCTCCGGGGTCTCCGGTTCTGGGAGGGTTCCGTGGAGCTCGAGCGGGTCCGGGGTCGCCTGCCTGGTCTTCGGGCTGAATGGACTCCTCCTCCGACAACGCCTCCTGACCGACGCCGGTAGGCAGCGGTGTGGTTCTCCTGTCTGCGGTATCAGACGCCGGGTCCTGGGGGTGAATGCCTGACGGCGACGGTGACAAGCGGCTGCCAGCTCACGGGAGTGTCGTGGACCTTGGGCGGCGTCGGGTGGGCGATGTCGGATCCGGCCTCCGCTTAAGGAGTCAGCTCCTTGGTCTTGCCTTGGGGTGGCGGCAGCAAGGAGACTGACGGACGTTGGGGGCCGCAGTGCGGGACGAGGACTTGTGATGCTCCCTGACCTGGGCGAGGCCTTAGCAGAAGAAGAGGGCCTGGAGGTCTTGGCAGGCCGCAGAGTAGAAGAACCACTGGCTGATTTGACCACAACGGGAGGCTGAGAGTGGGCTCTAGACAGGAGGCGGACCGACCTGGGCAGGCTGCGGGAGTCCGAGCCTAGAGGGATCTAGGTCTCACCTTCTCCCGATGCTCTCGTGGTGCCTGTGACTTTCCGAAGATTCCCCTGGAGGAAGGTTCCATGGCCTTGAGCTTTTCTTCTAGGAGTAAAGCCTGGAGAGCCTTCTGTCGGATTCTGGTCCGGCTGTTAAAGCCCTGGCAGAAGGAGCAAGCCTGGTGTCGTGGTCGGGCCCAGGCACCGAACACAGGCTGAATGAGGGTCTTTAAGCGGGATCTGCTTCCCACAGGCACACTTAGAAGGATGGCCCTCCACTGAAGTTGGGGAGGACATCAGGCGAAGAGTAGTCTTGAAGAAGAATTTCTTCCAAAGTTTCCGATTTGGAAAAGGATTTCCTGGTCGTCGCGCTAGTACTAACCGAAAGGTCGAGACATGCAAGTCGGCCAGAAGCGGAAGAACTGGGGATTCTGGCGGGACCGCCTCCTCATGTACCTCGCCTGACGTCGGGGGCCGGACCGACATCGACGGCGGTCCCCGCTGAAGATTGCTAGCTAGAAAATTTTCCGTGTGGTCCTGACGCCTGCCGGCTTCAGTCCTAATGGTGTAACCTGCTGCAAGAGCTGTACCTCGAAGAAGATCGGAAAATGACACTAGTACTGCTTGCACATTGATGATGCCCTGGTCAGGGGCCGTGACCACTGTAGTCGATGACAGGGCCTCATTGATGACCATGACGTACTGTCCACAGTAATCAATGGTAATGACCTAAGCCAAGCCTCGACCTTGGTGTCTGGTCGATGGTGGGTGGTTGGCATCACTGCCGTCAGAGGCGGATGATGATGATGATGCATATTGAGTACCTGCAGCCCGCAACAGTGACTTAGACCTCACCGGGGAAGCAGATCTGTCCTTATCCTTATGTCCCAATGTCGTTCTGTCTTCTTTGTGGTATTTCAACTTCTGACGACAGCAAATTGGTTAATGGAGCTGGCGATGCCACTTTCTCACCCCAGGCTTTTTTTTTTTCATGGCTGCTGGAGTATTTTCTAAGGACTTCTCCAGCGGCTTTCTTCTCCGTCATCTGACTGCTTGATTGAAGCCCTGGCAAATTTCACAAGTCGTGATATTGTAAGACATGCCTGAACAGCAGACACACTCTCCATGTGCATCATCCATATACTGTAAATATTTTCCCCGCATTCACAGTTCCAGAAAAACGTCACTGGTTTTGGTGGCATACAGAGGTGGTGATATCACTAAAATATTAGCGATTACATAAGACTAAAATAATAAATGATAATGGCTAGTTGGACAGTGTTTCCACAGTAGGTCCAATGAGTACAATCAATGGCAGGAAAAAGAACTGAGGAGAGAAGGGCCACCCAATTTATGTAGATACTGGACGCATGATGTCATCATAGGCAGCTCCCCAGCTAGCAAAAGTTACCATGTGGTCCTAGGACTGACACGGGAATAGTTCGAAAGCTGTGACCTAAGGGAAGAGGTATCCTTGAGGAAGATCCTTAATTTCTAACTACCTAGATTTAGTTCATTATCCACAATTAAGCAGACTCAGTTCACTATCTATACTTAGGCAGACTCCTAGCAGTCCATCAGGAAGATAGAAACATAGAAATCTGTCAGCAGAAAAGGACTCATAGGCCCAGCTAATCTGCCCCTTTCCTTCCCCGTAGGCTCCTTAGTCTCTTCTCCTTACTCCCTGCTTTTTTTGTCCCCTCTCCCCGCTGCAGTCTCCAATCTCTCTTATACCAGATGGAATCATATCCTTTCCTCTCTTGTTTAAGCCCATGTAGCTATCCCATGCCCTCATGAGCTCCCCCACTGAGTTTACACCCACCACCATTCAGGTAGCCTATTCCAGGGACCCACCACCCTTTCAGTGAAATATTGCCCCCTCACATTTCCTTTGAATTTACCCCCTCCAGCTTTAAGCTGTGCCCCCCTTTTTTGTATTTTCCCTCATCTTGAAGATGCTCCCGTCCCTTACATTGTTGAGTCCCCTCAAATATTTAAAAGTTTCTATCATATCCCCCCCTTTTTCTCTTGTTTCCAGTGTGTACAGGCCAAGCTCTTTTATCCTTTCTTCATATGATCTCTTGTACAAGCCCTGCACTCCTTTGTCGCCCTTCTCTGGATCCTCTCTACCCTATCTATGTCTCCTTGTAGGTGAGGTCTCCAGAACTGTACCCCATACTCCAGGTGTGGTTTAACCATGGACCTGTACAGTGGCATGATCACTTCCCTCCTCCTACTTGTAATACCCCTCCATATGCATGCCAGCATTTTGTTTGTCTTTCCAATTGCCATGCTGCACTGCTTTGCCACCTTTAGGTTATCTGTTATAATAATCCCCAGACAGCGGTAGTTCCATAGGCAATGTCCAAACTGAAGTGCTTGGTGAAGGTGTGGACAGAACTCCAAGTAGCTGCTACACAAATCCCTGCAGCTGAGACGTTTCTGAAACAGGGAGCTGAAGCCGCCATACCACTGGTGGAATGACCCTTGACCTCTCCTGGAAGTTTCTTGCTGTACTTTCTGTAACAGAACATAATGCAGTTGGCTAACCATTTGGACAAATACTGCTTAGAAACAAGGGTGCACCGTTTCCACAGGGGGGAGAGAAACAAACAACTGTTTGGACTTCCTGCAGTCCTTGGTACAGCGTGCATAGTACAAATGCTATGCACATCTAAAGTGTGGAGCAATGCTTCCCCTGGACTGGCATGCTCTGCAAAATAAACCAGCAGGTAGATGGATTGATTCAGGGTAAACTCAGACACCACCTTAGGAAGAAACTTAGGGTTAGTACACAAAGATACCCTGTCTTTGTGGAAAATCAAATAAGGTTGCTCACACATTGAGTGCTTGTGCTCGGAAATCTTTGAGGCAGAAGTAATGCTAACCTAAACACTAAAATAACGCTTTCCATGACAGAAGGCCTAGCTTGCAAGATGTGGCAGGCTCAAAAGGAGCCAAACCAACTTTTTTCAACACAAAATTCAAGTCCCATGGAGGGACAGGACTGCTGATAAGAGGATTCAGGTGAAGGACACCTCTTAAAATAGTATGTGACACTTCCAATTGTGCCACCATAAGGCCATTAATGGACACATGGAAAGCAAGAGATTGCAGGCATGTGCACCTTAAGGGAGGCGTACCCCAGACCAAGTCTGAAGGGACAGCAAGTACTCCATGAACTGATTCTCCAGGACACATGAAAGGTCCAGCTGGTGTGAATCAGCCCATAGAATAAGCGTTTCCACTTCATGGAATAAGTGGCCCTAGTGGAAAGGTTTATAGCCACCACCAATACGTCAGCCACTTTAGGTGACACCTCAAACTGGACCATGGCTATGTCCTCAGGAGCCAGGTGTGAAGGTGCAGGAACTTGAGGTCTGGATGGACTAGACTAGAGTACCCTGGTTCTGTGAGAGCAAGATGCTGCACAGAGGAAGAGGTACTGGAGGATCCACTGCTAACTGCTGGAGTAAGGGGAACCAGATCTGATAAGGCCAAAAGGGGCGATGATGATCATTGTAGCCCCTTCCATATGCAGCTTGATTAGGAGCCTCTGAAGCAGCGGGAAGGCATTCAGAAACCTCCCTCTCCAGAAGAGGGACAATGCATCACACCAGAAAACTCCAGGCCCTGGATCTAGCTAGCAAAAATGTGGCAGTTTTGCATTGAGTGGGGATGCAAAAAGATCCAGTTCTGGATGACCCCCATCTGTCAAAGAGGTCTTCGATGACCGAGGTCAGGAGCTCCCACTCATACATCTTTGACTGGTTTACATCATCTGCCAGGACGTTTTGGACATCTGGGACATGGACAACTGACAGTTCTAAACTGTGGTCCACAGCCCAATATCAGATTCTCATCGCTTCCCTACAGAAGGGATATGAGTGAGTACCTCCATGTTTGTTAATGTAGTGGACAACAGTCATATTGTTTGTGCACCGGCAGAAGGCCTGGGGACAGCTGACTCCGAAAGGCTTGGAGCGCATACAGCACCGCCCTTATCTCCAGGACACTGACAGGAGAGAGGCCTCCAGTTGGAACCACGTCCCCTGTGTTTGGTGTGGGCCCAGATGAGCTCTCCAGCCCATCCCCGTGGCATCTGTGGTCATAATCTGCTGAGGGGAGGGAACAGCAAAGGGGACCTCCCTGAGAAGATTGGTGGGTTCCATCCACCAGAGGAGAACTCTTTTTACTGGGGAGGAGACCAGGACCTCCTGTTCCAGGTTGTCTGTATGCTGGTCCCACTGCCCTCTGAACATCCATTGGGGGTTCCTCATATGCAATCTGGCCAGAGGCACTGTGACTATGGCCGCTATCATCATGCCTAGGAACTGGAGAAATTCACTGGCGAAGACAGAGCAGCTGTGAAACATCAGTCTGGCTTGGGCTATGAGACGGTTTGTCCAGTCCTGGGGAAGGAAGGCCATGCCCTGTGCTGTGTCCAGGAACTCCCCAATGTACTGGAGTCGTTGACCAGGTGTCAAGAAACCTAGACTGGTCACCCATCTACAACGCCCCTGACGTCAACCTGGCGTTTGATAAATTTATACTCGTTTTCACCTTCGCCTGTGAGATATTTGCACCTTTTGTGAAAAGTGTCGTCAAGGGTCACACCGCCCCTTGGATTACACAGGCCCTTCTGGACCTGATGTGGCAATGTGACTCCCTATGGCAACTCGCCCTTGACTCAGGCAGACCGGCCAATAGGCAAATGTATCGTGCCTTGAGAAACAAATGTACCTGGGAGACCCGCAAAGCCAAGGCCGAACATTACAAGTCCACCTTCACTTCTACCTGGGGCTCAGGCAGAAAGTTCTGGGATAACCTAAAAAACTGAATGGCAAACCCACGTTCCTCCCCCCATCGTTAACAATGGCACTGCTGTCTCTGACCCCGCTCACATAGCTGATATCCTGAATACTTCCTTCTCAGACCTCAGCAGTACTCTCCCTTCTAACTTCGACCCCCCCCCCTTAGGCTGCTTCATCCTGTGCCACCCCACCATTTCGTCTCAAGACAGTCTCCCTGGCTGAAGCCAGGCCCTGTCTTCAAAAGGCCTTAGGTCATGCTGGCTACAACGCTGACTCCCTCAACCTCAAGCTTCTACGCCTCACCCTTGACAACGTCCTCTCTCCCCCTCACGTTCATTGTCAAACAATCCCTCTGCCACGGGACTTTCCCCTCCATCTGGAAGGCCGCGGTCATCATGCCTATTCACAAGCGTGGTGACCACTCCAACGCAGGCAATTACCATCCCATCTTTATCCTCCCCACCTTTCAAAAGTGCTGGAAAGAATAGTTTCTGACCAACTGACTGATCATCTCTCCAAGTACAACATGCTCTAACAGCAGGAGCACGGCTCCCGTCAGGGCCATAGCACCACCTCAGCGTTGCTGGAGTTCACATCCCCCCTCCACTCCGCACTCGACAAAGACCACCTCGCTGGGGCGGTCTTTGTGGACCTGTCGAAAGCATTTGACACAGTAAACCATGCTCTACTTCTTACTGCCTTAACCAACTCTGGCCTTTCCCTTGAATCTACTAGCTGGTTTGCCAACCACCTCACAAGTAGAACACAGCAAGTCAGGATAAGCTCTGCACTCTCGTTCTCTCTCCCTGTCAGGTCCGGGGTCCCACAAGGTTCCATCCTCAGGCCCCTCCTATTCAGCCTATTCCTTAACACCCTCCCCATGGTATTCTCCGGGAAGCTGATACTGTATGCGCACAACGTGGTTCTGTTCACCTTCCACTCTGACCCCCAGCAATTCCAACTCCAGCTTCAAAACACCTTCTCTAAAGTGCAGCTCTGGTTCCCAGTACACCGACTTGTTCTTAACTACAAAAAAACTAAAATAATGCTTTTTGCCAACCCACAGAGTCGACAAAAGGACCATGCCCTCAGTATCCTCAACTCCCAATCCCTACCCCTTGACCAGGTTACCTTCTTCAATTACCTCAGTATCCACAATGACTCTGCTCTCAATTTCCATAGCCACGTACATCACCTCTGCACTGCTGTCAATACCAGGATCAGCCTACTCCACGGGCCAAACACTACCTCACCCCTGGCGCACTCCGCCTTGCAGTCTCCTCCTCCATGTTTGCCCTCATAGACTATGGAATACTGATCTCAGTGCGGCCAACAACACATCCCTCCAGAGAGTTAAAGCAACCCTCGACAAGGCCTGCCACCTAATATTAAGCTGTGACCACTACACTCACACTTGTTCCCTCTACCAGCAGTCCTGCTGGCTCAACCGACAACAGACTCAAATATCACACCTGCCTCATTGCCATGGGGCTCTCCCCCCCGGCCCTGCCCCTTCTGACTCAAGCCCCATTATGAAAATCACCCGCTACTCTGTTAAATCCCCATTTTTCGTCCACCGACTCAGAACCTCACTTGGTCAGTGAACCTTTGCCTATCGTGCCGCTCTCTGGATGAACGCCACTCCTTACCCCATTACATCCGAACCAAAGTTCGGTCCATTTAAAACCCTCCTAAAGGAATACCTTCAGTCCAATAATGGGTGTGACTGTCCATAATCCCCTTATGCCCCGGACCCCTCCCCTATTGTCCAATTAATAGAGGTGTTCCCTACTCTCTCAGTACTTTGACACCGTCAGGCCTACATCCTGGCAAAGACTGTTTTTTATTACCTATGTTTTATCTCATGTTACAACTGTATGCACGTAACCTATGTTTATTTACTGTAATCACATTTATGTAACTCCTGTATGTACTCAACTTTGGTTTATCTACTGCAATCTCATTTATGTACCCACTTAAGTATGTTGACCTTACCTCTGTTATATGTGTCTATGACATGGTGCCTCTGGAAATGAGTCTCTGACTCAAAGGTTGTAAACCCAAAAGTTCAATGAATAAAATTAATAAGATGGACTTGGGCAAGTTGACTGTAATGCTCAGGTCCTGGAACAGATGGATGGTGTGTTCCAGGGCTCGAGACCGAGGCTGTCCCTGGATGAAGTGTCAGTGTCAGTGGCTCAGTAGGTAGCACACTCGCCTCTGAGGCCGGGAGATCAGAGGGCTGTGGGTTCAGTTCCCACATCTGGCACTGGGGTTAATATCCCAGTACTGACACTGTAGTGCAGCATGAGAGGGGTGCTGCACTTCTGAGGTGCCGTCTTTCGGATGAGACGTTAAACTGAGGTCCCATCTGCCTGGATTGGTGGTAGTTCAGGTGGATGTTAAAGATCCCATGGCTTATCGAAAGAGTAGGGTATGTTTATTAAAATCATAATATATACAACAAAGTAATATACAGAAAAAAAACAAATAAATCAGGAAAGTTCATACAAAAATCTTCAAAAAAGAGAAACACAAAAATTCCACATTGTATCCTAAAACAAAGAAACAGAATTAAATTGGTAGTAACAAAAACATATACAATGGAGAGAGAAATGATTCAATAGAAATCCCAATATCATTCCCAAATATTCTGTTTGAGAAGCTTCCTTTCTCCTTCCTTAATACAATCAATATGGGCTACCACTTTCGTAAATAATTCCTCAGGAGTAAGATAACGTTGTTGAAATAAAAACCAACACCTAACCTGCCATACCCAATACAGTATCACAATCGCTATGATATTTAAAGTACTAGAATTACACCCAGCCCAGGAAGCTTGGAAATAAACCAAAAATAAAGCTCTCTGATCCCACTTACGCCCAAACTTTATTCCAAAACGTGACATCACAAAAACCAAAACTGTAAAATAAAGGACAAGAAAAATATAAATGAAGCATAGACTCTGTAAGGGCGTACAAGAAGCCCGAAAGCAATAACGATCCATCACTTGTTTATGTTTGTGGTTACCACGCTCGTTAATTTTACCATGCACCCTAACAAGCAACATCCCACATTGCCACAGGAATATGTGTATCAACAAGGCGATTTCCAATCTGTTCCTTTTCTGTCAGTATAAACTCTGGAAAAACTTCTTCCACAAAATGTGACTCTATTATCACTGTATACAATTTTTCTGAAAACTCCGTAATCATGGGTACCATAATATACCATGTCTTAAGCATATCAAACACGTGACCCAATCTGGAGATAATACATATTTCCTCTTATTTTGTGGATGAAACTCCCTAAAACCATTCCTGTAAAATCTCTGAAAGTGAAATACATCAAGAAAGGAACCCAAAGCTGAGGTGAATTAACAACTAAAGGCTTTAGATTGGTAGAAAAAAAAGAAGAAAAAAAAACACTATCGGTGTATCATAGTAACCCCTCCCTACGATAATCATTCAACAAAATGTTATGTTTAACGGGTTGAGGCGACTACCCCAAAAACAAGAAAAAAAAAGACTCAAAGGGGCACAAAAAAAACTTCTAGGCAAAGGAAAATATGTGCTACATGTAAAAACAAAGGCAACAAGCAGGTTTTAATCAAAAAAATCAGTTTCTTCTTTCCCAGAAACCATTTATTCCACTTACACACCTTTTCCCTACCTTTATTCAGACATATTTCCCAGTTATACATAGCCACGTCCGGAACACCAAAATAAATACCCAATAACTTATGCAGAGAATCCACTAAACGAATACCCCCAATAGAGGAAGTACCCTCCAGAGATGTAACTAAGTTAAAACACAGGCTTTTCCGTAAATTTAAACTAGAACCAATAACTGATAAAAAAAAAAGGAAGAATCTTACAAAATAAACAACCCACCAGTGCAGTAGGCACTAAAACACATAAATCATCGGCGTAACAGATTACTTTCTGAGTACTGTAATCTGAACCTGAAAGACCCAAAAGTCTGGGGGATTTATAAAGTTGTCTAATAATGGGGTCCAAAGCTATTACAAACAATAGTGGGCTCAAGGGACAACCCTGGCGGACTCCCCGACGAATGTAACAGGGTGACCCAATCCACCCATTTACATATGGTCTAACATAAGCTAAAGAATAACATCAAGTAAGCCAATTAATAAAAATCTGAGAGAACCCATAAGCTCGGAGGGTCAACCATATAAATTCTTGAGATACCCCATCAAAGGCTTTGGAGAGATCAAAATTAAATAAATAGCAGTGAAGAACTCCCTTTGTCCCTGAGAAAATAATTCTCTTATTAAAAGTAAAGCATCTCGGATGGACCTACCTGAAACTGAGCAATACTGAAATGGCGAAAGTAAAGAAGACAAAAATATAAATCCTGTTCCTAGTAATTTGGAAAAAATTTTACAATCTGTATTTAATAGGGTGATTGGCCTCCAATTCCTAAATCAGATTTGTCACCTTTTATAAAAACAACATCAAACCTTCGTACATCTGATCCGATAAGCGATCCTCATGTAAAAAGGTGTTGAATACAGCTAATAACTGGGTCGGCATAAATTTCCATAAAGATTTATAAATTTCAGCAGACAACCCATCAGAAGCCTGGAGCCACCTTATCTCTAAGACCACAAATAACTCCTTTCACTTCCTCTAATGTAAAAGGTGCTACAAGCTCTTGCTGCTGAATTGCCATCAGGGTAGGTACATCTGATGCTTGTAATAATAGCGATATGTCAGGAGATTCAGAGACTGGATATTCAAAAGTGTGCTTCACATATTTAGTAACACATTCCATGATGTTCAGCTGACCTTTAACCATATGCCCTTGATCATCAAGAACCATCTGTTTACCACAAAATTTCTCCCTAGTAATGTCAAAAGGGTTAAATTGACACTGCTTCCCAGAAGTCCGAAATTTCTGTTCAAAAACAATAGATTTTTGTCTATCATACTGAACTTTAGTTAAGGCTGCTTTAACCTCTTTTATACGGGCAGAACAGTCAGAATGAGATAAATGGGATTCAGTAAATAATGTCAACAATTCGGCTCGTAAGAGCCTAGAGGTATGATGTTTAGTATCAGCCAACAATCTGAAATAGTTTTTAAAACAGGCCATCAAATATAATTTAGTATCAATCCACCAATCAATCATGGAATCATAAAGAACAACTACAGAAATGCGATCCGAAATCAAGTCCAAAAAACCTTGATGAAACTCTGGAACCAATAATAAGGATGCATTAACCTCCAAACTCCAGGTCCCTGTGATAAAACTTCCCCAAATGAATCCGTATCCTAATAAATGATGATCTGAAGTAGCCATAGGAACTATTACACCAGCCACTTCCCCAATAGTACGTGAACAGAACCAAAAATCTATCCTAGAGGTTAATTTACCTTTCGAAAAAGCAGGTAACAAGGACTGGGCAAATACATCAGCCAAATTCATCTCTTTAATAATGGTACACAAAGCTTGTGTATCACAGTAAACCTTTTTAGTGGGAGGGACATCTAGACTAGAGTTAAAGTCTCCACCCCATAAAATGATCCGGTTAGTAAACAAATAAGGCTTAATTAAACGAAAAAGCTGAACCCTAGCAGCTTTCTGTTGTGGAGCGTAAATATTTATAAGCTGGTAAGGCAAATCATACCATAAAAGATCTAACAATAACACTCTTCCTGGAACTAAATCCACCAGCTTCTGCAAAATAAAGTTAGATGAGGTAAAACAACATCCAATGCTGGAACAGAGGTCCTGGCCCAGGGACCAATATGAGGGCCCCAACCCCCAATCTCTCGAGGCTGTAGCAGCTTCCCCAGTAGTGTAAAGCCTAACATCTTGTAAAAATAAACCTCATAAGCCAAACTATGTAAAGCTGAAAAAGTAGCTGTACGCTTATACTGTGACATATAATGCTAACATTGAGACTAGCTAAGCGTGACAGAAGACATGAAAAAGTGAAAAAGGAAAAACCTTATCAAAAAGAACCAGATCATTTCTTTCTCCTAGTTCTAGCAGTTTTCTTTTTCAGGGTAATCCCAGAGTTATCAACCGGGGGTACTGGTGCAGAGGAAGTCGTAGGAATAGGAGAAGGAAAAGAGCCCTCCAACTCTTCCTCATCCATAGCATCACCCCAACTCTGCAAAGGTTCATATGGATTAGACACTGGGACAGAAAGTGTAGAGACTTCCTCCACTTGTTTGGTGGAACGAAGTCGTCTAGCAACTGGCGGTGAGATCTCCAAAACTTCCCCCGTCTCCAAATCTTCACTTGCCTGGAGAGGAGGAGACCATGCAGGAGTAGGAGCTGAAACAATAGGAGAGGGAGGTAACTCATTAGGTGGTGGAGCTTCTGAGGGATCTGGATGGTTTGGGATAGCCGGGACATCAAGGGAGGCCGAAAAAGAAGGAGTCTTTGACTTAGTATTGGGAATAGGGCCTGATCCGGGGTGGGGTGGGGGGTGAGAAGAAGCGAAAGACTTAGTTATATCTGAATCATGTTCTGCATAATCAGAGGTATTATGGGCTGCCCAAGGAAAAGCCACAAAAACATGAGTAGCTTCACCACATAGGTTACAAGTGGGAGGACAGTGCAAGATAAAACCGAATGTCCCAACATTCCACAAGATGCACATTTTAGTTGGTCACAATCAGAGCTCAAATGAGACAGCGAACCACATCTGTAACAAGAACGTGGCTGTCCTGGATAAAACAGGATCCCAGTCCCTCCCAAATATAAACAATTAGAGAGATGGTGAATCCAGCCTCAGTCATTTTAAGTTGCACATTGAATTTCCACCCTCCTGTCCAAAATCCACTATCATCAATCAATGCATGAGGTACTCCATTGACTGTACAACGTTGTTCCAACCAATATAAAATATCCAGTACATTTACTCCTTCATTCGAAAAAGAACGGTAATGATTTTAGCAGTTGGTCTGGTAATAGGTATTACCACAAAATGTTTCCAAATAGGGTCTATCTGAGCAGTATAATATGCAGACCAAAATTTATCTAATAAAGCTGCAGAACGAAAGGAGACATCAAAGTTATGATCCCAGAAGAGTGAATGAATGCATACACTTCAGAGGGTCGAATCCCAAGAGTCAATAATTAAGGAGTTACCCACAAAATTACAATCTGGGGAAGGTCCATACCCCTTTATAATAGATATGTGCAACAAAACGTTCCTAACAGGGACATCTGTAGATTTAAAGAGGAGGCATAGCTGGCTGGTTTTACAGCATGTGCCTGAGGAGATCTGTGAACTGTACTGCCCAGAGAACCAACCGGCATATCAGCCCCTACAGTCTGAAGACACTGACCTAGCAGAGGAGTCACAGTCATAGGTTCCAAAACAGTAGCAGCAGGCGTCGCAGGAGTCAAAGAAGCTGGAGAAACCTGTCTCGATAAGGGAGACCGTAAATCAGACACAGGAACAGCCGAAACAGGGCTCCTGGCCTCGGTACTATGCAGAAGCGGAAATGCCTTAATGGTCTGGTCCAATTCAGAAGCTCAGCACTCCCTCAGAGCCTGTGAACTCAAAGGTTCCCCAGTCGATTCAGTCCTTCCCGGTAAAGGAACATGGGGTCAGAAATCCAGGCATTAGGGGTCTTCACCAACCCGCCTCACTACGCCACCTCTGGAACCAAGTGGCAAGCCGGGCCAGCAAGCGCAAAGCAATCATCATCCAGGGTAGAGCCACACACCATCAAGGCCGGGCGGGTTGTCTAGAACCTGTACATTGCATTTCTTCTAACACCAAAAGGAGCTACCTAGCAACCTTCCGGGCGTTTTCTTTTTTTATCATCCTCCGTGGACAAAAGCACAACTTGATCAGAAACCATCGTACCCTCT
Source organism: Neoceratodus forsteri (assembly GCA_016271365.2). Taxonomy (NCBI): domain Eukaryota; kingdom Metazoa; phylum Chordata; order Ceratodontiformes; family Ceratodontidae; genus Neoceratodus; species Neoceratodus forsteri. The sequence goes on from CM057449.1 coordinate 828,294,225, forward strand.
ACAGCAGCAAGCTGAGCTGAATCCACCACAGGTAAGAAACTACTTGGAACCTCCATGTCATCCAATCGAACTGAAGCCTCCTCGAGAACAGCAACCAAATCCATAGAGCAGTCCTCCAACACCTCCACACTCTCCACCGACTGAGACATACTGAGTGCAGTCCAGTCGTCTCAGGGGAGGGGCCCCTACCACCAGAGTAGGGGAATTTCCCGTGTCCTGGCCAAATTCTCATTCACTAAAAATACCACCAACAGCTTAATCTGGTTCAAGGTCAGTTGGTATTCATCTGTTTCCTCCTGGGTTAGCCTGAAAATAGGCAGGATTTGTCTAGTGCACTTACCGGTCAACAAACACTAAATGAAAAAAATTAAAGTCTTGAGGACTATCTTGTCCCTATGAACTGATATGCAATTAACTCAGTGGACAATGCCTGGAGCTTACTGAAGCTCCCAGATGAGTGATGGCTACCAGGTACACAGTTTTCCATGTTGCATACCTAAGCTCTGCTGAAGACATGAGCTCAAATGGTGGTTTCATTAGCCAGCCAATTCATATACTGAGGTCCCATGCCACGTGTGTTCCCTGTGAGAGAATGCAAATGCATTAGACCCTTGAAGAACTTGATAAACACTTAACTGCCAGAGATCACCCCTTACCAGTTGAGAGGTAATCAGAGACAGCTGGTGATTGTACTTTGAGGGTGGAAGGCCTAAGGCCGGAAGAAACAAGGTGTGCCATATATTGTAAGATCACTAACAAGTTAGCCCGGCAGCAGTTTATCTCTTTTTTTCTGGCACCAGATGGAAAACGTCTTTCATGTAAAGGTGTAAGTCTCTCTGGTAGAAGGGTTCTCTAGAAACCCTAAGAACCTCCGGCACCCCTACAGAAATGTGCAAGTCAAAATACTCTTAAGCCCTCAAGAGCCAAGCCCTGAGCCTGGGAGACCAGATATTGGGATAAAGGACCCTGTCCTGAAAGGAGGTCAATAGGTTGTGCCTCCTGGGCAGAGAGATTGGCCTGGAAATTGACAATGTCAGCAGTAGAAAATACCATGGCCTTCTGGTCGAATCTGGAGCAATGAGGATCACTGTTGCTGAGGGAGGCATACTGTAGGTTGTTAAGACTGCTGCTGGTGGCAGCTGGGGGAAAGGCACACCCTCCCCGAGGTTGTCTTCTTCCTGCCACCACTACAGAGTTTGAAGCAGGATTCTTGTGACTGGGCCCATCTTCGACAGGGAATCTCTTTCTGGGGCCAGTGAGACCTGGGGTGGGACTAAATGTCTCTCCTCTGGAATCTTGATCTTAACACTGTTGCTGATGCTGCAGCCATGTGCCCTAGCAACTGTAGAAAATGCCTCACTGGTCTGGGGTATGCAGCTGGAATGAGTCTGCCAGCTGCACCAAGCTGTCTACCATTCCCTGCGAGAGGAAGGCCCTTCCTCTCAGTGCATCCAGTCTTTGCCCCTATAGACTCCAGGCGCTGAATTGGTGTTAGCATTGACTTTTTTTTTTATTTGCCAGGAGACCCAGCGTACACAGGGTATCGTAGATGGTGATCAGTGCACCTCTAACTGCAGAGGAGACTGGTCTGCCATCAGCCAGTCGTCCAGGTATGGGGAGACTATGATCCCCTGCCTCCTTAGGTGTGCTTCTACTAGTGCTATGCACTTGGTAAGCACCCCAGGAGCAGAGATGAAACTGAAAGGAATGGGTCTGAAGGAAGTTCCCTTTAAGGCCAGAGATGTAGGCCCCATCCCTCTTTCTGAGTGTAGGGAGGATGGTAGCCAGAGTGACCATTCTTATTTTGGCTTTGTTAAACCAACAGGGTTATTTCTAATAGACTGGCAGGTCTGAAAAACCCTGCCCTCAGTTTGGGCAGGATCTTGACCCTGATGTCCACTATCTGTCTTGGTACTTGTGAGGTGTTGCTGCCTTCTCCTTTGTAGCAGCATTCCTAAAAGCTACCTTGTACCCATCCATGTTTTCCACGTAAGCCTCTGTTTGTTCACCAAAAAGGAATGTGGGTTCACCAGAAAATCCAATGCCTTTTGGTTGGCCTGGGACAAATAGTTATCCCTAGCCAGACCAATATCCTCAGAGACACTGAATACCATTTGCTTGGCTGCAATAACACTGCATCCAATATAGAGGCCTCTATGCTCTAGCAATCTCTGAAACTGCATTCCAAAATGTTGATTAAATTTATTTAATATCTGGAGACAAAGGCCATGTGAGTGGCCTGTCTAATGGACAAAGAGGCACCTAAGTGGGATTTCTTGCCAAATAATCCATCTCTTGGAGTCTTCATCTGGTGGATGTGATGCCAGAGGAATCCCTGCCTTATCACAAGCCACAGTTCGCACCACCTCTTCATGGCTGGGGTGCTCTGCTCCAGACTTAGCCACCCAATACTTCCTATCCAGCCCCTTGTTCACTGGGGGAATGGAAGTGGGATTTTTTAAATTCTCGAAGCTTGTCTCTTAAGAGACTTGTGGATGGGCAGCACCAGTCTTTCTGTTACTGGTGCATCCATCCTATCCACACAGTCTGGCTCATCCTCCTCCTCTCTGAATTCATGGGTGGAGAGGTTCAGTGTCTGTGCACTTTATAAAGGCAAAGTGAGAGGAAAATATCTCATCTCCCTTTTCAGGGGAGTCAGGATGTTGAGGATCAGGGCATACCAAGGTACAAACTCACCATGTACACCTCAGTAAACTGTTCAAATGAACAGGAAACCGAGAAAGAACCCAGGTCCTGAACCAAGGTCTGTGAACCAGGCCGCTGAACTGGAATCGCAATACCGGTTGCAGTGCCTGTAAAATCTGTATATCATTTGTTATCCATTTACGGTTGGAACCTATGGTTTTGCAGGTTGCGGTTCCTGAACCAAGTGCTTTTCCTTCCTCTTTTTCTTAGCAGAACTTACCGGTTCAGTGGCAGTGTCTGTGGTTCTTTTTCTTTAATCAAGGAACCATCACCCTAGTTAGAGGGTTGTAACCGGTTCCTTCGGTTTCTACATATGAGAGGAGGAAGTTTTGTCCACAGTTGGGTTAGCAGTCCTATTGAACCTTTTTCCCTATAGCGGGTTAAAATACCTATTAAGCGCCGACTGAGGAAGTACTTTTACTGAACTGAGTGTTTTTTCTTTCCTCTTTATCTCACCAGAACTTATCAGTTCAGCAGCAGTGTCTGCGGTTCTTTAGTTTAATCGGGGAACCATAACCCTGGTTAGGGGGTTGTAAACCTGGTTCCTTCCCACATTGAACCTTTTTACTGCAGTTGGTTAAAATGCCTATTGAGCGCCAACTGAGAAATACTTCTTGATTTTACAATGTTACAATCTGCCTTCAGGTGGTTAAACCCTAGGCAAAAACACAAATAAATCAGGATCTGCTTTCAAACAGTTTCCCCACACTCTGTACAAAGCCGAAAACCCATTGGACCGGTTCTTTCTTCATTGTTTAACCAGGGGAGACACACTAAGCTGAAAGCTTGTTTACAAGTGCAACCTGGGAGCACAGGAAAGTTAAGTGACTTGCCAAGGGTCACACATTATGCAAGTGGGGTTGTGGGATTCAAACCCAGGTCTCCAGATTTCCAGCTCACAGCCTTAACCAATACGCTATACTGCCTTTCATGGGTTTGTGAAAAATAAGTAAAATCCCCAAGAAATGGTTCTCTGAGAATCAGAAAGCCACACTACTGAATGAGGTTTAAACTTTATTTACCTTAATTATCTCTTTACTTTGCGGTCAGTTTAGCAACCCCTGAGAGAACCAAGAGTTACCCCGGTTTCCCTCGAATAAACAAATTAAGCAACTGGCCCAGAGAAGAAATAAATACAGAAATTGCTTTTAAAATGGTAAATAAAAGTCTGGTTCCCTCTCGGTTAAAAGAACCAGAAAGAAACTGAAAAAACTTAACTAAACCTAAACTAGTTTACCTGTAAACACAAGGACAATGCTTTAAAAATAAATAAAATTCAATTTTATTTCAAAACACCAAGAAAAATAAAATCTTCAAGAAAGATGAAGGAGAGCTCTCCAAGGCTTCTGTACTGTTCAAGTGGGGTAAAGAATCTGACAGTTGTGGAATGTTTACCAGGGACAGTGGTTTGAAAACCGGAGCAAGAGCTTAGCATTCTATCATTAGCATAGGTTCTATTAACCGTTTCAGCTCCAGGGCAGTACTATGGTGAGACCATACTGCATATGTCAGAATACAGTAAGATATCCTGGGGTTTGAAGAAGTCGAGTGTGTTGGTCCTCCAAAGTACTAAGATACAAAGTGTGACAAAGGCCGCAAGCATGGGAATTGTGATCATGGCCTAGTCAGTAGACACACCAGGTGTGTGGGTCAGTCCGGACATCTTCTGCCTGCAGTTGCATTTTGAAACAAAGCACCGACTTGAGTCATCCATGCCGATGACAGTTTCAAACTAATTTCTAAAACCAACTTGAAGACAGATCATTTTGGAATTTTTTGAAAGCAAAGGGCCTACTCAATGCAGAGCGATAAGGAGAGAGTTACCACCAGGGTGGGTCGGACAAGCCAGCTTGAAGACCTTCCTCGCCAGAGTTTTAAAGGGAAAGGATACTGCCAGAAGTGTGGATACATAAACCATATCCACGTCCCTAGAACAGGGAATTAAGAGAAAGAAAGGTGTAGGAGGCCTCAAAATAAAAAGGTGGTGGACCGCTCGGGAAGCTGAACTGGTAAGGAAATGGGCTATGGTTTCAAAATTATATATACTCTAGAATACCAGGTCATCTTGAGCACTGTCCCACGAGGGATAAGAAAGGAATGCAACAGCAAAAAAAAGTCTGGTTACTCACCTGTAACAGTAGTTCTAGGAGCTGTACATGATGTTCATCCACACTTTCTAGCAGTCACCTTCCCGTTTAAGACTGGCCGGATTGTCTTCAAGCTGGATCCTCCCACCCACCTGGGTGGTAACTTCTCGGCTCTGCCCATGACTTAGATCCTGCACGCTGGAAGCAGTTGTGTGCGCCAAAGCCAGGAAGGTTAGGTGGGTCTGTGGATGAACATCATATACCACTCCTAGAACTACTGTTACGGGTGAGTAGCCTGTTTTTCTAGGGACGTAGACATGATGTTCTAGCCACACTTTCTGGCAGACTCCTAGCAGTTCTCCAGGAGGACAGAGGCAAGGCATACAACACCTACTTCAGGAACAGAGATTGGAGAAATGAGGCCCCAAAACCACCATCCCGGCGTGACTCATAGTCGAAAAATACAGGTTTCTCACCTGTAACAGGAGTTCTAGGAGTGGTATATGTTGTTCATCCACACCGGCAAGATTTAAAGCGGCAAGGAACCTGCCAATAAGTGTGGATTGAACAACATATCCACGTCTCTAGAATGAAGATGTGTGCTGACCTCAGGTAGCAGCCCTGCAGATTTCCTGGATAGGGGCGTCCCTGGAAGCAGACACCGAGGCAGTGGTATGATGGGTGTAATGAGACCTTAGCCCTATGGAAGGCTTCCTACCCGCCAACCTATAGCAGAGATCAATGCAGGAAACAATCCACCTGCCAGTCATCCACTTGGCTTCTGGTCTGCCAGGAACGGCTTTAGCGCAGGTGACAAACAGCTAGCGAGCCTCTCCCCGAACTCCAGCCGTGCGCTCTACGTAATAAGCAAGAGTTCACCTCAGGTCCATAGAAAGGAGCTTGTGCTCAGCCTCCGAGGTGTGATTGGTGAAGTACACCAGGAAATTAATTACCTGGTTAAGGTGAACCTCTGACACAACCTTTGGGAGAAATTTCAGGTTGTGGTGAAGGACAACCTTGTCCCTGTGGAAGACAAGGTAAGAAGACTCCACCGAAAGCACTTGAAGCTCACTGATCCTGCTGGCTGACGTAACAGCCACCATGAAGGCGGTCTTCCAGGACAGGTGAGACATGTCACACCTGTGCAACGATTCAAATGGCTTGTCCATGAGCTTTGCCAGTACCAGCAACAAGTCCCAAGGTGGTGGTGGATCACGCACTGGAGCAGAAATGTGGTTGAGGCCTTTAAAGAAGTGCCAGACCACCTTCTCCTGCGCAGACTGCTGACATGTCTGCACCTGCCATACAGAGATGGCTGCCAGGTGCATCTTGAGGGTTGCCGACCGAAGGCCCAACTGACAGTGGGACCACAGGTAGTCAAGGATGCTAGCCACTGGACAGGACAAAGGTCAACCCTTGCCCTGGCAAAATGGAGAACCTCTTCCATTTGAAGGCATAGCATTTCTTGGTTGACTCCTTCCGAGATGTCTTCACAACACTGAGGACATCATTAGAGAGACCAAAACCTGGAACTCTAGCTGCTCAGGAACCAGGCTATCAGGTGCACAGACTGAAGGTCCGGACAGAGGTACCCTCCACTGACAGATGGAGAGCAGGTCTGGGTGGAGAGGAAGATGCCACAGGAGTCTGCTGCTAAGGCTGAGGATATCGGGGTATCAAAACTGGCATGGCCAGTCTGGAGCTACCAAGATCACCTGTGCCTTCTCAAGCACCTTGTGGATAGGGGAAGGAAGTGGAGGGAAGGCATACAAGAGGCCTGGGGTCCAGGGCCTTGTGACGGTATCCCTTTGCAGCATTCACTGCTGAGGGGAGTGGGTACAAAACAGCCTCAGCTTTGCATTCTCAGGTCCACCTGAAGGGTGACCCACTGGGAGAACAGACTGTGTACTACCTCTGGGTGGAGAGACCACTCGTGAGACGCCTCGCCCACACGGCTGAGGCGTCCACCAGCTGCTGGAGGCCCTGCCACATGGATGGCTAGCAGATCAGCTCCCAGACTGCACATGAGGTTCACACATGAACAGCTTCCTTGCACAGTGGCAGGAGTGCATCCCACCCTGTTTTTGAGGTAGTACATGGTCATGGTGTTGTCCGTCTGGACCTGGACCACCCTGACCCTGAATGTGAGGAGCAAAGGCAGTCAGTGCCAGCCGAACTACTCAGAGCTCCAGCAGGTTGATGTGGCATCGGGACTTCTCGGGGGTCCAGAGCCCGTGGACTCTGTGTTCCCCCAGGTGGGCACTCCATCCCATGAGAGAAGCATTGGTCATCAGGATGACTGTCGGCTCTGGGCGGACAAATGGGACCCCTTTCTGCTGATGTTCTGGGACTAACTACCACTGGATAGCATCCCACATCCACTGGGTCACAGTGACCAGCTGGTCAAAGTGACCCCTGCACAGACCACTGGGTGCCCAGCTCCACTGCAGAGAGTGCATTCTCTAATGGGCCCAATGGACCACGCTGGTGCAGACCGCCACATAATCCAGCAGGCGCAGAAGTCCCAGGCAGGGCGCAATTGCCCAATCTGAAATGATCGAGCAAAGGAAGAGACAACCTCCACCCTGTCCGGTGAGAGCCGGGCTCTGGCTCTGCAAGAGTCGAGCTCTGCCCCAATGAAGATGATCATCTGCGAAGGTACGAGTTCCAACTTGGCCTTGTTGACCAGGAGGCCACGGGAGACACAGGACTGGAGGGCCAGGTCCCTGGACTGCTCCACCTCCTGCCTGGAGGAACCTGCGATCAGCCAGTCATCCAGGTAGGGGTAAACCTAGACCCCATGGCTCCTCAGGCAGGCTGCCACCACTGCAATGCCCTTGGTAAAGATCCTGGGGGCCGAGAACAGGCTGAATGGCATGGCCTAGAACTAGTAGAGAGCTTCCTCTGCTCAGAAGTGGGGGAACCTTCTGTGAGATGGATGGATTGGGATATGAAAGAACACGTCCTTAAGATCCAGGGAGCAAAACTACATGTTTTGCTCTAGAGATGGTATGATCTGAGAGAGAGAGAGTGACCATCCTGAAGGTGTGTGACTTGAGAAACTTGTTCAGGTCTTGCAGTAGGTAATTACATATAGGACTGGCCGCGGTGGCAGGACTATGAGAAAAATTTCTAGCTAGCAGTCCTGGCGGGCTCGATCGAGGTGAGACCGGGCATACGACGTCGGTATAAAGGGGGGTCCCGGATGCCCGCATTCTAGTTCTTTCCCGCCACAGGCCCGGAAGGCCCGGATGAGAGAAAAGCGGATATTTCCCTGAATGGAAAAGGAGCTGAAAAGCCTAGGAAGATGGAGGGCCGGAAGGTATTACCTACTGAAGAGCCTCTCTCGAAGATCTACTGTTACGGTAAGTTCTTACGTAACTGTACTATCTTACTTCAAGAGGGCTCTTGCAGTAGGTAATTACAAATAGGACAGAATCCCAAGCAGTCTGGAACAAATGAAAGGCACCGGGAGGAGGAACTACTCCAAAAGTAATAAATGATCTAGCAGGTCTCAAGAAAGGAGGCCTTGCAAGACAGCTAACCCGAAGCCTGCTCTACGGCGAGAGGCAATGTCCAAACTGTAATGTTTAGTAGAGGTATGGACTGAAGTCCAAGTGGTGGCAGCACAGATGTCTGCCGCAGATACGTTCTTGAAACAAGCACGCAGGCGGCAACTCCATAGTGGAGTGGCCTCCTGACTTGACCGGAGGTCTTATTGTATACTGTCATAACAGAAAGTGATGCAATGGGCCAACCATTTTGATAGGCATTGCTTAGAGACAGCATTGCCTTCTCTTTTGTGAGCAAAAGAGACAAACAATTGATCAGTCTTTCTGAGATCCTTCGCCCTATCGGTGTAGTATCTCAGAATCCTGTGAACATCTATGGTATGGAGCAGGTATTCACCTTGATTGGAGTACTGCGTGAAGAAAGCAGGTAATTCAATAGACTGATTTAAGGTAGATTCCGCTACCACCTTCGGAAGAAACTTAGGGTTCGTGCGAAGAGCTACTCGTTCTTTGTGAAAAATCAGATAAGGGATTTTGCACATCAGGGCCTGGAGCTCGGAAATTCTGCGAGCAGAAGTAATGGCCACCAAGAAAAGCGTCTTCCACGATAAAAACTTCAAGTCTGTGGAAGCCGCAGGCTCAAAGGGAGGAAGGGTAAGTTTCTCGAGGACAAAGTTTAAGTCCCAAGGCGGAGCTGGAGTCCGGACAGGGGGCCTGAGATGAAGGACCCCTCTGAGGAAAGTTTTGGATACCTCCAGCTGGGCAAATGCCTTATCAGTGAAAGGGACATGGTAGGCTGAAATAGCCGCCATATGGACTTTCAAAGAGGAGTGACTGAGACCCAGGTCGAAAAGATGTCGCATGTACTCAAGCAGAATGGTCACAGGGCAGGAAAAGGGCTCCATGTTCCTGGACGCAGCCCAGATAGAAAATCTTTTCCATTTCATGGCGTAGGTGGACCTAGTGGAGGGTTTTCTAGCCTCCACCAGAATCTCGGTCACCTTAGGAGAAAGCATCAAACGAGATTGAACTAGGTCTGCAGGGCCATGCATGAAGTTGAAGGACTTGAGTCCCGGATGGACCAGGTCCCCTGATCCTGGGTCAGCAATCCTGGAGATAAAGGAAGAGGAAGAGAGGAGGAGGAACCTCTGAGTATTGTTGTAGAAAGAGAACCAGATTTGCCTGGGCCAAAAGGAGTGATCAGAATCATTCTCGCTCCTTCTAGAGCAAGCTTCTGTAGCACACGAGGGACCAGAGGAATTCCAGCTAGAGATAGGCGTCGCTCCAGAGCGCCTCTCTGGAGGCGAGCGAGCAAAAGATTGGAAGCTTTGCGTTTGGGAGGAAGCGAACAGGTCTATCTGAAAGTCCCCAAATCTAGAAGATGCTTTTTAGAACTTTTGATCCAATTCCCACTCAAATTGTGGAAGAGCCGACGGCGACTTAGTCTGTCTGCCAGGACATTGCTGGACTCCGGAACATGGATCGCCGTGAGGTGAAGGTTGTGAGAGCTGCCAACATCCAGACCCTCATCGCTTCCCTGCACAGCGAGGTGGGACCGAGTCCTTCCTCGCTTGTTGATGTACCACACCGCAGGATGTCTGTTTGGACAGCTAGGTGACGGGAAGGATGTATTGGTGAAGGGCCTGGGCGCATACAGCACTGCTCCGGGCTCGAGCACGTTGATGTGGAGAACTCTCCAACTTTGACCAAAGGCCTTGGGTTGGTGAGAACCCAGATGGGTTCCCAACCTCGCCTGAAGCATCTGTGGTCAGAGTCTGATTGGGGGAGGATGAAAAAGGGACCCCCGGAAGAGTGTTCTCTCAAACCATCCACCATTCCAAGTCTCTTACCATCGTGAGGAGATCAGAACCAGATGATCTAGGTGGTCTACTCATTGATCCCACTGAGATCAGAAGAGTCCATTGAGAGATTCTCACGTGAGGCGTGTGCGTGGAACGTTGGGATGGCGCGACCATAAGCCTCAGTAGCGGAGCACTGACCTGCGGGACCCTCCTGTGTTCCGATAGGAGGGAAATCTGTGACTGGAGGAGGCCCCTGTCCGGAGGCAGAAAGGCTTGCAAAAGTTGTGTCGAGATTGCCTCGATGAACTGGAGCCTCTGTGAAGGATCCAGGTGAGACTTGGAATGGTTGATGGTAATACCCAGGCCAGTGAAAACCTGCTGGGTGAGGAGAGGAAATGCAGGAGATCCCCCCTGGGCCGGGGCCGCCAGGAGCCAGTCGTCCAGGTAGGGAAAACCTGAGCTTCAAAGAGCATGAGGTGGGCGCTACCACCGCCAGGCATTTGGTAAGACTTGGGGGTCGTGGAAAGACCAAATGGAGCGCCTGGATTGATGTGATGGACCCCCTGGAACACAAACCTGAGGTACTTTCAGTGCGAAGAGGGAATGGGGATGTGCAGATGCGCATCCTGCATATCTAGTGCACAAAGCCATTAGCCCGCCAAGAGGCAAAGGATTGAAGGAGAGCATCCCGAAATACAGGTTACTCACCTGTAACAGGAGTTCTAGGAATGGTATATGTTGTTCATCCACACTCATTGGCAGGCATCCTTGCGCTTAAATCTTGCGGAGGTCTTCAAGCTTGCTCCTCCCACCCACCGGTGGTATAACTCGGCTCCGCCCAGCGCAGATCTGGCCCGCTGGAGCTCAGGTTGTGCGTCCCGAGCCGAGGTCGGGTGGTGTGTGGATGAACAACATATACCATTCCTAGAACTCTGTTACAGGTGGGTAACCTGCTTATTTCTAGGAACATGGATATGTTGTTCATCCACCTCATTAACGAACTCTAGCAGTTCTCAGGAGGAGGGAGGCAGATGCACACCCCAATACCTACTTGGGAAGAGAGACTGGAGGGCAGGGCCCCAAAACCAGCATCCCGGTGACTCAAGGTTGATGTGGTAATGGTGAATGAAGGTGTTTGCTGACTTCCAGGTAGCAGCCTGCAGATTTCCTGGATAGGGCGCCCTGGAAGCACGCCACTGCAGCAGTATGGCGGGTGAAATGAGCTCTTATCCCTCTGGGAGGCTCCATGCCATAACTTATAACGAGATCTATGCAGGAGGTTACCCACCTGCTTATCATCCGACAGCTGCAGGTCTGCCAGATCTTGACTTCAGCGTGGTGACAAACAGCTGGCGAACCTCTCCCAATTTCAGCCTGTGACCCTTATAATAATGACGCCTTCTAGGGTCCAGAGTATGGAGCCTATATTGACCTCCAGGTGTGATTGGGGTAGAACACGGCAAGTCAACACCTGGTTAAGGTGAAACTCCGACACACCAACCGGAAGGAATTTGGTGGGGGCGCAGGACAACTTGTCCTGTGGAGAGACCAGGTGGGAGACTCGATGCGAGTGCCTGCAGGCTCTCCCATCCTTCTGGCTGGCGTGATAGCCACAAGAAAGCGGTCTTCACAACAGGTGAGAGAGCACACCTGTGCATAGGTTCGAATAAACGCCCATGAGCTTTGCAGTACCAGCAGTAGATCCCAGGAGGTGGGGTTCCCGCACTGGAGGAAATGTGATCAGGCCTTGAAAAGCAGACAGACCACCTCCTGCACCACCGACTGCTTCACCGGCCCGCGCCCGGTAAGCGAGATAGCTGCCAGGTGCACCCACTGAGGTCGATCGACCTAAGCCCTTGACTAGAAAGGGACCATAAATAGTCAAGATGCTTGCCAGGAACAGAAGGAAGGGTCCAAGCCCTTGCCTGACACCAAATCGGAAAACCTTTTCCATTTGAAGGCATAACATTTTCTGATCGAACTCACTAAGGACGCCTCAACTACATTGAGGACCTCGTCAGGAAAAGACAAGGCCTGGAACTCTGGCAGCTCAGGAACCAGGCCGTCACGTGCAGAGATTGAAGGTCCGGATGGAACACCTTCCCTGATTGACTGAACGAAGTCCGTGAGCGAGCTGGAAGCTGCAGCGAGTCCTGGAGCTGAGACTGAGGAGATCTGGGTACCCAGGGCCTGGCAGAGCCAGTCTGGGGCTATCAGAATCACCTACCTTGTCCCTCGCCTTGAAGCACCTTGTGGATCAAGGAAATGGGGAAAAGAAAGCGTAAAGAGCGGGGTCCCACGCCTCGAGAGGCATCCCCTGCAGCGAGCCCTGCTGAGGAAGGGCATGGAACGACTCAAGCCGCGTTCTCCTGGAGGCAACAGGTCCACCTGAGGTGTGCCCAATGGGAGAACAGATGTATACTACCTCCGGCAGGAGAGACCACTGGTAGGATGCAGCCCCTATCGGCTCAGGGCATCGGCCAGGGTGTTAGAGGCTCCTGCCACGTGAATAGCTAGAGATCCGCCTCCAGGCTGCGCACGGGTGACCAAATGCGGAGGCTTCCTTGCATAGAAGCATGGGCGTCCCGCGCCGGTTTAGAGTAATACATGGTGGTGGTATTGTCCGTCTGGACTCGGAACACTTGACCCGGAGGAAGAGAGCAAGAGGCGGAGAGCTAGGCGGACCGCTCGGAGCTCCAACAGGTTGATGTGGCATTGGGACTCCAGCAGGGGACCAGAGGCCATGAGCCAGTGTTCCCCAGATGGACCCTAACCCATCAGAGAGGCATCGGTCGATAGAGACCGTCGGCTCGGGCGGACGCAGCAGGATGCCCTCACTGCAAATGATCTGGAGCGGTCCAACACTGGGCGTTCCATCCTGTCACCGACACAAAGCAGTCCAAGGATGCGTGGCGTTGAGACCACTGGCTGGCAGTCCCCACGAAGAGGCGCGCATGTTCCAGCGGGCCCCAACGGACCACGCTGGTGCGGGCCGCCATGAGACCCAGGAGGCGCAGGAGGTCAGGCAGGCGCAATTGCTCAGAAATGATCGAACGAGGGAGGAAGGAACACCGGCCCTGTCATGAGGGCAGCTCTGGCTCGAAGGTGAGCGGCCCGATGAATAGAATCACCTGCTTGACTAGAGTTCCGACTTGGCCTCGATTGATGAGGAGGCCCAGTTGAGGAGCAGACCTGGAGGGCCAGATCTCTGGACCCTCCGCCTCCTTCCTGGAGGAGCTATCAATACGTCGTCAGGTAAGGTACACAGGACCTTGGTGCCACAGGAATGCTGTCACCACTGCCATGCATTTGGTGAAGACCCTGGGGCTGGAGACAAGCCGAGGGCATGGCTTGGAACTCGAAGAGGATCCTCGCTCGGAGGCGAAGGAATCTCTGGTGGGAGCGGACGGATAGGGACGTGGCTTGAATCCTGCAAGTCCAGAAACCAGAACCAGCGTTCAAGGATGGCCAGTATCTGAGCCAGAGTGACCATCCTGAGGTTCGAGACCTTAGGAACTTGTTTAGTCGTGTAAAATTAGAAATAGGCGCCAGCCCCGTCCGCCAGACAGGAGTACCTGGACACAAACCATGGGTCTGAAGGAGAGTACCACCTCTCTTATCACCTCCTTCTGGAGGAGAAAAGCTAGTCAGAGCACCAGTGAGCTGGGGATCGAGAAGCCCCGCGGTGACGGCTCTGAAGGGTGGTGCCTGCTCGAATTGAAGCAGGCCTCTTCCCTACCTCAAGACCACCTGTCCGTGAAACAGCGGACCAGAGGCGAAAAGTGCGGGCCGTCCCCCGGGGGGACAGGAGTGAGTGGCGGAATGGGCGACACCCTCAGCCCGTCACTGAGCAGGCTTTGGAGGACCACGGCGAGGGACCTCCTGAGCCTCTCCCTGCCTCCTGTTAGAAGCCGGCGGCTTGGGTTTGGGATGCCAAGGCTGAGCCTGCTGGCCTAGCGTTGCTGGGCGGGCGCCGAGGGGCTGGAAGGGCGAAAGGAAGCAGAGCTGTGGTTTGCGGCCTTTGTCCTTCTGAGTGGAAGGGCCGAGGTCAAGGTAGCATTGAACTTCTCGATCTCTCAGGTGACCTTCCACCCCAGGGCCGAAGGGTCAGTCCCAAAGAACATCCGCCAACATGCTGGGTATCCGAGTAAAGGTGGATATCCTCAGCCAAGCCACGCACGACGTATAACCACTACAACAGCCGCCACCGATCTGTATGAGTCCCCTATATCAAAGCAGTCTGGAGCTGCTGTTTGGCCACTGCCCTGCCCTGGTCCACACCTGCTAACCGTGATACAGATCGGCGGGAAGATGAGGACGACCTCATCAGGGGAGCCCAACAGGGCATGAGAAAAATATTATGAGGGATGGCAGACTAACCTGTCGAAGGCGAGAGAGAAGAGGAGCAGCCGTAGACACTTGCGCCCGACATAGTCAATTTCTTGGACTCCTTGTCAGGAGGTTTGTCCACATCCCTGGTTGCTGGCGCGCGAAGCGCTAGCGGTAACCAACCCCTCAGCAGAGGGGTGTTCAGCGGACAAAGAACAGTGAGGACCGCATACTTCCTGTGTCCTGGCGGCGCGGGCAGGAAGCAGAGGCTGCCAAGCTCAGTGCGGACCCACTGTAGCCTCGGCCACGGAAACCTCCGTCGAAGATCCCTCGGTCCAGAATATCCAGTGAGGATACCTCAGCTTCCGATTTGGAAGCAGTTAGAGCTCCATCCCCGATGGACTCGAGATGAGCGAAGCAGTCCTAGGAAGGACGGCAGACTGTCGTCCATTGACTGACCTCCTGAGACTCAGGTCAGTCGCTTGGAGAAAAGAAGGATCATCTTCGGACTGGGAAGGGTCCTCGAAAACTGCCTCTGGCCTGAGCCACCCTTCACCTGCCGGTGCAGTTAGGAATGGTGGCTTGACAGCCGATGGGGTGGACCCTTGTGGGCCGGCATTAGTCGACTTTATTTTTGAAGGGAGCATATACCGACGCTCACCTGACAAAGAAAAACAAATACTGATACTTTTCGAAAAACCGGACGAAGCAACAGGACTGGCGTTATGAACTTCACAGCGGTCTACACAAGCTAGCGGAAAAAGAACTGGAAAGGCGGGCATCCAGGACTGCCCCTTTATACCGGCGTCGTCTGGCATGATCACCTGATGGCGGGGCGGTCCGCCAGGACCGCTAGCTAGAAAAATTCTTTCGTGGGTCCTGCCGCCTGCCGACATCAGTCCTATATGTAATTACCTACTGCAAGAGCCCTCTCGAAGTATGATCTGGAATTATCATAAGAATGAAAAACATAAGAACAAGGGCAAACAACAACAGCAAAGAACGGCCCTTCGTATAGGGAGATAGCCGAAGAGAATTGGAAATTCCGCGAGCGCCTGGGGCAAGTGCGCTCTGTGGTGGATGCTGTTCCCACTCACTCCCTTGTGGCTGTACAGCCGGTGACCCAAACTCTGATGGGCCATGGTGAGTGACACCAGAAGTACAGGCCTTCAGGCCCACACAGGCCTGAACCCGGAAGCTCCTCCCTATATAGCATCAGTGCAGCATGGTGAAGTGGTTCAAAGGAGCCAGGCCCAACCTCTCCATGCCCCCAGCAGTACAGATGGACAATTACAGGCCCCAGTCCGGATTGTAAACAAGCTGGTCTTGGATACAAACGGAAGGCCCAGCACTGAGGCCGAGGGCCGCCTACTTGTAGTCTTACTAGATACAGGTGCAGCTGTGTCTGTACTACATGATGACCACCCGGACACATCCCCTTGGTCCACCAGAGGACTAACATGTCAGAAGTGGATGGTACTAGGTTACCTGCATACCGGCCTCTACTCTTGCTGGCAGAGGTAGGCCACTTAAAGGCTTCACACACCTTCCAACTGATGGTAATGCATGATCACCCTAGTATCATAGGAATTGACTTCCTTGCACCACATGGCTGTGTGGTAGACTTAGCTAACATGCTATTGCTACAAATTCAGGGTCAGTACCACACTATCTTGATCCCTGAGTCACACGTTGTGGCAACAATATCCGCGAACAACAAAGAATATGACGTCATAGATTTGTTCAAAAACCATGAGTTTTTCCCAAAGCTTCTCCCCATTTTGCAATGACAACTGGAAGCATTTGCAATCAACAAACATGACTGTGGCAGAATGCACACTGTCATCGAGGTGCCAGGCCCAGCACATGAGAGGCAAAGGCAATATCCTTTCCCAAATGAGGCCTTGCCTTCTCTCAGAGAAACAATCAAGTCACTTCTCAAGCAAGGAGTAATCAAAACTTGCATTTCTACTGCCAATTCCTCAGTGTGGCCCGTGAAAAAAACCACGGGCGTCTGAAGACTAACTATTGACTACAGGAAACTGAACCAGGTCACCCCCAGTTGTTCACTAACTGTAGCATCTGCACCTGATGTGCTACGACTTTTGACCCTTGACCTAAAATGGTTCAGTGCCCTGGATATCTCCAATGGTTTTTGGTCATTACCATTGGCCCCCAAGAGTCAATATAAGTTCGCCTTCACCTTTGAAGGAAGACAGTACATGTGGACTTGCTTACCAAAGGGATTCCATAACAGCCCGTCCCTGTTCCATCTGCATATGATGGACGCCCTTGAGGGTTTCTCTACTCACCAATGTCTCCTGCAGTATGTGGATGATCTGTTGCTGGCAAGTGCCACACAGGAACAACACTTGGCTCTCATTCAGAGAGCAGGCCTGAAATGCAATCCAGCAAAAGCACAACTATGTCAGAAAGAAGTACTCTTTCTGGGTCTAAAAATAACTGACCAAGGTCGAAGCCCTACCTGGAAAAAGATACAAGGATTGCAAGACTTGCCATTGCCTACCAGTGTGGCAACTCTTCGACGTTTTCTAGGTATGGTAAATTATTCGAGAGATTATCGTTATCTGATTTTGCTCAGAAAGCTGCTCCTCTGTATGAGCTATTGAAAAGGACATCCCATGGACTTGGGGCCTTATACATACCCAGGCTGTGACGCCACTGAAGCAGGCCTTGGCCTCCACCCAGCTCTGGTCAACCCCAATCCATCACTACTGTTCCATCTGTAATGTGCCGCTCTGACATTGCCATGTCAGCAGTGCTGGCTCAGAAGGTTCATGGCACCTTGAGACCTACTGCATATGCATCACAGCTGTTGACCGCAGTGGAACAGAAGTACAGCCTTTGTGAAAGGAACCTTCGCCACTTACTGGGCTGTCAAGCACTTTCTGTATATCACTGGGTACTCTCCACTGATTATCAACACCAACCACATCCCAATTACCTTTCTGATCTTAGATAGAGTCAAGGATTGGTCAGTCTCTAATACCAGACTGACACACTGGTCACTTCTTCTCCAGGGATAGAGACATACAGGTGCACCCAACAAAATTCCATCTATGCTGGCTCATGGACTCATTTTCCAAGGAGAACCCCATTACTGTACACTGCAGTCACCTGATCTTCCAGATCCAGGTCCTTTCCTCCTGCCACACCACAAATACTTGACAACACCTCTTTGTGTCGTATCTTTACTGATGGTTCAGCGTCTTACTATCAGGGAGAACAAATTGCAGGGACATGTCCCTGCACCTCATAGCACACTAGCACCCGTATGGTGGGAGCTCCAGCGCTAATTTGCACTTATTCTCCTGTAACTGGTCGAGTAACTAGTACTTGACAACCTTGCAAGGCCCACCCTGTCCTCCTGTCCTATTAGATCACCTGGCCCTCAGTCTCTTCCTCCTTTTTTTTTTCTCCAGTGTACCTGCCTAGTGCCCCTCTCCTACTGGCACTTATGTTTAGTCCTGTTTGCACTGATCAAACCTGTTATGTAATTTTCTGTTCACTACTTAATTCATCCTGTATGTACCATTCTGTATTTATCATGTGCCTAATCATTCCTAATGCTGTTAGCTACCTGTTCAATCCCTGTTAAGCCTGTTATTTTCTGTATGTTTAATTTCTCCTTTACTGTTCTTGTATACAACTACCTTGTAACCCTCCCGGGTCACACCTGAAAATAGGCACTTGACTGTCTAGTGTGCTTACCCAGTCAACAAAAGCAAATAAATAAATTAATTAAATAAAATATCTAAGCACTGCAGTATAGCATCATCACAGTATGCAGAGATGGCTGCGGTGGCCTGTGCCCTCGAATTCATCCAGCATGGGACCGAGGACACCATCATCTTTACAGACTCTAATTTGGCCTGTTGTTCCCTTACAGAATTTCTTTCTTTCTGGCAGAAGAACTCCTTCCTCTCCTCTGACGGCAGCCCAGTGAAGTACAAGGAATTGGTAATATACATACATTCACTGGCACAAAACTTTGCACACAAACTCTGTACACAAAGTTAAAGCTCACTCTCTCCATGATCCCCATCATGCCTTCAATGATACAGCAGACACCCTAGCCAAGGAAGGGGCCCGAGGTGGGGACACATGGATGATGGACCATTCAGAGGCCAATGCGGCCGTACATATTGCAGCACTCAGGAAGAAACCTGAACCCTTTTCCCCCTTGGACCTCTCAGCAGCCCAACATGTTGATACTGAACTCATGGAAGTGTTCAGATTCCTTGACAAGAGTACCGAAGAGAAACTTCCCACACATAACCCCTACTGGAGGCATTAAGGTAAGTTACACTTGTCACCAGATGACAAGCTCATCTGGTACCAGTCAGATGATTCCACCACCAAGTTGTGGGTGGTCCCCAGACACCTTAGGTCTGAATTTTTGCACCAAGTGCACGATACAGCCACTGGTGGACACCAGGGAGCGGAAAACACCTTCCAGAAGCTTAAGACCACCGCCTGGTGGCCTGGCGTCACCAAAGATGTCAAACAGTACATAGATAACTGCCTTGTTTGTGCACAAAACAACCCCATCCCCACCAAACGAAATACCAAACTTTAACCACAACGACACTCTGGCCTTTGGCATGCCATACAGATTGATTTTATTGGTCCCTTAACCAATACCAGCAGAAGTAACAAGTATGCTCTTGTGGTAATTGACCTCTTCTCCAAGTGGGTTGAAGCTTTCCCCACTAAAACATGCACCGCTAAAACCACTGCCAAAATCCTGGTGGAACAAATTTTCTCCGGGTGGGGCCTACCTCTTAAGGTAGACTCTGACAAAGGAACCAGTTTTACAGGTGAGTTAATGAAAGAATCTCTTGAACTCCTTGAGTTCAACAAAAGTTCCAATACCCTAACACCCCAATCTTCAGGTCAAGTAGAGAGCCAACAGACCGGATTAAGCAAATGCTTTCAAATTTATTGAGAACAACTCCAAAACTTGGGATTCCCTACTGTCGTTATTCCTTATAGCAATTAGGGCACACCAGCCACCACCAGCTCACACCCTTTGAGGTGATGACTGGAAGACAGATGAGATTACCTGAACACCTGTTGTTTGACCTGCACACTCCCACTGTAGACCGTGTGTCTGTAGAGCAATATGTGGAAAAACTCAGAAAAGACATCATACACACACATTTGTATGCTGCCAATTGCATGAGCAAAGCCCAGCAACAATCCAAAATACAATTTGACAAGCACGCACAAGAAATGGACTGGCAGGTTGGAGTTCAGGTAATGGTCCTCCGATTTGCACATCCTACCCATTCCTTCTCCAATAAATGGGAAGGCCCATACCCCATTGTCAACAAGCTCAGTCCGGCAGTCTATCAAGTTAGACTCCTGCACAATAATAAACTGACAAATGGTTACATGCAAACCAACTGAAACTGTATAAAGGAGCTTAATTACTTTTCCTAACCCCACTGGGCGGAATAGTACTGATTTACTAATGTTTGATTTTCCTTTTCAGATACACTGACAAGATGGCTATCTTGTTCCATTATCTCCTCATCTCAGGAGTTATCCCCTGCATCCAAGGCACGGTACCAAACCTCCTACCACACCTTGATTATCCAGCATCTCCTTCAGAGGGAGTATCCATCAATATACCCGATAGTCTGATTACTGTCCAGGAAGGTTCTGAAGCTTACCTCATTGCCTCGGTTGTTGCTCCTGATAAGTCTACCCTACAAATTGAGTGGCAAACCACATCGCAAGAACAAATTCTCCCTGTGGCCAAACTTTCCAAAGGAACTTTCCAGGGTTGGCCCAATGCTAAACTATCCCCAAAGGTTCTCTGTCCTTGCTACAAACTGCTCTGAGACATTCTGGTTTATACATTACTGCCTTAATTGATCCTTCGTATTGTAATTCTTTGTCTAAGGATACTGCTCGAAATTTTGTGCTGTACATCACATTGCTTCTGCTGCCATGTATCTCTGTTACCACCCACTGATAAACAGCTTTTAGAATGCCCAAAGCACACCCCAGGTCCCCATAGTGGTCTAACAGCCACTGCCCTCCCTGGTTCATTGATTAATAATCTACAATTTATGCATATATCTGTATTATTTAATCTTACTTACTGGAATATGAAAGAATTTATGTGTCACAATACTAACACGTCAGCATTTTATAGTACATTATTGCTTGATAGATTAGCTGCATTTCAGATACGCACTAAGGACCCTATTGCAGGGGTACATAGTACTGAACATAGAGGCAACTTCAGAAGAAAACCCAATCCTGATTATCAAAGTCACAAACGTAATACATGTGAAGTTGACAGTTCTGATGTCACTGGTGCAACAGGTACTGTCACAGGTCTCTTTGGTACAGCTATGTCTATTTGGAATAAGGCAGACATTGCTGCTATCAAATCTCATTCTGTCAAATTTCAGACTGGTTTGGTCAATAATATACTACCCCCACTATTGCATGGTGTGGATGGCCTTAGTCAGGAAGAAAGATAACACTGTATACAACATGCACGACATTGCTAAGACATTCACTGACTAAAGACAAGATTAACGCACTCATTGCACAGAATAACAGAGAAGCAGATAAACAATACATTGCTAGAGAAATTATCTGCTCTGCCTATGGCTCATACATTATCACTACCATCAACAATCTCTTCCGTGATCTAGAATCTGGAAGAACTCTGATATCATACATGATAGACACATTTCAAATGCTATTGTCCACTATGTAAAACCCTAGCTGTATTGCTATGTGTATGCAACAATCTCTAACCATTCCTCTTTCTACAGCTAGAAACCTGGGGTTTGTGACCAGACACCCTAACACTGGTCCTTGTTTCCCTGCTAAGAAATGTTCCATAAGAGATACGATATTTATTTTTTTTACTGTCTCTCTACCACGCTTTGATCCCACTACAGCCTTGTTCGACAAGCTTGCACTGGTACATTCCTTTGGGCACCTGGATGAAGACATCTACATAGAACGCCTGGATCTACCACCTCTACTGGTTTTCCATCCCTTCCTGGACGCCTGGGTTGCTCCGCACACGGACTGTTGTGCGAAGAAAATACAGGTTACTCACCTGTAACAGGAGTTCTAGGAATGGTATATGTTGTTCATCCACACTCATCGGCAGTATCCTTGCCGCTTTAAATCTTGCCGGAAGGTCTTCAAGCTTGCTCCTCCCACCCACCCGGGTGGTATAACTCTCGGCTCCGCCATGACGCCAGATCTGGCCGCTGGAAGCTCTGGTTGTGCGCGGGCCGAGTAAGGTCGGAGATGTGGTGGATGAACAACATATACCATTCCTAGAACTCCTGTTACAGGTGAGTAACCTGTATTTAGGACATGGATATGTTGTTCATCCACACTCATTGGCAGACTCTAGCAGTTCTCCGGGAGGAGGGAGGCAAGACGACACCCCATATACTTACTTGGGAAAGAGAGACTGGAGAACCGAGGTCTCAAAACCAGCATCCCGGCGTGAGTCAAGGTCGATGTGGTAGTGGGGTAATGAAGGTGTTGCTGACTTCCAGGTAGCAGCCCTGCAGATTTCCTGGACAGGGACGTCCCTGGAAGCAGCCACTGCAGCAGTAATGGGTAGAATGAGCTCTTATCCTCTGGGAGGCTCCATGCCCGCCAACTTATAGCAGAGATCTATGCAGGAGGTTACCCACCTGCTTATCGTCCGCTTGGCTGCAGGTCTGCCAGATGCGGCTTCAGCGTAGGTGACAAACAGCTGGCGAACCTCTCCCAATTTCAGCCGTGCGCTCCTTATAATAAGCGGCGCCTTCTAGGGTCCAGAGTATGGAGCCTATATTAACCTCCGAGGTGTGATTGGGGTGAACACCGCAGAGTCAACACCTGGTTAAGGTGAAACTCCACACCACCTTCGGAAGGAATTTCGGTGGGGGCGAGGACAACCTTGTCCCTGTGGAAGACCAGGTAAGGAGACTCGATGGAAAGCCTGGAGCTCTCCCATCCTTCTGGCTGACGTGATAGCCACCAAGAAGGGGTCTTCCACCGACAGGAGAGAGCACACCTGTGCATAGGTTCAATGGCTTGCCCATGAGCTTTGCCAGTACCAGCAGTAGATCCCACGGAGGTGGGGGTTCCCGCACTGAGGGGAATGTGATCAAGGCCTTTGAAAAAGCGCCAGGACCATTCCTCCTGCGCCACCGACTGCTTCCCAGCCCGCGCCTGTAAGCAGAGATGGCTGCCAGGCACCCTTAGGTCGCGACCTAAGCCCTTGACTAGAAAGGACCATAAATAGTCCAAGATGCTTGCCAAGGAACAGGAGGAAGGGTCCAAGCCTTGCTCTGACACCAAATGGAAAACCTTTCCATTTGAAGGCATAGCATTTTCTGGTCGACTCACGGGACGCCCAACTACATTGAGGACCTCACGGAAAGACCCAAAGCCTGGAACTCTAGCCTCAGGAACCAGGCCTCAGGTGCAGGGATTGAAGGTCCGGATGGAACACCTTCCCTGATTGACTGAGAGCAGGTCCGGGAGCTGGAAGCTGCCGAGAGTCCTGGAGCTGAGACTGAGGAGATCTGGTACCAGAACTGGCGCAGGCCAGTCTGGGGCTATCAGAATCACCTGCGCCTTGTCCCTCGCTTTGAGAAGCACCTTGTGGATCAAGGGAAATGGGGAAAGGCGTAAAGAGGCCCGGGGTCCATTGCCTCGAGAAGGCATCCCCTGCAGCGAGCCCTGCTGAGGGGGCGGGCATGGAACAGACTCAGCCTGCTGCTCCATGGAGGCAAACAGGTCCACCTGAGGTGTGCCCCAAAGGGAGAACAGATGCTGCACTACCTCCGCAGGAGAGACCACTGCGGGATGCAGCCCCTATCCCGCTCAGGGCATCGGCCAGGGTGTTGGAGGCCCTGCCACGTGAATGGCTAGGAGATCCGCCTCCAGGCTGCGCGACGAGTGACCAAATGCGAGAGCTTCCTTGCATAGAAGCATGGAGCGCGGCCCCGCCCTGGCGGTTTTAGATAGTACATGGTCGTGGTATTGTCCGTCCTGACTCGGACCACTTGACCCCGAGGAACGGAGCAAAGGCGGTGAGAGCTAGGCGACCGCTCGAGCTCCAGCAGGTTGATGTGGCATCGACTCGCGGGGACCAGAGGCCATGAGCCCGTGTTCCCAGATGGGCACCCCAACCCATCAGAGAGGCATCGGTCGACAGAGAGACCGTCTGCTCGGGCGGACGAACGGATGCCCTCCTGCAAATGATCTGGAACGGTCCACCACTGGAGAGCATTCCACATCCCCTGTGTCACCGCACACAAGCTGGTCCAAGGGATCGCAGCGCCAGACCACTGGCTGGCCAGTCCCACTGAAGGACGATGTTCCAGCGGGCCCAACGGACCACGCTGGT
Source organism: Neoceratodus forsteri (assembly GCA_016271365.2). Taxonomy (NCBI): domain Eukaryota; kingdom Metazoa; phylum Chordata; order Ceratodontiformes; family Ceratodontidae; genus Neoceratodus; species Neoceratodus forsteri. The sequence goes on from CM057449.1 coordinate 828,318,076, forward strand.
ACAGGCCGCCATGAGACCCAAGGAGGCGCAGGAAGTCCCGGCAGGGCTCAATTGCCCAACCAGAAATGATCGGGCAAAGGAGGAAAGAACCGGCCCTGTCACGGGAGTCAGCGCCTGGCTCAAGAGAGTCGAGCTATACCGATGAATAAAATCACCTGCTTCGGCTCGAGTCTCCGACTTGGCTCTGGATAAGGAGGCCCAGTTGAGAGCAGACCTGGAGGGCCAGATTCTGGACCACTCGCCTCCTTCCTGGAGGAGCTGCTATCAGCCAGTCGTCCAGGTAAGGGTACACCGACCCCTCGGCGCCCCAGAGAATGCTGTCACCACTGCCATGCATTTGGTGAAGAACCCTGGAGCTGGAGACAAGTCAAGGGCATGGCTTGAACTCAAGAGAGATCCTTCTGCTCGAAGCGAAGGAATTCTGGTGAGACGGATCGATAGGGACGTGAAAACGCTGGCCCTGCAAGTCCAGAGAGCAGAACTCACACTGCTCTCCAAGGATGGCATTATCTGAGCCAGAGTGACCATCCTGAAGGTTCGAGACCTTAGGAACTTGTTTAGGTCGTAGAGGTTGAGAATGGGGCGCCAGCCCTCGTCTGCTCGGAACCAGGAAGTACCTGGACACAAACCCTGGGTCTGAAAGAGGTCCACCACCTTCTTACCACCTCCTTCTGCGAGGAGAGTGATGTCGGCTCCCGACGGCCGCCAGTGAGGCTGGGGATCCGGCTCCCCGAGGGGCTGGTCGCCTGAAGGGTGGTGCCTGCTCGAATTCCAGAGGCAGGCCTCTTCCACCACCTCCAGACCCACCTGTCCGTGGTAACAGCCGACCAGGCGGGAACGGAAGTGCCGGCGCTCGCCCCACGGGGGACCTAGGGGTAAGGTGACGGGATGGGGGGCGACACCCTCAGCCCGGCCACTGGGCAGGCTTGAGTGAGGGACCGCCGAGGGACCTCCTGGGCCCTTTCCTCCTCCTGCCTCCTGTTAGAGGAAGCTGCGGCTTGGGTTTGGGATGCCAAGGTCGAGCCTGCTGGCCCTGACGTTGCTGGGTCGGGCTACCAAGGGGCCAGAAGGACTAGAAGGGCTTAGGCTGTGGTCTTGCGGCCTTTGTCCTTCTGAGCGGAAGAGACCGAGTCCAAGGTAGCATTGGACTCTCGATCCTCTGCAGGTGACCTTCCACCCCAGGGTCAAGAGGTCAGTCCCAAAAGGGAACATCCGCCAACTTGTGCTGGGTATCCGAGTAAAGGTGGATATCCTCAGCCAAGCCCGCGACGCGCTAGCCACCGCGCCGCCACCCATCTAGCACAATGAGTCCCCACATCCAAAGCAGTCTGGAGCTGCTGTTTGGCCACTGCCTGCCCTGGTCCCGCACCTGCTTAACCGTAGTCTGCAGATCGGCGGAAGATGAGGGATGACTCATCCAGGAGCCCAACAGGGCATGAGAAAAATGTGCCATGAGGACGGCCGAACTGGCTCGACGGGCGTCGAGAGGACGCAGTGTGACTTTTCGCCTAATATGTCCAATTCTGACTCCTTGTCAGGAGGTTTGTCCACATCCCTGGCGTTGCCGGGCGCTACTGAAAACGCTGTCGGTAACCAACCCCTCAGCAGAGGTGTTCAAAACCGGACAAGGAACCGGGGACCGTGATACTTCCTGGCCATCCTGGTCAAGGCGCAGGGCAGGAAGCAGGGCGCTGCCAAAGTTCCAGTGCCGACCCACTATGGCCTCGCCACGGAAGGCCTCCGTCGGAGAATCCCCGTCCAGAATCTCCGTGAGGGGATACCTGGCCTGCTTGGAACGGGTTCGAGCTCCATCCCGGTAGACTCGAGATGAGCCAAGAGTCCTAGGAAGGACGACGGGCATCGTCCATTGGCTGACCTCCTGAAGACCCAAGTCCAGTCGCTGGAGAAGAAGGAGAGACTTGCTGACTCGGAAGAGTCCTCAAAGAGCTGCCTCTGGCCTGAGCCACCTTCACTCTGCCGAGGTCGGTCGGGAGTGAGGGTAACTGACAGCCGATGGGGTAAACCTCAGCCGATCGAGAATCCTTGGTCGGAGCCCCAATTGCAGGCTGTGGAGGCGGAGGTTCCACCGAATCGGTGGAGAAGCTGGTTTTGGCCGAACAACCGCCTGGGTGTAGGCCTCGGACAAGTCGAGGGTTGTGTCGGGTGCCCGTGACAGTTACTACTTAATGGCCGGGAAGGCGCCTGGAGTCGGGCTATTCCCCGCCAGGAGGAGTTGTTGTAAATATATGTCTCGCATCGCCGACGGCATTTACGCCGGGCCTCCTCATCCGGGAGGAGGAGGACGAGGAGCGACGCCGCCATCCATGTGCCGAGACCGAGACCGCTTATGACGGTGGAAACGTTGACCGCCGAAGGGTCCGAGATCGAGACCGAGAGTCCCGGAATTTCCGGGTCGAAAGTGGGAGGTGTCGGCCGAACCGCACTCCTTCGCTCGAAGGTCCATCCAGGGCTCTGAACCGAGGCACAGGCGAGCCCACGGGATCTCAACTCCTCCCCGGGGAACCGGGAGAGGGGAATTCGGCTGCTAAAGGCGACAGCTCGTTCAATGGGTCGAGAAAATCACTTCATCAGTGGAGTCTCGTCAACTGACCTGACGGGACACCGTGGAGGCCAGTGGTCGGCCGAGCGGTTTGACCGGGTCTGACGGCCCATCTGCCCGGAGAGGGACTCTTTCCGGCCCCAAGACGCCGACGAGGGATTTACCTTGTCCCTTTTGGACCGAGAAAAGGTCCAGCAGACGCAGGCCCTTCTCCTTTAGTGGAGAGGGACAGACAAAGTTCCTTAAAGGAAGCGCTGTAGGAAGAACCCAGAGAGAGCGGATAAATGCCGCGTCGAGGAAGATACGTGCCCGCGCCGCCTCCTCTTCGAGGGCGACCATCCGCCGAGCTGATCCTACGAAACCGCCGCTGACACCGCCAACCGGCCTCCTTGGACTTTCACCGAGGGAACGCCGGGACGGCCCAGATGCAATCGGGCAGCACGGTCTTCGAGGACGAGGTCGAGAAAGATGAGCACAGGTCGCAAGCCTGCGGGTCGTGCTCAAGGCCTAAGCAGTAGACACACGTGGAGTGTGGATCCGTGACATCTTCGTCCGCGATGGGCATCTCCAAACCGGAGTGGATTTTCCATCGCCAGTGCGAGGGATCAAGACTGAGTCTTTTTGCAAAATATTATTTTTAAACCGAAAACGGATAAATAGGAACCAGTCGAAACGCAGAGCTAAGGAGGAACCTGAGCTTCAAGCAGGAAGATCTAGGGCCATGGGGCGGAGCCGAGAGTTATACCACCCGGGTTGGTGGGAGGAGCAAGCTTGAAGACCTTCCGGCAAGATTTAAAGCGGCAAGGATACTGCCGATGAGTGTGGATGAACAACATATCCATGTCCCTAGAACAATACATTTACTTGTGTCGATGTGATGTATTTGATGTTATTCAACCTGTCTGTGGTTATTCTCCACATAGCACTGATTGGACTTTTACCATGGACGATGACATCACCACAAATGGCACAGATTTTGCAGACTCAACATTGGCTCCGGATAAACTTTATTGATCTTATCATGAGGAGGTTCATCGCCTGTCAACACGGATTTCCAAGACTGCCTACACCTGCCCAGTACAGTTGCAAAAGTGGAGACTCCCTACTGTACGCTCTCAGTATAATTCTGATGGGGAGTATTGCGTGGTAACAAATTTCAAAATCTATACTTATGGGATCTGAAACATGTGTTATTGATTCCCTCAATTTCTGTTTTGTCCCACACCATAAAACTGTTATTGGACATACCGTTATAAACCCTGTCTCTCTTGTCGATGCAGACATCATTGATGGTAACCCCGATTATCTGCTCACACTTTCAGAATACCTACCATATTTTAATGTACACATAGACCCACTTACACTTACATTAAAATCACTTTTAGACAGGAAAGACACACACCTCATCCACATCAGCAATAATATGACCAAGGCCAATGAAGCTATCCTTTCCTTGATTAATGATGGTGACATGAACGATGCATTAACTAACACCTGGTTAGAAATTACTTTTAAAGGTTTTGTTATTATACAAGCATTTTTGATATTTTTCTTGATTATAATGCTATGCTGCCTACAGCGCACACTGCGCCAACACTGTGAGCAGCTTGAGTTCCTTTACAAGGCTCGCATGTCGGGTTTGTAAACGACCAATGCTCCCTGACCTTTCCCTAGATTTGCCTGTGTTGCCCTTGGAGGCAACAAGGGGGGGATGTTACACGAGGTCCCTGCACCTTTACTGGTAGCCCCTGAGGTACACCGTAGACAGCTAGTGTTTAGGCAACATGTTATACTAACATATAGGGCTAAGGGCATCTACCGTATAAGAGTAGATGTCAGGATATGTATGCATATTATTGTAATACACTTTGCTTGCTAATACACACATATTCTTCTATGCATCTTCTGTGTATTTCTTACTTATAAGATGTTAGGACACCTGTGTCCTTGGAATAATTATGATATATAAGTCGGCATTGCCACCTTTTGGTGATTTGTACTACTACACTGAGTTATGTAAGACTCTATATAAGAACTCTTTTGTTTCACAAACTGATGACTACTACAAAATTGTATAATGTTATCTTGGACCTTGGAGCCTCATCTAATTTAGCCAATAGGGCTCATCTCTGTAACTAGAAATGTTTCTATCTTACAGTAACCATAGTAATTATCATAGGTATATAATGTGATACACTAAGTCTTGTACCTCGGAGATCCCAAGAGACACAAAGAAACCTCGAGGTATAGGGAACGTTTAGCACTGGCTCCCAGTTCATACTGGTAAGAACTACTTAGGGCAACTGTGATTTTATCCTTTTTGGTAGTAACAAACAAGTTTATTACTCTAATGCAACGTGTCTGTGATTACTTGCATTCCCAATATTGCCAAGAACCTGAAAGTGAGGTTCAGACCTCCTGACATGGTGAAGACACATGGGGCTGGTGACAGGCCGAATGGCATGACTCGGAACTCGTACAGGGTCTCAACGACCCTGAAGTGGAAGAACCGCTGATGGGATGGGCGGATTGGGACGTGAAAGAAGAAAAAATTACTCACCTTAGTAATTGTGTTTCTTCTAATGGAGTCTTGCTGTATTCTGACTTATTGCAGTTAGCCCCAGCACTTGAACTGCTCTGGAGAGGAAAGAGTTAAATTCTATGCAGTGCATAGAACGTTGAGCTCAGTTCAAACCTCTGTCTGCTGCACTTTGAAGTGTAACCATCAGATTCTTACGAGCTAATACTAACTAACCCATAGTGTGGAAATTGTAAAACTTTTACTAGCCAAATGGCAACCAAATATTTTGGATCCCCAAAAGACTCAAGTCGAGAAATCCAAAACCAAAAACCAGGCAGTGAACAACTTATGACTATTAAAATAAACATAACCCAGTCCCCCTCTCTAAAAAAGAGGGAGTGCCCAAATGCACCTCTGGGGTGCAACACTGCACCTGCCAGCCCACTTCCCAAAAACCAGGTTCTGAGAGGGAAGGCAGGGAGGGAAGTCAAAATACAGCAAGACTCCATTAGAAGAAACACAATGACTAAGGTAATTTTTTCTTCAAACAACATGAAGTCTTGCTGTATTCTGACTTATTGCAGACTACCAAGCAGTACCTCCTTAAGGAGGGATTCAAACCTATTTTGGGAATAGGCTCTGCAGTACTGCTCTACCAAACCAAGCGGCACTCCTAGCCTGGATATCCAGAGAGTAATGCTTGGTGAATGTATGGACTGTTTTCCAGGTGGCTGCTTTGCATATCACTAGTAAAGGAATATCCCTGGCAGTAGCCAGGGAAGCAGCTGTACCTCTAGTCAAATGAGCCCTCAGGCCTGAGGGTGGTATTTTGCCTAGCTTCTCATAGCAGAATTGTATACAAGAGACAATCCACCTGGCAATAGTTCTCTTAGTGGCAGGTTTGCCCTTACCCACTTTCCCATAAGTGAGGAACAACTGGAAGGAGTCAAACCTATGTGCCTTAGTATGCTCAATGTAGTAACTAAGGGCCTTTTAACATCCAAACTGTGTAATCTTCTCTCTCCTGAAGAAAAATGATCAGTGAAGAAAACAGGGACAGACATGGATTGGTTCAAAAGAAAATCTGAAACCACTTTAGGTAAGAACCTCCTATTGGTTCTAAGGACCACCTTATCTCTATGGAATGAGATAAAATCAGGCTCCGCTGACAGAGCTTGTAACTCACTGATACGTCTGGCAGAGGTAAAAGCTACCAGGAACACAGTCTTCCAAGTCAAGTACTTTACTTCTGCTGAAGACAAAGGTTCAAAAAGGGGTTGCATAAGCTGGGCAATGCAAACATTAAGATCCCAGACAGGGGTAGGATCCCTAAAGGGAGGATTGGTACAAAGCAATCCCTTGAAAAATTTACAGAAAACAGGATGAGTTGCCAGTGAAGAAGACTTTCCTACTGACAGAAAAGCAGAAACAGCTGACAAATGTACTTTGAGGGTAGCTGGTTTGAGGCCTAGGCCATTGAGATAAACCATGTAATCCAGAACTGTAGACAATTCAGCAGTGTCTGGGAATATATGCTTTTTGGAACTCCAGATGCTGAATCTTTTCCATTTAGAGTTATAAGTTTTTCTGGTGGCAGGTTTCTGAGAGGCTTTGAGAATGTCCAGAACCCCTTGAGATAGATGCAAACTTGCATACTCTAACTCTTCAAGATCCATGCCTTGAGATTGAGAGACCGAAGGTTGGGATACCATATCCTCCATTGAGAGGAGGTTAACAGATTGTGATTCCTGGGAAGAGACAGGGGAAGATGGACTGCTAGGGACAGCAACAGGGGATACCAAGACTGCCTGGCTCAATCTAGAGCAATCAGAATCACTTTGCAAGAGTGTGACCTTATCTTGACCAGGACCTTGAACAACAGAGGAAAAGGAGGGAAGGCATACAGAAATTTCCCTTCCCAATTCAGAATCAGAGTATCCAGAGGGACTGAACCCAAGACTGGGGGTCTGCAACAGAATAGAGAAAGTTGGTGATTGTCTGGGGCTGCAAACAGATCTGTCTCTAGAGTGCCCCATCTTGAAAAAATCACTTTTAACACTAGGGGATCCAGGGACCATTCGTGATGGCCCTGGGAAATCCTGCTCAATGCATCTGCTAGCAGATTGTCCTTTCCTGGGAGGTGGACTGCTACCAGAGAGGTCTGTAGGGAGTAAGCCAGGGACCATATTTTCATGGCTTCCGTGCACAAGGCCGTAGACCAAGTGCCTCCCTGCTTGTTGATGTACCACATGGTGGTGGTGTTGTCTGTCCTGACTTGAACCACCTTGTTCTTTACTGATTGTGAGAAGGCCTGCGGAGCCAGGTAAACCACCCTGAGCTCCAGAAGGTTGATGTGGAGAACAGACTCCTGAGTGGACCACACTCCCTGCGCTGTGAGAGCCTCCAAGTGAGCTCCCCAACCCAGGAGAGAGGTGACTGTGGTAAGGACCACAGAATGAGACTGAGTAATGAATGGGACCCCTTGCCTGAGATTATCCTGATCCTGCCACCATTGAAGAGCCTGGATCAGAGTCTGAGTCATTGGAATCAGTTTGGTCAAAGGATCTTTTTTCTGAGTCCAAAAAGGCCTCAGATGAAACTGAATGTCTCTCATCTGAAATCTGGCCCCCTGCAGTGGAAGCTGCCATGTGGCCCAGCAACTGAAGGAAGTGTCTTGCTGGTCGAGAGACCAGAGGGTGGAAGGAAGAAGCCAGCTCCATGATGGCCTTCACCCTTACCAAGGGAAGAAATGCTCTTGCTTCGACAGTATCTAGTTCCACCCCTATGAAAGTCAACAGTTGTACTGGCTCAAGAACTGACTTGGGAAGATTGAGAAGGAAACCTAGAGAAGTGAGCACTTGCTGGGTCACTTTTAGATCTGACTTGACTTGGTCTGGAGACTGACCCACTATTAGCCAGTCGTCCAGGTACGGGAATATGGAGATATTTTCTCCTTAGGAAAGCCACTACTACTGCCAGGCATTTTGTGAACACCCTTGGAGCTGATGTTAGGCCGAAAGGCATTGCTTTGAACTGGTAATGGCCTGAAGGCAGTTTGAACCTGAGGTACCTTCTGTGGGAGCACCTGATGGGAATATGAAAGTAGGCATCCTTTAGATCCAGGGAGGCTAGCCAATCCCCTGGCCTTAGGGAAGAATTATTCCCACTCACCATTTTGAACTTTGGCTTCAACAAATGTTTGTTTAGATATCTTAAATCTAGGATGGGCTGCCACGCCCCTGTTTTTTTCAGGTAACAAAGTACCTGGAGTACAGACCTTTTCCCCTGTGTATTGTAGGAACTCTCTCTATGGCCCTTAAGGCCAGAACAGATGAAACCTCTGCCTCTAGGGCAATGGTTTCGGAGATGCTTGCACGTGGAAAAGATCTGGCTCTCAGCTTTGGAAATTTTTTGAAGCTGAGAGCCAGTCCCTGGCCTACTACCTCCAGGACCCACTTGTCTGAGGTAACAGACTTCTAGTCCTGGAAATAGCAGGCCAGCCTGTCTCCTACAGGAATAGAGGAGTCGACCTGGACTGACACCTCAGGGTGTCTGCTTGGCAGGAGCCTTAGGCTGAGAGGTGGATGCAGCCCTGCTCATCCCCCCTCTGAAGAACCCCCTCTGAGAAAAAGGAGAGGAGACCTGTGCTTGGTAGAAAGGCCTATGAAAAGGCCTGCCCCTGCCCCATCTTGCTGCCTTTCCTTGGCCTGTGCACTCCTATAGGTGGCCCTGTATTCACCCATTTTCTTCATATATTCTCTGTCTGCCCCCCAGAGAATTATTAACCACAGGAAAATCCATGGCCTTAGCCTGGGTATCCTGAGAAAGACTAGTACACCTGAGCCAAGCCAGTCTGTGAAGAGACACAGATGTAGCCATGACTCTAGATGAAACATCGTTGGAGTCCACAGAAGCATGAAATTTAATCTTTGATGCCTCAATCCCATCAGCAGCCACCTTCTCCAGCTCCTTGGCAAGCTGGGGAAGGGCCTGCTTAGCCAGTGCCAGTACAGTGTCCCACCTGGACTTCTGGTACCTGGCTGTATAGGCCATGTCATTCGCCTGCCTGAGTCCCAAAGAGGATGCCATGTTTTGCCATGGCATCTAATTTCCTGGAGTCTTTATCTGGGGTGTGTGAAGCCAAGGGAACGTTAGCCTTATCACAGGCTGCAGCCTGCACGGCCCCAACATGGCTGCACTGCTGGTACAAGTACTCAGTACCTGAGCCTTACAGCGTGTACCTCTTGTCCATCCGTCTGTCCACAGGAGGTAATGCATTTGGAGATTTTAACAGCTTTTATGTCTGTTTCCCAAAAGACTTGTGAAGGGGAATAGACAACCTTTTGGACTCTGGGATGTCCATCATCTCCACAAAGTCAGGCTTTTCTTGTTCCTCAACTGCTTCCTCCACAGGGAGCTGGAGTGTTTCTACCACTTTCCTGTAGAACATAAAGTGGGAAGGGGACTCAGAAAGTCTGGGAGGGGAAACACCAGAATGCCTGTCTGGGGAGATGTCCAGTTCGATAGGCTCATCCAGACCTTCAATTCCATCATCATCATCATAATTATTGTCCCCCTCCAAGTCCGGTTCATAAAAATCTTCAGGGGTATAATCTTGAACCGGAGGGACTGACCGATCCAAACGCCTGCCAGAAGGTGCCAGATTAGTCAGAACCGAACTAAGCAATTCCACTATACCAATTGCTCAGGAAATTTCCTCGGCGGTCGGATGATTCGGTTCTGGATCCGAACCGACCGATTTGTCTTTTCTTTTTGATGGACCTGATCCCTCAGAATCAGCTCTACTTTTGCCCGGAGTCTTGCCCTGGTCAGAAGGCACTCCTTCTGGTTTGGTTGGAACCGAACTGGGCTGGTCATCCGGGTCAGCGGACTTCTCTGCCTCCTTTTCCCTAAGCCTGCCCAACCTTTTATCCAGGGTGGCTTTAGGGAAATGTTTACAGATTTGGCAGTCTGACTCTAGGTGACTAAAACCCAGACAGTAAACACAAGTGGTGTGGCGGTCAGCCTTAGCAAAGACCTCCCCACACTCACTGCAGTGCTGAAACCCAGTGGGCCCGTTCTTTTTCTTGGGTTTCTCAGACAAGGCCATAACTAAACCCTTACCCGTTTTATGGCAACCGCCAGGCAAGACACCCTTATCGGTTTCTAACCATGTTACGGGTATTTGAAAAAAAACGAAAACATGTTTTTTTTTTTTTTTTTTAAACCGATAAGGACCGGTACCTCACACTAAAATTCCTGTAAAGAAAAGAAAACAATCACTAAACCAGAGACCGGTTCAGCCAAACCGGACACACAAATTCAGAATACAATTTCCACACACTTTTTCTAGCTAAGTCCACTACCTATGCATTTACTGTACCACAGACAGGGATCTGAACCGAAAAATAATGAGAGAATATCGGTAAAACTGTTGAGTTTTAATCCGCAAACCGAAAGTGAAGGAGAAATCTCCGGAGCGACTGTTCAGTTAGGCGGAGTAAAGAATCTGATGTTTACACTTCAAAGTGCAGCAGACAGAGGTTTGAACCGAGCTCGAGCTCAACGTTCTATGCTCTGCATAGAATTTAACTCTGTCCTCTCCGGAGCAGTTCAAGTGCTGGGGCTAACTGCAATAAGTCAGAATACAGCAAGACTACATGTTGTTTGAAGGCGTCCTGCAGGTCCAGTGAACAGAACCACGTTTCACTCCAAGGATGGTATGATCTGGGACACAGTGACCATCCGAAAGGTGCGTGACCTGAGATATTGATTCAGGTCGTGCAGATCTAGAATGGGGTGCCAGCTCCCCATCCACTTGGGCACCAGGAAGTACCTGAAGACAAAGCCTGGGTCTGCTGGAGGATCCGCCACTGAAGCTACTGCCTCCTTGAGAAGGAGCTGAGCAATGTCATCTCGGAGAGCCGCCTGGGTCTGAGCAGATACTCTTTCCTCCCGAGGGGCGCGGACTCAGCTTGGAGGGTACTGCTCGAATTCCAGAGGCAGTCCCGGACCGACCACTTCGAGAACCCACTTGTCCAAAGTGACAATGGACCAGGTGGAAAGGAAATGGCAGAGTCAGAACTGAGGTGACAGGAGAGGGGTTGACAGCCCCGCCCCGTCACTGAGCAGGCTTGGAGGAGGAGGCTCCAGAACGTGAGTCTCAGCCTCCTTTTTGGGCCTGTTGGGGTCCAGGCTTGGGCCGAGGGTGCCAAGCTTGAGCCTGCTGCTGATGCTGCTGTTCACCTTGAAAGGAGGACTGCTGAGCCGCAGGGGAAGAATGTCGAAAAGGCTTCTTTTTCTTCTGCTGGTTCTTGCCCGAAGAACTCTTGGCAGAAGAAGCGTCCAAGGTGGCACTGGACTGCTCAATGTGCTGAAGGTGACTGGCCACTCCTGGGCCAAACAAGTCGGTCCTGAGGAAGGGCACGTCAGCTAGTTTGTGGTGGGTATCCGCCGGAAAGGAGGAGAGCCTCAGCCAAGCCCTGCGATGAGAGGCAACTGCAGCAGCCATCGAGCGGGCACATGAATACCCAATGTCCAGGGCCATCTGAAGCTGCTGTTTGGCAACAGCTCGGCCCTGATCCCAGACCTGCTTAACCGTGGTCTGCATGTCCACGGGGAGATGTGGGAGGACTTCATCTAGCGACCCAAGAAGGGCATGAGAGAAGTGTGTCATGATGACGGCCAAACTTGCCTGACGAAGGCTCAAGGAGGAAGCCGCATAGACCTTCCTGGCTGAATGGTCCAAAAGCTTGGACTCTTTATCAGGAGGTCAGTCAGTGTCAGCAGAAATGCCAGTACACCTGAACCCAGAGGTGGTCACCAGGCTCTCGGCCGAAGGGTGCTCTGTGAACCCCGCAAGGGACCCCATGGGCACCGCATCCTTAGGGCTGGGCTGACAATAGCCTCAGCCACAGGAAAAGCCTCCGTCGGGGTTTCTCCTCTCTTAAGGATGTCCGTAAGAGGGTACTCCACCTTTTTCTGGATTGGCTCCAGGGACATCCCTGTAGATTCAGAGATGAGGCAAAGGATCCCTTGAAAAGACGAGGGACCTTTCCCTGTCTAGGAAGCGAAAGCCAGGTAATGGCCAGTGTAGAAACCAGAGTGGGCTTGTGCCCGGTCAAAATGAGCTGTTGTCACGAGGTCCTGGTAGCGCAGACGGAATTTCCGAAGGAGCCTCTCCTCATCTGAGGAGGACGACCGATGGTGTCGCCTCTTTTTAAAGTGCTTATGGCTCTTCCTTGGCCTGTCGGACAAAGGGGGTCTGAGACCTCAATCGAGATCGGGCGGGCCGACTTGGTCGCTCTGGAGACACTGGCGGGACCAGTGATTTCCCGAGATCAGAGACCATATCTTCAATTGGAGTCCTAGCAGGCTGGGTCTCGTCATCTGGAAAGACCAGATTAGGGGTTAATCGAGGGAATCACCGACCGGAGTCGGCGATATCGGATCAATCATGATTTCAACCTCATCGACAGATAATTTGGTCAACTGACCAGATGACAAGCCAAAAAGCCAGCGGCTGAAGAAGTGATCTTGACCGAAGTCGAGACTGCATGCTTCTGGGACTGAGATCTCTCCTGCTCCCAAGAACGTCTCCTTCGAGATGAAGGAGCTCCTGGATCCTTCTCCCGCTTACGGGATTGAGAGGAGTGCAGGCCCGCAGGCGCTTCTCCCTTGGTTAGGAGAGACTGGCACAACTCTCAGAAGGAACCCGAGAAGGTGAAGCCCAGGTTAAGCGGAACGAAGAAGCTCTGAGAGGAATCCACAGCACGAGCCGCTTCCTTCTCGAATGCTTGCATGCTTTCCAACTGCTTAGCGGTTCCCACAGCCGCCAAAACCGCCCACTGAGCCTCCTTGGATTTCACAGGAGGATTCCTCTTCTCCGCCCTCCCCAGCTTCAGGTGTGCAAGACAGTCGTTGAGGATGTTGGGATGAAAAGCAAGACGCAGATTGCATTTTGAGGTGTCATGGTCGACACCGAGGAAATAGATGCATGCGGTATGGGGATCGGTGCACAACATCTTCTGGCCGCAAGGGCACCGACGAAATTCGGAGGAAGACTTGTCTTCCATGATCGAAGCAGCAAACTTGAGATCGCTAACGTGAACAATGCGAATCTTCGGTAAAACCAAAGGTTTGAAAGCCAGGGCCTACGAAATGCGCGAGCACGAGGGAGACAACCTGAATCTTTCAGTGGAAAGGAAGATCTGACGTCATGAGGCTAAGCCGAGGTGTATACCACCCGGGTGGGTGGGAGGAGCCAGCTTGAAGACTCCTGGTGAGATTTAAGGCAGAAGGGGACATGCCAAAGAGTGTGGATGAACAACATATCCACGCTCCTAGAACTTATCTTCTGCACCTTCCAAATAGTGGTATAGCTTCTAACAAGCATGCAGTCCTAGTGTCTGGCGGTTATAGTTCCAAAGGTGTAGCCTAATGGAGGAGATAGCCTTGACGAACAGCAAGCATGCATGACTAGGTATTATGCTGCAAAGATGGATCCTCACAAAACTGAGAGGTGACATGCTGACTGGTGCCCAGGGCAAATGCTGGCTAGAATACTGGAGTCATATTCTGCAATTTCCAAATAGTGCCACAGCTTCTTTAAACATCCATCTGAAGAACCAAAGGGAGGGGCAGAAGGGACCTTAAAGTTTCACCTAAAGTTTGATATCCTCTGGTAGTATACTGACAGGTATCAGCACTTGGTGTGAGCCACAGCCCTGGTGTGGGGCTCGCATCCATGGCACTCTAATTCAGAAATGAATAGCCTGCCAACTTAGCAATACAGATGCTAAGGTATGCAAAGCTGACCTAATGGCTATATGTGTTGTTATGAATGATATGTAGGATGTGTAACTCACAAAAATTCAAAATTCTCTTTTCAAATAAAATGTGTATTTATTAAAAGGTTGAGCTTTAAAATGGCTAACTTTATTTCTGCACAAAGTAGAAAATATAGCAAATTTTTATTCCAAACTTCCATTCTCTATATAAAGACATTTCAGCATTTCTCTTTTTATTTTACATTTACTATATACTTAAATACATTTATCCAGGACCACAAATTCACTGTATTTCATGAGCAAGCACCACGAATGACTGTTCATGGAATCTTCTCTGCTGTCAGTATCCTGGAAGCCTGCTTGCATGCCTAAAATGACAAAATAAAGTAAATGAGAATCATGTCACATCCTCCATTAAGCAGAAAAATAAGACCAAAAAACAACACTAAGACATTTTGAAAAGGGGGGGGCCTAAGTAGTACAAGGGGCCTGGAAGGGGAGGCTGTCAAGAAAATACAGGTTACTCACCTGTAACAGGAGTTCTAGGAATGGTATATGTTGTTCATCCACACTCATTGGCAGGTATCCTTGCCGCTTTAAATCTTGCCGGAAGGTCTTCAAGCTTGCTCCTCCCACCCACCCGGGTGGTATAACTCTCGGCTCCACCCATGGCGCCAGATCTGGCCCGCTGGAAGCTCAGGTTGTGCGTCGAGCCGGGAGGTCGGGTGGGTCGGTGGATGAACAACATATACCATTCCTAGAACTCCTGTTACAGGTGAGTAACCTGTATTTCTAGGGACATGGATATGTTGTTCATCCACACTCATTGGCAGACTCTAGCAGTTCTCCGGGAGGAGGCAAGACGCACACCCCAATACTTACTTGGGAAGAGAGACTGGAGAACCGAGGCCCCAAAACCAGCATCCCGGCGTGACTCAAGGTCGATGTGGTAATGGGTAATGAGGTGTTTGCTGACTTCCAGGTAGCAGCCCTGCAGATTTCCTGGATAGGGACGCCCCTGGAAGCAGCCACCTGCAGCAGTATGCGGGTAGAATGAGCTCTATCCCTCTGGGAGGCTCCATGCCCGCCAACTTATAGCAGAGATCTATGCAGGAGGTTACCCACCTGCTTATCGTCCGCTTGGCTGCAGGTCTGCCAGATGCGGCTCAGCGTAGGTGACAAACAGCTGGCGAACCTCTCCCGAATTTCAGCCGTCGCGCGCTTATAATAAGCGAGCTCTTCTAGGGTCCAGAGTATGGAGCCTATATTCGCCTCCGAGGTGTGATTGGGGTAGAACACCGCAGAGTCAACACCTGGTTAAGGTGAAACTCACACCACCTTCGGAAGGAATTTCGTGGGGCAGGACAACCTTGTCCCTGTGGAAGACCAGGTAAGGAGACTCGATGGAAAGCGCCTGGAGCTCTCCCATCCTTCTGGCTGACGGATAGCCACCAAGAAGGCGGTCTTCCACGACAGGTGAGAGAGAGCACACCTGTGCATAGGTTCGAATGATTCGCCCATGAGCTTTGCCAGTACCAGCAGTAGATCCCACGGAGGTGGGGTTCCCGCACTGGAGGAAATGTGACTGGCCTTTGAAAAAGCGCCAGACCACCTTCTCCTGCGCCACCGACTGCTTCCCGGCCCGCGCCCGGTAAGCAGAGATGGCTGCCAGGTGCACCCTTAGGGTCGTCGACCTAAGCCCTTGACTAGAAAGGGACCATAAATAGTCCAAGATGCTTGCCAAGGAACAGGAGGAAGGGTCCAAGCCCTTGTCTGACACCAAATGGAAAACCTTTTCCATTTGAAGGCATAGCATTTTCTGGTCGACTTCACGGGACGCCTCAACTACATTGGAGGACCTCGTCGGAAAGACCCAAGGCCTGGAACTCTAGCCTCAGGAACCAGGCGTCAGGTGCAGGGATTGAAGGTCCGGATGGAACACCTTCCCTGATTGACTGAGAGCAGGTCCGGGCGAGCTGGAAGCTGCCGCGAGTCCTGGAGCTGAGACTGAGGAGATCTGGTACCAGAACTGGCGAGGCCAGTCTGGGGCTATCAGAATCACCTGCGCCTTGTCCTCCTCGCCTTGAGAAGCACCTTGTGGATCAAGGGAAATGGGGAAAGGCGTAAAAGAGGCCCGGGGTCCATTGCCTCGAGAAGGCATCCCCCTGCAGCGAGCCCTGCTGAGGGGGGCGGGCATGGAACAGACTCAGCTTCGCGTTCTCCATGGAGGCAAACAGGTCCACCTGAGGTGTGCCCCAAAGGGAGAACAGATGCTGTACTACCTCCGGCAGGAGAGACCACTCGTGGGATGCAGCCCCTATCCGCTCCAGGCATCGGCCAGGTGTTGGAGGCTCCTGCCACGTGAATGGCTAGGAGATCCGCCTCCAGGCTGCGCACGAGTGACCAAATGCGGAGAGCTTCCTTGCATAGAAGCATGGAGCGCGTCCCGCCCTGGCGGTTTAGATAGTACATAGTCGTGGTATTGTCCGTCTGGACTCGGACCACTTGACCCCGGAGGAACGGAGCAAAGGCGGTGAGAGCTAGGCGGACCGCCGAGCTCCAGCAGGTTGATGGCATCGAGACTCCCGGGGACCAGAGGCCATGAGCCCGGTGTTCCCCAGATGGGCACCCCAACCCATCAGAGAGGCATCGGTCGACAGAGAGACCGCCGGCTCGGGCGGACGAACGGGATGCCCTCCTGCAAATGATCTGGAACGTCCACCACTGGAGGCGTTCCCACATCCCCTATGTCACCGACACAAGCTGGTCAAAGGATCGCAGGCATTGTGACCACTGGCTGGCCAGTCCCCACTGAAGGGACGCATGTTCCAGCGGGCCCAACGGACCACGCTGGTGCAGGCCGCCATGAGACCCAGGAGGCGAGGAAGTCCCGGCAGCGCAATTGCCCAACCAGAAATGATCGGGCAAAGGAGGAAAGAACCTCGGCCCTGTCCGCCGGGAGCGTCGCCTGGCTCGAAGAGAGTCGAGCTCGCCCGATGAATAGAATCACCTGCTTGGCTCGAGTTCGACTTGGCCTCGCTGATAAGGAGGCCCAGTTGAGAGCAGACCTGAGGGCCAGATCTCTGGACCACTCCGCCTCCTTCCTGGAGGAGCTGCTATCAGCCAGTCGTCCAGGTAAGGGTACACCCGGACCCCTCGGCGCCGCAGGAATGCTGTCACCACAGCCATGCATTTGGTGAAGACCCTGGGAGCTGGAGACAAGCCGAAGGGCATGGCTTGGAACTCGAAGAGGGATCCTTCCGCTCGGAAGCGAAGGAATCTCTGGTGAGACGGATGGATAGGGACGTGAAAAAACGCGTCCTGCAAGTCCAGAGAGCAGAACCACACGCCGCGTTCCAAGGATGGTATTATCTGAGCCAGAGTGACCATCCTGAAGGTTCGAGACCTTAGGAACTTGTTTAGGTCGTGTAGGTCGAGAATGGGGCGCCAGCCCCCGTCGCTTCGGAACCAGGAAGTACCTGGACACAAACCCTGGGTCTGAAGGAGGGTCCACCACTCTTACCACCTCCTTCTGGAGGAGGAGGCGATGTCGGCTCGGCGAGCCGCCAGTGAGCTGGGGATCTGAAGCCCCCGAGGCGTGGCTCTGAAGGGTGGTGCCTGCTCGAGATTCCAGGGCAGGCCTCTTCCACCACCTCAAGACCCACCTGTCCGTGGAAACAGCGGACCAGGCGGAGCAGAGTGCGGGCCGTCCCCCCAGGGGGGGACCCAGGGGTAAGGTGACGGGGATGGGGGCCACACCCCTCAGCCCGTCACTGGGCAGGCTTGGAGGAGGGACCGGCCGAGGGACCTCCTGGGCCCTTTCCTCCCTGCCTCCTGTTAGAGGAAGCCGGCGGCTTGGGTTTGGGATGCCAAGGCCGAGCCTGCTGGCCCTGACGTTGCTGGGCCGGGCGCGCCGGGGGCACAGAAGGACGAAAGGGCTTAGGCTGTGGTTTGCGGCCTTTGTCCTTCTGAGCGGAAGAGACCGAGTCCAAGGTGGCATTGGACTTCTCGATCCTCTGCAGGTGACCTTCCACCCCAGGGCCAAGAGGTCAGTCCCAAAAAGGAACATCTGCCAACATCTGCTGGGTATCCGAGTAAGGTGGATATCCTCAGCCAAACCCGCTTGACTATAGCCTACGCGCGCCACCGATCTGGCACATGAGTCCCCTATATCCAAAGCAGTCTGGAGCTGCTGTTTGGCCACTGCCCTGCCCTGGTCCCGCACCTGCTAACCGTAGTCTGCAGATCGGCGGGAAGATGAGGATGACCTCATCCAGGGAGCCCAACAGGGCATAGAAAAATTGTGTGAGGGGACGGCCGAACTGGCCTGGCGAAGGCCGAGAGAGAGGACATAGCGTAGACTTTTCGCCGACATAGTCCAATTTCTTGGACTCCTTGTCAGGAGGTTTGTCCACATCCCTGGCGTTGCCAGGCGCTACGCAGACGCTGTCGATACCAACCCCTCAGCAGAGGGGTGTTCAAAAACCGGACAAGGAACCGGTGGGACGCATACTTCCTGGCCATCCTGGCCGAAGGCGCAGGGCAGGAAGCAGGGCTGCCAAAGCTCCAGTGCGGACCCACTATGGCCTCGGCCACGGAAAGCCTCGTGGAGAATCCCTCGGTCCAGAATCTCCGTGAGGGATACCTGGCCCGTTGGAAGCAGGTTCGAGCTCCATCCGGTAGACTCCGAGATGAGCCGAAGCAGTCCTAGGAAGGACGGACGGGCTATCGTCCATTGACTGACCTCCTGAAGACTCCAAGTCCAGTCGCTTGGAGAAAAGGAGGAATCATCTTGGACTCGGAAGAATCCTCGAAGAGCTGCCTCTGGCCTGAGCCACCCTTCACCTGCCGAGGGTCGGTCGGGAGTGAGGGTAACTGACAGCCGATGGGGTAGACCCTTAGCCGACCGAGAATCCTTGGTCGGAGCCCCAATTGGTGGCTGTGGAGGCGGAGGTTCCACCGGAATCGGTGGAGCAGCTGGTTTTGGCCGAACAACCGGCCTGGGTATAGGCTCCTCGGATAAGTCGAGGGGTTGTGTCGGCCGTTCCGGTGACAGCCACTTAATGGCCGGGGAAGGCGACGGGGTCGGCTTATTCCCGGCCAGGAGGAGCTGTTGCAACATAAGGTCCTCGTACCGTCGACGTAATTTCAGCGAAGCCTCCCTCATCCGAGGGCGAGGACGGCGGCGGCGCCACTTACGCTGATGCGAGACCGAGACCGCCTATGACGGTGGGATCGGCTGGACCGCGAAGAGGTCCAGACCGAGACCGAGAGTCCCGAATTTCCGAGGTCGGTGCGGGAGGTGTCGGCCGGAACCGCACTCCCTTCGCTCGGATGGTCCATCCGAGGGCCCGGAACCGGAGGCATGGCGAGCCACCGGGATCCTCAACTCCTCCCGGGGACCGGGAGAGGGAATCTCGGCTGCTAAAGGCGACAGCCCGTCAATGGGTCGAGAAAAATCTCGACTTCATCGGTGGGAGTCTCGTCAACTGACCTGGACGGGACACCGTGAGGCCAGTGTGGCGAGCCGAGCGGTCGACAAGCCGACGGTCGACGGCCCGGAGAGGGACCTTTCCGCTCCCAAGAGCGTCCGACGGAGGACTACCCTGTCCTCTTTTTGGACCGAGAATAAGGTCCAGCAGACACAGGCCTTCCCTTTAGTGGAGAGGGACAGACAAACTCATAAAAGCGTGTGGGAAGAACCCAGAAGAGCGGGATAAATGCACGCGGCGAGGAAGAATATGGCCCGCGCCTCCTCTTCGAGGCGACCATCGCTCGAGCTGATCCTTGAGCTCCCTTCGCTCGTGAACACCCGGCAACCGGGCCTCCTTGGACTTCACCGGAGGGAAGCGCTTCTCAGGGGCGGCCCAGTTGCAATCGGGCAACCCGCGGTCTTCGAGGGCGTGGGCCCGAGAAAGATGAGACAGGTCGCAAGCCTTGGTGCGTGCTCAAGGCCTAACAGTAGACACACGTGGAGTGTGGATCCGTCCGAGACATCTTCTGCCGCATGGGCATCTCGAAATCGGGAGTCGATTTGTCCATCGCAGCGCGAGGGATAGAACTGAAGTCTTTTGCAAAATTTATTTTAAATCCGCAAACGGAGAATAGGAACCAGTCACAACGCGAGCGTTAAGGAGGGAACCTGAGCTTCCAAGCGGTAAGGAAGATTCATGCCATGGGGGGCGGAGCCGTGAGTTATACCACCCGGGTGGGTGGGAGGAGCAAGCTTGAAGACCTTCCGGCAAGATTTAAAGCGGCAAGGATACCTGCCAATGAGTGTGGATGAACAACATATCCATGTCCCTAGAAACAAAGTCCAGTGTAAAAATGGGGGAAGAGGCTGGCCCGGTGGCACTGGAGGTTGAGGTGCTGGATACCACACCTCTCGCCACACTGGCGACCTGGGTTTGGGAACAAGCCCGGATTGCCAGGGGTCGGTAGGGGAAAGAGAGGATTGAGCGTCTGGAGGACTGCTCTCCTCTCTCAGGGATGGAGGGATTGCCATCCGGCTGGTCAATCTTCCTCTGGCGGGGGCTGGAGGAGATGCGAGTTGGGAGGCACGTTGCCAACATACGCCGTTGGCAGGGGCGGGGTGGATAAAACATGGTAGAAATTGAGCTGGAATGCTCCGTGATGGCTCTCCTGTGCCTGTCCCAGCTTCAAGAGTATCTGGATTTCGCTCTGAGGGTGTGGTAAATCTGGCGCCCCTTCACCTCGGCCCTGTCACGGGGTGGGGGGGGACCTTTGGGGGATTGTAGGGGAAGTCAGGTGGGGACTGGAGAGCCGGAGACCAAGCCGCCTGCGAGGCTCCTAGGAGTCTAAATAAATAATAGAAAAAATAATGGGGGGAATGGCCGCCCCTACCAGCCGCAAGACCGTAGTGCTACCGCTCATGACGCTGATAACCCGGGTTCAGGAGCATGCCCAGGAGTCGGAGGGCCAGCCGCGGGGAGAAGGCTTGAGTGACCAGGGGACTGCTAGCCTTCTCGGGGAGGGAGGGGGAACGAGGCTCGGCACTTGACTGACCTCAGGTGGAGGCCTGCAGTACAGCATGCACCCAGCAGGCACACAGCATAACCCAGAACACTGAAAAATAGCTCCTTGCACTCAGGGAAGACGGAGCACCCAGCGCTGATCCCCAACACCCCTACCTGTTCCGGACTGGTGTCCCAACCAAGTGCAGACGTTCAGGGTGTACAGGCCCCACCTCGTCCCTGCCTGGGGGAAATCTAAGGCTACATGGGGGACTACCACTTCGGGCTCCACTTAAGAGGAAAATAAGGGGACAAGATGCCATAGGTGACTCCCGATGGGACGGAGTGCAGGGGGTGAGGGAAGCATAAACAGAAAATAAAAAATGTGAAAATTGCCGATAAAAGTTTAATGTAATTTTTAATCATGCAAGCCCACTGACTGAGCTGCATGCCATTTAGTGCAATGCATGTGGATAAGCAGTGATGGGCCATTCTACAAAATTTTCAGCTTTGGGGAGACATATAGGACTTCCTCTCAATGTTATTTTTTTTTTTGGGGGGGGGGTGACTTCCTAGTACTCCTTTAGCAAAACTCTGCCGCCCCATTTCCTATCCCCAGTAGCTCCTTATAACGGCAGATGGGCAACTGGGCAAGTACATGAAAAATACAGGGGTGCCTAAAGTATGTACATAAATTTAAAGTGCTCAAAGTATATTGTTACAAATGCTTATTTCCCACATTTAGCTTATCGAGACCACACTTATCTTCATTGCTACCCTGTACGCTACTACCATTATCTTATTTCTGAAGAACCTTTCACCTGGCTTCTGAAATAATATCAACTGCACTTGCTCTGTGAATTCTTAGTTTTCATTTTTTTCTTCTGACTGTGTAACAAACCTTTCAGACCTTGAAGAACCCTCAGGAAACAAAGCATTAGTAAAGAGAAAGCAGACTGAGCCAGGCAAGGTAGCTGCCTAAAACTGAGCAGGAGAGGAGCTCATCATGGAGGAGGTGCACGAAGTACCGTGGGAAAGGATGCAGTGCCATTCTATAGCAGTTAGAGCAAAACTAAAACAACACTGCTCAGTCTCTCAGAAAAGAACTGCCTGTAAACAGATTCCTGAGGGAGAACAGCACTGAAAGTTGCCCAGCATGAGTAAAGGTAGCATTCTGGCATGTCACACTGGACAGATGTCCTTACTCAAGGGTACTGTCTCAAGCAGCTGGGCCAGTCAAGATGGACCATAAGTGCTGTCCACCACAATATAGGGGTTATTAACCTGTGACTATAGCTCTGCTACTACAGTTCAACCCGTAATAAAAATATACACAGTAACCAGACAATAAACAAAGGTTTTTTTTGTTTACTTTATTAGAAAATTGGAAATTTGGTACTGTAAGATAGTGCTGAGCAGTTAAAACATTCTAATCTCCATGTTTTGACCTATTTTGTTAAATTAATATTTTTTTGCCTTTGTAACTACAGTGAATCCCTTTCTCCTCAGCAGTTGCTGTTCTTTCTTTTCGACTCTCTGGACATTCTATGACATTAGTAACACCACTCCAGGCCATTCATATGAATAGCCTGGAATGGTGTCACTGATTCCATGGGATGTTTAGAAATATGAAAATAAAGAGCAGTAGCTGGTGAAGAGTGTAACTTGAGGTGGAGCTGAGTGCACCCTATAGCTAAGCTATTTATTTATCAAGAATTGGTCAAAGCATTTCAGAACACATACTGGCATGGAAAGGAAAATGGGTGGTCTGTTAAATATTTAACTAATTTCCAATCACCTTTTATATGACAGAAGGGATTAAGAGGGTTAAGAAGACTGCCGTCACCACACTTAACACCAGCAATGGATTATCTGAGTTAAAATGAATGGGTATAATGGTCTCTGTATTCTGAACACAGGATTCGGATTCAGGAGCAGAGGTTTCCTTTTAAAGAGGCAATTAACATGGCAAAGAATACGTTTCAGAGCTTCCCTGTTCAGATAATCAGGTATACATAATAACAAGGCATGGATTAAACAGACCTGACTGTACTTTTAAGTTCACTATCCAAACACAGGCAGTATTCACTGGGCACAGCTCAGTCACTAGACATCTTCAAGCTTGACTCCTCCCACCATCCAAGGTGTCCTGCTCCAGCTCAGCCCTGAATGACATCGGATCTGCATGCTGGAAACAAGAATCTGAAAGAAGTCTTGCCAAGGGAGATTTTGTGGGTTGTGTGAATGTAAACTGAATAGCAGCAGCAGAACTATGGCTAAATGTGAGTAAATAACAGTTACTTACTTATCATGACAGTAGATCTTCAATAGAATATCTTCCCATAGGCCACACCTTTAGAACTATACCTGCATCAGCACTAGGACCACTCAGAAACTTTTGCTACCCATGATGACATAATGTGTCAGCGTCTACATAAACGTGGACAGCACCATCTCTCCTTAGTTCCCTGCCTGAGACTGTGCTCGAAGAACTCTTCTTGGGGAACCAGGAGATTACACCAGAGCCTCAGATATTAGACACAAACAGGCACTGGAGATAGCAGCCTTGGAAATTTCTAAGGCAGAATTGGATGCTATATCCCCCTACAGATAACAATACAGGGAAGGAGAGAGGGCCCTCATGGCCTTGCCCTAAGGGAAGAGATTCCCTTAAAAAATCTACTGTCACAATAAGAATGAAACTGTTCTTTTTTCAGGATATCTCTTTCCTTAAGCCACACCTTTGGAACAAGTCCCAAGTGTCACATCTGGACAGCCGGTTCTGATCCATGCATCAGTTTTTGTAAATATAAAAAAATGTGTGATGGACTGTCTGTCAGGAAGAAATGCTGGCTTGCTAAAAATTGACAGATCAACCCCCCCCCCCGGGATAAGTTCAAAGGACAGGAGGTAGTTTAAACTGCAGATCTCTAAAATACAATTCCCTTGTCAATTTGCTTTGAAGCCAGGAACCAATATATCCATTTTATAATGCCCTCAGGGAAATCCTTTGATTTGCACTAGGTGTCATAAGAAAAAGGGGCCTAGGCCTGTGTTTTGGGTATTTTCCCAGGGAAGTTAGTGAATTACATCAAAGTGCCTTTGATGTCTGGGTAAAGCAGGTCCCAGACTAAATTAGGAAAGTCCAGTAAGCATTTGCTTGGAGTATATAGTGATTTACATCAAAGAGACTTTTGATGTCTGGGTGCAGCAGATCACAGACCAGTTTTGACCAGTCACATAAAGAGAGGCAATTCATCATATCACCTTTTATTTTTTTAAATATCTTAGTAGGACATCCTGTGTTATAAAATATACATTTTAATACACCAAGGTGGAGTTAGGTGACCTCAGAGAGAAGGCCAGCTCAAGGCTGCTTTTAAAAATACTGAGCAGATCTTACAGAGATAACATTAATTTTCTGAGAGAGAGACAGAGGAACATCAAAGTACTGAAAGATTAAGAAAGTAGGAATACAATTAGCTAAGACCAGTCTGGGTGTATGGATTATAGGAATTTGCACTTTTAAACCTGTTTTGTTTTTAAGGCTGTATGTGTTGGGATATCTTGTTCTGTATTTACTGTTTTGCTATTTTTATCTATTTTAAAGTAAAGATATATATTTTAAAAACAGAAACTGCCTGGTGTGCCTTGAAACTTCTTTTTTTTTATAGTGAAGCTTAGATGGTTATAGTTGACACTGTGTATGAGCTCACTGTGATACCAAACTGGGAAACAGAAAAGAGTTCTCTAGGTCCTACATAGAGTTCTAAGGGTTCATTTTGAAATACCTGGTTAGGTGCCCATAGGCAAAGATATCTGGGCCCCTGAAGACAGAATTATCTGAGCCTGATAATTGGGTATGCTAACAAGGGGTTATCAGTTTGAATCCCTCCAGAACTTAGGGCTAAGGTGACTCGAACCCACAAAATAGACAAGAGGGTTACCTTGTTCTGTTCACAATTCTACGCTTAGAGGTTGGCAATTTGGGAGTAGAGGGCTGACCTGCTGAGTGAGTTTGTGACAGATTTGGTGGCAGTGGTAGGATATAAAGTTTGGTGGTATAAGCTTAAATGTACAGTGTGTCAGCTTGAGACTGTTCAGCTCACTTGGAAAAAAAAAAAAGAAAGGCAGTGTTTTATTTCAAAAGAAAACAGAACTATATCCCATGGCTTACAATCAAGTTCTTACCCGTTTCATTTCTTTTTTCTAAAGTGCCAGTCAGATTAGCAGTAATCAGGAAAGATGGCTTCCAACTACAGCAAGCGCACTGTAGAATACATAAAGCAGTTGTGCAGGGACAGAGGAGTCCTGTTCAAGGTAACAGCCAAAAAGCAGAACCTCATAGAGGCCCTGATGGTAGCAGATACCCAGAGCAGCGAGTCATTGACCGTGACTG
This sequence comes from Neoceratodus forsteri, assembly GCA_016271365.2. NCBI lineage: Eukaryota > Metazoa > Chordata > Ceratodontiformes > Ceratodontidae > Neoceratodus > Neoceratodus forsteri. The sequence continues at coordinate 828,343,319 of CM057449.1, forward strand.
AAAAGGACCAAACCTCGAATGTGGCAGGGCTAGCGGCCAGTGCTGTGTCCAGATCCGGTGAGGAGGACAGCAGGGCCACTGTCAGTGAAGGGCCACAGCAGTAGGGGATGGTCACCAGTATCCTGAATCCAGAGGTACTCAGACTGCAAATTGAGTTGCGCAAGATGGAACTGGAGGCAGAGCAAGAACAGAGGGAGGCAGACCGTGAGGAGCGTGAGAGCCAGCGAGCTGCAGAGGAGAAGAGGGAGTGAGAGAGTCGAGAGGCAAACAGGAACAGCGAGAGGCAGAGCGACAACAGAGGGAGGCAGACCGTGAGAAGCGTGAGCGCCAGCGAGCTGAAGAGGAGAAGAGAGAGGAGCGCCAGAGGCAACACAAACTGGAGAAGATACCACTTCAACCAGTGGCACCAGAGCAGGTAAGTGGCTTGGGTTTAACTAGGACTGTAGGACTGGGTTATAAATTGAACTCCAAATGAATAGCTGAGTTTAAAGAGGGGAAGGACATGGATGCCCTTTTAAATTCTTTTGAAAAGTTTGTATTCAGGCTAAAATTCCTAGAGAGTCCTGGAGCTTCCAGCTATCCCCACTATTTACCCAGAAAGCCTGGGATGCATTGGGTCAAATGGACAATGAGGACAGCAATGATTACAGCAAGCTAAAAGCTGCACTGTTAAAGACATTTGAATTAACTGCTGAATCATACAGAGCTAAATTCTGTAAGCTCAGGAAAAGCCCTGATATGAGCTACGAGGAGCTAGCCAGGAAACAATGCCAGTTTTTAAAACATTGGTGGGAAGGAATTGAGGCAAACTCTGTTGATAAAATTGAAAATGTGATTTTATTAGAACAGTTTTATTGGGCATGCCCAGCAGAGCTAAAAACCTGGCTAGAGGACCGAGATCCCAAAACAGTACAAGAGGCTGCTGAACTCTCGGACCGCTGTGCCAAGAGCAGACCTGCTCTGAGAGTGAATGGGGCAGGCATGGCAGTGCAGAAAGGGAAAAGCCAGTTAGCCCCAGGTTTCAGAGAAAAGATGTATCTGAGAGAAGAACTGAATGTTGCTTGTATAAGGAAACTGCCTGGTGTGCCTTGAAACTTCTTTTTTTATAGTGAAGTGAAGTGCTGTCCCAGAATAGGAAGGGTGAGAGTTGTAAGGAGAGGAGAGAGTAAGCATACAGAGAAACAGGAGAGAGGACACAAAATAAGACATGACAGGAGTGGTGCAGTGCAATGGCTGTGGGGCGGCAGTGTTCCAGGAGACATTCTGGAGGCTGCGATGCTGCTCTATTTGTAGGTACCTCTCTGGTCTGAGAGAGGAGGTTGCCTGTCTCCAGGCTAAATTGGCTAGGATTCGTGAAACCTCCTCCCTCACCCAGGGACCACCAGGGCCAATGCCACTACCTCAGAGGTTGCCAAGAGGAGAGGCTGGACCAGGGTGGGCTCAGGGAGGGAGAGGGTGGTGGAACAGAGTTGCATCCTCCAGCTGTACCTCCACAATTTATTCGCTCTTCTGGTGGACAGTGGTTCCTCTATGGAGGCACCTGCAGTGGAGACCAAGGAGGATGCTGGGAACCTTCACAAAGGAGACCCACAGGAGGGTGGATGGGACCTACAGGGAAGGAAACAACTCCTGGTGGGGGACTCAATCATTAGGGGGGTAGAAATGGGGGAGGAAGGGGAGAGGGAGGTAAGGTGCCTTCCTGGTGCCACAGCTTGGAGGGACAGGAAGCGAATCCTCAGGATCGTGGGAGGAGCTGCACCAGGAAGGGAGCTGGATGTCATTGTCCACCTAGGGACAAATGACCTGGCTAGGAATGGGATCAGACCAGTGCAAGAGGAGTCTGTAGAGTTGGGGAGGGGCCTTAGACAAGTAGCGCATATGGTAACCTTCTTGGTGGTGCTGCCTGTCTATGGCAAGGGTGATGCTAGGGCACTCCTCACCAGGGAATTCAATGAGTGGTTGAAAAACTGGTGTGGAGCTCAGGGTTTTTGGCTTTACTGGGGACTGGGGAGCCACCTGGAGGATGCAGATCTATACTGGTGCGATGGTCTGCATCTGTCCAAGGGGGAACCAGAACTTAGGTGAGGTTTAAATGCTTCATTGGCAAGCATTTAAACCAGCCAAGGGGAGGCACTGAAAGGAGCAGGGAAATCCCAGCCTCAAAACATGGTAATTAGTGAGGTAAACACCAAGGTAGAGAAGTTATTAGGAGCAGGACAGAGGTAAATGTAAAAAGGCAAAGGCAGTAAGGACAGGAATGGGGCTAAAGGGGTAAGGCTATCAAAAGTGGAGGGTGATGAGTACCAATGCCCGTAGTCTGTGTAACAAGCTCCTGAACTACTGGCCTTGATGGAAGAGGGCTGCCTGGATATTGTGGCAGTCACAGAAACATGGTACACAGAGAACAATGACTGGGATGTAAACATACCAGGATACACAATCTACAGGAGGGACAGGGAGAGTAAAGAGGAGGAGGAGTAGCTCCCTATGTAAAGGAAGGATCAAAGCAACAGAACTAAAGAGTAAACAGGAGCAGATGAGGCACTCTGGGTCACCCTGGAGACAGGAAATGGCACCACAATCCGCACGGGGTTGTATACAGACCCCATCTCAGGGAAGGGAATGGACAAGGAAATGATAGAAGGCTTCCTTAGAATGGCAGAAAAAGGGGAGATATTGTTGATGGGGGACCTGGATATGCCAGATGTTAACTGGAGCACCTTTGCTGCAGGCACATCCGAGAGCAGGGTCATTCTTGATGCCCTACAGGGGGCATGCCTCAGACAGCTAGTATTGGAACCCACTCGGGAGGGAGCAATCATAGACCTGGGACTCTCAAATGGGGATGGAGAAAGAATCTCAGATTTAGAGGTGGGTAGCCATCTGGGAACAAGCGACCACCAAACAGTGTGGTTCACGATAAACACAGCCATATAATCAAGCCATACAAAAGCAAGAGTATTGGACTTTAGGTGGGCTGACTTTGGGAAAATGAGAGAGTGCCTTAGAAAAGCACTACCAAACAGGCAAGAAGGAGGGGTGGAGGAACAATGGGGAGTAATCAAAACAGCCATCACAGAGGCAACAAGCCTTTGTGTAAAGCAAATCAATAAAACATAATGAAGGAAAAAAACTGCTATGGTTCTCCAAAGAGGTGGCGGGGAAGGTTAAGGAGAAAAGGATAGCATTCAGGAAATATAAGGAAACACAGAAGGAGCAGGACAGAGAATTTTATCAGTTAAAGCAGAAAGAGGCTGGGAAGGAAGTCAGAATAGCAAAGGCCCAAACCATGGAAAGGATAGCCAATTCTGTTAAGAAGGGGGATAAGACCTTTTATAGGTACATTAGAAGTAAGAAAGACCAAGAGGGATACTGAGGCTTAATAAAGGGAAGGAAGGGTAGAGGGGGGACAGTAAAAGCAGGATACTGAACGAATATTTCTGCTCAGTATTCACAAAGGAAGAGGAGGGGAGGTACTTAAACCAAACAAGAGAAGCACTCTGAAGATGGGGTATACCAGTCCATTTACAGAAGAAAGGGTTCTGAAAGAACTAATAAAATTGAGGTGGACAAAGCAATGGGGTCTGATGGGATTCACCAAGAATTCTAAAAGAACTAAGGGTAGAACTAGTGACACCGCTGACTACTTTCTTTAACAAATCATGGGAGGATGAGGTGGTGCCTGAGGACTGGAGGAGGGCAGATGTGATTCCTCTTCACAAAAGTGGGAGCAGGACAGAGGCAGGAAACTACAGACCAGTTAGTTTGACCTCAGTGGTAGGGAAAATGATGGAATCACTTCTGAAGGAAAGGATTGTTGGGTACCTAGAGGCCAGTGGGGCACAGGGCCCAAGGCAGCATGGATTCATGATGGGAAGGTCGTGTCAGATGAATCTAATAGAGTTCTTTGACTGGGTGACCAAAGTAGTAGACCAGAGAGGGGCTGTGGACATGGCCTACCTAGATTTTAGCAAGGCATTTGATACAGTCCCACACAAAGATTAATACACAAGTTAGCCAGCTTTGAGTGGGCCCCAAGGTGGTAGCCTGGATAAAAATTGGCTCAGACAACAGGACGCAAAGGGTAGTAGTAAATGGAGTACACAGTGAAGAAAGGAAGGTTACTAAGGGTACCGAGGGTTCAGTGTACTGGGATCGGTCCTTTTAATGTCTTTATAAGTGGCATTGCAGAGGAACTGGAAGAAAAGATGTCTCTTTGCAGACGACACAAAGATCTGCAAAAGGGTTGATACACAAGATGGAGTGGAAAGGATGAGAAGGGACTTGGCAAGGTTGGAGGAATGGTCAAATGTATAGCAACTCAGATTCAATGCAAAGAAGTGCAAGGTAATGCGCATGGGAAACAAAAACCTAGGGGAAGAGTACACAATGGGGGGTGAGATACTGACAACAGTAAAAATGGAAAGGGACCTGGGGATAATTATATCAGATGACCTAAAAGTGGGCAAGCAATGTGAGAAGGCAGTAAGGAAGGCTGGGGGGATACTGGGATGCATAGGAAGAGGCATCAATAGTAGAAACAGGAAGTTGTTATCCTCTGTACAGACAGTTGGTGAGACCCCATCTGGAGTACTGTGTGCAGTTCTGGAGACCCCATCTCCGCAAAGACATAGACAGAGTGGAGGCTGTCCAGAGGACAGCAACCAAAATGGTGCAGGGTCTGCACCAGAAGACATACGAAGAAAGACTAAAGGAGCTTAATATGTATACCCTTGAGGAAAGAAGGGAGAGAGGAGACATGATAGAAACTTTCAAGTACCTCAAGGGAATCAACAAAGTCCAAGAGGGTAGCATCTTGCAGAAAAAGAGATGTGCAAGAACAAGGGGGCACAATTTGAAGATAGAGGGGGGACGGCTCAGAGGTAATGTGAGGAAGTATTTTTTCATGGAGAGGGTTGTGGATGCATGGAACAGCCTCCCTGAGGAGGTTGTGGATTCAAGAACAGTGGGGGAATTCAAGAATACATGGGACAGACATAAGGCAGTCCTAGTTGGGGATAGGAGGAAGTAAGCTGTTGGTTAACTAGGATCTGCAGCTTATCTGTTAGGTAGGAAAATGGGCAGACTAGGTGGGCCAAGCGGTCCTTATCTGCCGTCAAATTCTATTTTTCTATTTTTTTCTATTAACTGGGCATATTGCCAGACAGTGTCCCAAAAAAGCAAGCTATAATACACAACCGGGTACTAGAAAAGAAGTGGGTTGCTTGAGTGTCCCTGGAAGCATGCCAGTGAACATGAGGGAACACATGCACCCAGTCATGGTCAGGGCCCTGAGGTTTTCCATGATTCAGCGGATCACGCAAACATGGAAATATCCGCGGAATTTGCCATCCTGTGATTCGGCCGCCCATGGGAACAAGCGTCCGCTTCATTTGCCGACGGGGTGCCCAATCCCCGTCGGGCTGAACTCCCTGTCAGTGCCACTGGGAGCCCACCCCAGCGTAGCAAACGTGTAACTGTTTTTCCGACGGGGTGCCCAACTCTCGCCAGCTGAATGTCCCTCAGTGTTGAAGCACGCTGGGAGCCCACCCGCTTGGCAAACGTGCAATTGTTTTTTTTTTTTGCCGACGGGGTGCCTAATCCTGCCGGCTGAACGCCTCAGCAGTTGTGCCACGCTGGGAGCCCACCCAGCGTGGCAATCCGGTCCCGCGACGCCTTTTTTTTCCCCTGTAAACAAAACTGTCCCACGGTGCTGCCTCCCGAGCCCCTCCCACATCCCGCACTCCACCCACTGCGCACTCTAGCCTTCCCCACACCCCCCACCCCATACTTACTCCGGGACTCTGGCGCGACGATCCGTGGACCGGGAACACGCTCTGCACTCTTCAAAGGTGACCATGAACTGAGGAAATGCCGTAAGCTGTATAATGGGCTAGATAGAGGGTTCAACTTTTTATTGATACTTGTGATTTTGAGTGATTATCCTAACATGGTTAGGCATTATGATCGATAAGTGTCATGGCATGAGCCTGGTTCGGCGGGTGATTTCCGCCAGTGACTGGCGTAAATCACCCTTCGACCGAATACCGCCATGACAGTGACATCATTCATGAGAAGGGGGCCCAAAACCCCATGTTGAAAATTTGGTGCCAAAATTCCAAAATCACTGTTTAACGAGCGTTGCATATACTTCCCACGCAGGCTCGTAAGTTCAAGGAATTTCAATATTTTCACTCAGAGTTTTCAATATTGCCATTTCACCACACTGTCTTATGAGTAGTACAGCTGTCATTTTCACATCTCACCAAAATGTGTTTCCACCCTTGTAGCGCAGAATGGCGCAGTCGGTGTGTGCGAAATCAATGTACGGACAAATTAAGAAAATCACAGTGACACTGTTCATGAGCAGAGGTCTTGAAATGGCTATGTTGAAAATTTGTGAAAAATTCCAAAAATGACTGTTTAAATGAGCGTATGCTAGCAGTTCCTACGCAGGCTCGTAAGTTCATGAAATTTCAATATTTTCACTCCAGAGTTTCAACATTGCCATTTCACCACACTGTCTTATGAGTAGTACAGCTGTCATTTTTCACATCTCACCCAAAATGTGTTTCCACCCTTGTAGCGCAGAATGGCGCAGTCGGTGTGCGAAATCAATGTTCCGGACAGATTAATAAAATCACAGTGATACTGTTCATGAGCAGAGGTCTTAAACTGGCTATGTTGAAAATTTGGTGACAAACACCCATAAAATGACTGTGTTACGAGAGGCAGTATCAGGTCAGATATGGCAAAAAAAAAAAAAAAAGGAAAAAATTAAGGGTAAAATGTGCGTAGAATTGCCACAGAAATTGGTGTTGAGTGTCGTAGAAGTTCTGCGGCAAATGAGAACCCTGCCGCAGAACTTTGCTCCGATGTGCCGCAGAAAAATCGGGGCCCTGGTCATGGTGAATGGTGTACAGACGCAGGGGTTAAGGGTCACAGAGGCATCCCTGACATTGGTGAAGGGAGATCTGGTACAGCCTGGTCAGCTTATATCCAATAAATACGCCACTGTACAGGACTTTGCAGGTAGGAGAAACATTACCACTGGCTAGTGTTCTCCTAGACTGGGATGAAACAGGGGGAACTGTGCAACAGGTGGCTGTAGCCAAAACATTAGCAGTGGATGTGATCCTGGGTAACAACCTCCAGCAGGGGATAGTATGTGCAGTTACCCGTAGCCAAGAGGCAAGGGAAAATTGCAGCTCCCTGAACCGAACAGAAACCAGTGTGGAAATCACTGAGAGGCTGGTTCCCCAGCCTGTATCTCCAGATGGGGAGACTGATAAAAAGGGGGTAGAAATTTCCCCGGTAGCCAGTAACCACACAGCTACAGAGGGTTACTCTGAAGAGGGAGGGTTGACCCCTTGTCAGAGGGTTGGGATTGACAGTAATCCTGAGGGCCCTGTCGCTAGTGCTAGGGACCCTAGTTTAGTGACTGAAGGGGACCTGTCCAATGCCTTGGGACTGTGTGAGGGGTTTGAAGCTGCTCAGAGGAGTGACCCTAGTTTAGAGAAGCTGAGGGCTTGGGCAGACTCTGACGGAGCACAGGGAGGGGACGGCAGACATAAGGTTTATTGGGAAAATGGACTTATGTATACTCAGGCAGTAACAGAGGGAGGGATGCTAGGCAGGCAGCTTGTCATTCCCTCAGGGGTATCATGAGCAGTTGCTCAAAACTGCATGTGATGTTCCCTGTCTGGTCATCTGGGAATCTGCACTTAAGCAGCGGTTAGTCCAGAAATAGGGAAGGCAGGCAAGAAATCCAAGCCGCCCTGATTCCATTGCCCATAGTGGAGGAGCCATTCCAGAGGGTGAAATGGATATTGTGGGCCTTTAAATACCCCCAGCTCCTCAGGAAAGAGATTCATCCTGACTGTGGTGGATTATGCCACCCAGTACCCAGAGGCAGTCGCCTATCCTCTCTGAGGACAGAAAAAGTGGCAGATGCCTTACTTGGGATTTTCTCCATGTTGGGTTTCCATGAGGAGTAATCATTGATCGAGGGGTTCCTTCATGTCGGACCCGATGAAATGTGGGGTGGTGCAGAGATGCGACACGATTGTATCACCCACAAGCAAATGGGCTTGTGGAACGATTCAATGGTACCCTAAAGTCAATGCACCAGGCGTTTGCTGAACAGCATGGGAGGGACTGGGAGAAATACCTTCCCCACCTGCTGTTTGCATACAGGGAGGTGCCCCAAGAGTTGACAGGATTTTCCCCCTTTGAACTCATATGGACGCCGGGTCCGTGAGCCCCTAGACTTGATCTGGGAGGACTGGGAAGGCAACCACGCCACCCAGGGAACTCCCATTGTGAATTACGTCCTTAGGTTTAGGAAATGGCTGAAGGAGCTTATGGGGACAGCCCAGAGCAATCTGGCAGCTGCCCAACAGAAAAAAAAAGTGTGGTACAACCGCAGAGCCAGAGCTCGCTCGTACATAGTGGGTCAGGAAGTCATGGTCCTTATTCTGGTCTGGAAAGACAAGCTGCAGGCTGAGTGGGCAGGACCGTACAAAGTGGTAAGGAAGGTAAATGACGTGAACTACATTGTGGAGTTACCTGACCAAAGATAGACAGAAAGGATGTACCATGTCAACATGGTGAAGCCATATGCCAATAGGGTTGACATGGTGTTTGCAGTGTGTAGTCATGGGAGGGGACGGACGAAGGGGAACCCCTTCTGGACTTGCTGGAAGAGAGTAAGCGGGAGTCCTCTGTGGAGGCAGTAAAATTGTCTCCCCAGCTGACCCCGGGCCAGATCCAGGAAGTAAGGGAGGTTTTAGCAGACTTTGTCCCCTTGTTTAGCGCCAAACCTGGACTAACCCCCTTAGCGACACACGATGTGCAGACAGGGACACAGACGCCCATACGGCGGACAGCATATCGGGTGTCAGAGGCTGTCCAAAAGGACATTAGGAGGGAAGTGGAGGAGATGCTGGATTTAGGGGTAATCCAGAAATCCCAAAGTTCCTTGGCCTCACCCGTAGTCCTTGTACCCAAGCCAGATGGCTCTACTCGTTTCTGTGTGGACTATCGTGGACTGAATGCAGTCACAAAGTCAGATGCCCACCCGATGCCCCGGATGGACGAACTCCTGGACAAGCTGGGAGGGGCGACCTACCTTTACGACCATTGACCTGACAAAAGGGTATTGGCAGGTAGAGTTGACGGACAGGGCTAGGAAAAGGTCGGCCTTCATCACTTCGATAGGCTTATTTGAGTTTAAAGTAATGCCTTTCAGAATGAAGAATGACCCGGCCACTTTCCAAAGGTTGGTGAACCAGGTGTTAAATGGTGCTGAGGAGTACGCCGTGGTGTACCTGGATGACAATGCCATCTTTAGTACCAGCTGGGAGGAACACCGATCACACCTTAGGGAAGTGCTGGGCAGATTACAGAGGGCCGGGTTCACTGTCAAAGCTGAGAAGTGCCAGGTGGCCATGGGAGAAGTGGCATACCTCGGGCATGTGGTAGGCCAGGGACAGCGCCGTCCTAACCAAATAAAAGTAGAGGTAATCCAGGCATGGCCCAGACCAGAAACTCACAAGCAGGTCAGGAGTTTTCTCGGAACAGCAGGGTACTACAGAAAATTTGCACCCAATTACAGTGCCCTGGCTGCTCCCCTATCTGACCTGACAAAGAAAATGATGCCCAAGAAAATTACCTGGGGCCCAGCCTGTGAGGAAGCCTTTTCCAAACTTAAGGAGGCACTGTGCAGTGCTCCTGTTTTGACAAGTCCTGACTATAGTAAAACCTTTATAGTTCAGACTGACGCCTCAGACGTGGGTATTGGGGCAGTACTGAGTCAGACATCCAGCCAGGGGAGGGATCACCCAATAGCCTACCTGAGTAAAAAGTTACTTCCCAGGGAGCAGGCATACTCCACAGTGGAAAAGGAGTGTCTGGCCATAGTGTGGGCCCTAAAGAAATTGGAGCCATACTTGTATGGGCAGCATTTTGTGGTGCAGACTGACCACAACCCCCTGGTTTGGCTGATGCAGATGGGGAAAAACAATGGTCGAGTGCTAAGATGGAGTCTTGCTTTGCAAGGATATGACATGACCATTCTAGATAGAGCTGGAAAACAAAATCAGAACTCAGATGGGCTGTTTAGGGTCTATGAGGAGTGAACTGATTTGGGAAGCTCATTCCATGCAAGGGGATAGAGCCCCCAAATTCAGTCTAGGTGGGGAGGAATTGTCACACTTGGACAGCTGGTTCTGATCCATGTATCAATTTTTGTAAATATAAAAAAATGTGTGATGGACTGTCTGTCAGGAGGAAATGCTGGCTTGCTGAAATTGACACATCAACCCCCCTCCCCCGGATAAGTTAAAAGGACAGGAGGTAGTTTAAACTGCAGATATCTAAAATGCAATTCCCTTGTCAATTTGTTTTGAAGCCAGGAACCAATATAACCATTTTATAATGCCCTCAGGGAAGTCCTTTTGATTTGCACTAGGTGTCATAAGAAAAAGGGGCCTAGGCCTGTGTTTTGGGTATCTTCCCAGGAAGCCAGCAAATTACATCAAAGAGCCTTTCATGTCTGAGGTAAAGCAGGTCCCAGACTAAATTAGGAAAGTCCGGTAAGCATTTGCTTGGAGTATACAGTGAATTACATCAAAGAGACTTTTGATGTCTGGGTGAAGCAGATCAGAGACCGATTCTGACCAGTCACATAAAGAGAGGCGATTCAATATGTCCCCTATTATTTTTTAAATATCTTAGTAGGACATCCTGTGCTACAACATATACATTTTAATACACCAAGGCGGAGTTAGGTGACCTCAGAGAGAAGACTGGCTCAGGACTGCTTTTAGAAATACTGAGCAGACCTTACAGAGATGGCATTCATTTCTGACTGAGAGAGAGGAACATCAAGCACTGAAAGATTAAGAAAGTAAGAATACAATTAGCTAAGACCAGTCTGAGTGTATGGACTGTAGGAATTTGCCCTTTAAATCTGTTTTGTTTTTAAGGCTGTATGTGTTGGGATATCTTGTTCTGTATTTACTGTTTTGCTATTTTTATCCATTTTAAAGTAAAGATATACATTTTAAAAACAGAAACTGCCTGGTGTGCCTTGAAACTTCTTTTTTTATAGTGAAGCATAGATGGTTATAGTTGACATTGTGCATGTGCTTATTGTGATACCAAACTGGGAAACATAAAAGAGTTCTCCAGGTCCTACATGGAGTTCGAAGGGTTCATTTTGAAATGCCTAGTTAGGTGCCCGTAGGCAAAGATAGCTGGCCCCCCGAAGACAGAATTATCTGAGCCTGACAATTTGGTACGCTAACAAGAGGTTATCAGTTTGAATCCCTCCAGAACTTAGGACTAAGGTGACTCGAACCCACAAAAGAGACGAGGGTTACCTTGTTCTGTTCAATGTTCACAATTCTGCGCTCAGAGGTTGGCACCTTGGGAGTAGAGGGCTGACCTGCTGAGTGAGTCTGTGACACCAAGCAGTCCCAAAAGCCAACTGAGAGGATGGTAAAGTCTTTTCATAACAGTAGGCCCTGTAAAATGGAAATGCTGAAGCCCACTCGTCTATGAGAAACAATGTCCAGACTGTAATGTTTAGTAAAGGTGTGGACAGTACTCCAGGTGACTGCAGCACAGATGTCAGCCGCAGAGACATTTCTGAAGCAAGCAACAGATGTGGCCAGAACACACCTTGTGGAATGGTGATGAACCGCACCTGGAAGTTCCTTACTGTACTTCCTATAACAGAACATAATACAATGTGCTAAACATTTGTATGAGCACTGTTTTGATATAGGGAGTGCCCTCTTTCCTAGGGAAGAATGAATTAAAAAGCTGAGAGGACTTTCAAAAGTCCTTGGTGCAAGCAATACAGTATCTTAGGATTCTATGTACATCCAAAGTAAGGCGCAATGCTTCACATAAAAACATACAAAGAGCCAGCAGAAGAAGGCCATTTGGTCTATCGAGTCTCTCACTATATTGTAAGGTCCTAGCTTACGCCACTGACCCTGCCCCCACTTCCCTATCAACCCTCCCTCCCTATCTGCTCCCATTCCCATGGTTTCTCTTTATGCCTATCCTAGCCCTTTTAAAGAAATCCACTGTCTTCTCTGAGACCATTTTCTGGTAGCCATTCCAGTTGCCACCACCCTCTCTGTAAAGAAATACTTTCTAACATCCTCCTAAACCCCCGGCTTAAAACCGTGCCTACCTTGTGGTTTGGTTGTCCCTAGTTTGAAGAGACCTTCCCTATCCACCCTATTTATCCCCTTAAAGTATTTGAAGGTCTTTATCATGTCCCCTCTCTCTCTCTCTCCTCTCCTCCAGGAAGTACATTCTAAGGGCTCCCAGCCTCTCTTCATAAGACTACCCCTGCTGACCCACGATCATTCTGGTTGTCCTATTCTGAATTTTTCTCCAGCAGGCTGATGTCCTTCTTAAGGTATGGAGATAGCATTCACCCCATACTCTAGATGCGGTCTTGCCAGTGATCTGTATAGGGGCAGTATAACTTTCATCCACCTACTGCTGATTTCCGTGCCTATACATCCCAACATTTTGTTTGCATTTGTTGCTGCCTTCCTACACTGCGGGGAGTGCTTCGGGTCACTAGTTCCGGTTCCTGGCTGCATTGTGCATAACTCTGCATTTCTTGGCATTGAAGCCAAGTTGCCAGATCCCTGACCATCTCTCAAATTTTCTGAGGTCTTCCCGCAGGTCCTGTATCCCTTCTACTGAGTCCACCCTCCCATAGAGTTTGTAGTCTTCCACAAACAGGCACATTTGCCTTTAATGCCCTCACCAATGTCATTGCTGATAACAATGAACAACACCGGCTCCAGCACCGAGCTCTGCAGGACCCCCATGGTGACTTCCCTGGCGCTGGATAACTCTCCCCCACCATCACCCTCTAGGTCCTGTCATTCAGCCAGCTACCCATTTGGTCATTTTCTCCCCAACCTAGAGATCTGGCAGTTTCCTGATCAACCTCTTGTGGGACACTGAGTTGAAGGCCTTGCTGAAGTCCAGCTAAAGGATCTCCACCACTTGGCCCTTGTCCACTGCCCTGGTGATCCAGTCAAAGAAGGCAGTCAGGTTTATTTGGCATGATCTTCCTTCCACAAGTCCATGCTGCCTCTCATTCTGGAAACCATTCTTCCATGTACCTTACCAGCCTCTCCTTAAGAATGGTCTCCAATAGGTTGCACAAGATTGAGGTCAGAAAGACTGACCTATGGTTCCCCAGGTCATCCCTGGGTCTGCTCCTGTGGAGAGGCACATGTGCCATTCTCCAGTCCTGCTGCACCACACCTGACTCCAGAGAACTACTGAAGAGGCTTGCCAGTGATCCAGCAAGCTCCTCTGCCAGCTCTCTTGGTGCCCTTGGGTATATGCCATCTGGTCCTGGGGACCTGTCTTCCTTTAGTGGCAGCAGTCCCTCCCTCACTCTGTCCTCTTCTATCACTACGCTCTGTGCTCAATCCCCTCTCCCTTCTCACCCTAGATGGCACCGCCCATCTTTATCCTCAGTGAAGACACAGCAGAAGTAACTGTGCAATACCTCCTGTACTCCCTTCTTCCTCCGCCTAATCAACCTCTTTCCTAAGAGTAACTATCCTTCCTTCTTGTCCTTTCTCATTTATGTAGTGAAAGAAGCCCTTTCCCTCCTCTTAATCCTTCAGCTATTTGAAGTTCCTTTTGTTCTTTAGCTTGCTGCCTACCACTTTGGCCAACTTCAGGTAGTTTTCCTTATCCATCTCACTCACAGTCCTCCCATATTTCCTGTAGGCTATCTTTCTTGTCCCTCACTGCGCTGGCAATTTCAGAGTTGAACCAGATGGCCCCTGATTTCTTCCCCTAAGTTTAACACACTCCACTGTGGCAGCCAGTTTTGCCTCTTTGATGACGGCCCATTTCGTCCACCCCATGCACTCTGATTGGCATGCTCTGGATAATAAAGTGGAAGGTGGATGGTTTGATTTACTGTAACTCAGACACCACTTGTAGTGAAAATTTAGGATTAGTATGTAACGTTACTCTGTCTTTGTGGAAAATCAAATAAGGAGGTTCACATATTAGAGCTTGTAGCTCTGAAATTCTTCAATGCAAAATGATTGCAACTAACTCTTTCACTGAAAGAAAGTGTAAACCTCAACTTGCTGCTGGCTCAAAAGGAGACAAAGTAAGTTTCTCAAGCTCATAATTACGGTCCCAAGGTAGACCAGATTGCAAATGTGAGGTTTCATGTGCAGAATACATCACAAAAAGGTACAGAAGACCTCTAATTGAGCTACAGTAAGCCCCTCAACAGGGGCATGGAAAGCTGATATAACTGCCAGATGCACCTTTCATGAGGAACACCGCAGACAGTGACAGCAAGTATTCCAACACTGCATTTACTGGACAGATAAATTGGTCCATATGTCTGGACATAGCCCACAAAGTGAAACGCTGCCACTTTAAAGAGTATGCATGTCTGGTGAAAGGCTTTCTTGCTTCAACCAGCAGATCAGCTATTTTTGGTGACACCCCAAATCTTGCAATGGCTATGTTTTCAGGAGCCAGGCATGCTCTTCAGGTCTAGATGGACCAGCGACCCCTTGTCCTAGACAACAGGCCTCTGCACAGAGGCAAGCATCATGAGGATCCACTGCTAGTTGCTGTAGCAGCGATACCATATTTGTTGAGGCCAAAGAGGTGCGATGAGGGTCACACCCTCCACTGTAGTTTCAATAATAAGTACATTCTGGGGCTTCTCGTTTGTTAGGGCTTGTTACTACTGCGCATGTATTACCTGAGCTACCACCCTAAACCTCCCGCTGCATACTAATTTACTTTCTCCTACCTCTTTACAGACGGGCTCGCCCCCAACATCTCAGTAAGCTGCCGACCGTGGCAGCAGGCGGATCACCTCGGCTCCTATCTGGAGCGTTTCAAACTCGGGAGCTGCTGCTCAGGTAAAGCCATCTAGCAAGTCATCTCCTGGAAGTGTTTTTGACAGCAGGATTCCGACGGACTCGTGGCCTCTCTGCTCCCCAGCCGCTGATTGTTTCCAGCGGACTCGGCTGTTAGGGTGCTAGCCCGATGACACTCCGCGTCGTCTGCCCCACCCGCCCCAACCACCCACACAGGGGCGGCCGTGTGTATCTTGGCTCGGGTTGCGTGCGTCACTTCCTGTGACATCACGTCCTGTGTGCCGCTGACTCGGCTGTTAGGGTGTTAGCCCGACGACGCTTCACGTCGTCTGCCCCACCCACCCCAACCACCCACCCACCCAGCGGGCGTGTATCTTGGCTCGGTACGTGCCACTTCCTGTGACATCACGTCCTGTGTGCCTGCACCCAAGTCCCCACTTTCCCATTTGCAGGTTATACCTGCTGGCCACCAGTGGGCACTGTTCCCCAACTACCAATCCTGCTTTGCTTCCACTGGCTCTAATTCCTATCTCGGGGTCTCCCACTCTACCTCTACAGTTCTACCTCATTTTTTCCTCCTAAAAACACTCACCCCTCGCCATCCATGTCCATCACTCTCCGTCTCGCTCCCCTCCCTATCCTTCCCCTCCTTTTAATAGTCCTTACCCTTCCCAGGGGCGCTACATGCCCGATGGTGGGCTGTTCTTATGCCCCCATTTGTCTGCCTGCAATCCGCCTCTTCTCCCCTGCCCCATCTCCCCTCCGCCTTCACTCACCCATTCTGGCGACACTATCTATCATAGTTTGTATGGACACCTCTCACCCCCCCCCCTCATGCATCCTATCATGCTTGCTTTCCCTGTCTGTGCCACCCTCCCTATCCCCTGTACCGCTACACCCCCCCATCCCCAGCCGTCGGAAACTCTCTTTCTGCCACTTACTCCCAAGAGCAGCTCTCCTCCTGTCTGGCAACATCCATCCCAATCCTGGGCCTGGCTACACTGGCCCCCCCTTGAAATCCTCTGGACTCCGTATCGCATCTATGAACATTTGTAGTCTCCTTAAAAAACTGGACGCACTACAATGGTGGGTGATGGATCACAAACCAGATGTGGTTGCCTTGGTTGAAACCTGGCTGTCTGACTCAACCTCTAACTCCCAGGTCTCTCTCCCTGGCTACACCGTCCACCGGCTGGACAGGTCCGGTAGGAGAGGTGGGGGATGTGCCTTCTATGTAAAGGACCCACTCATTGGACTAGCCCTTTCTCCCCCTGACCTTGACCATAATGCCCAGGCTCTTACATAAAGCTATCCCTGACCCCTCTAGGGGTCCCTATCTTTCCGACTTACAGACATGCCTCCAAAGAACCAACTGCAGGCGCTGGGCCCACTAATTGACTATCTCACCTCCTTACCCAGCCCCTCTGACCAAATCCTGGTGGGAGACTTAAACATTAATTGGCTTTGCCCCTCATCCTCTTCCTCCGGCGAGGCTTTTGCTTGCTATTGATCTAAGCCAACTAGTCTCCCAGCCCACAAGAATTAACCCCAAAGGGGCACTAGCACACCTAGATGTAGTTCTCACCAACAGACCAAGCCACATCCACAATATCCATGCTCCTGACTGCCTTAGTGCGACCATTCCCTGTTCTCTTCAACTGGGTTACCTCTCTGCCCAAGCCCATGGGTTCTAACCACCTTTCGGAGGCGGTTTTAGACCTAGTGGGTTGAAAGACCTAAGCATTACCTACTCATGATACAGACTGGTCTCCATTGCAACACACCAAACGCTGACACGGCGCTGGCCTTCTTTGTCAACTCCTTCAACTCTGCCTGTGACATCTTCACACCTATGACTGCTCGTGGGTCTAGAGTAAGACATGCCCTGGGTCACCCCTGCCTCATGACTCTCTTTTTAAGCAGCGGGACAACCTGTGGCACCTTGCTGTTGCAACTGGCACCTTTGCAGACAGAACAGACTTATGCTGCAGCTCGGAACAGGTGCACCTGGGCTATCCATGAAAGCAAAGGCTGAGTACTATCAAGCCTCCCTACCTCCTCTTGGAGGAACCCCAGGTCCTTCTGGGACAACGTCAAGCAACTGAACGGTCACTCCCGGTCCCCCACTCCTGCACTTCTTAACATCAATGGTTCTGTCTACTCTGATCCTGCCCTCATTGCCACTCACCTCAATAACTCCTTTACTTGATCTTAGCCAAGTGCTCCCTGGCAATTTTTTCAGTCCTCCACCCCCCAGGTCCGCACCTTCCATCGCTCGCCCCTTGTTCCACCTGCGTTGTGTCACCACTCAAGAGGTCAGGCCATACCTGCTTAAAGCCTTAAAGGGTAACACAATCAGGAACGACTCCCTAGGCCCCTGTCTCCTACGTCAGGTCCTGGACCAGGTCATCTCGCCTATCACCTGCATCTTTAACAAATCCCTCTGCCTTGGACAATTCCCCGCTGTCTGGAGGGTCGCCACAGTTACCCCTATTCACAAGGTGGTGACAGGAACTCTTCCAGGTAACTACCGGCCTATCTCAATCCTGCCCCTCTCTAAGGCCTTGGAGAAATTGTAGCCACTCAAATCTCTGGCTACCTCTCTAAGTACAATGTTCTCTGCCGGAACAACATGGGTTCAGAGCTGGTCATAGTACCAATACAGCTTTCCTGGAGTTCGCCAACTTCCTCCACAGCATTGGGCGCTGGCTCCATGGCTGGTGCTGTTTTCATTGACCTGTCTAAAGCCTTTGATACCGTGATCGCATCCTCTCCTGTTAACCACCTCGACCACCTAGGCTTTGCGAACTGGTCCAATCACCTGGTGCGCCAGCTATCTCTCAGCCTGCTGCGCAATGTGTGAAAGTTAGTGGAACTCTCTCTAGCACCTGCCCGATCCGCTCTGGAGTCCCCCAGGGCTCTATTCTTGGACCCCTTCTCTTCTCCCTCTTCCTCAACTCACTACCCAGCAAATGTGCAGGTAAAATCCTGCTCTACGATGACGATGCAGTCCTCATTGCTTCTGACAGTAACCCCATGTCGCTTCAGAATTCTCTCCAGCTTGCCTACGTTTCTGCTGAAACCTGGTTCACTGAGCACCGACTCATAATCAACCTAAAGGAAACAAAAACCATGCTCTTCTGCCACCCCTAAAATAAATCCAGCAATTTTCCCCTCGCTATTCACTCTTCCCTCAATATCCCCATCGAACGTGTACAGTCCTATAAATATCTTGGTTTAATCTTTGACCCAGCCCTCTCCTTCCATGGCCACATCTCCGCCTTGAACACTACCGCCAACACACGGCTGGGCATTCTCTACCGGCACAAAAAATGCCTTCCCCCTGATGCCCTCCGCTTGGCTGTCACCTCCTCTGTCATATCTCTTATCGACTATGGCCTTCCGGTCTATAGGGCTGCCGATCTGACGGCTCTGGGCAAGATCCGCCTTACACTTAACAAAGCCTGCAGACTTATAACAGGTGCCCCTAGACTAACCCACACCTGTCTGCTGTACTCCTTGGCTACCCTACTCAGCCTGGACGAACGGCTCATGTTTCAAATATGCCAACTCACCTAAAGCCCTCCATGGCCTATCCCCCGTCTTATCTGACTCAATACGCCGGCTAATCCTACTGTGAACACCATGCAGCTCATCCAAATCGCTGATCATTCCAGAGCCAGGACCTGTAAGGCCAAGGGTGTTCCCCTAGAGCATCCTCTTGGTTTAACTCACTCCCTGTCCGTTATCTCCGAATCTCCTTCGTTCATTGCTTTAAATGCAGCCTTAGAAATCACCTGCTAATCTCATGTGGATGCTGGCCACTAACTGATATAAATAAATAAATAAATTAAAACCCTCCTCCCGACAAGCGCTCGCTGAGCTGCACTCTGCCCCCTTTACCTCCTCCACCCTGGCTCTCCCCTTCCTTCTGCTCCCTAGTCCCCACTCCCCTCCCCCCTTTCTCCTTTACATCTCTCCCACTAACCCTCATCCTCCTATTTATTCTTCATTTGCATTGGAACCAACTGTGCCTTGTATGACACTTAGTTTGAACCTGTATTATCTGTTGTCTTCTGTGCCACTGTCTGTGTCCTTTATGTGATGAGGTACCTTTGTAAATGAGCCTCTGGCTCAAAGGTTGCTAAACTGATGTTCAAATAAATAAATAAATAATACTCTCTGTATTAATGGAATAGGAGGGAATGCATGCAGAAAATACAGGTTACTCACCTGTAACAGGAGTTCTAGGAATGGTATATGTTGTTCATCCACACTTATTGGCAGGTTCCTTGCCGCTTTAAATCTTGCCGGAAGGTCTTCAAGCTGGCTCCTCCCACCCACCCGGGTGGTAAACCTCGGCTCCGCCCCATGGCGCCAGATCTGGCCCGCTGGAAGCTCAGTTGTGCGTCAAGCCGGGAGAATGGAATGGTGGATGAACAACTATATACCATTCCTAGAACTCCTGTTACAGTGAGTAACCGTATTTCTAGGACATGGATATGTTGTTCATCCACACTTATTGGCAGACTTCTAAGAAGTTCTCTGGGAGGAGGGAGGCAAGGCGCACCCACCCTCTACTTAGGGACTAAAGACTGGAGTCAAATGCCCCAAAACCAGCATCCCAGCGTGACTTCAAGGTCATGTGGTAATGGGTAATAAAGGTGTGTCGTGACTTCAGGTAACAGCCCTGCAGATATCCTGGATAGGGACGTCCCGGAAGCAGCCACCGATGCAGCAGTATGACGGGTAGAATGAGCTCTTATCCCTCTGGGAGGCTCCATGCCGCCAACTTATAGCAGCGATCTATGCGGGAGGTGACCCACCTGCCTATCGTCCGCTTGGCTGCAGGTCTGCCAGGTGCGGCTTCAGCGTAGGTGACAACAGCTGGCTAACCTCTCTCCGGGATTTCAGCCCTGCGCCCTTATAATAACGAGCCCTTCTAGGGTCCAGAGTATGAGCCCATATTCGACCTCCGAGGTGTGATTGGGGTAGAACACGGCAGAGTCAGCACTTGGTTAGGTGAAACTCCGACACCACCTTCGGAAGGAATTTCGGGTGGGGCGCAGGACAACTTGTGTCCCTGTGGAAGACCAGGTAAGGAGACTCGATGCAGCGCCTGGAGCTTCCCATCCTTCTGGCTGATGTGATAGCCACCAAGAAGGCGGTCTTCCACGACAGGTGAGAGAGATCACACCTGTGCATTGGTTCTGAATAAGCTTGCCCATGAGCTTTGCCAATACCAGCAGTAAATCCTACTGAGGTGGAGGTTCCTTAACGGAGGGGGAAATGTGATCAAGGCCTTGGAAAAGCTACCGACCATCTTTCCTGCGCTATTCGGATTGCCTCGGCCGCGCCTGTGAGCAGAGATAGGCTGCCAGGTGCACCTTTAAGGTCACGACCTAAGCCCTTGACTCAGAAAGGGACCATAAATAGTTCAAAATGCTTGCCACAGAACAGGAGGAAGGGTCCAAGCCCTTGCTCTGACACCAAATGGAGAATCTCTTCCATTTGAAGGTGTAGATTTTCTGGTCGACTCATACGGACGCCAACAACACTGAGGACCCGCCGGAAAGACCCAAGGCCTGGAATTCTAGCTTCAGGAACCAGGGCCGTCAGGTGCAGGGATTGAAGGTCCGGATGGAACACCTTCCCCTGACTGACTGAGGCAGGTCCGGGCGAGCTGGAAGCTGCCTCGGGAGCCTGGAGCTGAGGCTGAGGAGATCTGGGTACCAGAACTGGTGGGGCTAAATTGGGCTATCAGGGATCACCTGGGCGCTTGTCCCTCCTTGCTTTGAGAAGCACCTTGTGAATCAAGGGAAATGGGGAAAGGCGAGAAGAGGCCCGGGTCCACAGCCTCGAGAAGGCATCCCCTGCAGCGAGCCCTGCTGAGGCGGGCATGAAACAGCCTCAGCTTCGTGCTCCTGGAGGCAAACAGGTCCACCTGAGGTGTGCCCCAGTGGGAGAACAGATCTTGTACTACCTCCGGCAGGACAGACTCTCATGAGATGCAGCCCCTATCCGTCTCAGGGCATTGGCCAGGGTGTTGGAGAGCTCCTGCCACATGAATGGCTGGGAGATCCGCCTCCAGGCTCGCTCACGAGTGACCAAATCGCGGAGAGCTTCCTTGCATAGAAGCATGGAGCGCGTCCCGCCCTGGCGGTTCCAGGTGGTACAGCGGACCAGGCGGAAAGGAAGTGTCTGAGCCGTCCCACAGGGGAACCAGGGGTGAGTGACAGGGATGGGGCGACACCCCTCAGCCCATCACTGGGCAGGCTTGGAGGAGGACCGCCGAGGGACCTCCCGGGCCTTCACCCTGCTTCCTGTTGGAGGAAGCCGGCGCTTGGGTTTGGGATACTGTCGAGAGCCTGCTGGCCCTGACGTTGCTGGGCCGGAAGGCCAGTGGGCAGAAGGACTAAAGGGCTTAGGCTGTGGCTTGCGGCCTTTGTCCTTCTGACGGAAGGAGCCGAGTCCAAGAGTAGCATTGGACTTCTCGATCCTCTGCAGGTGACCTTCCACCCCAGGGCCGAAGAGGTCAGTCCCCAAAAGGGAACCTCCTGCCAACTTGTGCTGGGTATCGAGGCAAGGGTGGATATCCTCAGCCAAAGCCCGACCGGCACCATGGCCCTACGGCTGCCACAGACCTGGCACATGGGTCCCTGATCTGTCTGGCGCAGTCTGGAGCTGCTGTTTGGCCACGCCCTGCCCTGGTCCCGCACCTGCCTGACCGTGATCTGCAGATCTGCGGGAAGATGAGGACAACCTCATCCAGGGAGCCCAACAGGCATGAGAATGTGCCATGAGGCGGCTGAACTGGCCTGACGAAGGCCGAGAGAGACGTAGCATAGACTTCCGCCCGGCATAATCCAATTTCTTGGATTCCTTGTGGGAGGTTTGTCCACATCCTGGCGTTCCGCACGCGAGCAGCTGTCGGTTAACCAACCCCTCGGCCGAGGGGTGTTCCGAAAAACCGGACAGGGAACCGGTAGGGACCGCATACTTCCTGGCCAACCTGGCCGAAGGCGCAGGGCAGGAAGCAGGACGCTGCCAAAGTTCCAAGGCCGGACCCACTATGGCTTCGGCCACCGGAAAGGCCTCCGTAGGAGAATCCCCTCGGTCCAGAATCTCCGTGAGGGGATACCTGGCCCGTTTAGAAATGGGTTCGAGCTTCATCCCGGTGGACTCCGAGATGAGTCGAAGCAACCCTAAGAAGGACGAAGGGCTATCGTCCATTGACTGCCCTCCCGAGGACTCCAAGTCCATGCGCTTGGAGAAGAGGGAGGAACCATCATCAGACTCAGAAGAGTCCTCAAAGAGCTGCCTCGGGCCTGAGCCACCCTCCACCTGCCGAGGTTTATCGGGAGTGAGGGTGACAGACAGCCTATGGGGCAAACCCAAGGCTGACTGAGAATTTTAGTCGAGACCCCAACTAATGGCTGTGGGCGGAGGTTCCACCAGAATCGGTGGGGCAGCTGGAATTGGCTGAACAACCGGCCTGAGAACAGGCTCCTCGACCACAACGAGGGTTGTTTGACTGCTCCAGTGACAACCATAATGGCGGGGAAGGCGACTGGGTCGGCTTATTCCCGGTCAAAAGACTGTTGCCACACCAAGTTCCTTGTACCTCCGGCGCGCTTGCGCGACCTCCGCTTGTCCGAGGAAGAGGAAGAGCGGCGGCGCCGCTGCATGCCGAGACCGATCATTGGCGGCGGGATCGGTTGGACCGCGAGGATGTCCGAGACGAGAGTCCTTTACTAGGCCGAGGAAGGCGAGGAGAAGTTTGAAATCGGCACTCCCTCGCTCGGACGATCCCACCGAAGGCTCCGGAACTGAGGCACAGACGAGCCCACGGATCCTCAACTCCCACCGGGAACTGGGAGGGATTCTCAGCTTCTCCAGCCGACAACCTACCTAACGGGTCGAGAAAAATCTCGACCGCGTCGGGAGGTCTCGGTCAACTGGCCTGACGGGGACACCGTGAAGCCAGTGGCCGAAGCTGAGGGGTCGACCGAAGTCGACTGTCGACAAGGGGAAGGGGATCTTTCCCGCTCCCAAGAGCGTCGACGGAGAGACTTACTTTTGCTCTTTTTGGACCTGGAAAAAGGTCCCGAAGAAGTTGGACCCTCACCTTTGGTCGAGAGGGTCAGACAAAGCTCCTTAAAAGAAGCCAAGTACGAGGCACCAAGAGAGAGCGGGACAAATGCTGCAGCCGAGGTAGAAGCGGCCCGTGCCACCTCCTCTTCGAGGGCGATCATCTGCTTGAGCTGATCCGACGAGCCCGCCGCCGCGGACACCGCCAATCGGGCCTCTTTAGATTTCACCAGTGGAATTCTTTTCTCGGGCGCCCCAGTTGTAATCGGGCAGACGGTCTTCAAGGATGTGGGCGAGGAAGGCACAGAGTACATGAGCCTGCGGGTTGTGCTCAAGGCAAGCAGTAGGCGCCGTGGAGTGCGGATCCGTCCTAGACATCTTCTGCCCGCAGGACACCTCCGAAACCGGAGTCGATGGTCCATCGTAGCCGTGAGGAGAAGAAGAATGTAAGTCTTTTAGTAAAATTTTTGATTTCGAACTTTCAAGAATTAGGAACCAGTCTTAAACGCAGCGCGTTAAGGAGGGAACCTGAGCTTCCAAGCGGTAAGGAAGATCTGGCGTCATGGGGCGGTGCCGAGAGTTTTACCACCCGGGTGGGTAGGAGGAGCCAGCTTGAAGACCTTCCGGCAAGATTTAAAGCGGCAAGGAACCTGCCAATAAGTGTGGATGAACAACATATCCATGTCCCTAGAATCTCCCGTTCCAAGAGAGGGACCACACGTCTCACCAAAAGCTCTAGGTCCTGGAGTGAACAAGCAGACATGTTGCAGTTTTGCATTGTGTGGGGACGCAAAAAGTTCTAACTCTGGGTGACCCAACATTGCAAAGGGGTCATCTACTACGGAGGTCAGTAGTTCCCATTCGTGTATCTTGGACTTTGACCTGCTTAGCTTGTCTGCTAAGATGTTTTGGACCCCTGAGAGATGTATGGCTGATAACTCTAGGCCATGTTCCAGCGCCCAGTACCACACTCACTGCTTTCTGACACTAGGAATAGGACTGAGTCTCCCCCTTGCTTGTTTATGTAATGCATAACCCCGATGTTGTCCATCTGTACTAGCAGATGACCAGGAGTCAGATGCTCCTGAAAAGCCTGGAGATTATAAAATACAGCTCTCATCTCCAGGACATTTTATGCGTAATCTGGTTTCCACTTGGGTCCACAAACCTTGCATTTGGTAAGGGACCAAATATGCTCTCCATCCAGATCCTGAGGAATCCAAGGTGAGAATCTGAGCTGGAGCTGGGACTAGGAATGGAATGCTCTTCAAAAGGTTGCTGCAGTCCATCCATCACGTCCAGTGTTTTGCATAAATGGGATGTGACATGCACCTTGGTCCATGTCATCCGTCAGTTGCTTCCACTGCACTCTCAATGGCCACTGTGGTATCCACATGCAAATGAGCCAATGGAAGTCACAATGGCCACTACCATGGACTGGCAGTATAGCCCAGAGGTTAAAGTAATGAGCTGTGAACGAGCTTGGTACATCCAGCAGACCAGACCTGGGTTTGATTCTCACAACCTCCACTTGCATACTGTATGACTTTGAGCAAGTCACTTAACTGCCCAGTGCTCCCAGGTTGCCCCTAAAAACAGGCACTTGTGCCTAGTGGGCCTTACCCGGTTACCAAAGACTAAAATAAATAAATGAGTCCCAGCAGACATAGTAAAATTCTGGCTGGGGTGTAATGATTGCTGTTGATAGTTGTGCTCAAGCAATGACACATTCTGCCCTGTCCAAGGGTAGAAATGCTCTGCCCTGTTCTGTGGCCAGGACTGCACCAATGTACTGCAGCCTTTAGCAAGGGGTCAGTACTGACTTTAGCACATTCATTGTAACCATGAAGTCTTCAAACAATTGCCTTGTTCGGGACAGTGTATGCATGAGCTGGTTCCTGGAACTGGCTTTCAACAGCCAAACATCTAGGTATGGGAAGACATACAGACCTTCCCTGTGAAGGGCTGCTGCTACCATTGTCAAACATTTGGTAAAGACCTGTTGCACGGAAGACAAGCTAAAGGGCAATATTCTGAACCGGTAATGCTTCCCTGCCAGGACAAATCACAGATATTGCCTGTGCTGCTGTCTGACCTCAAGATGAAGGTATGCATCCTTCATATCCAGGGAGCAAATCCATTCCCCTACTTGCAACAGGGGAATACAGTTTTGCAGGAAGACCATCTGAAACTTCTTGTATTCTAGTGGAAACTTAGATCTTTCAGATCTAACACAGGCCTGAGATCTCCTGTCCATTTGGTGACCAGAAAGTATCTGAGTAGAACCTTTTGCCCTTCTGGTGAGGAGGTACAGATTCTCTGACACGTTTGGTTAAAAAGCTTGTACCTCTTCTTTCAGCAGGGAGAGATGCCCAGGGATAAGTTGAAAGAGATGGTGGATGCTGTGGAGGGGTTTCCTATAACTCCAGAACATGTACCTTTACAATTATCTCCAGGATCCACTCATCTGTGGTAATCTCCCTCCACTGTGTCAGATGAAGGGAGAAGCAACACCCTACTATCACCTCCTGTGGCTGAAGTGGAGGGAAGGGGAGTCTGACATGAGTCAAGCTGAGCCAGTGGGGACAGAACAACCGACTCTGGTTTGGAATGGGCTCCTGGGGGAGCTAGCAAAGCTCCACGACCCTTATGACGGTAGGCTTGATGGCCACCTCTGGCAGTAGGCTGACGAAAGGATCCTTCATCCTGATCTCTACCAGGTGTAGGATACAAGGATTTGACTAAGCGTTTGATACCGTTAGTCACGAGCTGCTTCTCCACTCCCTTCCATCCCAGAACATCTCCCCTGAGGCCGCCTCCTGGTTCAAAGACTATCTCTCTGGCCGTACTCAACAGGTCAAAATTAACACCACACTCTCTTCCAGTAGACCAGTCCTAACTGGGTCCCGCAAGGGTCCATACTTGGCCCATAGCTCTTACCTCTTCCTGAACTCCTTCCCCAAATCCTGCAGTGGGAAGTTATTGCTCTACACGGACAACGCCTGTAGTTTTTTGGAAACACCCTCATCCTAACTCCTCCAAACTGCCCTACAGGGCTTCTTTGGGGAACTTGAAACCTGGTTCTCTGAGCACTGCCTAATACTGAACTACAAGAAGACAAAGTCTATGATCTTTGCCCACTTCCAGAGCCTGCACAGTAGCTCCCTGTTAATTATCACAAACTCCCTAGGCAGCCCGCTTGAACAGGTCTCCTCCTCCAAGTACCTGGGTGTCACACTGGGCACCTCCCCCTCCTACCACACACATATTCAGCATGTCTCCTCCTCCATTAACACCAGGCTGGGGATCCTATACAGACATAAGCACTGCCTAACCCCCATCCCCCGGCCGTCCGACTCGCTGTGTGTTCCTCAGTCCTATCCTTTATGGATTACGGCATTGTGATCTACGGGACTGCAGATTTAGCTGCCCTATGCTGCGTTAATCTAGCCCTCAATAAAGCCTGCCACCTGGTCTCTGCATGTGACTGATTAACCCACACATGTGAGCTGTACAAGCTTACGGACTGGCTGAACTTCGAAGGTAGGCTTAAGTATCACACTTGCCTCTTTGCAAAAAAGATACTTCAGAAGCAAGCACCCTATGGCCTACACCCCTTTATCCAAACAGTCCCAGACAGAAGGGCCCCCAGATGTTTCGCCAATACCTCCCTCCTAGTCCCCCATTGTAGGACCTCCCTTGGTCAAAGGTCCTTCTGCTATCGTGCCCCCCATATGGTTAAACAGCCTACCATCCTCCGTCTCCATGGAACCCAGTCTTGGCTGATTTAAAGCTGGTCTCAAGACCCTCCTCGACTCCACAGCCTATGACTATAAATAATATTTCACCTTCTTTCTAAATCGCTCTAGGAGGCATATTTTAAACAGGTTTAGCTTTATTCAGTTAAGAAGCCCGCAGGCAAGGGACATGTCTGCTGTATCTCATGATTAATTTCCCTGTTCTTTCTCTTTCACTGTATATAAATTATGACTCAGGGTCCATTTAAGACCTCCCAAAGCTATAACCTGCTTTATGTATATAACTACGACCCAGGATCTACTTTAAGACCCCAGAAGCTGTAACCTGCCAATTGTATATATTCCTTGTACTTTATTACTTATATATTGTACTGTTCATGTTATGTATGAGTATTTTTCGATGTGAGCCTTTGCAAAGGAGTCTATGACTCAAAGGATTGTAATTACGATTCTTTTCAATAAATAAATAAATAATCTTGAAGTCATTATAAAGGCCTGAGGGCCTCTTCAACATGGTATCTGAACAGTTCGATGCCTCTAAAAGGAGCACTAAGAACTGTTCGCTGCACATCAGATGCAAACCCAGTCAACCTTAGCCAAGAATACTTTCTCATGCAAATACCAGAGGCAGCTACCCTGGCAAATGCATCTGAAACATCATATGCAAAGCATAGCAGACGTTTGCCTACCTCAGCTCCAGAATTCAGATTTTTAAATAATTCTTCCTTGGCAGTGCTTTCTAGAAGGGCCTGAGTTGTAGCACAGACAGCCTTCTAAAGGCCATTTTGATATCCGATCATGTGGGCCTGGTAGTTCACAATACGCAAGCCTAGTGAGGCAGAGACATATGTTCACTTGCCCATTACATCAGTTCTCTTGGGTTCCTTATCAGGGGCAGGTGCTCATGTGCTTTGGTGCCCTGGATCTATCATGGGCAGCTGTTATGACCACAGAATATGTTTTAGGCTGGTTGGCAGACTAAGGCTTGGCATCAGGAGCACAGTACTGTTTGCCAGCCTTTCTGGAGTCAACTGGTATAGTATTTGGCCTGTACCACGCAGCAAATGTTGCATCCTTCAATGCAAGGTAAATTGGAGGAACAATGATGGATGGAGAACATGGTACCGTGAAAAAGTCCATCAAATTCTTTTTTGTGGAATCCTTTTCTTCCACAGCAAATCCCACTGCATTCTAAATTTGCTGTATCATGGTTTGGGAGGTAGGGTCTTCAGGAGGGGATATTGATGTATACACCACAGAATCCTCACTACAGGAAGATACTGTTGAGCTAGAAAGTGAAATATAATGTTCTTCTATATAACCTCCTCCATTATGAGGTCTGGATTAAATCTTCCTTGTCAGCATCCCTATCAATGACGGGAACTGAAGAACTTGCTGGTGACGCTGGAGGCCGCTGCTCAGGAGGTACTTGCTGTGTACCAGCTGATGATGCAGACGGGGCTGACAATGCGGGTAGGTACAGTAGGTAGATAAAAATTTTATGTATACAGTATAACACCATTAGGGCTATAATGTGCCCTGTTTACAAGGTGAATCTGCGCAAATTGTTACATATACAAACATCGAATACAAAACAATTACAAGAAAGTAAAAACTAGACATACTATCAAAATACAAAAACAATTACATAACATTTTATATTCAGATACAAATCAATAAATAAGTCCAACTCACATTAATTTCATATATAATTGCCAGTACAAAATACTTCATTACCAAGATTTGATGGCTTAACCAGTGGTATTGCACTTGCATCGAAAGGGGTATTCCTGTTTTATAGCAGTCTTAAACCTGTCCCTTGTGTAAACCTGGTCTCGTAATTGTAATGGAATTGCTTTCCAGCTAGTAGTGGCTTTATATTCAAAAGTCATTTTGCTGAAATTATTGGTCATCTTGGGTTGTATAAATTCCCTGGATGTTTTTAATCTTAAATTCAGACCATGATTTGGTCTATGCAACTTTATCATTAATTGTAACAGGGCCTCATTTTTTTATAATACCCCAAACTTGATTTATCCATATTTTCTTTCTTCTTTGCTCTAATGTATTCCAACTTAATGCACTATACATAACACAATGATGTGTGTTAAATTTACAATTCAACACATATCTTGCCAATCTATTGTAGGAATAATCCAATTTAGTTGTTTATTTTTTTCAGCATGCAAAATATATGTGACACCCATAATCCATGATTGGCAAAATCAATTGGTTAGCTATCATGGAACGTATATTCAAAGAGTACAATTTTTAAACCATCTCATAGCTCCTATATGAGCGTTTGTTCTTTTTATTAAATCTAAAATATGGTAAGCAAATGTAAGATGTTGATCTATGTAAACCCCCAATACCTATAAACCTCAGTTTGAGTCAAAACTATTCCCTCTCTAGTCATAATCTTCATTTCCATTTGCTTGTCAATTTTAGTCTGTTCGGAGCCGGAAAACATGGTCTGAGTCTTTCTGTTGTTTATAACCAAACCCAAGGAGGTAAAGTAATCCTGCATCATCAAAATATCGTGTTGTAATATAAATTTAACCTCTTTCAAGGAACAGCCTTCAGTCACTAGAACTGTATCGTCAGCATATAACTGGACATTGGAAAATGTAATTTTATCTGGAAGACTATTTACATTATGTATATATATATACATTAAACAGCAATGGGCGAGAATCGACCCCTGGGACTCCTCGGATAACAGAAAGCATTTTTGATTGAAGACCATTTACAGCTACTAACTGTGTTCTTTCTGTCAAATATGATTTAAACCATTGGTATGTTTCATCATTCAACCCCATAACTCTAAGGCTATCCAACAGAATTTTATGATCGACTAAATCAAATGCTTTTGACAGGTCCCCACACACAGCGCCCACGGACCTTGCCAGACCTAAAGGGGTGGCAACCACATCCAATAGGTCCATAAGAGCTGTGGCTCAGCCTTTTCTAAATCCTGACTGAAACGTTGTCAGTTTCTCATACTTCTCAAGACAACTAACTGTCCATGGACTATTCTTTGAAACAACAGACAATAAGGCTATGGGACGGTAGTTTGATGGATCAGTGATCACCCCCTTTGCAACTGGAATGACCTAGCCAGCTTCAACTTTGTGGAAATATCCCTTCCTCAGGCTCCAATTAATTAGGTCACTGAGTACTGGGATATCTCCACTGCTAAAATTCTTAATAATTTATTTTCTATACCGTCTACTCCACTAACCTTATTTGTCTGTAAGTTACCAACTATTTTAATTACATCAGCTGCGGTTACTGGGCAAAATTGAAATTTTAAAGAATTATATGGCACCAAAATATTTGTCCTCCTTTTTGTTATCTAAATTTGCTATCTTGAGGACAGGCAAAGTTACAAAATAAGTATTTAACAGGTCAGCAGCATCTTCTTTTTGATGTAGAACCTCTGTCGGCTGCAGTACAGGCAAGTCAGGAAGTATGCACCGTATCATAAAGTACAGTTATGTAAGAACTTACCGTAACAGTAGATCTTCGAGAACAGCTCTTGCAGCAGGTTACACCATTAGGACTGAAGCCGGCAGGCGCCAGGACCCCACGGAAAATTTTCTAGCTAGCAGTCTTCAGCGGGAATTGCCTACTACGCCGGTCCGTCCTTACCAAGCCGTATGAGTACATAAGTGAGGCAGTCCTACCAGAATCCCCAGTTCTCCCGCCGGAGACTTCCGGTTGCTGGATGACATCAGAAAAGGAAACCGAGGAACCACCATCAGATGGCCGAGACTAAGAACCGACCTTTCCAATCCTAAGGATAGCGAAGACTGGAACCTGCTTCCTCCAAGGGGGAATGGTGGCTGGAAAGTACCTGCTGCAAGAACTGTTCTCAAAGATCTACTGTTACGGTAAGTTCTTACGTAACTGTACTATCTTCTTCGAGGTACAGCTCTTGCAGCAGGTTACACCATTAGGACTGATTCCCAAGCAATGGCGCTTTGAAAAGCCATCGGGAGGAGGCAATACAGAGATTCAGACCCGTCCTGAGCCTAGGACAGGAGGCCCTGAAGAACAGCAAGGCCGAAACCTGCTCTTCGCCTAGAGGCGATATCCAGGCTATAATGCCTGATAAAAGTGTGCACGAACTCCCAGGTGGCTATGCGGCACATATGGGCGACGAAACGTTTTTCAGTGTCGCAAGGAGGTAGCTACTTCCTCTTGTGGAATGGCCCTTGACCACTCCTGTAAGGGTTTCTGATGCTTGTCATAGCAAAAGAAATACATTGGATGAGCCAGCATGAAAGGGTCTGTTTAGAAACTAGGGCCCTTTCATCCTCTCAGCGAATGAAAGAACAGCTGCTCCGCTTTCCGGTGCTGTTTGGTTCTGGTCAAATAATATCTGAGACACCTGTGAACATCCAGGGTGTGAAGCAGTGCTTCTCCTCGATTGGCGTACTTAGGAAAGTACACTGGCAAATCAATGTCCTGGTTAAGAGGGGCTGAAACCACCTTAGGCAGGAACTTAGGATTCGGCCTCAGGGACACCCTGTCCTGATGAAAATTAAATAAGGCTCCTTGCACATGAGAGCATGTAATTCGAGATTCTTCTCTTCAAGTAACGGCAACCAAAACCATGTTTTCCACGACAGAAAACGTGAGCTTCGCAATCTGCGGAGGCTCAAAGGGGTGGCAGCGTAAGCTGCTCCAGGACGGAGGAAAATCCCAAGGAGGGACGGGATCCCTGATGGGCGGCCTAAGGTGGAGGACCCTCTTAAAAGGCCCGGTAGTATCCAGCTGGGCCACCATGCGCCTACCATGGGGGCATGATAAGCTGAGATTGCACAAAGGTGCAATTTTATCGAGGAGTAAGCTAACCCCGATTGAAAGAGAAAAGCAGGTACTCCAGAACCAGCTTCTTGGGGCAGTCTAAGGCGAGAAACGCGTGCCTAAGACCACAGAGCAAAACCTGCGCCATTTCATGGCGTATGTTGCGATATATGCCGGTTTTGTGGTGGCAGAAAGCACATCCGCCACCTCTTTGGAGACCCTGTGTTGCAACGTGGCTATGTCTCTAGGAGCCAAGCATGCAGGTTCAGTGAACGAAGTCCGGTGGACTAGTGAACCCTCCTCTTGAGACAACAGGTGGGAGCTGATTGGTAAAGCAAGCAGAGGTTCCCGGACAACTGATTCAGCAGCGGAACCAGATTTGCCTGGGCCAAAAGGCGCTATCAAAATAAGCGTATGCGGCTCCTCGCGAAGTTTGAGAAGGACTCTCTGGATCGACGGAAAGGAGGGAAGGCGAGAGGAATCTGCCCGCCCAGGAGAGGGACAACGTGTCTTGCCAGAAAACACCAGGCCCTGGATCGACCGAGCAAAAATTGGGCAGTTTTGCGTTGGATGGGGAGGCAAATAGATCCAATTCTGGAGTACCCCATCTGTGGAACAGATCCTCTGCCACCTCCTGTAGAAGTTCCCACTCGTGGACTCTGGCCCGGGAACGACTCAGGCTGTCCGCGACCGTGTTGTCCACCCCGGGAACGTGAACTGCGATGAGGTTTGCGCCGTGTCATATTAACCATTCCCACACCCTCATGGCCTCCCTGCAAAGGGGGTAAGAGTGTGTGCCTCCTTGTTTGTTGAGGTAATACATCACCGCAGTATTGTCTGTTTGCAACAGGAGAGTACTGGGTGGAATCTCTGACTGGAAGGCTTGCAGGGCATAAAGGACCGCCCTCATCTCCAATATGTTGATATGGAGATGAGATTCCTGGGTAGTCCATGCCCTGACACCTCACCCGCTCAAGTGCACTCCCACCCCAGCCCTGAGGCTGCCTGTGAGTGTTAACACAGGGACGGCATGTGAAGGAACCCCACTGAGAGGGTTCCCGGATCTAGCCACCATTGCCAGTGCCGAACCATGGTCTTCGTGATTCTGACTGGCTGCTGCAGATGGTCTTGCCTTTGGTCCCACTGCATCCTTAACATCCACTGGGTTACCCGCATGTGGAGTCTTGCCATCGGGACCGTTGGAATGGCCGCAGCTATGTATCCGAGCAGGCGAAGGACCAACCTGGCCGGGACGGTTTTCTTCGCTGACATGTCCCTTATGAGGGATCTTACGCGTTCCGCTCTGTCTTTGGGAAGAAAGGCTTTCCCCTTGACTGTGTCCAGAACTGCGCCTATGAACTGCAGTTTCTGGGACGGTACCAGGAGAGACTTCTCGTAGTTGATTAAGATGCCCAGAGACTGAAAGAGAGCCTGGGTGTGCTGAATGGCCAGCAGCAATGCCTCCTTGGAAGAGGCCATGAGAAGCCAGTCGTCCAGGTACGGGAACACGTAGTGACCCTGTCTCCTCAGAGACACTGCCACGACTGCCATGCACTTGGTGAATACCCTTGGTGCTGATGACAGCCTGAAAGGAAGTGCTCGGAACTGGTAGTGGCGACCGAGAAACTCGAAGCGTAGGAACCTCCTGTACGCCTTAGCGATGGGGATGTGCAGGTAGGCATCCTGCATGTCTAGGGACGCCAAGAAAGCATCCTTCTTCAGCATGGGGATTAGTCCTAGGAGGGTCACCATGCGGAAGCACTTGTAAATGACAGATATGTTGAGGTCACTGAGGTCCAAGATTGGACGGAGGTCCCCTGTCTTCTTTGGAACCAGGAAGAAATGTGAATAATAACCTGCTCCTATCTGGTTCCCTGGAACGTGCTCCACAGCTTCTTTCTACAGAAGCGCGAGCATTTCCTGCTTTATGAGCAGGGTGTGCTGACCCAAGTAACGGGAGAGCAGAGGAGGCCTTGTGGGGGGCTTGTCTAGGAATTCTATAAAGTGGCCTTTTTCGACCAACTGTAGCACCCACCTGTCGGTGGTGATCGAGCGCCACCCTGGTAGGTGGTCTGCGATGCGACTCCTGACCTTTGTTTCCCATTGATCCTGAGGAGGGGTGGGGGCTGGGAAGGAGTCATGCTGTGGCAGCAGAGGGTCCTGCAGGTTGGGCCGACTTGGTAGCACGTTGGCCCCTACCTGAGGACGTTTTGACATGGGCTTTCCGGGAGAAGGAGCCCCTCTGTTGCTGACCGGAACGAGGTTGTTGCCTCTGAGTCCGGCCGTGAAAACGACTCCGGTTCCTACGAAAGGAACTGAGTCTAGATCTGTACATGGCCTGGACAGATCTAACAGCCTTCCCAGCTTCCTATAATTTGGTGATGACTTTTTCCGATGCTTCACCAAACAAAACTTCGCCATGAAAGGGGGCGTCCAAAATATTTTTCTGGACGTCCGGGGTAAACCCGGAGACACGGAGCCATGAGTGTCTCTGGAGACATACGCCTGAGGCTGCCACTTTGGCCGAAGAGTCCGCGGAATCGTACACAGCTCGGAGCACTTGGGTCCCCACGTCTGAACCCGTACAGAGGAGCTGGAGAAGTTCCTCCTTTTGGTCACCATCTGGCAATTTCTCGGCCAGTTTCTGTCCCTGTTCCCACAGAGCGTTCTGGAACTGAACTATGTGGGTCAGGTAATTCAAGGATCTTATGGCAGCAGTCGCGGCCGCGTAAGTGCGCCTACCCAGCATGTCCAGTTGCTTGGACTCCGGGTCCGGTGGCTGCGTGCTCAGATGTTGCAGTCTCTGAGACCGGTCATGAGAGGCTGTAATGACCAGGGAGTCGGCCAGAGGATGGTTAGCCAGGTACTGGTCCTCCCTTGGGGCCTTGTACAGGCGGTCAGCCTTCTTTGGCATAGCTGGGGTCGAATGTGGACACTTCCACGCTGCCTTGGTGACGTCCACGAAGGTGTCCACCAAGGGTGGCATTACCACAGGCTTGGGATCCTTTTGCTGAAGGTAGTGGGCAAGGCGTAGTCTTTCGGGGTCGAGTTCCTCCGCATCCCATCCCATGTTCTCTTGGATGTGTCTCATTATCTCAGAGAACGAGGGGTCATCTGGAGGAGACCTAGGGAGGTCGCGTGGGTCCGGAGAAGGGATGCTGATCGGTGAAGGAGACCTGGAGCATTCAGAGATGTCAGATCTAGAGTCCTCTGTCGACGGCGAATACCGACGTCTTCCGGGTCTCTTGGGGCTGGGTGACCCTGAAGAAGATCTAGACGGAGGCCTTCTTCTGTAGATCTGCCCCTAGGAGGTGCTACTGGCTCCTGGGGAAGGGCTCAGCCTGCTGCCCTTTTGGCGAAGGAGGGGCGAGGCGTCGGTGGTGCCGCGGGTGCGGGAGGGGTGCGTGGTGACCACATCCTTTTTGATGGTGTCCCACCAGAAAGTGAAGAGCTCCTTCACATCTGCCAAGTTGAGGCCCGACGACGGGCCGGGCGCCGGTGGTCTGTCATCGGGGCCGGGCGTCGGCTCTCCGGGGGTCTCCGGTTCTGGGGAGGGTTCCCGTGGGAGCTCGACGGGTCCGGGGTCGCCTGCCTGGTCTTCGGGCTGAATGGACTCCTCCTCCGACAACGCCTCCTGACCGACGTCGGTAGGCAGCGGTGTGGTTCTCCTGTCTGCGGTATCAGACGCCGGGGTCCTGGGGGGTGAATGCCTGACCGGCGACGGGTGACAAACGGCTGCCAGCTTACGGGAGTGCTTGTGGACCTTGGACGACGTCGGGTGGGCCGATGTCGGATCCGACGTCCGCTTAAGGGAGGTCAGCTCCTTGGTCTTGCCTTGGGGTGGCGGCAGCAAGGAGACTGACCGGACGTTGGGGGCCGAGTGCCGGGACGAGGACTTGTGATGCTCCCCTGACCTGGACGAGGCCTTAGCAGAAGAAGAGGGCCTGGAGGTCTTGGCAGGCCGCAGAGTAGAAGAACCACTGGCTGATTTGACCACAACCGGGGGAGGCTGAGAGTGGGCTCTAGACAGGGAGCGGACCGACCTGGAGCCGGAGCTGCGGGAGTCCGAGCCTAGAGAGGATCTAGGTCTCCACCTTCTCCCGATGCTTCTCGTGGTGCCTGTGGACTTTCCGAAGATTCCCTGGAGGAAGGTTCCATGGCTTTGAGCTTTTCTTCTAGGAGTAAAGCCTGGAGAGCTTCTGTCGGCGGATTCTGGTCCGGCTGTTAAAGCCCTGGCAGAAGGAGCAAGCTCTGGTGTCGTGGTCCGGCCCAGGCACCAACACAGGTCGAATGAGGGTCTTTAAACGGGATCTGCTTCCCACAGGCACACTTAGAAGGATGGCCTCCACTGAAGTTGGGGAGGACATCAGAGGCGAAGAGTAGTCTTGAAGAAGAATTTCTTCCAAAGTTTCCGATTTGGAAGAAGGATTTCCTGGTCGTCGCGCTAGTACTAACCGAAAGGTCGAGACATGCAAGTCGGCCAGTGGGAAGAACTGGGGATTCTAGGACCGCCTCCTCGTATACTCGCTTGACGCCGGGGCGGACTGACATCGACGGTATGGTCCCCGCTGAAGATTGCTAGCTAGAAATTTTCCGTAGGGTCCTGATTGCCGGCTTCAGTCCTTAATGGTGTAACCTGCTGCAAGAGCTGTACCTCGAAGAAGATCGGAAAATGACACTAGTACTGCTTGCACATTGATGATGCCCTGGTCAGGGGCCGTGACCACTGTAGTCGATGACAGGGCCTCATTGATGACCATGACGTACTGTCCACAGTAAGCACGGTAATGCCTAAGCCAAGCCTCGACCTTGGTGTCTGGTCGATGGTGGGTGGTTGGCATCACTGCCGTCAGGGCGGATGATGATGATGATGCATATTGAGTACCTGCAGCCCGCAACAGTGACTTAGACCTCACCGGGGAAGCAGATCTGTCCTTATCCTTATGTCCCAATGTCGTTCTGTCTTCTTTGTGGTATTTCAACTTCTGACGACAGCAAATTGGTTAATGGAGCTGGCGATGCCACTTTCTCACCCAGGCTTTTTTTTCATGGCTGCTGAGTATTTTCTAAGGACTTCTCCAGCGGCTTTCTTTTCCGTCATCTGACTGCTTGATTGAAGCCCTGGCAAATTTCACAAGTCGCGGATATTGTAAGACATGCCTGAACAGCAGACACACTCTCCATGTGCATCATCCATATACTGTAAATATTTTCCCCGCATTCACAGTTCCAGAAAAACGTCACTGGTTTTGGTGGCATACAGAGGTGGTGATATCACTAAAATATTAGCGATTACATAAGACTAAAATAATAAATGATAATGGCTAGTTGGACAGTGTTTCCACAGTAGGTCCAATGAGTACAATCAATGGCAGGAAAAGAACTGAGGAGAGAAGGGGCCACCCAATTTATGTAGATACTGACGCGTGATGTCATCATAGGCAGCTCCCCAGCTAGCAAAAGTTACCATGTGGTCCTAGGACTGACACGGGAATAGTTCGAAAGCTGTGACCTAAGGGAAGAGGTATCCTTGAGGAAGATCCTTAATTTCTAACTACCTAGATTTAGTTCATTATCCACAATTAAGCAGACTCAGTTCACTATCTATACTTAGGCAGACTCCTAGCAGTCCATCAGGAA
The DNA here is from genome assembly GCA_016271365.2 of Neoceratodus forsteri. Classification (NCBI taxonomy): domain Eukaryota; kingdom Metazoa; phylum Chordata; order Ceratodontiformes; family Ceratodontidae; genus Neoceratodus; species Neoceratodus forsteri. Next base: position 828,380,532 of record CM057449.1, read on the forward strand.
GATAGAAACATAGAAATCTGTCAGCAGAAAAGGACTCATAGGCCCAGCTAATCTGCCCTTTCCTTCCCGTAGGCTCTTAGTCTCTCTCTCCTTACTCCCTGCTTTTTGTCCCCTCTCCCGCTGCAGTCTCCATCTCTCTTATACCAGATGGAATCATATCCTTTCCTCTCTTGTTTAAGCCCATGTAGCTATCCCATGCCCTCATGAGCTCCCCACTGAGTTTACACCCACCACCATTCAGGTAGCCTATTCCAGGGACCCACCACCCTTTCAGTGAAATATTGCCCCTCACATTTCCTTTGAATTTACCCCTCCAGCTTTAAGCTGTGCCCCCCTTTTTTGTATTTTCCCTCATCTTGAAGATGCTCCCGTCCCTTACATTGTTGAGTCCCCTCAAATATTTAAAAGTTTCTATCATATCCCCCCCTTTTTCTCTTGTTTCCAGTGTGTACAGGCCAAGCTCTTTTATCCTTTCTTCATATGATCTCTTGTACAAGCCCTGCACTCCTTTGTCGCCCTTCTCTGGATCCTCTCTACCCTATCTATGTCTCCTTGTAGGTGAGGTCTCCAGAACTGTACCCCATACTCCAGTGTGGTTTAACCATGGACCTGTACAGTGGCATGATCACTTCCTCCTCCTACTTGTAATACCCTCCATATGCATGCCAGCATTTTGTTTGTCTTTCCAATTGCCATGCTGCACTGCTTTGCCACCTTTAGGTTATCTGTTATAATAATCCCCAGACAGCGGTAGTTCCATAGGCAATGTCCAAACTGAAGTGCTTGGTGAAGGTGTGACAGAACTCCAAGTAGCTGCTACACAAATCCCTGCAGCTGAGACGCTTGAAACAGGGAGCTGAAGCCGCCATACCACTGGTGGAATGACCCTTGACCTCTCCTGGAAGTTTCTTCTGTACTTTCTGTAACAGAACATAATGCAGTTGGCTAACCATTTGGACAAATACTGCTTAGAAACAAAGGTGCACCGCTTCCACAGGGGAGAGAAACAAACAACTGTTTGGACTTCCTGCAGTCCTTGTACAGCGTGCATAGTACAAATGCTATGCACATCTAAAGTGTGGAGCAATGCTTCCCCTGGACTGGCATGCTCTGCAAAATAAACCAGCAGGTAGATGGATTGATTCAGGGTAAACTCAGACACCACCTTAGGAAGAAACTTAGGGTTAGTACACAAAGATACCCTGTCTTTGTGGAAAATCAAATAAGGTTGCTCACACATTGAGTGCTTGTAGCTCGGAAATCTTTCGAGCAGAAGTAATGGCAACTAAACACTAAAATAACGCTTTCCATGACAGAAGGCCTAGCTTGCAAGATGTGGCAGGCTCAAAAGGAGCCAAACCAACTTTTTTCAACACAAAATTCAAGTCCCATGGAGGGACAGGACTGCTGATAAGAGGATTCAGGTGAAGGACACCTCTTAAAATAGTATGTGACACTTCCAATTGTGCCACCATAAGGCCATTAATGGACACATGGAAAGCAAGAGATTGCAGGCATGTGCACCTTAAGGGAGGCGTACCCCAGACCAGAGTCTGAAAGGGACAGCAAGTACTCCATGAACTGATTCTCAGGACACATGAAAGGGTCCAGCTGGTGTGAATCAGCCCATAGGGTAAACGTTTCCACTTCATGGAATAAGTGGCCCTGGTGGAAGGTTTTATGGCCACCACCAATACGTCAGCCACTTTAGGTGACACCTCAAACTGGACCATGGCTATGTCCTCAGGAGCCAGGTGTGAAGGTGCAGGAACTTGAGGTCTGGATGGACTAGACTAGAGTACCCTGGTTCTGTGAGAGCAAGATGCTGCACAGAGGAAGAGGTACTGGAGGATCCACTGCTAACTGCTGGAGTAAGGGGAACCAGATCTGATAAGGCCAAAAGGGGCGATGATGATCATTGTAGCCCCTTCCATATGCAGCTTGATTAGGAGCCTCTGAAGCAGCGGGAAGGCATTCAGAAACCTCCCTCTCCAGAAGAGGGACAATGCATCACACCAGAAAACTCCAGGCCCTGGATCTAGCTAGCAAAAATGTGCAGTTTTGCATTGAGTGGGGATGCAAAAGATCCAGTTCTGATGACCCCATCTGTCAAAGAGGTCTTCGATGACCGAGGTCAGGAGCTCCCACTCATACATCTTTGACTGGTTTACATCATCTGCCAGGACGTTTTGGACATCTGGGACATGGACAACTGACAGTTCTAAACTGTGGTCCACAGCCCAATATCAGATTCTCATCGCTTCCCTACAGAAGGGATATGAGTGAGTACCTCCATGTTTGTTAATGTAGTGGACAACAGTCATATTGTTTGTGCACGGCAGAAGGCCTGGGACAGCTGACTAAAGGCTTGGAGCGCTACAGCACCGCCTCTTATCTCCAGGACACTGACAGGAGAGAGGCTCCAGTTGGAACCACGTCCCCTGTTTGGTGGGGCCCAGATGAGCTCTCCAGCCCATCCCGTGGCATCTGTGGTCATAATCTGCTGAGGGGAGGGAACAGCAAAGGGACCTCCCTGAGAAGATTGGTGGGTTCCATCCACCAGAGGAGAACTCTTTTACTGGGGAGGAGACCAGGACCTCCTGTTCCAGGTTGTCTGTATGCTGGTCCCACTGCCCTCTGAACATCCATTGGGGGTTCCTCATATGCAATCTGGCCAGAGGCACTGTGACTATGGCCGCTATCATCATGCCTAGGAACTGGAGAAATTCACTGGCGAAGACAGAGCAGCTGTGAAACATCAGTCTGGCTTGGGCTATGAGACGGTTTGTCCAGTCCTGGGGAAGGAAGGCCATGCCCTGTGCTGTGTCCAGGAACTCCCAATGTACTGGAGTCGTTGACCAGGTGTCAAGAAACCTAGACTGGTCACCCATCTACAACGCCTCTGACGTCAACCTGGCGTTGATAAATTTATACTCGTTTTCACCTTCGCCTGTGAGATATTTGCACCTTTTGTGAAAAGTGTAGTCGCCAAGGGTCACACCGCCCCTTGGATTACACAGGCCCTTCTGGACCTGATGTGGCAATGTGACTCCCTATGGCAACTCGCCCTTGACTCAGGCAGACCGGCCAATAGGCAAATGTATCGTGCCTTGAGAAACAAATGTACCTGGGAGACCCGCAAAGCCAAGGCCGAACATTACAAGTCCACCTTCACTTCTACCTGGGGCTCAGGCAGAAAGTTCTGGGATAACCTAAAAAACTGAATGGCAAACCCACGTTCCTCCCCCCATCGTTAACAATGGCACTGCTGTCTCTGACCCCGCTCACATAGCTGATATCCTGAATACTTCCTTCTCAGACCTCAGCAGTACTCTCCCTTCTAACTTCCCCCCTTCAAGGCTGCTTCATCCTGTGCCACCCCACTATTTCGCTTCAAGACAGTCTCCCTGGCTGAAGCCAGGCCCTGTCTTCAAAAGGCCTTAGGTCATGCTGGCTACAACGCTGACTCCTCAACCTCAAGCTTCTCGCCTCACCCTTGACAACGCCCTCTCTCCCCTCACGTTCATTGTCAAACAATCCCTCTGCCACGGGACTTTCCCTCCATCTGGAAGGCCGCGGTCATCATGCCTATTCACAAGCGTGGTGACCACTCCAACGCAGGCAATTACCATCCCATCTTTATCCTCCCCACCTTTCAAAAGTGCTGGAAAGAATAGTTTCTGACCAACTGACTGATCATCTCTCCAAGTACAACATGCTCTAACAGCAGGAGCACGGCTCCCGTCAGGGCCATAGCACCACCTCAGCGTTGCTGGAGTTCACATCCCCTCTCCCGTCCCCCCTCCACTTAGCACTCGACAAAGACCACCTCGCTGGGGCGGTCTTTGTGGACCTGTCGAAAGCATTTGACACAGTAAACCATGCTCTACTTCTTACTGCCTTAACCAACTCTGGCCTTTCCCTTGAATCTACTAGCTGGTTTGCCAACCACCTCACAAGTAGAACACAGCAAGTCAGGATAAGCTCTGCACTCTCGTTCTCTCTCCCTGTCAGGTCCGGGGTCCCACAAGGTTCCATCCTCAGGCCCTCCTATTCAGCCTATTCCTTAACACCCTCCCCATGGTATTCTCCGGAAGCTGATACTGTATGCGCATGACGGTTCTGTTCACCTTCCACTCTGACCCCCAGCAATTCCAACTCAGCTTCAAAACACCTTCTCTAAGTGCAGCTCTGGTTCCCAGTACACCGACTTGTTCTTAACTACAAAAACAAAATAATGCTTTTTGCCAACCCACAGAGTCGACAAAAGGACCATGCCCTCAGTATCCTCAACTCCCAATCCCTACCCCTTGACCAGGTTACCTTCTTCAATTACCTCAGTATCCACAATGACTCTGCTCTCAATTTCCATAGCCACGTACATCACCTCTGCACTGCTGTCAATACCAGGATCAGCCTACTCCACCGGGCCAAACACTACCTCACCCTGACGCACTCCGCCTTGCAGTCTCCTCCTCCGCCATTGCCCTCATAGACTATGGAATACTGATCTACGGTGCGGCCAACAACACATCCCTCCAGAGAGTTAAAGCAACCCTCGACAAGGCCTGCCACCTAATATTAAGCTGTGACCACTACACTCACACTTGTTCCCTCTACCAGCAGTCCTGCTGGCTCAACTTCGACAACAGACTCAAATATCACACCTGCCTCATTGCCATGGGGCTTCCTCCCCCCCCCCCGGCCTTGCCCCCTTCCTGACTCCGGCCCCCATTATGAAAATCACCCGCTACTCTGTTAAATCCCCATTTTCAGTCACCGACTCAGAACCTCACTTGGTCAGTGAATCCTTGCCTATCGTGTCACTCTCTGGATGAACGCCACCCTATTCCCATTACATCCGAACCAAAGTTCGGTCCATTTAAACCCTCCTAAAGGAATACCTTCAGTCCAATAATGGGTGTGACTGTCCATAATCCTTTATGCCCCGGACCCCTCCCCTATTGTCCAATTAATAGAGGTGTTCCTACTCTCTCAGTACTTTGACACCGCCAGGCCTACATCCTGGCAAAGACTGTTTTTATTACCTATGTTTTATCTCATGTTACAACTGTATGCACGAACCTATGTTTATTTACTGTAATCACATTTATGTAACTCCTGTATGTACTCAACTTTGGTTTATCTACTGCAATCTCATTTATGTACCCACTTAAGTATGTTGACCTTACCTCTGTTATATGTGTCTATGACATGGTGCCTCTGGAAATGAGTCTCTGACTCAAAGGTTGTAAACCCAAAAGTTCAATGAATAAAATTAATAAGATGGACTTGGGCAAGTTGACTGTAATGCTCAGGTCCTGGAACAGATGGATGGTGTGTTCCAGGGCTCGGACGAGGCTGTCCCTGGATGAAGTGTCAGTGTCAGTGGCTCAGTAGGTAGCACACTCGCCTCTGAGGCCGGGAGATCAGAGGGCTGTGGGTTCAGTTCCCACATCTGGCACTGGGGTTAATATCCCAGTACTGACACTGTAGTGCAGCATGAGAGGGGTGCTGCACTTCTGAGGTGCCGTCTTTCGGATGAGACGTTAAACTGAGGTCCCATCTGCCTGGATTGGTGGTAGTTCAGGTGGATGTTAAAGATCCCATGGCGCTTATCGAAAAGAGTAGGGGTATGTTTATTAAAATCATAATATATACAACAAAGTAATATACAGAAAAAAGAAACAAATAAATCAGGAAAGTTCATACAAAAATCTTCAAAAAGAGAAACACAAAATTCCACATTGTATCCTAAAACAAAGAAAAGAATTAAATTGGTAGTAACAAAACATATACAATGAGAGAGAAATGATTCAATAGAAATCCCAATATCATTCCCAAATATTCTGTTTGAGAAGCTTCCTTTCTCCTTCCTTAATACAATCAATATGGGCTACCACTTTAGAATAATTCCTCAGGAGTAAGATAACGTTGTTGAAATAAAAACCAACACCTAACCTGCCATACCCAATACAGTATCACAATCGCTATGATATTTAAAGTACTAGAATTACACCCAGCCCAGGAAGCCGGAAATAAACCAAAAAATAAAGCTCTCTGATCCCACTTGCGCCAAACTTTATTCCAAAACCGGTGACGCCACAAAAACCAAAACTGTAAAATAAAAGGACAAGAAAAATATAAATGAAGCATAGACTCTGTAAGGGCCGTACAAGAAGCCCGAAAGCAATAACGATCCATCACTTGTTTATGTTTGTGGTTACCACGTACGTTAATTTTACCATGCACCCCTAACCAAGCAACATCCCACATTGCCACAGGAATATGTGTATCAACAAGGCGATTTCCAATCTGTTCCTTTTCTGTCAGTATAAACTCTGGAAAAACTTCTTCCACAAAATGTGACTCTATTATCACTGTATACAATTTTTTCTGAGAAAACTCCGTAATCATGGGTACCATAATATGCCATGTCTTAAGCATGTCAAACACCGTGACCCAATCTGGAGATAATACATATTTCCTCTTATTTTTGTGGATGAAACTCCCTAAAAACCATTCCTGTAAAATCTCTGAAAGTGAAATACGCACGAAAGGAACCCAAAGCTGAGGTGAATTAACAACTAAAGGCTTTAGATTGGTAGAAAAAAAAAAGAGAATAAAAAAACACTATCGGGTGTATCATAGTAACCCCTCCCCGACGATAATCATTCAACAAAATGTTATGTTTAACCGGGTTGAGGCGACTACCCCAAAAACAAGAGAAAAAAAGACTCAAAAGGGGCACAAAAAAACTTCTAGGCAAAGGAAAAATATGTGCTACATGTAAAAACAAAGGCAACAAGCAGGTTTTAATCAAAAAATCAGTTTCTTCTTTCCCAGAAACCATTTATTCCACTTACACACCTTTTCCCTACCTTTATTCAGACATATTTCCCAGTTATACATAGCCACGTCCGGAACACCAAAATAAATACCCAATAACTTATGCAGAGAATCCACTAAACGAATACCCCCAATAGAGGAAGTACCCTCCAGAGATGTAACTAAGTTAAAACACAGGCTTTTCCGTAAATTTAAACTAGAACCAATAACTGATAAAAAAAGGAAGAATCTTACAAAATAAACAACCCACCAGTGCAGTAGGCACTAAAACACATAAATCATCGTAATACAGATTACTTTCTGAGTACTGTAATCTGAACCTGAAAGACCCAAAAGTCTGGGGGATTTATAAAGTTGTCTAATAATGGGGTCCAAAGCTATTACAAACAATAGTGGGCTCAAGGGACAACCCTGGCGGACTCCCCGACGAATGTAACAGGGTGACCCAATCCACCCATTTACATATGGTCTAACATAAGCTAAAGAATAACATCAAGTAAGCCAATTAATAAAAATCTGAGGAAACCCATAAGCTCGGAGGGTCAACCATATAAATTCTTGAGATACCCCATCAAAGGCTTTGGAGAGATCAAAATTAAATAAATAGCAGTGAAGAACTCCCTTTTGTCCCTGAGAAAATAATTCTCTTATTAAAAGTAAAGCATCTCGGATGGACCTACCTGAAACTGAGCAATACTGAAATGGCGAAAGTAAAGAAGACAAAATATCAAATCCTGTTCCTAGTAATTTGGAAAAAATTTTACAATCTGTATTTAATAGGGTGATTGGCCTCCAATTCCCTAAATCAGATTTGTCACCCTTTTTATAAAGAAACAACATCAAACCTTCGTACATCTGATCCGATAAACGATCCTCATGTAAAAAGGTGTTGAATACAGCTAATAACTGGGTCGGCATAAATTTCCATAAAGATTTATAAATTTCAGCAGACAACCCATCAGAGCCTGGAGCCACCTTATCTCTAAGACCACAAATAACTCCTTTCACTTCCTCTAATGTAAAAGGTGCTACAAGCTCTTGCTGCTGAATTGCCATCAGGGTAGGTACATCTGATGCTTGTAATAATAGCGACATGTCAGGAGATTCAGAGACTGGATATTCAAAAGTGTGCTTCACATATTTAGTAACACATTCCATGATGTTCAGCTGACCTTTAACCATATGCCCTTGATCATCAAGAACCATCTGTTTACCACAAAATTTCTCCCTAGTAATGTCAAAAGGGTTAAATTGACACTGCTTCCCAGAAGTCCGAAATTTCTGTTCAAAAACAATAGATTTTTGTCTATCATACTGAACTTTAGTTAAGGCTGCTTTAACCTCTTTTATACGGGCAGAACAGTCAGAATGAGATAAATGGATTCAGTAAATAATGTCAACAATTCGGCTGTAAGAGCCTAGAGGTATGATGTTTAGTATCAGCCAACAATCTGAAATAGTTTTTAAAACAGGCCATCAAATATAATTTAGTATCAATCCACCAATCAATCATGGAATCATAAAGAACAACTACAGAAATGCGATCCGAAATCAAGTCCAAAAAACCTTGATGAAACTCTGGAACCAATAATAAGGATGCATTAACCCTCCAAACTCCAGGTCCCTGTGATAAAACTTCCCCCAAATGAATCCGTATCCCTAATAAATGATGATCTGAAGTAGCCATAGGAACTATTACACCAGCCACTTCCCCAATAGTACGTGAACAGAACCAAAAATCTATCCTAGAGGTTAATTTACCTTTCGAAAAAGCAGGTAACAAGGACTGGGCAAATACATCAGCCAAATTCATCTCTTTAATAATGGTACACAAAGCTTGTGTATCACAGTAAACCTTTTAGTGGGAGGGACATCTAGACTAGAGTTAAAGTCTCCACCCCATAAAATGATCCGTTAGTAAACAAATAGGCTTAATTAAACGAAAAGCTGAACCTAGCAGCTTTCTGTTGTGGAGCGTAAATATTTATAAGCTGGTAAGGCAAATCATACCATAAAAGATCTAACAATAACACTCTTCTGGAACTAAATCCACCAGCTTCTGCAAAATAAAGTTAGATGAGGTAAAACAACATCCAATGCTGGAACAGAGGTCCTGGCCCAGGGACCAATATGAGGGCCCCAACCCCAATCTCTGAGGCTGTAGCAGCTTCCCAGTAGTGTAAAGCCTAACATCTTGTAAAAATAAACCTCATAAGCCAAACTATGAAGCTGAAAAAGTAGCTGTACGCTTATACTGTGAATCTAATGCTATTAACATTGAGACTAGCTAAACGTGACAGAAGACATGAAAAAGTGAAAAGGAAAAACCTTATCAAAAAGAACCAGATCATTTCTTTCTCCTAGTTCTAGCAGTTTCTTTTCAGGGTAATCCCAGAGTTATCAACCGGGGTACTGGTGCAGAGGAAGTCGAGGGAATAGGAGAAGGAAAAGAGCCTCAACTCTTCCTCATCCATAGCATCACCCCAACTCTGCAAAGGTTCATATGGATTAGACACTGGGACAGAAAGTGTAGAGACTTCCTCCACTTGTTTGGTGGAGCGAGTCGCCTAGCAACTGGCGGTGAGATCTCCAAAACTTCCCGTCTCCAAATCTTCACTTGCCTGGAGAGGAGGAGACCATGCAGGAGTAGGAGCTGAAACAATAGGAGGGAGGTAACTCATTAGGTGGTGGAGCTTTGAGGATCTGGATGGTTTGGGATAGCGGGACATCAAGGGAGGCCGAAAAGAAGGAGTCTTTGACTTAGTATTGGGAATAGGGCCTGATCCGGGGTGGGGTGGGGGGTGAGAAGATGTTAAAGACTTAGTTATATACTTAATCATGTTCTGCATAATCAGAGGTATTATGGGCTGCCCAAGGAAAAGCCACAAAACATGAGTAGCTTCACCACATAGGTTACAAGTGGGAGGGACAGTGCAAGATAAAACCGAATGTCCCAACATTCCACAAGATGCACATTTTAGTTGGTCACAATCAGAGCTCAAATGAGACAGCGAACCACATCTGTAACAAGAACGTGGCTGTCCTGGATAAAACAGGATCCCACTGTCCCTCCCCAAATATAAACAATTAGAGAGATGGTGAATCCCAGCCTCAGTCATTTTAAGTTGCACATTGAATTTCCACCCTCCTGTCCAAAATCCACTATCATCAATCAATGCATGAGGTACTCCATTGACTGTACAACGTTGTTCCAACCAATATAAAATATCCAGTACATTTACTCCTTCATTCCGAAAAAGAACGGTAATGATTTTAGCAGTTGGTCTGGTAATAGGTATTACCACAAAATGTTTCCAAATAGGGTCTATACGAGCAGTATAATATGCAGACCAAAATTTATCTAATAAAGCTGCAGAACGAAAGGAGACATCAAAGTTATGATCCCCAGAAGAGTGAATGAATGCATACACTTCAGAGGGTCGAATCCCCAAGGAGTCAATAATTAAGGAGTTACCCACAAAATTACAATCTGGGGAAAGGTCCATACCCCCTTTATAATAGATATGTGCAACAAAACGTTTCCTAACAGGGACATCTGTAGATTTAAAGAGGAGGCATAGCTGGCTGGTTTTACAGCATGTGCCTGAGGAGATCTGAGAACTGTACTGCCCAGAGAACCAACCGGCATATCAGCCCCTACAGTCTGAAGACACTGACCTAGCAGAGGAGTCACAGTCATAGGTTCCAAAACAGTAGCAGCAGGCGTCGCAGGAGTCAAAGAAGCTGGAGAAACCTGTCTCGATAAGGAGACCGTAAATCAGACACAGGAACAGCGAAACAGGGCTCCTGGCCTCGGTACTTACGAGGCGGAAATGCCTTAATGGTCTGGTCCAATTCAGAAGTAGCACTCCCTCAGAGCCTGTGAACTCAAAGGTTCCCCAGTCGATTCAGTCCTTCCCGGTAAAGGAACATGGGGTCAGAAATCCAGGCATTCGGGGTCTTCACCAACCCGCCTCACTAACGCCACCTCTGGAGACCAAGTGGCAAGCCGGGCCAGCAAACGGAAAACTAATCATCATCCAGGGTAGAGCCACACACCATCAAGGCCGGGCGGGTTGTCTAGAACCTGTACATTGCATTTCTTCGTAACACCAAAAGGAGCTACCTAGCAACCTTCCGGCGCTTTTTTCATCCTCCGTGGACAAAAGCACAACTTGATCAGAAACCATCGTGACTCTACAGCAGCAAGCTGAGCTGAATCCACCACAGGTAAGAAACTACTGGAACCTCCATGTCATCAATCGAACTGAAGCCTCCTCGAGAACAGCAACCAAATCCATAGAGCAGTCCTCCAACACCTCCACACTCTCCACCGACTGAGACATACTGAGTGCAGTCCAGTCGTCTCAGGGGAGGGGCCCCCTACCACCAGAGTAGGGGAATTTCCCCGGTGTCCTGGCCAAATTTCCCTCATTCACTAAAAATACCACCAACAGCTTAATCTGGTTCAAGGTCAGTTGGTATTCATCTGTTTCCCCCTCCCCTTGGTTGTGCCTGAAAATAGGCAGGATTTGTCTAGTGCACTTACCCGGTCAACAAACACTAAATGAAAAAAAATTAAAGTCTTGAGGACTATCTTGTCCCTATGAACTGATATGCAATTAACTCAGTGGACAATGCCTGGAGCTTACTGAAGCTCCCAGATGAGGTGATGGCTACCAGGTACACAGTTTTCCATGTTGCATACCTAAGCTCTGCTGAAGACATGAGCTCAAATGGTGGTTTCATTAGCCAGCCAATTCATATACTGAGGTCCCATGCCACGTGTGTTCCCTGTGAGAGAATGCAAATGCATTAGACCCTTGAAGAACTTGATAAACACTTAACTGCCAGAGATCACCCCTTACCAGTTGAGAGGTAATCAGAGACAGCTGGTGATTGTACTTTGAGGGTGGAAGGCCTAAGGCCGGAAGAAACAAGGTGTGCCATATATTGTAAGATCACTAACAAGTTAGCCCGGCAGCAGTTTATCTCTTTTTTTCTGGCACCAGATGGAAAACGTCTTTCATGTAAAGGTGTAAGTCTCTCTGGTAGAAGGGTTCTCTAGAAACCCTAAGAACCTCCGGCACCCCTACAGAAATGTGCAAGTCAAAATACTCTTAAGCCCTCAAGAGCCAAGCCCTGAGCCTGGGAGACCAGATATTGGGATAAAGGACCCTGTCCTGAAAGGAGGTCAATAGGTTGTGCCTCCTGGGCAGAAGATTGGCCTGGAAATTGACAATGTCAGCAGTAGAAAATACCATGGCCTTCTGGTGATCTGGAGCAATGAGGATCACTGTTGCTGAGGGAGGCATACTGTAGGTTGTTAAGACTGCTGCTGGTGGCAGCTGGGGGAAAGGCACACCCTCCCCGAGGTTGTCTTCTTCCTGCCACCACTACAGAGTTTGAAGCAGGATTCTTGTGACTGGGCCCATCTTCGACAGGGAATCTCTTTCTGGGGCCAGTGAGACCTGGGGTGGGACTAAATGTCTCTCCTCTGGAATCTTGATCTTAACACTGTTGCTGATGCTGCAGCCATGTGCCCTAGCAACTGTAGAAAATGCCTCACTGGTCTGGGGTATGCAGCTGGAATGAGTCTGCCAGCTGCACCAAGCTGTCTACCATTCCCTGCGAGGGGAAGGCCCTTCCTCTCAGTGCATCCAGTCTTTGCCCCTATAGACTCCAGGCGCTGAATTGGTGTTAGCATTGACTTTTTTTTTTTTTTTTATTTGCCAGGAGACCCAGCGTACACAGGGTATCGTAGATGGTGATCAGTGCACCTCTAACTGCAGAGGAGACTGGTCTGCCATCAGCCAGTCGTCCAGGTATGGGGAGACTATGATCCCCTGCCTCCTTAGGTGTGCTTCTACTAGTGCTATGCACTTGGTAAGCACCCCAGGAGCAGAGATGAAACTGAAAGGAATGGGTCTGAAGGAAGTTCCCTTTAAGGCCAGAGATGTAGGCCCCATCCCTCTTTCTGAGTGTAGGGAGGATGGTAGCCAGAGTGACCATTCTTATTTTGGCTTTGTTAAACCAACAGGGTTATTTCTAATAGACTGGCAGGTCTGAAAAACCCTGCCCTCAGTTTGGGCAGGATCTTGACCCTGATGTCCACTATCTGTCTTGGTACTTGTGAGGTGTTGCTGCCTTCTCCTTTGTAGCAGCATTCCTAAAAGCTACCTTGTACCCATCCATGTTTTCCACGTAAGCCTCTGTTTGTTCACCAAAAAGGAATGTGGGTTCACCAGAAAAATCCAATGCCTTTTGGTTGGCCTGGGACAAATAGTTATCCCTAGCCAGACCAATATCCTCAGAGACACTGAAATTGACATTTGCTTGGCTGCAATAACACTGCATCCAATATAGAGGCCTCTATGCTCTAGCAATCTCTGAAACTGCATTCCAAAATGTTGATTAAATTTATTTAATATCTGGAGACAAAGGCCATGTGAGTGGCCTGTCTAATGGACAAAGAGGCACCTAAGTGGGATTTCTTGCCAAATAATCCATCTCTTGGAGTCTTCATCTGGTGGATGTGATGCCAGAGGAATCCCTGCCTTATCACAAGCCACAGTTCGCACCACCTCTTCATGGCTGGGTGCTCTGCTCCAGACTTAGCACCCAATACTTCCTATCCAGCCCCTTGTTCACTGGGGGAATGGAAGTGGGATTTTTTAAATTCTCGAAGCTTGTCTCTTAAGAGACTTGTGGATGGGCAGCACCAGTCTTTCTGTTACTGGTGCATCCATCCTATCCACACAGTCTGGCTCATCCTCCTCCTCTCTGAATTCATGGGTGGAGAGGTTCAGTGTCTGTGCACTTTATAAAGGCAAAGTGAGAGGAAAATATCTCATCTCCCTTTTCAGGGGAGTCAGGATGTTGAGGATCAGGGCATACCAAGGTACAAACTCACCATGTACACCTCAGTAAACTGTTCAAATGAACAGGAAACCGAGAAAGAACCCAGGTCCTGAACCAAGGTCTGTGAACCAGGCCGCTGAACTGGAATCGCAATACCGGTTGCAGTGCCTGTAAAATCTGTATATCATTTGTTATCCATTTACGGTTGGAACCTATGGTTTTGCAGGTTGCGGTTCCTGAACCAAGTGCTTTTCCTTCCTCTTTTTCTTAGCAGAACTTACCGGTTCAGTGGCAGTGTCTGTGGTTCTTTTTCTTTAATCAAGGAACCATCACCTAGTTAGAGGTTGTAACACTGTTCCTTCGGTTTCTACATGAGAGAGAGGAAGTTTTGTCCACAGTTGGGTTAGTAGTCCTATTGAACCTTTTTCCTATAGCGGTTAAAATACCTATTAAGCTACCGACTGAGGAAGTACTTTTACTGAACTGAGTGTTTTTTCTTTCCTCTTTATCTCACCAGAACTTATCAGTTCAGCAGCAGTGTCTGCGTGTTCTTTAGTTTAATCGGGGAACCATAACCCTGGTTAGGGGTTGTAAACCTGGTTCCTTCCCCATTGAACCTTTTACTGCAGTTGGTTAAAATGCCTATTGAGCCAACTGAGAAATACTTTGATTTTACAATGTTACAATCTGCCTTCAGGTGGTAAACCCTAGGCAAAACACAAATAAATCAGGATCTGCTTTCAAACAGTTTCCACACTCTGTACAAAGCGAAAACCCATTGGACGGTTCTTTCTTCATTGTTTAACCAGGGGAGACACACTAAGCTGAAAGCTTGTTTACAAGTGCAACCTGGGAGCACAGGAAAGTTAAGTGACTTGCCAAGGGTCACACATTATGCAAGTGGGTTGTGGGATTCAAACCCAGGTCTCCAGATTTCCAGCTCACAGCCTTAACTAATACGCTATACTGCCTTTCATGGGTTTGTGAAAATAAGTAAAATCCCCAAGAAATGGTTCTCTGAGAATCAGAAAGCCACACTACTGAATGAGGTTTAAACTTTATTTACCTTAATTATCTCTTTACTTTGTGTCAGTTTAGCAACCCCTGAGAGAACCAAGAGTTACCCGTTTCTAATAAACAAATTAAGCACTGGCCCAGAGAAGAAATAAATACAGAAATTGCTTTTAAAATGGTAAATAAAAGTCTGGTTCCTCTCGTTAAAAGAACCAGAAAGAAACTGAAAAACTTAACTAAACCTAAACTAGTTTACCTGTAAACACAAGGACAATGCTTTAAAAATAAATAAAATTCAATTTTATTTCAAAACACCAAGAAAAATAAAATCTTCAAGAAAGATGAAGGAGAGCTCTCCAAGGCTTCTGTACTGTTCAAGTGGGGTAAAGAATCTGACAGTTGTGGAATGTTTACCAGGGACAGTGGTTTGAAAACCGAGCAAGAGCTTAGCATTCTATCATTAGCATAGGTTCTATTAACCGTTTCAGCTCCAGGGCAGTACTATGGTGAGACCATACTGCATATGTCAGAATACAGTAAGATATCCTGGGGTTTGAAGAAGTCGAGTGTGTTGGTCCTCCAAAGTACTAAGATACAAAGTGTGACAAAGGCCGCAAGCATGGGAATTGTGATCATGGCCTAGTCAGTAGACACACCAGGTGTGTGGGTCAGTCCGGGACATCTTCTGCCTGCAGTTGCATTTTTTGAAACAAAGCACCGACTTCGAGTCATCCATGCCGATGACAGTTTCAAACTAATTTCTAAAACCAACTTGAAGACAGATCATTTTGGAATTTTTTGAAAGCAAAGGGCCTACTCAATGCAGAGCGATAAGGAGAGAGTTACCACCAGGGTGGGTCGGACAAGCCAGCTTGAAGACCTTCCTCGCCAGAGTTTTAAAGGGAAAGGATACTGCCAGAAGTGTGGATACATAAACCATATCCACGTCCCTAGAACAGGGAATTAAGAGAAAGAAAGGTGTAGGAGGCCTCAAAATAAAAAGGTGGTGGACCGCTCGGGGAAGCTGAACTGGTAAGGAAATGGGCTATGGTTTCAAAAATTATATATACTCTAGAATACCAGGTCATCTTGAGCACTGTCCCACGAGGGATAAGAAAGGAATGCAACAGCAAAAAAAAAGTCTGGTTACTCACCTGTAACAGTAGTTCTAGGAGCTGTACATGATGTTCATCCACACTTTCTAGCAGTCACCTTCCCGTTTAAGACTGGCCGGATTGTCTTCAAGCTGGATCCTCCCACCCACCTGGGTGGTAACTTCTCGGCTCTGCCCCATGACGCTAGATCCTGCACGCTGGAAGCAGTTGTGTGCGCCAAAGCCAGGGAAGGTTAGGTGGGTCCGTGTGGATGAACATCATATACCACTCCTAGAACTACTGTTACGGGTGAGTAGCCTGTTTTTCTAGGGACGTAGACATGATGTTCTAGCCACACTTTCTGGCAGACTCCTAGCAGTTCTCCAGGAGGACAGAGGCAAGGCATACAACACCTACTTCAGGAACAGAGATTGGAGAAATGAGGCCCCAAAACCACCATCCCGGCGTGACTCATAGTCGAAAAATACAGGTTTCTCACCTGTAACAGGAGTTCTAGGAGTGGTATATGTTGTTCATCCACACCGGCAAGATTTAAAGCGGCAAGGAACCTGCCAGTAAGTGTGGATTGAACAACATATCCACGTCTCTAGAATGAAGATGTGTGCTGACCTCCAGGTAGCAGCCCTGCAGATTTCCTGGATAGGGACGTCCCTGGAAGCAGACACCGAGGCAGTGGTATGATGGGTGTAATGAGACCTTAGCCCTATGGAAGGCTTCCTACCCGCCAACCTATAGCAGAGATCAATGCAGGAAACAATCCACCTGCCAGTCATCCACTTGGCTTCTGGTCTGCCAGGGCAGCTTTAAGCGCAGGTGACAAACAGCTATGAGCCTCTCCCGAACTCCACATGGTAGCTCTACGTAATAAGCAAGAGTTCACCTCAGGTCCATAGAAAGGAGCTTGTGCTCAGCCTCCGAGGTGTGATTGGTGAAGTACACCAGGAAATTAATTACCTGGTTAAGGTGAACCTCTGACACAACCTTTGGGAGAAATTTCAGGTTGTGGTGAAGGACAACCTTGTCCCTGTGGAAGACAAGGTAAGAAGACTCCACCGAAAGCACTTGAAGCTCACTGATCCTGCTGGCTGATGTTAACAGCCACCATGAAGGCGGTCTTCCAGGACAGGTGAGACATGTCACACCTGTGCAACGATTCAAATGGCTTGTCCATGAGCTTTGCCAGTACCAGCAACAAGTCCCAAGGTGGTGGTGGATCACGCACTGGAGCAGAAATGTGGTTGAGGCCTTTAAAGAAGTGCCAGACCACCTTCTCCTGCGCAGACTGCTGACATGTCTGCACCTGCCATACAGAGATGGCTGCCAGGTGCATCTTGAGGGTTGCCGACCGAAGGCCCAACTGACAGTGGGACCACAGGTAGTCAAGGATGCTAGCCACTGGACAGGACAAAGGGTCAACCCCTTGCCCTGGCAAAAAATGGAGAACCTCTTCCATTTGAAGGCATAGCATTTCTTGGTTGACTCCTTCCGAGATGTCTTCACAACACTGAGGACATCTTTAGAGAGACCCAAAACCTGGAACTCTAGCTGCTCAGGAACCAGGCTATCAGGTGCACAGACTGAAGGTCCGGACAGAGGTACCCTCCACTGACAGATGGAGAGCAGGTCTGGGTGGAGAGGAAGATGCCACAGGAGTCTGCTGCTAAGGCTGAGGATATCGGGGTATCAAAACTGGCATGGCCAGTCTGGAGCTACCAAGATCACCTGTGCCTTCTCAAGCACCTTGTGGATAGGGAAGGAAGTGGAGGAAGGCATACAAGAGGCCTGGGGTCCGGGCCTGTGTGAGTATCCCTTTGCAGCATTCACTGCTGAGGGGAGTGGGTACAAAACAGCCTCAGCTTTGCATTCTCAGGTCCACCTGAAGGGTGACCCACTGGGAGAACAGACTGTGTGTACTACCTCTGGGTGGAGAGACCACTCGTGAGACGCCTCGCCCACACGGCTGAGCGCGTCCACCAGCTGGCTGGAGGCCCTGCCACATGGATGGCTAGCAGATCAGCTCCCAGACTGCACATGAGGGTTCACACATGAACAGCTTCCTTGCACAGTGGCAGGGAGTGCATCCCACCCTGTTTTTTGAGGTAGTACATGGTCATGGTGTTGTCCGTCTGGACCTGGACCACCTGACCCTGAATGTGAGGAGCAAAGGCAGTCAGTGCCAGCCGAACTACTCAGAGCTCCAGCAGGTTGATGTGGCATCGGGACTCCTCGGGGGTCCAGAGCCCGTGGACTCTGTGTTCCCCCAGGTGGGCACTCCATCCCATGAGAGAAACATTGGTCATCAGGATGACTGTCGGCTCTGGGCGGACAAATGGGACCCCTTTTCTGCTGATGTTCTGGGACTAACTACCACTGGATAGCATCCCACATCCACTGGGTCACAGTGACCAGCTGGTCAAAGTGACCCCTGCACAGACCACTGGGTGCCCAGCTCCCACTGCAGAGAGTGCATTCTCTAATGGGCCCAATGGACCACGCTGGTGCAGACCGCCACATAATCCAGCAGGCGCAGAAGTCCCAGGCAGGGCGCAATTGCCCAATCTGAAATGATCGAGCAAAGGAAGAGACAACCTCCACCCTGTCCGGTGAGAGCCGGGCTCTGGCTCTGCAAGAGTCGAGCTCTGCCCCAATGAAGATGATCATCTGCGAAGGTACGAGTTCCAACTTGGCCTTGTTGACCAGGAGGCCACGGGAGACACAGGACTGGAGGGCCAGGTCCCTGGACTGCTCCACCTCCTGCCTGGAGGAACTTGCGATCAGCCAGTCATCCAGGTAGGGGTAAACCCAGACCCATGGCTCCTCAGGCAGGCTGCCACCACTGCAATGCCCTTGGTAAAGATCCTGGGGCCGAGAACAGGCTGAATGGCATGGCCTAGAACTAGTAGAGACTTCCTCTGCTCAGAAGTGGGGAACCTTCTGTGAGATGGATGGATTGGGATATGAAAGAACACGTCCTTAAGATCCAGGGAGCAAAACTACATGTTTTGCTCTAGAGATGGTATGATCTGAGAGAGAGAGTGACCATCCTGAAGGTGTGTGACTTGAGAAACTTGTTCAGGTCTTGCAGTAGGTAATTACATATAGGACTGACGCCGGCCGGCGGCAGGACCCCACGGAAAAATTTCTAGCTAGCAGTCCTGGGGGACCTTCACGTCAGGGTGACCGGCGCATACGCACGTTGTATAAAGGGGTGTCCCGGATGCCCGTGATTCTAGTTCTTTCCCGCCACAGGCCCGGAAGGCCCGGATGAGAGAAAAGCGGATATTTCCCTGAATGGAAAAGGAGCTGAAAAGCCTAGGAAGATGGAGGGCAGGAAGGTATTACCTACTGAAGAGCCTCTCTCGAAGATCTACTGTTACGGTAAGTTCTTACGTAACTGTACTATCTTACTTCAAGAGGGCTCTTGCAGTAGGTAATTACAAATAGGACAGAATCCCAAGCAGTCTGGAACAAATGAAAGGCACCGGGAGGAGGAACTACTCCAAAAGTAATAAATGATCTAGCAGGTCTCAAGAAAGGAGGCCTTGCAAGACAGCTAACCCGAAGCCTGCTCTACGGCGAGAGGCAATGTCCAAACTGTAATGTTTAGTAGAGGTATGGACTGAAGTCCAAGTGGTGGCAGCACAGATGTTGCAGAGATCGTTCTTGAAACAAGCACGGAGGCGGCAACTCCATGAGTGGAGTGACCTCTGACTTGACCCGGGAGGGTCTTGTTGTACTTGTCATAACAGAAAGTGATGCAATGGGCCAACCATTTTGATAGGCATTGCTTAGAGACAGCATTGCCTTCTCTTTTGTGAGCAAAAGAGACAAACAATTGATCAGTCTTTCTGAGATCCTTCGCCCTATCGGTGTAGTATCTCAGAATCCTGTGAACATCTATGGTATGGAGCAGGTATTCACCTTGATTGGAGTACTGCGTGAAGAAAGCAGGTAATTCAATAGACTGATTTAAGGTAGATTCCGCTACCACCTTCGGAAGAAACTTAGGGTTCGTATGAAGAGCTACTGCTCTTTGTGAAAAATCAGGATAAGGGATTTTGCACATGTGGGCCTGGAGTCTGAAATTCCGGCGAGCAGAAGTAATGCCACTAAGAAAAGCCGCCTTCCACGTATAAAAACTTCAAGTCTGTGGAAGCCGCAGGGCTCAAAGGAGAAGGGTAAGTTTCTCGAGGACAAAGTTTAAGTCCCACATGGAGCTGGAGTCCGGACAGGGGCCTGAGATGAAGGACCCTCTGAGGAAAGTTTTGATACCTCCAGCTGGGCAAATGCCTTATCAGTGAAAGGGACATGGTAGGCTGAAATAGCCGCCATATGGACTTTCAAAGAGGAGTGACTGAGACCCAGGTCGAAAAGATGTCGCATGTACTCAAGCAGAATGGTCACAGGGCAGGAAAAGGGCTCCATGTTCCTGGACGCAGCCCAGATAGAAAATCTTTTCCATTTCATGGCGTAGGTGGACCTAGTGGAGGGTTTTCTAGCCTCCACCAGAATCTCGGTCACCTTAGGAGAAACGCCAAAACGAGATTGAACTAGGTCTGCAGGAGCCATGCATGAAGTTGAAGGGACTTGAGTCCCGGATGGACCAGGGTCCCCTGATCCTGGGTCAGCAATCCTGGAGATAAAGGAAGAGGAAGAGGAGGAGGAGGAACCTCTGAGTATTGTTGTAGAAGAGAGAACCAGATTTGCCTGGGCCAAAAAGGAGTGATCAGAATCATTCTCGCTCCTTCTAGAGCAAGCTTCTGTAGCACACGAGGGACCAGAGGAATTCCAGCTTAGAGATAGAGCGTCGCTCCAGAAAGCGCCTCTCTCTGGAGCGAGCGAGCAAAAGATTGGAAGCTTTGCGTTTTGGGAGGAAGCGAACAGGTCTATCTGAGGAGTCCCCCAAATCTAGAAGATGCTTTTTAGAACTTTTTCGTCCAATTCCCACTCGTGTGGAAGAGCCGACGAGCGACTTAGTCTGTCTGCCAGGACATTGCTCGACTCCGGAACATGGATCGCCGTGAGGTGAAGGTTGTGGAGAGCTGCTCAATCCTCAGACCCTCATCGCTTCCCTGCACAGGTGGTGGGACCGAGTCCTCCTCGCTTGTTGATGTACCACACCACGCAGATGTTGTCTGTTTGGACAGCTAGGTGACCGGAAGGATGGCTGGTGAAGGGCCTGGAGCGCATACAGCACTGCTCAAGCTCGAAAGCATGCTGATGTGGAGAACTATCTCCAACTTTGACCAAAGGCCTTGGGTTCGGTGAGAACCCAGATGGGTTCCCCAACCTTCGCCTGAAGCATCTGTGGTCAGAGTCTGATTGGGGGGAGGATGAAAAAAGGGGACCCCCCGGAAGAGGTTCTCTCAAACCATCCACCATTGCAAGTCTCTTACCATCGGCGAGGAGATCAGAACCAGATGATCTAGGTCGTCTACTCATTGATCCCACTGAGATCGAAGAGTCCATTGAGAGATTCTCACGTGGAGGCGTGAGCGTGGAACCGTTGGGATGGCCGCAGCCATAAGCCTCAGTAGACGGAGCACTGACCTCGCTGACCTCCTGTGTTCCGATAGGAGGGAAATCTGTGACTGGAGGAGGCCCCTGTCCGGAGGCAGAAAGGCTTTGCAAAGTTGTGTCGAGAATTGCTCTCGATGAACTGGAGCCTCTGTGAAGGATCCAGGTGAGACTTGGAATGGTTGATGGTAATACCCAGGCCAGTGAAAACCTGCTGGGTGAGGGAGAGGAAATGCAGGAGATCCTCCCTGGACGGGGCCGCCAGGAGCCAGTCGTCCAGGTAGGGGAAAACCTGAGCTTCCAAAGAACGCAGGTGGGCCGCTACCACCGCCAGGCATTTGGTAAAGACTTAGGGGGTCGTGGAAAGACCAAATGGAAGCGCCTGGAATTGGTAGTGGACCCCCTGGAACACAAACCTGAGGTACTTTCAGTGCGAAGGGCGAATGGGGATGTGCAGGTACGCATCCTGCATATCTAGTGCACAAAGCCATTGGCCCGGCCGAAGCAGGGGCAAAAGGGATTGAAGGGAGAGCATCCCGAAATACAGGTTACTCACCTGTAACAGGAGTTCTAGGAATGGTATATGTTGTTCATCCACACTCATTGGCAGGTATCCTTGCCGCTTTAAATCTTGCCGGAAGGTCTTCAAGCTTGCTCCTCCCACCCACCCGGTGGTATAACCTCGGCTCCGCCCATGACGCCAGATCTGGCCCGCTGGAAGCTCAGGTTGCTCGGCGAGCCGGGAGTTGAGGGGTCGTAGGGATGAACAACATATACCATTCCTAGAACTCCTGTTACAGGTGAGTAACCTGTATTTCTAGGGACATGGATATGTTGTTCATCCACACTCATTGGCAGACTCTAGCAGTTCTCCGGGAGGAGGGAGGCAAGATGCACACCCAATACTTACTTGGGAAAGAGACTGGAGAACCGAGGCCCCAAACCAGCATCCCGGTGTGACTCAAGGTTGATGTGGTAATGGGTACGAAGGTGTTTGCTGACTTCCAGGTAGCAGCCCTGCAGATTTCCTGGATAGGGACGTCCTGGAAGCAGCACCATTGCAGCAGTATGGCGGGTAGAATGAGCTCTTATCCCTCTGGGAGGCTCCATGCCGCAACTTATAGCAGAGATCTATGCAGGAGGTTACCCACCTGCTTATCATCCGCTGGCTGCAGGTCTGCCAGATCGGACTTCAGCGTGGGTGACAAACAGCTGGCGAACCTCTCCTCGAATTTCAGCCGTGGCGCCTTATAATAAGCAGCCTCTTCTAGGGTCCAGAGTATGGAGCCTATATTCGGCCTCCGAGGTGTGATTGGGGTAGAACACCGCAGAGTCAACACCTGGTTAAGGTGAAACTCCGACACCACCTCCGGAAGGAATTTCGGTGGGGCGCAGGACAACCTTGTCCTGTGGAAGACCAGGTAAGGAGACTCGATGGAAGTGCCTGAGCTCTCCCTATCCTTCTGGCTGACGGATAGCCACCAAGAAAGCTGGTCTTCCACGACAGGTGAGAGAGAGCACACCTGTGCATAGGTTCGAATGGCTTGCCCATGAGCTTTGCCAGTACCAGCAGTAGATCCCACGGAGGTGGGGTTCCGCGACTGGAGGAAATGTGATCAAGGCCTTGAAAAGCGCCAGACCTTCCTCCTGCACCACCGACTGCTTCCTGCCCGCGCCCGTAAGCGAGATGGCTGCCAGGTGCACCCTTAGGGTCGTCGACCTAAGCCCTTGACTAGAAAGGGACCATAAATAGTCCAAGATGCTTGCCAAGGAACAGAAGGAAGGGTCCAAGCTCTTGCTCTTGACACCAAAATGGAAAACCTTTTCCATTTGAAGGCATAGCATTTTCTGGTCGACTCCTTACGGGACGCCTCAACTACATTGAGGACCTCTCGGAAAGACCCAAGGCCTGAACTTAGTCACCAGAACCAGGCCACACGTGCAGGGTTGAAGGTCCGGATGGAACACCTTTCCCTGATTGACTGAGGAGCAGGTCCGTGGGCGAGCTGGAAGCTGCCGCTGAGTCCTGGAGCTGAGACTGAGGAGATCTGGTACCAGAATTGGCGAGGCCAGTCTGGGGCTATCAGAATACCTGGCGCCTTGTCCCTCCTCGCCTTGGAGAAGCACCTTGTGGATCAAGGAAATGGGGAAAGGCGTGAAAAGACAGTCTGGGGTCCACTGCCTCGAGAAGGCATCCCCTGCAGCGAGCCCCTGCTGAGGGGGGGCGGGCATGGAACAGACTCAGCTTCGCTGCTCTCCTGGAGGCAAACAGGTCCACCTGAGGTGTGCCCCACTGGGAGAACAGATGCTGTACTACCTCCGCAGGAGAGACCACTGGGATGCAGCCTGCATCCGGCTCAGGGGCATCGCCAGGGTGTTAGAGGCCCTGCCACGTGAATGGCTAGGGAGATCCGCCCAGGCTGCGCACGGGTGACCAAATGCGGAGAGCTTCTGCAAGAAGCATGAGAGCTGGGCCCTTCCTGGCGGTTTAGATAGTACATGGTCGTGGTATTGTCCGCCTGACTCGGACCACTTGACCCCGGAGGAAGAGAGCAAAGGCGAGAGCTAGGCGGACCGCTCGAGCTCCAGCAGGTTGATGTGGCATTGGGACTCCCGCGGGGACCAGAGGCCATGAGCCCGGTAATTCCCCAGATGGGCACCCCAACCCATCAGAGAGGCATCGGTCGATAGAGAGACCGTCGGCTCGGGCGGATCAACGGGATGCCCTCCTGCAAAATGGACCTGAACGTCCACCACTGGAGAGTCAGCCCACATCCCTGTGTCCACACAAGCTGGTCCAAAGGATCGTAAGGCCAGACCATCAGCTGGCCAGTCCCCACTGAAGGGACGGATGTTCCAAGCGGGCCCAATGGACCACGCCTGCAGTGCCGCCATGAGACCCAGGAGGCGAGGAGTCCCGGCAGGGGGGCGAATTGCTCAACCAGAAATAGATCGGGCAAAGGAGGCAAACTCTCGGCCCTGTCCGCCGGGAGCCGTCAGCCTGGCTCTCGGAGAGTCGAGGTGCGCCCGGCTGAATAGAATCACCTGCTTCGCTCGAGTCTTCACTTGGCCTCTTGGATAAGGAGGCCCAGTTGAGAGCAGACCTGGAGGGCCAGATCTCTGACCACTCCGCCTCCTTCCTGGAGGAGCCGCTATCAGCCAGTCAGTCCAGGTAAGGGTACACCCGGATCCCCTGTGCCAAAAGAGGAATGCCGTCACCACTGCCATGCATTTGTGAAGACCCTGGGAGCTGGAGACAAGTCAAGGGCATGGCTTGAATCAAGAGGGATCCTTCCGCCGGAAGTTGAAGGAATTCTGGTGAGACGGATTGATAGGGACGTGAAAAACGCTGGCCCTGCAAGTCCAGAGAGCAGAACTACACGCTGCTCCAAGGATGGTATTATCTGAGCCAGAGTGACCATCCTGAAGGTTCGAGACCTTAGGAAACTTGTTTAGTCGGTCGAGAATGGGGCGCCAGCCTCTGTCTGCTTGAACCAGGAAGTACCTGGACACAAACCCTGGGTCTGAAGGAGGGTCCACCACCTCTCTTATCACCTCCTCTGGAGGAGGAGATGGCGTCGGCTCGACGAGCCGCCAGAGGCTGGGATCCCGGCTCGAGGGGCGACGGTGGTTCTGAAGGGTGGTGCCTGTCGACTCCAGAGGCAGGGCTTCTTCCCACCACCTCCAAGACCCACCTGTCCGTGGAAACAGCGGACCAGGCGGAACGGAAGTGCGGAGCTGGCTCTCCATCGGGGACCTAGGGTAAGGTGCACGGAATGGGGCGACACCCCAGCCTGCCACTGGGCAGGCTTGGAGGAGGGACCGCCCAGGGACCTCCTGGGCCTTTCCTCCCTGCCTCTGTTAGAGGAAGTCGTGTTTGGGTTTGGGATGCCAAGGTTGAGCCTGCTGGCCCTGACGTTGCTGGGTCGGGCGTCACTGAGGCACAGAAGGACTAAAGGGCTGTAGGCTGTGGTTTGTGGCCTTTGTCCTTCTGAGGGAAGAGGACTGAGTCCAAGGTAGCATTGGACTCCCCGGGACCTCTGCAGGTGACCTTCCACCCCAGGGGTCAAGAGGTCAGTCCTCAAAAGGAACATCCGCCAACTTGTGCTGGGCATCCGGGCAAAGGTGGATATCCTCAGCATGCCTCACCTGACGATAGGGGCCACTGCGGTCGCCACCGATCTGGCACAGAGTCCCTATATCCAAAGCAGTCTGGAGCTGCTGTTTGGCCACTGCTCCTGTCTCTGGTCCCGCACCTGCTTAACCGTAGTCTGCAGATCGGGGAAGATGAGGGATGACCTCATCCAGGAGCCCAACAGGGCATGAGAAAATGTGCCATGAGGATGGCCTTTAACTGGCCTGACGAGCTTCTAGAGGACTTCAGCGTAGACTTTTCGCCCACATAGTCCAATTTCTTGACCTTGTCAGGAGGTTTGTCCATCCCTGGCGTTGCTGGCGCTACCGGAAAACGCTTATCGGGTAACCAACCCCTCAGCAGAGGGTGTTCCGAAAACCGGACAAGGAACCGGTAGGACTGTCAAGATACTTCCTGGCCATCCCAGCCGAAGGCGCAGGGCAGGCGCAGGGCGCTGCCAAAGCTCCAGTGCCGGACCCACTATGGCCTCGCCACCGGAAAGGCCTCCGCCGAAGAATCCTCCGGGTCCAGAATCTCCGTGAGGGGATACCTGGCCTGCTTGGAACGGATTCGAGCTCCATCCCGTGGACCCGAGATGAGCCAAGACAGTCCTAGGAAGGACGACGGGCTATCGCCCATTGACTGACCTCCCTGAAGACTCCAAGTCCAGTCGCTTGGAGAAAAAGGAGGAATCATCTTCGACTGGAAGAGTCCTCAAGAGCTGCCTCTGGCCTGAGCCACCCTTCACCTGCCGAGGTCGGTCGGGAGTGAGGGTAACTGACAGCCGATGGGTAGACCCTCAGCCGACCGAGAATCCCTGGTCGGAGCCCCACCTGGTGGCTGTGAGGCGGAGGTTCCACCGGAATCGTGAGTAGCTGCTGGCCGAACAACCGCCTGTATAGGCTCCTCGGATAAGTCGAGGCTGTGTCGGCCGCCCGTGACAGCCACTTAATGGCCGGGAAGGCGACGGGTCGTACGATTCTCGCCCAGGAGGAGCTGCTGCAACATAAGGTCCTTGTACCGGCCGGACGTAATTTACGCCAGAGCCTCCTCATCCGAGTGAGGAGGACGTAGCGGCAACGCCGCCATCGGCGGTGTTGAGACCGAGACCGCTTATGACGGTGGGATCGGCTGACCGCTAGGCGAGGTCCGGGACCGAGAGTCCCGGAATTTCCGAGGATCGGTGCGGGAGGTGTCGCCGGAACCGCACTCCTTCGCTCGGATGGTCCATCCGAGGGCTCCGAACCGAGGCACAGGCGAGCCCACGGGATCCTCAACTCCTCCCGGGGAACCGGGAGAGGAATTCGCTGCTAAAGGCGACAGTCCGTCTAATGGGTCGAGAAAATCTCGACTTCATCGGTGGGAGTCTCGGTCAACTGACCTGACGGGAGGACACTGCGGAGCTAGTGGTGAAGCTGACGGCCACGCCCGGGAGAGGGACCTTTTCCGCCTCCCAAGAGCGCCGTGACGGAGGGATTTACCTGTCGTCCTCTTTTTGACCGAGAATAAGGTCCAGCAGACGCAGGCCCTTCTCCCTTAGTGGAGAGGGACAGACAAAGCTCCTTAAAAGAAGCCGTGTAGGAAGAACCCAGAGAGAAGTGGGAATAAATGCCGCGTCGAGGAAGATGCCGCCCGCGCCGCCTCTTCGAGGGCGACCATCCGCCGAAGCTGATCCGCCGAGCCCGCCGCCGCGGGACACCGCCAACCGGGCCTCCTTGAGTTCACCGAGGGAACGCTCGGACGGCCCAGTTGTAATCGGGCAGCACGGGTCTTCGGTGGACGTAGGTCGAGAAAGATGAGCACAGGCTCGCAAGCCCGCGGGTCGTGCTCAAGGCCCAAGCAGACACACACACAGGAGTGTGGATCCGTCTGGTGAGACATCTTCGCACCGCATGGGCATCTCCAAACCGGAGTCGACTGGTCCATCGCAGCCGCGAGGGATAGAAGATCAGTCTTTTTCGAAAATTTATTTTAAATCCAAACGGAGAAATAGGAACTAGTCTCAAACGCAGAGCGTTAAGGAGGGAACCTGAGCTTCCAAGCGGTAAGGAAGATCTGACGTCATGGGGCGGAGCCGAGAGTTATACCACCCGGGTGGGTGGGAGGAGCAAGCTTGAAGACCTTCCGGCAAGATTTAAAGCGGCAAGGATACCTGCCAATGAGTGTGGATGAACAACATATCCATGTCCCTAGAACCTCTTGTACTCTACATACAGGTTCAGGGAGCTGAGATCGAGAATAGGTCTGAGATCTCCCGTCTTCTTTGGTACAAGGAAGAAGTGGGACTAGTACCCTGTCCCATAGAGGTAAGGAGGGACGGGCTCTATAGCCTGTTCCGCAAGAAGCGCTGAGATTTCTTCCCTGACCAAAGGAAGATGGTCCCTTGAGTAAGCGGAATTCAGAGGGGGGTGACGTGGAGGTTTCTGTAGAAACTCTATGGAGTGCCCCTCTGCCATGATCTGAAGCACCCATGAATCAAGTTATCCCTCCCAACCCGGAAGGTGGAGGGAGAACTCCTCCTACCGGGTCCTCCGGGCGCCTGGAGGTGGTGGGAGAAGAAAGGAGTCAGGTGGTGTGAGGCAGCGCCGCAGCTGGGGCACCCATTGCTTTTTTGGGCGGCGGGGGCCTGGCAGCTGTGGGGGCCCGACGTTTAGTGGCCCGCCTTCCCTGAGGTTTCGCTTGAGGCCGGCTGTGTCTGCGAAAGGGACAGCGCTGTGGGGGATGGGGACAGTACACTGAATCAACGGATTTAAGGGCCGTCCCCTTCTCCTGCAAATCAGTGATGATGTCCTTGACATCACCACCGAAAACCACAGAACCCCTGAAAGGTGCTTCTTGGATGGCTGACTGCACCTCTGGGACCAGATCTCACACACGGAGCCATGCGTGACGCCGAAGACTTACGGCGAACACAGAGCTCCGTCCTGCGGTGTCCACTGCGTCGTAGGTCGTCCTCAGAATGTGACGACTGGCAGAACGCGCAGAACGGACCAGGTCGGCCAACTCCTGCTTGAGTTGAGAGTCAGGCAAAGAGTCGATCTTGGATTCCGCCTGGGTAAGGACGGCCTTCTGGTAATCCCCCATATGTGCTACATAGTTCAGGGCCCTAATCCCCAGTGTGGAAGAAGCACAGATCTTCCTTCCATACTGATCCAGAAGGCGAGATTCCTTATCCGGGGGAGATGAGCTCAAATGTTTCAGGTGTGCTGACCGGCCGTGAGCGGCGCTAATGATAACCGAGTCTGCACGGGGGTGAGAGTCTAAAAAGTCTACACCCTCTGGAGCCTGGTATAGCCTGTTCGACTTCCGGGAAGTGGGGCTAAAGCCGACGGTTGTTTCCAAATAGTGGAAACAAGGTGGTGTGAGGATCGATCCGGGTGGCACTAAGGTAGGAGCCGTGAAGGGGAAGTCCAGATGTTTGGCTAGTTTTTACCCACTGGGAGATCTGGTTCCCTAAGGAATGCCACTAATGGACTTCCTGGATCTTCCTAAGCAACTCCATGAAGGAAGGATCCTCCGGAAGGGACTTCGGAGGAGTCCTCTGCAGGGGCTTGGACGGAGAGCGTGTCTCGTCGTCTTTCTCGGAACATCCATTGGAAGCATCCGAGGAGTCCGAGAGAGAAGGAGAGGAAGAATCTGAAGCAGAGTAAGACTCCCTAACCCGTCTAGGGGGAGGAACGGGTTCCTTGGGAGGGATCCCAGCGTATCCTGCTCCTCTCTGATCCTCGAGGAAGAACTGGAGGAGGAGAGGAGAGTGCTGTCTAGGGCGTACTGGAGCCGGGGTTGCACTGTCACTGTAAGACTGCCTCGACTCCTTGGTGAGCTGAGCTTTGGCCTCCGCCCACCAAGAAGCAAGAGTCTCCTGCAGATCCACTGGTGGCCTAGGGGGCGGGGAGGAGGAGGAGGGGGATAGTTGTATGGAGGAAATCCATAGGGGTAGTATCTGTAACCCGGCTGTGGGTATCCTGGAGTCGGGTACTGTGGCGTCGGGTACTGCGGCATTGAAGGAGTCGGCACTGGGTACAGCGGCGCAGGATACTGCGGACCTTGGAAGACCGGCGTCGGATATGACGGCGGATACCCAGGCACTGGAGGAGCTGCCGGAGCAGAAGACCCAGCCGGGTACTCCACGGGTGGATCAGCCGGGATAGGCCCTGGGTGGAGGGCCCGAAGAGGAAAACTCTCGCCGGGCGTGGGCAGGGTCAAGGCCGGAGGAGCCGGCGCGGAGCTGGTGTCAGGCGAACCGGCGCCAGATCCGGTTCTGCAAGAAGAGGATCGGAGCAGCCCAAGGTCCCGAGTCTCGGGTCCGGGGACGGAGGAGAAAAACTCGGGTCAGGCAGGGGGACTGGGGTTCTCGATGGCAGCGAAGGCTGCGGGAGCATGGAACGACAGAAATGGCAGGTTCCGCCGCAGGGCTCGGAGGCCCGACGCACATCGGAGGAGCCGACGCAGGCTTATGGGCCGAGTCCCGTGGAAGCCAGAGGGCGGCGTCCGCTGCGGGGTTCCTCATCAGGCGGGCCGAGAAAGAGGAGGCCCGGTCTGAGGGAGACACTGCTGCGCCGCCTCGGGTCGGCGTCTTAGAGGCCTTCTCCCAGCGTCGTCAGAGGAGCCGACATCCGGCTTAAGGGAGGTGCCCGCACCAGTAGGCCGCAGGCCTGCGGCGGTACTGGGGGCTGGAGTCTCCTTTTGCGTCGGGCGGGCCGACGCCTCTTCCAAAGCCTTGGAGGCTGCCGTCGGGTGATCCCCCAGAGGGGATGTTACCTTGCCCGCGACTCCGGCCGGAGTCGCAGAAGAGGAGGCCTTCTCCCGGTGCCTTTCCTTATCCCACTTCTTATGCCCTTCAGGGGAGGTCGACGCCTGCTGGAATTTTCTCAGCTCTTTCTCCATCGCAGACATCTTTTTGAGGAGATGGGCTTCGAGGGACTGCTGGCGGAAATGGATCTCTGGGGTGGCCGCGTTGAACTGGAGGCAGTGCGGACACTTGTCGACACGCATGGTCGGGGCTGGTGAAGATGAGCGTCTTTTTATGAGGCAGCTGGGCGCCGCATTCGAGTCACACTTATTCTAGAAGGGGACTAGCATATACCGACGCTCACCTGACGGAAAGGAATAAAATTCTGAAACTAATCGAAAAAACAAGTAACAGGACTGAGCGATAAGAACTTAATCATCGAGGCGCTGCACAAGCTGACGATGGAAAGAACTGGAAGGCGGGCGTCCGGGACCGCCTTTATACCGACGCCGATGACGCCGGTCACCTGACGGGGCGGCCTCCCCGCCCAGGGACTGCTAGCTAGAAATTTTTCCGTGGGGTCCTGCGGCCGGCCGGCGTCAGTCCTATATGTAATTACCTACTGCAAGAGCCCTCTCGAAGTAAGACCTACTGTTACAGGTGAGTAACCTGTTCTTCTAGGAGTGTGGATATGTTGTTCATCCACACTTCTTGGCAGACTCCAAGCAGTTCTCCGGGAGGAGGGAGGCAAGGCGCACACTCCCTACTTATGAAAGAGAGATTGGAGAACCGAGGCCCAAAAACCAGCATCCTGGCGTGACTCAAGGTCGATGTGGTAGTGGGTAATGAAGGTGTTTGCTGACCTCCAGGTAGCAGCCCGACAGAATTCCTGGATAGGGATGTCCCTGGAAGCAGCCACCGATGCAGCAGTATGACGGGTAGAATGAGCTCTTATCCCTCTGGGAGGCTCCTTGCCCGCCAACTCATAGCACAGACCTATGCATGATGTAATCCACCTTGCAATGGTCTGTTTGGCTGCAGGTCTGCCAGAAGCGGATTCAGCATAGGTGACAAACAGCTGGCGAACCTCTCCACGAATTTGCGCCATTCTCTCCTTATAATAGGAGAGAGCACGTCTCAGGTCCAGAGTATGGAGCCTGTACTCGGCGTCCGAGGTGTAGTTAGGGTAGTATACCGGTAGAGTCAGCACCTGGTTAAGGTGAAACTCTGATACCACCTTCTGAAGGAATTTCGGGTTGGGGCGCAGGACAATTTTGTCCCTGTGAAAGACGAGATAAGGGGAGTCCACCGAAACCACCTGGAGCTCCCCTGTCTTTCTGGCTGACGTGATAGCCACCAGGAAGGCCGTCTTCCACAAGAAATGTGAGAACTCACACTTGTGCATGGGTTCGAATGGCTTGCTTTGCCAAAACCAGCAACAGATCCCACGGAGGTGGATGTTCATGCACGGGAGGGGATACGTGATCCAGACCTTTGAAGAAGCGCCCGACCACTGTCTCCTATGCCAATGATGGCTGACCGGCCCGCGCCTGGTAAGCAGAAATGGCTGCCAGGTGCACCCTAAGGGTCGATGACCGCTGACCCCCTTTGGAGAGAGACCAAAGATAGTCCAGAATGTTAGCCACAGAGCAGGATAAGGGGTCCAGGCTTTTTCCCTGACACCGAATGGAAAATCTTTTCCATTTGAAGGCATAACATTTCCTGGTCGATTCTTTTCGAGATGCTTCCATCACGGTGTAAACATCCTCAGAAAGACCCAAAGCCTGGAACTCTAGCCGCTCAGGAACCAGGCTGTGAGGTGCAGGGATTGAAGGTCCCTGTGAAAGACCTTCCCCTGGTTCAGTGATATCAGGTCCGGGCGTGTACATAGCCGCTCTGGGGCCCTGCAGCTGAGGCTGAGGAGATCAGGATACCAGAACTGGTGTGGCCAATCTGGGGCTACCAGAATCACCTTCGCCTTGTCCCTCCTCCCCTTGAGTAACACCTTGTGGATCAAGGGAAATGGAGGGAAGCCGAAAAAGAGGCCTGGGGTCCACGGCATCGAGAAGGCATCCCCCTGCAGCGAGCCCTGCTGAGGGGGGCGGGCATGGTACAGCCTCAGCTTGGTGTTCTCCCTGGAGGCAAACAGGTCCACCGACGGTTTGCCCCAACGGGAGAACAGGTCGTAAGCTACCTCTGGATGGAGAGACCACTCATGGGATGTCTGGCCTATGCGGCTGAGAGCATCCGCCAGTTGGTTCGCGACTCCTGCCACATGGATGGCTACGAGATCCGCCTCCAGCCGGCTGACGAAGGTCCAGATCCGGAGCGCCTCCTTGCACAGCAGACAGGAGTGCATGCCGCCCTGTTTGCTGAGGTGGTACATGGTCGTTGTATTGTCCGTCTGGACTTGAACCACTTGACCCCGAGAGCAGAGGAGCGAAAGGTGACAGTGCCAGTCTGACTGCTCTGAGCTCCAACAGGTTGATGTGGCATCGGGACTCCTTGGGGGTCCAGAACCCGTGGGCCCTGTTGTCCGCCATGTGGGCTCCCCAGCCCATGAAAGAAGCATCAGTCATAAGGACGACCATCAGCTTAGGGCGGACAAATAGGATCCCTTCCTGCAACCGTTCTGGGGCGGTCCACCATTGGAGAGCGTCCCACATCTTCTGGGTTACAGCGATCAGCTGGTCGAAATGACTGTGGCGCTGAGTCCACTGGGTGGCCAGCTCCCATTGGAGGTGGTGCATATGCCACCTGGCCCAACAGACCACTGAGGTGCACGCCGCCATGTAACCCAGAAGGCAGAGAAAGTCCTGGGCAGGGCGGAAGTGCCCAACCAGAAATGATCGGGCAAAGGAGGAAAGAACCTCCGCCCTGTCTGCCCAGAGCCGAGCTCTGGCTTGACAAGAGTCAAGCTCTGCCCCGAAGAAGCCCATCACCTGAGAGGGCACGAGTTCCGACTTGGCCTCGTTGATCAAGAGGCTGAGTTGGGAGCAGGTTCGGAGGGTCAGATCCCTTGACTTCTCCACCTCCTGAAGGGAGAAACCTGCCAAAAGCCAGTCATCGAGATAAGGGTAGATTCATACTCCTCGACGCCGAAGATGTGCTGCCACCACTGCAATGCACTTGGTGAAGACCTAAGGGACCAATGACAGGCCGAACGGCATGGCTCAGAACTTGTACAGGGTCCCCTCGACCCTGAAGCAGAGGAACCGCTGATGAGACGGATGAATTGGGACATGAAAGAATGCATCCCGCAGATCCAGTGAACAGAACCACATGTTTCGCTCCAGGGATGGTATGATCTGGTTCAGAGTTACCATTCAGAAGATGCGAGACCTGAGATATTGATTCAGGTCGTAGAGATCTAGGATGGGGCACCAACCCCCATCCAGTCGGGCACGAGGAAGTACCTGGACATGAAGCCTGGGTCTGTAGGAGCATCCGGCACTGGAGCTACCGCCTCCTTGCGGAGGAGCTGAGCTATGTCGTCTCAGAGAGCCGACTGGGTGAAAGCTGAGATCCTTTCTTCCCGAGGGGCTTGGCTTGGCTGGGAAGGTACTGCTCAAACTCTAGAGGCAGTCCCTGACCGACCACTTCGAGAACCCATCTGTCCGAGGTGATATCGGATCAGGCGGAAAGAGAGTGACAGAGCCGGCCCCCCACAGGAGGACCCAGAGCTGGCGTGACGGGTGTATGGGTGGCAACCCGTCACTGAGCAGGCTTAGAGGAGGAGGAGGCTCCTGAACCTGCACCTCGGCCTCCTTTACGGGGGCTGCTGTGGACCCTGCTTGGGCCTTGGGCGCCAAGCTTGAACCTGCTGCTGCTGTTGCTGCTGGCCTCCTTGATAGGAGGGTTGCCTGACCACAGGGGAAGAGTGCCGAAAAGGCTTCTTCTTACGCTTCTGCTGGTTTTGCCTGGAGAACCCTTCACAGAAGTAGCATCTAAGGTGGCATTGGACTGCCCTATGCGCTGAAGGTGACTGGCCACTGCTGGACTGAACAGGTCGGTGCCTAGGAAGGGCATGTCAGCTAACCTGTACTGAGTATCCGCTGGGAAGGAGGAAAGCCTCAGCCAAGCCCTGCAGCGAGTGGCCACTGCGGCTGCTAAAGAGCGGGCACAAGAATCTCTGCTGTCCAGGGGCGTCTGGAGCTGCTGTTTTGCAACAGCATGGCCCTGAACATGGACTTGCTTCACTGTGGTCTACATGTCTGCCGGGAGATGACGGAGGACTTCATCTAATGACCCTAGGAGGGCATGAGAGAAGTGTGCCATTATAACAGCCGAGCTGGCCTGATGAAGGCCTAAGGAAGAGGCCGCATAGACCTTACAGGCGGAATGGTCCATATTTTTGGACATCTTGTCCGGGGGTCAGTCACTGTCGGCTGAGCTACCAGTACGCCTGAACACAGAAGCGGTCACCAAGCTCTCAGATGAAAGATGTTCTGTGAACCCCACCAGGGGCCCTATGGGCACTGCATACTTGCAGGCCATGTGGGCAGACCATGCTGGGCAGGAAGCTGGCAAAGCTCAATGGCCGGGCCAACAATGGCTTCAGCCACTGGAAAGGCCTCCGTCGGGGTATTCCCCCATTTGAGGATATCCGTAAGGGAGTACTCCGCCTTCTTCTGGATGGACTCCAGGGACATTCCGGTGGATTTGGAGATCACGTGGAAAATACCCTGAAAAGAGGAAGGGCCTTCCTCCAAATCTGCCATGGACTCATCATCATCCCCAGGATGGGAGTGCAATCCGGTGGCATCTGAGTTCGAAGAGTCGGGATACAACGACCTCCCGCCTAGGTCTCCCTCAATACATCAAGCGCGACTGGGGACGACTGTTACCGACAGACGTCGGGGAAGCCAGTGTCTGTTCGGTCCTCTTTCGAGGGAGCCCCTCCCTGAGACTGCTTAGGCAGTGGTTCCACCAAAATTGGTGGAGACCGAGGCAGGCCGAACCGGGATACGGGCCAGCACCACTGGCGAGGGAACCGAAGACTTCAGTTCCGAAGAGGTCGGCATCAGCCTAGGAGGCGGAAGCCAAGTGATGGCCAGGGTGGCCGGCTTCTGCCTGGACAAAATGAGCTGTTGCCACATGAGATCTTCATAGCGTCGATGGAGTTTCCGCCATAGCCGCTCCTCGTCCGAGGAGGATGAAGATCTGTGGCGATGCCTCTTCTTAGAATGTTTATGACTCTTTTGGCCATTCAGCCAAGGGGTTCTGGACCTGATCAAGACCGAGGGAGTCGACCTGTTCGATCGGGAGACACTGGTGTGAGTGAAAACCAAGTGTCCAGAACCATTTCCTTGATGGTGACACCAGTGGGCTGGGTCTCCTCATCCGGAAAAACAAGGACCGGAGTCCTTTCCAAAGAGTCGTCGACCGGGGTCGGCGACAGAGGGTCGATTGGGTCGAGAGTAATCTCAGCCTCATCGGCCATTTCCTCGGTCCCCTGGCCAGACAGAATGTCTGAAAAGCCGGCGGCCAAGGATGCGATCTCGACAGAGGCTGAGACCGTGTGCTCTTGGGACTCAGACCTTTCTCGGTCCCAAGAACATCTTCACTTAGACGAAGACTTCCAATTCTTATCCCTCTTGTGAGCGTGGGAGGAGTGCGAGCCCAAGAGCATCTCACCCCTGGTGGGGAGAGACTGGCAAAATTCCTTGAAGGAGCCCGTAAAGGTGGAGCCAAGGTTGAACAGAACAAAAAAGCTTTGATAGGCCGAAGCTTGAGCTGCTTCCTCCTCGAATGCCTTCATTTGCTCCAGCTACTCGGCAGATCCTCCGGCTGCTGAAACTGCCCATCTCGCCTCCTTCGATTTCACCGGTGGGTTCCTTTTCTCCATTCTCCCCAGTTTTAGGTGCGCCTTGTGGTCGTCCAGGACATTGGGATGGAAGGCCAGGCAGAAAGTGCAAGACGAGGTGTCATGTCCGACACCTAGGCAATAAACGCACAGTAGGTGGGGATCGGTGCGCGACATCTTCTGGCCGCAGGTACACCGGCGAAATCCAGGGGACAGTTTATCCTCCATGTCCAATGTGCTACAAGAAAAAATTACTCACCTTAGTAATGTTGTTTCTTCTAATGGAGTCTTGCTATATTATGACATATGCAGTGAGTCCCAACCTTCGAACTGCTCCGGAGGTGAAAGAGTTAACTTTCCATGCCAGGCATGGAACTTTGAGCTCGAGCTCGGTTGAAAACTCTGTCTGTTGTTCTTCAAACTCAAACTGTCAGATCTTTACGAGCAAAACTCACTAAGGTTCTGTGTGGAAGCTGTAAACCTACACTAGCCAACTGGCTACTAAACATAAGAACACATTTTTTGGTCCCAAAACAAAGACTCAAGTCAGGAGACCCAAAAAATGAAAAACACAACACCCAATAACCCCAAAAAGGAGGGGTGAAAAAACAAGGTGGGCATCTACTAAGTGCCAACACTGCACTGCCCACCCACATCCCAAAAGCAGAGGTTCTGAGAGGGGCAGGCAGGGGAGGAGGTCATGATATAGCAAGACTCTATTAGAAGAAACAACATTACTAAGGTGAGTAATTTTTTCTTCAAACAACATGAAGTCTTGCTATAGTATGACATATGCAGACTACACAGCAGTACCTCCATGGAGGAGGGACAGAACCTACCTAGGAAATAGGCTCTGAAGCACGGCTGTGCCAAACCGAGCATCACTCCTAGCCTGGATGTCCAGGGAGTAATGCTTGGTAAAAGTGTGAACTGTTTTCCAGGTAGCTGCTTGACATATCTCTAGGATAGGGATGTCTCTGGCAGCAGCCAGAGACGCAGCTGTACCTCTGGTAGAGTGAGCCCTCAGGACTGAGGGAGGAACCTTACCCAGTTTTTCACAGCAAAATTGGATACAAGACACAATCCACCTGGCAATGGATCTTTTAGTGGCAGGTTTACCTTTACCAACCTCACCATAAGTGAGGAACAGTTGGAGGGAGTCAAACCTCTGACCCTTGGTACGTTCTATGTAGTAACTAAGGGCTCTTTTGACATCTAAACTGTGCAGTCTCCTCTCCAGAGGAGGAATGGTCAGTGAAGTACACAGGAGAGACACAGATTGATTAAGGTGGAAGTCTGAAACCACCTTAGGCAAGAACTTTCTGTTAGTCCTGAGGACCACCTTATCTCTATGAAAGGAGATAAAATCAGGCTCCACTGACAATGCTTGTAATTCACTTATGCGCCTGGCAGAAGTGATGGCTACCAAAAACACAGTTTTCAAGTCAAGTACTTAAGCTCTGCTGAAGACAAGGGCTCAAAGGGTTGCATAAGCTGGGCAATGCAAATATTAAGATCCCAGGCAGGGGCAGGGTCCTGAATGGAGGGTTGGTATGAAGAACCCTTGAAAAACTTGGAGAATACAGGATGAGCTGAAAGAGAAGAGGGTTTACCTGCTGATAAGAAAGCAGACATGGCTGCCAGGTGCACTTTTAGGGTAGCTGGTCTCAGCCCCAAAGTATTTAAATGGACCATATAATCCAGGACTGTGGATAAGTCAGCAGATTCTGGGGAAATATGCTTGCCAGAGCACCATATGGAAAATCTCTTCCATTTGGAATTATAAGTAGCCCTGGTGGAAGGCTTCCTAGAAGCCTTCAAGATATCCAATACACCTTGGGAGAGGTGTAGGTCAGCAAACTCTAACTCTTCAAGAGTCAGGCCTTAAGATTGAGAGATTTGAGGTTTGGGTACCAAACTCTCCCCTGAGCACAGGTTAACAGGTTGTGATTCCTGGGAAGACACAGGGGAAGGTGGACTGCTAAGGACATAAGGAGTGGGTACCAGGGCTGTCTGGCCCAATCTGGAGCAATCAGGATCATCTTGCAGGGTTGAGATCTGATTTTGACTAGCACCTTGAACAGAAGAGGGAAGGGGGGAAAGCATAGAGAAACTTCCCTTCCCAACTGAGAAGGAAAGCATCCAGAGGGACTGAGCCCAACACTGGGGGCCTGCAGCCAAAAAGGGGACGTTGGTGATTGTCTGGGGCTGCAAAAAGATCCATCTGCGGGGTGCCCCATTTGGCAAATACTACCTCCAATACTAGGGGATCCAGTGACCATTCGTGATGGCCCTGGGAAATCCTGCTGAGAGCATCTGCCAGGACATTGTCCTTGCCTGGGAGGTGAACTGCCACAAGGAAGGTGTTTAGAGAGTAAGCCAGAGACCACAACTTCATTGCTTCGGTGCACAAAGCCATAGACCGAGTGCCCCCTTGTTTGTTGATGTACCACATTGTGGTGGTATTGTCTGTTCTGACCTGAATAACTTTGTTCTGAACAGATTTGGAAAAAACTTGAAGTGCTAGAAAAACTGCTCTGAGTTCCAACAGATTAATGTGGAGCAGAGATTCCTGAGGGACCACAATCCCTGGGTAGTGAGGTCGCTTATGTGAGCTCCCCACCCCAAGAGGGATGCATCTGTAGTAAGGATTAAGGAGTGAGACTGAGGGGCAAGGACCCCTGTCTCAGATTGCTCTGGTCCTACCACCACTGAAGGGCTTGGATCAGGGTTCGAGTCACTGGGATCAATTTGGTTAGAGGGTTCTCCTTTGAGACCAAAAGGCTCTCAAATGGAACTGGATGTCCTCATCTGAAATCTTGCTCCTGCACTACTGCTGTAGAAGCAACCATGTGCCCCAGGAGCTGCAGAAAATGCCTTGCTGGTCGAGAGACCTGCAGGGTGAAAGAGGAGGGCCAGAGAGACCAGGGTCCTTGCTCTTTCCAGAGGAAGGAAGGCTCTGGCCTCTTTCGTGTTCAGTTCTGCACCTATGAAGGTGAGAAGCTGGACAGGCTCTAGAACTGACTTTGGAAGATTGAGAAGGAAACCTAGAGAGGTAAGCAGTTGCTGAGTTACCTGAAGATGTAATCTGACTTGGTCTGGAGACTGGCCTACTATGTGCCAGTCGTCCAGGTAAGGAAAGATGGCAATTTTTTGCCTTCTTAAGTGGGCAACTGCTACTGCCAGGCATTTTGTGAATACCCTCGGGGCAGAGGTGAGGCCGAAAGGCATTGCTCTGAACTGGTAATGGCCTGAGGGCAGTTCGAATCTGAGGTACTTTCGATGAGAGCTTCTGATAAGAACATGGAAGTAGGCATCCTTGAGGTCCAGGGACGCTAGCCAGTCCCCTGGCCTTAGAGAGGGTAAAATAATTCCCAGAGTCACCATTTTGAATTTTGGTTTTAAAAGGTGCTTGTTTAGGTATCTGAGATCCAGGATGGGCCGCCATTCTTCTGTCTTTTTTGGGGTAAGGAAGTACCTGGAGTAAAACCCTTTGCCCTGGTGTAGGGGTGGAACCCTTTCCACAGCTTTGAGAGCCAGGAGGGTAGAAACTTCTGTCTCTAGGGCAAGTGCCTCTGATGGATTTGCAGGTGGAAAGGACCTGGTTCTCATCTTTGGAAATTTTTTGAAGCTGAGAACCAGTCCCTGGCTTACTACTTCCAGGACCCACTTGTCTGATGTTAAAGACTTCCAGTCCTGGACAAAGTAAGCCAGCCTGCCCCCTACAGGTAGTGGAGAATAGACCCTGGCCACCCCATCAGGGTGCCTGCTTGGCAGGGGCTTTAGGCTGAGGGGTGGAAGCAGGGCTGCTTGTACCCCGTCTGTCTCTCCCTCTAAAGAACCCCCTCTGGGCATAAGCTGAAGAGGCGGCCTGGGCTTGGTAAAAAGGCCTATGAAAAGGCCTGCCCCTGCCCCTGGAAGGCTGCCTTTGAGGAGTGGCCTGCCTTTCCTTGGCCTGTGCACTCCTATAGGTGGTCCTATACTCATCCATTTTCTTCATGTAAGTCTCCGTCTGCTCCCCGAACAGAGAGTTACCCACAAAAGGAAAATCCATGGCCTTAGCCTGGGTATCCTGCGACAGGCTAGTACATCTGAGCCAAGCCATCCTGTGAAGAGCCACAGGTGTAGCCATGACTCTTGATGACACATCATTAGAGTCCACTGCAGCATGAAATTGCACCTTAGATCCCTCAATACCATCAGCAGCCACCTGCTCCAGCTCCTGCAAGCTGGCTAGGACCTGCTTTGCTAGAGCCATAACAGTGTCCCATCTGGATTTCTGGTATCTAGCAACATAAGCCATATAATTTGCCTGTCTGAGTCCCAAGGATGCTGCCATGTACTGTTTCTTTGCCATGGCATCAATCCACCTGGAGTCCTTGTCAGGGGTGTGTGAAGCCAAGGGAATATTTGCCTTGTCACAGGCTACAGCCTGCACTACCCCAACATGGCTGCATTGTTGTGTAAGGAACTCCGTATCAGAGCCTGACAATGTGTACCTCTTGTCCATTCTTTTATCCACAGGAGGTATAGTGTGAGGAGTTTTAGAATTTTACTGTCTGTTTCCCAAAAGATTTATGCAAAGGAATAGACAGTCTCCTAGACTCTGAATATCCATCATTTCTACATAGTCAGGCTCCTCTTGATCATCCACAGCTTCCTCCATAGGGAGCTGGAGGGTTTCAGCCACTTTTTTATAAAACATAAAATGAGAAGGGGACTCAGAAAGCCTACGGGGAGACACTCCTGAAGGTCTGTCTGGGGAGATGTCCGGTTCAATGGGCACATCCAGACTTTCAAATCCACATTTACTCTCCTCATACTCCTCTTCCCCCTCCTCCGGATCACAAAATTCCTCTAAATCATACTCTTGAACCGGTGGAACCGACCGAACCGTACGCTTACCTGATGGTGCCGGTTCGGTCGGAACCGGGGAAAGCGACTGGACAATTTTAATCGCTTTGGCTATTTCTTCAGCGGTTGGAGAGGGAAGTTTTGGCTCCACACCTGCTGATTTTCTAGTCCTTTTTGCTGGAACCGACTCCTCCGAGTCGGCTCTCCTTTTGCCTGAGGAAGTCTCGCCCTGGTCAGAGGGCACTCCCTCCGGTTCGGTTTCAACTGAACCGGGCTGGCCATCCGGTTCAGCGGACTTTTTGGCCTCCCTTTCCCTGAGCCTACCAACTCTTTTTCCAGGGTAGCTGCAGGAAAATTTTTACAAATCTGGCAGTCTGAATTGAGGTGGTCAAACCCCAGACAATAAACACAGGTGGTGTGGGGGTCAGCCTTAGCAAAGACTTCCCCACAGACACTGCAGTGTTGAAACCCAGTGGGCCCGGTTTTTCTTTAGGGTTTCTCAGACATAGTGCCAGCCTAACCAAAACTTGCCCGTTTATGGCAATCCGCCAAGCAAGACTCTCTTATCGGTTCCCAACCGTGTCACAGGTCGTCCAACCATATAGAGTACAAGATCCAGAAGATCCCTAACTGTTGGCTAGCTCCAGAGACCTTCCCTCTCCTGGTGCTGTGAATGGCAGCAGGAGGGGACCTGGCTGTGTGGGTGCCATCACTCTGCTCACCAGCATCAGCCTCAGTGCCAAGAGCCGAAGCTTCACTGGACCATGGCCCCAAAGGACCCGCTGGCACAGGCCCAGCGTATAGCCGCGATGCTGCCACCGGGGGGTGTCTGGACCCCACAATGGGGTAATGTACTGAGAGGTGTGTGCAACCAGCCCCGTGTGGGGGGGTCACATAGACCCTTCTCTCAGTCTCGGCGAGACAAGGATTAGCGGAGGCCTGGTCTCCATCGGTACATATAATACCAGGGAGGGGCTCAGGGGAAGAGCCCAGGGTCCTCACGTTGGAATCCCGAGAGCGACACCGGTCTCGGAAGGTTTGGGGGACCCGTCCCCATCTCATCGCATGGATTTTGAGTGTGCAGAGGTCCATGGAGAAGCAGGTGTCGCAATGATCTATGTCGTTGTCCAATCCCAGGCAGGTCCAACATTGGTCATGGCGGTCCCGAATGCACATGTTTGTCCCAGAGGGGCACCGACACATGGTGGAAGACTCCATTCTCGTTCCTGTCTTCTTCTACTTCACAGGCCCCAGACTAGACATGACTGAACATATTCATGGAAAATAATAAAATGAGCAAAAATAGAACCCAGCGCTATACTAGATAGAAAGATAAGAGAAAGGCTGGCCCGCCGGCACAGCCGTAGCGCTACCGCTCGTGATGCCGGCAACCTGGGTTCACGAACGAGCTCGGGGAACTGGAGGGCCGGCTGGGGGGAGGAAGCTGAGCATCCAGGGCACTGCTCGCCTTCTCCAGGGAAGGAGGGGAGTTGAGGCCTGGTGCTTAACTGTGCCCAGGCGGAGGCCTGGGGTACAACAAGCACCAAGCCACGTACAGAGGGGAGGCATGGCGGCCATCGGCCATCATGCCTTGATGTCAGGGCACACGTCACACCCAGAACAAAGGAAAATTACTCCCTACACTTCCAGGAGATGGA
This sequence comes from Neoceratodus forsteri, assembly GCA_016271365.2. Lineage (NCBI taxonomy): Eukaryota > Metazoa > Chordata > Ceratodontiformes > Ceratodontidae > Neoceratodus > Neoceratodus forsteri. The sequence goes on from CM057449.1 coordinate 828,423,073, forward strand.
GCATCCCGGCGCAGATCCATGGCCCCCTTACCTGTCCCAGTCCAGTGCCCTGACGAACAGAAGATGGTTGGAGTATACTGGCCCCACCTCGTCCGCGCCTGGGGGGTTAAAACCACGGCTACATGGAGAGACTACTGCAGGCTCCAGGTTAAGGTGAGGCAGGACAGACGCCATACGTGACTCCTGAGGCAGTGGAGTGTAGGGGGCAGGGTTAGCATAAATAGAAAGTAAAAAAAAAAAAAGAAATATAGAAAAGCAACAATGGGGTGTTGAATGACTATAGGGCATTGAGTTGTGATGGCAAACAGAACTGTTGCGCTGTCGAAAATGGTGGAATGCTTCCATGGAGTACCTTCCTCAATGGCAGGAAGAACAGAACGGGGGGGGGTGTAGGGTGCCGGCATCGGTTAGGGGCCAGTCCATGAGCGCCACGCCATACATCTGCCTTGTGGGTGACGTTATTCACAACATTGGTTCCCCTTCTCCAAAACTCTTGAAGTCATACACTCCCACAGTGTCTTACTGCCTCTGGTCCAAGGTCCGCCAGTGATGAATGGTGAAGACTGATTCCTGGAACATCAGGTGCTTACTAGCCTCCCAGCCACTGGCAACAATCTGCTGGACCACAGTTTTGTCAGGGCCATCTGGCAGCTTGTCAGCCATGGCAGCCACAGGCTTCCAAAGGCAATTCTGATATTCAGTCATATTTAATCATAAAAACCTAATACTTGGCAATGTAAAGTCCAAGGGACGCCAAAGTGTTGCGCACTATCCTCACTACAGTAGGATAAAGTGGAACTGGAGCCCATCACATCAAGGGGGTTCCGACTTTCCCCCACTTCCTCAAATACCACCTCCATATACTCAGGATTGTATTCTAATTCCTCTCCATCATCAATGGTCACAGGAAGCGGGTTGACGGCCAGAAGAGGCTGTGAAGGAGGAACCGACAATGGCAAATGGCAGAAGCTACTCCTGTGTCATCAACGTGGTCAACTGTGGTGGCTGTAATGGTGTCGACAGAGATGGTATCAACAACTGAGTGAGGGACAGAAGCTTTTGAAAAAGCTCAGACATTATCTGATACAGCACACTGATGACCCCAATGCGGTCATCAATGACAGAACTGTTACCTGGACAGTGCCAAATGGTGGAATCCACTGCCAATCCCCTTGTGGGGGATTACAGCCTGTGCCAGACCCTGACCTTGTTGTCTGAGAGATGGTTGGTTTGGGGGAGAGACACTAGAACCAGAGGCCTTGGCCTGGGAGCTGTCTTTGTCAGATGATTTACCTCTCTTAAGAGAAGACTGGGACTGATCAGGAGAGGCATCTTTTACCTGTGCTTCTGCACAGCACTGTTTATCCAACCAATTTAGTAGACTTGTAATTTTTCTTGGTAGGATCAGCAGCTGACGCCTCAACCGCGAAGAATGGTGGGTTGATAGTGAGCCGAGGAGAGATGGAGCGGGAGATGACAGTGAAGCCATCTGCGAACTGCACTGTGTATTCACAATTACCCGGATTTTTAAACAAAGTGCCAAGGCTTTCTTGGGGTGTCTCCATGAGGCCTGGTTAAAGCCATGGCAAATGCTGCAGGTCGGCACACTGTCAGCAAGGCCTAAGCAGCAAATACACACAGAGTGGTCATCATTTTTGTAGATATTAACTTAATCGCAATGACAATAATGAAACAGTGGTTCCTTGTCCTATCTTGGTGGAATAAACAAGTAATTAAAATAAACAGAGACATAAAAGCGTTAGTGATACTTGCAAAGTTTTATGGCATTCTTCAGCAGTGGTGGACTGATGAGAGATTGATGGTGGGAGGAAGAACTGCTCCATGAGGCTGCCCACCTAATATAGGTGGTGACAACACATGTCGACGTGGGCAGCCTGAGCTAGCAACATTTTTCGGGTGGTCTCGATGCCAATGGCTTATAGAGTTATGATGTGGCTCAGTGGAGGGACATATCTTTGAAGATCTTTGTTTACCATCCCGATAGGTGCCACAAAACGGTCTTGTAAACAGAAAGAATGCTTGAAAAAGGACTACTGATTCTTCAATAGTACTTACATTTTTCTCCTCTAATGAAAGGATGCCCTCTACTGCCACTATCTGGTACTGCTTGTGTTTCAAGCTGCCAATGAACCTGCGAACTAGTTTAAAATTGGAACCACTGGCATCTCGATTCAACAGTTTTTTCATTTCCTGGGAGGGACAACCAGGATCAAAAATCAAAAGGCAGAGTGTTCCATCCGTTCTCTCTTCGATCCCAATGATGGTGCGACTATGACCTAGATAAAGAAAAGAAGAGACTTTGGTCAATTGCCTCTCGGGGACCTCACAATAATATTTCGACTAACAACCCCCTTCAGTAAGCTTGACAGAGCAGTCAACTGAAAGACACTGCTGCTTATGTCTGCTTTTGTTTTTCTTAAAGAACAGTGGACACTTATATGAAAACTTCTGAAAACACTTAAACATACTATAACTCAATTCATATTTTATGTACTGTGCATTCTGCGTTGCTCAGTCCACAGTTTTTTCTTACTACAGTATTTGCATGTAAACATGACTTGAAATTTCATAAGTTATGACTGGTTATTTCCCATCTAAAGGCATAATTCTGATCACACTCATTTCGCTGGAAGCATACCGTGATGTCACAGACAGATGGTTATGACGTCTGGTGGGAATGAACAGTAAGAGTGGGATTAAACTCTAGGGGACAAGGACAGTTTTCATACAAATAACCTAAATGATAATGAACAGCAGAAAGAGTAATACCGTAAATATTTAAAAGCTGCATTTTGTCAAAATTGTTTTGCTTCTTAAAGTTTTCCTGAAAGTGTTAGTTGCTCTTTAAATAAAGGAAAATCTGATTACATCAAAATTATTTGGAGCGCAGTGGTTTATCAGACAAACAGAATACTGATGAATTTTCCACAGACATGTCTGAAGCACCAATACCTCAGGCTGAACACTGTACTAAAAGAATCAAAGAACATTTATGACCACTGTGCAAACTTCTATAATACTGTAATGTTATATTACCCACTGTTGGTGCGTATGGAAATCCCTACACTTCCAGATGCAGTTGTACGACAGTAGTGATGTCAGAGTGCTGCTGTACCACAGTAGTGATGTCAGAGTGCTGCTGTACCAAAGCAGCTATGTCACTACTGTGGTACAACAACATAGACTCATGTACGAACATATGAAATTTGCCAGCAGATAAAGGCCTAGTGGTCAATCAAGTCTGCTCGAATGTGCAGCTAGCACCCCTTATTCTGCAGCTGTCCCTCCCTCCCACCCTTCCCTCCCTTGGACCCTCCCTGTGCCCTGTCCAAGCCCCTTTGAAGCAGTCCACTGTTCTACTGGATACAACTTTCGCTGGTAATGCATTCCACCCAGCTACCACCCTCTCCGTAAAAAGCTGTCTCCTCATCTCCCTCCTGAACCTACCTCCTCTCTGAACAGCCCGTCCGTACCTGTCTTGTTTATTCCTTTCATGTACCTGAAGGTTTCAATCATATCCCCCGTTCCTCCTCTCCTCCAGTGAGTACATGTTCGACTTCTTCAGCCTCCTCTCGTATGATGAGTCCCCTGAGCTGCACCCCCTCCAGTAACTTAATGTCCCTTTTCGGATACGGGCACCAGTACTGCACACAGTACTCCAGGTGTAGTCTAATTAATGATCTATACAGTGACAGAATCACCTCCCCCCCTCTCCAAGGGTATACCCCTTGCAATGTAACTCAGCATTTTGCTGGCCTTTGCAGCTGCCTTCCTAAATTGTACCGAGTTGTTCATTGACCCCGTAATGAGCACCCCCAGATCCTTCTCCTCCGTCTCGGTTAGCTGCACTCCCCCCAGCTGTTAACTCTTCCTTGTGTTTTTTGCCCCAAAATGCAGCACCTTGCACTTTGTGGCATTGAACCCCAGTTGCCAGGTGTCCGACCAGGTTTCCAGCTTTGCCAGATCATCCTGCAACCCCTGCCATCCCCCTAGGTAATCCACCACCGCTCTCATCTTGTGTTGCAGCAAACAGACTGGTCTTGCTCTTGATGCCCAATGATACGTCTGCAATGAATACTCCAAACAACACTGGTCCCAACACCGAGCCCTGTGGAACACTGCTCGTCACTACCCTTGGGAATGAGAACTCCCCACTCACCACCACCCTCTGTTGCCTTCCCTAAAGCCAGTTCCCTACCCATCTCACTAGCTTTGCACCAGTCCCTGTGCCTTCTAACTTACTTCCCAGCTTCCCATGCGGCACTAAAGTCCAGGTACAGGACATCCACTGCATAGCCCGCATTCAATTTCAGTCATAGAACTCCACTAGGTTTGTTTGGCAGGATCTGCCACTTACGAAGCCATGCTGTCTGCTGTCCTGCAGCCCTTTGACCTCCAGGAGGGCCATCAGCCTCTCCTTCAGGATAATAATAATAATAATAATTTTATTTATATAGCACCTTTCAGTATACCAAGGTGCTGAACATATCAAACCACAACATCAAACACAAACCAATAACACATATAAATAAATTCATATCATATTAACAACAATTATTAAAATCAATTAATAAATACGAATAAAATTCCAGCAGAATAAATTACTTAAACATCCAAAACAGTCAAGCATCCAAAAATGCCATTTGCCACAAATGAGTTTTCAAGTTTTTCTTGAATTCCTCCACGGAGGTGCACTCCCGTAACCGGTGTGGTAGAGAATTCCAGAGAGTGGGAGCACCATATGAAAAAGCTCTACTGCCAGAAGATTTTAAACTCACTCTCGGAACCTCTAGCAACCCCTTGTCGGCCAAGCGGAGCGATCGGCCAGGGTAGTAAGGCACCAGAAGTTCTTTCAAATAGGCCGGACCCTGATTGTGAAGGGCTTTGAAAGTCAAGAAAATGACTTTAAAGGTGATCCGCCACCGTACAGGCAGCCAGTGCAGTTTGCGCAGCACCGAGGTAATATGGGAGGACCTACTTGTCCCCGTCAAAACCCGTGCTGCAGTGTTCGGCACCAGCTGAAGGCGGTGGATTTCAACCCCAGAAAGCCCAAAGTAAAGGGCGTTGCAGTAGTCCAAACGTGAGGACACAAAGACGTGGACCAATGTTGGTAAGCAGTCAGATGGAACAAGGTGCCTAACCCTGGCGATATTCCTAAGATGGTAAAAGGAAGTCCGGACAACAGCCGACACCTGAGACTGTAATGTCAGCTTGTCATCTAGGACAATCCCAAGGCTACGCACCCGTTCAGAGGATGGAAGTGACATGCCACCAAGAAATATTCCTGAAGGCGTGCCACCACATGACCTCTCTATCTGACCTCCCGGGTCCCGAACCAAAAATACAGGTTACTCACCTGTAACAGGAGTTCTAGGAATGGTATATGTTGTTCATCCACACTCATTGGCAGTATCCTTGCCGCTTTAAATCTTGCCGGAAGGTCTTCAAGCTTGCTCCTCCCACCCACCCCGGGTGGTATAAACTCTAGCCCGCCCCATGACGCCAGATCTGGCCCGCTGGAAGCTCAGGTTGTGCGTCGAGCCGGGAGGTCGGGAATGTAGGGATGAACAACATATACCATTCCTAGAACTCCTGTTACAGGTGAGTAACCTGTATTTCTAGGACATGGATATGTTGTTCATCCACACTCATTGGCAGACTCCTAGCAGTTCTCCGGAGGAGGGAGGCAAGACGCACACCCCATATACTTACTTGGGAAAGAGAGACTGAGAACCGAGGCCCCAAAACCAGCATCCCGCGTGACTCAAGGTCGATGTGGTAGTGGGTAATGAAGGTGTTTGCTGACTTCCAGGTAGCAGCCCTGCAGATTTCCTGGATAGGGACGTCCCTGGAAGCAGCCACTGCTGCAGCAGTATGGCGGGTAGAATGAGCTCTTATCCTCTGGGAGGCTCCATGCCCGCTAACTTATAGCAGAGATCTATGCAGGAGGTTACCCACCTGCTTATCGTCCGCTTGCTGCAGGTCTGCCAGATGCGGCTTCAGCGTAGGTGACAAACAGCTGACGAATCCTCTCCCAATTTCAGCCGCGCGCCTTATAATAAGCGAGCGCCTTCTAGGATCCAGAGTATGGAGCCTTATTCGCCTCCGAGGTGTGATTGGGGTAGAACACCGCAGAGTCAACACCTGGTTAAGGGTGAACCCGACACCACCTTCGAAGGAATTTCGGTGGGGCGCAGGACAACCTTGTCCCTGTGGAAGACCAGGTATGAGACTGATGGAAAGCGCCTGGAGCTCTCCCATCCTTCTGGCTGACGGATAGCCACCAAGAAGGCGGTCTTCCACTACAGGTGAGAGAGAGCACACCTGTGCATAGGTTCGAATGGCTTGCCCATGAGCTTTGCCAGTACCAGCAGTAGATCCCACGGAGGTGGGGGTTCCCTGCACTGAGGGGAAATGTGATCAAGGCCTTTGAAAAAGCGCCAGACCACCTCTCTCCGCGACATCGACTGCTTCCCGCCCGCTACCGGGAAGCAGAGATGGCTGCCAGGTGCACCCTTTAGGTCGCCGACTCTAAGCCCTTGACTAGAAAGGGACCATAAATAGTCCAAGATGCTTGCCAAGGAACAGGAGGAAGGGTCCAAGCCCTTGTTCTGACACCAAATGGAAAACCTTTTCCATTTGAAGGCATAGCATTTTCTGGTCGACTTACGGGACGCTCAACTACATTGAGGACCTCGCCGGAAAGACTCCAAAGCCTGGAACTCTAGCCGCCAGGAACCAGGCCGCCGGGTGCAGGGATTGAAGGTCCGATGGAACACCTTCCCTGATTGACTGAGAGCAGGTCCGGCGAGCTGGAAGCTGCCGCGAGTCCTGGAGCTGAGACTGAGGAGATCTGGGTACCAGAATTGGCGAGGCCAGTCTGGGGCTATCAGAATCACCTGCGCCTTGTCCCTCCTCGCCTTGAGAAGCACCTTGTGGATCAAGGGAAATGGGGGAAAGGCGTAAAAGAGGCCCGGGGTCCATTGCCTCGAGAAGGCATCCCCCTGCAGCGAGCCCTGCTGAGGGGGCGGGCATGGAACAGACTCCTCAGCTGCCTCCGTGGAGGCAAACAGGTCCACCTGAGGTGTGCCCAAAGGGAGAACAGATGCTGTACTACTCCGCAGGGAGAGACTACTCTCGGGATGCAGCCCCTATCCGCCCAGGGCATCGGCCAGGTGCTGGAGGCTCCTGCCACGTGAATGGCTAGGAGATCCGCCCAGGGCCGCGCACGGTGCGACCAAATGCGGAGAGCCTTTGCATAGAAGCATGGAGCGGCCCCGCCTGGCGGTTTAGATAGTACATGGTCGTGGTATTGTCCGCCTGACTCGACCACTTGGACCCCGAGGAACGGAGCAAAGGCGGTGAGAGCTAGGCGGACCGCCGGAGCTCCAGCAGGTTGATGGGCATCGGGACTCCGTGGGGACCAGAGGCCATGAGCCGTGTTCCCCAGATGGGCACCCCAACCCATCAGAGAGGCATCGGTCGACAGAGAGACCGCCGGTCGGGCGGACGAACGGGATGCCTCCCTGCATTGATCTGGAACGGTCCACCACTGGAGAGCATTCCACATCCCCTGTGTCACCGACATAAGCTGGTCCAAGGGATCGCAGCGCCAGGACCACTGGCTGGCCAGTCCCCACTGAAGGGGACGATGTTCCAGCGGCCCAAACGGACCACGCTGGTACAGGCCGCCATGAGACCCAGGAGGCGAGGAAGTCCCGGTAGGCGTAATTGCCCAACCAGAAATGATCGGGCAAAGGAGGAAAGAACCTCGCCCGCGGCCCGGGAGCCGGGCCTGGCTCGAAGAGAGTCGAGCTGCGTACCGATGAATAAAATCACCTGCTTCGCTCGAGTTCACTCTGGCCTCTGACAAGGAGGCCCAGTTGAGAGCAGACCTGGAGGGCCAGATCTCTGGACCACCCGCCTCCTTCCTGAGGGAGCTGCTATCAGCCAGTCGTCCCAGGTAAGGGTACACCCGACCCCTCGGCGCGCAAGAGGAATGCTGTCACCACTGCCATGCATTTGGTGAAGACCCTGGAGCTGAGACAAGCCGAAGGGCATGGCTTGAATCTCAAGAGATCCTTCCGCCGAAGCGAAGGAATCTCTGGTGAGACGGACGGATAGGGACGTGAAAAACGGCCCTGCAAGTCCAGAGAGCAGAACCACACGCCGCTCCAAGGATGGTATTATCTGAGCCAGAGTGACCATCCTGAAGGTTCGAGACCTTGGGAACTTGTTTAGTCGTGAGGTTTCGAGAATGAGGCGCCAGCCCCCTCGTCTGCTTTGGAACCAGGAAGTACCTGGACACAAACCCTGGGTCTGAAGGAGGGTCCACCACCTCTCTACCACCTCCTTCTGGAGGAGGAGAGTGATGTCGGTCGACGAGCCGCCAGTGAGGCTGGGGATCTCAAGCCCCCGAGGGGCTACTGCCTGGAAGGGTGGTGCCTGCTCAATTCCAGAGGCAGGCTCTTCCCACCACCTCTCAAGACCCACCCAACCGGTAACAGCGACCAGGCGGAACGGAAGTGCTGGAGCTGCCTCCACGGGGGGGGGACCTAGGGTAAGGTGACGGGATGGGGCGACACCCTCAGCCTGCCACTGGGCAGGCTTGAGGAGGGACCGCCGAGGGACCTCCTGGCCCTTTCCTCCCTGCCTCCTGTTAGAGGAAGCCGGCGGCTTGGGTTTGGGATGCTAGATGAAGCCTGCTGGCCCTGACGTTGCTGGGACGAGCCAAAGGGCACAGAAGGACGAAAGGGCTTAGGGCTGTGGTTTGCGGCCTTGTCCTTCTGAGCGGAAGAGACCGAGTCCAAGGTGGCATTGGACTTCTCGATCCTCTGCAGGTGACCTTCCACCCCAGGGCCGAAGAGGTCAGTCCCCAAAAAGGGAACATCCGCCAACTTGTGCTGGGTCCGGGTAAAGGTGATATCCTCAGCCAAGCTCCGCCGACGTGATAGCCACTGCGGCCGCCACCGATCTGGCACATGAGTCTCTCACATCCAAAGCAGTCTGAGCTGCTGTTTGGCCACTGCTCCTGCCCTGGTCCCGCACCTGCTTAACCGTAGTCTGCAGATCGGCAAGATGAGGGATGACCATCCAGGGAGCCCAACAGGCATGAGAAAATGTGCCATGAGGACGGCCGAACTGGCCTGACGAAGGCCGAGAGAGGACGAGCGTAGACTTTTCGCTTCTCGACATAGTCCAATTTTTGACTCCTTGTCAGGAGGTTTGTCCATATCCCTGGCGCAGCCGGGCGCTGCCGAAAACGCTGTCGGTAACCAACCCTCAGCAGAGGGTGTTCAAAACCTGACAAGGAACCGGGTAGACCGTGATACTTTCCATGCAATTCCTTGGCCGAAGGCGCAGGGCAGGAAGCTAGGCGCTGCCAAAGTTCCAGTGCTGGACTCCACTGGATGGCCTCGCCAATCGAAAGGCCTGGCCGGAGAATCCTCGGTCCAGTGATCTTCCGTGAGGGGATACCTGGCCTGCTTTGGAACGGGTTCAGCTCCATCCCGTAGACTCCGAGATGAGTCAAGCAGTCCTAGGGAAGGACGACGGCTATCGCCCATTGGCTGGACTTCCTGAAGACTCAAGTCCAGTCGCTGGAGAAGAAGGAGGAATCATCTCGACTCGGAAGAGTCCTCAAGAGCTGCCTCTGGCCTGAGCCACCCTTCACCTGCCGAGGTCGGTCGGGAGTGAGGGTAACTGACAGTCGATGGGGTAAAACCTTCCAGATCGAGAATCTCTGGTCGGAGCCCCAATTGGTGGCTGTGGAGGCGAGGTTCCACCGCAATCGTGGAGCAGTTGGTTTGGCCGTAACAACTCGCCTGGGTATAGGCCCTCGGCAAGTCGAGGGGTTGTGTCGCGGCTGCCCGTGACAGCTTATTTAATGGCCGGGAAGGCGCTCGAGTCGGCTTATTCCCGCCAGGAGGAGCTGTTGCAACATAAGGTCCTCGCACTGCCGACGCACTTACTGGCCTCATCCGAGGAGGACGAGGGACGGAATGGCGACGCGCTTACTGCTGTAAGCCATGCCAGACCGCCATGACGGTGGGAACGGCTGGACCGCCAAGAGGTCCGAGACCAGACCGAGAGTCCCGGAATTTCGGGTCGGGTGCAGGGAGGTGTCGTACGAACCGACACTCTTCGGCTCGAAGGTCCATCCGAGGGCCGGAACCGGAGGCACAGGCGAGCCCACGGGATCCTCAACTCTCCTCGGGAACTGGGAGAGGAATCCGGTCAAAGGCGATAGCGCCTGCTCAATGGGTCGAGGAAAATCTCGACTTCATCAGTGGGAGTCTCGGTCAACTGACCTGACGGGGACACCGTGAGGCCAGTGGTCAAGCCAGCGGTCGATCAGCCACTGCCCACGGCCCGGGAGAGGGACTTTCCGCCCCTCCCAAGAGCGCCGTGATGGAGGGACTCACCCTGTCCCTCTTTTGGACCGAAAAAGGTCCAGCAGACGCAGGCCTTCTCCTTTAGTGGAGAGGGACAGACAAAGCTCCTTAAAGAAGCTGTAGGAAGAACTCAGAGAGATGGATAAATGCCGCTGCCGAGGAAGATACGGCCCGCGCCGCCTCCTCTCGAGGGGCCACCATCCGCCGAGCGATCCGGGCCGAGCCCGCCGCCGCTGACACCGCTAACCGCCTCCTTTGACTTCACTGAGGTGAACGCTTCGGACGGCCCAGTTGCACGGGCAGCACGGCTTCGAGGACGAGGCCGAGAAAGATGAGCACAGGTCGCAAGCCCGCGGTCGTGCTCAAGGCCTACAGTAGACACACGCGGAGTGTGGATCCGTCCGAGACATCTTCTGCCCGCATGGGCATCTCCGAAACTGAGTCGATTTATCCATCGCGCCGCGAGGGATCGAAGATCAAGTCTTTTGCAAAATATTATTTTTAAACCAAAACGGAGAAATAGGAATCAGTCACAAACGAGAGCGTTAAGGAGGGAACCTGAGCTTCCAAGCGTAAGGAAGATTCATGCTCATGGGCGGAGCGTGAGTTATACCACCCGGTGGGTGGGAGGAGCAAGCTTGAAGACCTTCCGGCAAGATTTAAAGCGGCAAGGATACTGCCAATGAGTGTGGATGAACAACATATCCATGTCCCTAGAACCTCTGTCTTCTCCGAGTTCAATTTTAACCAACTAGAATCCAATCAACCCTGGACTTCCTCAAGACAGTTATTAAACACCACGACAGCTCCATCCTGGTCGGGTGCAAAAGACAGGTATAGCTGGGTATCATCTGCGTAGCAGTGAAACCTCAGCCCATACCGTCTAATAACGTCTCCGAGGGGCAGCATATACACTGCAAATAACATGGGTGACAGCACAGAACCCTGAGGCACCCCACACAACAAAGAAGTTGGGCAAGAAGACAATACTCCCGACACAACTCTTTGTGATCTCCCAGTGAGGAATGAGGTGAACCATTGTAAAACAATTCCCGATATTCCACAAATTAGCCTCAGGCGTGCTATCAACACCGAGTGATCCACAGTGTCAAAGGCTGACTAGAGACCAAGCAGAACCAGAATGGAACATCTCTTCTGATCTCTCGCCCTCAGAAGATCATTAAGCACCCGAACCAGCGCAGTCTCGGTGCTATGTCTTTTATGAAAACCGGATTGGAAGGATTCGTAGATATTGTGGATGGTCAAATGGTCTTCCAATTGAGCAGCCACTACCTTCTCAATAACCTTCCCAATAAAGGGAAAGTTAGAGATGGGTCTGTAGTTTGAGAAACAGTCTGGGTCCAAGGTAGCTTTCTTCAAGAGAGGTGTCACCACCGCCTCTTTCAGGGAGCTAGGAAACTCACCTGACTCCAAGGAGTTCCAGACTATTTGCACCAGGACTGGACTGATGATATCAATGCAACCCAGAATTAGGGGTGTCAGTCCAGGGTCCAAACTACAGCTTGTGGGACGCACACTATGGATGATCATCACAATAGACACGAACTCAGGTTGACCAAAGGAACTCCAAGAGAAAGAGGGTACTGTGAACTCACATTGTTCTACAACCTCACCCTTAGAGATTGCCGGACAAAGGTCCGCTCTGATGTTGGCCACCTTAGTTGCAAAGTAACGAGCAAGCTCCTCGCACTCTAATTGAGAAAAGGCTTTCCGAATTTGTAGACAGGCTGGGTTGCACAGTCTGTCTACAGTCCGAAACAGCTGAGTCGGTTGATTCTGTGCAACTGCAATCTCCCTGGACAGGAATTCTGCCTTCTTGTGGGTGACTGCAGATTGATAGGTAGAATAATGTTCTATCAATCTAAGGCGATTGGTATCAAGGGCGGACCTACGCCAACAACGCTCTAACCTTCGCCCGTGTCTCCGCATCTCCCTCAGTGTCTCATCAAACCAAGGGGACCTGGGGTGAAGGGATAGGGGACGCTCATGAACAGAAGCAATAAAATCTAGGGCCGCCGTAACGGCCTCATTATAGGCCACCACCAGCGTCTCTGGATTAAAACAGTAAAAGTCTCCATCAGCTTACCCACGATGGGTGTGAGGCTCACCGGTCTGTAGTTCCCCGGTTCATCCTTGGGGCCGCTCTTGTGAAGGGGCACCACATGAGCTATCCTCTAATCCTGAGGTACACACTCTGAATGTAGTGAGGCACTGAATAGACCTGTCAAAGGTTCCGCCAGTACCTCTGCCAGCTCCTTCAGTACCCTGGGGTGGAAGCCATCTGGGCCTGGTGCCTTGTCCACTCTCAGTGCCCTCAAACCCTCCAGAACCCTGCCCTCCGTGATTTCCCCATCCATTACCCCCTTCCCTTCTGTTTCTGCCCTCCCTCCCCCCTTGGGTATCCCCCTTCTCCTTAGTAAATACTGAGCAGAAGTAATCATTTAGCTTCTGCCTTATCACCCTCTGCTTCCACCCAACCCCTCCTTCCTAATCCTTACTATATGATCCTTACAGCTCCTTTTTCCTGATGTACCTGAAGAAGTCCTTCTCCCATTCTTAATGCCCTGCACCAGCCTGAGCTCTCTAGACGCCTTGGCTGCCTTTACTGCCCTTGCCACCTCCTTCGATTCCTTCAGGTACTGCTCCCTGTCCTCCCCCTCCCTGGTTTTCTGTACCTCCTAAAGGCAGCTCTTTTCTTCCTTACCTTTTCCATGAACTCCTTGCTCACCCAGCTAGGTTTCTTTGCCTAGCCTTCTTGCTCTGGGCCTTGCTGCAGGTTCTGGTTGCCTCCACTATCCCCAGTTTTATTAGCTCCCACCTCCGGTTAGTACCCATATTAGGTTGAATTCTGGCCAGGTACCCTTTTACCACTTCCCCCATTCTCCCAAAGTCGTCCCTCCTGAAGTCCAGCACCCTTGTGCTGTATCCCACTCCTTACTTACACATATCCAACATGAAAGTACAGTTACGTAAGAACTTACCGTAACATTAGATCTTCAAGAGAAGCTCTTGCAGCAGGTTCCACAATGAGGACTGATGCCACCTGGCAGTGGTTCTGGCAACTTTTCTTCTCCAGCAGTACTGACGTGGGAATGCCCCCCGCCGACGTTGGCCTATATAAGGAAGGAGTTCCCCATGTGCTCCAGTTCTTGTATGCCCTCCGTCAGGCAAAGATAACGACAGGCAGTGGTCAGCAGTATGATTGTCAACAGACAATCTCTCAAAGATGGAAAAAAAAACCCAGTCTAAACAGGACCTGATCCCTGGGGGAAGGAGGGCCGGAAATATACCTGCTGCAAGAGCTTCTCTTGAAGATCTACTGTTATGGTAAGTTCTTACATAACTGTACTATCTTACTTCGAGAGGAAGCTCTTGCAGCAGGTTCTACAATGAGGACCGAGTCCCAAGCAGTATAAACATATAACAACCCCTGGGAGGGGGAAAGACAGTAAGGAAAGGAACAGCAGGGTAAGGAAAATCCCTCATGAAACCAGGCCTTGCAGGACCGCGAGGCCAAACCCTGCTCTGCATCTGGAAATAATGTCAAGGCTGTAATGCCTGACGAAGGTATGAACAGAACTCCAGGTAGCATCAGCAAAAATATCCGCTGTCGGTACCCTTTTCAATGCTGTGAAAGAAGCAACGATAGCTCTAGTAGAGTGAGCTTTAACCGGCCCCGGTGTCGACCTGTTGTGCTTCTCATAACAGAAAGAGATACAATGAACCAACCAGCACGAAAGCGTTTGTTTGGTGACCGGTTGACCTAAGGACCGTTAACCAAAGGACACAAAAAGCTGATCACATTTCCTGTCCTCCTTGGTCCTAGCCAGGTAACATCGGACAGCCCTGTGGATGTTCAGGGAATGAAGCAGGGCCTCCCCCCTATTTGAATGCTCTGGGTAGTAAACCGGGAGCTGAACCGATTGATTCAGAGTGAGCTTTGAAACGACTTTCTGCAGGAACTTCGGATCAGTGCGACGATCAACCCTGTCCTTGTGGAAAACGAGGTAGAGTTCTTTACACATGAGGGTTTGAAGCTCTGAAATGCGCCTCGCCGAAGTAATGGCTACCAAAAATAAAGTCTTCCAAGAGAGAAGACTGAGCTTGGACTCCATGGCCAGTTCAAAGGGAGGAAGAGTAAGCCTCTCCATGACAAAAAGAAGATCCCAAGGAGGAACAGGGTCCCTGATGAGAGATGTGATGTGAAGAATACCGCACAAAAATGCTTTGGAAACCTCCATCTCAGCCACCGTCTTACCCGACACAGAGAAATAGTAAGCGGAGATGGCAGCCAGGTGTACCGTGATGGAGGAATAACTGAGACCTTTCTCAGAAAGAGAAAGCAGATATTCTAGTATTGTATTAACTGGACAGACCAAAGGATCCACTCTTTTGGCTGCAGCACAAATACAAAAAAGGTTTCACTTCATAGTGTAAGTGTCCCTGGTGGCGGGTTTCCATGCCTCAACCAACACTTGAGCGACCTGATCAGACACCCCGAACCTGACCTTAGCTAGGTCCTGAGGAGCCAGGCACGCAGGTGCAGGTGAAGGGAACGCAGGTTCGGGTGCAACAGGGACCCCGTCCTGTGACAGGAGATGAGATGGGGGGGGGGGAGGCATTGGTGACTGTACCGCTAAACGCTGTAGTAAGGGAAACCAAATTTGACGAGGCCACAGTGGAGTGATCAGAATAAGAGTGGAAGGTTCCAATTGAGCCTTGAGGAGGACCTTCTGTAAAAGCGGAAAAGGGGGAAATGCATACAGGAACCTCCCGTTCCAGCAGGCCAAAAAGCACCAGGCTCTGGACCTAGCGAGCAAAAAATACAGGTTACTCACCTGTAACAGGAGTTCTAGGAATGGTATATGTTGTTCATCCACACTTATTGGCAGGTATCCTTGCCGCTTTAAATCTTGCCGGAAGGTCTTCAAGCTTGCTCCTCCCACCCACCCGGGTGGTATAACTCTTGGCTCCACCCATGGCCAGATCTGGCCGCTGGAAGCTCAGGTTGTGCGTCGAGCTTGAGAGTCGGGTGGGTGATGGGATGAACAACATATACCATTCCTAGAACTCCTGTTACAGGTGAGTAACCTGTATTTCTAGGGACATGGATATGTTGTTCATCCACACTTATTGGCAGACTCCTAGCAGTTCTCCGGGAGGAGGGAGGCAAGACGACACCCCAATACTTACTTGGGAAAGAGAGACTGAGAACCGAGGCCCCAAAACCAGCATCCCGCGTGACTCAAGGTCGATGTGGTAATGGGTAATGAGGTGTTTGCTGACTTCCAGGTAGCAGCCCTGCAGATTTCCTGGATAGGACGCCCTGGAAGCAGCCACCGATGCAGCAGTATGGCGGGTAGAATGAGCTCTTATCCCTCTGGGAGGCTCCATGCCCGCCAACTTATAGCAGAGATCTATGCAGGAGGTTACCCACCAGCTTATCGTCCGCTTGGCTGCAGGTCTGCCAGATGCGGCTTCAGCGTAGGTGACAAACAGCTGGCGAACCTCTCCCCGAATTTCAGCCGTGCGCTCCTTATAATAAGCGAGCGCCCTTCTAGGGTCCAGAGTATGGAGCCTATATTCGGCCTCCGAGGTGTGATTGGGGTAGAACACCGGCAGAGTCAACACCTGGTTAAGGTGAAACTCCCGACACCACCTTCGGAAGGAATTTCGGGTGGGGGCGCAGGACAACCTTGTCCCTGTGGAAGACCAGGTAAGGAGACTCGATGGAAAGCGCCTGGAGCTCTCCCATCCTTCTGGCTGACGTGATAGCCACCAAGAAGGCGGTCTTCCACAACAGGTGAGAGAGAGCACACCTGTGCATAGGTTCGAATGGCTTGCCCATGAGCTTTGTCAGTCCCAGCAGTAGATCCCACGAGGTGGGGTTCCTGCACTGGAGGAAATGTGAAGGCCTTGAAAAGCGCCAGACCACCTTCTCCTGCGCCACCGACTGCTTCCCGCCCGCTACCAAGCAGAGATGCGCCAGGTGCACCCTTAGGGTCGCCGACCTAAGCCCTTGACTAGAAAGGGACCATAAATAGTCCAAGATGCTTGCCAAGGAACAGGAGGAAGGGTCCAAGCCTTGCCCTGACACCAAATGGAAACCTTTTCCATTTGAAGGCATAGCATTTTCTGGTCGACTCTCACGGGACGCCTCAACTACATTGAGGACCTCCGCGGAAAGACCCAAGGCCTGGAACTCTAGCCGCCAGGAACCAGGCCGTCAGGTGCAGGGATTGAAGGTCCGGATGGAACACCTTCCCTGATTGACTGAGAGCAGGTCCGGCGAGCTGGAAGCTGCCGCGAGTCCTGGAGCTGAGACTGAGGATCTGGTACCAGAACTGCAGAGGCCAGTCTGGGGCTATCAGAATCACCTGCGCCTTGTCCCTCCTCACCTTGAGAAGCACCTTGTGGATCAAGGGAAATGGGGGAAAGGCGTAAAAGAGGCCCGGGGTCCACTGCCTCGAGAAGGCATCCCCCTGCAGCGAGCCCTGCTGAGGGGGCGATGGAACAGACTCAGCCGCGTTCTCCTGAGGCAAACAGGTCCACCTGAGGTGTGCCCCAATGGGAGAACAGATGCTGTACTACCTCTGGCAGGAGAGACATTGTGGGATGCAGCCCCATCCGGCTCAGGGCATCGGCCAGGGTGTTGGAGGCTCCTGCCACGTGAATGGCTAGGAGATCCGCCTCCAGGCTGCGTACGAGTGACCAAATGCGGAGAGCTTCCTTGCATAGAAGCATGGAGCGCGTCCCGCCCTGGCGGTTTAGATAGTACATGGTCGTGGTATTGTCCGTCTGGACTCGGACCACTTGACCTCGGAGGAACGGAGCAAAGGCGGTGAGAGCTAGGCGGACCGCTCGGAGCTCCAGCAGGTTGATGTGGCATCGGGACTCCCGCGGGGACCAGAGGCCATGAGCCCGGTGTTCCCCCAGATGGGCACCCCAACCCATCAGAGAGGTATCAGTCGATAGAGAGACCGCTGCTCGGGCGGACGAACGGGATGCCCTCCTGCAAATGATCTGGAAGCGTCCACCACTGGAGAGCGTTCCACATCCCCTGTGTCACCGACTGAGCTGGTCCAAAGGATCGCGCGTTGTGACCACTGGCTGGCCAGTCCCCACTGAAGGGGCCGCATGTTCCACGAGCCCAGCGGACCACGCTGGTGCAGGCCGCCATGAGACCCAGGAGGCGCAGGAAGTCCCGGGCAGGGCGCAATTACCCAACCAGAAATGATTGGGCAAAGGAGGAAAGAACCTCGGCCCTGTCCGCCGCGAGCCGCGCTCTGGCTCGAAGAGAGTCGAGCTGCGCCCCGATGAATAGAATCACCTGCTTCGGCTCGAGTTCCGACTTGGCCTCGTTGATAAGGAGGCCCAGTTGAGAGCAGACCTGGAGGGCCAGATCTCTGGACCACTCGCCTCCTTCCTGGAGGGAGCTGCTATCAGCCAGTCGTCCAGGTAAGGGTACACCGACCCCTCGGGCGCCCAGAGGAATGCTGTCACCACTGCCATGCATTTGGTGAAGACCCTGGGAGCTGGAGACAAGCCGAAGGGCATGGCTTGGAACTCAAGAGGGATCCTTCCGCCGGAAGTGAAGGAATTCTGGTGAGACGGACGGATAGGGACGTGAAAAACGCGGCCCTGCAAGTCCAGAGAGCAGAACCACACGCCGCTGCTCCAAGGATGGTATTATCTGAGCCAGAGTGACCATCCTGAAGGTTCGAGACCTAGGAACTTGTTTAGGTCTGAGGTTCGAGAATGGGCGCCAGCCCCGTCCGCCGGAACCAGGAAGTACCTGGACACAAACCCTGGTCTGAAGGAGGTCCACCACCTCTTATCACCTCCTTCTGGAGGAGGAGAGCGATGTCGGCTCAACGAGCCGCCAGTGAGGCTGGGGATCCCGAGCCCGAGGGGCGACGGCTCTGAAGGGTGGTGCCTGCTCGAATTCCAGAGGCAGGCCTCTTCCCACCACCTCCAAGACCCACCTGTCCGTGGAAACAGCGGACCAGGCGGAACGGAAGTGCCGGAGCCGTCCCCCCACGGGGGGACCCAGGGGTAAGGGGACGGGAATGGGGGCGACACCCCTCAGCCCGTCACTGGGCAGGCTTGGAGGAGGGACCGGCCGAGGGACCTCCTGGGCCTTTTCCTCCCTGCCTCCTGTTAGAGGAAGCCGGTGGCTTGGGTTTGGGATGCCAAGGCCGAGCCTGCTGGCCCTGACGTTGCTGGGCCGGGCGCGCCGGGGGCACAGAAGGACGAAAGGGCTTAGGTTGTGGCTTGCGGCCTTTGTCCTTCTGAGCGGAAGAGACAGAGTCCAAGGTAGCATTGGACTTCTCGATCCTCTGCAGGTGACCTTCCACCCCAGGGCCGAAGAGGTCAGTCCCCAAAAGGAACATCCACCAACTTGTGCTGGTATCCAAGTAAAGGTGGATATCCTCAGCCAAGCTCCGCCGACGAAGCCACGCCGGCCGCCACCGATCTGGCACATGAGTCCCCTATATCCAAAGCAGTCTGGAGCTGTGTTTGGCCACTGCCCTGCCCTGGTCCCGCACCTGCTTAACCGTAGTCTGCAGATCAGCGGGAAGATGAGGGATGACCTCATCCAGGGAGCCCAACAGGGCATGAGAAAAATGTGCCATGAGGACGGCCGAACTGGCCTGACGAAGGCCGAGAGAGGACGCAGCGTAGACTTTTCGCCCGACATAGTCCAATTTCTTGGACTCCTTGTCAGGAGGTTTGTCCACATCCCTGGCGTTGCCGGGCGTCACCGAAAACGCTGTCGGTAACCAACCCCTCAGCAGAGGGTGTTCAAAACCGGACAAGGAACGGTGGGACATCAGATACTTCCTGGCCATCCTGGCCGAAGGCGCAGGGCAGGAAGCAGGGCGCTGCCAAAGCTCCAGTGCCGGACCCACTATGGCCTCGGCCACCGGAAAGGCCTCCGTCGGAGAATCCCCTCGGTCCAGAATCTCCGTGAGGGGATACCTGGCCCGTTTGGAAACGGGTTCAAGCTCCATCCCGGTGGACTCCGAGATGAGCCGAAGCAGTCCTAGGAAGGACGACGGGCTATTGTCCATTGACTGACCTCCTGAAGACTCCAAGTCCAGTCGCTGGAGAAAAAGGAGGAATCATCTTCGGACTCGGAAGAGTCCTCGAAGAGCTGCCTCTGGCTTGAGCCACCCTTCACCTGCCGAGGTCGGTCGGGAGTGAGGGTAACTGACAGCCGAGGGGTAGACCCTTAGCGATCGAGAATCCTTGGTCGGAGCCCCACTGGTGGCTGTGGAGGCGGAGGTTCCACCGAATCGGTGGAGCAGGCTGGTTTTGCACGATCAACCGGCCTGGGTATAGGCTCCTGGATAAGTCGAGGGTTGTGTCGGCCGCTCCGGTGACAGCCACTTAATGGGGCAAAGTGTCTGGGTCGGCCTTTCCTCCGGTCAGAGGAGCTGTTGCAACATAAGGTCTCGTGACTGGCCGAGACGTACTTACGCCAGCCTCCTCATCCGGGAGGAGGAGGACGAGGGCGACGCCGCTACCGCGGTGTCGCGAGACCGAGACCGCCTATGACGGTGGGATCGGCTGGACCAGGCAGAGGTCCGAGACCGACGAGTCCCGAATTTCCGAGGTCGGTGCGGGAGGTGTCGGCCGGAACCGCACTTCCTTCGCCGCGATGGTCCATCCGAGGGGCTCCGGAACCGAGGCACAGACGAGCCCACGGGATCCTCAACTCTCCCGGGAATTGCTGCTAAAGGCGACAGCCCGTCCAATGGGTCGCAGAAAATCTCGACTTCATCGGTGGGAGTCTCGGTCAACTGACCTGACGGGGACACTGCGGAGGCCAGTGGTTGAAGCCGACGGTTTCCACTCAAGCGACGGTCGACGGCCCGGGAGTAGGGACCTTCCGCTCCCAAGAGCGTCACGGAGGGATTCTACCTCGTCCCTCTTTTTGGACCGAGAATAAGGTCCAGCAGACGCAGGCCCTTCTCCCTTAGTGGAGAGGGACAGACAAAGCTCCTTAAAAGAAGCCGTGTAGGAAGAACCCAGAGAGAGCGGGATAAATGCCGCGGCCGAGGAAGATACGGCCCGCGCCGCCTCCTCTTCGAGGGCGACCATCCGCTCGAGCTGATCCGCCGAGCCCGCCGCCGCGGACACCGCCAACCGGGCCTCCTTGGACTTCACAGGAGGGAAACGCTTCTCGGGACGGCCCAGTTGCAATCAGGCAGCACGGTCTTCGAGGACGTAGGCCGAGAAAGATGAGCACAGGTCGCAAGCCTGCGGGTCGTGCTCAAGGCCTAAGCAGAGTAGACACACGTGAGTATGGATCCGTCGAGACATCTTCTGCCCGCATGGGCATCTCCGAACCGGAGTCGATTTGTCCATCGCAGCCGCAGGATAGAAGACTCGAAGTCTTTTTCAAAATTTATTTTAAATCCGCAAACGGAGAAATAGGAACCAGTCTCAAACGCAAAGCGTTAAGGAGGGAACCTGAGCTTCCAAGCGGTAAGGAAGATCTGGCGTCATGGGGCGGAGCCGAGAGTTATACCACCCGGGTGGGTGGGAGGAGCAAGCTTGAAGACCTTCCGGCAAGATTTAAAGCGGCAAGGATACCTGCCAATAAGTGTGGATGAACAACATATCCATGTCCCTAGAACTGGGCAGTTTTGCGTTGAATTGTGATGTGAAAAGATCCACTTCTGGCGTTTCCCCATAGACAGAAGATGTGATCTGCGACCTCTTGAAGATGCTCCCATTCATGGGATTGCGATCTTGTCCTGCTGAGCGTGTCGGCTAGCA
Source organism: Neoceratodus forsteri (assembly GCA_016271365.2). Taxonomy (NCBI): domain Eukaryota; kingdom Metazoa; phylum Chordata; order Ceratodontiformes; family Ceratodontidae; genus Neoceratodus; species Neoceratodus forsteri. The sequence continues at coordinate 828,444,297 of CM057449.1, forward strand.
CTTTTTGGACCCTGGGGACATGTACCGCCATCAGGACCAGCTGATGCTCGGGGGTCCACTTCCACATGCGCATGGCCTCCCTGCAGAGGGGATAAGAGTGCGTGCCGCCCTGTTTGTTGATGTAGAACATCACCGAAGTGTTGTCCGTCTGCACCAAGAGACGGCCCGGTACTAGGACCGAGACCAGGACTTGAAGGGCATAAAGGATTGCTCTCAGTTCCAGGACATTGATATGCAGATGTACCTCCACTGGGGACCAAGAACCTTGAGTACTATGTGTCCCCAAATGAGCTCCCCACCCCGCGGACGAGGCGTCCATGGTCAGAATCTGGGACGGTGCCCCTACATGGAAGGCGATTCCCGCCAGCAAGTTCTTGGACGACATCCACCAGCGCAGTTCCCGGCGGACTAGCTCTGATATCCTGATCCAGGCGTCCAGACTGTCCACTGTCTGGTCCCACTGGACTCTTAAGGACCACTGTAAGATCCTCATGTGCAGGCGCGCCACAGAAACTGAGACTATGGCGGTGGCCATATGCCCCAACAGCCTGAGAAGGAGCCGAGCCGGCACGCTTGAGGCTGAAGAGATTTGGGATGCCAGGACCTGGATGCGACACGCCCTGTCGGAGGGAAGAAAAACCTTCCCAAGAGTGGTGCCCAGAAGAACGCCAATGAATTGGAGAATCTGGGCTGGGATCAAATGGGATTTGTCCGTTGATGGTGATTCCGAGGCGCTGAAACAGCGAGATGGAATCCCCGATAGTTTCCGACAGGCGAGACCAGGAAGGAGCCAGAAGAAGCCAATCATCCAGATAAGGGAACACAAAGTGGCCCCGCCTCCGAAGTGCCGAGGCCACGATGGTCAGGCACTTGGTGAAGACCCTGGGGACTGAAGACAGACCGAAGGGAAGGACTCGGAACTGATAGTCCCTGTCTTCAAATCTGAATCTTAGGAATCTTCAATGGTTCCTGGCGATAGGAATATGTAGGTAGGCATCCTGCATGTCCAGAGACGCCAACCAATCTCCTGCCGAGATGAGTGGAAGGAGAGTGGGGAGGGACACCATCCTGAATCTCTTGCAGGAGACCCACTGGTTTAGATCACTGAGGTCCAGAATGGGTCTGAGATCTCCCGACTTTTTCGGAACTAAGAAGAAGTGGGAGAAAAACCTTCTCTCTGTCTCGTCTGGTGGCACCGTCTCGAAGGCTGTTTTTTTCCAGAAGGGATAAAATTTCCCATCTGACCAGCGCTCTGTGTTCCCTTGGGTAACAGGATGGTGGCGGTGATCTGTCTGGAGGGTTGGAGTCGAACTCTATGGAGTGCCTGAACCTCACGAGATCGAGTACCCACTGGTCAGAGGTCACCTGACCCCACGCGTCTACGTAGACGGAAAAGCAGCCTCCGACCGGCTCCCCTGGCTGAATAACCAAGGGGGGAGGGTAGCCTGGATAGTCAGGCGGTGGAAGGGGGAGGAAGGGCGGCGATGACTGCTTTGGGTTATCTAGAGGCAGAGGCCGACGAACCTCTGGCTCCGCCCCTCGACATGGCTGCCTCACTGCGCATGCTGCAAGCGAGGCTTCTGGTGATGTCCCCATGGCCACGACAACAAGGTTTACGAGCTGTTCCTTGTTTTGGGCGGTACATGGACTGCACAGATTGGAAGGCCTTACCGGAGTCCTGCAGCTTGGTGATAATGCGCTCCGTATCCTCACCAAAGAGCACGGAGCACTTAAAGGGAGCATCCAGTATGTTGGTCTGCACATCTGGCTCGAACCCAGAGACCCGAAGCCATGCATGATGTCGGAGGCAAATGCCAGTGGCAGCCGCCCTAGAGGGAGGTGTCCGCAGAGTCATACGGTGAGCGCAGAACGTGGGTACCCATGTCTGAGCCGGTCTGTAACAGCTTGGCCAGCTCTGCCCACTGAGGGCAATCGGGCATGCTCTGCACGATGTCCAATCCCTGTTCCCAAAGGGCGTTCTGGAATTGGACCATATGTGTCAGGAAGTTTAGGCTCCTGACACTGCAGGTGGCAGCATAGTACACCTTGTGGCCCACTGAATCCAGCTGCTTCGATTCTCTATCAGGTGGCTGGGTGCTCAGGTATTTGGGCTTCTGCAAACGGTCGTGAGCCGACGAAATCACCACACAGTCTGCATCAGGTGGTTCGGCAAGAAAGGGATGGTCCGAAGGTGCTCGGTAGAGCCGAAGAGTCTTCTTTAGCACGGCCAAGGAGGAATGAGGCTGCTTCCAGGTCGCAGGGGTGACATTCTGAAAGGTGTTGACCATGGGAGGGATGACCATCGTCTTTGGGTCTTTTTGGTGGAGGTATTTAGCCAACCACAGTCGCTCGGGGTCCAGGGCCTCGGTGTCCCAGCCCAGGTTGGCCTGGATGTGCCGCATTACCTCCATGAAGCTTGGGTCATCAAGAGGGGATATAGGAAGGCTCTCCGAGTCCCCCAGGTCTGGTTCTATGTAGGAGTCCGGACTTGAAGAGTCTGATTCCACATATGAGTCCGGTGTGGAATAGGGTGATGGGCTGCGCCTCTTCCTCTTGCACCTCCTGTCCGGTGAAGGAGAGGGTGAGCGGGAGGAGCTATGAGACCTAGGCCTCCTAGACTTTTTAGAGCGCTTCCTACGAAGTGTCTCCTCTTCCGCCCCACTGTCCGCCGGTTCAACACTGACAGGGTCAGGAACCGGTACCAGCGTGGGAGGTGGCACGCCCGCTGGGAGATCCTTTTTTTACGGTATCCCACCAGTGGGAAAACAGCTCCTTTACCTGGGAGAGGTTCAACTTAGGTGAACCTGGAGAAGGAGGAGGAGGAGGAGGAGCATACGAGCTGGGGTCGGTACCACCGTCCGGGGGTGCCGGCGTCAGATCTGCACCCTTACTGACCGGCATCGGTCGATGGGGGGAACGTCAGGGCAGCGTCAGCGCCACCGTCGTTGGGGTCCGGTGACAGCTGAACTGGCGAATGGGGGGAAGGAATACCAGAGCTGACGCTGGGTGGAGCCGGGGTGACCGGCGTAGGGCGGACTACAACCGGCAGCAGAATAACCGCCGTCGGGCCACTGGCGGACAAGGATCATGCTACCACTTTTCTTCAGGCGCCGACGGACGTCCATCTGAGTTGTGACCCTTAGGATGGTCGGCTCTGTGGCCAACGTGCTTTCCGGCTGAGCACCAGTCAGTCGCTGGAGGCAGGCACCAGTCGGAATCCCGATGTTTTGGCAGCAAGGAGAAGGCCCGGTCACCTGAAGACCCAGAGGCCTTGCTTGACTCCAGGGAGTCGGCCTTCGAAGAAGAGGCCGAGAGGGAGGAGACCTTACCTGTGCCCATCAAATTTTTGGTGGGCTGAGGAACCCTCAAAGGCTGAAGGGTAGAATCGGAGGATTTTGAGGCAGAGGAGGGCTTGAGGACCGTGAGGCGTGATTCATGCCCCGACGACCCGGACTTTGAGCCCAAAGACCTATGCTTGGAGAGAAAGACCTTCCTCTGTCCTGCTCCCGGTGCTTGTGGGACTTGTGGTCGGGTGGTGGATCAGATTCCACCGAGGAGGAGGCCTGTTCCATGGCGGCAAGTTTAGTCTCGGCAAGGTACGCCCACGAGCAATTTCTGACGCTGGATCCGTGTCCGCGAAGTGAAGGCCTAACAATGAGAGTAGGCGCCGGTGTCGTGATCAGGCTTCAGGCAGTACAGACACGATGAGTGGCCATCCTTAGCGGGTATCTGTCGCCCACAAGCGCACTTATTTAGATGAGAAGTGGACACAGAAGCTCTGAGAGTGGAAAAAACTATTTTAGAGGTGGAGAAGAAGCAATCTGTACTGAGCCGTAACCGAGCAAACTAACCCTGACCGTGTAGCGTGAAAGAACTGGAGCAATGGGAACTCCTCCCTTATATAGGGCCGACGTGTGAGCCAACATCAGTGGTGGGGGGGGGGGCATTCCCACGTCGGTACTACTGGAGAAAAAAAGTTGCCGGAACCACCGCCAGGTGGTGCCAGTCCTCATTGTAGAACCTGCTGCAAGAGCTTTCTCTCGAAGTAAGATCCATACTGAGTGGTGGTCACTCCCCGCCAGCGGTTCTTCCACCCTCAGTTCCCTCACAAAGTTCTCATTTGCCAGCACAAGGTCACGGGTATTCCCTAACCTGGTTGGTTCACTGACCATCTGCATCAGGAAGCTGTCCTGGAAGGGATCCAGCAGTACCTGCTCTTTTCTTTTCCTGGTTGTTGGGGGTACTCCAATCCACTCCTGGCATGTTGAAGTCCCCCACGATCACCACACTACCCTTCTCACAGGTCCTCCTGATCTGTCCTGCCAGTTTCCTGTCTAACTCCTCTGTCTGAGAGGGGTCCTGTACACCACTCCCATCCTGAGAGTCCTATTCTTGGAATCCTGGATTTGCATCAGTAGTGACTCCATACTACCCTCCTCCCCTTCCTCCCATACACACTTCAGTCCTTCCCTCACATATAGTGCCACCCTCCCTCCTTTCCCAATGCTCTATCCCTACGAAATATCCTGTACCCTGGTATTGGACAGATCCCAGTCATTGTACTGGGTGGCCAATGTTTCGGTGATGGCCGCCATGTCCATCTCCTCTCTGCCATGAGAGTCTGTAGCTCTGCAGTTTTCTTCTCAAGGCTCCTAACATTAAGGGTGACCACCTTCCACCCCTTCCCCTTCCACCCCCTCCCCATCTGCCCTCCTTTACTAGCATTGCCACTAGTACTTGCCGTTTGTCCTGTGTCACTGCTATGGGCGTAAGCTCATATGGCTTCCCAACCTGTGGTCTGTGGATGTCCCTTGCCCACTTGCCACCCCACCGTTCCTACTTTAAATTCCCAGCTACCTCTATGTACCCCTCCATCTTTGGTTTGAACACTTTCTTTCCCTCCTCCCTTAAGTGTAGTCTATCCTTGGCATAGAGACTACTGTCCCCCCACCAGCCCATACACTTTAGCATGACACCAGGTTCTTAGTCATTCGTTAAAATCCTTTATTCTCAGCTTTCATCTTGTACTTGCCCTGGGCACTGGAAGTATCTCTGAGAAAGTTACTGACCTTCCTGCCCTCTCACATAATTGTCCTAGTTCCTCAAACCTCATCTGGACTATATCTACCGTCCTGTCAGCCAGGTCGTTTGTCCACAAATGTATAATTAAATGAGGTTTCTCCCTACCTCTTCTAGCATATTTTAGAACAGATGATCCAACCCTTTCCGCTGTCATTCTTGGCATGGCCTCCATCCGAATGCGACTATGCCTCACCCCTTTGCTACCCCACCTGACTCCTCTTAGAACTGAGTCCCCCAGCACTAAGATTCCTCCCCTATTACCAACTGCTTGCTTCCCTTCCTCCTCACCTCTCACTCCCGGCTCCTCCTCTTCCTCCTGCACAGTAGTTCCCCCTTCTGACCCTATTGTAATTCCCCCAGCAGAACTTCCCCCCACTCCAGTTTCAGCCGGACTTCTATCAGTTACAATCGTGTCTATTAAGATTCCTCATGTTTGCCAACTGAGCATATTTCTCATAAGGAAGACATCTGCAAGACTAGAAACATTTCAAGTAAACAGCTTGTTAAAAGATAAACTACTGGAAATGTTGCCAGCCCATATAGTTATTACTTAAATCACATCAGATGTTTTTTAAGTTGTGTGTGGTTTTCTGCTTATTTGACCATAGTTCATGACAATTAGAAATAAGGCAGATGAATAAAAACAAACATACTACACAAAATATTGCGTGGGTTAGCTATACACAACAAGGCTCATCTTTCCAACTCTGCATGAGACATCACAGAGATCTCTTAAGCTTCTCTCGCACAGTCTATGATGTCATCGCACCCTTCGATGGAAACACAGCCTTGTTATGCATGATTTCTCATACATTATTCTAAATGTTGCACATTAATATGAGGAAGAAATTAGTTTGATCACAAACTGAATGGTAACCATATAATGTATGGGTATGGGTCAGCAACAGTACTGGTACACACCATTAGTGCTAAAGTTTTACTGAAGAAGAAGTGAAGAGAACAGCTGAGCTGAAATCGATAGTTTCCTAGATCCACACAGTTTAGCAAACTGCAGGGTCTGCAATGGGCAACTGTGGCGATTTGGCCACTGCGGAAATACTAATATTGCACACAGTATTCTTTTGTAAATGTTTTTTCTGTTTATGCTTTAAAAGGGTTACATGCAGAGGATTTTGGTTATGTTTAAAATTTCCAAAACAGGCCAGGAGAATGAGCTTTGACAAAGGGATACAGAGTTCACTGAAAAGGTCACAAGAAAGAGAGAAGGTCTTGCAAAATATTTGACATTCCTCAGTGAACTAAGAACAGGCTGATTAGCCAGGAAACTAAGAGTCCATTTAAAAGGGGTGGATTTCCCTGGTCAGCTAATCAAAAGGAAGAGGGTCTTAAAACTCACGGAGATGGGGAAAGCCCTCGCCTATCATAAACTTCACACTTCAAAGGAAAAGAGCTTTAGGTTCCAGGAAACTTTCATGGTATATGTACATTTGGTCAGCGGTCAGGATATTGGAATTGCAAGAGAATCTAACTAATAAATAATATAGTTGACTTAAAACCTGGGAAAGAGCAAGAGAGACCCCTGCTGGCCTAAAAAGAGAAGGCCACCAGCTAGCCGCAGACTGGAAGGGCCAGGCCTATAAATAGTTCCTCCAAACAGAAGCTCATAGCATTTCATTTTGGACACTGTTCCTGACACACAAGAGAAGCAAAACTGCCACACTGAAGACCAGTGGCTGCAAGAGAGAACTGGGTCTTTGAAAACTCATTTATTCTTCTGGACTTTGACCATCCACAAACCAGGTAGACACTAAACAGTTAAAAGTTTTCAGTGTGTTTTGATGTATATTTTCTACATTTATTTTTGTTATTCTATAACCACAAATCTAAACCTTTCTGTTTCTAAAGTTTGTATGATAAACATTTAGATTTAGTAAAAGCATTTCTGCCTTTTAAAACTGCCTGTGAGTGATTTTTGTGTGTGTAGAAATAAAAGGGTTAGTCAATTCCGAGACCAGCTTATAACTGCTAAAGCGCTACCATTTGATGCCAAGAGTAGGATCCTGAAAAAGGGGATCTGGGTGCCTTAAGTACCCGAGATAAATAGGTCTCGGGAGGAGTCTGTAAGGGGGAACTGGGTGCTGCACACCCCATGGGAGAGGACATAATCTGTTTACGAGAGCAAATCCCAAAGTGCTCGTAATGCCTGGGTCCCCCACCACCAGTACAGCAACTGAGGAGAGTTCTCACCTGGCTACAGACTGGAGACTGTATTTTTCTCTTACCCAGAATAGAGAGGGAGCCCTGGGACCTCATGGCGGGTGTTCAGTCATGAATTCAGTGAGCACTCTAGAAGTACACTTGGAGAGTATTCCTGCTCCCGCCTGTCACCAACTGCATTTAGGGGTGGGCACTGTGAGCTCAATGGATGAGGCCCCAGTAGTGGGTTCATGACAGATCTGATGTGCAGTGGTGGGATCCGAGAGATATTGGTGGCACAGGCATAGAGGTTGGATGTGAGGCCAGTGTATACCGTTTTCTTTTTGGTACAAGTGTAGCAGTAGTTAGAGAGATGGCTTTCAACTACAGCGAATTTACTGCAGACCACCTAAGGCAGTTGTGTCAGGAAAGAGAGGTCCAGTACTTGGGGCGAACCAAAAGGAATCTCATGGAGGCTCTCATGGCAGTCGATGAGCAAGCGGCTGTCCCGAACCTCAAGTCATGGAAAGTGACTGAAAGGGACCAGACCTAGAGTGTGAGAGTGCCAGGGGATGTTGCAGTGTCCAGTCCAAGGGAGGAGGAAAGCAAGACCAGAGCCAGAGGGGAAGGTCACCACAGAGCTGGAGTTGGAAGACATCAGGCTACAGCTCGAGATGAGGAAACTGGAGATGCAAGAAAGACAGCATCAGAGGGAACTTGTCATTAGAGAAAGGTAGCTTCAGAGAGAGGCTGAAGAAAAGCAGTGCCAGAGAGAGTTTGAACTGGACAAGCTACGACTCCAACGACCAGTGCCAGAGGAGGTAAGCGGCAGAGGTGAACCTGATACTCCAGGGCTGGGGTATAAGTTAAAATTCAAATAAATAGCTGAATTTAAAGACGGGGAGGATATGGATGCATTTTTGAATTCATCTGAAAAGGTCTGTGTCCAGGCCAAAATACCCAGGGAGTCCTGAAGCTTCCAGTTATCCCTGCTACTTACTGCTAAAGGGTGTGAAGCCAAATGGAGAATAATGATAACCAAGATTATTTTATTTATTTAGTTTTTTTATTTAGTTTTTGTTGACTGGGAAAGGAGGACTAGACAATTCTTCCTATTTTCAGCCTCATCCTGGGGAAGAGGGGATACAGATGGATGCCAACTGCCATTGAACCAGATTAAACTGTTGGTGGTATTTTTAGTGAATGGGGAAAATTTGGCCAGGACACCAGGGAGATCCCCATCTCTTTTTGAGGAGTGCCATGGGATCTTTAACATCCACCTGAATTACCACCAGAACAGGCAAATGGGACCTTGGTTTAACGTCTCATCCAAAAGACGGCACCTCAGGAGTGCAGCACCCCCCTACATTGTCAGTATTGGGATTTAACCAAGTGCCTGGTGTGGGGACAGCCACAGCATCTTGCTAGACAGTGTCCTAAAAAGGCACAGAGTGGACAAAGTGGTACTTGAACAGAATTGGGTGCATTGTGTATCCCTAAAAGCATGCCTGTAAAAATGAGGGAGCACATACACCCGGTTACTGTACATGGGGTGCAGACCCATGGGTTAATGGACATGGGGGCGTCTCTTACCTTAGTAAAAGGGGATTTGTTTGGGCTTGAACAGCTTATACCTAATCAGTTTGTAATGGTGAGGGGATTCACTGGGGAGGAGAAAACTCTACCACTAGTTAGTGTTCTCCTGGACTGGGGTGAGACAGAAGAGAGGGTGCAAAAAGTGGCCATGGCACACAACCTCACCCTGGATGTGATTCTAGGGAACAATCTCCAGAAGGGGGTGGTGTATGCAGTTACCCGCAGTCAGATGGCAAAGGCAGACTGTAGTTTCCTAGACCCCATAGAAGCTGCCATGGAAAACAATGGGAGGCTGGTTCCCCAGCCTGTGTCTCCTGAAACAGAGAGTAATGAAAGGGAGGTAGGACCTCCCCACATAGCAGTTCACAAAACAACTACAGAAGGTTACTCTGAGGAGTGAGTTGTAACCAGTGGTCAGAAGGCTAGGGATGGCAGTGACCCTAAATGCCCCGACGCTAGAGCTATGGACCACAGTTTAGGAACTGAAGGGGTCATGTCCCATGCCTTGGGAAAATGTGAAGAAACTGCAGCTGCTCAGAGGACTGACCCTAGTCTGGAGAGGCTGAGGGCTTGTGCATAATCTGACAGGACACAGGGAGGTGACATGAGACATAGGTTATTTTGGGACAACAGACTGTTGTATACATAGGACATGAGGAAAGAGGGAGGAGTGATGGGCAGGCAGCTTGTCGTTCCCAAGAGGTATCATGAGTGATTACTCAAGGTCGTTCATGACATCCCCATGTCACATCTGGGCATCGCGCACACCACGCAGCGATTGGCCCAGAATTTCTATTGGCCCAAATTCACCCAGCAGGAGAAGGAATACTGCAAGTCTTGTCACCAGTGCCAATAAATAGGGAAGGCAGGTATTAAAACCAAAGCTGCCCTAATTCCCTTGCCCATTGTGAAGAAGCCATTCCAGAGGGTAGGAATGGATATTATAGGACCTTTGAGTACCCCAAGTTCCTCTGGGAAGAAGTTTATCCTGATGGTGGTCTATTACACCACCCAATATCCAGAAGCAGTCGCCATTCACTCCCTTAGGGCAGATAAAGTGGCAGACGCCTTGCTAGGGATTTTCTCCCATGTCAGGTTTCCACAGGAGGTTATCACTGACCAAGGGGGTAGCTTTATGTCAGACCTGATGAAGAGTTTGTGGGAGAAGTGTGGAGTGGTGCAGAGACGCACACCTTATCACCCAGAAGCCAATCGGCTTGTGGAAAGATTTAATGGCGCCCTAAAAGCGATGCTCCAAGCATTTGCTGAACAGCATGGGAGGGACTGGGAGAAATACCTTCCCCACCTGTTGTTTGCATATAGGGAGGTGCCCCAAGAGTTGACAGGGTTTTCCCCCTTCGAATTCTTATATGGTCGTATGGTGCATTGGCCACTAGACTTGATCCAGGAAGACTGGGAAGGAAGGCACGCCACCCAGGAAACTCCCATAGTGGAGTATGTCCTTAAGTTTAAGGAAAAGCTGAAGGAGCTTATGGGGGTGGCCCAAAGCAACCTGTCAGATACCCAGCAGAAGCAAAAAGTCTGGTATGACCATGGAGCCAGAGCTTGCTCATACAGTGCAGGTCAGGAAGTAATGGTCCCAATTCGAGCCTGGAAGGACAAGCTGCAGGAATGAGCAGGACCTTACAAGGTAGTCCGACAGGTCAATGACATAAATTATATTGTGGAACTGTCCGACAGGAGACATACCCATAGGATGAACCATGTCAACATGATGAAGCCATATGCAAATAGGGCTAACAATGGTATTTACAGTATGTAGTCCTGGGGAGGGAACAGACGAGGAACACACCCTACTGGATTTGCAAGAGGAAAGCAAGCAGGAGTTATCTGTGGAGGCAAACTGTCACCCCAGTTCACCCCCGTAACAGTCCCAGGAAGTGAGGGAGGTTTTCCAGAACTTTGCCCCTATGTTTACGACCAAGCCTGGACGAACCCCCTTAGAGAAACAGGGATGCAAGCGCCCATACAGCGGACAGCCTACTGGGTTTCTGAGGCTGTCCTAAAGGACATTAGGAGGGAGGTGGAGGAAATGCTGGAGTTAGGGGTAATCCAGAAATCCCACTGACCCCGGGCCTCACCTGTAGTCCTCATTCCCAAGCTGGATGGCTCTACTCGCTTTTGTGTGGACTATCTTGGACTCAACACAGTCACGAAGTCTGACACCCACCCAATGCCATGGACGGACGAATTATTGGAAAAGTTGGGAGGGGCAACATACCTTACCACAACTGACTTGACTAAAGGGTACTGGCAGGTGGAGTTAACTGCCAGAGCTAGAGGACGGTCAGCCTTCATCACTCTAATAGGATTATTCGATTTCCCGGTAATGCCTTTTGGAATGAAGAACGCCCCTGCCACCTTCCAAAGGTTGGTCAACCAGGTGTTACATGGTACTAAAAAGTATGCAGTGGCTTATCTGGATGATAGTGCCATCTCCAGTACCAGTTGGAAGGAACACCTGTCCCATCTGAAGGAAGTGTTGGGCAGGATACAGAGGGCAGGGCTCACTGTAAAGGCTGAAAAGTGTCAGGTGGCTATGACGGAGGTGGCACACCTAGGCCATGTAGTGGGATGGGAGCAGCTTCTTCCTAATCAAGCAAAGATTGAGGCGATAGAGGCGTGGCCCACAACGGAAACCCAGAAGCAGGTTAGGAGCTTCCTAGGGACCACAGGGTACTTCTGAAAGTTTGTGCCCAATTACAGTACTCTGACGGCTCCCCTATCTAGCTTGCTGAAGAAGAGATAGCCCAAAAGGGTAAAGTGGGAGCCAGCCTGTGAATGATTCTTCGCACAGCAAAAAGATGCACTGTGCAGTGCCCCAGTGATGGCCAGTCCAGATAACACTAAACAATTTGTAGTCCAGATAGATGTCTCAGATGTGGGGATTGCAGCAGTCCTCAGTCAGACATCTAATCAGGGCAAAGACCACCCAACAGTGTACCTTAGCAAGAAGTTACTTCCCTAGGAGCAGGCATTCTCCACAGTAGAAAAGGAATGTCTTGCGCTGGTATAGGCCCTGAAGAAATTAGAGACATACCTGTATGGAAGACACTTCGAGGTACAGACCGATCATGACCCCCTGGTATGGTTAAATCAGACGGGTAAGGCAAATGGATGGCTACTCTGATGGAGTATTGCCCTACAGGCCTACGACATGACAATTAAGCCAATGCAAATGCAGATGGCCTATCTCGCCAGTTAGAACAGTGAACAGAAATATGGAAACTCTTGTATACAATATTTTTTTATGTTTTTTTCTGTTTATGCTTTAAAAGAGTTATGTGCAGAGGATTTTGGTTATGTTTAAAATTCCCAAAATAGGCCAGGAGATAGAGCTTTGACAAAGGGATACAGAGTTTACTGAAAATGTCACAGAAAAGACAGAAGGTCTTGCAAATGTTTTGACATTCCACTGAGAACAGGCTGATCAGCCAGGAAACTAAGAGTCCATTTCAATGGGGTGGATTCCTCGGGTCAGCTAATCAAAAGGAAGAGAGTCATAAAACTCAGGGAGATGGGGGAAGCCCTCGCCTGTCAAACTTTACACTTCAAAGGAAAAGTGCTTTAGGTTCCAGGAAACTGTCATGGTATGTACATTTTTTAGCTGGCAGGATATTGAAATTGTAAGAGAATCTAACTAATAAATAATATGACTGACTTAAAACATGGGAAAGAGCAAGAGAAACCCCTGCTGGCCTAAAAAGAGAAGACCACCAGATATCCACAGACTGAAGGGGCCAGGCCTATAAATAGTCCCTCCAAACAGAATCTCATGGCATTTCATTTTGGACGCTGTTCCTGACATACAAGAGAAGGAAGGTTGCCACACTGAAGACCAGTGGCTTCGAGAGAGAACTGGGTCTTTGAAAACTCATTTATTCTTCTGAACTTTGATCATCCACGAACCAGGTAGACACAAGACAGTTAAAAGTTTTCAGTGCAATATTTTACACCTTTATTTTTGTTATTCTGTAACCACATTTCTAAACTGTTGTGTTTGTTAAGTTTGTATGATAAACATTTAGATTTAGCAAAAGCATTTTTGTTTTTAAATCTGCCTGTGAGTGATGTTTGTGTGTGTAGAAGTAAAAGGTTTAGTCAATTCTGAGACCAGCCTGTAATTGCTAAAGAACTATAATTCGCTGCCAAGACTAGGAACCTGTAAAAGGGGATCTGGGTGTCTTAAGTAAGGGAGATACGCAGGTCTCGGGATGAGTCTGTAAGGGGGAAGTGGGTGCTGCACACCCCGTTAGAGAGGACACAATCAGGTTTAAAAGGGCAAATCCTGAAGAGCTTGTAACGCCTGGGTCTTCCCCTTCCCCGCAGTACAGCAACCAAGAAGAGTTCTCACACCTGGCTACAGACTGCGGACTGTATTTTGCTATTACCTAGAATAGAGAGGGAGTCCTGGGACCTCACGGTGGGTGTTCAGTCATGAACTCAGCGAGCACTCTAGAAGGACACTTGGAGGGTATTCCTGTTCCCCTGTGTCACGGATTGCTCTTAGGGGTGGGCACTGTGAGTTCAGTGGACCTGGCCCCCAGGAGTGGGTTTGTGACAGGGCAACAACCCACTGGCTAAATGCTGGTATATTCTGTATTGGGGCGCTTAATCTTTATTTAACTCACCCTGCAGGTTTGTTCTGAAGAAAAGTACAGTTACGTAAGAACTTACCGTAACAGTAGATCTTCGAGAGAGGCTCTTGCAGTAGGTAATTACATACAGGACTGACGCCGGTCGGTGGCAGGACCCACGAAAATGTCTAGCTAGCAGTCCCTGGCGAGGGATCGCCCCCACGTCAGGTGACCGGCGTCATGCGACGTCGGTATAAAGGGGCGGTCCCAGATGCCCGCCTTCCATTTCTTTCCCACCACAGGCCTGGAAGGCCCGGACGAGAGAGAAGCAGATGTTTCCATTCCTGGAAAAAGAGCTGAAAAAGCCTAGGAGGATGGAGGGTGGGAAGGTATTACCTACTGCAAAAGCCTCTCTCGAAGATCTACTGTTACGCTAAGTTCTTACATAACTGTACTATCTTACTTTGAGAGGGCTCTTGCAGTAGGTAATTACATATAGGACTGAATCCCAAGCAGTCTGGAACAAATAAAAGGCACCGGGAGGAGGGACTACTCCAGAAAGTAGTAGAAGCCTTGCAATCCTCAAGACAGGAGGCCTTGCAAAACAGCTAGCCCGAAGCCTGCTCTACGGCGAGAGACAATGTCCAAACTGTAGTGTTTCGTAAAGGTATGGACGGAAGTCCAGGTGACGGCAGTGCAGATGTCTGCGCAGAAACATTCTTGAAACAAGCTGCAGAGGCCGCTACTCCACGAGTGGAGTGACCTCTGACTTGACCTGGAAGGGTCTTCTTGTACTTGTCATAACAAAAAGTGATGCAATGAGCAAACCACTTCGATAGGCATTGCTTGGAAACAGCATTGCCTTCCCTTTTGTGAGCAAAAGAGACGAACAACTGATCAGTCTTTCTGAGATCCTTTGTCCTACTGGTGTAGTATCTCAGAATCCGGTGAACATCCATGGTATGGAGTAAATATTCTCCTTGGTTGGAGTACAGCGTGAAAAAGGCAGGTAACTCTATAGACTGATTTAAGGTAGACTCTGCTACCGCTTTAGGTAGAAACTTAAGTTTCTCGCGAGCAACACTGCTCTTTGTGAAAATCAAATAGGGATTTTACATAAGGGCCTGAGCTCGGAAATTCTTCGAGCGAAGTAATGGCTACTAAGAAGAGCGCCTTCCACGAAAGAAACTTCAGATCTGTGAAGCCGCAGGTTCGAAAGGGGGAAGGGTAAGTTTCTCAAGAACAAAGTTCAAGTCCCAAGGGGGAGCAGAAGTCCGGACGGGGGTCCTTAGATGAAGGACCCCTCTAAGAAAGGTCTTAGAGACCTCTAATTAGGCAAAGGCTTTATCTGTGAAAGGAACATGGTACGCTGAAATAGCGACCATGTGCACTTTCAAGGAGGAATCACTGAGACCCAGGTTGAAGAGGTGACGTAAATATTCCAGCAGAACGGCCACTGAACAGGAGAAAGGCTCCACGTTCCTAGAGGTGGCCCAAATAGAAAATCTCTTCCATTTCATGGCGTAGGTGGACCTAGTGGAGGGTTTCCTAGCCTCCATCAGAATCTCCGCCACCTTTGGAGAGACACCAAAGCAAGACTGAACTAGGTCTGCAGGAGCCATGCATGAAGTTGTAGGGACTTGAGTCCCGGAAGGACCAGGGTCCCCTGATCCTGGGTCAGCAAACCTCGAGATAAAGGAAGAGGAAGAGGAGGAACCTCTAAGTATTGCTGTAGAAGAGAGAACCAGATTTGCCTGGGCCAGAAAGGAGCGATCAGAATCATTCTCGCTCCTTCTGTTGTTAGTTTCTGCAATACACGAGGGACCAGAGGACTTGGGGGAAAAGCATAGATGAATCTGCCCTTCCAGCTTAGAGACAGAGCGTCGTTCCAGAAAGCGCCTCGCTCTGGAACAAGCGAGCAAAAGTTGGGAAGTTTTGTGTTTTGGGAAGAGGCGAACAGGTCTACCTGTGGAGTCCCCCAAAGCTGGAAGATGTCGTCTAGCACCTTTTGGTCCAATTGCCACTCTTGTGGCAGGGCAGATGAGCGACTTAGCTTGTCTGTCAGGGTATTGTCAACTCCCGGAACATTAATCGCTGTGAGGTGAAGGTTGTGTTGAGTTGCCCAGTCCCAAACCCTCACTGCTTCCCTGCATAGAGGGAAGGATCGAGTCCCTCCCTGCTTGTTTATGTACCACACCACGCACATGTTGTCCATCTGGACGGCTAGGTGACCGGGAAGAATGCATTGGTGAAGGGCTGGAGAGCATATAGTACTGCTCGAAGCTCGAGCACATTGATGTGGAGAGCTATTTCCAATCTGGACCATAATCCCTGGGTTCAGTGAGGACCCAGATGGGCTCCCCAACCTTCGCCTGATGCGTCTGTGGTCAGAGTCTGGGAGGGGGGAAGATGACAGAAGGGGACCCCCCGAAACAGGTTCTCTCGAACCATCCACCATTGCAAGTCTTGTGCCATTGGCAAGGAGATCAGAACTAGATGATCTAGGTCGTTTACAAGTTGATCCCACTGGGAGCGAAGAGTCCACTGAGAGATCCTCATGTGGAGCCGAGCCCGGGGAACTGTAGGGATAGCGGCCGCCATGAGCCCCAGGAGACGGAGAACCGACCTCGCCGGAACCCTCCTGTGTTCTGATAGCAGGGAAATCTGTGACTGAAGAGAGGCCGCCCTGTCCGGAGGCAGGAAGGCCTTGCTCACCGTCATATTGAGGATAGCCCCCATAAACTGTAGTCTCTGGGAGGGATCCAGATGAGACTTGGAATGGTTGATGGTAATACCCAGGCAAGTAAAAACCTGCTGGGTGAGGGAGAGAAAATGCAGGAGCTCCTCCCTGGATGAGGCCGCCGGAAGCCAGTCGTCCAGGTAAGGGAACACCTGAACTCCCATCATACGCAGGTGGGCCGCTACCACAGCCAGGCATTTGGTGAATACTCGGGGTGCCGAGAAAGACCAAATGGGAGTGCTCGGAACTGGTAATGGTCCCCCTGAAAAGCAAACCGAAGATACTTGTGATGAGGAGGGCGAATGGGGATGTGCAGATATGCATCCTGCATATCCAGCGCACAAAGCCATTGACCCGGCCAAAGGAGGGGCAGAAGGGTCTGTAGGGAGAGCATCCTGAACCTTTTGTATTCCACGTAAGGTTCAAGGAGCTGAGATCGAGAATGGGTCTGAGATCTCCCATCTTCTTTGGGACCAGGAAGAAATGAGAATAGTAACCGTCCCTTGAAGGTGAGGGGGAACAGGTTCTATGGCCTGCTTCGTGAGGAGGGCAGAGATTTCTTCCCGGACCAAAGGAAGATGGTCCCTTGCGTAGGGCGACTTCAGAGGAGGGTGGCGGGGTGGTTTCTGTAGAAACTTTATAGAGTGCCCTTCCGCTATAATCTGAAGCATCCATGAATCCGTTGTTATCCTCTCCCAACCCGGAAGGTGGAGGAAGAACCTCCCTTCTACCAGTTCCTCCGGTGTTTCCAGAGGCGGTGGGAGAGGGGAGGAGTCAGGTGGTGTGGGGCAGCGCCGCAGCTGGGGCACCCGCTGCTTTTTTGGGTGGGGGGGGCCTGGCAGCTGCGGGGGCCTCGTTTAGTAGCCGCCTTCCTTGGGGTTCGCTTGTGCCGACTGCATCTGCAAAAGGGCGGCTGCGGGTGATGGGGACGGTACATGGAATCACGGATTTCAGAGCCGTCCCCTTCTCCTGCAAGTCGCTGATGATGTCCTTGACATCACCGCCAAAAAGCACCGAACCCCTGAAAGGTGCTTCCTGGATCGCGGACTGTACCTCTGGGACCAAACCTGACACGCGGAGCCAGGCATGACACCGAAGACTTACGGCGAAAGCGGAGCTCCGCCCGGCAGTGTCCACTGCATCGTATGTCGTCCACAGAATGTGGTGACTGGCCGAACGAGCAGAACGGACTAAACTGGCTAACTCCTGCTTGACTTGAGAGTCAGGTAAGGAGTCAATCTTAGATTCCGGCTGGGTAAGGATGGCCTTCTGGTAATCCCCCATATGAGCAACGTAATTTAGGGTCCGAATTCCCAGTGTGGAAGAGGCGCAAATTTTTCTTCCATACTGGTCCAGTAGGCGAGATTCCTTATCCGGAGGAGATGAGCTTAGATGTTTGGGATGCGCTGACGGCGCTAATCACGACCGAATCTGCACGAGGGTGAGAGTCCAAATAGTCTACACCCTCAGGAGCCTGGTATAGCCTGTTAGGCTTCCTAGGAAGTGGGGCTAAAGCCGACGGTTGTTTCCAAATAGTGGAAACAAGGTGGGCGTGAGGCTCGATCCAGGATGGCACTAAAGTTGGAGCTGTCAGGGGCAGGTCCAGATGTTCGGCAAGTTTGACCCGCTGAGGATCTGGTTCCAAGGAGCGCCACTGATGTACTTCCTGGATTTTTCTGAGCAACTCTGTAAAGGAAGGGTCCTCCGGAGGAGACTTCGGAGGGGTCCTTGGCCGGGGCCTGGACAAAGAGCGAGGCTCGTCGTCTCTCTCGAAGCATCTGTCGGAAGAATCCAAGGAATCCGAGAGGGAAGAAGAAGAATCGGAAGCAGAATAAGACTCCCTAACACGGCTAGGGGGAGGAACGGGTTTCTGCGGGGGACCCTGGATGCGTGTTCTGCCCTCTTGGGATCAGAGGAAGGCTCTGGAGTCCGAGGCAGTGAGGGAGTGTGCCGTCGCGGTGTACGGGAGCGGCACTGTCACCGTGAGGCTGGCTCTCTACTTCCTTGGTGAGCTGCGCCTGGCCTCAGCCCACCAGGAAGGCAGAAGTCTCCTGCAGATCCACGGCGGCCGAGGCGGTGGAGATGGAGGAGGAGGAGGTGGGGGGAAGAATACGGGTTGTATCCGTAAGGCGAGTATCCGAAACCCGGCTGCGGGAAAACCGGTGCCGGGTATTGAGGCGTCGGGTACTGCGGCATTGGAGGGACCGGCATCGGATAAGATGGCGGTTACCTGGGTGCCAGAGGAGCTGCCGGAGCAGACGGCCCGGAAGGTGGCCCCACAGGCGGGTCAACATTGAGAGGCCCGGGGGGAGCAGGGCCCGACGGAAGGGGAAAATCCCCCAACGGAGTCGGTGGAACCGGCGTCGGGACTGGCGTCCGGGGGGCCAGCATCAGATCCGGTTCCCTAGGAGGACGGTCTGACGGAGGTGGAACATCCCCAGCATCGCCCGGGGATGGGGGGGGGGATCCCCGGGATCAGGCTGGGGTGACTCGGGCTCCCCAGACAGCAGCGAAGGCTATGGGAAACCAGGTACAACAGGAGTTGGAGGGTCCATCGTTAGTTCCGTTGTCCAAGCGCCGTTAGAGGACCGATGTGCGGCTTAGAGGCTAGGTCCTGGCGGGCACGGAGGCAGGCGTCCATCTCTGAGGGTCCCCCATCGGAGGCGGGCGAGGAGGAGGAGCGCCCGTCCGAGGGACAGGTTGTACGCCGCCCGAAGGGTCGCGCGTCTTATCGACCTTCTCCCGGCGGACGTGGAGGAGCCGGCGTCCGACTGATGGAAGTCGCCCGTACCAGTAGCCGCAAGCCTGCGGCTGAACTGGGGCGGAGGCCCCCTTTTGCCCGGAGGCACCCGCAAGGCCCGAGCGCGAGCCAGACGGGCGGGCCGACGCCTCCTCCAAACCCTTGGGGGCTGCCGTCGGACGGTCCCCCAGAGCGGATGTTACCTGGGCCACAACTCCAGCCGGAGTCGCTTGCGAGGAGGCCTTCTCTCGGTACCTCTCCTTGTCCCGCTTTTCGATGTCCTTCCGGAGAAGTAGACGCCTGCCTGAGCTTCTTCAATTCTTTCTCCATCGAAGACATCTTTTTCTTGAGAAGATGGGCTTCCAGGGATTGTTGGCGTCGTCTGCAGGTAGCCGCATTGAAGTGAAGGCAATGCGGGCACTTGTCGACCGGGTGGTCAGGGCCTAGGCAGAAGAGGCAGAGGAATGGCGTGCTTGTGGCGTTGGGCGCTGCCACGAGTTGCACTTGTTTTTGTGCTTTCGGAGGGTGTAGGGGACGACATACACCGACGATGACCTGACGATAGAAGGAAAAAATACTTTTAATATTCGGTAAAACCGATGAAAGAGCAGGGCTGACTAAGCATGAACTTTACCGCGAGGCGCTGCACGAGCTAACGGCGGGAAAGAACTGGAAGGTGGGCATCTGGGACCACCCCTTTATACCGACGTCGCATGACGCCGGTCACCTGACGTGGGGGCGGTCCCTCGCCAGGGACTGCTAGCTAGAAATTTTTCCATGGGGTCCTGCCGCCGACCGGCATCAGTCCTATATGTAATTACCTACTGCAAGAGCCCTCTTGAAGTAAGATCAAGCGTTATTCATCTCTAACTTCTAGAAGTGCTATAAGGTGCACCTGCACACTTAGTCTTCCTTTCCCTTTAAATCCTACTGGAATGTCTTCAAGCTAAGCTCCTCCCACCCACCAAAGTGGTATCCTCCTCAGCTCCACCCTGTGATGTCAGATCCTGCACACTGGAAGCAAGGATCTGTGTGCCACTTGCCAGGGGTGGTCGGGTGGATTGTGTGGATGTGCACCACATACCACTCCTAGAACTACGGTTACAGTTAAGTAACCCTCATTTCCAGGGGCGTGGATAACTGGATATGGTGCACTATCCACACTTAGGCAGACTCCTAGCAGTTCTCCAGGAGGAGGGGGAAAAGTGCATACACCTTCTTAAGAAACAGGGATTATAGAAACAATGCCCTAAAACCAGCATCCTGGCGTGACTCAAGGGCGATGAAGTAGTGGGAAATGAAGGTGTGCTCTGACTTCCAGGTAGCAGCTCTGCAGATTTCCTGGATAAGGATGTCTCTGGAAGCAGCCACCAAGGCAGCGGGATGTCTGGTGGAAGAAGCTCTTAGCCCAACAGGAGGCTCCCTAGCAGGACACCTAGAGCAAAGGTCGATGCAGGACACAATCCACCTGCCAACTGTCTGCTTAGCTGCCAGTCTGCCAGGTGCGGCATCAGCATAGGTGACAAAGGGCTGGCAAACCTCTCCCCGAACTCCAGCCATGTGCTCTGCGTAATAAGCAAGTGCTTGCCTCAGGTCCAATGTGTGAAGCCTGTGTTCAGCCTCCAAGGTAGGATTGGTGAAGTACACTGGGAGGTTAATCATCTAATTAAAGTGAAACTCTGAAGCAACCTTTGGAACGAACTTCGGGTTGGCATTGAGGACAATTTTGTCCCTGTGGAAAACCAAGTATGGAGACTCTACTGAGAGCACCTGAAGCTCACTGATCCTTCTGTCGGAGGTGATAGCCACCAAGAAGATGGTCTTCAATGACAGATGACAGATGCCACACCTGTACGTCAGTTCAAATGGCCTGCCCATGAGTACTGCCAGTACCAGTAACAAGTCCCAGAGCGATGGTGGTTCACAACCAAGCGGGGACAGGTGGTCAAGGCCCTTAAAGAAGTGCCCGACCATCTTCTTTTGCATCACTGTTGGCATACCAGCCTGCACTCGGTAGGCAGAGATGGCTGTTTCGTGTACCTTGAGGGCCATCAACCTCAGGCCCAACAGAGAGGGACCACAAATAGTCCACAATGCTAGCCACGGGGCAGGACAGAGGGTCTACCTCTCCCCTGGCACCAAATGGAAAACAGCTTCCACTTGAAGGCATAGCACTGGCAAGTCGACTCCTTCTGAGAGGCCTCTATAAAATGGAAGACCTTGTCGAACAGACCTAAAGCCTGGAACTCTAGCCACTCAGAACAAGGCTGGTAGGTGCAGGGACTGAAGGTCCAGGTGAAAGACCTTCCCCTGATGGCAAAGGAGCAGGTCCGGGTGCAGAGGCAAGCATCATGGAGGCCTGCTGCTGAGGCTAAGATCTGGGTACCAGAACTGGCGCTGCCAGGCCAGGGCCACCAGGATCATACATGCCTTGTCCCTCTGTACCTTGACCAACACCTTGTGGATCAGGGGAAAGGGAAGGAAAGCGTATAGGAGGCCCAAGGTCCAAGGCTTCATGAAAGCATCCCCCATCAGTGTTCCGTACTGCGGGACGTGGGCACAAAACAGCCTCAGCTTTGCATTCTACCAGGAGGCAAACACATTGACTAGGGGAGTGTCCCACTGGGAGAATAGGCAATTCACTACCTCCTGGTGTAGAGACCACTCGTGAGACACCTTGCCCACATGGCTGAGGGCATCCGCTAGCTGGCTGGAGGCAGTGACCACGTGGATCACCAGAAGACCAGAGTACAGCCCGCGCAGGAGGGTCCAGGTGCGGAGGGCTTCCCAATGCAATCAGAGGGAATGCGTTCCACATTGCCTGTTGAGGTTGTACATGGTCGAGGTGCTCTCCATCTGGACTTGCACGACTGGACCCCAAACAGATGGAATGAAAACCATCAGAACAAGGCACACTGCACGGAGCTCCAGCAGGATGATGTGGTACTGGGACTCATGGGACTCCAGAGCCCGTGAGTCAAATGGTCCTCCAGGTGTGCTCCTCCAACCCACCAGAGATGCATCGGTCGTCAGAGAGACCATTGGCTGTGGGTGGGCGAATGAGACTCCTTCCTGCATATTTTCTGGGATGAGCCACCACTGGATGGCATCCCACATCAACTGTGTCACCATGACCAGCTGGTCCAGGTAACCAAGGCTCTGAGACCACTGGTGGGCCAACCCCCAGTGCATGGGGTGCATCCACCAGTGGGCCCACTGGACCACGCTGGTGCAGAATCCCAGGTACCCAAGCATCTGCAGAATTTCCCCAGCAGGGCACGAATGTCCAACCTGAAATGATAGGGCAAAGAAGAAAAGATCTGTGGTCTGGTCCGATGGGAGTCGGGCCTTGGCCCGAACGGAGTCAAACTCTGCCCTAATGAAGTGGATGATCTGCAAGGGGTGGAGTTTGTCGGATTGACTAGAAGGCCCAAGGCTGAGCAAGTCTGAAGGGCCAGATCCCTGGATCACTCAATGTCCTCTCGAGAGGAACGGTGATCAACCAGTCATCATGTAGGGGTACACCTGGATCCCTCAGCACCAGAGGAATGCTGCCACCACTGCCAAGCACTTGGTGATTACCCTGGGGGCCAAGGACAGGCCAAATGGCATCACTCAGAACTCATAAAGCACCCTGGCTACGCTGACCCGAAGGAACCACCAGTGGGCTGGATGGACTGGGATGTGGAAGAAGGAATTCTGGAGGTCCAGAGAGCAGAACCACATGCCCTGCCCCAGGGATGGAATGATTTGGTTCAGAGTGACCATCTGGAACTTGCACTTCCTCAGGAACTGATTGAGATTGTGAAGATCAAATATAGGGGGGCCAGCCTCCCATCTGGTTGGGAACCAGAAAATATCTGGAGACAAAGCCCTGACCGGCCAGGGTGTCCAGGACTAGCGCCTTTCTGAAGGAGCTGAGCGATGTCCTCCTGAAGGGCAGACAGCATGTCCACAGACACCACGGCCTCCTATGGGGCATGGGCTCAACAGAATGGAAGAGCCTTAAAATCTAGAGGCAGACTTTGACCCACCACATTGTCCACCCATGTGTTCAATGTGATGATGAACCAGGGATGCCAGAGATGGTGAAGCCGAAACCCATGGGAACCCAAGGCTGATGCAGGACAGGTGGAAGGGGGAAGACATCCTGTGACTCGTCGCAGAGCAGAGGCCCTGGCACCGGTTGCAAGAGAAACACTGCCGCCTTTCCCCCCAGGCTTCTTGGAGGTGGAGATGGCAGGCTTAGGTTCAGGTCGCCAGACCTGACACTTTCTCAAGTGGTGCTGTGGTGGCTGGGACTGAGGGGCAGGGTGCACCCGAAACTGAAAGGGCTTCTTGCTCTGTTTCCGGACCATGGGGTTCATCTGAGAGGATATGACAGAGGCTAAGGTGCACAGGACAACTCAGTGCTAATAAGATGATCATCCACCCCCGTCTGAACAGGTTGGGACCCAAAAGCGGATCTCTGCCCACTTGTGTGGGGAATCCACCTGAAAGGTGGAGATCCCCAACTGAGTCCCATGCCACCAGGCAATCAAAGTGGCCACAGACCGGGTGTTGGGGTCATCAACGTCTGAGGCGAGCTGGAACTGGAGCTCGGCAATGGCCCTGGTCCATCTAAACTGCCAACCACAGATCCATAGGGAGGCGTGGAAGTCCTGGTCAAGACACCCATGAGGGCATGGGGAAGAGGGCCATCAGGATGGTGGAGTTTGCCTGCCAGAGACCGAGGGAGTGGATGGCATATACCAATGGTGCTGCCTGGACCTTCTGCTCCGTGTCAGGGGGTGTGTCGACACCCTGACACTGCCCGTCCGCCAGAGACCTGAACCCATCACCAGTCTGCCGGCCGAACGATGGCTGGTAAATCCAGGTAAGAGACCAGGAGGGGGCACCCTCATACTTGTGGACCATATGGCCCGAAGGCACCGGGCAAGAGGCTAGACCCTGCCAAACCTCCCAAAAGGGCCAAAAATGGCTCCTGACACCGAAAAGGACAGAGACCCCCAGGGATTCAGTTTCGTCGAGGATTTTCCATCCGGGGTACCTGCCTGGGAACACCCCCGAGCAAACCCGGATTCTGAGTGAAAGCATGAAGAAGTGCTCAGAATATACAGGTTACTCACCTGTCACAGGAGTTCTAGGAATGGTATATGTTGTTCATCCACACTCATTGGCAGGTATCCTTGCCGCTTTAAATCTTGCCGGAAGGTCTTCAAGCTTGCTCCTCCCACCCACCCGGGTGGTATAACTCTCGGCTCCGCCCCATGGCGCCAGATCTGGCGCTGGAAGCTCAGGTTGTGCGTCGAGAGCCGGGAGGTCGGGTGGGTGGTGGATGAACAACATATACCATTCCTAGAACTCCTGTTACAGGTGAGTAACCTGTATTTGGGACATGGATATGTTGTTCATCCACACCTATTGGCAGACTCCTAGCAGTTCTCCGGGAGGAGGAGGCAAGACGACACCCCAATACTTACTTGGGAAAAGAGACTGGAGAACCGAGGGCCCCAAACCAGCATCCCGGGCGTGACTCAAGGTCGATGTGGTAATGGGTAATGAAGGTGTTTGCTGACTTCCAGGTAGCAGCCCTGCAGATTTCCTGGATAGGGCGTCCCTGGAAGCAGCCACCGTTGCAGCAGTATGGCGGGTAGAATGAGCTCTTATCCCTCTGGGAGGCTCCATGCCGCCAACTTATAGCAGAGATCTATACGGAGGTTACCCACCTGCTTATCGTCCGCTTGGCTGCAGGTCTGCCAGATGCAGCTTCAGCGTGGTGACAAACAGCTGGCGAACCTCTCCCGAATTTCAGCCGTCGCTCCTTATAATAAGCGGCGCCTTCTAGGGTCAAGTATGGAGCCTATATTCGACCTCGAGGTGTGATTGGGGTAGAACACCGGCAGAGTCAACACCTGGTTAAGGTGAAACTCCGACACCACCTTCGGAAGGAATTTCGGGTGGGGCGCAGGACAACCTTGTCCCTGTGGAAGACCAGGTAAGGAGACTCGATGGAAAGCGCCTGGAGCTCTCCCATCCTTCTGGCTGGCGTGATAGCCACCAAGAAGGCGGTCTTCCACGACAGGTGAGAGAAGCACACCTGTGCATAGGTTGAATGGCTTGCCCATGAGCTTTGCCATACCAGCAGTAGATCCCACGGAGGTGGGGGTTCCCGCACTGGAGGAAATGTGATCAAGGCCTTTGAAAAACCTGCAGACCACCTTCTCCTGCGCCACGACTGCTTCCGGCCCGCGCCGGTAAGCAGAGATGGCTGCCAGGTGCACCTCAGGGTCGCCGACCTAAGCCCCTTGACTGGAAGGGACCATAAATAGTCCAAGATGCTTGCCAAGGAACAGGAGGAAGGGTCCAAGCCCTTGCCCTGACACCAAATGGAAAACCTTTTCCATTTGAAGGCATAGCATTTTCTGGTCGACTCCTCACGGGACGCCTCAACTACATTGAGGACCTCGTCGGAAAGACCCAAGGCCTGGAACTCTGGCCAGCTCAGGAACCAGGCCATCAGGTGCAGGGATTGAAGGTCCGGATGGAACACCTTCCCTGATTGACTGAGAGCAGGTCTGGCGAGCTGGAAGCTGCCGCGGAATCCTGGAGCTGAGACTGAGGAGATCGGGTACCAGAACTGGCGAGGCCAGTCTGGGGCATCAGAATCACCTGGCGCCTTGTCCCTCCCTCGCTTGAGGAAGCACCTTGTGATCAAGGGAAATGAGGAAAGGCGTAAAAGAGGCCCGGGGTCCACTGCCTCGAGAAGGCATCCCCTGCAGCGAGCCCTGCTGAGGCGGGCATGGAACAGACTCAGCTTCGCGTTCTCCCTGGAGGCAAACAGGTCCACCTGAGGTGTGCCCCAATGGGAGAACAGATGCTGTACTACCTCGGCAGGAGAGACCACTCGTGGGATGCAGCCCTATCCGGCTCAGGGCATCGGCCAGGGTGTTGGAGGCTCCTGCCACGTGAATGTCGAGAGATCCGCCTCCAGGCTGCATACAGTGACCAAATGCGGGCTTCCTTGCATAGAAGCATGGAGCGCGTCCCGCCCTGGCGGTTTAGATAGTACATGGTCGTGGTATTGTCCGTCTGGACTCGGACCACTTGACCCGGAGGAGCGGAGCAAAGGCGGTGAGAGCTAGGCGGACCGCTCGGAGCTCCAGCAGGTTGATGTGGCATTGGGACTCCCGCGGGGACCAGAGGCCATGAGCCCGGTGTTCCCCAGATGGGCACCCCAACCCATCAGAGAGCATCGTCAGTGAGAGACCGTCGGCTCGGAATGACCAGGATGCCCTCCTGCAAATGATCTGGAGCGGTCCACCACTGGAGGCGTTCCACATCCCTGTGTCACCGACATAAGCTGGTCCAAGGGATCGCAGCGTTGTGACCACTGGCTGGCCAGTCCCCACTGAAGGGGACGCATGTTCCAGCGGGCCCAACGGACCACGCTGGTGCAGGCCGCCATGAGACCCAGGAGGCGCAGGAAGTCCCGGGCAGGGCGCAATTGCCCAACCAGAAATGATCGGGCAAAGGAGGAAAGAACCTCGGCCCTGTCCGCCGGGAGGCAGCTCTGGCTCGAAGAAGTCGAGCTGCGCCCGATGAATAGAATCACCTGCTTGGCTCAGGTTCCGACTTGGCCTCGTTGATAAGGAGGCCCAGTTGAGAGCAGACCTGGAGGGCCAGATCTCTGGACCCTCCGCCTCCTTCCTGGAGGAGCTGCTATCAGCCAGTCGTCCAGGTAAGGGTACACCCGGACCCTCGGCGCCCAGAGAATGCTGTCACCACTGCCATGCATTTGGTGAAGACCCTGGGAGCTGGAGACAAGCCGAAGGGCATGGCTTGGAACTCGAAGAGGATCCTTCCGCTCGGGCGAAGGAATCTCTGGTGAGACGGACGGATAGGGACGTGAAAAAAGCGTCCTGCAAGTCAGAGAGCAGAACCACCGCCGCGTTCAAGGATGGTATTATCTGAGCCAGAGTGACCATCCTGAAGGTTCGAGACCTTAGGAACTTGTTTAGAGTCGTGTAGGTTGACAATGGGCGCCAGCCCCGTCCCTTCGGAACCAGGAAGTACCTGGACACAAACCCTGGGTCTGAAGGAGGTCCACCACCTCTCTTATCACCTCCTTCTGGAGGAGGAGGCGATGTCGGCTCGACGAGCCGCCAGTGAGCTGGGGATCCAAGCCCCCGAGCGGCAGCTCTGAAGGTGGTGCCTGCTCTCGGATTCCAGGCAGGCCTCTTCCACCACCTCCAAGACCCACCTGTCCGTGGAAACAGCGGACCAGGCGGGCAGAGTGCGGGCCGTCCCCACAGGGGACCAGAAGTGGGTGTGGCAGAATGAGGCGACACCCCTCAGCCCGTCACTGGGCAGGCTTGGAGGAGGGACGGCCGAGGACCTCCTGGGCCTTTCCTCCTGCCTCCTGTTAGAAGCCGGCTTGGGTTTGGGATGCCAAGGCCGAGCCTGCTGGCCCTGGCGTTGCTGGGCAGGCGCGCGGGGCACAGAAGGACGAAGGGCTTAGGCTGCGGTTTCGGCCTTTGTCCTTCTGAGCGGAAGAGACCGAGTCCAAGGTAGCATTGGACTTCTCGATCCTCTGCAGGTGACCTTCCACCCCAGGGCCGAAGAGGTCAGTCCCAAAAGAGACATCCGCCAACTTGTGCTGGGTATCCAGTAAGGTGGATATCCTCAGCCAAGCCCGCACGGCCTTATAGCCACTGCGGCCGCCACCGATCTAGACATGAGTCCCCTATATCCAAAGCAGTCTGGAGCTGCTGTTTGGCCACTGCCTGCCCTGGTCGCACCTGCTTAACCGTAGTCCCAGATCGGTAGGAAGATGAGGATGACCTCATCCAGGGAGCCCAACAGGGCATGAGAAAAATGTGCCATGAGGGGCGGCCGAACTGGCCTGGCGAAGGCCGAGAGAGGGCCTTGGCGTAGACTTTTAGCCGACATAGTCCAATTCTTGGACTCCTTGTCAGAAGGTTTGTCCCACATCCCTTGCGTTGCCCATGGCGCGGCGCTGTCGGTAACCAACCCCTCAGCAGAGGGGTGTTCGAAAAACCGGACAAGGAACCGTGGGGATCAAGACATTTCTGGCCATCCTGTCAAGGCGCAGGGCAGGGAAGCAGGCGCTGCCAAAGCTCCAGTGCCGGACCCACTATGGCCTCGGCCACGGAAGGCCTCAGTCGAGAATCCTCGGTCCAGAATCTCCGTGAGGGATACCTGGCCCGTTTGGAAGCGGGTTCGAGCTCCATCCGGTGGACTCCGAGATGAGCGAGTAGTCCTAGGAAGGACGGCGGGCTATCGTCCATTGACTGACCTCCTGAGACTCCAAGTCCAGTCGCTCGGGAGAAAGGAGGAATCATCTTCGGACTCGGAAGAGTCTCGAGCTGCCTCTGGCCTGAGGCACCCTTCACTGCCGAGGTCGGTCGGGAGTGAGGGTAACTGACAGCTGATGGGGTAGACCCTTGGCAGGCGAGAATCCTTGGTCGGGCCCCAGTGGTGGCTGTGGAGGCGGAGGTTCACGAATCGAGTGGAGCAGCTGGTTTGGCGAACAACCGGCCTGGGTATAGGCTCCTCGGATAAGTGGGGGTTGTGTCGGCCGCTCGGTGACAGCCACTTAATGGCGGGGAAGGCGGCAGGGGTCAGCTTACTCGGCCAGGAGGAGCTGTTGCAGCATAAGGTCCTCGTTACTGTCGGCGTATTTACGCGAAGCCTCCCCTCATCCGAGGAGGAGGATGAGGCAGCCCAAGGACATCGCTTGCCGTGATGCCGAGACCGAGACCGCCTTATGACGGTGGGATCGGCTGACCGCCGAAGAGGTCCGGAGACCGACCGAGAGTCCCGGAATTTCCGAGGTCGGTGCGGGAGGTGTCGGCCGGAACCGCACTCCCTTCGCTCGGATGGTGCATCCGAGGGCTCCGAACCGGAGGCACAGGCGAGCCACGGGATCCTCAACTCCTCCCGGGGAACCGGGAGAGGGAATCTCGGCTGCTAAAGGCGACAGCCGTCCAATGGGTCGAGAAAAATCTCGACTTCACCGGTGGAGTCTCGGTCAACTGACCTGGCCGAGGACACCGTGAGGCCAGTGGCGGCGGCAGTCGTCGGCGAAGCCACGGTCGACGGCCCGGGAGAGGGACCTTTCCTGCTCCCAAGAGCGCCGACGGAGGGACTTACCCTGTCCTCTTTTGGACCGAGAATAAGGTCCCGACAACGTAGGCCCTTCTCCTTTAGTGGAGAGGGACAGACAAAGCTCCTTAAAAGAAGCCGTGTAAGAAGAGCCCAGAGAGAGCGGGATAAATGCCGCGGCCGAGGAAGATACGGCCCGCGCCGCCTCCTCTTCGAGGGCGACCATCCGCTCGAGCTGATCCGCCGAGCCCGCCGCCGCGGACACCGCCAACCGGGCCTCCTTGGACTTCACCGGAGGGAAACGCTTCTCGGGACGGCCCAGTTGCAATCGGGCAGCACGGTCTTCGAGGACGTAGGCCGAGAAAGATGAGCACAGGTCGCAAGCCCGGGTCGGCTCAAGGCCTCAGACACACGTGGAGTGTGGATCCGTCCGAGACATCTTCTGCCGCATGGGCATCTCCGAAATCCGGGAGTCGATTTGTCCATCGCAGCCGCGAGGGATAGAAGACTGAAGTCTTTTCGCAAAATTTATTTTAAATCCGCAAACGGAGAAATAGGAACCAGTCTCAAATGCAGAGCGTTAAGGAGGGAACCTGAGCTTCCAAGCGGTAAGGAAGATCTGGCGTCATGGGGCGGAGCCGAGAGTTATACCACCCGGGTGGGTGGGAGGAGCAAGCTTGAAGACCTTCCGGCAAGATTTAAAGCGGCAAGGATACCTGCCAATGAGTGTGGATGAACAACATATCCATGTCCCTAGAACCAGGGATTCCTCCAATACCACCCTCAACCCAGGCTCCCAGAAGAGCATTTGGGACTCACTCAAACAAGAGGTTTCACCGGCCAGGGAGGCCAGAAGCAGTCAGCAGCCTGGGATGGAGCCTGAGTAAGGGCTGTGGTAGGCATGGTTCCACCCGGATGGGAGGAGAAGCCGGTGTTGGCTCAGCCGGGGAAACAGCAGAATAGCCGTGGCAGCACCGACTGGGGAGTGCCGCGGCCTGCGAAGCAGCATGACTGTGGCCGAGCAGCCACTAGGGCCACATCAGCACTTCCTAACGATGCTGTAATCTTCAGCGAAGCCTGACTTTGCCCAAAGACAAGAAGGAGGAGGAGCATAGATAGCATTTCTCAGTGGACAGCTGACAGTGCGAACACCAAGATATCCGAGATCTCAAAACCAAATGAGACTGAGTTCTCAACCGTGGCCTCAAACGATTACGACAAGGTCATCGGAGAGGAGACGTGGAGAAGGGAACCATGTACGGAGCGGAGCCATGGAACCTCCGAGGGGTCAAGTTCACAAAGGGAGACAGCTGGGTCAGTTGATGTAACCTGTCCCTCCAGAAGGAGGGCCGAGAGGACCAGATTCCAAAGGAGCGAGTCAGCCTCGATCTCTGACAATAGGCCAACCAGGCTGAGGAACATCTTGGCCTGTTGGTCGGTCCACATCTCAGCTGGCAAGCCCAACAGGGGCACAGAGGAGCCAACAGCCTGTGCAGGAATTCCAAGAGCATCGGCTAAAGCCAACAACTTGACAGATGGTTAGCCAGATGCAGAATCGCGGGGGCAGGAGGAGCAAGCCCACTCCCAGTACCAAGACCTGCAGTGATGCCTCACAGAAGGCAAGAGCTTGGATGATATGGACCCTCGGGAAGGGCCCTCCCAAAGGGTTGGAAGGGACTGACACAAGTCCCAAGATACTCCAGTAAAAGAAGCTCCCAATCCCACTGGGAGCCAAAGAGACGCCCACTGCAACCTGGGACACCACCTCTTCGAGTGTGGCAAGCTTCGACTCTGAGCCCGCTGCCACCGAGATGGCCCTGCAGGTATCCATGGACTGGACTGGTGGGTGCTGTGTGACCAGACGGCCCAAAAAAAGGCCTCTAATGGCAAGGGCTGCAGGGACAGGCACAGGCTGCAAGCCTGTGGATTGTGCTGAGCCCTTGGCAAAAAATGTATGAGGCATGAGGGTTGGCATGCAACATGATCCAGGAACAAGCAGTGCACCGCTTGAACTCGGGACCGGATCGCTGGTCACTGCACTGAATTCGGTAATCAAAAAACAATTGAGAAAAAGGTGCCTGAAGACAGACTAGTAAATTGGGCCTACATCGTACGCAGGTGCTGAGAAGGAGGAAAGCTGATTCTTCCAGCGGAAAGGAAGATCTGATAACAGAGGGTGGAGCTGAGGAGGATATCACTCAGGTGTGTGGGAGGAGCTTAGCTGGAAGATGTTCTGGCAGAACTTAAAGGGAAAGAAAGACTGCATAAGTGTGGATCGTGTACCTTATCCACGTCCCTAGAAATGTCATGTCCCCTTTTGACACTGCCTGGGCTATTCTTTCCTCAGTTTGCACACTTGCACTCCCTTACTGCTTTGCCTGCCTCCTTCCGTTTTCCCAGATACACTTCCCTATCCTTCTCCCTCTGGGTCTCCTCATACCTTCTGAACGCCACTCTTTCTGCCATTACATTTTGGTCACCTCCTTTGAAAACCATAATGGTCTCCTCTTTCTTCTGCTTTTGCTTACTTGTTTGACATACAGGTTTGTTGCATTTACTATGCCCTCCTTTAGTCTCTGGCCCATTTGGCCTCCACCTCACCCAGGACTTTTCCCCCAACAGGTCCTTTTGGAGGGATTCTCCCATCTTTGTAAAGTCAGCCCTTCTGAAATCCAGGAACCTCGCCCTTGTGTGGTTGAATTCTGCTGCTGTTCTTATATTGAACCACATTGTGCATTGATCACTGGTTCCCAGATGACTTCCCACCCTGATGTCTGCATCACTGTCCCCATTAGTAAGCACCAGGTCCAGTACTGCCCTGCCACAAGCAGGTTCACTGACTAGTTGCCCGAGGAATGCCACCTGCAGGGAGTCCAGGATGTCTCAACTTCTAGTGGGTGCTGCAGTGAGGATACTCCAATCTACATCTGACAGATTAAAGTTCCCCCACCAGCCCCTTTTCAGCCATTTTGCCAACTGCTTCTAACATCTCTTCTAAATGAAATGGGTGACTCAAAAAGAGTGAGCCTAATAATACTGACTACAAAAACGGCGATGGTACATGTCGGTGGCGATCGCTGTAATGGCAACAAATGATGTCAGCTCCATGGAGCCAAAATACAGTCCCTTCCCTCCTAAAATATAGGCACAATTAAAATAATCCTTTAACAGCACTGGACTTTGGAGCAGGTAAGAGAGCTACGGTGATTCTGAAGTGAGTGCCAGGAAATACACTCTATTAATATCATTAACAAGGTATTCAGCACTGCATGGAGGTACCATGCATACCATGGTGTAATCGGGAAATTCGGGATGGCTGGCACTTTACTGCAACATCCAACAGTTATGACTAAACTCAGTGACAGTGTGGAAAGACATAGAAAGGTCAAACACAAATGAAATTAATAGGTGACAATCAAGGACGCCTGGATTGATGAAATGTTCTGTTATTAAAGGACAGACCACCACTAATCAGTTTTACCTATAAACAGTACTAGCTCAGCAGTGCATGTATTGATCATCAGATTCCTGCCATTTCTAATAGTAGTTTTGCTGCTTGCTTCATGCTCTGTATATATTTAAAAAAAATACTGCTTCCTGGGTATCACACCTACAAATTGGAATTTCAGTGTTTTTAGCAATCAGTGAAACTTTACCTTGGTGCTGAAGGTAAATTGGAGGCTTATTGGTCCACAGAACCCTTGGTGGTAATCGTGTTCCTCCACTGCCTGAGGAATAGTAATTCTTCACCCACTCAAACAAACGAGGATGTGTGTCTGAAGGACCAGTAGGCCGGTGAAAATCCACAATTCGACACCTGGGAAATGGTAATAAATTAAATTTGCATCTTAAATCAAATAAAATCTGGCAGAATTCTTTACAGCAAATTTTAAAGACACGGATGAACACCATTCTGCTCATCAATGTTCCTTGAAGGCGGCATGAAAGGAAAATTGGGATTAAGCGACTTAGTAGTATGTGCCAGTCTGTATTTAAGACAAGTATGCGTCATCACCATAGCATTTCCATTTGTCACGTATGAAAACAAACTGCAGTTTACACAGTAATTCTAAAGATGGCTGTTCATGTAGCCTTGTGAGCCTACTTGATACAGTATATATCAGAAAGTGCAGTTTGAATCAGAATGATGATGTTTCAGTATGCAAGTCTGCAGGCTGGTGTGCTACTGGAGGTGTCCCCACTCCACCCATATAATGGAAATGCTTAGGTGAGAGAAATTAGAACACCAGCCAGCAGACCTGCATACTGAAACGTCATCACTCTGAGTCAAACTGCACTTCCTTTCTGTCACAGAGAGGAAGTAGGCACAAAAGACTTCATAAAAAGCCATCTTTGGTATTACAGTGTAAACTGCAGTTTTCATGTTCTGATATATGACAAATGGAAATCCTACAGTGATGACACAAACTGGCCCTAAATATAGACCGGCACATACTACTAAATCGCTCAATCTCATTTGTCCTTTCCTATCCCCTTTAAAGTATTTTTGGCTCTTGGCATTAAGAAAGAAATACTACAATTAAAAACTGATAGAATGAGAAAGTACAGTTACGTAAGAACTCACCGTAACAGTAGATCTTCGAGAGGAACTCGTGCAGCAGGTAACACAAGTAGGATTGAAGCTGGCAGGCGACAGGACCCCATGGAAAATTTCTAGCTAGTAGTATATAGTAGGGGACCACCCCTGACGTTGGCCTGCCCCGACGTCCCATGTGGTATAAAAGGGGTGGTCCCCCACCGTCCCTCAGTTCTCCTGCCAGAGACTCCAGCACGGATGAAAATTTGGATGGAGAAACCGAGGATCCTCCTGTAACCTAGGAGGCAGATGTTCTTGCTGTAAATGCGGAAGGAATTCCTTGAGGGGAAGGCAGGTGGGAAACAGTACCTGCTGCAAGAGCTCCTCTCGAAGATCTACTGTTACGGTAAGTTCTTACGTAACTGTAATATCTTACTTCGAGATGGAGCTCTTGTAGCAGGTAACACAAGTACGACTGAGTCCCAAGCAGTACATAGTCCCTTACACACAGCGTGGAGGAATAGAGAGATAAAGACAGAGTTGTGCATGAGAGAAGGCCCTGCAGGACCTCAAGGCTGAAGCCAGTCCTGCTCCTAGAAGCAATGTCCAGACTGTAATGTTTAATGAATGTGTGGACTGAACTCCAGGTGGCTGCTGCGCATATGTCTGCTGCAGACACATTCCTTAAGGAAGCAAAGGAGGCTGCAACTCCTCTGGTGGAGTGACCCTTTACCAGTCCCGGTAAGGGTTTCTCATACTTTTGATAACAGAACACAATACAATTAACCAACCATTTAGAAAGGGTTTGTTTTGTAACAGGTGCCCCTAACATTTAGGGGGCAAAGGAGACGAACAATTGGTCAGATTGTCTGGATCCCCGGGTTTGGGTTAAATAACAATCGCGAATCCAGTGAACATCCAATGTATGTAACAGAGCTTCATCTCTGTTCAAGTGCTCTGGATAATAAACTGGCAGGTTGATGTCTTGGTTTAGGGTAAATTCAGACACCACCTTTGATAGAAACTTAGGATTTATTCGCACAGACACCCTTTCCCTGTGGAAAATTAAATATGGCTCTACAAATCAGAGCCTGAAGCTCGGAGATTCACCGAGCAGAAGTTACTGCAACCAAAAATAATGCTTTCCAAGACAGAAAGTGGAACTTGCAATCTGTGGCTGGTTCAAATGGTGGTCTGGGGTCAGAGATGACGGCTTTGGTGTACCCGTCGTCGGATCTCCAGGCGGTGATGGGGCTTTAGGCGGGGGGCCGGGGTAATCAACCGTTTTGTGGCGTGAGGCTGATGCGGACTCCTAACGACAATCCCTGCGTTCGTCGGTCGGGGATGGCAGTGTGGCTGACGACGCTACAGTCGTGGTAGTTGGGGTCTTAGGCTGGGTTGGAGGCCTGACATTGGGCTCCTTGGCCTGACGACGGGTGTCGTCCAGCGACCAGCCTGTAGCCACCATCCATTTGTCGGATGTTGAGGCCTGGCAGCAGACTGCGTCATTGGCTGGTGGACGTTTCTCTGTCACCCTTTTCTCCAGCGTTGGTTTAAGCAACGTTAGGCCCCTGGGTGGTTAAGTGATGGACCTCCTCCTGGAGGAGTGGTCCGAACCCCTGCGTCTTTCCAAGGAGTTAGCACCTGAGGTGACTAACACGGATGATGCTTTCATCGGTCTGTCGCTGGAGGAGGACCCGACGTTGGTGTCTTAATGGCGGCCACAGAAGTGCGAGTGTGGCCAGATTTTCAGAGGCTGCAAGTTAGAAGACCCTTGCATTGAGCCCCCTGTAGCCCTTACCTGGGTGGGTGGTCTCACTACTGTCAACCGGGTAGGAGAACACGCTGTCTGGGAGACTGAGTCCGAACTCCCCCGGGAGGCAGAGCGGGAGTTGGATGACCTAGTTTTGATTGGGATCTATATTTTTCCCTCTCTCTCTCCTCTTCTCCTTGTGGTGATGTTTTCCAGATTTTTTGTGAGAGGGGCCCTCACTGGAAGAAGAATCCTTCTGCATGGCAGCTAATTTCTGCTCCATTAAGTAGGCCTGGAGGGTCTTCTGGCAGCATATCCTTGTCTTGCCATTGAACTTTTGGCAGTGTGTGCAAGTCTTGGTATCATGGTCTGGGCCTAGACACAGAAGGCAGGCTAAGTGTCTGTCTCGCGACAGAACCTGGTTGCCACAGGCACATTTGGACTGGTGCCGGTCGATGGATAATGTCGGGGAAGTCGACATGCAGAAAATAAAAATATAGAAAAAAACTAACTTTTTGGTAAATATAGAGTTGAAAATGCGTGAAAGATGGCGGTCGATAGAAGCTGAAGGCATCCATGGAGCCAATGCGTGCGAGTCAATGGTGGGGAAAAGAAAATACAGGTTACTCACCTGTAACAGGAGTTCTAGGAATGGTATATGTTGTTCATCCACACTTATTGGCAGGTTCCTTGCCGCTTTA
Organism: Neoceratodus forsteri; assembly: GCA_016271365.2. Classification (NCBI taxonomy): domain Eukaryota; kingdom Metazoa; phylum Chordata; order Ceratodontiformes; family Ceratodontidae; genus Neoceratodus; species Neoceratodus forsteri. Next base: position 828,480,329 of record CM057449.1, read on the forward strand.
AATCTTGCCGGAAGGTCTTCAAGCTAGCTCCTCCCACCCACCCTGGTGGTAAAACTCTCGGCTCCGCCCCATGATGCCAGATCTGGCCCGCTGGAAGCTCAGGTTGTGCGTCGAAGCCGGGGAGGTCGGGTGGGTTCGTGTGGATGAACAACATATACCATTCCTAGAACTCCTGTTACAGGTGAGTAACCTGTATTTCTAGGGACATGGATATGTTGTTCATCCACCTAACGAACTCTAGCAGTTCTCCGGGAGGAGGGAGGCAAGGCGCACACCCCCGATACACTTACCTGGGGAATAGAGATTGGAGAACCGAGGCCCCAAAACCAGCATCCCGGCGTGACTCAAGGTCGATGTGGTAATGGGAAATAAAGGTGTTTGCTGACTTCCAGGTAGCAGCCCTGCAGATTTCCTGGATAGGGACATCCCTGGAAGCAGCCACCGATGCAGCAGTATGGCGGGTAGAATGAGCTCTTATCCCTCTGGGAGGCTCCATGCCCGCCAACTCATAGCAGAGATTTATGCAGGAGGTGACCCATCTGCCTATCGTCCGCTTGGCTGCAGGTCTGCCAGGTGCGGCTTCAGCGTAGGTGACAAACAGCTGGCGAACCTCTCCCCGAATTTCAGCGTGCGCTCCTTATAATAGCGGCCCTTCTAGGGAGTCAGAGTATGGAGCCTATATTCGACCTCCGGGGTGTGATTGGGGTAGAATACCGGCAGAGTCAACACCTGATTAAGGTGAAACTCCGACACCACCTTGGAAGGAATTTCGGGTGGGGCGAGGACACCTTGTCCCTGTGGAAGACAAGGTAAGGAGACTTCGATGCTAAGCGCCTGGAGTTCTCCCATCCTTCTGGCGACGTGATAGCCACCAAGAAGCGGTCTTCCACGACAGGTGGGGAGACCACACCTGTGCATTGGTTGAATGGCTTGCCCATGAGCTTTGCCACTACCAGCAGTAAATCCCACGGGTGGGGGTTCCCGCACTGGAGGAAATGTGATCAAGGCCTTTGAAAAGCGCGCCGACCACTTTCCTGCGCTAATGACTGCTGACCGCCCGCCCGTAAGCAGAAATGGCTGCCAGGTGCACCTGCATGGGTCGCCACCTAAGCCCTTGACTAGATAGGGACCATAGATAGTCCAAAATGCTTGCCAATGGACACCAGAAAGGGTCCAACCCCTTTTCCCGACACCAAATGGAGAACCTCTTCCATTTGAAGGCATAGCACTTTCTGGTGGGCTCCAAGGACGCCTCAGCGGCGTTGAGGACCTCGTCGGGAAAGACCCAAAGCCTGGAACTCTAGCCGCTCAGGAACCAGGCCCGTCAGGTGCAGGGATTGAAGGTCCGGATGGAACACCTTCCCCTGATTGACTGAGAGCAGGTCCGGGCGAGCTGGAAGCTGCCGCGGAGTCCTGGAGCTGAGACTGAGGAGATCTGGGTACCAGAACTGGCGAGGCCAGTCTGGGGCTATCAGAATCACCTGCGCCTTGTCCCTCCTCGCTTTCAGCAGGACCCTGTGAATCAGGGGAGCGGGAAAGGCGTAAAAGAGGCCCGGGGTCCACGGCCTCGAGAAGGCATCCCCCTGCAGCGAGCCCTGCTGAGGGGGGCGGGCATGAAACAGCCTCAGCTTCGCGTTCTCCCTGGAGGCAAACAGATCCACCAGAGGTGTGCCCCAACGGGAGAACAGGTCTTGCTATCTCCGGCAGGAGAGACCACTCGTCTTGATGCAGCCCCTATCGGCTCAGGGCATCGCCAGGGTGTTGGAGGCTCCTGCCACGTGAATGGCCAGGAGATCCGCCTCCAGGGCTGCGCACTAGTGACCAGATGCGGGAGCTTCCTTGCATAGAGGCAAGGGGCGCGTCCCATCCTAGCGGTTTAGATAGTACATGGTCGTGGTATTGTCCGTCTGGACTCGGACCACTAGACCCGGAGAAACGGAGCAAAAGGCGGTGAGCTAGGCGGACGACGCGAGCTCGAGCAGGTTGATATAAGCATCGGGACTCCGCGAGGGACCAGAGGCCATGCGCTCGGTGTTCCCCAGATGGGCACCCCAACCCATCAAGAGCGTCGGTCGTTAGAGAGACCGTCGGCTCGGGCGGACAAGCAGGATACCCTCCTGCAGATGAGGCAGGACGGTCCACCACTGGAGAGCGTTCCACATCTCCTGGGTTGTCTACCGCTGCTGGTCCAGAGGATGCTAGCGCTGTGACCACTGACTGGCCAGTCCCCACTGGAGGCGCATGTGCCAGCGTGCCCAGCGGACTCACGCTGGTACAGGCGCCATGAGACCCAAGAGTCGCAGGAAGTCCGGGCAGAGACACGATTGTCCAACCAGAAATGATTGGGCAAAGGAGAAAGAACCTCGGCCCTGTCCGGGAGCCGTGCTCTGGCTCAGAGAGTCGAGCTCTGCCCGATGAAAGATATCACCTGCTTGACTCGAGTTCCGACTTGGCCTCGTTGACCAGGAGGCCAAGTTGAGAGCAAACCCGGAGGACCAGATCTCTGGACCGCTCCACCTCCAACCTGGAGGGGGCTGCTATCAGCCAATCGTCCAGGTAAGGGTACACCCGGACCCCCCGGCGCCGCAGAAAGGCTGTCACTGCTGCGATGCATTTGGTGAAGACCCTGGGGGCTGAAGAAAGGCCGAAGGGCATGGCCTGGAACTCGAAGAGGGATCCCTCCGCTCTGAAGCGGAGAAATCTCTGGTGAGACGGACGGATAGGGACGTGAAAGAACGCGTCCTGGAAGTCCAGAGAACAGAACCACACGCCGTGTTCCAGAGATGGTATTATCTGAGCCAGAGTGACCATTCTGAAGGTTCGAGACCTTAGGAACTTGTTCAGGTCGTGTAGGTCTAGGATGGGGTGCCAGCCCCCCGTTCGTTTCGGGACCAGGAAGTACCTGGACACGAACCCAGTTCTGATGGTGGATCCTCTATCTCTCTTATCACCCCTTTAGAATGAGAAGGCGATGTCGCTCGGCAGGCCTGTAGAGATTCTGGGGACCCCGAAGCCCCCAGCGGGGCAACGGCTCTGAAGGGTGGAGCCCGCTCGAACTCGAGGCAGGCCTCTTCCCACCACCTCCAAACCCACCTGTCCGTGGTAACAGCGGACCAGGCGGAAAAGGAAGTGTCGAGCCGTCCCAGAGGAACCCAGGAAGCGGCGACAGGGATGGAGGCGACACCCCTCATCCCGTCACTTTGCAGGCTTGGAGGAAGTAAGCCGAGGGACCACCAGGCCTCTCCCTCCTTGCTTCCTATTTGAGGAAGCTGGTGGCTTGGTTTAGTATACCAAGGTCTAGCCTGCTGGCCCTGGCAGCTGTTGTTGGGCCGGACGGCCGAGGACAGAGGGACCGAAAGGGCTTAGGCTGGGAGCTTATGACCTTTGTCCCTCTCTTGTGAGACGAGACAGAGTCAAGGTGGCACTGGACTACTCGATCCTCTGGAGATGGCCTTCCACCCCAGGGCGAGGGGTCTGTTCCCAAGAAGGGCGTCCATGCAAGCTTTGCTGGGTATCCGAGTGAAAGTGGATATCCTCAGCCGCCGCCCGCGACGCATGTAGCCTAAGCGGCCGCCACTGACGGGCGCAAGAATCTCCGATATCAAGGCAGTCTGGAGCTGCTGTGGCTACTGCTCTGCCCTGGTCCTGCACCTGCTTGACCGTGGTCTGCAGGTCGGCGGGAAGATGAGGGACGACCTCATCCAGGAGCCCAACAGGGCATGGGAGAAGTCGCCATGAGGGGCGGCCAAACTGGCCTGGCGAGACCAAGTGAGGAGGCAGCATACACTTTCCGCCCGCATAGTCCAACTTCTTGGACTCTTTAGCCGAGGCGGTTTGTCCACGTCCTGGAGTGCGGGCGGCGCTGTCCGTAACTAACCCTTGGCCGAAGGGTGTTGGAGCGGACAGAAAGCCCGTAGGGACGCATACTTCCTGGCCATCCTGGCGGCGGGCGGGGCAGGAAGCGGACGCTGCCATAAATCAGGGCGGGCTGACAGTAGCCGGCCACGGAAGGCCTCCGTGGGGAGTCCCTCGGTCCAGAATTTCCCGTGAGGGGATATCTAGCCCGTTTGGAAGCGGGTTCAGCTTCATCAGTGGATTCTGAGATGAGCCGAAGAAGCCGAGGAAGGGCGAAGAGCTATACGTCCACTGACTGCCCCCAGAGACTCCAAGTCAAACGCTTGGAGAACAGGGAGAGTCCTCCAGATCCGACGAATCGTCAAGAGCTGCCTGGAGCCTGAGCCACTTTCCACTTGCGAGGCTTATCAGGCGTGAGGTGACCGACAGCCTGCGGGGAAGGCCCTGGGCGGTCGAGAATCCTTGACGGTGCCCCTGCTGTCGGCTGGGAGGCGGTTCCACCAAAATGTGGTGGAGCAGCTGGAGTGGGTCGAACAATCGGCCTGGGAACAGGCTCCTCGACCACCACAAGAGGATGATTAGCGGTGGCAACCATTTGATGGCGGGAAGAGGCCTGAGCGGTTTGTTGCCAGCCAGTAAAGTTGTTGCCACATGAGATCCTCATATTTCGGCGCAACTTCATGAAGCCTCTCCTCGTCCGAGGAGGAGGAAGAGAGGCGGCCGCGCCGCTCCCATGATGCCGAGACCGAGACCGTCTATGTCGCAGGGGCGGTCGGACCCCTGAAGATGTCGAGACCGAGAAGTCTCGGCCAGGCCGGGGTCGGTGAGGCGGGGAGCCGGGGATCGGCAATCCCGTCGGTTCGGACGGCAGGACCGGCGGCTCTGGGGCCAGAGGCACAGGTGAGCCGACGGGAACCACAGGCCTCGCCGGGGGAACCGGTGAGGAGGGTATCTCGGCTTCTCCAGTCGACAACCCGTCCAACGGGTCGAGAAAAATCTCGACCACGTCGGCGGGAGTCTCAGCCACCTGGCCTGACGGGGGCACCGTGAAGTCAGTGGCCGAAGCCGAAAAATCGACCGAAGTCGATTGACGACGAGGGAGAGATCTTTCCCGCTCCCAAGGCGTCGGCCAGCGGGACTTACCGATACTCTTCTTGACCGATGAAACAGTCCATCAAGAAGGACCCTGCATGCCTTTAGTTGAGAGGGTCAGGCAAAGCTCCTTAAAGAGCTGAGTAGGAGGACCGAGAGAAAAGCGGAACGAAAGCCGCAGTCGCGGCCCGGGCCGCCTCTTCCTCGAGGGCAACCAACCGTTCCAGTTGTTCGGCGGATCCCGCAGCCGCGGAAACCGCCAGTCGAGCCTCCTTGGATTTAACCGGAGGAAATCTCCTTTCGGGGCGCCCTAGTTGAAGACGGGCAGCGCGATCCTCGAGGACGTAGACTGAAAAGGAGGAGCAAAGATCGCAAGCCTGCGGGTCGTGCTCCTGGCCAAGGCAGTAAACGCACGTGGAGTGCGGGTCCGTCCGAGACATCTTCTGCCCACAGGGACATCTCCGAAATCCGGGTGTCGATTTGTCCATCGCAGCCGCGAGGAAGAAGACCGAAGAGGTAACTTTTAATTTCAAGTTTTTTTGAGAATTCAAAAACCAAAGCTTTTATTAGGCCCAAAGCTTAATCGCAGAGCGTTAAGGAGGGAACCTGAGCTTCCAAGCGGTAAGGAATATCTGGCGTCATGGGGCCGAGCCGAGAGTTTTACCACCCGGGTGGGTGGGAGGAGCTAGCTTGAAGACCTTCCGGCAAGATTTAAAGCGGCAAGGAACCTGCCAATAAGTGTGGATGAACAACATATCCATGTCCCTAGAAGTACAGTTACATAAGAACTTACTATAACAGCAGATTTTCGAGAACAGCTCTTGCAACAGGTTACACCATTAGGACTGAATCCAGCAGGCGCCAAGACCCCACGGAAATTTTCTAGCTAGCAGTACCCAGCGGGGACTGACCCCCGACGTTGGCCCCACCTCCGACGTCAGGCATCATATAAAAGGGGGCGGTCCCCCAGAATCCCCAGTTCTCCCGCCACAGACTCCCAGCCACTAGATACATCTGAAGTGGAGACTGAGGATCCACCTTCAAAGAAGGTATGCAACAGGGAGGTGTTGTAAACACCGAAGTCTAGGTAAATAATAAATGGAACAACTCTACCTCCAGAGGGGATGGTGGGAAGGAAACTACCTGCTGCAAGAGCTGTTCTCGAAGATCTACTGTTACGGTAAGTTCTTACGTAACTGTACTATCTTACTTCAAGAAACAGCTCTTGCAGCAGGTTACACCATCAGGACTGATTCCCATGCAATTTTGGAAATCCCGCTCAGACGGGAGGAGGCTAGGGAGAAATCATGAGTTGAACCGGAGTCTAGGACAGTAGTCCCTGAAAGACTGCTAGACCATAACCCACTCTTCACCTTGAGCCAACGTCCAGGCTATAATGCCTAATGAAGGTGTGCACGGTGCTCCAAGTAGCTGCTGCACAGATGGCAGAAGTGGAAACGTTCTTCAAAGCAGCAAAGGAGTTAGCCACCCCACCTTGTGGAATGTCCTTTGACCGAGCCCGGCAGGCACTTATTACGCTTTTGGTAACAGAACATAATGCAATGTATGAGCCATCTGGAAAGAGATTGCTTAGAAACCGGAGCACCCAGCATCCTATGGGCGAAGGAGACAAAAGACTGATCAGATTTACGGTGTTGTCTGGTTCTGGTCAAGATAGTATCTAAGACACCTATGCACATCCGAGTGTGCAGCAGAACCTCTCCTCTATTGGAGTACTTAGGGAAGTACACCGGGAGGTCGATATCCTGGTTAAGAGTAAGGGTTGAGACCACCTTGGGAAGAAATTTTGGATTTGTCCTTAAGGATACCCTGTCCTGGTGACAAGCCAAATAAGGTTCTTTGCACGTAAGTGCATGGAGCTCAGAAATACTTCTGGCAGAAGTAAAAGCAACTAAAATTAACGTCTTCCATGCGAGGAGACGTAGCTCGCAATCCATGGCTGGTTCAAAAAGAGGCAGCGTAAGCTGCTCAAGGACAAACGATAAGTCCCAAGGTGGAACAGGATCCCAAACCAGAGGCCTAAGGTGGAGAACGCCGCGCAAAAAAGCATGTGCGGCTTCCGACTGTGATATGGAAGTAGGCCTATCGGAGAATGATAGGTAGAGATGGCACAGAGGTGTACTTTTATTGAGGAGTAGGCCAAGCCTGCCTGAAAGACGGACGAGTGGTAGTCTAATACCGAACCCTCTGAACAGTCCAGTGGAGAAAGTCCCCGTGCTTGAGCCCAGAGACAGAATCTGCACCATTTCATGGTGTACGTGGCATGAGTGGTCGGTTTTCTAGCAACCGCTAGAACATCTGCTACCTTGTGCGAGACCCCGTATTGCATGACTGCTATGTCCTTAGGAGCCAGGCATACAGGCTCAGAGAGTGTAGGTCCAGGTGAACCAAGGAGCCTGCCTCCTGGGACAGCAAGTGAGAGCTGAGTGGCAGAAGCACTGGCGGTTCCTGAGAAAATTGGTACAGCAGGGGGAACCAAATCTGCCTGGGCCAAAAGGGCGCTATTAAGATCAGAGTCGCCCGCTCTACGTGGAGTTTCAGAAGAACCCTCTGGATCAATGGAAAGGGAAGGAAGGCATAGAGGAATCTGCCCACCCAAGAGAGGGACAACGCTTTTCGCCAGAAAACACCAGGCCGTGGATCTAACAAGCAAAAATTGGGCAGTTTTGCGTTGGATGGGACGCGAAAAGGTCTAACTCTAGTGTCCCCAATCTGCAAAATAAATCCTCTATGACCTCTTGTAGTAGTTCCCATTTGTGGACTCTATCCTGACAGCATCTCAGACTGCCTGCGATAACGTCCACTCCTGGAACATGGACAGCAATAAGATCTGTGCCATGTTGAAGCACCCAATCCCACACCATCATGGCCTCCCTGCAAAGAGGGTAGGAATGAGTGCCTCCTTGTTTGTTGATGTAGTACATCACTGAGGTGTTGTCTGTTTGCAGCAGAAGAGTACCCGGTGGAATCTCTGATTGGAAGGCCTGCAAGGCATATAGGATAGCACTCATCTCCAAAATGTTTATGTGATGGTGAGATTCCTGGGTCATCCATGAGCCCCGAGACCCGACACTGTTGAGGTGCTCCCCAGCAGGACCCAGGCGTCCGTGGAGGCGTCACGACTGGAGGCAGGCTGATGAAGGGACTCCCGTCGAAAGTGCTCTGGATGAGCCACCATTGCCCATCCCTGATGACGGCCTTCGTGATCCAGATTGCAAGCTGCAGATGGTCTTGCTTCTGATCTCACTGCACCCGTAACATCCACTGGGTCACCCACATGTGGAGAAGGGCTAAAGGGACTGTTGCAATGGCCGGAGCCATGTGTCCAAGCAGGCAAAGGACCAATCTTGCCGGAACGGTCTTCCTCGCCATGATATCCCTTATAAGGGATCTGATGTGCTCCGCTCTGTCCTGGGGCAAAAACACTTTCCCCTGAATGGTATTCAGGACTGAGCCTATGAACTGCAGTCTCTGAGATGGAACCAGGCGCGACTTCTCTAGAATGATGGTGATGCCCAATGATCCGAAGAGGGAACGAGTACAATGTATAGTGGACAACAGGGCCTCCCGAGAAGGGGCCATAAGGAGCCAGTCGTCCAGGTAGGGAACCCTGGTGGCCTTGTCTCCTGAGCAGCTGCATGCCCGACTGCCATACGCCGTGAATACCCGAGGTGCGAGGACAGTTCGAAGGGAGGGCTTGGAACTGATAATGGCGACCCACAATCTCAAAGTGCAGGGATTTTCTGTGTGCCCGAGCTAGCCAATACATGAGGTAGGCGCCCGCATGTCCAGTGATGCTAAGAAGGTACCCTGTTGAGCATAGGAATTAGTCCTGGAAGAGTCACCATATGGAAGCATTTGTAGAGCACTGACTCATCGAGGTCACTGAGGTCCAGGATCAAGACGGTGGTCCCCTGTCTTTTTGGGAACCAGAAAGAAGTGGGAATAATATTCTGCGCCTCTCTGGTTCCGTCAAATGCGTGCTCCTGGCCTCTTGCTCCAGAAGCACTAGCACCTCCTGCTGAATGAGCAGGGCGTGCTGACCTGAATAACGGGAAAGCAGGGGAGGTCTTGAAGGTGGGTGGTCGAGGAATTCTTTTTTTTTTTTTTTTGAAATTGCATTTTATTGAAGTTTTTACTAATACTACCAGCACAATACATACAACGTAAAATGTACCAACTATTAAGAAGACGTTACAAAACAGAAATTAATTGCATCTGTTAAATAAAAGAAAAAGAAAACAGTGACTATTATACACAAGACAACAAATACAGCCCTTTAAGAATCCCAGGAGTCGATGTAATTGGGGAATAATCAACTCCCTCTGGCTTAGTGCCTGAAACGATAACAATACATACATGGGGGGTGGGGGTATAACCTCCCAGCTTCAGACCACTGGGTCAGAAGGGACACACACTAATGATGCAACAGCTCCTCCTGGCCGGGAATAAGCCGACTCCGCGCCTTCCCCGCCATTAAGTGGCTGTCACCGAACGGCCGACACAACCCCTGACTTTGTCCGAGGAGCTCACACCCAGGCTCGGTTGTTCGGGCTAAACCAGCTGCTCCACCGATTCGGTTGAACCCTCCGCCCACAGCCACCACTGGGGCTCGGACCAAGGATTCTCGGTCGGCTTAGGGTTTCACCTCCCATCGGTTGTCAGTTTGCCTCACTCCCGACCGCACCTCGGCAGGTGAAGGGTGGCTCAGGCCAGAGGTAGTTTCTGAGGACTCTTCCGAGTCGAGCCGTCCTCCTTCTTCTCCAGCGACTGGACTTGGGTCTTCAGGAGGTCAGCCAATGGACGATGGCCGTCGTTCTTCTAGGACTCTTGGCTCATCTCGAGTCTACCGGGATGGAGCTCGAACCCGTTCCAAAGCAGGCCAGGTATCCCCTCACGGAGATTCTGGACGGGGATTCTCCGACGGAGGCCTTTCCGTTGGCGAGGCCATGAGTGGTTCCGGCACTGGAACTTTGGCAGCGCCTGCTTCCTGCCCTGCGCCTTGACCAGGATGGCCAGGAAGTATCACGGTCCCCCCGGTTCCTTGTCCGGTTTTGGAACACCTCTGCTGAGGGGTTGGTTACCGACAGCGTTTCAGTAGCGCCCGGCAACGCCAGGGATGTGGACAAACCTCCTGACAAGGAGTCAGAATTGGACATATTAGGCGAAAAGTCACACTGCGTCCTCTCGACGCCCGTCGAGCCAGTTCGGCCGTCCTCATGGCACATTTTTCTCATGCCCTGTTGGGCTCCTGGATGAGGTCATCCCTCATCTTCCGCCGATCTGCAGACTACGGTTAAGCAGGTGCGGGACCAGGGCAGGGCAGTGGCCAAACAGCAGCTCCAGACTGCTTTGATGTGGGGACCTTATGTGTTAGATCGGTGGCGGCCGAGTGGCTATGCGCCGCGGGCTTGGCTGAGGATATCCACCTTTACTTCGGATACCCAGCACAAGTTGGCGGATGTCTCTTTTGGGACTGACCTCTTCGGCCCTGGGGTGGAAGGTCACCTGCAGAGGATCGAGAAGTCCAATGCTACCTTGGACTCGGTCTCTTCCGCTCAGAAGGACAAAGGCCGCAAACCACAGCCTAAGCCCTTTCGTCCTTCTGTGCCCTCGCGCTACCCGGCCCAGCAACGTCAGGGCCAGCAGGCTCGACCTTGGCATCCCAAACCCAAGCCGCAGCTTCTCTAACAGGAGGCAGGAGAAGGGCCCAGGAGGTCCCTCGGCGGTCCCTCACTCAAGCCTGCCCAGTGGCCGGGCTGAGGGTGTCGCCCCCCATCCCGTCACCTTACCCCTGGGTCCCCCGTGGGGAGAACGTCCCGCACTTCCGCCCGCCTGGTCGGGTTACCACGACAGGTGGGTCTGGAGGTGGTGGAAGAGGCCTGCCTCTGGAATTCGAGCAGGCACCACCTTCAGGCCGACCGCCCCTCGGGGCTGCCGGATCCCCAGCCTCACTGGCGGCTCGTCGGGAGCCGACATGCACTCTCCTCGCAGAAGGAGGTGGTAAAGAAGGTGGTGGACCCTCTTTCAGACCCAGGGTTTGTGTCCAGGTACTTCCTGGTTCCGGAGCGGACGGGGCTGGCGCCCCATTCTCGACACCCACGACCTAAACAAGTTCCTAAGGTCTCGAACCTTCAGGATGGTCACTCTGGCTCAGATAATGCCATCCTTGGGCAGTAGTGGTTCTGCTTCTGTGGACTTGCAGGAGCCGCGTTTTCACGTCCCTATCGGTCCGTCTCACCAGAATTCCTTCGCTTCGAGCAGAAGGATCTCTCTCGAGTTCAAGCCATGCCCTTCGGCTTGTCTCCAGCTCAGGGTTCTTCACCAAATGCATGGCAGTGGTGACAGCATTCTCTGGGGCGCCGAGGGGTCCGGTGTACCCTTACCTGGACGACTGGCTGATAGCAGCTCCTCCAGGAAGGAGGCGGAGTGGTCGAGATCTGGCCCTCCAGGTCTGCTCTCAACTAGGCCTCCTTATCCAGGCCAAGTCGCGAACTCGAGCCGAAGCAGGTGATTTTATTCATCGGTATAGCTCGACTCTCTTGAGCCAGGCCTGACTCCCGTGACAGGGCCGGTTCTTTCCTCCTTTGCCCGATCATTTCTGGTTGGGCAATTTAGCCCTGCCGGGACTTCCTGCGCCTCCTGGGTCTCATGGCGGCCTGTACCAGCGTGGTCCGTTGGGCCCGCTGGAACATACGGTCCCTTCAGTGGGGACTGGCCAGCCAGTGGTCAGGACGCTCGTATCCCTTGACCAGCTTGTGTCGGTGACACAGGGATGTGGAATGCTCTCCAGTGGTGGACCGTTCCAGATCATTTGCAGGAGGGCATCCCTGCCTGGTCCGCCCGAGCCGACGGTCTCTCTATCGACCGATGCCTCTCTGATGGGTTGGGGTGCCCATCTGGGGGAACATCAGGCTCATGGCCTCTGGTCCCCACGGGAGTCCCGATGCCACATCAACCTGCTGGAGCTCCGAGCGGTCCGCCTAGCTCTCACTGCCTTTGCTCCGTTCCTCCGGGGTCAAGTGGTCCGAGTCCAAACGGACAATACCACGACCATGTATTATCTAAACACCGCCAGGGCGGGGACGCGCTCCATGCTTCTATGCAAGGAAGCTCTCGCATTTGGTCACTGTGTCGCAGCCTGAGGCGGATCTCCTAGCCATTCACGTGGCAGGGCCTCCAACACCCTGGCCGATGCCCTGAGCCGGATAGGGGCTGCATCCCACAGTGGTCTCTCCTGCCGGAGGTAGTACAGCATCTGTTCTCCCTTTGGGGCACACCTCAGGTGGACCTGTTTGCCTCCACGGAGAACGCGAAGCTGAGTCTGTTCCATGCCCGCCCCCCTCAGCAGGGCTCGCTGCAGGGGGATGCCTTCTCGAGGCAATGGACCCCGGCCCTCTTTTACGCCTTTCCCCCATTTCCCTTGATCCACAAGGTGCTTCTCAAGGCGAGGAGGGACAAGGCGCAGGTGATTCTGATAGCCCCAGACTGGCCTCGCCAGTTCTGGTACCCAGATCTCCTCAGTCTCAGCTCCAGGACTCCGCGGCAGCTTCCAGCTCGCCCGGACCTGCTCTCAGTCAATCAGGGAAGGTGTTCCATCCGGACCTTCAATCCCTGCACCTGACGGCCTGGTTCCTGAGCTGCCAGAGTTCCAGGCTTTGGGTCTTTCCGTGAGGTCCTCAATGTAGTTGGGCGTCCCGTGAGGTCGACCAGAAAATGCTATGCCTTCAAATGGAAAGGTTTTCCATTTGGTGTCAGGCAAGGGCTTGGACCCTTCCTCCTGTTCCCTTGGCAAGCATCTTGGACTATTTATGGTCCTTTCTAGTCAAGGGCTTAGGTCGAGACCTAAGGGTGCCTGGCAGCCATCTCTGCTTACAGGCGCGGGCTGGGAAGCAGTCGGTGGCGCAGGAGGAAGTGGTCTGGCGCTTTTTCAAAGGCCTTGATCACATTTCCTCCAGTGCGGGAACCCCCACCTCCGTGGATCTACTGCTGGTACTGGCAAAGCTCATGGGCAAGCCATTGAACCTATGCACAGGTGTGCTTTCCTCACCTGGTCGTGGAAGATCACTTCTTGGTGGCTATCACGTCAGCCAGAAGGATGGGAGAGCTCCAGGCGCTTCCATCGAGTCTCCTTACCTGGTCTTCCACAGGGACAAGAGTTGTCTCTGCCCCCACCGAAATTCCTTCCGAAGGTGGTGTCGGAGTTTCACCTTAACCAGTGTTGACTCTGCCGGTGTTCTACCCAATCACACCTCGCGAGGTTTAATATAGGCTCCATACTCTGGACCCTAGAAGCGCCGCTTATTATAAGGCAGCGCACGGCTGAAATTGGGAGAGGTTCGCCAGCTGTTTGTCACCTACGCTGAAGCCGCATCTGGCAGACCTGCAGCCAAGCGGACGATAAGCAGGTGGGTAACCTCCTGCATAGATCTCTGCTATAGTTGGCGGGCATGGAGCCTCCCAGAGGATAAGAGCTCATTCTACCCGCATACTGCTGCAACGTGGCTGCTTCCAGGGACGTCCTTCCATCAGAAATCTGCAGGGCTGCTACCTGGAAGTCAGCAACACCTTCATTACCCACTACCACATCGACCTTGACTCACCGGGATGCTGGTTTTGAGACCTCGGTTCTCCAGTCTCTCTTTCCCAAGTAAGTATATGGGGGGTGTCGTCTTGCCTCCCTCCTCCCGGAGAACTGCTAGAGTCTGCCAATGAGTGTGGATGAACAACATATCCATGTCCTGAAATACAGGTTACTCACCTGTAACAGGAGTTCTAGGAATGGTATATGTTGTTCATCTACCATTCTCGACTTACTCGGCCGCGGCAAGCTGGCAGGCTTCAAGCGGCCAGATCTGGCGTCATGGGCGGGCCGAGAGTTATACCACCCGGTGGGTGGAGGAGCAAGCTTGAAGACCTTCGGCAAGATTTAAAGCGGCAAGGATACTGCCGATGAGTGTGGATGAACAACATATACCATTCCTAGAACTCCTGTTACAGGTGAGTAACCTGTATTTTCTTCGCACAACAGTCCGTATGCGGAGCAACCCAGGCGTCCAGGAAGGGATGGAAAACCAGTAGAGGTGGTAGATCCAGGCGTTCTATGTAGATGTCTTCATCCAGGTGCCCAAAGGAATGTACCAGTGCAAGCTTGTCGAACAAGGCTGTAGTGGGATCAAAGCGTGGTAGAGAGACAGTAAAAAAAATAAATATCGTATCTCTTATGGAACATTTCTTAGCAGGGAAACAAGGACCAGTGTTAGGGTGTCTGGTCACAAACCCCAGGTTTCTAGCTGTAGAAAGAGGAATGGTTAGAGATTGTTGCATACACATAGCAATACAGCTAGGGGTTTTACATCGTGGACAATAGCATTTGGAAATGTGTCTATCATGTATGATATCAGGGATTCTTCCAGATTCTAGATCACGGAAGAGATTGTTGATGGTAGTGATAATGTATGAGCCATAGGCAGAGCAGATAATTTCTCTAGCAATGTATTGTTTATCTGCTTCTCTGTTATTCTGTGCAATGAGTGCGTTAATCTTGTCTTTAGTCAGTGAATGTCTTAGCAATGTCGTGCATGTTGTATACAGTGTTATCTTTCTTCCTGACTAAGGCCATCCACACCATGCAATAGTGGGGGTAGTATATTATTGACCAAACCAGTCTGAAATTTGACCGAATGAGATTTGATAGCAGCAATGTCTGCCTTATTCCAAATAGACATAGCTGTACCAAGAGACCTGTGACAGTACCTGTTGCACCAGTGACATCAGAACTGTCAACTTCACATGTATTACGTTTGTGACTTTGATAATCAGGATTGGGTTTTCTTCTGAAGTTGCCTCTATGTTCAGTACTATGTACCCCTGCAATAGGGTCCTTAGTGCGTATCTGAAATGCAGCTAATCTATCAAGCAATAATGTACTATAAAATGCTGGCGTGTTAGTATTGTGACACATAAATTCTTCATATTCCAGTAAGTAAGATTAAATAATACAGATATATGCATAAATTGTAGATTATTAATCAATGAACCAGGGAGGGCAGTGGCTGTTAGACCACTATGGGGACCTGGGGTGTGCTTTGGGCATTCTAAAAGCTGTTTATCAGTGGGTGGTAACAGAGAGATACATGGCAGCAGAAGCAATGTGATGTACAGCACAAAATTTTCGAGCAGTATCCTTAGACAAAGAATTACAATACGAAGGATCAATTAAGGCAGTAATGTATAAACCAGAATGTCTCAGAGCAGTTTGTAGCAAGGACAGAGAACCTTTGGGGATAGTTTAGCATTGGGCCAACCCTGGAAAGTTCCTTTGGAAAGTTTGGCCACAGGGAGAATTTGTTCTTGCGATGTGGTTTGCCACTCAATTTGTAGGGTAGACTTATCAGGAGCAACAACCGAGGCAATGAGGTAAGCTTCAGAACCTTCCTGGACAGTAATCAGACTATCGGGTATATTGATGGATACTCCCTCTGAAGGAGATGCTGGATAATCAAGGTGTGGTAGGAGGTTTGGTACCGTGCCTTGGATGCAGGGGATAACTCCTGAGATGAGGAGATAATGGAACAAGATAGCCATCTTGTCAGTGTATCTGAAAAGGAAAATCAAACATTAGTAAATCAGTACTATTCCGCCCAGTGGGGTTAGGAAAAGTAATTAAGCTCCTTTATACAGTTTCAGTTGGTTTGCATGTAACCATTTGTCAGTTTATTATTGTGCAGGAGTCTAACTTGATAGACTGCCGGACTGAGCTTGTTGACAATGGGGTATGGGCCTTCCCATTTATTGGAGAAGGAATGGGTAGGATGCAAATCGGAGGACCATTACCTGAACTCCAACCTGCCAGTCCATTTCTTGTGCGTGCTTGTCAAATTGTATTTTGGATTGTTGCTGGGCTTTGCTCATGCAATTGGCAGCATACAAATGTGTGTGTATGATGTCTTTTCTGAGTTTTTCCACATATTGCTCTACAGACACACGGTCTACAGTGGGAGTGTGCAGGTCAAACAACAGGTGTTCAGGTAATCTCATCTGTCTTCCAGTCATCACCTCAAAGGGTGTGAGCTGTGTGGTGGCTGAGGGTGTGCCCCTAATTGCTATAAGGAATAACGGCAGTAGGGAATCCCAAGTTTTGGGATTGTTCTCAATAAATTTGGAAAGCATTTGCTTAATCCGTCTGTTGGCTCTCTCTACTTGACCTGAAGATTGGGGGTGTTAGGGTGTAACTTTTGTTGAACTCAAGGAGTTCAAGAGATTCTTCATTAACTCACCTGTAAAACTGGTTCCTTTGTCAGAGTCTACCTTAAGAGGTAGGCCCCACCGGAGAAAATTTGTTCCACCAGGATTTTGGCAGTGGTTTTAGCGGTGCATGTTTTAGTGGGGAAAGCTTCAACCCACTTGGAGAAGAGGTCAATTACCACAAGAGCATACTTGTTACTTCTGCTGGTATTGGTTAAGGGACCAATAAAATCAATCTGTATGGCATGCCAAAGGCCAGAGTGTCGTTGTGGTTAAAGTTTGGTATTTCGTTTGGGAGGGATGGGGTTGTTTGTGCACAAACAAGGCAGTTATCTATGTACTGTTTGACATCTTTGGTGATGGGCCACCAGGCGGTGGTCTTAAGCTTCTGGAAGGTTTTTCCGCCCCTGGTGTCCACCAGTGGCTGTATATCGCACTTGGTGCAAAAATTCAGACCAAGGTGTCTGGGGACCACCCACAACTTGGTGGTGGAATCATCTGACTGGTACCAGATGAGCTTGTCATCTGGTGACAAGTGTAACTTACCTTAATGCCTCCAGTAGGGGTTATGTGTGGGAAGTTTCTCTTCGGTACTCTTGTCAAGGAATCTGAACACTTCCATGAGTTCAGTATCAACATGTTGGGCTGCTGAGAGGTCCAAGGGGGAAAAGGGTTCAGGTTTCTTCCTGAGTGCTGCAATATGTACGGCCGCATTGGCCTCTGAATGGTCCATCATCCATGTGTCCCCACCTCGGGCCCCTTCCTTGGCTAGGGTGTCTGCTGTATCATTGAAGGCATGATGGGGATCATGGAGAGAGTGAGCTTTAACTTTGTGTACAGAGTTTGTGTGCAAAGTTTGTGCCAGTGAATGTATGTATATTACCAATTCCTTGTACTTCACTGGGCTGCCGTCAGAGGAGAGGAAGGAGTTCTTCTGCCAGAAAGAAAGAAATTCTGTAAGGAACAACAGGCCAAATTAGAGTCTGTAAAGATGATGGTGTCCTCGGTCCCATGCTGGATGAATTCGAGGGCACAGGCCACCGAGCCATCTCTGCATACTGTGATGATGCTATACTGCAGTGCTTAGATATTTTATTTAATTAATTTATTTATTTGCTTTTGTTGACTGGGTAAGCACACTAGACAGTCAAGTGCCTATTTTCAGGTGTGACCGGGAGGGTTACAAGGGTAGTTGTATACAAGAACAGTAAAGGAGAAATTAAACATACAGAAAATAACAGGCTTAACAGGGATTGAACAGGTAGCTAACAGCATTAGGAATGATTAGGCACATGATAAATACAGAATGGTACATACAGGATGAATTAAGTAGTGAACAGAAAATTACATAACAGGTTTGATCAGTGCAAACAGGACTAAACATAAGTGCCAGTAGGGAGAGGGGGCACTAGGCAGGTACACTGGAGAAAAAAAGGAGGAAGAGACTAGAGGGCCAGGTGATCTAATAGGACAGGAGGACAGGGAGTGGGCCCTTGCAAGGTTGTCAAGTACTAGTTACTCGACCAGTTACAGGAGAATAAGTGCAAATTAGCGCTGGAGCTCCCACCATACCGGGTGCTAGTGTGCTATGAGGTGCAGGGACATGTCCCTGCAATTTGTTCTCCCTGATAGTAAGACGCTGAACCATCAGTAAAGATACGACACAAAGAGGTGTTGTCAAGTATTTGTGGTGTGGCAGGGAGGAAAGGACCTGGATCTGGAAGATCAGGTGACTGCAGTGTACAGTAATGGGGTTCTCCTTGGAAAATGAGTCCATGAGCCAGCATAGATGGAATTTTTGTTGGGTGCACCTGTATGTCTCTATCCCTGGAGAAGAAGTGACCAGTGTGTCAGTCTGGTATTAGAGACTGACCAATCCTTGACTCTATCTAAGATCAGAAAGGTAATTGGGATGTGGTTGGTGTTGATAATCAGTGGAGAGTACCCAGTGATATACAGAAAGTGCTTGACAGCCCAGTAAGTGGCCAGAAGGTTCCTTTCACAAAGGCTGTACTTCTGTTCCACTGCGGTCAACAGCTGTGATGCATATGCAGTAGGTCTCAAGGTGCCATGAACCTTCTGAGCCAGCACTGCTGACATGGCAATGTCAGAGGCGGCACATTACAGATGGAACAGTAGTGATGGATTGGGGTTGACCAGAGCTGGGTCGGAGGCCAAGGCCTGCTTCAGTGACGTCACAGCCTGGGTATGTATAGGGCCCCAAGTCCATGGGATGTCCTTTTCAATAGCTCATACAGAGGAGCAGCTTTCTGAGCAAAATCAGATAACGATAATCTCTCGAATAATTTACCATACCTAGAAAACGTCGAAGAGTTGCCACACTGGTAGGCAATGGCAAGTCTTGCAATCCTTGTATCTTTTTCCAGGTAGGGCTTCGACCTTGGTCAGTTATTTTTAGACCCAGAAAGAGTACTTCTTTCTGACATGGTTGTGCTTTTGCTGGATTGCATTTCAGGCCTGCTCTCTGAATGAGAGCCAAGTGTTGTTCCTGTGTGGCACTTGCCAGCAACAGATCATCCACATACTGCAGGAGACATTGGTGAGTAGAGAAACCCTCAAGGGCGTCCATCATATGCAGATGGAACAGGGACGGGCTGTTATGGAATCCCTTTGGTAAGCAAGTCCACATGTACTGTCTTCCTTCAAAGGTGAAGGCGAACTTATATTGACTCTTGGGGCCAATGGTAATGACCAAAAACCATTGGAGATATCCAGGGCACTGAACCATTTTAGGTCAAGGGTCAAAAGTCGTAGCACATCAGGTGCAGATGCTACAGTTAGTGAACAACTGGGGGTGACCTGGTTCAGTTTCCTGTAGTCAATAGTTAGTCTTCAGGCGCCCGTGGTTTTTTTCACGGGCCACACTGAGGAATTGGCAGTAGAAATGCAAGTTTTGATTACTCGCTTGGCGAAGTGACTTGATTGTTTCTCTGAGAGAAGGCAAGGCCTCATTTGGGAAAGGATATTGCCTTTGCTCTCATGTGCTAGGCCTGGCACCCGATGACAGTGTGCATTCTGCCACAGTCATGTTTGTTGATTGCAAATGCTTCCAGTTGTCATTGCAAAATGGGGAGAAGCTTTGGGAAAAACTCATGGTTTTTGAACAAATCTATGACGTCATATTCTTTGTTGTTCGCGGATATTGTTGCCACAACGTGTGACTCAGGGATCAAGATAGTGTGGTACTGACCCTGAATTTGTAGCAATAGCATGTTAGCTAAGTCTACCACACAGCCATGTGGTGCAAGGAAGTCAATTCCTATGATACTAGGGTGATCATGCATTACCATCAGTTGGAAGGTGTGTGAAGCCTTTAAGTGGCCTACCTCTGCCAGCAAGAGTAGAGGCCGGTATGCAGGTAACCTAGTACCATCCACTTCTGACATGTTAGTCCTCTGGTGGACCAAGGGATGTGCGGTGGTCATCATGTAGTACAGACACAGCTGCACCTGTATCTAGTAAGACTACAAGTAAAGCGGCCCTCGGCCTCAGTGCTGGGCCTTCCGTTTGTATCCAAGACCAGCTTGTTTACAATCCGGACTGGGGCCTGTAATTGTCCATCTGTACTGCTGGGGGCATGGAGAGTTGGGCCTGGCTCCTTTGAACCACTTCACCATGCTGCACTGATGCTATATAGGAGGAGCTTCGGGTTCAGGCCTGTGTGGGCCTGAAGGCCTGTACTCTGGTGTGTCACTCACCATGGCCCATCAGAGTTTGGGTCACCGGCTGTACAGCCACAAGGGAGTGAGTGGGAACAGCATCCACCACAGGCGCCTTTGCCCCAGGCCTCGGGAATTTCCAATTCTCTTGGCTATCTCCTATCTGAAGGGCCGTTCTTTGCTGTTGTTGTTTGCCCTTGTTCTTATGTTTTCATTCTTATGATAATTCCAGATCATGCTGAGAGGGCTCTTGCAGTAGGTAATTACATATAGGACTGATGTCGCAGGCGGCAGGACCTCCGACAGGTAATTTTTCTAGCTAGCGGTCCCTGGCGGACCGCCCCGCCATCAGGTGATCATGCCAGACGACGCCGGTATAAAGGGGCAGTCCTGGATGCCCGCCTTTCCAGTTCTTTTTCCGCTGCTTGTGCAGCACCGCTGTGAAGTTCATAACGCCAGTCCTGTTGCTTCGGCCGGTTTTTCCGAAAAGTATCAGTATTTGTTTTTCTTTGTCAGGTGAACGTCGGTATATGTCCCCTTCAAAAATAAGTACGCACTGTGGCGGCGCCCAATTGCCTTACAGGGGCGGGCCACCGCCTCTGCCTTTCTGTTTAGGCCTCGCACCACGCGGTCGACAAGTGCCTGCACTGCCTTCATTTCAACGCAGCCACCCGCAGACAACGCCAGCAGTCTCTAGAAGCCCATCTCCTAAAAAAGAAGATGTCCACAATGGAGAAGGAGTTGAAGAAGCTTCGGCAGGTGTCGACCTCCCCTGAAGGACACAAGAAGCGGGACAAAGAAAGGCACTGGGAGAAGACCTCCTCCTCCGCGACTCCGGCCTGAGCCGCGGCCAAGGTAACGTTCCCTCCGGGGGATCGCCCGACAGCAGCCTCCAAGGCTTTGGAGGAGGCGTCAGCCCGCCCCGCCAGATTTGTGTCTCAAGCCCACGGGTGCCTCCGGGCAAAAGGAGGCTTCTGCCCCCAGTACCACCTCAGGCTTGCGGCCGACTGGTGCGGGCGCCTCCCATAAGCCGGACGTCGGCTCCTCCAACGTCCGCCGGGAGAAGGCCGCTAAGATGCCTGACCCTTCGGGGCAGCGCACGGCAGTGTCCTCCTCTGACCGGGCCTCTTCCCATCCTCGGCCCGCCTCCGAGGGACCCCCAAAGTCGGACGCCAGATCCTCTGGCGACGCCGGGATTCGCCTTTAGTCGCGACGCGGCTCCTCCGACGTGCACCAGGCCTCGAGCTCACGGCAGACCCTACTCCGCCTGTCATCCCAGGTTCTCATAGCTGTTGCCATCCGGGAGCGCCTGAGTCCCTGCCTGACCCTCGGGACTTTTCCTCCATCCCCAGGTGAGGCTCGATGCTGCTCTGCTGTCAGATCCCTTTCCTACAGAGCTGGATCTGAGCTGGCCCTCGGACGCTCAACCCCGACACCGCCCCGCCAACGCCGGGCGGGGATACCCTCCCATCAGGCTCCCTCCACCCCACGGGCCTATCACGGTTGATCCACCCATGGAGTTTTACTTTGTTGGCCGTTTGCCCGTAGCTCTTTGTGTCCTTGGGTATCCGCCGTTTTATCCGACGCCGTTTACCTAGGTCTCACAATATCTCTGCGCCGCAGTACTCCGGGCGCCCGACTCCACCGACGCCCAGAGTACCCAGCTTCCTGGTATTCTCGCGAACCAGGTTACGGATACTCTCCTCACGGATTTCATCCATAGAACTATCCTCCTCCCTCCTCCCTCCACTGCCCCCTAGTCCGCCGGGTGGATCTCCAGGAGACTCTGGCTCTGGGTACGCTGAGGCTAAGGCTCAGCTCACTAAGGAAGTCGAGCCTTAGCGCTACAGTGCCATCCTCCGACTCCCGGACGCACCAGACGGCACACTCCCCTCTCTGCCTCCGGATTCCCGGCTCTGCCCTTGATCCAGAGAGGGCAGGACACACGCCCAGGATCCCCCTATGAACCTGGCTCCTCCCAGACGAGCTAGGAGTCTTACTCGCTTCAAATTCCTCTCTTCTTCTCTGACTCGGATTCGATGGTTGTTCCCGAAAAGACCACGAGCCTCGCCTCTCATCCAAGCCCCTGCCGAAGACTCCTCCGAGGATCCTTCCTTCACGGAGTTGCTCAGGAAGATCCAGGAAGTCCATCAGTGGCTGTTTTGGGGCAGATCCTCAGCGGGTTAAACTCGCCAACATCTGGACTTGCCCTCACGGCCCCTACCTAGTGCCACCCTGGATCAAGCTCATGCCCACCTTGTTTCCACCATTTGGAAACAACCATCGGCTTTAGCCTCTCTCCTGGAAGCCCAACAGGCTATACCAGACTTGGGGGGTGTAGACTTTTAGACTGTCACCCCTTATGCAGACTCTCGGGTGTGATTAGCGCTACCACGGCTGGTCAGCACATCCAAACATTTGAGCTCATCTCCCGGATAAGGAATCTCGTTTTCTGTATCAGTATGGAAGGAAGATCTATGCTTCTTCCACACTGGGGATTAGGGCCCCAAATTATGTAGCACATATGGGGGATTACCAGAAGGCTGTCCTCACCAGGCTTAAATCCAAGATTGACTCCTTGCCTGACTCCCAAGTCAAGCAGGAGTTAGCCGACCTGGTCCGGTTTTTGCCTGCCCGCCAGTCGTCACATTCTGAGGACTACCTGCTGTTGCTGTGGACACCGGAGGACGGAGCTCTGTTTGCTGTAAGTCTTCTGCATCAGCATGGCTCCATGTGTCAGGTCTGGTCCCAGAGGTGCAGTCAGCAATCCAAGAAGCACCTTCAGGGTTCTGTGCTGTGTGGTGATGTCAAGGACATCATTACTGGGACTTGCAGGAGAAGGGATGGCCCCTCAACTGTTGGATTCAATGTACCGCCCCATCCCCGTAGCGCCGCCCCTTCGCAGACACAGCCAGCCCTCGGGCTAAAACCTCGTGGAAGGCGGCCACCAACAGCCGGGCCCCACAGCTGCCAGGCCTCTGCCGCCCAAAAAGCAGGTGCCCCAGCTGGGCGTGGTTGCCTCACACCACCTGACTCTTCCTCTCCCATCGCCTCGGATGCCCCGGAGGAACCGGGTAGAGGGAGGTTTTCTCCACCTTCTGCTGGGAGAGAGATAACATCGGATTCATGGGTGTTTAGATTATAGCAGAGGGTACTCATAGAGTTTCTGCAGAAACTTCCACGCCAATTCTCTGAACCTCCTTTACTAAGGGACTATCTTCCTTTGGTCAAGGAAGAAATTTCTGCTCTTCTTGTGGAACAGGCCATAGAGCCTGCCCTCACTCACGGGACGTGGGTTATTATTCTGATTTCTTCCTTGTACCAAAGAAGACGGAGATCTCAGACCTATTCTCGATCTCAGCTCCCTGAACCTATATGTGGAATACAAGAGGTTCAGGATGCTCTCCTTCAAACCCTCTTGCCCCTGAAGCCGCGGGCCAATGGCTTTGTGCACTGGATATGCAGGATGCACTACCTGCACATCCCCATTCGCCTCTTCGCACTGAAAGTACTCTCAGGTTTGCATTCCAGGGGACCTCACTACCATTCCGGCACCTTTTGGTCTTTCCTCGGCTCCCCTGAGTCTTTAGCTAAATGTCTGGTGGTGGTGGCACCACCTGCTACTTTTGGGAGTTCAGGTTTTCCTACACTGGACTGCCTGGCTCCTGGCGGCCCCGCCCAGGGAGGAACTCTGCATTTTCTCTCCCACACAGCAGGTTTTCACTGGTCTGGGCATCACCATCAACCATTCCAAGTCTCACTGGATCCTTCCCAGAGACTCCAGTTCATCAGGGTAATCCTCGATCGACAATGTGCACCTGCCTCAGCGAGACCCTCCCTCAATCCCAAATTCCCCTTCTATCAAACTTGGGAGGGTTCGCGAGGTCGGTGCTCCATCTCCTGGGGCTTATGGCAGCCCGCCATCCCGGCCCGGTTCAGAGCATGCACCGCCACATGAGGATCCTTAGTGGACTCTCTGCTCTCAGTGGGATCAACTGTGAGACGACCTAGATCATCTGGTACTGACTCTCGCCTCGGCGATAAGAGACTTCATGGTGGATGGTTTGAGAGAGCTATTCTGGGGGTCCCTTTTTCATCCTCCCCTGCTCAGACTCTGACCACGACACTTCTGCTTAAGGTTGGGAGCCCATCTGGGTCCTCACCAACCCAGGGCTTATGGTCAAAATTGGGTTAGTTCTCCACATCAATCGTGCTCGAAGCTTCGAGCAGTGCTGTATGCTCTCAGGTCCTTCACCACATATCCTTCCCGGTCACCTAGCTGTCCAAACAGAATGTGCGTGGTGTATACATCAACAAGCAGGGAGGGACCTCGATCCTACTCCGGCTTATGCAGCAGGGTACATGAGGTTTGGAATCAAGCAACTTTTCACAACCTTCACCTCACGGTGATCCATGTTCCGGAGTCGACAGTATCCTGGCAGACAAGCTAAGTCGTTCTTAGGCTCTGCCACCACAGTAGAACTGGACAAAAAGGATTCTAAAAGCATCTTCCAGATTTGGGGGACTCCACAGACAGATCCTGTTCGCTTTTCTCCCAAAACCAAGGCTTCCAACCTTGCTCGCTCGCCCAGAGGAGGAAGTTTTCTGGAGCGCACGCTTGTCTCTAAACTGGAAGGACAGATTCGCCTATGCTTTTTCCCCAGTTCCTCTGGGGTCTCGTGTGTTGCAGAAACTGGCATTGGAGCAAGAATGATTCTGATCGCTCCTTTCTGGCCCAGGCAATCTGGTCTCTCTTCTACAACAATACTCAGAGGTTCCTCCTCCTCCTCTTCCTCTTCCTTTATCCGAGGATTGCTGACCCAGCCCAGGATCAAGGGGACCCTGGTCCATACGTGGACTCAAGTCTCTTCAGCTTCATGCATGGCTCCTGCAGACCCAGCCCAATCTCGCTTTGTTGTCTCCCTAAGGTGGCGAGATTCTGTGGAGGCTAGAAACCCTCCACTAGGTCCATCTATGCCATGAAATGGAAAAAGATTTTCCATTTGGGCTGCATCCAGAACGTGGAGCCCTTTCTCCTGTCCTGTAGCCGTTCTGCTTGATTACCTGCATCATCTTTTCGACCTGGGTCTCAGTACCCTCTTTGAAAGTCCATATGGCAGCTATTTCAGTCTACCATGTCCTTTTGCTGATAAGGCATTTGCCCAACTGAGGTATCCAAGACTTTTCTCAGAGGGTCCTTCATCTCAGACCCCTGTTCGACTCCGCCCCTGGGACTTGAACTTTTCTTGAGAAACTTACCCTTCCTCCTTTTGAGCTCATGCGTCCGTGAGACTTGAAGTACTTATCGTGGGAAGACGCTTCTTGTGGCCAATATTACTTCTGCTCACAGAATTTCCGAGCTCCAGGCCCTTATGTGCAAAATCCTTTATCTGATCTTTCACAAAGAAAGAGTAGCTCTTCGCACGAATCCTAAGTTTCTCCCAAAAGTGGTAGCTGGAGTCTACCTTAAATCAGTCTATTGAATTACCTGCCTTTTTCACGCAGTACATAAACTAAGGTGAATACTTGCTCCATACCATGGATATTCACAGACTTGAGATACTGCTGGACTGATAGGACTTAAGGATCTCAGAAAGACTGATCAGTTGTTCATCTCTCTTTTGCTCACAAAAAGGAAGGCAATGCTGTCTCCAAGCAATGCCTATCAAAGTGGTTGGCTCATTGCATCACTTTCTGTTATGACAAGTACAACAAGACCCTACCAGGTCAAGTCAGAGGTCACTCCACTCAAGGAGTAGCAGCCTCTGTGGCTTGTTTTCAAAGAATGTGTCTATGACGAACATCTGTGCCATCGCGGACTTCCGTCCGCCTGCTTTCTGGCTGATTACAGTTTGGACATTGCTCTCGCCTCAGAGCAGGCTTGGTTAGAGTCTTGCAAGGCCTCCTATCTTGAGGTTTGCAAGGTTGTTCTACTTCTGGAGTAGTTCTCCTCCCGGTGCCTTTCATTTGTTCCAGACTGCTTGGGAGTTCTGTCCTATATGTAATTATCACTGCAAGAGCCCTCTCGGCAAAGATAGTACAGTTACGTAAGAACTCACCGAATAGTGATCTTCAAGAGAAGCTCTTGCAGTAGGTAATACCTTCCACCCTCCATCCCCCAGGCTTTTTCAGTCCTTTTCCATTGAGGGAAATGTCTGCTTCTTCTCTCGTCCGTGCCTTCCGGCCTGTATGGAAAGAACTAGAAGGAGATGTCCGGGACCGCCTTCTTATACCGACGCTCATCTGACGCCGGTCACCTGATGTGGGGCGAGTCCCTGCCGCCAGACTGCTAGCTAGAAATGTTTGGGGATCCCAGCGCCTCAGCGGCCAGTCCTATATGTAATTACCTACTGCAAGAGCCTCTTGAAGATCTACTGTTTCCAGTGTTCTATGTAACTACTTTCCCAGCCCATTGCTGCTGTTGTGGTTGTTGGGCCTGTTGGGGGTGTTGGTTGTCTGTGAGGAGGGGCTGTTGATGTTGGGCCTTCCCTTCCACTGTGTAGTGCGTCACGGCCTCTTGAATAGGCTCCACGATGGCTACTTTCTTGGAACCAGAGCCCAGATCATGGATGTAAAGTTGGTAAACTCTCTCGGTTTTCCGAAGGATATCGGCAAACCTGTCCGTGTTGGGGTAAGTGGTTGGCTCTACCTTTTCTCGTACTGCAGGAATCATGTTCCTAAGAAACAGGGTCTTATATTCAATAAGATCTACATCCACAGCTTCTTGTGCCAGGTGCTTTCCTGCTTGGTAGGCTATCCAGAGTCTCTGGTGGTAAGTCGCTGGACTTTCCTTTGCATTCTGTTTTACAGGGTATGCAAGCATCACTCCTACTACACCTGGGCTGTGTGCAGAAATGAGCACAGCTGCAACCTAGTCAAAGGTGGCATTGCCATCCTGGTGGATGGCATTGGGGAGTTTGACCCACAAACTAGGATCGATGGTCTGGCGTAGTATCTGGACCTGATATTCTGCAGCGAGGCTAAGCATCTCACATTTGGAACGCACCTTTTCCAAGTGGCAGCTGATGTTGTCAGATGGGTTCATTCGACCGATACTGTCGGCTATTTGCTGAACAAAGTAGGCCATTTGTAGGGGATTATTGAGCCGATCAGGCAGAGGTAGATTATCTTGGGCGCTGTCTAGGGTAGCCCGAGCTGCAGCCTCTGCCACAGTACGAACAATGCCATCCTGAGTGCCAGCCTCCTGTAGAAGCTGTCTGATTTGGGTTTTAATGGCCAATTTACTTCTCTCAGGAAGAGGTACATTACCTATTGCATTCTCAATACTTGTTTCTATCTCCTGCCTGTCTTCCATATTAATAACGGCTATTGGTGGTGCCGTCGGGACCAGGCCTGGGCCTGCTTCCCCCTATCATGGGGGCCACCATGTTGGTATCTCCCATGATGGGCGTCACAACGTCGACGACGTATGACATGGTGTGGGTGTTGTGGGGACCCGCCATGTTGTGATTGGCTGGGTGGGGTTTCTGGGCCATAGTAGGGGTGTGACTGGGCATTGTACTGAGAGGTGTCATCATCTGATACCTCCCCATCAGATGACGTGTGTAAGGCAGGGGCTACGCCTCCCATTGCCTTAACATGTCCAGCCAGAACTTCCCGATGATGGTGCAGTTTCGCCATCTTACTTTTACATTCAGCGTGACTCACAGGTGCAACATCCATATCAATCTCATCCTGCATTTGCTTTTGCAACACTATACTCGGCGCTCAATTTGCGATTGTCCCTAGTAGCCACTTCTAAGTCATTACGTACCTGGTTTATCTCATCCAGTAGCTCTCCCATCTCCTCACTCAGCTGTGCATTCGCAGTACTTAACAAGTCATTCATATGTAATGCCTGTCCCTTATCTTGTCTCAAACTTTCACACTCCTGCTTCAACATACAAAGTTCCTGTTCTCCAGCTTGAGCTGAATGCTGCAAAAGTGAATCCTTTTCATTCCACAGAGTTTGAAGTTCAGACTCCAAATTCTGCTGCAGTCTAATACATTCCGTTTCCTGCAGACCCATCTCTTGCTTAAGAGACGAAATTTGCAGATCAAGGGTTCGAAACATCGCTTCGGAGGCTTCCAGAGCAGCGTAGAGAGTTGCGACCATCAGTCCTTTAGCTTGACGCTTATTGGTTGATTGTCTCGTCTCTGTGTACTGGGTTGAAATCCCCAGTATAGGGTTGTCGGATTGACTTCCGTCACATGCGAAGTCAGCCCATCCTCCATGGGAGGCAAGGAAGTTCGAGACATCGAGTCTCAGTTCTGCGCAGATATTTGATACGGTGGCCATTGTGTGGGAGGGAACAAAAAATCAAACTTTGAAAAAGGCACCGTGCTATGTATCAGTCCACAGCAGGAGCACGTTATACACAGTCGGGCTACTGTAGAGTTTGTAGGCTTACAATTCAAAGCTGCTGTGGAGTGGGTCGAGTCAGCATCGACCACACCCAAGAAAAGCAGCCAAACTTTGTAAGTGACTACAAACTGGTTTTAAAATGGGAGAGGTGACACGGAAATGTACACCTACTGTCCCTGTTGGGAAAGGAAAGTTGTAGCAACTAGTGAAAGCTTACAAACACCATATATTGCCTGCATGCGGTCACCAATTGTCAGGAGGTCTAAACCTCACTTTCAAGTTCTTGGCAATATTGGGATTGCAAGTAATCACAGACACATTGCATTAGAGTAATAAACTTGCTTATTACTACCAAGAAGGATAAAATCACAGTTGCCCTAAGCAGTTCTTACCAATACGAACCGGGAGCCAGTGCTAAGTGTTCCCTATACCTCAAAGTTTCTTTATGTCTCTTGGGATCACCGAGGTACAAGACTTAGTGTATCACATTATATACCCATGATAATTACTGTGGTTACTGTAAGATAGAAACATTTCTAGTTACAGAGATGAGTCCTATTGGCTAAATTAGAGGAGACTCCACGGTCCAATATAACATACAGTTTTGCAGTAGTCATCAGTTTGTGAAACAAAAGAGTTCTTATACAGAGTCTTACATAACTCAGTGTAGTAGTACAAATCACCAAAAGGTGGCAATGCTGACTTATATATCATAATTATTCCAAGGACACAGGTGTCCTAACATCTTATAAGTAAGAAATACACAGAAAATGCATAGAAGAATATGTGTGTATTAGCAAGCAAAGTGTATTACAATAATATGCGTACATATCCTGACATCTGCTCTTATATGATAGATGCCTTTAGCCCTATATGTTAGTATAACATGTGCCTAAACACTAGCTGTCTATGGTGTGCCTCTGGGGGTACCAATAAAGGTGCAGGGTCCTCGTCTAACAACCAAATGCATTGCAGTGGTAGCGGCCCGTCTCAGGCGTCAGAGGGGTCAGGATTTATCCTTACCGCGATGATTGGCTCTTAGCAGGATCCACCCAACAGGAGGTGGAGAGGTCCAGGGACCTGGCCCCCAGACCTGCTTCCAGTTCAGCCTCCTGATCAACGAGGCCAAGTCGGAACTCATGCCGTCTCAGGTGATGGGCTTCATCAGGGCAGAGCTCGACTCTTGTCAGGCCAGAGCTCGGCTCCCAGTAGACGTAGTGGAGGTTCTTTCCTCCTTTGCCCAATCATTTCTGATTGGGCAATTGTGCCCTGCCGGGGACTTTCTTCACCTTCTGGGTTACATGGTGGCGTGCACCTCAGTGGTCCGTTGGGCCCGGTTACACATGCGCCCCCTCCAATGGGAGCTGGCTGCCCAGTGGACTCAGCGCCATGGTCATTTCGACCAGCTGGTCACTGTAACCCAGAAGATGTGGGATGCTCTCCAATGGTGGACCACCCCAGACTGGTTGCAGGAAGGAATCCCATTTGTCCGCCCCGAGCCGACTGTCGTCCTCATGACCGATGCCTCTCTCATGGGCTGGGGAGCCCACATGGGGGACGAAATGGCCCACAGGCTCTGGACCCCCGAGGAGTCCCGATGCCACATCAACCTGTTGGAGCTCAGGGCAGTCAGATTGGCACTGCCAGCTTTCGACCCTCAGCTCTGGGGTCAAGTGGTTCAAGTCCAGACGGACAACACCACGACCATGTACTATCTCAATAAACAGGGTGGCATGCACTCCCGTCTGCTTTGCAGGGAGGCGCTCCGCATCTGGACCCTCGTGAGCCGATTAGAGGCAGATCTCCTAGTCATCCATGTGGCAGGAGCCTCAAACCATCTGGCGGATGCTCTCAGCCGCTTAGGCCAGACATCCCACGAGTGGTCTCCATCCAGAGATAGCTTACAGCCTGTTCCCCCACTGTGGCAAACTGATGGTGAACCTGTTTGCCTCCTGGGAAAACACCAAGCTGAGGCTGTTTCATGCCCACACCCCTCAGCAGGGTTCGCTGCAAGGGGATGCCTTCTCAAGGCCTTGAACCCCAGGCCTCCTCTATGCCTTCCCTCCATTTCCCTTGATCCACAAGGTGCTCCTCAAGGTGAGGAGCACAAGGCGAAGGTGATCCTGGTAGCTCCAGACTGGCCGCTCCAGTTCTGGTATCCAGATCTCCTCAGCCTCAGCTGCAGGCACCCAGAGTAGCTTCCAGCATGCCCGGACCTGATATCACTCAGTCAGGGGAAGGTATTCCATCCAGACCTTCAATCCCTGCACCTCACAGCCTGGTACCTGAGCGGCTAGAGTTCCAGGCTTTGGGTCTTTCCGAAGATGTCTACACCGTGGTGGAGGCATCCAAGAAGGAATCAATCAGGAAATGTTATGCCTTCAAATGGAAAATGTTTTCCATTTGGTGTCAGGGCAAGGGCCTGGACCCTCTGTCCTGTACAGTGGCTAATATGCTCGACTACCTTTGGTCTCTCTCCAAAGGGGGTCTGCGGTCATCGACCCTTAGGGTGCACCTGGCAGCCATCTTTGCTTACCGGGCGTGGGCCGCTCAGTCAACGGCGCAGGAGACAGTGGTCAGGTGCTTTTTCAAAGGCCTGGATCACATATCCCCTCCAATGCGTGAACCTCCACCTCCTTGGGATCTACTGCTGGTACTAGCAAAGCTCATGGGCAAGCCATTCAAACCAATGCAAAAGTGTGCGTTGTCACACTTGTCGTGGAAGATGGCCTTCCTGGTTGCTATCATGTCTGCCAGAAGGACGGGGAGCTCCAGGCACTTTCGGTGGACTACCCTTATCTGGTCTTCCATAGGGACAACGTTATCCTATGCCCCCACCTGAAATTCCTTCTGAAGGTGGTGTCAAGAGTTTCGCCTTAACCAGTTGTTGACTCTGCTGGTATACTACCCTAATTACACCTCGGAGGCTGAGTACAGGCTCCATACTTTGGACCTGAGGCGTGCTCGCTCCTATTAAAAGGAGAGGATGGCAGAAATTCGGGGAGAGGTTCGCCAGCTGTTTGTCACCTACGCTGAAGTCGCTTCTGGTAGACATGCAACCAAATGGATTATTGCAAGTTGGATCACATCATGCATAGGTCTGTGCTATAAGTTGGCGGGCAAGGATCCTCCCAGAGGGATAAGAGCTCATTCTACCCAGCATACTGCTGAATCAGTGGCTGCATCCCGGGACATCCCAATCCAGGAAATCTGTCGGGCTGCTACCTGGAAGTTGGCAAACACCTTCATTACCCACTACCACATCAACCTTGAGTCATGCCGGGATGCTGGTTTTGGGGCTTCAGTTCTCCAGTCTCTGTTCCTTAAGTAGGGGGTGTGCACCTTGCCTCCCTTCTCCCGGAGAACCACTAGGAGTCTGCCAAAGACTGTGTATGAACAGCATATCCACACTCCTAAAAACAGGTCACTCACCTGTAATTGTAGTTCTAGGAGTGGTATATGTTGTTCATCCACACGGACCCACCCGACTTCCCGGCTGCTATGCACACAACCTGGCTTCCAGAGGGAAAGATCTGAGCGTCATGGGGCAGAGCTAGAGAGCACACTCGAGTGGGTGAGGAGCCAGCTTGAAGACTCCCGGTGAGATTTAAAGCAGATGGGGACATGCCAAAGAGTGTGGATGAACAACATATACCACTCCTAGAACTACTGGTGTAGGTGAATAACCTGTTTTTCTTATCCACACTTATTGGCATGTCCCTTTCCCTTTAAATCTTGCCGTATGGTCAAAAAGCTGGCTTCTCCCACCCACCCGGGTGGTATATGCCTCAGCTCCGCCCCTTGACGCCAGATCTTCC
This sequence comes from Neoceratodus forsteri, assembly GCA_016271365.2. Lineage (NCBI taxonomy): Eukaryota > Metazoa > Chordata > Ceratodontiformes > Ceratodontidae > Neoceratodus > Neoceratodus forsteri. The sequence goes on from CM057449.1 coordinate 828,512,407, forward strand.
TTTTTGCTTGAAAGATTTAGGTTCCCTCCTTACCGCTCTCTAATACTTAGTCTAGTTTACGGAAATTTCTCTACGTAAATTCATGATTGCGACCTCGATGGAGGACAAGTCCTCATGCGGGTTCCGACCGGTGTCCTTGTGGGCAGAAAATGTCCCGTACTGAACCACATTCCACTTGCGTCTACTGCCTGGGCCATGCGCATGACCCCCAGGCCTGTGATCTTTGTCATGCCTTTCATCCACAAGTTTTGGATGGTCACCTCACACGCGTGCAGCTTGGACGACCGGAAAAACGGCACCCACCGGTCAACTCTAAAGTTGCCCGTCATGTGGCCTCCGCAGCTGCAGGATCCACAGACCAACTGGAGCAAATGAAAGCCTTCAAGGAGGAGAAGGCCCATGCCGCCGAGCAATCCTCTTTATCGTTTTTTTTTTTCCGCTCAAACTGGGTACTTCCTTCTCCAGATCCTTCAAAGAGATGTGACAATCTTTCCCTTCAAAGGAGAGGGCTCGTCTGATGCGCACACCTCCCGGTCCCATGAAAAGGACAGAGAATCAAGAGAAGAGTCTTTACAGCTGGCCCAGTGGTGCTGAGGGTCGAGGCGCTGGACGCCACACCTTGCGCTACGCCGGTGACCCAGGTTCGGGAACGAGCTCAGGTTGTCGGGGGTCGGCAGGGGAGGACTGGGATTAAGCGTCAGAAGACAGCTCTCCTAGTCCTGGGGTGGGATGGGGACTTTACACAGTGCTATGGCGACCCTTGGGGGCGCCTGGAGGAGTCGCAGGCTTGATGGCGTACGGGTGGCAATGGAGGGGGACAGCGAGGCGTCTGCACATATGTGCATTGTCTGCCATTGCACGTCCGTGGTCCCAATGGGAAAGAATAAGGAAAATCACAGCACAGGTCCGAGGCAGCTTGATAGTCGCAGCTCAGCTGGCTGCCGATGCCTGGAGGCATGTGCTGGTACTGGTTCCTCGCTGGGCGCGGCGGGCTATGGGGGGCCCCCCTTTCGCAGGTGTAGTTGTGTCTGCCAGCTAGGCATGCAACCTCGGGGTCGTCGGCAGAGTGGAGCAGTGGCTGGATGTAAAAAGCAGGACCGTGGCTGCAGAAGGAGAAAATGTTAAAAAAAAATGAGAGAAAAGTCTTTACAACGTCGTCGCTCTTGGGACAGAGAGAGATCTCGGTCCCAGGAGTCTCCTATCTCGACTTCGGTCAAAATTGTGACCTCAGCCTCTGGCTTTGCGGTACCCCCATTAGGCCAGCCAGCTCAAACACGAGACAATGACCAGGTCGAAATTATAATCGACCCCGTCAACCCGTTGTCGAGTGATGAGGCTGACAATTGTTTATTTAGGATTCCGGTTCTTCCGACCGACGAAGAGACCCAGCTTGCTGGCGCTTCATCTGTTGTCACGGTTCCCAATCTGGAGGAGCTGCAGTTCTCCCCAGCTCCTTCTGAGAAGCCCCGGCGGTCGTATTCTAGGTCTTGGACCCCCTCATCTGTCAACGGAGGAGGGTCCCACGTCCATCATGGGTATCCTCCGTTTCATCTCCAAATCAACGGGGATGCCTTTGGAGCCCATCGAAAAACGGGCCGAATACCCCTTGACTGATATCTTCAGGAAAGGGGATTCTTCCTCTGAGGCCTTCCCAGTGGCTGAGGCCATAGTTGGTCTGGCTTTGGAGCTTTGGCAGCATCCAACCTCCTGCTCTGCACCTTCTGCTCGTATGGCCCGCAAGTATGCGGTTCCCATCGACTCCCCCTTGGGGTTTACACAGAATCCCTTGGCTGAGGGATTGGTGACCGAGTTTTGTGTTCCGGCGCTTGGGCAGCTCAGGAGATATGGATAGACCTGTGGACAAGGAGTCCAAAAAGTTGAACCATGCACCCAGAAAGGTCTATGCTGCTTCCTCGCTTGGTCTCCAACAGGCGAGCATGGCAGTCATTATGGCATACTTCTCCCACGCCCTCTTGGGCTCTCTGGATGAGGTGCTTCCTCATCTCCCCGCAGACATTCAGACCACAGTCAAGCAGTGCCAGGCCGTTGCAGAACTGCAACTCCAGACGGCTCTGGACGTCAGGGATTCTTGTGCCTGTTCAGTGGCAGCCACAGTTGCCATGTGCCACAGGGCCCGGTTGAGGGTCTCGTCCTTTATGGCAGACACCCAGCACAAACTGGCAGACGTTCCCTTCTTGTGTACTGACTTGTTCGGTCCAGGAGTCGATGGTCACCTCTAGCATATCGAAAAGTCCAGTAACACCTTGGACACCATTACTTCCACCCAGAAAGAACCCCAGGGTTCTAAGAAATCACAGAAGATCTTTCAGCCTTCTCCCCCTGTGGCCAAGCAGCCCCAGTATCAAATTGGGCAGCAGCAGCAGGCTGAATCTTGGCATCCTCGGCCCACATCCGGGGCTTCGGCGAACTGTAAGCCCAGAGGTAGAGGTTCCAGCGGACCTGCTGCTGGCTCTTCATCCTCCAAGCCTGCACACTGACGGGATGAGGGAAGCTACCCCCATGCTCGTCACAACCACTCTGGGTCCTCCTGTGGGGGGCCAGCTCCGCCACTTCCTTTCCGCCTGGTCCGCTGTCACAATGGACAGGTGGGTCTTGGAGGTGTTTGACCAGGGTCTGCCTCTGGAAATATGAGCAGTAACCCCCAAGCCGAGTCCGCACTCCATTGGAGGAAAAGGTATCCACCCATACTCGGTCGGCTCTCAGAGTCAACATTGCCCAACTCCTACGCAAGGAGGTAGTGGTCAGAGTCGCGGACCCCCCGTCAACCCAGGGTTCATTTCTAGGTACTTCCTGGTCCCAAAACGGATGGGGGTCTGGCACAATATTCTAGATCGGCACGACCTGAATTACTTTCTCAGTGCATCTTTTGGATGGTAACTCTCTCCGGGTCATACCATCCCACGAGCAGAACATGTGGTTCTACTCTCTGGATCTACAGAACATGTTCTTCCACATACCGACCCATCCATCCCACTGAAGGTTCCTCCACTTCAGGGTGGAGGGAACCCTCTGCGAGTTTCACGCCATGCTGTTCGGCCTGTCATTGGCCCCCAGGGTCTTCAGCAAATGCATAGCAGTGGTGGCGGCCCATCTTCAGCAACAAGGGGTCAGAGTGTTCCCCTATCTCGATGATTGGCTAATAGCGGATCCCTCCAGACTAGAGGTGGAGAGGTCCAGGGATCTGGCCCTTCACACCTGCCTCAGTCTCGTTCCCTTGGAGGTGATTTGCTTCATTGGGGCAGAGCTCAACTCTTGCCAAACCAGAGCCAGGCTCCTGGAAGACAGGGCAGAGGTTCTCTCCTCCTTGGCCCGATCATTTCTAGTTGGGCAATTGTGCCCTGCCCGGGACTTCCTGCAACTTCTGGGTTCAATGGTGGGCTGCACCACCGTGGTCTGATAGGCCCAGTGGCATATGCGCCCCCATCAGTGGGAGCTGGCCAGCCAGTGGTCTCAAGTGATCTAATAGCTCTCACGAGCTGGAGTAAGCGGACCTCTGGAAAGAGGTGGTACTACCAATATATACCATTTTATATATATTGCCTAAAACCTTATACTGTGTCCCACAAAGTTTTATATTCATTTGGTGACAGTCTTGTATACTGACAGCTTCTGTGTTATCTCACTGAGCTCTCTGGATACTGGTGGGTTTCAGTACACCAGTCAAGTGCTCCGTGAACCACTGTCACTATACTTCAATCAATCAAATCTTTATTTCTCCAGGCGAACATCATTGAGCAAAGCTCATTTGCAAGATGGACCTGGAATCTATCTGGAGCTATCTAGCTATATTTTATGATAACACAGTTTTAACTGCTTTTTAGCAGCGCAAAAACTGGAAGCAGGAAGCATACTCACTTCCAGTTCTGCTGCACTTAAGGCTCTCCACAGCGAGCAGGTTGTCTAATAGCTCTCATGAGCTGGAGTAAGTGGACCTCTGGAGAGAGGTGGTACTACCAGTATATACCATTTTAAATGTATATTGCCTAAAACCTTATACTGTGTCCCACAAAGTTTTATATTCATTTGGTGACTGTCTTGTATACTGACAGCTTCTGTGTTATCTCACTGAGCTCTCTGGGATACTGGTGGGTTTCAGTACACCAGGTCAAGTGCTCCATGAACCACTGTCACTATACTTGAGTCTCTATCACTGCTTGGGATTCATTACAGTCTGTCTAGCTCTTTTAAGAGCTATCAAGCTATATTTTGGGACAAATAACACAGTTTTAACTGCTTTTTAGCGGCACAAAAACCGGAAACAGGAAGCTTACTCATTTTGGTTCTGCTGCACTTAAGGCTCGCCACACCGAGCGGGGTGACCGTGCGTGGGGCCACGCACAGAGACGTGCATCTGCACATGTCTGCTGTGTCCTCTGGGAGCAGGACAGGGGTATTAATAAGGCAAGATCTCGTAGTACTCTGTGCGTGTTGTAATAACAAAATGGATATTAATGAAGCATTTGTGACGCTTCAGTCAGGGGAGATAGCCATGCTCTGCATACTTTGCAATAAATTTTGCCTAGAGATTCAGTCAGGCTTCAGTGGACTGAAGTGTGAACAATGTGTAGAGATACTATCCTTAAAAGATAAGATCAAGGAACTTGAACTAGCAATATTTAAGTTAAAAAACTAGAATATGGAAACCAATAGAGAAATTCTAATGTGCCCAAACCTAGTTCTGAACCAACCTAATAAACCCAATTCAGACTGTTCTAAAAGAACTAGGGAAGTAGTCAGTAGTACTGATGATGAGTGGAGTCTGGTGCAAAATAAAAACAAATGTGAGAAAGGCAGAAGATGTATGGAGTTTTCCTTGCCCCTTCAGAATAGATTCCAGTCTTTATTTCCAGATTGAGATGAGCCAACCCAGACTATAACTGATGGCCCTAAGTTAAATCTTTTAGATGAGTCAGACGAACAGGATCCATCAGTAAACAAACCTAGATCTTTTCTGTGTCAGTCTTCACCATTCACTTGGCCGGAGGTCATGACTTGGTCGGAGGTCATGATCCCGCGGGAGCTTTTTTTTTTTGGATGGGCGGAGTCAACGCACCATCGGCGCCGCCTTCGAGGCCGACACACTGCGTGGCGCTTGCGGGTTGGCCATTAGATATTGTCGACTCTGCCCTCCCGCCAGTTCTTTGTCTCCCGCCATCGAGGTCACCTTGTGGGATGCTTGCAGCGAAGAAGTTTAAAGCCTACCTTGTGCGCAGTTGATTTCTCGACTCCATCTTGATTATTTATTGACTCTGTGCCGCAGTCCATCGGCTCCCTTTCTCCTGCCGGTTCTGTTCGCCTACTCGACGTTGCCTGGTAAGAACTTTCCATTATTTTATTTTGTATTTGCGATGTCAAGTCTATTTTAGTGTTTCTTTTTTGTAGGTCATGTTTAGGTCGGAAGCCAAGAAGACTTCCAAGACAGGATGGCCCCTCATGCGATGATGCCCTTGTGGCCATAAGTACTCCATCACTGACCAGCACGACCATTGCCTCGCGTGTCTTGGCCCACTTCATGACATGGATTCGTGCAATACCTGTTTTGCCGGGTCATCGAGCAACGTGCATGGAAAGTGGGGCGACCTCCACCGACTTTCGGGGGTAGGTCGTGCACTTGTCGGGCCAAGCCGCGGTCTCTCAGCCTTTCCTCCAGGTCCCCTCCTGGTTCTATATGGACCGAGGAGGAGGGGGCTTCTGTCTCTTCTAGCCCAGCGATGGCAGAGGCCCCTCCCGCAGCGCAGAAGGCCCAGTCTGTTCCCCGGGGAACAGACAGGAGGCGCCGCTATGGCAGTCGCCCCTTCAGGGGCAAAGGTTCCCCTAGTGTTGCACCAATGGCTCGGAAGGCCTGGGTTGGCGCCATCTTCGACACCGTCTGTCGGCGCTGTTCATGGCACCGTGGGCCCTGATGGCGCTGGCGCCGACCTGTCGATCGGTGCCGTTGCTGCTGCTGTCAGCGCCGTTCGAATGCTGATGCAGCTGTCGGCACCGTGGGAGGCTCTATGGCACCATTCTTCTCTGTTTCTCACCCCAGCACCATTTTCGGCACCGTGGTTGAGCACAGCGCCGTGTCCAGTTCAGCGGCTGTTCACGGCTCTGAACAGGGACACAGCGCCGTGGGGGTTTTGGGGTTGGCGGCACTGTCTCTCTCCTTGGCACCGCTCACGGCACTGTGGGGCAATTCGGTGCCATGGGGGTCTTTGGCCTCAGTGCCGTTCGTGGTGCAGAGAGCGCGGTCGGAGCCATCGGCGCCGTCTCTGTCCTCGGCGCCGCTTGCGGTGCCATGGGGCGGGTCGGCACCATGACAGGCTTCGGCTCCAAGACTGCTTCCCTTGTTGAAGCCACGTCCTCTTCTGGCACCATTCACGGTGTGGAGAGGGGCACGGGTGTCGACTCGGGTACGGTCTCTGGCTGTCTTGCCCTATTCAGTAAGGATGGCAGCAGGCATCCGCGCACTGTCTGTCACAGGCCTCCGATCTCCACCTCTTCGGAGGAGGAGTCTGACTCTGGGTCAGACACGCAGTCTGGCTTCTTGGAGTTAGCTGCTGGTATGGACACTGGTAGTGTCTTCGACAAGTCGGAGTCAGCCCCCACTCTGAGGAGCGGATAGTGACTACTGGGGCCAGGGTCAGGGGTTCCGACCAGCAGGCTTTGGTGCAGGCCACCATTGCCCTGCAGCCTGGCCTTGGAGGGTTCTCTGTCCCCTCAGCGGTGGTACCCCCACAGGTGGCGTGCCTGGATCACCCAACCTTGGGGCCAATCGGAGCACCCACAGGTGGGGAGGGTGCTGCTCCCTGGGTAGCCCCTTCGGGGGCCGACCAGGCCTGTCAGCTGCCTAGGCTGGCTCTCTCGAGGAGGAGGGCAATCTCAGATTCTGATGGGTCAAAGAGCATGGGGTCTGTGCGGTGGCCTTTCTCTGGAGTCCACCTGGGCTCTGGGAGAAGCCGCAATGCGGATCTCCGCCCTTTCCTTTCAGTTTCCTCGAGAGGGCCCCACTCTTTGGAGGTAGGGGACCATCCTTTTGGGCCTACACGGCCCCGGTCACCTCATGGGGGATTCTTCAGTGCACAGCCTAGGCAGTTCCTGTGTGGTTGATCTGCTGTCAGCTGTGGGGTTTTCTGGAGCTCCTTCCCCTAGGGCTCCTGGTGCACTCCCTAGCCCAGGTGGAGGTCAGCCGATTTCTGTTGTTGGCTCTGCCTCTACTCCTCTGCCACATTCTCCTGTGCTCCCAGGCATTCTTGGTCCTAGCGGACCTCTCTCCTGGGTGCAGTTCAGAGCCCAGGCTGCTCAGTTTCCCTCTTACGTTAGGGCTATGGACAGTCAGATTTTTCAACCTCCCCCTGAGCCTCCAGCTTCTGAACCACCTTCAAGGTCCTCTAACTCTTCACCCCCCTCTTCTGGGGGAGAGGAACCATCTGTCCACATCTCTCCAGCTGCTGATCTCATTGGGTACCAGAGATTCCTCATGTGGATGATGGAGGGCTTGTGCATCACCCCACCCACTCAGCATGATCCGGAGCACTCAACGTACGCCTTTCTAGGCGAATTCAGTGCAGACACCCTTGTGGTGCCCCCCTGGCCTACTCCCTTCCAGGAGGCGTCATTGCGCTTCTGGCAGAGACCCTTCTCCGGAGTCCCAGCCCCTAGGGATCTCTGCCAGCGGTATTGTGCCCCCTCAGAGTCTCCAGGTTCCATGCCGCATCCCCAGTCGGGGTTAACACAACTGGACACTCCTGATGGGCTTCGCGCCCCCGACCGTGACCGGTCCCCAGATCAAGACTCCATGCATTTTGACTTCTGGGGGAGGAGGGCTTTCTACTCGGCACGGTTGCTGCTCTCCATTGCAGCACATCAGGCCCACTGCGTTACCTATGACAGGTTCCTGTGGTCCAGGCTAGGTCAGCTCCTAACCTCAATGCCTGACATGGAGCAAACCAGGCAAGCCATTGCTCTCTCGCCACATGGCCTGGAGCTAGCAAGGCACCAAGCAAGGGCATCGTATGATGCCAGTGAGGTAGCTACCAGGGTTGTAGGGACCGCGATCTGCACTAGGCGGACGGCATGGCTGCGTCTTTTCTGGTTGTCACCCTTGGCCTGGTGTAGGGTGATTAACTCAGCCTACCAGAGAACCTATCTTTTCTCCTGTAGGGTGAGGTTGATATCTGTCGGGGCAACTTCCTACCCCTTCCGGGGGGTCCCTGTCTCATTCTCAGGCCTCTCCAGACCTGTGAAGGTTCTCCCTCAGAGTGCCACCACTGAGAGCTAAGGGACTCAACCCCTTAGAGTTAAAAAAACCCTGTGGGGGGGCTTGGTACTCACCCAAAGGTGATGAATGGTGAAGATTGACGCAGATAAGATATGGAAATTACTTACCTACCGTAATTCTGATCTTTCTGTGTATCTTCACCATTCATCACAATCCCACTCTCCATCCCCCTGGGGCCTCAGTCTCCAGGTCCCCCTCCCTCTCTGTGCCCCTCCCCCTTGCCCCCCCTCCTTTCTGTGAGTCAGGAGCGGGGTAAACTGGGGTACATGGGGAATAATTTTCTTAGGGGGAGAGTGGTCAGAAGTGGGGGCACTCATTCTTTAGTGCTTCGGCTCCACCCCATGGGGTGGAAGTTGGTAGTTGCCCCTATGTCTTTCCTTCTCCCCTTCTTCCCATCAATCTTTCATTTTCCCTTGATTTCCTTGTCCTATGGACATAACTTCAATTATTTTAAGAAACTAGGTTTCTTGCACCAAAAATTTCATGGGAGGGGGGATATCTCTGTTTTTCCTGCCTCTTCTTCCAGAATAGCCGATTCTGCTTAATGGAGTTTGCCAGTAATTCTCTGCCTGCAATTCTGGCAGTTAGCCTTTGGCTACTCCTTCGCAGTTCCTATTAAACTGGGGATGAGTCCAGGTCACAGGATATGCTTCTTCTGTCTCTCTCCCCCCTCAATTTTTCCTAACTTCTAAAACCCTAACCTTCCCTCCTTCCTCCTTTCTTCTTCTAATGATTGGGGCCCCTTCCCAATCCCCTTAGTCTTCCAACTTCTTCTTCTGTCCTCTCAGTCATTTATTCTCCTTTTAGTTTTATATCTTTTCCTTTCTCTGTCCCTTGGACTTCCTTGTCCCACCCTCCCAACCCTTTTTCTAACCTCTACGGTGACTCAGAACTGGCAGGAGGGTGGAATCGACAACACCTAACGGCCAACCCGCGAGCACCATGCAGTGCATCGGCCTCGAGGGCGGCGCTGATGGTGCGTCGACTCCACCCATCAAAAAAAAAAAAACAGGGCCCGCGGGGTCATGACCTCCAGCCAAGTATCCAAAGGTGATGAATGGTGAAGATACACAGAAAGATCAGAATTACGGTAGGTACATAATTTCCATTTCCCCACAGACTCAGGAGACCAGTATAAGCCCCATTCTACACCTGTAGCTGTAGCAGGTCCATCTACTGGCAATGTACCTAGTTTAATGAATCCACTTCCAACTGAACCTAGGGATGATAATGGTTCTAACAAATCTAATATTAACTTAGAGGATTCAAATGGGAACAATAGACAAACTATAGTCCTTGGTGACTCCATCATTAAATATATGGATGGCAACATCTGTAAAAGGGATAAGATAAACACCATGTGCCTAAGTTATAGAGGCACCTGGATTCGTGATATGGATCGAATTGCCCCTTCTGTTATGAAAAATGCAGGAGAAAATACCCTGGTAATAGTTCATGTGGGAACCAATGATGTTAACAAATTGACAATTGATAACATCAAAAAAGATTTCGTCCAATTAGCTGACACATTGGGGGAAACAAAATGTGAGCTATGCATCTCTGAAATCCTTCCAGTTCCAAGAGCAAACAGGGCACACAAAAATGAAATCAAGCAGATTAATGAATGGCTGCATAAATGGTGTCTTCAAAATAATATTACATGCATCACTCATTGTGAGAGATTTTCTGGAGGTTATAGTCTCTACTGCTGGGATGGTCTCCATCTTAATAAAAAGGGGGCAGCAGTATTGGGATGCTCCATTGCCAAAACCATTGAAATCTCTTTAAACTAACTACAAGTGGGCAAATAGGAACTAAATCTACACATGTATTGGGCAACTATAAGGTCCTAGTCATCAATGCTAGAAGCCTATCTCAAAAATTTCAGAACTCACAAAGATGTTAATTGATAATGCAATAGATATTGCTGCAATCTCTGAAACTTGCTGGGAAAACACTTCAAATTGGTACACCAATATCCAGGGTTATACCACTTTTTATAAAAATAGGAAAAACAAAAAGGGGGGGGGGTGCGTTTGTATATTTGTATCCAATAAAATCAAGGCTACTGAATATGTCCCAAACAACCATATGGTAGAATTAGAGGAAATTGCTACAAAGATACATCCAAATAATGCTAAGAGCTTTATTGTAGCAAATTACTGTAGGCCTCCATTTGCTGATTTATACCAGGACCAAGTTTTGATTTCTGAGATTGAGCAACTTTCTTCTGAATCAGTCATAATAGTTGTCGGGGACTTTAATCTCCCAAGAATTGACTGGGAGAAACTCTCAGCAAAATCATCCCTTGAAGGTTTATTTCTGGATTCATTCATAAATTCTGGGCTAGAACAAATGATCCAAGAACCTACCAGGGGAATCAATATCCTGGACTTGCTGCTAACAAATTTGGTGTCTGACCTAACAAATGTTGTCTTCAGAGGACCTATTGAAAACAGTGACCACAACACTATAACGTTTAACATAAATAAACAAAAACATACCGTAAATAAAGTATGTTATAGTTATAACTACAATAGAGCAGACTACAAAAAAATTAATACAGCCATTTTGAGCTATGATTGGGAAGCCTTGTTCAAGGATTTGAGTATTGAACAATGTTGGTCATGATTCAAAACCATCATTACTGAATTAGAACAATTGTATGTTCCTATCAAAAAAATTAATACCCAAAAGGGAAAAATTCTACCTTGACTTACGAAAGCTGTTAAAACACAATTACTAAAGATAAAGCTTTTTCAAAAATGAAGAAAAATCAGAATTCAACTAACATTTCCAAATATAGAATTGAATTAAAAAAATGTATATATAATTAAAATAGAAAGGAGAAAACTTGAGTTCAAATTGGTAGCAAACAAAAACCCTAAATCCTTCTTTTCATATATCAATAACAATAAAAGTTTTGATACAGTAACTTTAAATGATAATGGGATTGAACTGAGAAACCCTCTGGATATAGGTAATAAAATGAATGCATTCTTTGGGTCAGTATTCAATAAAGATCCTAAGATCAATTATCATAGTACAGGAAGTTTAATACAAGAAATAATAACTGCAGAAGAAATTATTAAGGCAATCAATAACCAAAGGGCAGATTCAGCAATAGGGCCTGATGGTATTACTCCAAAACTAATAAGAAATACAATAATATCCATTGTTTCTCCACTTAATCTATTATTCAATAAATCATTATCCCAAGAAAGTTTATCAAGTGATTGGAAACAAGCAATTGTTGTCCCAATATACTGTATAAAAAGAAGGGTGATACAAAATTAACTGAGAATTATAGACCCATCAGTCTCACATCAGTAATATGTAAAATAATGGAAAAGATTCTCAAAAGTAGAACTGAAGTTCAGATGGAGATTAAAGGAATTAAAGATCTCACGCAGTATGGATTTGTTAAAGGGAGGTCCTGTACTACTAACCTTGTCACCTTTTATGAATCTATCAGTAACTCACTGGATCGGGATGTACCAGTTGATGTTGTGTATCTAGACTTTAAAAAGGCTTTTGATAAGGTCTCTCACTATCTTTTGATTAAAAAAATAAATTATATTAAATTTGATCAACACATCAGTGGTTGGATAGCTGACTGGTTAACTGATAGAAATCAAGTTGTCAGAATTCAAAATATCCTATCCATACCTATCCAAGTGTAAAGAGGAGTCCCACAGGGATCGGTTTTGGGTCCTCTTCTCTTTGGTTTATACATCCTAGACCTAGATAAGGGTATCACATGTAATAGTAGTAAATTTGCAAATGTCACAAAAATTAATGGAGAAGTGGACAATGACAGCAAGATTCTGTCTCTACAAAAAGACATTGATTCACTGGAAAATTGGGCAAAAAACAACAACATGTCCTTCATAGGAGATAAATGTGTAGTTATGTATCTAGGCCCACGTAAACATAACTCTGATTATTATCTTAGTAACAAATGGTTAAGAAATGTTCAGACAGAAAAAGATCTAGGCATCTTAATTAACAATCAGCTACTCCCAGGAAACCATTGTAGACTAATTACTACTAGAACTAATTGCATTCTGAATTCCATCAAAAAAGCATTTATTAGTAGACAGGAACCATGCATTGTTGCTCTATATAATTCATATATAAGGCCACACTTGGATTACGGCGCAGTCTTTTGGGTACCTTATTTGACTAAGAATAAAAAACTGTTTGAGGGCGTGCAGAGGAGGACAAATAAATGAATTCCAAGTCTGAGAAATCTGCCTTATGAGAATAGATGTAGGCACTTGAACTTATACAGTTTGGAGGTCAGACACAAGAGAGGTGACTTGTTACTACTATATAAAATTATCCATGATAAACAATTGTTGAAGGAATGTGGGATAATATTTGCTACTAAACCAGCAAAACTTAGATGTAACAACCAACAGCTTTTTGTTCCAAGAGCAGCAAAAAACAACAGAAAATGTTTATTTTCTATTAGATCAACCGAACTATGGAACACATTGCCACAATCCATAGTGAATTCATTCACTATTGATCAATTTAAGAAAAATTTGGATAATTATATTTCAGGTATCTAGACACTTGTCCCACAATGGTGTGGGGGTAGACTCGATGGGTCTTTTGGCCTTCTTCTACCTTACAAAACTGTGTAAATGACATGGTCATTTCGACTAGCTGGTCCCTGTGACCCAGAAGATGTCAGACCCCCTCCAGCGGTGGATCATCCTGTAACATCTGCAAGGAGAGATCCTGTTTGTCTGCCCCGAGCCGACGGTCGTTCTCACGACCGATGCCTCTCTCATGGTCTGTGGTGCTTACATGGGGAATCATAGAGTCCATGGGATTTGGACCCCCGAGGAATCCCAATACCACATCAACCTGCTAGAGCTCCGAGCAATCCGGCTGGTGTTGGCTGCATTCACTCCATTCCTTTGGGGTCAAGTGGTCCAAGTCCAGACATAGAACACCATGACTATGTACTACCTCAGCAAACAGGGTGGCATGCACTCCTGGTCTCTGTGCTGGGAAGCTTTCCGCATCTCAACCCTCGTAAGTCGACTGGAGGCAGATCTCCTAGCCGTTCATGTGGCAGGAGCCTTCAGTCAGCAGACGCCCACAGCCATGTGGGCAAAGCATTCCATGAGTGATCTTTTCATCCAGAGGCAGTTCACAGCCTGTTCTACCAGTACAGCAACCCTCAGGTGGACCTGTGCGCCTCCAGGAAGAACACAAAGCTGAGGCTGTTTCATGCCCACCCCCCTCAGCAGGGCTCACTGCAGGGGGATGCCTTCTCGAGGCTGTATACCCCAGGCCTCTACTATGTCTTCCCTTGGTCCACAAGGTGCTTCTCAAGGTCAGGAGGGAAAAAGCAAAGGTGATCCTGGTAGCCCCAGACTGGCCCTGCCAGTTCTGGTATCCGGATCTCCTCAGCCTCAGCACTAGGCTCCCGAGACATCTTCCAGCATGCCCGGACCTGCTCTCCATCAATCAGGGGAAGGTTCTCCACCCTGACCTTCAATTCCTGTACCTGACAGCCTGGTTTCTGAGCAGCTTTGGGTCTCTCCAACGATGTACTCAGTGTAGTTGAGGCATCTAGGAAGGAGTCGACCAAGAGGTGCTATGCCTTCAAATGGAAGAGATTCTTCATTTGGTGTCAGGGCAAGAGCCTGGACCCATCATCCTGTCCAGTGGCTAGCATCCTTGACTACCTTTGGTCCCTCTCCAAAGGAGGTCTTCGGTCTATGACCCTTAAGGTGCACCTGGCAGCCATCTCTGCTTACAGGTGTGGGCCGGTCAGCAAACAGAGGCACAGGAAAATGTGGTCTGGCATTTCTTTAAAGGTCTAGACCATATTTCCCCTCCGGTGCGTGAACCACCACCTCCATGAGATTTACTGCTGGTTTTGGCAAAGCTCATGGGCAAGCCATTCAAACCGATGCACAGGTGTGAGATGTCACATCTGTTATGAAAGACCACCTTCTTGGTGGCTATCATGTCAGCCAGAAGGGCGGGAGCTACAGGTGCTCTCTGTCGAGTCTCCCTATCTGGTCTTCCATGGGGACAAGGCTGTCCTTCGCCCCCACCTGAAATCCCTTCCGAAGGTGGTGTCAGAGTTTCACCTGAACCAGGTGTTGACTTTCCCGGTGTACTACTCCAATTACACCTCGGAGGCAGAGTACAGGCTCCATACTTTGGACCTGAGATGAGCACTCTCTTATTATAAGGGCGAACAGCTGAAGTTTGGGGAGAGGTTTGCCAGCTGTTTGTCACCTATGCTGAAGCCGCACCTGGCAGACCTACAGCAAAGCAGACAGTTGACAGATGGATAAAATCCTGCATTGATCTTTGCTACCGGTTGGTGGGCAAGGAGCCTCCCATAGGGATAAGAGCTCATTTTACCTGCCATACTGCTGCATCGGTGGCTGCTTCTAGGGATGTCCCTCTTCAGCATATCTGCAGGGCTTCTACACGGAAGTCAGCAAACACCTTCATTACCCATTACCACATCAATCTAGAGTCACGCCAGGATGCTGGTTTTGGGGCCTCAGTTCTCCAATCTCTGTTCCCTATGTAGGGGGTGTGCGCCTTGCCTCCCTCCTCCTGGAGAACTGCTAGGAGTCTGCCAAGAAGTGTGGATAAAAACAACATATCCACATCCCTAAAAACACAGATTACTCAGCTGTAACAGTAGATCTTCCACGGGATGGTCTCTTGCAGCAGGTAATACATTTCGGTAGTCACCAGAGGGCACACGGCAGCTCTGTTCTAGCAGTCTTTTGCCAGGGGCCACCCACCGATGACATCATCATCCTGCTCCTTTATAAGAGTGGGCAGTCCCTGGTATCATCAGTTCCTTTTTTGGCTGGCTTCAGCTCACAAGCAGTTACTCTTCTTAGTGCCTGCAGTTCTTCATCGACGAAACTTGAATCCTGGAATAGTGTTTCCTTTCACCATTCTCACCATCATTAACTACACAGGACTTTTTCCCCATCAACGAAAAAAAAACCCTCTCAACTTTTGCTAACCTTCACCTCCATGGGGGTCGGTTCCTTTGTAACTGGGCAAACCATTTCCAGTGGGTTAGCTCATTGTATAAATGTTTATTCGTTATATAACAAGCCTTGACCAGGACCTGTCCAAGCCCATTCCACTCATGCCATGGCCACTATAGCGGCCGGCTCCAAAGGGGTTTCGATCACAGATATCTGCAGTGCAGATACATGGTCCACAATATATACTTTCATGAAGCATTGTAGCTTAGACACTGCTGCTCGCCATAGGACAACCTCTGAGCCATGCTGTCCTGTAAGGCCTCCTATCATAACGTTTTCCACCCTTCATGGGTTTACTGCTTGGGAATCATCCCAAGTGTATTACCTGCTGCAAGAGACCATCCTGTGGAAGATAGTACAATTACATAAAAACTTACCGTAACAGTAGATCTTTGAGGGATGTCTCTAGCAGCAGGTATGTTCCTTCCCTCCATCCCCCTCCTATTCTAGGTGAACAATTTCTGGATACGTATGGATAGGGATACCTATGGTACCTCAGATCCCCTCGGTCCTTGCTTAGCGAGCTAAATCCGGTGGAGAACTGAGGATACCAAGGACCGCCCACTCTTATATAGGAGCAGGATGATGATGTCATCAGTGGGCAGCCCCTGACAAAAGACTGCTAGAAGAGAGCTGCCGTGCACCCTCTGGTGACTACCCAAGTGTATTACCTGGTGCAAGAGACATCCCTCAAAGATCTACTGTTACGGTAAGTTTTTACCTAACTGTACTTTCTAGGAGTGGTGCATGTTGTTCATCCACACTGACCTACCCAACCTGCCCGGCTTTGACGCACAACCACTGCTTCCAGCAGGCAAGATCTGGCATCAAGGGGCAAAGCTGAGACATATACCACCTGGGTGGGTGGGAGGAGCCAGCTTTTAGACCATCTAGCAAGATTTAAAGGGAACGGGACATGCCAGCAAGTGTGGATGAATAACATATACCACTCCTAGAACTACTGTTACAGGTGAGTAACCTGTGTTTCTAGGATCGTGGGTATGTTGTTCTATCCATGCTGTTTGGCATGTCCTTTCCCTTTAAGAATCTTGCCAGAAGGTCTAAAAGCTGGCTTCTCCCACCCACCAGGTGGTATATGCCTCAGTTCCGTCCCTTGATGCCAGATCTTCCTTTCCACTGTAAGATTCAGGTTCCCTCCTTATCGCTTCCGCATTGAGTAGGCCCTGGCAAACAAATCCTCAGATTTACCCAAACTGAAACTTGTTTGAGTTTCTCTGCATTGCTTTGTGATCGCGACCGCAATGGAAGACAAGTCCTCACCCGGGTTCCTGCAATGCTCTTGTGGGCAGAAGATGTCTTGCACCGACTTGCATGCCTTGTGCGTGTACTGCCTGGGCCATGCCCATGACACCCAGCCCTGCGACTTCAGTTGCACATTCTAGCATAATATCCTGAATGATCATCTCTCATGACTTCAGCTCAGCAGACCGGAGAAACAGAACCCACCGGTCAAATCAAAAGAGGTCCATTGGGCAGTTTCTGTGGCTGCGGGGTCCATTGAGCAACTAGAGCAGATGAAGGCTTTCGAGGAGGAGGCGGCTCGGGCTGCTGATCGGTCCTCTTCTATGACAGTCTTCGTCCTGCTCAATTTGGGCTCCATCTTTTCAGGCTCCTTCAAGGAGTTGTGCCAGTCTCTCCCGACCAAGGGGGAGGGCCCTTCAGGTGCGCACGTCTCCCGCTCCCATAAAAAAGACAAGGAGACATGAAGGTTTGTCTCATTGATGATGTTCTCGGGATTGAGAAAGGTCTTAGTCCCAGGAATCTGCTGTTTTGACTTCAGTCGAGATTACAGCCTCAGCCGCTGGTTTCATGGTACCCCCCCATCAGGCCAGCTGGTTAAGACATGGGACGACGGCCCGGTCAAGATTGTTATTGACCCCATGTACCTATTTTCGCTCGATGAGGCCAACAATTTCTTATTCAGGACCCCGGTCCTGACTGAACCTGCCAAGGAGGAGACCCAGCTCACTGGGAACCTCTTCACAGTCCCTGTCCCTGTCCCTGACCTGGAGGAGCCACACTTCTCCCTGGCTCCTTCTGAGTTCCCTGTCAGTCCCCCCGATGGTCAAAGACAAGGTCTCGGACTCCTTCGATCGATAGGCCAAAGAAATCTCATATGCGCCACTCAGGGTATTCTAAAAAGCGGCGCCACCACCATTCATCCTCATCCTCTTTGTAAGAGGAGAGGCTTCAATGCAAGCTGCATCAATGCTGCGAGGACTTAATGTGGCAACAGTTGATGATGGCTGCTCGGAAGTTGACCCTGGCTTCCACACCAGCCATCACTTGGCTGTCGCCCTCCAGGTCAATGCTGACTCCTCTGAAGCTGGTTGACACCATCCCTCTGCCTGTGAAGCTGGTGAAGACCCTCCCAGCTCGGCCAAAACCGGCCTCTCCACCGATTCTGGTGGAGCCACCACCTAAGCAGTCTCCCTACGCAGCTCCCACCAAGGAGTCTTGGCCCGTCAAAGGCCTTCCTCACAGGCTGTCACCCTCACTCCCAACTACCCCCAGACGGGTCAAAGGTGACATGGGTGATCGGCCAATCTATCCGGAGTCTGAGGACTACAACTTGCATTCCCGTCTCTTGGACGAAGAATCCATTGGGAGTCTCTCGACGGAGGAAGGTCCCACATCCTTCATGGGCATCCTCCGTCTCATCTCCAAATCTACTGGGATGCCCTTGGAGCCCGTTCAAAAATGGGCCAAATATCCCTTCACTGATATCCTCAAAAGAGGGTATTCTCCGACAGAGGCCTTCCCTGTGGCTGAAGCCATTGTTGGTCCGGCCTTGGAGCTGGGGCAGCACCCAGCCTCCTGCCCTGCACCCTCAGCGCAGGTGGCTCGCAAATACGTGGTTCCCATCGGCTCCCTTTCGGGATTCACAGAACACCCCATGGCCAAGGGGTTGGTGACCGAGTCTTTGTTTTGGTGCTTGTATTATTCAGGAGACACCCATAGACCCCCATACAAAGAGTCCAGGAAACTGGACCATTCTGCCAGGAACGTCTATGCTGCCTTTTAGCTTGGCCTTCATCAGACAAGCTCGACCGTCATCATGTGCATTTCTCTCATGCCCTCTTGGGCTCTCTGGATGAGGTTCTTCCTCATCTCCCCTCAGACCTCCAGACCACGGTCAAGCAGGTCCATGACCAGGGTTGGACGATTGTCAAACAGCAACTCCAGATAGCTCTTGACATTGGGGATTTTTGTGCCCGCTCGGTGGCAACCATGGTCGCCATTCGCCACAGGGCCTGGCAGATGGTCTCGACCTTCACGGCAGACACTCAGCACAAATTGGCTGATGTTCCCTTCCTGGGCACCGATTTATTCGGTCCAGGAGTAGATGGCCATCTCCAGCGCATAGAGAAGTCCAGTGCCATCTTGGACTCTGTTACTTCTGCCCAGAAGGAATCCCAGGGTTC
This sequence comes from Neoceratodus forsteri, assembly GCA_016271365.2. Taxonomy (NCBI): domain Eukaryota; kingdom Metazoa; phylum Chordata; order Ceratodontiformes; family Ceratodontidae; genus Neoceratodus; species Neoceratodus forsteri. The sequence goes on from CM057449.1 coordinate 828,531,186, forward strand.
CAAAAAGCAGAAGTAAAAGCACTTTCGGCCTTCTACCCCTGCGGCCAAGCAGCCTCATTTTCATTCGGGGCAGCAACAGCAGCAGGCTTAATCTTGGTGCCCTCGGCCCAAGCTAGGGCCCTCGGCGGCCCATAAGCCCGGAGGAAAAGGTCCTGGTGGTCCCCAAGCTGGATCCTCCTCCTCCAAGCCTGCACAGTGACAGGATGGGGGTTGCCAACCCCATACCCGTCACACCCACTTTGGGTCCTCCCATGGGGTGGCCGGCTCCACCACTTCCTTTCCACCTGGTCCGCTGTTACAATGGACAGGTGGGTCTTTGAAGTGGTCGGCCAGGGGCTGCCTCTGGAATTCGAGTGGTACCCACCAAGCTGAGCCTGCGTCCCATGGGAGGAAATGGTTTCCATGCACACTCAGTCGGCTCTTTGAGATGACATCGCCCAACTCCTCCGTAAGGAGCTAGTGGTCAGAGTCATGGATGCCCCTGTGAACCCAGGGTTCATTTCCAGGAACTTCCTAGTCCCGAAATGGATGGGGTGGCTGGCTCCCTATTCTAGATCTGCACGACCTGAGCCAATTTCTCTGGTCTCGCATGTTCAGGATGGTAACTCTGTCTCAGGGCTCACTGCAGGGAGATGCCTTCTCGAGCCCGTGGACCCCAGGCCTCTTCAATGCCTTTCTTCCACTTCCTTTGATCCACAAAGTATGCTCCTCAAGGTCAAGAGGGATAAGGCACAGGTGATCCTGGTGGCACTGGACTGACCAGTTTTGGTACCCCAGTCTCCTCAGCCCCAGCAACAGGCTCCCGAGGCATCTTCCAGCACACCTGGACCTGATCTCAGTCAATCAGGGGAAGGTCCTCCACCCGAACCTTCAATCCCTGCACCTGGCATCCTGGTTCCTGAGTGGCTAGAGTTCCAGGCTTTGGGTCTCTCCAAAGATGTGCTCATCGTTGTTGAGGCATCCAGGAAGGAATCGACCAGGACGTGCTATGCCTTCAAATAGAAGAGATTCTCCATTTGGTGTCAGGGCACGGGCCTGGACCCTTTGTCCCGTCCAGTGGCTAGCATTCTTGACTACCTTTGGTCTCTCTCTCCAAAGGGGGTCTTCGGTCTATGACCCTTAAGGTGCACCTGGCAGCCATTTCTACCTACCGGGTGCAGGCTGGTCAGCAGACGGCACAGGAAAGCTGGTCTGGTGCTTTTTCAAAGGCCTAGACCACATTTCCTCTCTGGTGCATGAACTACCACCACCATGGGATCTACTGCTGGTATTGGCAAAGCTCATGGGCAAGCCATGTGAACCAGTGCACAGGAGTGAGATGTCACACCTGTCATGGAAGACCACCTTCCTGGTGGCTATCATGTCAGCCAGAAGGATTGGGGAGCTCCAGGCGCTCTCTGTTGAGTCTCCTTATATGGTCTTCCACAGGGGCAAGGTTGTCCTGTGCCCCAACCCGGAAGTTCCTTCCGAAGGTTGTATCAGAGTTTCACCTAACTCAGGTGATGACTCTGCCGGTGTACTACCCCAGTTACACCTCGGAGGCCAAGTACAGGCTCCATACTTTGGACATGAGATGAGCGCTCTCTTATTACAAGGAGTGTATGGCAAAAGTTTGGGGAGAGGTTTGCCAGCTGTTTGTCACCTACACTGAAGCTGGACCTGGCAGACCTGCAGCCAAGCAGATGATTGACAGATGGATTACATCTTTACATTGGTCTCTGCTATTGGCTGGTGGGCAAGGAGCCTCCCATAGGGATAAGAGCTCATTCCACCTGCCATACTGCTGCATTGGTGGCTGCCTCTAGGGACATCCCTATCTAGGATATCTGCAGGGCTTCTACCTGGAAGTCAGCAAACACCTTCATTTCCCATTACCACATCGATCTAGAGTCATGTGAGGATGCTGGTTTTGGGGCCTCAGTTCTCCAATCTCTGTTCCCTAAGTAGGGGTTGTACGCCTTGCCTCCCTCCTCCCGGAGAACTGCTAGGAGTCTGCCAAACAGTGTGGATAGAACAACATATCCACGATCCAAGGAAAACAGGTTACTCACCTGTAACAGTAGTTCTAGGAGTGGTATATGTTGTTCATCCACACAAACCCACACAAACTCCCTGGCTTCAATGCAGAACCTTCTGCTTTCAGCGGGCAAGATCTGGCCTCAAGGGGTGGAGCCGAGACATATACCACCCGGGTGGGTAGGAAGAGCCAGCTTTTAGACCTTCCAGCAAGATTCTTAACAGGAAAGGACATGCCAAACAGTATGGATGAACAACATATGCCGTTCCTAGAACTGCTGTTTTTACCCTAGGAGTCCTTTAGCATCAGTAACTTTTTTGCACTTAGCTGGCTTGGTGCAGTTGCCCTGGAGGTGTGCCTTTAAGAGAGATTTAATGAGCGAAGGGCCAAGCCAATCAAAAGACAGGAGGGGGTGTGAACTGAGTGAGAGCTGTTGACTGCTCCAGAATTTTTTCTCCACTGGGCTGAGCAATATTGCCTCTGAGGTGTCTCCCAACTTTCCTTGTTGACAGCCTCCTAGTGCTTATCTGGGTAAAGTTTTCCTCATAAATTATTTCCTTTAGTGTGCTGAGTGAAAAATTTTAGTTTTTTATTAGCGCTGCACAAATTTTTTATTTTTAGCGCGACGGTGCTATTTAGATTTTATTTTTACCATGGCTATTTACTTTAAATCCTAATTTTTATCGCAGGTGTTTATTTTCGATGGTTTCCTTAATTATTGGCTAAATTCTTGTGGGAACAGTCGAATTAGGGACAGTTGTGTTGTTTTTTACCTCAGATCTCACGGGGTTACCACGAGGCACCTGCAGTAGATTTCAAACTTAAACAGTGCCTAGGGGGTTTCTCTCTAGATTGGCAATTATGAGGAAACCTTTTTTGTTTTATTATTAGACCTTGGTATCATCTGTGTCAGGACTGTCCGTAAGGGTCCAGCAGCCCCCTGTGCGCAGTTCAGTATTACTGGCTTTCTATTAAGATTGGCAGTAGTATATATCCCAGTTTGCAACCAAAAAAAAAAAGGCACCGGTAATAGACAGAGTTTATTAACTGGGGCAGGTTGGCCGGTGGCATGTTCACAGAAACCTGCACTCAGTTCGTAGGTCCAGAACTGGTTTGCTTTGCTTAAATTGGTGAACATAGCAGACAAACCTTCGATAATTATGGCTGAGGATAAATCAAAGGCTTCCGACATGGGGCCATTCAAAAGTACTAATACCAAAAGCAGAGGTGCTGAGGAACCCTCCAGATCCCAGTCAAAAAATAAAGCTTCCAAAGATGAAGTTCCTCACAAATTGAAAAATAATAATAGTGACGAAAAAAAGGAAGTTTGATCAGGCCTCTTATGAAGTGGCTAAAAAGAAATTATGTCAAGACAGATATGCTCCCGTTGCTCCTGGGAAAGCCACTAGTGAGACAACAGGCAGCTTAAAGCATACAGAAAAAACAAAACACAAACTGTGCAGGTTCTTCCATCAGTGCAAAATATGGAAAAAAGCATGGCAACTGTTTCAGACCCTTCAAAAGATGGGTCCTCAATTTATTGGGGCTGACAAGCACTCTTCCACAGTTCTCAGTTCTGTAGACTGTGAGGGTGACATGGATAATGATCAATTTTATGATGCCCCTGACATGGATTTTGAGGGCCTTGAGCACCAGGAGTCCCCGAACCCTCGCCTCGGGGATCCCCTGGGTGACCATGAGGATCCTTCCTTTATGTTTACATTGATACAAAATATGCAGGATACCCTGGACCTCCCTACGCAGGAGCCCAACCAGGATGTTGATGAAGATGAAGATTATCGGGAGAAGAAGGGTCTTTCATCCTCAAAGACCCTGGTTGTCCCTATCTATTATGCATTTATAAAAAATACCATGAAGGTGCTTCAACACCCCACTTCAGTACTAGGGGTTAATATGCGGCTTGAGAGAAAATATAAATTGTCTAAAAATGGTACTGAGTTCCTGTCAGCACACCCTAGCAACAACAGTATAGTGCAGCAGCAGGCAGCTTGTGAGAAAGCTGGAGTCTCCTTGTCGCCCTCTCCCCTGACAAGGATTTCAAGAAAATTGACTTTATAGCAAAGAAAATGTATGCCACAGCTTTCCTGCTTCTCAGGCTTTCTTCATACATGGCATTCACAGCCAAATATCACAGAGTCCTTTGGAAATCTGTCCAGGCTATCGCCTGCAATGGATCAGATTCTATGGTGCAGGAGCTGGTGGATACGTCAAAATCTGCCTTGGAAGCTACTAGGTACCAGTTCCACATGGCAGATGACAATAATGATGCAGCCTCTAGGGCGATGGCCCATGCCATATCTCTGAGATGCTTCGCCTGGCTTAGAACAACCAGTCTGACCACAGACACTCAGAACAAGGCCATGGATTTTCTCTATGATCAAAATATGTTGTTTGATTACAGAGCCACTGACTACATGAAAAAGGTCGATGAGTACAAGGCCTCATGGCAGAGCCATTCATCTAAGCCTAAGCCCACCACCCCTCAGAGATCCCATCCCAGGGGCGGTAGGGGCAGAAGTTTTGTTCCCAGGCCTTACAGTCCCTATCCCCAATCTGACTTTAGCCAGTACAGGGGGTCTTTCAGAGGCAGGGGCAGAAGGTGCCAAAGAAGAGCCACCTCTACCCAGCCATCTGCCTCTCAGTTTAAGTCCTGATATGAGTATATGAGGTTGGAGGCAGACTCTCTCACTATCTTCAGCACTGGTCCCTCATCACGTTGGACAAGTGGGTGCTGGAGATAGTGGAGAAGGATCTATCGTTACAGTTCAAGCAGCTGCCAGACCTCAAGCATACCGAGGTGTCAAGACCTCTGTCACCATCACAGATACCACTGTTGGAAATGGAGATACAAAACCTTCTGGCTTTACGAACAGTGGAGAGGGTCCCCACCCACGAGAAGGGCAAGGGCCTCTACTCCAGGTATTTTCTGACACAAAAGAAAACTGGGGAGTGTCAGCTTATCTTAGATCTCAGATATTTAAACAAACATCTGAAAAAACCCAAATTCAAAGTGGTCACTCTGTCGCTGGTCACAGTCCTTACAGCAGGGTGACTGGCGAGCCTCCCTCGACTTAAAGGATGCCTACTTCCACATACCCATAAGGAGATCTCACAGGACGTTTCTCAGGTTCAAACTTCCTTTGGGTCACTATCAGTTCACCGCAATGCCCTTCGGTCTGTCCTCGGCCCCAAGAGTCTTTACCAAGTGTTTTGCAGTGGTAGCAGCACATCCCAGGAGACTGGATGTCACTCTCTATCACTATCTGGAAGACTGGCTCATAGTAGCAAAGTCTCCTTGCCAAGTCAAGGAATCTCTTTCCCTCACAGAATGCACTCTGGAGTCTCTGGGTTACCTGGTAAATCTCAAGAAATCTCACCCAGAACCCACCCGGCTGCTCACATTCATAAGGGCCCAGCTGGACACTCAGAAGGGATATGCTTTCCTCCCACAGGAAAGAATTCAGAGTTTCCTTTCGGTGGCAGATTCTTTCACCCAGGGACAGCCAAGACCATCCAGACAATTCCTCAAACTTCTGGGACATATGGCCTCTATGACTGCGGTAGTCCCAGGGATCAGGTACAGGATGAGACTCCTGCAAGCCTACCTCAGAGCGCCTTGGTCTCAGAGAAGCAACAAATTTTCAAAGTTAATACCGGTGTTGGAGCAGTTCCTCCAAAACTTGCTGTGGTGAAAGGACCTTGCAAAGTTGCAGGCGGGGGTTCCCTTTCAAGCTCTTCTTCCCACAAAGGTGATCACCACAGATGCCTCCCTGTTGGGCTGGGGAGCTCATCTAGACAGTGCCTCAGCAAGTGGTGACTGGACTCCCGAAGAGTCACAGTTGCACATAAACCTTTTGGAACTCAGAGCAGTCTTACTAGCTCTCAAAGCTTTCGCTTCCGGCATAGAAGGGCAGGCGGTTCAAATTTGAATGAACAGCACCACTGCAATGTTCTACATAAACAAGCAGGGTGGTACCAGATCAGGAATACTCTGTTTGGAAGCTCTTAAGCTCTGGTCTCTAGCTTTCTCTCTGGGAGTCAGCCTCTCAGCTATTCACCTCCCAGGCAAACTCAGTACTCTGGCGGATGCTCTAAGCTACATCAGTCCAGGTCAGAGCGAATGGACACTGAACAAGCAAGTACTACCCACAGAGTTCAGGCAGAGGGGCACACCAGACGTAGATCTGTTTGCCTCGCCTCTCAATTTTCAGCTTCCTCAGTACTGTTGCAGGCCCCCAATTCCAGGAACACTTCCTCTGGATGCCCTGATTCTGGACTGGTCAGGGAGGTTCCTGTATGCATTTCCTCCCTTTCCCCTGATATTCAGGGTTTTGCTGAAATTAAGGCAGCAGCCTGCATCCATGATCCTAGTGGCTCCGGACTGGCCCAGGCAAGCCTGGTACCCTCTCCTTCTCTCAATGTCCTGCAACAGGTCCATTCGCCTGCCCCCGACTCGCTCCCTGATGATCCTTCCTCAGACGGGAGTGCAGTACCTAGACATACACTCTCTTTACCTCAAAGCCTGGTTCTTGAGGAGTTGAGTTTTCATCCTCACAGTACTCTGAACAGGTCCTTAAGATACTGAGGATGGCTAAAAAACTAAACACTAAGAAGACTTATGCAGCCAAATGGAAAAGGTTTTCCCTCTGGTGCAGAAGTGAAAAGGTCAAACCCCTATCAGCTTCAGACCCTCAGCTGCTAGACTACCTGGTACACCTACAGGTGTCAGGCTTGAAACCATCTTCACTCAAGCTACACCCAGCGGCAATTTCCGCCTACCTTCCGGTGGGAAAGAAGAAATCATTTTTTCCCACAACATTTTTAAACAGCTTTTCAAAGGCCTCTTGTACTTTCAGCCTCCAACCAGGGAGCCTGTTCCTCCTTGGAGCCCGAACCTTTGCATAGATGGGCTCATGAATCCACCTTTCGAGCCTATGTCCATGGCCCACATCAAGTTTGTAACTTGGAAGACCATCTTCCTGGTAGCCATTAACGTCTGCCAGGAGGATTTCAGAGCTATAGGCCCTGTGCACTGAGCCAAATTACATCATCCCTCACAACGATAAAGTTGAGCTCAGAACAAATAGGAAATTTCTACCAAAGGTGGTTTCAGAGTTTTACTTGAACCAGTCCATTACTCTGCCTGTCTTCTTTACTGAGCCATCCACTCCTGGCGAGCAAAAGCTCCACAGCTTGAATGTCAAAAGAGCCATCTTTCACTACCTAGAGCATACTAGACAGTCCAGAGGCTCTTCCACTCAGCTGTTCCTCACCTACGGGGATGTAGGCAGAGGAGGACCAGCTACCAAGAGAACTATTTCTCATTGGTTGGTCTCTTGTATTAGATTCTATGAGAAAGCTGGTCAACAACCTCCAGTGGGGCTCAGGGCCCATTCCACCAAGGGCACTGCAGCCTCGCTTGCAGCAGCAAGGGACATTCCCCAACTGGATGTCTGCAAAGCAGCTACCTGGGAATCTGTGCATACCTTTGTGAAACACTACAGTTTGGATGTGTAGACCAGATGTGATGCTAAATTTGGCAGGGTAGTTCTGTAGAGCCTCTTTCCTAAGTAGGTTCTCTGCCCGCCTCCCACTTGGTACTGCTTGGTAGTCTGCAAAAATGTTACTGATGCTAAAGGACTCCTGGGGTAAGAAGAAAAAATTACTTACCACAATAATCTTTCTTCTATGGGGTCCTTTAGCATCAGTAAGCTCCCACCCTTCCTCCCCGGTTCACCTGTCAGAGAAGGGCTCTTACATCACCTTTTACCAAATTTGGCGTTTCTTATTGATGAGTTTTTACCTCGTGTTGCTGTTGTTTCTATTGCCACTTTTGGACATTTGCATGTTTTTTGAATCCTGTTAATTCTTTTTTGGGGCATTTGTCCTCGTTTTTCCTTGAAAAAATTCTGAAGCAGTCAACAGCTCTCACTCACTTCACACCGCCTCCTGTCTTTTGATTGGCTTGGCCCTACACTCATTAAATCTCTCTTAAAGGCACACTTCCGGGGCAATTGCACCTAGCCAGCTAAGTGCAAAAAAGTTACTAATGCTAAAGGACCCCATGGAAGAAAGAAGATTACTGCGGTGAGTAATTTTTTCTTAAAGGTGAGTAACCTGTTTATTATGTGTGGTTCATAGCTCAGTGCTTATGTAACGCATAGTTGAATGATGAATATGATTGATGGATACAGAGGCCAGCACAGAGAACAATGTTTACTGGATAATAGTATAGAATGTATTGTGCTTAGGTACTTGGATGCTTGAAAGATTCGTTTGATAATATTTGAGGGTTTTGGCTTTTCTCTGTATCCCACCTGCAGAAAGGAGCTTGATTAGAATTGTAGAGCCCAAAAAGAATAAATATCAATGATTGTTCTATAACTAAATGCTGAAGAAGAAGTGCATAATTTAATGATAAGAATAGACGATCACCTCCTCCAACTCCGGAGAGTACGACCAGTAGCACTCAGGAGAGGAAAACCCCCCTTGGGGGGAAACCTCTGAGGACCCATGGCTACTGACCTGTCCGTCCTTCTGGGCATACTAAAGGAGAGAGATCCTAATTAAACTAATTAATCAGTTAAACTCTGAATTCTAATTTATAGAATTCAATTATATGAACGGAGCTTAAGAACAAACTGAATTGTAAGTGTCCAGTAAAGTAATTCCTTCTAACAAAGTCTGAGTCCAATAATCCATGTATAATTTGGAATGATGGAGAGTAAATATTGAAGAACCGACTTCCATACTTCAGTTGATAGAGGGCATAATCCATAGAATTGACTGATAGTGGATAAAGTTGATGACTGACGAACTCAATACAGGAGACCAGAAGATATTTGCATCCAAACTTTGACAACAATGAGGCAAACAATATAATTAGTACAATTTCCATGATTCTAATAATAGAGGGCTTGTATGACGAGGAATGAGAGAAGGCTTGAGGCCCAGCTACCGACTGATGAATCCAGTCCTGATAATTGAAGTATAATCTTAGGAACTGATATGAAGGCAACGGCTGTAGAGCTGGACTGAAATAGTGGCAAGCTGTAGAGGATAAATGGAGACACTGGTACGAGGTAAGAAGCATCTGCGTAGTAGGATATGGAGAGCCCAAAAAGAAAACAAATCTGATGGACTGCAAATCCTAAGTGAGAGGTAGTAGGAGTAGGGATTGCACCCACGAAGCCAGATGAGAGGGAAAAGGATGTGGCAATCAGCCCCTGAGAAAGTGCAGCTGAGCCGAGAGCTGATGAGGTATGAGAGAGGCGGCTGATTCCAGTATGTGAAGCACAGCCAGACCTAGGAGTGTCTGCTGGCAGAAATCGAGCATAGAAGGTAGTCTTTCGGCGAGATGGACGGCAAACATCAGCTGCAGAGGTACGAAGGCAAGTAGCTCCAGGTAACAAGAATACAGCAACACCATGAGGCAGCTAATAAATAAGCTTGTCATAGATCTACCAAGAGACGCATCTTGAATCATCCGTGAGCATCGTAGAATTGCAGCTTGAAGGCAAACATAGAGAAGAACTGAGGCTGAGGACCGATGTATCCAGAGCAAAGAAGGTAGGGATCACGTGGAAGAGACTGAGGCAGATATATGGCAGCTGGACGAGAGGAATAACATCCAAAACTGAAGGTATGCAAAGTTCGAGGTAGGAAACCAGACGAGACCCAAGATTCCCAGACGTAGAGAGTTGAAGAGGCTGAATCAAATGAAGTAGCGTTGTCACAGAGTCTAAACGTGGTAGAACACAATCATGATAAGGAAAGTCAACAAGAGACGCCAACTAAGTCCTGGAAAGGGACACAGCAGGAATTCCATGGCAGAAGTAGCAGGGCAAATTATCCAAGAACATACGATGAAGAAAACGGCAGATGTAATCCAGTAAGGAGCTTAAGGTCGGCTGACACGGCAGCAAGTAGGCATGTAAAAATTAGGATCTCCAGGCTTTGAGCAGGGCCAGACAAAGTAGAAACATGAAACTTCCCAGCCCGAAGGCAAAGGCAGGTTGCAAAAGCGGCGACACTCCAGGCCTGAGCGGGCAAGATTAGAAGTAGGTAAACTTCACAGCCCAATAGGCGAATGCAGGTCACAAAGCTGAGAAGCTCCAGGCCCGAGTGCAACGAGCAGGCAAGAGTAGAAGAAGCCGAACCTCCCAGCCCGAAGGGCGAAGGCAGGTCATAAGCTGCGAATCTCTAGGTCCCGAGCTGGGCGAGGCAGGCATAGAGTAGGATTAGGTAACCTCCCAGCCCGATGGGCGAAGGCAGGTCAGAAGCAGATTGCAGGGATGAGACCATGTAAGAAGTGTTGGCAACTTGACAAGAGGCAAGAAGCATCCGGAACTGCAGGAGTCCACGTCTGAGGCAGACAGGCAATCAAGGAAGACAACATGGAATAACTTCAGCAAGGTGTCCTGGCAGATGGCAGTAGCAAATCTGGAAATGCAAATGAAAGCACTGAGACCTGCACGGAGGTCAGTAACGAAGCCGCATGGATGCGGAGGCAGTAGCAAAGGAGCAACTGAATGAATCGGATACAGAACCTTGAAGACCCTTGAGGGAATGGAAATATGAAGGAAACTAAACACCTCCTGATAGTATGCAAGTGAAGCAGCGTAAGTAGAAGTAAGGAGTGAATGTTACTATCCGGAATTGTAATTCAGAAACTCTAGAATGTTGAAGGCAAATCAATGGTGACGTATCCATACTCCAGGAAGTCGATGAAGGAGTGACAGGGCAGGAGGGAAACGAAGCAGCATGCCAGGCGATGTTACCTAGACAGAGACATTTGAGGGCTGGAAGAGCTTACAGGGCGCGGGAATGAGCACCCATGGACAGCCAGGCAGGCGGCTCATGAAACAGCAAATTGAGCACTGATGAGTCAATCCGAAGGAGCGTTCAAATGAGGACTAGCAAGTTCAAGTAGACAGTAAGTAGATGCCAGACAGGCAGGGAAAAAGAGGTAGGAATGCAATGAAAGCGAGCAAGATATATGAGTTGGAAGCAGTGACTTGCACGTAGGGCAGCAGTAGCCATTGAATGGCATGAATGCAAATAACTAGCCAAGGAGCATTGAATAATGCGACGGTACATAGTGGGGACCGAATAATAATGAATAGCGAGAATTAGACTAATTCCTCCAAATATAGATTGAGGGTGACCATGAAGGAAAGGCCCCATGTAATAGGAATGAGCTAAGCATCCGAGAGTAGTGAAGCATTCAGTGTCCCCAGAACGAACTGCCATGGTATAAAAGCATCAGGGAGCAACGGAGCAATGCACAACATGAATGAAGCAGGCAGAGCACTGCGGAGCAAACTGAACAAACAGCGGAGGAATGGCGATGCAGTCGGCAAACGTTAATGCGGAGCAGGTGAGGTATAGGGCGGTGAAAGCAATGCTGAGTCTTGAACCAGTACCCACCACGTGGAGCTGAGGTTGACATGGGGAATGAATTCCGTAGCATTGAACTCCACAAACGGCCACATCAGGTAACTGTGCAAGCGGAATGGGGAAATGGAAAAGTCCTGAGGCAGTTAGGAGTAAAAGGGGGGGGCAACGGATGTCCTCGATATGAAGATGACGGAAGCCCAGCACGGAGGCAGCATCTGGCCGCATAGAGATGGTGAGGAGCGGACAAGCAACCAAGCTGGAAGGTAGCGACATGAAGGGTGAAGTGTGCAGCAGAAATCGCAGGCAGCTGCAAGGTCAAGTTCATGGCAGTCCGGGCAGTAAGTAGATAGTCCAATCCAGAAGGCAGACATCATAGGGAGAGAGCTGAGGTAAGGCAGGTAGCAATGAGGTGGCCAGTGGGACAGTGTGCCAGGAAAATCCACGTACAGCGGGACCGGATGAAAGCAATACTGGAAAGAAATGGAGCGGCGGCGAACTGGCACGGAGCCGAGGCCGCTAGAAGAGAAAGGGGGGGGAACGAGTGAAAGCAGGAGAAGAGCAGCAGAGAGACAGCAGGCTAGAATCCACAAAGAAATAATGGACGACAGCACAGGAGAAGGGAGAAGGGAAATGACAAACCATGATACGGGGGAAACATGGGGAGGGGAACGAAAGAGCAGCCTCGGTCCAGCACGAACAACGGCGAATGCGACTTGCTCTAAGCAGAGCGGGAGTCATCTGCTTTATTTAAATAGGCTGTGGGTGAGGAGCTCTTCCCCCACATAATCACGGGCTACTCCCTACAGTTCTGGTCAGCATTTCCCCTGGGTGTCAGACAGCATGTCACCTCTCAATTTTGTGTAATCAACCTTGGCAGCATAATACCTTGTCATGCTTGCCCTTCTTCAAGGTTATCTCCTCCATTAGGCCACACCTTTGGAACTATAATCACCAGGCACTAGGAATGCATGGAAACTTTTGCTAGCCACAGGCCACCCCAAATGGCATCATGCATCAGCGTCTACATAAATGTGGGCAGCCCCATGACTCCTCAGCTCTTTTACTGTTGTCGATCATCCTTGTTGGACCTGCTGTAGGGAACGTCGTCAACTAGCCATTGCCACTTATTTTAATTTATCAAAAAGTTTATATCATCATCTCTGCATGCCACCAAAGCTGAAACAGCTTTTGTTTCGGTGCTGTGAGTGTGGAGATAAAATTTACAAGGAAGATTCACATGCAGTCAGTGTGTGCTATTTTGTCCTGCCTCACAATGTTTGAACCTGTGCAAGCTGTCAGAGTTTGAATCAGGCTACAAGGTGATACCACAAGAAAGCTTTAGAAAACTTTCTTCTTAAAATCTTAGATGCCGTGAAACTGCATCAAAATCAGATGACTAGGACAAGCAGCTGTCATTGTCGCAGGCCACAAACATAAGCATTGGCGCAAAGAGAAATCTTCTTTGCCGGCGAGGTCCCAGTCACTGTTGCGGCTCACTGATAAATCTGTAGCATCATCTCCCACTCCCGCAGCATTGACTACCCAACCATTGATGAGACACCAAACTTGGGGCTTGACTCAGGGCTTGCCTCAAGTACAGCCATACCTACTATGGATGGTCTGACACCATTGTCATCGGGACAAGGCCCGTCGTCAACGAATATAGTTACAGTCCCTGTGCTGGCATAGTTTTCTGAGATGATACATTGCATTCTGTCTGGCTTGTCGGTGCAACACGTTATTTCATTAACGGGGCTAACTGGATCCCAGCCCCTGTCGATGTCATCTTCCAGCACACAGCAAGTCCCTTGATCTTATCTGTGTCAATCTTCACCATTCATCACCTTTGGGTACTTGGCCAGAGGTCATGACCCCACGGGAGCTTTTTTTTTTTGGATGGGCGGAGTCGATGCACCATCGGCACTGCCCTCGAGGCTGACGCACTGTGTGGCTCTTGTGGGTTGGCCATTAGGTGTTGTCGACTCCACCCTCCTGCCAGTTCTTCATCTCCCGCTGTCGAGGTCACCTTGTGGGAAACTGCTGAAGAAAAATATTTTTTGAGGCCTATCTTTGAAGCCTGCTTGTCATAGTTTCAACTCTGTCGACTCCATTTATCGACTCCTTGTCGAAGTCCGTTGGTTCCGAGTATCCTGCCGGTTCTGTTAGCCTACTCGACATCACCTGGTAAGACTGTTCTTTATTGTATTTTGCGACTTCGGGTCTTGTTTGGTTTTCTTTTTCCATAGGTCATGTCTCGGTCAGGGGGCAAGAAAACTGTGAAGACGGGGATGGCCCCCACCATGCGTCAGTGCCCATGCGGCCATAAGTACTCCATCACCAACCAGCATGACCATTGCCTTGCGTGTCTTGGCCCGTTACATGACATGGATTCGTGCGACACCTGCTTCTCCATTGACCATCGGGTCATCGAGCAATGTGCGTGGAAAGTTGGGCAAGCTCCGCCGACTTTTGGGGGTCAGGTGCGCACTCGTCAGGCCAAGCTGCGTTCTTTTGGCCTTTCCTCCAGGTCCCCTCCCGGTTTTATGCGGACCGAGAAGGAGGGGGCCCCTGCCTCTTCTAGCCTAGCCATGGCAGAGGCTCCTCCCATGGTGGAGGAGTCCTGTCTGTCCCCCCCGGGGGACAGACGTGAGGCACCGTCTTGGCAATCTCCCCTTCGGGGGCTAAGGCTCTCCCGGTGTTGCACCCATGGCTTGGAAGGCCTGGGTCAGCGCCGTCCTTGATGCCATCTGTCGGCGCCTTCTTGGGCCTCGGCACCATTCGCAGCACTGAGGGGCCTGATGGTGCCGTCATCGGCGCCAGTCCGTCGCTCAGCACTGTTGCTGCTGTTGGTGCCATTCGCGGCATCGATGCTGCTGTCGGCACCGTGTAAGGCACTATGGTGCTATTCCTGTCTGTTTCTCGCCCTGGCGCAATTTTCGGCGCTGTGGTTGAGCATGGCACCATGTTCACGGCTCCAAACAGGGACATGCTGCCATGGGGGTGTTGGAGCTTGCCGCCATCGTCGGCGTTGAGAGCACTGTCGGAGCCATCGTCGGCACCATCTCTGTCACCAGCGCCACTCATGGCGCTTTGGGGTGGGTCGGTGCTGTGAGGGTCTCCAGCCTTGATGCCATTCATGGCACTGAGAGTGCGGTCGGAGCCATCGTTGGCATTGTCTTTGTTCTCGGTGCTGCTCATGGTGCCGTGGGGCGGATTGGCACCGTGACAGGCTTCGGCTCTGAGACTGCTGCCCTTGTTGGAGCCGTGTCCTCTTCTGGCACCATTCACGGTGCGGAGGGGGGCACAGGCGTTGACTCAGGTGTGGTCTCTGGCCCCATTGCCCTATTCAGTGGGGATGGCAGTGGGCATCCGCGCACTGTCTGGCACAGGACTTCGATCTCCACCTCTTCGTAGGAGGAATCGGACTCTGGGTCAGACACACAGTCTGGCTTCTTGGAGTTGGCTGCTGGCGTGGACACCTTGGTAGTGTCCTTGACAGGCCAGAGTCAGCCCTACTCTGAGGAGCGGACAGTGACTACTAGGGACAGGGTCAGGGGTTCTAACCAGCAGGTGGTGGTGCAAGCCACCATTGCACTGCAACCTGGCCTTGAAGGGTTCTCTGTCCCCTCAGCGGTGGTACCCCTGCAGGTGATGTGCCTGGATCTCCCATCTTTGGAGCTGATCGGAGCACCCACAGGTGGGGAAGGTGGTGTTCCCTGGATAATCTCTTTGGGGGCCGACCAGGGCTGTCAGCTGCCTAGGCTGGCTCTTTCAAGGAGGAGGGCACTCTTGGATTCCGAGGGGTTGAGGGGCATGAGGTCTGTGCGGTGGCTTTTTTCCGGAGTCCACCCGGCCTCTGGGAGAAGCCACAGTGTGGATCTCCACCCTTCCCTTTCGGTTTCCTTGAGAGGGCCCCGTTCTTTGGAGGTAGGGGACCATCCTTTTGGACCTGCATGGCCCCAGTCACTTCACTGGAGGGATTCTTCAGGGCGCAGCCTAGGCAGTTCCAGTGTGGTTGATCAGCTGTCATCTGTGGAGTTTTCCGGAGCTCCTTCCTCTAGGGCTTCTGGTGCACTCCCTAGCCCAGGTGGAGGTCAGACGATTTCCATTGTTGGCTCTGCCCCTACTCCTTTTCCACATTCTCCTGTGCTCCCAGGCATTCTTGGTCCTAGCAGGCCTCTCTCCTGGCAGCAGTTCAGAGCCCAGGCAGTTCAGTTTCCATCTTATGTTAGGGCTATGGACAGTCAGGTTTTTCAACCTCCCCCTGAGCCGTCAGCCTCTGAACCTTTGAGGTCCTCTAACTCTTCATCCCCCTCTTCCGGGGGAGAGGAACCATCTGTCCACATCTCTCCAGCTGCTGATCTTATTGAGTATCAGCGATTCCTCGTGAGGATGATGGAGGACTTGTGTATCACTGTGCCCATGCAGCACGATCCAGAGCACTCGACGTGTGCCTTTCTGGGCGATTTCAGAGTGGACACCCTTGTGGTGCCCCTCGGCCTCTCCCTTTTGGGAGGCATCATTGCACTTCTGGCAGAGACCCTTATCCGGAGTCCCAGCCCCTAGGGATCTCTATCAGTGGTATTGTGCCCTCCCGGAGTCTCCAGGTACCGTGCCTCATCCCCAGTAAGGGCTGACACAACTGGACACTCCTGATGGGCTTTGCGCCTCTGACCATGACCAGCCCCAGATGAAGACTCCATGGATTTTGACTTCTGGGGGAGGAGGGCTCTCTACTCGGCACGGTTGCTGCACTCCATTGCAGCACATTAGGCCCATTACGCCACCTATGACAGGTTCCTGTGGTCCAGGCTAGGTCAGCTCCCAGCCTTGATGCCTGACACAGAGAAAACCAGACAAGCCATTACACTCTCTGCACGTGGCCTGGAGCTAGCAAGGCACCAAGCAAGGGCATCGTATGATGCCAATGAGGTAGCTATCAGGGTCATAGGTACAGCGATCTGCACTAGGCAGACAGCATGTCTGCGTCTTTCCCGGTTGTCACCCTTGGCCCGGCATAGGGAGATTAACTCCGCCCACCAGAGAACCTATCTTTTCTCCCATAGGGTGAGGCAGCGTCTGTCAGCGCAACTTCCTACCCCCTCCAGGGGGGTCCCTGTCTCACTGTTCCCACTCCCGGGCCTCTCCAGACCCATGAAGGTTCTCCCTCTTAGTGTGTCACCCACTGAGAGCTAAGGGGCTCAGCCCCTTAGGGTTAAAAGCCCCCTTCAGGGGGGCTCAGCACTCACCCAAAGGTGATGAATGGTGAAGATTGACACAGATAAGATATGGAAATTATGTACCTACCATAATTCTTATCTTTCTGTGTATCTTCACCATTCATCACAATCCCACCCTCCATCCTCCTGGTGCCTCAGTCTCTGCGCCCCCCCCCTTTCCCCCTTCTTTCAGTGAATCAGGAGATGGGTAAACTGGGGCACATAGGGGGATAGTTTTCTTTAGGAGTAGAGTGGTCAGAGGTGGGGGCACTCCTACTTCAGTGCTTTGGCTCCACCTCGTGGGGTGGAAGTTGGCAGTTGCCCCCTTTTCTTTCCTTCTCGCCTTCTTTGCCTCAATCTTTGATTTCCTTTTGATTTCCTTGTCCTGTGGACATAACCTCAATTAAATTAAGAAACTAGGTTTCTTGCACCAAAATCTCATTTGGGGAGGGGGGGAATATCCCTGTTTTCCTGTCTTTTCTTCCAGAATAGCTGATTCTGCTTATGGGAGTTTGCCAGTACTTCTGTGCCTGCAATTCTGACAGTTAGCCTTTGGCTACTCCTTCGCAGTTCCTATATAAAACTGGAGACGGGTCAAGGTTACAGGGTATGTTTCTCCTTTGTCTCCCCCCCCTCAATTTTTCCTTACTTCTAAAACCTTAACCCTCCCTCCCTCCTCCTTTCTTCTTCCAGAGATTGGGGCCCCTACCCAATCCACCTTAGTCTTCAAACTTTTTCTGTCCTCTCAGTTGTTCATTTCTCCTTTTAGTTTTATCTTTTCCTTTGTCTGTCCCTTGGACTTCCTTGTCCTACCCTCCCAGCCCTTTTTCTAACCTCTACAGTGACTCAGAACTGGTGGTAGGGCGGAGTCGATAACACCTAATAGCCAACCTGTGAGTGCCACGCAGTGCGTCGGCCTCGAGGGTGGCACCGATGGTGCGTCGACTCCGCCCATCAAAAAAAAGCTCCTGCGGGGTCATGACCTCCAGCCAAGTACCCAAAGGTGATGAATGGTGAAGATACACAGAAAGATCAGAATTATGGTAGGTCCGTAATTTCCATTTCTCAGCTGCCACCAGTGTCACCGGCCTGCTCTGCCACTGCTGTCACCAACAGAGATGACAACGAGGTTAAATGCAATCCTGACTTCATGATGGAGGAGGATTATGATGGAGAACAGTATGTGCAAAGGTCCAGTTCTACCCTCTCCTGCAGTGAAGACTCAGTGGTGTATACCCTCAGGTCTCCCCACTGAGGGCCTTACATTTCAGTCAGTGATGCAGCAAATGCAACCTGCGTTGGGCTTTGCTGTGGAGGAGGAAGTCTCCACAAAAAGGAACCTTATGGAGTTTCTGGATGTCCCTCATACTTCCTCCATTATATTATAATTCCACCAGTGTATGCTGCTTTGGAGAATGCTGCATTTGCTACATGGTGCAGACCTAACACACTGTCTGCAGTACTAAGAAAGGCTGATAAGCGGTATCCTGCTCCATCTCCTAAGCATTACTATGCCAACCAACCAGAAACAGACTCGATGGTCATCATGGCTGCACGTGAAAGGTCCCGAGCACCTAAACACATGAGTACTTTGCCTCCTAACAAAGAATCTAGGAATTTGGATGTGACTGGCTAGCGCACATAAGCCTCTGCCTTACTAGGTCTTGGAATTGCAGATTACCAGGCCTGTATGATTAAATACCAAAATAGCTTGTGGAAAGCGGCTAAAGCTGCAGCTCATTCTTTGCTGGAAGGTTCTGTAAGAATGACTTGATTAAAAGTTTAACTTCTGGGGCTGAGGTTGGCAAACATTTGCTCCACTCAGCATACGATGGGCTGAGGTTGGCAATGATTTGCTCCACTCAGCATACGATGTGCCTAATGCTTCTGTCAGGGCAGCTGCTTCTGCCATTTGCATGAGGAGGTATTCTTGAAGGGTTGCTAATTTTGCAAATGATGTGCAGGAAGCAGTTTTAAATGCCCCTTTTAGAAGGACCAAACTGTTTTGGCTATGATGTAGACGAAGCACTCGGAGGCCTTTAGACATCTGAAGTGACCCTAAGATCTGTAAAATCCCTTAATCCCACTTCTGCCAGGGGACATGAGAGGGGATCCTTTCACCAGTCATCTGCCAGAAGTGGTGGTCATCCTTATGTCAGCAAGGCCAGGGTAAGAAAAGTGGCCCCTTCATGGGCCCCTTCCCCCTGGTACCCATTGCAAAGCAGCCACAGCTCACTGTGCCAGTGGTTCTGTCCCACTGGCTCAGCATAACTCACTGCAGACTACTCCCCCAACTGCACTGTTGCCTCCAGCAGTGGTTGCTGGGGAGGGAGCAGACTCTCCCTGGTGGTTGTTTGGATGGGGGGGGCAGAATCTCTCTACACTTCAGACAGCTATGGGAGATTACAACAGACAAATGGGTACTGGAGATTATTGCAAGGAGGCATGCTTTGTAGCTGCTGAACACCCCTACAGATCATCATCTGCCTCCTTCCAATTATCCCCCGGGTCAATTGTCCCTTCTAAAGGAAGAGGTGCAGAAATTACTTCAAGAATATACTATACAATGCATTATATCAACAACCAAGGAGTTACTCATTCCTGTCCTCTATGCAGGGAAGCAGTGAGAGTGTGGTACTGGACTCTGTCCCGCAGCCTACAGCTGTCAGTCGAGAATCCTCCCAGGTCTCCAAAATCTCTTAGACAAGCTAAGCAGGTCACAGTCCAGGATGTATGAATGGGAACTGCTGGCTTCCATGGCAGACAACCTCATCTCAGGATAGGGTCATCCAGACCTGGACTTCTATGCGTCCCCACACAATGGAAAACTGCTGCGTTTCTGCTTGTTCTGTCCAGGGCCTGGATTTTTCTTTAAAGACACATCCATCTCTTGGAAAGTGAAATTCTTCTTTGCATTTCCCACAATTTCTCGAGTGCAGGGGGTCCTCATCAGACAGCAGATGGAGGGTGCCACGCTCATCCTCACTGCGCCACTTTGGCCTCATCAGATCTGGTTTCAACTTCTGCAACAGATGGCAGTTGAGCCCCCTGTACCCCTAGCTCTGTGTTGCTGTCTGTTGTCACAGGACAAGGGATCACTTGTTCATGTGGCCCTGAAGTCACTTCATCTCCATGCATGGTGTCGTCGAGGCACAGGTCAGGAAGCATAAGAAAACCAGGAGTAGTTACAAAATTCACAAGTAGCGTTTTATTATTATCAATAACAGTAAAATAAAAAACAAAATTGTTTAGTATAACTATTTACAAAGGCAATACAAACAGAGAAAACAAAGTCCTTCATCTGAGGGTATCTCTAAGGTTCAATCTCTCCCTGTATCAAAAGATTGCTGCTCTTTTTATAATAAGTCTTCGCCTAACAATTAACCTCTGCAACCTCATGTCATTCAGAGGCATCCCGTTTTTCACAAAATGTATCAGAACTTTGTCAGTTTCCTTGCCAGTGCAACAAAATAGAATATGGTGTCATAGAACTGATAGGTCTGCAAATTAACTTTTGCTACATCTCAAGGTTAACCCCCTAAGTTCCAAATAGCTTTTTGTAACCATTTCAACAATATAACTACATATGTTCAAACCAAGGGATCCCAATTTCACAGATTCACACAAAGATTCACATGTATTTTTATAACCACTAATATTCAAGGAGAAAGAAAAGACAAAAACAGCAAGTGAAGACAGGGAGATAGCAGGAGGCAGAGAATCGTGAGACTGTCAAGAGTGATCAGTTCCTAGGTCTCACAAGAAAATGTATGCGCAGTCAGACAGACAAGAGACAGAAAAGGAGAGAATAGAACAGATCCTTGCTTTTAAGTCATTCTGCATTACAAATTGGACAGGGCCTTATTCAACCCTGTCACCTACCCCCTCTTTAGGAGGAAACCTATTTAAAAAAAATCTTTCTTCTAATTCTCTTCTAACATGACCTCATAACCTTTATAGGTCTTACCTGTATCAATCTTTACCATTCATCACTGGTGGGTACTACACCAGAGGCGCCAGGACCCATTGGGAAAAGTTTTAGCTTAAAAAGCTTTTCACGACGGGGATGGTGGCGCCCTCAAGGAGTCAAAATCAGTGGTGGAATTCAAGCATGCATGGGATAGTCATAAGGCAATTCTGGGGGGGGGTAGGAAGAAGTAGGCTGCTGGTTAACTAGGATCTGCAGCTTATCCAGTAGGTAGGGAAATGGGCAGACTAGGTGGGCCAAGCGGTATCTGCCGTCAAATTCTATGTTCTATGTTTCTATGTAACACATTGCATGCTGTGCTTGGGTTGGCCAGTAACCATCATTGTCTCCTCAACTACCTCAGTTCTGCTTTTCCCGCCATCAAGGCTGTAGCTTGGACTACATGGGACAGCAAAAAATCTACACGACACTCCTTAACTACCGTTTTCTGCTTGTCTGACTGAATACTCAATACCGCTCCTGTTGATGCCACGGTTGACATCCTTTTGTTAATTTCTTAACTAGTGTTTGTACGGTGTCAAGTCTGTTTTCTTTCTTTTTCTACTAACGTAAGGACCATAGACCCATCCCCTGTGCCTCCCCTCACTGCTATATGCACCGAGGGAGAGCAGGCCTCTGTCAACTCGGGTCTCGCTGAGCCCTGATGCCTGGTTGAGTGGTTGGGGAAACGATCAGCCTTTTCCAGGGTGGCAGAACATGGATCGCTCAAGGCCTTGGGGAACAGGCCAACCATGGTGTGAAGGCCTCAGCTGCATGCAGGGCCTGCATTGGTGGTCCCTTTGAGGGATCCAGAGTGTGTAGCATTGGCTCCTGACACCGATTCCAATGTTGGTGAGCGAGGCAGGCCCTCCAGTTCCACGTAGACCCCCCAACACCACTCTTAGTGCCGGGATGGGTAGAGTAGCTGGGGTTGCCTCTCTCGGGATTGCTGTACTCTCCTCCTCAGATTTGGAGGATGACCAGGCTGATCTAGATTGGCAACTGGGCTCTCCAGAGCAACAGTCGCTCCCCTGGATCCACCGTTGTCTGTGAGTTCCAGTCTTAGGACTGACACCATTCGCGATGCTGCCCTTTCCTCATTCGGTGCTGCACTCGGCACCACAGGGGACTCCGGTGCCACCAGTGGCACCCCCAGTGTCAGTGCCACAGATGGTGCCATGGTCAATGACGGCACCACGGTTGGTGCCACATCTGGTGATGGTGCCATGGTCAGTGCCATGCTTGCTGTCAGTGATGTGGATGGTGCCGTTTCTAGGCTTGGGGTCATGGTCAGTGCTGTCTTCAAGGTCGGTGTTGCCGGCGCCATTTCTGAGGAGAGTGGCAATGGCAGCACCACAGCAGGCTCTGGTGCCACAGTTAGTGCTACTTTCGGTGATGGCACTGCTTTTGGTGCTGTTTCCTTAGAGGAGGCTGGTTTCAGTGCTGGGTTGCTCTTTGGTGCAGTGTCAGGGAGATCCTGCTGCTCTTGAGGACCAACCGACCTTTTCTTAAATCTGTTGCAACAGTTCTTCTATTTCTTAACCTATCATTCCCAGTCACCAGATTTGCGCGGACAAGAGTCTGGTGGCTCCCTGAATCAATCAATCCCATCATCTGCTGTGATCCAATCTGCACAGTAGCCATAAAGTGACCCCAGTTCACTAAGGCTATGTGAGCTGTCTCTTTATGTTAGAATATTTCCTTACATAATGTTCCTTCTTTTGGCACCCATGACATACAATCTCTGTTACTGGAATTCACCCCAAGGATAACAGAGGAGCTAGCAAAGGTGTTTAACCACATGGGAATCCCCCAGGAAATACTTACTGATCAGGGGAGTAATTTTAATGCACACCTGCTAAAAGAATTGTACCATCTGCTTGGCATGGTAGCAGTGCGAACTTCCCCATACCACCCACAGACTGACGGCCTTTTAGAGAGGTTTAATCAGACATTAAAGAGAATGTTGAGGAAGTACGTAAAAGAACAGGGTTTTAAATAATTGATTAGTAGTTTTTTTCTTGGGACAATACTAACTGTACAGAAAGTATTTATATAGGTTTTCTAGAAGTGTTGTGTTTATTAAACACAGTGAGGCAAGAGCTATGCATTTTCACAAAGTTTTAGCACTTTTATGAGCAAAACGCTAATCAATTTTTAGAGTTAAATAAAACCCTGAAGAAGAAGGTAAAAATTGGGATAGGTACCTCCCCTATTTTTTTGCTTACAGAGAAATCCCTCAGTCATCCAATGGTTTCTCTCCTTTTTCATTATTGTATGGGAGGAACCCGAGGGGGCCACTGGATGTGGTTAAAGAACACTGGGAAGAAGGGAAGGAGGTGGGACATCTTAATGTCGTAGAGTACATGACTCAGTTATGCTAACACCTGGTGAGGTATATCAATTTGGCACACCACAGCTTAGAACAGAAGTGAGACTTGAAGAAAGAAAGATACGACTAGGGTTTGAAGACTAAAACATTTCAGTCAGGGGACAAAGTGTTGTTATTCCTTCCTTCCACAGAGAACAAACTACTCATGAAATGGCAGGGCCTCTTCACCATTTTGAGGAAAACAGGAGCAGTGAATTATGAGCTTAGCATGCCCGGAAAGAGACCTGCCCAGAAAATTTACCATGTGAACCTCTTTAAGAAATGGCATGAGAAGCCTAACCCCTCCCTTTATATCCATCCTGAAGCTAGGGTGTCAGAGTTAGAGGCTGCCTATAAATGGCTAGAGCAGTCAGGATAGTTGGGGGAGATCCAGATAAACCCTGAATTGGAGACTCAGTAAACAAAAAGATGTGCACAGGGTACTGCATGAATTTGAGATACTATTCACAAACATCCCGGGGAGAGCCAAAGGAACTGTGCACACCATAACTGCCACACGAGACAAGCCCATACACCAAGAGCCCTACAGATTGCCCATGAAGGTGAGGGATGAGGTGATTCAGGAAGTCAAAGAAATGGAGCAGTTAGGCATAAGTGTGCCCTCAAAGAGTGGCATAATTGTGCCCTCAGAGAGTGCATGGTCTTCATCCATGGTCATAGTGGACAAGAAAGAGGATGGGATAAGTCTATGCCTAGATTTTAGAAACCTTAACAACATGCCACTATTTGATGCCTATCCAATGCCCCGAATAGATGACATCATTGACAGGCTAGGCAATGCACAGTAAATCTCCACCCTTGACCTTACTAAGGGATACTGAGAAATCCCCAAATCCCCTTGTCACCTGAGTCACAAGATAAAAACGCATTTAGCACCCCAATTGGTTTATACCAGTTTGTCACAATGCCATTCAGACTACACTGGGCCCCAGCCACTTTTCAGCATTTTATGGACCACATACTAAGATCATACACTGAATACAGTGCGACTTATTTGGACGATGTGGTCATATTCAGCCCTGACTTGGAATCCCATGTTAGACACTTGTGCCAGGTATTGCAAGCAATAAAGGAGACAGGAGTGACCATTAACCCTGCTAAGTGTGCCCTGGCAAAGACAGAAACAAGATGCCAAGGGTTCATTTGGGCAACGGACAAGTGAAGCTTGAGGTAGAAAAGGTTACAGCAGTAGCAAGCAGCCCAATACCTACAATAAAAAAGCACTTGAGATCTTTCCTAGGCCTGACTGGTTATTACTGGAGATTTATTCCTAATTTCTCAGCTATTGCCAGTCCTTTAACTGATCTCACTAAAAAGAGGTACAGTAAGGTAAGGTTCAGTGAACCCCTATTTGTGATGAGCTTTTAGGAATATCAAGGCCATTCTATGTACAGCTCCTGTATTGAAAAGCCCTGACTTCAGCCAAATGTTTGAGGTCCAGACCGATGCATCAGAGAATGGTATTGGGTCAATCTTATCTCAGAAATTAGATGAGGAAGAACATCCGATCATGTATATCAGCAGGAAGCTACATGAGAGGGAGAGAAGATATGTTACCATACAGAAAGAATGCTTAGCTCTGAAGTGGGCTATTGAGTCTGAAATATTACTTGTGAGGGGCTGAATGTAAGGTTGTAACTGATCATAACCCCCTTTGCTGGGTGCACAAAATGAGAGAAAAAATCCCTGCATAATGCGGAGATACTTAGCTCTTCAGCCCTACTGATTTACTGTGTCCCACAGGGCAGGGACAAAATATCCTCTCTATCCTCCTGAGGATTTTCTTCGCTCAAGAAAGATGTAACCCAAGGCACACTCAGCAAAGGCTGTGACACCATGACTGTAAACTACTAAAGGAGTACCTGCTTAGGCTTATACTTCTGTTGCTACTACTCACAGGTAATGGCCACCCTAACCCGGGGCCCACACACATGTCATGCAGCCCCATGAGGAATGATGGGTCACTCAGAATTGCATTCCTCAACATCTGTAGCCTCCTACCGAAACTAGACAATCTGAAGGTATGGATTGCCCAACATAACCCTGATATCCTCTTTATTGCTGAAACATGGCTCTCCCCGAAAATACCGGACGTGTCCATTTCTATTCTGGGCTACTTGATCTTCCAGCAGGATTACCTATCAAAAAGAGGAGGAGGATGTGCAATTTATATTAGGGGTGGCTTCCAGGGCCTCACCCTACCGCTGCCCACTACTGATGGCAATGTTCAAACACTTGCTATTAAAGTGCTACTAGGAGCACACAAAACGTCACTGTGGCATCGGTCTATATTCCTCTCAGACAGACTACTAATGGCTTTGACCAGTGATTTTCAACCAGGGATCTACGAGTGCCCACCAAGGGTTCCGTGGAACACCCCAGGAAATTGAAATTGTGGTAAAATAATTTCTTTTTCATCTGCTGATAGGGCAATATTTAGTCTGCAAATCTCCGGTCTCTTTGCTCCTTGCTCCATGCTCCCATCAAATTTCGAGCACTTTCTCTGTATTTCTACTGCTAAACTGTAGTTGGAATTACCTAATCTGCAGGGTACACATTGAACTGTGTCCCAAACAGTGACCATCTCTGAACTTAACTGCAGCTTCGTTCCATCCTCTAGCTTCTAAACCATGACCCACATGACTACTTAAGCAATGCGTTTCATCTATCTAAATTTGCAGAATTAGGACAGTAAATCTCACCTTAGCCACTGGTCAGTTTTGAATTCAGACAGCTCCCATAGTCCGGCTACATTTTAGGTCCCATCAGAACTGATTGGTCCAATTTGCAGTCCAGGACCAA
Organism: Neoceratodus forsteri; assembly: GCA_016271365.2. Classification (NCBI taxonomy): domain Eukaryota; kingdom Metazoa; phylum Chordata; order Ceratodontiformes; family Ceratodontidae; genus Neoceratodus; species Neoceratodus forsteri. Next base: position 828,557,003 of record CM057449.1, read on the forward strand.
GATAGTGGAGACAAACAAAACAGTCCTTGCTAAAAAGAAAGCAGGTTAGACAAACTACATTATCATTATCATTCTAAATGGTTTTCAGCAAACAGTTACATCTTTCAACAGAGCTCCATCTCAGATTACTTATGCTGCAATCAAGCAGCTCCTAAAGAGACAGTACGCAGAGGCTATACAGACTCAGGTAATCACATTTAAACTGCTAAAATGCAGGACACCAGCCTGGCAGTGAGCATTTAGGCAAGCTCAAGGAAGACTTTTTGGGAACCCCCATTTGTAGGGGGGTTACAAATGTGTTAACAGATTCTCAATAAATGCTGTCATTGTGGCCATCTCTGCCCCTTCACCAAACCATAAAGCCTCAGATTATCTCTATGGGACCGTCCCTCGAGATCTGAACATTTAGCTTGCAGCAACAGAGATTGTTGAAAGAGGGCATCCATGGCCCAGCTGGACGGATGTATCTTCTGCCATGGAGATCCTTTCCTCTGCCTGCGAAATTCTGCCCTCCAGCTTGGCCAACTGTTGGCTTAGATTTTTAAATATAGCTGTGTTTTCCTGATAAGAACTTCTTGTTTCTCTCAGGTTGGTCTCGTAGTGCGACCGGGAGAGCAGATCAGTTTTTTTCCTTCTGTGTTATAGTCCTTATCTCTGGCACTGCTCAGCGTGGGGCTTCTGTTTCGGGCCCGTGGCTCCACAGATAATTGAACTGCATCTGCTGGCACTTTTAGGCTTTGGGTGGTCACCCCTGTCTGCTTTGCATCCTCTGCCAGTCATTTTTTATAAATTTGACTGGTAGATGGAAAGACGAGTAAGGTTTTTATAGCCCGAGGAAGCTGGAGTTGCAAGATCAAGCTGCTAGTGGCTCTGTGGTGCCACTGGAAGTCCTGTTTTAATTGTTAAAATGACTCATTATCAATACTTGTTTGGAGGGTTGTTTGCTTACTTTTTATGCCTCTTGGATTAAATCTTGTACTGCCATATAATGTAAATTACACCAGTGATTTGTTTAACTTTTCTAACTCACTTGTGTTGCAGCCATGTTCTTCTGCTAATGTTTCTGATTTTATGGTCTTAAAGAACTGTATTATTTCGCTAATAGCTAAAGTATCAAGATTGCGCAGACAACCCCTGTTTTGTGGGTCTCTGTTAATCCTTTTACAAACTTTTCTTGCATGCTTTTTATATTATGCCTGTCTTGTGATGTAGAATTGAATCCAGGTCCACCTGTTATGACTGATTTATTAAATGTACCTGTATTTAATGAGCCTAAGGGACTCAGACTTACTCATTTAAATATTCACAGTTTGCAGGAGTATTTTTCTGAACTCTCTGCTTGGGTGTCCTTGCACATGCTAGATATGTTTGGGTTAAACAGGACTTGGCCTGGGTTTCCCCAGTTCTGTTTCATCAGTTTGTGGGTTTAGATTTGTGCATTTTGATAGGCAGCTACAAACACAAAGGTGAAGGTGTTATAGTTTACTTTAAGGAGTTCAAGTTGCTTAATAGCATTTCCACCCTCCCTCTGTAATACTGAACAATGTCACACATTGCAATTTGGAAGTACTAAAAAGCTAAATTTCTGTTGCACTCACATTCTCCCGCAGTATGCTGTTTCTAGTCTTGAGGCCTTTCTTTCTTCCTTACTTTTCAGTTGTAAGCAAATCAAAACCATTACCACAAGTGATTTTAATTTCAAGATTCTTCTGATATTAACTAGCTTGAGTCCATAATAAGTAATTTGAGTATTTTTTTTTTCAAACTATAACCGGTTATACAAGACTTAATTTTTAAAATGTGCAAACATACTGTCTTTGACAGAGCTTTGACAAACAGGTCCAATAAAATACTTTTGTCTAGAACACTGTCTGATGTCATCAGTGACCATTATCCTGTTTTGTATTTGGTGTGCTAAATCCATTAGATCTCAACCATAACTGGTAACATTATGAGACTCTAGTAAACTTAAGAGGCCACTGTGAGCCCTTTTTGCATCATACTATTTCTAGTCGAAAACTCACATTACATGACTGCTTACCTTCTCTAAAATTCACTGGTGTTGTTGGCTGTTTAATCTGCCTCCTTTCGTAATAGAACTAAAATGCATGCTAATGGTATAATTATACTCACCCTTGTTTTGTTTCAAATCCTTGTTCTACTTTAATTGCATACTTCCTGAACATTAGGAACACCCCCATACAGAGCAGCCACTCATCATGCATTAGCATTCTTCTTCCCACTGCATCCTGAGTGGCTAGACTGTGTTGGGGGTATTCCCAAGTCCAGGAAAGATGCAATGGGAATTGATTAAGGAATGTAAACAATATACATGTTGGTGTGGTAACACCAGTGTTGTGAGCTGTTTTTCACTTTTACAAAGAAAAAATGGATGAGGATGAAACTACAAGCTATATCAGCACATTCTACGGAATGTGAACAATCATAAAATGTGTTATTTTAAACTAGGCACAGTTTGAGGCCTAAGGGGGTTGACAATGTCCCTTTAATAATGATTCTTTTATTAATCACTTAAAATGAGTTGCTTGGCCTCCTTTAATCCTTGATTTATGTTGTATCCAAATGTTCTCAGTTTCAGGACAAGTATGTACACGTGACCACATGTAGGTTGCATGGTACATCAACTGAATGGATCTCAAGTGAACTTTTACAGTTATTGATTACACATGACAAAGCCTGGTATCATTACAGAGCAACAAACTCTTCAAATGATTTCAATATATACTGAGAAATTAGACATCTCAGTAAAAATATGATTCTTGACAAAAAAAGTAAATAGTTGAAAATTCAGCTGGCCTGCTGGTGCAGCAGTAGCGCTACCGCTTGCGACACTAATGACTCAGGATCTGAAGCGATCTCGGGAGTTGGAAGATCGAGTGTCCCAAGGACTGCTCTCCTTCTCCATGATGGGGGGAGGACAGGGGTGTGGGGAGTCATCAACATGATACTGACCCCTTGCAGAGGCCTGGGGTCCAACTGCTGGGACTGTATCTGGCTGGGAGGAGTATCTAGCATGTGCACTGATCACGTCATCCCATGCCATGTCTCATTGGGAAGAAAAAGGAAAAAATTCCAGCCTGCAGGATGATGCCCCCTCCTCACAGGCCCCATGCTTGCCTACTGGGCTGTCCAGTCACATCAGAGTTAAACTTCTCCCATGCATGTGGGGTCAACGGGAAGTCTTCACCATGGTGGTAAGCCATAAGGCACTGTGGACCGGTCAGTTAAATCCCAGAGGTGAGAAGGTGATGGGACTGGAAGACAGGCAGAAGGGGCAGGCTGGGTGCGTGTGAAAAAGCCTACTTCAATGGCCTATACAACCAGTGCAGTGTTATGCTTGTGCAGCTGTGTTACTTTGCTTTGGCTATTCGCACTCTCTCTTCCATGAGGAATTGCCACCCTGTAGGGGTACCAAAGGCAAGGAGCCCTCAAAGAGGTTCCACTCCTAGAGGTCCTGCGGGAAGGTTCTCTTAGCTAAAGGTACCTTAGGAAGAATCCCAAAAAAAGAAATTATAGCAGCACCAAAGTACATGAGCAATCAGAGGCCACAAGACATAGAAGTAGAATGACAGCAACAGCAGATTGATAAAACATAATGAGATGTGCAAATTAGCAAAATAGCATGGGTGTAATGGAATACATTGGTGACTGAGGTGGCCTCCTAAGGAGAAAGGGAATGGCAAGTAGGGACACCATCCACCTCCATCCAACAGCAGAATCTACCTAAGGGAACTAGAGAAGACCAACTAGGTATTATGACCTTCGGTATGGAGGAGAGAAAAAAAAAAAAACTTTGAGGAGGAAATCTCTGGGGATCCAAGGCCTAGGTCACCTTTCCTCCAGGCATGGGATAATTTAGTAAGTGACGGCTCTGCTACTGCAATTTGGAGGGCCCAAAGAAAGGGGGGTAGAAAATGTTCCAATTTAGAGGGAAGCTCTCATTCTATCCTTCTAACAGGAACACCGAGGAGGGTTGCGAGCAGGTTTGCTCTTCAAAAAGCCACCTCCAAGATGGGAGAAGGAGCATAACAACCACTGAGGCACTCACCTGGCCTACCGATTGAAGAACAAACCAGGTGAACTAGAGGTGGTTGTAGGGAAATAGTTTAACTGGATGCCTCCGAACCTGCTCGGGTAGCAAAAGGGGCCCTCAGTGAGACCCCCATTCCTTCACCGCTGAAGTCTTAAATTCTACAACTTGAGGTCCCGTTGGTACTGTTGATGACTGAAGGTCCACCTGAAGCGAGGACATTCCCAGCTATGGGCCAGATGAGAAGGACCCTGCCCTAAGCTTCACATGCTCAAGATGCGGACTTCAGAGTGCAAAGCAAGACCATCGGCTGCAGGGCAGGCCCTGTGCCAAGGAACTAATGGATGAGGTTGGCATGCCTAGTTTATTCATGTACGTATTTATTCTGTATTCATTCATTTATTCATTTATTTATTATACTGAAGTTATTTATTTCACTGAAGTTATTCAGTTTGCTGAAGCCTATTACAGCACAGAAAGGATTAACAGGGGCAAGCCAACTAGTCCCATGAAGGAGCCAATTAAAAATGACAGAATACTTGGAGGATTTTTGCAGCGGAGGCAGGATTTGAACACATGGCAATAGGCCACACGGAGCCACGGCTTTTCAACAACACCCCCTAGCCCCCTGCCATAGGAAAAACAAGGAGGCAATGGGAAAGTGCCGTGACCCACATGCAGCATTTAAAACTAGTTTACAGCAATGTTTTGTACATTATTACTGCTATTTATGCTTATTTTGTAGCCACATCTGTGGCCTGGGTCATGGCTGAAGATGGTCCTTTGGATCAGTGCACTTACCTGGTTACCAGAGACATAACTAACTAACTAAACAGACAGACAGCAGTAGCCGAGCTGACCTCCAGAGTATAATAGCAGTATGCAAAGTAAATGAGCAGCATCCAGCAACAATTAACTATAGCTTGAAGGGGAAACAGTCTGAATGAACATAGAAACTGTAGGGAGAGGCAACGTGTTGAAACAGCAGCAACGATTATCTTGGTATTAGTTAAGGAAGCAGGATTGAGTTCCATGGGCCAGGTTGCAGAGTGAGCCTGAACCAGGTGAATGGCAAGGTTAGAGGAATGGTCAAATGTATGGCAGCTTAGAGTCAATGCTAAGAAGTGCAAGGTAATGCACCTGGGAAACAAAAACCCAGGGGAAGAGTACACAATGGGGGGTGAGATACTAACAACAGCAAAAATGGAAAGGGACCTGGGGGTAGTCATATCAGATGACCTAAAGGTGGGCAAGCAATGTGAGAGGGCAATAAGGAGGGCTGGGGGATACTGGGATGCATAGGGAGAGGCATCACCAGTAGAAAACAGGAAGTTATTATCCCTCTGTACAGACAGCTGGTGAGACCCCATCTGGAGTACTGCATGCAGTTCTGGAGACCCAATCTCCGCAAAGACATAGACAGGATGGAAGCTGTCCAGAGGAGGGCAACTAAAATGGTGCAGGGTCTGCACCGAAAGACATATGAAGAGAGACTTAAGGAGCTTAATATGTATAGCCTCGAGGAAAGGAGGGAGAGGGGGGACATGATAGAAACTTTCAAGTACCTCAAGGGAATCAACAAAGTCCAAGAGGGTAGCATCTTTCAAAAAAAGAGGTGTGCAAGAACAAGGGGGCACAATTTGAAGATAGAGGGGGCGGCTCAGAGGTAATTTAAGGAAGTGTTTTTTCACAGAGAGGGTTGTGGATGCATGGAACGGCCTTCCGGAGGAGGTTGTGGAGTCCAAAACAATGGTGGAATTCAAGCATGCATGGGGCAGTTATAAGGCAATTCTAGGGGGTGGGGGTAGGAAGAAGTAGGCTGCTGGTTAACTAGGATCTGCAACTTATCCACTAGGTAAGGAAATGGGCAGACTGGGTGGGCCAAGCGGTCCTTATCTGCCATCAAATTCTATGTTTCTATGGTGGATAAGCACAGCAACAACAGAAGCAGATTTCTTGTATAGCGAACAGGGAAGCAGTATGTGAGCTGAAACACACGGATAACAATTGCAGTTGCACTTGTGAGTAAATGGGAACAAAAGAGCACAAGGTCAGGATTAGCAAAATAGGAGCAAAGACAAAGGATTCTAGAAACAGAAGCCACCACCCCCCAAAAAAGTATGGAAAACAAAACAAAAAAAAAACACAAACACAGAACAGGAGACAAGCAACACAAAGAAGCACACAGCCGGAGACAAGCAATACAAACTAAATGCAGGAGAACATAAAACAGAAGTCCAGCAAAAACCAAGAAGAGGCCAAAACACAGTTGGGGGGGTGGGTTGCAAGCCCCAGTGTACTGCAAAGCAGACAACAGACTGACAGAGCCTCTGGCTGCAAAGAAAAAAACTTTAAGAAAGATACTGGGAGGAACTGCTTGTAAAGCTCAGGAAGTGTGAGTGGCTGGCTGTTTGTCCATTGAACTACAGGCATAGCCTTTCAATACATAAAAAAATTAAATTCAATTAGGGAACTCATTTTCTGATCCTAAACATTTCTGGAGATCAATTAAGTGATAACACTCAAGAGTATAAAGAAAGAATGATTGGTTGATGCGGGTGATTAAATATCACGGTCAAACGCTGAGGCATTTTAATCAACCACTGAAGCTGGTTATTCCAAATATACCCCAGTTAACTAAATGTTATTACTCTTATAGACTAGGAATTATTTTTTTTAATATTGAATCTACTTCTGCTCCTGTGGCTTGGTCTGCATTCGTCCGTCCGCCTTCCTCCGCACTACATGCGACCCCCGACAGCTCACTCACACAAGGTTAGTACACACAGTGCCCATGACGGGGACCCCCCTAATCTCCGGCAGTTGGGCCCAGATCTAATACCCAGGTTCAATTCCATATGGGTCCGAGAGTGTGCGGAGGCACAGGCATCAAGCCACCATGACCGGCCACCATTTTCCGCCGTGTTTTTTATCCCCTAGGAGTACGAACATACAATGACATCTGGGCACTATGTGCCGCCATCCACTGTACTCCTTCCCTCTAGATGCACCTGTAACAGGCAATGTCAACAGACAACCCACCAAAAATAAAAAAATAAAATAACGGGTCTTATCTGCTGCATAGGTGCCAGGGTAGGAGTCCGAGTGGGTGATGATTGTGCATCTGTAAAAAAACAAGGAGAGAAAAGGGGTCACAAAGGATCCATAGTTCTTTAGGGGTCCAGCAGGGCAGAAGGGACAGGGTAGGAATAAAAAGAAATACTTATCTGATAGCCAGTGGCCCTCGTCCTGTTCAGATTTGTGAATAAAAAGAGAAAAGGGTTAGAAAGGTACAGCAAATTTTAAAAGTGACGAGACAGAAGAAAAGAGAGAGTGAGGTTTGGGGAAGGGAGGACTCAACAAAAGCCCAGGTGCTGGAGGCCAGTATCTGGTTTTAAATAATTTTAAAACCCCTTCCCTGGGGTTTAGTGGGGTTCCTGTGCCCTTTTAGTGCTCTGAGCACTAGTTTTATGGCAGCTGCAGGCAGGAGAGCAAGTTGGGCTGCTAGGGCAGCCAGCGTTAGCATGATCACGCTAGTAGGGTGCCTGCGGGCATGCCAGCACTCCCAACCCACACGGAGCGCAGGCTGTGGCCTACTTCAGTCAGGTGGGAGTCAGGGGATAGCATGAGTCAGCGAGAGGTGAAGGAGGCATGTAGAGGAAGCACCTCCCCATCACCCTCCCGATTGCTGCTCCGGCTGCAAAAGTTTTAATTTACTGTAGATATGCCCTATGGGGCTTAAGGAGGCAGCAGAACAACAGAAGAGCAGCAAGGATGCTGCTATTAAGAAAAACTGCTCCTCAGCATTAGAGAGAGTCAGGAGGGCAGAGGAGCAGTAGACCAGCAAGGACGCTGCATCAATGGAGCTGCTCCACGGCATGAAATGTGAAGCCTAGGGTGTGATAGGAGTGAGAGAGCAGAGGGGGCCGCATACAAAAGCCGCACCATGGCTGAGGGGCCAAGATTTTAAAATAATTATTTTAGCACCTGCAGGGCGCATGCAAGCAGTGAAGGGCTTAGAGCTCCTTGGGGGGAATAAATTAAATAAGGAGGTACACGGTGGCTGGTTTGGGAGCCCAAGGGGCTGTAATTGAAACTGAGGGGGGGGGGGTCAGCAGAGGAAACAGGAAGAGAACCAGACAGCAGAACAGAGACAGCAGAGAACAAAGAGGCAATTTTGGGCTATAAAAGCCCACAAACAAGCAGCAGCAGCAAAGCCCAGAGGGGCTAAGTAAATAAATATATATATAAATAACTTAAAAGGCCACCTGGGGGCAGAAGCAGGCAGTCCTCCAGGTAGCATTAGGCAGCAGGATGTTGGGAGCATGCTGGCTGACTGGAACATCACTAGGACGTCCTGACGTCAGCATAGCAGGAAGAATCATCCAGATTTATTGAAAAGTGTGTGGGGGGGCTGCATTTCAGCTGCTTCCAATGGGAAAACCACAAATTAATCTAAAAAAGTGTGAGATAGGGTAGCTGGGGAATCGCCAGCCCTATCTAACCACTTCATATTTTTTCCAATGCCACCTCAAAAAAGGGGGTATTCAGGGCATTTACAGAGGAGCAAAGACAGCAGTTGGGAGGAGCAGCTCGAGCTGTCCTGCCTCTAGGAGAGCTCGAACTTTCTTCTGATTGGCTGCCAGAAGCATTGGCAGTAAAATCAACCTATCAGGTGCCATGTAGGGAAAGCAAAAAGGCTGGGAGTAGTAGTTTGAGAGGGATTCTCTCTCTCTCCTCCTCGAGAAGCTGACAGGAGTGCTGTGGGAGGGCTCGGCCACATGCAACTCCTCTGGAGAGAAAAAAAACAGAAATACAAGTAAAGTTTAAAGTGACAGGGTAGACAGTTAGGGGGCTACCACTGCCTAGTTAGAAACAAGTTTTAGTCAGGAAAAGCAAGTTAGTAAATTAGTTACACAAGTGTTTGGACGTTAGCAAATAATCCAAAGGAGTGAGAAGAAATCCCAGTAGTTTTTCCAGAAAATCAACACACCTGCAGGAATGTTTTTATTTTATAGTTTAAAGTCTAGGGAGGTTACACCTTTGACCAAGGACCGAAGAAGATTAAGAGGGAAGTAGAACTCCGGAAGGTCAACGCCTCATCCATCCCTGGCCAGGGCCGCATCACAGAAGGAACTGCATCATCCTCTCGAACTTTGCCTTTTTTGGGTTTGAGGTACCATGAACTGTTGGAGGAAACAGACTGAGTTGTGTCCAGGACTTTTACTGATCATTTCAGGGGTGGGGGTGACAACTGTTGTGATACAAAAGGTGTTAGCTGATTTGTCAGGGAAGAAATTTATGTTTTTATGTGCAAATGTGTTCACTGTTTAGGCTGTGCAGCAATGTTTCTAACCATTTATTGTGTAATTGAGAGAGCCATGAATGAAACATAGGAAAACAGTATTTTATAGCCTGATAAATAAAAAGGCTGTCATGTTTGAAAGAGAATTCTGCCTCGTAGTATTTCTTCAGCACTGTTATTATTGTTGAATAGTTTTCTAGCCCCAAACTGATATCTGCCAGCCTTGTGACTAGCCTTCCTTGCAGCTAGCCGGACTCCACCACCCAGGTAGGTGAAAGCAGGGTACGGGCATGTGTTATAGTGGCACTGCAACATGGGGCAGACCATTTAAGTAGTAAAAAATAAATAAATAAAAAGTGCTGAAGGAAAGGCAGAAATCTCATGTGTAAAACTTTTACAAACATTGTTCTGACGTGTTCAGAACTCAGAGGCCCAGCGTTTCTCAGACATGTATGAGCCGAGTGAGGGTTTTAGTCAGTTAGAGGGGGAACACCACTGGAATTCAGTGGCATGGTGTACTGTGGATCAGGTGGGCTTTAACAATTCTTCTGAGCCGTGGAGTAACATGTCAGGGCTGAATGCCAGGAAAGGTACCCAGAAGATGCAGACTACATCAGTTGGAAGAGGCCGTGGACGGCAAAACCCAGTGCAGCAGAGAACGAGGAAGAGGACGAAAGAGTCGGAGACAGGGTGGACAGGTTGGAAGACATGTTAACCAAGCTTGTCTCCAGTGTGGAGCACCTGAGTGTGGCAATAGAGAAGCGAGAGAGAGGAAAAGAACCACCAGTACAGAGGGAGTGGGACCCATATCACACGTCTACTCCAGGAAGATGGAGAGAGGCAGAACAGGAATATGTAGATCCTACTAGAAGTGATTACAGACCTTTGCGAGAGAATACAACACCACCCTTTGTTCCTATCTTCACACCATGGATGAGCAATAATTTACCCACCTTTGCTGGTGACTCAAAGGAGGACCCCAGAGAGTTCTTAAGAGGCTTTGAGTGAGTTCTCAGGCAAGCGAATACACCTGAAGCAACCTGGCTACAGCACTGGAAGGGTGCCTTACAATGACGTGCCAGCAAGTGGTGGCAGTTTAGGAGCCCTCAGATTCGGAATTGGAGGCAGTGCAGAATTCATTTATTAGAATACTTTGACAGAATCCATAACAGGCAGTATCTCAGAACGGAGCTGGATCGGCTCCAACAGCCAAGAGATAAACTAAATGACTTTATCCTGGACAAGTGGGAGGTGTACCGATGACTGTTCCCTGGGACGCCTGAAAAGGAAGGAGTGGAGTTCATTTCAAGCATCTTGGAAGCAGAACTGCAGAACCATTTTGTGTGCATCAAACCCCTAACGATTGAGGAGTTGGTTCAAAAAGCCCAAGAATTGTCAGAGAACCTGAAACAGTATCGAAACCCATCCAGGGTCGAGCCCTTTGACAGTTGGGCCCCACCAATGGGACCCCCACATTGGTCACCAGAGGACAGGTGGAGTGATCAGACCAGGCAGCCATGGCCAAACCAAGGTTGGAGAGTGGCACCAGCATCAGGAAAGAAAAGATGTTTTAATTGTTACAGCACAAATCATCTCAGTTACAACTGTCCTCAGCAAGCTCCAGTAGAACCAGCAGCTAATGTCATAAATGTTACCAGTCCAGAGGCGGTAACCAACTTGGCTACCAGTGCAAGTCCACAGGGAACTGTAATAGTCACAGGGTAAGCAGCAGGTTCAAAGGAAGAAGGGAAGGCACAGTTGCTATACCTCACAGTTACATTGGCAGGGACTCCGGTGCAAGGCCTGGTTGATACAGGAGCATCCTACATGATTATCTCACATGAAGCATGGAAGAATTACCCAGAGGCATGGTCCTGGTACCAGAAAGGCACAGAGGTGGAAGTTAGACTTGCTTCAGAAGAGGTCTATCATCCATGGGGGCATGGTAAGGTTGAGATTGAAGCACTTGGCCAGAAGTGGCATTGTCATGCTCTCATCTTCGATCACTCAGTGGCAGACGTGATACTTGGCATCGACATTACCGGAGACTTAGAACTAAAAATTGATGTCTGTGGCAGGAATGTGTCCACACCACAGGGTTCAGCAGCCCTAACCTCAGAGAAGAAAAAAGTTTCCAAGCCAGCTCCCATGCAAATAATGGAAGGAGGGACTACGGAACAGGTTACTGCCATCCTGCAAATAGAACTAGAGCAAATTTTAAGTGACGCAGCTTCACTAATCTGCAGTACTACTGAGGAGGGAGGAGATGCTGAGACCAAAGTGGAGACTCTACTCCAGGAAGTTCTGCAACAATTTCCTGAGGTGGTGACAGAGCAAGTAGGACATACTAAAATGCTGAGCCATCCCATCCACACTGGAGATGCCCAGCCTGTGAGAAGTTGCCCTTACCTCTATTCACCATAGGAAAAATAGGTCATCCACGAGCAGCTTGCAGAAATGTTAGAATCTGGAATTATCCAGCCTTCAATCTCAGCCTAGTCAACCCCAGTGGTTCTTGTGCTAAAGAAAGACGGCACTACCAGATTTTGCGTTGACTATCGTTAGCTCAGTTTTGTGACAGTTGGTGATGCCTACCCCATGAAGAACTTATGAGAAACCTTTGATGGATTGACTGGTGCTAAAATCTTCTCCACTCTTGACCTCCGGAGTAGCTACTGGCAGATACTGGTATAACCAACAGACATATGCAAAATGGCTTTCACAACACATGAAGGCTTATTTGAATTTACAGTCCTGCCATTCGGGCTAAAGAATGCCCTAACTACCTTCCAGCATCTCATGGACAAAGTTCTGAGAGGCATATAGTACAAGTTCTGTATGACTTACATGGATGACATAATAATCTACTCAGCTACACTTGAAGATCATCTTATCCAGTTGACAGAAGTGCTGCAAAGACTAAAACTACATGGACTGACTGTTAAAATAGAAAAGTGTTCGTTTTTGCTGAGCCAAATAAAGTTTTTGGGACACATAATTTCAGACGGAGGAATTGTTCCCAAGGCTATAACACTAGAATCCATCCAATACTTCCCAACACCAAGAAAAGAAGAGACCGAGGTGCAAAAAGGGGGGAGGAGTGGCCCTGTATGTCAATGAAAATATCAAATCTACAGAAATTCAGAATACACATAAGGAGCCAGAAGAACTGTGGGTCACCCTGGAAACAGGAAATAGGACAGCCATAAGAACTGGGGTTGTCTACAGGCCCCCAGACCAGTGAGAGGACACAGACACATTACTGTTAGAAGATATACAAAACATGACAGCTAAAGGGGAGGTTCTGATAATGGGAGACTTCAACATGCCGGATACAGATTGGTCAATACCAGCAGGAACATCTGCCAGAACTAGACACATAGTGGATTCCCTGCAGGGGGAGGGCCTCAAACAACTGGTACAGCAACCCACAAGAGACAGGGCTATCCTAGATCTAGTACTGACTAACAAGGAAGGGATCACAGATCTCCAGATAGAAGGTCACCTGGCTACTACATCTAAATCATCCCATTCCAAGGCAAAAATATGGGACTTCAGAGGAGCTGACTTTGATAAGATGGCCAACAGAGTTAAGCTAGCCCTGGCAAAAAGAAACACAGGTGAGGGGGTACAGGCAAAGTGGGCAGGCATTAAGGATGCAATACTTGAAGCAACATCCCATTGTGTTAGACAGAAAAGGAAGAGCAAAAGAAGAAGGAAACCACTTTGGTTCTCAAATACAGTAACAGAAAAGGTCAGAGCCAAAAGGCTGGCCTTCAGGAAATATAAGGGAACACAGCGGGATGAAGATAGGGAGGCATACCAAACTGCCCTAAGGGAAACAGGGAAGGCAGTGAGGCAGGCAAAATCCCAAACTGAGGAAACACTAGCACGGACAGTAAAAGAAGGTGACAAGACTTTTTATAGATACATTAGTGAAAGGAGAAAGTCCAGAGGGGGTATTGCTAAGCTTAATGGAGAAAAGGGAGCATGTGAGGAGGAGGACCCTGTAAAGGCATCTATCCTAAATAGATACTTTTGCTCAGTATTTACTGAAGAGAAGGTAGGGCAGGGCCCACAGCTCAGCATCATGGACACAGGGGAGGGAGGTGAGCACTACTCCCTTCACAAAAGAAAGGTCCTACAAGACCTTGCTAAGCTCAGGGTGGATAAGGCAATGGGACCTGATGGCATGTATCCCAGGGTACTAAGGAGCTAAAGGTGGAACTAGCAGAGCCATTAGCAGAACTGTTTAGTGAGTCTCTGAGCACAGGAGAGGTCCCAGAAGACTGGAGAAGGGTTTATGTGATCCCGCCCACAAGAGTGGTGGCAGGGAGGAGGCGGGAACTACAGACCAGTCAGTCTTACCTCAATAGTGGGCAAGATTATGGAGGCAATCCTTAGGGAAAGGATAGTGCAACACCTGGAACCATAGGGCACAGGATCCAAGACAGCATGGGTTTACAAAGGAAGGTCCTGTCAAACTAATCTCATAGATTTCTTTGACTGGGTAACCAGAGTGGTGGACCAAGGGGGAGCAGTTGATGTTGCCTACCTTGACTTCAGCAAAGCTTTTGACACTGTTCCATATAGAAGATTGATAAATAAGCTGGGTAGGCTCGGGGTGGGTCAGAAGTTGGTCAACTGGGTGGCAAACTGGTTGACGGGCAGAAAACAGAGAGTGGTGGTAAATGGTATACAGTCAGAAGAGATGCAAGTCACAAGTGGGGTACCTCAGGGATCAGTCCTGGGGCCAGTCCTCTTCAACATCTTCATTAGTGACCTTGCAGATGGACTAGAGGGTAAGGCTTGTCTGTTTGCAGATGACACCAAGATTTGCAACAGAGTAGATGATCCAGATGGGGTGGGCAGAATGAGACGAGATCTGGATAAACTAGCAAAATGGTCAGAAGAGTGGCAACTGGGATTTAATGCAAAGAAGAAGAGCAAAATCATGCACATAGGGAAGAGAAACCCTGAAGCCATCTATAGGCTGGGAGGGGAGTTGCTAGCAGTCACAAAGGAAGAAAGAGACTTGGGCATCATCATCACTGATGACCTGAAATCATCCAAGCAGACCTCTAAAGCAGTAGGTAAGGCTAGGGGGGTGTTAGGGTGTATTAGTAGGGGTATCACAAGTCATAAGAGGGAGGTAATAATCCCTCTTTACAAGACACTGGTTAGGCCCCATCTGGAGTACTGTGTGCAGTATTGGAGGCCACACCTTTACAAGGACATTAACGACATTGAGGTAGTCCAGAGAAGGGCAACCAAAATGGTGCAGGGACTGCATTAGAAGACATATGAGGACAGATTAACAGAGCTCAATATGTATACCCTTGAGCAAAGGAGGGAGAGAGGTGATATGATCGAGGCATTCAAACGCCTTAAGGGCATTAACAAGGTGAAAGAGTCTAACATGTTTAAATATAAGAAAAATAGCAGGACAAGAGGACACAGCATGAGATTAGAGGGGCCGATTAAGGGGAATGCTGAGGAAATTCTTTTCACAGAAAGGGTGGTGGATGCATGGAATGGCTTACCACAAGAAGTGGTGGCTATGAATACAGTGCAGGGCTTCAAACAGGCATGGGACAGGCATAAGGGAGCAATACAAATGACTATGAATAGATAGGCCACTGACAGAGCAAAGGCCGATGGCACATTTATAAGGTAGAAAAAGAAATGGGTAGACTGGATGGGCCATGCGGTCCTTATCTGCCATCAACTTCTATGTTTCTAAAAATAAAAGATATTCAGTGTTTCATGGGTCTTTGCAACTGGTACGAACCAATCATCCCTAATCTGGCAGAGTTGGCAGAAATAATAAATGCGCTGAGAAGAAAAAAACAGAAGTGGTCCTGGGGCCTCGCCCAAGAAACAGTCTTCAAAAAGATCAAATCTAGCCTCACTGAAGTATCAAAGTTGCACTTCCCTGACAACACTCTTCCTTTCCACCTAGCAATGGATGCAAGTGATGTGGGAATTGGCACTGTACTCTTTCAAGTTGAAAAGGGTGTAAAAAAAGTGGTCTCCTACAGCAGTAGCACCTTGCAGACCACAGAACGAAAATACCATACCTCTGAGAAAAAATGTCTAGCAATTGTATGCGCAATTAAACGTTATCGATGTTATCCGGAAGGACAGCCATTCACTTTGTACACTGACCACAGCACGCTAACCTGGCTTTTCTCTGTGAAAGACACTATTGGAAAGCTGGGGAGGTGGACACTTCTGCTCCAGGAATTTACATTCACAGTCAAACACTGCAAAGGAGCATCGAATGTGGTGCCAGACTTGCTATCAAGGGATCCTGAGTGCTTGGAAAGCCAGCATAAGTGTATAGATGTTAATGATATGGACAGAACTGTTTGTCCTGTGAGCTGCAATGAGGTTTTTGCAAAGGCCACCACGATGGATGACGACCAATTCATATCATTCTCCAGAACTGAACTGATACCAGAGCATGATAAAGATTTGGAGATCAAAATGATTAAAGATATCTTGGGTCGGGGTGGCAGTCTGGATGAGCTGTGGGGACCTTGGAAGCTCCAAGCTCAGCAATATGACCTCATTATAATGGATGATCTTTTGGTACCGCAAGACTATAACTCATATAGTTGGAGAGCTGTTGTGCCCACCACCTATGTGGCAAAAGTGATGATGGCTATGCATGACTGCACCATTGCCAGTCATCTGGGTCAAAAGAAGACCCTGGATAGGGTCTGAGGGCTTTTCTACTGGCCAAAATTGTGACAGGATGTCAGACTACGTTATTACCTGTCCAGTCTGTCAGAAGACCAAAGTCTGTAATCAAAAGGCGGCAAGGAAAATGATCATTAATGAGCCAAAAGGACTATGGGTTACTCTTGCCCCATTATCTCATGGGACCTTTGCCACAAACACCTAAGGGTAACAAATATATATTGACTGTAGTAGATCAGTTTATGAAATGGGTGGAAGTATTCCCGCTGAGATGTGCCACGACAGATATCAGCCTCACCAAGTTGGAGATGGATGTCTTCAGCTGATGGGGTGCACCGAAGTGCATGGTCTCAGACAATGGACCTCAGTTTTGCTCTGCACAATAGAAAGAGTTCTGTAATGCATGGGGAATAACCCACATCTATACCATCCCATATCATCCCCAGAGCAACTGAATTGAATGAACTAATCGCAACATCAAAGTCTGTCTGCAAATTTATGTAAGTCAGAAACAGTCTCAGTGGGATAGGTATCTACCTCGCATGGCAATGGCATTGTGAAGTGCAGTTCACGAGGCTTCTGGCTACAGTCCAGCACAACTAGCAACAGGCAGAGAGCTCAGTATGCCGGTTGACAGAGAATTGTCAGAGGACCATGTGCATGATGAGAATCTCTCAGGGTACCACCAACAGTTGTTAGACTAAATGTGCAGTTGTCAAGTAATTGCCAAGTAAAACCTGCATCATGCCCAATACCATCAGAAAAGGTACTATGATAAAAAAAAAAGGTCAATTACTTTTGAAGTGGAGGACATGGTGCTCTTGAAATGACACATGCAATCCAGCAAGGAAGATGGCTTCTGTGCAAAGCTAGCTCTCCCCTGGGAAGGACCCTACATCGTTTCCAAGAAATGTTCAGATATTACCTATGGACTTGTGGAACCTGCCACTGGATGGAGCAGGGGATTACATCACACCTCAAATATTAGGAAGTTGAGGGATAGGATAGGACACACGCACCCTAACACTGCAAAGGTTTTAATTTAGATATGCCCTACGGGGCTTAAGGAGGCAGCAGAGGAGCAGTAGAGCAGCAAGGATGCTGCTATTAAGAAAAGCCTCTCTGCAGCATTAGAGAGAGTCAGGAGGGCAGAGGAACAGTAGAACAGCAAGGACACTGCATCAATGGAGCCACTCAGTGGCATGAAATGTGAAGCCTGGGGGGGGTGAGAGTAGCGAGAGAGCGGCGGGGGCCACATACAAAAGCTGCACCGTGGCTTAATGAATGGCCGAGGGGCCAAGATTTTTTTTTTTATCATGTCATATTTTTCCCCCTAGCAGTCACTGACCTGCCTTTAATCCAGCCACCACTGCAGCTCCACCTCCGATCCTGAAGTTGCACGCCCAGCTGGCATATGCAGCTCTGCCTTCAAGAGGGGCACGTGCCATCCAGACATCTTTCAGCTGGTGGAGTGTGGCCATCAAGCTGCCACGGTCTGTGCTGCTCCGTTTTCCAGTTTTCTGGCCCCGGTAGTGTGAGCATGCAGTGACGCTGGGGCACGTATGTGCCGATGTCTTCTGCACTCAATGTTGCTATGCCAACTAGCAGTGCCCCGGTTATCAAAAGGGGACGCTGCAGAGTGATGGCTCCCTGGATCCGTCCCCGGGGATAGGAGAGCAGTCCACTGGATGGTCAGTCCTTATCCCCCCCACCGACCCCTGACGGCTCGGGCTCGCATCCGAACCTGGGCCACCAGCGTGGCACGAGGTGTGGCGACCAGTGCCTCAACCCTCAGTGCCACCGGGCTGGCTAGGGGCCAAGATTTTAAAATAATTATTTTACCGACTGCAGGGTGCACGCAAGCAGAGAAGGGCTGAGAGCTCCCTGAGGGGAGTAAATTAAATAAAGAGCCACACGGTGGCTGGTATGGGAGCCCAAGGGGCTGTAACCGAAACTGTGAGTGGGGGGAGAGAACAGCAGAAGAAACAGGAAGAGAACCAGACAGCAGAACAGAAACTGCAGAGAACAAAGAGGCAATTTTGAGCTATAAAAGCCCACAACAAGCAGCAACAGCAAAGCCCAGAGGGGCTAAGTAAATAAATAAATATATATATAACATAAAAGGCTACCTGGGGGCAAAAGCAAGCAGTCCTTCAGGTAGCATTAGGCAGCAGGATGTTGGGAGCATGCTGGCTGACTGGAACGTTGTTAGGACGTCCTGAGGTCAGCATAGGAGGCAGGATCAGCCAGATTTATTGAAAAGAGTGTTGTGGGGGCTGCATTTCAGCGGCTTCCAACGGGAAAACCCCAAATTAACTTAAAAAAGTGTGAGGTAGGGTAGCTGGGGAATTGCCAGCTCTATCTAACCACTTTATATTTTTTCCAATGCCACCTCAAAAAAGTGGCTATTCAGGGCATTTACAGTGGGGCAAAGACAGCAGTTGGGAGGAGCAGCTCGAGACATCCCGTCTGTAGTGGAGCTTGAGCTCTCATCTGATTGGCTGCCAGAAGCACTGGCAGTAAAATCAACCAATCAGGTGCCATGTAGGGAGGGCAAAAAGGCTGGGAGGAGTAGTTTTCGGGGGGTTCTCTCTCTCTCTCTCTCTCTCTCTCTCCTCCTCGAGAAGCTGACAGGAGTGCTGTGGGAGGGCTTGGCCACATGCAACTCCTCTGAAAAGAAAAAAAGCAGAAATACAGGGAAAGTTTAAAGTGACAGGGTAGACGGGACTACCACTGCCTAGTTAGAAACAAGTTTTAATTAGGAAAAGCAAGTTAGTAAATTAGTTATATCTGGACTGTGTAGTAGTGGATAGTATATCTGGATTGTGTAGTACGGTATGGGCTGCATACGGTTAGCTCAAACTGGGACCAATGGGCGTACAGCTTCTATCTGATGTCAGTTGGCGGGCGGCGGGGCAGCAAGCAGGGAGTGGAAACTGCCGCACACTGCTGACCAGGAGGAAGTGGGCAGTGGGGCTCAGTGGGTGGGTGGGGAGGGGTATCGCTAGACCACCAGGGTTGGATTGGTGTGGCATTCATTTTTTACTGATGCCCGTGATCAGGCTGCGAGCGGTCCACTGGACCACCAGGGATATAGGACTGCTTTTATTTTAACATATGCCCATGATCGGGCTGAGAGCGGTCCACTGGACCACCAGGGATATTGGACACATTTTATTACAACATATGCCCATGACCGGGCTGCGAGCGGTCCACTGAACCACCAGGAATATTGGACACATTTTGTTACAACACATGCCCGCGATCGGGCTGCCAGCAGTCCACTGGACCACCAGGGATATAGGACGATTTTAATATTCAACATATGCCTGTGATCGGGCAGTGGGGCACTTTGCCGCAATGTGCAGGGGGCGTCAGTCCCTGATGGCTGCAGCCTGGCAGGGTGCCAGGCGCAAGTCGCCGGAGATCGGCACACCTGCATGCAAATGGGGCCATAATGACATGCAAATGGTCCCATTTGCACCTTGCATGCATTATGGCCCCATTTGCATGTGCACTTTTGAATATCGTGGTTGTTGCGCCTAGCGCAACAGGAACTTGCACTAGTGCATCCCCCTGCTCCACTCTGGCCACTTGCGCTGGTGCAGTACCACTGTGCCATATGCACTGTGGGTGGCCAGGGAGCGATATTCAATGCTGCTGTGCCATGGTGCAGCTCCGTTGAATATAACCCTGTCAACACCCCTGCGCAGCCAAGTTGCACTGCGCCAGGCTTGCGCCACAGCCTGGCGAAGTCTGAATATCTGGGCCTTGGTATTTAAATGTATCGACCCTTTCAGTAGTAACACCCTTAGAATCTACCACTGATAACACAGTTTATCTGTGTTCTAACTGGCTAGGATGTTTTGTATTGCTGCTGCCTCCACCTGGAGGATTTGGGGGTAGTTTGTGTGGTCCCTCTGTATGTGGAACTGCTGCAAAGTAGCTAGGTGGCCTGGAGCTCCCACAGCTTCTGTTCTGTCTCCTAATGTTGGGATGAGGCATAAGCTACCTGGTCCCCTCGTAACACAGCTTTTACATTATCTCATAGTATACTGGGGTGTCACCTCTAGGGATGCATTGTCCTGTAATATCTGAGGGTTACAGTCTTCCAAGATGGAAAGGAAGGTATCGTCCCAGAGGTTGCCCACATGGAGCCTCCACGGGTGGATTTCTTTGGCTGGCCCAACTGCAGTTGGGCAGTGATGGGGGCAGGGTCTGACAAGTGGATGGGTCTCTGGGTGATTCTGTGGATGCAATCTGAATGTTTAATTGTTAGGAAAAGCTTATCAGGCCTTACGTGACTGTTATGATGATCTGAATAGTGGGTGTATCTTTGCTATGAGGGCTAAGGTGCTATCAGGAATCTACCAGTCCAAGGTGTAGCAAGATTGCTTTTACATATATCTGTGCCTGAGACAGGTGGCATCGGCAAGGAGCTGAAGCATCTAGTTCATGCTGTAGTGTCAAGTTCCAGTTCCCTCTCCCCACACACACACATATTAGGGATCCTGCAGGGTTTCCATTAAGCTATTAAAAACCTTTTTTAAACAGAGGTATCTGTCCCTGCAGGAAAATAATCATTAGACAGCATTATTGGGGAGCCATATAATGTGCCCACTATGATTACTTGTGACATGGCACAAATACGAATGGTAAAATACAGAATTACAGTTGGAGGAACAACAGCATGTGACAGCAAAGCAACCATGGATTAATTCCCCTTACTAATCCATGGTTGTGTTGCCATTGAGAGTGCGCCAAGCAAAGAATTAGAACGCGGTTGCTGCTGTGCTCGCATGGCACATGACAGAGCTGTGGCAATGATCGAAGTCAGCAAGTCCTCGCATACTCTGTCTGTGCCCTCCTATGTTTGTGTTTAGTTGCTTTTCTCCGACCCACCCAACAGATGTGCAGAAACAGACAGAACAGAGCAGTGATCGCTCTGTATGCATTTGTCTGTCACTGCGTAAATACCAGGAACATCGTTTCTGTCTACTCACCCACCAACCCAGGAGACCTCATAGAATCAAGCATAATATTGTGATGGCAATATAAGTTGAAACAAATAGAAACAGGAAAAATAAAGTTAACGGCAGCGTGTCTCTGTGTACCTCAAGTGATAAATGCCGTGGTGTCTGTTGTCTTTGTAATCCCCTCGCCATCCCTGTCTCTCTCTCTCTGTCCTGTCGCAGAAAAATGCAAAGTATGTATTTTGGAAAATGACCGGATAGTGTTTAAAAATAGTGTAGGATGTGACAGTAGTACTGAAGTGAAAAAGTCATTGTAATGTCAGTATGCAAATGTGAAGAGTTCCCAGACTGCAGCAGTAAAACAACAAAAATAGCGGTGAGAATGGAGCTTAAATGGAGCATAAATATGCATGGAAAGCATAATAACCTACACTGTGTACAATGTATATGTGTGCTGTATGATTTTTTGTCACTTTTTCTATATGTGTAAAATACTGAATTAGTATATTAATAGATGTCAAATGTTGAATATGCACGCGCACGTTTTCAATTGTGTAGAAAGTTACAGACATATTAGTGAGATAAAAAAACTGATCTTGTCAGAACAGTTTCTTGTTTCTATTGTTTTTATTCAATTATAGGAAACAATGTAAAAGTCCTGTATCGCTTGCCATGTTATAAGCGCATTAAACCAATCCAGATCATGGTTCTACTGTGGAATTAATCCACGGTTGGGGGGGATGGGGCACTCGTGCCCCCCCAACCATCAATTAATTCCACAGTATAGTCATGGTCTGTCATGGTTTAATGCTTACATATTTACCTTCTTTATCTTGAATTTGATTATCCAGCTGAACGGGGACCCCTTGATAGATGAGGGTCAACACTCCTCTATGTCTACCTGATTCATAGGAGGAATGGCCAAGAGTTTAAAATACAAAAAGCAAAATTTAAGATGTTCCTCCAGCAAGAGATGGGTTTCTTGCAAAAACAGTAAATCATATTTTTCCTTTTTAAAAAATTGAAGCAACTGGTACTGTTTCACTGGGGTTTAGGACCCCATTTACATAAAATGACAAGAGTCTGGTGTCTTGGGCCATGTTTAAATAAAGTTAAGGCTTCTTCTTCAGTAGTACAGACTCATGCAGGGAGTGCAAGAACAGGTCCTGGCCTTGCAAAGTCATGCCCTCTGTCACCTGCCCCCCCCAAAAAAATAATTTGTTCTGCACTGTCTGCCTGAGAAAGGTGGGTAAGAGCATATAGTCTCAAAAAGTTAATACAAGCATGTCAGCCAGGCACAAGCTGAAGAGCGGAAAAGCCAAAGTCTTACTGCCAAAAGAGCAGGAGAAATTTGGAAAAAAAATTCAGCTGGAAAAATGCTGTGCTTCCAAGGCTGGGAGAGACTATGTCCATGTCTGTCCTATGCGGCATTATTGGATATAGATGGTGCCAATGATGGGATGTCCAGCCCAGGGCTTTGTCCCTCTGGTAGTTGACTGGCAACAGCCTTCGGAGGTCTGTCACTGGTGCTAACCAGTGTAAGGTGGTGTCATTAGAAAAGAAGGCTCTCTGCAGTCAGTAAAACAGCATCAGCTTGATGGGGGTGCCACACACAGAGGCTGTACTGGGTCAAATGACATTACTGTATCATATTGTGTGTTCCCCTTAATACTGTATGCTCCCAACTGATATTAGAATCTAGTTCTATGTCACATCCCCCATCAGCCATAGGGGTCCAATAACCGTGAAGCCACGCTCAGTAGTTCATCTATGTGACCTTGGGTCTTGGTAATCCTGCTTCTTGCCATGGCAGAGGTACTTGTAGGCCCCCCAGCCTAATCAGTGGAAGAGATAAGTGTGAGGCAGAAGCCAGATACCCCCCCCCACAGCCCCAACAGTGCCAAACTGACTGCAGTAGGCCCTGTATCATGAATCTGTGGTAGCCTGAGGTTCTTAAAGGTGTGTCAGGGCTAGGGTCCATTGCTTCCCAGCTTATAAGGAATGCCCCCATTCTATAAGCTGATGTACACTATAATCAGTCATTCAGACAATGGGATGCCTATGGCCAGGAAGGTTTCCTTCAAGGGTGTGGATCCCTCTGGCAGCTGGGCACCCCAGTCATAAGTAAAGTTGTGTGCTATAGAAAGTGCAAGAAGAGAGATTACACCCAACATCCAATGTTCCTCGCAGTTCACAACACAGGGGTGTGGGTCTTGGCTGCAGTTAGAAGGGAGGCTTAAGTTTCAGTATGCTGGATATACCATAAAACCGGATCAAGGGGTAGGGGCCCCTCCCCACCATAGCTGCAACAGCACATTTGGGCAACTATTACCAATAAATGCAATAGATCAATGGTTTTGGAGCATGGTAGAGGCCACAGACAAAGGGCTCCCACCCCCAATGCTGAGAGACAGCGGTAACCACTGGTGTAATATCACAGTCAAGGCCAACTGTTAGACCCTCAGGTGAATTCCAGCTTGCTTCACTGCTGGCAAAATTGTGCCAAAATTTCCTGGATCACTTGTAGATCCTGGGGCTGGTAGTTTTTCATTGAATCTACTGCCTTAGCCAGGTGGGTTGCCAGGAATCTGGTGTCTTACGGCTCCATGGTATCTCCAGATCTCCATGGAGGAAGGAGGTCATCTGGTTAGTGCTGTGGCTGCAGGATTTGGATTGCTCATTTTTTGGAGTCTGCCACCATTTCAGTGGCTGAGTGATATAGTACAGTCCCAGTGGGGAAGGTGGGCAAGAAAACTAGCAGGAAATGGGGTTCAAAACATAATGCCCACTGCTGTCAGGGCCTTGAGGTATGGGGCATATGCTTGTCTTGGGGCTTGAACTGGAGGAGCGTAGTCCTGGTCGAAGTAAAGGTGCTTTCCACCTTAGAGGACAGTTCCTTTCTTCCAAGTGGCTGCCAAAACCTGCTCTTTTACCATGTAACTTAAAAACTGCATCACAATGGACTGTGGATGCTGGTCTGGGCCAGGGTGGGGGCCGAGCACTGTATGAATTTGCTCTGTCTGGAGGTTCAAGGAAAGGAAGCTCTAAAACCTGATGGAGTAGGCGGTCTATGTACTCCTCTGTAGTCTGTCTTTACTCCCCTTCAGGGAGCCCAAAATTAGAAAGGGGTTT
The DNA here is from genome assembly GCA_016271365.2 of Neoceratodus forsteri. Classification (NCBI taxonomy): domain Eukaryota; kingdom Metazoa; phylum Chordata; order Ceratodontiformes; family Ceratodontidae; genus Neoceratodus; species Neoceratodus forsteri. The sequence continues at coordinate 828,581,169 of CM057449.1, forward strand.
CCTGTGCAGCCTGATCTCCATGTCAGTGCCCTTTTCCTCAACCTGTAAAGACTTTCAGCAGATGGCCAGGAGCATGTCTGTGTGCTGATCAGTTTTCTGAGTTAGTGTCCACTTGAAAGATATTGTAGTAAATCGTGTTTTTAATTTCAGTGTGGAATGCCTTTAACTCTGACACTTCATTTTACTTCTCTCCATAATCTTTGCATTCGTTATGTATAGTATGTGCGACAATTTCACTTACTATCTTTGGCAGATTACGAATTGTCAAACACATGCATACAAGTAAATACTTGCGAACTGATTGCTTCATGCAATCGAAAAAGTAATCCAACCTGAGCAAGTACGACCTTGACTACCATAGGAAAATTCCAGCACATAGAAATATAGATGTGAGAGTGTGCAATATATTTATGTCACGTTTTTTTTTTTTGTATATTCTTTTTACACCTCCTAAGGCTGGTCCCTTAGGTCTCTCTCTCCAGCACTGCTTAGATCCATCCCCACATTCCCGCTTGGTCTAGAACCTCCCCCTGTCCTAACCTCCGACATCATCCTGACTCCTCCATGGTGACAGACTACCCAGCTCTAAGCCTTCTGGGTAAGGGCCGCAGTAACTCCTGCTGGCACTCTATCTATAGGGTCCAGTTGTCACTGGGGGATCAAAGGACTCAGAGACTGGATGGGAGAGTCCTGATGATCAGCATGGGTGAGCTGGGTAGGCAGGCCTTCGCCTACCTGGGTGCAAGGGATTTTCACACTTTTCTTGGTCCTGGGAGCTCAGACATGCAATGATGTCCAGTGCATGACAGACGCATTCCTGCGCCCACCCACAGGACATCTGCTAAAGCTCCAATACCCCCTGTTATGGTCTCCACAATGAGCTACCCCCATCTTCCGACAGAGGTCGCACCAGAAGCAGTAGACTGAACCCCCCCGCCCCCATGTGAGGAGAACAGTCCTATGGATGCTCAGTCCTCTCCTGCCCCTGCCGACCCCCGGTGGCCCGAGGTCATTCCCAAAACCAGATTGCCGGCTTGGCACGGGGTGTGGCATCCAGCGCCTCAACCCACAGCACCACTGGGCTGGCCTATGTCATCATTTTTAATGGGAGAAATACCAGCAGATTGGAAACATGCCATTGGGATACCAATCTATAAGAAGGGTAGTAAGGTACTACCTTCTAATTAATAGACTGATTCGCCTATTGGGTGGAATAATGGAGAAAATATTGAAAGGTCACATTGCTTATAAAATGACCAGAGATGGGACTATTAACTACGCTCAATACTGGTTTGTTGTGAAAAGATCATGTGTTACAAATCAAATAGCATTCTATGAGCCAATTAGTGAGCTACTGGGCTCAAATATCCCTGGTGATGAGATTTATCTGGATTTTTCTAAAGCATTCAGTCAAGTTCCACATGGCAGGCTGGTTGAGAAAATAGGAGGCATGGCTGTGGATTCCAGACTAGTGGGGTGGATCGGAGAATGGCTGAAGGGTAGGACACAGGTGGTAAGAATATGGGACACTCTAATAGTATCAAGATTATGAGTTGAGTGCCGCAGGGTTCAGTTTTGGGACCTATGTTATTTACACTATATGTATCTGACTTACATAATGAGATTAAAAGCAACATAACAAAGTTTGCAGATGACACAAAAATGGGGTGACCAGTGCTAACTGATGAAAACACATCAACAGTAAAAGAAGACCTAAACAAAATATTAAATTGAACTGATACATGGAGCATGAATTTTAATAAAGATAAATGTTACATTATGCATTATGGTAAACAACATCCTAGGAAGCAATATCAAAGCACAGCAAGGGGACCTTGGGGTCATTATGCAGCCTGTCTTGTCTTTCTCCATACACAATAAGCAAACCAGTCATAAAGGATTGTGGATACTGGGAAATATAAAAAGAAACAGTTGTTGTAGAAGTAGGGAATTTCTTATGCCTCTATATAGATAGGCTGCATCTGGACTACTGCTCACAGTTTTGGTCACCTGCATGTAAAGGTCAGATTGGAACACTTGCAAAGGTGCAATGGGGACTTACCAAAAATACTTTTGGACTGGAAGGACAGGATTACAAAAGAAGATTAACATCATTAGAGTTGCATAGTCTTGAACAGAGAAGAAAATGATGAGATCTGCTATTACTTTATAATATACTAGGTGACATGACATTATGTATGTAAATGGAACTTGAATTCAAAGAATATGTACATAATATGAGAGGCCACAGAATGAGGCTGCTTGGGAGAAAGTTCAGGGCTAACCTCAGAGGATTCTATTTTACACAGAGAGTGGTAGGACCTTGGAACGCATTGCCTGATGTTTGTCCAAGGTAAAGATATTTTTGAGTTTAAAAAGTTGTTAGATACCCACATGTTTATGACATCAGAATATTCCTCAGAGTAATGGGAGAATAGGCAACAAGGACCTCTTGTCTGTTCCTGTTCCTAACTAACATTAGTAACATAAGTATTAGTTCTCCTATCTAAATGTTTCTAATTTATCCACTGCCTATAAGAGTATCACACATGGGGTGCAACTTCTCTTATTGACTGTTGCCCGATGTTGATGTGCTATGGACTGCAGTGTTATGTACTGCTAGGAATGCAGGCCAGTTGAATTCTAAAAATCAATGGGGACATGCCCACTTACTAGCTAAGCTTCCAAATGGAGCAGAGTTCACACACTGAGAGGCAATCAGCAGGGTAAAGGAACAGAGGGACAGGCAGCACTAAGAGCAATATCATTAGTCTCCCTCACCACAGATTTCCGGACTGGCCCAATTCACAGTCTGCACTTCCTGATCAGTCCACAGCAGCTGAGTGTGGACACCAAATGCTGTTTGAAAAAGCATCTGTGTACTTGTCACTGACTACAATCACACAAACTTACTGAGCAATTCAGATTGTCTTTTTTTTTTGCTTTTTGTGAATGTCAAGTTAGCCTTAATTTATTTTCATGGTTCATGGCCATGTGTTGTTTTATGTAACCCTGACTCCCTACTTGTTACACAGACAAGGCAACAAACCACAAATTGGCAGAAAATAGATATTGCACCTGGTATTAGGACAAATACCTGGGTTGGGCATCTTAGAGGTCAGGGGGTAGTGCACAAAACAGCATTTCTATATTTACCCAGGTCAGGGAGGGAGGTGCCAGAGCTATGCTGTGTCTCCTATCTGTGGGGCCCCAAAAGCATCACTTAGGTTACTAAAAGATGGATTGTTCACAACCAGGAATTATGGATGTTACTGTATGGCTTTTTATCCCTGACAAAATGTTAACAGTGAATAGGTGGTGCCCCCAGAGCTTGTAACTATACTTTACAGATGACACTTGTTGTAGCAGGCAGAAACAGTTCCAAACTTTCTTGCAGGCAAACTGACTTCTTCCAAAAACATTTTATCACACCTGTCCAGCCCTATTTCAGGAGTCTTAGAATTGTATGAACTGCCAGCCCTATGCAGGGTTCCTGGTCTATTTTAATGGCCAGCCCTATGCAGGGTTCCTAGACTATGTTGATCTCAACTAGATGACTGTAGTTAACACCTAACAAACATTTTCCTCTGGATAATCATTTAGATCTACTTGCACCTGGAATGAGAGGATAGCTAACTCCGGACACAAGCTAGATTATCTCTGCCATTACTTTAGGATTCAGAATTCTCTGCCATGCAGGGGCTACAAGAGACATCCTACTGCACAAACGTTGTGCCAGGGTCCATGGTGCCTGTATCTGACAAGGCACCAGACAACCCCATTTAAAAAGTTTACTGTTACACACTTTGTTCCCCTTAGAACACTTGAACAGAATTTGAAATCCTCAGATCTCACACAAATCCATTTATATATATTGTACCCACAAAGTCTCTACAATTTGGGCAGTGCTGATAGCTCTTACAGTCTTTTGGGGGTTGCCCCAATGTACTCACTGAACCTTCACTCCTATTCCTCTTTTCTGTGAAAAATCTTCACCCCCCCTTGGGGCGTCACAGGATCTGGTAGCCACCACTACCAGAGAAACCAGCCATTGGTTACTGAACTACAGCAGGAAAATGACAAATGAGGGTTCTTCCATCTTAACAAGTGTGTCAGCAGGCAGGTCTTGCCCTCAGAACTCTCAGCTCAAACTCCAACTCCAGACTACTACTAACTGTAGCAAAACAGCTGCTGGCCAAGTGTGACTTATGCTGCTGCAAGAGTTCTGAACAGCATTGGACCTTATCCACTGCTCAGCAGAGCCAGGCAACTGATGATGTCATGTTTTATAGAGAGCATTTAAAACCCTCTAACACTGCCCAAGCTATCTGCCTGATCTAACACTGATGGGATTCTAGTAACCCCAGGAACTGGCTGATTACATTTACACAATTTTATGTTGATGTGAAATACCGTAAATAAAATGATGTATCTGATGGTGTACTGTAAAGTATTGTTATATATTACAGTGAATTAACCATATTTATGAACACTGACCTACAGCACATACACGCTAACTGACTTATTGCAGTGATAACTGTGTTTGTTTTTTATGATCAGTGTTTGGTGGGAAACTGCCATGAAACATTTGTGGATTGCACAGCACTGTTGCAACGGCAGTAAACTGCTGAGCTTCATAGCAGTGTGTAGGAGGGATTGATAGTCAGGTAAATCAGTGAGATGGTGGGTGATGAGGTGGGATGACTATAGGGCTGACTGGGGGCTGGACAGCCAGTTGGTGAATTAACATCTTTGTGGTAAAAAAAAAAACAGCAGCAAAATTAGTACCAGAGGGGAGTGTGTGCACGCCAGTATAAAAAATGATAATACAAACATGCGGATACAGAACACACAAATAAACAGGGAGATAAATTAATAAACTTGGGTTGGATGCCAGCTAGGGTGGGCATGTACAAACTATAAGGCCCCAAATACCAGTGGTGCTTGGCCTCTCATAGGTCAGAGTTAAGCAATAAGGCATGACAAGGTGTGCGTCGTGATGGGATGACAGCACACCTGGGATGGGACTCCACCACCCTAGATATGCCATTATCCCACCATGATGCACACCCTGGAGTGCCTTATTGCGATTGTAAAACAGGTATAAAAAAATGCTACCAGACTTGAATAATTAAGAAATACAGAGAAGAAAGAAATCTGAAGTTATAACTGTTTCCCCACTTGCATACGGTGTGACCCTGAGCAAGTCACTTAACTTTTTTGTGCTCCTAGGTCGCACCTGGAAACAAGCTCCAGCTTAGTGTGCCTTTCCTGGTTAAACAGTTTCCTCTTCCCCTTATTACAATTTAGACTTAAAATAGAGATAAAATAGCCCCTTTAATGAGCATTGCTGTGTTACTCTATATTGCTTACACTGACTTTTTTACTGACACTTTTATTACATTGAACTTAGCAATATTTTTTATACTCCTGCTTTTATCTCATTTTTCACTTTGTAGAATTGTACACAATAATACTGATAGTCCCATTTAGTGTTCCTACAGAGATCAATTGTGCCACAGCAGAAGCATCCATATGGTTATCTTCTGTTTTTCTTTTGTTGTTAAGACAGTCTTACCTTATGTTAAAAAAAACAGAAAAAATTAAGGTCTATGTTTTTTTCTAAGGGGAGGGTTGAGTTTACTAGCTGCATTGTGGGACTGGAAGTGACTTAAAGTTCACAGGAGGTCAGTCACACATGAGGTGTGCATTAGGAATATGGCTGTAACAGGACTGGAGAACATCTCACTATACACATTTCACTGCCAAGTTCGGGTCCTAGTGCTTTCCCGCCTACCTCTTGTCGGTCCTGTCTGCCCATTCCTCCCCAGCTTATGAGCTCAGAAAAAATAAATCTTGACTCCTACACAATCCCCACAGGTCCACCTCATCAGGCCAGACAAGCATTCAGCTATTGCATGCCCAAACTCTCTGGAACTCCCTCCCTCCGAGCATTCAACACACCACTCTCTGCACCTCAATGATCTCCTCTCAGTGCACTTCATCCCCACCTGCTTATGTGGCTAACCCATCCTCAGCCCCTGGACTAGTTACCCCATCATGGGTTTGCTCTGGGCCACTATCTGCATCAATTCTTACATTGCAGCGCTTGCTCCAAGCCTCATTGGTTCTCTGTTTTATGTATATTCATTACTGAGTCTGCTCTGTTCCATTATTAACCACTATTTGTTTTAATCTAAAAGTGGTGGCTGCACTAGTACACTACCTAGTCACTACTTGCCTAGTCCCATCCTGTAGTTGTTCTAATTTGCTCTGCTCCACTGGATTTACTTGTTTTACTGGTTTCTGTTTTCCTGCTGCTGTTTTATTATTGTATTAATACTGCTTCTCTAGTGTTACTGTTATGTCCCCAGGACGCATCTGGAATCGAGCGGTACTCTGCTCAGTATGCCCTCCTGGTAAAACGTTTATATAAATAAAACATCTGAACTGTTGGAGACATTTTCAGTGTTTTTTTTATAATAGATGAACATGGTAAGAATGCTTTAGCAAGTGTTGATCAAGCTGCGTGATTATGGATGGTGAGGGAGAGCTGAAGCTCAAGAACTGTTTTTTCCGGCATTGTGAGGATGATTTTGAGTGCATGTGTGTGTATGTAGGGGTGGGGTGGGGTGAGGGACAGCGGGAAGGGAGGGTGATGTCCGATTTGAAAATTTCAGGTTGTTTATTTATTACATTTTAGTGATAGGTGAACGAATACGATTTTAATTGCTTTACAGTACTTACTCTAGTAATGGCTCAGATGAAAATGATAACAAGCTCCTGAACTGTCAGGATGATAGCGAAGGATCTGTAGGTGATGACTGATTCTAAAGAGAACCACTCAGAGCAGTGCAGGAGACCAGTGGCTATGGTAAACAAAATGCTTGGATGTATTGCCAGGGGGATAATGTCCAGGAGAAGGGAGGTTATCCTTCCCCTGTACACCTCACTGGTGAGGCCGCGTCTGGAGTACTGAGGGCAGTTCTGGTGCCCTCACCTAAAAAAGGACATCACAATGCTGGAGAGAGTCCAGAGAAGGGTGATGAGGATGATTAGTGGTCTGGAGGGGCTGTCATATGAGGACAGACTTAGAGAGCTGATCATGTACTCGCTGGAGGACAGACGGGATGGGGGGATATGATAGAGACCTTCAAATACTTGAAGGGGTTCAGCAGAGGGAACAAGGGGGGGTCTGCTCAAGTTGAGGGAGAAGGAGACTACAAGAGGCCATAGTCTAAAGTTAGCAGGGGGAGGTGAGAGGGCATTACTTCACGGAGAGGGTGGTGGTGCCCTGGAATGCACTGCCATATCTGGTAAAACTGGGAACTTTGGAAAGTTTCAAGAAAGGTTGGGACAGTCACAGGGGTATGGTATGGGGTGGGGGTATGGTGATCACCAGAGGTGTACAGAGTGAGGAAGTGAGGGAGAGGGGTGAAATAATGGGGGGAGGTAGAGCAACTAGTGGGCACTACCAGTGAGCTGCATTGGGCAGACAAGACAGACTGTTAGGCCTAATCTGCTGGCAACTATGTATGTATGTGTGTACGTATGTATGTATGGACACAAGCAGGTTGATACTCTGTTTCCCATTGGAATATATTAATATTTTTTCACATAACCAGTGAAAGGCACATCTGTGGGTCAAGCCCTTTCTATCCTGAAAATTTGAGACCAAAATTTCAAACCATCTGGGCATTAGAACCAGCAAAACACAGATATTTTAAACTTTTTGTTGCTATCTGGATCTTGGAATCTGCACATCTGACCAACTGAAACTTGGTATTTTGAAAGATCTACTCCCCGAGACTGCGCAAGTGAAATTTTGTGCAAATCCATTGAAAGGTTGCGAAAATATTAAAGTGCAAAGTATCCAAGAAGGTGGTTTAAGATGCTTGTTTGGGGTTTGAATTCAAGAGATGGAATGTTTACCATGGATGGAACATAAGAATTCTAATCTCTGCTTAGTTCTACTGGCAGAATGCTTACCCCCACTGTCACACAACAGAAGGCCTCAGATGGAACCAGGGCTTTTATTTTATCTGTAGCTGGTTAAACAGCATAGATTTCCCTAGTAAGAAGGTAAGGATAGGAGGCAAATTTTTCATGGTCAGGAAAGAAACACCATAAATTAAAATAGTAAGTAGTGTAGTACTTCATTTTTTTTAATTTGTGTGTATGTATAAGAAGAGGATTATGAGGGCAAATAAAATTTAATTATTACATTTTTAAATTTAAGGCAATTTTATTTTTAGGGCTTAGTTGAAGGTTTTTAGTGAGTAAAGGCGACAGCCATGTTTGTGATAGCAGTCTGGGATGTGTGGTAGTATTGATTTTACTGTGAAGAGGCTGCTGGATCTTTATGCAGTGCTGTTGTGCTTGGAAATCAGCACTGGGTTTTGAACTTCTTAGCCAATCAGGTTTCAGGATTTGTTATACTCATTTTATAATAAATATTATTAAATGGCAAGAAAAAGCTAGAAATCTCATTAGCTAAGAGACATCAGCTGACCATACATTACAGCTCTGTAAACGCACAATCATCCTGGTCCTAAACCACATCACACAAAGAGAAAATTAGTCCTCCTACAACAAGAACTATCTTCCATCAGTCTCCCTACTATCAGAATTGATCTTCCATCATGGCTACTACCTTTACACTTTAAAAAGCTTCAACTGGGCCCTAAAAATAAAACTACCTTAAATAAAAAATAAAACAAATTAATTAAATGTTGTTTCACTGTCCCACTCTTCAGTGTCTACCCCCAGTGTTTGAGACCACCATCGTATTGATTCAGAGGAGGAGCCTCTGATCAGTTCCACTAATAGTGCATACGAGGAAATAGAAGAGGACACATGCATACAACCCATCAGAGATTTAGAATTGTCATTGACTGGCATCAAAAAAATCTGTTTTATTTTTAAGTGCATTTTTGAGACAAACATAGAGCTCCCTATCTAGAACAGAGATGTTGAATCTATCTACTAAATCAGAAAATAACATGGGTGCACCAGGTTTAAGTCTATCTTTAACCATGTAGATGCCCTTGTATTATTTTATTTATTTAATTATTCGGAAACAAGGTTTGAGCAAAAGCTCTTTAACAAAGGCTGCACATCAATAAGCACAAAACAAAGGTACAAACATAAATGACAAAATATATATCAGAAATGATTACAGCAAGCATTTGTCGATGAAACATTATAACAGCAGAGACGCTTGATGAGCCAGATAGGTACCGGGGTTGGGGGGTGGGGGGAGGAAGTTGGATAAAGACAATGAACAATAACTAAAAAAAATACTTCAGTCTTATTTACAGCATACAGTTGAAAAAAGAAAACAGTTACAGCTGAGCTCATGGAGAACCAATCTTGGAAGGCTGGGATAGGATAGGATAGGTAATTAGGAGTAGCCACATACCATTGGCCTTGTCATTAGAAGGAAAGGTGGGGAGATAAACGGGTGAAGGCAGCACAGAAAAAAATGACTGGGACAGATAGGGAAAAATAGGCTTCAGGGTGAGCGGGTCGGGGGACACAGGGTGAGGAGGGATAGGGAGGGGAGACAAATACAGTGGGGAGGTGGGTGGAAGGTTGGAAGGTCGAGGGTGGGGTTTCCCATAGTATGTTGTTGAATAACATATTATTGTGTGCTAAGTTGGTGTTGTTCCAAATTGGTTGTGCTCTGGACTGATTTAAGTTCAGCTTTAGTAAGAGACTGATCTGGCACTGAAAGCAGTACTAAAAGCTAGTGGCATCCTGGGATGCATAGGAAGGGGCATCATAAACAGGAGGCATGAAGTGATCATGCCTCTGTATCGATCCCTGGTAAGACCTCACCTGGAATACTGATTCCAGTTCTGGATGTCACACCTCAGGAGGGACATATATAGGCTGGAGATGGTGCAGAGAAGAGCAACAAAGATGGTGCAGGGCTTGCACCAGAAACCGTATGAAGCCAGACTCAGTTAACTCAAGCTATACTCCCGAGAGCAGTGCAGGAATCGGGAGGACATGATAGACACATTTAAATACCTTAAAGGCAACAACAAGGTACAGGTGCAGAGCCTCTTTCAGGAAAAAGACTTTAGCAGGACAAGAGGGCATGACCTATGCCTCAAGGGAGGTAGGTACAGGACCAATATGAGGAAATTCTTCTTCATGGAGCACGTTGTTGAACCATGGAATAGCCTGCTGGAGGGGGGGTGAGGATGGTGGGGTAATTCAAGTGGGCATGGGACAGGCATTGCGGGATACTCAAGCAGGCAGCTAAGTGGGGGGGTAGGAAAATAAGGGCAGACTTGGTAGATCATTAGATCCCCATCTGCTGACAACTTCTATAGTTCTATCTGTTTTATTTGTCTGACTGAGTCGGACAGTATTGTATTGTTTAGTGGTCTGAGGGGGTTTAGCAAACAGTATGGATTTCAGAGCTATACCCTGACTGTCCATGATCTCTCTTTCAGTGCTAACCCAATTGGGGATGTAGCTTTGCTCTGTGTCTTCCTGATTCTATACTTCATTTTTGACAATTGAACTACTCTCTTTGTTAAGTTTGACATTGTTGATAGAGACAGAGTTATGTTAAAACTTGCCATATCTGTTCAACTTATCTTTAACATACAGTCTTTATTCCATTGTAAGAAACACAGAAACATAGACTTTGATGACAGATAAGGATCGCTTGGCCCACTCACTCTGCCCATTTCCTTACCTTTTGGATAAGCTGCAGATCCTAGTTAACCAATAGCCTACTTCCTCCAACCCCCCACTAGAATTGCCTTATGTCTGGCCCATGCATTCTTGAATCCCCCCACTGTTTTAGACACAATGACCTCATCAGGAAGTCTGTTTCATGCATCCACCACTCTCTCTCTCTGTTAAAAAATACTTCCTCACATTGCCCCTGAACCGTCCCCCCTCTATCTTCAAATTGTGCCCCCTTATTCTTGCATATCTCTTTTTCTGAAAGATGCTGCCTTCTTGGATTTTGTTGATTCCCTTGAGGTACTTGAATGTTTCTATCATGTCCCCCTCTCCCTCCTTTCCTCTAGGGTATACATATTAAGCTCCTTTAGTCTCTCTTCATATTACTTCTGGTGCAGACCCTGAACCATTTTAGTTGCCCTCCTCTGGACTGCCTCCATTCTGCCTATGCCCTTGTGGAGATGGGGTCTCCAGAACTGCATGCAGTACTCCGGATCGGGTCTCACCCACTGTCTGTACAGAGGGATAACAGCTTCCTGTTTTCTACTGGTGATGCCTCTCCCTGTGCATCCCAATATTCCCCCAGCCCTCCTTACTGCCTTTTCACATTACTTGCCTACCTTTAGGTCGTCTGATATGACAACTCCTAGGTCCCGTTCTAGTAATGTGCTATTTAAACAGTTTTGTATGTTTATGTTTTATGTATTTGAGATAAATATCAAAAAAATATATTGACAAAAAAATGTTGTTTTCCTGATCATCACTCTCTCCTTACACAAATAAATTAAAAACATTACATTTTGTTTATTCTTTTCATTACAACTGTTTCTTTACTGACAACGAAAATTCCCCCTTCTATTTTGGTACCCGGTCAAAACAGTGCACCAAGAAGAGCGCTGCAAGAACCGCACTGTTTAAAGTGTGAAAGGGTTTACAGTGACAGGTTTATAATAGCGGTAAGGTATTACCACTACCCCGTCACTCTGCATATTACCTGAAAAGGGCTGAAGTTGCCATATGCTTGGGTGGCTGGGCGAGCCGCCCCCATGGTGGAGTATCTCAGGCACCAGCACACAGCGTGGTAGGAGGCCTGGGACCGCAGTTTGGTACTTCGCCATTTCCCCTTCTTGCTACAACATTTTTTTCTTTCAGAAACCTAAAATTTCATGCTCCTGACTTTCCCCCATCCCCTAAGTCCACGACCCCCCGGAGTTGATTATATTAAGTGTGGGGTGTGTACAGGGGGTGGAGCCCACCGCAAAAATAAAGAAGTCCATTCGTTTTGCTGGGGCTGCACTGTTGCTGATGGGTCACTGTATTTCCTGACTCTGTTTCTTATAGCACTCTTTTCCTTGTGGCATTTAATGCCACACTGTTTTAGTATGCAGCAGCATGACCCCATGTCTCTATCTTTACCTGCTCATCAGGGAAATCTCTTCTGTTTGCCATGACAGTGAGTTAAGTAAGCAATACGACTCAATGGGGTGTGCATGGAATTAATTTTACCGCATGCCCAGAGGTGTAATGAGGCACAAGGCCATAGGCTGTGTGCCTTCAGTCCCTGGAAGTACGGTAACATCTGTTCCATGCACACCCCTGGAGTGTCTTATTGCACTTATAAAATGGGCTCCTTTTTTTGAAAAAAGCATGTTTATATGTAGAAACAATAGATTTACTTGTGTGCATTTATGATAAAATAATCCTTCTGCCCACTGCAAATAATGTCATTGTATTACTGCTGGACAAAGTGTGTCCTTTGCTGGCATCAAGATTCAAGATATGGAATGTTTATCATGGAATGTTAACCATAGAATACATGGATTCAAAATTCTGCTCAGTTCCACTGGCAGAATGTTCCTCTCCTAACATACTGTACACACACACACACACACACACACACACCAAAGACCTTTTCTACAGCTAGAACCTTAATTATCTCACTGTCAGGGCAAGGAGAAGAGATTTCCCTGATGATCAGGTAAAGACAGAAGGGGATTTTTCATTGTCAGCAAAGAAACAGTTGTAATGAAAACTATAAACAATACTTACTGTTTCTAATTTGTTTATGTGTGCACCTTACTATGTACGTCCTTTTATGGTGGGGTCTAGGGGTGGTGCCTTGCCTTTTTGCCACTTCTGTTTTCCCTTTTGCATCATTGTGTGCTACTATATACCCTTTGACTTGTCACATTTTGACCTGATCACTATTCATACCATATGGATTTGTGAATATTCATCCTGCATAGTTATGCACCATGCTTACGTGCATTTCTGCACATCTCATCTCAGTAGTGCACAGGGCCTATTGCTTCTCTATCTGATGTTGCTCCCTTTATCCTGAACATTGAATAGCCATATATCTGTGGCAGAATACCTAATTATTAACTGAAGTTTTGTTTGCAGTTGTGTTATCAGTGAACTTAAGCAACTGGTTTGACCATATAAGGCTGGTGCAGTCAAATAAATGAGTTCAACTTTCTAACCATCAAACATAAAGAAATGGTCAAGATAAAAAATCAGATCATGCAATTCATGACGATATATTAACCAGAACAAACAGCTTGAGTGTATTTTGTGTTTTTTTTTTCATTATGGCATAAACCTGCACTATTGTGTAAGTTTCCTAGAAACCACATTCATAGTAATCTTGCCTAGAGAGTTTATAATGATCATTAATAGTTCAGATTCATTATAGGTTATTTAAAAGAAAGAATTAACAGACACGTGTTAGGACAGGTGCAATCAAGTCAGCAAGGTGAGCTATTAGTTTTTATAATACCTTTGAAAAGCCATTGTAGCTGTATTTCTTTGTTTTGACTTAAAGAGCTACTGATACCTCAAAGAAAACTTTAAAAAAACATAATAATTAGATACAATTCAGCTTGCATTCCATATACAGTATATTCTGTATATTTCACTTTCCCATTATTTTATTACTGAGTAAATTTGCATGAATACATGATCTTTATCCTTTAGAATTCCCTTATAGTTCATCTGCAGCTTACTTCCTACTTCGTCATAATCCTCTGTTGTGACATCACAATCTGTTAGCACGAGAGTAACTGTGATGTCACAAGCAGCATTATGACCTCAGGTAGGGAGAACGCAACAGGAATAACTGAACTCTTTAGGAACAAAGATTTTTGTTTTAATGTAAATGACCTCAGTAGTAAATAATGTGGAGGAGGAACATAGAATTAACCTAACATAAAAGCTGAACTGTGTCTAAATATTATATTTTGTTAAAGTTGTCCTGAAGGTGTCAGCTGCTTTTTAAAATGGTATTAAACCCAGTAATATACTGTAATTGTCACTCACTCATCATTGTCTGTACCACTGAATTGGTTGCGTAATGTCCAGGTCATCCCTGTGAATGGGCTTTGTCCCAGTAGGCCCCACCCGCTCTCAAAGTCAAAAGAAAGAAAGAAAGAAAAGAAGGGAGGGAGGGAGGAGAAAGAGAAGAAAGAGAGAGAAGGAAAGAAAGAAAGAAAAGAAAGAAAGAAAGAAAGAAAGAAAGAAAGAAAGAAAGAATGAATCTGGCCAAGGAACCTGCTACCACTTTATTATAAACTGAAAGTAATTTTCAAACATCCAAGAAAATGTTTTTTTGAATCCTAATATTCAGACACATAAGTGTCTATGTATTTCCTGTGTGCAAGTCCCCATATTCATTATTATTGAGGACATTTGCATGAAAAGAGGATTCCCTCATCATAATCCTTTGTTTGTGACATCATAATTTGTTTAAGACAAAGATCCTCGGTGCAAAAGCACTGAAGCAAGGGTTACCCTGCACAGGCATTGGCAATTAAAGGAAAATAGTGAAATTGTTGAATAAAATACTTTCTGTGTATGTGTTGCGCATGTTAAGCAAATCACATTCTGTGTGAAATTTTAAGGCACTTTTGTTTGCTGCAATGATGAGAAGCTTGGGTTGCGGTGTGCATTGCACTTTTAATGAGCTGTGCCATGTTGAATGTGCTGTTTCCTGTCTGGTGTCTCTAAGGTCACAGTGTGAGTTGTGTTTGTGCCCCTGATCTGCTACTGCACTGTACTAACTTATCTGTAGGTGCATTTAGTATCTTCCCTCTTAAACAGAAGCACTGTGCTTCGCTCATGCATGTGTGTTGCGTAAGATGTTGTTTTAATGAGTCACATGTTATCGCCTGCCTTTTTCTGCTCTTTGGATCATTTCCCCCTTTTCAGTGTGCAGAAACAAATGGCTGATGCTTGCACAACTGAAAGATCAGTTGTGGAGCTGATAATCTATGAACTTACGGCTGCAGGAAAGACTGTGTCTAACTTAAGTACTTTACTGGTAGCCACAACTGTGTGCTCTGGTCCTTCGCCAGACTGTTCCAGCTGATCGTAGCCCAGGTACCAGTGTGGTGGCAGCTACTGGCAACTAGAAGCGCAAATTCATGTCTTCTCACTAGGTGCTGCTAGCTCCTTCAAAGGAGCTGTCACACTAGCAGTACTCCACCAAGTGGCACTCTGCATGAGTGGCTCCTTCAGACATGGCAGGAGTTTCAGCTGGAGTCCTCTGCTGAGGACACTGTGGAGGGCAGGTGATTATGTTTTTTTTTTAAATATGTTTCCTTGCGCTTGTGTAGGAAATGTTTTGCTACAGTGAACAACATTATTTCAGAGATGTGTCAGTGCTGTGTCAAATACAGGTCAAGCTGTATTGGGCTCATCCCTGACAGACCAATGAGAAGGCAAGCCAACAATGACACTGGGTACATTTTTACAGGCTGAAACTTGGTGTACTTGAAAGGAGTGAAACACTCTAATGAGCGAGCACTTCTGTCCTTTCATTTGCATGAAAATTCCCTAATTGGAGTAATTGAAAAACATGCCCCGTTAATACAAAAGAATGTTAAAAAAACAAAGACCCCATGGATTACAAGGGTGTAAAAAAGTTAATAAAAACAAAAGCTCATTTATGGTAAAAGGCAAGAGAAACCAAGAATTTATCAGATAAACAGGCTTTTAGAGCTATAAGAAATAAATGCACACATGAGATTAGAAGACCAAAAAAAGATTATTAAATTAATTATTTCACAGAGCATACAAGAGATCCAAAATTAACATGGAGGGGCATTACTTCCCTATATGGAAACATATTTCATCTTCTTTACCTACATATTTGAAATATTGGGGATAAACCTTATGCAGTGCAATGGATCAAGTGACTGCATTTAATTCATTTTTTTCAGCTGCAGGACAAACATTTGATAGGGAACATCCAGGTTTAGCCCCACTTCAGTTAGCCATTGATTTTACAGAGAAGTTGGACAGGCCTTTTTTGCTTTTCATGGTATAATAGAAGTTGACATAGTGAAACAACTGCAAACATTGAATGCTAGTAAAGGGGCAGGATGTGATGGAATTTCCCCCATTTTTCTTCAAATTGCATCACATTTACTAGGGTGACACAGCTTATTTGCTTAATTTTTCACTTCATAGTTCTGACATACCAATGGATTGGAAGACAATGTTCATTATTCCAATTTTTAAAGGGGGTGACCCTACCAAACCAAATTCATATAGACTGATATCAGTATTTGGCTGGCAGTATAGCCTAGAGGTTAGCGGAACGAAGTGTGAACGAGCTTGGTACATCCAGCAGACCAGACCTGAGTTAGATTCTCACAACCTCCACTTGCATATTGTGTGACTCTGAGCAAGTCACTTAACCATCCAATGCTCCCAGGTCGTCCCTGAAAACAGGCACTTGTGCCTAATGAGCCTTACCCGGTTACCAAAGACAAAAAAAAACAAAAAAACAATGTGTGTAAAGATGTTTGAAAAACTTTTACATAAACAGCTGATATAGTATTTCACTAAATATAATGTTCTTACACATTTACAATCAGGATTTAGAAAAGGTCATAATACTACTCATGCGATCTCAAAAGTGGTGGACGATGTGTTGAATGCCTTCGACAGAAGAACCAGTGTTTCAACAATTTTTCTGGACCTGTTGAAGGCATTCAACACTGTCCACCACATAATTCTACTTAATTGGTTGAAGTCAGCTGGACTTAGCTTCACAGCCATGTCTTGGATGGGTTCATATTTGACTCAAAGGACCCAATGTGTCATGGTGGGCGGAGTCTGTTCGGATGCAACACTGGTAAACATACCACAAGGTTCGGTGTTAGGGCCCTTGTTATTTTTATTATATATTAAAGATCTTCCCAGGCAATGCTCTCCTGACACAAGTATATACATGTATGCTGTCGATACAATTATGTATTCTATAGGGAAGGATACAAACACAGCAATAGATGTATTACACAAAGCTTTTCTTGGTGTCCAGTGGGCGCTCATGGGGTCCCGACTTTTACTGAATGAAAAGAAAATCCAGTGGATGTTGTTTGAAAGGAAAAGTAGTAATGAATTGATTAGTAGAGATATACACACTCTTTCAGGAGTAACAATAAGTCGCGTATACACCTATAAATATTTAGGTCTTTTACTTGACAGTAAATTAAATTTTGATTTACATATTAAGAGCATTTCTAACAAATTAAAGGGACTTCTTGTTTTTTTTTACAGGAATAAAACATTATTTAATTTGGTAGTTAGAAGATCATTGGTTACATCTTTATTTTTTCTGGTGTTAGATCATAGTGACATTATTTATTAGGTTGCAACTAGTACTTTATTAGGAACACTTGATGCATTATATAACAGTGCTTTGTGCTTTATTACAAATCTTCATTATAATATTCATCGATGTACATTGTACAGTGCAGCTGGTATGACTTCTTTGTCAAACCGTAGAGACCTGCACTGGAATTTGTTTGTTTATATATTTATTACACAGATGTTGCCCTCATACTTATTGTGTGTATTAAAAATGAAAACTTTACATAAACATTCTTTGAGACCAGCTAAGGGGATATCTTATCTTGCTCCAAGAAATAATACTAGCTATGAAAATAAGACATTAGCTACTATGGTCTCTAAAACTTGGGATAGGCTAAGTAAACAATTAAAAGTTCAAACATTACTTCCAATAGGGCATTTTAGAACAGCATTACTTAGTTTGTATTACAAACATTGTAATTGTTATGGATAATTTTATAATCTAGTAATATTAGCTAATGCATTTGTGATATGATCTGTTTTGTATGTCATGTATATTGTATGTTTATCATGAATTTGTTTTATGTAATGGACACATCTGTAAACGAGATTGTAATCTCAAACTGCTATCCAATAAATCTGAATCTGAATCTGAAGCCACTCAGCAAGCAGCCAAGTGGCTTTATGACTATGTGAATCATGATTCCCCTATTTTCTTGCTTGCCCCTTTTCCATTCCTGTCCCCTACTGCCTGTCACTCCTTTGCTGACTTGCAGTGTTTGGTCGGCAGTCCTCCGATGGCCCTGCATACCTCCAAAAAAATGCAAGCTATTCACACACACACACACACACACACACACACACGATGGGAGAATTCAGTGAAGTTCTGACCCTTATTAAATAAGAACCAGAACACGGTGAAGTCCTGATTTATCCTGATTAGTTCTGATTTATTGATCAATATTTGAAAAAAATATGAAAAAATGCATAAAAGTGGCCAAAGTCGCTTACATTTGACACAGAAGCCCAAAGGAAATAATTTAATGGATTATTTGTATAAAAATTAAGTAAAACTGCTAAATAATAAAGCAATCTGTCACTACTAGCCCCTTCATGGCTGGCCTAAAATGGTGGCATAGCATGCTTGTGCCCGTGACATGAGTGTGCTGGGAGACAGAGAGAGAGAGAGAGAGAGAGACAGACAGACAGACAGATGCAAATACCTACAGTATATAATAGCACCAGCAAGCACTGCAGGCACTGCCAGGCAACTAAGATTTATTTTTTATTAATGGTGCTGTGTGGGTATTATTGTGATGCATGTTCCAGTCAGAGCTGAACAAGCCAAAGAAATGGATATGAATGTTCAAATGAGTAGCACTAGGAGAGCCCACCTACCATACCCATGTGAATGATGCAACTGCTTTGCATGCCTCAGTGTACTGTGGTATATGGTACACTAAACCAGGACAAAAAGTTCAAGCACCATCCACTCACCCCCAAAAATGAAACAAGGCACCAATGTAGTTCCAAAGTGCAAAAGCAGCATTTTTATTGCAAAAAGCCACAAGGTCAGACACACATCCTACCTCCTACCTCTCAGAACATGGAAGCCAAGCAGCCACACCTGTAGACAAGCCTCCAACCAGTTTCACCCTAAGGCATCATCAAGGAGTGCCTGAGGTTCCCAGTCTCACCCTTAAATATGTAAATCTTAAAGTGACATACATCAATACAGTATATTACTACATACATAGCCATATACAATATAGCATTGTGCAAAAGTGCAAAAAGTGAATGCTTGTAATAGTAAGTACTCGAAACCCTAACTGTATAGACTGGTCCTTGTGTTTTGTTTATATAAAGCAGTTGAAGCCACACTGAAAATGTATATTTATTTATTTTATTTAGCTTTTGTTGACCGGGTAAGTGCACTAGACAAATCCTGCCTATTTTCAGGCACGACCCGGAGGAGGGGGATACAGATGAATGCCAACTGACCTTGAACCAGATTAAGCTGTTGGTGGTATTTTTAGTGAATGAGGGAAATTTGGCCAGGACACCGGGGAAATTCCCCTACTCTTTTCAATAAGTGCCATGGGATCTTTAACATCCACCTGAACTACCACCAATCCAGGCAGATGGGACCTCGGTTTAACGTCTCATCCGAAAGACGGCACCTCAGAAGTGCAGCACCCCTCTCATGCTGCACTACAGTGTCAGTACTGGGATATTAACTCAAGTGCCAGATGTGGGAACTGAACCCACAGCCCTCTGATCTCCCGGCCTCAGAGGCAAGTGTGCTACCTACTGAGCCACTGACACTGATAACCTTTATATAAATATACAAATATAAAAACCTTTACTTTTTTCTCCCTTCACTAAATGTCCAAATCAGTATATAAATTAAATACCTATAGAACATATACTGTATATACATAATTTGTACTGCAAAAGCTAAAAATATGTACTGTGCTACCATCCCTTAAATCACTATGTATGCCTCATAACATGTACTAAGTCATCACCTTGTAAACTATTATGTATGTCTTACCTTTGTAATGTAACCCGGTTCACCCCTGAAAAAGGGAACTCGGGGCTCAGTGGGCCTACCCGGTCACCAAAATTGAATAAATATCCCTTTCCCATTCCTGCCCTTTTTTCATTCTACCTCATCCCCCCTTCCTTTACCCCACCACTCCCACTTCCTCCTCTCTCCTCTGTTTTCTCACCTTGTTCTCTCCCTCTACCCCCACCCTCATGGGTCTTTCATGCTTAAGATTCATTGTGGAATCTCCCTCCTTGCTCTTATTTTGCTCCTTCCACCCCCCCCAATTCACCCCTTGTACTTCTCTCCCTGTAATCCCTTTCACCCCTCTACAGACAAAACCACTGGCTGCACTTGACACAATATTTATCTTGCCATATTGTTCTTTTGTTTATGTAATTACTGTCCTCATGTTGTACAGCTTACTGAAACCATTGTAATTTGTTATTCTTGTGACTTGACACGGAACCTCTGTAAAAGAGCCCTTGGCTCAAAGGTCTTTCCAATTTGTTAAATAAATAAAATAAATAAGTCAAAAGGGGAGGCTATAAAAAATAAATAAGGTACAATCTCAGCATTAATGACTGGTAACAGTTAAAAGCCCAAGCGGAGAAGAAAAAGGGTTGGTAAGGGAAAATAGGGCATAATGGAGGGGCACCATTG
Organism: Neoceratodus forsteri; assembly: GCA_016271365.2. NCBI lineage: Eukaryota > Metazoa > Chordata > Ceratodontiformes > Ceratodontidae > Neoceratodus > Neoceratodus forsteri. Next base: position 828,601,684 of record CM057449.1, read on the forward strand.
AATTCCTTAATGCAGTATTCTATAAATTGACAAACATTATTATCTCTTATTTAAATGAAATAACATAAATCCATAATATCAAGTGCTTGTCTCCCCCTCTGGGGCCCAACTAAAATTCTTACCTTAGCACAGTTAATAATGGGAACATTTTTTGATACAACAGTTCATTAATTACAGTTCTCAATGGTTGGTGTATTTGGCTACATGCAGCTGCAAAGCTTTTTATGTGGAGAAAAACTAGGTGCTTATTTAAAAATAGAACTGGGGAACATCTGAGTTCTATTAGGTTGGGGGACACACATAATGCCCTTTCATGCCATATACAGGCTAGCCATGATGGGGTGGAACATTGATTTACCTTTCAAGGTATACAGAAAGTGAAGTTGGGCCCCAGAGGGGTGACCAGGACTTGATCCTTAAAAGGTAGGAGGCCTTCTGGATTTATACTTTGGGGCCATGAGACCACCAGGTCTCAATGACAATATTGATTTATCCACTTTTCTTGAGAAGAAGTAAGGATACAGGACATGGTTATGCTACTGTGTTTGAAATCACTATTCAGTTATATGCATTAAGCTTAAGAGCTGAAATACAATGAGCATTAAATAAATTAAAAATGATAAATTCTGGCCCAGATATTCAAAGGGGTTACGCATGGTGCAACAGAGTTGCTCCAGCGCAACCCAGCATTGCGCCCCGGTGGGATATTGAAAAGGCTGTCTGGTGCAGCACAAATCCCAATGCACCAGGACACAATGTAAGTGTATGTGGCACAGATGCAGGGGGCATGTCCATGCATATGTGGCACATCCCGATATTCAGCCCATGATGTTTGGCGCATATGCTGGCACAACCCTGCATTGCGCCGCATAGGGGGCTCAAAGTTGAGCCTGTGAATTGGTGGAACAACTCCTGGCCACCCACAGGTGGGCTGCTATATTGCAGGGTGCAACACAGTAGCCACCAGCCATGGGTGGCCACCCACCCACCCAGACCATCCACAAGCACCCACATATCCCTGGTAGTCTAGTGGTACCCCTTCCCTCCCGTTACCCCAATCGCCATTTAAGTACTTGAAATCATTCCTTGGTAGTCTAGTGATACCCCCCTCCCATTACCATGATCACCGATGAATATCCTCACAAATTCCCTGGTAGTCTAGTGGTAACCCCCACCCTACTAGCCCCAAACATGGTAAATCACCTATGTAAAGTCCTGGTGGTCTAGTGGTGCTCCCCCACCCATTGCTGTGATCATGGTAAATCACCCAATGTAAATTCCCTGGTGATCCAGTGGCTCCCCCACCTCCCACCCACACAAGACCCTTGCCCACCCGCTCCCCCCGCCTGCTGTATGACAGGTACAGTGTGGGCTTGCAGGGCATACTGTACTAGACAGTCCCACTATGTGAATGACTTCATTCACATATTTGGGTATGTCTAGTATAGTAAGCCCTGCAAGCCCACTGTCCACACTGTACCTCCCTATGATGGGCTGCCGGGGGTATGCAGGTGGTGGCAGCCACCCACCGATGATGGGGAGCAGGTGAGCAAGGGTCCTGTGTGGGTGGGGGGTGGGAATGCCACTAGATCACCAGGGAATTCACAATGGGTGATTTACCACGATTGGGGCTAGGGGCAGGGGGCGGTACCACTAGACTACTAGGGAATTTGTAAGAATATTCACCAGCGATCGTGGCAACGGGAGGGAGTGGGGTACCACTAGACTACCAGGGAATGATTTAAAGTACTTTAATGGTGATCAAGGTAATGGGAGGGAGGGATGTACCACTAGACCACCAGGGAATTTCTTAGGGCAATCAATGGCGATTGCGGCTATGGGCCGGGGGATGCCCCAGGACCCCCTCTACACACGTCATTCTGTGCAGGGTGCCAGGCATGCAAATAAGGCCATAATGACATGCAAATGGCCCCATTTGCACCTCGCATATGTTATGGCCTCATTTACATGCCCTCTGATGAATTTCGCGGGTGATGCACCCAGCGCAATTGCATTTGCTCTGGCGCATCCCCGTGCTCCCTGTCTGTGGCTTGCACTGGCACAGTGCCACTGCACCGTGCACTGTCCATGCCATATTCAACGGTGCTGCACCAAATTCTTGAAAGTGTTTTGTACATAGGGCCTGCTTGGAGCAGTTACTGTATGTTTTATTCAGGTATCATATTTGAAATTAAAGTGAGGAATGTTGACTTTGAGAAACGTGAGGCGCTTAGCATTTTCTGGTGTCAAACGAGATTGTGTTTCAGTAATGACATTACCAGCTGAACTGAACAATCGTTCTGAGCAGCACTAGTCGGAGGGCAATTCATGTACTTCACTGCAATGTTTACTAAAGCAGGCCACATATTTTGTTTGGATTTCCAGTATTTCAAAGGATCAGCAGTCCAGCTGATATTGGACTCTGTCAGGTACATTTCAACAATGGTCTGTGCTGAGGCTGTGTTACAAGATGCAGATGAAGATGTTACAGTAACATCTTCTAAAGTGACTCCAGAGACATGAAGCTGAACCAAGTGACTGTGGGATAGTGCTATCGTGCTTGGCTGGTGGTGAAGAAGAAGATTCGGCTGCAGTGGCTGAGGAGGAGGAAGGAGAAAATATCACAACAGTAGAGGATGGGCAACATGATGCTGTGCTGCTGTGTCATGAAAAAGATTCTGAATGTGGTGTTGCTGTTGTACTCTGTTCCATGACAGTACACACCTTGTCAATTATTTTTTGTTTCTCTCGAAACAAGTGTCATCATCATCACTCAATAGTTGCTCTGATTTGTATCATGGGTCCAAGATTGTTGCTTTAATGTAGTAACCAGGACTAAGAATTTTACATGGTTTATCATCTTCAACTTTTCTGATCATACGTCTTGTTAGATCTTGTTGTATTCTGGAGGGCAACCTGCATGTGTCAGTGCCACTGGCAGCCTGTGTGATCATGGAACTGTCTTGCTTCTCTAACCTTTCCCTAATCAGATTCAATCTGAATTTTAAAATTTTTATTAGGGGTATCACCTGGCTCAGAGTTTTGTTTTTGCGCTAACCTCCCTAGTGATTTCTTTAAATGGCTGGAGCAGTGCAATGAGAAACTCCAGCATGGCCCACCATGTTGGAGTGATATAGACATCTGCATCACCAATTTTATTTTCTAAAGTATACTGCCTGACAGTTTTCTTTTGTTCCAGCAGCCTGTAGAACATATAAAAGGTCAAATTCCATCGAGTAGAAATGTCTTAGATCAGTCTGTGCAAAGGTAAACTGTGCTCCTGCTGTGTTTTTTCAAACAAGTGACGGGCTTTGTTTGAGTGACAGAAATAAGTGCATATTCTTTTGCCAGCACTAATGAGAGCCTTAATCTCCCTGTCATCATCAAGAAAACCATGAACTATTAAATTTAAGCAATGCACAAAGCAGCAGATGTGAACAAAGCCCCCCTCCTCCAAGGCCTTCCTTATGCTGGACTCATTGTCTGCAACTATAAAGCCAACTGACAGTCTCTGTGAAGTGAGCCATTGCTGTATTGGTTTTTGGAGCTCTTCATTGATGTTGTATGAGGTATGTTCAGATGGAAAATAAAACATTCTTAGAACAGCAAACTGCGATGCTTCACTGTCCCCACTCCCACATGAATTATTGAAACATGCCCAATGGGCCATGACAGACATGAAGGTTTAAGGCTGACAGCTTGTCCAGATATCTGTTGTGAGATGCACCACCCTCCCAACAGCACTGCAGAAGATACGTCTTAATTTTTCTACATACGACATCATAAAGATTGGGAATCCCTGTTGCCGAGAAGTATTTCTGTGATGGTATACTATATCGAGGTACTCAAGCAACCACCTGAATCCTGTATGTTCAACCACGTTATGTGGTAGCAAATCAACAGCTATCATTTCGGAAATTTATTTGGTTAATGTAACAGCAACAGGTTGAGTCTAGGCATATTTGGCTTTACGCTCATATGTTTCTGAGATGGTAAGCTGTCTCCTTGAAGGAGCAGGGCTTTTGAACACATGGTTACTTTCAGTAACAGTCGGAGGAGTCCTTTGAATGGCAGCAAGTGGTGGCTGAGGTGTAGTGCTGTGGGGTCTGCTACTGCTTTCATCTATGTGCGTTACCCCCGAGTGTAGTGAGCCATCACTATCACTTTCTCTTTGAGACTCACAAGTGACCTTCTCACTAATGTTATTACATCTGTCTAGGTGCCTTTTCAGTGCTGAAGTTCCCAATGCTCCTTTCTTTTTACCCCTGCTGATTGGCCGTTTACAAATAGCGCATGTTGCTGTCAACTCATTGGAAGCACTAATGGAGAAGTATGACCAAACAAAAGATGATATTTTTTGGGTTTTTTTTTCCCAGGATGGCACAGCGCCTCAGTCATCTTTTCAGGGTACCCCCTCCCCCCGGATTTGTCCTGGGCCTGTTCCTGTTCTGGTTTATTCCCACTGCCCCCCCCCCACAACTGAAACATTTCTACCAGTTCCTTCCTCATCTGCAATTTCCATCCCCTCCAGTAAACCTTCTGCTGCCTGAGCATTTTCTTCATCTTCTTTATTATCATCAGTATTACCCTGGTCAGAGTCATCCTCAGAAGAATCGGATGAGGGACTGGCAGTAGCATAGTATGCAATTGTTCCATACCGCTGGGTGCCGCTGCGGGTAGTACCCACCACGTCTTTAGTTTTTTTAACTACATAACTTTTTTTTTTACTTGGGACTGATGATGATGATGATCCAAGACATTCACCTTTTTTGGATTCAAGCATTCACTTGGAAGATGAAACCTTATTAGATGTGAAAAAAATCCCTTTTTAGGGTTTGATTTTGTTTTCCCTTTTCAGGCTAATTCCTGTCTTTTGCAGTGCCATTGCCTACCTGAGAACTAAAAAGTGCCTCATCAACACTTTGATCCATTTTGGAACAAAAGATCCCTCTAACATGAAACATGATGTCCTTCTGATGACTCCCACCCACACAGGCCAGGGACAAATTTACTGTTGTGACTCGTGACTGTACACAGCACACCAACAGGAGAGCAGTCCACCACCACAACATCCTTCCAAGATTGCCAGACTGGCGCCTATAATATTTACTGTTACGTGAAAGTGACCAGATTCAGCAACTGTTAAGTGTGCCTCAGAATTTGAATTGGAGATGTAGACACATCTGGTGCATAGCTGCATGCAGCACAGTCCCACACTGGGGGCTGATTAATGCTTATAAGTAATGTACATCTGTAACGTGATATACTATGAAATTAATGATAATAAAGAATAATGGGGAATAAGCGATGATGATGACACTTGTGTGTGGTACTTGTGCTTTACTTGTGTTGCACTGTAAACACTCAGCCTACTACAACTCACAGTCAGATTATCCCCTGTGCCACCCGCAGCCAGCAGCACAGGGCAGGGGCATTAACTTGTGTATTGTTTAAACAGTATTTTTTTTTAATACATGAAATTGTGATTGAACGTAGGTGATGATGATCGTTATTCATGATTGCATTGTACACACAGCCTCACTGAAGCCAGGTAAAAAAAAAATATTTGGGATTTCTGGGATGTCACATTTATCGTGGGCCACCTTGCAGTCTCTGTCCCTCTCCCCTCTTTACGTCTCAAAGATTTATTTTGCCACCGCACTGCCCTTGCTCTGTACACACAGCCACACAGAAGCCAGGAAAAAAAATATTTGGGATTTCTGGGATGTCACATTTATTGTGGGCCACCCTGCAATCTCTTTCCCTCTCCCCTCTTTATGTCACAAACATTTATTTTGCCACCCTACTGCTAAGAGAAAAAAACTTTCATTTGGGATTTTCTGTAACTGTAATCTCTGGGCCACCAGTACTCCCTCCTCTGGATCTGGAATGGCATAGTTAAATTTTGCCAGACTGCACTTTTTGTACACACAGCTACTGTCTGAGGCCAAGAAAAAGTTTAATTTGGGATTATGTGTAATTGTAGTCTCTGCCCCCTTCCCCCCAGTACTCTGGATCTGGAATGGCACAAGTCAGATTTTGCCAGCCTGCACTTTTGTACACACAGCTACTGTCTGAGGCCAAGACAAACAAAACTTTCATTTGGGATTTTCTGTAATTGTAATCTCTGGGCCACTACCACCTGTACTCTCTCCCCTCTGAATCTAGAATAGCACAAGTCAGATTTTTCCAGCGGCCAGCCTGCCCTTTTTGTACACAGAGCTACTACTGTCTGAAGCCGAGAAAACATTTCATTTGGGATTTTCTGTAACTACTGTATAATCATTCATGCCCCCCTGTACTCCTGACGCTCCCTCCCATCATCAACCAACTGACTTTATCCACCCCACGTCCTCCACGACTGGGAATCTCTCCCCCTCCCTCCCCTAACTTTAGTGCTTTTGCTTTTTTGTTTTGGTGCTTCTTGTCTCCAGTCTTTCTCTTCTGCTGCTTCATCTGCAGCTCCTCCGTGTAGCGATCCTCCTCCTTCTGGGCTGTGTGGCACACTCACCAGCCTTATATACCAGTGGGTGCATCGCATGACTTCTGTTGCCTGACTGCATGCCTCCGGCTGCCTGTACATCCTGACGGCATCTTCCAGGCAACAGAAAGAAAAATGCGGAAACGGCATCTCCACAGAGCTAGAACTGCGAAGTCCATATTTATCTGGGTCCGTGGATTGTGGGTTTGATCCAGGGGTCCAGATCTCATGTGGAACAATCCGCCCATCCCTAACACACATGCACACATGTATCCCTGCTGTAATCTTCTAAAAATAAAATCATCATGTGGAGACGCTTCCAGGTCCACCTCGAAAATCAGCCCCACTCAATGGTGTTTGCCTGGTTAAGCAAAGATTTTGATTGATTGAGACAATCACCATTTACTCATCTGTGCTGTTAAACCTACACTCTGGAACATTGTTACAGTACAAAATATATTTTTCCTCCCAATGCTGTGTTCCAAAATTACCTATAAAAGCAGAACTGTGTCTTATGCAGACTGGAGCATGCAATAATGTCATGACTGACATAAGCTTCATTCAGCTGTAGATAAGTTTTTTAACAAACAGGCATGTAATTTGGCATTTTTAAGATGTTCTCTTTCTGGCCTACAAAGAAAGTTAAAATCAAATCTCAAATGAAAATCCAAATATGCCCCCCGGGAAACTTTCTCACTAAACCAGTCACCGGGTCTGAGGAAGTGATTTATAAGAGTTTGTTTACATAGAAGCCAATTAGTTGCCCCTTTCCTTTCTAAACACACCCAATGTGTTGTAAATAAAAATCCACCGAGAATAAAAAACATATGAAATGAGGTCAAATACTCTAGCTTGCTTCAGCATGGATACTTGTGAACTGCCACAGGCGTACTAAATGGTTAATCCTGTTCTAAATGGTCTGCCAGTATAAGGGTATTAGCACAAGAGCATTACTAATGTAAGGCTGTCTTTCAATTTTAAAATCCACAGTTTAATAAACCTATTTGATTTTGTCATGAAGTCAGAGACCTATTGCACATCTGGCCAGGAGTCTGAAGTAGTAAGAGATTACATGGGGTTGCGGGTTGGTTCCCATTGACACTTGTACTAGGAGTACCTGTGAACATTTATGTTAGTGACGCAGATGGGGCTGAGGCAGCAATTCATTAGGCTTTATTTTGTAGTATTGGGCAGGTGATCTGAGAAGTACTCACACGATTAAAGGGAGATCTGAGCAGCAGATGTGAAGAGTTGAGACAGCTGCAATATGCAAAACGCCAAGGTGAACTTTTTCTTTAACTATTACTGACTAGTGATGAACTGGGGCTGAATTAGCGATTCATTTTTTTTGCAGTACTAGTGGGGTGGGGGGTGGGATCTGGGAGCAGGTCTGCCATTTAAAACAAACATAAACCTGATTGTCACTTTTAGCACAGGCTGCAGATGACAGCGTAATCTGGACAAATACAGCCCTAATGGAACACTCACAGCCAATCCGTTTTTTGTAGAATGAGAGCCCCTATTATAATTTAGACAAGACGTGTAAGAACATTTGTGGGAAGAAAAGTAACATAGGTTACAGAAATGCTTTCATTTAATCAAAAGTGCTTCTATCCGTGTCCCCACAATTTGTGACTTCGCTACTCCTGCTGAAACACTGTGCTGCAAAGATTCCCACTCAACTCCCACTGTTTGGCACCACATTCTGTGTCCTTTCTCCCTCTCCTCACACAACACCACCCCTGAGGTCTGTGTTTTTAATTTTAAAAAAAATTGGACAAAGTCACCACCATCTCTATTTTCTGACTCCCTCCTGGTCCCTCTTCTCATTGAACAAGTACAGGTTCACATTTATGCACTGTAGCAGGCAGTAAAAAGCAACAAGGAAATGAAAAGGCATGTCTTGGTAACAGGGGTGTAGCCAGAAGTTTCTGTTTTGTACGCACAATCTCCAACTGCTGTCCCCCTTTTAAAAGTGTACACAACCTCTCCAAATGCTGCACCCATTATGAAACAAATCAGACTGTAGTCAGATGACTCCCCTAATCTCTAAAGAGGTTATACATGTATCTGTCTCCTAAATAATACAAGTTTGAACAGAGACACTACTCAGTAGCCTACACTAACTCAAATACTGCAGACTAGAATTAGAATGTTAACAGACAGGCTTATGGTTTGGGACAGGCACTCAACAAAACTGTACACAAATGTGTACAGTGAGTATGCCTGCTTACACCCTTGGTTGGTAAAACTTGTATTTAAAGATAGATTGGCTCAAACATCAAGGGTTGGGCCTAGCAGTACCTTGAGTCGATTGCTGTAGATTCTGGTCTGCTGCTTCCCTGTTACAAATCAAACATACTTCTCGAGGGTTACTTATGGTGGTGGTGAAATAAATTTGAACTTGATATCTGCAGTGACCACAGACCACAGGACTGCAAACACAATCTGCCCCAATCTTTCCATTTAATCTCTGTGTGTGGTGTGGTGTGTGTGTGTGTGTGTGTGTGTGTGTGTGTGTGTGTGTGTGTATGTGAAATGACTGAGGATATCACTTCTCAGAGTCAATCTATGTACAGTATCTTATGTTTTGCCTCTGTGCAATCTACACATACTGTAACAACTACACAGCAAATACAAACATTCAGCATGGACAAATGCTTGCATTTAATCACCAGCGCTTTTACCTATGTCCTCACGATCTGTGCCTTCTTTACTCCTGCTCAATCACCACCTTGCAGAGATTTCCTCTCGGCTCCACTGCTTGGCATGACATTCTATGCCCTTCCTCCTGCTCCTTAAACCACTCCACCCCTCAGATCTGTGCTTTCAATTGACAAAAAAACACAAAAAAACCCCATAAAAACACTGTACAAAGTTGCCACCATCTTCTCCCTGCCTCCCTCCTGGTCCCTCTCCTCAAATCAGCCAAGAATTTTCTAATTACCCTGGCTCCTTTCTCTCTTTCTGATCTCCCATGTTAAACACTGCCAATAACAACTGGATGTGCTGTTAAAAAGCTACTAGAACTGAACTACAGCACTTCTGAAAAATACTGCACTAGATGCGCTTCCCAGGGAAGGGGGTCTGAGGATGCCAAACAATATATATACTAGTTTGTAACAAGTAAACAAATTATTGGGGGGTGTGAATCAATGGCATGGCCTTTTATCAAACAATGTTATTTTCAGAAATTCCAATTCGGAAGTCCTCTAACGTTTGGAGATTGTCAAGCTTCAGAAACTAACTTAAAAGCTGATTACATTTATAGTGCCAACACCCACTAAAAGGAAAACACCTTGCACACAGTAACATATTAGGTTATTAGCAACATAGTAGTTTAACATAATTCAAGTAATTTAGCAATGATACTGTAATGATGGCACTTCTGTCCTGCTGTAATACAAAATCAAGACAATGAGGGTTGATAAGCTGATCAGTAGGATGAATTGATACATCGGTACAAATTCTGCAAAGATAATTTATGCCCTTTTTGATCAGACAGCAGTCTCCGATATATTTTGCAATCAACCCTAAGAGCGGGGTCACACATCTGCAGCTTGTCCTGTGGCTTTCTGGTGATCTGTTGAGTTATTGGGATCTGCGGAGTCACCGAAGTGTAGAAGTGCAGCAGCTGGAAGCACTGTGGCCTACAGAAAGGAGCTCCGGTTTCATCCCTCACAGACAGACATGCCCCACATCTACTTGGCCCAAAAACTAAAGCAAGTTTTCGAAGCATTCAACATGGGTATGGAAGCATAGCGTACAATTACTATGGGTTACCAGTACACAGAGAGGGTGATGCTTTCAGTCTGATGAGAGTAGCTTTTGAGTGCTGTTGGGCATACATTATCTGTCAACCTCCTGCCTCAGAAACCAGGGTCAACTAAGCTTTTAAAAATCCAGTATGACAAAAAGGACCAACATGTGTGACACGTGAAGAAAGTAGTAATAGCTTAAGAAGTTGTTATGCTTCTTAGTGTAAATAGCATTTTCTTAATACCAGCTGGACTGTAATGCTAATGGTTGTATTATTTTTTGAATAACACATTCTTCTGTGACTGAAATTGTAATTTAGAGTGTTGCTCCAGAGAAAGTTATAGTCTTATGCATACCTCTCAACCGTCTCTGATTTTGCCTCAAAAATGTCCTGGGTCCCTGTTAAAATTTTACTTCCTGTCACTAAAAAGTAGGGATTTGAAGCAAGAAATTATAGCAAACATTACGTTATAATCTGGATTTCTATTAGAAAATACTTCTTATATTAGACCACACACTATAGCAGACATTTTGAGCTGATTATATAATTTTTATGTTTCCTTGTGCTTGCAAGAAACATTTTGTTATGATTAACAGCATTTTCAGAGGTGTGTCACTGCAGGAAGGGAGAAAGACACAGGGTCAAATGCAGAGGACTATGAGGCTGAATTACACAGAAACACTGCTACTGAAATTGTGTCTTTTGTGTATTAGGGACACCACTTATGATGACAAATATGCTACGCGCAGACTAGACCTTTATAAGTAGCTTTGACTGAAGCTGGACTCCTTCTGCACTTCTGTCATAACTCCCTGTAGTCGCAGTTTTGTAAACTCCAACTGATGAACTAACTCCTCTCTCCCCATCTCCTCCTCCCCCTTCTGACTCCCCTTACCCTCCCCAAGCCCATTCTGTCTGTGTTTGCTGCATATTTCTGGGCTGTCCAAGGAAATATTCAAAGGAACATTTGGGGCTTTTACACTACCAGATCTGCACAACTAAATCTTGAGTTTTACCAATTGTGCCACTCCTTCTCTCTCTTTATTTCAAATAACATAATACACCCCTGACACATACACCATGCAAGGAAACATTTGGCATTGACAAATGCTTGTCTGGTAACCTTGTGCTAGTCACACTTGTTATGTTTTATTGCTTCTAAGTTTATTGCTCAAGTTGTTTTATAGATTAGTGTTATCTGTTTTAATTGTTAAAATGACTCATTATCTGTACTTGTTTGGGGGTTGTTTGCTTACTTTATGTCTCTTGGATATAATCTTGTACTGCCATATAATGTAAATTACGCCAGTGATTTGTATAACCTTTCTAACTCATTTGTGTTGAAGCCATGTTCTTCTGTTAATGCATCTGATTTTATGGTATTAAAGAACTATATTCTTTCACTAACGAAGTATCAAGACTGCACAGACAACCCCTGTTTTGTGAGTCTCTGTGTAATCCTTTTACAAACTTTTCTTGCTTGTTTCTTAAATTATGCCTGTCTTGTGATGTAGAATTGAATCCACATCCACCTGTCATGACTGATTTACTAAATTTACCTTTATTTAAGGAGACTAAGGGACTCCGATTTACTTATTTAAATATTCATAGTTTGCAGGAGCATTTTTTCTGAACTCTCTGCTTAGGTGTCCTTGCAGATGGCATACAGAAATAGACTAGTTGCCGTATTGGTCCTTGTAGAAACAGATCTAGAAGCAAATGGTTTGATACCCTTTATTGGACCAAAAGAGGTGTTACAAAAAGAAAACAATGTCTACGCTTTTGGAGCAACCAAGTCCTTCCTCAGAGATTTATGACTTGCAGATACCAGATATGTTTGGGTTAGGTTGGACTTTTCTTGGGTATGCCCAATTCACTTTGCTCAGTTTGTGGGTTTAGGTTTGTGCATTTTGATAGGCAGCTAAAAACACAAAGGTGAAGGCATCATAGTTTACGTTCAGGAGTTCAAGTTGCTTAATAGCACTTCCACCCTCTGTAATATTGAACAATGTCATACACTGCAATTTGGAAGTACTAAAAAGTGAAATTTCTGTTGCACTTACATTCCCCCACAGTATGCAGTTTCTGGTCTTCAGGCCTTTCTTTCTTCCTTACTTTTCAATTGTAAGCAAATCAAAACCATTACCACAAAATATTTTAATCTCGAGATTCTTCTGATATTAACTAGCTTGAGTCCATAAGAAGTCAATTTAGTTCTTTTTTCAAACTACAGTATAACCAGTTATATATGAGACTTAATTTTTAAAATGTGCAAACAAATTGTCTTGGACAGAGCTTTGACAAACAGGTCCAATAGAATACTTTTGTCTGGAACACAGTATGATGTCATCAGTGACCAGTATCCCATGTTTTGTATTTGGTGTGCTAAATCCATTAGATCTCAACCATAGCTGGTAACTTAAAAGGCCACTGTCGACCCTTTTTTGTATCATACTATTTCTAGTTGAAAACTCACATTACATAATTGCTTACCTTCTCTAAAATTCACTGGTGTTGTTGGTTGTTTACATTCTTCTTATTGTGTATACCTTCTTAATTGTTATATTGTTAATTGTTATACTATTGTACTGTTCTTTGCACCTTCCAGGTCCACCTTGCAAATTAGCTTGCTCAATGGTGTTTTTCTGGTTAAAATAGAGATAGATAGATAGATAGATAGATAGATAGATTGTTTAATCTGCCTCCTTTCATAATAGAACTAAAATGCATGCTAATGGTACAATTATACTCACCCTTGTTTTGTTTCAAATCCCTGTTCTACTTTAATTGCACACTTCCTGAACATTAGGAGCAACCCCAAACAGAGCGGCCACTCATTATGCATTAGCATCCTTCCTCCCACTGCATCCTGAGTGGCTAGACTGAGTTGGGGGAAAGATGCAATGGGAATTGATTAAGGAATGTAAACAATATACATGCTGGTGTGGTAACACCAGTGTTGTGAGTTGTTTTTCACTTTTACAAAGAAAAAAGGAATGAGGATGAAACTACCAGCTATATCAACACATTCTACAGAATGTGAACAATCATAAAATGTGTTATTTTAAATTAGGCACAGTTTGAGGCCTAAGGGGGTTGACAGTGTCTCTTTAATATTGATTATTTTATTAATCACGTAAAATGAGTTGTTTGGCCTCCTTAAATCCTTGATTTATGTTGTATCTAAATGTTCTCAGTTTCAGGACAAGTATGTACACGTGACCACACGTAGATTGCATGGTACATCAACTGAATGGATCAAAAGTGAACTTTTACAGTTATTGATTATTCCGTGTCTGGTGGGGTGGCAGGACTTTCCATGTCTGGTGGGGCCGTGGGACTGTCCGTGTCTGGTGGGGTGGTGGGACTATCTGTGTCTGATAGTATGCACTGCATGCTGTATGTGGGATGGTGGCTATTTGGGGGGTAGTGTAGAGGTTGGTTGGCATGTTGGGTGGGGACACTGGCCATGTTGGTATGGGGTGGGGACACTGGGCATGTTTGGGGTGGGGACACTGACCATGTTGGCATGGGGTGGGGACACTGGTCATGTTTGGGGTAGGGACATTGTCCGTGGTCTGGTGGGGCAAGTAACTGTTGGGTGGGGGTGTTGCTGACTCTGTCTGGTGTGGTTGGTTTGCGGACTGTGTGTCTGGGGTTGTGGGTTTGATGGCCATGTGTTTGGGATAAGGGTTGGTGGCTGTGTGCTGGGGTGGGCTGGGGGTTGATTGCTGCCTTTGTTTTGTGGGGCGGAGGACTGTCTTGTGTGTGTGTGTGTGTGTGTGGTGGGGGTCACTGGCTGGCTGTGTCATTTGAGAATGGGATGCTTGGAAGTGGGGTCACTGACCACCATGCTGCTGCAGGGGATTGGCTCTGTTGGCCTGACTTGCCTTGACATCTGTTGTCACAGGAAAACTACTGCCTTTCTAAGGGCCTGCCAATTTTTTTTATTTTTTTTTTGGGGGGGGGGTAACCCTGCTGCTGTTTGAATGGAAAAATGCAAGGGAGGGAAGATGAGGGAGGGGTGTATGTACATGAGCTGAAATGCTTAATTTAAAAAAATAATAATGTTTTTGGTATCTTGTTTTTTTTTTTGTGTGGGGAGAGAGGCTTGCTGGCCAGTTTCAGCTAGGGAGTGTATATCTTGGTGACTATCTTAGGTTTTATCTTTAACAAACTGCTCAGTGAGGTTGAGAGAGAGGCTGTGCAGGTCCATCTGGATAGAGAGAGAGACTGTGCAGATCTCTCTGGGTGGAGAGGGGATATGCAGGTTTGTCTGGGTGGTCAGAGTGGCTGTGGGGTTGGGGGAGGCTATGATGGTGGACTTGGGTGGTGACAGTGGCTGTTCTGGTGGGCTGGGATGGGGAGAGTGGCAGTGCTGGTGGGCCGGGGTGGGGAAAGTGGCCATGCTGGTCAAAGGGGGTGTGGAGAGGGGCTGTGCAGGTCTGTCTGGGTGGGGAGAGGGCCTATGATGGTCCTGGGTGGGCAGAGTGCCCATTGGTTTGGTGTGGGGAGAGTGGCCATGCTGGTGGGGTGGAGTGGGGAGTGTCCTTCACTTTAGTCTGGTTCTGGTGTGGTGCCATGCTGACTTGCCCTGCCAGCTTTGTGCTGCTAACCTGCCCTTTCTGCTTCTTTATGCTGCTGACTAGACCTGCCATAGTCTGGTACGTTTGTATTTATTTATTTTACATTTTATTTTGATACTCATGCTGCTGTTTGAATGGGAAAGCATGGGAGGGAAGATGGGGAAGGGGCAGGGAATGAGCTGGCATGCTTAATTATAAAAAATAATAGTAATATTTTCAAAATCTGGCCTCTTGTGATGGAGGAGGGAGGGGTAGATGGACAATGACCCAGAACCATTTTTTCCCACATGTATACCAGTCTGCTATGTCCATGCCATGCTCCAGTGGTTGGTTGTTGATGGTCGAAGGAGGGACTGGCTGGGCAGGCTGGTACACATGCTGAAAAAAATGGTCCTGGCATCTGGTGATGGAGGAGGGAAGGAGGGGTGGATGGGTAGAGTGGCACAGAACCATTTTTTCCCACATGTATGTTGATGGTCAGTGGAGGGATGAGCTGGACAGACTGGTACACATGCTGAAAAAAATGGTTCTGGCCTCTGGTGATGGAGGAGGGAGGGGCGGATGGGCAGAGTGGCCTAAAACCCAGTGGCCCAGGTTGCACCTGTAAACAAGCTTTCAGCTTAGTGTGTCTCATCTGCTTAAACAATTAGAGGAAAAAAAAGAACAATTTTTCCCACCTGTATGCCAGCCCACTGGGTCCCTGTCATGCTTATCCCCATCATACAAGAGACTGCTGAGCACTGAAGGTAAGCTTGTCTGTCAAAATTAGGGACTGTTGGGAGGTATGAAATCCTACAGTAGGAAAATTGTGTGTTTATGTAGTTTCACCTTACTATGTGTGGTTCAAGATGTTTTGTGACCTGTCCTCCTCAATTAGCACCCTGGCCTGTGACCCAGCCAGTCCCTCCTGGGTAGGAGGAAGATTCATTGTCTGGTGGACTTGGGGTGGTTTGCTGGGGTGTGTGTCTTAATTGTAAAATGCATTGTTTCATTTACTGTGTTTTACTGCCAGGACCTGCTTCACCCTGTCTCTACCCTGAATGTAAAGATGGTTTAAAAAAAAAAAAGTTCATTTTTGTGTCTGTGTATGTGTGTTTATGTGTAAGAATAGAGACAGACACTCTGACAAAAAAACCTTTATTAAACCACATCAAACTGAATCAACCATGTTTCATCTGTGTCCTTCAAAAGTGTCAGATGGGACAATTTTGAAGTAGTTGGTGGGGGGGGGGGGGAGAGCATTCGCGGCAACCTGGACTGCCACAGCCAGGCCCACCAGCCAAGTACTTACCTTTCAGGGAGGGTCCTGTGTGTTATCTGGAGGTGCCATTTCAACAAACTTCCTGTGGTTTCTCTTCTCTTAGGTGATGTGGTGGGACCGCCTTGGTGCCAGGGCAGTCTGTGTTTGCTTGGATGGGGTTGGTGAGCTATGGAGATAATGAGTTCTTAAAGGAAAACTACCGGCAGGGGTGAAGCCCCAACCACAGTACAGATCGGGGATTCACCTCGCTGGTCCACCCTGCAGGCACTATAGTAAATAAATAATCTTTGTACCTGATAACTTAAACTGGTAAATTCTGCAGTGCACCCAGAATTTTAATTTTAGCACTCGTGAACATCCCACGCTTTTGCTCATGAACTGTTGATGTTACGTTGCCCCTGTCTTAATAGTGCCCTTATGCATGGAGATTGAAGTTTTTATCTCCAATGCTCTTTTATAAATCTCATGGCTGTGCCTAGGACACTGTTGTTCTGCCTGTTAAAGAGAAGCGAGGCAGCATCCTCAGCTTGCAGTGTCATGGGCAAGAGCAAAATGCTGGGCACACCAGAATATGTACCAGTTTGTACTGGTGATCAGACACAAAGATTTATTTATGTTTACTCGGGGTGGGGTGGGATTGGAGGTGAAGCCCGATCTGTGCAGTGGTCGTGGCTTCAATTCTGCCAGTAGAACTTCTTTCATGAGCTTGAGCTCTGACATGGAAACTAAGAGGCTCCATTTTCATTAAGACTAAGTCAGAAAGTACCCAGTTCACTGTGGGTGTAATTCCGGATTGGTTTATTACTTGGGAGAGATTGTGTATCTCTCCATTAGCATCCTCATTAATCACTTGTGGATTGTTTTAATTGGATGCACTTTGTTTACTAATAAACCAATTCAGGCAGCTAAATGTTAGATAGGGACTCAACCGACGGAGTCCACCTTGGCGTCTGGTGGTTTGGCTTAATTCACGTCAGACAAGCTTTGGTACATGGCATTGCATGAGTACTGTTGTGATTCCACTGCAGCTGTCACACCTGAGGGGTGGAGGCATCAGTTCTGCACTGCCTGCCGTCACACCTGTGGGGTGGGGACTTCAGTGCTGCACCACCTGCCGCCACATCTGAAAGTGGGGGCTTCTGTGTTGCACCGCCTGCCACCACACCTGAAAGTGGGGGCTTCTGTGTTGCACTGCCTGCCCCCACATCTGAAAGTGGGGGCTTCTGTGTTGCACCATCTGCCATCACACCTGAGAGGTGGGGGCTGCAGTGATGCAGCTGCTGCCATCACACCTGAGGGGTGAGGGCTGCAGCGCTGTACCTGCTGCCGTCATACCTGAAGGGTGGGAGCTTCAGTATTGTGCCACCTGCCATCACACCTGAGGAGTGAGAGCTACAGTGCTGCACCTGCTGCTATCACACCTAAAGGACGGGGGTGGGAGTAGGGAGGTCCAGGTCAGTGCCGTGCTCTGTGGCTGAGAGGAGGAAGTAGGCTGCTGGTTAACTAGGATCTGCAGCTTATCTAATAGGCAGGGAAATGGGCTGACTAAGTGGGCCAAGTGGTCCTTATCTGCCATCAAAGTCTGTGTTTCTAGGTAGCCTAAAAATGGAAGCATTCAAGGTGGGCCTCCCTCCCTCCCTCCCCATGCACTGTGGCCTGTGGGACAAACATGTCAGCCGCCGACCATCACGACTGATAAATTTAACCTGCCTGGGTCAATGCCATGACATGGATTTGTGCAATGCATGCTTCTCCATGGACTACTACACTTTGGAACAATGTGTGATGAGGAGGGGGTGGGACCCCCCAACCTTCGGAGGGTGCCATCATAATTAGGACTCCAGCTTTCTGTGCTCTTCCTCTGAGCCCCTCCTCGGTACTATACATACTGAGGGAGAGCAGGCCACCTCCAGTCCTGGTCTCGCTGAGATGGGAGGCCTGTGTGAAGAGTCAGGTGGACAGCCAGTCTCCTCTGGGGGACCGGTTGAGCACTTGTCACAGTCTGGTGCCTCCTCGGAGGCCCAGACACCTCTGGTGGCTGTGCCACAACTATAAGCTCGGCCCATGCCAGTGGGTCCCTTAACTCTGTGGTAACATACTGCTTGGGCTCCTAGCCTCTTAGTTTCGGCCAATGAGCAGGCCAACCGTGTGGATGGGACCACTCCTGCTGCTGCTCATGGCACCGGAAGAGAAGGGATCTCTGGGTGGCTTCCTTCGAGATCTCTGTGATTTCATCATCTGGCTCTGAGAAGGAGGATCGGGACACCCCTGAGTGGCTTCCCGACTCCGAGGAGTACTGAGACCCTTCTAGGCCCGTTAGAGGCCTTTGGTGTTGGAAGGGCCTGAGGGCTCTTTTCTTGGTGCTGACCTTGGCACCACCTCCCTGGTGTCTTACAGAGCTGTTTGTGGCACCAGGGATGCCTCCGATGCCTGAGAGGGATATGAGGCCATGGCCAGTGCCGAGGGAGGGAGGATCGGTGCCATCTCCAGTGCTGGGTTGGGTTCTGGCACTGTTTCTGGTACCAGACCAGATTCCAGTGCTGCTGGTGGTGCCGAAGGAGGGTTGATGCCGCTTACAGCCTCACCTCACTCCCTTCACCCTCTCAAACGTCAGTGAGGCCTTCCTTGAGGGCCAGGCCTCTTCTGGTGGGAAGGGAGTGGGGAGGTCCAGGTTAACACTGCACTTCATGGCTGGGGTCCCTAGGGGCTTGGCCAGGAGTCATGGTGCTGATCCTGGCCTTTGCTCTCCGCCTGACCCAGTTGGGTCTGTAGTAGGTGGGGACAGGGGCCGCTCTTCCAGACCTGCATGCTCCGGCTTCCTCACCAGGGAGTTCCCTCTCTAGTGCCCCACCCTATCTGCCCCACTTCAGTTGGGCATTCAGAGGTGGCAGAGTTGCACAGCTCCCTCCTCAGGTAGGGGTCCCCTGCCCGCTCTTGGAGCCTTGGCACAGAACCTAGCTTGGTCCGCCATGACCCTCCTCCTCCCCTTCTGCCTCCCCCAAACCCTCTCTTGACTTGGGAACAATTCAATGCATCAGCTAGTGTGTTCCCCACATACCGTAGAGCCCTAGACCAGCTTTTGGCCAGAGACTCCTACACTGCCATGCGCTGAAAGCAGCTCCTCTCCATCCCCATCTTCCTCATCCAAGAAAGTGGATTTGTCAGTCCACCTCTCCTCTGATACTGTTCTGGCTAGCTATCAGTGCTTCCTCACGTGGATGTTGTGAGACCTGCACTTGAGTCACTTTGCTGTGCGTAGTCCTGCCCAGCTAACACTGGCCCTCCTTGGGGAGTTCAGTGCTGACACAGCTGTCATCCCTCCACGGCCCCAGCAATTTATGGAGGCATTGCAGAACGTCTGGTGCCATCCCTCTTATTGTGTGATTCGACAAGATGTTCTGTGGTCTGTCCTCCTCATTTAGCACCCTGGCCTGTGACCTAGCCAGTCCCCCCTGCGGCAGGGGGAAGGTACATTGTTTGGTGGTCTTGGGGTGGTTTGCAGGGCATGAGTCTTAATTGTAAAATGCATTACTTCATTTACTGTTTTATACTTCTGGGACCTGCTTCACCCTGTCTCCACCCCAAATATAAATATGGTTTTAAAAAAGTCATTTTTGGGTGGTCTGTGTTTGTGTCTGCATGTAGAAGAATAGAGACACACACACACTCGGACAAAAAAAAACCTTTATTATGGGCTGCCGGTATAGCCTAGAGGTTAGAGGAATGAGGTGTGAAAGAGCTTGATACATTCTAGCAGACCAGACCTGAGTTTGATTCTCTCAACCTCCACTTGCATACTGTGTGACTCTGAGCAAGTCACTTAACCACCCCCCATGCTCCCAGGTTGCCCCTGAAAACAGGTACTTGTACCTAGTGGGCCCTACCTGGTTACCAAAGACTAAAATAAAATAAAAAAATTAAAATTAAACCACAACAAGTCAACCATATCCATGTTTCATCTGTGCCCTTCAAAACTGTCGGATGAGACAATTTTGAAGTAGTTGATGGTGGGGGGGGGGAGCATTCACGGCAGCCTGGGCTACCACAACCCAGCCCACCACACACTGTCATAGCCGGGTGATGCTAATAAAAACCACCAACCAAGTACTTACCTTTCAGGGTGGGTCCTGCATGGCTGTGCGTGGGTGACTGGAGGTGTCATTCCCACAAACTTCCTGTGGTGTCTGTTCTCTTAGGTGGTGTGGTGGGACTGCCTTGGTGCCAGTGCAGTTCGTGTTTGCTTGGATTGGGGAACTACAGAGAACACATCCCGGGAAGGGAGAGCAGTCCTCCAGATGCTCGATCCCCTCCCTCCCCTGCTGACCTGAGTAGTTCCCGAACCAGGTGTGGCATCCAGCGCCTCAACCCTCCACCCCGTCAGGCCGTCCACGACAATGAGTTTTTAAAGGAGAACTACCAGCAGAGGAGAAGCCATGGCTGTTGCACAGATGGGGGCTTCACCTCTCTGGTCCCACCTGCAGGCACTAGATTAAATAAATAATCTTTGTACCTGACTCTCAAACTGGTAAATTCTCCGGTGTGCCCTGCATTTTCATTTTTAATGTTGACGCTACCTTACTCCTTCCTCAATAGTGCCCTTGCGCATGGAGAGTAATGTTTATATCTCCAATGCGCTTTTATAAATCCCATGGGTGCGCCTAGGGCACTATTGCCGTGCCTATTGTATTGAGGAAGGGGCTAGGCAGCGTCATCAGCTGCTGGCGCTATGAGCAAGGTGCATCAATCATCATGTTCAATAGAGCCAAAAAATGCTGGGTGCACCGGAGGATGTGCCAGTTTGTACTAGTGATCAGGCACAAAGATTCATTTTATTTATGTTGACTGCTGAGGGGATAGGAGAGATGAAGCCCCAATCTGTACAGTGGTCAAGGCTTCTCCTCTCCCGGTAGAACTCCTTTCATGTCTTTGAGCTCTGACATGAAAACTAAGAGGCTCCATTTTCATGAAGACCAAGTCAGAAAGTGGCCAGTGTACTGTGGGTGCTATTCCAATTGGTTTATTCTTGTATTTTTCCATTAGCATCTTCATTAATCACATGTGGATTTTTAAATTGGATGCACTTTGTTTACAAATAAACCAATTCAGGCAGCTTAAATGTTAGGGACTGAACTGATGGAGTCCACCTTGGTGTCTGGTGGTTCGGCTTAATTCATGTCTGAGCTCTGACAGACAAGCTTTGGGACATGGCATTGCATAAGTACTGTTGTGATACCTCTGTGGCCATCACACCTGAGGCCATGGGGGCTGCAGTGCTGCAGCTGCTGCCATCACACCTGAGGGGTGGGGGCTTCAGTGCTGCAGCTGTCACACCTGAGGGGTGGGGGCTGCAGTGCTGCAGCTGCTGCTGTCACACCTGAGTGGGAGCTTCAGTGCTGCAGCTGTTACACCTGATGGGTGGGGGCTGCAGTGCTGCAGCTGCTGCTGTCATACCTGAGGCCATGGGGGCTGCAGTGCTGCAGCTGCTGCCATCACACCTGAGGGGTGGAGTCTGCAGTGCTGCACTGCCTGCCGTCACACCTGAGGGGTGGAGTCTGCAGTGCTGAAGCTGCTGCTGTCACACCTGAGGGGTGGGGGCTTCAGTGCTGCACCACCTGCCATCACACTTGAGGGGGGGCTGCAGTGCTGCACCTGCTGCCATTACACCTGAAGGGTGGGTGCTGCAGTGATGCAGATGCTGCTGTCACACCTAAGGGGTGGGGGCTGCAGTGATGCAGATGCTGCTGTCACACCTGAGGGGTGGGGGCTGCAGTGAGGCAGCTGCTGTCATCACACCTGAGGGGTGGAGTCTGCAGTGCTGCACTGCCTGCTGTCACACTTGAGGGGTGGGGGCTTCAGTGCTGCACCACCTGCCATGACACCTGAGGGGTGAGGGCTGCAGTGCTGCACTGCCTGACCTCACACTTGAGGGGTGGGGAATGTAGTAATGCTGCCGTCACACCTGCGGGATGGGGGGGTGCAGTGCTGTTGCTTCTGTCACACCGGTGGGAGGGCAGCCATAGTGCTGCTGCTGCCTTCTCACACCTAAGAGATAGGGGCCACATTGCTGTTGCTACTATTGAACCTGAGAGATAGGGCCATAGTGCTGCTGCTGCCGTCACATCTTGTACCTAAAATAACTTTTAATTGGTACAAGGATGGATGGCTGTACAACAGTGAAGGTCGAAATTGCTAAAATGCACGTTAACACAGTTACAAAATTGTTAAATAAAGTGCACAAAACAAAACACCAGTAAAAATGGGTTTTGGCTTGGTAGACACTGGTGGCAATACCATTTTTTACAATGTGCAAAACGGAATTTGCCCTTTCTCAATCACGGTAAACCAGTGTCCCTGCTTAAAATTAATTAAATTAAGCCAGTTCAAATCCCAGGATGTTTTAGCCAGGAAAGATCCTTCTAACATGCCTGTGTGAGGTAACAGAAAAAGAAACACATCCTTATAGCATACCTGTGTGAGACTGTAAAACCTAGGTTAACTATGAGAACTTGACATCAAAGATTATTGGGAAAATAAGACTTTGGGGAAAGCACAAGAGTGACACCCTGTGGCCTAAAGTGGAAGGGTCATCCTTTATTCCCAGACTGGAGGGGGGGGGTCTTCTAGTTAAGCTGTCCAGCATAGGCACTGAGGGCCGTTTTGCACATTTTGCTTGAACTCTCCTGACCCCAGAGAACACCTGTCAGCACAGACTGCCTAAGAACCAAAGGCAGCGAAAGTTCTTTAAATTTGATGGACTGCATCTGACTAAAGAGGGAGTCAGTGCATTGGGGCAGAAGTTTGACGTCTTTGCAGAATATTTAAACTAGCAAATGGGGAGAGGGGTGCAGCACCCCATACGTTGAATGGGAAGAACACCCCTCCCCCCTCAGCTAGTGGTCAAACTGGAATTCAGTGTGTTTGCTGTTCATTTGCATCACCAGGTAAGAAAAAGGTTTGTCTCCCCATATGATGCACAGGGGTAATGCCAAACCTCACCCAACAACTAACACACCAAAATCTGGCCAATGGAAAATCATGTACACAAATGCTCACAGCCTGGGAAATAAGATCCCAGACCTGCAGGCAATAATGTCAGAAGCTAAACTGGACATAGTAGCAATTAGTGAGACGTGGTTTACCAGTAACCACACTTGGGAGACTTCAGTACCTGGCTATGTATTGTTCAGAAGAGACCGAGGTGCAAAAAGGGGGGGAGGAGTGGCCCTGTATGTTAATGAAAATATCAAAGCTACAGAAATTCAGAATACACATAAGGAGCCAGAAGAACTGTGGGTCACCTGGAAACAGGAAATGGGACAGCCATAAGAACTGGGGTTGTCTACAGGCCCCCAGACCAGAGGGAGGACATAGACACATTACTGTTAGAAGATATACAAAACATGACAGCTAAAGGAGGTTCTGATAATGGGAGACTTCAACATGCCAGATACAGATTGGTCAATACCAGCAGGAACATCTGCCAGAACTAGACTCATAGTGGATTCCTGCGGGAGGGCCTCAAACAACTGGTACAGCAACCCACAAGAGACAGGGCTATCCTAGATCTAGTACTGACTAACAAAGAAGGGATCACAGATCTCCAGGTAGAAAGGTCACCTGGGGCCAGTGACCATCACATGGTATGGTTCAATTTGGCTACTACATCTAAATCATCCCATTCAAGGCAAAAATATGGGACTTCAGAGAGCTGACTTTGATAAGATGGCCAACAGAGTTAAGCTAGCCCTGGCAAAAGAAACACAGGTGAGGAGGTACAGGCAAAGTGGGCAAGCATTAAGGATACAATACTTGAAGCAACATCCATTGTGTTAGACAGAAAGGAAGTGCAAAAAGAGGAAACCACTTTGGTTCTCAAATACAGTAGCAGAAAAGGTCAGAGCCAAAGGCTGGCCTTCCAGAAAATATAAGGAAACACAGCGGGATGAAGATGGGGGCATACAAACTGCCTAGGGAAGCAGGTAAGGCAGTAAGGCAGGCAAAGTCCCAAACTAGGAAACACTAGTACAAACAGTAAAGAGGTGACAAGACTTTCTATAGATACATTGGTGAAAGAAAGTCCAGAGGGTATTACTAAGCTAATGGAGAAAAGGGAGCATGTGAGAGGAGGACCCTGTGAGCATCTATCCTAAATAGATACTTTGCTCAGTATTCACTGAAGAGAAGGTAGGGCAGGGCACACAGCTCAGCATCATGGACACAGGGGAGGAGGTGAGCACTACTCCCTTCACAAAGAAAGGGTCCTACAAGGCTTGCTAGCTCAGGGTGGATAAGGCAATGGGACCTGATGGCATACATCCCAGGAATTTGCCAGGGAGCTAAAGGAGGAACTAGCAGAGCCATTAGCAGAATTGTTTAGTGAGTCTCTGAGCACAGAGAGGTCCCAGAAGACTGGAGAAGGGCTCATGTGATCCTCCACAAGAGTGGTAGCAGGGAGGAGGCGAGGAACTACAGACCGGTCAGTCTTACCTCAGTAGTAGGCAGATTATGGAAGCACTCCTTAAGGAAAGGATAGTGCAACACCTGGAATCCATAGGGGCACAGGATCCAAGACAGCATGGGTTTACAAAGGAAGGTCCTGTCAAACTAATCTCATAGATTTCTTTGACTGGGTAACCAGAGTGGTGGACAAGGGGGCAGTTGATATAGCCTACCTTGACTTCAGCAAAGCTTTTGACACTGTTCCACATAGAAGATTGATAAATAAGCTAGGTAGGCTCGGGTGGGTCAGAAGTTGGTCAACTGGGTGGCAAACTGGTTGACTGGCAGAAAACAGAAGGTGGTGGTAAATGGTATACAGTCAGAAGAGATGCAAGTCACAAGTGGGTACCTCAGGGATCAGTCCTGGGGCCAGTCCTATTCAACATCTTCATTAGTGACCTAGCAGATGGACTAGAGGAGAGCAGTTGTCTGTTTGCAGATGACACCAAGATCTGCAACAGAGTAGATGATCCAGATGGGGTGGGCAGAATGAGAAGAGATCTGGATAAACTAGCAGAATGGTCAGAAGAGTGGCAACTGGATTTAATGCAAAGTGCAAAATCATGCACATAGGAGAGAACCCTGAAGCCACTTATAGCTGGGAGGGGTTGCTAGCAGTCACAAGGAAGAAAAGAGACAGGCATCATCATCACTGATGACCTGAAATCATCAAGCAGACCTCTAAAGCAGTAGGTAAGGCTAGGGGGGTGTTGGGGTATTGATAGTAGAGGTATCACAAGTCGTAAGAGGGTAATAATCCTCTGTACAAGACATTGGTTAAGCCCCATCTGGAGTACTACGTGCAGTATTGGAGGCCACACCTTCACAAGGACATTAACCAAATTGAGGCAGTCCAGAGAAGGCAGCAAAATGGTGCAGGGACTGCATCAGAAGACATATGAGGACAGATTAACAGAGCTCAATATGTATACCCTTGAGCAAAGGAGGGAGAGAGGTGATATGATCGAGACATTTAAACACCTTAAGGGCATAAACAAGGTGAAAAGAGTCTAACATGTTTAAATATAAGAAAATAGCAGGACAAGAGGACACAGCATGAGATTAGAGGAGGCCGATTAAGGGGAATGTGAGAAATTCTTTTTCACAGAAAGGGTGGTAGATGCATGGAATGGCTTACCACAAGAAGTAGTGGCTATGAATACAGTGCAGGGCTTCAAACAGGCATGGGATAGGCATAAGGGAGCAATACAAATGACTATGAATAGATAGGTCACTGACATAGCAAAGGCCGATGGCACATTTATAAGGTAGAAAAAGAAATGGGCAGACTGGATGGGCCTTGCGGTCCTTATCTGCCGTCAACTTCTATGTTTCTATGTTTCTATGTAAAGGCTACAGAAAGACTGCAATATTTTGCAATCCAGCGATTCTCTGGACTTTGAAATCTTCGTACCTCAGGTAGACTTGGCTAACCTATCTTAATGCTTTTTTCTGTATACTTTTCCATTTTATTTCTTATGCTTTAACCTAATTTATGTTCTCTTTTAGTTGTAACTGCATTTATTTATTTTAGTGAAAACTTTTGCTTCGCTACAGAAATTATGCCTATGTGAGAGTTCTTATATTATATGTGTGACAGCAGAAGGTTTATTAATAATCTGTGACAACTGTTAATTGCTTAGAGGGACCACCATAAGCACCTAATTGAGAAAAGGGTATGTAAAGGGACATCTGGAAGAATAGGTAGAATACCAGAATCTACAAAGATTTTGAACCATGCTGTTGCATGTCCTATAGGGAAAAGGCCAAATCAGATGTTACGCTGCTACCCCGAAGAGAGGGTGATGCCTGGCTCTTCTCCTCTGTGAAATAGCCAAGGAAAGGTTTATACAGTATTTGGCCACAAGACTCGAGACTGGTATTGTGCCCTTATAAAACAGCTTTCATTAATAAACTAATCTCACTCGTTATTTACAGTGCAACATGGGGCAGTGTTGCACTGTAAATAACTAGGACCAGTAAAAAAACCTCCCTGTGTGGCATTCTGAACAGAATTAAAAAAAAATATTCACATCACCATTTTTTTTCTCTCACGTTGTCGTGGACCACCACACCAACGGTCCCTGAGAAGCAGCATAACGTGCAGAAAGCACACAGTAAAATGTAAGATAGTAAACAAATACTAATCAGACATTAATAAAAACAAAACACACCATTTTTCACATTCTCCCAGTATCACTGAACAGCCAGTGAACAGTGCTCATTACATACACAAACAGGGATCACTCACAGCAGCGATGTATGTCTAAATCGTGCACTGCAGATGGAAGCGTGCTGCCAGGCATATATCATTGCGACCTCCCTGCTTCAACTGCGGCCCTCAACAGCAGCGCCCCCAAAGCATAAATTACTATGGCCTCTTCTACCAGTATGCTGCCACAATTCCAAATGTTTCTGTATGCTCTCTCCTAGCTCCTGGCAGTTGGTACTCCCCAAAAGGCAAAAGCAGCATACCCAAACAAAAGTAACATTACCTCTGAGTTTCCAGCAAAAAAGTATAAGCCTGTATTATGCTAAAAGTATTGCCCCACACTAAATCCTGGGCTCCAAAATCACAGGTATAACAGTAACCCTGTCACTCCTCTTTGTCCCAATTTAAGCAAAAAAATTCAGAAGAACTAGTGATCGAGGTACCTGCATAAACACAATTAAAGTCGGGCTAAAAGCAGCTCACAACGATTAATGCTGTAGCTCAGCGACAGTCAACTCATGACCCAGGTCAATAAATTAAATTTAAAAAAAGTAACCACACCACTGTAAAAATAAATCCCAGCACTAACCACACATGTTTCCTCTTTTAAAAACAGTTCCCAATCTAGTGCAGCATCATTCACAAAAGTTTAATTTAATTTGGTTATTTTGCCCAACCCAGCTCCAACTTTTGGGACTATTTTTCTTCCATGCTTAAAATAAACTTAATTTTTCAGTTGTTCTCTTCCATAATTTTTTTTCTTAAGCGACTTTATAAGCACAATAAGACACTCCGGGTGTGCATTACGGTGTGATAACCGCACTGCTTGCGGCAACCGGCACTCGGTCTCGTGCCTAACTATGCCCCTAGCAGTGTGGTTATCACACCGTAATGCACACCTCGTTGTGTCTTATTGCTTACTTATCTAGAGTTAGAGGGATGCCTGGGATACTCGTTGCAGAGGTGCAGTTGTGAACTCAGCGAGCATTGTAAAGGATGAGAAGGGTATCCCTGTCCCCCCATCCCGTCATGGATTGCATTTAAGGGTGGGCACTATGAGTTCAGTGAGCCTGACCCCAGGGAGTGGGTTCATGACAGGGAATACCACTAGGCATTAGGGAATTTTCTATCTTGTACGGGACTGGACACTCAGGGCGGAGGTGGAGTCGCGCATACCTGCCACTGCTTTCAATGCAAATGAGCCCATAATGTGCATGTAAATAGCCCCACAGCACCTTAAATGCCCAATGGGCTCATTTGCATGGGTCCCTCTGAATATCAAGCCTAGTGCTTTGGCACTATTAGGTCTGGTGGCACTACTCCCTGCACAGCAGAGATCCATGTTGGGGCAGCACTACTTGATGTAGTGCTGCACTGGCATGCCCCTATATTCAGTTGGATAGAACCGATGCACTATTCGAGTGAATATAGCATCCTTGTGTTCCTGGCAGTGGCAAAGCATAGCTCAAAACTTTGCACTCTGCCTTGCCCATTTTTGAATACTGGGTCGCTGAAGAATACCACTTGTTAATTAGGTCTGTACAATATGTGTGCATAATATGCAAGCAGAAAGACATGACATGGCATGTAACTATGGTGTGATAATCACACCCCTCAGGTGTTTTATTAGGCACAAGGGGCAGCCAAGTGCAGATAAACAGCTGAGAAGTGCAGTTATCTCACCATAATTATATGTCCTGGAGTATCATACTGAGCTTATAAAATGTGTTTTAAAAATACATACAAATAAAAAGAAGTTAATCTAAACAATAAAAATGAAGACATTTTATGGAAAAATGCTTCCATTTTAACTTGAAAGACAATGAAAGCCCTGTGTGGCACTTCATTTGTTGCATACAATAAGACATTAATTACCTAATTTGCTTTTCAAACCAATCGAGGCATACTGCATGGAAATGCTAATGTGTTCAAAACTGTCATAACATGGGTAGGAAAGCTGGCCCATCAGCACAGCCTCATGATCCTGGTAACCTGAGTTCAAGATCAAGTTCAAGTCATTGGGGGTCGGCTGGGGGAAGAATGATGGCACATGCTGTGGACATTTCTCCTCCTGTGGGGGTGGGGTGGGAGGGGCAGAATGATCCATTGCCATATAAGCAGGTATTTATTTATTTAACCAGGTATAGCACACTAAGCTGAAAGCTTTTTTTACAGGAGCAACCTGGGAGCACAACGAGATTAAGTGACTTGCTCAGGGTCACACAGTATGCAAGTGGAAGCTGCAGGATTCAAACCCAGGTCTGGCCTGCTAGATGTCACCAAATTTGCAGCTCAGAGCCTTAGACCACTGCGCTATACTGCCTGTGGATTAACTGAAGGGAACAAGGTATCTTTACTTGGAATGCATCTTCTCTGCTTTTAAAAGGTTAGAAAGCATCCATTCCATCACATTTTTAATTGGTTCTCTAAAGAGCTCTGTGGGTGCATACAATTGTACTGCTGGCCACATGCAGCCACAGTGGCCTCATTTGAAAACACAATTTTTTTTCCAACTCTTTTTACCCCTCCTATGCTGCTGGCTGGAATCTCCTTTAGATGTCATTCAGTGCCTGATCCCTCCCCACTGAGATCTTTCCTGTCCTAAGACCCAAGTCCCCTCCAGTAAATGCACAACTCACCTGCTTGGGTAATCCCTCGGCTTGTGACCCCTGAGGCGTGGCCTCTTTCAGCTTCCTGGTGCTCCTGTAAAAGTGTCTAATACTCAACAGGCATAAGTGAAGTCCAGATAGATGGCGGGGTCCAGGAAGACAGGATCTGGTAGTGGATATGGTATCAGGGGAGCAGCGTAACCTGCCCAGCCTTTAGGGTTATCCGCTTTACTTAGTTTCCACTGATGGAAGTGGATGTACAATGACATCCAGGAACATCATGCATGCTCCCGTGTGTGACGTGCCAACATGTGCCTCAACCAATTAATCCCAGCATTCACTAGGGCTTTAGGCTCACGTACCTCTGGGCTGCTGCTAGGAAGCACTCTATTGCAAGAGTTTTGCACCACCCTTCCTGGTGGAGGCAAGCTGTCTGTTAGACGCTCGAGCCCCCCCCCCCCAAGCCAGCACTCTGATGCTCCAGGCTCATTACTGAACCTATGTCATTGGTGTTACAAGCAGAAGTGTTACCACTGCTGCAGCAGGCTGGCTAAGAGAA
The DNA here is from genome assembly GCA_016271365.2 of Neoceratodus forsteri. Lineage (NCBI taxonomy): Eukaryota > Metazoa > Chordata > Ceratodontiformes > Ceratodontidae > Neoceratodus > Neoceratodus forsteri. The sequence continues at coordinate 828,631,651 of CM057449.1, forward strand.
ACACTAGTTTAAAAGGTGGCCAGGTAAGATAGATACATACATAGAAGTGATGTCAGAAAAAGACTCCCTAGTCCATCCAGTCTGCACTATAAATTAGCAACTATTTTATGTGACACCCTGTAGGCCTAATGCCTTAGCAGACTAGCTCTCCTTCCCCTCTGCTACCTTGTTCACCCTTGCTAGTCTCCTAAATGTGCCCCACCCAGCCTTGAACCTGTTGATTGTCCCTGCCTCCACCACACCCTTGGGCAGCTTATTCCACTGCTCCATCACCCTCTCAGTCCTTCTTGATGTGTTTCCTTACCCCCCCCCCCATTTCAGTCACTGAAAGAGAAATGTAAGATCAAGGAATAGTCAGAAAAGGATGAGGAATGTGAGACTTCAAGTAAATTATAGAGACACCTCTTTAAGAGCCAAATTGTAAGAGCAATTTTGCAAAGTGAAAAGAACACAGGGAGGTTAAGTTACTTGTTCAGTGTCACAGAATAAGTAAGTGGTAGCTGTGAGTTTCAAGCCCAGGTCTACTTGGTCTCCAAGTTCACATTCTAATGCTTTAACAGTCAGGCTACGCTACCACCCAAATTCAAGAAATGGGAATAGAGTTATAAATAAATGTCCATTGGTATTTATTGCATAAGTTATAGGCCTTGACATGGTGTGGCTTTGGCCTGTTACTGTAGCACGCTACTGGAGTATGCATTACAATCCTTTAATGCGCACTCTGGAGTGGCTTATCACACTTATAAAATGGGCCACCATCATAAAAGAATTAGTTTGAGTCACTCTGATAGGGATTAAAACTTCATTATTTTCAAACAAGTGTACAATACATTAGCTATAAAACTTTTAAAAACTGAGAGAAGTAGTCCATATTAATGCCATAAATTGCATATTTCAGCAATAGATTAACTAGTTCTTTGCAGTAAAATTATGTATTAGTAGTGTTAGCTGAAAGTAAAAATAAGCAGTATTGAACACTTTATTTTCATTGCACTGTAGTAATATAGTTTCATTGAAGGGAACATTAGCTTTATTTTGGTTTTTTACTTATGTTTCGTGGTCTAGAACTTAAGAGGAAAACTGCTATAGGATTGAGATGAAAGCTTAGTAAGAAAAAAATGTTACCTTGCATTTCAAATCAATACAAGTACTGTCTCTTAATGGAAATATGTTCAAAACTTTAAACCTGCCAGGTTGTCTTTTTTGGTGGTGGTGGTGGGGGGGGGGTATAGATTTCACCAGAAAACACCCATATATGATTCAAATTTGCATGTTTTTATAAACTTCAGGAATGTATTTGAGCAGTTTGGGTCTTCCTCTGCCTATGTAACTGTGTTTTCTCACCTTTTCTCTTCGTTTATGAAGTACTGTAATTGAGTCTCTGGCTCTAGAAGAGGCGTGTGTGTGTGTGTGTGTGTGTGTGTGTGTGTGTGTGTGTGTGCAGTATGTTAGGAGAGGAACATCCTTCCAGTGGAACTGAACATTAATTTGAATCCCTGTATTTCATGGTAAACATTCCATGATAAACATTCCACATCTTGAATATAGGGAAAACAGAAAAAAAAAACAGGATGAAGAAAGTATGCAATAATACAGGTATTTAAGACATTTTTAATTAATTTCTTTGTGACCAGTGCTCTCCGCAAAACTACAGGGGCCAGAAGCATCTGAACCAAAATCCTAAACTCATGCATAGCTATTTTTACACGCCAGAAGCTGATATAAATTAAGACTGTATTCCGAAAGTCTCTTTCATTCTGAAGTTGTAGACATCTCTCTCAATTGAAATCAGGCACTGGAAAGGTATTAAAAGCATTCTTGACAAAACTCAGCCGAGACCCCCAATATGCACATCAGTGGGAGCGCTGATGCAGATGTTTGGGATCTCGGCTGAGTTTTTACAAAAATGCTTTTAATGTCTTTCGGTACCCATTTTCAGTTGAGAGAGACATCTATAACTTCAGAACAAAACAGACTTTTGGAATGCATTCTTACCTTATATCACCTTCCAACTTGTAAAAACAGCCATGCATGAGATTAGGATTTCGGTTGGCACCATTACAAACATTACGTTCTCAATTTAGAGATACTTCCGACCCCTGTAGTTCTGCAGAGAGCACTCATCCCAAAGTCACTAATTAAAATGTATTAAAAGGTGTTAAAATATATTGTTATACTTACTGGGTATTTACTTTTTTATGTTGGCTCGTGCTTGCGCGCCAGCCAACATGTTGCAGTAGTTGCAGATTTGGAGGTGTGGTCACTGTAGGTGAATGCAGGGCACACATCAGTAGGTGCGTCCCTCATTCCCCAGTAAGCCAGCATGCAGGCACTGACACCAGCAATACATAAAGTGGCCACCAGATCTGAGAAAAGTGCTGCTGAAATGAGAACCAAGCTCGTCACGCAGCGTCTGACTAACATGCCTCCCGGCGTGTCTTTCCTGGTGAAGCAGTTCAATAAACATGGCGGAGTGCTGACATCAGGGGTGCCCAATCCCCCTGTCAGCATGCCCCGACCCACTTCATTTGCCGACGGGGAGCCCACTCCCCATCAGCATAATGCCCCCCATTCCAATTGTGTGCCGAGGGGGTGCCCAATCTCCCTCAGCATCATGCGCCACCCCCCAACAGCCTTTCTTTGCCAAGGAGGAGCCCAATCCCCGTCGGCTTCAGTCCCCCCTGCCCAGTTCAATTTGCCGACAGGGGAGCCCATTCCCCGCCGGCATAATGTCACCAACTCCCTATTTGTGCTGTGTGCTGAGGGGTGCCCAATCCCACTCGGCATCATGCATGCTCCCCCACCCATTTCTGTGTTGACGGGGGACTCAATCTCTGTCGGCTGTGGTCCCCCTCCCAGTAATGCAGGTGGTATACTGGGAGCCCACCACAGTGTACCAAACAAACATCTGCAAAAAGAGAAAACCATCCCTCGTCTTTTTTTTTTTTGCCCTGGAAAAGAAGAAAACGGTCCCTCGTGGTCTCTCCTGCCCCTTCCCCCAACCCGCGTCCACCCTCTGCATACCCTGCCTCCCCTCACACACACACCCTCACCCCATACTTACCTCTGGGCCAACACGATGATCTTCAGTGGACGGGAACATGTCCTACCTCTTCAAAGCTGACCCCATGAACCCGAAGAAATGCGGTAAGCTGTATAATGACATAAATAGGGTTTTTTCAACTTTGGTGCATATCTCGGGCATTTTGGGGAATTTTGGCACCAAATTTTCAACATGAGGTTATTGGGACCCCTCCTCATAAATTCAGTCACTGTCATGGCATTATTCCATCCTGAAAGGTGATTTTGCGGTCACTGCAAGGATTCATCTTTCGGGACCGATAAAACAACACTGCCACTGTTCATGAGGCAGACTCTCAAAAAGACTATGTTGCAAATTTGGTGAAAATAATTCCCAAAATGACTGTTTTATGAGCGTGCATTGCGCAGCTTCCACGTACGAGTGTAACTTCGTGAATTTGTAATATTTTCACTCCAGATTTTCAACATTGGCATTTTTACACACCTCCTTATGAAGAGTACAGTTGTCATTTTACATATCCTGGCCAAAATGTGTTTTTGCACTTCCTACGCAGAATAGCACGGTCGCTGGGGGAGACCAGTTTTAGGGACAGATTAAGAAAATGACAGTGACACTGTTCATGAGCAGAGGTCCTAAAATGCCTATGTTGAAAATTTGGTGATGAAAGTCTATAAAATGACTGTGTTACAACCATGCATTGCACAGTTTCCCGCACCCTTGTAACTTCACAAATTTGTAATATTTTCATGCCAGATTTTCAACACTGGGATTTTTCCACACCTCCTTACGAACAGTACAGTGTCATTTTTCACATCCTGCCCCAAATGTGTTTTTGCATCTGTGGCACACAATGGCATGGTCGCTGTGGGAAATCAACTTTTGGGATAGATTAACAAAATCACAGTGCCACTGTTCATGAGGGGAGGTTCCAAAATGCCTCTGTTGAAAATGTGGTTAAAAAAATCCCCAAAATAATTGGGTTACGGACGTGTATTGTGCAGTTTCTACGCATGCTCATGACTTCACCAATTTTTCATATTTTCACTCCAGATTTTCAACGTTGCCATTTTTTTTATACCTCCTCATGAACAATACAGTTGTCATTTTTCACATCCTGCCCAAAATGTGTTTTCATGCCTATGTTGCCAAATGGCATAGCCGCTGTGCAAAACCACCTTTCAGCTAACAAACTGATAGTGCTGCTCTTCATGAGGTGGGCTCACAAAAAGCCCATGTTGAAAATCTGGAGTGAAAATACCAACAAACGTCTGCGGCTTTAGGGTTTCCAACTGTAACACCCCCGTAGAGACTGACAGGTGTCAGGGAATGTGACTTGGGATCATTTGCTGTAATGCTCACGCCATTCCACCCCACCCCATCCTGCAGCCAGTGACAGGCATCAATGTGTGCCTTTGAGTGTTTGGCCCTAAAGTTCACCCCATTCTCCTATACTGCACCCATCTCAGTGTATTTCCTTATGGAATAAGGTATGTATAAGGCCCAAATACCCCAAAGCACACCACAACACTTGTCAGTGTCTACAGGGTAGGGTGAGGTAAAATGGCATGGCGTTATATTGTTAGCCAAAACCAGCACCCCAACGCCTGTCAGTCTCTTTGGGGTGGTGATTGTGCAGTTCAGTACTTCACTGCCATTCCTATTATGCATCTCTAAATCCTGCACTACCAATGCCAATGCCAGTGAGACAACATTCGGCATTGACAAATGCTTATTTTTAATTCTGTTGCTGCAAAGAAACTGCTTGGTTTCTGCGAGGAAGAGTTTTGAGAGGGCTCAGGGATATTGCTTTAAGTAAAAAGCATCTGGTCAGGGGTACTGTTTTTAGCCGTTTTATTATTAGGGAAAATAAGTCCGAGTGTGGAATGCTGTCGACCAGCGGGCAGCTTTAAGAGAGGCTGGGATAGGCATGGGGGGGAGGTAAGGATCATGGGTAGGGAGGATGGGAAGAGTGGGGAGGGAGAACAGGGACAATAGCTCAAGCTGTGGACCCTGCAATACGAGCAGACTTAATAAACCAAATGGCCTTCTTCTGCTGGCTTATTCATATGTTCGTATGACCAATCAGCTTTCCAGACTTTTCCAGTCCAGTGCATAATTAAGTGATAACATACGACAGGGCATGCTTTATCACAGGATATCATTACGCCTTGGGTGTGTTTGAGGAGTGGGAGTGTCATACCGGGCATTTACAGCAGTTATTTTTTGGTTTTTAATTCTGTTGCTGCAAGTTTTAAGTAAACAGCATCTGGTCAGGGGTCTTGTTTTTAGGCCCTTAAAATAAAACTGCCTTACATTTAAAAACATAATTAAACGTTATTTGCTCTCATAATCTTCTTACACACACACACACACACACACACACACACACACTTAAAAAATGAAGTACTACAGTACTTACAGTTTTAATGTCTGGCGTTTCTTTGCTGACCATCCCCCTCCTATCCTTACCTTCTTACTAGGGAAAAGAACTGAGCAGAGGTTTGAATTCTTGTGTTCCATCCACAGTAAAGATTCCATCTCTTGAATTCAAACCCATAACAAGCATCTTAAACCACCTTCTTGGATACTTTGCACTTTAATACCGTCACAACCTTTCAATGGATTTGCACAAAATTTCACATGCGCAGTCTCAGGGAGCAGATCTCTTGAAATGCCAAGTTTCAGCTTGGTGAGATGTGCAGATTCCAAGATCGACATAGCAAAAAAAAAAGTTAAAAATCAAATTTTTTTTCAGTTTTTTGGTTTTTGTTTTTTGCCATCATCTAGTGCCCAGACAGTTTGAAATTTTGGTCAGAAATTTTCAGGATAGAAAGGTCTTGGCCCACAGATGTGCCTTCCACTGGTTATGTGAAAAAATATTGATCCATTCCAACAGGGAACAGACAGTTAACCTGCTTGTATCTATACATACATAGCTGCCAGCAGATTAGGCCTAATGGTCTATCTTGTCTACCTGACGCAGCTCACTGGTAGTGTCCAGTAGCTGCTCTACCCCCCATTATTTCACCCCTCCCACCTACTTCCCCACCCTGTACACCTCTGGTGATCACTATACACCCACCCCATACCATGCCCCTGTGCCTATCCCAACCTTTCTTGAAACCTCCCACAGTTCCCAATTTTACCAGATCACCTGTCAGTGCATTCCAGGGTTTCACCATCCTCTCTGTGAAGTAATGCCCTCTCACCTCCCCTCTGTACCACCCCCCTGCTAACTTTAGACTATGGCCTTTTGTAGTCCCCTCCTCCCTCAACTTGAGAAGACCCTCCTTGTTCCCTCTGTTGAATCCCTTCAGGTATTTGAAGGTCTCAATCCTATCACCCCATCCCTTCTCTCCTACAGAGAGTACATGCTCAGCTCTTTAAGTCTGTCCTCATATGACAACCCCTCCAGACTGCTAATCATCCTCATCACCCATCTCTGGACTCCTGCAGTGTGATGTCCTTTTTTAAGGGGGGGGGCACCAGAACTACGCACAGTACTCCAGACGCGGTCTCACCAGTGAGGTATACAGTGGAAGTATAACCTCCCTTCTCCTGGATGTTATCCCCCTGGCAATACACCCAAGCATTTTGTTTGCCATAGCCACTGCTCTCCTGCACTGCTCCGAGTGGGTCCCTTTAGCATCAGTCATCACCCCAAGATCCTTTGCCATTGTCATGACAGTTCTGGAGCTTGTCGTCATTTTTGTCTGAGCCATTACTAGAGTAAGTACTGTAAAGCAACTAAAATTGTATTTGTTCACCTAACACTAAAATGTAATAAATAAACAACCTGAAATTTTCAAATCGGACATCACCCTCCCTTCCCGCTGCCCCCACCCCACCCCACCCCCACGTCACACATGCACTCAAAATCATTCTCACAATGCTGGAAAAAACAATTCTTGAGTTTCAGCTCTCCCTCACCATTCATAATCAAGCAGCTTGATCAATACTTGTTAAAGCATTCTTACCATGTTCATCTGTTGTAAAAAACACTGAAAATGTCTCCAACAGTTCAAATGTTACAGCCATATTCCTAACAGCACACCTCATGTGTTACTGACCTCCTGTGAACTTTAAGTCACTTCCAGTCCCATAATGCAGCTAGTAAACTCAGTCCTCCCCTTAGAAAAATAACATAGACCTTAATTGTTTTCTGTTTTTGTTTAACATAAGGGAAGACTGTCTTAACAACAAAAGAAAAACAGAAAATAACCATATGGATGCCTTTGCCGCATCACGATTGATCTCTGTAGGAAAACAAAATGGGACTGTCAGTATTATTGTGTACAAGTCGGTAAAGTAAAAAATGAAATGAAAGCAGGAGTATAAAAAAATTGCTAAGTTCAATGTAATAAAAGCATCAGTAAAAAAAGTCAGTATAAGCAATATAGAGTAACTCAGCAAAGCTTCTTAAAGGGTCTATCTTATCTCTATTTTAAGTCTAAATTGTAATAAGGGGAAGGGGAAACTGTTTAACCAGGAAAGGCACACTAAGCCAGAGCTTGTTTCCAGGTGCAACCTGGGAACACAAGAAAATTAAGTGACTTGCTCAGGATCACACGGTATACAAGTGGAGAAAAAGTTATAACTTCAGATTTCTCTTTCTTCATGTCTTATTGCTTAACTCTGACCTATGAGAGGCCAAGCACTGCTGGTATTTGGGGCCTTACAATTTGTACATGCCAACCCTAGCTGGCATCCAATCCAAGTTTATTAATTTATCTCCATTACTGATTATTTTCATGTTCTGTTTCCACATGTTTGTACAGTATTATCATTTTCTATGTGGAGTGCTCACTCCCTTCCCCCACAACTTTCTCACTCTTTTGTTTGTAGCCCCCCCCACCCTAAATCCCCTACTATATTTTACAGGCTCCCCTGCTGGAAGCTCACATCATGGAATTGGCAGGAGCAGGCTGCATTGCCAGCAACTGGTATGGAAGTGTGACCCCTCATTAGTACCTGCTGGATCTGTACTAGTGTAGCCCATTGACTACCCCATGCACCCACCCTGGTCCGACCCTAAACTTATAGGACCCCTTGGATCACGTGACCTACTTCCTATTAAGTCCCCTCTTTGCCATTTGCAGCTTCTTCTGTGTGACCACTAGGAGTCACTACTGAGCCTTCTCTATCTCCTCTCAACTCCACCTTTCCCCTTCACGAGGCTTCCACCTTCCTACTGCTCCCTCCCAATTTTCTTGTTACCCCTGCAGAACTGCCCCTCCTAGGTTTTGAACCCTTGACCCCTTGCACCAGAAGCGGATACTCTACCACTGTGCTATACACTGGGTGCTGAGACTGAATAACTTCTTTTCAGTTATTAGCATATTACCTTATATAACCACCAGCTACCTTAATTGCCTAAGCAACCCCCTCATTGTTTCTCCTCACTCCCACACTACTGTATGTTACCCGCATCCTCCCCCACACACTCACCCTGTCCTCTTCCAAGACATTTGTGTATTTCACTCACCCACTCTGTAGTAGACCTGCCCCCCCCCCCAACTTTCTCCCTGCTGTTTGTCACTACATTAATTTTATCTGATCCAGGGTAGCAATGTTGACGCCAGTCTACATGCTCCTGCTTATCTTGTTCCAGGTAATTATGTACCCCTCTGTCACTTTGAATCCAACAACCTCATTCTACACCCACCTCCATCCCTTTGCAGGATTAGCTCTGTCATCAAGCACCTTAAGTGCTCCTTCTACCCAACCACCCTCACCTCATTCTCTCAGGTGTGTGAATGTGCGCTCACAGCCAGCCCTCACTCTCCTCCTGATACCCAACCTCACCTCACTTTCCTGCCCCTGTCAATACACCCTGCCTCCTCACATCCAGTTATCCATAAACCCAAACTTCTCAAACTTATGCTACTCCGTAATGCCCTAATACTCCTGCTGCTCTCAGGCAATGTCCACACCAACCCTGGCCCTCCTCAGCAAACTTTTACCAAATCCTCTAACTGTGGTGGTCTCAAGATTGCCTTCCTTAATGTCCAAAAATTTTCTACCCAAACTTGACATGCTGCAAATTTGGGTTCAACAGCACAAGCCAGACGTCCTTGCTGTTGCCAAAACCTGGCTGTCCCCAAACACTCCATATTCTGTGGCAGCCCTGGGTGATTACACCCTTTTTAGATCTGATAGGATTGGAAAAAAAGAGGTGGGTGTGCTAGTTACCTATCTGACACACTCCAGGATCATGCCCTTCCGCCACTGTCTGACAGGAATCGTGCTCAGGCCCTCGTGGTTAAAATAACCGTGGGTAGCCAAGGGAAGCTACTCATTATCCTTTTGATATACATTCCACCCAGAGATGTAGCTGCTGGTATTGACTCAGTCCTAGACTACATTACCAAGCTGCCCAAATGCTCGGAGATTATTGCGCTAGGGGATTTCATCGTAAACTGGCTTGTGCCTGAGGCAGGTTCTTATAAGGATGCTGCTGCTATGGTTAACCTAACTCAAATGGTTCCAACCCCAACTAGGTTTAACTATAAAACCAGGTCTCATAACCTACTTGACCTCATTCTCACCAACTTCCCTGACAGGATCCCAGGCACAGTGGTGTTGTCTGACTCCCTTAGTGACCACTCCCCAATCTCATGCCACTGGTCAAATCAACACCCCAAACACCCCAATAAGATGATCTGCCAATGTGCCCTAAGATGTGGGCAGCTTAGTCAACTTCAAGATCACCACCGCCATTGTGAGTGGTCCCCTATTGACACTGCCAATTGTGTGGACCTTGCCCTGGGGCAGTTCATCTCCCTCTTTAATAAAGCCTGTGATCTCTTTGCCCCCTTTAAAAATCTTAAATGCAAAGGGGCTAGCAATCCCTGGATCACCCCATCACTCCTTGAACAAGTGGCCATTCATGACCATCTCTGGCATGTGGCACATGCCACCAAAAGTACTAGGCATCTGCAATGCTACAAGGAAGTCAGGAATGCATGCACATGTGCAGTACGTTCTGCTAAAAACAACCATTACAAAGACCAATTCTCCAACTCCTGGGGCAATAGCAAACAGTTCTGGGAAAGTATAAAAAATGTCACTGGCAAACCCAGCAAATCGCCTCCCTCAGTACTCAATATTAACGGTGCTACCACTCAGGATCCTAAAGAAATCACTGACATCTTCAATACTGCATTCACTGATCTGAGTGGGACACTTCCCCCAAACTTCTTCACTGACCCTCCCCATTATGACAGCACTATAAACATGGACCCACCCCCCGCTACTCCCCCTTTCCATTTCAAGGCTGTAACTACTGGGACCACTAAAAAATATCTGTTAAGGGTACTCACCAACTCACAATTTAGTAGTGACACACTTGATCTAAAACTGCTCAGCCTCACCTTAGATGCAGTCCTGACACCTCTGACTAAAATCCTCCACTTATCCCTTCATCTTGGTCAATTCACTTCGATTTGGAAAGCAGCGGTGCTAACACCTGTTCACAAGAGTGGCAATAGGGCCTTACACTCAAATTACTGCCCCATCTCCATCTTGCCCCCACTTTCCAAAACCCTGGAGAGAATACTAGTTGCCGATCAATTGACTGTTTATCTTGACACCCATAACATCCAATGTACCCAACGGTACAGATTTAGAAGGGGACACAGCACCACCTGCCCTTCTAGTATACACAGATTTCATTCACAAGGCTTTAGATCGTGGACACCTTGTGGGGTCTAGCTACATAGAAACATAGAATTTGATGGCAGATAAGGACCGCTTGGCCCACCTAGTCTGCCCATTTCCCTACTTAACAGATAAGCTGCAGATCCTAGTTAACCAACAGCCTACTTCTTCCTACCCCCACTAGAATTGCCTTATGTCTGTCCCACGTATTCTTGAATTCCCCCACTGTTTTTGACTCTATGACCTCCTTAGGAAGGCTGTTCCATGTATCCACAACCCTCTCTGTGAAGAAATACTTCCTCACATTACCTCTGAGCCGTCCCCCCTCTATCTTCAAATTGTGCCTCCTTGTTTTTGCACACCTCTTTTTCTGAAAGATGCTATCCTCTTGGACTTTGTTGATTCCCTTGAGGTATTTGAAAGTTTCTATCATGTCCCCCCTCTCCCTCCTTTCCAGGCTATAGATCTTTAGTTCCTCTAGTCTTTCTTCATATGTCTTCTGATGCAGACCCTGCATCATTTTGGTTGCCCTCCTCTGGAAGCCTCCACCCTTCCTATGTCTTTGTGGAGATGGGGTCTCCAGAACTGTACACAGTACTCCAGATGTGGTCTTACCAACTGTCTGTACAGAGGGCCAACAACTTTCTGTTTTCTACTGGTGATGCCTCTCCCTATTCATCCAGTATCCCCCCTTTAGGTCGTCTGATATGACTACCCAACAGGTCTCTTTCCATTTTTGTTGTTGTGAATATCTCACCCCCCATTGTGTACTCTTCCCCTGGGTTTTTGTTTCCCAGGTGCATTACTTTGCACTTCTTTGCATTGAATCTAAGCTGCCATACATTTGACCATTCCTCCAACCTTGCCAAGTACCTTTTCATCCTTTCCACCCCACCTTGTGTATCAACCCTGTTGCAGATCTTTGTGTCATCTGCAAAGAGACATACTTTCCCTTCCAGTCCCTCTGCAATGTCACTTATAAAGACATTAAAAAGGACTGGCCCCAGTACTGAACCCTGCAGTACCCCACTAGTAACCCTCCTTTCTTCACTGTGGACTCCATTTATTATTATCCGCTGTGTCCTGTTGTCCAACCAGTGTTTTACCCAGGCTACCACCCTGGGACCCACTCCCAGGCTGCCAAATTTGTTTATTAATCTTTTGTGCGGACTGTGTCAAATGTCTTGCTAAAGTCTAGATAGGCCATGTCCACAGCCCCTCCCTGGTCTACTGCTTTGGTCACCCAGTCAAATAAATCAATTAGATTTGTCTGACATGACCTTCCCGCTGTGAATCCATGCTGCCTTGGGTCCTGTGCCCCACTGGCCTCTAGGTACTCAACAATTCTTTCCTTCAGAAGTGATTCCATTATTTTCCTACCACTGAGGTCAAACTGACAGGTCTGTAGTTTCCTGCCTCTGTCTTGCTCCCACTTTTGTGAAGGGGAATCACATCCGCCCTCCTCCAGTCCTCAGGTACCACCCCATCCTCCCATGATTTATTAAAAAGGGTAGTCAGTGGTGTTACTAGTTCTTCCCTTAGTTCTTTTAGAATTCTGGGGTGAATTCCATCAGGCCCCATTGTTTTATCCACCTTCAGTTTTAAGAGTTCTTTCAGAACCCTTTCTTCTGTGAAAAGACTAATATCAACCCCCCTATCTAGAGTGCTTCTATTGACCGGATTAGGTATTTCCCCCTACTTTTCCATTGTGAATACTGAGCAGAAGTATTCGTTCAGTATCCCTGCTTTTTCACTGTCGCTCTCTGCCCAACCACCTTCCTCTTTGTTCAGCCTCAGTATCCCTGCCTTAGTCTTTCTTTGCTCCCTAATGTACCTATAAAAGGTTTTATCCCCCTTCTTAACCGAGTTGGCTATCTTTTCCTCAGTTTGGGCCTTTGCTGTTCTGACTGCCTTACCCACTTCCTTCTGCTTTAACTGGTACAGTTCTGTGTCCTCCTCCTCCTTCTGTGTTTCCTTATACTTCCTGAATGCTATCTTTTTCTCCCTTACCTTCCCCGGCACTTCTTTTAACAACCTTGGTGTTTTTTTCTTTCGTTTTGATTTGTTTATTTGCTTCACACAAAGGCTTGTTGCCTCTCTGATGGCGGTTTTGATGTTTTCCCATTGTTGCTCCACCCCACCTTCTTGCCTGTTTGCTAGTGCTTTTCTGAGGCACTCTCCCATTTTGACAAAATCAGGCCTCCTGAAGTCCAGTACCTTCACTTTAGTGTGGCTTGACTGTACAACTAAGTTTATTGTGAACCACACTGTTTGGTGGTCGCTTGTTCCCAGATGGCTACCCACTTCAAGGTCAGAGATCCTCTGTCCATCCCCATTTGAGAGTACCAGGTCTAAGATTGCTCTCTCCCGAGTGGGTTCCAAAACTAGCTGTCTGAGGCATTCCCCCTGTAGGGCATCGAGAATGGCCCTGCTCTTGGATGTGGCTGCAGCAAAGGTGCTTCAGTCAACATCTGGCATATTCAGGTCCCCCATCAGCACTATCTCCCCTTTGTCTGTCATCCCAAGGATGCCTTCTATCATTTCCTTGTCCATTTCCTCCCCCTGAGATGGGGGTCTGTATACAACCCCTGTGCGGATTGTGGAGCAATTTCCAGTCTCCAGGGTGACCCACAGTGCCTCCTCTCCTCCCTGTTTACCCTTTAGTTCTGTTGCTTTTATCCCTTCCCTTACATAGAGAGCTACTCCTCCTCCTCCTCCTCTTCTTCCCTCCCTGTCCCTCCTGTAGATTGTGTACCCTGGTATGTTGACATCCCAGTCATGGTTCTCTGTGTACCATGTTTCTGTGACTGCCACAATATCCAGGCATCCCTCTTCCATCAAGACCTCATAAAGGCATTCGATGCGGTTAATCACTCTCTATTACTCAAGTCCCTACCCACCCTTGGTCTCTCTCAAGAAGTCACAGGTTGGTTCAAAAGTTACCTCGAAGGCAGAACCAAAAGGGTAAAAATTCATGATATGCTCTCGCTTAGTCACCCTGAAACCTCTGGCTTCCCCAAAGGCTTAATCCTTGGTCTACTCCTATTCAGTCTGTTTCTTAACTTCTTACCTAAAGCTTGTCCCACCAACTTGATCCTGTATGCAGATGATGCAGTGCTCTTCACCTCACAGCCTAATCCCCTACTCCTTGCCAATAGTCTGCAACAGAGTTTTTCTGCAGTTGAAGCCTGGTTCTCTAAACATGAGCTTACCTTGAACTATAAGAAAACCAAAGTGATGCTTTTCGCCAGCCCACACAGCAAGTACAAAAAGGCCCATCTACACACTCTCAACAATCTCGGCCTTCTCCTTGAACAAGTCTACAGCTTTAAATATCTTGGTATTACCCTTAATAACCATATTTCCTATCAAGAACATATCAATACAATATCAAAAAATGTCTGCATTAGGCTTGGACTTCTATGTAGACACAGGCATTGCATGACCCCAGAGGCGCTCCACATAGCCGTCACAAGCTCTATCCTTTCAGTTATTAATTTTGGGCTCATTATCTATGGTGCTGCTTCCAACTCCTCTCATAGGAGACTAAATCTGGCCCTAAATAAAGCATGCCACCTTGTCACTGGTGCCCATCGTTACACGCATACCTGTGACCTCTATACTGCAGCAAACTGGCTGAACCTTCATAGTTGAGACTGTTACCAAACTTGCCTGTTTGCTAAAAAGATTAGTCTTGGGCTAGCTTCTCCATCACTCTTACTGCTACTTCAAAGGCCCACCAACCAACACCATACCAGAAGCTCCTCCAATCCTGTGTTCCTAGTCTCTTTCTGCCGTACTGCTCAAGCCCAGCAAACATTTATGTACCAGGCTTCCAGCTGGTGAAACAACCTTCCTCCTGACCTTCTGGCTGTCTCTAGGTTGGGACCCTTCAAGACCAAACTTAGACTGCATTCGCTGAAACAGGATAGCTGTGATTGCCCCCTCTAAGATAACTGATTTTCACCTACCTACCTACTCTAACACCCATCTCCCTACTCCCACCATCTCATTCTCTACTCCTCCCCCCTTCCCTTCCTTCCCTACTCCTTTCCTCTTCCTCTCACCCATATCTTTTTGTCCCCTCACATGCCCCCTCCCACCAATCAATCTCCTGATATTCCACACTAGGTTTTGACGACCACACCCTGTCTCACACATATCCTTATGTGTTCCCCCCTCCTCTTGACCCCCCTTCCTCCTCTCCTGCCCTACCCTTTCCCCTTCCCCCAGTTTTACTGCACACACTCCCTACCCCCTCTGTACCACCACTGAAATGCCTCCTTTTCCTTCCCTTGAATCCAACCTCATGGTAACACTCCCTCCTGCTCTACTGTGGTTCTTCCTCCCTAAACCCTCCTCCTACCCCCTCTGCATCTTGTTAGTGGGTTCTAACACTTAGGACCTCACTGGCACAATGCCTCTCTCGGGCTGCTCTAAATCTCTTCACTCCCGGTTGGTCCTCACATCCTCCCTTACCCTTCTCCTGACTTTCTGCCTACATGTCCTGACAAGGTCATCCCTTGGCCACTCATTCACTGTATGTAAATTATGGAACCAATGTAACTTCTGAATCCTTGCAAACTTGTACTTTTTGTGCCATGTAATCTGCTGGAACCTTGTAGCACTTATTTGTAATTTTCTTTTGTTTTCACGGTTGTACTTTGTAACCAATTCATGTTTATTGTACCCTGATATTGTCCTTGTCTCCCTTGTGTTATGACATGGAGCCTTTGTAAACGAGCCCCTGGCTCAATGGTTGTAATTCTGAGATTTCAATAAATAAAAATAAATAAGTACTGGAGTGCACAAACTCCCTTTGGTACTAATTTTGCTGCTGTTCTTTCTTTTTTTCTTTTGCACAAAGATGTTTGTGCACCCACTTGCTGTCTAGCCCCCACTCAGCCATCCAGTCATTCTAACTCATCACCCACCATCTCTGGGATTTACCTGACCAACAATCCCTCCTACACATTGCCATCAAGCTCAGCAGTTTACTGCCATAGCAACTGTGCTGTGCAATCTGCAAATGTTTCATGGTAATTTCCCACCAAACACTGATCATAAAAAAAACCCCACAGTTATCACTGCAAGAAGTCAGTTAGTGTGTATGTAGATCAGTGGTCATAAATACGGTTAATTCACTGTAATATATAACAGTACTTCGCAGTACACCATCAGATACATTACATCATTTTATGATGGCATTTCACATCAACATAACATTTTGTAAATGTAACCAGCCAGTTCCTGGGGTTACTAGAATTCCATCAGTTTTAGATCAGGCAGATAGCTTGGGCAGTGTTAGAGGGTTTTAAATGCTCTCTGTTAAATATTACATCATCATTTGCTTGGCTCTGCTGAGCAGAGGATAAGGTAATGCTGTTCAGAAGGATATACAGTATTATGTTAGACCGAAACTCGATATGCCGACGCTCAAGTTTACAGTCCTGAAATGAAAAATCCCGCACGACTCGGATGCCTGAAAATACAATGTCAGGCATCCCACTACAACAAAAACCTCAATATGTGGGGCTTCACACCTCCCTCACACCCCCATGTGAGGGGCTTCATCCCCGCACACCCCGTAACTAATATAACAAACTCCAAGGGGGAGCGGACCTCGGAGTAAAAATAGTTATGGGACAATATTACAAGAAGTTCCATAGCCTGAACCAGAACCTGAGCCTCCCAGGCTATGCTGGCCGAGCTGCCAGTGGTTTAGCCCTCCACACCACCGGAGCACCTTGGCCAGTGTCTGGATCCGATGCTGCTTTCAGGGGTAAGGTAGCAACCCATCAGATTCGCTACCGTACCCCCTCCCATGACACTATTGGGCATGAAGCCAGTGGGATTTACACTGTCCGGATACTACACCTGTTGGGCAATACTGCCCGGGCAGGTGAGTGTCAGGATATGAGCCACAGGATGTCATAAGGATACCATTCGGAACTCTTGCAGCAGCGTAAGTCACACTTGGCCAGCAGCTGTTTTGCTAGAGTCATTAGTTGTCTGGAGTTGGAGTTTGAGCTGTGAGTTCTGAGGGCAAGAGCTACCTGCTGGCACTCTTGTCAACAGGGAAGGACCCTCATTTGTCATTTTTCTGCCATAGTTCAGTAACCAATGGCTGGTTTCTCTGGAAGTGGTGGCTACCAGATCCTGTGAAGGATCTACTATGGAATCCCAAAATTCTGTTCCTCAAACACCACTAGATCAAGTTCAGGAGAATGAATTTCAGAATCCTAACATGGACTTTCATTCAATGCGGGGCACTGCACCCCCCCCGCACCTCCATAACCAAACTAATTAACTCCGAGGCAGAGCGGACCTCGGAGCTGGTTAAAAAATGTTGGGGGGCGAACAGCTGGGGAGTGCAAAATGGGTGTCGCGACTGGGAAAAGAACCCGGTTCCATGCGACATGCTGGCTGAGCTGCTGGTAACCTAGTCCTCCATGCCATGGAAGCAGCTCATCCAGCACCTGCTTCCTCCTCCTCCTTCTGATTTTGCAAAGGAAATTCCAGCGGAACCAGGAATTTCGCCATTTGAAATCTTTCAATTATAATTTTGCCCGGCGAAATACATTTTCGCCAGGCAAAATCTTTTTGTTTAACTGCATTTTGGGATACTGAAACCAGTCCCATGTGTGTTGGGATTCCAGGCTTCTGTATCCTGAATGCATACCCCTGTGAAGCCCTGAGTGAGTAAAGACTTTTGACAGAAAAGAGAAATGGGACTGAAGGTTCAGTGAGTACTTTGGGGCACTGCTCAAATTGTAAAGACTTTGTGTGAACAATTTAAAGAAATGGATTTGTGTGAAATCTGTAGATTTCAAATTCTGTTCAAGTATTCTGAGGGGAACAAAGTGTTTAAGAGTAAACTATTTAAAGGGGAACTGTCATCAACAGGGTTTCTTAATGTCTGAAAGCCCATAAAAAGCTAATTTAAGTGATCCATTGTGTTCATCTGTGTGTCTTTGCAGTCCAGAGTTATTCATATGTAAATCAGCCTGTAATTAAGGGCTGGGGGCAGCCATATGTTTTAGGCTCCTGGCAGGAAATGATGTCACTGAGGAACTTGGCCCTCCATTTGTTGTAGATTAAATAGGAAATCATCTGTTTTATTAAGTGTGTTTTAAGGTGTTATTACAATACTTTCTAAATTTATAATAATTGTTTTGTATGTGCATTGAAACTAGTGAGTTATCATCTTTACATTCCAAACTGTTAATAAAAATAATCCATCTTTAGGATTGCTTTAACCTCTAGGCTATATTGTCAGCTGATTATTAAAAACTACCATCTCAAGGCTGGCACTGTGGTGTCAACAGGTATTGGGGACCCATATCAGGATTTCTAAACCCTGGCTGTGTTAATGTCAGTACAGATTTCTGGAACTGCCACAGTACTGACTTCTGTCTTATTCCATTTCCTCTCTTACAGCCTTTTTTCTTACAATTTCGGGTATGAACTCAGGTCTACAAGATGCAAATTTGGCTACGTACCTACTGGCCTGGTATCATGGGGCCAGCCTTGAAATATGTAGGTTTTGATTAACAGTTGGCAGCACAGCCTAGAGGGTCAATTGTTCTTATGCAACTGGATGAGATTATGCTTGTGTGACTTCATTTACGTTGTGGATTTGATTTACATTGTGGCTTTCCGCCTCTCTATCCATGGGATATATCACCCTATTAGGGGTACGATGCAAGGAACCCTAGAGGAGGGTCCCCCGCATAGGTGCCGTGGGAATGATTCCATTGGCTAAAGGTAGCTTAGGAAGAAGCCCACGGGTAAGAGAGATGAGCTGCTGGAGGAGGAGGGGTGGATGGTGGGGCAAAGCGAAACAAATCCTGGGAAGGTCCAGGATGAGTTACCTTATAAAGCCTGATGGGGGAGTGACATAGTCATTCCGCCCAATTGAACCTCAGGCTTACAGCCTTCCCATTCGATTGTGCTTATGCAACTGGATGAGAAGATGTTTAAGGGTGGACTTTCTAAGGAGAGAGGGGAAAGCCGGGGCCACCATCTGCCTCCATCCAACAGTGGAACCTAACTATATAACCTAAGAAAGTACTAACCCTATCTAATATTATGACCATTGGCACAGAGGAGAGGAACCTCTTTGAGGAGGAAACCTCTGGGGATCCAAGGCCTAGGTCGCTTTCCCTCCAGGCTGACGACGTTTGATTTAAGGATGTATGTTGCTAAAGAGCAGGATATGAGTAGGGAAGATGATGACAAGATAGGAAAAAAAACAAAAGAAAGCACTGACGATGATGGAGAGAAGCTGTGAAAGCTTTAAAGGTTGAAGAGGAGACAGGAAATTAACCTGAAATTGAACTTGAACGATGGTGGAGAGCAGCACAGATCGAAGAAGGAACAGGAAGCAGCATGGACCTGAGAGGGGAATGCTCGAGTAGTCAATAGGAAGGAGTAGATCCATGTGGAAGTCAGAGGAGCAAGGGGTATCCAGATGTGCTCATGAGAAGACTGAGCATCATGAAGACTGATGATGATGATCACCGCAGGAATGCAGTAGTTCACTGAGGTAGCATAAGACCCAATGAAAGGTATGCTCGATAGAACAATGTGATTAAGTAGACCACATTAAGTAGACTCCTCGAGAGGAGATAGACTCTGAGGCCAAGAAGGCATGTCTGGAACCAGAGGGTATGCTTGGGTCAAGCGATCAATGGGAGAAAAATGGATGAGCATAGGATTCAATAATAGGAATGCTCGAGTGAGCGATGGAAATAGATGAACCATGAGGTAAGGATGAGGAAATGACCAGAGTCATGAACCTGATACATGTGGAAGGAGGGCCGCGGGTCGATGAAGTGGCATATGATTCATGATAGGTATGCCCAAAAGAGATATTGATTGCAGGCCAGATGGAGTCAGCCAGAAATAGCCAAACAATGTGGATGCAGAGTGGGAGAAAGCAGATGGGAGAACTGCCGGAGAGCAGTGGTTCGATGAGGAAGTATAGGGCCCAAAAGAAAGCAAAGGAGTGGGAGAAAGTGAGGCTGCAGCATGTGGGTGCCGGGAGTCATGACTGCACCAGGACAGAGGTATAGAAGGCAAGAACACAGGAGGATGAGAAGGCCAGCCAGCCTTGAGCAAAGGGCAATGGACAGGAAGGTATGTCATTGAGCAGAAATCGAGGTGATTCGAGGTAGCAGGGACCCCAGGACTCAGGCACTGAGATGCCCTGTGGACAAAGGTGAGAGGAGGATACGAAATAGGAAGACAATGGCAGGAGAGGGCCAGATACAGGGACCAGAGAGGGTACGCTCGAAATATGGGAGCGAAATGGACGATGGACGATGATAAGGTAGTTCAATATGGAGTGGAAGAGTCGAGATTAGCAGGGTATAGGCCAGTGTTAGATTTAAAATGCTGCAGATGATACCAAACTGGGGGGGTGGGGAGATACAGAACTGAAGAGAGGGAATCCAAGAAACCATGTGAAGCAGAATGAGGAGTGGGCAATACGAAATCTTATGCATAAAGGAAAACACAGGAAACCAACCCAGAAGCAATATGTGCAAGCCTTTTAAACCACTGAGCCGAAGAAAATCTTGATTCTTCAAATGTTGCATGCACTACAAATGCAATCTAGGCAGAGAAAGAGACATGCGCAATGTAGACACATTGGCTGTAGGTGGGGCACAAGAAAGGATGTTCTTCGTATATATTGAAATAATTTGAAGATTTTGTTACTCTGTAATGATACCAGGCTTTATCATGTGTAATCAATAACTGGGCAGACTTACTTGGAAGGCATCCCACCAGCCTTGCGAGCAGCAATGGGTCCATAGCAGGAAAATTTTGGCAGCAAAACAGGAATCAAAGGACAAGGCAAGAAAACGCACACTCGCTACCCAGCAATTTATAGCACTGTGCTCACGGAGACAACGAGAACAAGCGCTATTTCCATTTTTGGCACCGTTTTCCACCAGCCAATGAGATTTCCACTTTTCCGTCTGTGTCACCGCATATGCGGTAAACCAGTGTCCCTGTATATCATGGGATATTGTCACTTCTCAGGTGGTTGGATGCACTCGGCCTGCGGCCTTGTACCCAACCACCCGAGGTGTGACGATATCCCATGATATACCAAACCCTGTCGTGCCTTATTGCTTAATTATACAATGGCAAGAAAGAATCCTGTGCTCTGATTGGTCAGTCTGGGGCTGGACCCATGATGTTATCCCAGCATAACATCACGGGTCTAGTCTCAGCACTATGAACCTCCTGACTGATTGCATTGGATTTGCTGGATTTGCATTTTTATTTCTCTGCTCTGCTTCTCAACTTAAGAAACAAAAATATTTTTCCACACTAACAAAAACATTCTTTAAAATGTTTTCTTTATTCTGTATATAACAACAAGCCATTGTATAATAGGAATAATGCACTCCAGGGTGTGTGTCGTGCTGGGATAACGTCACTTCCGAGGGGATTGACTACTCTCAGCCTGTGGCCTTGGGCCTAATCATCCCAGGCATGACGTTATTCCAGCACGACACACACCCTGTCATGCATTATTCCTTTAATATACACTATTAGGTTAGTATGCAAGCTAGGTAAGGTTGAGTGTTCCCATTAGAATCTAAAAATTTGGGAGGAATAGACTGGGGGAGTACTGTAGGGCAGGGAGAGAGGAGGAGAGAGGCAGGTATAGGGAGGCAGGGAGAGGAGAGAGTGTAGGAGAATCAATGGAAGCAGGTGCAAATTACTGAGGTGTAGAGGGAGGTAACTAAAGCATGTTGGAACAAGGGAAGAGTGCAGCAGGACAGTATGGAAGGGGTTAGGGTGTTCCAGTGAGTCACTGCTGCATAAGAGAAGGACTTACGTGCAATAGTGAGCTGTAGATTGGGACTTAAGAGAAGGGGGAGGGATGCTGATCTGAGGGCTCATGGGGCTTGCCTTAGGCGGTTAATGTCATTGAGGCAAGGGGGTTAAACTTGTGGACAAGCTTGTTCATGTAACACAGGGTAGAATATCTCAATTCAGAATCATAGGCCAGCCATCCCAAGGATGAGACGATGTCACAATGGTGGTGATGGACACTGACCCCTAAGGCAAACTTTCCCACTCTGTGGTAAGACTGAGTAAGGAGTGATATGTTAGACATATTGGCTGAAAGCAGCAGAGGTGCACCATAAGTGAGATGTGGAAGGAGTGACGAGGAAGCAATCTTGAGGCAAGAGGCAGAGGGTGAGGAGAGGACGGATTCAGTACAGGAGACCCAACTTTTGATTCAGCGTCTTACTTAAGAAGGAGACGTGGGCACTGAGGGAGAATGAAGTATCTAAGGTGACACCCAGATATTTAAAGGAATGGTCAAACTCATGAGTATCACCATTGAGGGACTTAATGTCCAGAAGAGAAATGGGTAGAGAGAAGGGGATCCAGTAAGAAACCAGCGTACATTTAGGTTTTTTTTTGTATTGAGGACTAGTTGATTACACAAGAACTAGCCCTCAAGATCAGCAAAGTCCACAGCAAGTTCACTGTTGATCAGGATGACATCAGGGGAAGAGTGGTAGATGATAGCGTCATATAAAGGTGCACAATAGTGCTACCATAGTCACAGTGTCTTGGCAAATCATTGACAAAAAGGGAGAACAACATTGGGCCAGTATTGATCCCTGTGGAACCCCACGGGTTATGTTCTTGAAGCCAGAGAGTGAACCAGCCCACTTGACTCTTTGGTAGCAGCAGGAGAGGTAGCTTTGGATCCAACAAAGAACTGAGGGATCCATTCCAATAACCTGGAGCTGCTGAAGTAGGAGATGTGATTCACCATGTTGAACACTTTAGTAAGGTTGATGAAGATGGCACCAGTGGCAGAACCATGGTCCATGGCCTGATAGATATCAGAGG
This sequence comes from Neoceratodus forsteri, assembly GCA_016271365.2. Classification (NCBI taxonomy): domain Eukaryota; kingdom Metazoa; phylum Chordata; order Ceratodontiformes; family Ceratodontidae; genus Neoceratodus; species Neoceratodus forsteri. The sequence continues at coordinate 828,654,245 of CM057449.1, forward strand.
TTTCTTTTAACAAGGCCATGAGGGTACTGTAGTTTTTTTGAAAACCATGTTGATAAGGGGATAGCAGATTGTGATGCTCTAGATAATTCTGGAGGTGGTTATAAACAATACGCTCCTGAATTTTGGCCACTGGGCACAGATGGATATTAGCCTGAAGTTCTCAACAATGATGTTAGGCCCCCCCTTTGTGTACCAGAACAACCACAGCAACCTTCTACTTGTCAGGTATGGTACAAGATAGAAAGGAGCAGTTGAGTAAGCCCCAAATGGGGCGAGCAAGGGCAGAAGCACCGAGCTTTAAAAATCTAGGCTCCAGAATGGCATGGCTGGAAGAGTTCTCAGCTTTTAGGCTTGCAAGAAGCCTTAGGACCTCTTTAAGGGTGGCCAGCTTCAAATGGAAGGCAGAACAGGCTCCAGAGATGTCCCCAAGAGTTGGGGCGGGGGGGGGGATAGGAGTATTATGAAATAGCAAGGTGTATTTGTTTAGATCAGTGAAGAATTCATTAAACTTAGAGGCAATGGACGAGGGGTCAGTGAGGATAGTGCCCTGGGCAATAAGGGAGCTAGGAAGTTCAGTTGCTTCCCTTTAACCAGCGAATTAACCTGCCTCCAGAATTCTGTAGGGTTACATAGGTGTTTCATTTGTAACAATTTGTAATGGTGGCATTTGGTTTTATCAAGGGTACTCTTACATAAATTTCTGAGATGCCTGTATTCCTGCCAGTCAGATGGTAGTCCGCTTTTTTTGTAAGACCTCCAAGCCTGGTCACGGGAGGACATGAGCATCCTTAGTTCTGTATTGAGCCAAGGAGCCTTGATGCCCTTAGTTCTACATTTTTTTAGAGGAATGGTTGTTAACAATCTGAGTGAACATAGAGACGAAAAAGTCCAGAGCTTGGTTGACATCAGGGAGAGATGTGATGGGGCTCCAGTCGGTGTCGTGGATCAAGGTAATGAATTTGTTAACATCTAGATTGGACATATCATGGACAAGGATGATCTTGGGAGGGGGTTGGGACAATTATTCCTCCATACACATAAGGTAGGGGAATGATCACTTATGCAGTCGGACATAACTGCTAATGTTTTGCTTTTCAGAAGGCAGTTTGTACTAACCCAGTTCAGCAAAGTGTACTTACCAGACTTATTATTGAGGTGGGTGGGTTCATGTGTAAGCTGAGCTAGGTTGGAATCAGTTTGTGCCACTTTATTAGCAGCAGGGCTCAGCCAATCTGTGTTGAAATCACCACACAACACTAGGTCCTGATGAGGAAGATTGATCAGTGAGTCGAAGAAAGAAGTGAGGCCATAGGAAGCCTTGTCAGGGGGCAGGTAGGCACAGCCAATGATTAACTTCTTGACATTGCCGAGAGTCAGCGAGAGGAACAGGGATTCTACTGAGGATGTTCCAGAGTCAGGGTTGGGGAGCTCAGTGACATCAAGGTTGGACCAGGTGTATATTAAAACTCCTCCAGCCCTTTTACCTAACCTAGATATACAGTATATATATATATATATATATATCTATATACAGTATAATGAAAGCAATAAGACACGACAGGGTGTGGATTGTTGATTGATAAGAGCACGCCCCCAGGTGCATTGTTAGGCATGAGGCACTTGCACGGAGTGACTACAGCAGCTGGGTAGTGCTCTTATCAATCAACAACCCACATCTTGAAGTGTCTTATCGCTCTTATAAAATGTGTAACTATTTCTATAACAATTAAACAAAACTCTGGACACATTATTAAAGATTTAGTAATAGTATGTCATTTTATTTAAATATGGTGAAAAATAGTCCCCAGACTTGGGTAGAAGAGTGGTAAGATTGATTGAATAGCAGCTCACTAAAAAATGTTAAACCAGTGAGTTGGAGGGACAGCAATGCATTATACGAGCAGTTTGGATCTGCCTCTACCTATGTAACAGTGTTTCCCACCTTTTCTCTTTGTTTATAAAGTATTACTGTATTGCTTACTTCCTTCATCTTTTTTTTTTCTGTTTTTCTCCTCATTCAAGACATAGAATGTTTATCATGGAATGTTTACCATAGAATACAGGGATTCAAAATTCTGTTCAGTTCCGCTGTTAGAATGTTACTTTACTAACATTCTGTACACACAGACAACAAAGGCCTGTTTTAGAGCCAGTGACTCAATCATTTCACTGTCAGGGCAAGCAGAAGAGATTTCCGTGATGAGCAGGTAAAGACAGAAGGGGGAGTTTTCACTGTTAGTAAAGAAACAGTTGTAATGAAAACTATAAACAATACTTAATGTTTCTAATCTGTTTATGTGTGTAAGGAGAGTGTGATGATCAGGGAAATGATGTTTAATTTGTTTTATTTTTTATTTAAGGTAGTTTTATTTTTACTGCACAGTTGAACGTTTTTACAGTGTAAAGGTAGCAGCCATGTTTGTTTTTTTTTTTGCGCCTCCCCTTCTTCCTGTCTGCCCACTCCTTCAGGTCTCTAACGTCCCTCCTGACTGCCTTCCCTGACTCCCACACTGGCTACCAACCTCATATGGCAGTCCCACGGGTAACCCGGCATAACCCTTCACCGGGCGGGTCCCCCTCCTCTGAGGGGGAAGGCACCGGTGGGGGCAGGCAGTGCACTATTTTATTGGCCCGGGGTACTGCTGAGGTGTGTCAGTCATGGGATCGGTGGCAGCGGAGGACAGAGAGACCATCATCCGGCCAGCCAGGAAGCATTTTCCTGGTTTTCTGTGGGGAGTGACGTCCTGACATCAAGGCATACGCCGACGTCTGTCACTCCCCTTGAGCACCGTATCCAGGCGTCACTGCTGTGCTCCCAGCCTCCGCCAGGAGTCAGTGTGCATCGGTGCACATCCCAACCCTCTCCCCGGAGAAGGAGAGCTGTCCCCGGACGCTCCATCCTTCTCCCCCTGGCTGGCCCTCCAGCGACTCGAGTCCATTCCTGAACCCGGGTCGCCGGCGTCGCAGATGGAAATCCAACCGCTGCGCCGATGGGCCGGCACAGCAGCCATGTTTGTGATGGAAGATCAGTTCTGGTTGCAGAGGGACTGATGGAAGATAGTTCTGGTTGTACGAGGACTGATTTGCTCATTGTGTAATGTGGTTTAGGACCAGGATGACTGTGTGTATATAGAGATTTAATGTACAGTCAACTGATGTCTCTTGGCCAATGACATTTCTAGATTTTTTCTTGCCATTATATATATCTATATATATATATATATATATATATTCTTTGCAAAAAACTACGTTTAATGCATCATTTAGGGTTAAAGCACAAAAAGTCAGGAAATGAGACCATTAGGTTGCCCCTTAACCCCCCACCCACCATCCTCCACAGACTGACAGACGATGGCTTGTCGTGGTTGTATGCTTCCAACTAACTGGTACATTTCTGCATAACATCATAATATAAGCAACGTAGCCAATTTTCTACTTTTTTGAGGGTGCTACAATTCCACAACTGTATGTCCCCCAAACACGAACATTGTCACAGTCGAAGATCTCTGATTACTCTTTCTACATTCCAAATTTCAGGCAAATAGGTCAAACGGGACTTCCAGTGATGTCACCAACCACATGGCTGCATAGCCGAGGCGCTCGGAGAACACTCACTCCAAAAAATATAGTAAAAAACAAGAACAGCGGCCTTTTGTTGACTTTAATAACTAGATCTTAAAACCTGAATGATGGCGACCTCTAAACATAAAGGAAAGAGCTCCAAGGCAGCAAAAATAAAAGCTATGATGAATACAGACAAGGGGCAAGGCCCACCACTGAACTCTCAACCAGCTTCTCCGGTGGCGAGCTTGGCCGACTCAGAGGAGAGTCTGGAGCTACTAGACCCACACACAGTTATGGCTAAGCTTGATGGAATTATCAGGACCCTGCACCGGGTGGAATCCTCGTGGCTGATGTACGAGTGGACCTCCGTAAAATTGACAAGTGAACGACAGCGTCAGAGCAAATAATAGGCTCCCTGGCAGATTCCTCAAGCCAACAAGACCGGGTCATTCTTTACCTATTAATACGGGAGCGCGAACTGCAGGCAAAACTAGACGACCAAGAGAACAGGGCACGGCGTAATAACCTTAGAATTTATGGTGTGCCAGAGGGTATGGAAGCTTCATTCCCCACAATGGAGGACTTTATACAACATATTCTTGAGTCGGTGTTAAAAATGGACTCAGCCAAGTCCCTGTTTGTAGAAATAGCACACAGATCACTCCTTCCAAGGCCTAAGGAACAAAATGCTAAGCCCCGCTCCATAATCATTAAAATGCTCAACTACAAAGATCGCCAACTTATCCTCCAGACTGCTTGGAAGAACAAAGAAACCCTGATAGATGGAAAGAGAATTTTTTTCAATCAAGATTTCTCTGATTACCTGAATAATAATAAAAGAAAACAAGTTAAGGAGGTGATACGACTGGCAAAGGAGAAAAATGTGAGAATACAGTTACAATATCCAGCACGTCTGAACGAAAGTTTTTACCGAAGAAGGTCCATGACTCTTTGAATCCTTGTTTGAGGCCTCTTCAATACTGTGAAGCCTGGGGATCCCTGTTCTGGAAATGCAGTCAGAGACTTTGGAGAGAGACATCATGAGGGTGGCTTGGTGCAGAGTGGGAAGGCCGAGGCGTAATCAGCAAACAGCAATCTCTTGGCCCTCACATCTAGAAGCTGACCTGATAGATATACTAGAAAGAGAAACAAAGGCTCCTGTGAACATACCAAGACCATCAATGGCTACATGTCTCACTGGATCATGAAAAAGACAGGTAGATCTGTATCTTCAAGGTTGTGTGGGAACTAAATGGCTAAATGAGCCACGAACCTAGTCGCCATGGTGAATCCTCATTAATGACATTTCAGTGGACGAAATGGGACTTAATAAAACATATAAGGGACTAATGGTAATGGGATGTTTGGGGTGGGAGGCAGAGAAATGGGTTGGTTAATGTGTGGATGGGTTGTTTCAATGGATACTCTCCTTTTCCCCGCCCCCCCCCATGCTGCATGGTTTCCGGGAACGAGTGATTTGGGAAGATAATGCAGTGACAGGTGGCAAAGTAAGATTGTTAGACAACCACCTCAGTGTGCCTAAAGATTCAAACTGAGTAAGAAGGCCAAATAGAGTAGCGATGTTCTTTGGACCCTAGACTGCAGCCGCAAGCCCCAATATTACCTTTTGGGCCAATCCCTACCACACGAACCGTGGTAGCAAAAGTGACGTAAGCACTATACTGACTTTTTAAAGTCAGACCTGTTTAGATCAGCAGGTACTATAGCGTGTGCTATTAAATCCATTTTCTTTCAATGGAACTTTGCCTTGGAAGGACACAAATTTTCTTCTGGACACCCCTAAAATAACTGGGGATGGAAACTAACAGAAGGAGGAGAGTGTTTACCTACGTTGGTGGGTGACTCCTCCCCTCCTCGACTTCTGACCCCCCTGCCCTCTTTTTCTCTCTTCTCCTTCCACTTCTAATCTCTCATTCACTGATTCACTGATAGACCATCTTTCCCTAAGCTTTACCCCTTACCATCCTCTCTTCTTTTCCCCACCCTCCCCTTTTTCTTTCTTTTTAGTTTCAGATTTTGAAAATATAATTGTTCTTGTTTGTAGAAACTGATGGTAAAATTAGTCTGGAGATTAGTGATAGTGGTGTTGGCACCTGTTGTGCCTATTGTTTTTAGTGAAGGGCTGAGCTATGTAAAGTATGACCACATAAGGCAAACAAAAAGAAAAGGGATAGATGTACCTCTATCAGGTACCGGCTTAAAATTTGTGTTTACAGTAAGGGGAACAACTAAGAAAATATGCAGGCAAAGATCCTTTGATTTATGAAATGAGTCATATTAAAATAGTCTCACTCAATGTTCAAGGTATAAATTCGCCTGCAAAATGAACTAAGATCCTTCATTACCTTAAGAACCTTAACGCAGACATTTGTTTGTTACAGGAGACTAGATTATCTCAGCTAGAACATCAGAAGTTGGTAAGATCCTGGGTGTGTACAGTGGTGGGGTCATCACACCCACAGAGTAAGAAGGCAGGTACTGTGATCCTCCTTAAAAAAAAACATACCCCTGAATATAATTGCAGAAGACCGCACCCCAGACGGTAGATTTGCTCCATTGTCAGGACAAATATTCTCCCAAAAGATACATTTGATTAACATATATGGTCCAAATAAAGATGATCAATCCTTCTATAGAAAAATCTTTCAGAAAATTTCAGGGTTGGGGGAAGGGATGATAGTGATGGTTGGGGATTTTAATTGTGTGATTTCCCTATCAAAGGATAGGTCCTCTCAAATCTCATCTACTAATAAAAATATGAGCAGAATGGTTAGAGCGAATATGCAGGAGCTAGCCCTGATTGATATCTGGAGGGAACATAATCCAACATGCAGGGACTACACATTCTATTCTCATTCAAAGAAATCTTACTCTAGGATTAACTACTTCCTATGTGTCGGGCAGATATATTCAAGGTCAGAAACTGTTGTATACTACCTAAGCTAATATCAGATCACGCAGCAGTGGTCTTAGAATTGCAACTAGGGGATTGGGAGAGAGACACTCTGTGGAGAATGAATACCTCACTTCTAGGTAAAGAGGACTTTGTTAAAATGATAGAGTCTGCAATACAAGAGTTTAAAGAAACTAACAGAATACAGGACACAGGAATCAAATGGTATTGGGATGGCCTGAAGGCTGTTTTAAGGGGCCGAATTATAGCTTACTCTTCTCAACTTAAAAAAAAACAAAATGCAATGCAATTAAAATTGGAACAACAATTACGACAATTAGAAGCAAAACACAAAAAAGAAGGGTCACATCTTATCCGGCAACAGATGGAAAAAATTAGAAAAGAGCTACAAGACCTCCTGGATATTCACCTGGAAGGGAAACTTAGATATTTAAATCAGTCCTACTATGAACATGGAAATAAGGTGGGCAGGCTACTTGCCTTTAGATTACGGAAAACACAAGTAGATAGATATGTCAAACATATTCGTTCCCAAGAAAATGGCCAGATAATTAATAACTATACCCCTAAAAAATTAGCTGAAGCATTTCAAAAATATTACGCCAATTTGTATGCATCAGAGAAAATGGATTCAGATCCTCAGGAAAAAATTAAGGAGTTTCTTTCTCAGCTACAGCTCCCACAGCTAAGCACGGCTAATAGAGCTTTACTGGAAGCCCCTATTAATGAGCAGGAGATAAAACAAACCATAAAAAAATTCAAAAAAAATAAAACGCCAGGCCCTGATGGGTTTAATTCAGAATTTTATCAGACCTTTAGTAATTCTTTAAGCCCTATTTTAGGTAACTTATTTACAGCTTGTAAGGAGAAGGAAGATTTGTCACATTCATGGCGTAGTGCCATAATTGCAGTGATACCAAAGGAGGGTAAGCCACCAGAGATCTGTTCCTCTTACCGTCCCATATCCCTATTGAATGTAGATTCCAAGATATTTACTAAAATCTTGGCCTCTAGGTTGAACAGCTTCCTGCTGGATCTGATACACCCAGACCAGGCTGGGTTTGTCCCGAATAGGCACATTCAAGACAATATACGACATTGTTTGAACATCTTGCAATCAGGTAGAACCCATAAAAAACAACAAATTGCCATATCAATCGATGCTGAGAAGGCGTTCGATCGCCTGCAATGGGAGTTTTTAAAGGCCACATTGGTTAAATTTGGATTTGGACCTCAATTTTTGATCTGGATAGAGGCATTATACCAGAGTCCTCAAGCTAGAGTGAAGGTCAATGGCACAGTTTCGGGTCCTTTAGATATTCAAAGAGGCACAAGGCAGGGCTGCCCCCTCTCCCCTTTACTTTTTGTGTTGAGTATTGAGCCCCTAGCAGAACAAATTTGTTCACATCCGCAGATAGAAGGAATAAGAATAGGAGGGGTGGAAAATTAAATATCTCTTTATGCAGATGATACAATGATCTATTTAGGTAACCCTCAACAGTCATTTCCTGCATTAATGCAAATACTAGAAACCTATGGCCAAATCTCTGGGTTTAAAATAACTACAGATAAGACTGAGGTCTTACAGATTAGTGGCCCTACATCTCCATCCCTAATTCAAATTATACCCTTTAAATGGGTAACAACTAGTATCAGATACTTGGGTATATATATCCCTATTCAGTTGGACCAGTTATACTGCTGTAACTATGGGAAACTTTTACAAGAGGTGTTTACAGATTTAAAGAGATGGGAAGTATTGCCCTTGACATTAATGGGTAGAGCTGAGACAGTGAGGATGAATGTCCTCCCTAGGTTTCTGTTTTTGTTCAGCTCCTTACCTCTGCATATCCCAGCACTGGAGTGGAAAAAAATTAATATGGCCATTAGACAATTTATATGGGGTAAAAGTAAAGCTAGAATAGCATGGATGGATTTAATGAGACCAAAAATACAAGGGGGACTAGGATTACCTAATTTTAAAACCTATTATTTAATGGCCCAACTAACAGCATGGGTGACTTACTGGTCAAAGGAAGACAATAGTGTCTGGAAAGAAATGGAATTTCGTTCCACCCCAACAGCTAATCCTTTGTTGGACTTCGATAACCCTCCAGCTAAATTAACCCTTTATAAATCAAATAATCCATGGCAGACACACACATATAGAATCTGGGGTGTAGTAAAGAGTAAACTCAAACTGGAACACTCACTCTCCAGGGAGTCAAAGATAGCCTCCTGTGCTTTATTTACTCCACTGAGACTAGATGATACATTCCAGAGGTGGAAACATATGGGTTTGGTTTATTTTAGACAGTTCTCGGTACAAGGGAAAGTAAAAACTTTTCAAGAAATACAAAAAGAATACCACATCCCAAATTCACATTTTTTTAGGTATCTCCAGGTGGTTTTCTTTTTAGTCCAGGGAGCCAACCTGGAAAAAATACAACACGATCCTCATCCAGTGGTGGGGATTATCCTGAGTGCAGCAGACAATTTAGGAGAAAAACATATAATCTCATGACTGGTAAAGGCCTACCAAAGTTCCACAATTACAGAAAATTTGAAATGCCAAATGAAATAGCAACAGGAGGCAACATTACAACTGGACCAGAAACAATGGCAATTGATCTGGGAGGGAGTTTTTAAAACATCAGCCTCCAACATATGGAAAGAATTTAGGTGGAAAATAATTAATAGATACTTCCTTACTCCAACCAGAACTAAGCATTACGGAACCACTGGTTCAGATCTCTGTTGGAGGGAATGTGGAATGAAGGATAACCCATATCATATATTCTGGGGCTGTCCTAAACTGCTTACCTTTTGGTCGGAAGCAAAGAAACACTATGGAAAATTGATGGGCTACTCAAACTATTTGGACTTTGAACACTTGGTTCTGGGGCTGCCCATTAGGAAAAAAATGTCTAATAAAATAAAAAGTTTCTCAGGGATACTACTGGCAGCAGCCAGTAAGGCTATCACTAAGAAATGGTTGTGCCCAACCCCACCTACACTGAAAGAATGGATAGATATAATGAAAGGAATAGAAATAATGGAGAGAATCATAGCATGTCTGCGTTTACAAAAAGATAAGTTTAATGGGATATGGTTACCCTTCATGCAACTGCTCGAAAGCAATGAAGGCATTTCAGTGCTATCCCAGCAGGCCTACATGTAACACAACAAATTAAATGTAACAGGTCAGAAAGATAAAATATACTTGCTCAAGCCCTGTATGATTAGACAGCCATGAAGTTTTGCACATTATAATGTTTTTATTTGATATTAGAAAAAATTGTTATACAGATAAACTTTGTATATCAACAATGCACAGAACATATCATCTTAATGAAAGAATTATATAAGCGACAGATCGAGGAATAGATGTTGTATATGAAACATCTGTCATCTCTGAAGGCATGAATTCCTGAAGAACCTGGATAAAAAGCAGGAAAAAAAAAAGAGAGAGAGAAGAAAGGAGGAAAAAAAAAACAGAGAGAGACGATTATAATTAGTGACTGATTCTTTTACTGAAGAACTATAAGAAAGAACATTTTTTATGTATCTATTAATCAGTCACTCTGTAATTGTCATAGCCTGGATGGATTGTCTGTGCAGATAAATAATAAATATGAAGTTAAAAAAAAAATCGGTCAAATGGTTCAGAAGTTATTAAAGCGGAACGAATGACATTTTCAAATTTCGCAGTGGCATAATGCCGTACCTGTTTAAGTTTTACACATCGAACCACTGAAAGGCACCTCCAGGGCACTAGGGCTACCTACCCTATAAATTGCAAGCCAATAGCACCATGCATAATCCTATGGGGAAAACGTCAAGTACGTCACTCAGTATCTCCACAATGAATTAATGTTCCAGCATCAAATTCATATCTCTAGGACATTTCCTCAAAACCCTCCAAATTTCAACTGAAAAGCCTAAACCATTTTTAAGATATGCAATTTGAAAGTTTTTAAACCTTTAAAAATTTATTTTTTGTGAGAAAATCTTCGACTGCGAGCTTCAGCCGTGAGCGGCCATCTGGTCATGATAAAAGCATTGAAAACACCGTGAAAACACACATCTGTGGCACCTGCAGCGAGCAGGGTGAGCGTGTGCAGGTCGCTCGTCGTCGCCCGCGGAGACGCGCGCAGAGACACGCGCGTCTGCCCGTGTCTGCTGTGTCTGCTGGGACCGTAGGACTTAAGGCAAATAAGACAACTAACGTAGTAAGTACCATTGTAGAATAACTATAAAACACAGCTTTATCTTAGATATACTAGATAAGACTACAAAACGGTTAAGACAAAAGCTAGGAAAAAATGTCATAGACCATGTATATCTTGTAAAATGTATACAGAAGAAGAAATTGTGGTGGAGTTTACATGTGAGAAGTGCATACAGAATCATGCTTTGCATACTGAAATCGAAATGATAAAGAGGAGGATGGACAGTAGTAATCAAACAGAAAGACTAGAGGTTCAGAAAAAGATTAGAGAATTAGAAGCCTATACAGATTCATTCATAGTAGAGAATGATATAGATCTATTACATAAAGGGGCCCAACAAGAGTCTCTGACTGAGACACTACAAAATTATGGTGATAATAAATGTGAGAACACATCTAAACATTCTACCAAAAAAGAGGATAAAAACCAGTTGTTAATACACTACCCAGAAGTAGAAAATAGATACAAGGTACTGGACCGGGACAGGCAAGCTATACAGGAGTCTTTAGAAAAGAGCCGCGATGGAGGTGAGGGACTGAAGGTCAAACAAGGCCAAAAAGTCCATAGTCAAGATAGAAAACCATTACCAGATAAAGGGAAAGTAAAAGTAGACATGGAGTTTAAGCAGGGAAATGTCTGTCAAAATAAAAACGAAGCAATACCACCTAAATTAGACTTCACAACAGAAAAGGAAACCACAACACAAATAAAGGAAAAAGATATCTTAATAATAGGAGATTCCTTAACTAGAGGAATTGATTCAGTAGTATGTAAAGGCAGAAAAATGCACACTACGGTGAGCTCGCTACCAGAGGTAAAAATCTCAGACATTGGTTACCTATTAGATGGACTGATGGAAGGACTACAAGACCCTTTAATCATAATTCATGTCGGTGTAAATGATGTGGGGCTGCATAGTATAGATGACATCATACAAGATTATCAACACATTGTGAATACAATGAAAAAAAGGGGATGTGACATAATTATTTCAGGTCTAATTCCATGTCATGGGAGATATGAATTCAAAAACTCAGGCATTGAGATGCTTAATATGAAACTGAAAACATTTTGTAGGTATAATAGCATTAGATTCAGGGACAACTCAGGGACCTTTGGGAAAAACACTCTTTTTAAAAGTGATGGATTACACCTAAATAAAGCAGGTACCAGAATACTGAGCATGAAAGTAAACTATGTTATCTCGTTCCATTTAAACTGGAGAAAGAGGGGAGGGAGACTCATAACCTAATACCTACAACTGTGGACCTTAAAGAGGAATGGAGATGTACAGTATTAAATGCACATAGTCTAATAAATAAATTTGAGGAACTACAATGTTTACTACATGAAAATAATATACAAATTGCATTAATTACTGAGACTTGGTGGACTACTGAAGATAGATGGCATAAAGAAATAACTGGCTACAAACTATATTACCTATCAAGGAAATCAAGGAAAGGAGGGGGTATTGCTATATATATAGAAAATTCTATACAATGTGAGGAAATATCAAGAGCTAAAGATAGCCTGGAAATTGTATGGTTAAAGCTCATACCCAAGGGACAAGCAACAATTAAACTAGGTCTCGTTTACAGACCCCCCTCAATGAGCTCAGAAGGAGAACTAGAATTATTAAAAGTCATCAGTAACCTAGATCCATCAGAAAGAATAATACTGACTGGGGATTTTAACTTTCCAGATATTGACTGGAAAAAAATTGAGTGTACAAGTAAAAAATGTATACAATTTCTGGAGGCTGTTAATCTAATAGGGCTTGTCCAGCTTGTTTTTGAAAACACCAGGGGCAATAACATTTTGGACCTGATTCTAACTAACATGGGACAATTAATACAAAATGTGCACATTAGTAATCCTTTGGGAAATAGTGACCACCAATCAGTCGAGCTCCTAATTAAAGATGTGCAAAAGTCTTTTAGGGAAGGAACAACTACAGTTTTAAACTTTAAAAAGGCTGATTTTCCCTCTATGAGGAAACATCTCACAATTTGGAATCGGAAGAAGGAATTTGGTAATCATACAGCTCATAGAATGTGGGACTCCTTGGTCAATATATTACACAAAACCATAAATCTATGTATACCCAAGTATCCTAAGTACTCAAATAATAAAAATATCCCTAAATGGCTAACTCCAAGAATTAAAACATTGATTAATAAAAAAAATAGATGGTTTAAAAAAACTAACCATGACATAAATAAACAATCCAACTTATAGTATAGAGAGTTTGTTAAAAAAGTCAAATGGGAAATAAAAAAAAGCAAAAAAAGACTATGAATTAAAACATGCATCATTAGTTAAAGACAACTATAAGACCTTTTATTCTTACATAAATAATAAACAAAAAAGAGTAATACTATCGGACCTTTTAAAAATGATGCAGGAGAAATACTTAGCAATAGAGATTGTGCAGAAATACAAAATAAATATTTCTGCTCCGTCTTCAATTCAGTTACTTCATTAAATACTACTCCTAAAATCACTTCTAGACCAGGGAGGATACAAATTAAATTACAGGATGTCCTGGATAAATTAAAAACAGTACATATAAATAAATCACAAGGACCTGACAAAATTCATCCTAGGGTGCTGTATGAATTGGCAGATCAACTTGCACCACCCCTAACCCACATTTTCCAAAAATCCCTGGATACAGGACAAGTACCACAAAATTGGCGAGAAGCGTTGGTAGTTCCTATATACAAAAGTGGATCAAAATCTGAGTTAAAAAACTATAGACCGATTAGTTTGACATCGGTCATGGGTAAGATGATGGAATCCATCCTGAAGAACTGTATAGTCGAGTATCTCGAGGCTAAAGAACTGTAGGACCCGTTACAACATGGTTTCTGAAAAAAATGTTCTTGCCAGACAAATCTCTTGACTTTTTACGAGAAAGTTGGGAAGGCCTTGGATGCGGGAAATTGTGTTGACGTTATCTTTCTGGACTTTTCTAAAGCTTTTGATAAACTTCCACATCAAGAATTAATATTTTCCCTTAAACAGTATGCACTAGATATCAATATAATAAACTGGATAGATGCTTGGTTATGTGAAAGAAGGCAAAGAGTGGTGATACAAGAAGAAAAGTCAAAGTGGGAGGCTGAGACTAGTCGAGTGCCCCAGGGCTCGGTCCTTGGACCCTGCCTCTTTAACATTTACATAACCTCCTTGAAATTGGAAAACAATGATATCTGGTTGACAAAATTTGCGGATGACTGTAGAATTAGTGCAATAACCAACACCTCAAAAAGTCATTATGATCTACAAGAAGTATTAAACTAAATACATCATTGGACTGTAAATAGTAAGCTTGAAGTGAATAAAAACAAGTGCATAACTATGCACTTGGGTAATACTAAAAATAAAAATCCCTTTTCTTACAAATTGGATAACATTGTACTCAACAATATAAATGAGGAAAAGGATTTGGGGGTAATAATTAGTTCTGACTTAAAATTTAGTTCCCATTGTAATAAAGTAATAAGAAAGGGAAACCAGATCTTAAATTGCATTCTGAGACATATCTCAAGCAGGGATAGGAAAGTACTAATGCCACTCTACGGTGCCCTGGTTAGACCAAACCTGGAATACCGTGCTCAGGTGTGGGCACCTTATAAAAAAGCAGAAATTTATAATATTGAACGAATACAGAAAAGAGCGACTAAGTCAATTGAAGGGCTAGAAAAGAGGACTTACCCTGAGAGATTGAGGGAGCTAAATCTGTTTAACCTGGAGTATAGAAGAATTAGGGGTGATTATTGCTTACCATTCAGATGTATAAAAGACCCTGTACTGTTGTCAGAACTTGGACTAGTCTGGAGGAAATCAAGATATGAACCTAGGGGACACCCTTTTCAGTTTGAAGTCCAAAAATGGCAAACTTTATCACGAAAGCATTGGTTCAGCAATAGAGTCATGGCAGGATGGAATTCATTGCCCAAATAGTGTCTAGTACGACTATGGACTCCTTTAAAAATAAACTCGACGACTTTCTCTTGGATAGAAAGAGAGAGATATAAATAATAAGGCAAGCACTATGGACTAAAGTCTATTTAGCTTGAAATCACCTATGAACCTATGAACCAGAACTTGACACCCTACAAATATGAGCCCAGTAGCACAACACAGTGCCATAATGGAGTCACAGAGAAAGAAACACCAGGGACCACGTTGAGCAGAAATGTAGCTGCAGGTACAAAAATGTTGCTACCTAACAAAATCTTTGGCCGAGAGTGGCCATCTGGTCACGATAAAAGCATTAAAAACACCACAAAAACACACATCTGCGGCACCAGGACTTGGCACCCTGAAAATATGGACCTAGGAGCACAATACACTGGCACAATGGAGTGACAGAGAAAGAAACACGCTGCATAATGTTGTGCAGAAATCATGCCATGGGAACAAAAATGTTGCCACAGCAAAACAATGTGTTCGAACACATTGAATATCTGTGCAAGCAATTCATTTCCCAACAACTAAACAGCATAATTCTCATCTCTAGGACTTCCCCTAAACACCCTGCAAATCTCAAATAAAAAGACCACACCATTCCTGAGATAATGAGGATGTGATTGCAATCAAAAGATGTTATAACAATCATTAAATGTTTTCATGACAAGAAAATGTTGCAATGAAAGCATCGGAAACACCACCAAAACACAGATCTGTGGCAGCATGACTTAGCACCCTGCAAATATGGGCCCAGGAGCATAATACACTGGCACAACAGAATGTCAGAGAAAGAAACATCCTGGACAGTGTTGTGCAGAAATATTGCCACACGAGCAAATCTTTTCACAGTGCACATGTATGTTTTCCCATTGACTATAATGGAAGACAAAAAATGGCATAACTTTTCAACAGAGCAACATTTTTTCATGAAATCTTCAAAGGACAGCAGCACAGTCCAGGACCCATCCATCCATCTGAAGCCATTCAAATGCATTTTTTTTTTTTACAATTCTGTTTGTCTCCCCCAGCACCGGAACTCTCTGAGACCTCTCCGCTGGTGAGTGCCGCTCTACCTCCCACTGCGAACCTCGCCATCCTCAAGGTCATTACTTTCTCCCCAAGCCCCCGGGAGGAACATAGGGCCCAAGGAAATCATGGGGCGGTGCCAGGACTCCAGTGTTGGGCATGTGGCGGCATGGCTCTGGGAGGGCCATCGCCTATCTAGGCCAGAGGGATTTTCCCATGATGTTTACATCGCCCAACGTGGGATGTGCAATGCCACCCAGCCTGCAAAATGGGTGTTCCCACCCACATCTAGAAGGCAGCTGCCCGATGTCTTCCCCTTGCTTGTGAGCCCTGCACGAGCAGTGCTGCCGGTCTCCACTGGGGCCGCACAGACCGGCTACTCCTGATCCCTCCCCAGAGGGAGAGTAGTCCTTCAGATGCTTGATTCTCTCTCTCCTCCCTGCCGACTCCCGGCGGTCTGGGCTTATTCCTGAATCCAGGTCGCCGACGTGGAGCGAGGTGTGGCATCCAGCACCTCAACCCTCAGTGCCACCAGGCCAGCCCCTCAAATCCATTCTTGTTGAGCACAAAAAAATGTGATCGCATTGTTTCCACAATGCACATATATATTTTCCCATTGACTATAATGGGAAAACAAAAAATGGCATAACTTTTGAAAGGAGCAAGATTTTTTCATGGAATCTTCAAACAGCAGCACCGCAGCCCAGGACCCATGTATACAAAACAATCTGAAGTCACTCAAATACATTCTTGTTGCACACCAAAATATATGATTGCCATTGTTTTCACAATGCACATATATATTTTTCCATTGACTATAATGCACACCAAAAAATGGCATAACTTTGGAATGGAGCAAGATTTTTTTCAAGAAATGTTCAAAGAGCACCAGCACAGCCCAGCACCCATGCATACAACCCAATCTGAAGCCACTGAAATGCATTCTTCACTGCCAGTGGGAGCGCGGGGCCCGAATTTGCACATTTCTGCATAACATCATAGTATAAGTAGCGAACCACATGTATTGGTGGGAGCGCGGGGCCTGACATTGCCCATTAATGCATAACAGTATATATGTGCCATACCTTTTGAGCTGTCCTATATCTTATAATGGGATCTTCCTGCACACCCAAAAATGTGCTCGCCATTGTTTTCACAATGCACATATATAGTTTACCATTGACTTAATGAGCATGTGCTACAAATCCGCAACTGTATGTCCCACTGACACTAAAATTGTCACAGTTAAAGATCTATGATTACTTTTTCCACATTCCAAATTTCAGGCAAATTGCACAAACGGTTCAAAAGATATTAAAGGGTAACAAATTAAATTTTCAAATTTCGCAGTGGCATAATGCCACACCTGTTTAACTTTTACACACCGAACCACTTAAAGGCACATCCGTGGCACTAGGGCTACCTACCCTATAAATTGCAAACCAATAGCACCATGCAAAATTGGAGGTTTAACATTAAAGTGCCTAAAAGTGAATTTTTTGGTGCTTCACTGCATAAACACTGTATGTCTGACTGAAACACAATTTGGTAAATCAAGAGATCTACCATACCAAACCAAGCATTCCAAATTTTGTGCAAATCCGTTGAACAGTTACAAAGTTATTGACGAACAAAATTTGAGGTTTAACATTAAAGTGCCTAAAAGTGCATTTTTTGGTGCTTCACTGCATAAACATTGTACGTCTGACCGAAATGCAACTTGGTAAATCAAGAGATCTACCACACCAGGCCACGCATTTCAAATTTTGTGCAAATCCATTGAAAAGTTGCAAAGTTATTAATGCGCAAAATGTAAGGTTTAACATTAAAGTGCCTACTTAACCCTAAATACAGGGGCATGACCATGCCCCTATAATAATTCCCCAACACCTAAACAGCATAATTCATATCCCTATGTCATCCCCTCAACACTCTGTAAATTTCAAATAAAAGACCAAACCGTTAATCAGATATGCAATTCTAAAGTTTTTACACCTTTAAAAATTCTTCAGTCATGAGAGCAAAGTTTTCAGCTGCTAGAAAATCTTCTGCCGTGAGCATGCAAAATCTTCAGCTGTGAGGGAAGACCAGATAGCCAGACTGCCATTCTTCTTTGGAAAAATATACATATAAATTTTCCCTTAGGATATAATGGAAATTAAAAGTTTAATAACTTTTGAAAGGATTAATATTTTTTAACCAAATCAATGCTCTAGGTCATCCCCTTAACACCCTTCAGGTAAAAAGACCAAACCGTTAATGAGTTATGCAATTCTAACATTTTTACACCTTTAATGGCATGTTCCTTGGTCCAAGCTCTTTCTACATCCCACGTTTTGGACCAATAGACCACATGGTGTCCACACAGCACCACAGGCAAAAAACACACAAAAGTGGTGAAAAGTGCAATTTGTGGCACTTTGCTGTGCAAAACCGTATGTCCAACGGAAACACAACTTGGTAAATCAAGAGACCTACCATACCAGACCATGCATTCCAAATTTGTACAAATCCGTTGAACAGTTGCAAAGTTATTAATGTATAAAATTTGAGATTTAACATTAAAGTGCCTACCCAACCCTAAATATAGGGGGTGTGACTGTACCCTATAATAACTACTAAATACAAGTATTGGTGGAAGGCCCTGTGCTCCCAACCAACTTGTGCTGCATAACAATATGCATCTGTGGAGCACGGGTCCTTCGGGCCCGCGCTCCCACTTACGCATAGCTACAGAGCCATACAGCAGCCCTATAGACCACTGAACACTTGTAACAGTAATTTTTGCATTTCTTGGGAACGATAACAGACAGGAAAAAAATTTAAGTGTCATTGTAACCATGACAGTGAGTAGATTACGCAACAATCACTGATCGAACCCATATCTCATATTGTTTCTGAGATATGGGCTCTGAAAAGCACTGGACAGGCACTCTTTGAACCCTTGTGACAGTAATTTCACAATATCTCATTAATGTGCAACATACAAAAAAAAATTCCACTGCGGGATTTCTCTATGATTTCAAGTCTTTTTCCAGTGACATAGACCTAACGGTGATCTATGCCACCAGTAGCGAAAAGTCTGCATCTTGCCTCGTTTCCAAGATAACGGCACGAAAATTCATGACAGACCGCAATGTAATCCTATGGAAAAAAACATCAACTTTGTCATTGAATATCTCTGCAACCAATTAATTCCCCAACACCTAAACTGCATAATTAACATCTCTAGGACATCCCTGCAACACCCTGCAAATTTCAGGTAAAAAGATCAAACTGTTATGGAGATATGATCATCCCAATTTGGGCCATCTGGTCTTCCCTATGGTCATCTAGTCTTCCTTAGGGACAGCTGGTCTTCCCCATGGACATTGCAAAATATACATATACATTTTCCCATAGGATATAATGGGAAATTCAAATTGTAATAACTCTTTAACAGATTGATATTTTTTCACCAAACAAATGTGGTGTATTCCTTGGACCAAGCTCTTTCTATGTCCCAAGTTTCAGACCAATAGACCACATGGTGTCCACACAGCACCACAGACAAAAAACATGCAAAAGTGGCGAAAAGTGCATTTTTTGGTTGCAAAGTTATTAACATGTAAAATTTGAGGTTTAACTTTAAAGTGCCTACTCAACCCTAAATATAGGAGCATGACTGTGCCCCTATAATAATTCCACAACACCTAAACAGCATGATTCACATCTCTATGTCATCCCCTCAACACTCTGTAAATTTCAAGTAAAAAGACCAAACCGTTAATCAGATAAGCAATTCTAAAGTTTTTACACATTTAAAAATGTTTCAGTCATGAGAGCAAAATTTTCAGCTGCGAGAAAATCTTCTGCCGTGATCATGAACATCTTCAGCTGTGAGGGAAGACCAGATAGCCAGATTGCCATTCTTCTTTTGCAAAATATACATATACATTTTCCCTTAGGATATCATGGAAATTAAAAGTTTAATAACTTTTGAAAGGATTAATATGGTTTTACCAACCCAATGCTGGCATGTTCTTTGGCCGAAGCTCTTTCTATGTCCCATGTTTTGAACCAATAGACCACATGGTGTCCGTGCATCATCATGGGCAAAAAAACGCTCAAAAGTGTGGAAAAGTGCAATATTTGGCACTTTGCTGTGCAAAAACCGTACGTCCAACCAAAACGCAACTTTAAATCAAGAGATCTACCAAACCAGACCATGCATTCCAAATTTCGTGCAAATCTAAACAGCATAATTCACATCTCTAGGACATCCCCTCACCACCCTCCAAATTTCAAGTAAAAAGACCAAATAGTTTAAGAGATATTTAATTTTAAAGTTTTTACACCTTTAAAAATTATTTGACGGCAAGGCTGCAAAATAATCGGCTGCAACTGTGACCTAAAATGATTTTCGGCCATGAGGGGACATCTGGTCATCCCAAATTGGGCCCATCTGGTCTTCCCCAAGGACATCTGGTCATCAGAATCTAGCTATCTGGTCGTCCCTGGGTGGACTAAGATCATGTCCGAAAACGATCTCGTGGCTGAAGATTTTGCAGCATAGCAGCCGAAAATCATTAGCGAGCCACGACCTAAGATTTTAAAAGCTTAAAACTCCATTTTATGACACGACTAAAGGAAACCAGAGGCATGGGTTGATAGAGGGAAGCCCCTGAGCAAAGCACATCCTTCATTTACTTAAGAAGTCACCCATGGGATGAGATATTTGTTTTTTACCGACCGCAAACTGAAAACAAAATGGCAGCTGTCACAGCCGATAAATTTCTGGCAGCCAAAGATTTATCATCCATGAGCCTACAAATTCTTTGACCGTGAGGGGAGACCAGATGGCCAGAACCCCATTCTTCTTTCGCAAATCATACATATAAATTTTCCCATAGGGTTATAATGGGATCTTCAAACTTTAATAACTTTTGAATGGATTAATATTTTTTCATCAAACAAAAAGTGACATGTTCCTTGACCCAAGGTCTTTCTACATACCAAGTTTTGGACTGGCAGACCACATGGCAGCCATGCAGAGCCATGGACAAGAAATGTGCAAAACTGGTGAAAAGTGCATTTTTCGGTGCTTCGCTGAGCCAAAACTGTATGTCAGACCGAAATGCAACTTGGTAAATCAAGAGATCTGCCATGCCACACCACACATTCCAAATGTTATGCAAATCTGTTGAACAGTTGCAAAGTTATTAACGTGCAAATGTTGAGGTTTAATATTAAAGTGCCTACTCAACCCTAAACATAGGGGCACAACCATGGCCCTATAATAGTCCCATAGGATATAATGGGAACTTCAAATTGTAATAATTTTTGAATGGCTTAATATATTTTCACCAAATAAATGCTGGCATGTGTTTTGGCCCAAGCTCTTTCTATGTCCCAAGTTTCGTACCAATAGACCACACGGTGTCCGCACAGCGCCACAGACAATAAATGTGCAAAAGGGGCTAAAAGTGCACTTTTTGGTCCTTTGCTGTGCAAAAACTGTATGTCCAACTAAAACAAAAATCGGTAAATCAAGAGACCAAGTATACTAGACCATGCATTCCAAATATTGTGTAAATCCGTTGAACAGTTGCAAAGTTATTAACGTGCAAAATTTGAGGTTTAACATTAAAGTGCCTACTCAACCCTAAATATAGGGGTGTGAATGCATCCCTAATAAAATATATATATATGGCAAGAAAGAGATATATATATATATATATATATATATATATATATATAGATAAATAGATAGATATGTATATATATATATATATATATATATATATGTACTGTAAGTATTATAGTGGTTTGGTAGTGCCACTATAGTTAGGGTTGAGTACCCCATTTAAGGTTAAATGATGACATTTTGCACCTTAAAAACTTTGCCACTGTATGACAGAGTTGCCTGAAATTTGGCAGGCATAGAGCAGTAGCATAGATCTTAGGAACTGCCACGTTTCGTACTGGTCGGATATACGGTTGTGGAGTTATTAAGTGATGTTCCATAGCATATTTATGCTTTTTTGCACATTCTTTGCTCAAGTCTACAGGTCCCACGGTTTATGAGACCAGTCCAAAAACTTCAGGGAACATGCAGCCAGGGTCCCTGATGTGCCTTTTGAAGGTTTCGTGAAAAAATATTAAACGGTTCAAAAGTTATTCAAAAAACAAGTTTCCCATTATAGTCAATGGGAAAAGTTAACAAAAAGTTTGACAGTGTCGCAAATGACCCCTGTAGTGTCATGAGTCAGCCATTTTTTTCAGTTACTGGTCACAGAAATGCTTGGCATTTAAATTTGGGACCTTCTAGGGACACAATTCTTTTTGTGTTCACCTAGTTGAGCCCTGAGGATGCTAGCCATGTCTTTTTTGGGGGGTTAAACACCCCAGAAATATGTTTTTCAAATGTTTGTAATTTGTAGTATCACAAAGTAGTGTTGCACTTGTGACACTTTCGTGATTTTTTTGTGAAAGTGTCGCAAATCACGACACTACTTTGCAACACTATGGCCAAAATAACAGGAATTGTTTGCCACCCTGCTGCAAAAGAACAGTTTGGTCTTCTGGGCTGAAAATTGGAGGGAAGAAAGCCAACATCCCACAGATGTGCCATTTGGTGGTTTGGTGAAAACATATTGCAGGGATGCAAAGTTATGGTATTCCGAAGTTGACACTTTTTCTCATAGACTAACATTGCGGCGTCCGCCGCGTCTTTCGGGGCCTGTATCTCGGAAACGGTGCGAGATATGGACTTTTTGTTGGAAAAATGCCTTAAGTGCAAAACTATCCAGAAAAGTAATGAGTCATATGAAATTTTAATTTTTTTTCTATGTTGTACGGTTCCTGAGATATAAGCAATTTAGTATTTAAAGTGCTCATTTTCTGGTCCAAGGCCCATTATTATTCATACATTCTTTGTAGTCACTGTGTTTCTGTAAGCAGCTGTTGGGGAAAACCAGGGTGTGTGCTTCACTTACTGTTACACTTAGCATTTCTGCTTGCATTTCTGTACCCGTTTGCATTAGCGTTCTCGCGTACGCATTTCCCTTTTGCGTTTTCGTTTGCACTTGCGTTTGCTTTACTGTTACCATTTGCATCTCCACTACTGTTTCTGTTTGCATTTCGATTTGCATCACCGTGCGCATTACCATTTGCGTTTGCAGCCGCCCTTCCATTTGCGTTTGCGTTTGTCTTTCGTTTTGTGTCATTGTTGCTGTTACCATTACTATTTGCGTTTCCAATTGCGTTACTGCAACCATGCGCGTTATGGTTTGTGTTTCCATATGCACTTGCATTTGCATTTCTGTTTCCTTTGGCGTTATTGTTGCTGTTACCATTATCATTTGCATTTCCAATTGCGGTACCATGACCGTGCGCATTACGGTTTGCATTTCTGTACACGCTTGCCTTTGCATTTCCTTTTCTGTTTCCTTTGGCGTTATTGTTGCTGTTACCATTACCATTTGTGTTTCCAGTTGTGGGGTTTGCATTTCTGTTTCCTTTGGCATTATTGTTGCTATTACCATTACCATTTGTGTTTACAATTATGGTACTGTGACCATGCATGTTACTGTTTGCGTTTCTGTATGCTCTTTCATTTGCGTTTCTGTTTCCTTTGTTGTTATTGTTGCTGTTACCATTACAATTTGCTTTTCCAATTTCAGTACCGTGACTGTGTGCATTACAGTTTGCGTTTCCATACAAGCTTGCATTTGCGTTTCAGTTTCTGTTTCCTTTGGTGTTATTGTTGCTGTTACTGTTACCATTTGCATTTCCAATTGTGGTACCGTGACCGTGCACGTTACAGTTTGTGTTTCCATATGCGCTTGCGTTTCTGTTTCCTTTGGTGTTATTGGTGCTGTTACCATTACCATTTGCATTTACAATTACGGTTCTGTGGCCGTGCACATTACGGTTTGTGTTTCCATACACGCTTGCGTTTACGTTTCTGTTTTCTTTGGCATTATTGTTGCTGTTGCTGTTACCATTACCATTTGCATTTCCAATTGCGGTACCGTGACCGTGCATGTTACCAGTTGTGTTTCCGTATGCGCTTGCATTTGCATCTCCGTTTGCATCACTGTTCGCTTTGGCATCACTTTGCGCTTGCATTTCTATTACCGTTTACGTTACCATTTACTTTTGCATCACCATGTGCGTAACCATTTGTGCTTGCATTTGTGTTGCACTTACCATTACTATGTGACAAAAAATCATGTGGAGGGAGCGCATGAGGCCCAAAGGGCCCGCGCTCCCACCACCACATTCCATTCACTATTTATAGTCCTCATTCTCAAAAGAAGGGAAATTCATGGTGAAAAACTCCATTTAATGCATGGTTGTTCCACAGTGACAAAAGTGAGGAAATTCGATGTTAGGGTTGAAAGCCCCCCCTTGCACCTCCACCCCACCAACTGGCATCGGGGTGTTCGTTGGGGTCATTGGTCCTAACTCTCACCCCATTCTCCTATACTTCACCACCTCAGCTTGTTTTCACATGGAATGGGGTAAGTGTTAGGGCCGACAAACCCAACACACACCCTGATACAAGTTGGGGGGTGCAAGGGGGGCTTTCAACCCTAACATCGAATTTTCTCACTTTTTTTGCTGTGTAACAACCCTAACTGATGCATTAAACAGATTTTTTTTGCCATGAATATACATATATGTATATATATATATATATATATATATATATATATATATATATACACACACACACATATCTTATAGTAGCGTAGTAGCACCACTTTATTTAGGGTTGAGCAGGCAGTTTAATGTTAAACCCTAATTGAATGGATGGGAGCAGAAATTCTCCCTGTGGAAATAAAGCTACCATTTTCAAAACCAGTGTTGCTTCTTGGCATATACCACCCACCAAAAAACAACTTTCAAGTATTTGAAGAACTGCAAGAAACTGTAAAGGATTATCTCACATCACATGAGTTAATGTTGATAGGAGACTTTAATGTTGATTGGGGTACAATAGATGTACATCATAGTTTAAATGATATGGCTACTACATTAGGGCTAGCACAACTTATAAGAGCTATAACCCGATTAAATGCAAAAAATCCAAATTCATCAACTATATTGAATCTAATTTTTACTATTAAACCAGATAAGTATGTGGCAAGTGGGGTTTTGCCAGACACAATGTCTGATCATCAGTTGATTTTTTTGTATAAGAAACCAAAAAATAAGGAGGGGCCTCAATATAGAGAATACTGGATGGGCAACTATGCAGAACCAGTGTGTTCTGCCACAGAGGGATTCTGATTCCCTCTGACCATAAGAGTGAAGCTTGAGAGGTCCATGGGAATCAGAACCCAGAGGTGGCAAAACACACTGGTTGTGCATAGAGTTGCTCATCCTGTATTTTTTATAGTGTATAGTACTATGTGAAAACTGTGTTTTGTGAGTTCTTTTGCCTTCAAAATGAAACTGACTCATGCAGTCTCTAGAGGTTCTAGAATGCTGTTCTACCACAGTAGGGTAGAACAGCATTCATGACCATGGAATTGTGGTAGAACAGCATTTTGAAAGGGATGGAATTCTATACAGAACAACACTCCACTATACACTACAAGGTTATACATACTAGGTCATATAAACATTTTGATTACATAAAATTTATGTTGGATCTGGAAGGATATAATTGGGAAAGGTTGGATTTGTCCCAAGTGTGGGTGATGCCTGGGATATGTTCCAGAAGGACTTCATACAGATTTGTAGTGCACATGTGCCTATAAAAACCAGACAGGTTAAATCAAAAAATGCCCCATGGTATGGATCTGGATTATTTGAATTAAAAAGAATTAGAGATAAGGCATGGAAAAAAGCTAAAATGACAAATGAAAATCAGGATTGGTGCATTTATAAACAATCACGAAATCTGTATATCAAAGAACTAAGGAAAGCAAGACAAGCTTATTGTAATGAGAAACTCTACAGATATAACAGATAACTCAAGGTCATTCTGGAATACAATAAATAAATTGCAAGGTGGACTATCCAGACCACTTTATGATAAATGGAAATAGATGGAAATGGGTATTACCATGGTGAATGAATTAAATTATTTTTTTGTTAGTATGGGCATAGATGCACTGAAGAATAATTGGAATAGCACACTAAACTAGCCCCAAACAAAACCTAGTGGGGATGAAACAAGTAGTGATAATACATATCAGGGGAAGGAAGTGGAATTTAGATTTGCCCCTATAACAAGTAAGTAAGTAAAATAACTATTATTCTAAATAAAAAATAAATAAATTAGAAGGCATGGATAGAATACCAAATGCCTTATTAAAGATAGCAGCCCCCATTATAGCCCAGCCAATGGCCAATTTATTTAAAGTGTCTCTTTCATATGCGGAGATACCAACCATTTGGAAAACACCAAGATTGGTACCGGTCTATAAATTGGGATCTAGGACACACATAGACTATTACAGACTGATCTAGGTACATCAGGGAGTGTAGAAAGACAAAGGGAGGGATAGTGAGGCTGAATAGACTGGACGGTGGGTGGTCAGAGAGGGACAATGAAAAAGCAGGGATACTGAACTAATATTTCTGCTCAGTATTCACAAAAGAGGAGAAGGGGAGGTGTGTAATTCAAGTAAGAGAAGCACTCTGGATAGGGGTGTTGATCCCAGTCCTTTCAAAGAAGAAAGGGTTCTGAAAGAACTCCTAAAACTGAAGGTGGACAAAGCAATAGGGCCTGATGGAATTCACCCCAGAATTCTAAAAGAATTAAGGGGAGAACTAGTGAAACCACTGACTACCCTTTTTAACATATCATGGGAGGATGGTGTGGTACCTGAGGACTGGAGTAAGGCAGATGTGATTCCCCTTCACAAAAGTGGGAGCAAGACAGAGGCAGGAAACTAGTGGCCTGTCAGTTTGACCTCTGTGGTAGGGAAAGTGATGGAATCACTTCTGAGGGAAAGAACTGTTGAGTACCTAGAGGCCAGTGGGGCACAGGACCCAAGGCAGTATCGGTTCACAGCAGGATGATCATGTCAGACAAACCTAATTGATTTCTTTGACTGGGTGACCAAAGTAGTAGACCAGGGAGGGGCTGTGGACATGTCCTACCTAGACTTAGCAAGGCATTTGACACAGTCCCACACAAAAGATTAATAGTCAAATTAACCATCCTGGGAGTTGGTCCCAGGGTTGTAGCCTTTGTAAAACATTGGCTGGACAACAGGACACAGAAGGTAATTGTAAATGGAGTCCACTCTGAAGAAAGAGTGGTTACTAGTGGGGTACCACAGGGTTCAGTACTGGGTCCAGTCCTTTTTAATGTCTTTATAAGTGACATTGCAGAGGGACTGGAAGGAAAAGTATGCCTCTTTGCAGATGACACAAAGATCTGCAACAGGGTTGATACACAAGGAGGAGAGGAAAGGATGAGAAGGGACTTGGCAAGGTTGGAGGAATGGTCAGAAGTATGGCAGCTTGGATTCAATGCAAAGAAGTGCAAAATAATGCACCTGTGTTGAAAGTGGCCAGTGGCCAAAGTTTAGTGACCAGTGACAAAACTTTTATCAACAATATGTAATTGGCTAACTAAAAGGCTGAGGAGATAGAAAGGTGTAAAATGGCTAGTGTAGAGGCTGCAAAGGGCTAGTAAAAGGTGAAGGTGGCTAGTAGATGACTACATGATACCAACTTGTAGATTGATGTGCCTTGTAAGTGCAGAGGTGTTTGGAGAGTAATCATTGAAACCATGCAAATAATGATACCACTGTGCAAATTGATGTCTGTGTAGATGCCCAGGTTCAAAAGGTGTTGGGGTCCTTTAAATAACTGTAGAAAATAAGTGAGGAGCATAAACCGTGTTTTAAAAAAAAAATGTTTTAAAGAAAATTAGCTTTGCTTTGCTCAGCAGAGATATTTTGTACAAAATCTTCCTTCAACCCAAGGTCATAGACAAGATAAGGTTCCGCTGCTTCAAACCACTGCAGCTTAGATACAGTTCCTCATATTATGATTTCTTGTGTTTAAAAAGAATGTGTAACAGAGAGTTGATAGGAAATGGATATGTCCTTGTTTTGGCCACTGTCTAGTCAGCAAGTTATTTAAAGTGAGTGTGAAGTCCCCTCATATGTTTTCTCTATCCTAAAGCGAGTTATTTTTGATGATTGTAAAATCCCCTGTTCACTTGTTTTTCCATCTAAGAATGACCACATGTCTCGGCAAAGTGTCAAATGTATCTTATGACTGAAGTATCTCATGGCCACTATACTTTTACACCCTTGTCTCATGACCCTACTCTCTTGCCTTTTATGGTCAGAGTGTCTAAACTGGAAAATTTCCCTTGTTTTGCAATTCTTGTCAAACACTGTATAAATATCAGACAGACTGTATGTACAGTGTGTCATAGGGGAGTAGCAAACGTGGCTGCCATAGATACTGTACTTGGGTCACCCAGAGGAATGAGGAATGTTGCTTCATTCCCTCTGAACACCTGTAGCCCTGGTGGTAATAAGCCATCAGCTGTTTAGATTTGATCATGTTAGAGGTAAAATTGTTAGGGCTTATTTAGTATTAATAAATTGCAACTGATTTAAAACAACATTTGGTGTCAGGTGGCTTTATTGGATTACCAGGGACCACTAGCCAAGAACCTTGTGTTTTACACCTGGGAAACAAAAACCTAGGGAAAGATTACACAATGTGGGGGAGATGGTAACAACAACAAAAATGGAAAGGGACCTGGGGGTAATCATATCAGATGACCTTAAGGTTAGCAAGTGTAACCCCTAGGTGACACTATCCCAAGGGCTACTACCCCTGCCTGCTTGGCTACTGACAGGTTGAGGGGCCTAGGTTTTATGACGGGTGCCTCCACCCAGAGGTCAGGGTTGGTAGTGGTTAAACTAGCTCAGGCACAGACTTCTGGGACACTGTGACCCCCTTTGTTCCCACTAATGGCCCACACAGTACATGGGAGTTACCTTCCCAATACCCTACATATGAACACGTTTTACACATATAGATACCACTTACCCTCGAGATGGATTCTGCAGCATGTCTCTGAGGACCCCCTGTAAAACAAGGTTAAGCAACATACACAACACAATGCAATGCTGGTTCTATATGTACTGACACCACAGACAGTATATAGTTCAATAACAACAAATCTGATTTATTTAGGGGACAGTAACACGGGAGGGGGCAATCAGGTTGATTTGGTTTAGCAATATTCAAATCACAGTACTGTGCATACATGTAGGGTCCAAAAAGTCACACTCTGGGTGCCCAGGATGGGGGGGGGGCTAGCCAGGTCCATTGCCCAGGGTTGGCCAGCTGGTGCAGATGGATGGGGCCCCGTAGGAAGAAAATATATGCACAACACAGACTTGTAATCCATATCCAGATGGCTTAGTCCATAGAAAGAAAACACAAAGAAATCAGTTGACACACTTTGATTAAATGAATGGTACAGGGAGCTACCCCAATTTGTACTCACAATACCCCAAGCAGAGAACCTGATGGAAGTGGTTGTTCTGGACTGTCAGAAGAGCAGGGCATGGAGATGAGACCCTCATGACAGGGCCCAACTGATTTGGATAGCAAATGGATTCAGTCTGATTGAATTGAGTTCTGCTTCCAGCTTCAGCTAACAACTCACAGTAAAAGGGGAAATGGAATCACGATCCCCCACAAGCACTAGACACATTTATATGTAAAGGAAATTACTATACCAGGCAGCTGCTTCTCGATCCCGATCGCAAACACTGCAAATTACCCAGGAGCACACACAGCATCAGCAGTCCCCGTCAGGCCGATCGTACTTCAGCAAATCTTCGGTCTTCTACGGGTAAGCCTGATTCTGCACACTTCTTCTTTCTTCTTCCTCCTCACACACTCGGATTCAGTCTGAATTAGCACTCACAATGGCTGCAGGCCGACTTCAGGGCCTCCCACACACTTCCCGTGTGAACTACACACCGCAGCAAGAGCAGAGCTCCTTCTCTCTTCACTGTCACTACCGAACTGAGCTTTCCAGCAACAGTGCAGGGCATTTCCTTTGGGTTCCCTCTAGATCAGTTGGCTGGTTCGGCTGTCAATCACAGTAGGGCTCCCTCTGTTGGTGCAAAAAGGCACCAAGGTCCAAACTACATTTCCCAGAGGCACTGGCCATGTATTCCCCTTTTGTAGCAGGCTCCAGGTGAGAGTCCAAGTTCTGGTTGGCTCAAGCAGTCTCCATTTTAGGGCTCCCCTAAACCCAATTGGCCCAGCTCAGCAGTTCACATCCAAAATGGAGAGGCAAACACACAGAGTCCCAGCTGCAAGAAAGGCAGGTTAGACAAACTGCAATTTTACTAACACTCTAAATAATTTCTGGCAAACAATTACATCTTGCAATTAGGCTCCCTCTGCGCTCTTAGTGACTGCAGACACGGAGCAATTAGATGGCAGCTCGGGCGAGATTCGAGCATTAAATACACAGTCCCGCCATTCAAACTAATTTAGCCTGCGAACAGGCAGCTCTTAAAGAGACAGTACCAGAGGCTCTAAAAGCACTCACAGTTAAGCGGCTTAAACGCCAAACACCATTCAGGCTGGGAGCACTTAGCCAGCTCCTAGAAGACTTTTGGGAACCCCCATTTGCAGGGGGGAATTACACCCTTCCTGCCCGGAAAAAACTTGGTGTTCGCGTCAAGTAGGTACCCTTGTAACACTTTAAAGCAGAACAGTTTAGACTTGCATCCCTTTTAAACAACAGTCAACATATTAAACCTTTGTTATACACACTTATACTGTATTACACAGTTTACTACTGGTTACACAACATTACACATACAAACATTTTGAAATCAGGTAATTACGTTCTGCACATGAAACCTGAAGAGACGGGGCCCTTCCATGTCAGCTACATTGAGACTGGATGGGGCAGGGGCACCATAGCTAGAGGGCAAGACAAGTAATCTGGAGTTAGCACCTATGCTCAGTTTTGGCAATGAGCTCGGGGACACATACACTCCCTTCAGGACCACATTGAGAGGTAAATCTACAGGCCTCCCCGGGGAATCATAGCTTAAGCGCATTACAGGCTTCACAGCTCAACCAGTCTTTCTAGGAGGAAGTGTTACAGTCTCTGCACTCTGAGCCTCATTTTCAGCATTGTCCTCACTTGTCAGGGGAATCTCCATTGGGGTAGAGACTGAGAGGCTAGAATTAGGGGCACTTTCAGCTCCACTTGGCTCACATGGAGAGCTTTCAGGCACTGGCAGTGAACTATCAGGGCACTCAAGATACTCTTCTTGCTCTGGTATATCTCCCTCTGTCCCAGTTCATCATTTTCCCCCTCTGAAAGCTCATACAGTTCCACCATGCGCAGTGATTCCATGTCATCTGACTTAACACTCTGCACCTCACTTTCTGGGAGCATTGGTTCCAGGGACAAAGCTGGGGGCTTAGGCAGTTCAGAAGGCCTGGCTTCATCTCCATAATTGACTAGGTGATTGCCCTGAAATAATTGACTCAGTTCAAAAGAAGGGTAGTACCCAAAGTTGCACTCACTTTCCTCTGAAATAGACTGACAGTCATTTTCGACTGGGCCTTGCTGTGGAGAACACTTTAACTCAACATCTATAGGTGCAGATTTTCTTTGCTTTTGCTTAGCAGCAGCTCTGTTCACTGGTCCAGTGGGAGCACTTTTTTGGGGGACTCAGACTCAATCAAGATTTGGCCAATGGGCAGCAAATGATTTCGATGCATTGTCTTAACATCTTTTGAATTATTCTCGAGCCTTACTTTGTACACAGGCAGATCATCCAGTTTGCCCGCTACAATGTGAGGGAGATGGTGCCACCTGTCAGCAATCTTGTGTTTGTCATGCAGTCCCAGATTTCTTAACAATACCTGATCTCCCTCCTGGAGTTCCTGTGCTTTTACCTTTTTATCATACCTTTCTTTGTTGGCCAGATTTCTTTTGGCAGCCATAGTTTGAGCCAGTTGGTATGCATGATTTAGCTGGGCCTTTAACTTTTGCACATACTGTAAATAGTTATCAGCTCGAACCCCATCAGGAGAAACTCCAAAACAAACATCTACCGGTAGTCGGGCCTCTCTGCCAAACATAAGGCGCTAGGGGGAGAACCCAGTGGCATCACTTTTGGTGCAGTTGTAGGCATGTACCAAGGTGCTAATTTGTTGGCTCCATCTAGGCTTGTCCTTCGGGTGGAGGGTGCCCAGCATATCCAACAGAGTGCGGTTAAAATGTTCAGGCTGTTGGTCTCCCTGGGGGTAGTAAGGGGTGGTTCTGGACTTTCGCACTGCCCACAAAGAAAGCATCTCTTTGATCAAATGACTCTCAGAATCTCTCCCTTGATCATAATGGATTCTTTGTGGAGCCCCATAGTGAACAAAAAAGTTTTCTACAAGTACTTTTGCCACGGTGGATGCCTTCTGGTCTTTGGTGGGGAAAGCTTGGGCATATCTCGTAAAATGGTCAGTGACCACCAGCACATTACTAATATTTCTTTGATCTGGCTCCAAATTCAGAAAGTCAATACAGACCAGCTCCATGGGGGTGCTGGTGGTGATGCTAACAAGGGGGGGCAGCCCTCTGTTGCAAGGCTTTCCTCTGTAAACAGCAACTACAAGTTCGAATGTGTTGCTCAACATCAGCCCCCATCTTAGGCCAATAGAATCTGGATCTCACAAAGTCAAGTGTTCTGTCTATACCAAGGTGCCCCATGTGGTTGTGTAGGGACCACAGTACCAAGTCTCGGAAGGCAGTGGGCAAAACTAGTTGTTGTTTGTCTATTTGTTCCCCTCTATCTACTGTTTCTCTGTATAACAGTCGATTAATCAGTTTCAACTTAGGACCTTCCTTGTATAACAGTGCAGTTCTCAAATCAGTGGAGTGTAACTTGGACTCATCTTTCCCTTCGTAGAGGGCTTCTAAAGCTGGTTTAATCATAGGATCTCGTGATTGAGCCCGCTGAAGACTGTCATTGTCTAGCTGAGGCAAAGCACCAATGTCTAATGCAGAAAAGTGGCAATAAGCAGCCGGTATGCAATTCTCAGAGGGCCCCAAGCAATCCACCAGACAGTCCACTGTGTCTATGACCACTTGTCCCTCTCTGTCAAACTTCTGGCAGAGCGCTCGAATATCAGGTTCTGACAGTCTGACCCAGTCATTCTGGGAAACAGGCCTCTGGGAGAGAGCATCAGCATCTATGTGTTTCAGGCCTGCTATGTATTCAACAGCATAGTTGTATGTAGATAATGCAGAAAGCCACCTATGGCCAGTAGCATCCAACTTAGCCGAAGTCTGCACATAGGTCAAGGGATTATTGTCAGTTTTTACTAGTATCTTAGCCCCATACAAGTACTCGTGGAATTGGTCCACAATGGCCCACGTCAAAGCTAGAAACTCTAACTTATGTACAGGATAGTTCTTTTCGGATGGGGTCAGGCTTCTGCTGGCAAAGGCCACCAGTCTCAGGCCATTCTCGTGCTCCTGGTACAACACAGCCCCCAAACCCTGCAAACTAGCATCAGTGTGTAGGACATAAGGTTTTGCTGGATCTGCATATGCAAGGACAGGAGCGTGGGTAAATTGATATATAATCTCATGAAAAGCAGCTTCACAATCAGGTTTCCATCGTGCCCCAAAAACTTCACTGGGATGGAAATACACTCTCTCAATCTCAGGAGAAGTCGACCTCTTATATTTTTTGTTAGTAGGAGGGTAACCTTAAGGAAGATTAAGTAAAGGATGAATTACTCTTGAATAGTCCTTGATGAACTGCCGATAGTAACCACAGAACCCCAGGAATCTTTGCAGTTCTTTTAGATTGTGGGGCTGTGGCCAGGTGGTCAAGGCCTCAGCTTTACTTGGGTCTGTTTCTATTCCCTCAGTAGACTCTATGTGTCCCACATACTTTACAGAAGTTTGGAAGAACTGACATTTACCAATGGATAGTTTAAGGCCAAAGTCTTCCAATCAGTCCAACACCTTGAACAATCTGCTCTCATGCTCCTCCAGGGAGCTGCCAAACACAATAACATCATCCAAGTATACCAGGCACTCTAATAGGTTCATGTTGCCCACTGCACACTCCATCAGTCTTTGAAAAGTGGCTGGGGCACCTGAAATCCCTTGAGGCATCCTCATGAACTCATAGAAACCAAGTGGACAGATAAAGGCTGTCTTCTCACAGTCTTCCGGGGCCATCAGGATCTGATAGTACCCACTGCGAAGATCCAACACTGAGAACCACTTGCTACCATTCAGGCAGTCTAAGGCATCCTGAATGCGGGGCATTGTATAGTGATCAGGGATAGTCCGCACACATTCTAACTGTCCCATTCTTTTTCCTCACTACCACAATAGGTGAAGCATATGGGCTTCTGGATTCTCGAATTACACCAGCTGCAAGCATCTCCTGTAGGTGGCATTTTACATCATCTATGTCAGCAGGTGCCAGGCATTGAGACCTCTCATGAAATGGCCTTTCATCATGCAGCATATAGTGCTTAGCTCCTTTCACACAGCCTACATTCCATTCCTTTAAAGAAAATACTTGGTCTCTCTGGGCAAGCTTCTCACTGATCCTCACTTTCCATTCAGCTGGAAACGGGGAGCCACCGAAATCGAACAAGTCGGGCGTCACTCTGTCACTCTTCCCCGAACACTTGTTACTGGGTAATACAGCAGTATCTGTACAATGCTCATTTGCCAGGCTGCAACCTCTATTTACCCGAATCTCTCTATCAGACACATTATGAACTTGAACCATTACCCTTCTGGCATAAGCATGGGCTCTGGAAGGCAAAATACTAGGCTTGACCAGCAATCCTTCCAGCAATTTTCCATCGCCTGGTGCATCCAGCATAAGTATTTTATTCTTGACATCCTTTCTGATACAGACCTCCCCCTGTAAGGTACACTGTGCATTTGGTGCCAGGATCAAAGACTCAGGGTCCTTCTTCCAGACAATTCCAACCGGTTCCTCTGGTTCCACTTTTTCAGCATCTCTCTGTGCCTCATAGGCATTCTTGACCAAGGCCGGAATTCTTAAAGCTCTACCAGTCCTTTACCCCTGTTTTTCATAACACAACTCTGCCAACCATCCAAACATATGCGCATTCGTCCCAATTAGTAGAGGAACACCATCATACAGTCCAGTAGGGGGACACACAAGGGCCAGGGTCTCCACTTGTTCGGCCACTCCAGCCACAGAGGTGGGGAAAGACAACCAAATTTAGATATAACCGGAGTAGGGGTAGGCCTTCTCACTTAAACCCCAGACATGCAGTCCTTCCAATGGTTGCAGGGGCACATCCGACAAATGCTTCTGATACCAATCCTGGAACATAATTGTCACTTGGGAGCCACTGTCTAATACAGCTCTTGTAGACATTCCATTCACCTTTACAGTGGTCTCCATGGAAGGACCCACCACTTCAGACCATTCTGGTAGTGCTGACCTGGGTGTTGATTGGGCATTAGCCCTGGTAGCATAACTCTTCCGTGCAGCTCCCCCGGTGGCCAGTTGGTATTTGGATGAAGCAAATTTAACAGTCTGCCACGGACCCTCCTCAGATCTTCGGGCGAGCAGCAGAAAGGGCGGGTGTGCCCATTTTCCCCACAGTGGTAACAAAACTTAGTTTCTTTAGAGTCTCTGGAGGGTGGGAGGTCTCTTTTCTGTTGAGGCTCCTCTGGGGCTCAGTAAGGCTCTTCTTGGACTGGGGGCCTACACCTTTGTGCTTCTGAATCTCCACTACGGTTGGGGGTTAGGGCAGTTCTTTGCAACTCCCCCACCATCGCTCTCAACTCTTGTATCTCTGCTAGCAGGTTACCCTCGATCCAGGTCTCAGGGGAAACAACATGTACTCCCACTCCACTTTTGGGCTCAGGGGGAGCCTGATACAGATCTGGTTCTCTGACTACCTCAGTCAATTCTTTAATCAATTCCCTCAACTGTTGGGCTTCATCTGACTCACTCTTTTCAGGGGTCTGACAAGTGTTCACAGTCCCAGCCCTCTACATCAGTTTCAATCTCACAAATTTCCTTCATTAAATGACAGTATTTGGGAGGGCTTGCCCTCCTGTCTTGCAGTTTGAGCTTCAATATCATTACACTTGAAAATCTAGCTGACTTCAGGATGTGGTCTAATCTGACCCAGTTAAACTCTTGGGCAGGCACTCCCCCTTTTCTGTGGGCCCTCTGCAGAGCCCTCTCTATCCTAGTGACAAAGGCAGACAACTTTTCATATTTCCACTGTTTGGCCAACTTGAATTTCCACAATAAACCATCCCCTGATTCTGTGCTGCCAAACACTCCCTCCAAGGCAGAGAGGTATTCTGCTGCAGTAGCCTCTGGACTAGTGGCTCATAGAAAACGGATGGCTTCCCAGGGCAGGGCCTCTCAAACTCTCCATGAAGCGCTTCCTCTTTTCCCCCTCTGAACATTGCCATTCCTGCACTAAAGGGGTAGCATAGTCCATCCAGGTTTCTAAATCATCCCCCCCCCCCCGAAGGCACTGGGACAGTACCGGAGAAAAGTCTGAACCTTCTATAGGAGTCCAGCTGTATCTGGGGAATTATGATGGGGGAGGCAGCTATTGGTGAGCTCTTGGGAGACACAGGGGAGGTGGTCGGGGAATGCCAAGGCATGTGGTCCCCTGACAGGTCTAACAGTTTTACCAGCTCTTGGGCAGTTTTCCCTTCTGATGCTAACAGCTTGAGCAGCTTCTCTTTAAACCCATCGGTACTAGCAGAACCACCCGGGGTGCCAGGACCACTATGTAAATGGATTACCCTCCATCCCTTCTGAGCGCCTTCAGGTATAATCATAGGGGGGCACCTTCTCAGGGTCTGTTGGAGAACTCCATTAGAGCAGTACCATCATAGTCTGCTCAAATTAGTCTGCATCTCGTCCCCTTACCTCTACCTGGCCCACACCCTTAATCTGCCCTGCAGTGGTTACAATGTCAGCATTATTTGTCCCTAAGGGGATACCCAATAACAAAATAGCCCTCTGAGGGTCTATCCCCTCGGCTTCACTCCACCCCATCATTCGGTGCACCAGTAGATTATGTGGAGCAATTTTTAGCTTAGGCGTTGTAAGCCCTCCATTTTCTCTCCTAAACTGTACATAATAGGGTAATTCTCTCATGTGGCCACTAGAGGATGCTAATCCCAGCAGTGCCTCCAAGATGTAACCCCTAGGTGGCACTATCTCAAGGGCTACTACCGCTGCCTGCTTGGCTACTGACAGGTTGAGGGGCCTAGGTTCTATGACAGGTGCCTCCACCCAGAGGTCAGGGTTGGTAGTGGTTAAACTAGCTCAGGCACAGCCCTCTGGGACACTGTGACCCCCTTTGTTCCCACTAATGGCCCACACAGTACACGGGAGTTACCTTCCCAATACCCTACATATGAACACGTTTTACACATATAGATACCACTTACCCTCGAGATGGATTCTGCAGCATGTCTCTGAGGACCCCCTGTAAAACATGGTTAAGCAACATACACAACGCAATGCAATGCTGGTTCTATATGTACTGACACCACAGACAGTATATAGTTCAATAACAACAAATCTGATTTATTTAGGGGACAGTAACACGGGAGGGGGCAATCAGGTTGATTTGGTTTAGCAATATTCAAATCACAGTACTGTGCATACATGTAGGGTCCAAAAAGTCACACTCTGGGTACCCAGGATGGGGAGGCTAGCCAGGTCCATTGCCCGGGGTTGGCCGGCTGGTGCAGATGGATGGGGCCCCGTAGGAAGAAAATATATGCACAACACACACTTGTAATCTGGATCTGGATGGCTCAGTCTATAGAAAGAAAACACAAAGAAATCAGTTGACACACTTTGATTAAATGAATGGTGTAGGGAGCTACCCCGATTTGTACTCACAATACCCCAAGCAGAGAACCTGATGGAAGTGGTTGTACTGGATTGTCAGAAGAGCAGGGCATGGAGATGAGACCCTCATGACAGGGCCCAACTGATTTGGATAGCAGATGGATTCAGTCTGATTAAATTGAGTTCAGCTTCCAGCTTCAGCTCACAACTCACAGTGAAAGGGGAAATGGAATCACGATCCTCCACAAGCACTAGACACATTTATATATAAAGGCTGCTTCTCGATCCTGATTGCAAACACTGCAAATTACCCGGGAGCATGCACAGCATCAGCAGTCCCCGACAGCCCGATCACTCTTCAGCAAATCTTCCGTCTTCTACGGGCAAGCCTGGTTCTGCACACTTCTTCTTTCTTCTTCCTCCTCACACACTCAGATTCAGTCTGAATTAGCACTCACAACAGCTGCAGCTGACTTCAGGGCCTCCCATGTGCTTTCCGCATGAACTACGCACCGCAGCAAGAGCAGAGCTCCTTCTCTCTTCACTGTCACTACCGAACTGAGCTTTCCAGCAACAGTGCAGGGCATTTTCTTTGGGTTCCCTCCAGTTCAGTTGGCTGGTTCTGCTGTCAATCACAGTAGGGCTCCCTCTGTTGGTGCAAAAGGCACCAAGGTCCAAACCATATTCCCAGAGGCACTGGCCATATTCCCTTTTGTAGCAGGCTCCAGGTGAGAGTCCAAGTTCTGGTTGGCTCAAGCAGTCTCCATTTTAGGGCTCCCCTAAACCCAATTGGCCCAGCTCCGCAGTTCAGGTCCAAAATGGAGGGGAAAACACACAGAGTCCCAGCTGCAAGAAAGGCAGGTTAGACAAACTGCAATTTTACTAACACTCTAAATAATTTCTGGCAAACAATTACATTTTGCAATTAGGCTCCCTCTGCGCTCTTAGCGACTGCAGACACAGAGCGATTAGACAGCAGCTCGGGTGGGATTCGAGCATTAAATACACAGTCCCCCCATTCAAACTAATTTAGCCTGAGAGCAGGCAGCTCTTAAAGAGACAGTACCAGAGGCTCTAAAAGCACTCATAGTTAAGCGGCTTAAACGCCGAACACCATTCAGACTGGGAGCACTTAGCCAGCTCCTAGAAGACTTTTGGGAACCCCCATTTGCAGGGGAGTTCCACCAGCAATGTGAGAAGGTAGTAGGGAGGGCTGGGGGGATACTGGGATGTATAGGGAGAGGTATCACCAGCAGAAAACAGAAAGTTGTTATCCCTCTGTACAGACAATTGGTGAGACCCCATCTGGAGTACTGTGCCCAGTTCTGGAGACCCCATCTCCACAAGGACATAGACAGGATACAGGCAGTCCAGAGAGGGCAGCTAAAATGGTGCAGAGTCTGCAAGAGAAGCCATACGAGAAGAGACTAAAGGAGCTTAATATGTGTACCTTTGAGGAAAGGAGGGAGAGGGGAGACATGATAGAAACTTTTAAGTACCTCAGTGGAATCATCAAAGTCCAAGAGGGTAGCATCTTTCAGAAAAAGAGATGTGCAAGAACAAGGGGACACAATTTGAAGATAGAGGGGGGAACGGGTCAGGAACAATGTGAGGAAGTATTTTTTCACAGAGAGGGTGGTGGACACATGGAACAGCCTTCCTGAGGAGGTTGTGGGGTCTAAAACTGTGGGAGAATTCAAGAATACATGGGACAGACATAAGGCAATTTTTGTGGGAGGTAGAAAGAAATAGGCTGTTGGTTAACTAGGATCTGCAGCTTATCCTGTAGGTAGGGAAACGGGCAGACTAGGTGGGCCAAGCAGTTCTTATCTGCCGTCAAAGTCTATGTTTCTATGTTTCTATCTCCTTATTGCCAACGATTTCAAAGATTCTGGAAAAAATAGTGGCAAAACAAATGCAGGCCTTTTTAACCAGGTACAGTTCCAAAGAGGTAAAAATGTGAATTCAGAAGAAAATAAACTATGAATTGTGACTCTTACAAGGGCTGAATTAGAACAGGTGGATACATTTAAATACTTGAGAGTCTACTTGGATAAACACCTAAAAAGGGACATCCATATTGATGTATCTGTAAAAAAGGTAGGGAAATGTTTAGGGTCCCTGTACAGAACCAGAAATTGCATGTCACTTGAGATTAGAAGGCTTATAGTAAATGTTATGGTATTACCCATATTAGAAAAGGAAACTTGATATATGTAGGTGCAACAAGTTACACAAAATGGATGTTATGTATAACAAATTAACCAGATTTATCCTAGGTGTACCAAAAAGGACTCATAGAATAGATATGTATAAGGAATTGAATTGGATTTCTCTGTCTCAAAGGAGAGATTTAAACATTTTGATATTCATGGCGAAGGGTATCTTGGGGAAAGTTACTGATTATATTTCTGAAACTATTTGTATTAAAACACCCATAAGTGGCCTATGATCAGCTGTAGGTTTGGAATGTATATTGCCCAAATGTAGAATGGAAGTAGGAGGAAACCACTTTACTTACATTGGACCAGTTTTGAGGAACAAATTACTGCAGTGTTTGAGGCCTTTGAATAGAGAAATCCAGATAAGTAAAATAAGACAGTGGTATCTTGAGTGCGTGTAATATAATGGAATATTAGAATAGGAAAATATACGTAGATTAGAAAGTATCATCCCATAAGAGTCCACTCTTATCTTAAATTAAGATATGATAATATAGCACTTTACTGACTCTGTGTACGTATTTTATTTTGTAATGTAATTTGTAACTGTGTCACTTTATCAAGTTGGTGTTATATTGTGTATTGTTGTATTTAAGTATATGTTGTATTATGTATGTGATTAATGTATAAGAAACTAGAACTGAACTTTGGACCTCAATGTAAATGAGCCTTGGCTTAGTGGAGCTATCCATATTCATTTTTGTATGAATAAAAAGTTTTACTTACTTACTAATGTTTGTACTTTAATAACGTTGTAACCATTCCATGAACTTGTATGAAGATGTGCCAAGTTGTGACCTGGTTGGATGTGTGGAGTTCGAGATCCAGATAGTCCAAAAAGTAAATTTTTGGGGCTTTTTGATGTTTTTTGTTAAGCGATGTAGCACCCAAGCAGTTTGGAATTTTGGTCTGAAATTTTTAGGGTAGAAGGGAGCTGGCCCACAGATGTACTTTTTTTCTGGTTTGGTAAAAAATACTAGTCCTTTCCACAGTTATTACATTTTAAAATTCTGGGTTCTGAGCATGCTCAGTAAGTACTTCAAAAAATTTGGGGCCAATCCTTTTTCATGAGGGAAAAATCCTTTTTCATTTTCTTTCCTCTTGTTTTCCATTTTTTTTTTTGTAAAAAAAAAAAAATTCAAAACCCTCAAAAATGATATCCTGCAGAGAGAGAGGTTGTGAACCCTAATGCTCTCCCCATTCTGTTATTCTGTACCCATCTTAGCTGACTTGCCTATGGAATGGAGTGAACATTAGGGTTCACAACCCGAAGGCACACCCCTCACACCTGTTCCTGCATGCACGTTGGGGGTGGGGTCTTAGGGTTGGAAGCTGAGGGTGGGGTCTTAGGGTTAGTAACCTTAAAAATCTCATTTCCCTACTTTTGTTGCTAGAACCCAAATGGTGCATTAATGCAGTTTTTTTTTTTTTGCAAAGAAAGTCCCTACTTTTTGAGAAAGTATAATCATAAGGAACCCTAATGGTGCATTAACAAAGTTTTTGCAGAGAATTTCCTTACTTTTTGTGAAAGTATCACCATAGCCATAATTGTTTATGGGAGTACAGGGCCCATCTATCTATAAATGTGGAGAGATTGTAATTAACCCTCATCTTTTTGTGGGCATGCACAGCCTTTTGGGCCCAGCACTTCAATCAGTCCATTATGCTATCCATCCCTCATTTACATGTTGGAGCACAGAGCCCTCTGGGCCCTGTGCTCCTATCACTCCATAATAGTATCCATATGTGCCTGTGGGAGTACCGGGCCCTCCTGGCCCTGTGCTCCCATCTATTCACAAGTGTGGAGACATTGCAATTAACCCTCATCTCCCTGTGGGAAGGGCCGTGTGCTGCCATCAGTCCATAATGGTATCTATCCTTCATTTACATGTGGGAGGGCCCTGTGCTCTCATCAGTCCATAATGGCATAGTATCACAGTCACCTTAGCCCCATTCATAAAAATTTCTCCCACTGCTGTAAACAGAGCATAGAAACACGCATAACAGCTTAATAGTGTATGGTGGAACGTCGTTCTCCACCGAAATCCATCCTTGTTGAAACCTTGTAGTCACACACTAGTTACGTTCGCAGTGCAGCAGAAGGATTTTTTCTACTGCACTGCGAACATCACACACTGTCCTCGAGCAGCATTTGACAGTTAGGGCTCACTCCATAGATAGGACACATAGCGAAAGCAGCAATGTCGGCGGCAATACCAATGTTTAGCGTTAAAACCTTCAAAATGTAAAGTTCTTAAACAGTTAAAATGTCAAGTGTGAAAACATTCAAAACATAAAGTTCTTTTTTCCTTCTAGTAACCCAGTAAAAATGTTTTGAAGCAGAAACATGCTGTAGTGATTTTTTTTCCCCCAAAAATGACGTTCCACCATACACTATAAAGAAAAGTGCATGGGAACAGTTGACAACAGGGCATCTTTCACCTCATTGGCACTATGGCGATGGATTACCTCTCGAGCTACGCTCTCGAGGTAATCCATCATCATAGTGCCAACTCAGTGAAAGAATTGCCCTGTTGTCAACTGTTTCCCATGCACTATCCTATATGTACACCTAAAGTACTACACCTAAAAGTATACTAAGCTGTGAGTCATAGCAAGTCCATATCTCAAGGCATTTTCGAGATATAGCTACCAAAAGGTACCCCAACCATTACAATGTTATCCTATGGGAAATCACTAAACTTCAAAATGTTATAAGTATGGAACAAATGAACATTTTCACACCAAACCAGCAAAAGGCACATCTGTAGGGCAAACTCTTTGTACCCTGGAAATGTCAGCCCATACTATAAGTGCAAACCATTTGTTTGCAGTGAAGTGACAAAGAAACAGAACATTTTTAAAAAGTAGTGCTGCAAATTGCAGCAATACCCCAGTTGCTTAGTGAAACAGTGCCACAATTTATGGCAGTAAAAATGGGCCAATTAAAATCAACCTATTTCCACACACTTTACAAAAAAAACTAACCAAAGATTCGTGTTTCTCAGACCCCGATTAGGTAAGCACAAGTGCTGGGTTTATCAAGGGGCAGTCATTTTTAAGTTATTTCATTTTTTCTGTGTCGCTAACTGGAAACAAGATGGCAGAATCTTGACACTACTTTCTGCATTTGCAAAAGCAAAACCTGCTTTCACGGCAGCAAAACAGTACTTTCACATGACACATCTAATTTTTCCCATGGCAAATAATGGCAAACATTGAATTTTAATAACTTTTGAAAAGATTAATATTTTTTCACCAAACTTTCAAAAGACACATCTGTGACCCAAGCCCAATATACTCTGAATGTTTTAGACCAAACCCCCAACCCATTTCGGAGAAATGGTGTGACAAACGATTTGCATAAAAATGGTAATTTTCACATTTTTTGACATTACATATCTCCACACCTGCACATCCAACTGGAACAAAACATGCCACATCAAGAGATCTTTGGTCCCCAATGGCACGTGCAAAATTTCATGCAAATCAGTCAAATGGTTGCAAACTTATTTAAGCGCAGAGTTTGGGGTTTAACATAGAAGTGACCATTGAACCCTAACTATACTTGCACTATATACAAAACAAGGCCCAGGGAAAGAGTACACAATGGTGTGGGGGGGGGTAGTAACAACAACATAAACAGAAAGGGACCTGGGGTTAGTCATGTCAGATGACCTAAAAGTAAACAAGCAATGTGAGAAGTCAGTAAGGATAGCTGTGGGGGATACTGGGATATATAGGAAGAGGCATCACCAGTAGAAAACAGGAAGTTGTTATCTCTCTGTACAGACAGTTGGTGAGACCCCTACTGGAGTACTGTGTGCAGTTCTGGAGATCCCATCTCTGCAAGGACATAGACAGGATGGAGGCAGTCCAGATGAGGGCAACTAAAATGGTGTAGGGTCTGCAACAGAAGCCATACAAAGAAAAACTAAAGGAGCTTAATATGTATACCCTTGAGGAAAGGAGGGAGAGGGGGACATGATAGAAACTTTCAAGTACCTCAAGGGAAGCAACAAAGTCCAAGAGGGTAGCATCTTTCAGAAACAGAGATATGCATGAACAAGGGAACACAATTTGAAGATAGAGAGGGGACTGCTCAGGTGCAATGTGAGGAAGTAGTTTTTTTACAGAGAGGTTGGTGAACGCATTGAATGGCCTTCCTAAAGGGTCAAAAACAGTGGGGGAATTCAAGAATACATGGGACAGACATAAAGCAATTCTGGAGGGGGGTAGGAGGAAGTAGGCTGTTGGTTAACTAGGATCTGCAGCTTATTCAATAGGTAGGGAAATGGGCAGACTAGGTGGGCCAAGTGGTCCTTATCTGCCATCAAAGTCTATGTTTCTGTCTGGTCTGAAATTGTTAGGTTATATGGGGTCTGAGTTGCAGATGTGCCTTTTGAAGGTTTGGTGAAAACATATTAATCTGCTCAAAAGTTATTAACCTTTAAAATGTCCTATTATAGCCAAGGCCCCTGGAATTCTGCGGTTCTGCGGTTGCAGAATTTGCCGCAGAATTTTCATCATGCCACAGAATATATATA
Organism: Neoceratodus forsteri; assembly: GCA_016271365.2. Classification (NCBI taxonomy): domain Eukaryota; kingdom Metazoa; phylum Chordata; order Ceratodontiformes; family Ceratodontidae; genus Neoceratodus; species Neoceratodus forsteri. The sequence continues at coordinate 828,698,612 of CM057449.1, forward strand.
GTGCCACAGAATTAATTGTTTTTGGTGAATTTTCATATAAATATACTGTTTTTCCATAGTGTCAGGCTTTCTTTCCCACCTCGTTTATCCTGAAGCCCCTCCTCTATGCTCAGTATATGATGTCATCGATTACATCACATCATATTTAGCCAATGACAGGACTGCATTCTGCCAGAGAAATGAATAAATCATGCCGCAGAAATCAGAAAATGCTGCCGCAGAAGTCAAGGAGCCCTGCCGCAGAAATCAGAAAATTCTGCCGCAGAACACCAGGGGCCCTGATTATAGCCTATGGGAAAAATTATATGTGCCATCTAAAAGAAGTTTCTACTTTTGCAAAAGCACTTTTTTGCTGTCTCAAATGGATCAGCAGTGTCATGCTGTCACCATCTTGTTTATAGTTAGCAATGGGGAAAAATGCTGTAATTCAAAAAATACTGCCCCTTGGTAAACACCGACAGTTGTGTTTACCTAATTAGAGCCCGAGGAACATGATTCTGCCATTATTTTTTAAAAATACTGGCCGGAAATATGTTTATTTACATCAGCTGTAGGCAGTGTCACAAATTTGAGATACTACTTTTGTGAAATTACCCCATATTGCGTCAGTTTTTGTGTAACTAACAGCACTGTTGCATGAAAACTGCAACAATTTGCAGCACTACTTTAAGAAAGAAAAACATTGGCCCCTGTGAAAAAGGAAAACCTTTTCTGTCCATTTTTTGGCCAAAAATAATGGCAGAATCAGATTCCTCAGCCCCTGTTCAGGTAAACACCAATAAACACCTGATGGTGTTTATCTAATAAAATGATTTTTGAATCTTTTTACTGCCTACAAGGGGGCCGAGGCATGTTTTAATTGAACACGTATATTTTCCGTCATTGGGGTGCCCAATCCCAGTGTTGGTGGTAGAAGCCCCCATGCCAGTGTGAGACACTGGGGAGCCCACTTTCAGTGTTCCGAGACAGAAGCCCCCACCCCCTGCTAGTGTGGGACACTGGGGAGCCCACTCCCAGTGTTCTGAGAATGTCTCCCCCCTGCCAGTCTGGGAGATTGGAGAGCCCACTTGCAGTGTCCCAAAAAATTCATTGTAATGCTATGAAGAAAGCGGGTGCCCAAATCTCGTGTCCACACTGGAACTCACCCACCAGTGTGGGACACTGGGGAGCCCACTCCTACTGTCTCCAGATTTGTCCTACCAACACCCCCAGCAGTGTCGTACACTGGGGAGCCCACGCCAATGCCCCCAAATATTTTAAAACTTATTCCCGTAAAAAAGAAAACAGTCTCCTGAGGTCTTTTTTTTACAATCCTAAAAAAAAAGAAAATGGTCCCTCAACGTCTCCTCATCCCCTTCCCCCATCCCGACCCTCGCACTGAGCACCCACCACCCCACACTCCCTCCTTGCCCTATACATACTACTGGGTGTCATAGTCTGTGGACCGGGACATGTCTGAACTCTTCAAAGCCAAACCGCAAACTGAGGAATCAAGATAAGTGCCGTATAATGTATTTCAATGGCATTTTGAACTTACGGTGTTATCGCAGCTATTTTTATGTATTTTGTCACCAAATTTTCAACATTAGGCTTTTTGGGACCTCACCTCATGAACACTATCACTGTTGTTTCATTAATTGGGCCCAGAAGGTGATTTCTTGGTTGCTGGTTGAATCACCTTTCAGGACCGATTAACAAATGACAGTGTCGATGTTCTTGAGGTGGAATCCCAAACATCCCATGTTGAAAATGTGGTGATAAAATTCATAAAAATGCCAGAGTTACAGGCGTCCATTGAAATGTTTCTACACACATGCATAACTTTACTACTTTTCAATATTTTGCCACCAGATTTTCAACATAGCTATTTTTTCACACCATCTCATAAACAGTACAGCAGTCATTTTTCACATCCTGCCTGAAATTTGTTTTCACAACTGTGCCATGGAATGACATTTCGATGCAGTTTTTCAGTTTTTCACCTACAAGGTTCATGAGGTGGGGTCATAAAAAGACCATGTTAAAAATTTGGGGTCATAGTATGAGAACGTGCCAAACTTATGACTATTCATTGCAATTCCGCTATGCACGCTTGTAAATTTGGATATTTTAAATATTTTTACCCCAGACTTTCTATATAGTTTTCTTATTACCCCCACCTCATGTATGTCACAGCAGTTATTTTTCAAATCCTGCCTACGATGTGCTTTCCACCTACTGCATGGCACAAAATGGCATTGCAGTTTCGCTTAACATTTTGGCTTGCATTTGGAGGGATTGGACAGCAGGATCTAAAGGACCCTGCACTCCCACAGTAAAATAAGAATACTGTTGTACTATCTCAAAAAGTAATGAAATTCATTGCAAAAAACTTTGTTAATGCATCAGTTAGGGTTCATATTAAAGCGACAAAAGTATGGAATTGTGGTGTTTGGGTTCCCAACTATAACACCACATCTCAACCACCCACACCCTACCACCCCATCCAACACCCACCGTCCACACACCAGCAGGTGTTGGGGTGTGCCTTGGGGTCATTGGCCCTAATGCTCACCCCATTCTCTTATATTTACCATCTCAGCTTCCATACACATGGAGTGGGGTGACAGTAGGGCCAATGACACCAAGGCACATCCCGACACCTGATGGTGTGTGAAGGGTGGGAGTGGGGTACGGTGGTAGGGTTGGAGAGGGTGAGGCATGGTGTTGCAACAGTATTTTGTGCAAATTATGTAATTTGGGCAAAATACGAACTTTCATACCTGACATATAAATTGTCCCGTAGGAAATAATGGGAAATTAAAAGTTTGATAACTTTTGAATGAACTAATATTTTTTCACCAAACCTTCAAAAGGCACATCTGTGAGGCAAAGGCTTTCAACCCCGAAAATGTCAGACCACTACCTAAGCCATTTCTGAGATCCAGGTTGACAAAGCAATGACAAAAAAAAAAAAGATTCACAGATTTTTTCTGTTTTTTCAACACTCTGTATCTCAGAAATCACTGAACGGATTCACACAATGTTTGTCACGTCATGGGACCTACTCATTGACGGTATGCTTGCCAAATTTCATTAATATCTGTTGAACAGTTCTAAAGTTATTTATGTTCCGATGCAATCCTTTTTGAGTGACAGGTGTTTGGAATCCCTTTACTCTGTTGTATTGTTTTCCATGTTCTTTATTTTCACCAGATGCTTATGTAACCCCCTTGTTACCCGGGGTTACTAGAATCCCAGTAAGACCTAGTGGTAGGCAGGGAAGGCAGCTTGTGAAACTCCAGTTAAATGGGTTTCACACTGTCTCACTCTGTTCTCAGTCACAGCTGAGACTTGAGAGATGACATCACCATAGAACTGTCGCAGCTGCATAAGCCACATTGGAATCTGAAGCAGAGGAGTGAGTTAGAACTTTGGGAGTTTTCAAAGTCAGTCTTCTGTTTGTCTTAAAGCAAGAAGGAAGTTGTCTGTTTACCTATAAGCAGGAAGGAAGTGGAAGAGAAGTCCCTCTGTGGATTCCAGGGGCAATCCCCTAATTGTCCACTACAGAAGAAAGCTGCCTGTTTACAGTTTCTGTTCTGGTATAACAGTGAAAGAAGTGGTACTTCGCCTGTGGGGCACCTGCAATGAAACGGTGAGTGTTTTGCTCTATTTGAAGGGGCAAACAAATTGTTTCATCAGTTTGGAAATATAAAGAAAGCTGGGATGTGGACTGCTATTTGGGAGGACTATTTTACTAGGACAAACAAATGGAGCAGTCAAAATCTAAAGTTTTAATGGATTTCAAGTAATGTTGTAGAGGGTGCTTCAGGTCATCCACCGTTAAAACTACATTTTCAAAGTTTAAGTTTCTGTTTGTCCAGAGAAATGGCCGGGTATGGGCTGTGGGAGCTGGAGGTGGGAACACCCCCCCCATCTTTAGTAAACAGGTCCACCTCTACGGATTTGTTCTGTGATTTGCTACTTGCCTCATGCGCCTGGCCAGAGATGAGGTAGGTACCCAGACGTGGGTCGCAACTTGGAAAATCTCTCTAGGAGTCGCAGACTCTAAGTTGTGTGGGGAGCCACAGGATGGGAAAATATACTCCTTGTTTGATGGGAGTCCAAAGGAAGTAAGAAATTAAATCTCTCTAGGAGTCGCAGACTCTAAGTGGTGTGGGGAGCCACAGTTTGGGAATATACTCCTTGTTTGATGGGAGTCACTCCAAATAAAGTTGGGTTCATTCTTCAAATGGACCGTCAGTCAAGTGGCCGTCAGGGGAGCTGGGCCAGCCAGGCTGTGTATCCAAAGCGCATGCAAGTCCGGGCTGAGTGCCTGGTGGGTCTAGAGCCAGACAATAGTAAAAATGGGTTCATTCTTCAAGTGGACTGCCTTGTAGTCTCTATCTGCATATACAGTGAACGTAGCCCCTTGGGGGACCATCTATGCTTTGTCATATTCAGCTAGTTTTGAATAAAGCCACACTGAAAAATCCCAGTTCTGGTTCTGGACATTACAGTTATTGCTTCCTGTAGTTGGATTTACTTGGGTGCCCCTGTGCAGAATAGCCAAACCTAGGTCCCTTGTGCCAGGTAACCTCATCCTCCCCGAACCCAGGTCCCCACCAGGTATTGCTGCCAATGCCAACAGCAAGCCACCTGTTATTTTAGTAAAAAGGCAGGGGTGAGGGGTTACATTTAGCTCAATGCACTTAGGGAAAAGACTGGGCTGAGATATATGCCTGAGATATATGCCAAACGTAACTTGTCAACACAGGATCTATGTGGCACTGTGCTGGAGCCTGAGATGCTGTCAGAACCGGTGCACCCACCCCTAAAGATGTCTAGTGCAGGGTTTGTGGGCCACTGTGCTGCTACTTGACGTACTGTGGGAGCCCACCTGTAAAGACATTGTAGCACAGGGGCCATCCATGGGATACTGTGCTTCTGACTGAGATATGGTGATGCTTTCTCAAAATATACGGAAATTCATTGCAAAAAAACAATGCATCTGTTAGGGTTGTAATGTTAGGGTTACAGGGGTGTCCCTTGAGGTCATCAACCCAAACTCTCAACCCATTGCTCTATACTGTGTCCATCCCAGCTTATTTACTTATGGAATGCGGTGAACATTAGGGCCAATGACCCCATGGGACACCTTTGATGCCTGTCAGTGTCTGCAGGGTGGGGGTTGGTGAACGTTAGGGTGAATGAGCCCAATGCAGACCCCTGATGCTTGTTAGTTTATGCAGGAGATGTATAAGAACAAGGGGGCACAGTTTGAAGATAGAGTGGGGACAGCTAAGGGGCAACATGAGGAAGTATTGTTTCATGGAGAGGGTAGTGGACGCATGGCACAGCCTTCCTGAGGAGGTTGTGGGGTCAAAAACAGTGGGGGAATTCAAGAATGCATGGGACAGATATAGTGTATGTGGGGTGTAGAAGAAAGTAGGCTGCTGGTTAACTAGGATCTGCAGCTTATCCAATAGGTAGGGAAGTGGGCAGACTAGGTGGGCCAAGTGGTCCTTATCTGCCATCAAAGTCTATGTTTCTGTGTTTCTAGGTTGTGGGTGGTGGTGGGGCATTAGGGTTGAAAACCCTAATGCCACATTTCCCTACTTTTGTGGCTGTAGTTACAACCCCAACTGATGCATTAACAAAGTTTTTTGCAACTATATGTGTACAGATATATAGATATAGATATAGATATAGATATAGGTAAAGATATAGATATAGATATAGATATAGATATAGATATAGATATAGATATAGTGGTGCGGTAGCACCACTATAGTTAGGGTTGAGCAGGGGTTTCTATGTTAAACCTCAAACTTTGCACTTTAATAACTTTGCAACTGTTCAACAGATTTGCATGACATTTGCATGCACAGTCTTGTGTAGCAGATCTCTTGATGTGCCAATTTTCGTTTTGGCCAGACTTGCTGATTCTGAGCTGTGCTTAGTGTAAAAGTGTTAAAAATTGCAATTTTTATCCTTTTTTGTCATCTTGCTGTACCCAGATGGTTTAGAATTTTGGTCTGATGTTTTCAGAGTAGAAAGGACTTGCCTCACAGAAGTACTGTTTCCTGGTTTGGTGAAAAAATATTAATCTGTTGCAAAGTTATTTAATTTTAAAGTTTTGAGTTCTGAGCATGTTCATTTACGTCTTTCGGACAACTTCCTGGAATGGTAAAAGAATTTGATCTCACAAAAAAAATTATTGTTTGTTGTGAGGGGCCAATTCTTTTTTGTTGAGGAAAAAATCCTTTTTCATGAGATGCCGTCTTTACACTTTAATATATTTGCAACCATTCAATGGATTTGCATAACATTTTTTTTTTATTTTATTTTTTTATTTAGTTCATAGATCGGATTTACAACCTTTGAGTCACAGACTCATTTACAAAAGCACCTCGTCACAGGGAGGGGAGACAACAAGTAGTGCGGCGAGACAGGGTGAAACAATACAGGTGCGTACATACGTTATACATAGCATAAGACATAGGTGTTTTACAAAGTAAATTATACATAGCATAAAGCATAGGTAGATTACCAGTACAGAGCAGAGAACACTGTTAAAACCTGGTAGGTCATGCAGGCAAACTCCAGAGAAAAAATGGAGTGGGGCAGGCTATCGAGGCTGGAGAGCAGTGGATGGCCTTACCGTAGGCACGTACACTTCCGAGTGCCAAGTAGGTGGTTGAGCAGGGCAGTTTTGAACTGACTAATTTTAGGGGTGTTTGAAATGTGCTTGGGGAGGGAGTTGTACCAGGACGGTGCTCTGTAATAAAAGGACCTTTGGGCAAGGGAGGTCCTGGCTCTAGACACCTGGAAGGCAGCCTTGCAGGCGGCACGGGTGGCGGTTGAGTGGGAAGCAGGCTGGAGTTGAGCAGTGACACCAGGGGGACACAGACCTAGAAGAGTCTTTTTTGCTAGTATACCAGTGTGATATTGCAGACGTTCTTCCAGATTGAGTATGTTCGTGGTGGCATAGAGCTGGCATGTGTGGGTTCCGCTTGGGGCACCGGCCAGGAGCCTGCAGGCTTTGTTGATGGAGGTCTGGACTTTGGTGAGGGTAGTGGGGCCAGCAGCTGCGTATATGGGGAGGCCATAGTCAACTAATGACAGGATGGAGGAAGTAATGGCCAACCATAGGGTGAAGCCAGGGAGGCAGTCTTTGTGACGATAGAGGAGCCCAATCCGGGTGTTCATGGCAGAGGATAGGGCACTGATATGGGTATGGAAGGAGAAGGCCGAGTCAAAGGTGATCCCCAGATATTTGTAAGTTGACACCTGCTCAAGGGGATGGAGGGTGTTGGGAGTATGGAGAGGGGGCATTTTGGAGCTACTTTGGCGGTGTGAAGATCATTGACTTTGTTTTCTTGAGATTCAGGACCAGGCGGTGGTCGAGGAACCATTTTTCAGCTTGGCTGAAGGAGGTTTGTAGGCTGTTCTGGAGAGGTGGTTGGGGTGCGAGGGAGAGCAGGACTGCATCATCTGCGTATAATACCAGCTTTCCTGAACACGAGCTGGGAAGGGTGTTCAGGAAGAGACTGAATAATGTGGGGCCCAGAATGGAGCCTTGAGGGACTCCCGAGAGGACAGGCAGGGCCGAGGATAGGCAACCAGTTAGCTTGACGCGTTGGGATCTATCATTAAGGTAGCTGGAGAACCAGGCTAACAGGCCAGATGACAGCCCTACTTTACAGAGGGTGGCAAGCAATAGTGGGTGGTTCACAGTGTCAGAGGCCTTGTACAGGTCAATGAATACTGCCTCAGCCAATTCCCTGCCATCTAGTGCAGAGTGTATATGGTGGGAGAATTCCAGAAGAGCTGTGGTGGTGCTGTGACCTGGACGGAAGCCATGTTGTTCAGGGCACAGAATGTTGTGGCTGGATAGATAAGTTACGAGTTGTGTGGATACTATTTTTTCAAGTGCTTTGGAGGGGGGGAGGATGGAGATGGGTCTGTAGTTATTTGGTGACAATGCGGACTCCATTCTTATGTATAGGATGATTTGGCCTGCTTCCATGCCTTGGGAATTGGCGAGACACAGGGATCGATTGAGGAGGTCAGTGAGGGGGACTAGCATGACATCCAATGTTAGACGGAGTATCCAGGAGTCGAGGGGGTCCTCACTCGGGTTGCGGGAAGAAAGAGCATTTAGGAGGATTGGCTTCGCATCCTGTGGGTAGATAGTCCTAAAGAGAAGTGGGGGGCGAGCAATAGCTGGGTTGTCGCATACCGGTATGGGGCCAAAAAAAGTGGGCCGGGAGAACTGAGCTTAGGTCAGTGAAAGTTTCATTGAGGCAGTTAGCAATACGGGAAGGGTCCGCGTTAACAGCGCCATTTATGATCATCTGAGAGGGAGGGGTGGAGCAGGTCATCCTGTTTAACTCCTTCATGTTATTCCAGAAGGTGCGGGCATTGCCCCAAGTGGATGTCAAGGTGGATTGGTAGTAGCTGGCTTTGGCTTTTCTTATGGCCCAGGTGCACTGGTTGCATGCTGCATTATAGGCCTGCCTATGAGCTAGTTTGCCAGTATTGACAGCAATGTGCCATAGATTATCACGTTGCTTCAGCTGTTGGATCAGCGGGGTGGTTATCCAGGCAGCTGAGTGCCTCTTGGTATGGAGGCGGGTGACAGGGGCAAAAACATCACAGGCCTTGCAGAAGGCATTGGTGAGAAAGCAGGGCAACGTCTATGTCCATTGCAAGGAGATTGGGTACCAATCAAGTTAAAGTGGCGCAAAGTTTACGTAGACCTCCAGGGTGAAAATGATGACAGAGGGTGGCAAGCCACGTGGTTTTGAGAGTGGGGGTGGACCAGTGGCAAAGAATTGGTGAGTGGTCACTGAGGGAGTTGGGCAATATATTAATATCCTTTATTTTGTGAGGGCGGTTGGAGAGCACAATGTCAAGCAGCGTGCTAGTCCCACTAGATTGGTTAAATCTGGTGCGTTGAGTCACTAGCTGGGATAGATCAAGGGTAGTGAAGGTATCTTTGATTTGAGCTGAGGTAGCACTGAGCCAGTTGATGTTGAGGTCACCCACTATGAGTTGTTCTGCCTTGTGAGGCAGGGAAGTGAGGTATTCAGTGAGGGAGTGGATAGCTTGGTTTTGTTCACATGGGGGTACATATGTCGTTGTGAAGTAAAGCGATCACGGCCTGGGTCAGGGGAGATTTTTAGGGTGATAGCTTGAGCCCCATGATCGAGCTTTGGGGTATGCAGGGCATGACCCAGGAGGGAGTTCCTTAGGTAGGCAGCGCAGCCCCCCCCACGCTTACCCACACGATCTTCTCTGAAGAGGGAGAAGCCAGGGAGGGAGACCGTAGAGTCTGGGGTCAATGGTGAGAGCCAAGTTTCCACTATGGCAAGGACATCGGGCTTATGCTGGGAGGCCCAGCATTGGAGTGCAGCAGTCTTTTAGGCAGACTGCAGATATTCATGCAGCAATGCGGAGGCCATGTCCTGTGGAGGGCAGTGTACGGGTCCTGGGCCAGGGTTGGGGTGGACATTACCCGAGAGCAGGAGGAGAAGATGGTGAGCCGAGTAAGGGACTGCAGCTGTGATGGTGGTGATGTCTGGGCGGTCGGGAGGGTTTGCAAGGGGTATTGCAGGGGATGGGCAGGGAGCTAAGGGTGGGCAGGGCTAGTGCAGGGGGATGCCACCAGCTATTATGGGCTGCGCAGGGTATGGGTGTCGGAGGGGAGTGAGAGGAGGCAGTTGGGCGAGCCAGTGTGTGTGGGGTGCAGGTGGAGAAAGGGGGGTAGAGGGAGGGGTTAGTGGGAATGGGAGGTGGACAAGAGGCTAGCATAAGAACATATGTCACAGTGTCATAGAGGTTTAGAGCTGTGTTTTTTTGTAGCAGTGTTGGGGTGAAGAGAAGCAGTATGAATAATCTAATACCTAAAGGAGTCATTATGTTATGCTGCTGTTTGAGAGATAGGAGGGCTTAGAAGAGCAGGATCCCTCTAGTGTTCAGCCAGTATAACCTGCAGATGGTAAAGTGGGCTGATTGGTTCTGCAGCCTCACGTGGTAATGCCTATAAAGTGGAGAGCCGACCAAGGGTGGTGGTGGGGGTGGCGGGGTTCAAACTGTGAGCTGCAGAATCCCTCTGCGCCGCGGTGTGTCGTACCTGTGGTCCGGGGGGGGGGCGGGGGGGAGCGCGGGCGATCCGGTCCCCGATTTGAGCTGTTGCTGCTGGGGAGGGCAATCTCCTTCTTTAGCCCTCACGACCCTACTGAGCGATCTGGGGAGAGAAAAGGGAATTAAATACTGCTTTGAGGAGGCGGGCCAGGTAAGATAAATGAGCAATGCAGTCAGCATTTTTCCGAGATTGACATCCCAGTTTTTGTCTCCGGGAGGCTTCAGTAACAGTAATCTTACATTTAAATTTAGATTTCAATGGTTTAGCAATGGAGATGCAAGGCTACACAGTAGGACTATGATTATCAACAGAACACCAGGTTAAACAGCAGCCTATATGCGGTGGAAAATAGCAATTGTAGGCACAGAGCAATAGTCCAAGTTTAGGCGCCAAATTCAACTGTGAGCTGCAGAATCCCTCTGCTCCGCGGTGTGCCGTACCTGTGGTCCGGGGGGGAGCGCGGGCGATCCGGTCCCCGATTTGGGCTGTTGCTGCTGGGGAGGGCAATCTCCTTCTTTAGCCCTCACGACCCCACTGAGCGATCTGTGGTCCAGGGGGGAGCGCGGGCGATCCGGTCCCCGATTTAGGCTGTTGCTGCTGGGGAGGGCAATCTCCTTCTTTAGCCCTCACGACCCCACTGCGCGATCTGTGGTCTGGGGGGGGGAGCGTGGGCGATCCGGTCCCCGATCTGGGCTGTTGCTGCTGGGAGGGCAATCTCCTTCTTTAGCCCTCACGACCCCACTGAGCGATCTATGGTCCGGGGGGGAGCGCGGGAGATCCGGTCCCCGATTTGGGCTGTTGCTGCTGGGGAGGGCAATCTCCTTCTTTAGCCTTCACGACCCCACTGAAGCGATCTGTGGTCCGGGGGCGGAGGCGATCCGTCCCGATTTGGGCTGTTGCTGCTGGGAGGGCAATCTCCTTCTTTAGCCCTCACGACCCCACTGGCGATCTGTGGTCGGGAGCGGGCGATCCGGTCCCGATTTGGGCTGTTGCTGCTGGGAAGGCAATCTCCTTCTTTAGCCTTCACGACCCCACTGAGCGATCTGTGGTCCAGGGGGGAGCGCGGGCGATCCGGTCCCCGATTTGGGCTGTTGCTGCTGGGGAGGGCAATCTCCTTCTTTAGCCCTCACGACCCCACTGAGCGATCTATGGTCCGGGGAGGAGCGCGGGCGATCTGGTCCCCGATCTGGGCTGTTGCTGCTGGGGAGGGCAATCTCCTTCTTTAGCCCTCACGACCCCACAAGACCATGCATGTTGCATGCATGGTCTTGGAGGGTATATTTCTTTACTTGCCAAGCTTCCTTCCTGTTGCATTTATGGATTCTGAGATCTGGATAGCAAAAAAGTTAAAAAAATCACAATTGCTTGCTATTTTTTTTGTCATATAGCACCTAGATGGCTTGGAATTTTGTCTGACATTTTCAAGGTAAAAAATGTTTGGCCCACAGCTGTGCCTTTTGTTGCTTTGGTGAAGAAATATTTACTTGTTGCCAAGATATAAGGATTTGAAACTTCAGTTCTGAGCATGCTCAGTAGGTTCTTTTGGATAGACGTTTGATACCCTACTGAACATGCTCAGAACCAAAATTTCAAATAGAAACATAGAAACATAGAATTTGACGGCAGATAAGGACTGCTTGGCCCACCTAGTCTGCCCATTTCCCTACCTAACGGATAAGCTGCAGATCCTAGTTAACCAACAGCCTACTTCTTCCTAACCCCCACTAGAATTGATTTATGTCTGTCCCATGCATTCTTGAATTCCCCCACTGTTTTTGACTCTAAGACCTCCTCAGGAAGGCTTTTCCATGTATTAACAACCCTCTCTGTGTAGAAATACTTCCTCATATTACCTCTGAGCCGTCCCCCCTCTATCTTCAAATTGTGCCCCCTTATTTTTGCACATCTCTTTTTCTGAAAGATGCTACCCTCTTGGATTTTGTTAATTCCCTTGAGGTATTTGAAAGTTTCTATCATGAGCCCCCTCTCCCTCCTTTTCTCGAGGCTATACATCTTTAGTTCCTTTAGTCTTTCTTCATATATCTTCTGATGCAGACCCTGCATCATTTTGGTTGCCCTCCTCTGGACAGCCTCCACTCTGTCTATGTCTTTGCGGAGATGGGGTCTCCAGAACTGCACACAGTACTCCAGATGTGGTCTTACCAACTGTCTGTACAGAGGGCCAACAACTTCCTGTTTTCTACTGGTGCTGCCTCTCCCTGTGCATCCCAGTATTCCCCAGCCCTCTTTACTGCCTTCTGACATTGCTGGCCCACCTTTAGGTCATCGGATATGACTACCCCCAGGTCCCTTTCCATTTTTGTTATGTCAGTATCTCACCCCCATTGTGTACTCTTCCCCTGGGTTTTGTTTCCCAGGTGCATTACTTTGCACTTCTTTGCATTGAATCTAAGCTGCCATACATTTGACCATTCCTCCAACCTTGCCGTCCTTTTCATCCTTTCCACCCCACCTTGTGTATCAACCCTGTTGCAGATCTTTGTGTCATCTGCAAAGAGACACACTTTCCTTCAGTCCCTCTGCAATGTCACTTATAAAGACATTAAAAAGGACCGGCCCCAGTACTGAACCCTGTGGTACCCCACTAGTAACCCTCCTTTCTTCACTGTGGACTCCATTTACTATTACCCACTGTGTCCTGTTGTCCAACAAGTGTTTTACCCAGGCTGCCACCCTGGAACCCACTTCCAGGCTGGCTAATTTGTTTATTAATCTTTTGTGCGGGACTGTGTCAATTGCCTTGCTAAAGTCTAGGTAGGCCATGTCCACAGCCCCTCCCTGGTCTACTGCTTTGGTCACCCAGTCAAAGAAATTAATTAGATTTGCCTGACATGACCTCCCTGCTGTGAATCCATGCTGCCTTGGGTCCTATGCCACACTGGCCTCTAGGTACTCAACAATTCTTTCCTTCAGAAGTGATTCCATCATTTTCCCTACCACTGAGGTCAAACTGACAAGTCTGTAGTTTCCTGCCTCTGTCTTGCTCCCACTTTTGTGAAGGGGAATCACATCTGCCCTCCTCCAGTCCTCAGGTACCACTCCATCCTCCCATGATTTATTAAAAAGGGTAGTCAGTGGTGTTACTAGTTCTTTCCTTAGTTCTTTTAGAATTCTGGGGTGAATCCCATCAGGTCCCATTGCTTTATCCACCTTCAGTTTTAAGAGTTTTTTCAGAACTCTTTCTTCTGTGAAAGGACTAATATCAACCCCCCTATCCAGAGTACTTCTATTGACCAGATTAGGTATTTCCCCCTGCTTTTCCATTGTGAATACCGAGCAGAAGTATTCGTTCAGTATCCCTGCTTTTTCACTGTCGCTCTCTGCCCAACCACCTTCCTCTTTGTTCAGCCTCAGTATTCCTGCCTTAGTCTTTCTTTGCTCCCTAATGTACCTATAAAAGGTTTTATCCCCCTTCTTAACTGAGTTGGCTATCTTTTCCTCAGTTTGGGCTTTTGCTATTCTGACTGCCTTACCCACTTCATTCTGCTTTAACTGGTACAGTTCTTTGTCCTGCTCCTTCTGTGTTTTCTTACACTTCCTGAATGCTATCTTTTTTTCCCTTACCTCCCCCGCCACTTCTTTTGAGAACCATAGAGGTTTTTCTTTCATTTTAATTTGTTTATTCGCTTCACACAAAGGCTTGTTGCCTCTGTGATGACGGTTTTGATGTTTCCCCATTGTTGCTCCACCCCACCTTCTTGCCTGTTTGCTAGTGCTTTTCTGAGGTACTCTCCCATTTTGACAAAATCAGCCCTCCTGAAGTCTAGTACCTTCACTTTTGTGTGGCTTGCCTCTACAGCAAAGTTTATCGTGAACCACACTGTTTGGTGGTCGCTTGTTCCCAGATGGCTACCCACTTCAAGATCAGAGATCCTCTGTCCATCCCCATTTGAGAGTACCAGGTCTAAGATTGCTCTCTCCCGAGTGGGTTCCAAAACTAGCTGTCTGAGGCATGCCCCCTGTAGGGCATCGAAAATGGCCCTGCTCTTGGATGTGGCTGCAGCAAAGGTGCTCCAGTCAACATCTGGCATATTCAGGTCCCCCATCAGCAATATCTCCCCTTTCTCTGCCATCCCAAGGATGCCTTCTATCATTTCTTGTCCATTTCCTCCCTGAGACGGGGTCTGTACACAACCCCTGTGCAGATTGTGGAGCCATTTCCAATCTCCAGGGTGACCCACCATGCCTCCTCTCCTCCCTGTTTGCCCTTTAGTTCTGTTGCTTTTATCCCTTCCCTTACATAGAGAGCTACTCCTCCTCCTCTTCTTCCCTCCCTGTCCCTCCTGTAGATTGTGTACCCTGGTATGTTGACATCCCAGTCATGGTTCTCTGTGTACCATGTTTCTGTGACTGCCACGATATCCAGGCATACCTCTTCCATCAAGGCCACCATTTCAGGAAGCTTTTTACCTAGACTACGGGCATTTGTACTCATTACCCTCCATTTTTTATGGCTTTATTTCTTTTTGCCCCATCCCTGTCCCTACTGCCTTTGTCTTTTTCTCCATTTATCTCTGCCCTTCTCCCTGTTGACTGCTCTATTTTGGTGTTTACTTCGTTAATTACCCTGATTTGGGGGGCTAGGATTTCCCTTCTCCTCTTCAGTGCCTCCCCCCTTGGCTAGTTTAAATGCTTGCCACTGAAGCATTTAAACCTATCATCTAGGATCCTGGTTCCCCTCCAGGATAGATGCAGACCATCTCGCCTGTATAGGCCTGCATCCCTCCAGGTGGAGCCTTAGTCCCCAGTGAAGCCAAATCCCTGAGCTCTGCACCAGCTTTTCAACCAGTCATTGAATCCCATGGTGCGGAGTGCCCTAGCCTCATCCATGTCATAGACAGGTAGCACTTCTGAGAAAGTTACTGTGTGTGTTACTTGTCTAAGGCCCCTTCCCAACTCCACAAACTCCTGTTGGACTGCTCTGATCCCATTCTCAGCCAGGTCATTCGTCCCTAGGTGGATAATGACATCCAGCTCCCTCCCCCTTGCCGCTGCTCCCACTAACCTGAGGATTCATTTCCTGTCCCTCCAAGCCTTGGTGCTGGGCAGGCACCTTACTTCCCTTTCCCCTCCCTCCTCCAGTTCTAGCCCCCTAACAATTGAGTCCCCCACCAGGAGTTGTTTCCTTCCCCTGTGGGGTCCTGGGCCACCCTCCCGTGGGTCTCCATTGTGGAGGTTCCCAGCATTCTTCTTGGTCTCCACTCCACTTATAATTTGGGAAAGGATTCATATTTTTTCACCAAACCAATGAAAGGCAACATTCTGTAGAATACCCTTTCTACCCTAAAGAGTTCAGACCAAAATTCCAAACCATCTGGGGCTGTATGTGATGACCAAGTAAGACAAAAGGCCCCCCACCCCCACCCCAAGACTGTGCATGCAAAATTTAGTACAATTCCATTGAATGGGGTGAAGCTATTAATATATTTATAATTACTGGTTTCCCTTTTTTCCCATAGGAAAACCGTGGTGTAATTTGCCATAATGAAGGGTGTTCATTACGGCAAAGGAAGCTATGCTTCCCTCACTGTGCTTGTCTGTGGCGCTGCACTTCCTCGCCTCGCAACACTGTGCCTGCTCGGGGAACCGCTATGGGACACTTCAAACCGCCACCTCGACTAGGCGGTACGTACATAAAAAAACAAATCTGCCTCAGTCAGTGCTGTGAACAAAATAATAATAAAAAAAAACTTAAAATCAAACGGCTGACTACGGCAACTACTTCACCCTCCGCAAACCTGGCTGCACAGCTAGATTTTATTTTATACAATTGCTGAGGCAAAAAAAGGGAAACCCAGCAATTATATAAAATAAAATATGGGTCTGGGTGTGAAACTCGAATTTACACACACCCTCGGGGTTAGATGCTTCACATAACCCCTCGAGCTTCGCTCTCGGGGTTTATGTAGCATCAAACCCCTCAGGTGTGTGTAAATTCTCGTTACACACCCAGACCCATACTTTATCCAATATATAAACTGTATTATAGAGGCACAGTAGCACCCATATGGTTACGGCTGAGCTGGGGTTTCTATGTTAAACCTTAAATTCTGCATTTTAATAACTTTGCAACCATTTAATAGATTTGCACAAAACATTGCATGTACCATCTCATGGGGCTCATCTCTTAACCTGCCACATTTTGTTCCAGTCAGATATGTGGATTCCGAGAACTGCATAGTGCAAAAAAAGCATGTTACTCACCTGTAACAGTAGTTCTAGGAGTGGTATGTCATGTACATCCACCCTTCTGGCAGTGTTCCTTTCCATTTAAGGCTTGCCAGAACATCTTAAAGCTGACTCCTTCCACCCACCCGGGTGGTAAGTCCCTTGGCACAGCCCTGAGACGTCAGATCTTACCCACTGGAAGCAAGATTGAGCATGCCACTTGCCAGGGGAGATCAGGTGGATTAGTGTTGATGTATTTCACATACCACTCCCAGAACTACTGTTACAGGTGGGTAACCTGTTTTTCTAGGGGTGTGGATATGATGTACTATCCACACTTCTGCAAGACTCCTAGCAGATCTCCGGGAGGAGGGTGCAAGGACACACACCCTACTTAGGGAACAGTAATTGGAGAGATGAGGTACCAAAACCAGCATCTTGGCATGACTCAAGGTCAACATGTTAATGAGAGATGAAAGTGTGTGCTGACTTCCAGGTTGCAGCCCTGCAGATATCCTAGATAGGGACATCCCTGAAAGCAGCCACCAAGGCAGTAGTATGATGGGTGGAATAAGCCCTACGGAAGGCTCTCTACATCCCAACCTATAGCAGAGGTAAATGCAGGAAACAATCCACCTGCAAATCATCTGCTTAGCTGCTGGTCTGCCAGGTGTGGCTTCAGTGTAGGTGAAAAATAACTGGTGAACCTTTCCCCAAATCACAGCTGTGGTCTCTTTATAATAGGCAAGGACTCACTGCAGGTCCAAAGTATGGAGCCTGTGCTCAGCCTCCAAGATGTTGTTGGTGAAATACACTGGGATATTGATCACCTGGTTAAGGTGAAGCTCAGACACAACCTTCAGGAGGAATTTCAGGTTGGGGCGAAGGACAACCTTGTTCCTGTGGAAGACCAGGTAAGGAGGCTCCATCAAGAGTGCCTGGAGCTCACTGAATCTTCTGGCTGATGTGATAGCCACTAAGAAGGCAGTCTTCCATGATAGGTGAAACATTTCACACCTGTGCATCAGTTTGAATAGTTTGCCCATGAGCTTAGCCAACATCAGCAACTAGTCTCAAGGTGGTGGTGGTTGATGCACCAGAGGGAAAATGCAGTCAAAGCCTTTGAAAAAGCACCAGACCACCTTCTCCTGCACCACCGACGGCATACCAGCCTGTGCCCAGTATGCCAAAATGGCTGCCAGGTGCACCTTAAAGATTGACCGAGGGGTTGACTGAGATAGGGACCAAAGGTAGTTGAGAATGCAAGCCACAGGACAAGATAAAGGGTCAAGCCCCTTGCCCTGGCACCAAATGGAGAATGTGTTCCATTTGAAGGCATAGCATTTCCGTGTCAACTCCTTCCAAGAAGCCTTGACCATGGTGAGGACATCTGTGGACGGACCCAAAGCCTGGAACTCTAGCTGCTCAGGAATCAGGCTGTCAGTTACAGGGACTGAAGGTCCAGATGGAGTACCTTCCCTGATTGCAAGAGACTAGGTCCAGGCAATGAGGAAGGTGCCATGGGAGCCTGCTGCTGAGGCTGAGGAGATCAGGGTACCAGAACTGGCAGGGCCAGTCTGGAGCCACCAGGATCATCTTTGCCTTGTCCCTCTTGGCTTTTATCAGCACATTGTGGACCAGAGGAAATGGAGTTAAGGTATAGAGGAGGCCCAGGGTCCAGGGCCTCAAGAAGGCATCCCCTGCAGTGTTCCCTGCGAGGGGGATGGGCACAATACAGCTTCAGCTTTGTGCTCTCCCTGGAGGTGAACAGATCCACCAAAGGGGTGCCCTATCAGTAGAACAGGTTGCGTGCTACTTCTGGATGGAGAGACCACTTGTGAGATGCCTTGTCCACATGGCTGAGGGTGCCTGCCAGCTGGTGGGAAATGCTGGCCACATGGATGGCCAGGAGATCAGTGTCCAGGCTGAGCATGAGGGTCCAGATAAGGAGAGCTTCCCTGTACAAAGGAAGGGAGTGCATCCCACTCTGTTCATTGAGGTAGTACATGGTTGTGGTGTTGTCAGTATGGACCTGAATGATCTGACCCCAACTGTGTGGAGCAAAGGCTGCCAGCACTAACCAAACTGCATGAAGCTCCAACAGGTTGATATGGCATAGAAGCACTGTTCATGATAGTGACTGTTGTCTCTGAGTGGACAAATGGGATCCCTTCCTGCAGATGTTCTGGGACTAACCATCACTGGAGGCTGTCCCACATCAGCTGGGTCATAGTGACCGCTGGTTGAAGTGGCCATGATGCTGAGACTAATGGCAGGCAAGCTCCCATTGCAGAGAGTGCATTATCCACTGGGCCCAACGGACAGTGCTGGTGCATGCCACCATGTATCCTAGGAGATGCAGGAACTCCCGAGCAGGGTGCAACTGCCCAACCCAAAATGATTGGACAAAGAAGGAGAGAGACTCCACCTGGTCTACCGGAAGCCGGGCCCTGACTCTGCAAGAGTCAAGCTCTGCCCGATGAATTGAATCACCTGCAAAGGTACAAGGTCCGATGTGGACTCATTGACCAGGAGGCCGAGAGACAAGCAGGTCTGGAGGGTCAGATCCCTGGACCACTCTACTCTTCCCTGGAGGGACCTGCTAGAAGCCAGTTGTCCAGGTAGGGGTTACCCCCACACCCCTCGGTATCTCAGGTAGGCTGCCACCAGAATCTTCCACACAGAACTGCAGGAACCAGCAGTGGGATGGATGGATGGGGATGAGGAAGAATGCATCCAAAGATCCATAGAGCAGAGCCACATGTTCTGCACCAGAGATGGAATAATCTGAGTCAGAGTGACCATCTTGAAAGTGTGTGGCCGAAGGAAATTGTTCAGGTCATGCAGATCTAAGATGGAGTGTCAGCTCCCCCATCCACTTTGGCTCCAGAAAGTACCTGGAGACAAACCCTGGATTCACTGGAGGGTCCGGAACTGGAGCCACTACCTCCTTCTGGAGAAGTTATGTGATATCTTCTCAAAGGGCTGACAGCATGTTGGTGAATAACATGTCCTCCCAAAGGGCACAGGCCCAGTAAGGCAGATAAGCCTTGAAATCAAGAGGCAGACCCTGACTGATCACCTCAAGGATCTACCAGTCCATGGTGACAGTGGGCCAGGCAGAAAGGAAGTGGTGCAGCTGGCCCCCCATGGGAGGACCCAAGAGAGCCAAGACAGGAATGGAGGAGGCAACCCCCATCTCATCAATGGGCAGGCTTGGAGGCAGAGGGGGGACCAACTGAGGAAGCAGCAGGGCCTCTAAAAACCTGGCTTTTGGACAACTGAAGCAACTGACTTCAGTCAGGGTCCAGGGGTGCCATGTCTGGGTCTACTGCCCAGCTGAAGGGTGAGATGGTTTGGCCACAGAGGCAGACAGGGGCCAAAAGGGCTTCTTTCACTGGAGCTTAAAGCCCTTGGGATCCCTCTGAGTGGAGGTAACCATGTCCAGGGTGGCACTGGACTTCTCTATGCAAGTAAGGTATCCTTCCAATCTAGGCCCGAACAAGTCATTGCCCAAGAAGTGGACTTCTGTCAGCTTGTGCTGGGTATCTGCCATAAAGGTTGAGATCCTCAGCTAAGCCCTGTGGTGCATGGCCACCATGGCAGCCACAGAATGGGTACAGGAGTTGCCAATATTCATGGCAGTCTGGAACTGCTGCTTAGCCACTGCTTGGCCCTGATTCTGGTCTGCAAGTTAGCTGGGACCTGGGAAAGCACCTTATCAAGAGTGCCTAAGAGAGCATGAGTGAAGTGGGTCATCAAATGGGCCGAATTTGCTTGCCAAAGGCTGAGAGAAGAGGCTGCACAGACCTTTTTAAACATATGATCCAATTTCTTGGATACCTTGTCAGGATGCTTGTCCACGTCCCTAACATTGCCGGTATGCAGAAAGACAGAGTTGGCCACCAGACCCTCGGTCGAGGGATATTCAGTGAAACCCGACAGGGAATCGGTAGGGATCGCATACTTACAGGCCATCCGTGCTGACTGTGTAGGGAAAGAGGCCGGGTGTTGCCAAAGCTCCAGAGTGGGGCCAAGAATGGCCTTGGCAACCAGGAAGGCCCCCCCGGGGGAATCACCTCAGTTGAGAATCTGGATCACTGGGTACTTGGCTTGTTTCTAGATGGGCTCCATCTGGAGTCCCCTAGATTCTGAGATTAAGTGGAGCAGGCCTGAGAAAAAGTGGAACCATGCTCCATGGAAAATCCTCTCCCAACTGAGCATCCAATGGATGTGAGGGTAGGGAGAAGCCCTCAGACTCTGAGGAGTCATCAAAAAGTGGTCGACCGACAGAGTCCTCGCTAACCCTAGGGGTCTGTCAGGAGTCACAGTGACCAACAGCCAACAAGAAAGCCTGGAAGCAGTAGAGGCCTCCTTGAGGGGGGCCCACTGGCAGCTACTTAGGTGGCATCTCCGCCTGACTGGGCAGAGAGGCTGGAATAGACCGAGCTGCAACCAGTCAAGCAGGGGTAGGCTGGGGCCTGGGTGGTGGGAGCCATGGAAAGCCGGGGTGGGGGCTGGAACCGAATGACCCCAGTAAACATGTGCTCCTCATAGCACTATTGCATTTTGCAGCAAAGCTTCTCCTCATTCGAGGAAGAAGAAGAGGAGGAGGAGTGGTGACACCGCTTGCCCAACTACCAAGATTGGGAACACCAATGCTGACATGGGCTGCTTGACTCAGGGCTTTGGGATTGAGACCTCAGCCTCAAAAATTGGGGATGCCAGTGGTCGGTTTTGGAAGAAGCTGGTGAAACCAAGAAACCTCATGGGTTATCAGATCCTGAGGGGTATGGACCAGATCAGCAGGCTGGTCTGACCCACCCTGAGAGGAGACATGCAGAATTGGAGTTCTAGAGAGGGAGATATCACCCTCATTATTCGATAACACATTGACCAGTTCTAGAAAAATCTCAACAGGTTGGTCGATGGGCGTCTTGGCCAACTGGCCCAATGGGGAGACCATGGAGCCAGCGACCTGGGCTGAAGGATTGATTGCAGCTGAAACCTCCAGAAAAGCCTGGAAATCCAAGACCCAAGAGTGCTGGTGATTCCATGATCAACGTCAAGACTTCTTTTTAGTCTCCTTCTTTGAAGATTTAGATTTTTTGCCCTTAAGAGGGGCCCTGACCAAAAGTGGAAAGGGATTGGCACAAATCACAAAACACGCCTGTGAAGGTGGTGCCAAAAGAAAGCGGCACAAAGGTAAAAGCCGAAGAGTCATGCTCTTCGGCCTGAGCTGCAGCCTCATCAAAAGCCGCAAGTTGTTCAGCGGGCCATGCAGCCACAGAGACCACCTGACAGGCATCCTTTGAGTGAATGGGGGGTTCCTGTTCATCTGGGCCCCCTAAGAGAAGCTGAGAAAGGCCAGTCTTCTAAAGTAGAAGGGTGCAAGGTGTGACAAAGTCCACATGCTTGGGGATCATGTTTGTGGCCTAGGCAGTAGACAAGAGGTATGCAGGTCCATCTGGGACATCTTCTGCCCACACTCACACTTCTTAAATCCTGGTGCTGACTTTGAGATGTCAGTGTCGGAGACTGAGAAATCGCCTGAAGATGAAATCATTTCCCAAGTATTGCAATGGTATGAAGCAGAAGGCCTACTCAGCACAGAGATTGGTAAGGAAGGAAACTTCTTCCGATGGAAAGGAAGATCTGACATCATGGTGTGGTGACGAGGGAGTTACCACATGGGTGACTAGGTGGATCCAGCTTGAAGACATTCTGATAAGCCATAAAAGGAAAGGAATACTACCAGAAGTTTGGATAGTACATCAAATCCATATCCCCCATATTTAAAGTGGAGATGAGTGGTGCATCTCAGAAAATGCATGGAAGTGCGATATTCAAAAGGGGGGAAATGCGCCACCCATGCTGGACTGTGCGATCACGCAGAAATAATGTATGTGGAGCAAAAAAAGGGGCAGCCACCTGAATATGCAGCGCAAGTTTATATTCAGCCAAAATGAGTGACGCATGTGCCCTGCAACCCATATTTGTGGAGCGCAAAGTTAGGCAGGCAAAGGGCAGCCCTAAATTGGCCAGCCACCCACAGGCATGCTGCGGAACTGCAGAGAGACGATCCTGAGATAGCCTTTGCAGGTGCTCCAGGATGTGCTGCAGGCACCAACACACAGCAACCATGCTAGGACGGTAGTACCTAAAGCCACAGCCACACTGTGCCTGCTCACTGGACACCTGCCAGGTGCCAGTGGATGACACCACTGGTACTGCCCAGACTGTCACCCCTCTCACCACACTCAGGTCAGAGATGCACAGCTTCTGCATGCTAGTCAGGTGACCTCCTAACACACCAGCGGAGCAGTCAGTTACTATGCAGCACATGTACCAGGTGCCATGGCCACCTAAGTGGCCGTCAGAGCACCACCCAGTGGTGGCATGCACCCATGATGCCATCTGGGCCAATGGTGATCAGGATGCATTGTGGTAATGGTGGCAGCATGGCATGGGTCAGGGACTGTCCAGTGGCACACACCCATGGTGGAACACCATTGGTGCACACAGCACTCCCATGCCAGACCCATGCCACTAGGAACCACACACATGTCACCAGTGCCATCCATGCAGTGTAACAATGCCACAGAGGCCCTGGGTTCAGGTCACTGTGGTGTACTGGTGGTGGACAGTGCACAACTGTGGGCAGTAGAGGTGGCACCACCTTCAGACTGGAAGCAGCAAGGGCATGCCCCAAGGACACCGGACCATTCCAGTGTTGTGTGTGCAGCCACCTAGGGCACGGACATAACCATGGATAGTAGCACTGCAAGCCTCTCAGCTATCACACATTATGGGGTACGGTACTCATGTTAACTCTCAGGCACCCTCTGATCCACATAGACAGGGTGGTATTTCGCACGGACCACTGTGATTGATATGCAGAATTGTATCATAATATGAGATGCCAATTTATCAGCACACATTGGAAACATTAACGCACCTTTTTCCACAGTATTCTGAGGTTGCATTGTCAAGTCAGATGATGTGTCACACATTCTGTCCAGTTGTCACACATCTTGGCATACATTTGGGTGATAAAAGGTTGGGAGGTATGTAGCACTTTACTCAGGCCAGTGCAGTCCACCCACACACAAACATGCCTTTCTACCTGCCTGCTAGACTGCAGTACCTCCTGATCACCTTTGTGGAGTGGTGATTCTGCCCTACAAGGCTGGAACTGTGCATGCTACAGGTATGTAAATGGCCTGAATACATTCCAATAACGAGATACAAACATGCTGTTTGGGCGTCAACTGTGCAATGAGGCAATTTGCATATACTGGCTGTATATTGCAAATCTGCATACCACTGAAGTGACTTCACATCACGCAGTTCTGTATGATCTGCACTGGGCTCTGGTCACCTGGTGCACTGTGCATCTCCCA
Organism: Neoceratodus forsteri; assembly: GCA_016271365.2. Classification (NCBI taxonomy): domain Eukaryota; kingdom Metazoa; phylum Chordata; order Ceratodontiformes; family Ceratodontidae; genus Neoceratodus; species Neoceratodus forsteri. Next base: position 828,722,336 of record CM057449.1, read on the forward strand.
CTGCATGATCGCACATGTTCAGGATATTTAGCCAGACATGCGCAATTGCATTTTACGGTGCATCTTCTGAATATACCATGTTTTGTGCTGGCGCAGTTCAGTTGGGATGCATAGAACAGGCACTTATGCAATCCAGCTTGCCACTTTTGAATATGGGACCCCATGTCCCTAGCACCTTAAAATTCACCATTTTTGCAGTTCTTTTGTCATTGTGCCCAGATGGTTTGGAATTTTGGTCTGAAATTTTAGGACAGAAAGAGCTTTGGTCACAAAAGTGCCTTTCATTGATTTGGTGAAAAAATATTACTCTGTTCCTAAGTTATTCAGTTTTCAAGTTCCCATTATTGCCAAAGGAAATTTCATTCCTGCAAGACAGCTTCCTGGAAAGAAAAACAAATTTTGTCTCACAAAACGGATTCTTTTTTGTGAGTTACCAATCCTTTTTAGTGAGAAAACATTCCTTTGTTGTGAGCCGCCATCTTGTTTTCCATTTTTTCAAACTAATCAATTTCAAAACTCTACAAAATGATGTCTAGCAGAGACACGAAAACATGTTTCTTGGTCATTTGGGACTTCATTAAGTGAATTCTTTAGTTCTTTACTCCTAAAATGCCCCGGGATGTTGTTTTACATTATTTAAATCCTTTTTAGCGACTCGCTAACATCCTTAATCATGAATCCTTTTTCCTTCTCACGAAAAAGGACTTTGGAAAAAACTAATTCCAAAATCCATTGTTGTGAAACAGAATCCCTTTAGACAAGAACGAGAAAGGGTTTACAATAAAGGTTCCTTTCATGCAAAACAAATAACAAACAAACCAAGTCCAAAACCCATTTGCATGACGATAGGTTCTTTTTCGAGTAAAAAAAAAATGAGGAAAAAGGATTTAGTGCCATACAAAAGGATTTTTCTATCCCTGTCCCAGCATATTATCTTCAGTTCAGTGGTGTCCGGTGGCACCCCCCATCCTCCAATTCTGCCCTGGTCCTCATTACTGCTATGTTTATAGCCCTGGTGTCTAGTGGCACCCCTCCACCCTCTAATTTCGATATATTTATTTCCCATCTTCAATGGTGTCCAGTGGCACTTCTCACCCTCCCATGTCTGTCCTAGCTTCTAAATAAGAAAATGGTCCCTCGACGTGTTGTGTATTTTTTTTACTTTTAAAAAAACTGTCCACCAGTGAGTGCACCCTCATCCCCACCTGATCTCCCACCATGCACCCACCACCCTGCACCCCCAGACCCCCCACACACACACTCTCACTCACCTGAACTGGTTCCATAGTGAAGATCCACTCTCTAATTGAAGACACGTCTTGCTGCTGGAATCGGCGACTCCTGTATGAGAAATAAGGTAACTGTGGTTTAATGTATTTCAATGGGCTTTCCAACCACAGTTACTTTACTTCTCAGGCAGCAATCACCAGTTCCAGCAGCAAGACACATCTTTGATCGGAGACTGGATCTTCACTGTGGGGCCAGTTCAGGTGAGTGAGGAAGAGTGGGGGAATCAAGGAGGGTGCAGGGTGATGGGTGCACAGTGGGAGGTCGGCTGGAGGTGCAGGTGCGATCATCAGTGGACTTTTTTTTATAGGTTACAAAAAAATTAATAAATAAAAGACATCAAGGGATCATTTCATTATTTACTAAATATGAGGGACATGAGAGGGTAGGGGGTCCCAATGGACACCAATGAAGATATAAAACTACATACATACATATCGGAGGGTGGGGGTACCATTAGACACCAGGGCTATAAAGTTGAAAATAACAGGGATAGGGGCACAATTGGAGGGTGGAGGGTACCACTGGACACCAATGAAACTATTAAAAAAAATATATGAAAATAGGAGGTGGGTGACACTACACACCAGGGCTATTAACTGAAATATAATGGGAAAATGGCAACAATTGGAGGGTGGTAGGGTACCACTGGACACCAATACAGTATAGAAGAATGGAGTGAGTGTTAGGGCTGATGACGCCAAGGCACACCCCTGACACTGGTCAGTGTCTGCAGAGTGGAGGAGGACCCTAACACCCCATTTCCCTGTATTGTTGTTAGGACAACTAATTGATGTATTAACAAAGTTTTTGCAATGAATATATGCATGCTATACAGTATATATATATATATATATATATAAATATATATATATATAAACTATATACATAATCATTGCAAAAACTTCAAGTAATGCATCAGTTAGGTTGATATATTACAGCACAAAAGCATGGAAATGTGATGTTAGGTTACCCCCACCCCCACCCTCCACACACCAGCAGATGTCAGGGTGTGCCATGGGATCATCAGGCCCAACTCTCACCCCATTCCATGTGTAAGCAAGCTGACAGTTTAATGAATACCTTGAATTACTATAATTTTTCTAAAATGGCCACCGTACTGGGTGTGCCTGCAAGATAGCATCAGATTTGTCTCCAGTGTTTTTGTGTTTTAGAACATTTTTATAGATTTTTTTAGTCTGTAATTCATAATTTGTAGTAGCTCCTTGGTAATTTATTGTGACCAGTAACGTTTTCTTTTCAAATTCAGTTGTAATTAGATAGGGAATCACAGTGAGGAAGTTAGCGTTCTGTGTGTCCTCGGGAGAGAACTACACCTCGAGTGTACACTGGGACCTTAGAGTTGGTGCCGATGACACCCAGAACTCCAGGAGCTAGGGGAGCTGATAGCTGTAGACCCTAAAAATTAAACAGGAAACCAGAAAAAAATTCAGGACAATATAAACTTATTTACTTATCAACACTGCATTGTCCTCTGAGGATTACACCACTGGAGTAAAGGAAGTAGAGCTGAGTAGTATCGCCTGTTTTATTAGCGCTCGTAATATACACAGTCAGCAGCTGGCCATGGAGGTGAGAGGTAGGCTATGCCAGTCACCAGCTGGGGAAGGGTGGGGGGTGCTGGGTGGGCTGGCACGGCTAGCGGTGGGATGGGGCCACTAGACTACCAGGACGAGCAAATGCTTATTTTTTAATTATGATGGGGAGGGGCCACTAGACTACCAGGGATATGGATAATAATAAAATACAGATGGGGGGCCACTAGACTACCAGGGATATAAACAACAAATAAATATAAATAGACATGGGGGCACTAGACTACCAGGGATAAAATAATGAGATATTTATAAAATACACATGGAGGGGACACTAGACTACCAGGGAAACAGAGATCTTTATATATAGTATCATGATCGGTGGGAGGGGGCCACTAGACTACCAGGGATAATGAAACATTATGTGTTTTTACTCACATGGGGCAGAACAAAGCCCCCTGACCAAAACCCAGCCTCATATAACTGTGTAGGGCACCCCTGGGCCACAGAAAACAATTTAAAAATCTGTCCATCTCGTCCCTCGCTCACAATTCATGATCGCGATCAAAGAATCTAACTATCAAAGATTTTGCAGGCTCGCGATCAAAGATCATTAGCGAGCCGTGAACGAAGATTTCAAAAGCTGAAACTCTATTTTTAGACCAAACTGGAGAAAACCAAAGCCATGGCTCGATAGATCAGGGTCCCCTGAGTAAAACCCATCCAAGTTGTACTTCAGAAGTGACCCTTGAGCAGAGATATTTGTGTTTTTCCAATCGGAAAACTGAAAACAAGATGGCGGACTTCACGATCAAATAATTTTTAAAATCCTCAGGCACAAAGATTTTTGAACTGCGAGGCTGCACATTCTTTGACCGCCAGGCAGGACCAGATGGCCAGAACCCCATTCTTTGTTCGCAAAACATACATATAAATTTTCCCATTGACTTATAATGGGAAGGCATAACTTTTGAATGCCTTAATATTTTTTCACCAAATGAAAAGCGGCGTGTTTGGCCATCAAAGCTCTTTCAAACGAGCCATCTTGCAGAGTGGCATGCCACACAATGGCCGTGCAGAGGCATGTCCAAAATCCCAAAAGCTGCCTCCAAAAATGGATAATTTTGTATTTTTCAGCATTTCATATGCAAAGACCATAAGTTCAACCAAAACACAATTTGGCAGATCAAGAGATCTACCATGCCCCACCACGCATACCAAATGTCAGGCAAATCCGTTGAACGGGCCCAAAGTTATTAATGCCTAAACTTTTGACTTTAGTATGTAACTGACCGCTGAACCCTAACTATAGTGGCGCGACTATGCCACTATAATACATATAGATATATATATATATATATATATATATATATATATATATATACATACACATACACTCACACACATATACATACATATATATATGTAGGTATTATACTGGCATAGTAGCGCCAGTATAGTTAGGGTCAGTGCAAACTTCTATATTAAACTTGAATGTTTGAACGTTTATAACTTTTGAACTGTTCAATAGATTTGCACATAATTTGGCGTTCATACTTTCTATGAGCAGGTCACATGATGTGCCAAATTTTGTGTGAGTCCATTCTGCAGTTTTTGAGATACAAAGCAACAAAAAATCCTAACTTAACATGTTTTTTGACGTTTCTTTGTCCACCTTTATCTCACAAATGGCTTTAGGTTCTGGTGTTAAATTTTCAGGGTAAAAAGCCATTGCCTCACAGAGCTGCCTTTCGAAGGTTTGGTGAAAAAATATTTATCAGATCAAAAGATATTACATTTTTAATTTTGCCATTATTTCCTATAGGAAAAGATAGGTGTTCTGCAAAAAGAATCTATTTTTCACAAAAGTAAGGTCTTTGCGCACAATTCACTCTGTTTTTTTGCAGAAAGTAAGTCAATCTTTTTGCACAGTATATGGCTTTGTGATGGTAGAGCTCTGTTGTGTCCACCATCTTGTTCTGCCATTAGCAGCCTTCTGAAAATGAAGAAAAAGTGAAAATGAGTGTAATAAGAAAAAAATCAAAACATAGAAAAAGGGGACCCCTTTAGCTACATTCTAATGTTTTTTTTTAAATGTGGCCCAAAGTACGTTTCCTGAGCACCGAAATCTCAGGTGCTGAGCTAAGCGAGAGGATCACTTCTCTCCTGTTCTCAGTGTGAGAACACTGGTATTTTCTTGACTTCTACAGCCACAGCTGGAATCCTTGCTGCCGGCTGCAGAGTCAGCCCTGGCTCCCCAATGTGTAGTGGCACTCTCCAAGCCAATGATCACCATTTAAACCACTATTTTCTGTCACTGGTATGCCCTCCCCCAGTGTCAGATGCCTCTGAACAGCCCCTTTGCTTTATTGCCCCACTATATTCTTCTGTGGACCAGGACATGTCTGCACTCTTGAATGTCAAACTGCAAATTGAGTAATTATGATCAAAATGATTAGTCAGCAAACAAAAAAAAAACACTGCTTTTGATGTGTTTCTCTGCTGGTGCAAAGGACTAGATTTATTTATTTAGTTTTTGTTGACCAGGTAAGGGCACTAGACAAATGAGTGACTATTTTCAGGGCCGACCCGGGAGGTTACATGTCACAGGCAGCTAGGATCACAAATGACAATGAGGAACAAATTGGATAAGATACAAAATGCAAGGTTACACCATTGCAATGGATGACATATTTTCAGACAATGTAGGAACAGAAGCAGTCAAGCTAAGCAAGGGCAGGATACATGACAATTCAGTAAGTGCCAGGGCAAATAGTGCCCAACAAAGTAATTAAGGACAGCATGTACACAGAAATACAATAATCAAATCATATCTCTAGAGTAAGAGCACAGCCTAGCCTCTGGACCAGTGTGGGAAGTGCAAGTGGGTCCGAAAAAAAGAGGGGGTGGTAGTGAACTTGAAGAGGGATAGGTGGAGATATAGGCAACTATTTTACTCAGTGCACCTGAGAAGGAAAGATTTGGGATCAGGGGATGAAGGTGGCATGACTACTGGGCCAAGTGCACAGGGTTCAAAACCAGTTAATTCATTGTTTTTTTCTCCTACAATAAAGGCGGAAAAAAATTGAATGACTGGCTTCAAACTCATTACCCTTGGCCTGACAGACATGTACAGTACCTAGTCCTCTGCACTACCAGAGAACCCAGGACACGTAACAATTTTTTTACTTAAAAATGGTGTACTTGAATTGTATGTTTCATTACAACTGGATGCAAAGTGTTTAAAAATGTTTTGCAGATACCACATTTTCGAACAATTGGCATCCAATTGTGGCCACCCCCCCCAGCACTGTGGGACACTGGGGAGCCCACTCCCAGTGTCTCGAGACATACCACATGTTGCTCTTCCTCCCAGCAGTGTGGGACACTTGGGAGCCCACTCCCAGTGTCCCCAGTTATCTATACCCCTGGGATACTGGGGAGTCAACTCCCAGTATCCAGAATTGTGACCCTTCCCCCCAAACAGCATGGGACAATGGGGAGCCCACTCCCAGTGTCCCCAGTCCTCCAGTCTTGTTCAGTCCTCCCCATCAGTGCGGGACACTGGGGACCCCACTCCCAGTATCCCAAAATTTGTGTCTTTTAAAAGCTAGAAATTAGAAAACTGTCCAAGATCGACTTTGTTTATTTTTTCACCTGAAAAAAAGAAAATGGTTACTCATCGTCCCCCACTATCTCCTTCCCACAACCCCAACCTTCTCACTGAGGAACCACCACACCACCACCCCCTTACCCTATAATTACCTCCAGGGGTCATCTGCTCTCATCTTCTGTGGTCCAGGACACATCTACTCTCTTTAAAGAAGAACTGTAAACTGAGGAATCAAGATAAGTGCTGTATAATGGCTGTTAATGGTGATTTCAACATATGTTGATATCTTGGCTATTTTAAGGTATTTTTGCACCAGATTTTGAACATGGGACTTTTGGGACCCCTCATCATGAACACCATCACTATTGTGTTGTTAATCGACCCATAGGGTGATTTCTTGGACATTGCGTGAAATCACCATTCAGGACAGAGTAATGAAATAACAGTGTCAGTGTTCATGAGGTGAGGCCCCAAAACCCCATGTAGAAAATTTGGTGCAAAAATAGCAAAACATGCCTGAGTTACGCACAGTCGTTGAAATTTGTAACATTGGCAATTTTTAATACTTTCACACCAAATTTTCAACATAGCCAACATAGCCATTTTTCCACACCACATCATGAACAGTACTGCTGTCATGTCTCACATCCTGCCCAAAACATGTTTTTGTACCTGTGGTGCAGAATGGCGCGATCATTGCACAAAAGCAGCTTTCAGGACTGATTCATGTAATGACAGTACAAGCGTTCATCAGATGGGGTCCCAAAAAGCCCATGTTGAAAATCTGGTGAACAAATTCTTAAAAATGGCCAACTTATGCATGTTCACTGACATTTGTCTACACACAAGCGTAACATTGGTAATTTTTAATATTTTGACTCCAACTTTTCAGCATAGCCATTTTTTCACACTACCTCCCTCATGAAATGTGTTTTTGCACCAGTGGCATGCAATGGCATTGCATTTGAACAGAATTATGTTTGACAGTGATTTGAAAATATAATTTCATCATTCATCTACAGAAGGGCCAATGACCCCAAGGCACACCCCGATGCCTGTTGGTGTCTGCAGGAAGGGGGTGGGGCGTTAGGGTTGGAAACCCTAATGCTATATTTCACTTGTTTTGTCGCTATAGTAAACACCCTAACTGATGCATTAATGAAACTTTTTCCAATGAATATATATATATATATATATATATATAAATACACACATATCTAGGTAGATATTTCACTGGAAATCTACATTCAGTTCAGTAGGATTCTGTGTGTTATATCCAGATATATTTAGAAATTTACTGGGATGTAGCCCTGGTTACTACTGTACAACTCATTACTTCCAGCATGAATTGTAATATCAGCAGGTAGAAATTTTATCCAGTTTTTATTATGTATATAACAACTTGAGCAGAGCCTGTTTACAATGATGTTCTGTTTGGGCAGGCTTCAGATGACAGACAAACATGTTACTGATGCAGAGATAACCATGTAAAAGATATTTTAGTCCAAAGGTACTGTATGGTTAACATGAGCATTTCTGTTTATAGTGCAAAGTTAAATCTTTGTGCAACTGAGATGTATTGGACATAGGCTCAAGGTTGCAGTTCTAATATTAACTGAATGACATATCAAGATACTTCTAGACCCAGCTGTAGAGACCAGTTTAAAGGGAGACACAGATCTTCAGTAATCACCCCAAATCATTTTTTTTCAGGTTTTCTATTTGTTTCCGTTTTTTTTTCTTTGCAATGGAACAGTCTACACTTTCACCTGTTGGTAAGCTCTTTGAATACAAGGGATATAAGTTTTCAGATGTTTTGGTTACTCCTGAGTATTTGGACTCTCTGGAACACCTTGAAATCCGAGACAGTGATGTGTTTATAGTTACGTATCCAAAATCTGGTAAGAATGATATTTGCCTTGTACCTCTAGATTGAACCTTGTACCTCTAGATTGAAGTAGTTACTGTGCCTCATTCTCTGTCTCATTCTCTGTGCCTCTTTTTCTTTCATTAGCTAGTAACACAGTGAAAAAAAACATCTGTTTTAAGTGTTGCAGAATCAATCAATTATTTTCCAGTTTGTTTGGTATTTAGCTATTCGGCTATAACAAACATTCCTGATATGACCAATAATTCACAAGTAGTAAAGTCATAAGTAGGTAATGATATACTATGGCCCCCGCCATGGTATGGGCATTCCACTGCACACCAGGAATTTCATGGCAAGAGATGGAGTAAAGAAGTAATGCCAGTGAGCACCATGGAGTACTTGGCATGGGAGAGAGAGAGATCAGAAATATGTCACTAAACAGGAGGGAGTTCTTGGCATGGGAGTCAGAGAAGGTTGTCACTGGACACCAGAAAGTGTTTGGCATGAGACAGAGGTAAGGAAGAGTGCACTAGAAATCAAGGAGTGCTTTGAAGGGGGCAGGCAGAGAAGAAGGAAGCCACTGGACACAGGAGGTGCTTGGCATGGGACAGAGAGAAGGATGCCCCTGGACACCAGTAAGGGTTTAGCATGGGGCTAAGAGAGGGAAAGGAAGCAACTGGACAACAGGGAGTGCTTGGAATAGTACAGCGAGAAAGTGGGGTACCACTGGGTACCAGGGAGTGCTTGACATGGGACAGTGCATGGAAAAGCACTGGCGTTGATCTCCTCGAACCTCTATTTTTAAAGCTTGTTGTTTTCCTACTAACATCCTCCATTATGTACCTCTTTATTTTTTCCCTGTGACTTAGGGACCTCCCACCTACATGGGAAATAACCCTCATAATTCCACTCTTCAAATCTGGAGATAAGAATGATTTAAATAACTGCTGTCCAATCTCCCTACTTCCTACCCTATCAATGCTGCTAGAAAAATTAGTTAACAACCATATAAGAGACTTCTTCGAATCCGAGGATCTCATAAACCCCATACAGTCGGGCTTCAGACCGAAGCACAGTACAGTATCGGCATTATCAGTTTCTAATGACTGGCAAAAGCCTTAGACACTAAAAAAACACATATATGCACTGTTTCTTGACCTCAGCAAGGCCTTTGATACAGTTGATCATGGTCTGCTGCTGTCTGCTCTGAGTCAACCTGTCTTTTATAACTCTGCCATGAAGTGATTTACTTGCTGCCTTACCAACAGAATGCAGCAAATCAAAGACCAAGGGGACCTTTCTCCTTTAAAAGTTATGCCTCGCGGTGTGCCTCAAGGCTCCATTTTGGGCCCCATACTCTTCCCTGTTTATATCAACAACATAGATGCCCACATCCATAAGGCAAAAGTGCATCTTTTTGTAGATGACACAGAACTGTACACCACAAATTCCTCCCCGGATCTCGCCTATGAAAAGTTACAACATGACTTCAGTATCCTACAGCAAAACCTGCATCAATCAAAACTGTTGCTTAATGCTGAAAAAAAAGCAATATTTTTATCCCCCAATCAAGTTCTCCCATCACACCTAAACAAATTCCCATCATCCATACCTTATTAGGAGAACCACTTGAAACAGTGGACAAGTTTAAATACCTGGGTTTCTGGCTGGACAATAAGCTTAACTTCATGGTACATTTACATGAGTTGGCCAAAAAATTAAAACAACGTTAGGACATATTCTACTGCATTAGGCACCTGCTGAATTATGAAGCAAGAAGGTGTTTAGTCCAAATGACATTCCTACCTCTACTAGATTATGCAGACATGCTGTACAGCCACTGTTCGAAATCGTAGCAAAACAAGCTCAACATCCTGTACTACCGAGCACTGAGATTTATCTCCAATGCTCCTCCAAGCACTCACCACTGAATAGTCTATGTACTGGTAGGATGATACTCACTTTCCACTAAGAGGAAGAGGAACACTGCTCTCATTTTTTAAGAGCCATTACTAACCAACTCCCTGTCTGCATTACTAATATTTTTATGCAAAAGCTGGGATCATACAGCTTAAGGCGCTTCTCATTCATCACCTTCAATGTCCCTAGGACTAGAACGCATCATGGGGTGGCTTCTATTATATTAGTTATGCACTTCCAACACTTTGGAACCTTCTGCAAAAGATGCTCAAGCTTGCTATCATACTGGAGTCATCTGTCTTTAAGTCTATGCTCACTTCTGCTTTAAAAGAAACCTGCACCTGTTCTTGACAACCCTTGAAATCTACTACCACTATGACTACTGTCAGCTTCCTCCTCCTTGATCCCCCCGTTACCCCTCCACATCAACGTTTTCCCTCCCTCCCTCTCTCTCCCCCTCCCTTTCTTACTGTATGGTTGGTCTATCTAACACCTGCTATTCTGGAGATTGGCTAATGATCCAGGGATCTCGGAGTCTGTTACAGTCTGTTGGATTTAGTCCACTAAGAATGTGTTGGTGGCCAAATTGTTTCTACTTTTTTTTCCTTTTTGCAAATATTGTAAATATGATGAAACCATGATCATTGCACTGTTGTAAAGTTGCTTTATTGTATATACCATGCTCCTGTACCTTTTGCCTAGTACTTTATATGTATTACTTGATGTACTGTTTCCTGATTTTACTCTCCATTGTCAGTCTGTTACATCATACAGTATTGTAACTTATTTGTTGTTACCCAGGACCATCTTGCAAATGAGCTCACTCAAAGATGTAAAGCCTGGTTAAATAAAGTTTGATTGATTGATTGAGTGCCATTAAATACCAAAGATTGCTTGAAATAGGACTGAGTGAGGTAGGGGTGCCATTGTACGCAAGTGAAGGCTTGATGTGGAATTGAGAGAGGGGAATGGATGCACTAGAGACCATGGAGTGCTTGACATGGGACAGAGAGAAGAAGGACTGCACTAGAATCATGGAGTGCTTGAAATGGGGCAGGGTGAGAAAAAGGGTGCCAGTGTGGATGCCAGGAAGTCCTTTGAATGGGAGAAACAGAAGGGAAGGGTGACACTGGACACAAGGAAATGCTTGTCATGAGACAGACAAAAGAAGGATTGCATTAGAAATCAAAGAGTGTTTGACATGGACCAGGGAGAGAAGAAGGCAGCCACTGTTCACTAATAGGTGCTTGGCAAGGGACAGAGAGAAGAGGGAGTACCACTGGACACCACAGAATGCTTGCATAGGAGAGACAGAAGAGGGGTCCACTGAACACCAGGACATGCTTTACACAGGACAGAGACAGGGCAGTGGTGCCACTGGGCACCAGGATGTGCTTGGCATGGGGAACAGTGAAGAGACAGGTGCCAGTGAACACCAGGGAGTGTTTGGAACAGGGCAGAGAGAAAGGAAGGGTGCAATTGCACAACAGAGAATGCATAGCATGAGACAAAGAGAAGGTGGGGTACCACTGGACACCAGGGAGTGTTTGGCATGGGACAGATAGAGGGCAGTGGTGCCATCAAACACCAGGGAGTACCTAGCAAAGGACAGACAAAAGGAGAGATGCCACCGCATGCCAGGGAGAGCATGGTGAGTGGAGAAAAGGAGAGGTACCACCAGGGAGTGCTTGGCAAGGGACAGAGAAAAGTAAAGATGCCACCAGATACCAGGAAGTGCTTGGTGAGGGACTGAGAGAAGGGTGAGGGGGGTACCATTGGACAGATGAGAGTGCCTGTCATGCAAACAAAGAGAAGGTGGGGTTCTGCAGGACACCAAAGAGTGCTTGACATAGAATAGAGAGAGTGTGGAGTGATACTAAACACTAGTGATTGCATGTCATGGGGCAGGGAAAAAGTGAGGTGCCACCAGACATTATGGTGTGCTTGGCATGGGACATAGATAGTGGAAGACTATGACTGGACAGTAGGGAGTGCTTGGCATGGGAAAGAGAGAGGGAGGGGTGTCACTGAACACCAGTGAGATCTTGAATGGGAATGAGAGAGGGGAAGGGTGCCACTTGACAGCAAGGAGTTCTTGGCTTGAGACAGAGAAGGTGGCATATCACAGGACACCATGGAGTGCTTGGCATGAGACAGAGAGAAGAGTGGGGGTGCCACTGGACACCAGCACATGCTTGGCACAGGAAAGAGAGAGGGCAAGTTTGAAACTGGACACCAGAATGTGCTTGGCATAGGACAGAGTGGAGAAGGGAGATAGCGGACATCAGGATGTGCTTGGCATGGGACCAAAAGAAGGTGGGGTATCACTGGACATAAGGAATTGTTTAACATGGGCCAGATAGAGGGTAACGGTGCCACCGAACACTAGGGAGTGCCTGGCAAGGGACACAGAAAAGGAGAGCTACCATCAGGCACCAGGGAATGCTTGGTATGGGACTGAAAATGGAAGTGTACCCCATGGCAGGTAAGAGTGCTTGGTGTGGTGTGATAAGGCCATACCTTATTGTTCTGATCATATTTCATGCTATTTTATGTGAGAAATGCATCAGAGACACCCACGGTGGCCCAATGTAATATGCAAGGGATCATGGGTACAAAGAAAAGCCATGGGCCCATAAAAATTATGTAATTTTTGTTACAAGGCAGAGAAGCTATTTGCTGCCAGTCAGGGACTAGAATTTGCTTAAATAATTTAAAAAGCAAGGCAAATTTTATTTTTCTGGTGCCCAATCTCAGAGGCTCTGGGCACTGTACAAACACATTCATATGACTCACAATATAATAAATAATCACATATCAGAAAAGGCAGTATCCTACATATAAATAATCACCCTCTTTACTTTCAAAAAGGGACTGGCAATCTATGTTCTCATCCAGTACCCGAGAAGGCCTGGCTAATCAGATAACACTTAAGGTGGACTTTAAATGCCTCCACCAAAGGGACCTCCCTCTCCAATGGTGGGAAAGAATTCCACAGGAAGGGGCCGGTGATACTAAAAGCTCTATCGCTGGCCATTTTCAACCTTGTCCTGGGAATTGCCAGAAGGCCCAACGAGAAGGATCGCAGGGAGCGGACCGAGGCAACGGGTGTAAGAAGGTCCACCAGGTAGCAAGGGCCCAGTCCATGTAGGGCCTTAAAGGTGAGCAAACCCACGTTGAAAAGCACCCTCCATCGAATCGGCAGCCAGTGCAGTTCCTGCAGCACCGGGGTGACGTGACAGTATTTTGACTGTCCAGTCAACAACCTGGCAGCTGCGTTCTGCACCAGCTGCAGTCAATGGAGGGTGCCTCCAGAGACCCAGAGGTAGAGCGTATTACAGTAGTCAAGCCTAGATGTTACAAATGCATGCATCAAAGTGGGGAGGTCCAGGGGCGGAATCAGGTGCTTAATCCTGGCAATGTTTCTCAGATGGAAGAAACTAACCCTGACAGCAGATGACACTTGACATTGCAATGTCAAACTGCTGTCTAGCACCACAACAAGATTTTGCACCTTAGAGGAGGCCATGAATGGGACACACCCTAGAACTAGTCCAGTATCTGCCCCAGAGGCCATCCTATCACACCTCCTGTTCGACTCCACCACCAGTACCTCCATCTTATCGGGGTTCAGTCGCAACCAGCTAGAGGTCATGCAGACATTGATCTCAGCCAGACAGTTGTTTAATACTTCCACTGCATTGGATGTCCCAGGGGCAAAGGATAAGTACTGCTGTGTATCATCGGCAAAACAATGAAAGCCCAAGCTGTACTTCCTAATGATCTCACCCAGGGGCAGCATATACATGGCAAACAACATTGATGACAAGACCAAACCCTGAGGTACCCCACAAGACATAAGACTTGGGGACAAGGAGAAATTTCCCATCACCACCCTCTGTCTTCTCTTTGTCAAAAAGGACTCAAACCAGCGGATGAAAGTGCCGGTGAGTCCACAGAAGTCCCTCAGGCAGTCAAGTAACACACAATGGTCCACTGTGTCAAATGCTGAGGAGAGATTGAGTAAAATGAGAATTGTCCCCTCACCTCACTCTCTCGCCCTGAGGAGATCATTATGCACCCGAACTAATGCAGTTTCTGTTGAATGTCCTGCATGAAAACCTAACTGGAGCTGCTCATAGATATCAAATGCCACAAGGTGTTCTCCCAACTGTTGCGCCACAATCTTCTCCACAACCTTTCCCAAAAATGGTAGGTTGGAGACCAGTCGATAATTCGCCTTGATGTCAGGGTCCACTGATGACTTCTTCAGAAGGGGCCTCACCAGTGCCTCCTTCAAGGCACCTGGGAGACCAACCTCTGACAAGGACCACCAGACAATCGAGGCGAACACCGGGCCAACAGTGTCGACGCATTCCATTAAGAAACGCGTCAGCAGCGGGTCCAACTCACAATATGTGTGGTTCAGTTTTGGGCCACCTCAATGATATCAGCCACCTCCACTGGTTTAAACTCCCCCCAACTAGGCGGACTGCTTTGTTGACAATTCAGGCGACCATTGTTGGCCATAACACGGCTCACTGGTGGAATTCCCAGCCTGATGGTGGACACCCTCTCTGAGAAAAACTGAGCAAACTCATTGCACAAGGCCTCAGAAACTGCTTTTTTCGTCTGTAGACAGGCCCGATGTAATAGCCTGTCCACAGTCCGAAAGAGCATATCGGGTTGATTTCTCCCAGCAGCAATCTCCCTGGACAGGAACACTGCCTTCTTACGGTTGATTGCCCCCGGTACAAACAATAGTGTGTACACAGGGCCAGTTTGTCTGCCTCCAGCATGGTCCTCCACCAGCAGCGCTCCAACCTCCAACCCTTGATCTTCAATGCCTTGAGCACCCCATCAAACCATGGGGACCTCAAGTGAGAAGATCTGGGTCATACACAGACAGGTGCAAGGGAGTTGGGTTCCTCAGTCATCAACGTATTATAGGTGGCAACTGCTTCACCCACACCTCCCCTACATGCACTGTCCACACTAGATAAATTTACTTCTGCCAAAAATCCTCTGGGGACAACCCCCCCCGGGGTCAAACCCCTCAATGGGCAGTAGCTCACCATCTCAGCAGAGGGAGGGATCTCAGAGGGGCCCAGAGCAAGAACTCCACCGTGCAATGATCAGATCAAATGACCCGATCAGTCCTGAAATTCTCAATCTCAAGCCCCAGCGAGAAGACCAAGTCCAGCATATGGCCCCCTGGTGGGTCATGGTAGTAACAGCGTGTGACAGGCCCAGAGATGTCATCATCTGAAGGAAGTGATAACCTAACCTAGATGACTCATCGTTGGCCCAAACATTGAAATCCCCCAGAACCAGACATCTGGGGGACTCCAATGTTTCACCGACTGTGAAGTCACCCACTTCCTGCAGGAACTTTCCTGCCATCTCAAGCGGACAGTAGAGCAGAAGAA
Organism: Neoceratodus forsteri; assembly: GCA_016271365.2. Taxonomy (NCBI): domain Eukaryota; kingdom Metazoa; phylum Chordata; order Ceratodontiformes; family Ceratodontidae; genus Neoceratodus; species Neoceratodus forsteri. Next base: position 828,738,011 of record CM057449.1, read on the forward strand.
TCCTGCAACCTGTGCCCAGACCCCCATGACTGGCCACACATTCAAAAGAACCCAGTGTTCTCACTGGGTGCACGATGAAGCCTAGCTCAGCTCTAAAACAAATAGCCACTCCTCCACCCCTGCATTCCACTCTGGGGCAGTGCACAATGGAATACCCAGGGGGGACAGTTGCCTCTAACACTGGCCCAGCATCATCCCTCAAACAGGTTTCCGTAATGCAAGCCAGGCCGACCAGAGAAATCAGATCCGCAATAATTGCAGTCTTGTTATTGATTGCCCTGGCATTGCATAGCACCAAAAGAGACAAAAGAATAATTACGCAGAGCTGGAAGCAGGCACATCCATTTGTGTTTGAATGGCCCTCAGCATCTAGTGGTGACATTCCATTTGGATTTCTAATGTCCCTACAAGGCTACCTTGAGTTAATCTAGTAACAGCTGAATGGGCTACCATTTAAGTAAATGGCTGTACTAAGTGTAACTTAATTACAGCCATTTCAAAAGAGGGGGCAGGATGTTTTCCCTAAAATTCTGGTTTAGACTAGCTGACCTCTGAGCCTTTTTTTCTCTCATATTCAGAAATGCACATTTGTTGTTTTGTAATAAAATACTAAAAGCTCATTGGTTGTGTAGCCATGGAGGTAGAGTGCTAGCCAACTGCAGAGTAATTCAATATTCACTGGACCTGCCCTTTGAGAACCCCCATAAAACAAGGGTGCAAGACTATATCTGAACGTTTTGCATTTGAGGACCCTGTCTGCTTAGACAGCAGAGACAATTTTTTCTCAAGATTTCTCCTGGACCAAGAGCCAAGACTTCAGCTACCACTTTTAGGAACACGTTTCACTTCAGATTTAGCAACTAAGGACTTGGGGTAGAACTTTCAAACTAGAATTCTCAAAGTTTTGTTTTTTTGTATACTTCCATTTTATTTTCCATATCCTGTAACCAATGTCTAAAATTATCTGTCTTTATGTTATTTACTGTATTTATTAAATAATTAGTAAAGATTTTGGCTTTCTTTTAAGATAATTCTGCCAGTGTTGTTTGTGTGTGTTGCCTTGTGTACACACACACACACATATATTACCTTGTGGTTGTATTATCTTTTAGATTATCTATTTGTTACATTATTACAAGCTAGAATGTTGAACTGAGTCTAGTCCCTCTGTTTATTTTGTTGTACTGTACTGGCTTATATAAGTACATTTTATATAAGCAGCTGTCCTTTTGTCTGTGGATTCAACCATTTTTTGAAAATCCAATAAAATTTAAATACAAAAAAAAAGTGAAGTACCACTAGGGACTCTGTGGATGAAAGGAGGGGAGGAAATATGAAAGGTCTTAGGGGTAGTCTGTGGGGGTTTGAACCAGTCTCTGCATTTCTGGGTAAAGATACATAGTAGGCTGTATAGGGCCCCCCAAAGCCTATACACACCTGTGTTTTTTCTGGTTTGTTGTGCAGTGGCTGAGAGGGTTCTATCCCAGGAACACAGATTCAAGAATATATTGGTATCCCCTCACACGGAGAGAGGAAACCCTGGGATTCTCTGGCATACATTCAATTGTGAAACAGTGAGCATGCTAAAAGGACAGAGAAGGGGTATCCATGACCCCTGTCACAGGAAGGATTCGATGTGATGCAGAGAATCCTGCCCCATGGGAGTGGGCAGGTGACACTTGGTATGGGACATTGAGAAGATAAGGTGCCAAAGGAAAGCAAGGAGTTCTCAGCATAGGACAGAGAGAGTGTGGTGTGCCACTAAGCTGCAGAGATTCTGTGGCATGGGACAGAGAAGGCAAGGTGCCACCAGACACCAAGGGGTGTGGCACAGGACAGAGAGGAAGAGGGGTGCCATCAGACACCACTGAGTACTTGACATGGAACTGACAGGAGGAAGGGTGCCACATGACAGAGGGAGTTCTTGGCTTGAGACAGAGCAAGTGACATATCACGGGACACAAAGGAGTGCTTAGCATGGGACAGAAAGAGGGGAAGAGTGCCACTGAACACCAGGGAGTACATTGCAATGCACAGAAAATAGGACATGTGGGCTGGCCCGGTGGCACTGAGGGTTGAGGTGCTGGACGCCACATCTCGTGCCATGCCAGTGACCCGGGTTCGTAAGCGAGCCCAGAGTGCCGGGGTTCGGCAGGGGAGAGAGAGGATTGAGCATCTGGAGGACTGCTCTCCTCTCTCAAGGAGGGATCCAAGGCTAGCCCTGCGCAGCAGCGGCCCACGTTGGAGACCGGCAGCACTGCAACGCACAGGGGCTTGGAAAATGGGGAAGACGTAGGTGGCTGTCTTCTGGACATGAATGGGAGCACCCACGACATGGGCTGAACAGCATTGCACGTCCTACGTCTGGGGTGTAACTAGAGGAAGAAAACATCCTTCCAGCTGGATAGGCGACGGCTGCTCCAGTGCCAACGCCACCACACGACCAATGCTGGTTCCTCACCACTGCCCCCTCTACCTCCCTGGGGGTTGTAGCCCCTTCCAAGCCTCTGGGGGGTCATAACTAACTTGAAGATGGTGGGGAACACAGTGGTCGGTAGAGCGGTTATGGCGAGAGAGGCAGGCCAAGAGAGTTCCGGCTTGGAAGGCAAGGAAAAAGAGTTTGAAAAAAAAATAGGAAATGTAATATCAAACACCAGGGAGAACTTGGGATGAGATAGAGAAGGTGGGGTGTCTTAGGATACCATGGAGGACTTGGCATGGGACAGAGTCAGAGAGAGAGTGGAAGGATGCTGTGGCACAGCAGTGAGTGTTTGGCATGGGACAGAAAGAGGGCAAGGGTGCCTTTGAACACTAGGGAGTGTTTGGCAAGGGACAGAGAAAAGAAAGGGTGTTACCAGACACCAGGTAGTAGTTTGTATGGGAGAGAGAGAAGTAGGGGTGCCATCATACACAAGTGAGTGCTTGGCATGGGAGAGAGAGGAGAATATTGCTACTGGTCACCAAGGAGTGCCTGGCACAGAACAGAGAGAGAGAAAGGGTACCACTGGACAGCAGCAAGTGCTTGACTTCAAACAGAGAGAAGGTGTCATAACAGTGGACACTAGGGAGTGCTTGAAATGGGACAGAGAGAAGGGAAGGGAAGGGTGTCACTGAACATCAGAAAGTTACTGGCAAGGTATGAAGAAAAAGAGAGGTGCTATCAGACACCAGGAAAGGCACCACCAGATGCCACCAAGTATTTGGCAAAGGACAGAGAAAAGGAGGGGTGCCACCAGACAACAGGGAGTGCTTGGCATGGGACAGAGACAAGAGGGGTGCACTAGAAAACAAGGAGTGCTTGGTATGGGACAAAGAGATTGAGAGATACCACAGGAAACCAGGGGATGTCTGACTTGGGCCAGAGAGAGTGGAAGGGTGCCACTTGAAAACAGGGAGTGCTTAGAATTGAACAGAGAGAAGGAGGGGGACACTGGACAACAGGAGGTGTTTTGCATGGAACAAAGAGATGTGAAAAGTACCATGGGGCAGCAGGAAGTGCTTGGCATGGGAGAGAGAGAGAGGGCAAGGATGGCATTAAACACCAGGGTGTGCTTGGCAAGGAACAGAGAAAAAGAGATGTTCCACCAGACACCAGACAGTGCTTGGCACAGGACAGAGAGAAGGTGAGATACCACACATCACCAGGGAGGCTTGACATAGGACAGAGAGAGTGTGCAGGGTCTCAATGAACATCAGAGTGCTTGACATGGGTCAGAAAGAAGGCAGAATGCCTTAGGACACCAGGGACTGATTGGCATGGAACAGAGAGAAGGAGAGGTGCCACTGGCCAGCAGGGAGTGTTTGACATTGGGCAGGGAGAAGGGGGTGCAACAGTGTGCAAGTGAGTGCTTGGCATAAGTCAGGGACAGGAGGATGGGTGCCACTGAACAAAAATGAGTGCTTGATGTGAGAGGGGGCGAGGGGAAGAGTGCCACTGGACATCAAAAAGTGCTTGGCATGGGACATAGAAAAGGAGGGATGCCACCACACACAAGTGAATGTTTGACATGGGACAGAGAGAAGAGGGTTATCACAAGACATGTGACTGTTTGGCATGAAACAGAGAGAGATGGGGGGATGCATTAGAAACCAGGGAATGCTTGGCACAAGACAGAGAGAAGATAGGAGTGCCACTGGACACCAGGGAGAGCTTGGCAAGAAAAAGAGAGAAGGAGGAGTGCCATTGGATACCACTGAGTACTTGGAATGAGATTAAGAGAATGAGTATGACACTGGACACCAGTAAGTGCTTGGCATGAGATAGAGAAAGTGGATGGGTGGCACTGGACAGCAGCGAGTGCTTAATATGAGACAAACAGAAGATGGGGTACCACTGGACATCAGGGAGGGCTAGTTGTGGGACAGTGGGAAGGGAGAGAGGGAAGGGAAAAGTGTGTCTGGGCAGAAGGGAGTGTTTGGCATGAGACAGAGAAGGTGGGGTACCACTGGACAGCAAAAAGTGTTTGTTGTGGGACAGTGGGAAGGGACAGAGGGAAGGGAAATGTGCATCTAGGCAGGAGAGAGTGTTTGGCATTAGACAGAGAGAAGGTGGGGTACCACTAGACACTAGGGAGTGCTTGGCATGGGACATGGAAAAGGGAATGGTACTATTGGACACCAAGTACTGCTTCACATGGGATAGAGAGAGAGAGAAGGGGTGCCACCAGACACTGTGTGGTGCTTGGCATGGGATTGAGAGACAGGAAGACAATGATACCACTGGACAGCAGGGAGTGCTTGTCGAGGAACAGAGTGAAGGTGTGGTGCCACAGGACATCAGGGAGTGCTTCACATGGGACAGAGAAAGTGCAGAGTGCCACTAAACACCAGAGATTGCTTGTCATATGACAGAGGAGGAGTGGTGCCATAGGCCACCAGGGAGAGCTTGGCATAGGTCAACGAGAAGGACGGGGACACCAGACACCAGGTAATGCTTGGCATGGGACAGAGGGGGAAGGAGGAGTGCACTAGAAATCAGGGGTGATTGGCATGAAACAGAGAGATGGATGAGTGCCACCAGACACCAGGGATTGTTTGACACAGGACAGAGAGAGAAGGGAGTGCCAGAAGTCATAAGTGAGTGCACAGCATGAGACAGAGAGATGAGGATGAGTGCCACTGAACACCAGGGAGTGCATCATATGGGACATGGAGAGAGGGCAAGTGCTACTGGACAACAAGGAAAGCTTGGCATGAAGCACAGAAAAGCAGCAGTGCCACCAGAAGCCAGGGGATGTTTGACATGAGTCAGACATAAGGGGTACCACAGGACACAAGTGAGTACTTGGCGTAAGACAGAGAGAGACAGAAGGAAACCTAGAAACACAGAAAGTGATGGCAGAAAAAGACTGAGTTTCCATTGCGTCTGCCCATAAATTACCCTAGGACTTAGTGTCAATCCTGGGACCTATCCCTCCCCAGTAGATCATCCTTCCCTACCCTTGTACTCATTATCTGTGCCTTTACTCTGTCCCTCCTTCCTTGAAACCCACCATGGTCCTAGTGTCCACTACTTTGTCCAGCAGGCTATTCCACAACTCCACCACCCTTTCTGAAAAATAGTGTTTCCTCAAATCCCTTATAAAGCTCTCTCCTAGCAGCTTCCACTCATGCCCATGTGTCATTGTGCTGGTGTTCTTATTCAATATCTGTGTGTGGAGCACTCACAGATGATGACTTTTAGGTCCTGCTCTTCTGTAATGGTACTCAATTTAACCCCATTTAGCCTGTACTCTGTGTGGGGGTTACCTTTTCCTAGGCGCATTACTTTGCATTTCTTTGTAGTAAATTTCAGCTGCCACACATTTCACCACCTTTCTAGCCTTGGGAGGTCTTCTTTTAGTTCCCTAACTCCCTTTATGCTGCTCACCCTTCTGCTAAGCTTAGTATCATCAGTAAAAAAGGGCAAGTTTACCCTGCATTCCCTTGCCAATGTCACTAAGGAACAAGTTGAAAAGGATCAGGCCCAGGACCAATCCCTGGGGTGTACTAAAAATTAGACAGTGTTTGGTGCAAGACAGGGTGAAGAAAAGAATGCCACTGGACACTGAGGAGTGCTTGACATGGGACAGAGAAAAGAAGGGTGGCACCAGACACCAGTGAGTGCTATGCATAGGGCAGAGCTAGTGGAGGGGTGCCACTGGACAGCAGGTAGTGCTTGGCATTAGAACATGGGGTACCACTGGACACAAGAAGTGCTTGGCAGGGGACAGAGAAAAGTAAGGGTGGCACCAGACACCAATGAGTGCTATGCATAGGGCAGAGCTAGTGGAGGGGTGCCACTGGACAGCAGGTAGCACTTGGCATTAGAACATGGGGTACCACTGGACACAAGGAAGTGCTTGACAGGGGATAGAGAAAAATAAGGGTGTTATCAGACAGCAGGGAGTGCTTGGCATGGGACACAGAGAGTGAAGGGTTCCATTAAACACCAGGGATTGCCTGGCATGGGACAGAGAGAAGAACGGATGCCACAGGACAGCAGGGAGTGTTTTGCATGGGAGAGGGAGAGTGGAAGGGCGTCACTGGTGTCCACATAAAAAACATAATATCTGAGGGACCATCATTCCCATATTGAGGCCGGCTCATCAGGAGATTCTGGAAGATGGTTCCACTCTGCCCCCTCCTGGATACAGGCTATTTCAGTGGTTCCCAAGCCTGGCAAGGACCTCACACTTGGCTCTTCCTATAGACCTATCTCTGTCCTTAATGTAGATTATAAATTTCTAATAGTTATTCTACCTAAATGTCTCCAGCAAATAATACTGATGATGGTTCACATAGACCAGACCGGATTTGTCCCTGACAGACAGGCCTCGGATAATGTCCACCGGACAATACATATTATAGATCATTTGCATAAATATAACACCAGTGTTATGATCATGAGCCTAGATGCTGAAAAAGCATTTGACCAAGTTAATTAGGAGTTTCTTCATCATGTTGTTGCTGGGTTTGGGTTCCCTGACTGCTTTGTAGATACCATATAACATTTATATTCCGGCCCCCAAGCCTATATCCACACTAATGGGACGGTCTCACATAGTTTTAGTTTGGGAAGGGGCACTCACTAAGGATGCCCCTTGTCTCCGTTATTATTTGCACTATATATTGAGCCTCTGGCTCAATGGATTATGATGGATCAGACATTACATGGGGTGGAGGTGGGAGGACAGAAACAGAGTCGCTCTGTACGCGGACAATGTTCTTTTATATTTAACCTCTCCAAAAACATCATTACCTTGAATAATTGACACGATTGCAGAATTTTTTTCTCTCTCAGGATATTCGCTTAACTCCACTAAAATGGAGATCTTGAAGTTTAACTATGAACCACCCTCTTTACTCTGCCTTAAATATAGGATTAGAAAGAATATGTGTACTCTTAAATATCTAGAAGTGACATCAAGAACTACTAACAAACACCTTTATATAGATAACTATAAACTCATGCTTGGACAAATGGGAGAAGACATGAAATGCTGGTCCCTACTACCTTTACAGAAATATGCAAGAATCCAAGCAGTAAAAATGAATCTCCTCCACAGGCTCTTATATCTATTTCAATGTGTCCCTGTGCAGCTGTCACAGCGTTGGTTTAGGGAGACTCAGACTAAGATTTTCAAATTTACCTGGGCTAACAGGAGACCACGAGTCCAAAGGTCCCTTCTTATGACAAGTAAAAAATGTGGGGGAAGAGCCATACCAGATTTGCAGGAATATTGGCTTGCATCCCAAGTGAGATGGGCACTATTTTGACCACAAACTCCTACGTGGGCACATTGGAAGGATATGGAGAGGGCTTTCTCTTGGGGCTCCTTCATGTCTTCCTGCCTGCTTGACCCTCTTCAAACTAGACCCAGTATTCTAAATGACTGTTCAGCTGTTCAGGTGACCCTCAAGGCTTGGGATCAGAATAGAAAATATAATGGAGTAAAAAGAGCTATCTGGAGGCAATGTTGGTTTATCAAGGCCCCAGGTGTTTTACCTGGTTCTGTGAACCCTGGTATAGGGCCCAAGCTTCTCTAGGTTTTTATAGCCCAGCACAGATAATGAGGGGAGATCATATTTTTTCCTTTGAGAAATGCTCTGAAAAATTGGGATGGACATCCAGGGATAAACTACATTATTTACAAATTCAAGCCTATATACAAACAAAATTAAGGCAGCTGCCTGACAATCTGACTGATCCCTCGCCAGGTCCTTCCTCATCAGATCTTTTCTCCCTCTCAAAGCCCAAGCATGTATCTCCAAGATTACACGTTTTTGAACTCTCATAGAGTGGAAGCAGCTCGACCTATCATAGTGAAGTGGGAGCAGGAGGCTGGTTTCCATTTATCAAAACTGGAATGGAATAAGATCTGGGGGAATTCTTCCAGAGTGACAACCTCACTAATATGGCAGGAATACTTGTGGAAGATTAAGGTGAGATTCTTCTGGCCCCCAGCCGGGTTGCTAAGTGGAACCTAGATGCAACTCCTTGCTGTTAATGTTTATGTGGAGAAGAGAATGCCTCTCATTCCCATATATTTTATACTTGTCCAATTATAGAATCATTTAAGTGAGAGATCATACAGAATATAGTCAACTTATTCCAAATGACTGGTCCCCTGTCCTTTTATAACCTGATACTGGGAATCCTTAGAATGGAAGTTAAGGGAGACAGCTCTTTATATTTATGGTATATATATGTTGCTGCACATAATAAAGCTATCACTTGGAGCTGGTTAAAACTGCTTCCACCAACCATTGAAGATTAGAAACAGATTATTGAAAATATACAAAACATGGATGCTGTAACTTACGAAGTGCAAAACAGGCAGGAGAAATTTGCTGAAAGATGGACAAGATGGAATGTACTGTAATACAAGGACCATAGGAGGTAGAGACTAGCAGGGAGATAAGATTGTTACTTCCATGTATTTTCTTCATTTAATAATAACATCCTCAAGTTCTTGTCAGAAAGTAACTGCTATGTTACAAAAGAGATAGGAGACTTAGTTTCCTAACAACCGGGTACGTTCCCTTTTGAGAGGCTGTGCCACTCTCAAGCAGCACCTCCAGTATAGAGCCATGAGTGTGCTTCTCCCTTTTTTTTTGTTTGTGGAGATGTTTAGAGACCCACTTGGATGTTTTAGATGTTTTATTAATTAAGCTGTTTCATTTTCTTTTCCTATTTATTACTGCGTGAGTATACATTACTTATAAGATTGTGATGAATCTACATGAAGTGTATTCATTGTTCACAAAAAGGAAAAAGGAAATGTCTTAATACCTGTTCAGCAAGGTATATTCTGATGGGTATGATACATATAACCCTGTGCTAATTTTCTGAAAAATTGATGGCATAATATACTTCTTTACTCTATACAAACTGAAAAAAAAGTATAAAAAAAAGAATTTGTATATTTGGCGTTGAGTGTGGCTTCATTATTTTTAAGTTAGTACAGTCTTTGTTATGACACACCATGGTTCTTGAGCTACCCTGGCCCTTTTCACATAATTCACACTTTGTGTAGGGCTAGGTTCAAACTGAAGCCATTGTCCTCTGTCAGCCCATGGGGACAAGAAAAGCAGGGGTTCGAACCTGGAGTCATGTAAGATTACATCAGCAGCATGTCTGACTTTTAGTTTATCAGACGCTCTATTTTTAAAGCCCGCTTTTGAAGTAATAATGACTGCAGACAGCAATACCACACATACTGATACAAACACGCCAGAGACCTCTGATAGACCTCCTACCATATGTGATGCCTTTATAAGATATGAAAAAGTTGCTTTGAAGACACAACACCTCATCTGGCAAGTTGTCACACTAAGCAGGCATGTGGCAGCAAGGCATGTGCCCAGGTGTTTCAGAATTAGTTTCCAAGTTTTGGTCAAGACAGGAATGTTTTGGTTTTTTTGGCACATGGAAAGAAGAATTACATGATGCCTCACTTAGACTGAGAGACCCGCTAAGTGGCTACTTTTCCACTGGCTGGTGGGGGCAGTCCAAGTGGTAACCAAAAAGGCCAAGGATGAATTGTATCCAGGAAAAAGGGATGCCTCACTCCAAGTCTCTTCTCTGGCACCAACCCTCCCCTGGATTGAGAATCTCCTTGCCTGGTTACAAGTACTTTGCTTTATCTCACAGCCGAATTGTGCACCTACGTGCCCCGGCTCCTACCGGGAACCTCTGCGCCACGCTCCAATGACTTTTCTTGGTCTGATGACTGGATCATGAAACTCATCACCCTGCTCTGAGTCACTGAGTCCATTAATGGATCTCATGACCAAATTGCCTTGCTTGCATCAGAACCAACTGAAACTGGGAAGGAGCTTAGGGTAGGTAGCCTCTTGACTCTGGGTGGATCAATGGGCATCTGTTTTCAATCACCAGGCTTTGGCAGTAGGGGGCTCACTGGGCACAGACTGAGGGTTAAGGATTGGTACTGATCTTTCTGCTGTGAGATCTGATAGGGGAATTACAGAGCCAGGTCAGATGCTGATTCTAGGACCCATCAGGAAGGTAAGACTGCCTGACCTAGGGCACAGAGTCTGGGACATCGTAGGTTGCGAGCACTCATTTGAGCCAGACCACAGTGCAAAAATTTGAGGGGATATAACATAGTAAGAAAGTCAGTGGCAGTTGGACAAATCATGGTGTGCTGTATTGCTGCATGTGTGTGCCGAAAGTTAAAAAAAGATGCAGAGTTGACATTTTTCACACTCCAACATGTTGTTGGTTCGCAAGGAATGCAGGAGTCCTTTTACTGAAAGCAAGAGGTCTACAGGGCCCCACCCACTGCAGCCCTAAAAAACAGCTAAAAAGAACAAAAGGGCCAAGGGGACTAAAAAGAAAAATACAGATTAACCTGGCAGGAGGGATAGGGAAGGCCAAGAGACGGAGCTTCAGTGCTTACTCAGTAGTCAGTACCTCCCTGAACTCGTTCTGTGGCAGTTTTGTGCTCTGACATTGTCTCCTGTGCAGAGAAGGAGCTAGTGCAACGACGACAAACTGTCAAATGTCTATTGGATACTACAAAATGGGAATGGGATCCCCTCTAAGGACAGATGGGTCAGTTTAAAGTTACACTACTGCGGAGGTAGGAAACAGACTAAGAGAAGTCAACTGCATGACTGCCATGTATTTGACCAGCACATCAGTGCCATAAGCTCACAGTTTTCATTTCCTGAAACGCTGTTTACAATTCCTTATAAAATGGGTCTGAACTTTTCTTCTTTCTGATTGGCTGAGAGGTACCTTTGCCCATGTCCTTATCAGGACATATTCTGCCAACTGGTACCTCTTCAGTCAGTCAGGACTCACCACACCACAAATAATGCTGCCACCCTGCCAACATCCTAGATCTGTGAGGCCGAGATGGCACCCCTGCAACACAATGTCCGTTACTACACGCTACAGTCACCTTTCAGAGTCCACAACAGCTCCACCGCGTGGAAGTTTTATACATTTCTGTTCATTTCTGAATAAAAATATCACCTCTCTTAAGTCTCTTCAAAGAACTTGCTCCCGATCCAGCGAGTGTCCCGTGTGCCACCACGACGCAACATTTAAACCACTTCAGAATCTGGCTCGCCTGACAGTCCCTCCAATTTGCGCTGTATTTGCCAGACTATCAAACATTAACATAATTAAAAGCCATCTTTCTGTATTTTTTAATAAAATGTGTAGTCTTTTCAAACAGGAGCGATCAGTTCGGCAAAGTGCAAGTAAACAATAGCCCCTCCGGCCTCTCACCGGGGGCGGCAAATTGCCGACGGCACCCAAGAGGGTGGGGGCTAGGAGGGCCACCCACTGTTTAGGAGGAGGCGGCCCCCTGAGCGGGTGGCCCAATCCGAGGATCTCCTCTGAGAGGGCTGGCCAAGACCCTCCCTATAGGGAGGGTCAGGAGAAGGGTTCAAAAGGAGCTGTCCCAGGGGATCTCGCCCTCCTGGAACAGCTCTGCAACAAGAAATTTTTGGCTTTTGTCTCCATGTCGGCTTTTTCGTCGTTGGCTTTCTTTGTTTACTTTTGTACCGCCCGCTTCTTTTGTGCTTTTATGCCCTTAAGCCAAGTCATACTTTCCGGATCCGAGGTAAGTGTTTTATCTGTGGGTTTTGGTTTGCAGCTGGTTCGGGTGTTTCTCCAGGGTATGGGCCAGGCTGGTGGGGAGGGTGTTGGATTTAGTTTATTTCTACTTCTGCGCATTTAGTGTTCCCATGCCCCCTCACCCACGACTGATTCCTGTTCTTCTTCTTTTCCTTTGGCTCCCCCCCCCAACCTCAGATAGCACATTTGGCACAATTAATTGTCACTTTTGCTGGGATGCTTGTCCCAGTAAGTTTCTCCCTGGTTTTTTTTTCTCCAGTCTTAGGCTCCTCGCTTTCAGGCTGGTGGCTTGCTGTGCTTCCGGTGGCCTCCGTTTCCCTTACCCTCCCCCCCATGTGGCGTCTCCTCACCTCGTGGTGCTCCCCCCCTTATGGTCCCAGGTGCTTCTCTGTAAAATCCTTTCCTGGTGCGCCTTTCTTTCCCGTAGCCTGTCCCTTTTTGCTGCGAGTTTTGTGTTTTTTGCTAAAGCTCCAAAAGACAGCAAGTATCTTTCCTTTCCTCTGGCTGCCCATGTTTTAGCTCGTCCTGCAGAGCTGCAATATTGAAATTTAGGCCAGGGTCACTCCTTCTTCGCTAATTTTTCATCTCTATCTCCTAAGATATCAATAAATTGAAGGACTGTGCTGTTTACCAGCAGAATCCGGCTTCTGCCATCCTAATACATCCACAGTACTAAACTAGCGTTAAAAGTATCCTCAAAGCAGACTGTTCAAAATTGCTAGTGTCAGCCATGTGTATTACCCGAGTCATTAATTACAAAACTAGCAATCTAAGTCTTTTTGAAACACATCGGAATATAAAAAAAAAAAAAAAATTCTCTTGAGGAAACCAATGAGATCAGAACTGCCTTATTGCTTAAAACCCATATGAATTTTATTTTCCAACAAATACTTATACTTTAAAGGGTGCCTCACTGGGCATTTCGCAGTTTTTTTTTTTTTTGCACCGAGCCCATTGCACTAGCTAGCTCGCCTGCCAGCCTATTTATTTTCAATGCAATTTTGCTAGTTCAAGGGAAAGTCCCCCCCTTCCTGCCAGTGGAGTATGGCCCATTTGCGACACCTCAATATCTGAGGGGGAGGGTGAATTTTTTTTAATTTTTTAAATTTTTTAATAGATTGAGCAGGCTGGTTGGCCGTCCATCTCTTTCTCTCATCAGAGGGGGATCCATGTTTCCATATCAGTCAAGTTTTTGTGCTCTCCAGAGAATAAGGCATTTGTTTATTTAAAAAAAAAAGTGTGTGTATTTATGTATATACTCCTAATTCCAATGGCAGCATACAAGAGGCAATTTTTATTAGTGTTTTCCACAAAGTAGTGTTTATGTTTTCATATTGCATTGACTGCACCATTACTGTATTCAAAGATTTTTTTTTTCCTCTCTCCTGTAAAACTAGAAACAGACTTGTAATGTTGGAAATGACACACTAGAGCGCCATAAACGTCTCAGGGTTGGAGTAAATTATGTTCAGGAAATAAGTTAGTGTTTTAGAAACTTAATGAGAATTCTTGGTCATCTAGACTGTTTTTCTACACAATTTTGGAATTTATCCCCAGTTACCCCTGTCCCTTTTAACATGGTTTTGGTTCTAAAAGGGTCCTCTAAAGGGAAGATGTTAACTCGGTTTACTACTAATGGGCTGGGATACAGCAACAAGAGGGGTCTAGTGAAAATACAGACTGGCTAGGATAGGGCACTCAGTTAAAGAGAGAATATAGGGTTAGAATGTTAACTTATAAAAGGCAAGAAAAAGGTGTATTAATAACTAATGTTTTGTCTCATAGGTATCGCATCGCTGAACACTGCTTTGCCCCTTAATATCAATAGCTAAAATGTCCGAAACACAGAATAACCAGTTTCTGGACAGCCAGGCCCCCCAAATCTCCATGCAGGCACAGGGCACTGGTCAAGACCTTATGGTGCTGGGAAGCCAGACACAATATGTAGCACAGGCTATCCCGTGCAAGGGCAAGATCAAGCTTTCCGCGAGGCCCTGCAATGCCTTAAGGACATTGGAGGATCTGATTGGCTGTCAACCATATCCAGGTTGGAACCAGAAATACTAGTTGCCCGTCAAGGCGGGCAACAGAAAACGGTGGCAGACCCTCCCACCATACCAGAACACAGGCCTCAAGAACCAGTGGAAGATGAGGGTCAGCAGCCTAGGCGTAGCCAGCCATCGGCCCGATGACTGGAATCCGTGGCTCAGGAAAAATCTGTTGCTAAAAAGGGGCAGGGCAGGCAAAGTAAGCATAAGTTTCCACCAGTGGCAGAGGCTGGAAAAAAGCAGACAGAGAAAAAACGGAACAGAGAGGAGGGGAATGCATCTGGGGCCCAACCAAGGGAGGAGAACGAAGAGGTGGAAAAAGTACCAGTGGCCCAGCCACAGAGGGGTGAGTATGAGGGAGATCAGGCCAGCAATGTATCAATAGATTTAGTGTGGTCTGAATCTGATAGTGAGGAAGAACGATCCAGTGATAGCATAGAAAGGCTGCCATTGGAATCGGCAACAGAGGAAGCAAGACATAAAAAAGGGAGAAAGAACCTTGAAGACATGGTCAAGGCCAAAAAGATAAGAAAACGTAAACAGAAGAGGGCAGGGCGCAGGGGGGACAGGATTGGAGGATGTGGTCAAAAAACGGTCGGTAAGAAATCACAAGGAAGCCAAGGGGGAAAAGTATGTCTCTTTGCAGATGACACAAAGATCTGCAACAGAGTTGATGCACAGGGTGGGGTGGAAAGGATGAGAAGGGACTTGGCAAGGTTAGAGGAATGGTCAAATGTATGGCAGCTTAGATTCAATGCTAAGAAGTGCAAGGTAATGCACCTGGGAAACAAAAACCCAGGGGAAGAGTACACAATGGGGGGTGAGATACTAACAACAACAAAATGGAAAGGGACCTGGGGGTCATACATCAGATGACCTAAAGGTGGGCAAGCAATGTGACAGGGCAGCAAGGAGGGCTGGGGGGTACTGGATGCATAGGAGAGGCATCGCCAGTAGAAAACAGGAAGTTATTATCCCTCTGTACAGACAGCTGGTGAGACCCCATCTGAGTACTGCATGCAGTTCTGGAGACCCAATCTCCATGAAAGACATAGACAGCATGGAAGCTGTCCAGAGGAGGCAACTAAAATGGTGCAGGGTCTGCACCGGAAGACATATGAAGAGAGACTAAAGGAGCTTAATATGTATAGCCTCGAGGAAAGGAGGGAGAGGGGGACATGATAGAAACTTCTAGCACCCTCAAGGAATCAACAAAGTCC
Organism: Neoceratodus forsteri; assembly: GCA_016271365.2. Classification (NCBI taxonomy): domain Eukaryota; kingdom Metazoa; phylum Chordata; order Ceratodontiformes; family Ceratodontidae; genus Neoceratodus; species Neoceratodus forsteri. The sequence continues at coordinate 828,753,373 of CM057449.1, forward strand.
AAGAGGATAGCATCTTTCAAAAAGAGGTGCAAGAACAAGGTGGCACAATTTGAAGATGGGGGGGTGGCTCAGAGGTAATTTAAGGAAGCATTTTTTCACAGAGGGGGTTGTGGATGCATGGAACGGCCTTCCAGAGGAGGTTGTGGAGTCAAAAACAGTTGTGGAATCCAAGCATGCATGGGACAGTCATAAGGCCACTATAGGGGGTAGGGGTAGGAAGAAGTAGGCTGCTGGTTAACTAGGATCTGCAGCTTATCCAGTAGGTAGGGAAATGGGCAGACTGGGAGGGCCAAGCGGTCCTTATCTGCCGTCAAATTCTATGTTTCTATGTAACCAGTCAAGACATCAGGGGGCTCCAGGGTTCAATCCCGGGCCGGTGATGCCAGGGCATCAAACATGGCAACATAACCCCTTCATGTGGCCATTTATGTATGGGGGACCAGGCAATACGCCCATCACTTGGCCAGCGGTGACTCCTTGGGGCCCCTTACCTCCCGGTTTCCCAACAACCCTGCAGGGTGGAATGCCCAACCCCATTGTGGGGCCGCGGGCATTTCCGGCCAACGAACCTGGCGAGGGTACCTCTCTGGGCACAGCCGGGGCTGCTGGGTCAATAGAGGATAATGGCTTAGGGACACACCACTGGACTGAATCTGCAATGACAGGAACGGATGCAGCCCAGGTAAGTCACACGGGAAGCGTACAACAGAACACCACGGAGTTTGAGCCTCGTTTGAGCCAGCCTCCTCACTCCATTTTCTCCCAAGGGGATAGGGGGAAGGAGGTAATGCACAAAGGGCGGCGGTTCAGGTATGGACAGGGGCTGGGCCTCCCACATTACAACCCCTCCCAACTAACAAGGAAAACTGGACACCAAGCTCACAAGAGCAAGAGACTGTAGCCTCTAGAATGGATAACACTCCAAATACTGCAATGGGGGACAAGTCAACCAGCGCAGTATCGAGATCACCAGAGCATTGGGCATATGCTGGGGTGGAAGACCTATTGGGGGATCACTTATCCGACACTGTCCGGGAGAAAATCTGGAAAGGGGAATTCATAGACATGTTCTCATTATTGCATAGGGAGATCCCAGAGGTGAGCGACGAGAAAAGGTATAAACAAGAGAGGCCTCAGCGACCAAAGGTTCCTTTCACATTTCAGAATTGGGCAGCAGCCTTTGACATATTTATGTCAGTTTATGGGATGAAGCACCCTGGTAAACTAATTGCTCTGCTAAAATACAGGGATACCATAACATTTGCACATCTCTCCTTTGATGGATATGCATGGTTAAAATACGATGAGCAGTTTTGTCTAAAACCATCTAGGCAACCCAATCTCAAATAGGAAAACACACACATAGACCTGTGGGTCCGCTATATGATCCAGGGCCGGCCCAATGTTGTGATGTATACGGATAGTGGTCATGTTATTGCAAGGCAAACAGGTGGAGAGCACAGGAAAGAGCAGAGGAAAGGGGCAGGGAGGAAGGCCTGTTATAACTACAATAAAGGAAAATGTTTTTGTTCCTTTTGTAAGTACGGGCACATCTGCAAGTTGTGTGGAGGAGAGCACAAGTTCTCTGAATGTATACAACAATCCTCCAAGACATCAAACATCGAGGGTGCAAGCAGCGAAAAGGGAAAGGGGTCTGGGAAATTTGGCTAACTCACCAGTACGATTAGACCGGATGGCCCCCTGGCTCGGCTGCTACCCACAAAAATCAGCAGCAAAATATATACATGACGGTTTCAAGTATGGTTTTAGGATACAATACAAGGGGCCAAGGGTAGAAACCACAGCACACAATCTCAAGTCTGCAATTTTACTTCCTGACATCCTGGAGAGGAAAATTGCCAAGGAAGTGGAGGCAGGCAGGGTGGCGGGACCATTTGATTACCCCCCCAGTGCACAACCTCAGAGTATCCCCATTGGGGCTGGTTCCCAAGAAGGAAGCAGGGGAATACAGGCTCATTCATCACCTGTCCTACCCGAAAGGCAATTCAGTAAATGACTTCATCAACCCGGAGGATTGCACAGTGCAATATACAACGTTCGATGTGGCTCTGCGCCACATACAACAGTTAGGCCGAGGGGCAATGATGGCAAAGAGCAACATCAAATCCGCTTTCCATCTGCTACCAGTATATCCAAGTGACCATGATTTACTGGGTTTCAAAGTGGGAGGTCGATGGTATATGGACAAGGCTATGCCTATGGGATGCTCCGTCAGCTGCTCAGCCTTCGAAGCATTCTCAACCTTTTTGGAGTGGGCCACAAGAGAACACACAAAAAACATACATGTAGTCCATTATCTTGACGATTTCCTATTTATGGGTCCCAAGGGGGGGACCACATGTGGGGAGACGCTGCGAGGCTTCACCTCACTGATGGGGTATTTTGGTGTCCCACTAGCCCGGGAAAAAACTGAGGGCCCGGCTACCTGTCTCTCATACCTGGGCATAGAAATAGACTCCGAGGCTATGGTTTCCTGGCTACCGCAAGACAAGGTGGCACTTTTGAGCAAACTGTTGGGTGAGATGGGAAAAGCAAAGAAGGTGACCCTACAACAGCTGCAATCTGTTATAGGCCACTTGAATTTTGCATGCTGTGCAATGCGCCCAGGCAGGCCATTCCTTAGGCGGATGGCGCCGCCAGCAGGGGCTCTAAAACCATATCATCACATCAGACTGACGCAGGGCATAAAAGCAGACCTACAGGTTTGGGAACTCTTCTTGAAAGATTTCAATGGTATCACCATCTGGCAGACACCAGCAGACCTATTTTTGGATCTGCACATGGTGACCGATGCTTCGGAGGGCATTGGTTTTGGGGCATTCTGTCAGGGAGCATGGTTTGCGGGATGCTGACCACAGGAGTGGGTGTTGAAGGGACTCACAAAGAACATCACCCTTCTGGAACTGTTCCGTATCATGGTAGCCGTAAGGGTGTGGGAGCATAAACTTCAGAATAAGAAAGTGCTGTTTCACACAGACAACAGGGCGGTAATGGACATATTGAACTCGCAGACATCTCGCTCAGAAGAGGTGATGAAAGTCTTGCGAGTCTTTGTGTTATGCTGCATATGGTACAACATCTCTTTTAAGGCATGTCATTTGCCAGGAAAGGAAAATGTTATAGCTGATGCCCTGTCTCGATTTCATCTCGAGCACTTCAGGCAGTTAGCCCCGTGGGCGGACCAGTTCCCCATAAAAATATCGGAAGCGGTCTGGAGACTTGGGAACCAAGATTGCAGCAAATGGTACAACTTGCTCTGGCCCCCCCGACATGGAGGAAGTATGTAGGTAGCTATGAATCTTTCCAGCAATTTTGTGGTCATGAGGTAAGCGTGGAACTGCACAATACCCAAAGACAAGTTCAAAGCTACTTCCTACACTTAGAAAGTCTGGGGAAATCCCCAGCAGCTATACGCCTCCAACTAGCAGGCATTGTCTTTCTTCAGAAGTACGAAGGTTTCCCCGACCCAACTAACAATTTCATTACAAAGAAAATGGTGCAGGATATGTCTAGACTCGCAGGGAAAAAGGTGGCTGCAAGGAAGCCCATAGGATTACCTGAATTGTCCAACCTCCTGAAAGCACTGGCGGTCACTTGCTGCTCTGGCTATGAAACCAAGCTTTTCAGGGCCCTATACACATGTGCATTTTTTGGGACCTTCCAGGTGTCAGAGTTGGTACCACAGTCTAACTCATTGAGTCAGAACACCAATCTCCAGCTGAGTGATTTCGTCATCTGGCAAGATAGACTGTGTCTTCAGCTGCAGAAATCAAAAACAAACCAGTGCGCCCCCCCACCATGATTACACTGTTTAAGGCCCCACCAGGGAATATTTGCCCATGGCTGGCAATGAAGGAGTATGTAGCGGGTCGTCCAACAGGAACGGGGCATTTGTTTGTGCATGAGGACAGAAAAGCGGTCACAAGGCGGCAGTTCACTGCGGTCCTACGAAAGGGTTTATGGATGGCGGGAAAAAATCCAACCTCATACAACACCCATTCATTCTGAATTGGAGCAGCCACTGAGGCAGCCAGGTGCAGTTTAAAAGAGGATCAGATAAAAGGGGTTGGCAGATGGGCTTCAAAGGCATACATGGGGTACATAAGGCCTCAGCAAAAAACAGCAGCAAGTGATGGTGGGGAACCCAGCACAAGTTAGGACTGATAGTTCAAATTGGAGAATACTCACATGTTTCTAATTTTGTCTTACAGGCATGGCAGCGACATCCCCTCAGATATGGATCGTGGGTCATTCGCACGTGAGGGAGGCATACATGAGGGTGAAAAAGCGGCCATATACAAGTCAGCTGGACATTCCAAGAAGTCAAACTGTGATTAAATGGGCAGGAAAAGGGGGGATGAGGTGGGGGGCATTGTGTAAAACTATCGTTGCATTGGGTCTACTTCGTCAACCACCGCTCATGCTGGTGATTCACCTGGGAGGGAATGACTTGGTCACCCTAGGGGCAAAGAGATTAATTGGGGATATGAAGAGGGATTTGTTCCACTTAAAACAGTTGTCACCTCACACCATTCTGGCATGGACAAGAATGATACCACACCTGCGCTGGCATGGTGAGCGAAAGACAGGAGCTATGGACAAAGCGCGGAGGTCCGTGACTAGGGGGGTGTCCCATTTCGCGGCCTCGCTGGCCGTGGAGGTAATCAGGCACTTCTTGATTACAAAAACGGATACGGGCTATTATAGCCGGGATGGGGTTCATTTATCAGAGATGGGAAATGATGTTTTTAACAATACCCTTAACGATTTCTGTGAGATGGTGCTGTTTGGAAAAAGTAAGATCCCTTGGGCATTAGTGGGAGATACTTGTTGGCACAGTATGAAGTGGCAGTAAATTCATGGCTGACCCTGGGTAAGAGGCTCCGGACATAAGAAGAGCTGTGATTGGGTGTCACCAGGAAGAGGCACGACCCTAGGATGGGTATGCCTCGGAAGATCGGGAGAGGAAGGCACCCAGGCTGGGGCGTGCACCGAAATGCTGGGATCCAAGACTCCGAGATGATGAGTGCGGTCCCGACGGGCATGCTCCTTGTCAAGGGGCTAGGAGGCCCTAAATTTGGGAAAAGGGGGGGGAACTGTCTTGTGGAAAGGCACGGCCCTCAATGGGTCTGTTGGACTAAAGGGTCAGAGTTCCCCTCAAAACAAGCGGATAAAGGAGCCGGGGTTTCAGCAATACATGAATTATGGCTGCCCAAGGGGTCTTACGGGATGGGACACGTAATGTACATATATTACAATTTTCTGTATAGTGCTGGTGTATGTATATGATATATTGTAAAGTGCATATCTGTAAAATTGTGATGTACATATTACACTTGTAAAAGGCTAAGTGTCCCATGTAATGTATTCATATTTGTTTAAGTAAAAAGAGCTGCGGCTCTTTTTTATACCAAAAAACAGTGTGGTGTGTTAATTGAATTGGGGGTCCACTTTGGGCAATAGCCTCACTGGCTTCTCACCGGGGAGGCAAATTGCCGATGGCACCCAAGAGGGTGAGGGCTAGGAGGGCCGCCCACCATTTAGGAGGAGGCGGCCCCCCCGAGCAGGTGGCCCAATCCGAGGATCTCCTCTGAGAGGGCTGGCCAAGACCTTCCCTATAGGGAGGGTCAGGAGAAGGGTTCAAAAGGAGCTGTCGCAGGGGATCTCGCCCTCCTGGAACAGCTCCGCAACAAGAAGTTTTACCCACCTCCGCCCCAAAAAACTTCCAGGCTGTAGCAAGAGATCTGTCACTGCTCTAGGGAAAAACCTAGTTGAGAATTGACATAAGGAACAAGAGGCGGTAATTCACAATAAATTCATGTCTGACCCTGGGTAAGAGGCTCCGGACATAAGAAGAGCTGCGATTGGGTGTCACCAGGGAGAGGCACGACCCTAGGACAGGTATGCCTCGGAAGATCGGGAGAGGAAGGCACCCAGGCTGGGGCGTGCACCGAAACGCTGGGATCCAAGACTCCGAGATGAGGAGTGTGGCCTCGACGGACATGCTCCTCATCAAGGGGCTAGGAGGCCCTAAATTTGGGAAAAGGGGGGGGACTGTCTTACGGAAAGGCACGGCCCTCAACGAGTCTGTTGGACTAAAGGGCCAGAGTTCCCCTCAAAACAAGTGGATGAAGGAGCCGGGGTTTCAGCAATACATGAATTATGGCTGCCCAAGGGGTCTTACGGGATGGGACACGTAATGTACATACAGTATGTTACAATTTTCTGTATAGTGTTGTGTATGTATATGATATATTGTAAAGTGCATATCTGTAAAATTGTGATGTACATATTAGACTTGTAAAAGGCTAAGTGTCCCATGTAATGTATTCAATTTTGTTTAAGTAAAAAGAGCTGCGGCCCTTTTTTATACTAAAAAACAGTGTGGTGTGTTAATTGAATTCGGGGTCCGCTTTGGGCAAAAGCGCTGTGTATGGCAGCCGATCTGAGACATGCTCGCTCCCACTTGGTCTCGTTCAAATTAACTGTGTACTCCATCATACAGCAAGAAACACTCGCAAAGTAAAACTAAAAAGAAAAGTAAACTAAACATACTTTGGTGTGTGAGGATGGTATGCTATGGACACTGTGCTCAAAATGTTCACACCAGTCATCACAACTGTTGCTTGCTCAACATCCCTTACAATGAAACCACCCTTTCCCTCTGTGTGAAATGAATCCTACATTCCTCTCAGCAACAAAACCACCTACTATATTTTAAATTGGTACTGTATGCAGGGTGTTCAAGTTTAAGACACTGTGTGTTTGGTAGGTGGAAGAGCGCCCTCTAGTTGCCATCATATACTTTTAAAAGGAACTAGTTTCATTATTACCACAGTCATCAAGCTGCTTTGAAAAAAATAAGGAATTCTTTCTTTCTTTCTTTTAATTTTTTAAATTTACTGATAGGACCCATTTTATAAGTGCAATAAGACACTCTGAGGTGTGGGTTATGGCCTGATAAAAGCACTTCCCAGGTGCTAAAGGCACTTGGCACACCTACCTCATGCCTCATAATGGACCTGGGGTGTGCTCTTATCAGGCCATAACCTACACCTCGGTCTGTCTTATTGCTGACATGTGTATGTCATGAATCTCAGTGCCATTTTATGCAATTTTATGGCAGATGTTCACTTTTCCTTATGTTTTACAGAAGGTTCTGATTTTAATTAGAACTAATCAGGACTTTGGCTTGGATTCTGATCCTGTTAAGAAAGGTCAGGTCATTTTCGGGTCTGCCCATCCCTAGCCCTGACTGCTTGAGATGTGGCCTATGCAGGAATTTGATCACGAGACACGCTCACTAGAGAAGATTGCCTTATTTTACACTCTGCCAGTTGAAGGCATACCCTCTCTTTCTGTTTGCATGCACTATCATACTCCACCTCGTGTGTCCCCTTCAGTATTCAGAAACCTGAGTGTCTCCCCTCTTAGCCTACTCTTTTCAAAGCTTAATAACCTGAGTGTGTCCGGTCTCTCCTCACATTTCTTGGCTGCTGGCCCTCTAACCAGCTTGGTGGCTCTGTGCTGGACCTCGCAATCTCTGTTATGTACTTTATGTACTGCAGTGTCCAGAAATGGATGCAGTACTACAGGTGCGGCCAGACTAAGGTATTGTACAGCAAGAGGATCACCTCCCTTTTTTACTATTAAGAAGTTTATTTTCCAAAATAATTACAGATAACAATGCGATTTTGCAATATATAGCAGTATAATGAGACAACAGTGAAAGTAAGGAACAGCAGACAAGCTGTATATATGGTAAACTTACTAGTACAAGGCACAACCATAAACTGTTTAGTACCAGTATACTGAGGATGTAGGTCTAAAATGGTATCTTATCATACGAATCATGTAACAAAAATGTAAAAAAAAGGATCCAAATTGTATTAAACTATTCAGATTTACTACCAAGAGTGCAAGATTTCTTGTCATTATTAGCTAACATACTTACATAATTATACCATTCTTTGTAGAGAGGTATAATTGGGGGGGGTAGGGGAGGCATTTAGCAAGTATCAGAGGTTTGAAAGCTAGAATGACTGCTAGGATTCAAAACACTTTTTATGGATTTTTTGCCAACCCATAAAAACCATGGGGCAGCTCCAAAGAATGTGTAACATGTTCGCATGTGGCTCTTGGCACCTCCAACATTTACCTAGCAGAAGATATTCCACTTGTTCCAGTTTCTGAGAAGAAAAATAATTGCAACCTAAATAGGCATCGGACCAGGCTTTAGATCAGTTCTCTTCTGTCGTTGTTTCACCAATCTCGTCCCATTTACTTTTGGCCTGATTAGTGTTTCAAGATGTGTTATTTGTGTTCAACAACATACTATAAACAATACTGGTCTCTTTTCTCATAGAAATATAGAAACATAGAAGTTGATGGCAAATAAGGACCACAAGACCCATCCAGTCTGCCCATTTCTTTTTCTACCTTATGAATGTGCCATCGGCCTTTGCTCTGTCAATGGCCTATCTATTCATACTCATCAGTATTGCTCCCTTATGCCTATCCCATACCTCTTTGAAGCCTTGCACAGTATTCATATCTACCACTTCCTGAGGTGCACTTCTTTGCGCTAAACCCCAGTTTCTACTCTTCCGACCATTTTGCTAGTTTATCCAGATCTCTTCTCATTCTGCCCACCCCATCTGGAGCATCTACTCTGTTGCAGATCTTGGTGTCATCTGCAAACTGACAAACCTTACCCTCCAGTCCATCTGCAATGTCACTGATGAAGATATTGAAGAGGACTGGCCCCAGGACTGATCTCTGAGGTACCCCACTTGTGACTTGCATCTCTTCTGACTGTTTACCATTTACCACCACTCTCTGTTTTCTGCCTGTCAACTAGTTTGCCACCCAGTTGACCAATTTCTGACCTACCCCAAGCCTACCCAGCTTATTAATAAATCTTCTATGTGGAACAGTATCTAAAGCTTTGCTGAAGTCAAGGTAGGCGACATCAACTGCTCCCCCTTGGTCCACCACTCTGGTTACCCAGTCAAAGAAATCTATGAGATTAGTTTGACAGGACATTCCTTTTGTAAACCCATGCTGTCTTGTATCCCATGCTCCTATGGATTCCAGGTGTTGCAGTATCCTTTCCTTAAGAAGTGCCTCCATAATCTTGCCCACTACTGAGGTAAGACTGACTGGTCTGTAGTTCTCTGCCTCCTCCCTGCTACCACTCTTGTGAAGCAGGACCTCTCCTGGGCTCAGAGACTTAGCAAAAACAGTTCTGATAATGGCTCTGCTAGTTCCACCCTTAGCTCCTTTAGTACCCTTGGATGTATGCCATCAGGTCCCTTTGCCTTGTCCACCCTGAGCTTATCGAGTTCTTGCAGGACCCTTTCTTTTGTGAAGGGACTAGTGCACACCTCCCTCCCCCCTGTGTCCATGGTGTTAAGCTGTGGGCCCTGCCCTACCTTCTCTTCAGTAAATACTGAGCAGAAGTATCTATTTAGGATAGATGCTTTTACATGGTCCTCCTCCTTACATGCCCTCTTATCCCCATTGATCTTAGCAATACCCCCTCTGGACTTTGTGCTTTCATTAATGTACCTATAGAAAGTCTTGTCACCTTCTTTTACTGGTTGTGCTAGTGTTTCCTCGGTTTGGGCCTTTGCCTGCCTTACTGCCTTCCCTGCTTCCCTTAGGGAAGTTTGGTATGCCTCCCTATCTTCATCCTGTTGCGTTCCCTTATATTTCCTGAAGGCCAGCCTTTTGGATCTGACCTTTTCTGCTACTGTTTTTGAGAACAAAAGTGGCTTCCTTCTTCTTTTGCACTTAATTTTCTCTCAAACACAATTGGATGTTACTTCAAGTATTACATCGTTAATGCTTGCCCTCTTTGCCTGTTCCCCCTCACCCGTATTTCTTTTTGCCAGGGCTAGCTTAACTGTTGGCCATCTTATCAAACTCATTGTTGCTACTATTGTAATTTGTTGCCAGTCCTTACAAAGTTTAAAGTTTACATCTAGAACAGAATTGGATAAGGCTTGCCTAACCTGAAGATAGCGTACATAATAAAACATATGTAGATTAAATGTTTCCTTAAGCTCTGAGAAGGCTAATAGAGTTCTTGTAACTGGGTCAGTTATGTCATTTACATATGTGATACCATTTCTTTCCCATTCAAAATTCTCTAATAACCTGTTCTTATAAAGAATTGTAGCATTTTTCCAAATAGAGTTCAGATTTTTGGGAGATACTACAGTTGCAGTATTTTTTGTGGACCTTCCTGATGTAATTGAAGGACCCCATTATATACAGATTATCTTAAGTCTATTTTGAATAGTGTTAAACAAGAAATAGTATAGTTTATTAGGAGCTGCAATCTACTGTTCTACCATAAGCCATATTTATTTATTTGTTTTTTTTATACCGGGTAAGTACACTAGACAACAATGTTGCCTATATTCAGGCATGACCCGGGAGAGTACAGACAGGGGAGACCAGAGTCAACATTAAAGAGTATTTCATGACACAGCATGAGGTGAGAACAAACATTTGAATAGTATACAGCCAGGTGCAGTCATTATCAATGATGACAAAGAGATACAGCCAGGTACAGTCATTATCAGTGATGACAAAGTGAAAAAGATAACATTACATTAATTATTTTCATCTGATGATACATCAATGACTAAACTGAAATGACAAACAGCAAACAAAACTTAAATGAAGTAGCATTATAACAATAGGATTTCTGCTGGATGTGGGAAACTTTCAGATTTTGGAGACCAGCAGGAAATCAGTAAGTGCCATAGGGAGGAAAAAAATTGACATTGCTCATCCTTTGTTTTAGATAAAGAAGATATGGCCTGTTTAAAAAGAAATGATAGTTTCCCAACCAGGGTATCCCAAAACCTCTGTCTCTCCAGTGTGTTCTCATTTTTTTTAGTAAGTAAGTAAGTAAAATTGTATTTATATTAAGCGCCCTTCCCAAGCTCAGGGCACTTTTACAATAAGTCAAATCAGTAAAATCACATTTTAAAACAATAAATCAGACAATCATACACTACACTTAATTATTATGTACCAGCAAATGCTTGGGCAAAAAGGAAAGTTTTTAGTTGTTTTTTAACACTTTCAACTTAGTTAAGTTAAAAAGCAGTGTCTGTGTCTTACTCCAGTTAGGTACCAATCTAGGTGGTTTTCCCCACTCATATAAATGTCCTAATAATTCTGTTTAAGTTTAGAAAAATATTCTTGTGTATTGCTATCAGGATACTTTGAACCAGAGAAAATATTTTACGTGCCACCATCATTTTAACCAAATTGACTCTTCCACATCAGCAACAATTGAGTTTTGCAATTTCTTGAGCTCTGCATCAATTTCTTTTAAGTAATGGAAAAAATTAAGTTCAGACAGCCTTTATAAATAAGAGATTTGGATAACAAGGTATGTTATAGAATTGCTATTAAAAGGAAAAGCTAACTGTTCACCCTCTCTGTTAGAAGCCTTAACTTAGTTATGTTAAAAAGCAGTGTCTGTGTCTTACTCCAGTTAACTTCCAGACCTGAAATATGCACAGATTATTGTTGAACTCTGTTTACATGGGGAAATGATTCTTGTGGATTTCTGATTGTTAACAATAAATCATCTGCATAAGCATAGATCTTATTAGTAATTCCTTCAGTTTTGATCCCTTCAATTTCTGTGCCTATAATGTTACTCATCGGGGCTCAACAACTAATATAAAATTATAGGAGCACAGAAGACAGTCATGGCTTGTGCCTCTGTAAAGTTTAATTGTTCAAGAGTGTCAGTGTCAGTGGCTCAGTAGGTAGCACACCCGCCTCTGAGCCTGGGAGATCAGAGGGCTGTGGGTTCAGTTCCTACATCTGGCACTTGCGTTAATATCCCAATACTGACACTGTAGTGCAGCATGAGAGGGGTGCTGCACTTCTGAGGTGACGTCTTTCGGATGAGATGTTAAACTGAGGTTCCATCTGCCTGGATTGGTGGTAGTTCAGGTGGATGTTAAAGATCCCATGGCACTTATCGAAAAGAGTAGGGGAAAGTTTTATTGAAACAAAAGAAATCGTACAGTACCAAAACAAAAGCAATTTGCAAAAACTCATGTGGACTCAAAATAGAAGTAAACAAAAAAAAAAACAGAACAGAACTATGCATATCAAGAGGCAATCCATCAGGTCACTGCAAAATCAGAGTCCGTGATCCAGGAAGAGCTTTCCAAAGTTCAAGTAATGTCCTTGGAAAATAATGTACGCTCATGTACATAAATGTTAGTTAGGTCTGTTACGATTTTCTTCAAGCTCTGAATAAGAACATGTTTTTGCTGTAGAGTAAACAGACATCGAGCCATCCAAATATTCCATTTAATTACTACAAAACTAGATTTAATGTGTGCAGAGTCCAAAGGGACCACTGGGGAGAAAAACACCATACATAATATTCTGGTAAGAAACCGCTTGAAATAATGGAGGCCCAGACTTTGCCAAAAACCCACCAATGCCGTAATAAAAGAACACTCAAAAATAAGTGCTATATAGTTTCCAATTTAGAAATACACAATAGTCTAGAACATTGTCGGTCTTGAGACTGCTTGTGTTTATGATTATCTTTGACATTAATTCTTTCATGGCACGACAGCCAATGAAAGTCCCACATGTGAGCAGGCACCCTTTACACCGTAATAAAACCAATAGGGAAGGGAAGATGTTGGCTAGGCACTTTTCAAAGGGCAACTGTATTGCACAAATGGTCAGGAGCAGATTATATAATACTTTATGAGAATTCGTTAACAACATCTGGGTAGATATCCTTCACTGTTTCAAACGTAAAACATGTGTTTAATATATACCGTATACCCAAAGTTTGTCGGATCATAGTAAATGAATCACATTCCCATAAATGAAACCATAATCTGCAAGAATCATAGAACTAAGGTTCCCACCCTCTGAGTATTTATCAATAGAGGCTGAAGATTTGCAGTCAAAAAATACATGAAAAAATAACAGAGGATTAATCATGTTAACACCCCTCAGAAATAGGTAAGTAGAATATCTCGCTTTTACCGATTAAGCCGGCTTCCCACAGAGCTTGAAAGAAGAGACCAAGAACTGCAGTTTCTAATTGTTTAGGGATTGGGAATACATAGCTTAAATAAAGAAAAGTCGGTATCAAATAAGTCTCGATTAGGAAAACGCGCTTCTTCTTCCTAATCTGCCCCTTATTCCATGAGGCAACCTTAAGGTTGCCTTGTTGTAATTTAGCAGACCAATTAAAAAGGTCAGAATCTACAGTCCCAAAATAAACTCCCAAAATGCGTTGAGGCCCCTCAACAAGTTGTAAAGGACCAATATGTGAAAAAGGGCTATTTTCGATCCTAACCAATACCAAAACATTTGGTAAAATTTAAACTCGCACTCAGAAAAATCACCAAAGGAAGAACATTCCTGGTGGGCAGTAACTCCCAGAGGCTGCATTATTACAATAATGCAGACATTGTCTGTATATGCACTGTCGATACGGCAGATTAAAGTAGAACTAGAAAGGGCATGAATCTGAGGATAAGTATTCAGACGGCGAAGCAAAACATCTAGAAAAAATACATATAACAGAGGGCTCAAAGGACACCCTTGATGAACCCCTCTTTTTATGGGGATCATAGGTCCAACTCAACCATTCACAACAGGCACAACAGTGGCAGTCCTATAAAAAGTCTTAATCCAGCAAATCATTTCACCAGGCACATGCATAAAATGTAGTGCCTCCCATAAAAAATCATGGTTAATTGAATCAAAAGCCGCCTTCTGATCTACCGATACAATAAAACTCGAAACAGAGTCTGCGTAGCCATGAGAAAATAATTCTCAAAGGAGAATCAAATGGTCAGAGAGTCTCCTGTTCAGTACAGAGCAGGACTGAGCAAGGTGCAAAACTACTTCAGCTATCTTCATAAGACGTTGTACAATGATTTTCATTAATAACTTAAAGTCAGTGTTTAGCATACATAAGGGGCGCCAATTCTCAAGAGAATGTATATCTCCTTTCTGTTTATAGATATAAATCAAAGTACTCTTAGTAAATTCTAAAGGGATAAACTCACTAGCTGACAGGGAGGTAAATACTAAAGTTAATTCAGGGATCAGGTGGTCACCCAGTACCTTATATAAGGCAGCAGGGAGTCCATCTGGACCAGGAGTCCTCCGTAAGGGTAAGGAAGAAATAACCGACTTCAATTCTAACTCAGTAACAGGTATACAGGCTGAGTCAGAACACGGCTGTGAAGGGATAGGGATGTCAAGGTCCTTATACAACACCGCAGGATCAACATCTGCGGCTGGAAAGGAAGAAAAGAGGGCAGTCGGTAACATGTCACTATCCGACAGATGTCCGACTGAGAGGTACATAAGGTGCCATCAGAATCAGCAAGACACAACATATTCTTTTGTGTAATTTGTTGAGAATTACCAATGGGCAAACAACAGCCCTCGTCTACCACATTAAATTTGTGTTGATGATAAAGTTGCTGTGATTGTCTAGATTGGAATTTCAACATATCATTCTGAATTAAGTGCAATTGTTGAGAAAGATCTTGTCCTGTCGTATAAGCTATTGTCAACAAGGACTGAAAATGTACCCTTTTCTGTAAATATTCCAAATATTCTCTTCGACATTTTTGATGACTATATCTTTTCAAAAATAGCACCAAATCATGTTTAGTGTCTGTCCACCATGCAATAGGGTCTGCGTAACAAATAAAAACGGATTTCTGGGCCTGAATAAAGGATAAAAGGGACTGCATGAAAGTCAGAATTTGCAACAGAGATATGTTGAATTTCCAGAGTCCTGGTCCTTTGCGAACAGTGACATCAGAACCAAGGCCTACGGAAAGCAGTTTATGATCAGAAAATTCTACAGCTTGTACAGTAGCAGAGGTAATTGGGAGTGTGCGGCACAAAAACACAAAATCAATTCTGGTAGCCAGCTTACCTTTTTGAAATGTAGGAGTATGTTTTTTAGTAAAAGAGTAATAGGCATCCGTGAGATGAGCAGTATGAACCAACTTCCCTAATTCGTGGGAGTCACAAAACAATTTCTGAGTAGTAGCAAAAGAGCTTTTGTCAAGAAGACTTAAGCCACAGTTAAAGTCACCAGAAAATATCAACTGAAAGGAGGTATGCAAATAAGGGCGGAGTAAAGAAAATAAAGCTATACGTGCAGACTTAATTTGGGGTATAATATTAATAACCTGATAAGCAGGGCCCAATTAAAAATCTAAGACTAACACTTCGCCAGGGTTACGCCAATCGATTTTAGCAAACGAAAATCTGGGATATTGAATAAGATCCCAAGTCCGGAACAGGAGTCCAGGCCAATGGACCAAAAAGAAGGACCTAGAAGCCAGTCCTGTTGTGCCTGTCGAATCTCGTGGGTGGTATGGAGTCGTGTATCCTGCAACAGAAAGATCCCATAGGTAAAAGCCATAAACAGGAAAAAATCAATCTTCTTTTTGCCAGACGCTTAATACTATTCACATTAATAGTATGAAAAAGTGAGACATAACACAAGGAGAACAGAGACACCTTACGATTTCCTTTTCCCTATCACCTTTTCCCCTTTTAGCTTAACCCTGGCCTTCCACTTCTGAGAAAGACCAGTACCCAGTTGAATCTCAGAATCAGTAATACCATCCGGGAGGGAAGATGCAACAGAGGAAGAGTCAGACTCACCTCCAGCATCATCAGAAACAGTTTGGAGTAGCTCAAAGGCATTAGACAAAACCACAGGAGGGGTTCCAAAAGCAAAGGGAGGTGGTAATGCCGGGGTAATTTCTCAGACCTCCGACGCATAACACTAGAGTGGGTACTCGGGGGTGGCATATTACTCGGCATGGAACAGGGTCCAGGACAAGCTGGACAGATTGGACAGGGTCAGGGTAGAAGGGGTCGTCTCAGTAAGTGGTGCCACACAAGAGGCCACCAGGGGTACCACAACCTGATCTACAACAGGCTCAGGGACCTGCAATAGAGGTCGAGTGACTACTGAAGTCGGCTCTACTAAGGTGGTTCTAAGATGAGCCTTCTGGGCTTGCGTGATTACAAAACGTTGATCAGCACCATCATCATGTGTGGCCTGATTATGAGCAGCTCACGGACAGTTTTGAAACATATGACCCAGCTCATCACAAAGATTACATTTACACTCATTTAGACAGTGAATCCCCACATGACCCAATTCTCCACAGGTATTACATTTCAGCTTATCACAGACATTACTAAGGTGAGAGGGGTCTCCACACTGGTAACAAGCTTTCAGTTGTTCAGGGTAAAACAAGACCCCCTTATCACGACCTATAAAAAAAGAATTAGGTAGGTGCACTGGACCAGAATCATTGGAGTGTAACAAAACTTTAACCTTCCAGCCTCCAGTCCAAATATTCTCCATGTCCAATATTGCCTCAGGCTGACCCTGAACAGTACAACATTGTTTTAGCCAGTAGACAACGTCAGTGACGTCAACACCTTCATTCCGAAACAGGACGGTAATATTCTTAAAGGCTGGTTTGGAAAGGGGAATGGCCTTAAACAGGGTCCACAGGACAGTATTTCTTAAGGCATGATATCGTGACCAAAAACGCTCCAAGCCACGAGGCATTTGGAAGCTGACATCAAATGTAGTTTCACCAGAAATATGAATCAGTGCATATATTTCGTGAGAAAAGAATTTCAGAGAGTCCTTGAGTAGTGTTCGAGCTACATACACTCGGTCCGGTGGCTCAGGTAAACCGCCCATATAAGCCAATTGCACCGCATTATGCCGCTTTGCAGCCAGAATTGAAATTTAAACAATGAGAAAAGAACGATTTGGCTCTATTTTCTTTGAGGGGGCTCCACCACCAGGAGCTGTATTCTCTGTAATGGTAGTGGGAGAAGCAGCACAAATAAGAGAACCCTGCAAAGGTTCCAAGACTGGGTGCTGGGTAAGTTCCAATTCCTTGGGAGACACAAGGCCATAGGCAGACTTCTGTTTGGTGAATGCTGCAGCTCAGGAAAATCATTGAGACAGGGGACCGAATAGGGGACGGACCAGAAAACCACTTCCCCTCTGTAGGTTCCTGCACCCAGCCAGCTCCTTGCAATGCTGTTTCTACAGACCAGGTAGGTGTTGTAGCAGGATTGGTATCAAGAGATAGCAATTGAGAGGGAGAGTGTGTCATAATAGGCAAACTAGGCACTGTATGCAATGATGTCACTGTAGTCTGCAGGGGCAGCTGAGAAGCAGGCAGGAGTATTCCAGCTGAGAACTCGCCAGGATGGGCGGCACCTCAGCCGCTTGAAAAGGCAATGTAGGCTGTTGCAAAGTATTATTGTGGGCTGCAGGAGACATACATCCTGCCAATCTGACTTCACGAATCCATTGCAGTTCTCTGTTCAAATTCTTCTTTGTAATCTCAAATCGATGTTCTGCATCACCCAAATGGTCATGAAGCTCCTTTTCAGCCAAACAGACAGTAGCAGAGTCAAAGTGGAAAATCCTCATTGGGACGGCAAGGGTAAAGACGCTTGAGAGTCCATGTCAGGGTGACCCAGCAGAGGTTCTAAAGTTGTAACCTGTTGTGTAGATTCATTTTCTGCAGTAGACACAGAAACCAGCTTTGCTTCAGTAGTTGCAGACGTGGTCTCTACACACAGAGGCAGGAGTTGAGACCAGGTCTCCCACCTCCATCGCCACCTCCTCAGCAAGCAAGGGTGCGTCTGCCATATTGGACAGAGGTTCCCCCTCTGAAGAGTAGGGGAATTTCCTTGGTGTCCTGGCCAGATTTCCCTCATTCACTAAAAATACCACCAACAGCTTAATCTGGTTCAAGGTCAGCTGGCATTCATCTGTATCCCCCTCCCCCGGGTCGTGCCTGAAAATAGGCAGGATTTGTCTAGTGCACTTACCAGGTCAACAAAAAATAAATAAAATAAAAAGAGAAGGCCATTTGTTATGGTTTCAGCAGAAGATGATTTGTACAATATATTGACCCAATTTAAGAATCCCTCACCCACCTTAATTTCTTTAAGAATACTATAAAGATAACTCCACTCAAGTGAATCAAAGGCTTTTAAAAAAAATCTAAAGCTAAAACTGCCACCTGTATTTTGCATTTTTTTCATGGCCCAAACAATTTTCGAGAGCCTCCTGACATTTTCTTTTACAGATCTATTCTCTACCAAACTCACTTGTTCTTTGCTGATTAATTTAGCAATTACTCTTTAAGTATTTTAGCCAGAATCATCGCTAAGATCTTACAATCCACATTGAAAATGGAAATGGGCCTATAATTCTCACAATCTAAAGGATCCCTGTTATTTTTGAGCAGCAGATAAACAAAGGCTTTATTTAACAAGTCTAGGAGGGTTTGGTTTATAAGTACTTTAAAGACCCTAAGAACTTTGGCGACACTAGATTCTGAGGCTTTTTATACAGTAGCTCTCCTGAGATTCCATCTGGGCAAGGCATTTTGTTAGAAGACAGGCAGGGACCCTGGTTTTCCATTTTTACCGGTAACACTGGTAACAATCACGGAATCTTGCTTGGTTTGCGGATTTTGAATTCTTGTACCGGTGCCTCACGGAAATTGCATGTCACTGCACAGAATCTCTAAGATTTCAGCATCTTTTTAAATTATTTTTTATTTTCTCCTTCTATGTCCCCTTCTCACAGCATCAATCTCCACTTTTCAGAGATCCCTAGCCTGGGTATCCCCTAGCTTCATCCCCAGATAATGCTCAGGAGCTCCTGTGGGCCTGGCCCTATCCTGCCTGGATTGTACTCCCCCCCAGGTGGGAAGGAGGGGACCCCAGGTCACCCCTCCATACTCACTTAGTGTGTGTCTGGCAGCTCATTGGGTCCCTCATGGAGCCTGGTTATGAAGTCTGGGGCACCTGGGTCCCTTCTGCCAGTGTCCGATGTGGAGTGACTGTTCCTAGTTTTCTGGTCTTTGTCCCTGAGGGCACCAGCACTAGAGTTCAAAGGAGGTAGGTCACAGAGACATGCCACTGCTCCAGATCCTGGCTAGTGTCCTCCCCTCCTGATCACTCTGCAGCACCTTTGCACCACCACCCGTGGTCACACAGGTGGTGGTAAAGAAGCAGAACCTGCAGCCCACCCTCCCTGGAGGAGGAGAGCTGTCCCCAGGTGTTCAATCCCACTCCCCTGGCCAGACCTCCAGCAACTTGAGTTTGCTTCTGACCCTGGGTCGCTGGTATTGCAAGGCAAGCGATAGTGCTACCGCAGCACCAGTGGGCTGACCCAGATTTCAGCATCTTAAAATGAATGCTGCTGTGCTTTGCATTCTTTCTGTTTTGCTGCATATAGAGTCAGTAAGGAAATGACCCGCACTGCTTTGCTGTAATCAGCCATTCAGTTTAACCACCCATGCCTAGTGGTTAGAGTAACAAATGGTGATTGAACTGGGTACATCCAGCAGACTTTGGTTTGAGTCCCACAACCTCCAGTTGCATACTGTGTGACTCCAAGCAAGTCACTTAACCTCCCCAGTGCTTTTAGGTCACTCCTTAAAACAGACAGTTCTACCTAGTGGACCTTATCTGCTTTACAAAGAATATAAAAAACAAAATACCAATATACAGTATGTTTACTACATCATAGAATAGTAGTCAGGGTACCATGTAATTTACTCGAGTTTCACTTGGGCTGCAATAATTTTCTATAGGCAAAGATACATGTTCAGATACATTTTATGTGTTTTATAAGCTTGTTTTTAGATTTTAGTCAGGTTTTTATTGAATTCCTTGCATATAAGCATCTAGGTTGTAGATTGCTAAATGCAGGATCACCAACTAACTTATTCAAGTTTAAAATCAGTAGGGCCATCTAAAATCCTCAGTTGTTTGAATGAAAACTAGTCTGAATTAAATTATGTTCATGAAGAAGAAACTGCCTTCCTACTTACGAAAAGACTTCACAGTTAGCACCCCATTTAGGTGAACTGGATCATTTACACCTTTCCCCTACCTGCTGTTTCAGTCTCTGTGACAACAAAAGTTTTCTGATAGACTGCTTCAACAAAAAGCAAATGTTAAGTATTTAAGAGTGCTCATGTTTGGCCAGTGGTTTTGAAAGCACAGTCAATGACCAAAGGTAAGACCCCAGGGGCTGTATGATGCTGGTGGGTAGAGTAGTGTTCAATTCAGATCTGAACAAAGACATGAAAACTGGGAGACACCCTTTTCATGGACACCAAGTTAAAAAAAAAGCATCCACATGTCTGGGAGATGCATGAATCCATTTGAAGGTCCTCCACTAATCACTTGTGGATTTTTTAGGTGAAGACACCTTATTTCAAAGATGCAAATTCAAGCAGTTATTTTTTGCTCATTCTACCCCCTGGCCATCCACTCTTTCAGGCCTGCCAAGGCCCTCTACCACCTGCTGAGTCCCAACCACCATCCACTGTCCCTTACTGCTGTGCCACCAGGTAACCCAAAGTAACCTTCATTGAGTGGGGCCTCACCCCTGTAGGAGGCTACCAGGGGAAGAGAATTGCCCCAAAGAGCTTCCTGTGTATTCTGGGCATGGCAGGGGTCTGACCAGACAAATCTCTGGGGCTTCTGGCTTATGAAGAGACCAACAGCCATCCTTCGGTTGGTCAGCGGGTGTTTTCCCATTTTCTTGGGAGCATGACAGGCCACATGATGTCAAGGCACAAGCTGACGTCCATCATGCTCCCTCCTGCGGTGAGGGCTGACATGTTGTCATACCTCTGGCCTCCACCACGGGCCAGCAAATGCTGAGCCATGAACCCACCCTCCCTCCCAGGAGAAGGTGAGTGGTTGTTGGGCACTTAAGCCTTCACTCACCAGCTGGCCCGCCAACACCCAAGTCTGTACCCTCACCCTGGTCAGTGGTGTCATAGGCAGAAATCCAATTCAGGCAGTTAAATTATAGGTAGGGAAATAAAAGGTAGTCCACCTTAGCAGTGATAGTTCAGATTAATTCACTTCTGAGTTCTAACAAGCAAACAGACCAAGTCGTTTGTAACTTGTGCATGTGGGGTGTGGGTGTTGAAGAAAGGGGATCGTAGTGCTGTCACTACTGTCATCACCCCAGAGAGATGTGGACTGCATTGCTGCTACTGCCATCACACCGAAGGGGTGGGGGCTGTAGTGCTTCTGCTATCACCACTGGTGGATGGGGAATGTAGTACTGCTGCCATCCCACCTGACAGATGGGGGCCATAGTGCTGATACTGCCATCACACATGAGGAATGGTGAATGTAGTACTGCTGCTTCTGTCACACCTGAAGGAGGGAGGTCGTGGTGCTGTTGCTGCTGCCATCACACCAGAGGTATGGGGGCCGTAGTGCTGCTTCCATTACACATTAGGGATGGGGCTGTAGTGTTGCTGCTGCCATCACATCTTGTACCTAAAACAACTTTAAATTGGTACAAGGATGGAAGGATGTATAATAGTGGAGGTCAAAATTGCTAAAATGCATGTTAGCAGAGATAAAAATTGTTAAATAAAGTACACAAAACCAAACACCGGTAAAACCGGATTTTGACTTAGCAGACACTGGTGACAATACGGTTTTTTACAATGTGCAAAATGGAATATGCCCCTTCTCAGTCCCGGTAAACCAGTGTCCCTGAAGACAGGCCTTTGCTACACAGGTCTCTCCCTGCATGAGGGGTTTGTTTATAAATTCAGTGTCAAGCTTATCTAATTTTGTAATGTTAAGAGTAGCCAAAAATTGTTTAAGAAAGTCAGGAGAAAAACTCTTGTTGCATGCATAAAGTTTCCCATAAAATGTATTTATATCTCTACTAGTTAATTCTATTAGGCCTTGTTTGTCTCTGATTTCAGCAATGATGCTTTGATTTTTTTTTTCTGTTTTTTTTTTTTTACAAAAGGCTAAAAGTTACCAGCCTTCTCCCCAACTCCCAGTAACTTTGCTTCATCCTTGAGACTGTGAATTCAGCTTTGAGGGAATACATTTTATTGATCTAATACTTTAGATGGGTAATTTTGTCTAGCAACTGCAGATGCGTAAGTAAGCATTTCTTATATTCCTGTTCTAATTGCTGTAATTGGCCCTCTTTTAACAGTTATATGGCCCCTCAAAAAAGCTTTAAAGGTATCCCATATGCAGGGACTGGAGACTTCTGAACTGATATTATTTGCCATATGCTCAGCAGTTTCTTTATTAATTGTAATAATCTGACATTTTTCTCTCTTGTAATAGCAAAATGTTAAATCTCCATCTGAAATCTTTAACTTACTTCCTATAGCACAGTTCTTTTTTGGTATTCACTACTGAAATATTGGACTGAACTAGTTCTAGAGCTTAGGTATTATATTATAATATTGGTGATCCCTTATAATGACTGAATATTCACTCCTGATAAAATGCTGTAATAACCCACTGAATACCATAATAACTCACTAGTGGGTTACTACAGCATTTTATTCCTCCTGCTCTCACTTCACTGAAGCACAAAAGAAAGCACACTGTATTTGTGTGACTATGGAGGCTGTTCAGAGTCACAGTCGCTCACACAAATACAGCTTACAGTTTTTATCTCTGTCAAAACCTTGCACCAGTTATTTTAAAAAATAATGATCATGCAGTGTGTGTCTTATGAGGATTTTTCACACATACTCAATGTGTGATAGTCTTATAACACACACCTGCACAAGCATTATTCTCCATAGATCATATTACTGTGTATTATGTTACATTATGTTATATTATATCTGTAGTTGTTCTGTTTCTCAGTATCTCCTTACACTTGCTTTGTTTTGGTTCGAGTTAACAAGTGGGCCCAGATATTCAAACTCCGCCCAAAAAGTGTGCAATAGCAGGAGCAAGCGCAAGTCTATTACGCCCATGCACAACAGATGCGATATTCAAAAAAGGAGCAGGCCAAATTGCGCCTACAGCCAATGTCTGAATATTGCACAACCTGCGCCATAGCGCAACTAGGGAGGGGAAGCTGAGCAGATATGATGCGCTATAGCGCAACAAGGGATGTTCAGCTGAGCAGTCCAGAGGCACCATAGTGCAAGCAGGGAGGCCCACAGCTGCAGAGCAATGTAACTGCACAATCAGGGAGGTAGGGGCCCACCACCCATGTCACAGATGGGCACAGGAACACACAGCAGAACAGACATTGCCCCCCCCAGACCCCAAGCACAGCACAACCAAGGGAGGGCTGGAATAACCACTGGTCCATGGAGACAAGCAACCAACCCACAGCCTGGCCATGGTGCCCCATCACACCTACCGGCAAGCTGTGACTGGCACACAAGGAGAGTGTACCACCCTGTGCCACACCATCCCCCCAGTGCACAGCACACTCTGCACCGTGACCCCCAGACACCCCCCCCATGAGCAGTGACCACCACTGCAGGAATCCCCATGCATGCCATCACCCCCACAGTGTCAATGTAACCCTGTGCACCACAGAACCATGCAAGCCAGCCCCACCATGAGCACCCATCAGCAGGTTGCAGCTCACAGCAATGCAACAACGGCAGACAAAGTGCCACCATGCACAGTCCCCCGAGGTACTGCTGAGAGACCGACCATGCATTGGCACAAGAGTGACCCCATATTGGATGGTCATGTAGTTGACACCTCCCCCAGTGGTACAGCACTCCACACAGTATTCCAGTAACACACTCCGGCCCACCACTGGCCACAACAGCCAGCACAGACACCCACAGTGGTGCATGGAAGCATGCACCACACCAGATGCCACACAGGGTCTGGACAGACACCCACCCATACCCAAGGGCACAACAACACAGGAACGCAGTGGTGGGGCAACCAAGCCCCCATTGTGGGCCCATGTAAGCCGTGTACACACAACCTGCAGTCCACCATGGCACTGGAGTGCCAACCACCCTGCGCAGGCACCATGGACCAATACCCCACCATTTGTCACCCAGAGCAAAAGCCACAGACAGTGGGGCACATCCCTTGGAACACACACAAGCCACAGCATGGAGGTGGGACAATAACCGTGTTGCCCACAGTGCCACCTGAGCCAGGCATGCACCACACCAGTGACATGGGCAACCCAGCAAAGTGACGGGTACAGTGTCTGCCCTGCAGGGAATGCCACCACTGACATGTCAGCAGATCATGCAGGTCACAGACAGGCATGTGTGTCGGCTGCACAGACCATGGATGGGCCGATGGGTGCACCATGGACCACTGCACACAGTCATCCAGTGCATGGGGAACAACACACACAACCCAGACACTGACTGATATCTACCCCCACATCATAGACACCTCCACACGGACACACACACATACCCATGACTGCACCACCCCTGATGCCATGCACACCACTGCAGCTGAGCACCTATAGCCCGCTGCAAATCAGAGACCACCACGGTATTCATAAAAAAGTCATATGTATTATAAAAATAAAGAAATCAACTATTTACATAAACCACAACTATATACAGTTATTTTGGGGGGACACAAAAAAGGTAGGGGTGGGCAGGGGGAAGGGGTGGACAAATGGGATGGGATAGGAGGGGTGTGAGGGTGGATCCGGGGGGGGATGGGAGGTCAGGGATCAAGGGACTATTGTCTTCCACACTGGTCCAGGCTCTTGCTCCCCCTTGCTCTGTGCCTCCGAAGGACACCCGACACATCAATTCTTCGGAGTATTGTAACTGTCTCCCGTGCCAGGGTGAGGAGCTCCTGCAGGGTGTCCCTGATTTCCCTCAGATGTCTTGCACCTAGGACAAGGGAGCACAGTCAACAGGTGTGAATGCACAACCCCACACAGCCCGCCCACTGTGCATGGCATACGGCCATGGGACATACCACTGTGATGATGTGTGACCAGCTGCAGTGATCACGTCCACAGGGCCTGCCCACCCAGGCGCATACAGCCATGCGGAACGCTGCACACACCCACTGGCCAAGTCACACATAGCACCACCGTGGCTGTCTAGTGACATGGCCATGTGGTGCAAAGGCAGTGGCATAGCCATTCACCTGGTGCACGCATGCACCACCAGTGATGCACACCCAGACATGCATTGCCACTGGACAGTGTTGACTGTAACAAGTGGCATGCATGGCAGTGATGTCAATGAATGGTGGCCATGCCTTGCTGCCCACCTTGTCACACTGCATGCAATATTAATCATGGATGTCTGGCACTCACCCACATCGGGCCGGTCAGGTGGCCGTTGATGTTCCTCGGCCCGCCTAGCTGTGGCTTCCACCACCTCCGCTCCGCACACACCGGGCGAGTTCTGCCTGGGCCTGTGGAGACAAAAGGAGAGAAGAACATCAGAACATTCCTGAAGCAAAGTCCCCTGCCCCAAGGAGTGTGCCCCCACCCAGCCAGACCCACCCACCCCACACCCTGTGAACACTGCCACGGCCAACCCCATACATTCCCTCCCCTATGTGCTGGACACATACAACACTGTGACTCATATGGACGATAACAGTGTGTTGACGGAACCCCTACCTGGACGTGGTACTGTGCCCCTCCTGGCACGTGACCTCAGTTGGGCCAGTAGCTCTGGCTCCCTCCTCTGCAGGTCACCATATCGGTGCCTGCACTGCTCAGCCATCCGGCCCCTTCCTGTTGCCTCCTCGAGGGCTGTGGCCACCTCCTGCCACACCTGGGACCTTGCCCTATCCAGGGGGTCATCCCCAAAGAGAGGCCCATGGTGTGGCTCTACTATGGCCACCAGATTTGCCAATTCGATGGCCGTCCAGGGAGCAGCCCTTCTCCGTGCCATTGCGTTAGCTATATTAGGCAATATGGCACTCTGCAGTGCGGTACCCCATGTGCAGATGCTATGCGGTACTGTGCTGTCATTCCCTATCACGCTGTTACCGAACAGCGCGATAGAGATGCACCTATGCCTGATGCATGGCGCCAAGGGGGCAAAGATCGGGCACAGGGTCACGGGTTCCTGGCGCAAGGCCACGCACAGTGCCATCGGATGACAGTGCGTGTAGCGTGATTGGCTGCCTGTGTGCCAGCGCCACAGCGGACTATCGGCCAGTTGAGCCATTGCGCCTATGAAGGCCCATTGCCACAGTGCCATGTAGTGACCTTCGCTATAGCGCCACTGGCACAATGGTGGCCATGCCCTGAATTGCCTACCATGCACAGCAGTCATCAGCGCAGCAGACGCCTGCGTCAGCAACCTGGGCATGCGCAGTGAGGTGTACTACGCATGCCAGAGAACTGCGCCATTGGCTCAGCATGTTCAACACAATTGCGCAAAGCGCAACAGCGCGATATTCAGCCATCATTTGCAGATCATCCGATCAGCCATTCAATGGTGCAGCACTGCAATTTGCATCTAATTAAAGTTGCTCCTCGCCTCATTTGCATGGATTGCGCTATAAAGGTGCAACAATGTGCTGCTGTGGCCATAGTCGGTTACTGCAGTTTATTGGTGAGTTGCATGCTGTGTGGGAGTGTGGACTGTGGATTCAGGGACATGCATGGGACTGCACAATCACAGGTAACAACTGCTATTCTTACAGGCTACATAATGACCAAGCACATTCTTGGAGAGGAGGACAACAGTGGTGGGAGGAGGAGGAGGAGGCCGAATTTTACTAAGGCCGAAACCAAGGCCCTTTTTGAGGCCTACCTGGCTCAGGAGCCACTGCTCAGTGGACGGCGGGGCACCACTCAGGCCCGTGCTGCTGCATGGAAGGAGGTGGCACGTGCCGTGAACCTGCATGGCAGCCACCAGCGCTCTGTGCAGGAGTGTAAGAAGAAGATGGGTACAGACAGGAGGAGGGTAAAGGAGAAGATGGCTGCCATCAGGGTGGCACGTGCTGCAACAGGTGGGGGACAGCCGGAGGTGGTACAGCTCACCCCAGTGGAGGACAGGCTTGCTGCAAGCATGCACTGAAGTGCCATAGAGGGAGTTCCGGGTGGTGGCTTCCAGACGGGTGGTGGCCCATCTCTGCATGGTAAGTCATGGTCTGTCTGGGGGGGGCAGGTAGGTCACACGCAGTAACGCGACTTTGCTTTCCCTTACAGATCCTGAGCATCTGCATGGGTCAGCGGTGCTGGGCCTGTCCACTGCAGATAGTTGGACGGAGTCGGAGGTGGGACCATCCACCTCCACAGGTATGTGTAGATCTGTACGACAGTGGGGCCACCTGGCTGTCCACACTGATGTCGTTGAGACAGGTGTGGGGGAAGCCCTGCCTGTGTCCCAGCATGCTGGCGTCCATGGATGCCAGCACGCTGTGGCTGTGGCCAGGGCAGAGTCCGGCACCAGTGATGATGACACGACCGTCATGGGCAGTGACACGTGTGTGCCACAGGATGGACACACATCAGGGCAATTCTCGCCCATGGCTGTGGCTGGTGCCGCCATGGGGGCCTGCATGTCAGCACAGTCCCAGGCTGTGCCTGGCAGCACCAGTGGGGCAGCACTGGTGTCTGTTCAGGACAGTGGGACTGTTGCGGCCACTGCGGCGGCACCACTGAGCCCTGGTGTGCGGCAGCTGGAGGGGCAGCATTAGCTGTCACCCACGGGGCCTGGGTGTACAGGGTTCAGCGGCAGCATCTGTGCACCACCAGTGGACATGCCCAGACCTGGTCCTGGTGTGCAGCACCCACCCTCAAGGGGTGCTGAACATCAGGCCCTTGCACACCCTGAGGGACAGGATGCCGAGAAGGCTGACGACCTCTTGGATGAGCACACCCACCTACTACGAGCATCGGTCCAGCAGCAGATGCAGCTTGCGACGTCCGTGGAAGCACTGTGTGTGGCTGTGGAGTGGGCAAAGGAGCATCATAGCAGGGACACCGAATGGATCCTGGCACAGATGGACCATTTGCGGGAGGATGTGACCGCTGCCATTGACAGGCATGCACAGGCGTTCATTGCTGTCATGGCCACAATGGGCACACAGTCAGGTGCCCATGCATCGCGGACACCACGCAGTGCACTCTCCACCCCCCATTCCCGGCGTCCTGCGACTCCCACCCTGTTGACGCCGGGTTCAGCTGTGGGCATCCCGAGCACTCCTAGTGCAGGCATGTTTGGTGTGCTGCAGACCCCTGCATGGGCACTGTCGCGTTCACGCAGTGGAACCCCTGGGGGACCATCGATGCCACCCCATGAGGCCATTGGTTAGCCTTCCAGTGCTGACGGGTCTTGGCAGGGCCACCCACACATCCGTGGCAGCCGGGGCACTGTGTCGCGAGACTGACCTGTCTCCCAGCGCGGCTACTGTCTGGTGCTGCCCTGTGTGCATTGTGTGTTTCAGTGGGCAGTGCACGGGTGGGTACCCGGCCCTGCATGCAGACACACAGTCCACCTGCACACCCTCCCGGCTGCTGTCCTCAGTTACATGTGCATGATGATGCCTGCATTGCACTGTACACCAAAGTGCAATGGTGCCCAGCATCTGACACACGCACATGGACAGGCAGTGGGCGTGGTGGCCTGTGGACATGTGTGTTGCTAGGGTGTGTGTTCTGGGTCGGTGTGCCTTCTGGCCTCTGTGCACGTTTGTTGCATTGTGTGTGTGCGTGTGTGTGTCCTTCGGCATGGCATGTTCATCCTCACCCAGCCCAGGCTGTGTGTGTGCCTCTGTGCCCTGCCACTTCCCTCGATGACATGCACCCCCAGTGTGGGTTCCTGCGTGTTTGTGGGTTGTGCCTTGGCCACTGGTGGTTGTGCATGGCCCCATGACTTACCTGGGTTGGCTGAAGTGCTCCTCCGTGATGGTGTCCCGGTGCAGCTGTGCCAGCCAGAGCAGTCGGGTGTCCTGTTGGCCAAGGGGGGGCTGCTCATCACCATCATCACCAGCATCCCCATTGCTGTCCCTCTCTTCAACCTGTACGGCTATCCCACATTCATTGGCCATGTTGTGCAGGATGCAACAGGCCAGGAATATCCCACAGGCCTTTGAGGGGCTGTACTGTAGGGCACCGCCACAGATGTCCAGGTAACGGAAATGTGCCTTCAGCATCCTGAACACCCGCTCGATGACATTGCATGTGGTGGCATGTGCCTCATTGTAGCATTGCTGCGATGGGGTTGTGGGCCGCCGATAGGGTGTGAGCAGCCAGGGATGGAGTGGGTATCCACTGTCACCTGTGTTTAGAGGGTGGAGGTTAATTTGGTGATCAGCATCGCCCTGTCCCAAGCCATGTAGCTCACTACCCATGGCACCTCTGGCCATGCCCCCCCAGGCCCTATATTTGTCCATTTGGTTTGCATACTCACCCACTAGGTGTCCAGTGGGGATGTCCCCACTCTCGAATCTGTGGCACAGTGCCAAATGGTGCCAGATGAATGAATCGTGTGCTCCCCCAGGGTGCGTGGCACAGACATTGATGATGCACCCCCTGGCATCACACACACCACCTGGCAGTTGATGCTGGCATAGCCCTTGCAATTCATGTATGCGGCCCCTCGTGGCCAGGTGGTGCGTGATGACCACATGGGTGCAGTCTATTGCCCCTAGCATGCCAGGCATACGTGCTACCCTGTGGAACTCTCTGTGTTTGCTGTGCTCCGCCACTGTGCTGGGGAAATGGATGTACTCCACAGCATGTGGCAGCAGTGTGCTGAGGAATGGGTGAGGTGGCATGGCGTGGATGACTGGGTTATGCCTGTGGTGTCCCCAGTTGGTCTCTGGAAGGTACCCGTGGCAAGCAAGCACATGCAGGCTGTTACCTTGGTCTCCACTGACAGGGCATGGCTCCGTCGTGTGGGTGCCTGCATCACATCACTGCACAGCTCACAGAGCCGCCTCAGTATTGCCCTGTTCAGGCGGTACCAGCCCACAATCTCAGTATCTGTGTACAGCTCAAAGCTGGTGCGGGCTCGGTACTGCCTGTTGGGGGCATAGCGCCGACGGGCCCTTCCACGGCCACGTCCCCCTGCCGCCAGCCTTCTCACCCCCCTCATTACGGCCTCCATGTGGAAGGTGGCACTGGCCATGTCCCTGGCTTGCATTCACCCCCCGCAGCTGTTACTTTATTCCCCCCGCTGTCCTGGCTGCTACCTCCCCTGCACCGTTTACACCTGCCTGTGCTGGCCTCTGAGCTGTGTGGCTCCCCACACCTTCCCTGTGCCTGTCTGTTGCTGTGGCCTTTCCCAGGCCTGCCCTGTTTCTGCCACTTGCCCTGTCTGTGCCTCTGCCTCTGACACATGTGGCTTCCCTGTAGTGTTCTTGCACCTCTTCCTTGTTCCTTTTTATTTTGGCTCATTTCCGCTATGGCGCAACTTCCGCTTGCTCCACTGTTGGGCATTGTGCAAGTCTTTGAATATCACACTGTGCCATTTATGCATGGTTCCTCCCACTTCGGTTGTGCATGCCTTCATTATCATTGCGCTGTTGCTCAGCATGATTTCAGGGGCGCAACTGCCTCCTGCTGAATATCGCAGAATGGCGCAAATTCGGACTCGTGCAGGTGCAACCCTATTGCTCATGGCTCAACTCTTTTGAATATCTGGCCCATGGTGTGTATATTAGGTATAGACTAGTTACTTTTATCTCTGTTAAAGTTTGCTTTAGTTAGAAATCTAAACAACAGTGAGTTGTTTTGTTTTGTTTGTTTTTGCATGGTGAGACATATCCAATACAACTTTAATCTGTTTTATTCAAGACATTAATACCCTGGCCCTTGACCCTGATTTATCATAATCTGAGTTTACAATCATTTTGATTCAAAATGAGTATTCATAATTATTCTATTTCATCTTGGAATATTAGGTGGTTAGGGTTCCTATAAAAAGTAAAAAGATGTTGAGCCGTTTGCAAAAAAAATGAAATAGATATTGCTCTTCTACAAGAGACACACCTGTTTCCACAGGAAGTGGTCAAACTACACAGGTACTGGGCATCTCAAGTTGAGTATAACACCTTTAAATACAAAGAAGAGAGTCAAAGTCATTTTTATTAAGAAAGGGTGAACTTTTTAAAATCTGAACACTACACAGACCCTCAAGGTGGATTTCAGATTTTTCAAAGGTTCATTAAATGGCAAGCAAATATTAATATATAATATGTATATACCCAATAAAGATTGGTCTCCCTTCTTTGATGATATTGCTAGTTGCCTTTGTGATATCAAATATCACATAATTATTATGGAAGGGGATTTTAGCGCGGTGGTAGACCTCTAGCTGGACAGAAATAACTCCTCTGAACATAAGTAGTCCGCAAAGTCAGGGAAAGCTTTTAACAAAATCCTAGAGGTTCTTAGCAGACAACTGGAGGCAGGGACTACTCTTTCTTTTTGGTTAAGCATAACTCCTATAGTATAGTCAAATAGACTATTTACCAATATATAAGAATTTGCGTAACGATATTAGTTCTGCAAAACTAGACAGCATAGTAAATTCTGATCATGCACTAATCAGTCTGAATGTATTTATTTATGACTTTGGTAGCCAGGTAGGTGCACTGATCCCAGGATCCATTTTCAGACGTGACCTGGGCCACATACTGTGGCACAGGAACTAATGCAACAAACAACAAAGCATGGAACAGTTGACAAAAACAAAACAAAAAAACAAGGTAAAGGTTACAATAGTGAATGGGAATAGCAAATAGAGAGCAACAAAAAATACAAGATTCCATAAACCATACATTGGTTAGGCATTACAGTAAGTAAGGGTATGCATAAACATACAGTTCTATCAGCAGCAGTCACAATAGGAGACAAACAAGGGAATCTAAGTGTAAGTAGAAAGAGAGATAAGGCATAGCAAAGTATAGGGGTGGGGAGGGGAAGGGGTGGGGAGGAGGGATGGGAGGTAGGATTAACAAACATAGGTACTAAAGCCGAAGTGCACAAGCAGGCCAGCTTAACTGATTTCTGCTTGACCTAATATACATACACATTCCCTGGTGGGGTGCAGTCAGGAAAGTGAGTGAACTATCCATGGAAGCAGTGGCAGCAGGAAATCATCAGGAGCCAGTCTTTGAAGTGGGTTTTGAACTGGCAGTGGGTGTCAAGGGAGAGGAACTCAGCAGGCAGTTTATTTCACAGTGTAGGGGCTGTCATAGACAAGGCTCTGCCGCCCATGTTGGTAGCTACCCTGGGGATACTCAGGGAGAGGGGTGCTGTTTGAGCAGAGGCTATGGTGTGAGCTACGTACAGCAAGGAAGGGAGCTAGGGGAGATACCTGACCAGTACGGATGGTGGAATCCACCATGCAGCACAGGGCTAGGTCGAAACGGCCTTGCAGCAGGAGCCATCCTAGTGAGTCGAAGAGGACACAGTGGTGTGTGGTGAAAGGGGCCAACAAGGCAAAACAACAGGCACTGTTATGTGTCTCTAAATAAAGGATCACCTCCCTTGACCTGCTCCTTATCTCCCCCCTAATGCATCCCAGCATTTATTTATTGAATTTCATTAACCAGGTAGGATCACTTAGACAAAAAGTCCCTTTTCAGGCATGACCTTGAGTTAATTACAGTGAGAAACAAGCAATGAGCATATATTAACCTACATTCAAGGCCAAGGACATTAATTCAAATAACAAATACATAGCCAGAGTAACATTAACTGGCACAGACTCATAGATTATATAAAAATACAGAAAGTTAATAATACTCAAGAACCTGGGTGAACAGAATACAGAGTGATAACAATACTCTAGAACCTGGATTAACATATGCTGGTTTGGCTCGCCACTGTTGAACCACACTGTGTGTATATGCAACCCAGATTCTTCATCCATTGGTGGCATATCTTGCACCCCCCCAATTAAAGCTAACCCCACCATCTCTCAGCCAATGTGTCTAATCTGTGCACATCTCCCAGAAGAGTATCCCATGCATCTGCTGTATCCATTCTTGCCAATTTAGTGGCATCAGCAAACATCAGCAGCCTGTAGCTGACCCCCCCTCCCCCCGGGCACTAAATAATGTTACAGAGCAGCAGACCCAGCAGTGACCATTAGGGGACACCACTAAGCACATTCCTTCACTCTGAATGGCAACCATCCACCACTCTCTCTGCTTCATACCTATCAGTCAATTTGCTTTCTGTTTCTTGTATATACAATGGACTACATATTTTCCATTTGGTACGTTGTCAAAGGCCATGATTAAATACACATAAAATTCATCCACCACCTCACCCCTATCCACCAACCTAGTTGCCTCCCCAGCCAAAAATAAAAAGATCAGTTAGACACTGGGAAACAATCACTGTTCTGGCAAACAACACTCCCCCTCTCATGAGGTCAGTCAATCACCAGGATACCATCTCTGATCCCAGAAAACAACCCTTTCTCAAAAGATTAGTGCAGCGCTAAGTGACCAACCCAAGTTCCAGCCACAGCCCTCATACATATATGAGTCTAGCACCAGAAGCCCACGCCTGGTGCTGCAAACAATTTCCCTCCGCAAAGATGAATCGGGTACCAGGGCTCCATCCCTGGTGTCAGAAAATACCCCCAAATATGAATCTGGCATTGGGACCACACCTCTTGTGTATGTACACAACTCCCCTACTTCCCCCACAAATCAGTCTCGAACTGGGAGCCTATGCCCATATAGGAGTACCCTCCCCACTTTCAGCAACCACCTCACCCTCCAAAAAGAAAATTCCTTCCTACCCATGTACCACCTACTGTGCAATCCCTTCCCCAATCCAGATGCATGACAACCAAACTGGCTGGATTTGAAGAGCCTGATCCATTGCAGGTGCTCTCTAAGACTTCTAAAGTGAAAACCGTCTTCCCCCACCTCAGTCCGTGCATTCATGGAACAGGAAGAACCTGTACTTTTCTCACCAGTCACATAGAGGAGGAGGAGGAGGAGGACTGGTGGCCAGCAATAGATCAGACTCTATGCGTCTGGTCAGCCTGTGGGTCATGGTGCTGAGCTAGGGTGGGATTGTACAGTGGGCGGGGGGATGAACATTGGCAACAATGCAATACTGATGTTCAGTGGTCCAGAGGCAGGCCTAAAGGTGAGCATTGGGTGGGTGAGAGGAAGACTACAATAGTAACACCATTCTCCTAGGGCATGGTGAATCACCAGGTTACCAGCTATATGGCATGCCAAGACCCATATGACTGTTGCTAGCCATCATGATAGTATGTATAAACCCTATTTGTGCCCACTATTATGTGCTAACTAATCTGCACTATAGTTTAGTCACTGGGGAGACTACTACATTAATAACTAAGTCCTCCCATAGACTATTTTATGTTATTTAGACAAGCTTTTCAGCCTGATTAGAGTGAGCCGACCCAATATTAATCTACTAGGAAAGTGTGCAACTGTTTCTTCACTACTTATCTGCTAATGTTAAATGTTCTGTTTTTACTTGTAGAAGTGCCTTGAATCACAATGAAAAAGTGCGCTGTATCAAATAAAGATTGATTGACAGTCGTTACAAAACAAAACAAAAAACACACAAAAAGGTTTTCATTTTGACCCAAATAGTACTTTTACTACCAGAACGTGAATATTTTAAACATCTGTAAAATTGTGTCAGCATTCATTCAACATCAGTGGTGTTGCACTGTTACTGTCTCTGAAACATAGAAACACATGGTTAATGCTTATTTACTTTATCTTTCAGACTGTCTGCCCTCCCCAATGCAATTGTTTCTGTGTCCTGTGTTCAGGAACTGCCAAATTTCGATCGTACTGGTTGTCTTCCCTCTACCACCCCACCCTTCTCCTCCTCGGAAAGACACAGGTCCCTCGTTGCAGGCTGCCCTCCGACCTCTCACCTCACGGTGATGCCATCATCATCTATGCCCTCCACTTTCATCTGCCCGTTGCAGCTACAGATTGGCTATTTATTAACAAAGAAGTATTCTGACAGTTTAATGCATGCTATTGATCAACACTTGCTGCTGGACTGTTCAACTTGTACTCTGTCTAGTGTGATGTCCATAGTGCAGCAGATGTCACTACTGCAGCAGAACAACTTTTCAAGCTCCCTGGAAAACAGCGAGAATGAGCATTGTCCATACACAATATTCCCGATGTCAATATTCTGTGTCCCAGAGAATGTGGCTTCAGGGAGAGATTATGGTGGGAAAAAGAGGAGGGCCATGGGTGGATTAGGCCCACATGTCCGATGGCGTCCACTGTTTCTTTTCTAATTCAAACTGAATTGGATTTCTATTGGAAGCTCAGTTTCCCAGCTGACTTCACCCCCAGGCTTCCCTTCCCCCTTTTTCATTACTAAACACTTGAGGAGAGGGGCTGCTGGGGGGGGGAGGGGTAGTTCATACTGGTCCAATGAATGTTACCAGCCTCTCTCTTCACCCTGTTTGGGGTTAGTTACTAGAGTGCATACAAACAGAGAACAGAAAGAAGTAAATGTGTCTCAGCTTGGACTTGAACCCAGGCAGCTAAGAATACTGTTCCAGTCACACTAACCAGCAGTGCCACCAAGGCAACTGTAACCTGGGATGTCAGGGAGCGCATTACTCTTACTCTTACTCCAATGCACAACCTGGTGCTGCACAAATAATTATTACATTTTCAATCACATGGGGGTGATGTGTGTAGTTATGGAACACATGCAAACAGAGAAGAGAAAGAAGTAAGTGCCTCAGCTGTGACTTGAACCCTGGCCCCCAGAATACCATTCCAGTCATGCTAACCAGCTTTGCCACTATGGCAACGGGAACCTGGGCTGTCCCGAAGCACACATTACTCTTTCTCCAGTGCACAACCTGGTGCTACACAAATAATTACTACATTTTCAATCACATGGGTGCAGTGTGCATACTTATGGAACACCTACAGAGGAGAGAAAGAAGTAAGTGCCTCAGCTGGGACTTGAACTCAGGCCACCCAGAATATCATTATCCATCATGCTAACCAGCTACACCACTAAGGCAACTGGAACCTGGGCTGTCCTGGGCATACATTACTCTTTCTCCAATGCACAACCTAGTGCTGCACAAATAATTCCTACATTTTCAATTACATGGGTGCAGTGTGCATATTTATGGAACAGGTACAAACAGAGGAGAGAAAGATGTAAGTGCCTCAGCTGGGACATGAACTCAGGCCACCTGGAATACCATTCTGGTCACTCTAACCAGCTGCGCCACCAAGGCAACTGGAACCTGGGCTGTCCGTAGCACACATTATTCTTTCTCCAATGCACAACTGAGTGCTGCACAAATAATTACTACATTTTTAATCATGTGGATACAGTGTGCATATTATGGAACACATACAAACAGAGGAGAGAAAGAATTAAGTGCAGCGGTCGGCCGGCACAGCAGAAAGATTTATTGGTGTGACACCGGTGACCCGGGTTCGGGAACAGACTCGGGTTGCTCAAGGACCAGCCAGAGTGGAGGTAGATTAAGCGGCCATAGCATATTCTCCACCTCTGAGCAGGGAAGGGGGGAGTGACTCTGGTTTACAGCTCCCGGGTAACCACGGGAAGCACCATTACCAGAGTACCAGCTGGTGCCTGGTTGGGGGTGACGGATGCATGGCGTTACTAAATTAGTAAAAAAATGGATCCTCCAGTGCACACAATGCCTTGTTCCTCCATGTGGGTGGTCCTGGGTCCCCACCACAACCCAGACACAGATCTGATGGGGCTGTGAGGAGGCTCTGGAGGTTCCTCACTGGGGGGTAATTTAGGGGGCACTGTGAGAGGGTGACCCTGGGGTTGCCCCGGAGGGGCAGGTGCTGAAGGGGTTGTCGCTGGAAGCCCACAAAAAGCATAGTTTAAAAAAAAAAAGAAAGAAAAAAGGAAGTGCCTCGGCTAGGACTTGGAACCCAGGCCACCCAGAATAGCTTTCCCATCATGCTAACCAGCTGCGCCACCAAGGCAGCTGGAACCTGGGCTGTCTTGAAGCCCAAATTATTCTTTCTCCAATGCACAACCTGGTGCTGCACAAATAATTATTACATTTTTTATCACATGGGTGGGGTGTGTGTATTTATGAAACACATACAAACAGAGAAGAGAAAGAAGTAAGTGCTTTAACCAGGACTTAAACACAGGCCACCCATAATACCATTCTAGTTTGCTACCTAGCTGCATCACCAAGGCAACTGGAACCTGAGCTGTCCCAGAGCACACATTACTCTTTCCCCAATGCACAGCCTAGTCCTGCACAAATAATTACTACATTTTCAATCACATGGGTGCGGTGTGCATATTTATGGTTACTAGAGTTCCCTCAAAGGGTTAAGCCTGACCCTAAAAATATTCTCTAGTAGACACAGCTTGAAGACAGGGTGTCTGGAGTTTGTGCTAAGAGATGATGACTCAGCAAGCAGTGGAAAGCTCAGGCAAGAATATTCATGGACCTGCCCTTCCCTCTTTACACTGTAAGAGGGAAGGCAAGCTGTGGGTTCAGTTCTCCAGGAACCAGCAAGACTACAGCAGAAGAGTCCAGCCACACTGGCCGTGACTGAGCAAAGGAGCCCTGCAACCTCAGGAATGGTGGCAGAGTCCCCGGGTCCAGGTGGAACTGATCCCCTCCGCTGAGGTCTCTAGAGGTTTGGTACTTAGTCAGGGACCTGACGGGAAAATCACCCCAGAGCTCTAGTTGGGAGGAGGCAGATTGAATATCTGTCCAGCCTCGAGAGAAACAGAAAATTGAAGCCTGATGGCACAAAGGGAGTTGTGGAGGGCCCACTCCTCAAGGGAGGTTGCTGGGATCTGTGAGGATCCACTCCCATCATCTGTATGCAAGGGAGAGAGCAAGCATGTAAGTTAATCTTCACAGAATTGCTCTGTGGAGAAAAAGAAAATGCCTTGGTAGTGGCCACGGTATGTAACACCCACAACAAAGGCCATCAGGTTGGGGGCCTGATAAGAGCTTGGGTTGGTAAGTCCTTGGGAAGTGGCCAGGCATGGGAGTCCATTTCTTTGGACCACTAGGACTATCTGTATAGTTGCCAGAGGGAGGCACGTGTGTACGGACTAACTGAAAAGTAACTTAGGAGTAGATCATAATGTTGATGTACAGAAACTATAAAGTGAATGTCACTTGTAGGCACAGGAAAATGAATGCAGGCATGCTCACCCCAGAGTAGTATTAGCCCTGCCTGGGAGAGTGCCAACGCGCATAGATCTTGAGATGATCAGGGTTGCAGGGACCCCAACAGATGGGAGATAGGATTTTGGAAATGGAAGTAAAAAAGTGACAGCAGCAGAAGTACCTCTTTAGACCAAAGGGAGGGAATCCTGGTACTGGATTGCGAACAGTGTAGTATAGTGAGTGTCAGACACGCTTGCAGAAATGGAATGTGAAACTTTGATGCAACTGAAGTAAAGTGAAAATGTGAGGGTAACCCCTTTCCAAGCTGTGTGACATTGTTAT
Source organism: Neoceratodus forsteri (assembly GCA_016271365.2). Lineage (NCBI taxonomy): Eukaryota > Metazoa > Chordata > Ceratodontiformes > Ceratodontidae > Neoceratodus > Neoceratodus forsteri. The sequence continues at coordinate 828,791,709 of CM057449.1, forward strand.
AGCTTACTAAATTCACCCTCCTTGATTCCCAGCTCCCAGTGTGGACATTGATTTATGAGTAGTCTCATCTGTGGCACCCCAACGCATGCACTGGTTGTCCCTGGTATTCTGGATGAGAGATGCCACTATATATACCCCTAGACACAGTGGGGTGCCCGGTTCTTACATGTGTATATCTGGGGCTGGGTATATGGTGCACAGCTGTGAAGCCCAGTACGCACCTTTTCTGCGATCTACTGTACTGGACCTGAGAGTGTATAGGCCCACTATCTTAATGTTTTATTTTTGCAATGCAATTTTAAATATTGTGCTTGATTATCTTGATTACTGCAGAGAACTAGGATACATGGGATTAGGAAGTTGCACCGTGCTTAACAAACTCTAGCTAGAGCTGACATTGCCGCAGCCACACTTGGTGAGCTCACAGCAGAATGTTCTACTGTGCTCAGGATAGTTGCCAATGCTCAGTGCACATGCGCAGTGAAGTCGCACATGCACACTGAGCATCAGCGGCCATCTTAAGCATGGCGGGCCAAAGAAGGCCACCCTAACAAAACTAGTGAGCCAGCGGAGATGGGGGGGAGTGAGCAGAGTATTTTGAAGTTGCAGAATGATTGTACTGCAAACCCAAAACTGTTCTTCGTTTTCAACCCCGTTGCTTATTTTTGGAGCTCACAAGACAGCTGCAGGCTCTGCCCACTGCAGCCATAAAAATGAGCAGAAATACCTTTTTTCTCTGTTTATCCAATAATGTTTTTGTTGCATTGTTTTCCACTTTGCAGGGACTGTCTGGACACAGCAGATTCTGAGTCTCATTTATTCAGATGGTGACCTTGATAAAACAGATAGTGTCTTAACAGAAATTCGTGTTCCATGGCTTGAATTTAACCTGAGAAGCATAGATTATGTTCGCCGCTCATCACCACGACTGTTTGTTACCCACCTGCCCTATTACTTGGTTCCAACAGCCTTGAGAACTAAGGGGAAAGTAAGAAACATTTTTATTTAGATCATACATTTTTGCTTGATTTAACTATGTAATCTTTCTTTAGCTGCCTTTTAGCAGTGCATCAAGCTGGCAGGATGTATTACAGTATGAGATTTCATTTTGACATCCACTACTGGTATCTATTACTGTATGTCTCCAAAGTTTTGGTTTATTAAACTGTAGAAAATGAAGATTTTATTTGAAACATCCTTCAGTGACTACAGTTTGTGCAAAAACCAGAAATGACAATACAGGGGTTATAAATGTTTTAATTCTAAACGCACAATTTTCTAGCCCATTTGAAATACTATGTCTTGTTTTCATTAGGGTCCTGATTCTACACAATTTACAGCTGGAAGGATTGAAACAAAGGGATGTTAAATCACTTGCTCATGGTCACACAGGTAGTCAGTGGCTTTGGTGGGATATGGGCCTGAGTCTCTGGGTTCACAGGCTGGTGTTTCACCCCACTGAACCATATTGCATTTATGAATGTAGTTTCCCCTATTTATTTATTTAACATTTTCCAACAGGAAGAGCATGCTGTGTTGAAATACCTAGTTTCCTAATGCATCCCATGGGAAGGGAACAAATCCCAAATTAGCAGCTGAGCCCAAGCACTTTCACAAACCTAGATTGCTTTTCTCATTGGGGTGCTATGGGTTGTGGCATGCATAAGTTAAAACAAAAGACCCAGTAAACCCCGCTCCCCAAAACTGTCAAGTCATTAAATTGTTACAATCTGCTTTCTGCTGAAAAAGTTGAATGGTTTTTCATTTGTTACTAGAACCCCAAGATAGATTTGTACCCTTGTTTTGTGCTCAGCTGGGCATAGTTTCATTCAGAAAAATAATGCAATAAAAAAACAACTAAAGCACTGTAGTGCGGACATCTGCTGACTGATAGAGAGAGTGCCACTGAGAAATTGTTAAAGAAGGCCATACCGGCAATATTTGAGAGGTGGATTATATTTCTGTGGCCTGAAGGGGAAACAAATACTATGACTGTTGTTGGTTTTGCAGTCTTTTTCTGGAAGGGGGGCAGTAAGCCTAATGAACATTGGTGGTATGTCGGAACTGCGATGGCTTAAGTTATACTTGGATAAATAGGAGTAGAAATGTACCTGACAATACTATGAGTCTACATCCCCACTATTCAGTGACATCATATACACCCACCCATTTGTCCATGTCCTTATCTAACATTGATTTGAAACTATCAATGTCATGTGTCTCTGCAACCTCTTGTGGCAACCTATTACACAGATTCACCACTCTGTGTAAAAAAGGCCCTTTTTATTGTTCCACATCATAATGGCAATTGCGGAATAGCGATCACCATTTGGGTAAGTGTTCATCGCCGAAAATGAATTATGGTGATGTACACTTACAGCAACTGCAAGATGGAGACATGTCACCCTTCACCTCCAGCACCCCTTTACTAAGAGTCTCAGTTCTGGGGTGGTCGGGTGAGAAGGTGACATTCTAAAAAGAAAAAGGTCACTCCGGACCTGAATCCTGCACCCTGCACACCCCAACTGACCACTCTCCCCACCATGCTAGCCAACTAGCTTAGTGCCTGCCTGCCACTCCCCCTCCCACATAACTCCCTTCCCCTTCCTTCCCCCCCGTGCGTGTGCATGCGTGTACATGCACGTATGCTTCCTGTCACCCTACCTCACCCACCCAGGTATCCGGTCGCTACCCTGCTAGGTAGCCCTCAACACAGGCACTGTAATTGAGGCACTGTTTTTGTTAGTGCTCAATTGCAGTCGCTGTATTCACTGGATACCATTTTTTATACATCCTATAGGGTTTGGTTCTGTTTTACTTATAATGGTCCCTATAATCATAGCCTCTATGTGTCAACTCAAAAGCCCTATCAGCCATTAAGTAATTGTTCTAAAAAAGATTACACATTAGAATCATGTCTCCCTGACCCATCTTCTCACCAAGCTATGCAACCCCAAATACGTTAGTTTGATCGTGTAACTTTTATTCTTCAATCCATGCACCATCTTTGTAAGTGTCCGTTAAACTCTTTCTCTAGCATGCATTTCACCCTTTAGATAAGGGGCACAAAATTAAGAGCAAAAGTCCAAGTGTGGTCTAGCCGGTGACTGGTATATGGATATTATGACTTCCTTTATGCATCCAAGCATCCTACCTGTCATAGCCACTGCCAATTTGCTGTTGTTCTTAAAGGTTAAGTTAGCTTGCACTATTACCCCAAGATCTCTTTCCTTCTGGACTGATTTCAGTTGGCACACATGGCACAGGAATTATTACTACACACATGAAGCGCCACACATTTATCAGCATTAAACTGCACTCCCCACTTACCATCCCATCTATGTAGTCTGTCCAAGTCTAACTGTAATCAACTGGTATTGTTGTCTGTGAGAACTGGTTCTCCTATTTTAGTGTCATCAGCAAACTTATTAGTATGACTTATAAGACCACAGAGCATGTCCGTAACATAGATGTTAAACAGAAGTTTCATAGGTTTCATAGGTAGTATCAAGCTATTAGACTTTCATCCATAATGCCTGCCCATCCCAAACATTTTAGAACCTTGCAGTTTTTATCACTACACAAAATATCCAGCCTAGTCTTAAAGATGTTCAAGTTGTCTGAGGACCAAACCCTGTGGTACCCCACTGGTGACCGGTTGTGTTTGGATATTTACCTTTTAATTCTTACCCTCTGCTTCTTCCTGTGTAACCAGTTCTGGACCCAAGCCATTAGTCTGCAGTCCACTCCGCTGCACAGTTTGCCAACCAGCCTTGAATGAGAGACTGTATCAAAGGCTCTGTCAAAATCCAGGTATATTATATCACATGGTATGTTATGGTCAAGTAGTTCACTAATAGGTTCATAGAAGGATATCACATTGGTGATGCATGACCTCTCTTTAGTAAAACCATGCTGTGTCACACACAATGCACCTCACCACAAGATGTCTTGACTAAACACTTGTTTAAAATAGATTCCATAACTTTTACCACTACCAATGTTTAACATACTGGCCTGTAATTTTGCATCGGGAGCTTACTAACTTTTTTTGAAAATTGGTGTGATGATGGCTTCTCTCTACTCTTCAGGGACTATGCTGGTACTAAATGATAATTTGAAAAGGTAGCCCAGAGGGGCATCAAGAGGTTCAGACAAGTTCTTTAACAAGCAAGAATGAATGCTGTGAGGACCCAGGGACTTATAAGGATCAAGGTTACTTAACTTTCCATGTATTACACCCATATTAAATAACTTATTCTCCAGATGTTTGGAGATGTCAGTCCTACTAATGGTGGAATTATAGTCAGCATCCATATTGTTATAGATTGATGCAAAATATTCGTTAAGTTCACCCAGCATCTCATCAAGATATATTACCCTATTCCCTAATGTAATGGGCCTATAGATTTCTCCCTTCACTTCAAGGAGTTCATTTATCCATTAAAGAGCTTTCATTTTTTTGCTTGACTGTCAGGTTGAACTCAAATCTCCTTTTTATGCTTTCTAATTTTATTTTTATGTTTGCTGCGCTTGTGCATCAAACATTTTGGGACAAGTACAATGGGACTTTGGTGGTGTGTCCCTGCCAAGCCCTCTGCAATTGAAACTGCAAGGGGCTCGGCAGTCTAGACCAATGACCATGGACTGTGGTCCTGATGCAGCTCTCTGCCTGGTGGGCTGAAACTTCATGTACTTCAAAAGACTGAAGCTGCTCCAATCAGAGAGGGCTTCAGTCCTTTGATTTGAGTGAAGCCAGTCAGCAAACAACTGATCGACTTTCAACAAGAGAAGTCTGAAATCTCTGTCAACCCCCGGTCCCTCCACACAAGCCATTTAAGTAACCAGGCAGAATCACTACAACTGTAAAACTAGTACATCTTTTCTCCTCTTGGCTGTCGCTGCTGCTGTGTCAGCCAACAGCAGAGGTGAGTGCGAACCAAGCAGGAACACACAAGCTGTCATCCTAATATCGGACTCAAAACCAATGAGTTAATCATCCCTGCAGCCACAGGCCGAGCCATGGAACCCGAACTGGATACCATCACCTCCAACACTGCCCCTGTGGACCTGGCTAAAGCAGCTCCTCCAGTACTCACTGCAACTCTCCAGGTCTTGCATCAGTGTTGGTGCCATGCCAGATCGGTTCCATTGTAAGTCTGGTTCTGCCATCAACTAAACACATGAATGGCAGTTTGACATTTTAAAGCTAAGGTTTGTTTTATTTTCAGCAAATAGAACAACCCTGTATCCAAGAAATCAGTGTTTGGCAACCTTTTGTTTTATATAGATTAAACAGGCACTAAGAAATGCAGTCTTAAAAATACAGTCACTTTACCACTGTTCTGTATTTCAGCATCAGAGCTTCATGGCTCAATCGCATATTCCAATATATATCTTGTGACCACTGTTTCCACTGTGTGCTGGATATTCAAATGCACCTAACCTGTTCAGTCAAATAAAAATTCAGTCCCCAGTTCTATGCTTCACCTTTGAGACTTCGAGCCTCAGTTGCCTAGTCCAGTAGATGACCCATGACTGCAAAACCTTCAATATTCTAAGTGTCCACATATATCGATGGACTGATGAACTCACAGTCAGCTGTGTACTTTTTTTATCTTTTTAGCCAGGACATATGATAGTCTGTAAACTACTACCAAACAATGCTAAAGTTTGCCTAAATGCATGAGTAGTAACTCCTTCCTCAGCTGACTCTGAAATGTCAGCACGTTTGCCAGGCTGGGAGGAGGTTACTTGTGATCAGGCACCTGTAGCACCTCTTGCAACTGCCCCTATCCTGTTGAGAGCCTAAGGAATACAATATGATAGGGAGTGGGTCAGTATTCTTGAACTGCATGTACAGGTGCTTTTTGAGGTGCAAGGCACTTGTGCCATGTGCCTTGATCCACCTGGATGCACATTAGGAATAGTAACCCACACCCATAAGTCTTATTACGTGTATAAATTAGGTTCATTAAAAAAAAGTTAAAAGAAGTTTAGCTATACAATTACTAATCCTGAATTGCACTTCTTTGAAACCTTCTTCACTAGTCAGGAAGCAGGATTTTCCCTACCTGTTATGTAAATGGCAGATGACAAAATTCCGAATAAAGTCGGCCTGCCGGTACAGGGGCAAGGTGCTGACCTGTGATAATGATGAACTGGGTTTGGGAACTGACCTGAGTTGCCGGAGGGCTGACCAGGGGAGAGGGATAGAGCGTCCCATGACTGCTCTCCCTCTTCGGGGGGAGGGTGGGGAGTGCATTCAGTGCACTAGGGACACCTGGTGGAGACTGGGTGCACCACAGCACCAACGTCATCATGTCGGAGGGTGAGGCAGATGCCAGTCGTCATTGCACGTCCCTGCCTCCATATACCGGGGGAAAAAATCTCACAGTTGGCCACCTCAGTGAAGCCAACCTCCAGCTTCAATTAGCCTCTGAGCCAGCTCCCCCAGTCATTTACTGGTTTCACGGCACTGTAGGGCCAGTGCCACAACCCCACCCACTGTGGGCTAAGCCAGGGGTTTCAGGGGAAGGGTGCAGCAATGGAGGTGGGAGTGTGGAGGCCCATGACCAGGCGGATGATCGGCGGCGAACTGTGGGGCAAAAAGAAGAAAAAATAAATAAATAAATTCTGAATAAGAAAGTTGTGTTTTATTACCTGTAATATCTAAACTAACATGTCATCAATGTGAATTTCTGGAAATCTATCACAGTTTTCCAGTTCTACATTTGATAATTGATACTAATTTAACAAAATAAGCTGATTCCAACCTTTAAACCAAAACTTTATATTATGCTATGGATATATTAATTGCAAAAAAAAAAAAAAGATATTAAAGCTGCAGCATTTGTTATCTGGCAAGAGCATCACTAACATTTTATTTTCTTCCTGAACCGTGTGGCTTTGAAGTTTTTAAAAATTCAGGAACTTACTCTTTTGCCACGCCCACCGTGAATAAAATGAAACATCTTTTGGTGGTGCTCTGATGTTTACCATCTGAAATGCATGCTTATTTCATGCTACTACATCTGCAGTATGAATCTAGCATGTACAGTACAAAGTTATCTCAAGGGACAAAGTTTTGAAAACTTGCTAGCTAATGGCGGCCTTATTTATTGATGAGTTATTATTTACAAAACTAGCAGAATGTCAGTTCCACTAAGCAAATGCTTGCTGGAATTTTTTGGCAAACTCCATGTAATTCTGAAAGTACACTGCAAATTTATTATTTAAACTGCAAGTTTGTTTTCTGCGTGTGATTTTGAATTGAGGAATCATTTTCCACAGTTTACTTTGAAGAGTCCATGTAAACTGTGAAGGATAGTTTCTAAACAGATGACACACATGTGGTGCACTCAGACAAAGATAGGTAAGCATGTAAATGTGCAAAAAATATCCACAGTGTTTGTTTCAGCAAAGTTAGGGCGTAACAATAACTCACTGCTCTGATCCGCAATGACTCTTTCGTGAGGGGGCAGGATCTCTGGTATACATAGATCTTTACATAGTCAACCCTTAAAAGGTATAGTTAAATCATATGCCGTTCATATAGTATGAACATCGAATTTCTAAATATTAAATAGTATACACTATGACTGCTGCTTCTCAAATGAAATAATTATTTCACATAATTCAAATCATTAAAATTGAGCACTCGGATATTAAAGAGCCTTCAAATGAGTGCTACATCCTTACAATCTGCCCAGATGCCCCTAATAAAATAGTGATTTAATGAAGGAAAAAATAATGTGAAAAAAAGGTGAAAAAAATAGAGCAAGTGAATAACAATATGGCTGATGATAAAGGGAACAATAATGAAACCTTATAAAGAACTGAAAAAAATGATGCTATAAATAAAGAAAATAAATGGTAGTTCAAGAATCAAAGTATTCAATATCTCAAGTACTTCTGAAATTAGGGAAAAGCCATTGTATAGCAACATTAATTATATTTTGTCCAGAGGTGTATCCTTCATCCTTTTACATTTGCATGGAGAAATAAATTAATATCTTCAATGAAAATATAATATATCTTTGTTCCATGTATCTGCTGAAAAAAGGAAGAAAACAGACCACACAGCCATAGTATCAAAAGTTGAAACATACCACTGTAAGAAACTGTACAATAAATAATTCCGGACTGTAGAATTAATGGCTTTTAAATCATACAAATGGGAGGGACATCTTATTTACACAATGGGATCCCATAGTCCCCCCAAAGGCTTAAAGAAGCATGTCTGATTTGTGTATTTCTAAACCAGCAACTGAGCATCAAAACATCAGATGGACCCCACAGGCAAATGTCTAAAGGCCATCACGGAGAAAGTGGGTGCAATTTCTGATGAAATTCAATTTGCCTCAATGGAATTCTTCTATAATTACTGGTGATCCCCTTTATCACACTGCTAACAGGGGTCTTTCAAATGCCGTGAAAACTGGTTACTACGTCATTCCGAAAACTTTCCTTCATTACTAGTGTCAATCTTTGTTTGCACACCACTTCATTGCTTCTTTCTATGTGTGTAGGTGGGCAGAACACCTCAACAAACATGCCAGTGCTGCTTCTCCGTAGCAGAAGTCCCACACTGTTCCTTCACCTTTCATAGTAATTCCACCTAACTTTTAAATGTTTCACAACATTTACCTAATTGATCCTGCTTTTTCAACATTAAAAAGCTATCTTGTTAATCCTGCTGTTCATACTCTTCGGCCATGGTATCGGAAGCATCAATGGCATCGAATGGACCATGGCTGAGTACTGTCCTTTTATCTATTGGGCAGTTTAACTAAAAAAAGAAAATAAAAAGTATAATGAAACTAATGAGAGAGAGAGAGAGAGAGAGAGAGAGCAGGAGGAGAGAGAAAGAGAGAGAGAGAGAGAGAGAGAGCATGTCTGTAGCAGAGGGATTTAGAGGTAGCACGGACAACAGAACTGCTTCAGTGACTTCTGCAGCATTGACTCACTGCACCAGTAATTATAAAAAAATCACTGCAAAAAACATTGTTAATGCACCATTAGGGCTGAAGTCTAAAAAGTAGGGAAATGACATCTTAGGGTTCCCAAGCTTAAGACCCCACCACACCCTTGCTGCTTCAACCGAGCACCCCCACCCCCCTCTCTCGGCTTCCACCCTGAGGCCTCACCTCCACCCTGGCTGCAGGAATAGGTGTGGGGTGTGCCTCTAGATTGCGAACCTGAATGCTCACCTCATTCTTTTATTGTGTAGCCATGTTAGGTAATTAGCTATTTAAATGTGGCGAGCATTAGGGTTCGCAACCCGAGGCACACCCCTCACACTTATTCCAGGATGCAGGGTGGAGGTGGGGCCTCAGGGTTGGAAACTCAAAGTGGGGTGGGGTGTTCAGGTTGGAAGCCAAGGGTGGTGGTGGGGTCTTAGGCTTGGGAACCCAAAGATGTAATTTCCCTACTTTTTAGGCTTCAACCCTAATGGTGCATTAACAAAGTTTTTTGCAGTGAATTGCTTTACTTTTTCAAATACTTTATTTGTTTCCCTATTAAAGGTCAATATTCATGAGGTGGTATGAAAAATGGCCATGTTGAAAATTTGGAGGGAAAAATAGTAAAAACTAGCAAAGTTACACACGTGTGTAGAAAACATGTCAACAAACATTCGTAACTCAGCCATTTTTAGGATTTTTTTCACCACATTTTCAACATTGGCATTTTGGGATGCCACCTTGTGAACAGTGGTACTGTCATTTCTGTAATCTGTCCCAAAATGTGATTTTGCAGCGCTACTGCACCATTCTTCACCACAGGTGCGAAAAAAACATTTTGGGCAGGATGTGAGAAATGATAGCTGTATTGTTCATGAGATGGAGGGAAAAAATGAGTGTGTTGGAAAATCTGGAGTCAAAATATTATAAATTACCAATGTTATGCCCCTGCATAGAAACTGCACAATGCATGCTTGTAACACGGGCAATTTTATGAATTTTGTCACCAAATTCTCAACATGGGCTTTTTGGGACCCCACCTCATGAACACTGGTACTGTCATTTTGTTAATCAGTCCCAAAAGGTGATTTCACAGAGTGACTGCACCATTGTTCGCCACAGGCGCAAAAACAAATTTTGGACAGGATGTGAGAAATGGCAGTTGCACTGTTGAACATGGTACGGTCATTTCGTTAATTGTTCCTGAAAGGTGATTCCATGCTGTGACTGAGAAATCACCTTATGGGTCCAATTAATGAAATGACAGTGACAGTGTTCATGAGGTGGGGTCCCAAGAACCCCATGTTGAAAATTTGGGGCCACAATTCCTAAAAATGGCTGAGATATCAACAGAAGTTGAAAAACCCCTTGACTGCATTTATACAGTGCTTACCTCTGATTCTTCAGTTTGTTCAGCTTTGAAGAGTGCAGACATGTCCCAGTCCAGAGAAGATGACAGTGCCGACCTCCGGAGGTATGTGTGTGGTAAGGGGGGTGCGGGGAGGTGGGTGCTCAGTGGGAGGTGGGGGGTGGGGAGTGGAGATGACGAGAGACCATTTTCTTTTTACAGGTTAAAAAGATGTTGGTGGATATTTTCATTATTTCATAGATACTGAAAAAAATACATTTGGGCACACTGGGGGTGGGCTCCCAGTGTGCACAGTAGTTGAGGGATACATGCCAACACCAGGAGTGGGCATCTTGGTGTTGTAAAATAAAACAATTTCATTTTGGCACACTGGGGTGGGCTCCCAGTGTGGCACAATAGTGTGTGTGTGGGGATACATGCTGACATGGGGATTGGGCACCCCGATATCAGCAATGGATTTTTATGGGCTGGGGAGGCATCCGATACCAGGAATGGGCATCCTGGTGTTGGAAACATAAATAAAAAAATTAAAATGTTTTGGCACACTATGGTGGGCTCCAAGTGTGCCACATTAGTGGGGGTTACAAGCTGACACAGGGATTAGGCACCCAATGTCGGCAAATTAAGAGAAAAAAATGTTTGCACACTGGGAGTGGGTTCCCAGTGTGAAAGTGCAATGGAGATGGGGCCTACGTAGCCGACAGGTGGGATTGAGCACCCTGTTAGCAACATACAAAAAAACTTGAAATTTTCACTTAACCATACAGTGACAGGCACAAAAGTTGAAATTTGTGCAAGATACTGTTGTATGTTAAGCAAATTGCAACAGAATCTTGCACAAGTTATGTAACTTGCGTAAACTGTAACTTTCATGCCTGACATACAGTATAAATCTTTCCACAGGAAATAATGGGAAATGAAAAATAACTTTTGAACAGATTAATATTATTTCACCAAATCTTCAAAAAGCACATTTGTGACCCAAAGGCTTTCTACCCTGAAATGTTCAGAGCAAAACCTAAAACCATTTCTGAGATACAGGTGGACAAAGAAATGTAAAAAAACTGGCAAATTTAGGATTTTTTGATACTCTGTGTCCCAGAAACCACAAAACTGAAATTTGGCATGTCAAGAAACTTTCCCATAGAGATTATGCTTGCCAAATGGTGTGCTAATCCGTTGAACAGTTCCAGAGTTATTAAGGTTCAAAATTTCGGGTTTAACATAGAAGTTTGCACTCAACCCTAATATACTGGTGCTACCTCACCAGTATAATAATGGCTATGCATTTGTGTTCTTGTGGATTTTTTTTACACACCCTCGGTGTGTGATGACCTCATAAACCTCTTGAGCTTCACTCTCAAGGTTCATGGATCTTCACACACCTTGGGTGTATAAAAAATCAATAGCACACAGTTGCATAGCCATTATTGTCTATATAAAGGTTGTGAAAAATAATGCAGCACAACAGAATTTGGGGCCAGAACAATGGAATTTCAACATATTCAACTGCTGAATTCTGCCTCTGATGGAATTCCATGGAATTATATAAAATTCTGAAGAATTCTGTTCCAATGATTTTAAAAATTCCACACAGCACTGCCAACGACAAAAGCTGTTTAAAAAATACAAAGGAATAAAAACACATTGACAATGAAACTAAATATGTTAGAAATACGTTGTTGCTAAAAAACTGTGATAAAGTGTTTTCCCCATCTCACACAATGCTGCTTTATGGAAGAGGAGTTTTACGGATTAAAATATGTAGTTACTGTACATGTACTTGTTCTTTAACTCCATAGAAAAAGTTTCCATTAAAAAGAAAATCACTCTTTGCATCAGCAGAAATCGTGTTAAATGAAATTTCCCAACATTTTTAATCTCAGGACCTTACATTTTATGTGAGATACGGTAATCTGGAACAGTTAATTTTTTTCCTATTGGATCCTGCCAGAATGCCCCTCGACTACATGTAATGGCCACGACAACCCAGTGAAATGCAGCCCCCAGGAATTGTCACCCAGCCAGCTGGAATGCCAGATGAGGGTAATGCGGCACTCCAGTGGGGGTACTTGCACATGACCAGCTGCCACGCTTGACTTTTGCTGCCACGTTATTTATTGTAAAAAATAATAAAGCAAGTTTCTGTTTCAAAGAAGGCAGCTTTTACAAATGCTGTGCTAGCTGAGTGCCACAATCACCGTAGGAAGCCCATACCTCAGTTCTTCATCTGTGTGGCTTTGTCAGGGGGGCGAAGATTCACTTGACCGATAGTCATTATATAGCCAGTAAATGATGAAATCGCACCGACCAACCAAGTAAAATTAATAAAAAAGTGGCATTGATAATACAAAATCATAAAAACATTGATGTCAAACAACTTTTTCATAGATGAATCAGTTCAAATGCCGAAGCTGACATAAATGTAATGAAAAGAGAATATTTCCAAAATTACTAAAATAGTAAAACCATTAGCTTAAAAAGAAACCCTCCCGTGATCACCCTACTAATATAGCACAAGCAGACATTTCCTGGAGATTCACAGGAGAGTTCTGTTCCAGTCTCTGGTGATATCACAGTCTCGCAAAAGTTCAGGCATCCATATGTATTCTGCAACAAAAACAGAACACATCAATTACAAACAAAAATAATTGCTTATTTGCAGAACCATATACTGTATCTATTAACTGCAATACTCTCATGAATTGACAGAAAAACATCCAAAGACATTTGAGTGTGTGGGGGCAGCAAGACCTAAAAATAAAGGTGGTCTTAAATGGAGGGGGCTACATAGCCATCCATTTTCTTCATATCTAGCTGGAATATAAACATTACTTTAGAAATGGTTTGAGGTCTAAAAATACATTAAGATTGGGCTCCCAGTCTGAAGTCTGAAAGTTCAAAAGCTTTCCTTCCTCAAAAGAAAGCTTTATCTGTCACATCCCCTCCTTGAAACAGTCTCTGAAAAAGTTGTTTGACATCATGTTTTTTAAGATTTGGTATTATCACTGTCACTTTTCTGTTAATTTCACTTGGTCAGTATGATGTCATAATTTACGGACTATATAAATGTAACCCCCCTGCAAATGGGGGTTCCCAAAAAGTCTTCCAAGAGCTTGCTTGAATGCTCCAAGCTTGAACGGTGTTTGGCGTTTAAGCCGTTTGTCTGTGAGTGCTTTTAGAGCCTCTGGTACTGTCTCTTTAAGAGCTGTCTGCTTGCAGACATAATTAGTTTGTATGGGGGGACTGTGTGTTTTCCTGCTTGAGTCCCACTCCAGCTACTGCCAAATCGCTCCGTTTCTGCCATCACTAAGTGGGCAGAAGGAGCACTCTTCAAAGATGTAATTGTTTGCTTGTAACCTGTTAGAGTAGTATGAAAAAGCAGTTTGATTTAACCTGCTTTCTTGTAGCAAGGACAGTGCAGAGCAAGCTCCCTCATGTTGCTTCTGAACTGCTGAATTGGACCAATCATGGTGGGGATCCTTTAAAATGGAGCCTGCTCTGGGCAAATCAGAACTTGGACTCTCCTCTGGAGCCTGCTGTAAGGGGACTGTAAGGGCAGTGACTCTGGGAAATGTAGTTTTGACTTCGGCGCCTTTTATCCACCAACAGGGGGAGTTTACTGTGAGTGACAGCCAAAACAGCCAAACCAGCCAACTGAACTGGGAGTAACTCAAAGGAAATGCCCGGCTCTGTCTACTGGAAAGTTCAGTTGAGTTGTGACTGTGAAGAGGGAAGGAGCTCCGTGCTCCTGCGCCATTGAGTTTTTGCACGGGAAGCTCATGTGGGGCCCCAAAGTTCAGCCTGCAGCTGTTTGTGAGTACCATTGTGGACTGAATCAGAGTTGTAAGAAGAAAGAAGCACCAGAAGTGAGGAAACCAGGCTCACCCTGTAGAAGACTGGAGAAATTGCTGAATCGCGCTCGGTCTGTCAGGAACTGAATCTGCTGTGTGTTCTCCTGGGTATTGTGCAGTTATTGCGATCGGGATAGAGAAGCAGCCTGCCTGGCATACTACTTCCCTTTTTACATATAAATGAGTGTAGTGCTTGTAGGGGATCGCGTTTCAGATCCCCTGTACAGTGAACAGAGTGCATGAAGCTGGAAGTAAACCCCAGCTTAAGCCAGACTACATCCATTTGCTTTAAACTGCAGTGGGGTCCAGTCACAAGGACATTGTCCACATGGTCTGCTCCTCCTGGCAATCCAGAACAATCTGCCTTCCATCCAGTTCCCAGCATTGAGTTGTGAGTACAAAGCAGGGTAGCTCCCTGCCATCTGTTTGTTGAATTGCAAGTGTGTCATCTAATGGTTGCTTTTTTCATTTCTTCACGAACTGAGCCATCCGGCTCCGGATTACAGTTGGGTCTTGTGCAAGTGTTTTTTCCATCACAGGGCCCCAACCAGCTGCAACCAATCCTGGCTAGCCCCCCCCATCCTGGGTACCCAGTGACAGTGACAATTTGGGACTCTGAATATATGCACAGTACTGTAATTATTAATGTGTTTAACCTAATTAACCTGATTTCCCCCTGTCCTTGTTATACCCCCCTAAATAAATCAGATTTGTTTGTTTCAGCAAAGTTACACTGTCTGAGGTATTCATTTATGTTAAAGTATTGTTCTGTGGCTTTTGCACTGTATCATCTTGTTTTACAGGGGGTCCTCAGCATCCAGGTGACAGAGCCAGTCCTGGGGGTAAGTGTACATTGTGAAGGTATTCCTAATGCATTGCGTGGGCCACTAGTGGGAAGAAAGGGGGGGTTACAGTGTCCCAGAGGGCTGTGACCAATTTAGCTTAACTACTGCAAACCCTGACCTCTGAGTGGAGGCACCCGCCATTGGACCTAGGCCCCTCAACCTGTTAGTAGTTAAGCAGGCAGGGGTAGTAGCCCTTAGGATAGTGCCCCCTAGGGGTTACATAAAGACTGTCAGTTGAGTGAGTCTCCACCCCCTGATGAAGCCACACAGGTGAAGAACTGGGGTATGGTCTTCCTATGGTGATTGTGGTACCAGGCAAGCACAGCATTTGTAAAAGCTGCCTTCTTTGAAACAGCACCTTGCTTTATTATTTTTTAGAACAAATAACATGGCAGTAAAAGTCAAGTGCGCTGGCTGGTAATTTACAAGTACCTCTACTGGAGTGCTGCTGTTACCCTCATCCTATTTTGTGCGGGGTTAGCCAACCCCATCATCAGCACCCCACAGATTCACTGGAGTGCAGTTGGTTTCTTGTCAACTGTAATGCCCACTGGTGTCAACATGGGCATACCAGCATGTCACTGGGCTTTCCAACATGCTGAGGTAAGCATTTTGGCGGGTTGTGGCAGCAGTTCTGGTAGGTTGTTGGGCATTCTGGCAAATGCCAATAGGAGTACTGGAATCATTCAGTTTTTGGGTGCATTCCAGTTCTGGATCAATTTCTTTTTTCTTTTTCTTTTTTTTTTTATCACTGAATAACTTTTTATTAAAACAAAATAGTCCTCAGACCTCATCAGTTCTCACTGGTTAGTCCCTTCCCCAACACGTTGGGCAGTAGATGCGTGACTGTGCATGCAACAGGGCTACTTACCACAAGGTACCCTACATCTTCTCACTGCCATCATTGCTGAGCTTGTGCCCTCTGGGCACTTTCAGATGGCCCTCAAGCAGTGATAATTGGGCTCCCTCTCTCTCTCTCCTAGAGGAGAGCATCCTCTCAGAGCTGCTATTCTTCTCCCTCTGACTGGCCCATGATGACCTAGGCTCCTTCAAGAACACAGGTTGCTGGCATCACCAGCAGTAGCCTTACCACTATATCAACAGTCCAACCACACACCCAACATATTTTTAAAAGTTTGAACATAAGCCCAGCAGCACTTGGGAGTATGTCACAGTCTAATGTGGGTGAATTCACCCTCTCTGTCTGGACACATGAAACCTGAAGAGTGCTGCGAAGTTAGTGCTGGCCAGATGTGGGGGGGGGGAGAAGCCTGGGACATCGCAGATGACATGGGCATTGGTTGGCCAAAGACTGCTCTTTCTGGATGGCTTACAAGGAGAACAATGATTGCCAGTTGGTGGGTGACACTCCTAGTTCTCTGCACACATCACTGCCCTTACCTTCCTCCCCCTGGCACTGACCAGTGCATACATACATATATTGTAAGCCCCAAGCCTATTCAGCATCCATTTGGGGATCCCTTTGGGTGAGGTGTTCCAGTTTAGGAGAAAAATTGAAATGCATGCATCTGATATAACTGGATGAGTTTAAGTTCCATAGGAAGATAAGTAAAATATGTTTCATTTTATACTTGCCCACATTCCACAAGAATGATTAAAGCTGGTGCTGTAGATGAATTATTGGACTAAGTGGAAATAGTTTGCACAGAATGGCTTGTTAACACCCACATGAGAGCTGCTAGTCACGAAAAAGGAATGAGAACGTCCCAGAGACTTGAGCATGTGGTGCAAGTTTCCATTTATATCCCTATTTTAATGTTTGCTGTGTTTGCGCATCAAATGTTTTGGGACAAGTACAGTGGAACTTTGACCATGTGTCACTGCCTAGCACATTGCAATTGACACTGCAAGGGGCTTGGCAGTCTAGTGGTAATGACGCAACTCTCTGCCTGGAGAGCTGAATCTTTGTGTACTTCAAAGGACTGAAGTCACTTCAATCAGAGAGGGCTTCAGTCCTTTGGTTTTCATGAAACCAGTCAGCAAACAGTTGATCAGCCTTCAACAAGAGCAGCCTAATATCTCTCTCCCACCCCCCATCTCCGTCCCCTCAGCACAAGCTGTTTAACAAACCAGGCAGAATCACAACTGTAAAACTAGTACATCTTTTTTCCCTTATCTGCTGTCGCTGCTGCTGTATTAACCAGCAGCAGAGGTGAGCACGAACCAGACAGGAGCACACAAGCTGTCATCCTAATATTTGGACTCAGAATTGATGAGTTAACAATCCCTGTGGCCGCAGGCTGGACCATGGAAACCAAATTGGATGCCATCACCTCCCTCATTGCCCCTGCAGACTTGGTCGAAGAAGCTCCTCTGGTAATCATTGCAACCCCCCTGCTCTTGTTCCAGTATCAGTGTCATGACAGATTGGTTTCCTTTGAAGTCTGGTTCCATCATCAACCAAACTCCTGAACAGCAACTTGACAATTTAAGGTTAAGGTTTGTTTTATTTTTGGCAAATAAAACAACCCAGTATCCAAGAAATTGTGCCTGGCAACCCTTTGTTTTATGTAGTTTAAGCAGGCAGTAAGACATGCAGTCTTAAAAATGCAGTCACTTTACCACTGTATTTCAGCATCAGATCTTCATGGCTCAATTGCCTATTCCAACATATATCTTGTGACTGCTGTTTCCACAGTGTGCTGGATATTTAAATGCACCACCAACCTGTTCGGTCAAATAAAAATTCAGTCCAGGTTCTGTGCTTCACCTTCAGGACTTCCTGGCTCAGTTGCCTAATCCAGTAGATGACCAGTGACCACAAAACCTTTAGTATTCTAAGTGTCCACATACACAGATGGACAGATGAACTCACAGCCAGCTGTGTACTTTTTTACTTTTGAAGATGGTTAGCAAGCAGCTGACCAGCATTCAATGCCAGGAGCCTGTCTTTGTCTCTGTTAAAGGGACACTTTCAACTTTTGGGACCATTGTTATGTAGTACCAGATGATAGTGCCTATTTTGATCAGCAATACAAAACAGTGTATATTGTGTCACCGAGTATGATATAATAAGGATTTTTTTTGTAATTTTAATAAAATTGTAATGTAAGCAGTCTGACTGTTTTGCCACCGCCAGATGCCAAAGAGTGTTCCTGATACCCACATGGTGCTGGTAATACTCATGCAAGCACTTGTATGTTATTAAATATGCACAATGCGCTAAGTTCATCTTTGTAATGCAGGCAGTCAACTGAACTTATCAAACTATTTACCAAACTGAAATGAGCACTCTAACAGCATGAGATTTAGAGTTAAAAAACTAATGCTGTGACTCCAGACTCCATTTTAGCCTGGCAAACAGTTTGGCAAGTTCATTTGACTGTCAGCATTATTTATTTATTTAGTTAGTTAGTTAAATATTTCACCAGGAAGACATACTGGGCAAAATTGCTCATTTCCAGATGCGTCCGGGGGGAGGGGAAATGGGATAGAACAGCAGATAATGACATCATACAGCAAACAGTAGGCAGACAATGGCAATAAGTGCTACATTGTAGATGATGAGGAATTAACATACAACATCATTAAGTGCTACACAGTATGTTACAAGGGAATAACATCCAACATCAAAATAGAATAGCTTAGGATACAGGGGGATACATGCTGACATACCAGCAGGGAACAATGAATGCAGTGACTACAGACACATTTACATTACTTGTTACAACTAGAAGTTGCACCGATAAGTGCGTGCATGGGACAATTTGTGGCTAACACTGCAGGCACAATGGGGAGGGGGGCAGTGTAGGGACATTGGGATAGAGGTGGGTGGTGCCAGGTGAATTAAGTACAGTTGCATGAGGGGGTGGTGAAAGAGTGTGTGAGAGAGGAGAGGGCTGGGTTGATGGAGCATTTTGAATGTCAGCAGGGGAGGACATTCTAAAGCTTGGGAAAGTGGTGGGAGAAGGATGTCTGACCAGCAGCTGAGGACCTGGAGGGTATGGCAAGGGTACGAGCAGTGCTACTTCTGAGGGAGCAAGAGACGGAGAGATACAGGGAGGGACAGTGAGGACAAGAGGCAAGAAGGGAGTGTTCCAAGCCAGAACTTACCAGTGAAGTTGGAACAATGAGCCGGGCAGTGATTATAGAATGAGAGGCGTGCCAGGGATTGGTATGAGGAGCAGTGGTGAGTGCGGGGTGGGCAGTCAAGAGCAAAGTGACAGAAGTAGTGGAAAAGAGTGTCCAGTCTGGCTAGGGGGTTTTGGGGGCAGCGCTGTAGACTACATCACCATAATCGAATGTTGGAAAGATCATTCTCAGTAGAGTATCTCTGTGGACTGGCAAAGGGATACATTCACGATTCTGGTATAGGGCACCCAGTTTGGGGAGTAGTTTCTTGTGAATAATATCCACATAACCAGAGAAGTCAAGGTGTTTTCCAAGCCAGACCCCTAGGTACCTGAAAGAGGTAGTATCTTCCAACATGGTTCCATCAAGAGTGCAGAAGAAGGGGGTGGAGGGGAGTCTAGAGGGTCTCTGCCTTGTGCCAAAGGTCATGGAGACTGTCTTCTTTGTGTTTAAAAACAGCTGGTTGGCACTTCACCACTGCTGGACATTTTTAATGTCCTACTGAAGTACGGACACCACCATGGGAGAGGAGGAACTGGATACACACAGGACGGTGTCATCATCATATATATGAATGGATGAAGATGAGTAGACCAAAGGGAGATCATTACGGAAAATGGAGAAAAGAATTAGACAAAGGACTGAGCCTTGTGGGACCCCATTGTGGATGGGAAGAGGTGGAGAGAGAGAGAGTCCCCAATTCTGACTGATTGTGATCTGTCCACTAGGTAGGATTTGAACCAGTTGGCGGCAATAGGAGACAACCCAATGGTTGAGTTTGTCCAGTGGAAGGGAATGGGAGACAGTGTCGAATGTCTTGGTAAAGTTAACAAAGATGGCTGACATGATTAGCCCCGATCCATGCCAGAACAGATGGAGTCAGTGAGCCGGAGAAGAGAGGTAGATGTGGAGTGGTTCTTCTGGAAGCCAGACTGGAAAGGGGTGAAAAAGGAGGAGACATTGAGGTATGGAGGTATCTGGGAGAGTACTACATGTTCTTGCAGTTTGGCAAGGATAGGAAGAAGGGAGATGGGGCAGTAGTTGCCGGCTCCTGAGGGCAAAGGTGAACTTAGCTTACTGTACACATTTAATGACATAGTCAAGCATGCAGAAGTTTACCAGTACCTCAGTGTCATGTTGATATCAGGAATGCACTTCGATATCTCGTGGCAGCAAAACAGTTGAACCGCTTACATCAGGATTTTCTAAAAATTTCAAAATAAAATCTTTATTATATCAAAATTGGGGCCTAATGTACTCTTTTTTATAAGGCTGATGGCAAAAGCCACCTTCATTTGGGACCTCATAAAAATGCCCCTAAAAGCTGACGGTGTCCCTTTAAACCCTGTAAAAAGGAAAACCATCCATTGATATCTGTTACACCCTTAGTCTCCCCACCAAAACCTCCCACCCAGAACCTACCACCCCACCCCCAAACATAACACTGACACTGTGGGGTGCCCAATCCCCCAGTGTCCACCTGAAATAAAGAAAACCATCAATTGTAGGTTTTTTTCTAACATACACACACACATATATATATATATAGCCTGTAAAAAAGAAAACCATCCATCAATGTCTCTTTCTGCAACCCTATACTGTCAACCACTCCCAAACTTCCACTCAGCACCCCGCCAAACATAACAGTGACACTGTGGGTGCCCAATTCTCCAGTGTTGCCACCTGAGATAAAGAAAACCATCCCTCATCATTTTTTGTTTTGTTTGTTTTAAAACCCTGTAAAAAAGAAAACTGTCCATTGATGTCTGTTGCGACATTAGTTCCCCCACCTGGCCCTTCCCATTCACCACTCACCACCCCATACACCCCCAAGCCCTTACTTACCCACTGGGGATTCAACACTGTAATCCTCTCTGGACCTCAGACGCATCTTCACTCTTTAATCCGGACCAAGTAACTAAGGAAATCAGGTATGTGGTTTAATGTATTTCAACGGGGTTCTGAACTTAGGCATAACTTGGTCATTTTTGAATATATTTGCTTCAGATTTTCAACATGCCTTTTTGGGACCCCTCCTCATGAACAATATCAATGAAAATAGGCAAATCTGTCCTGAGAGGTAATGTTGTGGTTGCTGCGTGAAATCACCTTTCAGGCAAGAATTGAAACTTTTCTACTCTCTTGTTCAAGAGGTTGGGTCATAAGAAGGCTATGTTGAAAATGTGGTGCATAAATATTAAAAAAACAAGAAAGTTCTGAGCCTATATTGCAATTTACAAATACAGACACATATCTTTGATAGTTTTCAATATTTTGACCCCACATTTGCAACATAGCCATTTATTCACAGTACCTCATCAGTGTAACAGCTATAACTTTTCAAATCCTGGCTAAAATGTGTTTTCATACCTGTGATGCAGAATACCATTTCCGTGTCATGGAATGATGTTTTGATAGGGATTTAAAAATGTTCACCTACTGGGTTTATTAGGTGGGTAATAAAATGGCTATGCTAAAAATCTGGTGTACAGATATGGTAAAATACCTAGGTTATGACTGAATTTTCAGCGTTCACTCATAACTTCGTTAATTTTCAATATTTTGACTCCAGACTTTCAAGACAGCCATTTTTGCAGACCACCTCATAAATGTACTATGTGTCATTTTTTTAAATCCTGGATAAGATGCATTTTCACACCTCTGGTTCGAAATTACATTTCAGACAATATACTATAAATGGTCCATGTCATGTCTCTAAGGCAAATCCTAAACCAAGTATCTTCAAAAGTTGGGGTCACAATTAAAAAAAAATGTTTAACAATCAGCAAATGTTTGGCATTGACAAATACTTGTTGCACTTAATCTAGTCTGCCTTATGCATCTCCCATTTTTTTTAAATTAGGTTAATTTTTCCATTTTTTGTACGAGTGTTTCTTTCTTGTTTATTTTCCTTTTAATGATTTTATTCAACCATTAGGTCTTAACTTCCCTCTGACAGCCCTTTTCCTTCTAGAAACCCAATTTCCTTGTAGTAATGTAAGTTTTTCTTTAATAATGTTCCATATTTCATTGACACTCTTATTGGTGAACGATATGTTCCGGTTCCAGTCCCTCAAATCTCTTTTAATTTCATTAAAGTTGGCTTCCTTATAGTTTAAATACTCAGCCCTGATAATAGATTTAATGATTATTTTGCCAGTTGAAATCACAATCACTGTGATCACTGCCACGTTCAATTACTCTTACATGAGTTTAGGTGATCTCTTGTGAGTACCATATCTAGCAGATTATTCCCTCTAGTAGGCTTTTTCACAATCTGAGCCAGATCACATTCTTCCACTATGTTTATTAGGTCAGATACCCACTGTTGGTTGATGTTCTATTATCCCATTTAATGCTGTTGATGTTAAAGTTTCCTAGTATAATTATGTCTTTGTTAACAAGGCTCATATTCCTGATAATCCTAAATAGTTAATTAGTGTCATCTATATTGCTATCTGGGGGTCTATAGCAAGGTACAGTAATAACAGGTTTATTCTTTATAATCAGCTCTACCCAAAGGGTTTCCACATGTAGCTCATCATCTTCTCCTAATGTGTCTGTAGTTAGCCTACTGTTGAAGCTATTTCTGATGTACAAGGTCACATCTGCTTTCTTCAAATTCCTATGCATGTTGTGCAAAGTATATCCGTCAAGCTCATGCCCCAGTCCATGGAGTCATTCCATCATGTTTCAACTACTGATACTATATCATATTCTTTCTCCCAAAGTTTAATAAGCAATAGGTCCATTTTGTAATTCCAACTCATAGCACTGAGTGATAGAAAGTTTAATATGTTGATTTTATCTTTGTTATTATAATGTGATAACTCTCCTTATGCTGTCACTGCAATTGCTCCACGGAATCAAAATTAAAAAAAAATTGCCCACATGGTTGAGACCACTACTATTACAGACCCCCCCCCCATTCTATTTAAAATTGTGTCTAACTGACATACACATTCTATTACCATGGGCAGTGGCCCTTTCATGCTTAAATGCAGCCTGTCCCTTGCAATAGTCTCCATGACCAGCAAAACTCCCACAATCTGCCCATGTTTGTAACCACTAATTATGTCTATAGATGTCTCTTGACCTCAAATTCTTGTCACTATACAGGGGTGATACTTTTGAAAAGAGTGTGTTACACCTAGGTTTCTTGAGTAACTTCCCTATATCATTAATTTCCATGGTAATCACTTGCTCTGGGGTTCTAACAGTATCATTAATTCCTGCAAGGACCACAAACAGGGGAGGTAGCTCATTGGTGTCAATTAATCTTTCCATGATGTTTCTTACATCCCTTATTTAGCACCTGGGAACATGTAACCTGGGTATGTTCTTTACTGTGACTGCAAATGGTAGAATCTGTGCTAGGAGTTGCATTTTTAAGATGTACAGAAGGCGGTAGGCCCATTCTGGTACACCTCCCTCAAGGAGGATTCAATTATTCCCCAAGTTAGGCAGCAGAAACCTGTCCAGTTCCTGTTTAAAAGCATTGAAGGAATCCACTTCAACTACATCTCTAGGTAATGAGTTCCATAAGGGTATTATTCTTTGGGTGTAGAAGTAACATCTTAGAGACCTCTTGGGGAAGGGTAACCTCAGTTGATAAGAATGGCCTCTAAGTGAGTAATCTCTCTGATTTATAGTCAGCCCAAGGTCTGCCATGAGTTGTTCATCCCATAATATATGATACATTAGTAAAAGATGGCCCCTAGTTCTTCTAAGTTCAAGTGAATACATATTCAGTTCTGCTAACCTCTGTTTATAGCTCTTATTCTGCATCCCTTCCACTAATCCACTGGGGTGCTTCAAGAGGGGGTGGGACAAATTCAAGGGGAAAGTACATACCGGGGGGGGTAGTTGGGGAAGGGAAGAGTTAATGGGAGGAGGGGCAGCTGCAGTCTAATGGGCTGAAGTGCTGCACACTCGAGCAGACTAGATAGACCATATGGCCTGTATCTGCTGGCAATTTCGTATGTTCATATGTTCATAATCTTGTGACCCTTCTCTGTACACCCTCCAACCTTCTGACATCACTATGCAGATAGGGACTCCAGAGTGGTGAGCAGTAGTCCAAGTGTGGTCTTACATATGCCCTGTACAGTGGCAATATGCCCGTTCTAGCCTTTCTGATGCAGCTAGATGATTTTATTTGACTTGATTATAACCTCAGTACACTGTCTGCTAAGTTTGAGGTCATTAGTTATGATGACCCCCAGGTCTTTTTCGCTTTCAACTGCCTGTAAGGTTCTTCCATTTATAGAGTAGTTGTTTCTCCTGTTTGATTCTCCCACCTTAAGACTGAATCATCCATTACAATGACTTCTCTAGGTTTGTTCTTACTGGGTGATCCAATTGTCTCAATTTGGTTGTTTGTGTAAAATGGAGGGGCCTGCTAGATACATTAACAATGGGATTGGATCACCATCAGACTCGAGATGTATGAGATTATCATTTATTTGGGGTTCCCCTTGTATAGGTTCATTGGGATCCCTCTCACCCAAAAACAGAAAATCTGTTCATATTTACCAGTCCCCCAGAGCAGTTCCTCACATGCCTTCCCCTTTGAGTTCTCCCATTTCCCTGCACAGTATACCAGTCCTCCTTCAACATTTCCCCCATAGTTGCTCACTTTCTTTTTCCAGTTATCTTGCTATTCTCTACCTCTGTAGCACATGAGGCACCTTTGTCTCTCTCCTCTACTACAATAGCATCTGTATAACTGTGTGGTCTATGTATTTTATTGTCCATCCTAGCCAGACTTTGTTCGAGTTTATATAGCCTTGCTGCCATAGTTCCAAGTTCTGACATAAGGTCCTTATTTGATTTACATTTGTCATAGATGAATTAGCCCACTATATTTATAGACTTAAATAGTTTATACATTGAGCAACTGATGCATTTGAAGCCTACCTCCCCAGCCAATGTAATAACAGTGTCTCCTGTGGCTGTTAACAGTAAGAACTTGCCTTGTGAGTTTAGGTTTGATGAGGGCAGTTTCCCCTGGCTTCCCTGGCTGACACTGGTAGACATGTGCAGCAACGCAAGCTTGCCTCTTTTTAAATATGAAAATAAAAATCCCAGTTTACTTGCACTAAAGAAATATTTTGTTACAGATAACAGTACACGTGAAAAATATATAGTGACTTTAACAAAATGTTACCTTTTGGATAGTGGATCAAAGGTGAAAGTCACTGTAGGGACCTTTTTTGAGTGAATGTTTGACTTATGCTGTAGTGTACACAGCTGTACACTTACCGTCTACATTTGCCACATGCTAGCTATAAATCATCAGCCTGCAATGTCTTGTATTTTGCAAGTTTATAAACATTCATTGTATGCATTATAGAGGATTATTCATTGTTGTCTGTGAAGAACAAGGTGGTAATTTAATCAGGTGAAGGGGGGTTTCAGTCTTATGGCCTATCCTGCCCCCCAGCTTAATGAAATGCAATTGTCATTGGGTTTTTCACAGACACCCTTATCTAATGAGTTATATAATGCATTTGACCATTTTACAAATGGTACAAGTGTAATAATTCGGTCTGGGTGTCTGTCAAGGCTGTAATAACCTTACATCTTGGATGGCTGTAGGCTCTCCGCTGCGCCTCAAGCCTCACAACCCACCCAGGTTGTTTGGTTATTACAATATAGCTGCACACTCAACTATGGATTATTCCTAACTTGTATTACATAGTTACAAAGAAATACCTTTAGTAAACTGAATGCAAGAGAAAAATACATTAAAAAAATTAAGAACAGGTTTTACCTAGAATCATACATTTTGTGTGCCTATTTTGACAGATGACTCTGGTTCAGGTTTTTCAATCTATTATTCAAAAAGTAACATTTTATTAAAGTAACACTGATGATGTACTGGAATTCTTCGCCTCTGGACCTCAATGAGGCACCATCAGTGCTGGTATATAAATTTTTAATTTTAAGGGTGATCTTTCCTCCAGGGCTTTCTCTGATTCAGAATATTTTACAGTGTTCATGAATTATCAATGCTTTCATAATAATCAATTATATTGCAAGCTAATAACATATTATAAGAAGTATTTGTTTAATGCATATTTGCCTGTATGGTTTCATGCACAGATTTGTATTGTTAACAAGAAAAATTCAATAAAATTATGAATTACAAAAAAATGAATTATCAATGCTGACTGTCTGAATCTGGCTTATTTATTTGTATTTTATATATTTATGTATTTATAGTATTTTCTCTTGCTATAAGATGTTGTAACCATATTTTAAAAGGTGGCCAAAGGCTGAGGGGATGGACACCATATAAATAAAATGTACTACTACAAAAAATAATATGACATAATGCAAACATACTGAACCATTTCCTTGAACCCACATGGTAAATTTTTCAGGCTTATAATATGGGGTCTGGTCAGTTCTGGCTCCTCATTGGTCAGGACCTCTTCACATGGTATTATGTTAACCTAGCACATACCCCTGCTCAGATGGCATGACAGGGGTGTATTAATCGAGAGCATAACCTGTTGCGGTCTAAAAGGTCAATATGCTAATTACACATCCTCGGGGTCAAAAAGTTGCAATGCAAATCAAACAACCAAGCAACATCAAAAAGAAATCATAGAAATTAAAAAAAAACACGACTTCCTCCCACAGTAATGTTGCTCAAGCTGCTCCCACATGAAAAAAATTGTAAACACCTAATAAAAAGACAAAATATATTCCAAATCTGAGTCAGCCCGGTGGCACTGAGGACTGAAGCGCTGGACGCCTTACCTCATGCCACGCCGGTGACCCATGTTCAGGAATGAGAACGAGCTGCTGGGGGTTGGCAGGGGAGGAGAAGGATTGAGCATCTGATGGACTGCTCTCCTTTTCCAGGGAGGGGGGTTTCCAGTGGTCGGCATTTGACTGGTCGCTAGTGGAGGCTGGGGGACAGTGCGCTGACACTATAGGAAGGGGGAGGAGATGGGGCAGACACTAGAAGGGAGCATCTGCAGACATGTGCACACCCTCTCTGCAGGCATCATTGCATGCCTCATCTGCTGGGGAGAAACCAGGAAAAATGGATGCCACGGTGAATGAAGGAGGGTGCCTTTCAGACTCCACTCCCAGCTAGCCACGGCACTGGATTCATTGGATCTGGTCTCTGGTGGGGGTTGGGGAATCCCGCTGTCCCCACCGGGGGGGTAAGCCCTGGGGGTATGGGCCAGTGCCGGATGGTGGACACCGAGAGACAGGGCTGGGGGTCCCTCCAGAGGAGGGCTGGGGCATCAGGAGAAGAAATAAATTAGTAAAAATATATATACCAGTATATATATATATATATCGCTATATAGTGTATGGTGGAATGCGGCTGTGTATGGAAATCCATACACTGCAAAAAGTCATTCTGCTTCAGTAGTGACATCCTCACTAATGCAGAATGACTTTTCATTCAGCGTTAGTGAGGATGTCACAATACAACCGCCCCCAAACAGCGCTGCTCATTGGATAGGGAGCGGTTGATGAGCTGCGTGTGTGAGCTGACTCAGTGAGCGGCAAAATGAGAAGGGAGAGTCCGGCGGCAAGGACTGATCACGGAGAAAAACTAAAATAAGAATACTTCTTTTTGGGCGCCATACACTATAGAAAAGTGTATGGGCCCCCATACTAACCAGCTATTCCTAATACTCTTGTGGTTTCCAGTGATGATAGGGACCTCTCGAGCTTAACTCTCGAGGTCCTCATTGTCCCTGGAAACCACTCGGTATTAGAATTGTGTGGTTGTGTATGGGCTCCCATATACTATCCTATATATATTCCAGATCCATGCTAAGTAAACTGCTAGGAATTATTTAGCATGAGCAATGGTTCATGAACACAAGGGAAACTGATGTATTGAAGATTCAAGGGGGGCATGAGAACGTTTTATTTTATGGAAAGGGTGACTGGCCCATGGAACAGTCTGCCAGCTGATGCTGTGGGCGCTGAAACCATTAATGGTTTTAGGTACGACTGGCTCAGAGTGATGGGTTTAGTTGTTTCCTGGGGCGGTAGCAGTAGGGAGGGGAGCATGCGGTGAACAGTGAGGACTAGAACCCTGTATGGATAATAGGTCCCAGGGTTAGATAGGGTGCTATGGGTAGACCAGATGGACTATTTGGTCTTTTTCTGCTATCGCTGTCTACATCAGCGCCAGCCAGGGATGCAACACAGTGTTGCTGCAGTATATCACAAAATGCTGCAGTATATTGCTGGAAACAGTGTAATTCAATGACAATTAAGTTCTTTTGTCATGCAGTATTTTGTGACATGCCATTTATTGCAATTTACTGCATTGCTTCATGGCTGGCACCATTATATGTTCTACATACTTACATTGCCAAACAATCAACAAAATTTCTACAAACATTGCTCAAAAAGCTAATAAAATATCCTCTTTTCCTATCTGGAATGCAACAGAACAGACTCAGACTCTGTTTTCTTTCCACCAACTACACTCCATTTCACCTGGGTTACAGAGCATGGCATCTAATCAACAGCCTAGGCTTCCAGGTCTGATTTAGATCACATGGAAAGTACAGGAAGCACAGCCTAGGCTTCCAGCTCAGCCTCACAGATCACGTGGGAAGTACAGGAAGTTAAAACTCAAGAATACCTATGTAACATAACATAACCAACTATAACCATGTAGCCATAACCCACTCCCTGCAATGCGAATGCACCCATCTAGTGAAGCTTTCTAGCTGCTACCGAATCCCTGCCGATTATCTAATTAATGCTAATGCCTTAAAAGGACACTTTCAACCCCTTTTGGTCTCAAGGTATCTCTAGCTTAAAAAAACACATTATGACTGGTCAGATTGTGTAAAGACTAGTGATGTCATTGGCAGTTTGATTCAGATTAATTTTTTCTTCTTTAAAGTGAAAAACAGGCTGCCCACCATATTGGAGTCACCACACAAAAACCTGTTTGTTTACTGCACTCGATCAACTTCCACTGCATGTTTCCTTGGGTTGGGAACACCCCAAACACAGTCTAGCCACTCATGATACAGTGGGAGGAGAGGAGACAATTTAAATCAGGAGTGGCTGCATGGTTTGGGGGGGTTTCCTAATGTTCAGGAAGTATGCAGTATGAGTAGATCAGGGATTTGAAACAAAACAAGGCAGGGTATAACCTTACCATTAGAATGCAATTCAGCTGGCCTGGTGGTACTGAGGGTTGAGGTGCTGGATACCACACCTCATGCCAAGCTGGTGACCCGGGTTCGGGTGCACACTTGGGTCATCGGGATCGGCCAGGGGGAGGAGGATTAAGCATCCCCGGGACTGCTCTCCTCCTCCAGGGAGAGTGGGGAGGGACTCCTGTGAAGGTGCTGGCTCCTGCTAGTGGCTAGGAGGCGGCACAGCTCATGGCATGATGGTGGGGTGGGCGCAGGCAGACGTCCGATGTGCAGAAGCGCATGCTGCAGCGTCCTTGGCATCTTTGCATGCCCATGCCATGGGGGGGTTATTCAGGGGACAAAATGGCTGAATCCTCTGGCACAAATGATGATCTCATGCAGCGCTGAACTGGATGCTCCTGGAGTTCCCTCTAGCCCTGACCCCTTGGCCTTCCGCAAAGTGGGTCCGTGATGCGGCCTGAGAGAGGGAGAAGGGAGGAGGTAGTAGCTCGGGCACAGCACCCGATGCAGGAGCCACCAACGGACCGGAAAATTGGGGAACCATAGGGAACACCCCAGCCAAGGAAGTAGGCTACTAAAGAAAGAAACAAAACCAAAAAAAAGAATGCAATTCAGTTCTACTAAAAAAGGCAGCAGATCAAACAACCAGCAACATTAATGAATTTCAGAGAAGGTAAGCAATCATAAAATGTGTATTTTCAACTAGAATAAATATGATGTATCAGCCTGTTGGCAACGCTACCACTTGGGATGCCAATGACCAGAGGTCAGGAGTGACCTCGGGACTCAGTTGGGGGGAGGATCGAGCATCCCAATGACTGCTCTCCATGGTCAGCGTTAGCCTGGCCCCTAGTGGTGGCTGGGGGTTGGCACAATGACACTGTACAATGGGTGAGTGGAGGTTGGGCAGATGCCTAGCATTCTGTGCATTGTACCACCATTGGCATCATTGCATGCCGCTTCCTCTTCAATGGGGACAAAACTGGAAAATCACCAGTTGGCAGGATGACACCAGTCTCCCGCAAGCCCCACACTTGGCTGTCTGGGCTGGACAAAGTATGTCCCAGAGGCTGTCAGGGTGACAAGGTGGGGGGGGGAGACTGGTGGAAAGGGGCCGGTCAGCACGGGGGAACATAAAGAGAAACTAAAAAAAGAAAAAAAAAAGAAAGAATACATATTATGCAAAAAGGGTTGACGTGGACCTTTAAAGCCAGCCATTAAAAATTACAGTAGCAAGTACAACACTATTACAATTCTAAAACGCTAACATTAGAAAACATTTTATAAGTCAAACAGGACAATTCCATCGTGGGGGGGGGTTACACTTGCCAATGTACCTCATACCCTCTTGGTACATTACCATAGCATTATTCCTTCTGCCTTATTTATTACATAAATGAAACAGTCAAATTCGTAATGCAAACACTAAATATGTACTTAATAATTAAACATATAAAACATCTCCTAGTATAAGTCTCAGATAGTTAGTACAGGAATCACACAAAGTCATTTTTAAGTAATCTAACAGGCAGAGCAACAAAAACATCAACCTAAATATTTTGCTTTCCATTTGCTTAATTCTTGACATGAGACAGGAATTGAAGAAGTTTGCTAGAACAAAAGTAAGATTTATTAGGAATGGGAAACAGTTTTGTAAATTTTTTTTATGGACTACAGCCTGGAGGACTTACTGTAAGGAAATAATTTAGTTTTAGATGTTTAAGGGCAGTAATTATGCTATACAAGAAGTGTGGGGACTATTAGACAACTCTACCAACATCAAAAACTATGGGGACGTGAGGTGGATTTGTCCTTCATTGAGGACCCCCTCTCACCCACCATGGATGCCACCGGGCCACCACCAAAGCTCTGCACCAGCACAACTCCACTGATAACTCAGGAGAACAACCCCCCTACCCCTACTGAGCAGCCAGTTGGGGACTCAGACTGATTTCTGGCACCAAATTCAAATATTCTATCTGCTGCTTGGACTTAAAAGTGTAGCTGTGCACTTTTTCTTCAATTCACTCCTGCTGCAAGTCATAGGGATGGGAGGTGGCTTTGTTCTTATGTAGGGACCCCCTCTCCACCACTGCTGATGCCACTGGACCACCACGAAAGCCCTACACAGCCCTGACTTTGCTGGGAACTTAGGAGAGTGACCCACCCTTACCCCCACCAAGTAGCCAGTCGAGGACACAGACTGAATTTTTGGTGCGAAATTCAAACTGTTCTACCTGCTGCCTGGACTTAAAAGTGTGGCCATGCACTTTTTCTTCAGTTTGCTCCTGCTGCAACCTACGGGAGTGAGAGGTGGCTTTGTCCTTCAGTAGGGGCTCCCCTCATCCAATGCCATTGCCACCAAACCACAGCCGAAGCCCTGCACCAGCATGACTCTGCCGGGAACTCAGAAGAGCGATGCCCCCCCACCGAGCTGCCTGTTCAACCTCTGCTCCTGCTCTTCATAAATCTGCCATAGAGGTCCTCTGTGCTAGCAGTCTGGAGTGCTAAGGGCTGCAGCACAAAGGGTTTCACACTGTGGTTGTCAGCAGTGGGATTCGGCTGTCAGCCAGCTATGCTGCCCTATTGTAGATCCCTCTGTGCTGTATTCTCCACACTTGCTGTTGCTGCCGCCCTGCCCCTGACTTACCGAATGAGTGCCAGCACTGCTCCTGGATCACATCCATACCTCTGATGGTTACAACATAACTCCATTCAGCTGTCTCTATGTAACTGCCCGTATCCTATAATGCTTCAAATTATGCTTAGCCACACATAGGGATTGGACAGATCATAGGTCAACAAGCTAATATATAATTTCCGGCTGTGCTCTAAACCTGAACACTGGTAGCGGAGGGTTGTCTGACTGTTTGATTGCCTACTGATATACCACTTTTTCAGGCTGTGCTGCCGACCACTCATTCCTATAATGAAAGGTCTCAGTTTATAATGCCTCACATTTTTTCTTTTAGCTTCATTCAATATATGATCTGTTCAGGCACACTGTGTATACTGACTACTCTTAGGGACTGTCTGTGAGGCTACTGGATAATGTAATATTTCTGAATGTTGCTCTAGATTCTAAACACAGGAACGGGGGGGGGAACGTTGACTGTTTCAGTTGCCTACTAATACACCTTTTGCTAGTTGTGCTGCAAAGTTTTAGGGGATTTAATCTTGTCCTTTGGTGACATAGGTAGCCTCTAAGAAATCTGTCTGCATGGATAATTTGCTTGCCACTCCCTGCCACGCTTAGGACTCATGTCTCTGGGTTAGAATCAATGGTACTAGCTTTATTGGTTTTCTGATTATCGTAATACTGCCTATGTTCACTCGTTTTGCATTATTATGCAGTTCCCTTTTGTGGTTACCTCTAGCAGTATGTGATCACTACACTCTATCTTAATGTTTGGCCTTGTTATTGCAGGTCTTCTGGTTGTTGCTGACCTCTTACTCCCTGCCCCAGTATGTGCCTATGTGCCCCGCTCAACTATACCTCAGAACTTCCAATTCTCTAACATGTTGGTCAGCTCCTCCCCCACCAATTCCCTAAGTGTGGTTTCTGACCTAAATTTCTAGGTTTGAGCCTGCCTCTTAGAGAAGTTCAGACTATACTCCACCCCATGTGTGCCCCGGCTGGTGGCCTACACCAGCTATGGCTTCTAACTCTCTCCTTAACTCTGCCCAGGAATATTTAATCCAACCCTGGACCACAGAGTAATTCTAGCCTCATTAGCCCTTCACCATGATTTAACTCTGAAAGTATTTAAGAGCACCTTTCTCAGAGCACTACAAAACAAACAGGAGGCTCCCTTACCTAAATGGGAGTTTCTCCATTGCAGTTTTAAAACATTAGGATTAGCCTCCTAAGGAAGGAAAGGATCGTGTTTTTGTCCCCGAGGGGCTAGCCGCTCGATCCCTTCCACTTCCTCATCTGTGACAACGCCCTGTGCTCTGACATTTTGTGATGTGATTATAGGACCAGTGCAGGGACATGCTTCATACAAGTCTATGGGTTGTCATTTTAAAAGCTATTTTAATCTGACTTTTGATACAAACTGAAGCCAGTATGCAAGTAACAAGGCCCCCTGTTTGTTTTGTTACTATTTTGTTTTGCGTTTACAGCTTGTGCTTACGAAATTTGTTTTGGGTTTACAGGTTTTGCAGTCTCTTTCTACATTGAAGGAGCTAATTGCTTTTCTTCCACAGCTCTTCCAGGAGATTAGGAATGTAACTGGGGGGAGAAGCTGACAAAGGCTTAGTACATTTCAACAGAAGGAAGATTTAAAAGGTCAGGTTACCTTTACTCTCATCCAAGGGTGCTGTGGTTGGTGGTGTTTGTTGGAGCCATTGCCAAAGGTTGATTGTTTTTCTCTACAGGTACCTCTACTGATTTTCTGTAGGGGTGTCCACCCCGTGTTCATACTCCAATATAGCTCCTGAGCCCCTTCCTGCAGAAGTAAGAAAGGGGCAGGACTTACTGCATATCTCAGAGAAAAAAAATGATCTTTTACCTTCACTGACTTTCGTCCGCACATTGCTCAGCTGGGAATAACCAAATAATTAAGGCTAAAAAAATCTTTGTTTTGTCCAACCTGTTTTAACCTTTGCTTCCATATTTTCCTTAAGACAGCTGCTATAAAACCATAACAGGAGGATAAATAGTCTTTTCACTCTTTAGAAGTCACCCAAGTGGATCCGCTCCAACCTCTCCAACCTAAAATATTCTAGTAGCAATGGAGATTGTCATTTGTGGACAATGTGGGGCCCTATTTGGCAGGGTGCTTTTCCGTGGCCCGGGTCAGTGTCGGGCTTGATGGGCTATAGCCGACCTTAGGGCCCAGCTGAGGGCCCAGCATGGGCCACAATACGTAAGCTCCAGATCAAAATGCAAAGCTACAGGCACCTGCTCATCCCACCTCCAACCCAGCAGCACACAAATGTCACTATCGGTCCCAGGCAGGATCCAGACTCGGAAGGCTGGCAGGTGGTTAGAAGGGGGAGGCGAGGTAGTGAGGCAAGAACTAAAACACAAACATCTGAAAACAATGTGCTTATAAATAACAGATATGCACCACTGGCAACAAAACCAGTCACTGGGCATTGCGGTGCTTCTAGGGAATGGCTCGCGGAGCTAAGCATGATCGAAAAGGATAAAGAAAACAATAGCAACAGGAACAAAAGGAAACTTATCATAGTGGGAGACTCCATGATCCACGGAGTGGAATACCATATAAATTCAAATGGTGGTACCAGGGTCATTGTCAAGTGTCTCCCAGGTGCATCTTCGAAAAGGGACACAAAACACATCAAGCAGATTTTTGCGAAGGGAGGATGGAACAAAACACGTAGTCATTCACCAAGGGACATATGACTTGTCCAGTTAATCAGTTGTGGAGACAAAGGAACACATTGTACAACTTGCTAACAGAATATCCTCTCTTTCATCCACACTGGCATTTTTGGAGGTGCTTCCAGTGTGGGGGTGGGGTGGAAGTACCAAGAGGATTAGAGAGGAAGGCATACACGAGTTTAACTTATGACTGAGGGAATGGTGCCAGGAAGACAGCTACCATCTCATTGGTAACTGGCAGTCACTCTGGGAAAGGGACTTCTTTCAGTATGATGGCCTCCACCTGACAAAGGAAGGGGTGAGGGTGCTTGGTCAAAGATTTAACGAGTATGCGGTCCATTTAAACTGAACGCTGCGGAGGTGGTGACAACACTTACCAAGGTGAAGGGTAAGAAGGTCACTACCCCCCTGACAGCAGCAAATAATAGGGTAACTACTCCAAAGCAGGATAATACCACACAAATTGGAGAAACACCTTTTGTGAATACCTGTGGCAAAACTCTTCAACAAAAGTTTTCATCCAAAAACCACAGGTAGAGATCCAAGGAGTTTTGGCAGGGTACAAATGAGTGGTGGAAGCCTTTCCAACAAAACTTTTCATCCAAAACCACAGGTGCTGACCAAAAGAGCCCCATAAATCTTTTGTCTGAAACTACACGTGCAGACCAAAGAAGATCCATTAAGGGTACTAAAGAGGCGTGGTAAAATAAAAGGAAACCCACCTGTGCTAACGGTGGGGGTTGAACATGGAGAGCAATGGCATTAAATGCCAGAAGCCTGGCGACCAAAATCCCTGACCTCATGGCCATAATGGCAGAAGCCAAACTCAACTTAGTGGCCATGATGGAAACCTGGTTCACAGAGAACCATGGTTGGGACATGGCTATCCCAGGCTACCACCTGTACAGAAGAGACAGGAAGGGTAAGAAAGGGGGTGGGGTAGCATTATATGTCTGGGAGGAAATCAAGGCTACGGAGATTCAGGGGATCCCGGATGAGTCAGAAGCACTATGAGTAACAGCTGAGACAGGATCAGGGACTGCCATTAGGATAGGAGTCATCTACAGGCCCCCTTTGCAAGGGGATATGGGGGAGAAGGAAATGATAGAGACATTCCACAAAATGACAGACAAGGGGTGAGACAATAATGGTAGGGGATTTTAACTTGCCAGACATAAACTGGAAATCTTGTACAGCATCTTCATAAAGAGGAAGAGACTTTGTAATGGCCCTGCTGGGTGCAGGGCTGAGGCAGCTTGTGAATACTCCTACCAGAGGTGAAGCTGTCCTGGACTTGCTTTTAACTAAGAGCAACAGAGTAAAGGAGGTAGTGGTGGGGTGCCACTTAGGAAATAGCGACCACCGCATGGTGAATTTAAAATAAACACTAGTGAAGACATTAGCCATTCCAAGATCAGGGTTTTAGATTTCAGAAAAGCAGACTTTCAGGAGATGAGAGATAGCCTGACAGAGAGTCTTAGATACAGGGGAAGAGAAAGGAATAGATGAAATGTGTAAGTATCTCAAAGGAGCTATCACAGAGGTAACTGAACAGTGTGTCAGAAGGGTGAGCAAGGCAAATAAGAAAAGGAAAGCCATCTGGTTCTCCAGGGAGGTGGCTGCAATAGTAAAGGAGAAAAAGAAGGCATACACAAAGTTTAGGGTGTCAATGAAAGATGAGGATAAGGAAACCTATAAGGTAGCACAGAGGGAAGCCGGTAAGGCAATAAGGAAGGCTAAAGACCTGACTGAACTGAGGACTGAGCAGGGGGTAAAGGAAGGAGATAAAGCCTTGTTTTGGTACATAAGGGAAAAGAGGAAAACCAAGGGGTGAGATAGTTAGACTAGCAGATACTGGAGGGGAAACTGGTAGAAAAAGACTGTGAGAAAGCAGAAGTCTTAAACCAGTACTTCTGTTCTGTGTTCACCAAAGAGAACGCAGGGGATGGGCCAAGCCTGCATAGCAGCAACACCCAGGGACCGGGGGTTGACACAAGCCCTTTCACAGAGGCGCATGTCTTGGAAGCTTTAAATAAACTAAAGGTGGACAAGGCCATGGGACCAGATGGGATTCATCCTTGAGTTCTCAGGGAGCTGGGGAATGTATTAGCAGCACCCCTAGCAGAATTGTTCACCATATCACTAGAGTGGGACTGTACTGGAGGACCGGAAACGGGCAACAGTGATCCCACTTCACAAAGCAGGGAGCAGGGAGGAGGCTGGCAATTACTGTTCAGTAAGCCTCACATTGGTGGTAGGGAAGTTGATGGAGACACTACTCAAACAGAGAATCATAACGTATCTGGAATCCAGTGGTCAGCAAGACCCAAAACAACATGGGGTCACAGCAGGTAGGTCTTTCCAAACTAACCTGGTCAACTTCTTTGACTGGGTTACAAGGACAGTAGATCAGGGAGCGGCAATAGATGTCGTCTATCTGGACTTTGTCAAAGCCTTCAACTCTGTTCCACACAGAAGGCTGGTAAGGAAGCTGGATCACATGGGGCTGGGCAGAGAGGTGGATGAGTGGGTGAGTAGCTGGCTGACAGAAAGGACACAGAAGGTTCAGGTAAACTGAGCATTTTTATTTGGTATTTATATTATGTACAGCGCCTTGATTTTTGAAAGGCACTTTAAAAATAAAGATTTGCTTGCTTTGCTTTGCTTGCATTTTCAGCTGAGAAGGAGGCGACCAGCGGGGTACCACAGGGTTCAGTACTGGGTCCCCTACTCTTCAGTGTGTTCATAGCAGACATTGTAAATGGGCTGGAAGGTAAAGTGTATCTATTTGCTGAAGACACTAAGATTTGCAACAGAGTGAACTCCCTGTCCCTGAGGATGTGAGGAGTATGACTTCAAACTTGAAGAAACTGAATGAGTGATCGGAAACATAGCTGCTGAAATTCAATGCCAAAAAGTGCAAAGTCATGCACTTAGGCAGAAACAATCCCAAAGAGGATTACTTCCTGGGAGGAGAGAAGCTAGCCTCCACCAGCCAGGAGAGGGACCTAGGAGTCATTATATCAGAAGATTTGAAAGTGGATAAACAGTGCGAAAAGGCGGCACTAAAGGCAAGTGGCATGCTGGGCTGCATTGGGAGGGAAATCACAAGTCACAGAAGGGAGGTGATGCTACCACTGTACAGGGCACTGGTGCACCCCCACTTGGAGTACTGAATACAGTACTAGAGGCCACACCTCAAACAGGACATAGACAGAATTGAGACGGAGCAGAGGAGGGCCACGGAAATGATTCGGGGACTGCACCTTAGGGCATACCAGGACAGGCTGAGGGAACTCAACATGTACTCCCTGGAATAGAGGTGGAAGAGGGGTGACATGATTGAGACTTGGAGGGGTATAAATAAGGTTAATGTTACAGAGCTTTTCTAGTTGGAAGAGAGCGGGAGAACGACAGGGCATGACATGAGGCTGAAGGGAAGGAGATTCAGGAGTAATACAAGGAACTTCTTCTTCTTTACAGAGAGGGTGGTGGACCCATGGAATAGTCTACCCAAGGAGGTAGTGGGGGCCAAAATGGTGAGCAAGTTCAAGAATGCATGGGATAGACATAAAGATAGCATACAGAAAGGCAAAAGAGGGAAGGGGGAATAGCACCAGGTAGGTTCTTCAGCAGACTAGATGGACCTCGCGGTCTCCTTCTGCTGTAACTTTCTATGTTTCTAAGGCTCTTGTTACTTGAATACTGGCTTCAATTTGTACCAAAAGTTAGATTAAAATCAGGAAAATAGCTTTCAAAATGACACTTCATAGACTTGCATGGAGCACGTCCCCACACTGGTTCTATGATTACATCACAAAAGGGAGGAGTGTGGGGACTGTGTCACAGATCAGAAAGTGGCAGGGATCAAGTTAGCTCCTTGGGGGAAAAATATGATCACTTCCTTTCCTAATGGGGTTAATAATAATATTTTAAAACTGCAATGAAATAACTCTCATTCAGGTAAGGGAGCCTCCTGTTTATTCTAATTGCACCCTGAAAATAGTGAGAAAGGTGCTCTTTAAGGTAACTCACATTGGTATACAGTGATGCAGGCATGCCACAAGTGGGTGCCTACTGAAACGGCAACCCACTTGTGGTGTATACCCAGATGGCAAGGGAGTAGGGAGGGTGACCCGGTGGGAAGGATTTGCGAATGGCGATGGGATGTTGCTACACATACATGCATGCCGGGGGGGGGAGCGAGTACACTGAGCAAGGGGCAGGAGGGTTTGTGAGGGGTGGTACCACAGTCAGCCGCTGAGCTGGCTCCATGGCATGGTGGGGTGGGGTGCTGTCCTGGGGTGACTGGGATGCAGGGTTCGAGTCCCGGGGGCGCAGGTATGTTTTGTTGCGCCAGGCCTGAGAAGGTGACTTTTTTTTTTTCACTATTGCACCCCCCCCCCCCGACATGCACCTTCCTGGATTTGAGAATCTAAAAGTAGGGGGGTGCGGGAGGCAAAGCCCCATGTGGGGGGTGCAGGGGGGCTCCACATAAAAGTAAACAATACAATTCCTTGCACCATTTTCTCTGTTGCCAGGGTTGTACATCATCGAAATTGATTTCAGCAATGTACACTCACCATAAGGGCGATCGCCAAAAGGTGATCACCCTTATGACATAGAACTGCTCACATTAATATAAGGAGCCTGATGGCTAACTTCCCCGAACTTGAAGTCCGGGTCGCTCATTATGGCCCGGATATCCTAGGTGTCCTTTAACCTGGCTAAAACCTTCTGTCCGCAATACAATATGTTCTCTAGCAAGATACAAGCTTCTGAGAGCTGACCGTCCCTCCTCTAAAAGGGGCAGAGCACTGTCATTGATTACAAGGCCCACCTAAGTTTAACCATGCTCCCTGGTGTCTCCCTTCCATCCTGTGAAGTCCTACACTCCCTTCTTGTACTGGGGGGACTACAAGGAAAATTTACATAGTCTGTGTATACAATCCTCCTAGGGGGTAGGGCTGGCCTAACAGAACTAACTGACTACCTACTCTCCATTGTAGGGAAAAATGAAATCATTATTATGAACAATTCTAATTTGGACTGGATTAGCAACAACTCCAATTCATTTGAATCACTCCTAAGCAAAGCCCACATCTTACAACTAATTTTTGACCCAACCAGACCTTCCTGCAAAGGAAGTCATCACTCTCTCATTGACTGGATTATGTCCAATAGGAAGTACATGATCATAACTACTGGAACCCTTGCCAATGCCTTCAGCAATCACTCCCCATTTGACTGTGTTTTGGATGCCCCCCCCCCAAACTCCCTAAGCAAATAATCCTTTGGGACTACTCTGCACTTGACACTGGAGCCTTTCTTGATGACTTTAGCCTCATAGACTGGTCTCTGCTTTACTATACCAGGGGTGTGGATGAAGCTCTTGCTTATTTTGCTTCCACCCCACTATCCCTCCAAAACAAACATATCCCCCTAATGAGGCATAGGGTAAGATGTAAGCCCACATGGTGGCTGCACAGCCCCCTGCTATATCTGTTTAAGGAACATAAGTGTTGGGCAAAATTTAAATCAACATCACTTCAATTGGATTGGTTAGCTTATCAGGCTATGAGGAATGCCTGCAAAAAAGAAACCTGTATGGCCAAAACCAAATACTGTAGGGAGCTCCTGCATGCCTCTGCTAGAGGCTCCAAGAGTTTCTGGTAGTTCACTGCTGCTGGATCACTGTTACAGGAGGAGGCTCGGTCTACCCCAGAGCCCTCCCTCCTTCCAAACTAAAAAAACTACATTTTTTTTCTCTAGCCAGTGGCATTGGAGCTTGAAGGCTGCAACTGGGTTACTATGTGAGCCAATCAGTGCCACTGACATGCCCCCAGCCCACCAGATGGCCAATTAGGGAGACCTTCAACTGAGTTCCTGGAAGCATCCCAGGGCATTTACCCCCCCACTGATGCCTGCTTCCAGTTCAATGCCACCAGATCGCTGCTGCAGGAGGAGGCTCAGTCTACCCTAGGAGACCTCCCTTCTTCCAAACTAAGAACTGCCATCTTCTTTTTTCTCTTTTCTCTGGCCAGTGGCACCAGAACTACAGGGCTGCAACTGGATTATTAGGTGAGCCAGTCAGCGCCACCAACACTCCCAAGCCCTCAGACAGCCAATTAGAGAGATTTGCAGCTCAACTCCTAAAGAGTTCAAGGGAATTAAGCCCCCTGCTGAAGTCTGCTTCTAGTTCACTTCAGCTGGATTGCTGCTGCAGAAGGAGGCTCGGTGTAACCCTAGGAGCCCTCACTCCTTCCAAACTAAAAGATCTATCTTGTTTTGGTTTTTTCTTTTCTCCAACCAGCAGCAGCAGAGCTTGAGGGCTGCAACTAGGTTACTAGGTGAGCCAGTTGTCACCGCCAACATGCCCTCAGCCCACCAGATGGCCAATTAGCACATCCTTTCAGGTGTCAATCACCCTTTGTCTGCTTCATAAGGAATAGGCCACCAAGCACCCCTCCCACCATCCGCATGAAGGACAAACATGCAAAGAATGTCAGAGTCTGCCCACCAGAGTCAGCCCAATGAGGCAGCCAGCAGCAAGCCACTATTCCCACCTGCTGAACCACGCAGAATGGGCCAAACCAGCAGGACTAGCAAGGTACTGTAAGTTGTAAACTTTCCTAATGTGGCTTACATCTAAGGCAGCTAGATATTTTGAGTTTCAAGCTAAAACCAACCTTCTAAACATAGAACAATTCTTGTAAATCTATACTTGCTTAACTAGACTTGTTTAGGCTATATGTGCAACCTTTGTACCATGCTTGACTCTGGGTTATTTTACCCTCTGCATTCATTTGTAATACCTTTCATTGTATTGTATGTTTCTCTTCTTTTGTACTTCCATGACGTGAAGCCTTTGCAAAGGAGTCTCTGGCTCAAAGCTTTGTAATTCCAATCTCTCAATAAATGAATAAATAAAAATAAACCTCCTCTGCCCCTGAATATTTCTTTCAAATGTTTTTATTTTATTTTTTATTTATTAAGCATCAGTTTACAACCTTTGGAGACAGGCTGGATTAAAATACCGTCTGAGAGAGGAACAATACAGTGATAACAACTTGGTACAGAGAAACAGTGTACAGTATTTTGAGGATACAGGAGGACAAATGAGATCAACAATTTACAACATACAGGATTGGTGAAGTTAACATTGTTCGCGGAAATAACTAGAACATCAAGCAAAAACATAGGATATCAATACAGTGTGTTTTAGAGGTGTCATCAGGGAGGTAACAGGAACCAAGGATAGAGAAGGTAGAGGATTTGAGCAGCCAACAGGGGGCTTTGTCAGAGAGTGAGCAAGATAGCTTAGAAACAGCAACAGCTGCGAGTAGTGAAAAGGTGGTTCTGGAGGGTAGTTTAAAGCAAGAGATTGTGGGGGTGTCAGAGATACTGGCAGGGAGGGAACTGTACCAAGAAGGGAGACAGGAGAGGAAAGCCGTTGTCCATGAGAGGTCCTTGTCCTAGGTACCTTCAACTTGGTTTTACAGGAGGACCGTGTTGAAGCTAGTGAGTTTACATGGTGGATAACGGCAGTCAAACCAGGAGGAGAGAGCCCAAGGAGAGTTTTTTTTGTAAGGATGCAGGTTTGATACCTAAGACGCGCGTCAAGAATGAGCAGATTTGCCTGGGAATAAAGATGGCAGGTATGTGTAAGTCTGGGAGCACCTAAGATTAGTCTACAGGCCTTATTTAAGGTGAGGCAGATTTTGTTTAGCGAGGTCTGGTCAGCAGCCCCGTAGACTGGTAAGCCATAGTCTACAAGTGACAGAATGGAGGACATAACTGCAAGTCGGAGGGCATCGGGGGGGAGACAGTGTTTGTGGCGGTAAAGGATTCCCAAACTAACATTGTGGTGGAGGCTAAGGCGGCGATATGGGAATGGAACGTGAGGGCAGGGTCAAAGGTTATCCCAGGGTATTTGTATGTGTAAACTTGTTCGAGTGGGAACAAAGAGCTGGCGAAGATCTGAAGTTGGAAATTACTAGCTTTGTTTTGGGGGTGGAGAAGATCATAGATTTGGTCTTTTTAAGATTGATAAGCAGTCTATGTTCTTTAAACCAGGCTTCCACGTCTTTATAGGATAATTGCAGGGAATCTTGGAGGGTGGTGGGGTTACGGTCAGAAGCAAAGATAACAGCATCATCTGCATAAAGGAGGAGTTTACCAGTACAGGCACCTGGCAGGGTGTTG
Organism: Neoceratodus forsteri; assembly: GCA_016271365.2. Lineage (NCBI taxonomy): Eukaryota > Metazoa > Chordata > Ceratodontiformes > Ceratodontidae > Neoceratodus > Neoceratodus forsteri. Next base: position 828,834,553 of record CM057449.1, read on the forward strand.
AGATAAAGGGAAAAGAGCAGGGGCCCAAGAATAGAGCCCTGGGGAACCTCAGATCAGATAGGGCAGAGGTCAGAGAGTGTGCCATTGATTTTAACATGCTGGGACCGGTTGACAGATAGCTGGAGCACCATGAGACAGGCCCTGCAGCAAAGCCAGCATGGCTGAGTGCATCCAGTAGGAGAGGATGGGATACAGTGTCAAAGGCTTTTGACAGATCGATGAACACTGCACCAGCTAGAGAGCCCGAGTCCAGGAAGGAATGGAGGAAGTTAGAAAATTCAATGAGGGCGGTAATGGTGCTGTGCCCAGCACGGAAGCCGTGTTGTTCAGGGCAGAGGATACTGTATTTGGTAAGAAACCTGATATTTGGGAGGGTACTACTTTCTCTAAGGCTTTTGAGAGTGGTGAGAGGATTGAGATGGGACGATAATTACCAGAAAGGGCCCTATCTCCACCCTTATGTATGGGAGTGACAGTGGCAATTTTCCAGGCAAATGAAAATTGCCCTAGACAGAGTGATTTGTTGAAGAGACTAGTGATTGGGGCGATGACCTGGTCCAATGCCAGGCTGAGGAGTCTGGGGTCCAAGGAGTCGCTGCCAGTGGTATTGCTCCTTAAGGCCTTGGTCAGATACGGTCTGACTTCATTGACAGTAACCCAGTGGAAGTGGAAAGATGGGTGTGAGGGAGCAGGGTCAGGAAAGTGGGGGGGGGTCAAAAAAGTTACTAGGGAGTACAGAGCTAAGGTCAGTAAAGGATTTATTGAGATGGTTAGCAATGAGGGTAGGATTGGTAGAGATAATACCCTCAATATTGGTTTGGGAAGGCGGAGGAGAGCGTGTACCACCATTTAGTTGTTTGATGTTATCCCAGAAGGTTCTGGCATTCCCCCAGGACAAGGTGAGTGAGGCCCAATAATGATCGGCCTTTGCTTTGTGTATGGCCCAGGTACATTTATTTCGGGCAGCAGCATATGCCTATCTGTCGGCAGGGCAGCCAGTTTCCATGGCTAGGTGCCACAGGTTATCCCTGTGCCTAAGAAGTTGGAGTAGGGAAGGAGTGACCCAGGAAGTATGCTGTACCTTGGAACGAAGTTTGGTTAGGGGTACGAAGATATCACAAGCTTTGTTAAACATTAAGGTGAAGAAGGCCAGGGCCGAATCAAGGTTGGGGGCGGTCTCAATGGGAGACCAGTCAACTTGGGCTAGGAATTGCTTCAGGTCTCTCAGCCCACCTGGTCACAACCGCCGCCATAGGGTGGCCTGTGCAGTGGGTTTGGGTAGGGACGTAATCCAACGGAAAAGAATAGGGGAGTGGTCACTGATTCCATCAGGAAGGACTTGTAGATTGCAAACTTGGTTAGGTTGGTTGATGAGGACTACATCCAGAAGAGTGCTCGACCCCATTGTGGGGTTCACTCTTGTTGGTTGGGTAACAAGTTGCATTAGGTCAATAGCAGTAAAGAAGTTGCAGGTGGAGGAGGATGCGGGGCTAAGCCAGTTGATATTTAGATCACCCATGAGAATATGCTCAGGGGAATGTGGTAGAGAGGTGAGATACTCTATTAGAGGGACCGGGGCCTGAGTTAGATTTTTTGGGGGAATATAGGCATAGGTTAGAAAGAGGGGGCCTTTAGAGGGGTCGGGGTAAGTTTTAGAGTAAGGGCATGGGCCCTGAGGTTAAGGACAGGGGCTGGGAGGGCTACTCCAGGAAGGGAGTCTTTGATATAAATAGCACAGCCTCCACCTCGTCTCCCTACAAATGTATAATGTTTCTTTCAAAATAAACAGTCATTAGGATTGTACTCACTCCTGCTAGTGGGGTTCAATAGTTACTTTTCAAGCTGGCAGCAGTTTTCAGTCCCTTGACATGATCGGCTACATCAGACAGCTGCCTCCCCCCCTCCATCTAGTAGTTTGATGGAAATAAAGTCTCTTGGGAAGGGGGGAGGGCACCATCTTGACTGGCAGCAAAAATATCCGAGTTTCAACACAATACCTTATTTTTCTGAAGAAGAATGGAATTCCACTGGTGATGGTTTCCGTCGAGGCGCAGGCTAGACGGTAAACATAGAAACATAGAATTTGACGGCAGATAAGGACCGCTTGATGGTAATGTCCCTCCCTTCATGATTGGTGGCACAGGATCACTTGGTATTCTGGAAAACAGTTGAGTTAGGCAAAACGCAGCGTAGCAGTTCAGAACTCCCAAATATTAGGTCCAAAAAGGAAATAGGATGCAATCAAACATTTTATTTAGTCCAGAAAGCTCAAGCTGATCAACAAAACTCCATGGAGGGTACTCAGAATTAATTGTTACAGTTCCACATTTTTTCTACAGCACAGTGCCATGGCACAGTTACTTGTGGGGACCTGGATTCAAACCTGGACCATACGCTACACATCCTTCACTGTCAAGGGAAAGGGGGCTCCAATTCTCCTTCGGACACACTCCATGTCCACATTCTGGTCACAGTTTATAGGAATCCCCATCAGTGGGAGTGGGGTGCACTATCTTCTGAACCTTGTGACTCCTTCCTCAATGGGAGAGGGGGGCTGTTGCCCTTAGGGCACAGTCCTTTCTTCTATAGCATCCACACCTGCTGATCCACTGGCAGGGTTCACACAGTGCAGGGCCAAACACTTCTTGTGGTACCAGCAGTCCCCTTACCAGGCTAGCAGCTCCTACCTTGAGTGGACACGGACCATGCAAGGGGTCCCATCTGCCACCTGAAAACCCAACCAGGCGTCCTGCCACCTCTGCCTCTCGGGCCCTCCATGCAGCCACTCTTCTCAGACAGAATTTGGAGCTGGACAGGCTCCTTGAGACTTTCTTCTGGCTGCTGCTCCCTCCGGATCCGCCGCCCCATTTTTAGATTGTGAGGGACCCAAGCTTCTCCTTTTGGGCCAGGGACATTCCCCCCCCCCACCGGCCCTGGGCCTCTCCAGCCCTGATTGGAGGCCCTCCCCTGAGGCCTTAGAGCAGGCATGACCCGCTCCTCTCCTCTCAATGACTCTCCCTCGAACTTCCTAACAGCTCTCACTTAACACCAGTTGATGCTTGAAAAAACTCACATGCTGCCTAGGCCATGCCCCTGGCCTTGCAGCACATGTACCTCCCAATGCCAGCAGGGTATCAGTTTAGTAACCCCCCCAGTTTCAGCAAAGGGGTTACACTTTCCCCCTATAGAAATGCTTCACCTCCTGGGGAAGCAGTTTCCATCCTGGCCAACCATGGCTGCTGTGCTCCGTGGGATAATGTGCACTCTCCCACTGGCCACCACATCCAGGCTCTACCAGGCTGACTGCATGGCAGCAGTCAGTTTAGAACTAGGTGGGCATACCCACCTACCTACAGTCCCCTGGCTCCACTAAGGGGCATGGCAACCTAGCTTCCCAAACAATTGACCTGGCTTCCCAAACAATGGCCGTTCCAAAAGGCTAATGTCCCACCCTTACTCAACCCCCTTAGGGACACCACTCTCTGACTAATTCCGGCTCCAAAACCTTCCCCATTGGACATTGCTCAGTACCCAACTGGGCCTATTTGGCACCCTAAACACTTTTTTGCAAAACACAACAACAAATAAAAACAAATCTCTGTTTTTTTTTTCAATACTCACTCCTATCTAACTACTGCTAGTAACTATTAGTCTACCTAACACCACCAGGGTGTGGTGGGCTAACCTTTACACTTTTACTCTAAACTGCATCTTACTGAAGGCTATACTTAACTCTGCTTACATATTTTGCACAGGACTGGACTGGTTCCCTCCACAGAAATGTCTAGCCACTACTCACAGATTTATAAAACAGTAACACAAACTCTATTTAACCCTAATTTACATCTACACTCCTATCATGCTAACCTACTTAACAGTGGGAAAGGGGGCACACTTTTACCCTTCAAATGTCCTTTGCAAAAATGCATTGGTGCACATGAAAATCTCTGGATAACTGTCCCTATTAATTAAAGCCCAAGAAATCCTAGGTGTAGCACCAGTGGGTAAGTGTGCTTAATTTCTAGGGGGGCCCCTACTTAACATTTTCTATCTGCTAGAACTTTAATATAAAACAGACATACCTTAGTCCTAATCTAACTAACTAGAATCACACATTGTAAATAATTTTCATTAGAATGGTATGTAAGAGTAAAAAAATGTTACAATCTGATAAAACTGAAAATAAATTCAAAACCTTCTATTTTTTTCCTCTTACACTGAGCATAAGCTGATCAGACTACTGCCCATGCTTCGGGCAAGTGTCCCTTTTGCTTCTCAATATAAAAGTAAACCGTCTCACTGAGTAGTTGCAGTCCCTTAAGGCACAGTCTCACAATGCTGTGAGGCATTGGTCTTTTAAGGGGTTTTCTTTATCTGGGGGGGTCCTGTACTTGGCAGCTGGGTCCTCTGGTGCAAAAAAAAAAAAAAAGGGTCTAGTTTGGTGAACTCTTCCCCTCATCTATCCTGACTAACCACAAAGTAATTTAAGCGGTGTTCAAGTCCATCTTGCACTAAAGCAAAGGTCTTGAATAGAGAATCTTTCCAAGGCCGAGGAGGTACACATGGATCTTGCCAGAGAAGTTACCTTGTTTTGGTCATAGGTCAAATCCCAAAGGTCCACATTATGTCTGAGGCGTACCTTTTCCACAGCTCCTTGGAACACCCAGTCCAATCTTCTACATTCAATTAAATCTCAAATTCTCTCACTCACATAAGGGTAGTTTGATCCAGGGTACTCCGTTTTAAGGTATCTCCTTATCCATCTTTCTGCCTGGCTCCAGTTTGGTAAGGACCTGATGCTGGGCCGTGGGGCCACTTCTCTGGGAACCAAAGTCCCTCTCTATAATTAAGCACTGTGAGGTCCAACTGATGCCTAGCATCCATGTCTACCAAGTGTCTTTTACAGATTTCGGGGAGCAGAGGGGTCATCTCTCTTATTACGAGGATAGGCATAGCATAGGGCTTTGGAATATCTCTCTGATCAAATCATCGAACATCCTGGTGATGCCCTCCATTGTCTGATCATAAATAGAAATGACTTCAGAAGCTCCAACAGCACTCTCTTCTCAGACTCATTGTCTCTTTCTACTGATTTTATTATGACCTCTGGGTCATCAACACCAGGAACCTTTTCCTGTGCCATGGGGAGTGCGGGTCGTAGTCTTAAAGGTTTAGCCTCTTCCAATTTCTTAGGCAAATTTTTAGTCCTCACCGTGGGTTCCTGGATGAATTTAGGTTTTGGTGACATCTTGTTTTTATCTTGCACACCTGGCACCACAGTCTCAGGGGAACCTGACTGCTCAGTTGCGTCCCTCATGTATCCTGCAGCAGTACTCTTTATCCTTGAGATCCACCCTCGGCCCCTCCCTCTGCTACGAGGAAATTCTGGGGCACTTGGTGGTGGTACAGGGCTGGGCAGATGACTAGGCTCTGTTACCACCTCTGGCTTTACTTCAGTTTCACTGGTTGCGACCTTCTCCCACTCTTCTGATGGTGCCACTGTAGTGGTCACACTAGCTGTATGAGAGACTTTTCTGGCCGATTGTGGCCATTCCTAGGGCACAGTGGTCAGTGGCACAAGGGCCACATAGCATCCTTCCTGCTGAGGCATATTAGAAGGTCCAGTCACCCAAGGAACATTCCCACAAGCACAATAAATACAGACAGGCTGTCTTATCACCCCACTACCACATTGCTCACAGTGAATGCACGACTCACCTGAACCACTCCTTTTGACCATGCTCCACAACCAGTTTACCAGTCCCTCTGGTACATTAATGGTCCAACCTCCAAATCCAGGGGCATAAGCCATTTTTGTTTTTTCCAGTGTCTTAAATTACTCCAAACAAAAGTGTTTAGAAATTAGCCTCCAAAAAGTTCTTAACTGCAGAAAATGAGTAAAACTATGCTTTATTTCTGATAGCAGTAGGTCTAACAGCAGGCTTCACTGTTAGGTGTGGAACACAAACTTTTCTCAGCACAGCAACAACACTCCTTTCTCTTCGGAAGTTTTCAGCAATCTGAATCCAAGACCACCTGGCCTCCCTTTCTAGTGCTGCATCTCATTAGTCCCATCCACCAATCAAATCGCTCTATTTCCTCATACTCAGTCATCGCGTTTTTATTTCATGTGGGGCAGGCGCCATTTTGTCACCTCACAATGCATTTAAACTGCAACTTAAACTTTTAAACTGGCTGCAGCCCACTAACATTCCATCGCTGTAAACACCATCCCGTTGTGTCAGATAGGTGATTTGCCCCTCATTTTTTTGGATCCTGGACGACAGCCCCAATTCATGCAGCCTCCTCTGCCCATGAATATTTCTTTCAAATGTATAGTGTTTCTTTCAAAATAAACAGTCATTAGGATTGTACTCACTCCTGCTAGTGGGGTTCGATAGTTACATTTCAAGCCGGCAGCAGCTTTCAGTCCCATGGAGTAATCAACTATTTCAGACAGCTACCCCCCACCCCTCCCTGTCTAGGGGATTGATGGAAATAAAATCTCTGGGAAAGGGGGGAGGGCACCATCTGGACTGGCAGCAGAAATATCTGAGTTTCAACACAGTACCTTATTTTTTTGAAGAAGAATGGGATTCCAATGGTGACAGTTGGGTTTCCATTGAGACGAAGGCTAGATAATAATGTTCCTCCCTTCACAACTGGTGGCACAGGATTATTTGGTACTCTGGAAATAGTTGAGTTAGGCAAAACACAGCGTAGCAGTTCAGGACTCCCAAAGATTAGGTCCGAACAGGAATAGGATGCAATAAAACATTTTATTTAGTCCAGAAAGCTCTAGCTAATTAATAAAACTCCACGGAGGGTGCCCAAAATTAATTGTTTACAGTTACAGATTTTTTCTACGGCACAGCACTGTGGCACAGTTACTTGGGGGGACCTAGATTCAAACCTGGACCCTATGCTACACATCCCTCACCATCGAGCAAAATGAGGCTCCAGTTCTCTTTAGGACACACTCCATATCCCCATTCTGGTCACAGTTTATAGGAATCCCCACCAGTGGGAGCGGGGTGCACTGTCCTCTGAACCTTGCGACTCATTCCTCAACAAGTGGGGGGGCTGTTGCTCTTAGGGCACAGTCCTTTCTTCTATGGCACCTGCCGAATCTCTGGTAGGGTTCGCACAGTGCAGGGCCAAACACTTCTTGCGGTAACAGTGGTCCCCATCACAGGCTAGCAGCTCCTACCTTGAGTGGACATGGATCATGCAAGGGGTCCCATCTGCCACCTGAAAACCCAACCGGAGACGTCACTGCTACCTCTGCCTCTCGGGCCTTCCATGGCAGCCACTCTTCTCAGACAGAATTTGGAGCTGGACAGGCTCCTTGAGACTTTCTTCTGGCTGCTGCTCCCTCCGGATCCGCCGCTCCTCTGATAGATTGTGTGGGACTCAAGCTTCTCCTTTGGGGCTGGGGAGCAATCTCCCCACCCCAGTGCCGGGCCTCTCTGGCCCTGACTGGAGGCCCTCTCTCAGGCCTTGAAGCAGGCATAACCTGCTCATCTTCCTCAATGACTCTCCCTCGCACTCCCTAATGGCTCTCCCATCGCGCCATTTGGCGCTGGAAAAAAATCACATGCTGCCTAGGCCATGCCACTGGTCTTGCAGCATGCGTGCCTCCCAATGCCAGCAGGGCATCACTTTAGTAACCCCCCCCAATTTCATCACGGGGGGTTACATATGGTTTACCTAAATTGTTGTGGCTTGTATCTAGGGCAGCTGTACATTTTATTTTTTTGCTTAGCTTGGATAATTTGAAGTTGGTTGTGTTGTACTGAAGGAGCTGAGCATATCAGACTTGTTGTGTAATGTTATTATGAGGATTGTCAACTATAATGGGCATGGGACACTCATCTCCAGGGGATTGCTTTGAAGGAAGGGACATTGTCCCATTTGCAAAAATCTAACAGAGCTCAGTTCTCAGCTGGAAGCAGCAAGGGTGGAAATATCCAAGCTGTGTCTTCAACTCAGCTGGAGCTCAGCCCCCCCATTCCCTCTCCCACAGTGACCTACTGGCCCATAGTCTGTGGAAAGTGGTGAGGAGAGGGAAGGGGGCAGGGTTATCTATAAGGAGGTTGCTCAGACCAATGCCATTCTGACTACAAATCATTTTGCACCCCTACTGGAGTTTCTGGAACCTGTCTGCACCAGGGGGTGCTCCATGTGGGTCATAGAGCCAAGGCTGGATATCACAATGGCACCCAAAGACAAGACTGGGAACAAAAGTAAACAAGCACTTGCCAATGCTAAATGTTCACCACTGGTATCGCTGTTGTACCGGGCATTGCTTGTACACATTTTCCTGCTTTGACACATAGTTACATTGTAATTACCCAGGATAGGGCAGCTGAGAGGCAATATCTACTTTTAAGTGGGCTCCCACATTTTGATTCCAAATGTCCCACAGTCTTTTTATGACCTGATGTTATGATCAAGATAGGTGGAATTTTTAAAATTCCATTTGAAAGGTGAGTTTGCTTTGCGACTCTGGAAACATGTTTCAGAGGGGAGGACACCTGTCATATTCAGTAGGTGGGAAAACACAGGTGTAACCCCTCTACAAATAGGGGTTCCTGAAAAGTCTTCCTTGAGCTTGCTTACATGCTCACTGCCAGGCTGGTGTCCTGCATTTTAGCAGTTTAAATGTATTGCCAGAGACTGCCTGTATAGTCTGTGCGTACTGTCTCTTTAAGAACTGCCTGGATCGCAGTCATAATTACTCTGAGAGGAGTTCTGTTAGAAGATGTACTTGTTTGCTGATCATTTGTTAAAGTAGTAGTAATAATATTGCAGTTTGTTCTAACCTGCCTTCTTTGCAGCATGGACAGTTCTGTTTGTTTCCATCATCTTGGTCCTGGACTGCAGAATGGGCCAATCAGTACATTTGGGATTCTAAAATGGAGCCTGCCTACAGGGGCTTGGTGGGGCCAACACTTGTAGGAATTATAGTTTTAGGCTTTTGTGGCGCCTAAAATAACCTGGAGGGGGAGCCCTTGTTGTGACTTGGCAGACTGATCAGCCAACCGAACCTTTAGGATCTTGGGGAAAGTCCCACACTATTTGCAGTTTCAGTTAGATCTGAGTTGGGAAGAGAAGAAGTAACAGCTTGAGATAGTTTGAGCAGCAATCCATAGTGGATTCACGCAGAAGAACTGTGGAAAGGCCTGAGTTTGGCCTGCATGCCTGTCTGCTGTTCCTGAGAGGAAACTTGTGCTTTTTTTTTTGGACTGAATCCAAATTTGGAGTGAATTAAGCCACTGAATTGTCACCAGGCTTTAACCTGAAGAAGACCAAAGATTTGCTGAATACGATCAACCTGCCAGGACTTCCAGCTACCTCTGAACTCCTGGATTGTGCAGAGACTCTGTAATTGTGACCAGAGAGCCATTTGCCTGGTACAGTGGAATTTCTTACATGTGAATGTGCTGTGTGCTTATAGTGGGTCATGATTTGGATCCCCACTGTGTGTCTGAACTAACATAACATACTAACATACTAATTGCCAGCAGATTAGGCCTTACGGTCTATCGAGTCTGCTCGAACCTCAGATCCCTAGTTGGGTGCCGAGGCCCTCCCCTCCCCTTGTGTTCCAGAAACCCTTATCATCCATCCCCACCCCCTTGGGCCAGGCCATCATCTGATACATCCACTTTCTGTGTCTGTCCCACCCTCTTTTGAAGCCCTCCACTGTGGATCTGTGAACCAGCTCGCCAGGCAGTGCATTCCAAGGGTCCACCACCCTGTCAGCGAAAAACCTCATCCTCTTCCCCCCCTCACCCTTCCACCTTCCAACTTCAAACCATGCCCTCTGGTGATACCTCCCTGCTTTAGTCTAAAGATCCCCTCCATGTTTACCCTATTTATTCCCTTGAGGTACTCGAAGACCTCAATCATGTCCCCCAATCGCTCCTCTCCTCCTATGAAAACAGGCAGAGCTTCTCAAGTCTGTCCTCATACATCAAATCCCCTAGTCCTCGTATCATCTGAGTTGCCCTCCTCTGTACCCTCTCCAGGAGCTGTATGTCCCTCCTCAAGTGTGGTCTCCAGTACTGTACACAGTACTCAAGGTGTGGTCTAACCAGTCCATTGTATAGCGGCAGAATCACTTCCCTGCTCCTAGAGGTGATCCCCCTTACGATGCATCCCAACATCCTGTTTGTCTTGCTAGCGCTCTCCTGCACTGCTCAGAATTATTCATGCATGCATCCACCATGACACCTAGGTCTTTTTCCCCTATTGAGGCCTCTAGCACCTCCCCTCCCAGGGTGTACCTGTGTTTAGGGTTTCCCCGCCCAAGATGTAACACCATGCACTTGGTGATATTGAAATTTAATTTCCATGAGTGAGCCCAGCTTTCCAGGGTGTCCAGGTCCCCTTGCAGGGCCAACCTACCTTCTCCTTCCTCAACTACTGCTCCCATCTTGAAGTCATCAGCGAAGAGACTCATTTCACACCCTATACCCTCCCTGATGTCCGATATGTATGCATTAAACAGGATCGGACCCAGGACTGAGCCCTGCGGTACCCCACTACTAGCCTCTCTAGGGTTCGAGAGCTCCCCACCGACAACTACTCTCTGGGTGTGCCCAGTTAGCCAGTTTTCAATCCATCTGACCATCAAAGGGCCTACTCCCAACCCCATCAGTTTCTCCACCAGACCATTGTGGGGGACAGAGTCAAACACCTTGCTGAAGTCCAAGAATAATACATCCACAGGCTTTCTCCTGTCCTATTCTGATGTTACCCATTCGTAGAACTCCACAAGATTGGTTTGACATCATCTACCTGGCACAAACCCATGTTGCCGACTATCCAGACCTCCCACCTCCTCCAAATACACCCCCAATCGTTCCTTTAATATACTCTCCATTCATTTTCCCACCACCGAGGTCAAACTGATGGGTCTATAGTTACCTGGTACGTCCCTCAACCCCCCCTTTATGGATTGGAACCACATGTGCCTCTCGCCAATCCCTAGGTACCCTCCCTGTCTCAAGCGACCTGTTGAAGAGCTCCACCAGGGGTGCAGCCAGTATGTCCGCCAATTCCCATAGTACTCTCGGATGAATGCCATCCAGCCCAGGAAATTTGTCTTTCCTTAGAGCCTTGAGGGCTATCCACACCCTTTCGGTGGAGATAGCATCATCCGTCCCCTCCACCTTACTGGCCTTTTTATCCTTATCCTGATGTGACACCCCTGGGGTACCTCTCCCTCCATCTTGCTCCATTTCTGTTGCTCTCCTGATCCCACTCACTGCTGCTTCTATCCCCATCATGCCTTGCTTTGTAGATATCCCATCCCCCTCCCTAGTGAACACAGAGGCAAAGTACTCGTTTAATACCTCTGCCTGGTCCCTCGCCTCTTCCACCCACCCTCCTTCTGATCTCAATCTGCTGAGATGGCCCTTAGTTTTTCTCCACTCCCCAATGTACCAGAAGAACCCCTTTTCCCCTCCATGTATCCCCTGTGCAAGCCGCTGCTCTTTACTGGACTTTGCCCCCCTCACCATCCGGGTGACTTTTCTAGATGCAAGATGGTACATTTCCTTATCCCTATCCCCTCTTGTTGTTTTATATTTTTTGTAGGCCACCTTCTTTTCTCTGACCGCTACCTGAATCTCACTGGACCACCAGCATGGTTTATGTGACCTTGCTCCCTTACGTTTCACCTTAGCACAGGTCCTGACTGCCTCATGAAGTCCCAATTTTATGACCTCCCATCTCTTTTCCACATTTATCATTGATCTAATCCCTTTCAAGTGATCCTTGAGAATATTTCCCATGCCCACAAAGTCTGCCCCACTGAAGTCCACTACCAGTGTCCTAGATCTCACCCCCCCATGCTTATTTGAAACCAGACAGTATTGTGGTCACTCCCAGTCAAGGGATCCTCTACAACCAGGTTCCTTACCAGATCCCCATCTGCCAGAACCACGTCCAGGACATGCCCCTCCCTTGTGGGCTCCATCACATGCTGTGTTAGGAACACATCCTGGAAGCCGTCCAGCAGCCTCTGCTCCTTGGCCACCTTAGAGGACATGGTTCCCCAGTTTGTACCTGGCATATTAAGGTCCCCCATCAACACCACTCCTTCCCCTTTTGGTCCACACTGGGAATGATGTTGTCCAGCAAACCATCCTCCGGAACATCACCCATCCCGGGGGGCCTATATACTACACCCAGCTTGACCTTACCTCCTACTGGGGTTCATAAGGTGACCCATAAGGCCTCCACGTTCCTCTCTGCCTCTTCTACCCTAGCAATTTCTATGTCATCTCTGATAAACATAGCCACGCCACCCCCTCTGCCCTCCTTTATATCCTTCCTAAGCATAGTGTACCCCACATGTTTAGGTCCAAGTCAAGGTTTTTGTTGGCCCACGTTTCTGTGACCGCCGCCACATCCACACCCCCCCAAACAGCATGGCCTGGAACTCTGGCAACTTGTTTCCCAAGCTCCTGGCATTTACGTAACACCACCCCACCCTTTATCCCTGATCCCCTTTGTCGAACCCCACCCAGGTTCCTTATACTTCCATCCTCCCTCTGCTCCTCCTGAAACCTCCACCCCCAGTCTGTTTCCCCTCTCCCCTTGGGTTTGAAGGCTACTCCCCTCATCTGGAGGAGAGGGCTTCTGGTCAGCCCCTCCCTTATCCTTCACCCCCCCTCACAAGTTTAAACCCCACCTTTCTTGAATGTAGTCAGCCATCCCCTGTTTAAGGACTTCCTTCCCTAACAGGGCAAGATGAAGCCTGTACTTGGCATACAGTCCCTTATCCTCCCAGACTCCTTTCCAGTTCCCTAACACCCCCAACCCACTCTCTTCACCCCACTTCCTGAGCCAGTCATTAACCTCTGTGATCTTCATTTTAATTTTTACTGTGTTTTGCTTCTTGGAGGCTGTATCCTACTCCACGGACTGAATCCGTATCCATTTCCATTTGCCTGGACCCTGCTATGCTGGCCCAGCCAGAATACCTGCTATGCAGAGAAAGTCATCAATGAAAGACTGGCCTGGGGATCAGCTCCTGCACAACACCTCAAACAAGAACAACATATCAGTGATTCGTGTGGGCCCTGCTTCTCCGGGCACTCCAGCTCAACAGCCTGAAGTTTCAATTTCATCCTGCCTGTGTCCAGTATTGGGTATTATGAGTAAACATCAGGGTAGCTCCCTGCAACAACAGCCAAATCTAAAAGTGTTGTCATCTGATTGTCTTGTTGCCTATTCTTTCATGAACTGAGCCCTCCAGTTCCAGATTACAAATAGTGTGTGTTGTGCATGTTGCTTTCTTCCATCACAAGGTCCCAACCAGCTGCAATGTTCCTGGCTAGCCCACCGTTTTCCTACCTGGTTACCCAGAGTGTGTGATGGTGTAGGAACTCTGAACTGCATGCATAACTATCTAATTAATACAGCTTTTAAGCAAATCAACCTGATTACAACTCTCCCTTGTTCAAGTCCCCTGAATAAATCAGATTTAACTTTGTTTGCATTTAACCTGACTATGGTTCCAGTTTGTGCCAAAAGTATTGTGCTATTGATATTTGCTGTGCTTGACCTTGTTTTACAGGGGGTCCCCAGGGTCAAGCCAGAGGAACCAGCCCTGGTGGTAAGTGCAAACAGTGTGGGTAATTGCTTGGTGAATAAGGGTCATTGTGAAAGTAATTATTGTATATTGTTCAGGACACTAGAAGGGAAAGAGGGGGGTTACAGTGTCCTGGAGGGCAGTGCCCAGGTTAGCTTGACCACTAACAACCCTGACCTCTGGGTGGAGGCACCATTGCATTACCCAGGCCCCTTAACCTGCTACTAGCCAAGCAGGCTGGGGTTGTAGCTCTTGGGATAGCGCCACCTAGGGGTTACACAAGGAATATGTTGAACATTAGAGGCCCAAATCTGCAAAAAATAAAGTTATGAGTAAATGTTGCAACAATTCGTTTCCTCATAATTTAGTTGGTTTGTCTCACGTTTGCCCCAATTTTTCAACATAATCATTTTATGACCACTCCTTCTGAGCATGACAGGTGTCATTTATAAAAACTTTATTTTGGACACAGGTGTTAATATACATTTTGGGTAGGATTTGAGAAATAACAGCTGTCACATTCATGAAGTGGTGTGAAAAATGGCTATGTTGAAAAGTTGGGGTCAAAATATAGAAAATGACCACAGTTACAAGAGTGAGTTGAAAAACTGCAATATAGACGTATAACTTTGTTTTCTCATATTTATACCACAGATTTTCAACATAGCCTTCTTGTGACCCCACATAGCCTTCTTATGAGCCCACCTCATGAACAAGGGCGGAGACAATTTTCAAATCCTGCCCAAAAGGTGCTTTTATGCCACATGTGCAAAAACACTTTTTGTCCAAGATTTGAAAAATGACAGCTGTCACATTCATGAGATGCTGTAAAAAAATGGCTATGTTGAAAATCTAGAGTCAAAATATTAAAAATTACCAAAGTTATGAACCTGTGTTTGTAAATTTCAATGCAGGCTCATAACTTCATTTTTTTTAATGTTTTTACCCCACATTTTCAGCATAGCCTTCTTATGACCCACCTCATGAACAAGGGTGAAGAAACTTTTCAGCACCTACAGTGCCCGAAGGGTGATTTCACACAGCGACCCTCAAAATCACCTTTCAGGACACAAAAACACAATTTTGGCCAGAATTTGAAAAATGTCAGCTGTCACATTCATGAGGTGCTGTGAAGAAATGGCTATGTTGAAAATTACCAAAGTTGTGAGCCTGTGCTCACAATTTTCAATGTAGGCTCATTGTTGTTTTAAGATATTTTTACCCCAAATTTTCAACATAGCCTTATGACTCCACCTCATTAGCAAGGGCAGAGAACATTTTCATCTCCTACCCAATCATAGGTAGGAGCTGAAAATCCTATCCTACCCATCACAGTGTTATTTCTATCCTATCCTACTGATCATGATGTTATTTAACCTAAAGTAAGCCTATGTTATTACCTTGAAATTTGTACCATGATGTTGTGTAACCAAATCTATGTTGTTGTGAAATTTCTATAAGTATTATAACTGTACCATTTGATGAGGAACCTTTGCAAATGAGCATCTTACACAAAGGTGTATATCCAAACCATAAAATAAATAAATAAATCAATAAATAAAAGGGGATTTCACACAGCAAGTGCAAAATCAATTTTTGGGACAGATTTGCCTAATTTCACTGCTATTGTTCATGAGGTGGTGTCCAAAAAAAGACGTTGAAAATCTGGGGCAAAAATATTCAGAAATGACAGAGATATGCCACAAAGTTCAAAACCCCATTGAAATACATTGAATCACATACCTGATTTCCTCAGTTCACAGTCCAGCATTGAATAGTGAAGACATGTCTGTGGTTTGGAGAGGATTAAGGCATTGAACTCCCACTGGTAAGTGAGGGCTTGGAGTTGGTAGGTACTGGGTGGAGGGTTGGGTGGGGGACAGCAACAGCAGCAACAGACATAAATGGATGTTTTTCTCTTTTACATGGTTTATTAAAAAAAATATAATTACAAGGGATAGTTTTCTTTATTTCAGGACTTAACACTGGAGGATTGGGTACCCCCAGTGTTGATGTTATGTTTGACAGCACTGGGGGTGGGCTCCCTGGTGCTGCAGAACTAAAATAGGCAGGGTAGGGGTGATAGCAGCCAGCATGGGGATTGAGCACCCCAGTGCCAGAATATTAACATGGTTTGGTCTGAGTGGGAAGGCAGTTATGGCAGCAGCAGCAGCAGACATGAATGGATGGTGTTCTGATAAGTTTGTGGGAGGGTGTGTGGGATGGTGGGTGCTGAAAGGGAAGGTCAGGTGGGGGGACTAATGGCCTGGCAGCTGCAGCAGACATCAATGGATGTCTTTCTTTTTACAGGGATTAAAAAAACTTACAAGGGACAGTTTTCTTTATTACAGGTGGGGACACTGGGGATTGAGCACCCCCAGTGTTGGTGTTATGTCTGTGGGGGGGGATGTGGGGTGGTGGGTGCCGAGTGGGAGAGTTGGGGGGGGGGAACCGTAATGGTGGCAACAAACATCAAAGTACAGTTGTCTTTGTTACAGGATGTAATTCAACCTCAGCAGGCTGCTCATGATAGATCAACTGTGCTTGCTGGGCAGTGTAGATCAAAGGAAAGAGATGATCTATGAAGTGGGTTGGCACTCTCCTTTGAACTACACAAAATGTCTGCCCAGCAAGCCAGAACAGTGTCATGATCAGCCTGGCTGAAGGTTGGTGTGAGACTGACGAGCCCCTTGAAGACAACTCAGCACTGGACGGACAGTGTCACAGCCCTCAAAAGCCACTTTCCTAACAAAATGTTCACTGCACGTGTGTGCTCTGCAAAACATAAAAAGACAAGTGAATCCTAGTGATGGGAGACTTTATGATAAGGGATGTGGAATCAGCAATGAGTGGAAAAATGCAAGAAGAGAGGATGGTTAGGTGCCTTCCTGGTGCTTCATCCCACCAGTATATAGAGCTTATAGGGAAGATGGTGGAGAGGGTGAGTAGCAAGTTGAGTGTGCTGGTTAACCTGGAAACCAATGATCTGGCAAACCAGTCACTGGAAACAGCAATGGGTGGAGAAATGCAAGAAGAGAGGATGGTTAGGTGCCCTCCTGGTTCTTCAGCCCACCAGTACATAGAGCTTATAGGGAGGATGGTGGTGAGGGTAAGCAACAAGTTGAGTGTGCTGGTTAACATGGGAACCAATGATCTGGCAAACCAGTCACTGGAAGCAGTGAAGTGGAGTTTTGAGAGAGTGGTGGATTGGTTGGAGGTGCACTAAACTTCCCTGGCCTTTTCTGAGGTCCTCCCTGTGTGGGGCAGAGGTGGGAAGGAGGACAAAATTAAAGAGAAAGAACTAGACAAGTTCAACTGGTGTCTAAAGGTGTGGTGTCAGAAAAAAGGGTTTCACTTTGGGGGTAACTGGGGTGATTTCTGGGAAAGGAGGCTATTCAGCGGTGACAGACTCCACCTAATATAGAAGGGGCAAGCGCACTAGAGCAGAGGTTTGACATCTATATCAGACATCTAAACTGACTGATGGGGAGTCTAAGACTAGGAGGACCATCAATGCTGATCGGAGGAGGGGGAACCTAGCTAGCGCTCCCCCGCTCCTAGGGCTAGAAATAAAATGATAAAGCAGGAACATACAGTCCAGAAAAAGGCTGGAGTAGGGCAGGCAATAGGAGGTCCGGGGTATATAAAGGGTGCTGCAGGTATCACAGGACAAAAAGGGCCAGGGAAAGGTAAGGGAGAAATCCCAATATGCAGGGAAAAAATGATTAGAGGGTACCTGGAAGGGGGGGATCTGCCTCAACGCCAGAAAAAATTAGTGAGCTACAGGCAATGGTAACAGATACTAAGATGGACCTTGTTGCCACCACCGAAACCTGGGCTATGGACAATGATGACTGGGACCTCACAATGCCAAGGTACGCATTATTCAGGACAGATAGAAAGGAAAGTGGGGGTACCCCTTTATATCACAGAAGGTACTGAAGCAGTGGAAGATGGGAACATCAAGTGTGTAATGGAGGAAACTGAGTCACTGTGGGTGCAGCTCATAGCAGCACCAGACAAAAAACTATGCCTGGGAGTGCTGTACAGACCTCCAGGACAAGGAAAAGGGAGGGGCAAAGAGCTAGTGGAGGAAATAAAAAGAAGAGTAAGAAAGAGGGGATGTGGTAGCAGTCATGGATTTAAACCAGCCAGATGTCAAATGGGATGTTCCAGTAGCGAAGAGTTCTAGAAGTTAAGCTACACTGGATGCCTTTCAGGACTGCCTACTGATCCAGCTGGTAAAGGAACCTGTCTGACAGGGATCCATTCTGAATGTGGTTCTCACAAATTCAGAAGCAATAACAGCAGTAACAGTAGGGGAACCATTAGCAAACAGTGACCATAATTCTGTCTGATAGGAGTAGATCCTAAGGGTTGAAAAAAATACACCCAAGCTATTCCCCCTGACTCTCAGAACAAATGTTTTGTTCTATAAAGTTCATATTCTACCTTAGAGGAGTAGTTCTGGTTGATTTCATATTCCAGTGAAGTCATGCACCTTAAAAGATCAGCTCTAAGACCCACATCTGTTTTATATCTAGCCTCAAAATTTTTTAGTTCTCCTAGTTCAAGCACTTTCTTTTGTGCCTCTTTTTCTTTGAAACTGAGCAGCTTATTACCCTCCCCCTCAAGAAAGATTTTTATATTTCCCAGGCAAAAGCTGCAGAGACTTCTCCATTGTCATTACTGCTAAAATACTCATTTATTTCTTTGTTATCCATTCTACAAATTCAACGCCTTTAGTTAGTGACACATTAAACCTCCATATAAAGAGTTTGGGAGTTGAACCTCCAAACAATAGGTCTATACTGATCAAATCATGATCTGAGATTATAATGGTCTGAATGCTAGCCGCTAATAGATAGTTGTTTGGTGATGCTGATGTTAAGAAATAGTCCAATCTACTATATGTCAATTAGAAAAAAAGGTATTATCCTTTTCTTTGGGATATACTAAATGCCAGGCATCTGAAAGGTCTTAATCTTCCTAGAACTTAAAGTACAGATCTGAGTGCTAAAGTTGGTGTCGGTGACAATGTTTGCGTTCCACTGTTTCTATCTAATATCTATTTATTTATTTAAAAGAGATTTACTAGGAAAGACATACTGAGCCATGAAGTTTGTTTCCAGATGTGTCCTGGGGGAAGGGGGAGTGGATAAGTACATACTACAAGTAAAAAGCACAGTAATATTATACAGCAATAAAGTACAGCAACATACAGAATACATAGTATCGTATTGGGATAATTGATTACAATACAAATTGATTCCATCAGGAGTGTGGGGTGACATGCAATGGCAGGCTGTAACATTAGGAACAGGACATGGAAGAAAGTGGTCATAAATCAGGAAGGGCAACAAGGAGGAGCAACTGGAATGGAATATGAGAGGAAAGAGAGGAGGGAAGGTAGAGAGATAGGAGGGGAAGGGAAAAAAGGAGAGGAAGACAGGAAGAAGTAAAGGGACATGGAGAGGAACTAGGTGAAGGGCATAAGATAAGGGGAGGGAGAGGAGAATGGAGAAGGTAGTGGCAGAGGAGGAAGTAGAGGCAAAAAAAAAAGCGTGTGAATGGTGATAAGGTGGTAGGTGAGGGGAGTGTGGAGGGGACAGAGATAGAGAGGGAGAAGGTTGGAGGAAGGGGGGAGAGGAAAGGAGGATCACTAATTTCATTAAAGTCCTCCTCCCACCAATGATTTTGTAAGCTACAAAATCTGTAAACAACACTGCTATCTTGTCAAAAGATTGTTTTTGTTTCTCATTGGGAGCATAAATAATGCAGAAGGCTATCTTTCTATCTTCTAGACTCCCTGCTAATATTTGTATTCTTCCTTCTTCATCTGTAATATCTTTATGTTTTGTAAAGTTAATTCCTTTTTTAATCAGAATAGCAATGTTCATTTTCTTAGAGTTAAAATAAATTATGTTCTACTGTAAAATCTAGTCTTTAGCTACATTATCTGCCTCAACTGGTATCAAATGAGTTTCTTGAAGAAATGCCATGTCGGCCATTTATTTTAAAAGATAACTCTTCACTTTTTTCCTTTTAATTGAGCTCCCTAATCCTTGGAGACTCCAAGACACAGTTCTACAGATTTTGGGCATACTGTTAAATATTTACTAAAATGGCCTACCCCTTCTGCAAATTTAGGGAGACACAAATATACAACAGTCAATTTGTTCTAGGGAGTTACTATAAACTTAAAGGTTGTCGAACACAATAATAACAAACCTGTCTAAGTAAATATTAAAACAGTACTATCAGTCTAGATTTAAATAAAGCTATAAGGAAACAAATGAAATACTACCAAGACTAAGGTAGCTAAGTATGCTGGAAAGGAGAAACTCAAATTCCAGTTCCAAGGCATCAGCAAACCTCAGATTCATTGTCCCTGACCCAAACTCCACACCACCACTGCCAATGGATCAGAGACAGAGGAGAGGGCTCTGACTCTTTACAGCTCTCCCTCCTAGCAGCACACTAAAAGGACTGAGGTTTGGAGACTCCAGAGAGTGGCACTGGAGCTCTGAAGCAGGGCTAATGAGAGAGCCAATCAGTGCCCACAGACACACCCACAGCCTGAAAAGCAGCCAATCGGATCACAGTATCCTAGTGTCCCTCATTCACTGCTAGCTGCATAAGGACTGGGCCTCCAAGCGCCCCCTCCCCCGCTAAGGATCAATGCAAAATGGACAGTACAGCACAGCACAGTCTGCCCAGTGGAGTCAGCCCAATGAGGCAGCCAACAGCCTGGCCAGTCACTCTGCACCACAGCAGGGCTACTGTGGTAAGTGTCCTATTGTAGCTCACACACTGCAAGGGAGTAAGGAGAGGTAGGGTCAAGCAAACAATTGTGAGGAGTTGAAACACACTATCTAGGGGTAAAAAAGGGTTTGGGGAAAGCAAAACAAAAGCAGACAGGGTCAAGCAAAACTTTAGAAGGAGGTGAAACACTATCTAGGGAAGAGGTAAAAAAGGGTTTAGGGAAAGCAAAACAAAAGCAGACAGGATCAAGCAAAAAGTTGGGAGTAGGTGAAACACACTATCTAAGGTAGGGTTAAAAAAAGGGTTCAGGGAAAGTAAAACAAAAGCAAGCAGGGTAGAAAATAGACATGCTGGGAGTGGTGCAATGTAGTGGCTGTGGGACAGCAGCTTTCAGGGAGACTTTCTGAAGACTGTGGTGCTGCCCCATCTGTGTGTACCTCTCTGGGCTGAGGAGGAAGATTTCTCGACTCCAGGTCAAATTGGCTAGTATTCGAGGTGCTTCCTCCCCCACCCAGGGACCAACAAGTCTACCATCGCTGCCTCCAATGATGCTGAGGAGGAGGAATGGATGAACTACAGTGGGCTCAGAAAGGGTGAGGGTGGTGGATCAGAGAGACAGCTCCCAAATGGTACCATTACACAATTCATATGCTGCTGTTGCAGGGCAGGACTGTCCCATGGAGGTACCCACAGTAGTACCAGAGAGGATGTGGGGATTCTCTATAGAGGAGGTCCCAAGAAGGTTGGCAGAGGACCTCAGAGAGGAGGAGGAAGCAACTCCTGGTGGGAGACTCCATTGTTAGGAGGATAGATTTGGGGACTGAGAAGGAGGGGAGACAGAGGTTAGGTGCCTGCCCTGTGCCATGGCTCAAAGGGATGGGAAGTGGATCCTGGGGATCAGTAGGGCAGCAAGACAGAAGGGAGAGCTGAGTGTCATTATCCACCTAGGGACAAATTACTTAGATATGGATGAGGTTAAAAGGGTGTAGGAGGAGTTCTGGGTGTTGGGAAGGGGTAATAGGCAAGTAGCATGCTCACTGGCCTTTTCTGAGGTGTTGCCTGTCTATGAGAGGAGAGAGAATAGGGCACTATGCACCTGGAGCTTCAAACAGTGGTTGAAGGAGAGCTGCAGAGAGGAGTGCTTTGGCTACATTGGGGGCTGGGGTCCCACCTGGAGGGATAAGGGACCATACAGGGGAGAGGGCCTGCATCCATCTGTGAGGGAAATCACAGTCCTCAGTGAATGGTTTAAATGCCATTTTGGAAATAATTTAAACTAGCTGAGGGGGGTGGCAGAAGGAAGCAGGTAAACATAAACTGTTCACCACAGAAAGCTAAATTAGTCAGCAAAGAGAACCTTAAGGGGAGGCAAACCCCAAAGGGTTCAAAAACAGCAGGAAAAGCAAAGTGGTAGAGACATTAAGAGGGATGGGAATGAAGGCAGAAAGGGGAAGGAGAGTAGGCAAAAGGGGAAAAAGAGGGGCTGACAAGAAGGGTGGTGGCAGAATTTGGAAGGCCATTTGCTCAAATGTTCAAAGTCTGGGAAATAAAATCCCGGACCTAGTGGCCATTATGGTAGAAGCTGATTTAGACTTTGTTGCCCTTATAGAGTCATGGTGCAATGAAAACCATGACTGGAATATTGCCAAGGCCCCCAGTGCTCTGCGGCAGAATTTTCTGATTTCTGCGGCAGGGCTCCTTGGCTTCTGTGGCAGCATTTTCTGATTTCTGCAGCATGATTTATACTCTGTTCAGGAAGGACAGGGAGGGTAAGAAGGGGAAGAGTGACTCTTTAAGTTAGCGATAGCATCAAACCAACAGAGTTACACTGAATACAGAGAAGGGCGGAGGCACTGTGGGTCACCCTAGAGACACTGAATGGAACAACTATTCACACTGGCGTGATCTACAAACCAGCATGGGGGGGCCAGATAAGGTTCTGCTGGAAGTCATCCAAAAGCTGGCAAATAAGGGGGGAGGTGCTGCTGGTGGAGGACATCAATCTGCCAGATGTGGATGGGAGCATCCCAGCTGCAGTTTCAACTAGGAGCTGGGATATTCTGGACTCCCTGCAGGGGGCATTCCTCAGGTAACTAGTAAGGCAGCCCACTTGTAAGGGAACAATATTGGACCTTAAACATATACACGGTGGTGGTATAGCCTTATATGTTACTCATGAACTGAAAGTCTATGAACATCAACAAAGTACCAAATCTAACTTGGAGAACGAGCTTTTGTGGGCTGCAATACCACGCCCAAGTAACAAACTTACTATAGGCCTAGGTTACCAGTTCCCAAACTTGGATATCAATGAACACAACTCTTTTATGAATGAAACTGAAAACACAGAAGTTGACGGAGATTATATTCTCAAGGGAGATTTCAATCTCCCAAACATTAAATGGGACACGCTAACAGGAGTAAACATGATCGAAAATAGATTTTTAGATTCTATAAAACTAATTAATTTGGAACAACTGATGAAAATTCTCATGACAGATAAAAACATATTGGATCTATTCCTCACTAATTATGAGAAGGAAGATACTAAAATAAATGTAATATATCCCCTAGGTAACTCTGATCACAGTATGGTACAGGCAGACATAACTATTAAACAGATAACACATATATCAGGTCTAACACACACCAAAGGCTACTTTAGGGCAAACTATGGGAAAATAATGAATTATCTAGCTGCATGGAATTAGGGAAACAGAACTAAAAGATCTATCTCTGACTAAATGTGGCAAATACTAAAAGACAAAATAAAATTGTGTATTGATCTATGGGTCCCAGATATACAACACAAACCGTAGAGTACCACACTGGTGAAATAATAATATCAAGCATAGCGTAAAGATAAAACAGAAATTATACAACAAATATAGAAAACATCCTACACCAAACTACTGGACATCCTACAAAAAGGCAGTAAATAAAAATAAAAGTTTAAAAAAACAAAGAAAAAAAAACAAATGGAAGTTAGATTAGCAACATCTGTAAAAGACAATAAAAAAATTGTTTTAATTATATTGGTTCATTAAAGGGAAGCAAAACAGTATTGGCCCACTGAAAACACAGAATGGCATGATTCTGGGGGAAAAGGAAATGCCGATGGAACTGAATGATTACTTTGTAAGTGTATTTGCACATAAAGAGGAAGTAACCCTGAAACATAAATAATGTCCCCTTTTTGCCATTTCATGAAACAGATGTTCTAGAAGCAATTAAAGCCACTAAACTAGCAGCTCAGCCAGTCCTGATGGGATCACCCCTAAGTTTCTTAAAGAAACAGTAAATCAACTTGTTGATCCCCTGTCCCCTCACATTACTATTCAGTACATCGCTAAAAGAGGGAAAGACACTCCAAAAATGGAACAAAGCCATTGTTACGCCTATCCATAAAAACGGCAGTAAACATGATGTTAAAAATTATCAACCAATAAGTTTAACATTGGTCTTGGGCAAACTACTGGAAAAAATACTAAAGCAATGCATTACTTCTCATCTACAGGAAAAGGGGCAGATAGATGTTACACAACATGGTTTCATTCAGGGTAGATCGTGCTTAACAAACTTGCTTCCATTCTTTGAACCTGTTAGTTCTGCTTTAGATAACCGGCTATCAGTTGACGACATATTCCTTGACTACTCAAAAGCATTTGATACAGTTTCACACAGGGTATTGATAGAACAGAAGGTTAATCTAAATCTTCATCCTAGTATAGTCAAGTGGGTAAATTCATGGTTGACAAATAGGAAACAAAGGATAGCCATAAGAGGGTACGTGTCATCTTGGGGATCAATCATTAACGGTATACCGCAGGGTTCAGTTTTAGGCCCTATACTATTTAACATTTTAATGTCATCTATGCTACCACTTAATAACATCTGGCTGTGCAAATATGTAGGTGATTGTAAGGTAGAGGGCATCATAAGATACCGAATCGGCACAGCATTTCCAAAATAATCTCTCTCATCTTGAAAATTGGGCAAAAAAGAATAAAATGTGTTCTACAAAGCCAAATGTAAGGTTATGCACTTGGGAAAAAATAATCCAGGGTACAGCTATAAACTAAACAATACTGTATTACAAACTACTGAAAATGAAAAAGATCTAGGTGTAAATATATTACAGAAACTATCCTTGGAAACCCACACCAATACTATTGTAAAAAAAAGTCAGCAAATATAAGGCTGCATCCTTAAAAATATAAAAAGCAGACAATCAGAAGTACTTATGCCACCCTATGTCAGTTTGGTTAGACCACACTTGGAGTATTGCTCCCCTTTATGTGCCCCAGTCCTCATTAGAGAGAAGAAGATAATTGAAAGGGTTCAGAGAAAGGCTACAAGGAAAACCTATAATCTTGAAAGCTTAGACTATGCCACAAGGTTAAAGACACTAGGACTATATGCCATGCAGTATAGGAGATTAAGGGGTTACCTATGTCTTGCCTATACTGCCCTGCATAATGAGACCATTTTAGAAACCATTGGATTAGTCAAATGCAAATTTAATGATATTACTTGATCTCATAATTTAAAACTGAAGGGAGACCATTATAAAACTGTTAAACGTAGCCAATGGTTCTCCCAAGGAATAGTAAGACACTGGAACACTCTACCTAAAAGTATTGTAGAAGGTGAAACTATGACTATCTTCAAGAGAAGATTAGACATACATATGGGTAGTAAAACATTCGACTACCTCCACTAAATGGTGGCCAGTTCATAAAAGGCCCCCAGGCTTCCTGAACTCATTAACTCACTATGAAACTATTGTACACACCAATGGGGAAAGTGTTGCAGACATCACAGTGGGTGGCCACCTGGGGACAAGTGATCACCATACGTTGTGGTTCAATATGACTACTGTGGCAGAATTAAACCATGCAAAGGCAAGGGTCCTGGACTTCAGGAGGGCCAACTTTACAAAGATGGGGGAATGCCTCTGAGATGCTCTGTCGGGGGGGAAAGACTTGGGTGGAGTGGAGGAGCAGTGAGCAAACCTAAAAGGGGCCATAGTGAAGGCAACAAACCTCTGCATCAGGTGAGTAAGAAAAAGCAACAGGAAAAAGAGACTGCTGTTGTTCATAAAAGTGGTGGCTGGGAAGGTAAGGGCAAAAAAGTTAGTATTCAGGCAGTATAAGGAAACACAGAGGGAGGAGGATAGGGAGGTGTATCTGGAGAAGCAGAGGGAGGCAGTAAAAGCAGTCAGGAGTGCAAAGGTGCAGATGGAGTAGAAAATAGCCCAGGCAGTAAAGAAAGAGGATAAGACGTTTTTCAGGTACGTAAGCAAAAGGAGAAAGACAAAGGGAGGGATTGTAAGACTAAGGAGGGAAGGGCAGGAGTGTGTGGAGGAGAACCAGGAGAAAGCAGACATCCTGAACAAATATTTTTGTTCAGTGTTCACAGAGGAAGGTGAAGGATCACAGGTAAGCGACAGGAGCACCTAAGGAATGGAGGTGGACACTAGTCCATTTACAGAGGAGAGAGTCCTGAAAGAACTTGCCAATCTGAAAGGGGACAAGGCAGTGGGGCCAGTCAGGATACATACAAGGATCTTGAAGGAGCTCAGAGAGGAGGTGGCTGCACCTCTGACAGTACTGTTCAGCCACTCACTGGAGACAAGAGTGGTTCCAGAGGACTGGAAGAAGGCATATGTAGTCTCTCTTCACAAAAGTGGTGCAGGGAGGAAGCTGGCAATTACAGGCCAGTCAACTTGACTTTAATAGGGGGAAATTAA
This sequence comes from Neoceratodus forsteri, assembly GCA_016271365.2. Classification (NCBI taxonomy): domain Eukaryota; kingdom Metazoa; phylum Chordata; order Ceratodontiformes; family Ceratodontidae; genus Neoceratodus; species Neoceratodus forsteri. The sequence continues at coordinate 828,860,679 of CM057449.1, forward strand.
TGGAATCACTACTAAAGGAAAGGATAGTGGAATATCTTGAATCCAGTAGCTTACAGGATCCAAAGCAGCATGGGTACACTGGGGGGAGGTCATGTCAAACAAATCTGAGAGATTCCTTTGACTGGGTGACTAGGGAAGAAGATCAAATTGGAGTGATGAATGTGGCCTACCTAAGTTTCAGTAAGGCTTTCAACACCATTCCACATATGAGACTCATAAGCAAGCTGGGCAGTCTGGGAGTGGGTCCAAAGGTGGTAAACTGGGTAAAGAATTGGTTGGAAGGTAAGTGACAGAGGGTGGTGATAAATAGAGTTCACTCCAAGGAAGGGAGGGTGTCCAGCAGGGAGGCCACGAGGATTAGTACTGGGACCAGTCCTCTTTAATGTAATTATTAGTGATATTGCAGAGGGGCTAGAAGGGAAGGTATGCCATTTTGCAGATGACACAAAGATCTGCAATAGGGTAGACACTCTGGGGTGTGTGTGTGTGTGGAAAAAATGAAAAGGGATCTAAGAAAGCTTGCGGAGAGATCAAGAGTGTGACAACAAAGTTTCAATGTGAAGAAGTGCAGAATCATGCACTTGGGGAACAGAAACCCAGGGGTGGAGTACAAGATGGGGAGGAGTGGTACTGTCGACCACCAAACATGAAAGAGACCTGGGGGTAATCATATCAGATGACCTAATGGTAGCCAAACAGTGTGACAAGACAGTGGGGAGAGACAGTGGGATGCTAGGATGAATAGGGAGGGGTATAACCAGCAGAAGAAGGGAAGTGATGATGCCATTGTATAGGTCATTAGTGAGACTACATTTGTAGTACTGCATCCAGTTCTGGAGATCAAATCTCTGGAAGGACATAGACAGAATAGATCCGGTCCAGAGGAGGGCAACTAAAATGGTGCAGAGTCTGCACCAGAAACCCTAAGAGGTAAGACTAAAGGACCTCCGTATCTACACCATGGAGGAAAGGAGGCAGAGGGAGAGGATATGATAGAGACTTTTAAATACCTATCGGGCATTAATAAGGTACAAGAGGGAAGCATTTTTCGGAACAAAAGATGCTCACGATCAAAGGGGCATGTTATGAAACTGGAGGCAGTTACCTCAGGAGAAACATGATGAAGAACTTCTTCACAGAAAGAGTGGTGGATGCCTGGAACAGCCTCCCAGCAGAAGTGGTGGGGCCAAAAACTGTAACGGGATTCAAGAATGCATGGGATAGGCATAAGGTAACCTTAGTGGTCAGGGAAGGGCATTACACTAGGTAGAGATAATGAGCAGGCTGGGTGGGCCAAGCAGTTCTTATCTGCTGTCAAATTCTATTTTTCTGTTTCAAATTATCTTATTCTAACCTTTACTTAGAGTAAGAAAGGCGGTAGTTAACTCTCTTAACTAGGAGAAACTTTATTCTGTTTAATGTTTAAAGTAAGTGGTATTGGTAACCAACACATTAATAACTTAATGCGCTCAATGATGAAATATACTTGATAGCAAGGTCACAGGATAGGTAAACCAGGTCAGTTAAACTTAAAAAATAACTGAAAAGTGTACAACTTTGCAGGCAAATATACAATTACAATTACAATTAAAAAAACAGTAGTAACACTCTGGATACAGAAGTTGATACCAGCCCATTTACAGAAGAAAGGGTTCTGAAAGAACTCTTAAAACTGAAGGTGGACAAAGCAATGGGGCCTGATGGGATTCATCCCAGAATTCTAAAAGAACTAAGGGTAGAACTAGTGACACCACTGACTACCCTCTTTAACAAATCATGGGAGGATGGGGTGGTACCCGAGGACTGGAGGAGGGCAGATGTGATTCCCCTTCACAAAAGTGGGAGCAAAGCAGAAGCAGGAAACTATAGACCTGTTAGTTTAACCTCAGTGATAGGGAAAATGATGGAATCACTTCTAAAGGAAAGAATTGTCGAGTATCTAGAGGCCAGAGGGCACAAGACCCTAGGCAGCATGGATTCACAGTGGAAGGTCATGCCAGACGAATCTGATAGATTTCTTTGACTGGGTGACCAAAGTAGTAGATCAGGAGGGGCTGTGGACATGGCCTACCTAGACTTTAGCAAGGCATTTGACACAGTCCCACACAAAAGATTAATATATAGGTTAGCCAGCCTGGAGTGGGTCCCAAGATGACAGCCTGGGTAAAGAATTGGCTGGAGAATAGGACACAGAGAGTAATAGTAAATGGAGTCCACTCAGAAGAAAGGAGGGTTACCAGCGGGCACCGCAGGGTTCAGTATTAGGACCATCCCCTCTAAATGTCTTTATGTTTACATTGCAGAAGGACTGAAGGAAAAGCATGTCTCTTTGCAGATGACACTAAGATCTGCAACAGAGTTGATGCACAGGGTGGGGTGGAAAGGATGAGAAGGGACTTGGCAAGGTTAGAGGAATGGTCAAATGTATGGCAGCTTAGATTCATCCTAAGAAGTGCAAGGTAATGCACCTGGGAAACAAAACCCAGGGAAGAGTACACAATGGGGGTGAGATACTAACAACAACAAAATGGAAAGGACCTGGGGTAGTCATATCAGATGACCTAAAGGTGGGCAAGCAATGTGAGAAGGCAGCAAGGAGGGTTGGGGATACTGGGATGCATAGGAGAGGCATCACCAGTAGAAAACAGGAAGTTATTATCCCTCTGTACAGACAGCTGGTGAGACCCCATCTGAGTACTGTGTGCAGTTCTGGAGACCCAATCTCCGAAAGACATAGACAGGATGGAAGCTGTCCAGAGGAGGGAACTAAAATGGTGCAGGGTCTGCACCGGAGGACATATGAAGAGAGACTTAAGGAGCTTAATATGTATAGCCTCGAGGAAAGGAGGAGAGGGGGACATGATAGAAACTTTCAAGTACCTCAAGGAATCAACAAAGTCCAAGAGGGTAGCATCTTTCAAAAAAGAGGTGCAAGAACAAGAGGGCACAATTTGAAGATAGAGGGGGGCGCTAGAGGTAATTTAAGGAAGTATTTTTCACAGAGAGGGTTGTGGATGCATGGAATGGCCTTCCGGAGGAGGTTGTGGAGTCAAAATCAGTGGTGGAATTCAAGCATGCATGGGATAGTCATAAGGCAATTCTGGGGGTTGGGGGTAGAAAGAAGTAGGCTGCTGGTTAACTAGGATCTGCAGCTTATCCAGTAGGTAGGGAAATGGGCAGACTGGGTGGGCCAAGCGGTCCTTATCTGCCGTCAAATTCTATGTTTCTATGTTTCTATGTTTCTATTTGTCCAGATCTGGCTAAATTATGATCAACACAGCTGCAGTTTCAGACTCAAATATAGGAGGATAGGGTCTTCTTCTTAAAAGTGCTCACAAGGCTTATCACACTTAGGGCTTAAGAGCAACAATTTAAGGAGATTCTCCAGAGCCGCCCAGCATTACTAAGCTCCTGAGAACACAACTTCAGGCTGTTGCTCAATCTTCCATATTCTCTTTTTTAAGTTTATTCCATTATAAAGCATTAGTGAGTGAATTCTATAAAATGTTGTGCTGAGTTATGCAGAGTAAACAAAAGGATACCTTGTTGAGACGTATGCTCTGAGTTCTGAGATTAATAACACTAGAGATGAAATTGACAGATCAGCTTGCCTGCAAAAACTATATTAAAAACATGCCTTCCCTAACATAAAGGTAGATTTAGTATGTAAAACCCGGAGCACATAAAAGATAAGTCAGATTTCCCTAAAGAAGGCTCTTACTCATAAGTGCAGATACCCATATATTATATCATGCAGCCACCATTCAGTCATTATTATTTTAAAATCAGAGTAAACAGTTAGTTGTTAGGAGCTACCTTTCCTGTTCACAGTACTGAGTGTCTCAAGCTCCAATTCGTGATTATAAGGCTGCTTGATATTTTTAAAATGCAGAACAGCACTCTCACTCACCCATTGCCAGAATCAAACCTCTGGCTCCCAGGGGTAGGCTGTGATGTGGGCACCTGTACTACGGCATGGCACTGTCCAAAATGGCAACGCGTTATGGGCAAAAGCCCGAATGGCAATGGGGAGGGTAGGATGACCGGATGAGGGGGGTGGGCAAATTCAACGATAGGATATCGCTATATGCACACGCGCAGGGGGGGAGTGAGCATGGCAAGTGTGGGTTGGGAGGGGGCGGATGGGATGTAGGGAGTGGCACTGCGGTGGTTTGCCTAGCTGCGCCATGGCGTCTGGGGTTGGCCTGAGGTTGTGTTGGATGCAGTACTGGGTTCGGGTCTGGGCGCTGGTGCAATTTTATTGTGCCCAGCCCCAAACTTTATTTTTCATGCTTTGGCCCCCCCCCCGACATGCACCCCCCTGGAGTTGAGAATCCTTTAGTAGGGAGGTGCGGGGCGCAAAGCCCCCCTGCATGGGGGAGGGCACAGCCCCCCCACAGAAAGCATGAAATGTAAGTCCCCGGCACCATTCTTCCATGCCCTGAGGATGTCAGAGTGGCAAAAATGTTTTCACCGCTCTGACTTCGCGATAACGCGGCTCGCCTTTTGGCAGTCACCGTTATCACATAGAACTGCTCCCAGGCAGTTTATGTCACAGAATGCTGTGATCCAGTTCAGTAAGAGAAAATCTGTTCATGAAAAGAAGAAGCAATTATAAATTGAAAACAACCAAGTAATCAATAGCATTAAAAAAAAAGAACACTGACATCCCCTACAGCAACAGCTGCAACGCCGACTGTCAGCATTGTAGCCATGGGGATGTCGGTGCACACAATTGGAGGGCTAAACACCCCAAACCCCCCCACACCCCCCGGTCTCTAGGATTCTAACTCTGAGTCAGAGTTGGACTGGGGGAGGCAAACACCCAGTGAGGCAGTCCTGATCGGCACACAGACCACCACAGTGACGGGCAGATTTTGACCAATTTCTGTCACTGTGGTGGTCTTTATTGTGCTGGAATCGCTGCGGTAATGGTATACCCAATTGTACACAGAGGCCAATTCGATGTAAATTACCAAGGGTGCAGGGTAATGCATAACATATGTAATCCCTTTTCTCTGCAGTCTGTTGAATGTCTGCAAATTCCCTTCTCCTGCTCATCAACTCAGAAGAAAAATCTTGGTGCAAGGATATTTTTACCCCTTCCATGTTAAAGTCTTCCTCTCCCTGGCCATCCTACAGTAAGCACATTTTCTTTTACAGATAATCTAAGAAAGGAAGTGAGGGAGAGAGGATTCTGGGAGAAGTTGTGATTGCATACTGCACTGCTGAGGAGAAGCACTGGGAGCAGGGCTCTGTACAGGCTTTTTTTAGCTATCAGCAGGTATGCCACCATGCCTGCGCACTGTAGCTAATTGCTCATTTGGGTGCTTTTTAGGCGCTGATACTGGTTCTATGATGTCAGTTCGATAGAAAATCTGTTGAATGGCTTTACAGCAATGGCATTATGTCGACCACGATCACGGACGGCATTGTGCCGTCATGTAAAAAGTGTGTTTTTAGTGGGGGATGCAGTCCCTGCACCCCCCAAAAGGGGGCACTGCCTCCCACACCCCTGGACTTTAATATAATCAACTCCAGGTTTGAGTTGTTTTGGGGAGGGGGCGCAGGACCTGGAGGAGCCATGCCAGGGTTCCACTCAACCATTACAGCGACCTGTCGTTGTTGTCACTGTACTGGTCTTTGCTGTAAATGTTTCATTGTAGCAACACTATATCACTGATAGCAGTTTACAGAGCCTTACCGGACTTTCTTACGTCACCAGTTGCTATTGTTCCTGTCCAGCTGCTCCGACCAGAGTACACCCAGCTGAATGGTGTGTGCAGTGGCCGGAGCTGGGCTGGCTACCCTGGGCTGGTAAAAACTGTGGAGGGTGAGGGCAGGGGATTCAGGAACTTTTGGATACTGGCTTTTTGGTTTTTTTCCTGTACTGGTTTACTGGGTGTTAATACCCGGTTCTCTTCTCTTCTCCATAGCTCCATCTTTCCTTTGCACAAACTAACCAAGGCTTTACGTCAGCGTCCACTTGTGTCAGACTTGTGGACAAATCACACTGCCTGCTTTTAAAGAAAATACATTTTTGGCGGCTTTGCCCTTTGCCACATAAGCAACATTTTTAGATGTGTATTTTTGATACTCGCCTGGTGTATTTTGATGTTCCAGACAGTGATTCTCCTTACAGCTCATAAGTTTGGAAGAAGGGACTTTAGCTTCCAATACAATAAATAATAAAATAAATATTTTAATAAATAATACAGTTTACTGACACAAAGTGCAATATTTGATTAAAAATATTGTATTTAAGAGACATATTTAATTTTTTCTGTGTCTGGATCACATGATTTAGGAATTCGGGCACAAAGTGTGCATGCGCTGGCATTCTTTTCAGACCAGTGCCATTTTTAAATGATGCACTGACATGCTGATACACTGAAATTACAAAAGCAAACCTGCGTCTTCTCCCATTTGGCTTCCTCAGGTATGAGAAAGACTGCATTTTAAATCTCACAGTATATATTTTTGTGCTTTCTCCTTATTTTTCCTTGTTTCTTTTTCCTACAGAAACTGGGGATTGGATATCTTCTTTCTAAATTTTACAAAGGAGGAATTTTTCTTCTGCTAATCTTTTTCAATGAGGTTTTTGCTCTGCCTAAACAGGAGATTCAGTGCAGCTGCCAGCGCATCCACATTTGGCCAGTCTCTTTAGCAGTGACTGGTTTTATAAAGGTTTACAGCATTAGCAATGCCAGTTCCACTGACAAATATGGTAATTATAATGTAGACCTGATCTAAACTATAGGTTGATCTATTAATATATGATTTATTCTAATTTTTAAAGTTGATTAACTCGGTATTTGGCATTGCTTAGGAAATATAAATCACAAGCAGACCGAATCTTAAGATTTTATAGATGCTCTTGAATTAATTAGACCTAATTTGCAAATGTGTGGTCTTGATACTTGATTTTTTTCTTTCCTTTAAAAAATTTTTTAAAAAGTTAAAACTGATTACATACTAAAAGTGCAGGCTTGCTTTATTTTCTGTATTGGTGGAACGGATTCTGATTTTGATTTTTTGTCCATCTCATTCGAATGCTCCTTGGGACCTTAAGACCAGGCTACAGTTTTAAAAGGGAGGCCCCAGGCCTGGTGGCACTGAGGGTTGAGGCACTGGACGCCACACCTCACACCATGCCAGCGACCCAGTTTCAGGAACAAGCCTGTGTTTTTGGGGGTCAGCAGGGAAGGGAGAGGACTGAGCATTTGGAGGACAGCTCTCCTCTCCTGGGAGGGACAGGGGTCCCTGTTCGGTGCTTGGCTGACCTCTGGCAGAAGCCAGAGACACAGCAAGCGCTGAGCATAGTGAAGGGGTGGGGAGTGGTAGGCGTCAGTGGCACGCCTTGATGTCAGAACGCTGGCCACTCCCCAGAACAGGGGAAAATACTCTTCAGCTCCAGCGGAGAAGGAGCACCGGTGCTTGCCCACGATATGCGGCCACCCTCCTGCCACCCTCCTGACCGACGCTGCCAGAGGAATTCAGGGTGTTGGGGCCCACTTCGTCCCCACCCAGGGGGTAAACCGAGGCTACATGGGTGATGAAGAACTGACCAGGTAGGAGCGGACTGCAGTGGGACGACTCCTAGGTGCTCCTGAGGAAACTGGAGCTAAGGGTAGGAGGAGGAAAAATAGAAAAGACAAAAAATAAATAAATAAATAAATAAAAGGGAGGCCCCAGAGAAAGTCAAATCTGAAAGGTCCTTCAATGGTGTTCTTGTAGAAACAACTTGGACATGACCGTGATATATGAATATCTGAACACCTTTGAGAAGCAAGTTGCTGAAGAAGAGCCTGGTGGTGGCGTTTTCCCCTTTGGATTTTTATAATTTGAATTTATTGTAATATTTGGATACTTATTGCATATGATCTAGTGATTTTTATGTGCCATATTAGCCATTGTGGCTGTATTTATTACTAATATATTTATAATTCTATAATCTGTCTTATTGTAAAAATTTAGCAAGCTTTAGAGTTTGTCCAAACATACACTTTTGAAGGCAATTGCATCCTTTTTGCTACTTTAAGACATCCTGTTAGGACTTTCACTATGGTTAGCACTAGAAGTGAAAAAAAATAGTTCATTGATTGTCTTTCCCCTCATTAAAAAATATGGCCCAAAATGGTAATAAGGGAGAAAAAAAATCCACAAGTCACCTGGAGATAAACCTATCAATACAGAAAGTGCTAATCAACTTAAAAATCACAGACTTATGGGGGATAGCATGCCTATTGCAGTAGCTCTTTCTACACCAATTATTAGGTCCCAAGATTCCCCCACTGTGCCTGGGGTTTCCTCCTGCCAATTTCCACTCTCCTATTTTGGATGATCCCCAATTAGAGGTTCTGTCCTTGTTGTCTTACGATAGGACATTGTTACATTTTGAATCTTTTTTTTTATTTTTTTTGTTTAACCAGGTATAGCACACTAAGCTGAAAGCTTTTTTACAGGAGCAACCTAGGAGCACAAGGAGGTTAAGTGACTTGCTTAGGGTCACACAGTATGCAAGTGGAAGCTGTGGGATTCAAACCCAGGTCTGGTCTGTTGGATGTCACCAGATTTGCAGCTCAGAGCCTTAGACCACTGCGCTATACTGCCTTCTTTTGAGGAAAATGACAATAACAGTTCTAATTTAATTACATTTTCACCTCAGGAAATTTCCTCAGAGATAACTTCTTTTCCAACATTACCCAACTGTGCGATTGAGAAGGTGCCAGTACCTTTGAGATTATTACCTCAAGCAGACAATCTATCTGCTGTAATTCAGGACTTGAACCATACTACGGAAGGACTTAAAAAATTGGTAATGATTGATCCAACAATCAAGGGGGTTCAGGATATTAAAACTTGGGGCAGGAATTCCTTTTCCTTGACACCAGCTTCAACTCCATTAATGGCTGGAACTGTCCCTCCTGCCCAAGATACAGTTAATGATAAGGATTATTTTATCAATGAGGGAAATTGTGTGTCATCTTCTTCCTTATCTAAACAAATACTGGAAATCATTAAGAATGAATACTATGCAAATATGATAATTTTGGAGAACTTATGGGCATTAAAGGAGGAAATCACTAACCTTAGAACAGGTGTTTTCTATAATCAGGCTGTGCTTTAACAACTCAGAGAAGATATTCAGTCACAGGAAGGAGATAGTATGAGAGAGGTACATAAAGCAATTGAAAATAAGGCAAGTCAGGTAAATTTACCTCTCCATATTTCCAAGGAAAGTTCAGCTGAGATAGTTACTTTAAGGTCTGGCTAGGATATAAGGGGAATAACAAATCTAAAAAGAATAAATCCAACAAGAAATAAAGGTCCCATGAACAAGCTGATGCTACTAGGAACAGTATTCCAGGAATTTTAAAACAAGATAATACTAAGGGACCAGATATAGCTCAAGGGACTCACACTGGAGATATAACTGGTATAGAGACCACTACTATTTTTCAAACATTTCCTAAACAAGACAAATGTTTTATTGGAAATCCAAAGAGAGAGACTGAGGGGCAAGATCACCATGTTAGTTCTACTCCTCGCGTTTATACATCTTTTGACTGTTTACAGCAGCCAGAGATATACTACAAATATTTAATTGAAATCTATGGAATAGCCAGTTTAGACATGGAAACTCCAGAAAATGTAAGTAAGTGGGTGGGTCATCTTTTACATATTACTGAACAGTCTGATAATTTATATATTATGCATCCACCTAATCCCTCTTTTCTGATTGTGTTTTACTATATTGTAAATCTTTTGATATAGCAAGGAAAATTTGGGAACAGGAATTGACTCTCAGATTGTATGGTATTAATATCCTTGTCCCCAAAGGGTCCCAGCACCAGTAGATGAGACAGAGTTCAGGCCCTTGAATGAAAGTAAAAAGAAGAACTTTAAGAGAAGAAGGAGCGTTTCAGAGGTGATCCATAATTATGTTTGTACACTTTCTCAGTCTTGGGAAAGTAGAACCTTATCTTTGTCTGGTTGTCAGACATCAACAGATAAAACTGTCAGCTCCATTAAAAGAAAAATTGCCTATTTTTTATGATGTACTCTTTGACTAGAAATACGATGCAGTGCATTAGAGTGGATTTCATTCCATAGTGGCATTTCAGATTGTCCCCAAATAGATATAATGTTTAAAAATGCTAAACTGGCCACTTTAGTCTTGGAATCTTCTCTGGTGTTGGATGGACTTGGGGTTCTAAGGACAGACTGTAAAATGCTGGAAATGATTAAAGTAATAATGGACCCAAAATTAATTGGTTAGATTTAACAGTTAGTAATTGTTATGCTATATTAGACTCACAATGACAAACCTATGCAAACATGGAGTCCTTAATGCCATCACACTCTGTAGGAGTTTTGACCATTCTCTCCTGGAATATAAAAGGATTAATGTGCAAATTAGCAGATGAGGAAATTATTTTTGTTTTAACCTCTGACATCTTGTGTCTTCAAGAGACCTGGTGTCAGAAAGAAAGTTCTCCCATGATCCCAGGATATTCAGGGTTTGAGATCTTAGCAACCAGGGACAAAAACTATGGTAGGGGTAAGGCAGGCATGGTAATATATGTCAAAACCTCCCTAAATTACAAAATTACTCCATAAAAATAGCATTCCAAAAGAGTGCTCCCTTTATTATTAGAATGCCCAGCTATTAAAGTGATTCTTATTAATCTTTACTTTCCTCCTTTTACTAAATCTAACTCCACCTCTCATATGATTGAGTGATCATATGCAAGGCCACTGTTTTTAAAGTATAAAACCTAGCTTGCCCATGATTTTAGTCAGAATCTTACCTTGGAGAAGGAACTCATTGTCAAGATTCCTTATGTGATTTTCTTCCTGAATTCTAGCATTGAAGTCTCCAAGTATAATAAAAGGATGTTTCATATTCATTAGCCATTTCTTAGAGATCTGAATATGAAACATCCTTTTATTATACTTGGAGACTTCAATGCTAGAATTCAGGAAGAAAATCACATAAGGAATCTTGACAATGAGTTCCTTCTTGGATTAGATGTTATTAATCCTATGATCAGTACTATTCAAAAATCTAAAGATAAGAAATCCAACCAACAAGGTAAGATTCTGACTAAAATCATGGGCAAGCTAGGTTTTATACTTTAAAATGAGTGATCACCCAGAGGATCAGGAGGGAGGTTATACTTCTATAGGTCACCTAGGATCATCTACAATTGATCTAGTATGGGCTAATATAGATCAAGCAATCTTTATTTTACCAGGTGAGATACTGTTGAGCGAACTCATTTACAAAGTGGACCTGGGGACAATATAATGAAACCTCCCAGGGTATAAAAAGCAAAATACAAGTACAGCGTGTGTAAATACAACTAATCAACAATGCAATAGAACTGCTCAGGATACAGAAAAGAAACAGAATACAAGTACAACAGGAGTAATAGCACTAATCTACCAAAACATAAAAACAACAGGACTATATTGCACAGCAACAGGGGATGGTAAGATGTAGAGTGGGAAGAGGGTAATAGAAGGATAACAAAGAGAGATGGGGAGGGAGAAGGAGAAGAGGTAAGACACTAACCGATCCAGGTAGGAGGCAATAAGTGCTGATGAAGGGGAGCAGTTGCAGATAAGTGTTAAGAGAAGCACCTGCAGGGTCATGCAGCAGTCTTCCAAGTAATGTATTGAAGGTTGATATTCTAATAATCTGTGAGATTTTTAAGGATTTTTGTAATTTGTTCCACAGGGTTGGGAGTGTGTAACTTAAAGATGATGAGCCGTGGTGTTGTCTTAGTCAAGGAACATCAAGTAAGATATAGAAGAATTTCTAAGGGAGTATGAACCTGAAGAAAACTTTAGGAGGGAGGAGAAATATAGAGGGAGCTTGTTGGTAAGCACCCGATACACTCAGGTAACTACATTATTTAGTCTCCTATTTTTAAGGGATTGCCAACCCAGTAGAGTGTACAGTATGCAATGGTACATCCTGTAGGGTGTATTAGTGATAAACCTTAATGCCTAGTGATACAGGGTATCCAGTTTAACCAATGTGGAGGCTGCGCAGTGGTAATATAGGAGATCCGCATAGTCCAGAAAAGAAGGAATGTAGTTTGCACCAGCCTTTTTCTGGCTTCATAGGTAAGGAACTGCCTAGTACGAAAGAACAAGCTAGTCTTTGTTTCAGTTTTTTTGATAGTTCTTCTACATGTATGGTAAAGGAAAGTTTGCAGTCAATCCAGACTTCCAGATATCTGAACTTGTCTACTAGCTCTAGAGATTCCCCTAAAAAGGTTGTAATTTTAGGCTTAGAACCATGAATGGTTGCATTGTAGATGCTTTAAAACTTTTCAAAGATTTGATGATTTTGGACCGATTGGACACTGCTCATTTTCCCTTATTAACTTCAGTTACAAATAAAAGGTTTTACTTGAGATTGTGAGAATAGACTAAATACCTCTGGCCTGGAAGTGCTCAGCTCAAGAAGAATTAAGTGGGGGGGGGGGGGAACAGTGGTGCTTTTTTCAGAACTATTATATTGAGATCATTTGTCCTTGTTACAGGATACAATTCTTGCGACTAATGATGTGCAGACAGCATATAACAAATGGACAGAAATGAATAATTATATCAAACATTTTTGCAGAACAAAAATATTTCTAGATCATTTAACACAACTTGGTTTAACAAAATTTGCAAAAAAGATAAAAGCAGTTTAAACAGGCTAGCGCGTTATCGTAAGACACATCCTTTAAGAGAAAATTAACACACTCTTAATAGAGCAAGGAAAGATTATAGAAAGGTGTTGGAGGAAGAGAAAAGGAAATACTAACAAGTTATGTGGGAAAAACAAAGACATACTGTCCTGAAAAAAAGGCTGTAAGGCATTTTGGTCCCTGGTTAGTCATGTACACTAAGTCTGTAGAAGCTTCTGTCACTCCGCAAACTTGGGAGGAATATGTTCATACCACCTATTTTTCTGCAGCTGAAGATTCAGATAATTTTTATCTAGATTATGTACCCATAGAAAGTAATGTACAGTACTTTCCTATGCCTTTTTGTATTTACAAAGAAGAAATATTACATGCTATTAACTCAATGTCTTCCAATAAGGCCCCGGGACCTGATCAGATTTTGTCAGACATTTATAAATCCTTTGTTGATTGATAGCTTCATATCTTTGTGGTCATTTTCAACTTTTTTGTACAAAAAGAGACTTTCCATCAAGTTGGAAAGGAAGTATTTTTTTTCCCATATTTAAAAGACTTTTGTCAGATCCAAGTATGTATAGACCTATTAATCTAATTGATCCTTCCCAGGAAATTTTTTCTAAAAATAAATTTAATTAGGCTTCAGGCTTGGATAGCTGAAAACTGTTTGCTTAATGAAGTATGGAATGGTTTCAGAAGTAACAGATCAACAGTTCAACATTGTTATGTCTTGTCCCACCTCATTTAGAAGTATGTCAACATTAAACAAGTATTTGTCAATGCTGAATGTTTGCTTGCTGGCACTGACATTGGTAGTGTAGAAGTTACAGAGCTGCATAATAGGAATGGCAGCAAAGTGTTGAACTGAAGCCAACCCCACCACCACCCTGCAGAGAGTGGCAGGCATTGGGGTGTGCCTTTGGGTCGTCAGGCATAACGATCATGCCATTTCACCACACCCTACCCTGCAGACACTGACAAGTGTCACGGTTTGCCTTGGGGTCTTTGGCCCTTATGCGCACCCCATTCCATCAGGAAATATGGTGAGATGGGTGCGGTATAGGAGAATGGGGTGAAGTTTGGGCCCGAAGAGTCCGAGGCACACCTGATGCCTCTCACTGGCTGCAGGGAGTGGGTGGGGGTGGAATGGTATGAGCATGACAGACAGGAATCCCAAGTCACACCCCTGATGCCTGTCATACTCTACAGGGTGGGGCATTATGGTCGGAAACCCTAATGCCTCAGGCATTCGTTGGAATTTTCACTCCAAATTTTCAACATGGTTTTTTTGTGACCCCCACCTCATGAACAGTGGCAATATCAGTTTGTTAGCCGAAAACTGCTTTTGCACAGCAACTATGGCATTTGGCACCACAGGTGCAAAACACATTCCGAACAGGATATGAAAAATGACAGCGGTACTGTTCATGGGGAGGTGTAAAAAATGGCAATGTTGAAAATCTGCTGTGAAAATCTTAAAAAAACTGGTGAATTCACGAGCGTGTGTAGAAACTGTGCAACGCACACCTGTAATGTAATTAGTTTGGGTTTTTTTTTTACAGTAGATTGTTAACACAGGCATTTTGGGACCTCCGATAATGAACAGTGTCAGTGTGATTTTCTTTGTCTGTCCCAAACAATGATTTCCCACAGCGACCACGCATCTCTGCACTAAAAGTGTGAAAACACATTTCGGCCATGTTGTGGAAAATGACAGCTGTACTGTTCATAAGGAGGTGTGGAAAAATGCCACTGGTGAAAATCTGGACTGAAAATATTACAAATTCATGAACTTACAAGGGTGCGTGGAAACTGCGCAATGCTCACTCGTAACACAGTCATTTTACGGAGTTTTGTCACCAAATTTTCAACATAGCCATTTTAAGACCTCTGCTCATGACCAGTGTCACTGTGATTTTCTTAATCTGTCCCAAACATTGTTTTCGCAAACCGACTGTACCATTGTGCGCTACATGTGCGAAACACATTTTGGGCGAGATGTGAAAAATGGTAGCTGCACTGCTCATAAGGAAGTGCAGTAAAATGGCACTGTTGAAAATCTGGTGTGCAAATATTACAAATTTGCAAACTTGCCAGCGGCGAGGAACTGTCATGCCAACGCACCCCAAAGCAGTCATTTTGGGAATTTTTTCACCAAATTTCAACATAGCCATTTTAACACCTCTGCTCATGACCAGTGTCACTGTGATTTTCTTAACATGTCCCATACATTGATTTCTCAAGATAATCGGCTCCCCATGGTGCTTACATGGGCAGAAACATGTTGTGTTTAGATGTGAAAATGACAACTGTACTGCTCATAAGGAGGTGTGGTAAAATGGCAATGTTGAAAATCTGGAGTGAAAATATTGACATTTTGCAAAACTTACGAAGGCATAGAACTGCGCAACGCATGCCTCGTGAAACAGTCATTTTAATTTTTTCACTAAATTCTTCAACATAGCCATTTTAAGACCTCTGCTCATGAACAGTGTCACTGTGATTTTCTTAATGTGTCCTGTACATTGATTTTACAATCGACTGCGCCATTTGTGCTACATGGGTGGAAACACATTTTGGGTGAGATGTGAAAAATGACAGCTGTACTACTCATAAGAAGGTGTGGTAAAATGGCAATGTTGAAAATCTGGAGTGAAAATATTGAAAATTCGCAAACTTACAAGCGTGCGTAGGAACTGCCAACGCATGCTCATAAAACAGTCATTTTTAGGAATTTTTCCACCAAATTTTAAAAATAGGCTTTTTGAGAGCCCACCTTATGAACACTGGCAGTGTCATTTTGTTAATCATTCCAGAAAGGTGATTTTGCACAGTGGCTGCGAAATCACCCTTCGGGCCTGAGTAACACCATGACAGTGCAAGAATTCATGAGAAGGGGTACCAAAAACCCATGTTGAAAATTTGGCACAAAATTTCAAAAATGCCTGAGATATGCAACAAAGTTGAAAAAACCCTATCTATCCCATTACATACCTTACGGCATTTCCTCAGTTTGTGGTCGGCTTTGAAGAGTGTAGGCGTGTTCCCAGTCCACGAAGATCGCCGTGCCAGAGTCCGGAGGTAAGTATGGGTGGGGGGTGTGGGGAGGCAGGGTGTACAGTAGGTGGGTGCGGGTTGTGGGGGTGCATGGAGACTGCGAGGAACAGTTTTTTCTTTACAGGGTTTTTTAAAAAGACGACGGGACATTGCCATGCTGGGATGGGCTCCAGCGCCAGCAAGCAACTGGAAATGGAGCTGACAGGGGGATTGGGCACCCCTGCCAATATAGACCTGTTGCCACGCTGGGGTGGGCTCCTCAGCGTGGCACCCTGTACCGGGGAGACAGGCCAACGGGGATTGGGCACCCCGTCGGTGACAGCATGGGGGTGGGGGAGATGCAGTGGAGCTGACAGGGGATTGGGCACCCCGTCGGCCATTACATCATTTGCCACGCTGGGGTGGGCTCCCAGCATGGCACCTGGATGCTGGGCGTGGAGCCGGCGGGGTGGGTACCCGTTGGCTGTACAGTGGAGGGGGAGGAGGAAGGCGCTGCAACACAGTGTGCATGCGTGCGCGCGTGTGTGTGGGGGGGGCTCTGCTCACTCAAGCGGAGCTCTCCCTTTCAACTGTATGTCACTGCATTTTCCTGCTGTCATAGACAGCTGGAGCTGTGATTGGCACTCTGCAACCGCACCTGCAAATACACTGACTGAATTGGAAGAGGCTGACACACCTCTGGAAAACTCGGATGATGGCACTATGTTTCTTGCACATGCGTGCAAGCAAACATAAAAACACTTGTGTTGTGTATATATACAGGTCAAGAAAATATTATATATTTTATTCTGTATATATTATACAAGTGTTTTTGATCTATGACTTACACTTTGTATATAATGTTGATCTAATTTGTTCTGTTGTATTGTCTGGATAGTTTTATTGTGATCCTATTGTTTTACCCTTTTCCCGAGACATGACTGAAAATGTTATTTATTTATTTCAGTTTAGGATTAATACCTTTGAGTCCAGAACTCATTTTCAAAGGTTCCAGGTCATTATTGTACAAACATTACAAATAAAACAGTGATTACAAATAACCAAAAACAGTTACACAGGCATTCAAATATCAAGAGATTATATACATCCAACTCATTATGGTACAATCATTACAAATATAACAGTGTTTACAGATAACAGAAAACAGTTTCACAGGCATTCAAATATCAGGAAATTATATACCTCCAGCTACAGGTAGAAGATAATAGGGTAAAATAGGGTTTCCGCCTTGTAGTTCACTAGTCAGAATAGGCAGAAAGAGGGGGGGTAGTAGGTCAGCCAGGTATGGCGTCGTTGTACAAGAGGTGGTTTGTCAGCCAAGTGGGCTTAGTTTGGGGGAGGAGAGTTGAAGGGATAAGAGAAAGAAAGGGGTGTGTGAAAGGGAGGGGTTGGGTGGCTAGGGTTCTGCCACATTAGTGCAGGCAAGTGTATTTCTTTTTAGTGTCAAGAAGTGATCTGAGCCCAGATTTGAAGGTGCTAGTCTTGGTTGATTCTGTGAGGTTGGCAGGTAACTCATTGTACCATTTTGGTCCTTGGTACAGGATGGAGTTCTGGGTGAGCTTCATTCTTTTGAAGGGGATCACCAGCTTATCTGTAGCCATGTTTCTAGTTGATTTGGGGGGAACCGCCAGCATCAAGCAGCAACCCAGTGCAGAGGGGGGGACCCCAGAGGCACTTTTTTCAGGAGTAGGCAGGTTTGGTATTGTGCTTTGAGATGGAGTGGGAGCCATCCAGTTTCATTGTAGAGCGGGCAGGTGTGGGTGTCCTGAGCAGCCCCTATTGACAGATGGCAGGCCTTATTTAGTAGAGTGATGACCCTGTTTAGGGCAGTTTTAGTGCCTGCCCCATAGAAAGGCAGCCTTTAGTCTATGGGGGACAGTACTGAACTACTGATGGCAAGTTTCAGAGCATCAGGTGTCAGTGAGTGCCTGTGGTGGTAGAGGACCCCAAGTTTTGTATTTGCTGACTTGACAACTGAGTCTATATGACCGGAGAAGGTTAATGTATCACCAAATGTGATGCCCAGGTATTTGAACTTTGTTACTTGTTCCAGTGTTTCCCCCCTGTGGTTCTGAATGAGCAGAGGCTGGTATTTCCATTTGCTTTGAGAGGTAGAGAAGAGTAGACTCTTAGTTTTGTTATGGTTTAGTAGTAGTTTGTTTTCAGCAAACCAGGATTCAAGCTTGTGGAAGCTGTCCTGGAGTTCAGTTATGATGGAGTTGTGATCTTTGCCAGCAACCGATATCACTGCATCATCAGCATAGAGAACATTGCAAGCTGTACATGCAGACGGTGCAGAGTTTATGAAGATGCTGAAAAGCAATGGGCCAAGAATAGAGCCTTGTGGGACCCTGAGGGACACTTCCTTAGTTGATGATAGGGTGCCTCCAATTCTGACTCTTTGTAAGGTAGCTTTCAAACCACAGTACCATGTCCAGGGATAGACCTGTTGAAAGGAGGCAGTTTAGGAGTAGTATGTGGTTAACAGAGTCGAAGGTCTTTGTAAGATTGATGAAGAATGAGCCTACTGCCTCTCCATTATCTAAAGCATTATAAAGCTGGGAAGAGTAATCAACAAGGGCGGTAAGTGTGGAGTGCTTTTTTCAGAACCCATGCTGCTGTGGGCAAAGTAGGTTATATTTATCAAGATACTCTGTAAGCTGCTCTGAGACCATTATTACAAGTGCTTTAGAGAGGGGGAATAGAATGGATATAGGTCTGTAGTTGGACATTTGAGTTTTTTCTCTGGCTTTATGGACAGGCATGATGTTGGCTAACTTCCATACTTTTGGGAACACCCCTGTTCTCAGAGATGCATTAAAGACAATCGTGAGGGGGCCAGCCAGTTCATTTAGGAGAAGACCCATGAGTTTATTGTCAGCTAGATCAGCCCCCATCCTGGTCTTGCCAAGAACCCTCTTTACATGCTTGATGGTTTCTGACTCGGTGACCAGCTTAAAGTAGAAAGGTGGTATGGCATCCTTTGGAGGGTTTGAAGGGGTAGTGGAGTGCTGTTGCCCTAGCTGGTCTTGTAGGTAATAATCAGGGGAGTATGCCAGTGAGGTCTGTGAAAGCATGGTTGAGCTCATTTGCGATGTCAATGGGTTCCTGTAAAGGGTCCTCCAAGGTTCCTAGTGGATTGGGTGGGGCCTTGGGAGTCTTTCCTGTTAGGGGTTTGATGGAGTTCCAGAATTCCCATCTGGAGTCCCAGCTCTTGTTTAAGAGGTCCTTATAGTAGGAAGCTTTTGCCTGCCGAATGAGCTTGGTGCAGGCGTTTCTAGCTGCCTTGTAGGCAATGAGTGATGTAGGAATTCCTGATGATTTTGCAATGTGCCAGAGATTGTCTCTGTTCTTCATTAGGTCGATTAGAGAGTTGGTGAGCCATGGGTTGGAGGTACCCCTGACTTTCTTTGTTTCATATGGGGCAAAGATATCGCAGTCACGGTTGAAGATCATTATGAAATAGTTCAGTGCCTCGTTACCATCAATATCTCCTGCCAGAGGAAACCAGTCCAGTTGTGCTAGGTACTGCTTGAGATGGTCAAGTAGCCCTTGCCTCAGGCAGCAATTTTTGGACACCTTAGGTGGGCCCTTGGTGAAATTGTTTGTCCAGGTGCACTTCACTGGGGAGTGATCACTGAGGCTGTCAGGCAAGATGGTGACATCTGATATATGTTCTGGATGTGTGGACAGGAGCCAGTCTATAAGGGAGCTGTTCTCTGTTTTAAAGTTTATCCGTGTGTTTTCAGTTACTATCTGGGTAAGGAATAAGCTGCATATTATATCCCCTGGCTCTTGCCTCCTTCTGTGATTGTCAGTTTATGTTAAAGTCACCTATAATGATCTTCTCCCATGGCGTACCTGACTGCTGCAGGTTGTCTGCGACTAGTTTTAGTCCAGTAGTTTGGTGTCCAGTCCACTTTACTTTTTAATCAAATTAATAAAAAAATAATAAAAAGTTCTAAATATTTTTGCTGTTTCATTGACCTTAAGTCTGCATTTGACAGCATTAGTTGCAAATTATTATGGCGAAAACTTCAAGCATTAAATATTGATGTGGATTTATTGAATATCTTAATAAGATTACATCAAGATACATAGATCAAGGTGCGGTACAACCAAGATGGAGGGGTTACTACACTGATTAAAACCACTGTATTCTAACAAGAGAAAGACTTGGTTGGGCCTGATACTTGCAGAACTCAGTCTCCTTCCGGATCAAGTAATGATATCTTTGTACAATACCAAGGATAAGCCCACGCTGGATAGGCTGTTGAGCTACTTATGAACTATAAAATTGTGATCTAATCCAGACAGAAGTCTTAAAATATAATTATAGTTCTATTTTTAATGAATAGTTCATTTACATATTGTTAGGAAGATGGATGTTCCCACTTAGTGAAAGGGGTGTTATTGTGGCTGGGCTCCATTCTTATTTTCTTTACTTTTTTTTTTATACTTTATTTTTAAATTTTCAGTTGCTTTATAACAAAGCCAAAAAGACATCGTATCCATGACAGTCCATGCAATTATCAACTTTAGGGGTCGCAGCCCCTTTAATCATAGGATTAGTGCATCAAGGATCTATTGATACCACATGTGGGGGGGGGGGGGGGGGGGAAACTAAATGACAATATATAAAATTATAGCTGAAGTTTATGCTGCTTAAAGTAAGCCCAAGAGAAGTATAACTTTCTCCTAGTAACTAAAGTCCACAAAAAGTCCAGCTTTTGCCTGCCTGAACTCAGGCTATTGGCAGCATACTTAAACCCTAAAGATAGTTTTTGAAATGTAGTATAACTTGGCAGCCTAGTCAATGATTAACTGTAAAGTACTCTAAGCACAGAGTTTGAGATAAACCTCCAACAGGAGTTAACAAGATATTAAGGAACTAGGATAATGTTTTACACTAGGGCTCCTGAAGAGCGTTCCAGCACTAAAAGATTATTGTTTGTTAAGAGCTTGAAAAACCCAAAAGTCCAAGGCATAAAGTTCAGCAAGAAAGGCAGAAGTAAATATGAAGGCGCTCACACCTTTCCTCAGTCTCCCTCGTCATCTTCCGATAGGTCCTCTGTTTGATTCTGTACCCGTTGTTGGGCCTGAATACAGGCCATACACTTTCCAGCCTTGATGGGATCTGAGAATATCCAGACCTTCCTGTTATGCACAACATGCAGCCTGGCAGGAAAGAGCACTGCTTGAGGGACTTTAATGTCTCTCAATTGCCTTCTAATGCCATCAAACTTTTTCCTTCGCATGCAGGTTGCATAGCTTAGGTCAGAGAATAGACAGATCACTCTATCATCTTGCATTAAGGAACCTGCACGGTGAGCCAGTCTCAGTATGTGGTCTCTTGTGTCAACACCATCTGTCACCAAAAGTAAAGTACGTGGAGTGTCTGAATCCGACCTGTATCCCCGAGGTGTAATTCTATAAACTTTTTGCAAAACAAAAGCAGCCGGGGTTCTTCCGGGGCAGTTTTTCTTGAAGCCATTTTTGCATAAACATTACAGGGTGGTCTCCTTCTATCCCCTCGGGCAGTCCTAAGATCCATATATGAGAGGATCGAGCCTGGTTCTCGAATGTCTCTAACCTAGCCCGAAAGTGCGTGTTTTCTTTGCTCTAGTTCACTGTAGTTGCTGAGGCCATCTCCGATTGTTTTTTAACCTCCTCCATCTCAATTTTAACTTGTATCACAGCCATTTCTACTATGGTCAGTCGGGAATTAAACGCGTCTACTTTTGAGTTCAAATCAGAGACCACAGATATCAGTCTCTGCAACTTCGTCCCAATCGACAATAAGGTCTCTTTGGGCTCCTTGGCAGATGAGGCCTGTGCAGTCAGATCAGTCCTACCAGACTGAGAGGATCCAGTTGCTTTTCCTCCCGAACCGCTGCCTTTCTCTTTGCGAGGATTACCCATAGTGTATTTCCAATGGTGCTTTTCCAAAGATTTCACAAACTCTCCTCGATTTTCTCTCTCCAACAGATTAAATATTTAAATTTTTAGAGTATAAATTCGGAGCTAATAGATTTTGCTGCTAGTTAGCTTGGGCTCCACAGCACCCCCCCCCTTTTTCTTTACTTTTTAACTGACTAATTTGATTGTTCCTTCTCTTTCCCCCTCCACAGATACCGGCATGAATATTACAGAAATCGGATGGCAAGAGAAGGGCTGTTTGAATTTATTCTGTTTTGTTTTGCAGCACAAACGGAGGAGCAAGGATCACTAACCTGATACATGCAGTTCTCACTGAATGATTGATTGTTTCTCACAGGGACAGTGAGGCACTGGTAGACCCATCCCCTCCCCTCATCCCACCCACCCCTTGCTACACCCTCTTTAAAGGGAAGAAATGGAGGGAGACTAGTAGGAAGAAGGTGAAAAGGGAGAAACAAAAAAAAGTCTTGAACAGTAAGAAGGGCTTAGAGGTGCAGCTAAAACAGGTGGTAATCAGGTTATTGGTCAAAGTAGGTCCAGGAGTGGAACAACAGGCCAAGAAGATGGAGGACAATGATGGGAGTGGTGCAGTGCAGTGGCTGTGGGGTGGCGGTCTTCAGAAAAACATTCTGGATACTGCGTTGCTGCCCCATCTTCAGACACCTCTCTGGACTGAGGGTGGAGGTTGCCAGTCTCCGGAGCGAGTTGGTCAGGTTACAGGGGACATTCACCCCCATCCAGAGGCCACTGGGTCCACAACCAGAACCTCAAAGGATGCC
This sequence comes from Neoceratodus forsteri, assembly GCA_016271365.2. Taxonomy (NCBI): domain Eukaryota; kingdom Metazoa; phylum Chordata; order Ceratodontiformes; family Ceratodontidae; genus Neoceratodus; species Neoceratodus forsteri. The sequence goes on from CM057449.1 coordinate 828,883,162, forward strand.
CAGAAGAAGGAGTGGTTGGACCACGGGGGGCTCGGGGAGAGTGAGGAAGGGGGTCTGAAGCATATCCCCCAACTGGTCAAGCTAAGCAACTCCTACGCTGTTTTGGAGGAGTTGGAAAAGCCCCACAAGGGCACCCTCAGCTGAGACCAAGGAGGATGGGTGGGTCCTATGTGATGGAGCCCCAGATAAGGGAGGAAGAGGACCCCAGAGGAGGAGGAAGCTACTCCTGGTGGGGGACTTGATTGTCCAGGAAGTGAAGTTAGGGACTCCGAGCAGGGGGGAGAGGGAGGTCAAGTGCCTTCCAGGAAGTGCTGCATGGAGGGATGGAAAGTGGATCCATAGGATCACAAGGGTGATTGTGAGGAGGGAGGAACTGGATGTCATTATCCACTTAGGGATAAATGACAAGGCGGGGGACAAGGTAGATTTAGTCAGAATCCAGGATGATTTTAGGATGTTGTGGGGGGAGTCTAAAGCAGATAGCATACTCAGTCTCCTTCTCAGAGGTGCTACCTGTCCACGGCAAGGGGGAGACTAGGGCACTCTGCATCCAGAAATTTAACTCCTGGTTGAAGAAATGGTGTGGAAAGGAGGGTTTTGGCTTAATGGGGGACTGGGGCCCCACCTGGATGGATGTGAGCCTATATTAGGATGATGGCCTGCATCCATCCAAGAAGAGGATCTGAGTCCTAAGTGATAAGTTTGAATGCTTCAGCAGCAAGCATTTAAATTGGCTGGGGGGGACCAGGAAGGTCAGAAGACTTAGTATCAACCCCCCGAGGGCACATGCAGGAAAATGAGTTGATGACAGGGTCAACAGAAGCAAGGAGAAAGGGAGAAGCAGAGGAAGCAGGCAGAAAGCAGGAAGCAGAGGAATTGAGGCCACATAAGAAAGATAATTAGGGTGGGGGGGGGAGAGGTGGGAGAGCAAAAACAGGAGCAGAGGGAGAATAGGCTGCAGAACATGGAAGGCCATGGTAACAAATGCCCACAACCTGGGAAATAAAATCCCAGACCTGGTGGCCTTGTTAGCTGTGGCAAACCTGGACATAGCAGCAATAACAGAGACATGGTATACTGCTAAACATGGGTGGGAAATTAATGTACCTGGTTATTCTCTGTTCAGGAGGGATAGGGACAGTAAAAAAGGTGGGATGGTGGCCCTGTACATCAGAGAGTGTATAAAGATAACAGAGGTGAAGAGTAGACAGGGGGAGGCCGAGGAACTGTGGGTCACCCTTCAACCAGGCAATTTTATTTATTTATTTAAACTTTCGTTAACCAGGTAACTGTAATGAGCCAAGGCCCTTTTTCATACACGACCCAGGGCTAAAACAACGGCCAATGATGTCACAGCTCAATGGCACAGCAATACGTACAGGGACGATCTACAGAACTCCAGTAAAGGGGGAGGAAGTGGACAGGGAACTAGTGGAAGAAATACATGAGATGGCAACTAAAGGTGAAGTTCTGCTGCTGGGGAATTTCAAAATGCCGGATGTGGATTGGACCAACCAGGCAGCTGCTTCAACCAGAAGCAGAGGCATCCTAGATTCCCTACAGGGGGCAGATCTCAGGCAGCTATTGCTTGATCCCACCAGAGACAGGGCAGTTCTGGACCTGGTATTGACTAATGGGGACAGAGTTGTAGAAGCCAAGTAGAAGGACAGCTGGGGTCCAGCGACCACCACATAGTGTGGTTTAGCATGGAGATAGGGACTCAATTGAGTCACACAAAGGTGAAGGTTTTAGATTTCAGGAGGGCGAACTTCGCTGAAATAGGGAGATGTATTAGAGTAGCCCTGAAGAACGGGGGAGGTAAGGGGGGGTGAAGAACAGTGGGGGCAACTAAAAGGAACCATAGTGGAAGTGATGAACCAATGCATCAGGTTGGTGTCCAAAGGGAAGAGAAGGAGGAAGCCACTGTGGTTCTTGAAAGAAGTGGCAGACAAAGTAAGGGATAAAAGGGTGAGTTTCAAGAAATATAATGGGATCCAAAGGGAAGAAGACAGGGAGGTGTACCTTGAGTGTCTAGGGGAAGCGGAGAAGACTGTTTGGAGGGTAAAAGCACAGACTGAGGAAAGAGTAGTGCGGATGGTGAAGAAAGGGGAGAGACATTCTATAGGTACATCAGCAAAAGAAGAAAAACTGGGGGGGACTGTAAGGCTCAAACAGGATGAAGGAGAGTGTAAGGAGAGAGAGACCTAGACAAGGCAGAATTACTGAATAAATACTTCTGTTCAGTATTTATTGAAGGGGGGGAGGATCAGAGACCACAGCTGGGCAAGAGATGCAAAGGGGAAGAAGAGGTGGACACCAGTCCATTCACAGTGGAGAGAGTCCTGGGAGAGCTCACAAAACTCAAAGTGGACAAAACTATGGGGACAGATGGCATATACCCGAGGTTATTAAGGGAGCTGTGAAGGGAGCTAGCAGCACCTCTGGCAACCATGTTCACTGTGTCGCTCAACACAGGAGTGGTTCCTGAGGACTGGGAGGAGGCACATGTAGTCCCTCTACACAAAAGAGGAAGTAGGGAGGTGGCAGGGAACTATAGGCCGGTCAGCCTCACCTCAGTTGTGGGGAAGGTCATGGAGGCATTGCTGAAAGAAAGAATAGTGGCGCACCTGGAATGCAACAGTGCCCAGGATCCAAGGCAACATGGATTCAGAGCAGGAAGGTCATGTCAAATGAATCTGATAGATTTTTTTTGAATGGCTGATGAAGGAAGTAAATAGGGGGGGTTGGCTGTTGCCTACCTTGATTTTAGCAAAGCCTTCGACACTGTACCACATAAAAGGCTGGTTAACAAGATGGGTAGTCTGGGCATGGGGCACAAGGTTATAAACTGGGTTAGGAACTGGCTAACAAACAGGAGGCAGAGGGTTTTGGTAAATGGGATCCAATCCGGGGTACCTCAGGGATCAGTTCTTGGGCCAGTCCTGTTCAATGTCTTCATTAGTGACATTGTGGAAAGGCTGGAAGGAAAGGTCTGCCTGTTTGCAGATGACACCAAGATCTGCAGCAAGGTGGATACTCCAGAAGGGGTGAAGAAAATGAGGAGGGACCTGGGGAAGCTTGAAAAATGGTCTGAGTTGTGGCAACTGAGGTTCAATGCAAAGAAGTGCAAAATAATGCACCTGGGAAGGGGGAACTCTGGGGAGAGCTACAGGATGGGGGGAGGTGCTGACGATCACCAAGTAAGAAAGAGACCTGGGGGTTATCATTTCAGATGACCTGAAGGTGTCAAAGCAGAGTACAAAGGCTGCATGGAGGGCCAGTGGCATGCTGGGGTTCATAGGCAGAGGAATCACCAGCAGAAGATGGGAGGTGGTGATGCCATTGTATAAAACACTAGTGAGGCCTCACCTAGAGTACTGTGTGCAGTTCTGGAGGTCACACCTTTGCAAGGACATTGGCAGGGTGGAGGCAGTCCAGAGAAGTGCATCCAAGATGGTACAGGGCTTGCACCACAAAACATATGAGGAGAGATTAAAGGGCCTCAATATGTACTCACTGGAGGAGAGGATGGATCAGGGGAACATGATAGAAACATTCGAGTACCTCAAGGGCATAAACAAGGTGCAGTGGGGAGACATTTTCCAGTGTAGCAAGAGTACAAGAACAAGGGGGCATGATATGAAATTGGAAGGGGGCAGGTTAAGAGGAAATGTGAGAAAGTTTTTCTTCACAGAAAGGGTGGTCAACACATGGAATAGTCTGCCACAGGAGGTGGTTGGAGCGAGCACAATGGAGGGATTTAAACAGGCTGGGACAGGCACAATGGAACCTTGAGTGGGGAGGAGTGATGAAAAGCCACTGACCAGATAGCATCAGAGGCCACAAACATGTATAGGCCTTATGGCCAGACTGGATGGGCCTAGCAGTCCTTATCTGCCGACAATTTCTATGTTTCTATGTTATGACTTCTGCCAATTACTTACAGAAGATACTATTGTACAGTATCAAATGGACTATGGATATGAAACAAATTATTATGTTATATTTATAATCTTTAACTGTTAAATTTCTGTTTTAATTTGTTATAAAAGATTTGTAAAGGCCTATGGCTGATCAATAAAAATGATGACGATGATGATTATGAGGAATCTATGAAAGTATATGATGACAGGTCTCGGTTTGGAGCCAGGCTGTGGTTTAGGTGTTAGAGATCTATAGGCTTGCTAGGGAAATGAGGAGACACTATTTCACAAAGAGGGTGGTAGCAAAATGGAGCATACTACCAGAATGGATGGTATCATGTAAGTTTGTAAACAGCTTTAAAAGGGCATGGGTGATGGAGCAGGGGAGAGTGAAAGTGGGGGAGGTGGGGGCGGCAGTGGGATGACAGGGGGGTGGGGCAGCTGCAAACTAGGGGTGCTAGCTGCACACTCGAGCAGGCATAGATAGATCGGGTGGTCTGTTTCTGCTGGCACATTCGTATGTTCATACTTCAGGTGACCACTATCCTGGCTGTAACTGAAATAGTTCAGTAAAGAAGTGCTGAAGGAATGCCACCATATCTTTGCCTTCAACTCCCTCTGAGATGCCCACAACTTTGATATTATTACACCTCCCTCAGTTTTATAAATCATCTGTTTTTTCCAAGATGTACTGGAGTTGTTTAATGTGAACAGCAGAGATCTGTTCTAGATTGTAAAAGGAATCTTAAACTGCTGTTATTCCACCCTCATTAGAATTAACCCTTTCACAAATTCTGTCAGTTTCTTTTTTAGGGCTGCCATGAGTGGAGCCCTGCAGACCTCTTGCTACAAAAAAGGAGACTTTTCAGATTGAGTTCCATCACAGTCACATCCACGTTTGTGAAGCATTCCACACTGTCCATTAGCCGCACAGCACTAATTTTCATTCAGCGAAAAAATGGCACAGTTTGCCATGTCCAAGATGGCCACCGAACACTACTGCACATGGACAAGTAGTCATGCTTGTGCAGTGCTTGTTTGCGACCATCTTGGGCATGGCAGACTATGCTGTGTTCTGCTGTGACCACCTTGGATTACCTGATCTTGTTTTTTCCCACCTGACCCTCCCTCTCAGTACCTAACTCCGCCCCCCCCCAGAAACATGACAGTAACACTCTGGTTGCCCAGTCCCCAGTGTTGTGATGGCCATTCCTCCGACCTGTTTTTTTTTTTAACCTGTAAATAGAAAACCATCCATCAGTGTCTTTTGCACCATTACCATCTCCCACCCAACCCCCAAGCCCTTGCTTACCCATCGCGGGTCCAACGCCATAATCCTCTCTGGACCACAGGCACCTCTTCACTCTTCAAAGCTGGACTGCAAACTGAAGAAACAGGCATGTGGTTCAATGTATTTCAATGGGATTTTGAACTTAGTGGCACAACTTGGCCATTTTTTTCATATTTTTGGCCCAGATTTTCAACATGCCTTTTTTCTTCGCCCTTGTTCATGAGGTGGGATCATAAGAAGGCTATGTTGAAAATTTGGTGTACAAATATTAAAAAACAAAGTTATAAGCCTATGTTGAATTTTGAAAATGTAGACTCATAACTTTGGTAATTGTCAATATTTTTACCCCAAATTTATGACATAAGCATATCTTTACAGCACCTCATGAATGTGACAGCTGTCATTTCTCAACTCCTGCACACAATATTTTTTCACATCCCAAAAGGTGATTTTGCGGTCCCTACACGAAATCATCTTTCAGCTAGGAGTTGAAAATTTTCTCTGCCCTTGATCATGAGGTGGGTTAATAAAAAGGCTATGTTGAAAATGTGGTGTAAAAATATATAAAAAATAACAAAGTTATGAGCCTACTTTGAATTTTGTGAATGCAGGCTCATAACTGGTCATTTTCAATATTTTTAACCCAAATTTACAACATAGCCATATCTTTACAGCTCGTCATGAATGTGACAGCTATCACTTTTCAACTCCTGCCCCAAATGTGTTTTTGCGTCCTGAAAGTTGATTTCTCTGCACAAAATCACCTTTAGGCAAGGAGTTGAATATTTTCTCTGCCCTTCTTCACGAGGCAGGGTCATAACAAGGCTATGTTGAAAATTTGGTGTAAAAATAATAAAAAACACATTTTCAATATTTCTACCCCAAATTTCTCAGCTGCAGCCCTATTGGCACTGGCCAGATTTTAATTTTGGAGATGGATAACTTAAGATCTTTCATAATTTCTGTAGTCAAATAAGCCAGCGTTTCCTTTATCCCACAAAGATCCGATTTACTGGAACTTGCAGTGATGCCGAGTTGCGATCCAGCCAGTGCCAATTTAATGCAGTCATTGGCTTTTCCTGTGGTTGGGGCCATCACGTCAATGAGAAAAGTAACAACATACTGACTGATGAAACTGGCAAAATATTTTGTTAGATAATAAAGTCTAACAAATAATACTATTTTTAATATTCGGCCATTGTTTTCTTCCTCAATGACCACAGGATTATGCCTGTTTGGGATGAACTGTGACTCATACAAAAAAGTGTGAGAGCAACAGAAACATGAAGGGACACTGTCCACTAGTAAATAAGCAACAAGGCATGAAAGGGTGTGTGTTATTGTGTATTAATATATGGATCTTCAATTTAATAGGTGTGTAAAGCATACAAAAAAAATTGGGTAATACTCTCAAAGGTTCAGTGATAATACTATTGTCAATCACTGGTAATACAATACTTTTGTGCTGATAACAGTATCGTTGCAAGCTTCGGAAAAGATACCTCCTGCCACCACGTCCTAAGCGTGCCTCCTCATTGGCTGTTTTTCCTGTGTGGGCGGGCAGAAAAGTTTCAACAACATGTGGCGCTTCTCTGCGCTTAGCGGAAGCGAACTTTCGATTGTCACGCTTCTCGATTGTATGTCATGTTTTCCCCCAGCAAAGAGAAATACCGTTGATCCTGCCATTCCGGTCCTGAAAAGCAGGTAGGATTCCAATAATGGAAAAACACGGGCAAGGGCGGAACCGTCACGACGAAGCACACAGCTCAGTGCACAGCAGGACAGTGAGGCGGTCGACCAGTACAAAGTCAGTTAGTCAGTTCATCGAAGCGATTGACCGCCTATTAGAAAAACGTCGGCATCTATATATTAAAAATAACCCGATAGGTTTTGTGTCCATTACCAGGGGTACTGGCATCTAGAGTTCTGGACACATTGGAACCTCTCGAGGTTCATGTGTCCGAAACACTCTCATTAACCCTCCCCTGTTAATATACAAACTATCGTTATTCTTTCATATAACGTCACCTGGGTGGATTGAAGCACCCAGGTGAAGCCGAGTGTTTCACCATCCCAGGAGTGACGTTATTACATGATAACACACACCCTGAAGTGCCTTATTGCAATTATACAATGGTTTGTTGTTATATACAGAATAGAAAATTAATTTTAAAGGTTTTTGTTAGTGTGGGAAAATATTTTTGTTTCTTAAGAGAAGATGCAAACAATCATGGTAATCCAAGGAATCCAGTCTTACAGTGATGTTATTGTGTAATAACATCACTGTCTCAATGGGTCAACAGCCAATCAGCTCTTACATTTTCCCTTGCCATTGTATAATATTGATTATAATACTTGCTTGTCATCAGTCAGCATGTCTTATTAAAAACTGCACTTGTAACAGTGAGATTGTGTCTGTGATTGTATTTCAGTCAAAATAACGGTTAACCTAACGTGTTGTCTCTATACGTGGCTTGTTTACAAAGCCGCTTCTCCAATTAGTTCGGTTAGGGAAAAAAATGCATTAGTAAGCAGCATGGTCACTTTGTCAACTGAGGTGCTTGCTAGTGCACATACTAATCGACAGTGTCATGCACGTGCGTGTGTGGTCGTGCATACCCGCTATCAAATTGTTGCCTTTAGTACCTGACGGTGTTGTAGACAGCTATTGTTGAACCCTGTGCTGAACTGTCATGTCATCCTCTGAGGTGATTTTTTTTTTAAAGTTCCTGTACAATTTTCAACAGCTATTTTTTTAAGTGATCTAAATATTTCCCTGCCATCCATTTGCAGGTATCCCTTTATCGGTGCTCTCAACAAGTCTTAGAAATCTGTAATTTGAAGATTAGAAATTATTATTTATTCTGCCGTGAAAGGATAACAATTGGGAATTTGCAATCAGTTATTAAAAAGTAAGAGCTTTCAGTACTGCATGACTAGCACTGTTGAAAACTAGAGATTCTGCCAGCTTTTCATCTAAATGCTAAAGCACATTGAATTCTTTTGTGTTCAGTTCTGTTTAAAACACCATCTCCAGCATGGTGATCTTTTCTCTTATTGAACCCCTGTTTGAATTGCACCAGTCCTGTCACCCTGACATACTCCAGAATTTACCGCTAGTTCGGAACTTGGTGACTTACCTCACCCATCCGAGACCCCAGGACAGACCCAGATGCTGAATGGAAGACGATGTGGTTGCAGGGACTGTGGGTGCTCTGCGTGTTTCTGCTGCTCAGGATAGGGAATTTATTCTTTAGTTGCAGCACATCCATGAGGATGTTGGCTTGGGTAGATGTCTGACAACTGAACTTGCAAAGCACTGCGACAGCCAGCAACATCCTTCTCTCCCTGATGTATCCCCGTACCAGTTTCACCAACTGATGTCACCCAGATGTGGGTAGCACTGCAGGATGTTGCTAAGCCCCATCCCCCTTCATCCCCTCCTAGAGGAATGCTCTATTCTCCTCCCCCATGGTTCCTGATGATCTGGTGTTATTCCTGATACAATGTAGTCAGGGATGCAAGGGGTTACTGTACAAGTATTATTGCACTAATGGGCTGTCCTTGCATCCCTGATTTAGCATGTCACCCTGATAACTTCCATTTTAATAGTTTTTCCATGTTTTTTTTTTCTTTGTTCCCTCTCCTTCTTCCACCAGGCAGTGTATCAGCCTTCTTCTGACCTATAGCCTTTTTTCCAATAGCAATGCTGCTTCTTTTATTTATTCATTTATCTATTTTTGTCACATTGCACTGTGTGTCTAAACTTTGTCTGAGCCCATTCTTACATTTACTGATGAGCCACACTAATGGCGGTCATTACTTCTTTACAAAAATAACAGAAAAAACATAGGGCGATGTTTAGGTTTAAAAAGGGACTGTCTCTGGGGGTGTAAATGTTGTCCTAGCCCATTCTTTTAATTAAGGGTGAGCCATACCCATGGTGGTTGCTGCTTACTTACAACAATCTCAAAAAAAGAAAATGCGATTTTTAAGTACAAAAGGGCAGGTATGGCATACACCATATGATTGTAAGCATAAGAGAAAAGGTGCAAGATTAAGATATTTATTACAGACCCAGATCTGGACATATATTCACATTACGGTTATTCAGACAGAGTTGGGCTTTGCGATTGTAGTAATTATATAATGTTACCATATGTAGGTACTGTATATACAGTATAACTAGTTCAATATATATTTTTTCATAGAAGGTGCTGGCGCTCTCTGTGTACCCTCTATTCCCATAGTGACCATAGTACAGCAAATAAGAGAAACTGCGATGGCAGCAACAATTATGTCAGTTACATCTGACAGGCGACATTCTGAACATTCAGTCTGTCAATCAGTCAAATTTGGAGGCAACGATCAGCTGGTAGTAAGTACCAACCATGGAATCAGGAGAAGCCGAACCCGGGAATTGATGCATGAGTGAACAGCTGATCAGAGAACTATGACATATAATATGTTGGGCACAAGTGCTTTGGTGCTGCTTGGCTGCCACTGCTGCTCACTTGCTGTAATCTGTGAACTAGTCACCCACTGCTGCTCACTTGCTGTAATCTGTGAACTAGTCACCCACTGCTGCTCACTGGCTGTAATCTGTGAACTAGTCACTCACTGCTGCTCACTTGCTGTAATCTGTGAACTAGTCACCCACTGCTGCTCACTTGCTGTAATCTGTGAACTAGTCACCCAACTGAATTGAAACCTAATCACCTCCAAAAGGAACAGGTGGCTTTCTTTCTGGTGGTACCTGGATGGGATGAGAAAACCTATGGGGCACCATGCAGCAACATGAGGATTTCCATCTGTGAGTATGCATTAACAAATAGTGTACCATGCTCATATCGGGCTTGCTATAAGGTGTGAACACAGAAAGCCAGCCCCCCCTCACCCTTCCCAGAGGCAATACTAGTAAGGTAGGGGCCTCAGGCATCGAGCTTTGCATGGGGCCCCCCATGGTGCAGACATCACTACTGGCCTGAGGGGATGTTTCTTCTCTACACAAAAAGCAGGTTAGCAATGATAAATGCCCTCTCCACCTCCTGTCCCACCAGCACTTTCTCAACCTGTATCAAATGCCACAGTTACTGCATGAGCTCTTTCTCCTTCTCCCCTCCCCTGCACACACATTTTTTCCCAAGAGCATTCTAATGTACTACTAGCTCAATGGAGAAAATCAAGCAATACAAAAATCTAGCTTTAATAAATACCCCTATAAACCTCCAGCAGAGACGTGCACGTGTTACACATATTTCTGATATGCAGACAGTAGAAAGAAATCAAATCACATAGTGCGTGCAGCATAGGTAAAAAAACAGAGAGTTTCTATACTGTACTGCAGAGAGAAGAGAGAATCACAGTAGTTGAAACCATCATGAACTTTAGATGAATTAATACATTTTTATTTATCCATCTGGAATGTCAGCATTCACCGCAGAACAGAATTGTTGAGTGACTTAACCCAAGTCGATCATTTTTTGTTCTGAGGTAAATGCTGTCACTTATGTTCGCACTTCAGGGCAGGACTTTAAAAAACAAAGCTGTACAAAAAGTGTATTGGTAAAAACATTTTGACACATTACTAGGCATCCACAGTAATGACCTCATAATGGCAATAACATTATTCAGTTCAAAATGCAAGAGAAACCATGAAATAAATGAGGATGGAGTGTATGTCTCATAAAAAACAAGCATTTGTCAAGGCCAAATGTTTGCTTACTGGTATTGGCATTGGTACTGCATGAGTTAGAGAGATGCATATTAGGAATGGCAGTGAAGTATTGAACTAACGCCAACCCCCACCACCACCCTGCAGAGACTGACAGGCGTTGGGGTGTGCCTTGGGGTCTTCGGCCCTTACGCTCACCCCATTCCTTAAGGAAATAAGCTGACATGGGTGCAGTATAGGAGAATGGGGTGAATATTAGGGCCAAAGACCCCAAGGCACACCTTGTTGCCTGTCAGTGGCTGTAGGGTGGGGGTGGAATGGAATGAGCATTATGGCTGATGACCCCAAGATACACCCCTCGACGCCTGTCAGTTTGTACAGAGTGGGGAGTTACAGTTGGAAACCCTACTGCCCTGGACATTTGTTGGTATTTTCACTCCAAATTTTCAACATGGGCTTTTTGGTTCCCCATCTCATGAACAGTGGCACTATCATTTCATTACTCAATCCTGAAAGGTGATTTCGCACAGCGAATGCGTCATTCGGCGCGACAGCTGTGAAAAAACATTTTGGGCAGGATGTGAAAAATGACATCTATACTGTTCATGAGGAGGTGTTAAAAATGGCAATGTTAAAAATCTGGAGTGAAAATATGAAAAAGTGATGAAGTTATGAGCATGCGTAGAACTTGAGCAGTGCACGCTCGTAATGCAGTCATTTTTTGGAATTTGTTTACCAAATGTTTAACATGGCCTTTTTGGGACCTCCCCTCATGAACAGTGGCACTGTCATTTTGTTAATCTGTCCTGAAAGGTGACTTCACACAGCGACTGCGCCATTCTGCGCCACAGGTGCAAAAACACAATTCAGGCAGGATGCAAAAAATGACAGCTGTACTATTCATAAGGAGGTGTCAAAAAATGTCACTGTTGGAAATTGGTAGTGAAAATATTAAACATTGGTGAAGGTACATGCGTGCATGCAAACTGTGCAACATATGCTCGTAATGCAGTAATGTTTGGGATTTTTTTCACCAAACTTGCAACATAGGCTTTTTGGGACCCCACCTCGTGAACAGTGGCACTGTTAGTTTGTTAATCGGTTCTGAAAGGTGATTCCGCACAGCAACTGTGAAACCACCTTTTAGGACAAAGAAACAAAATGACAGTGTCAGTGGTGATCAGGTGGGTTCCCTTCCCAAGAACTCCATGTTGAAAATTTGGGGCCAAAACTCCAAAATATGGCTGAGATATCAACCTAAGTTGAAATGCACCATTGAGTAAGCAATAAAACACGACATGGTGTGCATGGAACAGATTTTGCCACATGGCCAGGGGCATAATAAGACACGAGGCCTTGGCCAAGTGCCTGTAGCCCCTGGCGTGCAGTAAAATCTGTTCCATGCACACACCTGGAGTGTCTTATTGTGCTTATAAAATGGGCAACTATATGTATTGTAATTTTTACAGGTAGAAAAATCTTGCTTGTATGTAGATGAAAAGATTTAAAGATGCTAACGTATGGTAAAATTATCCTTCCGCAAAGATTGTGTTAATATTCATGAGCTCATTTGCATGTGACTCCAGGTTGCTACTAGATTTGAAAGCTGCAGCATGCGCTTTGTTGACTTCTCTGTGGTCATGGTGAAATGTTTTTAGAAGTAGCGGCGGGGGACTCTGTCTGTTTTTTTTTAGTTCAGCGAAGAAGCCGAGGAACCGAGTGACAGAGCGGTGACAATTGCGAAATGGTTTTAGAAGTAGCGGAGGGGGATTGTGTCTGTTTTTTTTTTTGTTCAGCGAAGAAGCTGAGGATCTGGGTGACAGAGTGGTGAATGCAGACAACCTGCACTGCTGCAAAATTAGCGGGACAGCTGCGATTGTGGCTGCCGAATGCACCGTTCAGCGATGAAGCCAAGGAACTGGGAGACAGAGCGGTGACTGCAGACAACCTGCACTGCTGAGAAATTAGTGGGACAGCTGTGATTGTGGTACTCTTTACCCTGGGCTTTAATCAGAGTAAGCAACACAGGTCAGACTTCTGTTTTAGAAAAAAAATTATGGGAGGGGGATACTGTGCCGCGTTGCGCCGCCGAATAAACTGTTGTTCAGCATTACAAAATGGGTAGGCTAAACGCTGTGGCATTGGGTAAGAAAAAGATGGCTGTCAGTGAAAATGGCAATGTTCTATGGCACCAGAATCTTGGGCTTTTTCACTGCCAGCTCTTTATTTTACCTATGCATGGAACATATTTCATGCATGGACAGGTTGGCTTCTGATTGGCTGGCTTAGCCTACTCATTTTATAATTGCCATTATAGGGCTTACTGTGATTTTCTTCAGTGTGCGGTCGGCTTTTGAAGAGTGCAGATGTGTTCTCAGTCCACAGAAGATTGCAGCACCTGGAGGTAATTATGAGTGAGGGGGTTGCATGAAGGTGGGGTGCGCAGAGAGAGGGTGCTGGTTGGGGGAGGGGGGCCAGCGGGAACAACGAGGAACCATTTTCTTTTTTTAAGTTTAAAAAAATAAAATACATCATGGGACTGTTTTCTTTTTTACAGGTGAAAACAAAATGTCTTTTGGCTCACTGGGGTGGGCTCCCAGTGTTCCAGACTAGTGTGGGGGGGATCAATGCTGACCTGGGGACTGGGCACCCTGAGGTTGGCTGACAAAAAGGGTCATGAGGGGTGCGTCCAACACCGGGAGTGGGCATCCCCATGTCAGAAAAAGATAATTACTTTGGCATACTGGGGTGGGCTCCCAGTGTGCCACAATAGTGGGAGGGGGGGGCATGCTGGCACAGGAAATGGGAACCCTGTGGTTGGCAAAATATATGTTCGGGCTTGGGGGGGGACATGCTGACATGGGGAGTGGGCAGCCTGATGTATCTTTGGGGGGAGTGTGTGGTGGGCAGCAGGAACCACCAATTATGCACGGTGGGGCTCATTTATCTATTTCACCAGGAAAGACACACTGAGCAAACAAGTTACTCGTAAGTCCAGCCATAAGCATTCCTGTGCACTGTAATGCTCATGGCTGGAATTTGCCTGGTTGCTGGGAGGGGTGGGGGAAGAGAGCTGCTGCTGCAATGATGAAACTGTGATTGGAGTGGCAGATTTCTTTCAAGTCCAGCGCTTGCTCCGAAACTGCCATCATCAGCAGCTTCCCTGTTGTTTGTTGGCTGAGGGGCGAGCCCCTGAAAGCATTGGCTGGATTGGCCAAACACTGCCAGAACTCTGCAATACTCTACTCTCCTCCAAATTTGCTTGTGCACAGTGCGCACTTGCAATCATAATGAGGAGAGCACAGTGAGATTTGTGAATGGCATACATAGCAATGATATCATAGACTCAAAAGAAAAAATATACTAGCAAACTAGTGTTAGTGCACCGCTACTCATCAGTTCACGTAGAAAATATATACTTTTCTTCACAGCTGATGACTGACACAAGCAGTTTCACTAATACAGCGGTAGCGAATGTACACACAATCAAGCATACTGAACAGAAAGATGCATGTTATCAGAAGTACGAGACCATGCATACCTTTAGTACGTGGAGTAAATATGCAAATCTGGGAAAGCAAACAAACGGACGCTGTGCAGTTTGGTGTGGTAACACTGCCTTGGCACAAGAGCATATTGTGCCTCAATCACATCAAAATAGCCATTGTTCTTCAAAATAAGCACCACATCCATTTACTACAACTGTGTGACAGTCAGAATATGGTAAAAAAAGGATGTTAGATTTTTCAGAACAACAGGGTTGACAGTGTCCCTTTAAAGGAAAGCTGTCATTATCTTTAGCTTCCCACTCACCATAGCCTTACACCCTGATTAGGCTTTTTGCATGGAAAAAAACATTCTAGGGATGTGGATATGATGTTTTATCTATACTTCTGGCAGAGTCCTTTCCCTTTAAGAGCTTGGCAGAAAGTCTTCAATCTGACTCCTGCCACCCACCTGGGTGGTAACTCCCTCTGCTCCGCCCCATGATGCCAGATCTTCCTTTCTGCTGGAAGAAGCAGGATCCCTCCTTACTGCTCCCCTGTTGAGCAGGCCTGAGAGCTTAAGTTCTATGGAATAACTTCCAAAACTCCAACTCTTATGAGTTTTTGTCTTCAACTCAATCTTCGATCACGACCATGATGGACGATAAGCCTGCTCTCAGGTTCTGCTGGTGCCCTTACAGGCAGAAGATGTCCAGGACTGACTCTCATGGCACGTGCATCAACGGCCTGGGGTACAACCATGATCCCCAGGCCTACGATTTATTTATTTATTTATTTAGCTAGCTTTTGTTTACCAGGTAAGCGTGCTAGACAGTCAAGTACCTATTTTCTTCACCTGTCTGTTCTGGAGGACTGTCTCACCCACCTGAAACTGGGCCATCCAGTGCAATGGAACCCACCTATATAATCCAAGGATGCCCTTTGGGTGGTCTCCGCGGCTGCATAGTCCACCGAGCAGCTTGCAGCCTTTGAAGAGGAGGTGGCCCAGGCTGCGGCCCATTCCTCTTCAGCTTCTGTTTTTGTGCTGCTTCAGCTGGGCTCGACTTTTACGGGCTCCTTCATGGAATTGTACCAGTCTCTCCCGACCTTCGGTTAGGGACACACTGGCAAACCCAACTCTAAAAAAAGAGTCTAAGAAAGACTCGTTGTCAATCATGGGATTGGGGGTGCTCTTGGTCGAGGGCCTCCAATTCCCGTGCTTCTCCAGATTTAACTTTGGTCAACTCCTCGGCCTTGGCTGCTGGCTCCACAGTAACCCTGTTGGGCTTGTCGGCCAAGAAGCTGGTCGAAGTCCCAGCCGAGATTTTTCTCAAGCTGACCAACCAGATGTCGACCAAAGAGGCTGATACTTCCTTGTCTAGGGCTTCAGTCCTGATGCAGACCATTGGAGGGACAGATCAATCCACTGATCTGCCACCTCTGTTCCATGACCCTGACCAGGAGGAGCCTCGGCAATCGCCAACTCCCTCTGAGCTGTGCCACCGGTCCCCCTGGTGGTTGAGGCCAAGCTCTCCGTCTTTCTCCCATGGGTTGAGATGGTTCCACCAACATCGTTGCTCCTGCTCTTGGCACCACAGGAAGCGGTGCCACCGCTATTCTTCATCCTCATCCTCCTCAGGTGAGGAGAGGCTTTGGGCGCAAGTTGCGTCGACGCTACAAGGATTTGATGTGGCAACAGTTGGTGTTAACTGGCACCAAACCGACCCCGGTTTCTATGATGATCATCACCTGACTATCACCCAAAAGGCCAATGCCTTCTCCTTCTACGGAGCTGACCAAATCGGTCCTGACTTGGCTGCCTTCAGCATCTCCAGCAATTGTGGTGGAGCCACCACCCAAACTGCTGACAGTTGGCACTCCATCTAAGGAGTCTCAACTGGCCAAGGGGCTTCTGCATTGGCTGTCGGTCACCATCACCCCTGACCATCCACGGAGGGTCAGCGGGGATTCGGGCAGTTGACCTCTCTTTGACGACTCCTCAGAGCTGGAGGATTCCTCACTGCACTCCCACCTGGTCGATGTTGAGTCGGTGGGGACTCTCGACAGATGAGGGTCCCACATCCTTTCTGGGTCTTCTACGTCTGATCTCCGAGTGAATGGGTATGAAGATGGAACCCATGCAAAAGTGGGCTCATTACCCATTGACCGAGATCCTTGACCGGGGAAACTTTCTGGAGGCCTTCCCTGCGGCAGAGGCCATCCTTGGCCCTGCCCTGGAGCTTTGGTAGCACCCTGCTTCCTGCCCGGTGCCTTCTGCCCAGATGGACCACAAATACGCGGTTCCCACCAGTTCGCTTTCAGGATTCACAGAGCACACATCGACCAAGGGCTTTGTGGCCAACTCTGTGTTTAGGTTCTCTGGCAACACTGGGGACATTGACAAGCCACCCAACAAGAAGTCCAAGAAGTTGGACCATGCGGCTAAGAAACTATGCTGCCTCCTCGCTTGGTCTCTGACAGGTGAGCTCGGCCCCCATGATGGCCCACTTCTCCCATGCCCTGCTGGGCACTTTAGATGAGGTGCTCCCTCATCTGCCTGTGGACCTTCAGACCACAGTCAAATAGGTCTGGGACCAGGGCCAGGCTATAGCCAAACAACAGCTCCAGACAACCATGGACATTGGAGACTCCTGTGCCCGCGCCATGGCAGCCTCAGTGGCCATGCGCAGCAGGCCTTGGCTGAGGATCTTGACATTTACGGCGGACACTCAGCACAAGTTGGTAGATGTCCTTTTCCTTGGCACCGACCTGTTTGGGCCTTGGGTCAAGGGTCAACTCACCTGTATTGAGAAGTCCAATGCCACCTTGGACTCTATGACATCTGCTCAGAAAGACCCTAATGGCTCAAAACAGCAGCATGAATGGAAGCCTTTTCGGTCCATCTCCACTCCTGCGGCCAAACCAGCCCAACAACAGGCTAGCCAGCAGGCTCAGGCTTGGTGATCTCGGGTCAAGTCAGTTGCCTCAGTCATCCATAAGCCTGGAGGGAGAGCCCCCAGAACTGTGAGCTCCAGTGATGCCTCAGTTGGGTCCTCCTCTAAGCCTGCCCAGTGAAGGGATGAAGGGTGCCTCCCTCATGTCTGTCACACCTCCCCTGGGTCCTCCCATGGTGGGCCAGCTCTGCCACTTCCTTTCTGCCTGGTCCGCTGTCACCACAGATAGGTGAGTTCTAGAAGTGGTGGGTCAGGGTCTGCCTCTGGAAACTGAGTAGTACCCTCCTTTCCAAGCCCGTGCCCCATGGGAGGACTTGGTTTCCGCAGACATGATGTCAGCTCTCAGAGATGACATAGCCCAGCTCCTCTGTATGGAAGTTGTGGTTCCTGTCACGGATCCTACAGAACACCCAGGGTTTTTCTCCAAGTACTTCCAGGTACCAAAGCGGACGGGGGTGGCGCCCCATTCTAGATCTGCATGACCTGAACAAGTCATTCAGGTCACGCACTTTCAGGATGGTAACTATCGCAGATCATAACATGTCTACAGCGAAACGTGTTTTTGCTCCCTGGATCTTCAGGATGCATTCTTTCATGTCCCAATCTGTCCGTCTCATCGAAGGTTCCTCTGCTTTCGAGTAGAGAGAGCCCTTTACGAGTTCCAGGCCATGCCATTTGGCCTCTCCTCGGCCCCCAGGGTCTTCACCAAGTGCATTGCAGTGGTGGCAGCTTACCTGAGGCACTGAGGGGTCCTGGTTTACCCCTACCTGGATGATTGGCTGATCACAGACCCCTCCAGACAGGGGGTGGAGCGGTCCAGGGAACTGGCCCTCCAGGCCTGTGTCTCCCTTGACCTCCTGGTCAACAAGGCCAAGTCGGAACTTGTGCCCTCACAGGTGATCAACTTCATTGGGGCGGAGCTTGACTTTTGCAGAACCAGAGCCCGGCTTCCAATGGACAGGGTGGAGGCTCTCTCCTCCTGTGCCTGATCAATTTGGGTTGGGAAATTGTGGCCTTCCCTGGACTTCCTGCACTTGCTGGGCTACATGGCGGCTTGAATCAGTGTGGTCCATTGGGCCTGCTGGAGAATGCGCTCCCTGCAGTGGGAACTGGCCAGCCGGTGGTCTCAGCCCAAGGGTCACTTTGGCCAGCTGGTCATTATGACCCAGTGGATGTGGGACACCCTTCAGTGGTGGTTAGTCCCAGAACATCTGCAGGAAGGGTTTCAATTTGTCCGCTCAGAGCCAGTGGTCATCTTGATGACTGATGCTTCTCTCACAGGCTGGGGTGCCCACCTGGAGGAACAGAGTCCATGAGCTCTGGACCCCCGATGTCACATCAACCTGCTGGAGCTACAGTCAGTTTGGCTGGCACTGACTGCATTCATGCCACACTTTCAGGGTCAGGTGGTCCAAGTCCAGATGGAGAACACCACAAACATATACTACCTGAACAATCAGCAAGGGACGCACTCCCTGCCCTTGTGCAAGGAAGCTGTCTGCGTTTGGACCCTCCTGTGCAGCCTGGAGGCGGCTCTTCTAGCCATTTGTGTGGCAGAAGCTTTCAATTAGCTGATGGATGCCCTCAGCTGGGTGGGTAAGGCATCTCACAAGTGGTGTCTCCACTCAGAGGTAGTACACAGTCTGTTCTCCCAGTGGGGCACCCCTCAGGTGGACCTGTTCACCTCCGGGGAGAATGCAAAGCTGAGGCTGTTTTGTACCCACCCCCCCTCAGCAAGAAATGCTGCAGGGGGATGCCTCCTCAAGGCCGTGGACCCCAGGCCTCTTCTATGCCTACCCTCCAATTCTCTTGATCCACAAGGTGCTGCTCAAGGCCAGAAGAGACAAGGCACAGGGGATCCAGGTAGCTCCGGAGTGGCCTTGCCAGTTCTGGTACCCCGATCTCCTCAGCCTCAGCAGCAGGCTCCTGAGTCATCTTCCCCTATGCCTGGACCTGCTTTCCATCAGTCAGGGGAAAGTACTTCACCCAGACCTTTAATCCCTGCACCTGACAGCTTGGTTCCTGAGTGGCTAGAGTTCCAGGCCTTGGGTCTCTCCGAAGCTGTCTTCACTATTGTGGAGGCATCTTGCAAGGAGCTGACTAGGAAGTGCTATGCCTTCAAATGGAAAATGTTCTCCATTTGGTGTCAGGGCAAGGGATCGGACCCTTTGTCCTGTCCAGTGGCTAGCATTCTTGATTATCTATGGTCCCTCTCTCAGTCAGGCCTTCAGTCTATGACCCTTAAGGTGCACCTGGCAGCCATCTCTGCTTACCGAGCGTGGGCCAGTCAGCAGTCGGTGGCACTGGAGAAGGTGGTCTGGTGCTTCTTCAAGGGCCTTGACTACATTTCCCCTCTGGTGCGTGAACCACCACCACCATAGAAATTGTTGCTGAATTTGGCAAAGCTCATGGGCAAGCCATTCAAACCAATGCACAGGTGTGATATGTCTCACCTGTTATGGAAGACCGCCTTACTGGTGGCTATCACGTCAGCCAGATGGATCAGTGAGCTCCAGGTGCTTTCCGTGGAGTCTCCTTACCTGGTCTTCCACAGGGACAAGGTTGTCCTGTGCCCCAACCTGAAGTTCCTCCCAAGGTTGTGTCAGAGTTTCACCTTAACCAGGTGATTAATTTTCTGGTGTACTTCACCAAACACACCTTGGAGGCTGAGCACAGGCTCTATACTTTGGACCTGCGGTGAGTGCTCATTTATTATAAAGAGCGCACGGCTGGAGTTTGTGAAGAGGTTCATGAGCTATTTGTCACCCTCATTAAAGCCGCAACTGGCAGACCTACAGACAAGTGGATGATTGGCAAGTGGATCACATCCTGCATTGATCTCTGCTATATGTTGGTGGGTAGGGAGCTTCCGGGAGGGCTAATTCCATCTGCCATACTGCTGTGTCGGTGGCTGCTTCCAGGGACATCCCTATCCAGGAAGTCTGCAAGGCTGCTACCTGGAGGTCAGCACACACCTTCATTTACCATTACCACATTGACTTGGAGTCATGCCGGAATGCTGGTTTTGGGGCCTTAGTTCTCCAATCCTTATTTCTTAAGTAGGGAGTGTGCGCCTTGCCTCCCTCCTCCTGGAGAACTGCTAGAAGTCTGCCAGAAGTGTGGATAGAACATCATATCCATGTCCCTAGAAAAACAGGTTACTCACCTGTAACAGTATTTCTAAGAGTGGTATAGGATGTTCATCCACACGGACCCACCCGGCCTCCCCTGGCTTTGGCGCACACAACTGCTTCCAGCGGCCAAAATCTGGCATCATGGAGTGGAGCCGAGGGAGTTACCACCCGGGTGGGTGGAGGAGCCAGCTTGAAAACTTTCCGGCAAGCTTTTAAAGGGAAAGAACACTGCCAGAAGTGTGGATGAACATCATATACCACTCCTAGAACTACTGTTACAGGTGAGTAACCTGTTTTTTTTAACCTGGTTTTACTCACCTTATTTTATTGTTGTAAAGTCCATAAATCTGCAACATGGTGGATGCTGCATGGTTCCATTTCTGCTGAAATTGCGGCACTGCACTGCTCACTTCAGTATACTTGTATTGAAGCAAGCGGTGCAGCATTGCAATTTCAACTGAAATGGAACTACGCAGTGTCCCCCATGTTGCTGATTCATAGACTTTACAACAATAAAATAAAGTGATTAAAACCATGTCAAAAAGGTTTTTTCCATGCAAAAAGCCTAATTGGGGGCTAAGGTTTTGGGAGGTGGGGAGCTGAAGATAATGACAGCTTTCTTTTAAACAAATTAACGGCAATGCATTCCCGAATGTAGTATGCATATACAGAACTGTTTTAGAAAAATAAAGGTGTAGAATTTATCAGTGAACAACATAAAAGATAATACTGATAAATTATTTTATAAAAAAATAATTGTAGAGAGTATTATTTCATTACCGCAATCTTGGATCCAAAATTTGGAATGAAAGAGGCCATCATAGTAGAACAACTGACAGACTATAGGATTCCAAAACAGAAATGTGGCACAGAGTATGGCTGTGTGCGCATGGCCACCTAAATGAGAAGGCAAATGTGAAGCACAATAGCACAGAGGATAGAAGTAATCTTAGGCCTGCTTTTGGTCAAGAGATGGCACAATGGAACATCTGTTTTTTACATGTACGTATATTGCCCCCTTGTGGACACATTTAGCAACAATGTGGAAGGAGTCAAACTTTTGGGAGATAACATAGACAATTGATCGTGAGGGATCTCGAAAACTCTTGGAAGGAATGGTGTTCGAGTACGATATTAGTAACGTTTGGTGTATTTGGCAAATACAATGTCAGTATGTATTACAGCAAAAAGAAATTGCACTTTCTGTAATATCACAAATGGTAATGAATGAAATGCATGCTATTTGAGAAAAAGAGCACTCTCTGTCATCAAAGGAACTTTTTAAGTCACTTTGGAGTGGGGTCACTTGGTTACATTACTTACAGGAAGCCAGAGGTACTGTTTTTTTTCTAATGGTGGGCATTTACTTGTTGTTTCAGTTATACAGTAGGTGATGTAGTATGGTTGTTAAGATACAGGTTACACTATGTAACAGATGTTTTTATCTCTATGTAATGTTTTTGTTAATATTTTCTTTTTTTTTTTTTTGAATGATTTGTTTATCCCTTCCACCTTGCTCCTGGTCGGCCACTCCTTCGGGTCCCTCACAAGGTCTTCCCCGTCTGCATCCCTGTCCTCTCACTAGCCTCTTACTTCACATTATGGCTCCTCCTGGGGAAATCCGGCATATCCCTTTCTCCAGACGGGTCCCCTTCCTCCGAGAGGGAAGGCACTGGTGGTGGGAATCAGCACACTATTCAAGTTGGCCCAGGATGCCACTGAGGTAGAGCCAGCTATTGAGGCACGGTAGCAGAGGGAGACCAGCGGGACCGTCATCCAGTCAGCCAGGGCAGTTTCTTCAGTTTTCTTCCCCAGGAGTGGCATACCACTGATGTCAAGGCATTTGCCGATGTCCACCACTCCCCAGCTATGTCAGCTCAGGCAGCCATGCTATGCTCCCGGCCTCCGCCAGGGGCCAGCAGGCGCCGAGGTGCGTCCCCACCAGCCCCCCCCGGAGAAGGAGAGCCGTCCTGGGATGCTCTTTCCTTCCCCCCTGGCCGGCCCTCCAGTGAACCGAGTCCGTTCCCGAACCCGGGTCGCCGGCGTTGCAGATGGAAATCCAACCGCTGCGCTGACGGGCCAGCCAATATTTTCATTTTAATAAAAATACCCTACTCTCTTTTTTTTTGAGAGGTGCCATTTAATGTCCATCGGAATAACCACCAGAAACAGTCAGACAGGACCATAGTTTACCATCTCATCCAAAGGATGGATGAAGTTAAATACCAGCCACCACACAGTTGGTACACCTAAACTTTAACTATAGGAAGTAAGCCAAAATAAAAAAAAAATACAGTGAACCTACAAATAGTAAATGAGGAAAGTAAGCACTTAATCTGGGAATAGTATAGCAATACATTATACAGTATATGGTTTAGGTGCAGGAACATTTGGAAAAAAGACAAACAATGAGTTGTGGTCTCTTATACCTGGTTTTCAAACAGAAAAGGGAGGAGATACATGGGGGTGGGACTATAAGTTGCCTTTTGTTTTTGTCTTGCAGAGTTTGTTATACTTCTTGAAATGTGAATGTAAGAGAATTCCTAGATCCTTACTGTATGTCTGAATATGTTTATGCTAGACAGTATGTAACGTTTGAAATATTTAATTTATTAGACATGTATAAAGCATGTGGTGAAGCGGTGAAACGGTGAGAAAGTTGCTAGATGAGAAGTGTGTCCATTTATGAAATGGGCCATTTGAACAGTGAATCACAAGCAGGAAATGCAAAAAAGAGGGGACAAATTTAGTCATCCTAGTCTCCCCAGTCAGCTGTTCATCAAGATTACTCATTCAGACAACCCTGGGTGATCCATGGAGAGCCTGGGTTGAGGGAGGTGTTTGAGGAATCCTCTGACTTGAGGGACACCTCCATGCACTCCATCTGGACTCCACACTCTGTCTGGTCTCTGGCCTTTGGCCGGGAGTCCATCGAGGAGCTCACCATCAGGGGATTCATCCATGCACACCATCTAGACTCTGACCTTTGGCCAGGAGTCCAATGAGGAGCTCACAACTGAGCACAGGCCTGTCTCCTTTGAAGACTTACTGCACCTTATCTTGAATCCATGGGGATTCCATTGGAGCCGGTCCAAAAGCAGGCTAAATAACCCCTAACAGAAATCCTTGGCAGGGATGACTCCCCAAAGGTAGCCTTCTCAGTGGTGGAAGCCACTCTTGGTCCTGCTCTAGATCTTTGGCAATGTCCAGCTTCTTGCCTGGCGCCTTCAGCCCACATGGTGCACAAGTATGCTGTGCCCAAGGGGTCTCTTCCCTGCTTCACTGACCATCCTTTGGCCGAAGGGTTAGTGGCAGACTTAATTTTCCTGAAGATGGGCAGTTTTGGGGATGTTGACAAGCCCCCCAACAAGGAATCTAAGAAACTGGATCATGCAGTGAAGAAGATCAATGCCACCTCCTCCCATGGGTACCTTCAGTTGGCAAGCTCTACCATCATGATGGCCAGTTTCTCCCATGCCCTCAGGGGAATCCTGGACCAGGTTCTCCCCCACCTCCCTGCAGATCTTCCACTGGTGTTTAAGATGGTCTGGGACCAGGGACATTCAGCTGCCAAGCAACACCTGCAGATGGTCTTGGGCATCAATGACTCCTGCGCCGCTATAGTTGCCATGCAGCATCAGGTTTGGTTACAGATATCCACCTTCATGGCAGATACCCAACATAATCTGGAAGATGTCCCCTTCTTCGTTACAGACCAGTTTGGTCTAGGTGTGGACAGTCACATAACCAGGATCGAGAAATCCAGTGCTACCTTGGATTCCATCACAGCCTCTCAGAAGAACCCTAAGGGCTAGAAACAGAAAAGAAGCGTCTTCAGTTTCAGTCCTACCGAGTGCTTCAGTAAAGCTGCTGCAGCCCCAGTCAGCAGTCCCGGGTGTGATGACCCAAGCCTAAGTGGTTTGAAATCACAGAAGAAGCAAAACCAAACCACACAAAAACACGTATCCTGGATTTTAGGGGGGCAGACTTTGGGAAAATGGGGAGATGCTTGAAAGAGGCATTAAGGGAAATGAGGCAGGAATCAGGGGTTGAGGAACAGTGGGCAGTATTTAAAACGGGGATTACAAGAGCAACAGAATTATGCATTAAGCAGGTTAGCAAGGGCAAAAGGAAGAGGAGGCCATTATGGTTTTCCAAGGAGGTAGCGGAGAAAGTGAAAGCCTAAAAGATTGCATTCAGGCAATATAAAAAGACACAGGCAGAAGGGGATAGGGAGAAGTACCAGGAGAAGCAAAGGGAGGCAGGGAGGTCAGTAAGTGAAGCCAAAGCTCAGACAGAAGAGCGCATTGCAAAATCAGTGGGTAGAGGAGACAAAACCTTTTACAGGTACATAAGTGAAAAAAGAAAGGCAAAGGGAGGGATAGTGAGACTGAAGGGGAGGATGGGTGCCGCGTGGAGGATGACAACAGTAAAGCTGACATATTGAACAGGTATTTCTGCTCAGTCTTTACTGAGGAAGAAGAGGGTAATGGGTCTGAAGGAGTGCAAGGGTGGGAATGGTGCAGAAATGGACACAAGCCCTTTACACAGGAAAGGGTCCTGAAGGAACTGGAAGTAATAAGAGTTGATAAAGCAATGGGGCCAGATGGGGTGCACCCCAGGGTCCTTAAAGAACTAAGAGAGGTGGTGGCTGAACCTCTGGCAATCCTGTTTAGCCAATCACTGGAAACAGGGGAGGTACCCAAATACTGGAGGACAGCAGATGTAGTCCCCTTATACAAAAGTGGGAACAAAGAGGAAGCGGGGAACTACAGACTAGTCAGCCTCACCTCGGTAGTGGGGAAGATCATGGAAGCACTACTGAAGGAGAGATTGGTGGAACATCTGGTTGTCAATGGACTACAGGACTCAAGGCAGCATGGTTTCACCAGGGGGAGGTCATGTCAGACCAACCCCATTGAATTTTTTGACTGGGTGACTAGGGAGGTGGATCGGGGAGGGCAGTGGACATGGTCTATCTGGACTTCAGCAAGGCCTTTGACACGGTGCCACATAGAAGACTATTACACAAACTTGGGAATATGGGTGTGGGCAGGACAGTAGTGTGGTGGGTAGGTAACTGACTGGGCGGCAAGACACAGAGGGTGGTGGTAAATGGCTATCTCTTCACAGAGGGAAGAGTGACCAGTGAGGTACCACCGGAATCAGTGCTGGGACCGGTCCTATTCAACATCTTTATCAGTGACATTACGCAGGACCTGGAAGGCAGAATTTCCCTATTCACTGATGACACAAAGCTCTGCAACAGAGTAGACACACCAGAGGGTGTAGACAGAATGAGAAAGGACCTGCAGAAACCTGAAGAATGGTCAGGGTTTGGCAGTTGAAATTCAATACAAAGAAGTGCAAGATAATGCATATGGGGCACAAAAACCCTGGCACAATATATCAGTTTGGGGGGGGGGTGAGGATATAGCATGCACCAAGCAGGAAAGGGATCTTGGGGTTATCATCTCTGATGACCTCAAGGTAGGGAAACAGTGTGACAAGGCAGCAGGTAAAGCAAATAGGATGCTGAGATGCATAGGCAGGGGCATCACCAGCAGGAAAAGGGCAGTCATAATTCCACTATACAAGACACTAGTGAGGCCCCACCTGGAGTACAGTGTACAGTTCTGGAGACCTTACTTACATAAGGACATAGACAGGGTAGAGAAGGTTCAGAGGAGGGCAACAAAGATGGCACATAGATTGCATCACAAGTCTTATGAGGACAGGTTGAAGGAATTGAATATGTACTCCCTGGAGGAGAGGAGGGAGAGAGGGGATATGATAGAGACATACAAGTATCTTACAAGGAGGAACAGGGTGCAGGAATACACTATTTGTAAGCAAAAAAGATGTTCCAGGACTAGAGGGCATGGGATGAAGTTGGAGGGAGGACAATTCAGAGGAAACGTGAGGAAGAAATTTCTTCACAGAACGGGTGGTGGACAAGTGGAACACCCTGCCAGAGGAAGTGGTTGGGGCTAAAACAATCACGGGATTTAAGAATGCATGGGATAGACATAAAGGAATTCTGGATGTCAAGGTTAAGGGGCAACAGATTTCTAGGAAAACATAAAGTGAACTTACAAGCTCAAATGGGCAGACTGGGTGGGCCGTAGGCCCTTATCTCCCGACACTGTCTATGTATCTATGTATCTATGTAAGCCTGCTGTTTCTGGCTCCAAGAAGTCCAGAGACCAGGGAGGCAGAACTTCTTCAGTGATTGGTGCCAGAGTGTCCACCAAGCCTGCCAAGTGACAGGTCAGAGGATGTCCCTCTCCCACCCATCCCTCATCAGCCTGGGGTTTCTGTAGGGGGATGGCTTTGTCATTTCTGGCACACCTGGTCTGCATCACATCAGACAAATGAGTGCTCTACGTGGTGGGTCACGGTCTACCTCTAGAATTTGAGGGTCTCCTGCCCTTCCAAGCCTATGCCCTATGGGAGGCCGTGGTGTCCCAGGACATTCTGTCCACCCTTCAGAAGGACTTTGTTCAGCTGCTTCAGAAAGGCACTGTAGCCTGCTTCCCAAACTCCATGACCGATCAGTGCTTCATTTCCAGATACTTTCTGGTTCCAAAATGGATAGGGGGCTGGTGCCCCATATTGAATCTACACAATCTCAATCAGTTCCTGAGGAAGCACAAGTTATGGATGGTCAGTCTGAACCAAATCATTCCATCTCTGGAGCAGGGCATGTGGTTCTGCTCTCTGGACCTCCAAGATGACTTCTTCCACATCCCAGTCCATCTGTACCACTGTCGGTTCCTTCAGTTCCATGCAGATGGGGTGCTTTATGAGTTCTGAGTGATGCTGTTCAGCCTCTCCTCAGCCCCAGAGTCTTCACCAAGTGCATTGACATTGTGGCAGCATTCCTGAGGCACTGAGGAGTCCGGGTGTACCCCTTCCTGGCTGACTGGCTGACTGCTGCTTCCTCTTGGGAGAAAGTGCAGCGGTCTAGGGATCTGACCATCCAGATTTGTTCAGCCTTGAGCCTTCTGGTCAACCAAGCCAAGTCAGAAGGCCACCACTCACAGGTCATCCACTTCATTGGGGCAGAGTTCAACTCACTACAGCCAAAGCCCAGCTCCCAGTGGACAGGGCAGTGGATCTTACATTCTTCATTTGATCATTTCAGGTTGTGCACTCACACCCTACCCAGTACTTCTGAGGCTGTTGGGGTACACAGCATCCTGCACTAGTGTGGCCCAATGGACACCCTGGTGGATGGGTCCCTGCAATGGGAGCTGGCCCACCAGTGGTCCCAGCACCTCAGTCACCTGGATCAGCTGGTCACAGAGACACAGCTGATGTGGGAGGGCATTCAGTAGTGGCTCGTCCCAGAACACCTGCAGGAAGGAGTTGCATTCCTCCACCCAGAACTGACAGTCACTCTGATAACTGATGCATCTCTGGTGGGATGGGGGGCTCACCTGGAGGACCTCAAGGCCCACAGGCTCTGGACCCTCAAGGAGTCTTGGTACTACAGCAACCTGCTTGAGCTCTGTGCTGTGTGCCTTTCTCTGATGGCCTTTGCTCCATTTCATCAGGACCAGGTTGTGCAGGTCCAGATGGACAGCACCATGACCATGTACTACCTGAACAGGAAGTGTGGAACTCATTCCCTTAGATTGTGTCGGGAAGCCGTCTGTGCCTGGACCCTCATGTGAAACTTGGGTGCTGATCTCCTGATGATTCATGTGGTTGGAGCATCCAATCAGCTGGCAGACGCCCTCAGTCTACTGGGCAAGGGGTCTCATAAGTGGTCTCTTCACCAGGAGGTGGTATATCATATGTTCTCCCAGTGGGACAGTCCTAGGTCAACCTGTTCATGTCTTGGGAGAATACAAAGTTGAGGCTGTTCTGTGCCCACCCCCACAGTGTAGGATGCTGATGGGGGATGCCTTCACAAGGCTTTGGACCCTGAGCTTCCTGTATGCCTTCCCTCCCTTTCTCCGATCCACAAGGTGTTAGTCAAGTTGCAGAGGGGCAAAGTGTGGATGATTCTGGTGGCCATGGACTGGCCATGCCAGTTCTGGTACCCAGATCTCAGCCTCAATCAGCAGCAGGCCTCCATGGTGCTTGCCTCTCCACCTGGACCTACACTTTTGCTACTGGGGGAAGACCTTGCACCCGGACCATCAAACCCTGCACCTGACAGTCTGGTTCCTGAGCAGCTAGAGTTCCAGCCTTTGGGACTGTCCAGCAAGGTCCTCCATGTAGTTGAGGCCTCTCGGAAGGAGTTGACTCGCTAGTGCAATGCCTTCAAATGGAAAGACTTTTCCATTTGGTGCTAGGGCAGGGAGCTAGACACCCTGTCCTTCCCTGTGGCCAGCATCCTGGATTACCTGTGGTCCCTCCCGCAGTCAGGACTGTGGTCGACGACCCTAGAGGTGCACCTAGCAGCCATCTCTGCATACCAGATGAGATAGGTTTTGGCAGGTCTACGCACTGTACTCAGCAGAGTACAGTAAAAAAAAAAAATCATGCAGGGGCAACAAAATGAGGACTGCAAAGACATTGTGAGTCAGAGTGTCTCTGTGTCACGCTGAGCCCTTTTGCCTTTGTTGTTCACTATGGGATACTGATACCACCAGCCAAATACACAAACAAGAAAAACTTACCAGGCAGGCAGAAAAACAAAAGAAGGAGGTTTACAGGAAGAAATTGATTACTTAAACTCAGACATGGTAAGCAGAGATGTGGGGGTGGCGCATATTTTGGTTTATGCTTACATAATGGAGGGAGGGGGGCAACAGTGCATCAGTTTTGAGTACAAGTTTAAAATTCTTGGTGACGCCCCTGCTGGGCATGGCTGGTATGCTGACGGTGGTGCAGGAGAAGGTGGTCAGGCACTTTTTCAAGGGCCTGGACCACCTGTCCTTACCGGTGCATGAACATCTACCACCTTGAGACCGGTTGCTGGTACTAGCAATGTTTATGGGCAAGCCATTTGAACCAATGCACAAATGTGACATCTCTCACGGATTGTGCAAGACCTCCTTCTTGGTGGCTACCACCTCCACCTGAAGGATCGGCGAGCTCTGGGCACTGTCTCGGTGGAGTCTCCATACTTGGTTTTCTACAGGGACAAGGTTTTCCTCCACCCCAACCCAAAGTTTGTTCTGAAGGTTTTTTCAGAGTGCCACCTCAACCAGGTGATCAACCTCCCAGTGTGCTTCACCAAACCAATCTTGGAGGCCGACCACAGGCTCCACACGTTGTACCAGAGGACAGGACTCACTTACTTCAGGGAGTGCACAGCTGGAGTTCAGGGAGAGGTTCCCCAGCTCTTTGTCACCCACACTGAAGCTGTACTTGGTAAACTGGCAGCTAAGCAGACAATTGGCAGGTGGACTGTCTCCTGCATCGATCTCTGCTATAGGCTAGGTGGTAGGCAGCCTCCCGTAGGGCTTAGAGCTCATTCCACCAGACATATTGCCACCTTGGTGGCAGCTTTCAGGGATGTTCCTATGCAGGAAATCTGCAGAACTGCTACCTGGAAGTCAGCACACACCTTCATTTCCTATTACCACATCGACCTTGAGTCACACCAGGATGCTGGTTTTGGGGTCTCAGTTCTTCAGTCCCTGTTCCCTAAGTAGCGGTGTGTGTCTTGTCCCCTCCTCCCAGAGAGCTGCTAAGAGTCTGCTGGAAGTGTGGATAGTGCACCATATCCACATCTCTAAAAATCAGGGTTACTCACCTGTAACTGTAGTTCCAAGAGTGGTATATGGTGCACATCCACACAACCCACCAGACCTCCTCTGGCAAGGGCACATGGATCCTTGCTTCCAGTGTGCAAGATCTGATGTCATGGGGTGGAGCCAAGGAGGATACCACACAGGTGGATGGGAGGAACTTAGTCGAAGACCTTCTGGCAAGATTTAAAGGGAAAGGAAGACTGCCAGAAGTGTGGATGTGTACCCTATACCACTCCTAGGACTACAGTTACAGGTGAGTAACCCTAATTGTTGTTTATTTCTGAATGGGTCTCAGGAAAGTTAGGAATCCTGGACAGCTCTTCCCATGGTTTACTTCATGTTTATTTGTTGTGTGACTTAGCTATAGGTTTTGCTGCATCATCTGTTACAGAAAATGCATTGCATTCTAGACTGAATACAAGGTGGGTAGGTGACCCCAGGCAGCAAGGGTTTGAGGTAAGTGACCATGGCTAACACAAAAATGACTATATACACCGTCAAGGGCATTAACTCTCCAATTAAGAGGAGCAAAATCTTGGCAGAATTAAAGAGGCTGGGTACAGATGTGACCTTGATTCATAAGTCCCATCTTTTGAACTCTGAGCGCAGCAAACTGAGAAGAGGTTGGATAGGTAAGGTGGTGGTGACCACTCACTCCACTGGCAAAAAGGCAGACATGGCCATTTTAATGAATAAATACCTCCTTTTCACTATTCTAAACATGGACATAGGCATGAAGGGCAGGTTTGTGGTAATTCATGGTGACATCCAGGGGGAGCAGCATGCTGATACATTTTTTAAGGAGATCTTTGGCAAAACGATATTCCTTCATAGACACTTATTAGTGATGGTTGGCAATTTTAACTGTGTCTTGGCACCAACACTGGATCAGTCCAACCCATCCTCCAGCACCAATCAATACCCCTTGAAGGTACTAAAAGCCCTTACAGAAGATAATTGTTTCTTTGGTATCTGGAGACAATTACATGGAGGTGAAAGCTTACACTTCTTTCTCACACCTGAACCTCTCACCTTCATCATTCTGTCTGAATATTTTTAGTGGTCCAGCTGTTCTGTTTGCAATGGTACTCTGAGCCTCTGGGAAGGACACTAGCTGTTAATAGATACTACTACTAGTACTAACTGTATTCTCGAATTGACCTATTTCTTAAGCAAAAGGAGAAAGCCTTTCAGATGCCAGGGTGTGAGAGTACATCCATTACACAGTCATACCACGCCTTGGTTCAAATTACTCTAATGATATGGACAGAGAACCATAAGACATTGTGGAGGATGAAGACATCACTCCTCAGTGTTACTAATATTCTACTCAGCCTTGGGGACTGTAATTTGAATTGGCTTGCCCCTTCCCAATCAAAACTCTGTCAAAATATCAAATCTCTTCAACTCACCCAACTGATCTTTGACCCCACCCACCACAATCATAAATCGTTCAATCATACTTTGTTGGACTGGATACTTACCTCTCACGCTCATCGTATCACAGATGCAGGCACCCTACCAGACGCCCTTAGTGACCACCATATGGCCTATTGTTTGCATAAAATTAATCATTCTAAGGCCCTCCCCCCCAAAAAAAATCCTTCAGATCCAGTCCTTTCTGTCACTGGATCTGTCCTCACCCCATGTTAACCTGATAGCTGCTGACTGGTCCCTTATCTCCTTTGCCAGTAACATCAGCTCTGCCCTCAATTTCTTTCAGGACAAATTCAAGTCAATCTGGGACCCGCATGCTCCTATTAGGGAAAATGGGGTCCGTGGTTCACACCTCCCCTGGATCTCAGCCAAATTATTGGCCTGACTATGTGCACGTGATCTAGCCTGGATCACTCATAAGTTCTCTGGCTCCATGTCTGACCTTAGTACTTACCAATCTCTTTGGAATGCTTGCACCAGGGCCACTATGCTTGCCAAGGCTGAGTACTTTTCCTCCATCTTCCAGAACAACCTTAGTCACCCCTCCAAGTTCTGAAAGGTAATCCACACCATGTTCTTCCCCCATCTCAGTCCTTCTCCCCTGTTCTCAAGTTGGGTGATACCCTTATTTCTGGCCACCTTTCTGTTGCCTCAGAGTTCAACTCATTCTTCACCTCCTGCACTTCCTCTCTTTCCCCTCCCTCTGTCATCAAGGCACAGGTCAGGAAGCATAGGAAAAACCAGGAGCAGTTGTAAAATTCACAAGAAGACTATTTATTTCTACTAGCAGTAACATAAAAAGTAAAATTGTTAAGTATAACTATTTACAAAGGCCAAATAAACAGAAAAAGTCCATCTGAGTTTTTCTTAAATCTCTGTGTCCATCTAACATGCAATTGCAGCTCAGCTGTCTTATAAGTCCTTCCAACCCCAGGTACCCTGTTTCTTCCAAAGTGTTCTTGCATGTTTCAGGCAGGTGCTGGCAGGAACACAGTGTCCCTGCACTGAGGAACCTTTTTCACAGCTCTTCTGTAGAAGGTTTAAAAATTGCACTCAGGTAACCTCATGAGTTCCAAATAGCTTTGCAATCATCTCAAACTATAAATATATACATTTCAACAGTAACTCTATATAATTTCTTAACAAAGGGGATCCCAATATCAGTTACATTTCCATACAATGATTTGCATATATTTTTATACCAGCAAATATGCAAGGGAGAAAAAGGCAGACAGCAAGGGAGACTGAGGGACAGTGAGAGGCAGAGAATTGCGAGACTGTCGGGTGATCAAATCCTAGGTTTCACAGGCAAATTTGGTTGCTCAACCAGACCGACAAAAAACAGAAAAGGACAGAACAGATCCCTGCATTCAAACTCTTTCCATAACAACTGGGACAGGGTTCTACTCCACCCTGTCACATACACCCCCTCCTTAAGAGGAACAAGTTTCCAAAACTTTCTATTAATTCTCTACTAATATTAGCTTTTAACTTTTAGAAATTAAGCACATGTGCAGTATCCTTTTGTTTTAATAACAGTACAGCAAACAGTAAAGCTTAAACTCATACATTTGTTTTTCAGCCTTCAGAACTCTCAATTCCTGATCCATATCTTGACAGAAAATCAGCATTGCTATTCTCTTTACCAGATTTGTGCATCACATTGAATTTAAATGGCTGTAGTGTCAGGTACCACCTTGTGATTCTGGAATTTTTATCTTTCATCTGGTTAAGCCAACAGGGGGGATTGTGATCTGTTATAAGTACAAAGCCAGTTCCTAGCAAATACAACTTAAGGGACTCCATGGCCCATTTTGCCACTAAACATTCCTTTTCAATGGTGGAGTACCTTTTCTCTCTGTCATGCAACTTCCTACTTGCTGTATATACAGAATACGATGTTCCATCCCATCTATATTTTGACTCAGTATTGCATCTAGGCCTACCTCTGATGCATCTGTTTGTAACAAAAATGGTTTCTCAAAGTCTGGGCTTCTTAAAACAGGGACTGAACATAATGCAGCCTTAACGGCTTGAAAAGCTTCATCACACTCGGGGGGGGGGTCCATTTCACATTATTTGGGTACTGTTTTTTTTCATGAGTTCAGTGAGGAGAGTAGCTAACTCAGCAAAGTTGGGAACAAATCTCCGATAATAACCAACCAGCCCTAAAAATTACCTGACATGTTTCTTTGTTTTAGGAACAGGGCTATTAGCTACAGCTTCTGTTTTAGAAACCTCTGGCTTAACTTCTCCATTTCCCAACACATAGCCCAGATATCTGGGTTTCTGCATGCCCAATACACATTTGGTAGGATTAATAGTCAGACCTGCATTTTTGATAGTTTGGATAACTGCTTGCAGGTGTTCCAGGTGGCTTTTCCAGTCTGGACTGTATACCTCAACATCAGCCAGGTGCGCAGCACAATAACCAGTGTGAGGTGATTAAATTACATCCATGTAGTGCTGGAAAGTAGCTGGCACACCATGTAAACCAAACGGCATGGTGGTGAACTAATAGAATCCAACAGGAGAGGCAAATGCAGTTTTGTCTCTGGATTCTTTAGCTAAAGGTATTTGCCTATAACCCTTGGCGAGATCGAGGATACTGATATACTTGGCACTCCCCAGTCTGTCCACCAAATCATCTATTCTGGGCATAGGATAACTGTTAAATTCTGACACTTGATTAAGTTTCCTAAAATCGAGCCATATTCTTAGACCCCCTTCTTTTTTGTTTACAATCACCATTGATGATGACCAAACACTTCTAGACCCTTCTGTGATACCCAGTTCTTTAAATTTTTGGATTTCCATAACCACGTCTGCTCTTAACCGCTCTGGTAATCTGTATGTCTTTTGTCTAATAGGGTGAGCTTTCCTTATCACTATTACATGCACAACCCCTTTGGCTTGGCCTGGTACTGTGCTAAAAGTACTGTTAAATGTCTTTAGCAAGTTACAAATTTCTGCGGTTTGTTTGGAGGTTAAGGAAACATTCACCTTTACATCATCAGCAGTTACAGTTTGTTCCAGTCTATCATAAGCTACATCAGTATCTTCTTTATCAGTTTCTGGTAAAACCAGCAAAACATCTTAGTAAGATTTTTTCCTGTCAGGGGTCTCAATCTCGTAGTTAACGGTACCAGTACATCTAAGAACCTTATAAGGCCCTTGCCACTTCATTAACAGTTTATTTTCTGTTGTGGGTAACAGTAGCAAAACCTTTTCACCTGGCTCAAATTTTTTTTCTTTCACCCCATGATCATAATATACCTTCTGCTGGTTTTGGGCCTCTTCCGTCACAGTCTCCACCACACTCTCCTTGATTAATGCCTCCATTACCTTATACGAACATACGAATACGAACATACGAAATTTGCCAGCAGATAAAGGCCTAGAGGTCTATCAAGTCTGCTCGAATGTGCAGCTAGCACCCCTTATTCTGCAGCTGCCCCTCCCTTCCACCCTTCCCCTTCATTAACCCTCCCCCTTGTCCTGTCCCATCCTCGTTTGAAGCAGTCCACTGTTCTACTGCATACCACTTCTGCAGGTAACGCATTCCACCCAGCCACCACCCTCTCTGTAAAAAGTGTCTCCTCATCTCCTCCTGAACCTTCCTCGCCTCCAGTCTCATATCATGGCCCCTGGTGGCCTCCCTCCCTTACTTTGAACAGCCCTCTGTACCTGTCTTGTTTATTCCTTTCATGTATTTAAAGGTTTCAATCATGTCCCTCTGCTCTCCTCCTCCAGTGAGTACATGTTCAACTCCTTCAACCTCCTCTCATATGATAAGTCCCCAGACCATTGATCATCTTTGTCGCCTCTGCGCTGCACTCCCTCCAGTAACCTAATGTCCTCTTCAGATCACGGACGCCAGAACTGCACGCAGTACTCCAGGTGTGGTCTAACCAATGACCTATACAGTGGCAGAATCACCTCCTCCCTCCTCGAGGATATACCCCTTGCAATACAACCCAGCATTTTGTTGGCCTTGCAGCTGCCTTCCTACACTGTGCCGAGTTGTTCATTGACCCTGTGATGAGCACACCCAGATCCTTCTCCTCCTCTGTCTGGGCTAGCTGCACTCCCTAGCTGGTAAGTCCTCCTGGGTTCTTCATCCCAAATGCATCACCTTGCACTTTTTGGCATTGAAGCCCAGTTGCCAGGTGTCTGACCAGGTTTCAAGCTTTGCAGATCATCCTGCACACCCCTGCCATCCCCCTAGGTCATCCACCACCATGCCAACCTTGGTATCATCAGCAAACAGACTGATCTTGCTCTTGATATCCCATGATATGTCTGCAATGAATATCCCAAACAACACTGGTCCCAACACCGAGCCCTGTGGGACACCGCTCGTCACTGCCCTTGGGTGTGAGAGCTCCCCACCCACCACCACCCTCTGTTGCCTTCCCTGCAGCCAGTTTCCTACCCATCTCACCAGCATTGCACCTGCCCCTGTGCCTACTAACTTCCTTCCCAGCCTTCCATGTGGCACTGAGTCGAATGCCTTACTGAAGTCCAGATACAGGACATCCACTGCATGTCCCCTGTCCAGTTGCCTAGTTACCCAGTCATAGAACCCGACCAGGTTGGTTTGGCAGGATCGGCCACGTATGAAGCCATGCTGTCTGCTGTCCTGTAGTCCTTTGGCTCTAAGAGGCCACCAGCCTCCTTCAGGATAGCCCATTAGCTTACCCATGATGGATGTGAGGCTCACTGGTCTGTAGTTTCCGGTTCATCCTTGGCCACTCTTGTGGAGGGCACCACATGAGCCATCCTCCAGTCCTGAGGTACACACCCGAATGTAGTGAGGCATTAAATAGGTTCGCCGAAGGTCCTGCAAGGACCTCTGCCAGCTCCTTCAGTACCCTGGGGTGATGCCATCTGGGCCTGGTGCCTTGTCCACCCTCAGTGCCTTCAAACCCTCTCGAACTCCGCCCTCCATGATTTCCCCATCTGTCACCACTTCCCCCCCGCCTGCCATTTCACCCATCTTGGGTGTCACCCCCCTCTTCTCTTTAGTAAATACTGAGCAGAAGTACTCATTTAGTGCTTCCGCCTTTACGTACCCTGCTTCCACCCAACCCCCCTCCTTCCTAATCCTTACTACCTTCCACACAACTGATGTGAGGCTGACAGATCAGTAGTTTTCCTTCACCTCCTTACTACCTCTCTTGTGTAAAGGCACCACGTCTGCCCTCTTCCAGTCCTCCAGCACTCTCCCCTGTATCCAGGGACAAGTGAAGAGCCTTGTCAAGGGTGCGGCAAACTCCTCCTTCAATTTCCTGATCACCCTGGGGTGTAACCCATCAGGCCCCATTGCCTTGTCCACCCTCAATTTATCTAGCTCTGCCCTAACCCTATCCACAGTGAATGGGCTCAGATCCACCCCTTTGACCTCCTTCCCCTTTGACTTTAGCTCAGGTCTCCTACCGTCCTCCTCCTCCAGGAATACAGAGCTACAGTACTTATTTAACAACTCTGCTCTTTCACAGTCCCTTTCCAACATTATCCCTCCCTTCCCCCTCAGCCTTGTAATCCACTGCCTTGCACTCCTCCTCTCCCTCACATATCTGAAAAACATTTTATCCCCCATTTGGCCTTTTTTGCTATTTTCGCCTCAGTCTCTGCTTTTGTTCTTCTGATCTTCTTCCTTGCCAGACTTCTCTTTTCCCTATACTCTTTCTTATCTTCTTCGCTGAGTGTCCTCTTATGTCTTCTGAAAGCCCATCTCCTTTCCCTGACTGCCCCCGCAACCTCCTTTGTAAACCATAGCAGTCTCCTCCCCCTCTTGCTCTTCCTAACCTTTTATTGTGCACATTTCTGTGGCTTGCAGTACCCTTCCCTTAATGGCTTCCTATAACTCCTCCATTGCCCCTATATTCTCCGTACCCTCCATTGTCTCCCTTACTATCCTTCTCATCTTGTCAAAGTCCATACGTCTGAAGTCCGTGACTGTAGTACTGGTTTTACTTGTCTCTCTTCCTGCCCTGACCCTGTGCTGTGGTCGCTGTTGCCCAAGGCTTCTCCCACCTGCACCTCCTCCACACTTTCCCCATTTGTCAAGACCAAGTCCAGCAGGTTGTTGCCCCTTGTCGACTCCCTAACTTGCTGTTGAAGGATTACCCCCTGCAGCACAGCTAGCATATCCCTGCTCCTTGACGATGCTGCATCCAGGATTTCCCAGTCTATATCTGGGAGGTTTAGGTCCCCTACCAGCAGTAGTTCTCCTTTTAGGGCCAGCCTTGTGACTGCCTGAATTAACTGTTGATCACCCTCCTCCCCTTGCATAGGTGGCCTGTATACCACCCCCAGTCGCAAGGATTCTCCCATTCTCCTGCCTAGCATTACTCACAGTAGCTCAGTCTCCCTGCCCTCTTGTCCTTCAGTTACACTTATGCCTTCCCTGATGTATAAAGCAACTCCTTCCCCCTTCTTACCCTCCCTGTTCCTTCTGAACAGTCTGTAGCCTGGGCTATTCATCTCCCAGATGACAGCTCTGTCCATCAGGTCTCGCTTATTGCTACTATATCTAGTCCTTCATCCCCCATGATCACCTCCAAGTCCACCATCTTATTTCCTAAGCTCCTGGTGTTGGCTGCTAAGCCCTTCCACCAGGTTCCCCCTCCATCCCCCCTTCACTTTTCTCCCTCAAGCCCAGTACTTTAGCACTATCCTGGGGGGAGGCTGGTAGTCCCACATTTCTCCTGCCTTGTGGTGTGTATTATTCCCACCCTCCCCCCAATCTAGTTTAAATTGTATTTTTCTTCTATGAACTGTCCTAATTTGCTTTTTAGTACTGCCACACCCTCCCTATTTGGGTGCAGTCTGTCTGGAGCAAATAGGCTCTCATCCCCCCCCAAGTGGATCCCCAGTCCCCTACTAACCCATATCCCATTTGCTCGCACCACCCCGCCAGCCACTCATTGAACTCCTTAATCCTCAGCCACCTGTCAGTACTTGCCTTTGGTACTGGCAACACCTCAGAGAAAGCCACTGATCTGAATCCCAGACTGCTGCAGTATCTAGTGAGTGCTCTAAATCTTGCCTGCACCTCCAACAGACTATTTCCCGCCATGTCATTTGTTCCCAGGTGGAACATCAGGTGTGTTTTCTCATCCTGCTGTTTCCCCTTGAGGGGATATAGTGAATGACCTCCACTGCTGTCATGCCTGGCAGACACTCAACTGATACTGCACTACTCTTGCCCCCCCCCATCTAGTTCCTTTTATTATAGAGTCCCCAACAAGTAGGACCCTGTTCTCTATCACCTTCTGTTTACATTTTCCTTTCATTCATCTCCCAACCACTTGCATTTCATTTTCCACTCTAATCTCACTATCCCCTTTGCTCGTTTCATCTCCTGGTGTACTGTCTTCCCCCTGCACTCCTCCAGCTCTGTGCCCCCAACAGGCATTTACTGCTAGGCCGCCCACCTCTGCCTCACCATCCATGAGTTTTTTTTTTGTGATCTCTGTAATAGGCAATGGTCTCATGTTTTATGGCTCAGCCACAACCACAACCCTTAGACGCCTCTCAACTGCCTTAAATAAGGCATGT
This sequence comes from Neoceratodus forsteri, assembly GCA_016271365.2. Classification (NCBI taxonomy): domain Eukaryota; kingdom Metazoa; phylum Chordata; order Ceratodontiformes; family Ceratodontidae; genus Neoceratodus; species Neoceratodus forsteri. The sequence continues at coordinate 828,922,339 of CM057449.1, forward strand.
CGACTCATCACTGGTGCTAACCGTCTCACCCACACATGTGACCTGTACACTCAGACCAGCTGGCTCCAACTATCAAACCGCATAAAGTTTCTCACCTGCTCCATGGTGAAAAAAATCTACCTTGGCCTTGCACCTTCTGGGGTCTCAACTCTGTTACAACACCGAATTAACAAATGGTGCCTTAGGAGATCCACGCTACAGCTACTGAAAGTCCCCCCACTGTCACACTTCACAGGGACAACGCTCTTTTGCTTATTGAGTGCCACTCTGGTTCAATGGCCTCAGCCCAACCATCTCCTCTGCCCCAACAATTGGTATGTTTAAAACTAGGCTCCAGGACTATCTCACTACCAACAGCTCCTGTGACTGCCCAACTTAACCTTGTTTCTCCACTTCACTTCCTGCTCTAGTGGTCCCCCCCCTCCCCTCCTCACTGGATTTTACCCTCACATCTTGGTATACTCAGTGATGCACTTTTCACCCACACCCCACCCTTCCTACATTCCTTCTCCCCCCCTTCCCTCTCCCTATGACTCTGGCACATCTTATCTGTTGTCTGTTTTCTCTGACAAATGCTGCTGGCTGCCTTGTTACAATGCTACCCTTGAATTGTATTAATCTGTACTCTGCAATGTCCACATTGTTGTAATGTCTGTCTTGATGGTCCCCATAATTTGTATTTCTCTGATGTGGAACCTTTGTAAAAGAGCCAAGGCTCAAAGGTATTTGTAATCCTCGACTTGATAAATAAAAAAAAATATAAATAAATAAATAAATTCCCTCTGGTTTCCCTTGTGTCCCTTGCTGCCTCTATCTGGGATTCATGTAGCCCCACTAGGACCATCCCCTACCCCTCCTTCCCTGCTTCCATACTCCCTTGTTTTCCTCCAGTTCCCATTCCATCTTCTGCTGCCTGTTTCTGTATTTGCTCCTTGTCCCCTTACAGTTCCCCCTTTAACTGTTGCCTGTTCCCCCATAGTTCCCCCTCTAGTCGCTATTTCTCCCTCAGCGGAGCCCCTCCTGTCCTCCCTTCTACTCCTCTCCTTTTCCCTTTCCCAGTTTAGCATCCATCTCAGCCATCTCACCTCCTCCCTCAGCTACGTGAGCTGCCTACATACCATGCAACCCCCAATTTTCCAAACTAAATCCAGTACCATGGACGTCCCACAACCAGTACACACCACCACCCTCCCAAAGATGCCCCCAGCCCTTGTAGCCTGGGGACCATGCCTTGGTTGTGCCCCCACCCTGCTCCATTGACCCCTCCAATTTGCACACCCCTCCATTTTCCCAATGGGCTATCACTAGCTTTAGACTTCAGACCCTAGTGTAAAAATTCCCCGTTCGAAATATCACTATCCAGCCCCTTTGGCTTTAGATTGCAGACCCTGAAAACTCCTGCGGCTAGGATTTCAGGCCTGAAGCAACTTCTAAGTTCTATGTTCTGTAGAACCAAATGAACAGTACTCTAAAAAACACAATACTTTAAACTTTTTAGATTCCATACCCAGAGATACCCTTATGAACAGTGCCCTAAAAACAACAGTACTTGAGCATTAGATGTCAAAAATTCCTATGATATTCTCCTGGTTTCGCAGAACCATTTATAGAAGCTCCATAAATGACACAGGACCTTAGTTTTTGATGATTATGAGCACCAAGGAAGTCTCAATTATACCACAGTATCCCAGTTCTGCTCCAAGAATGCCACAGTTATGAAGTTTTGAGCAGTCCCAAAAATATGTCACAGTACCTTAGCACAAAAGAAATTTAGCTCTGGAAAGAAAATATACCACAGTACCTTTGTACAGAAGAAATTTAGGTCTGGAAGAAGGCCGAAGTGTCACAGCTCTTTTGCGGATGTTTCCGTGCCACCTCCTAGCACCAGAGATGCCCCATTCTCCAGCCTGGATGCCTCTGCCCCCTCAGCTCTTTTTTCACCTCCTTACAGCTCTAATTCTCCCCCTGCCCCGACCTAATTTGAGAAACCACTTTCTGGGTGTGGATTCCGGTCCATTTAATCTGGAGGTGGTGCAGGGTGGCCGGGTAGGACAAACAACAAGCTCGCTTTTCTTGAGGCTTAAATAGCCCAGTCATGAGTTTGAAATTTGTACATTTTGGCACCCACTCCTCCTACTGGCTCCAGCAGGAGCTCCTCTGTTGGTCGCCTCCTCTGACCTGCCCTCTGCCGCTGATGTGGTTGGCTGCCTCCTCTGACCTGCCTTCTGCCACCGATGCAGCACCTGAAATCGCAAACGCTGATGTGGCCACCAAAGTTCCCACCACTAATGTGGCCACTGAATCTCCCCACAGCCAATGTGGCCTATAAGGCCCCCCACTACCGATGCAGCACCCAACATCACCGCCACCTTTCTAGCCACCAAAACAAGCTTCTCCTCTTGATAGCCTCCTTCCTGCTCATGTCCTTGCAGAGATGGGCTCTCCAGAACTGCATGCAGTACTCCAGATGGGGTCTCACCAACTGTCTGTACAGAGAGATGACAACTTCCTGTTTTCTACTGGTGGTACATCTCCCTATGCAGCCCAGTATCCCCCCAGCCCTCTTTACTGCCTTCTCACATTGCTTGCCTACCTTTAGGTCATCTGATATGACTGCCCCCTGGTCCTTTTCCATTGTTGTTGTTAGTACCCCCCCCCCATTGTGTACTCTTCCTCTGGGATTTTGTTTCCCAGGTGCACTACTTTGCACTTCTTTGCAATGAATCTAAGCTGCCATACTTTTGACCATTCCTCCAACCTTGCCAAGTCCCTTCTCATCCCTTCCACCCCCCCTTGTGTATCAACCCTATTGCAGATCTTTGTGTCATCTGCAAAGAGGCATACTTTTCCTTCCAGCCCCTTTGCAATGACACGTATAAAGACATTAAAGAGGACCAGTCCCAGTTCTGACCCATGCTGTACCCCACTAGTAACCCACCTTTCTTCGGAGTGGACTCTGTCTACTATTACCCTCGGCATCCTGTTTTCCAGCCAATTTTTTACCCAGACTACCACCCTGGGACCCACTCCCAGGCGGGCTGTCTTGTTTATTAATCTTTTGTGTGGGACTGTGTCAAATGCCTTGCTAAAGTCTAGGAAGGCCAGATCTACAGCCCCTCCCTGGTCTACTACTTTGGTCACCAAGTCAAAGAAATCTATTAGATTCGTCTGACATGACCTTCCCACTGTGAATCCATGCTGCCTTGGGTTCTGTACCTCTCTGGCCTCTAGGTGAGCAACAATTCTTTCTTTCAGAAATGATTCCATCATGTTCCCTACCACTGAGGTCAAAGTAACAGGTCTGTAATTTCCTGCCTCTGTCTTGCTCCCACTTTTGTGAAGGGGAATCATATCCACCCTTCTCCAGTACTCAGGTGCCATACCATCCTCCCATGATTTGTTAAAAAGTGTAGTCAGTGGTGTCACTAGTTCTCCCCTTAGTTCTTTTAGAATTCTGGGGTGAATCTCATCAGGCCCCATTGCTTTGTCCACTTTGAGTTTTAGGAGTTCTTTCAGGACCCTTTCTTCTGTGAATGGACTGGTATCAAACCCCCTATCCAGAGTGCTTCTATTGTTTGGTTTAGGTACCTCTCCCTCCTCTTCTTTTGTGAATACTGAGCAAAAGTATTTGTTCAGTATCTCTGCCTTTTCATTGTCACCCTTTGCCCAACTCCCCTTCCCTTCATTAAGCCTCACTATCCCTCCCTTGATCCTTCTTCACTCCCTAATGTACCCATAAAAGGTTTTATACCCCTTCTTAACTGAGTTGGCTATCTTTTCCTCGGTTTGGGCCTTTGCTGTTCTGACTGTCTTCCCCGCTTCTTTCTGCTTTAACTGATACAGTTCTCTGTCCTGCTTCTTCTGTGATTCCTTATACTTTCTGAATGCTTTCATTTTCTCCCTAGCCTTCCCTGCCACCTCCTTTGAGAACCATAGTGGTTTTTCCTTTGTTTTGTTTTATTTGCTTCACACAAAGGTTTGTTGCCTTAGTGATGGCAGTTTTGATCTTTCCCAATTGTTCCTCCACCACTCCCTCCTGCCCATTTGCTAGTGCATTCCTTAGGCACTCACCCATTTTGCCAAAGGCAGACCTCCAAAAGTCCAGTACCCTCGCTTTTGTATGGCTTGACTCTACAGCTGTTTTTATTGTGAACCACACTGTGTGGTGGTCGTTTGTTCCCAGTTGACTACCCACTTCTAAATCCAAGATCCTCTCTCTGTTCCTGTTTGAGAGTACCAGGTCTAAGATTGCTCCCTCCTGAGTGGGTTCCAACACTAGCTGTCTGAGGCATGCCCCATAGGGCATTGAGAATGACCCTGCTCTTGGAGCCCCTCTTTTATCCCTGCTTTTTGTCTTAAGCATCGAACCCCTAGTAGCCATGTTCTGTAAAAATCCTAATATTTCTGGGATCAGAGTAGCAGGCCAAGAGCACAGCTATCCCTATACATGGATGATACCTTAGTATATATGAGAGATTCCATACATTCCATGCCATCCTTCCTGGAGCTCTTGGCTCAGTATGGATGCATGTCAGGGTTCAAAGTAAACACCTCAAAACCTGAAGTGTTTTTAATAAGTGGCACACTCATGCCCTTAGTTCGGGAAAGTATCCCTATATAAATGGGTCTCTACTGAGGTACAATACTTGGGTATCTAAATACCAATCCAGCTCAACACGTTACAGCATGTAAATTATACACCCTTAATAAAATTCATATTTACAGACTTGAACAGATGGCACAAGGATCCCTTCTCATTCTTCAACCACAGTGAGGTTATTAAAATGAATATTCTACCAAGATTTTTGTTTCTATTGGCTACTTTGCCAGTGTGCTTAGCCCAAAAAGAATGGGAAGAACATCATAATGCCCATTGCAAATTCATATGAAAAGAAGCTGAGAATTAAGTCAATCAGTCAATCAGCTTTATTTATAAAAAGGCGATATTGCAAAGATCATAGCGTCCTAGCCATAAATACATAAATACTCAGAAAAAAACATCCATCATCACAATACAGTATGACTATTAAATATTATGACAAAAGGCCAGCTCAAACAGATTTGTTTTTAGTACGGTCTTGAAGAGCTCCACTGTCAGGTACTCTCGTATCCAACGAGGTAGAGAATTCCACAGGATAGGGGCCGAAAACATAAACTCCCACAACCCAGATGACTTCAACCAATCCTGTCGGCAGAGCAGTCGGAGGGGGCAGTAAGAATGCAGAAGCTCTTGTAGGTAACTCGGACTCTCCTCAGCAGATGCAAAGAGAAGGAAAGAATGGGGATTCCAGATGTTAAATTCACTAAAAATACCACTAACAGCTTAATCTGGTTCAGTGTCAGTTGGCACCCATCTGTTTTCCCCTCCCCGGGACAAGGCTGAAAATAGGCAGAATTGTCTAGTCCTCCTTCCTGGTCAACAAAAACTAAATAAATAAATGTTAATATTTTGCAGCACTTGTACCCCCATTGATTGAGGTCCTAAATATGGCAAACAACCATTCACCTACAAATACACACCATGGATGACCACACCAAATCATTTGAAAACGGAATAACCCCTGGTTTAGAACCACCTTAATGATATGGCAGCAAATTAAAACCACACTGAAAGTTCCAGCTCTAACATGGAGCTACAGTCCTATAGCATATATCCCATGCTTTCTGCTAGCCACATTGATTGTGACCTACAGATCATGGAGGAGAGGGGTCTACACTTAGTGGCCCAACTGTGGAATGGTTCAGTGTTTACAGATTTCCCCACCCTGCCAAGAGAATTCCACATGTGTGGAACAGACTTAGTTAGGTTTATGCAACTGCAGAGCTTTATCAATACTGAGGAGCATAAAAAATCAAAGGGCCCCACCCTCAAAGATACTACAGTACATGTGGGAAGCAGCCCAGGCAGGACCAAGAACACACCAACTCTCACTACTATACAGAGAAATGAGTCAATAGGTGGGTTCATACCAGTAAGAGCAGTGCAGTCCAGATGGGAACAGGTAATCTCCTTCCCAAGCAATGGGACCGTGTATGGGCTAGTGTGCACAGAACCACTGCCTCTGCCTCTTGGAAGGAATTTACAGTAAATGGAAAATTGACGCTCATTTTTTCCTTATCCCCACATTATCTAAGCATTTTACACCAACCAACATGGATCTCTGTTGGAGACAGTGTAGGGACATAGGATTCCCACCACACTTACTGAAACTGTCCCAAACTAAGCCACTTTTGAGTCTCTGTCCGGGACCTGGTACAGGAGCTGCTGGAATTGTCCACCCCAGTGAAATTCCAGAACTGGGTCCTGAGGCTCCCACCACAAGGGAGATAAGAAGTATTTATCGCTCATTCTCTCAGTGGCAGCAATGAAAGCCCTGACAAGATGCTGGCTATCACTGGAACCCCTGAGCTGACAGAAATGTTGATTATTTATGACCAAATTAATGAAATGGTGACCATTACAGCTCTACTGTGGGTTCAAGAAGAAAACCTTAACTCTAAATGGCTCCCTTTTTTCACTATAATGAAAAAAACAGTGGGGATTCCCACACTGGAATATCAGCAAATGGTGCAGTATATTGATAGGGGTCTCTGAATGTAATACGTACAAATTCAAAGCTCACTGTACCCTACAAGTACAACCACCACAAAGTTCAACAAGACCAGCCCAGAATGATGTACAAGGACTTTGATAATAATCATATTATAGCACCTCAGCAAAGCTTCATTACAGAGCAGTGGTGTTTTCTTATCTCTGATAGGTCTGTTTAAGGAAAATGTTTCTATTAGTTTCTGTCAATGGCCTATCTATTCATACCCATCTGTATTGCTCCTATATGCCTATCCCATGCCTGTCTGAAGCTCTGCACTGTATTCATATCCACCACTTCCTGAGGTAGGCCGTTCCATGCATCCACCACCCTTTCTGTGAAAAAGAACTTCCTCATATTTAAGTAATAATGCATGACACAGTGTGGGTTGTGCTGAATAACCTCACTGGGTGGTTGGGCACAAGGCTGCACGAGGACCAAATGTCCCAGAAGTGAGGTTATCCCCAGCACAACCCACACCCTGGAGTGTATTATTGCTATTATACAATGGCTCATTGTTATATAAAATAAAAAAAATATATGTTTTTAGCAGATTTTTAGTGTCTCGATATATCATTGTTTCTGAAGGAGAGATAGAGTAAAAGGTCCATCAAATCAATACAGTGAGGTTGTGCTCGGATAACCTCACTGTGCCAGGGACTCACTTACCAATTAGAGACCAGGACATTTTCTTGCCATTGTATAATACCCCTTAATCGGCCTCCCTCTAATCTCATGCTGTGTCCTCTTGTCATGCTGTTTTTCTTATATTGAAATATGTTAGACTCTTTCACCTTGTAAATGCCCTTAAGGTGCTTGAATGTTTCGATTATATCAACTCTCTCTCTCCTTTGCTCTAAGGTATACATATTGAGCTCTGTTAATCTGTCCTCATATGTTTTCTGATGCTGTCCCTGCACTATTTTGGTTGCCCTTCTCTGTACTGCCTCAATTTGGTTAATGTCCTTGTGAAGGTGTGGCCTCCAGTACTGCATGCAGTACTCCAGAAGGGGGCCTAACCAGTGTCTTGTAAAGGGGGATTATTACCTCCCTCTTCCGACTTGTGATACCGCTACTAATACACCCCAACAGCCCTCTAGCCTTACCTACTGCTTTAGTGGTCCAATAAAGAATTAATAAAGAAAAAAAAGAAAAGAGTCTTTTGATGTCAGGAAGCAGCTACCTAAACTAAACATTATCTCTCACCTCCAACACCACAATAAGCCTTGTTAAAAAGAATATGTTTAATGTAAATATTTTTTTTAGCCATGTGGAAAAGAGAAGGTCAAAGAGAACATTCGCAAGATTCATTCCTAGTAAAAACTGATAAAGACAGGCTGCACTATAGTATCCTCAACTTCAACGAGCAATCAAAGAACCATAACAATTGGACTTAGTATGACTATGAGGATGCTTGTAATTGCACATATGAATGTCCAAATGATCCACTGTGTCCAGTGCTAAGTTTTTTTAAAATATATGGAATAACTGCCTCCTGATCTTGACCACTACAACGTCCGTCCAAAAAGAATACCACAGCATTTACTTCACCAAAATTCCAAATTCCTAAACAACATCTGAAATCAGAGTAATCTGATTCCAGCAGATGGACCCGAGCAATGACGTATACAGAGAAGATTACAACAGTTACAAAAACTAAACTGCTTTCAGTGACTAAAGAAGAAGCAGTGAACAACCCAAATAGAAATCAAGTTCCACAAATGACAACCAAACAAATATTAATATCTCCTTGAGTCTGCTGATGTAATTGATACCGCTATCATCCACACTGTTTTAAGAAAAAGAAAATCAAGACTCTGCAATAGCAACACAGAAAGGTGGTAAAGTACCATTGAAATACCCTCCATGAAATAGGATACTTTGAATGTAACGTACAATTTAATGTATACAACTGTTTAAATAAAAGTATTGCAGCATAGTTTCATGACTAATTCAATGGTAACATAGAAACATAGACTTTGACAGTAGATAAGGACCGCTTGACCCACCTAGTCTGCCCATTTCCCTTACCTACCAGATTAGCTGCAGATCCTAGTTAACCAACAGCCTATGTCTTCCAACCCCCCCACCAAGAATTGCCTTATGTCTGTCCCATGCATTCTTGAATTCTCCCACAGTTTTAGACCCCACAACCTCCTCAGGAAGGTTGTTCCATGCGTCCACCACCCTCTCTGTGAAAAAATACTTCCTCACATTGCCCCGAGCCGTCCCCCCTCTATCTTCAAATTGTGTCCCCTTGTTCTTGCACATCTCTTTTTCTGAAAGATGCTACCCTATTGGACTTTGTTGATTCCACTGAGGTACTTAAAAGTTTCAATCATGTCTCCCCTTTCCCTCCTTTCCTCAAGGGTATACATATTAGACTCCTTTAGTCTCTCCTCATATGGCTTCTCTTGCAGGCCCTGCATCATTTTAGTTGCCCTCCTCAGGACTGCTTCCATCCTGTCTATGTTCTTGCAGAGATGGGGGTCTCCAAAACTGGATGCAGTGTTCCAGATGGGGTCTCACCAACTGTCTGTACAAAGGGATAACAACGTCCTGTTTTCTGCTGGTGATGCCTCTCCCTATACATCCCAGTATCCCCCCAGCCCTCCTTACTGCCTTCTCACATTGCTTGCTAACCTTAAGGTAATCCGATATGATTACCCCCAGGTCCCTTTCCGTTTTTGTTGTTGTTACTAACCCCCCCCCATTGTGTACTCTTCCCCTGGGTTTTTGTTTCCCAGGTGCATTATTTTGCACTTCCTTGCACTGAATTCAAGCTGCCATACTTCTGACCATTCCTCCAACCTTGCCAAGTCCCTTCTCATCCTTTCCACTCCACTCTTGTGTATCAACCCTGTTGCAGATCTTTGTGTCATCTGCAAAGAGGCATACTTCTCCTTCCAGTCCCTCTGCAGCGTCACTTATAAAGACATTAAAAAGGACTGGACCCAGTACTGAACCCTGCAGTACCCCACTAGTAACCTCCCTTTCTTCAGAGTGGACTCTGTTTATTATTACCTTCTGTGACTTGTTGTCCAGCCAATGTTTTAACCAGCTACCACCCTGGTACCCACTCACAGGCTGGTTAATTTATTAATCTTTTGTGTGGGACTGTGTCAAATGCCTTGCTAAAGTCTAGTTAGGCCATGTCCACAGCCCCTCCCTGGTCTACTAATTTGGTCACCCAGTCAAAGAAATCTATTAGATTCATCTGATATGACCTTCACACTGTGAGTCCATGCTACCTTGGGTCCTGTGCCCCACTGCCTTCTAGGAACTCAACAATTCTTTCCTTCAGAAGTGATTCCATCATTTTCCCTACCAGAGAGGTCAAACTGACAGACCTGTAGTTTCCTGCCTCTGTCTTGCTCCCACTTTTGTGAAGGGGAATCACATCCACCCTCCTTCAGTCCTCAGGTACCACACCATCCTCCCATGGTTTGTTAAAAAGGGTAGTCAGTGGTGTCACTAGTTCTCCCCTTAATTCTTTTAGAATTCTGGGGTGAATCCCATCAGGCCCCATTGCTTTGTCCACCTTCAGTTTTAGGAGTTCTTTCAGAATCCTTTCTTCTATGAAAGGACTGGGATCAACCCCCCTATCCAGAGTGCTTCTGTTAATTGGATTAGGTACCTCCCCCTCCTCCTCTTTTGTGAATACTGAGCAGAAGTATTCATTCAGTATCTCTGCTTTTTCACTGTCCATCTCTGCCCACCCACCATCCATTCTATTCAGCCTCACTATCCCTCCCTTTGTCTTTCTATGCTCCCTAATGTATCTTTAAAAGGTTTTATCCCCCTTCTTAACCGAGTTGGCTATCTTTTCCTCAGTTTGGGCCTTTGCTATTCTGAATGCCTTCCCTGCTTCCTTCTGCCTTAACTGGTACAGTTCTCTGTCCTGCTCCGTCTGTGTTTCTGTATACTTCCTAAATCCTCTCTTTTCCTCCTTAACCTTCCCCATCACCTCTTTTGAGAACCATAGTGGCTTTTTCTTTCATTTTGATTTGTTTATTTGCTTCACACAAAGGCTTGTTGCCTCTGTGATAGCAGTTTTGATGTTTCCCCATTGTTGCTCCACCCCTCCTTCTTGCCTGTGAGCTAGTGGTTTTGTAAGGCACTCTCCCATTTTGGCAAAGTCAGCCCTCTTGAAGTCTAGTACCCTCACTTTTGAATGGCTTGACTCTACAGCTGAGTTTATCGTGAACCACACTGTTTGGTGGTCACTTGTTCCCAGATGGCTACCCACTTCTAGATCTGAGATCCTCTCACTGTCCCCATTTGAGAGTACAAGGTCTAAGATTGATCTCTCCCGAGAGGGTTCCAACACTAGCTGTCTGAGTCATGGCCCCTGTAGGGCTTCGAGAATGGCCCTGCTCTTGGATGTGGCTGCAGCAAAGGTTCTTCATTTAACATCTGGCATATTCAGGTCCCCCATCAACAATATCTCCCCTTTCTCTGCCATCCTAAGGATGCCTTCTATCATATCCTTGTCTATTCCCTCCCCCTGAGCTGGGGGTCTGTATACAACCCCTGTGCAGATTGTGGTGCCATTTCTAGTCTCTAAGGTGGCCCACAGTGCCTCCTCTCCTCCCTATTTACTGTTTTGTTCCATTGCTTTTATCCCTTCTCTTATGTAGAGAGCTACTCCTCCCCCTCTTCTACCTTCCCTGTCTCCTCTGTGGGTTGTGTACCCTGGTATGTTAACATCCGAGTCATGGTTCTCTGTGTACCATGTTTCTGTGACTGTCATGATATCCAGGCATCCCTCTTCCATCAAGGCCACCATTTCAGGGAGCTTGTTGCCCAGACCACAGACATTGGTATTCATTACCCTCCATTTCTTGATGGCCTTACCCCTTTGTGCCCCATCCCCATCCTTACTGCCTTTGTCATTATCTCCATTTACCCCTGCCCTTCTCCCTATCAACGTTTCTGTCTTGGTGCTTACCTCACTAACTACCCTGATATTTTGGGGGGGGGGCTAGGATCTCCCTGCTCCTTTCCAGTGCCTCCCCCCTTGGCTAGTTTAAATGCTTGCCAATGAAGCATTTAAACCTATCACCTAGGATCCTGATTCCCCTCCTGGACAGATGCCAGTATAGGCCTGCATCACTCCAGGTGGAACCCCAGTCCCCAATGGAGACAAACCTCTGAGCTCTGCACTAGTTTTTCAACCACTGATTGAATCCCATGGTGTGGAGCACACTAGCCTCACCTGTGCCATAGACAGGCAGATCCTCCGAGAAGGTTACCATGTGTGCTACTTGTCCAAGGCCCCTCCCCAACTCCACAAACTTCTCCTGCACTGTTCGGATCCCTTTCCCAGCCAGGTCATTTGTCCCTAGGTAGACAATGACATCCAGCTCCCTCCTCAGTGTAGCAGCTCCCGCAATCCTGAGGATTCACTCCCTGTCCCTCCAAGTCATGGTGCCTGGCAGGAACCTTACCTCCCTCCCTCTCCTCTCCCTCCCCCAGTTCTACCCTCCTAACAATGGAGTTCCCCACCAGGAGTTGTTTCCTTCCCCCGTGGGGTCCCATACCACCCTCCTGTGGGTCTTCTTTTTGAAGATTACCAACATCCTCCTTGGTCTCCACTACGGGTGCCTCTATAGAGGAACCACACTCTGCCAGAGTGGCATATGAATTGTGGAGAGGTACAACTGGAGAGTTGAGCCTTTGTTCCACCACCCTCACCCTCCCTGAGCCCACTGTGGTCCAACTGCTCTTCTTTCTTGGCAACCTCTGAGGCAGCGGTGGTGGCCCTGGTGGTCCCTAGGTGGGAGAGGAGGTCCCCCAAATCCTGGCCAACTCAGCCTGGAGATGAGCAAACTCCTCCCTCAGCCCAGATAGGTGCCTGCAAATGGGACAACACTGCATCCTCCAGAATGTCTACCAGAAGACAGCTGCTCCACAGCCATTGCACTGCGCCACTCCCATCATGTCTTATTTCTGGCCCCTTAACTGTTGTTTTGAATACTTACTCTTTCCTTTGTTTATTTTATTATATATATTTTTCCCCCTACTTACCTACTGTCTCCATGCCCTTAAGCTCCTGATCTTCCTGTTTTGAGACCAGAAGTTCCTACATTTCTCAGTAGTCTCCTTACTTGCTCAGAGTCAGACCTCCATCAGCTGTGGGGGACTGAGAGCTACTCTTTTCCTTCTAGGATGGTGAGTCTTTTGTGGCTCTGTGATCACTCCCTTCCTGCTTCCAAAAAGGAAGTTCCTGTTGTCAGTCAAATCCTTGCCTATGAAAGTAGAACTGGCTAAGGGTGGGGGGGGGGAAGGAGGGCAATATAGTCCCAGTAGAGAAGTATAGTTCTAGCAGCACTTCCTTCCACTTGCTATTCTCTGCCTGTTCTCATATGTTTTCAACACATTTCATTACTATATTTGTTAACATAGAAACATAGAAACATAGAATTTGACGGCAGATAAGGACCGCTTGGCCCACCCAGTCTGCCCATTTCCCTACCTACTGGATAAGCTGCAGATCCTAGTTAACCAGCAGCCTACTTCTTCCTACCCCAACCCCCCAGAATTGCCTTATGACTATCCCATGCATGCTTGAATTCCACCACTGATTTTGACTCCACAACCTCCTCCGAAGGCCATTCCATGCATCCACAACCCTCTGTGAAAAAATACTTCCTTAAGTTACCTCTGAGCCCCCCTCTATCTTCAAATTGTGCCCTCTTGTTCTTGCACACCTCTTTTTGAAAGATGCTACCTCTTGGACTTTGTTGATTCCCTTGAGGTACTTGAAAGTTTCTATCATGTCCCCCTCTCCCTCCTTTCCTCGAGGCTATACATATTAAGCTCCTTAAGTCTCTTCATATGTCCTCCAGTGCAGACCCTGCACCATTTTAGTGCCCTCCTCTGGACAGCTTCCATCCTGTCTATGTCTTTTGGAGATTGGGTCTCCAGAACTGCACACAGTACTCCAGATGGGGTCTCACCAGCTGTCTGTACAGAGGGATAATAACTTCCTGTTTTCTACTGGTGATGCCTCTCCCTATGCATCCCAGTATCCCCCACCCTCCTTGCTGCCTTCTCACATTGCTTGCCCACCTTTAGGTCATCTGATATGACTACCCCAGGTCCCTTTCCATTTTTGTTGTTGTTAGTATCTCACCCCCCATTGTGTACTCTTCCCCTGGGTTTTTGTTTCCCAGGTGCATTACCTTGCACTTCTTAGCATTGAATCTAAGCTGCCATACATTTGACCATTCCTCTAACCTTGCCAAGTCCCTTCTCATCCTTTCCACCCCACCCTGTGCATCAACTCTGTTGCAGATCTTTGTGTCATCTGCAAAGAGACATACTTTTCCTTCCAGTCCTTCTGCAATGTCGCTTATAAAGACATTGAAGAGGACTAGTCCTAACTCTGAACCTCTGAGTGCCCGTTAGTAACCCTCCTTTCTTCTGAGTGGACTCCATTTACTATTACCTCTGTGTCCTATTCTCCAACCAATTCTTTACCAGGCTGTCATCTTGGGACCCCCCAGGCTGGCTAACTTATATATTAATCTTTGTGTGGGACTGTGTCAAATGCCTTGCTAAAGTCTAGGTAGGCCATGTCCACAGCCCCTTCCTGATCTACTACTTTGGTCACCCAGTCAAAGAAATCTATCAGATCGTCTGGCATGACCTTCCTGCTGTGAATCCATGCTGCCTAGGGTCCTGTGCCCTTCTGGCCTCTAGATACGCGACAATTCTTTCCTTTGAAGTGATTCCATCATTTTCCCTATCACTGAGGTTAAACTAACAGGTCTATAGTTTCCTGCTTCTGCCTTGCTCCCACTTTTGTGAAGGGGAATCACATCTGCCCTCCTCCAGTCCTCAGGTACCACCCCATCCTCCATGATTTGTTAAAGAGGGTAGTCAGTGGTGTCACTAGTTCTACCCTTAGTTCTTTTAGAATTCTGGGATGAATCCCATCATCAGCCCCATTGCTTTGTCCACCTTCAGTTTTAAGAGTTCTTTCAGAACCCTTTCTTCTGTAAATGGGCTGGTATCAACTTCTGTATCCAGAGTGTTACTACTGTTTGTTTTATGTACCACCTCTTCCTTTGTAAATACTGGGCAAAAATATTTGTTTAGTATCTCTGCCTTTCATCTCCCTCTGCCCACCCTCCTCCCCTTTATTAAGCCTCACTATCCCTCCTTGGTCTTCCTTTGCTCACTGATGTACCTATAAAGGTTTTATTCCCTTCTTAACTGAGTTGGCTATCTTTTCCTCAGTTTGGGCCTTTGCTGTTCTGACTGCCTTCCCAGCCTCCTTTGCTTTAACTGATACAGTTCTCTGTCCTGCTCCTGCTGCGATTCCTTGTACTTCCTGAATGCTTTCTTTTCTCTTGAACCTTCACTGCCACTTCCTTTGAGAACCATAGTGGTTTCTTACATCATCTTGTTTTGTTTATTTGCTTCACAAAGGCTCGTTACCTCTGTGATGGCAGTTTTATTATTCCTTTGTTCTTCCACCTCCTTCCCGCCCATTTGCTAGTGCATTCCTTAGGCACTCACCATTTTGGCAAAGTCAGCCTCCCAAAGTCCAGTACTTTGTCTTTGTATGGCTTGACTCTATTACTGTGTTTATTGTGAACTATACTGTTCGATGGTCGCTAGTTCCCAGATGGCTACCCACTTCTACATCTGTGATCCTCTCTCCATCTCCATTTGAGAGTATCAAGTCTAATATTGCTCCCTCTCGAGTGGGCTCCAGTACTAGTTGTCTAAGGCATGCCCCCTGTAGGGCATCTAGAATAACTGCACTCTTTGAAGTGGCAGCTGCAACTGCGCTCCAGTTAACATCTGGCATATTCAGATCACCCATCAGCAATATCTCCCCTTTTTCTGCCATTCTAAGTATACTTTCTATCATTTCCTTGTCCACTTCCTCCCCCTGAGAAGGGGGTCTGTATATAACCCCTATTCGGATTGTGGTGCCATTGCCTGTCTCCAAATTTACCCACAATGCTTCTTCTCCTCCTGTTTACCCTTTGTTCTGTTGCTTTTATTCCTTCCCTTATGTAAAGAACTACTCCTCCCCTCTTTACCCTCCTGTCCCTCCTGTAGATAGTGTATCCTGGTATGTTTACCTCCCAGTCATGGTTTGTGTGTACCATGTTTCTGTGACTGCCACGATATCCAGATGTTCCTCCTCCATCAAGGCCACTAATTCAGGAAGCTTGTTACCTAGACTACGGGCATTGGTACTCATTACTCTCCATTTTTGATGGCCTTACCTTCTGTTGCAGCATCCCCACTGACCATTCTACCTTGGTCTTTTCTCATTTAGTACCCTGTTTTGTAGGAGAGGCTGGGATTTTCTGCTGCTTGTCAGTGCCTCCCCATTGACTAGTTTAAAAGCTTGCCAATGAAGCATTTAAAGATTGCTCAAAGACTTGTTCCTTCCTGGACAGATGCAGACCATCCTGCCAGTATAGGCTGGTGTCCCTCCAGGTGGAACCCCAGTCCCCAATGAAGCCAAACCCCTGTGCTCCGCACCATTTTTTCAACCATTCATTAAACTGCATGGTGCCAATTACCCTCGCCTCCCCCATGCCTTTGACAGGCAGCACCTCTGAGAAGGATACTGTGTTTGCTACTTGTCTTAGGCCCCTCCCCAACTCTGCAATGTCCTCCTGCACTGCTCTAACCTCATGATGAGCCAAGTCATTTGTCCCTAGGTGGACAATTATGTCCAGCTCAGAATCCCTTGCAGCTGTTGTTGTGATCCTGAGGATGTGCTTCCTGTCCCTCAAGCCATGGCACCAGGCAGGCACCTTACTTCAGATTTCCCAGCTCCTCCCAGTTCTATCCCCTAATAATTGAGTCCCCACCAGGAGCTGCTTCCTTTCCTTGTGGTGTCCTCTGCCTCCTTCCTGTGAGCCTCCCTTGTGACAGTTGTCCTCAGCCTCCTTAGTCTCCTCTATGGGGTGTATCTATAGGGGCTATGTTTCCCCAGAATGGCTTATGGATTGTGGTGTGTAACATGACTGGGTGTGCCTCTGTTTCACCATCCTCATCCTCCCTGAGCCCACTGTGGTCCAACTGTGCTTTCTTTGCAATCTCTGAGGTAGTGGTGGTGGTTCTGGTGCTCCCTGGATGGGGGAGGTTCCCTTCCTACTGTCCATAGTGGCCTGGGGGAAGGTCCCCATACTACTGTCCAGTGTGGCCTGAAGACGGGCAACTTCCTCCCTCAGCGCAGACAGTTGTCTGCAAATAGGGCAGCATCTCAGCCTCCAGAAAGACTCCCGGAAGACTGCTGCCCCACAGCCATTACATTGCACTACTCCCCACATTTTTTTTTTGTGTGTGATTGGTTTGTAATGTAGAAATATATATTTATATTATACAATGTTTATGCTTATTGTCAGTGCAGTGTGCTAGAGAGGATATGACAGTGACATGCACCTTGCACTCTTGAGGAAATGATGTCAGAACCCCAGGTATAAAGGAACTATTTCCAGGGGTGGTGGGGTGAGGGGTGGGAAGGGGTTGAGCCTAAACTGTGCCCTCAAAACAATCAGCTAGAAGCTCTGACCCACTGCTGCAATGAGTGCCTTCCTGTCAGGAAGATGCCCTGCACAACAATTTGATAGAGAATACCCTGCTAATCAATCAGAGAAAATCCAACATCCAAGTCAGACACAGGTAAACCTTCCCAGCCCCAAAACAGGCCTGGTGGTTTGTGCTCTGAGAGCTGTCCACCCCAAAATAAGTCAGCTGTGCTTTAAACTCTTTCTGCACTGAAAATCTTAAGAATTGTAACAAACAAACGTAAACCTTAATCCACCACCCTCTGTTGCTTGAAAGACCGTCTTTCCTGTTTCACACTGCAGGTTTTTCTGTGACCACTCCTTAACCCCAGTAACTCTGTTTAAAAAGAGTTTAACTATCACAAACTCCTACGCACCAGTAAATTATTTAAAAATAGTTTCAGTCCCAAAAGCCTAGTAGTCAATCCAGCTACCCCCAAGGGACAACCAGAATGAAGTATTTAAACACTTATGAGGTTACTTCCAAGATAAGCAGAGTTTGCAAGTTTCTTTTTCAACTCCTCAGCCACCTGAAATTTAAAAATAGTTTAACTGTCAGCAAATCCTAGTAGACAATCTAGCTACCTCCAAGGACCTACCCAAATGCAGTATTTAAATCCTTCTAAGTTACTAACAAGATAAACAGAGTTTACAAGCCCCTTCTTGTTAAACCCTAAATAAATATGTGAATAAAAGCAATTACAAAGGGTAGTTAGTTTCACCTCCCACAGAATTAAGCAAAAGTGCACGTTTGTTGCAGATATCAAGTGCAATATAGAATTTCTCACACAGCTCGCAGTTGAAGAAAGCAGTATCCTTCCAGCTCCAGCAAATGTGCTTTGTGTCTTTGAAAATTGCAGCCTGTGGTGACTTATAGTAATCTGATCTAGTCTGGATATCTCCACCCAGGGCAATTTGTTGCCAATGGTTATATGTAGCCCTTCCTGTTCCAATACAACCTGTTTGGTCTGAAAACAATGTCCTGCCCCTAAGGCTGTCTGTGTTTCAGTTCACACTGCAGGATTTTCTGTGACCACTCCTTAACCCCAGTAACTCTGTTTAAAAGAGTTTAACTATCACAAACTCCTACGCACCAGTAAATTATTTAAAAATAGTTTCAGTCCCAAAAGCCTAGTAGTCAATCCAGCTACCCCAAGGGACAACCAGAATGAAGTATTTAAACACTTATGAGGTTACTTCCAAGATAAGCAGAGTTTGCAAGTTTCTTTTCCAACTCCTCAGCCACCTGAAATTTAAAAATAGTTTAACTGTCAGCAAATCCTAGTAGACAATCTAGCTACCTCCAAGGACCTACCCAAATGCAGTATTTAAATCCTTCTGAAGTTACTAACAAGATAAACAGAGTTTACAAGCCCCTTCTTGGTTAAACCCTAAATAAATATGTGAATAAAAAGCAATTACCAAGGGTAGTTAGTTTCACCTCCCACAGAATTAAGCAAAAGTGCACGTTTGTTGCAGATATCAAGTGCAATATAGAATTTCTCACACAGCTCACAGTTGAAGAAAGCAGTATCCTTCCAGCTCCAGCAAATGTGCTTTGTGTCTTTGAAAATTGCAGCCTGTGGTGACTTATAGTAATCTGATCTAGTCTGGATATCTCCACCCAGGCAATTTGTTGCCAATGGTTATATGTAGCCCTTCCTGTTCCAATACAACCTGTTTGGTCTGAAAACAATGTCCTGCCCCTAAGGCTGTCTGTGTTTCAGTTCACACTGCAGGATTTTCTGTGACCACTCCTTAACCCCAGTAACTCTGTTTAAAAAGAGTTTAACTATCACAAACTCCTACGCACCAGTAAATTATTTAAAAATAGTTTCAGTCCCAAAAGCCTAGTAGTCAATCCAGCTACCCCCAAGGGACAACCAGAATGAAGTATTTAAACACTTATGAGGTTACTTCCAAGATAAGCAGAGTTTGCAAGTTTCTTTTTCAACTCCTCAGCCACCTGAAATTTAAAAATAGTTTAACTGTCAGCAAATCCTAGTAGACAATCTAGCTACCTCCAAGGACCTACCCAAATGCAGTATTTAAATCCTTCTGAAGTTACTAACAAGATAAACAGAGTTTACAAGCCCCTTCTTGGTTAAACCCTAAATAAATATGTGAATAAAAAGCAATTACCAAGGGTAGTTAGTTTCACCTCCCACAGAATTAAGCAAAAGTGCACGTTTGTTGCAGATATCAAGTGCAATATAGAATTTCTCACACAGCTCGCAGTTGAAGAAAGCAGTATCCTTCCAGCTCCAGCAAATGTGCTTTGTTGTTTGTTTTTTTTTTGTAACTTTATTTATCTCCCCCGAGACTCCTGTGGAACTCTCTCCAGCTACCCCCCCCCCCGGGAACCAGCTCTACCTCCCTGTCTGAAACCCATCTGGGCCATGCCACTCCAGCTCGGCAATCCCCCCTGAGGCAGGGCCGCCCACTCTGGTGCTCTATCTGAAAGTCTGAAGCACTGAAACTGGAGTGCTAGCCATGCCCGGTCCAGTAAATCCGACGGTGGGAGTATGGCTGGTCCCAGATGGAGCCTTTGCCTATCCAGAGGCCAAGGGTTTTTTTCTTCCTTTTTTTTTTATTCCCCCCTACCGGGCTGGCAGTGCAATGCTCTCCAGTGCGGTACATGCACGCTCCCGTGCACGTCCACAGGAGAGCCACCGTAGCTGATCCCCATTGGCTGGACCACAACTGCTGGATGGGACTTCCAGTTTCCAATGGGGGTCAGCAGAACAGCGTGGTCTTGTCCCACCTCCCTCCCAAGGAAGGAGAGCAGTCCTCCGGGTGCTCAATCCTTCCCTGCCCCGCTGACCCCGATGGCCTGAGTCCACTCCCAAACCTGAGCTGCTGGTATGGCATGAGGTGTGGCATCCAGTGCCTCAACCATCAGCAACACCGGGCCGGCACTACATTTGTTGTTAATCTAGTCCTCCTAACTAGTTTTATTTATTTACATATGATCTAGGGACATTTTGTTTTCAGTCCTTCTAATTTTTCTTGAAAAAATTCCAAAGTTATTCAAACTTAGAATTGTCTATTTTTTCACATTGGTAATTGCTCAGCTGGGACAGTTTTTTTAAAGTGGAAATTATATGTACATGCCATAAGTGGTCAAAGGCACTTGGTGTATACCTCGTGCCTCACAATACACCATGGCATCTGTATATCAGAGTACTCCTGGACACCTTGGTTAGTGTTATTTTTACACTTTGCAGCTTGTCACTTGCTATCACTATAGATGTGACTGTGGGCATTGTGACAGTAGTATGAGGCTATCTTTATTTATGATGAAACTTGATGGTAAGCACCATTGTCTGCTCACTATCCCCGCATTTTCTTTACAGCTAAATCTTGAAGACGACCTATGGTCAAAACTAATTCTAACTTTATTGTCTGCTCTCACTCAGCATGCATGTACTGTAACCCTTTTATTTTATTTGGTTTCAAATTCTGTATGTAGAATATAATTAAATAAAAACTAAAATCCTGGGAGGCAGCAGGAGATAGAGCAGCTGTCTTTGAGATGGTCTCTCCTTCTGGTGTGTTCCCCTTCCCTTGGTGAAGGAACAGTTGCCCCCTGGTGGCCCAAAGGGAGGAAGCTTTGAACACTGAAATGACCTCCATCCTGCCTCCATCACTCCAACAGCACTGGAGGGAGACCATTGGTGGGAAGGTGTGGTGGCACTGCCACCAGGTACTGTCATTTCATCTGGAATAATTGTCATGAAGATAATGGTGATCTTTGTCAGACTCTTCCTCAATGTATGGCATGACCTGGGCCACCTCCTCCCAGGTCCGCAGACCATTCAACACTGACTAGCAGTTTTGAAGCCAGCTCATTGAGGCTTTGAAGATCATACAGACAAGGACATTTTGACCAGAAGAGAAAGGAAGTGATGTTATCCCTGTACAGGTCATTAGTGAGGCCTCACCTGGAGTACTGTGTCCAGTTATTCAGTCCTCCCCCTGAGTGAAGACAGGAATAAGTTAAAATCTGTACAGCATGGGGTCACCAAGATGATTCATGGTAAACTGGGCAGATCCTATAAGGAACGTCTTGGGGCCCGAATAAGTCCAGAAGAGAGTGGGGTGACATGATAGAACTGTACAAGTTCCTGAGGGGAATCAATAGAGTGAACTATGAAGATCTATTCAACAGAAACAGCATGGCATACACTAGAGGACATGAATGTAGGCTAGTCAGTGAAAAATGAAGGAGGGATGTGAGGAAATTCTATTTCACTGAGAGGGTGGTGGAGTTATGGAACAGAATACCTGCAGAAGTGATGGGAGCAGATACTAAAAATAGGTTCAAACAGAGCTGCAAGAGGTTTAAAGGGCTGATAATTCTAGAAGTGAGAGCTAGGAGGAGAGCTGGTAGGGTTGGAGTAGAAAATCCCTTCGAGACATTAAGTCAGCATATCAGTAAGAAACTCTTTATGGGTAGACTGGATGGACTCTTGGTCCCTATCTGCCAGCAGTGTTTATGTTTATGACATTATATAACAATCTTAAGACAAAGGAGAGAATATGGCACACCAGTGCAGCAGTAGCACTACTGCTCATGAAGCCAGTGACCTGGGTTCAGGAACAAGCCTGTGTCATTAGAGGGTCAGCCTGGGGAGGAAGGTTGAGAATCCCAGAGAACGCTCTCCTCCTCAGTGGTGGGAGGGTGCTCAGACTCCCTACCACCTGGGTGACCAAAGATGGCAGTGCAAACTGGAGCCAGTGATTGAGAGAGGGTGATTTTGGCACTCTGATGCATGTTAGTACTCTGTGAAAACTACCCCTGACCACACAGGTTGCCTGTCACCACCTGCTGCAGGTCCCACAGTGCCAACCAGGCTCCTGCTCCAGACTGAATCTAAACTCTGTCAGAGGGAGTTGGGACTGACCACTGGAAACTCTTATCATGGGGGTCATCCATGGGGGAACATGGAGCGGAGGTACATCCCAGAAAAGGTGGGTGATTGGGCTTTGTGGAGCAGTGGACCAATGTGGACCATTCAGGTGCAGGGGACACAAATCATAAAAGCATACTAAATAAAAACAAACTCTGGTTAGAGCCAATACAGCTGTGGAGATCTTTTAGGAGTGTCAAGGGCAGTGAAAAGAATATGTGGTGCTCTCGCTGCACCGGAGTCAGCTGTAATACTGCAGAAATTGCAGTACTTCGCATGCGTGATACTCGCACATGTGCAGTTTGTCCCAGAGTCAGCCTTGCACAACATGGCAGTGCTGACATAACTATGTGTAACAACCCAGTCCCCTCGGGTTACTAGAATCTCAATAGTACTAGTCCTCGGCAGGTAGGAAAAGGCAGCTGGTGGGGAGCTCATTAGGGGCTTTCTATATAATGATATCATTGTTTACTCAGCTAGCCTGAGAGAAGGATGATTATGTCATTTAGAACTCTCACAGCAGCATCACCATTTTAGAGTCAGCTGCTCTTGGGGAGCTAAGAATGTTCATTAGTAAGTTCAAGGGTGGCAGACAGAGTGGTAGGAGGTCTGCCATTGGGGCTCTGTCAAAGGGAGCCCTGATATTTCTCACCCTAGTTTGGAAAAATCTTCAGTTTGCCTGCAAGACTCTTTAGTTTCACTCCAGGGGAGTGAGAGGAAATGCAGTTCTTGTGGATCCAAGGGGCAATCCCCTGAAGTTCACAGCTGCCTTAAGGAAGAACAATGAGTAGAATCTAACAGCTGCCAGAGAAAGAAAGGTGCCTTTTGTTCTTTCCATGACTGGGAGGAAGGAACAACTAATCTGTGAGCACAGAATTTGAGACTGTTCTCTGAGGGAGTTGTCGGAGGTGTGTGTGCCCTAGATAAGGCTAGATCACACCAGTCAGGACCCCTTTCACACACAACTGTGCTGAATTTAAAGTTAAAGTTGGGAGTCTTTAGCAATTCATTGGGGGATTGGAGACCCATTTGGTGTAACCCTGAAGGAATGGCAGAGGTTGTTAAGGGCAAAGGGTGGGAGGAATGCCATCTGGAATTTCAGGCAGGTCTAAGTGGTTCGTGGATGGGCACCAATGTTCCCTGGTCAAAGACCATGCACCAGAAGGATTTTAAAGTATGTGGCACATCCCACAGATATACACTTTGGAAGAGAGATAGAGATTTTTTTTGGAAAACAGTACTGCCTCGCAAAGTGTCCTGCAAAAGAGAGTGTTCCTGTATTGTAATGACAAACCTATAGGGGCCACCCTTGCTTTAAGTAACATCTGTAAATAAAGCCATACTGCAAAATCCCAGTTACTGCTTTTGACATTCAGCTTGTTGCTTCTAGTGTGAACATTATTGGGGCCCCTCAGCAGTTAAGTCTAGCAGATGCCTAGCATCTTGTCCCCTGGACCTGGTGGTAAATAAAAAGGTTCATTTTAGTATATACCCCAACCCCTATCCTCTAGATAATGAGCCTGGTATACACTCCAGTGCCAGGGGTGGTACCATGAGTGTAGTTCTGCCAAAGAAAAACTGTATGCCATGTAGTTGGCAGTAGTTCTTTTAAGGGGGGGGTGCCAGATAGCCAAAGGTGGCGTGGGGGTTACTACGTATGCACAATACTCGTGCATGCACACTTTAAGTCAGCACCATCATATTGCACACGGCGGCCAGCACTTCCACAACTATGGAAAGGAAAAGTAGTGCACCAGGAAGTGGGTATGTTTATGCAGCTAGCAGAGGGGAAGGGCTGCATAAACAAAAACACTGGAAACTATAAGGAGCACTGCGGCAGAACATCAGACTGCAGTCCAGTTACATGCTTCCAGAGTGCTCTTATACAAATCTGATGATGGCATAACATCTCTGGAGCTTGGCCCACACAGCCGTTAAAATAGGACTCAGGATGAGACTATTAAACTAGAGAGCTGGTCTTGGATTTGTTTATCATCACAATTACTTTCTCATTCTTTTCTAAGCAGTAATTTCTGGTAAATGTGCCCTAACCATATTGATCTTAGTGCTGGTAGACTACTTCTGGTTTTCAACTGATTGTAGTAGGTGGGTGTAGTAGCAGTCTTGAAGTGGTAGCTGCCGGTGGTGGCATGCTCTGAAAAAAAGTGTCCCCATGCTTGTCTGCACATTTTAGAAATGATCCCTTTCTTTGTTTTTGCTGTAAAAAAAAAGTGACCCCTTTAACACAAAAACAAGGAGTCAGTTATGACCTCCACCCCCACCCCTTTTCGCTTCAAGTGAGGAATGTGATTATGGGTTTGCATCAGATGTACAGTGGCAGCCATAGATGCATAACATTGTTAAACGGTAATCAACTGTGTGTTAAAGTTTTTTTTTTTAATATGTGCTTTCTTAATGTTGTCAATACCACTCCACCCATTTTGTACTCTGCCCCTGGATTTCTGTGCCCCAAGTGCATTATTTTACATTTTTGTGTTCAGGACAAAAAGGCTTTTCAAATGAGGGTAGTCACTAATCTTAATTCTTGATAGTTTTTTTTTTAATTGCCATCAGAAATGTGAATTTTGCAAAAACAAAAATAGAAATACTGGTAATAAGATGACTGTATTTTGCAAAATATAAGGAATTCAGATTAGTGACTACCCTCATTTGAAAGGTCTTTTTGTCCTGAACAACTTTCAGACTGGTTGTTTTTGTGCACCTGGAATAGTTTTAAAGATATTTAGATTTGCTTCGAATGTGTGCACATTTGCTAAGAATTCTGCACAGTGCCTTAGGAAGATTCTCAACAAAAAGCAGTATGGCATTATGTCTCCAATATTCTAAACACACAAAGAGTCTGAATGAGTTAAAGGGGACAGGAATTGATTACTTATGTGCAGGTGTTTGAAATGTCTATTTTCATAAATTATATTCATACCTCTAAAGGATCCCTATTTGTGCATGAATAAAAGCTGAAGCTGTCAGTTATGTTTTGTTTCGGTTTTAGATTTACAGAACTGTTATTTAATACAAAAGCAGATTAGATACATTTGGACACATGTTGATACATTGACATATTAGGATAACAGTATCTCAATTACAAGGAGGTCTGTCTTAGGTTTGGGTTTTGAATATACACATACACTAGTTACGTGTTACAGAATTGCAGATATATCATGTTTAAGACAGTATAAGTTTGACTATTCATGAGTAATATGGACTTATTGTACACAGAGTTTAAGATAAATGTATCTAAACAGTACACTGAGTAAAATTTGGTTGACACCACTGTGTGAAACAGCTGGTGAATGCTTAAATTACACTAGATCATGTTGTCTTCAAACTAGTTTTATACTTAACACATATATAGTTTCATTTGTATAAGACTTTTAACATTATTTACTATGTATTGTTTTCCTTGTGTTTTTTTAATTATTGTCATTTACTAATGCTAGCATAGACACACAGAGGGTTTTAACATGAAGCTTCAGTTGGTTTATAGCTTTTCTCAGGAAGTGAACTTTCAAGTCAGTGTCATTTGACCTTGGGATAGCTTTCTTTTGATGGAACTTTTGCAGTCTTTATATGGATATGTTTTTTCAGCTTGATAATTGCAGTCACAGAAGGAACCTGGGGAAGAAGTGTCTGAAGTGTCTGAATCTCGTACTTCAGTAAATAGAAGGGGAAAAATGACTGAAATGGATGCTCTCTCCATCTTTTCTTGGAATGTAGAGGGCATCTACCTTAAAATAACAGATCCTGAGGTCCTGAGTTTTTTGGAGTCGTTTGATATTATTAGTATACTGGAAACATGGTGTATGGAAGACACCACTCCCAGATTGGCAGGGTATTCGGCTATAACTCTTTCTGCTACCAGAGATTAAAAAATTGGCAGATTTAAAGGGGGGCATTTTTTTTTTTGTTAAAACTCAGTTAGATCTTGGGATAACTAGAATCTCAGCTAATTCAGAGGGCATTTTGGTCTTAGTGATTAATAATGGCTCAGAGAAAATGATTCTCTGTAACATTTAGAGCCAAGAACCCTGAGGCCGTGGATCTTTTTATCCAAAATTTGAAAATTTTGACCGATGATTTGTCTGACAGTTATGCAGCCTGCCCCATATCCAGTCTGAGAGACTTCAACTCCAGAATCCCCTTTCAATTTTGGAAGATGTTTACACTTATTTGATATGTTCTCTCCCATTGGTTAATGAAAATATTTCCTATAAGAGGCATTCCCAGGACTTAGTGCTTAATCCTAGAGGTAGGGCACTCCTGGAGGCCCTTGCATCTAGGAATTATTGTCTCCTGAATGGGAGAACTCAGGGAGACAACCTAGAGTCTTTTACCTTTAGAGGAAACCTGGGTGCATCAACACTGGATTTATTCTTGACTAATTTGGAGGCAATACAGTTGGTACAGAATTTAGAGGTTAAGGTAGATTGGAATCTGCTCATTGTCCTTACTTTGAAATGTCAATTTAGAATATTTAGGAAAGAGGGACATTTGGAAGAAAATCTGGAGATTGTTAATGAGAGGAGAATTATCTGGGGACCAATATATCATACAAATTTTGAGGCTATTTTGAACACAGGAGAAGTGGGCAATATACATGACACCATTGTTAATCAAAATGGATCACTTAATATTGTAGAAAGTTGGGAAAGGATTCTTATGTTATTAAAACCATGGTGCAAAAATAATCTCATTGTAAATCTGCATTTAAAAAGTCTTGGCTTAATGCCGAATGCTTACGGGCAAAAAAACTCTTTGGTAAAATTTTAAGAATACATATATGCGTATATTTAGGTGGGCTATTTTCAGGCCTCTGTGAAGTTGGCCAGTGGGGAGGGTTAGCTAGCGCTGATGGTAGGTCCGGGATTTAGCTCAATGTTCCCTGCGAGTAGGAGTGCTAAAGTTAGAGACAGTTTTAGGTTTGGTAGTACTTTTATTAGTTTGTGGCTGGGTAAGGGAGACTGGGGAGGCTGTGTGAACAAACCTGGTGTATGCAGTTTAAATAAGGCCAGCCCTGAATGGAAAGATGGGGGGATGATGGATGGGCCAGGAATCCAGGAACAGTGTGCCCCAAGGGGGGATAGGCCATTTGTGGTGGTGGAGCTCTGACTGGCATGGCAGTGGAATAGGGAGAGGTTTGGGGGACCTAGTAGTGGATTTGGGTGGACCGTAGGTGGTAGGAATGCAAAAGTTGCAAGGAGTGCTATTCCTAACAATGATTTTAGGTCTAAGTGTGACATAATGTTACCAGGAGGGGGATTAAGTTCAGTAAGAACAAGGGAGATAGCTGTAGTGGCCACTAGTGGTAAGCAATGATAACCTGCAGATGGGAAAGTAGACTGATTGGTTAAATCAGTTACCTGATGTGTGCTATTTAATGGAGTGTTCACCAAGGGTGGTGGTGGGGGCAGAGGAGCAGCTGAGGCAAAGCATCAGCGGGGAAGCAACAGCTCGACTCAGCAAAGCAGCGTGGTCACTATCCTCGTGTATGCAGTACCTGGTTCGGCTAGGCTGCAGGAAACAACAGGGAGGGCAGCTCCAAGCACCTCGTGAACGGATCAGTCCGATTCCACCATGGGGGCACCTGAGAAGCAAGCAGAGAAACACAGGTATTTATAGGCAGCGGGGGGATTAGATTACAAGCAGACGGGCAATGCGGTATCACATATGCAAGTTTCAGGCACCGAGTGTACCCTCGATCCTTAAGCTACCTTGCAGTAGGGATTTGAGGAGGATTTAGGCTCGGTGAAAGAGTGCACTGATGAAACCTAGCAATTAACTTAAAGTCTGAGTTTTTATCTTAGGAATGAGTTTTTTTTAATTATTATTATTTTTCTTTCCTTTTTTTTTATTTGTAAGTTACTGCAGGCTTGGTGGGGGAGTGAGGCAGCAAGTGCTCCTTTAAATGGACTTGGAATTAGTGATTGTTGGTGCTACTAGGGAAATAAAATGGTTATGGAGCAAAAGGGAGGCCGGCCAGGGACTCCGCGGATTTGTTTTAAAAAGATGGGAGGCTGGTGCCAAAATGGTGGCTTAGGCAGCACAGCAGAGCAGAGAGGGGTCAGAAAACTCTGGTAGCTAATTCAGCTGTTCTTAAAAGCAAAAATTTAGGGGTCAGAAACTCGGGACACTAGACAATCTGTTCTCAAAATCAGGAATATTAAATATTATTTCCACTAATGTCCCCAATGGACTATTGTGGCCATAGGAGCAGCTGTATAGTTATGGTCCCATATGTTACAACAATTGTCCATAGAGGAATACAGCGCAGTGGCTACTGAAAATAGTCATAAGTACAGAACAATCAAAATCTAAATCAGAAATCCCACTGGCTCTTAAGGTAACGCCAGGGAGCATCCGTAAACCTCATCGGTCCAACAAAATATTTTAAACAGAAAAAACAGTCAGCATTCATGTGGGGATACAAAGGCTCTTAAGCAACAGCTTGACTCAGCAGAGCAGCGTGGTCACTATCCCACGTATGCAGTTTGGCTAGGCTGTGGGACACATCAGGGGAGGGCAGCTCCAAGCACCCTCGTGAACCACCAGACGTCGATTTCCACCATGGGGGCACCTGTGTTCAGCTAGGCTGCGGGACACATCGGGGGTGGGCAGCTCCAAGCACCCTCACAAACCACGATTATATGGGTATGTTTTTTTTTGAATGCAGTTTTAACCAATGGGGTCCTTAACTTTTCATCTGTTTTTTTTTTTTTTGTGTGATCTGGGTTTGAGAAAGTATGTTCTTCTAAAACAACTTCCAGTGTTTCTGACAAAGGATTCTGTGTAATCCAAAAGCTAAAAGCACCTGTTTTCTTTTGTAACAACTCTGTTGGTCCAATAAAAGGTATCACATCATCTGTTTCTGTGGATCTTGTGTTACAAGGACCAATACGGCAACATGTTTTTCTGTGGCTTCACGGTTTCAGAAATGTTAGCAGGAACTTATCAGTACAGTGCCCATGATTCTGAAATCATAAAGTGATATAGTCAAAACTCCAAATTCTTGGTTCCATGAAAGGAACTGCACAGAATGTTGTCCATACAAAGAAAACAATACAAAACACAACTGACAGCTTCAGCTTTTATTCCAGCACAGTTAAATGGTGATCCTTTAGAAGTATAAATGTAATTTATGAAAATAGAGACATTTCAAACAGCTGCACATAAGAAATCAATTCCTGTCCACTTTAAATTAGGCATGACAAGAGATGAACAAGGTGGTCTGGTTTAGAATTTCACTTAAATGGTGTAGTAATTTGCAAAACTGAGGCTGTTTAGAAGAGCAATAGGAGTTCTGCTAAACACATGTAAATATCTCTAAAAGTTTATAAGTTACAGATACAAAACCATATGAAAATTGTTCAGGACAAAAGAACGTTTCAAATAAGCCTATTCATTAAGCTGCACTAATTATATTTTTTAAACTATGGCCATCTGATTACCTCAGTTTTCATTTTTTATAGGGGTCATGCCAAAGAAATGTAAATATTTCTTAAAGTACACGTGTTACACTGAAACCATCAGCATGAAAGTTTTTCAGAACAAAAATACCTTTCCAATGAGCCTGTTCATTAAGCTGCACTAATTATATTTTTTAAGCTATGGCCATCTGATTACCTGAATTTTCATTTTTCTTCACAATTTTCACCTTTTGGATGACTATATTTAAAAATCTCTAATGAATTCAGATTAGTGACTACCCTCATTTGAAAGGTAATTTTGTCCTGAACAACTTTCATCCTAGTTGTATATTGGTAACTTGTATACTTTCTGAGATATTTACATTTCTTTGGCATGACTCCTACTGTGTTCACTCAGAGAGAAAAAAATGAGGTTGTTTGGAAGACCATATTTTACAAATATAAAGAATTCAGATTGATGACTACCCTCATGTGAAAGGTCTTTTTGCCTTGAATAACTTTCATGCTGGTTGTTTTTGTGCACCTTGAATAGTTTTAAAGATATTTAGATTTGTTTGGAAGGTGTGCACATTTATTCTCAGAGCATTCTAAAAAGAAAGAATGGATTATGTTTTAACTGCCATAGGGATTTGCAGTGTTATGGAAGGATACACTGAAAACCATTAAAAAAGGTGTTCCACAGAAACCCCTTTTCAAGTTAATGTGATATGCCTGTAGGCTCTGCCCAGAGCCGTAAAAGAGAAACAAGGCAGAGAAACACACAGTGATTAGTAACTAGTTCTCAGGTTGAAAAAAGCAAAACAGAAGAAGCAACGAAAGTTCACGGAGAACAAACTGGTCCCCAGAAAACACGAGAGGCAATAAGTTGCTACAAAAATACTATTTTATTTAAGTACAGTGCACCAAAAGCATAACAAAAGAAAGCAAAGGACAAGACACCCCAATGTTTCACTGAACACTCCAGTTTTGTCATGATAGTGTAGCATAAAGGAGTGGGGAGCCGATTCTCCATGCAAGCTGGGGTGGCAAGATGAACCAAACACAGTTCGGGCTGCACACTCACCATGTTCTCAGTTAAAGACCCAGATGAGGATATAAGATATGAATACTTTATTTGCATATACAGAAATAGATTAGGAGCCATATTGGTCTTTGTAAGAACAGATCCAGAAGCAAATGCTTTGGTGCCTTTTATTGGCCCAACATAGATGTCATTTTCTTTTTGTAACATCTATCTTGGTCCAATAAAATGTATCAAACCATTTGCTTCTGGGTCTTATTTTCATATAGCATACATAGACAGGTAAAAGTAATGTATAGTAGCAAGCAATAGCAGCAACCAAGCTAGCATTTTGCACCAGACATGGTCTTTTTCAAAGCTCAAAATACATACGTTTGGTGCCAAAAGTTGGCTTTAGTTGCCACTGCTGCTTGCAGCTGTGTGTTACTTTTACCTATGTATGTATGCTATATGCAAATAAAGTATGTATATCTTATGCACTCGTCTGGGTCTTCGGGAACCTGGTGAGTGTATAGCCTGAACTGTATTCAGTAAATCCCTCCAGTGATTCCTGCACTTGAGGTAGTAATTTATTTGTGTCACTGGCAAGATGAGCTCCCCTTGTGGATAGATGGGATCACCTCTGTGGGATGATCTGTTGTGATGGCTGGGTAATATCATGTGGGAGCAGGTGGATGTAGGACAGATACAGAAAAATTATTATACACAGAAAAACAAGTAAAAATGGTGCAAATGGACATACTGCATGCACTGTGAAAAGCATTGTGTTAGTATTTGTATTCAAATACTGTATTTGAGAATAAAAGGAGCTTTTCTTTCTGTGCAGGTCATTTACATTGCTAGAAATCCCAAGGATACAATGGTTTCATATTATCATTTTCATAGCCTTTTGGTCAGACTGGAGACTCCAAAGAACATGGATGAATTTATGGAACGATATGTCACTGGAAATGGTAATACACTTCACATTCCACAATTTCTTGCAGGAATTTCTGTGTTATCAGCTTTTTATCGCTAAAGTTGTATAGGCAGAACCACTGCACTTGCTGCTTTGTCATGGATTCTGTGATTTTTTATGGCATTTTGCACAAAACTATTCTAACATTTTGGTGTTTAAAAAAAAAGTCAAGAGCCAAGAAAGACAGAGAGGAAGCTCAATTAAACATATAGAATAATGTATAGGCAATCATATACAGCAAGGCTGTGCCTCCATTGAGGGGTTGAGATGACATCATAATGACATCGAGACTCAGAGCAAAGCTCAAGAGGTCCTTCATGTCATCACAACCCCAAGATGAAAACACATACCGAGTGTAATTCTTGTTGCCCATATATTCATTTTTACAGTATATGGGTTTTATATTATATCAGTAGATAAAATGTAGTGGGCTGTAGTACTTCTGTTCTTAGTAAAAAGAAGGAAAATGCTTACTTTTAAAATCTAAAATGTAAGCCGGCCCGGTGGCACTGAGGGTTGAGGCACTGGATGCCGCACCTTGCACCATGCCGGCGACTGGGTTTGGAGAAGGACTTGGGGAAGCGGGGGTCAGCAGGGGAGAGAGAGGGTTGAGCATCCAGAGGAGGGGGATTGCAGGGCTGGTGCCAGGAGATGGAGGCTACTCAGGCATGGAGGTAGAGCTGGGGGCAATGGAGGACGCCTGAGAGAGTTCCTCGTGGGTCAGTGTTAAATAGACAATACAAAAAAAATCTAAAATGTAAAATAAATGGCAGATTTCTGTTTTGTGTAGGTGGGGGACAGGGGAGCCTCACAAGTAGAGACTGACAAGGCAAACTGCAAAGTTGTAGTCTTGTATTGATGTCAGTACTGTAATACAATGACCATTTGTGACATCTGAACTGTACGACAACTTTTGGTGACCTCTGAACTGCCCTACAACAAGAAAACTGTGTGTATAGAAATCTACACCCAGTAGGGGCTAACCATATCGCTCAGTGATTCCTCATTCTACCATCCCAGAAAGTCAGAGGCTTCCTGCTGGCACTCAGTCACTGTAGCAACAATGCCCCAGAGTTTTCTGTATTGTCTTTACTATGCTTCTATGACTCTGGTAATTTCTAACACTACCCAACCGTGATTTTTTTCCTAACAATTACATTTAATCCAGTACCTCCAGTAACTCCATATGAAGTCCGAACCACCCATACAAAATGGCTGCCCAGATGGCAATGAGTTAAAAAAATTACAACCCAACTGTCCTGATGACTCAGTGTAGTGCACTGCACAGTCATGTAGGTGACCTGTTTTCAGAAAGGAGCTATGGTCACCACATCGAGAGTTAGGCCTGACTACAGTAGCTGCTGCTTAGCAGTATGTTGCAGATGGGGAAGGAAGGTATCAGGCATCAGTGCCGCAGCAACCCCAGTGATGTTTGCCTTCTTCACTGCCCATTCTACATGTTGGTAATGCCTAGCAATCTGACTTGTGAACCATTCTCAATTTTCTCCATCTATAATAAATGTTGGTATCCACGTCTTGTTTGCAAAGGTAACCGTCAGCACCTTCATTTTAGAATTATTAGTTTGGGAGCCATTTTAATCAGCCCACTTTGACTCTTTCAGACTGAACTGTACAAGGTAGTATCGTCAACATACATTATGTGTTTAAAAGTTGCCTGAATCTCATTGATCATTAATAAAACATTAATAAAAACAACAAAGGGCAAATTTGGTTCCCTGGTGTGCTACATCACACATCTCATACCTATCTGATTTAGATCAATCTAATCTGACCCCTTGGGTCCTTACTCCCAAAAAGGATGCTTCCCATTGTATTACCACAGGATGCATGACAAAAGTTTTAATTTTACAAAGTAGTATATTGCGGTCAATAAGGCCATAAAAAATGCTGTGGCTCCCGCTTCAGATGGGCACTAGTGCAGCTGCTGAAGAAGCTAAGAGAGAGCATCACATAGGTGTAGTTACACGACCTACTCAGTTCTCGTCTGCATTCCAGTTCAGGCTGCTCCATTGAATCTGCTGTGATGTTGCTTCCATTCACAAAGTTAGTCTCCTACATCAGCGTAACCAAGTTTCCAGGATTTTGGTTGAACTTCCAGGGCAGTCAGAAGTTGACACTAAAGCTGGCAATGATGGAGGGACATGGGCATCGGCAGGCAAGTCCAGCTGATTTGGGGTTAGGGGCTTTGAACAACGGTGCAGAAAGTTAATAGTGCAGGTCAGTAGTGCAAGTGCTCGTTCCAAAGGCATGCTATCAAAATGAGGTCACAACAGTAATTTAAGTTTTATTCACAAAGCGGATTCAGAGGTTTGATGTGGGATCAAGTGGCTGTATCAGCGCACGCATATCTGCGTGTTTATACACTAGCAGAAAATGGCTGCACCAGTACATAAACCCAACAAAACAGAGATTGTACTTTGCCACAACAAAGTGACCTACAACATGCCACAAGCCATTTACACAACCTCTTCTACACCGGTGCAGCTCATCTGCACCACACGCAGTAGTGCAGAGCAGGTCCTGTAAATGAGCCTGAAGCACACAATAGGAGGGGCACACACAGAGGAGGGAAATAGCCACTGTCACTACATAACCATAAATTTACTGATGCATAGGCAACAACAGAAGTTTTAGAGCTTTGGACTGAAGCACCCTGTGTGTGCATTGTTCACTGTGTGTTTTGTTCATTGCTGTCAAAAGCATTACTAAATCAAACTAAGTATGGGAAGAGGGATGCTGATGTGTTACACTTGGGCTGCCAAGTTGCAGACTGTCAGGCTGTGGGGTTGCAGTACTCTCAGGCTGGCAGGTTGCAGTACTCTTGGACTGGGAGGCTGCGGTACACTCAGGCTAGGAGGTTGCAGTACACTTGGACTGGAAGATTTCAGTAGTCTTGTCTGGGAGGTTGCAGTACTCTTGGGCTTGTAAACTGCTGTACTTTCAGGTTGGGAAATTGCAGTACTCTTGGCTGGGAGTTTGCAGTACTCTTACCTGGGAGATTGCAGTACACTCAGGCTGTGAGGACTCTTGAACTAGGAGGTTGAAGTACTCTCAGGCTGGGAGGTTGCGGTATACTTGGGATGGGAGGTTGCGGTACAGTCTGGCTGGGAGATTGCAGTACACTTGGGCTGGGAGGTGGCGGTACTTTCGGCTGGGAGATTGCAGTACTCTTGGGCTGTGAGGCTGCTGTACTCTCATAGAAACATAGAATTTGATGGCAGATAAGGACCGCTTGGCCCACCCAGTCTGCCCATTTCCCTACCTAATGGATAAGCTGCAGATCCTAGTTAACCAGCAGCCTACTCCTTCCTACCCCAACCCCTTAGAATTGCCTTATGACTGTCCCATGCATGCTTGAATTCCACCACTGTTTTTGACTCCACAAATTCCTCCGGAAGGCCGTTCCATGCATCCACAACCCCCTCTGTGAAAAATACTCCTAAATTACCTCTGAGCCACCCCCCTATCTTCAAATTGTGCCCTTGTTCTTGCACACTCTTTTTTGAAAGATGCTACCCTCTTGGACTTTGTTGATTCCCTTGAGGTACTTGAAAGTTTCTATCATGTCCCCCCTCTCCCTCCTTTCCGCGAGGCTATACATATTAAGCTCCTTAAGTCTCTCTTCATATGTCTTCCGGTGCAGATCCTGCACCATTTTAGTTGCCCTCCTCTGGACAGCTTCCATTCTGTCTATGTCTTTACGGAGATTGGGTCTCCAGAACTGCACGAGTACTCAGATGGGGTCTCACCAGCTGTCTGTACAGAGGGATAATAACTTCCTGTTTTCTACTGGTGATGCCTCTCCCTATGCATCCCAGTATCCCCCAGCCCTCCTTGCTGCCCTCTCACATTACTTGCCCACCTTTAGGTCATCTGATATGACTACCCCAGGTCCCTTTCCATTTTTGTTGTTGTTAGTATCTCACCCCCCATTGTGTACTCTTCCCCTGGGTTTTTGTTTCCCAGGTGCATTACCTTGCACTTCTTAGCATTGAATCTAAGCTGCCATACATTTGACCATTACTCTAACCTTGCCAAGTCCCTTCTCATCCTTTCCACCCCACCTTGTGCATCAACTGTGTTGCAGATCTTTGTGTCATCTGCAAAGAGACATACTTTTCCTTCCAGTCCTTCTGCAATGTCACTTATAAAGACATTGAAGAGGACCGGTCCTAATACTGAACCTCACGGTACCCCACTAGTAACCCGCCTTTCTTCAGAGTGGACTCCATTTACTATTACTCTCTGTGTCCTATTCTCTAGCCAATCTTTACCCAGGCTGTCATCTTGGGACCCACCCCAGGCTGGCTAACTTGTATATTAATCTTTGTGTGGGACTGTGTCAAATGCCTTGCTAAAGTCTAGGTAGGCCATGTCCACAGCCCATCCCTGATCTACTTTGGTCACCCAGTCAAAGAAATCTATCAGATTTGTCTGGCATGACCTTCCCGCTGTGAATCCATGCTGCCTTGGGTCCTGTGCCCCTCTGGCCTCTAGTTACTCGACAGTTCTTTCCTTCAGAAGTGATTCCATCATTTTCCCTACCACTGAGGTTAAACTAACAGGTCTGTAGTTTCCTGCTTCTGCCTTGCTCCCACTTTTGTGAAGGGGAATCACATTTACCCTTCTCCAGTCCTCAGGTGCCACCACATCCTCCCATGATTTGTTAAAGAGGGTAGTCAGTGGTGTCACTAGTTCTACCCTTAGTTCTTTTAGAATTCTGGGATGAATCCCATCAGGCCCCATTGCTTTGTCCACCTTCAGTTTTAAGAGTTCTTTCAGAACCCGTTCTTCTGTAAATGGGCTGGTATCAACTTCTGTATCCAGAGTGTTTCTACTGTTTGTTTTAGGTACTTCCCCCTCTTCCTTTGTAAATACTGAGCAAAAATATTTGTTTAGTATCTCTGCCTTTTCACAGTCACCCTCTGCCCACCTCCCTTCCCTTTATTAAGCCTCACTATCCCTCCCTTGCTCTTCCTTCACTCCCTGATGTACCTATACAGGGGGTTGCAGTACTCTCTAGCTAGGAGGATGTAGTACTCTGCAGCTGAGGGGTTGCAGTACACTCATACTCTGAGGTTGCAGTGCTTTCAAGATGAGCAGTTACAGTACTTAACTGGGAGGTTGAAGTACTCTCGGGCTGGGAGGTTGCAGTAGTCTAATGCTGGGAGGTTGTAGTACTCTCAGGCTGGGAGGCTGCGGTACACTCAGGCTTGGAGGATGCAGTACACTCAGGCTGGAAGGTTGCGGTAGTCTCAGCTGGGAGGTAGCGGTACTCGGGCTTGGAGGCTGCAGTACTCTCAGGCTGGGAAATTGCAGTACTCTTGGCTGACAGGTTGCA
Organism: Neoceratodus forsteri; assembly: GCA_016271365.2. NCBI lineage: Eukaryota > Metazoa > Chordata > Ceratodontiformes > Ceratodontidae > Neoceratodus > Neoceratodus forsteri. The sequence goes on from CM057449.1 coordinate 828,959,172, forward strand.
GTACACTCAGGCTGAGAGGATGCAGTACTCAAATGTTGCAAGGCTGCAGAACACTTGGGCCGGGAGGCTGTAGTACACTTGGGCTGGGAGGTTGCTGTACTCCTGGGCTGGAAGGCTATGTACTCTTGGGCTGGGATGTTGCAGTACTCAGCTGTGAGGTTGCAGTACTCTCAGGCAGTGGGGCTGCAGTACACTTGGGCATGGAGGCTGCAGTATTCTCAGGCTGGGAGGTTGCAATACACTTGGACTGGGAAGTTGTGGTACATTCGGGCTGAGAGGTTGCAATACACTTGGGCTGGGAAGTTGTGGTACTCTCGGCTGGGAGGTTGCTGTACTCTTGGCTGGGAAGTTGCAGTACTCTCAAACTAGGAGGCTGTAGTAGTCTGAGGCTGAGAGGTTGCAGTACACTCGTGCTGGGAGGTTGCAGTGCTTTCAAGCTGGGTAGTTGTAGTACTCTCAACTGTAAGGCTGAAGTATTCTCAGGCTGGGAGGTTTCAGTACTCTCAGGCTGAGAGGTTGCTGTACTCTTGGCTGGGAGGTTGCAGTTCTCTCGAGCTGGGAGGTTGCAGTACTCTGGAGGCTGGGAGGTTGAAGTACTCTCAGGTTTGAGGTTGCAGTAAGGCAAGACAAGACATTTTTATTTATAAGGTGCCCAATCCCAGAGGCTCTGGGCACCATACACAAATACAGAATATATAAAACACATAGGACTATCAGCAGCAATAGGATATAAAAGCAACATTCTAAGGATAGAATTAGACTAAATAAATTACCTAAAAAGATAGGACAGGACGGATACCAACTTATTCCAAGAATGCCAAGCTGAAAAGATGGGTCTTAAGCCTCTGCTTGAAGATACCAATTGAGGGGGCCTCCCTGACAACAGATGGAAGCGAGTTCCACAGGGTCGGCCCTGAGACACTAAATGCTTGTTCTCTAGATGTCCTTAGCCAAACCCTGGGAACATCCAGAAGGCCTCTTGAGGAGGAGCGGAGGGAGCTGGCAGAGGTCACAGGTGTCAAGAGCTCAGACAGGTAGCCAGGACCCAGCCCATATAGGGCCTTATAGGTGAGCAAGCCCACCTTAAAAAGAACTCTCCACCTGACCAGCAGCCAGTGCAGAGTACACAGGACTGGGGTCACATGGCAAGACCTAGAAAGGCCCACCAGCAACCGGGCTGCCATATTCTGCACCAGCTACAGTCTGCAAAGTGTCCCACCCTTGACCCTGAAGTAAAAAGCATTGTCATAGTCAAGTCTGGAGGACACCAAGGCATGTACTAGAGTCGGCATATCCTTGGGCAGAACGAGGGGCTTCACCCTGACAATGTTCTGTAAGTGATAAAAAACACTCTTAACAACAGATGACACCAAATCTTCAAATATCAATCTGCTATCCAGGATCACACCTAGATTTCGCACCCTCAGGGATGCAGCCAATGGAGCAGACCCCAGATAAAGACCTGTGTCTGCTCCAGGCAGAAACCCATCACACCCATGACCCGGCTTGACCACTAGCACCTCTGTCTTATCTGGGTTAAGTCTCAGCCAGCTGGAAGCCATCCAGTCATTGATTTTAGCCAGACAGGTGTTCAGCACATCAACAGCACCAGATGTTCCAGGGGCAAATGACAGATACAGCTGGGTGTCATCTGCATAGCAGTGAAACTCTAAGCAATATTGTTGAATGATCTCACCCAGAGGCAGCATGTACACCACAAACAACATTGGCGACAAGATCGAGCCCTGCGGAACTCAACAAGGCAGGGGCTATGGAGAGGAGGAGAAATTCCCCATCACTGTCCGCTGCAGCTTGTCTGAGAGATAGGACTCAAACCATCTGATGACAACACCAGCAAGTCCACAAAACTCAAAGAGCCGATCAAGAAGCACAACATGGTCCATGGTGTCAAATGCTGAAGAGAGATCGAGGAGCAAAAAAATTGACCTGTCACCTCAATCTCTGGCTCTATGTAGATCATTATGCACCCTAACTTGTGCCGTTTCTGTGCTATGTCTAGCCCAAAAACCCAACTGAAATGGCTCATAGATGTCAAAGGCCACAAGGCGGTCCTCGAGCTGCTGTGCTACCAATTTCTCAACAACCTTGCTCAAAAAAGGCAGGTTGGAGATCAGACAGTAGTTTGCTACAATGTCTGGGTTGAGGAAAGGTTTCTTCCTAAGGGGTCTCACCAGCACCTCTTTTAAGGCAGTTGGGAACACTCCCTCATCCATTGATCATTTGGAAATCCCAGCAAACACTGGGCCAACAGCCTCGGCCCATCCCATCAAGAAATGTGTCAGGGCTGGGTCCAGTTCACAAGATGTGTGTTTCAGCTCCAAGATCACCCCGGTCACATCAGACACGTCTACTAACCTAAACTCTTCCCAGACAGGCAGAGTGCCTCTGTTCTGAAAAGACTGGCTACTGCAAGGTGAAGGAATGCCTGGCAAAATCCCCGACCAGATGGATAATACCCTGTCAGAGAAGAATAGAGCAAACTCCTCACACAAAGTGGAAGAAAATGCCTTCTTCAGCTGTAGACAGGCTGGATGAAGAAGCCTCTCCACAGTCCCAAAAAAGCTGAGCAAGTCTGTTCTTCCCTGCTGCAATCTCCCTGGACAGAAACTCTGCCTTCTTATGGGAGATTGCTTCCTAGTACTCAACATAGTGGGCACACAGGGCCAGTTTGTTGGCATCTAACCGGGTCTTCTACCAGCAACACTTCAACATCCAACACTTGATCTTCATCGCCTTGAGAGCCCCATCAAACCAAGGAGATCTCAAGTGAGAAGATCTGGGTCATATATGGACTGGAGCGATGGCATCCAGTGCTTCAGACACCACATTATTATAGGTAGGTATAGGAGTACTCTCAGACTAGGAGGTTGCAGTGCTCTTGACTGGGAGGTTACAGTACTCTTGGGCTGGGAGGTTGCAGTACTCTCGACTGGGAGGTTGCAGCAGGGAATTATGGTATAAGAAAATTTAACAAAAAGGCTCTAAACCTATTACAAAACACTCAAGCTAAACTTGAGTGATTTATAATAAGTTAGTAGGGCCTCCAGGGGGTGTCTCTTATGGTATAAGAGACATGCTTGTGAGGTTTGGGCAGACAGAACTATTCAGCTTCGCTTCCAATCCTCTCACCCTAACCTCATGCTCGATGTCTCTTATACCTCAAGAGACACCCCACGGAGGTCCTATGAACTTATAAAGGAGTACCTGGAATGTTTAGAAAAAACAATCCTGACTGGCTAAGAATGATGTTATGATTCATTATTGTTAATGAAAGCATACCAATTTTCTGTTGTCACTATGTAACACCTTTCTCACTTTCACTTTTCCAACAGTAATGTGCAGTTCTTGGTTTGACCACATCAGAGGCTGGTACACCCACAGAGATGAATTTGATTTTCTCTACATCACATATGAAGAGATGATTAAGGTAATGTAAAACACAGTCAAGCTTGATTTATTTTTCCATACAGCTTTTTATCCCTCCCTCCTTGACCCCACCACAGGGGATTCTGCAGTGGGTAAGTCTCAAGGGAGGTAGGAGATGGCAGAGGAGGGACTGAAGAATCCCCTGCAACCTACTGGGTTCTCATTTGAAAGAGACTTCCCACTTGTACCCTGTTACCCCCTGTGAGGTACTGTTTTGCCATAAAGTTTTTTTTATCCTCTCCACAGCCGGGGGGGCTAAGCTTCCTTCGGCAACTGTACCTGCCACCCTTCAACCAGCCACCACCTCCCCAAGACTTACCCTGCTGGATGTATCTCCCATGGATTACTCCTATGGTAGGACAGGGGCACCAGCCATTGGCTACAGATTAGTTCATCCCGGGCAGTTTGTCGTGTGACAGTCACATTAGCTCCAGCATCAATTGGTCCCGAATACAATCCATCCCCAGACAATTCACACCCCACTCAAATAATATAAAATAAACTTCAGGTGGGTCCAATTCACCCGCCACATGACATAATGCACTCAAGGGTAGCAGAAGTGGAACTTGTATTGTAATTTTATTTGCAGTACAGTAAGATATCTAGTGGGAGCAAATTGTCTGGTGGCAAACTGTATTAGGGACCAACTGATGTCGGAGCTAATGTGATGGAGAGCGTTGTCACATGACAAAGAGCCCAGGACAAACTGACATGTCCCTTGGGCCATCCCCTCAGAGAATACAATCCAGATTGCTTTCTCAGGGGTCCTGGTATTGATACGGGTGGGTGCCAAGTGCACAGGGTGTCATTCATGCCTGCCCTGCTGTCATTTGTCACCTGTTTTCTTTCTCAATCCCCTAAACAGGGGACGCCATGTCAGCATGTGCCTGTGGAGGCACATGTGTGCCATGGAGTCCTACAGTTCCCCTCCCTTTTTTGCCAGACCTGGCCATCAGTGCCACCAGGCCACCACCTGGTGGCAGTATAGATGTGGTGTGGATGAGCCCTCCCTCTCCGGGAGAGAAGAGCTTTTGTTGGGATGCTCATCCTCTCCCCACTGGCCAACCCCCTGCAACCCAAGACCATGCCTAATCTTGGGTCGTTGGCATGACGGCCAGTTGTGCTACTGTAGTGCCACTGGGCTGGTCCCTGTGAGGTACAGGTGGGCATCAATCAGTGTGCTACCCCTGCCTTATGGGCTTAAATAAGGTTGCGTTGTGTGGGTCATTAAGTCCTGTGAGGATTAATTACCCAAAGACATTATGCTGAAAAATAAATTGTGCAGTGCCTCCACTCAGGACAAGTTACGTGGGACAGGTCAGTAACTACAGTAGTATTACCCTCTAGGAAAGAGTACAAACCCACTATGGTCCCCACTGGTATGGCCCACCCAATTTCCTTGCACTGCAACAACTATTTAACTAAAATGCAGTAACTTAATACTCTACAGCTACTATGCTCATAAGTCATGAATTCAATCAAATATTGAGAGATGTATTGGAGGAACACGTCTTTGTGGAAAGGAAGAGTCAGGGCTGAAAACATATCCAAATGCAAGCAATGCCTCAGCAGTGGCTAACTAGACATTTTAACACAGCCCACTCCCACAACTAACACATTGCCCCTGCCCAAATGTATTGTTTAGCACTAACCACACCCCACTGTTACCGGTGTAACTGCCCTAATCCTAGGGAGTTTCCAGGGAATCTTGAGTACTACTGTCCTGGTAAATTGCAAGCTCAATGACATGTGCATGTGGTTGGGTGGTAACGGTACACTTATAACAACCCAAAACTGTAATCCTGGCTGGATGGCCTATAGGAATGGGGACTGAGTCATGTGGGTTCAGGGATAACCTGGGACAAATTAGGGACTCAGTCCTCTGGGTGGTCAGTATGGATGTAGGAGAGAGACAATTTATTCTGAAGTCCCCAAGGAGAATGTGTTCACTTGTGGAGGAAAGTGAGGCGATGTTGCGGAGAGAGTCGATTAGAGAGGCATGTGAGATCTTGGGTGAGGCATAGAAAACCCCAGTGAAGATGGGTATAGATGAGGGAAATGTGAGCCTGACTTGGAGAAATTCGTGGGAGGAGGTTACAGCTTTCCTGATAACCATAGTGCAGGAGAGGCTCTGGTGAATGTAGATGCAATGCCATCACCACATTTTCCCCTTCCTGCCTGGAGAGATGGAAGTCAGGAAGGGTCAGGCTTCAGTCTGGAATCCTGGAAAACAGCCAGAACTCAGAGATGCAGAGAATGTCTGGAGAGTGTTGTTGAGTCCATACAGAGAGGAGTTTGAGCTTAGGGAAAAGGCTTTTAGCATTGAGATGAAAAATACTAAGGCCCTTGGCAGCAGCTGAGGTGGAGAGGAGGGGTGAGTGGGGACCTGGGTTGGACTCCATGTCACCTAAAAGGAGGAACAGCAGGAGAATGAGACGGATAGAGTGAGACTTGCTCCCCTTGAAGCAAGAAGGAGAGAGGGGACAGGGGAAATGATGAGAGGAGAGGTGGGCACTGTGCAGAAACTCCAAGTTGTGGGAAGAGGAGGGAGAAGCCCATGGTGGATAGTGAGGCAGGACAGCATGGAGATAGGGTGGGGAAGGGACAGGAGGACAGTGGGGTGAGGGGAAAGAGTAGGTGGGGTGAGGAAGGAGAGTGGAGGGAGAAATTGAGAAGATAGAGGAAGGTGAAGAACATTGTAGTGGGGTAGTGGTATGGAGGATACAATCAGCAGCACAAAAAGCACAGCAATGAAGAAACCTGGGTTTAGGCAAGAAAAATGTAATAAAACGTTGTAAAAGCACCACACAGTGAACTGAGAGAATGAGTGTAACCCCCACCCAGGTATGCTGTTTCCATCTTGACAGCACTAACTGGTGGACTGGGTTTGGGTAGAAATATGTCACTCGGCACATTGGCTAGGTTTGGCTACTCTGCAACAGGGGCACCCAAGTAACTCTGGACACAGGAAGAAATAACTGTAATGTCCAGTACCAGAAGTTGGGATTCTAAAGTGTGGCTTTTATTCACATCCAACAGAATAACAAAACATAGATGGACCCCCACGGGGCTACACTTCTGGTAATGCAGATTTAGGGAGATCAGAACACATCCTCATTCACTTTAGCCCTCAGGCTCTGAAACACACTGGGCACACAGCCTGAACTTGTATTCTGTTCTGAGTTTTCCTGGCTCGGCTCCTTTGCCAGCCACTTGGACTACCTTCCTTCCATGGCTCGGCTATCATGCCAGCCCTTTGGACACTTTCCATATAGCATGGAAACATTTACTGGTGGCTCCCTAAACCACCTATGAGCACGTCTGGCTCCATCAGAGAATCTTCCTCATCAATCCCACGTCTGGGTACTTTCCTCAGGCACTGGCCGAGTACCTGAGAGAAAGCAACAGGCGTCCCAAAGCAAACCCGTAGAGGTGAATTTGGTTACTACTGATGGGGGGTCTCCCACCTCTCGCTCCCATAATTCATACCCAGCCATTTCTCTGGACTGTAACACCTCATCCTTGAAAACACTTTGCTGTGTAGATTCTCTTTAAATGTATTCACATTCTGTCTACTGTCTTTATATCCCATTTGTGCTGAACTTGAACATACTTAATAAGTGGCTGTGACCATTACTCTAGACCCCCCACAGAGTTAAGTAGTCCAATCCCCATATCTTCCAAACTGTACTTGGCTGTCTTTTCCTGACCCCACAGTAACAGTCACTTTAGTTTCATCTTGTTTCAGGTGAAAACACATTGGCCCTTTAGCAGAGCGAACTCACCCCTTGGTTGCAGGTGCCCCACAGACGTTTTCTCTTCAAAGAAATCTCGTCCAGAACTTCTGGTGCCTCAGCATGAACTTAACTCAGGCAGCTTCTTTTTCCCCTAGCCAGACCAGGGGAGTTGCCCCTGGAAGCAGGCTGATTCCTTCCTCCCGTCCCCACAGGGATGGGGCTCTGAACCACTGAAAGCGGTCTCTACCACTTCACTTGGCTCTTCTTGTGTTCTTCTTCAGGTGAGAACACACACCTATACAAAAAAATAGCTCTTTGACAGAGCTTAGAACTCTGAGGGCCTGTTTACAGCAGAGCACCTCCTTCCTCTACTACAGACTGCAACAGACTGACTTCAAATTCCCCAACATTCTATCCTAACTTCCCTAGCTGCAACATTCCAGTGTGGCTTATGCAGCTGTGACAGTTCTAAAATGATGTCATCCCTCAGTCTCAGCTGAGACTGAGAACAGAGTGAGACAGTGTGAAATCCATTTAACTGGAGTTTCACAAGCTGCCTTCCCTGCCTACCACTAGGTCTAACTCGGATTCTTGTAACCCCGGGTAACAGGGGGGTTACACTCGCCCTGGGCCAGGAAAATGACTGTCCGCAGTCATTAGCCACCTGGCTTAGGCCATCTCACCCCATGTGTTGACTATGGGGAGGTAGCGCTACCTTCTCACCTACCATGTGCTAGCACAGGCAGACAACACTAAGGGCCTACAGGCCTTAAGGCTGATATATCAGCCTCTACTCTACCCACTGACTATGGGTACATAGTGGCTCTGGTAGAATTGTCCAGAGCATAGCCCTAATAGATCAGTACTGTGGCCCCTACGGCCGTTCAGGACCACAGCCTGTCTATCCCCCCCAGCCCTCTAGGGAAAACCTGTCTGCCTCTAACTCAAAATTCCCAAAACAAAACAGGGGACCTCCTCCCAACCCGGGACACCATGTAACCACACACTAGGAGCTAATACTATACACTATGCATTACTCCCACACTCCCCCACAACCATACCTGTGGAAGAAAAAAGTTACACACAGTAACAACAACAACAACAGTACTTTAAACACTACACTCTAAAGTACTACTGAGGAACTCCACTGAGACCATACTCCTCTTCTTGTCTTCTCTTCTGTCTTCTTCAGGAACACCTGCAAGAAAAAGAAAGACAACACACACTCCTAATCTGCATACACAGTCTATCTAAAGCCCTACCATCTGAACACTGAAGAATCCCCAAAAAGATTTTTAGAAAAGTAGAAAAAACAGTATAAACATTAGAAAACAGTAGAAAACAATGACATTATTTACAATACACAATATTTGGGGGATGGAGTGCCCTAAAAGTCCCATCTAGTGACCACAGTGCCCGAGGGCAAGTCCATTAAAGAGTATCTCCTGGGCCGGAGCCCGGTGAAGCACAGTTCTAGCAGGCCAAAGGCCCGAAGGGGAGAGTCTTTGAGGACAGTTTAAACATCTGGAGTCTGCTAGTGTAGGATGTGCACTGCAATGTCATAAGAATAGAAAAGTCTGGACTTACCAGTCCCTTGTAGAACAACACGATACCACACCTGGTCCTCGGCCGAAGACTCTCCCTGGCAGCATTCGTCCAATACAGCTGGGTGGACATCTTCCAGGGAACGACAGGAGGGCACATCTGGAAACTGCTGGGTTGATGTCATCTCTGGAGATGGAACCTTGAAACAGGAACAAAAAGGAAAACAGCTGGTCTGAAGTCATCCGATACCCAGGCGATGAATCAGGATACTGCTGGGCTGGTGTCCTCTCTGGATCTGAAGTCATCTGGTGGGCCAGTTGATGGATTCTGGAAAGCCAGTACACTGTCGAACTGATGAATGTGGGGCACCTGGTTCCTGGAATGCCAGTCTGGTGGAACAAAATAGGTACGGCAACTGCTGGATGGCAGCACTGGCTACCACTGCTGTGCTTTCCACTTGGTAGGCATGGGCACATTCGCAGGGTGGTCTTGGCATTGTGGCCAATAGCACAATGGGTCAGGTGCTGGAATTATTACTCTGTCTGGGCGCTTATAATTCACACTGTGAAAGGTTTCATGTCCCTCTCCATCCACAATTCAAACAGTGTCAATAAACAGTGTCCTGCCTCTTTTCCACTGGCTGTATTTTTCTTGAAACATTCTGTTCTTGACATGCTTGTTTGCACCAGGATGTACATATTTCATTGCTTCTTCCCAAATCCAGGATTTCCTGCTTTTTTCAATCTCCTCCCAGACTCTCCGAGGAAAGGTAGGAATGGACATCTCATAGATTTCATTCGCTTTCCTACAAACCAGTCTTTCCTGTTTACTAGCTTTGGTCAACCTGCGACCTCTGGCCTGGCTTGGGGGTGGCCAGTCCTGGTTCTGCCAGCTACATATTCTTAATGACACAAAAAATGGATCCCTGGCTTCTTCTTGCACAGCCAGGGCAGTGGAATCACCACTCTCTTCCATGCATTCCTCTGAGGCAAGAGCTTAAGGCTGTGCACCAGTTCCTTTTTCACAAGGCCACATAGGTTCCCCCTCTTCTTCTTCCTCTCTGAGAATCTGTGCCCAGTAGTGAGCAGTAGTCCTCACTCCTGAGACTGTCCATTCTTCGCTGGGCTCGGAGGTCGAAACCTCCCATTCAAAGCCCTCCCTCATCTCGTCTTCACCTATGAGACTTGAGCTAGGCCCCTCTCTCCAAGGGTCTACTGATGGTCTTCCCGAAATGTCTCTCTGCAACTCAGTCTCTGAAACATCAGCACATTGTTCTTTCTGTAAATCTTCACCCTCTTACTTCGTGCCACACTCTGAGGGGCCTTCTCCAACAGGCTTCGCCTGGTGCTGTGTGCTGCCAACTGCAGATTCTTGAACTTCTGTCCATGTGGGAGCCAAACAAATATTGGGCACTTTAAACAAACCATATTTCTCTAGGCACCCAGAACAGTGAGGTACCATGAGGACGTCCCTTCCAGCATTTAAGCACATTGCACATACTCGCACTGGATAGCCAGGAATCGCCACATGAGGAGGCAATCGGCCCCTGTATAACATCTCTCAATGTCCCTTAACTTGTTAACTTCTACTGTTATCATAGCCCGGGCATGATCTGGGTAGCGGACTGGTCCTGAAGCCATAACTGCAGAGAAAAACAAACAACGCTCACTGTCATTGCTAGTCCCACATCACTGAAAACTTTTTTTTTTCTTCTCTTTCAAAATGGCTCCTCTGCTGCTGTGTTTACATTACTACCCCACCCTGTAATGGTGGCGGCAGCACTCCTATGCATCAACATTCTGTAATTGGGTCAAGCCACTGTGCATCTGATTTACACACTCTACTGATAACTTTGCTCAAACTGCACAAACTTGCACTGTTCTTTTTCCTAGCACATTTATATGATTTACCACGGACTTTTTACTCGCTGAAGACATTGCTCTAGCTTATGGTCCCTTAAAGCCTCAGTATTTCATGGCACAGGATTGCCTGTATTTCTTGCTGCATATCTGATACAACTCAGTCTCTCACATGGCTTTGAAAATTATACTGACGCGGAACCTATAATTATGCTCACAGTTGATTGCTTAGAATTCTTGCTTTTGCTGGTAAAACTTAACACAGTCCTTCTTTGCAAAGCGATTACACTGCTACACACAGATTCAGCTGGCTTTTGGTGAAATCACACAGTTTGAGCAATTATTTCTGTTGGTACTCACTGTTATCAGTTGCTGTTTGCTGCGATGGAAAAACGGCCTGCAGCCAGTCTTGGAGGCCTCTGGAAGGAAGTAGTTTGGCAGTCCTGCCGATTGTCCCTCTGAACACCACATTCACAATCCAGTCGATCGAAATGCGGGTTGAGCCCGAATTTAAACAGAAAAGTCAGTTTTTTAACTTTTTACAGTGCTTTCAATCACTGCAATGCTCCTCCTGGTAAGCCAGTTTGCACACTCCACTCACTCTCCCTCTCGAATGCTATGCAGCTGCTCTAGAGCTGGCTTGGGTGCAGGACTGATTGCAGTCTCACCAGTCACTCAAAGCCATGAAAATGAGCCTCTTTCCTCTTGAATGCTCTTCTCCTCATGGCGATCGTCGAGCAGGCAAATTTAAACTGCAAACCACACTTTTTTTTTTCCCCAATTGACTCCACGGCGGGAGCACCATTTTAACGATTTTTCATGCCCATTAAGCACAACAAGTCTCTCAGTCCACACAAAAAGCATTTCCAACATCTAGGGCACAATTGTCCTTTTGCTACCCACAGTTTTCCACACTTTTCTTTGTCACAAGCACTTTTAAAAGCTGGCAAACCCTGTAATTTGATGCAGGACAAGGGCATACACTCTCAGGCTTTACTGCTCCTTGGTAAACAGTTGACATTTTAATAGCAGCACATGGATAACAGCACACGGCGACACATTAGTTAAACGTTGCTTCAGTTGTTTTGGGCTACCCACTGCCAGATAGGCAAAATGCTAGCCATTGTCCCAGTGACCTTTCTTACATTCCTCCCCAAATTCCAAACCCAAATCCTCAGCGGTGCCTCCATTTTTGTAACCCCCCCCCACCCAGGTATGCCGTTTCCATCTTGACAGCACTACCTGGTGGACTGGGTTCGGGGAGAAATATATCACTCGGCACATTGGCTAGGTTTGGCTACTCTGCAACAGGGGCACCCAAGTAACTCTGGACACAGGAAGCAATAACTGTAATGTCCAATACCAGAAATTGGGATTCTAAAGTGTGGCTTTTATTCACATCCAACAGAATAACAAAGCATAGATGGACCTCCACGGGGCTACACTCCTGGTAATGCAGATTTAGGGAGATCAGAACACATCCTCATTCACTTTAGCCCTCAGGCTCTGAAACACACTGGGCACACAGCCCGAACTTGTACTCTGCTCTGGGTTTCCCTGGCTCGGCTCCTTTGCCAGCCACTTGGACTACCTTCCTTCCATGGCTCGGCTATCATGCCAGCCCTTTGGACACTTTCCATATAGCATGGAAACATTTACTGGTGGCTCCCTAAACCACTTATGAGCACTTCTGGCTCCATCAGGGAATCTTCATCATCAATCCCACATCTGGGTACTTTCCTCAGGCACTGGTCAAGTACCTGAGAGAAGGCAACAGGTGTCCCAAAGCAAACCTGTAGAGGTGAATTTGGTTACTACTGATGGGAGGGTCTCCCACCTCTCGCTCCCATAATTCATACCTGGCCATTTCTCTGGACTGTAACACCTCATCCTTGAAAACACTTTGCTGTGTAGATTCTCTTTAAATATATTCACATTCAATCTACTGTCTTTACATCCCATTTGTGCTGAACTTGAACATACTTAATAAGTGGCTGTGTCCATTACTCTAGACCCCCCACAGAGTTAAGCAGTCCAATCCCCACATCCTCCAAACTGTACTTGGCTGTCTTTTTCTGACCCCACAGTAACAGTCACTTTAGTTTCATCTTGTTTCAGGTGAAAACACATTGGCCCTTTAGCAGAGCGAACTCACCCCTTGGTTGCAGGTGCCCCACAGACATTTTCTCTTCAAAGAAATCTCGTCCAGAACTTCTGGTGCCTCAGCGTGAACTTAACTCAGGCAGCTTCTTTTTCCCTAGCCAGACCAGGAGAGTTGCTCCTGGAAGCAGGCTGATTCCTTCCCACCATCCCCGCAGAGATGGGGCTCTGAACCACTGAAAGCGGTCTCTACCCCTTCACTTGGCTCTTCTTGTGTTCCTCTTCAGGTGAGAACACAAACCTATACTAAAAAATAGCTCTTTGACAGAGCTTAGAACTCTGAGGGCCTGCTTACAGCAGAGCACCTCCTTCCTCTACTACAGATTGCAACAGACTGACTTCAAATTCCCCAACATTCTATCCTAACTTCCCTAGCTGCAACATTCCAGTGTGGCTTATGCAGCTGTGACAGTTCTAAAATGATGTCATCCCTCAGGCTCAGCTGAGACTGAGAACAGAGTGAGACCGTGTGAAATCCATTTAACTGGAGTTTCACAAGCTGCCTTCCCTGCCTACCACTATGTCTAACTGGGATTCTTGTAACCCTGGGTAACAGGGGGGGGTTACATGAGCAAAACCAATAAGTAGAAATGAGTAGGTAGGGGGAACTTGGAGCCTAAATAAATGTGTGAAACTAAACCAAGTAATACCCATGACATGTCTAGCACTAAATGTAACACCCCTATGGGGCTTACCTTAATTGCCCAGTTTCTTCTGCCTGTTTCTGGCATCCCCAAGCTTCCCCTGGTTTGTCCACCACAGCCTCTGTGTTACTTCTGCCCCTGAGGGGCTTAAAAAAGTGAAATTGTGGAGCCACTGAATCCGTTTCTGTGTAGGATGGCAGTTGGCAGTCCAGTCATGCACCAGGGAGTGACTGATTTTCCCGACCGCCCTCATGGTCACACAGAGGCATTGCCGCAGTCCCAGTGTCCCTGTCTATCTAAATGTCAACTGGGGAACAGTACGAGGCCATTGAGGGGCCTTTTATGTATAAATAAGAAAACGCAGAGAAGCGCTAGGATCGGAGTGCAAGTGAGGGCTTATGAATTATGCATAAGCCCTCATGAATATTAATGAGGGATGCTGCCTGTTTCAAGAGGCATGGTATTACGAGGGCAGTGATAGGGAAACTAAAGTAAATGAATATACAATAAAGTGGTCACTTCAAAGGGAACAAAGGGGTCTATATGCTGGTGGGGCTATTGTAAATAAAAAGCATTTGGCTGGGCTGCACCAGGATTTTAATGTAGAACTCTATGAGACTGCATTCTTAGGTGTACCAGAAGCCATTTCCTTGATACCTTGACCCCTCCTAACAACCAATCCCCTTTCCAGGTGTCAAAACTATGACCAAAGACTTCTGGGAGAAGGAGTTAACTAATTCAGGCATCTAATACCTGCCCCAGTGAGAGTTTGGGGAATATTGATCACTATGGTTACTGCTGATTTATAAGTTTGAACAGCCAATCAGGAGCCTGGATGCTCGAGAGACAACCCAAGGATTTTCTGGGCTGGAATCAGTCTGTTCCCGGGCTCTTCTCGAGTCCGGAGGATTCTGTGTGTGTGTGTTGAATCTAACTGCCAGAGGCCTTGCTCAGGTCTCAGTTTGGAGATTTCCACTGAGGGAAAAGAATTTAAGAAGCAAAAGAGAGTGAGAGACAGGACTGATTGTGAAACTCTCCAGGTACTGTGAACTCTGTTGCCTAAATTGGAGAGAATAATTGCTGCAGAGACCCTGCACTGTGCATGGAATTGAGCTGATGGAACTATGCTGTCTGTTGGAAAAGCTAGTTAGTTACTGCAGAGAAACTGAAGAGGCAAAGCATCTCTGGAGTTGGGTGCTAGCCAGGTCATGTGAATTTGCTTTCTGGACTGACCAGAGTGGCTGAGAGCTGTGTCCCAGCTAAACATAGAAACATAGAATTTGACGGCAAATAAGGACTGCTTGACCCACCCAGTCTGCCCATTTCTCTACCTAATGGATAAGCTGCAGATCCTAGTTAACCAACAGCCTACTTCTTCCTACCCCCACTCCCTAGAATTACCTTATGACTGTCCCGTGCATTCTTGAATTCCACCACTGTTTTAGACTCCACAACCTCCTCCGGAAGACCGTTCCATGCATCCACAACCCTCTCTGTGAAAAAATACTTCCTTACATTACCTCTGAGCCCCCCCTCTATCTTCAACTTGTGCCCCTTGTTCTTACACACTCTTTTCTGAAAGATGCTACCCTCTTGGACTTTGTTGATTCCCTTGAGGTACTTGAAGTTTCTATCATGTCCCCTCTCTCCTTCTTTCCTCGAGGCTATCATGTTAAGCTCCTAAGTCTCTCTTCATATGTCTTCCAGTGCAGACCCTGCACCATTTTAGTTGCCCTCTCTGGACTGCCTCCATCCTGTTTATGTCTTTGCAGAGATTGGGTCTCAGAACTGCATGCAGTACTCAGATGGGGTCTCACCAGCTGTCTGTACAGAGGGATAACAGCTCTTGTTTTCTACTGGTGATGCCTCCCTATGCATCCCAGTATCCCCAGCCCTCCTTACTGCCCTCTCACATTGCTTGCCCACCTTTAGGTCATCTGATATGACTACCCCAGGTCCTTTCCATTTTTGTTGTTGTTAGTATCTCACCCCC
The DNA here is from genome assembly GCA_016271365.2 of Neoceratodus forsteri. Taxonomy (NCBI): domain Eukaryota; kingdom Metazoa; phylum Chordata; order Ceratodontiformes; family Ceratodontidae; genus Neoceratodus; species Neoceratodus forsteri. Next base: position 828,974,557 of record CM057449.1, read on the forward strand.
ATTGTGTACTCTTCCCTGGGTTTTGTTTCCAGGTGCATTACTTTGCACTTCTTAGCATTGAATCTAAGCTGCCATACATTCTGACCATTTCTCCAACCTTGACAAGTCCCTTCTCATCCTTTCAACCCCACCTTGTGTATCAACTCTGTTGCAGATCTTTGTGTCGTCTGCAAAGAGACATACTTTTCCTTCCAGTCCCTCTGTAATGTCGCTTATAAAGACATTGAAGAGAACTGGTCCTAGTACTGAACCCTGTGGTACCCCACTAGTAACCCCCCTTTCTTCAGAGTGGACTCCGTTTACTATTACCCTCTGTGTCCTGTTCTCCAGGCAATTCTTTACCCAGGCTACCATCTTGGGACCCACTCCCAGGTTGGCTAACTTGTATATTAATCTTTTGTGTGGGACTGTGTTAGATGCCTTGCTGAAGTCTAAGTAGGCCATGTCCACAGCCCCTCCCTGATCTACTACTTTGGTCACCTAGTCAAAGAAATCTATTTGATTCATCTGACGTGACCTTCCCACTGTATATCCATGCTGCCTTGGGTCCTGTGCACCTCTGGCCTCTAGGTACTCGACAATTCTTTCCTTCAGAAGTGATTCCATTATTTTCCCTATCACTGAGGTTAAATTAACAGTTCCGTAGTTTCCTGCTTCTGCCCTAAAGCTGCATGGAAGCTGCTTTTGGACAATTTCAAACTTGGAAGCATCGAAAGTAGGCAGGGGCTTGCCTAGCTCTGAATCCCCTACTGATTTCTATTGACTGTGAATTGAAGTTGTTGGTTAAAGGCTTGCACCCGTGGAAAATCTGCACTGTTGTTTTATCTGAAGGAACTGCCTGCCTTCCAGTGTCTCGCGGATTCTGTGCCGGGACTGAAGAGGGCTCCTACTGCTTGAGAATCCTCACCCAGAGCCAGGGAGGGAACCAGCTAACCCCTTCCAAGTGGGACCCATTGTCTCAGGAAGTCACCTATGCTTGCTGGAGTGCTAGGGCACCTACGACCCTTGTGGGGAGCCGGCTATGGAGGCACTCCCGGGTCTGGGCCTTCTGGGGCTGGTGTGGACCTGCAATAGAGCTCTGCAATGGTTCCGAAGCAGCTTAAGGTGACAAGCGGCCAGATCTTCAATCAAGGGGACAAGCTGCAAGACCTTTAAGCAAGATTCCACCTGCCAAGGAAACCAAAACATCCTGCCTTCTGCCCTGTGCTGCACCAATCAAGGGGGCTCCACACTCCAGGATGCCTGATAGTCACATCTCCAGATGGCTTCTGAGTCCTGTAAACCATGAGCAGCAAGGAGCTGGTTCCTGGATCTACAACAGGGGAGTGTGAGTCTAATTCAAATATTTTCTCAAGTTTTCAGGGCCCCAACAGCTAGCCAACCCACGGCAACATCTGGGCCTGCAACTGGTGGTAACCCCAGGGACTTCTCAGGGTAACACTGGTACCAGTGGGGGTGGGCAGCTGCAGGTGGACTGGCCTATGGGCCCTTATGTTATTGTTTACCACTTCTGCTACTAAGCTTTCTTTTATTCCACAGCTATCCCTCCTCTAGGTACCCTTTTCCTAGCCCTACCCCAATAAAGCTGTGGATTGGTTGTTGAAATTGCTGTGTCCAGAGAATTTCATTGCATTCTGCCTTCTAGTAGGTTTATGATATTTGGTGAGAAAAGGTTGTTGGGAATCCAGTGTGCAGCGTGGCTGGTCAGGGAGGTGGGTAGGTACAGTATCCCAGGCGGCTGTATCAACCAGTCACCAGACCCACTTACAACTTACTCTGGGTGGAGACACCATACTGTTATTTATAACTTTGGGAAAGAACCCCCAGCTGTCACTGTAGCAGGACCCAGGCCCCTTAATCTGTATGAAGGCCAGCAGGCAGGGGTAGTAGCCCATTGGCACATAATGCCTGGGCTACATCTTTGAAGGCATCACTGGCATCTCCTGCCACAAAGAACCAGAATGGTGAGACCCCTGTGGGGTCCCCAGCACCCAAGTCTATTCCATCGTGGCCCACGTTTAGGCCTAATGAAGGAGACAAAGTGAGCTTGGTGGAATGGAGTGGAGGCATGAAGATGGACCCCCCCTACAGAAGTCCTTCCTCTTGCTGGGGGTACCCCAAGAGATGGACGAGGGAGACAAAGAGAAGTATACGTCCACCATATCCAGACTAGGTAAAGCAAAAGTTCGAGAGCAAATGCTCGATTCTGATAAAGGTACATTGACTGTGCTAATGGAAAGTTCTAATATGTTGGAAGCTGGCTGGATACCTGAGGCTTTGGTGGCAGAGGGGGCCATCTGAGGCTCTGCCTAGCATGACCTCTTTTAGCATAATCTCCCTGTGGGAAGCAGGATGGGGATCTGGATCTGCTCCAAGGTCCCCCAAGACTGAGAGATCTCAACCTGGCCATATGCCAGTGGCCTCTGAGTCATACCATAAATTGAGAATGTTTTGGGGGGTCAAACTCACCCCAAATAGTGAAGCTGGAAGGGGCGGAGCAGCAAGATGGATGCAACACTGCTCCACTCCCTGCAGCTCCATTTGTTGTAGCATCTAAAAGTTATTTTCCTCCTAAAATGCTAATATTTTATTTTATAGCAAGCTGATGAATGAGAGTCAGTTTTAATTTTGCCGAAGTCTGCTTTATTGTCATCGTTTTGCTCTCAGCTCCTGGGGTGCAGGTTCAGAGAGCTTGGTCAGTGTTTGATGGTCGGTGTTTTGTGCTTTGTACTTTCTAACAGATAACCTTTGCTTAACCATGGGTATTTTTGCTACTGATATGCCGTTTCTTGGAGTTTTGGCTAGCCGGCTTTTATAGTTTGCTGGCATTTAAATTAAAACTCAGAAGGAATTGTAAAAATGAAAGTCTTAAACTAAATGAGCAGGCAAAGCGGTTAATACTGAGCTGGCTTGTTTGTTTGAAAATTGGCATTTGCTACACAGCTGTGATGCTGAATTAGTGACTTTAGTGAGTGAACTTGTATCTGGATTCAATGGTTTGATTTCCTCTATGGTATGGAGAGAACAGAGTGAGAAAGGCTGACAGTGGTGAATTCAGATCATGATTTGAACCAGAACCAGAACTGGATGGTCCGGGTATAGCACTATACATGCTGGAAGGCTTATTTTGATTTAAAAAAAGATGTGATTTGTCTGTTGACCAGACCTGGTAACAAGCGTGCAGTGGACACAAACAGACGGCATGGTTGGTGTTCTCTTGTAAGAAGTGCCTCAGACTTAAACAAGCTCTGGCAGAGCCACTACGACTGTGAATGCATTAACTAGACAAGGGTGTTTCATGGGCTTAATCATAAACAGTTATTTATTTATTTAAAAAATATCAGATTTACAAACCTTTGAGTCAGAGACTCATTTACAAAGGCACCTCGTCAAAACTAATACAAAGACAGCACAGTTAACAAGTCAAAAAACAATGACTCAGAGAGCAGACAGTTATAACAATCATTCACTGGCGATACATGGGTAGCAGTAGATAAATAGATTACATAGTTTAGGCACACGAGCACCACATCAAGAAGACCAAAGCAGTTCAAACAATATACAATAGCTAAAGCAAATAGACATCAGGAGTCAAAGAGAAGCCCAGAGTGTTCACATGAAGGCTGTTGCATATACACTAACTGAATCAAAGTACAGTACATTGAGAAAGGGCATATTTAAGCAATAAGGCATGACAGGGTGTGTGTTATCATGTAATAATGTCAATCCTGGGGTGGGTTGAAGCATGAGGTGAAGCCAAGTGCTTCCACCACCCCAGGAGTGACATTATTACAAGATAACGCACACCCTGGAGTGCCTTATTGCAATTATACAATAGCTTGTTGTTATATACAAAACAAAAAATACATTTTAAAGGATGTTTTTGTTAGTGTGGAAAAAGATTTCTTAAGAGAAAATGCAAGGAATGATCCAAATCCAAAGCTACGGTGATGTTATTGTGTAATAACATCACTGTTTCAATGGACCAGCAGCCAATCAGCTTCTTACATTTTTCCTTGCCATTGTATAATTAAAAATAATGCCACCTTCTGTATTACAGTTACCTATATGTTTTGCATTTTATTCTATGCACTGTTATAGCAATCAACTCAACAGAACCAGGCCATCATATACATAAAGGTACTGTGCCCTAACTGAAAACACTGCTGAGACAACTGTATGTTGTGACAAGGTGGAAGATAAACACAATGTTGAGACAAGTTTTTGAAGACATTTGATGTGTTTAATTTTTTTTAGAGACTGATATACAGTTCACACACAAAATTCATATAATATAAAAGTGCATATGCCCAAATGCCAATGTAACTTGGACACATTTCATTACATGCTGTTCTCTTGAAGGAAGATATTACTATATAAGGCATAAAAATGGGCATCAGGTAAATGTAAACTGGGGTGGGTGTGTTATTGAGGGTAAATACTGGTGCCTCTACATGCACGCCACTAAGCTTTTAATGCCAACATCAGGGTTTTATTTAACTCCAAAAATGTATTCGCGTTTTGCTCATAAAAGTGATAAAACTTTGTGAAAATTAATAGCTCTTGCCTCACTGTGTTTAGCAAACACAGCACTTCTAGAAAATCTATATAAATACTTTCTGTACAGTTCGTATCGTCCCAAGAAAAAAACTGCTAATCAATTATTTAAAACCCTGCAATATGCTTCTTTTTCCTGCTGCTGTGAGTTCCCTCATCTGTGAAGTCCCATTCTGCTTGTGGCAGCCCACCCCCAAACCAGATAATTTATTTAAAAACATTTTGTTGAGAAATTTGTGTTTTAGTACATCCATGTTCAGGAAAAATTAATTTGTAAAAGAAACCAAAATCCCCATTTATCAGTTCATTGAATCACAATACAGCATGTTATGAATTTTTCAGATTCTATGTGTAACCTACAGTAAGTCAAACAGAAATTAGACACACAAATGCCTGGCTAGTTGCAAGAGAAGGAAATGTTGTTATTATTATTCAGTTATAAACACCTATAGTCACAAACTGCAAGTTAAGAAAATTCAGTAGAATATTAACACTAGCGCAGAACTGCCTGCCTGAGAATGAAGTTGGTATGTTATTTGGAAAAAGGCAAAAAAATTGGGTCTCTTGCTACAGTATGCAATATCCTGCAAAGATGGTGGTGTCACATGGCTTAATGAGGTGCTGTGAGGTGCCTAAGGGAACTTGTTATGCAAAAAGTTCCAGAAGCAATCGTAAAAACTGGAATAACAGGTTTCAAGGAGTAATTAACTCAAAAAGAATGTTAGAAAAAACTCCGCCATTCTTTCAGAGGTGTCAGTGAATGTATTTGTTAACCATGCTGGTTTATCTTCTGCTTCCCTGATGGTAAAAATGTGAAACTACATTTATGTTATTTTAAATGAAAAATGAGTGATAAATAGCTTGTCCAGTTGGATGGCAGCGCGGATAGCTGTTCCAGTCTTTCTTTTCACTGATGTAAACTAAGCCAGGAAAAAAGTAAATAGGGGAACAAAAAAAAACACACAAAAAAAAAAAAGCATTTTGTTTCTACAACTAGTTGCTAATTGTAGCTGGTATTTTTAACATGTGCAAGTCAACTCCACTTCTCAAACTTAAAAAGAAAAATACACTTCATCACAGACTGTGTGTACCAAGTACTGTGCCCATTTTAGTATATAAATGTTTAAGAAATATCTGAAAGTTGCCTAGTTTCCTTGAAGTTGAATCCTTAAGCTGTAGTTTCTGATATTTCTTAGTGTTTCCTTTTGAGACACCAGGTAACTCTGATAATCATTTGTTCCAAGGGTTTTTAAGTCAGTTTGAAGGCAATTTAAGTATCTTCTGTTCTCTTAGTCCTTAACAAAATGCAGGGACTCCACAGATTTGTTGTTCCTTGGTTCACACCCCAAACTCTAGTGAGTCTTCTTTCAGTATGATAGAACCATCTCATGCCCCTCCCACATGAATAAAAAAAAAGATGGGATGGACCTTTTGGAGCTTCTTGGGTGGAGGTGGGGTGGACCTTACTTCCCCCCAAAAAACAATGCTGCCTCCCACTACTCAGGTTCCAGTTCTTGTACCACCCATTTAAGAAAGAAAATAGTACCCTGCAACAATTGACTAACATGAAAGCCTATTTATTTGAGGGTGGAAAATATTTCTTGGAGGAGGGTAAGGCGGAGGAGACTATTTACACTTTCAGTCAGTTCCATGGACAGAAAACATGACATCACTCCTTTTGTACATGCAATACTCCTGTAGGCTCCGCACACAGTTATAAAAATGGAGGAATGCACACATGCTGTGCCGGGGCCAGCAAAGTTTAAAAAACATATAATGGCAACAAGTCAATGAATTCACTATGCTAATGGAGCTAATTTAGACAGGAGTTGGGAACTTGGAGAATTTCAGAGAGTAATTTCACCATGTTAGTCCATACAAAGATGTTGTTACAGTGACCGGGGAAGACGGGCTACAGGGTAATGTTACCCAGGAGGTACTGATTTTATTTTTTCTCCTAGTCAGAGACTGATTTCCTTGGCTAGTAAACTAATCACTGGAACTGGGTTCAAACATCCTGGTGCCCTTTCAGTGGTATAATTATAAAGACTTATAAAATGGGTTTCGACTTTTCTGTGCCCTGATTGGCTGAGAGGTACCTCTGGCCATGTCCTTATCAGATAGTAATGTGCCAACTGGCACCTCTTCATCCAGTCAGGACGCAGAAAGATAAATATCATTGTGCCAGTGCCAGCCGACTTCGCTTGCTCGCCGATCCACAGAAGAGACCTCGCTAGCTATCAAATCACTGACCTGCAGTGCTCCTGCCTGCCTGCCCGCCCGCAAACTGCAGAACTGCAATTTAGGATCCACAGTGGTTTCACAACACAACACATTTCAAAAATAATCTCACATTACTCCGTCCTGTCCACAAAATGAACGAGCCCCAAAAACCCAAATACCTTTCAACTGTACCTCTCACTCCCACTGCTGTGCAGTCCGCCTATGGTGAGGTACCAGAGAGAATTACAGGTACTCTACATTTTTGTCTACCATTTCCACTCTCCGAACTCCACCCCTTGTGATAACTCTGTCCAACAGCCCATATATACAAAATCCTATAGCTCTAACGGCACCACAGAAAAAAAAACCCTCACGCTTTGAAATACGCGAACCGAAAAGTGCTCTCTATGGCAGCCATCAAGGGACACGCTTGCTCACACTTAACCTGCACCTGAAAAAAAAAAAAGATTAAATAAACGAAAGTAAAATAATGAAAAGAAATTAAACAAGTGCTGTAGGGCAATACCGGAGAAAGGAGGACAGACAGACACCACAACAGAAATTGCTCTTTAGGGTGCCTGCTAAGGCACAAGATGGATCACAATCAAGGCATCAGATCACTACGGGGATAAAATAAAAAAAAAGTGTTTCTCTTATGCTAAATACAGACTTCTGTCAAAAGAAACACCAATGCCCTGTAGAGAATACATGATATACTGTATATTACTTGAAACTGTACACTACAGATGGGACTCTTTTTATGTCTTTTGCATTTTTACCACTTTTGTATGATAATTCATTAAATAATTTGTTTTTTTTTAACTACGTGGGTTTACGAAGAGGGGACCCATTTTATAAGCACAATAACACACTCCGAGGTGTGGTTTATCGCCTGATAAGAGCACACCCAGTGGCATAAGGCACGAGGCGCACACCCCTGGGCGTGCTCTTATCAGGCGATAAACCACACCTCATTGTGTGTTATTGCTTGCATATACCATATAATTGAAGCAGGACTCCTGGTCATGGAGCCGCTTACTGTGGTGAATTGTAAGGTTTTGAATACTCGCATTGGTGGGTTTTGGAGTTTAATCAAACAGTGAGCAGAAACTCTGTCTTCTTTGTGAACATTAATATATATCATGTGCACTGCTTGCATTTTTGACCACAGAACTGAGAGAGATTCTGGGGTACTCTTTAACTTTATTTTCCCTGAAGCTGTTTGATTTTAAAGTTTCTTCATTTAGAGGTGCTTTCCTGAGCAAATATCTCCACATAATTTAGACTGCCAAGAATTTTTGCCATGTGATGTATTATTGACTCTGACAATGGCCTGTTTTCACAGCCCTGTAGTTAATCCACTTAAAGGAAAAAGTATCTGAGACAGGGGGTCTGCTATGGACCCATTGAAAATGGCTTATTCTGGTGGACACTTACACATGCAAACACATAAATATTTTAAAAACTTTCATGGTTCATACGTTTAGGAGCCTATGAAAGAAATTTGAGTAAAATTCTTCTCTGCCACTCCTGTGCTGCTATTAACCTCTAAATGGCTCTGAGGTTAAATGATTAAGATGCTGATAGTGCTCGCTGGCTTTTATTTGCCATGTGGACTCCTGAATATAAATGGAACCTGTCAATTCCACATACTAAATTATAGACTCCTGAGATAATGGAGCCTTGAACGCTTGATTTAAAAATGTTGGGACTCCTGAAAGTGTGGCGCCACACCGCTGTTTAGCAGAATTTTAGACCCAATACCTAATGCAAAATGTAGTATGAATGTTTTAAAATGCTTATGTTTATAGGTTTGTTTTAAAACTACAAATATCTGTGTACCTTGTTCATTTCAATGTTTTGAATTAATTATTTCTTAGTGGTATAAAATGAAGATTTCTCAGATATCAGAAACTGTTTTAATTATAGGTAAATTGCTATACTGTGGCTAATTATCTTATAATAATGGCTAAGAGCCTAGAATGTAACCAATGCACTTCATTTAGGATTTTAAAATGAATTAGATAAGTGCTAGTAGCTGCCTATGATGACATTTTCTATATATCTTGGGAATTAAGATTTGATGGAATTGAAAGTGCTAGAAAGATTACTAGGGGCAGGTCCTAGCAAAATGATTTTGGTTGAACTAGCTTAGAACATTGGGAACAACTCATTGACACTTTATTACTTGCATTGGGATCTGATCTTATACCCTACTACCTTGTTCCTGAAGGAGAGGGAATAAGAGTGGTGGCCTAGTTTTGCTTAGAGATCAAGTGGTCCCAAGCGTGTGACTACTATCCAAATTCTAGGAGCAATAGTAGCTAGAGGTCCCATACCCTGGACACTGTCTTAATTGGTCCATGGGCTGGGTACTGCTACAATGCTGTAATGATTTAGATTTAAAGGTCTCAAGGTTGGACGCCAGCCTGCTTGTGGTTTGGTGCCATTGCCAGATCCCTCTTTGGGGAATAGATGGCTGTGGGTGTGGGTTTAGTATCTCTGTGTGATGTCTAAGAGTGTACATTTGAAGAAATCGTAGTGGGCCTATAAGTGTGCTGATTCCTATTATTAGATTCTGCAATGCACCCATCTAGAAGTCTATTATATGCAAGTTTGTTAAAATATGGACATTAATGGATATCAATATAGCAATTTATAGCAACAGCACTTTATAATAGTATTTTAGGTCAAGGTACTTATGATTTAAACTAGAGAAATTTGGTCTTGATGAGATGGAATGTTTTGGCAAGGCTGACCGTATTTATTATTACAATGTTGGTCAGTCTATATATGATATTTAAATCTGGCTCTATTAAAGTCAATCATAGAGAGAACCATGGAACTATGAACAGGTTACAAACCCTTTAACTAGGCTGAGTCATGTGATGTAATGTACTTTTATAATGACTGTTTTTATGTATTTTGTGTACATTTCTGCAAAATTTTATTATTTGTTTCTGGTTTTGTAATGCCTTAAAGTCAAACAAATAAACTCAGCTTAACAGCTAGGTAGTGAAGATGACTTTGAGGCCTGGATGGATTGTGCTGCGCCTTTAATTGGCAGTGCTCTGAGACTGAGAAACAGAAACGTTTAGTAGAGAGCCTCCGTGGTCCTGCCTTAGAGGTCATCCGCTCTTTGTGAGCCACAGACTCTGATGCCCCGACCCAGGTGTACCTGACAGCTTTGGAAAGTGTTTTTGGCAGCCTAGAGTCCTGTGAGGACCTCATGTGGAAATTCAAAACCACTTGCCAGTGGGAGGGGGAACCTTTGTCTGCTTTCTTGACTCAGGTAGAGAGAGCCTTACAGAGGGTATTTAGGAAAGGGGGAGTGACCGCTCAGGATCTGAACTGGGTGATACTGGAGCACATGGTGAAAGCTGCCTGCCATTCCACTCTATTTGTGTTAAAACTCTATCTAGCTGACAGGAAGAGTACCCCCTCCTTTACTTGGCATTAATCTGAGAGGTCAGGTAGGCCGAGGAGGAGCAAGGGCAATGGGGAATACAGAGGGGCTCAGCGGCTGCTACCCAGGTAGGAAGGGAGGTACCCTCTGGCGAGATACAAGAACTGAACACCCTACTGAAGGAGTGTAGAGCTGTAGTTACCTTGGCTAAACTGACAATGAATCAGGGGTCAACCGAGCCTCAAGGGGTGAGTGGAATGGTCCCTAGTGTAGGTACAACAACATTTGGCACCGGGCTCCCTAAGTAGGCACCCACTCCCGAGATTGGGTTCAAGGCTCAAATGGATGAGTTAGCCCGGAGAGTAGCTGAACTAGAGAGGGCAGGGTTATGCCGGTTATGGCCCAGGGTAGTGAACGGGCTATGGAATGGAGCCCCATAGCCTTAAGTGCCCAGGTGGGAGTGTCAAGAACCCATTCTGTGGCACCAGATTGGCCGTCACCTCAGGGGCCCATTATATGTTATCGGTGTGGAGGCAAGGGCCATGTCAGGAAGGGGTGTAGGATGCTGTTGAACTGTACCCCCGTCAGAGACAGGCCATCTGAGAATTCGAGCCAGAACCAGGGAAACTACGAAGGGGCCCAGTAAAGGAGCACATCAGCTCCATGGCTCACGTAAGAGCCTCAGCAGCTAGAACCACCATATCAGCTTCTGTCAACATGCTCAAACTAGTGGGACCATCGACTGAGACCACCATTACCATCAATTGAATCTCCACATGGGCTGTTCTTGGTAGCGGTTCACAAGTTACCATTATTTTTAAATCCTGGTATGACCAGCACTTGCCACATGTTAAATTGCAACCACTTGAGGGGACTACAAGTGTGGGGACTTAGTGAAAAGTCATATCTCTATTTTGGTTATATCAAGGTGTGAATGGCCTTTCCAGCTAGAGTGGCTGGTGTAGGGGAAGCCAAAGAAACCCCTGGCTTTGATCAACCCTGAGTCTGGGATATACAATGGAGTGCCTGTGCTGGTGGGCATGAATGCGAATATGTTCGGACATTTGGCTCAACTGTGCCGAGCCCGAGAAGCCAAAAGAGAGGGCAAAGAGCACCCACTTCACCCACTGATCAGAGAGGCCTACAGAAGGAAGGGAAAGCCCCCCACTGAGAAGCCTGAAGACCCTGTGGGAATAGTGTGGAGAGGAGATGAGATGGGGATGAAATTGTGCTACTGCTCAAAGTGGAACGTAATGTTGCTGGAGTAGTGAAACTGAAGAAAGATGTGATGAATCAGTTGTTGACGTTGGTTGCCCCGGAAGAGCATGGGCTACTTGTGGGACTGTTGGTGAAGCCCAGTATTCTGCCAACCAGAATGCATGCTTATGTTTGAAGGGTTGTACAGGTGAAGAATGTCATGGACCGGGAAGTGGTGATGAGGAAAGGTCGGACTTTGGCAAGAGTCTACTGCGTCAATAGCAGTGCAACCCACTGCAGTGAAAGGGGGCACTTCCACGGGGATTGATCCTGGATTATTTGACTTGAGTGACCCCCCATCACGGAGGATTGGAAAGAGAGAGTGGGGGAGAAGCTGGCTGCCTGCACAAAGGTATTCTTTCTGCATGAATGGGATGTGGGGTGTGTGAGCAGAGAGCAGCATTACATGTCTTACTGATGAGAGGCCCTTTCGGGAAAGATCTAGGCGGCTTGCCTTGGCTGACATCAGTGACATCCGGTGGCAGCACCTTCAAGAGATGATGGCTGCCGGGATTATTCAAGAATCAAGAAGCCTGTATGCGTTCCTTATTGTTGTAGTGAGAACGAAAAGTGGGAACATACGAATGTGTGTGGACTGTCGCACATTAAATAAACAGACTGTGCCAGCTCAATATACAATGCCCAGAATATAGGATGCTCTGGATTGTTTAAATGGCAGCCAGTGGTTCTCAGTCCTGGATCTGCGAAGCAGCTATTATCAGATCCTGATGGCCCCCTCAGACTGGGAGAAGATGGCTTTCATATGTCTCTTTGGATTCTATGAGTTTCTCTGGATGCCACAGGGGATTTCGGATGTCCCAGTCACCTTCCAGCACCTAATGGAGAAAACCGAAGGGAGATATGAACTTACTGGAGTGTTTTGTCTACCTAGATAATATTATTGTGTTCAGAAAGACATTGGAAGAACAGAAAGCCCAGTTGCTCAAGGTATTGGATCACCTGGAGGAGTCTGAACTGAATCTGTCAATTGATAATGCCAATTCTTTCAGGCCATCCCAGTAAGACTGAAGCCCTCACCACCTGGCCTAAGCCCCGGACTTTGAAAGAGCTCCAGCATTTGATTGGATTCTGCGGATACTATAGAAGATTTGTGAAAAACTACACAAGGGCAATTCGGCCCCTATTGAATCTGCTACAGGGGTATCCACCCACAAACCCAGAACCCAAAAGTAAGAAAACCACCTTGCCTGGAGCCAAAGTTAATCAAACCACCTACTTTCGACATTCTGAACCTTTTGGCTCCCCATCGAATGAAGATTATGACCAGGCTTTTGAAGATATCATCTACTGTCTAACACATGCCCCGGTGCTTGCATATGCAGATCTGCAGAAACCCTATGTTCTTCACACTAATGCCAGTTTCAGTGGCCTGGAAGCAATGTTATATCATGAATACCCAGAGGGCCTGTGCCCAGTAACTTTCGCGAGCAGAAGTCTGAATCCGTCAGAGTGGAGATATCAAGTACACAAACTGGAGTTTCTGGCCCTAAAGTGGGCTATTGTGGATCAGTTCCATGACTACCTGTATGGGGCTAAGATCACAATGAAAATGGATGACAATCCCCTTACTTGCAGACCACCACTAAATTGGATGCAGCTGGTCATAGGTGGCTGTCAGCTTTGTCCACCTATGACTACTGTGTGGAGTATCGTCCCAATCTGAATCACATGGATGCCGACACCCTGTCCAGACATTCTCCAGCTTACACTGTGGAGCACTCCAATTGGGCATGGATATCAGAACAAGTAGTGAAGGCCCTGTGTAAGAAGCAAGATGGCGAAGAACCCTTCTCCGCCAAGCAAACCCCGTGCCTGATGGAATGCTTGGGGGCCTCAGGAGATTGTCTCCCAGTTGCCTACTGCCATCTGGCGGCCCTGAATGCGAGATCACTCCCACAACTGATGGGTTGTATATGCCGGCGCAACAACAAAGATCGCAACCGGCATTACAGTGACGGGCTCCATGGTGACCGCAAGTTGCAGTCGGCATGGAGGCGCACTGTTCGGGTCTATTTTTTACATCGAGGGGCTTCACCCCCAACCCCCACATGGGAGGCTTCACCCCGCACCCCTGAACTAAAGGATTCTAACTCCTGGTCGGACTTTGTTCAGGGAGGTGGTGCAAGTCAGGGGAAGTGGTTGCCCCCTTCCAGCAGCACTTCTACAGTGGCATGGCACCGTAGTCAATATCTACGCATGTCGCCATAGAAATGTCACTGTTAGGGTGGCATACAACAACTGACCACACAGGACTTGAAAAGAGAACAAAGAACCAGTCCTGGCAAAGAAGAAATAATTTGAGTGCTTTAACACAATGGGGACCAGACCCAAGTGGACACCATTTATTCCCCTGCTAAGTTTCTGTTAAGAGAATGGCCTAAGCTACAGTTAAAAAAGGGACTGCTCTATTGTGATACACAAGACCAGCAGGGGGCACCTCGTGAGTAATTTATGTTACCAGAGTGGCATATAAAGACTGTGTTAAAGACACTGCATGATGATATGGGCCATCTGGGTGCTGAGTGCACCCTGGAATTGGTCAAGAGCAAGTATTACTGGCCAAAGATGGGAGCAGATGTGGAAAACTATTGTAAAAGCTGCAGAAGAGGTATACAATGGAAAGCACTTCCCCAAAAGGCGGCCCCATTAGTAAAACATCTGAACAAGTGGCCCCATGGAATTGGTGTGTATTGACTTCCTCGTGCTATAGCCAGTTTCTGGTAACATCTCGAACATATTGGCAGTCACTGACCACTTTACAAGATATGCCCAAGCTTACCCCACCAAAGATCAGAAAGCTTCCACAGTGGAAAAAATACTGGTGGAGAAATTTTTTGTGTACTATGGAGACCCCCAAAGGATCCACTCAGACCAAGGCAGCGACTTTGAGAGCCGGCTTATGGAGGAACTCTTGTCATTGTGGGGCATCAGATAGTCTCAGACCACCCTGTATCATCCCCAAGGTGACCTCCAACCTGAGAAATTTCATTGGACTTTGTTAGACATGCTGGGCACCTTGGATCCTTGAGACAAACGCACTTGGAGTCAGCAGGTGAGCACCCTGGTCCATGTCTGCAACTGCACTCGAAATGACGCTACGGGGTTCTCTTCCTACCAGCTCATGTTTGGGAGGGAAGCCCATTTGTCCATGGATCTATGCTTTGGAGTGTCCACTGATGGTCTTGGGGCAGGAGACTATTTGCATTATGTGAGGAAGTTGAAACAGCAACTGGACGATGCTTATTGCCTTGCTTCTGAAATGGCCACCAAGAGGAACCAAGCCAATAAAGACCTTTATGACAAAAGGGTGCGAGTTCAGGACCTGGAGGCAGGTGATAGAGAGTGTTGCCACAATGTCTGGGCATACCAGGAAAGCACAAGATTGCCAACAGATGGGGAAGCACCCCATTCGTTGAACTGGAAAAGTTGGAAGGCTTTCCAATGTATAAGATTCAGCCTGAAGGAGAGACTCGAGGACACAAAGTCATACATCGAAATCATCTGCTGCCCATTGGCAACTAAATAATGGACACTGAGAGCACCGTGGAAGATCCTCCTTCACCCCCCACCACTCGAGGTGCTGCACACAGGAGACGTAGGCTTAGGAGTAGTGATGCCATGGGGGCTGGGCCTGCCCAGGGTGAGGGGGTCTCAGAGGGAGAAAGTACAGATGATGAAACCAAGGGGGAAGGGAATAGTACCCCTTGGAGCTTCTATCCTACCCCAGAGTTAGCCAGATTATTTCAGGGATCACCCCTGTTGGTAGTGGACACAGTTGTACCTAGGGGACAGGGTGGACATGGGGAGGCTGCTCCCACTACGCCTTTCGGAGGGACCACTCCGGACTTGAACACTATTGTGGTTGAGCCCTTTGAGTGGTATTGGAGCAGCTCCCCTGCAGATATGCCTTTTGGAGGGTCCACCACAGACTTGAATACTAGTTCATCTGGGTCCTCTGAATGGCCACAGAATAGCCTTGAGGATCAGGAAGGGGAGGAGGAGGAAGAAGCACTAGAACACCCTACCCCAATGAATACTGAAGGTATGGTTAGAGTGGGGATGACAGGAAATCTGCCTGAACAGGAGGAGGTGGCTGCTAGCTTCAAGAATCCCCAAGAAGGTCGGGCAGGATGACTAGACGCATACTGAAGTTAACGTATGATGCCCTGTGGGTTTCCTCAGGTTTACCCTTATTTGTGGTTCATAAAGGGGTATAAGTAACTCCTAGGTCCCTACAGAAGCTAGTTACGTGCCCTGCTGATGCTAAACCCCCTAGGTCTGAAGGGAAGGAGGTAAGGAGAAGGAAAAGGAAGTGAAAAGATTACCTAGGGAGGACCAAATCAGGGAAAGTGTACTATGTGGGCACAAGAATCCTGTTGGATGATACACTAGATATATGGGTGCTACAGTTTCAGTTGGTCATTCTCCTTATCAGGGGCACAAATTATGGCACTGTATATTAGGTTTCTCTATTCTGCATGGTTATTGTATTATAGATAGAACTCAGGTGTATAGTTAGAAATGGTATTGTGTTTTAATGTTTAACCAGTTTTTTTACCTTACTCCTAAGCTTGGCGTGGAAGCCAAGCGTTCAAGGGGGAGGGGAGTGTAACCCCATCCATGGGGCTTGTCTTAATTGCCTGGTTTCTCCCACCTGTTTCTGGCATCCCCGATCTTCCCCCTATTTGTCCACCACAGCCTCTGTGTTATTTCTGCCCCTGGGGGAGCTTAAAAAAGTTATATCATGGAGCCACTGTGTCCATTTCTATATAGGACGGCAGTCGGCAGTCCACGCATGCACCAGGAGTGCCTGATTTTCCATTCCACCACTGTGGTTACACGAAGGCATTTCCGCAGTCCCAGTTCCCCTGTCTACCTAAACGGGGACCGGGGACCAGTACCAGGCCATTGAGGGGCCCTTTGTATATAAATAAGAAAGCGCCGAGAAGCGCTAGGATTGGGGTGCAAGTGAGGGCTTATGAATGATGTATAATCCCTCATGAATATTAATGAGGGATGCTGCCTGTTTTGAGAGGCATGGTATTACGAGGGCAGCGATAGGGAAACTAAAGTAAATGAATACACAATAAAGTGGTCGCTTGAAAGGGCACAAGGGGGACTATATGCTGGTGGGGCTATTGTAAATAAAAAGCATTTGGCTGGGCTGCACCAGGACATTAATGTAGAACTCTATGGGACTGCATTCTAAGGTGTACCAGAAGCCATTTCCTTGATACGTTGACTCCTCCTAACAGCCAGTCCCCTTTTTAGGTGCCCGAAACTATGACCAAGGACTTTTGGGAGATGCAGTTCACTAATTCGGGTGCCTAACACCTGCCCCAATGAGAGTTTAGGGGATATTGATCGCTTTGGTTATTGCTGATTGATGTTTGAACAGCCAAGCAGGAGCCTAGTTTCTCGAGTGAAAACCCAAGGATTTTCTGGGCTGGAGTCAGTCTGTTCCTGGGCTCTTCTTGAGTCAGGAGGATTCTCTGTGTGTGTGGAATCAGACTGCCAGAGGCCTTGTTCAGGTCTCTGTTCGGAGATTGCCACCAAGGGAAAATAATTTAAGAAGCAAAAGAGAGTGAGAGATAGGATTGATTGTGAAACTCTCCGCGTTCTGTGAACTGTGTTGCCTAAATTGAAGAGAACAGATGCTGCAGAGACCCTGCACTATACATGGAATTGAGCTGATGGAACTGTGCTGTCTGTTGGAAAAGCTAATTTGTTGCTTCAGAGAAACTGAAGCGGCAAAACGTTTCTAGAGTTGGGTGCTAGCCAGGTAATGTGAATTTGCATTGTGGACTGACTAGAGTGGCTAAGAGCTGTGTCCCAGCTGAAGCTTCGTGGAAGCTGCTCTTGGACAATTTCAAACTTTGAAGCATTGAAAGTGGGCAGGGACTTGCCTAGCTCTGAATGCTCTATTGATTTCTATCGACTGATTGTGAATTGAAGCTGTTGGTTAAAGGCTAACACCCATGGAAAATCTGCACTGTTGTTTTATCTGAGGGAACTGCCTGTCTTCTGGTGTCTCGCAGATTCAGTGCAGGGACTGCAGAGGGCTCCTACTGCTTGGGAGTCCTCACCCAGAGCCAGGGAGGGAACCAGCTAACCCCTTCCAAGTGGGACCCACTGTCTCAGGAGGTCACCTGCACCTGTTAGAGTGCTGGGGCACCTACGTCCCTTGTGGGGAGCCGGGCTGTGGAGCCACTCCTGGGTCTGGGCCTTCTGGGGCTGGTGTGGACCTGCAATTGAGATCTGCAATGGGCCAGAAGCAACAGAAGGTGACAAGTGGCCAGATCTTCAATCAAGGGGACAAGCTGCAAGCCCTTTAAGCAAGATTCCACCTGCCAAAAAAACTGAAACATCCTGCCTTCTGCCCTGTGCTGCACCAATCGAGGGAGCTCCACACTCCAGGATGCCTGATAGTCAAGTCTCCAGACAGCTTCTGAGTCCTGTAAACTGTGAGTACCCAGGACCTGGTTCCTGGATCTGGAACAGGGGAGTATGAGTCTAATTCAAATATTTTCTCTAGTTTTCAAGGCCCCAACAGCCAGCCAACCTACGGCAACATCCAGGTCTGCAACTGGTGGTAACCCTAGGGACTTCTCAGGGTGTAACACTGGTACCAGTGGCGGTGGGCAGCTGGGGGTGGACTGGCCTATGGGCCCTTTTGTTTTTGTTCACCATTTTTGCTACTAATCTTTCTTTTATTCCACAGCTATCCCTCCTCCAGGTACCCTTTTCCTAGCCATGCCCTTAGTAGAGCTGTGAGTTGGTTATTGAAATTGCTGCTTTCAGAGAATTCCATTGCATTCTGCCTTCTGGAAGGTTTATGGTATTTGATGGAAAAAGGTTATTGGGAATCCTGTGTGCAGCGTGGCTGGTCAGGGAGGTGGGTAGGTACAGTATCCCAGGGGGCTGTACCAACCAGTCACCAGACCCACTTACAACCTACTCTGGGTGGAGGCACAGTGCTATTATTTATAACTGTCACCGTAGCAGGGCCCCAGGCCCCTTAACCTGTATGAGGGCCAGCTGGCAGGGACAGTAGCCCTTTGGCACACAGCGCCTAGGCTACATACATAGAAGCTAATCAAAATTGCAGCGTACAACACAGTTATGAGAAACCAAGACTAAGTGTGCTACTAAACAGCACACCTGATTAGGGTGTAACTAGGACACTGTACACAAGTACATTGTTGATAGCATCATAAGTACTACATTACAGCCCGGGAGAGGTCCATGTATCTGCATCAAAGGAGGAACGGGATCTGGGAGTGATGACTAATAGTGACCTGACACACTCCATGCACTGTAGAAAGGCAGCAGCAAAGGCAAATAAAATGTTGGGCTGCATTGCCAGAGGGATCAGCAACAGACAAGAAGAGGTACTACTGCCCTTGTACAGGTCTTTAGTGAGGCTGCATCTGGAATACAGTGTACAGTACAGGAGCCCATATGTTAAAAAGGACATTAACCTGTCAGAGATGATCCAAAGGAGGGCAACAAAGAAGATCATGAGCCAACAGTGTAAAACACATGAGGAGAGGTTGGAGGCCCTGTACTTCCTGGAGGAAGAAGAGAGAAAGGGGACAAGATTGAGGTCTTCAAGTATTTGAAAGGAATAAATAGGATGGATATGGAGGGTCTCTTCAAGCTTAGTAGAAATCTTAACATGAGGGGACACAGTCTCAAGCTGGAGGGAGGAAGGTTTAGGAGAAAGGCTAGGAGGCACTCCTTCACGGAGAGGGTTGTGGCAGGTTGTAATGTGCTTCTGGAAGATGTGGTTTCCCTGAAGACAGTGGGCAGCTTCCAGAGAGGCTGGGATAGAGTTATAGGGAAAATAAAGTTCAAGGGAGGAGCGGAAAGAGGGGAAGGGCGAACTGTGAAGGGGGTAAGGATTGGTAACTCAAGCTAAGGACCCTGCAATAAAAGCAGACTAGATAGACCAAATGGCTTTTTTCTGCTGGCTTCTTTGAATGATCATATTGTAATAGCCTAAGATAGCCTGTTCCACCAAGAGAATAGGGACAGCCAAATGTTTCACTGTATTTACAAAATAATTAGTCAAGGATGCAGGTTTGAGATCCAATGTAGGTAGGAGCTGCCAGAGAGATATAGGGTGGCCCCTGCAGTGATAAAAAGACTAGATTCAATGCTTATAATCATACCACAGTAAAGAATAACTGTTTAAAATAAGTTTGGTTGTAAAAACACCGTAAGCATATCATTGATTAAAGACAGTGGGATGCAGCACAGTTGGGAAGTGGAAAGGACTCCTGTCCCTGCTGTTTTCTCACACACATGCTCTTTTACATAGATTGTAGTGATTGGCATTATTTTTGTGGTAACAATAGTATTTTAATGGTAAAATCGTTATAGAAGTACTGGTGGCCAGTGGACAATTAACTGAGAGCCCTGGTTTTGTTGTACAAGTGCTGGTAGCCCAGTGAAGGATTTGGACTGCCTGAGTTGCCTGTAGAGATTTTTATATACTTCAAATAATTATTTAATATTTTTCAATCACTCCTGTAGAATAGCTGCTCTGTGGTTAAAGATTAGATGCAGAGTGGTAGCAGCAGGCGCTTCAAGCGCCAAATACAGAGTGAGAGGGAATGTGAGTGACCAAACATCAGTTCCACAGCAAGAGCGCTTGTCACTCAGTAAAGAAATCCTACGGCTGCTCTCCTGGGCAGTTGCCTCACTCGATGGTCATACAGAAGCTAGGCTTTGTCCTAGCAGTCACTCCAGCTGTACGCGCAGCTGAGAGGCAGCCTCACGATGCGCTCCTCTCGAGGCAGAATCAACCAGATAACATTCCCTTGGTAATAGTTGGCAAGGCAAAAACCACCAAGGAATATGTGGAGGGACTAGCACCTAGTGAAATAAAATGAAATAAATATAAAAGGAGACACAGCCTGGAAATCTGGGCTCAAGAAGCTCACATACAGCAAAGGAGTGCACACATTGTAAGGAGAGCTCACAGGAGCCATTTTGTGCATTCGAGAGTGTGATTGTGGCACAGGGGCTCACGGCTACTCACACATGGAACTCACATTAAAATATATATATATATATATATATATATATATATTATAGTGGCGTGATAGTGCCACTATAGTTAGAGTTGACTAGGCACGTTAATGTTAAACCTCAGATTTTGCACTATAATAACTTTGCAACCATTTATCTGGTTCTCCTGAAATTTTGCGTGCGCTGTCTGCTGCCATAAATCTCTGGATCTGGCAAGTTTCGTTCCAGTCGGATGTGCAGTTGAGGAGCTGCAGAGTGCAAAAAAAGTGAAAAACACCACTTTTTTGGCAAATTCTTTGCTCATCTCTACAGACTGAACGGTTTGTCCGTCTGGTCCGAATTTTGGGGGATATGTGGGGATTGGGTCACTGAAGTGCCTTTTGAAGGTTTGGTGAAAAAATATTAATCCATTCAAAAGTTATTAAACTTTTATATTTCCCATTATAGCCTATGGGAAAAATATACAGTATGTGCAGCATGACAATGTTTGCGAAAGCCACTTTCAGTGTCGTGCTTGGCTTTCTTACTTTCGTGCTGCCGCTATCTTGTTTTCAGTTAGTGACTCCGAAAAAACGATGTAGCTCAAAAAATACTGCATCTTGGTAAACACGAACAGTTGGATTTACCTAATCGGGGCCCTAGGGACACGACCCTGCCATTAGTGTTTCAATAGGGTGCCCGGAAATATAATTTATAAAATGTTCCTCCGTTTCAGCCATGGAACCGAATTTCACAAAAGTTCCATGGTAGTTTCGCAAAAGTCCACAGTGCTTTCATGAAAGTCCATGGAACTACCACGAAAGTCCCACAGCTAAACTAGCGGGATTTTGCAAAAGTCTGCGGTATTTTCACAAAAGTTCCGCAGGTAAACAGTCCCAAAAATACAATTTCTTTACCGCTTCATAGAAAAAAACATGGTTAGGACTTCTGAGCTGAAATTTGCAGGGTAGCAAGGACTTGCACCAGATGTGCCTTTAGCTGGCTTGGTGAAAAAAATTACATTGTTTCCATAATTACAGCACTCTGAAGCTACAAATTTTCCCATAGCATAAAACTATGGCGGCTGCGGCGCCTTTCGGCACCTATACCTCAAACATAGAAACATAGAAGTTGACGGCAGATAAGGACCGCAAGGCCCATCCAGTCTGCCCATTTCTTTTTCTACCTTATGAATGTGCCATCGGCCTTTGCTCAGTCAATGGCCTATCTATTCATACTCATCTGTATTGCTCCTTTATGCCTATCCCATGCCTGTTTGAAGCCCTGCACTGTATTCATTTCCACCACTTCCTGAGGTAGGCTGTTCCATGCATCCACCACCCTTTCTGTGAAAAAACTTCCTCACATTACCCTTAATCGCCTCCCTCTAATCTCATGCTGTGTCCTCTGTCCTGCTATTTTTCTTATATTGAAACATGTTAGACTCTTTCACCTTGTTAATGCCCTTAAGGTGTTTGAATGTTTCAATCATATCGCCTCTCTCCCTCCTTTGCTCTAGGGTATACATATTGAGCTCCATTAATCTGTCCTCATATGTTTTCTGATGCAGTCCCTGCACCATTTTGGTTGCCCTTCGCTGGACTGTCTCAATTTGGCTAATGTCCTTGTGAAGGTGTGGCCTCCAGTACTGCACGCGGTACTCCAGATGGGGCCTAACCAGTGTCTTGTAAAGAGAGATTATTACCTCCCTCTTCTGACTTATGATACCCCTACTAATACACCCCAACATCCTCTAGCCTTACCTACTGCTTTAGAGGTCTGCTTGGATGATTTCAGGTCATCGGTGATGATGACGCCCAAGTCTCTTTCTTCCCTTGTGACTGCCAGCAACTCCCCTTCCAGCCTATAGGTGGCTTCAGGGTTTCTCTTCCCTATGTGCATGATCTTGCACTTCTTTGCATTGAACCCCAGTTGCCACTCTTCCAACCATTTTGCTAGTTTATCCAGATCTCTTCTCATTCTGCCCACACCATCTGGATCATCTACTCTGTTGCAGATCTTGGTGTCTTCTGCAAACAGACAAACCTTACTCTCCAGTCCATCTGCAATGTCACTGATGAAGATATTGAAGAGGACTGGCCCCAGGACTGATCCCTGAGGTACCCCACTTGTGACTTGCATCTCTTCTGACTGTATACCATTTACCACCACTCTCTGTTTTCTGCCCATCAACCAGTTTTCCACTCAGTTGACCAACGTCTGACCCACCCTGAGCCTACCCAGCTTATTAATCAATCAATCTTCTATGTGGAACAATATCGAAAGCTTTGCTGAAGTTAAGGTAGGCAACATCAATTGCTCCCCCTTGGTCCAGCACTCTGGTTACCCAGTCAAAGAAATCTATGAGATTAGTTTGACAGGACCTTCCTTTTGTAAACCCATGCTGTCTTGGATCCTGTGCTCCTATGGATTCCAGGTGTTGCACTATCCTTTCCTTAAGGAGTGTCTCCATAATCTTGCCCACTACTGAGGTAAGACTGACTGGTCTGTAGTTCCCTGCCTCCTCCCTGCTACCACCCTTGTGGAGTGAGATCACATGAGCCCTTCTCCAGTCTTCTGAGACCTCTCCTGTGCTCAGAGACTCACTAAACAGTTCTGATAATGGCTCTGCTAGTTCCACCCTTAGCTTCTTTAGTATCCTGGGATGTATGCCATCAGGTCCCATTGCCTTGTCTACCCTAAGCTTACCGAGCTCTTGTAGGACCCTTTCTTTTGTGAAGGAACTAGTGCACACCTCCCTCCCCCCCCTGTGGCCATGGTGCTGAGCTGTGGGCCCTGCCCTACCTTCTCTTCAGTAAATACTGAGCAGAACTATCTATTTAGGATAGATGCTTTTTACATGGTCCTCCTCCTCACATGCCTCCTTATCCCATTTGATCTTAGCAATACGCCCTCTGGACTTTCTCCTTTCACTAATGTATCTATAGAAAATCTTGTCACCTTCTTTTACTGTTCGTGCTAGTGTTTCCTCAGTTTGGGCCTTTGCCTGCCTTACTGCCTTCCCTGTTTCCCTTAGGGAAGTTTGGTATGCCTCCCTATCTTCATCCTGCTGCGTTCCCTTATATTTCTTGAAGGCCAGCCTTTTGGCTCTGACCTTTTCTGCTATTGTGTTTGAGAACCAAAGTGTTTCCTTCTTCTTCACACTTCCTTTTCTCACTAACACAGTGGGATGTTGCTTCAAGTATTGTATCTTTAATGCTTGCCCACTTTGCCTGTACCTCCTCACCTGTGTTTCTTTTTGCCAGGGCTAGCTTAACTCTATTGGCCATTTTATCAAAGTCAGCTCCTCTGAAGTCCCATATTTTTGCCTTGGAATGGGATGATTTAGTTCTAGTGGCCAAACTGAACCATACCATTTGATGGCCACTGGCCCCCAGGTGACCTTCTACCTGGAGATCTGTGATCCTTTCCCTGTTAGTCAGTACTAGATCTAGGATAGCCCTGTCTCTTGTGGGTTGTTGTACCAGTTGTTTGAGGCCCTCTCCCTGCAGGGAATCCACCATGTGTCTAGTTCTGGCAGATGTCCCTGCTGGCATTGACCAATCTGTATCTGGCATGTTGAAGTCTCCCATTATCAGAACCTCCCCTTTAGCTGTCATGTTTTGTATATCTTCTAACAGTAACATGTCTATGTCCCCCCCTGGTCTGGAGGCCTGTACACAACCCCAGTTCGTATGGCTGTCCCATTTCCTGTTTCCAGGGTGACTCACAGTTCTTCTGGCTCCTTATGTGTATTCTGAATTTCTGTAGCTTTGATATTTTCATTGACATAAAGGGCCACTCCACCCCTTTTGCACCTCAGTCTCTTCTGAACAGTACATAGCCAGGTACCGAAGTCTTCCAAGTGTGGTTACTGGTAAACCATGTCTCGCTAATGGCTACTATGTCCAGTTTAGCCTCTGTCATTATTGCCTCTAGGTCTGGGATCTTGTTTCCCAGACTGTGAGCAAAAACAGTTTGAGATACAGATATTTTTGCTAAGCACAGCTTAGTACACCTTTACTAAGCATGCATGGAGGTGGCCAGGTCATGAATATAACTTCGGTATCATTTTTTCCAAAGTTCCTATGCTTACTGAGATATTGCCAGATTTGCAGTACAAGGGTTACTTGTAATGTATCTAGGACTGCGCTATGTGTCTGTACTTATGAGTAGGTGGGAGCAAAGGTGACCAGAGGTCCTGCGCTCCCACCTATGCATACCATTTATGCTAAACTGGGAGCACAGGGCCCTCCTGTGCTATGCCTCTACATTTTTAGGTGGGTGGGAGCACAGAACCAAGAGGGCCCGCGCTCCCACTTATGGATCCAATTATGCAAAACTGGGAGCACAAGGCTCTCCTGCACTACAGTATGTCTCTACACTTATGGGTGGGAGGAAGCAGGCCCACATGGGATCCAATTATGCAAATCTAGGAGCCCAGGGACCTCCCACACTATGCCTCTAGAGTTATGGGTGGGTGGGAGTACAGGGCCCAGAGAACCTGTGCTCCCACATACGGATACTATTATGGAAAACTGGGAGCACAGGGCCCTACTGTGCTATGTCTCTAGCCTCATGGGTAGATGGGAGTGCAGGGCACAGAGGGCCTACGCTCCCACCTATGGATCCCATTATTCAAAACTGGGAGCACAGGGCCTTCCTGCACTATGCCTCTACAGTTATGGGTGGGTGGGAGTGAAGAGCCCAGAGGGCCCACACTCCCACCTATGCAAACCATTTTTCAAACCTGGGACCACAGGGCCCTGCTGCACTATTTCTCTATAAGGGTGGGTGAGAGTGCAGGGCCCAGAGGGCCCATGCTCCCACATATGGATACTGTTATGCAAAACTCGGAGCACAGGGCCCTACTGCACTATCTCTAGGTTTATGGGTATGTGGGAGCACAGGGCACAGAAGGCCTGCACTCCCACCTATGGATACCAGTTTGCAAAACTGGCAGCAGAGGGTCCTCCTGTGCTATGTCTCTATGCTTATGGGTAGGTGGGAGAGCAGGGCCCAGAGGGCCCATGCTCCCACATACAGTGTGGATATGAGTAACATTACACTTTCTCAAAAAGAATGGAAATTCATTGCAAAAAAACTCTGTTAATGCATCAGTTAGGGTTGTCATTACAGCGACAAATGTTTGGAAATTTGATGTTAGGGTTACCAGCCTACTCCTCCACCTACCTGCACACCAACAGGCATTATGGTGCCTTGGGGTCATCAGGCCTAACTCACATCCCATTCTCCTATACTGTACCATGTCAGCTTCTTTACACATGGAATGGGGTGATAGTTGGGGCCAATGACCCCAAGGCACGCCGACTCCTGACCGGTGTGGTATGAAGTGGTTGAGGTAAGTGTGGGGTGGTAACCCTAACATCAAAATAACTTTGTTAAAGCATCATTAGGGTTGAAGTGTCAAAAGCAGGGAAATATGACCTTAGGGGTTCCCAAGCCTAAGACTCCATCCCCACTCTACATGTCGGAACAGGTGTGTCGGATGTGCCTTGGTATTTTGAACACTAATCCTCACCCCATTCAAGAATACTATATGTAAGCTAAGATGGGTACAGAATAAGAGAAACAAGTGAGCATTAGGGTTTGAAATGCCGAGGCACACCCATCACACCTGTTCCTGCATGCAGAGTGAGGGGGGTATTAAGGCTGGAAGCTGAGGGGGGTGTAGGGGTTGGGAATGTTAAGTTCCCCTCATGCCTGTTCCTGCATGCACAGTGGGAAAGGGGTCTTAAGCTTTGGAACCCTAAGGTCGTATTTCCCTACTTTTGACACTTCAACCCTAATGGTGCATTAACAAAGTTTTTTGCAATGAATTTTCTTACTTTTTCAGATAGTTTATTTGTATCCTTATTAGGACTGGGAGAACTCAGTGAAGTTCTGATCCTTATTAAATAAGAACTGCTGGAATACAGTGAAGTTCTGATTTGTTCTGATTTATTGACAAATATTTGAAAAAATGCAAAAAAAAAAAAAATGCATAAAAGTGGCCAAAGTTGGTCACATTTGACACAGAGGCCCAAAGGAAATAATTGAATGGATTATTTGTATAAAAATGAATGTAAAACTGCTAAATAAGAAAGCAATCACTGACTATTAGACCCTTCATTGGTGGCCTGTAATGGTGGCATATCCTGCTTGGGTCCATGACATGAGTGTGCTGGGAGAGACAGAGAAAGTAGCATAGTATGCAGTTGTTCCATACCTTGGGGGTTTAAAAGTGATTGTGATTGGATGGCACATGTCAAATATTTATTTTGCCAGCCTTTGCCCTGTACATTCAGTCAAATTGAAGCCAGGAAATCAAAGAAACTTTTATTTGGGATTTCTGGGACTGTGAAAATTATCATGCCCCCCAATCTCTCACTCTCTCCTCTGGGTAGCATAGGTCAAATATTTATTTTGCCAGCCTGCTCTTACCCTGTACACACAGGCACACTGAAGCCAGGATAAAAAATAAACGTTTTATTTGGGATTTCTGAGACTGTTAAATTTCTCGTGGGCACCCCATAATCTCTCTCCTCTGGATGGCACAAGTCAAAAATGTATTTTGCCAGCCTGCCCTTGCCCTGCACCCACAGCCACACTGAAGCTAAGAAAAAAAAGAAACCTTTATTTGGGAATTCTGGGACTGTTAAATTTCTCATGTGCTCACCATGCCATCTCTCTATCTCTATTTCTGTCCTCTGGATGGCACAAGTCAACAATTTATTTTGCCAGCCTGCCCTTTCCCTGTAACCACAGCCACACTGAAGCCAGGAAAAAAAAAGAAACTTTTATTTGTGATTTCTGGGACTGTTAATTTTCTCATGCCCCCCCCCACAAACTCTTTCTCTCGCTCTCTCCTCTGGATGGCACAAGTCAAAGAGTTATTTTGCCAGCCTGCCCTTGCCCAGTACACACAACCACACAGAAGGCAGGGAAAAAAATAAACTTTTATTTGGGATTTCAGGGAATGTTACATTTCTCATGCCCCCCCAGCCATCTGTTTCTCTCTCGCTCTCTCTCTGCCTCTCCTCTGGATGGCATAAGTCAAAGATTTATTTTTTCAGCATTCCCTTGCCATGTACCCACAGCTGCACTGGAGCCAGGAAGAAAAATAAACTTTTATTTGGGATTTCTGGGACTGTTACATTTCTTGTACCCCCCATAGTCTCTGTCTCTCCCCTCTGCATGGCACAAGTCAAAGATTTATTTTGCCAGCCTGACTTGCCCTGTATACACAGCCACACTGAGTCCAGGAAAAAAAAGAAACTTTTATCTGTGATTTCTGGGACTGTTAAATTTTTCATGGGACCCCCCCACCATCTCTCTCTGTCTTTTTCCCCTCTGGATGGCAAAAGTCAAAGATTACACATGTGCATACCACAATTGCAATGAATGGGCATAAGTTTGTCATGTTTTGATATTTTGATCCCTCTTCTTATCACCCCACCTCATGAACCACATAGGTGAAACTTTTCAAATCTGTGAGAAAACACCATTCTGCACCACAGGTGTGAAAACATGTTTCAGTTAGGATGTGAAAAATGACAGCTGTAGTGTTCATGAGGTGGTGTGATAAAATGGCTATGTTGAAAATTTGGAGTGAAAATATTGAAAATGACCAAAGTTATGTGTGTGCATAGAAAATTTTCAATGACTGCATGTAACTCGGCCATTTTTTGGAGTTTTTCACCAAATTTTCAACATGGGAGTTTTCAGACCCCACCTCATGAACACTGCTACTGTCATTTCGTTCATTGGTCTTGAAAGGTGATTTTGCACAGCGACTGCACCATTCTGTGCCACAGGTACGAAAACATATTTTGGGCACAATGTGAAGAATGACAGCTGTACTTTTCATGAAGTGGTGTGAAAAAATGGCAGTGTTGAAAATTTGGAGTGAAAATATTAAAACTTGCCAAAGTTACGAGAGTGCATAGAAAAATTTCAATAACCACATGTAACCCAGGTGTTGTTTGATATTTTTGCACCAGATTTTTAACATGGGTCTTTTGGGACCTCACTTCATGAACACTGACACTGTCATTTCATTAATCAGTCCAAAAAGGTGATTTTGCACAGTGACCACAAAATCACCTTTCGGGACCAAGTAACGAAATGACTGTGTCAGTGTTCATGAGGTGGGGTCCCAAAAAGCTAAGGTTGAAAATTTGGTCCAAAAATAGCTAAAACTGGCTGAGATATCAACATAAGTTGAAAATGCCATTGACAGCCATTATACGGCACTTACCTTGATTCTTCAGTTTACGGTTCGGCTTTGAAGAGTGCAGACACGTCCCGGTCCACAGAAGATGACAGTGCTTGACCTCCGGAGGTAAATATAGTTTAAAAGGTGGTGTGGGGTGCTTGGTGCAGGGTGCTCAGTGGGAGGGTCGGGATGGGGGATGGGGAGTAGGCGAGGGACCATTCTCTTTTTTTCAGGAAAAGAAACAAAAAAGACGTTGGGGGTCTGTTTCCTTTTTTTTTTTTTTACAGGGAAAACATACAGTGAACATTTGGGGACACTGGGAGTGGGCTCCCCAGTGTCCCACACTACTTGGGAGGGGGGCTCTTACTACCGACACGGGGATTGGGCCCCCCCATTGTCAGACATTATTACAAAAAAAGGGACTGGTGGGGGGGGAGCATCTGACATCGAGAGTGGGCATCCCAGTGTCAGAATACATTTAAGAAAATAAAAATTTGAGGACACTGTGAGTGGGCTCCCCAGTGTCTGACATTATGGGGAAGGGGGCTGCTACTACCAACATGAGGATTGGGCCCCCCAGTTATATATTATTTTAAAAAAGGAGGGGGGGAGCATCTGACACCAGGAGTGGGCATCCCCATGTCAGAATACATTAAAAAAAAGGATTTCAGGACACTGGGAGTGGGCTTCTCAGGGTCCCACACTGCTTGGTGGGGGGTTCAGTACTAACACAGGGATTAGGCCCCTTGATGTTGGTAATTGAATTATAAGGAAGGGACTGTGGGGGGGGGGCGTGCCAGCAGATCTGACATAGGCTCAGGAAAAATTAAATAATAATTTGGGGACACTGGGAGTGGGCTCATCACTGTTCCACACTTCTGTCTGGGGGTGTGATTCCAGTACCAACACAGGGATTGGGCCCCCGATGTCAGCATTGTGTGTCTGTCACTAATGGCAAACAAGATGGCAGACAGAAGGGAGCTCTGTGAAAAGACAACAGTCTCCCTGCAGCAACATGATGACTGTGTCGGAAAAAAGCCTTGTTTTCGTGTACAACACTTAACTTGTTCCCATAGGAAACAATGGGAAATTAAATGTTTAATAACCTTTGACCAGATTAATATTTTTCCACCAAACCTTCAAAAGGCACATCTGTGACCCAAAGACTTTCTACCCTGAATATTTCAGACCACTACATAAAGCCCTTTTTGAGATATGTTGACGAAAAAAATGCGAAAATGGTAAATTTAGGATTTTTCGATGCTACATATCTCAAAAACCACATAACTGAGTCATACAAAATTTGTCACGCCAAGAGACCTACAGATAGAGATTAAGCATGCCAAATGTTGTGCAAATCTTTTGAACAAGTCCAATCTTATCAATGTTCAAAGATTCAGACTAACAGAAGTTTGCACTCAAGCCTAATATGGTGCCGCTACCGCCATAGTATAATATACAGGCATGTGGGAGCTGGTGGTGTCTTGGGCACAGCACAATAGTATTGCAAAAGTACA
The DNA here is from genome assembly GCA_016271365.2 of Neoceratodus forsteri. Taxonomy (NCBI): domain Eukaryota; kingdom Metazoa; phylum Chordata; order Ceratodontiformes; family Ceratodontidae; genus Neoceratodus; species Neoceratodus forsteri. Next base: position 829,004,771 of record CM057449.1, read on the forward strand.
AAAGTGTACAGGAGCTAAAATGCACCACTTTTAAGCAGACATTATCAGAATGCAAAGCCAGTCATGTAGCAACAGTATTGTAAAGTTCAGTCATGTTGCCAAGCCAATTTTTGCTAGAATTAGCCCAAACTTGGCACACACATACTTTAGAATGCTCAGCATAAAGGACAAATAGGTTTAGATACTTGAAGTAAAGACAGAGGAGTTGCTAACCTTAATAGGGAGAGTGGGTCCTGAGTGACGCAATCTATGCAGGCAGTTACCCAGGGGGTGGGGCTTAGCGTGGGAAAATGAATATTTAATGTCTGAGAGAAAACACTGTTGAACTAAGCACAGTTAAAGGGGAAACAACTGTTCTGACTCGAAAAAAAGACAGAAAAGTGCTCAGAATTGATTATTTAAGTGCTTTAATGATAAAAGGAAAGTAGCCTTAGCAACTCAGCTTTCCTAGGGGTTATTGTTCACAGACAGAAAATTAAGCAGGAAGCTTAGGAAGTCAGCTGTCCAGCCATTATATTGAAATGGTGCTTAACCCTTGGGAAAATGTTTATTTTTAGTGACAAAGGAAATATATTTTAAAATGACCAAAAGTTATGAAAAAAAAAACAAGAGAAGCCTTAGAATATTTAGAGGGGCAGTTGAGCTTCAGAACTGAGAATTCCATTGTGGCTTATGCTGCTGCAGAGAGAAATTTGATTGGTGCTGAGCTGCTGGACCACAGATTTAAATATGCTAATGTGTTTTTGGCTATAAAAAGAGATGGACAGCCAGTGTGCAGTCAGTCTGAGCAGGGAGAGTGACCAAGAAGGAAGGTGCCCACGCCAAAGGGTATCTGTCTGAAGAGGCCTAGTGAAGAAGAAAAGCCTGACAGAACCAGTTTAGTTTAAATACAGTGTAGGAATAGGGGATCACCTGTATCCCAGAGTAGGGTCAGATAGGGCAGTAAGTGAGAAGAGGGCCTAGAATAGAAAGCATTTTACTTCAAATGCCTGATGATCATGTGTAACCAGTTTTCCTCACAGAAGAAGAAAAGCTGCAAATCTGAAAAAATCCTCACTTCTCCTCATAACATCATCATCGTGATGACTCACAAAGGGGGCCCCCAAAATACATCAAGCTGCAACAACTTTACACAGAATTTCTTCAGTAATCCAAAAGGAGTGTGGTATAGTAAAAACCTTGTTGATACAGTTTGCGGACTATTTTAAAAGCCAGAGTGACACTGTTTTACAGAGAATTTACCTCAATCCTTCTGAATTTAAGAGAGTATTGTCAAAGTGAAGGACTGAACCTGAAGGGGCTGAGGGGGATTCTGTCACAGCTTTTAATGTACTAGTACGCAACACTGTTTAATGTCATTTCTCAGTTTAAATGTGTAACAGAAATGATTTAATGGAATGTCAACTTATCTGAATGATTTTAGAGTGTAAGAAATACAGTATAGTGAATGTGTAATTGGATACCAGGGGGTATCTAGCAGAAGGGGTCAGTGGGCTGACTGAGGTACTGTAGATAAGGCCTAGTGGTCACTGTATGTCCTTAAGGCAAGTGAAATTGATACCAGGGCCTATCTGGCAGAAGGGGTCAGTGGACTGACTGCTTGGAGGTATGGCCCAGTAGCCACTGCATACCTTAGTTCTATATAGAGTGTACACAGTAACTGGATACCAGGGAGGGTATCTGGCAGAAGGGGTCTGTGGACTGACTGCTCAGATTTGGACCCAGTAGTCACTGATTTCCTTAGTTCTACAGTGAATAAAGCTCAGGGATCAAGGCTTAGGTGGGCACTTATCTTGGGAAAGTGTGATATCTGGAGGGCTGGCAGATGGTGAGTGCCTGCAGTCTCCAGGGGTAATTACAAGGTGAATAGTGGGGTGGAGGTGCCCTGCTGGGATATACAGTATACAGTGATTCTAATTTATATGTTTAGAGTGTTATTTTTGCCTGAATTTTAACTGTACCATTTGTGGCTGTGATTATAAAGATTTCTTTCACAGTCAGTAAACTTTTACCTCCTTGCTCAACTACCCTAGTGCCAAATTCCTTGCTTGCAGTACTAGTGTCTCACATTTCTGCAGGTCTCTAGGTCAGTCCGGTGCAGCATTCCCTGCTCTTGGCAGCTCTTAGCTACTCCAGTTGGGGAGGTAAGGTACTGTACTCAGGTAGTACCCACCTGGGAAAGGGTTGTTACAGAGGAAGGAATAAAGAATCTAGTGATACCACCTATCTCTGTGTGGAATGGTCTCATCTGTGGCCAGAGGTTAATACAGTAGGCAAGTTCAAAGCATTATAGTATGTATTACACATTTACAATAAACAGAAAATGTAAAACAAAAAACTGCCAAGGAAAATGCACACATGTTGATAACATTCTTTCAAATGCGCTAAAGGTTCTCAGAGAGCATAGGGTGATGAGTCCAAACTATCTCAGTTGTCCGCTAACTAGAGGTGACGGACTCCTCCATCCCATCCACAATTTGTCTGGGTTGGAACCTCACCCTAGCCCTTAAAGTAGACCAAAATGATTCCACATAAACTCCTTCTCCTCTCCTTTAAGACTGCCTTTTACCCCTCCACCCCCGGTTTAACTCACCATCAGTGCCTCTCTCTGAATAGCCACTTCAGTTTTAGTCTGTATCTAATATGACATGACTGGTTGCTAGTTTACTATCACCTCCATCTGTTCAAATATACATCCATCAGATCCCTGACCAGAGAAAATAGATGCTCCATTTCTGACACCTGTAACACTAATTCTTTCCACTCCCTCAATTCTGGGGGGGGTGCTCTTTTAGTCAGTTATAGGTTGCCTTGGCTACTGCTGTAATTAAAATAAACCATAAATAACACATTTCTTTACTTTTTTATTGCAATGGGTCTGAGCCCCAGCGTCATGTGCTGAATGGAGAGCGGAGTTGACATTCAGAGCACTTTCTTCACCCTGACATTGAATCTGTCCCAGTAAGGGTGCAATTTATCACAAAACTAAAATATGTGTCTATGGTTAGCTTGCCTTTCCCTGCACTTTCTCCAGAATTGTGTTGTACTTTGTGGGTTCCTTCCATTTGCTTTGGAGTACTGGGGTGAGAAAAAAATCTCATCTGAATCTTCCAGGAGTATTCATGCCAGTGGGGAAGGAAGAAGTACAAAATGATCCTTGTGTCTTGAGAACATACTTTTCCCTGCCATTTATCAATCAGGAATTCAGCAGCTGACATTCTATCCTGCTGCAAAAATTGGTAAATTAAAGTAATAACCCTTTGTATTGTAGCCTAGAGATCATCATTAATAGTGACATCTCCCCCTGCAGTTCCGAGGAAGCTGCTATATTAACTTTGAGCACATGGGTGACAAAATCTCTCACTTTAAAATATTTAAACCTGTCTTTCGTACTCCAACTAAATACTGCTTTGCACTGTTCAAAAGTTTTGATTGTGCCACCCTGGAGCAATTTTCCAAGGGTGCAGAATCCCTTTCTGGCTTGCATACGGTACCATGGATCACATAAATTAGAAGGAAATGAGGTATCCCAAGCAAACCATTTAAATCGTCATATGCTGTTATGCACCCTTGGGCATTTAAAGATGATTATCTCCCACAGTTCGTCTCATCAGAGGCAGTTCAGAAAATCACTCTTTCCATATTTTTCAAATGCAAAAATAAGTTGGGATATTCCAAAGGAGGCTACACATATTTGTGCTACCATCCAGTAATCTACCAGAGATGGGAAGGCACAGCTCGGTCCTTCTTTCTTCTTTCTTGTGAAAAATAATTGACTGCTCACCCTAGGCTTAGCTTTGCCTCCAGCCCATGAATTTAAACTCTGTCTTTGTATAAGTTGAAACAACAGCTGGTTTAGCTTAAATAGGGCATACTGAAATAAATATAAAAAAATGGGGCAAGAGATTTATCTTACCCAATAAAATACGAGGATGCAGTGGAAGAGATGGTAAATTCCAATGCTTAAAATCCTCCTGCATGGTGACCGTAAGGGTTGTATAATTATCTGTAAGAAGCCTCAAGTACATACCTAGATATTTTAATTTACTGAGCCCCATTTCATTGGATATTTATGTAATAACTCTTGGGGCAGGTAATAGTTCAGGGTCAATATCACTGTTTTCGTCACATTCAGGGTATAACTGTACAAGAAAGAGTCACTGTAGAGAGAGTACAGAGAAGGTTTACTAAAAACATCACAAACCTGAAAACAGTTCCGTATGGTAGCAGATTGAGAGCATTGAGTCTTTACTCTCTGGAATATCGCTCCGTAAGAGGTGATTTATGGTTGATTTATAGAGCTTCCAGAGATGCTGCCCTATTTGAGACCATCTGCTTGGACTGGCATCCTTCTCAAAGTAATACTAGGTCACATAAGTTAAGACTGAGGACTAATATCAATAAAACTGTAAAAATGAATTACTTTTTTACTCAGACAGCAGTTCCAATATGGAATACCCTTCCTACAGAAGTAGTGCTAAGTCCCAGCCTACAGCAATTTAAGAAAAATCTTGAGATAGATATATATATATATATATATATGGGAGACAATAAATATCATTTCCACCTTGGTTAAGGGTGACAAGTTCATTATGGGCTAGTCCCTCGGACTTGTACTTACCTATGAACTGGAATTCTGGGGGAATTATGTTGCCTACATTCATGGCTGCTCAAGAGATGTCTGTCAGTTAGTTAGATACAAAAGAACACTGTCAGCATAATACAAAAGGAGATCATCAGAATGAAGCGCTAGTCAATGTTTCCTGGCGTCCCCTGAGCAACTCTTGTCTCCTGCATCTATCGTATCATCTCTGCAAGGGATTCAAATTATAAGGTATATAATATAGTGGACAACAGGCATCCCTGATTGGTCCATGCTCCAAGCAGCAGCCTGGAGAGAGATGTCTGTTGGCCTCAACATAAGCCTTTAGGGCATTAAAGTGTTTGTATATATTGTACAAAAGTGGGGAAGAACATAAACCTGTCAAAGACACCATATAAATATTGCCAATCGATCTGATCAAATGCTTTTTCTACATCCATACTTATAATGATGGCTTCTTGTTTCGAGTGAGAGGTGGTCAAGTATATAGATGGTTCTGCAGATGTTATCCTGGGCTTAGCAACCCGAAATAAAATTGGTTTGATTATGTGCCACTAATCCTGGGATAACGGACTCAAGACCAGTTGTCAGATACTTGTAATCAATATTTAGGATAGATACAGGATGTAGGAGGGGCATAAGTGGGGTTCCTGCCAGTTTTAGGGATGAACAATATAACTGCCAAGTTCCAGGAGGGGTCCAGCTTGTCCCCAGATGCGAGTGCTGCAGAATATGCCTTACCTAGGAGTGGAACAGTCTGGCCTTTAAACATTTTGTCAAAACTCAAAGCTAAACCCATCTGATCCTGGGAATTTGCTTGTCTTGCTTCTTGTGATCTCAGTGAGAATTTTGGGGTGAGAATCTTAGTTTTTCTATATGTGCAGTAATTATGTTTTATTCTTTTGGTAGGTGGGTAAGGTCCACCAGGTGTAAAGGCCCATTTACAAGAGCAACACTGGAGCACTGGATAGGTTAAGTGACTTGTTCAGGTTTACACAGTGTGGCAATCAAACCCAGGTCTTGTGGATGTACCAAGCTCGTTCACAGCTCATTACTCCAAACCCCTACACTATACTGCCATCTGCCAGATCCAATTTAAATTTTGCTTATAAAAAAAACATCTGCAAGGGCCAAGGTACTTGGGCAGAATATATGTTGTACAGTACATGTTTCAAATGTTTTAAATGCTGTTCACTGACATGTTTTATAAGCAATGTAATTTCTACTTTTAAATTGTCAATGTTGTTCAGTCATTCTTGGCTGCTTCTTGTAGGGCTTTGTTTGGCTGCAGCGTACATTATGCTTCTAAACAACTACTACAAGGGCCAAGGTGCATGGGTAGAATAATACAAATTAAAATGCTGTTCGCTGTCTCCGTAGCTCTTCTGGTGTTGAATAGTATTTATTTATTTAGTTAGTTAGTTAGTTATTTCAGTCTTGGAATTAATACAGTTGAGCCAAAGGTTCTTTTATATAGGCTCCATGTCATATCAAAGAACAGAACAAACAGTATAGTGAGAAAATACATAGTGATCCTAGGAGTAAAGGTAACAATAAAATAGCACATATGGTTTTAAGTTACAAAAACAGGTATTTTGAAGACATGCAGCAGCTAGAAGTAAGCTTAACTAGCAAAAAGGGCATTAGGGTTGGGATCCGGCTACAGAAGGAAGAAGATGCAGCCAAGTGGCATTGTCAGAGACAAAATGAGGGAAAGACAACAATTAGGGACATGGTCGTACAGGATAGACAGAAGCTAAGGGCTAGGGCCTAACATTGTTCCAGAGTAGAGATACAGCCAAAGGCATTGTCTGAGCAAGGGTGGGGGGGTGGCATTGTCAGGAGGGGAATATCAGCAGACAAGGGTGGGCTGTGTCATTCAGTTTAAGAGTGCACTCCAGTGGGGCAATCAGTGCAGGAACTGATGATGCCCTCTATGGAGCAGCAAGCATAGTTTGATGCTGGGGTTGGTTAATGGGGACCTCAGGAAGGTAGGTACATTATAGGGTAGTAGCAAGGGTAGGATGGTAGGGTGGAGGAAGAGTGGGGCAGGGTGTGTGCGAAGGAGAGGAAACAGGCCCAAGTTGTTTTATGTGCAGCAGTCACAGGAGGCATTGACGACTAGCGCTTGGCACAGTTTCTTTTTGAAAGAGCCCAGTGTTTGATCTTTGGTAACATCACAGTGGAGTGAATTATACCACAATGGTCCTCTGTATGCAAATGAGCATTGCCCTTGGGTGGTACGGCAGCAATGTACTATGAATTTGTGGTTCAAGGTACGTCTAGTATGCCAGGTGTGGTTTGGGGACCTAAACATTGACTGTACACCAGGAGGCAAGAGACAGAGGGAGGCCTTTTTTTGGCATGATTGGTAGGATAGTCTGCCTTTGAGCTGAAGCCAGTTTGCTTGCTCATATAAGTCACATGTGTCTGTCAGGTGAGTGGCCTTAGTCAGAAGACAGCAGGTCTTGTTAAGAGCACTGGTAACATGGCACAGGGCGGTGTCAAAGGCAGATCCATAGATCACAGGGCCATAATTGATTAATGAGACTATTGCACTATGTACAGTATAGCAAGCTTGAGGGCTTCCAGGGTAAGACAGTGTCTGTGTTTGTATAGTAGCCCAATACGGGGTATTCACAGTTTTGGTAAAATTGTCAATATGGCTGGAGAGCACTGTCAATTATCACTCCTAAATGCTTAAAAAGTTGAGTCTGTTCTAGGATAATGCCTGAGTTATTTCTGATTTCCAGCTGGTGGGAGAGGAACCTGTTTTGTGCACTGTGAAACAACATCATTTTTGTCTTTGTGCAGTTAAGGACTAGCTTCTGTGAGTGGAACCAGGCCTCAGTTTTGGTAAAGCTAGTCTGCAATTGATTAGCCAGGAGTGGGGGATCAGTATTACTTGAGTAAAGAACCGCATCATCTGCGTAGAGTAGGCTCTTACCATGAGAGAAGGCTGGAAGCTGATTCAGGAACATGGTGAAAAGTAATGGGCCCAGGATAGACCCTTGTGGAACACCTGAGCAAATCAGTTGTTTTGTGGAGAGTGTATCACCAATCTTGACTTGCTGAGTGCGTCCGTTAAGGTAGCTGTTGAACCAATTGGCAGTGTCCGTGGATAAACCTGGATCAGATAATTGTTCGATAAGTAGAGAGTGATTTACACTATCAAATGCCTTGGAAAGGTCAATGAACGTTGCTCCAGCTAACTGACCTTGATCCAAGGCATGATGTATATAGTTTGAAAATTCAAGCAGGGTAGTGTCACAAACGCACTCCACAGGTCAGGCCCTCTGCTTCCACAGTGCCAATGTCAGAGTGCAATAGTGTGAACAAGTAACAGAAAGGGTAACCCTCCTGTCTGCTTTGCATCTGAATCACCTTCTAACATTGAGTTCTGGAGGGATTCAGACTATGAACCTTATGCTAGCACACCCTTCGGGGGGATGCAATATAATCTTTTGCCCAAGGGCATCCAGCCAGGTATCCAAAATGAACTCTTACAACTCTATAAGAGACCTAGGTATTTCTTACCTTTTAAGCAAGCTCAGTAACACAATCAAGCTTTTAACAGCTGCCAGCTTTAAAAACAGGTTCAACAAGCACATGTAAAATAACAGAAAAGAGCACAGGCAGTATTTTAAATAAAATGTTGTTTACTAAAAAGTTTTAAAACAGGTAAAATAAAATACAGAACAAATTACATCACAAATTTCACAGTCATCTACAAATAAAAAGGAAAGTTACAGAATACAAACTCCTACCACAAACACTTAATTCTGCTCTAAGTGTTACCCTTCTACATGCTTTCCAAGTCAGAGAACTATCTCTCTCAGAGTCTAGAATCATATGTACATTTCCCAGATACAGGATTCATTTCAACTCTAGCCCCCAACTCCCTTTTGGGTGAGGTCAGCTAGATCCTTCCTTAGATTTAATTTCTGACATAGTTATCCACAAGGATGTAAGTCATTACTTGGAAAAATCTGCAACTAGCCATTTCCCAAATATGACAGTCTTTAATCAAACATTTCTCTTTGAACTTAACAATCCCACACTCATGTCCCTAATTCTCAGGAACGTGAGAAAACCAATAAGAGTCGGCCCAGTGACTTCTTCCTGCTATGTTATAAAATTCATATATGTGGAACACTTCAAAGGTAGCACAGGTTATGAGGCCCTCAAACTATCCCTCTGGAAGGAAGGCATTAATTAAGTTTTTCCCTGGTTAATTTAATGACATCCTCACTGACACCTTGAAGGTTAAAAGCCAAACTGCTAATTTGGGTGAGACAATTACATACACAGACCATTTATTTATAATACAATATCATACCATAATAATATTAGAGGGTTTTTCCCGTGGCAGGTAGTAGTAGTGCTGTGCCCTTTGTGAAACCTGTGTTGCTGACTACAGTGAAGATTATACTTCCCCATGTATTTTACCAATTGATCAGACATGATTCGCTCTAACACTTGGGAAACTGGCCGGAGGATTGATATGGGCCTGTAGTTCCCGTGCAAAGCCCTGTACCCAGACTTGTGTACTGGCATAACTAAGGCTGCTTTCCATTTTTGTGGGAATTGGGACAACATGAGGGAGCAGTTAAGGATGTACTCCCTGGAGGAGAGGAGGGAGAGAGGGGATATGATAGAGACATACAAGTATCTTACAGGGAGGAACAGGGTGCAGGAATACACTATTTTTAAGCGAAAAAGATGTTCCAGGACTAGAGGGCATGGGTTGAAGTTGGAGGGAGGACGATTCAGAGGAAACATGAGGAAGAATTTCTTCACAGAATGGGTGGTGGACAAGTGGAACACCCTGCCAGAGGAAGTGGTGGGGCTGAAACAATCACGGGATTTAAGAATGCATGGGATAGACATAAAGGAATTCTGGAGGTCAGGGGTAAGGGGCAACAGGCTTCTAGGAAAACAAACTGAACTTACAAGCTCAAATGGGCAGACTGGGTGGCCATAGGCCCTTATCTGCTGACACTGTCTATGTATCTATGATCTTTGTCAAGGGGGCCATACCTCATCAATGGTCAGGGTGATGAGCTTTAGGTCAAGTGAATCCCCACTTAGCCTAGTTTTCCCAAGTACTTTGAGAATGTATTTCTTTGCTGCTTCTTTGCTCACCACTTTAAAGTGAAATGGTGGGTGTGACCTTGTATTTTCTGCTGACTGCAAATTGCAGGAAGAGGGGGTGGGGTCGAAGATGTTTTAGGGGTAGGACATGACTGAGATCTGTAAAAGTCTCATTGAAAATGTCAGCTATGGCTTGAGGATCAACGGTTGTAGTGTCATTTATGTTAAGCATGGATGGGGTCTCTTTGGGGACCTTCCCTGTCACCTCAGAGATGTTGTTCCAAAATTTGCATCCATCTTTCCAGGAATTGGATAAGGCTTCCTTACAGTGTTTTGATTTTCCGTCCTGAATTGCTCTTGTGCAGGCATTCCTTGCTGTTTTGTACGCCTGTATATCCACTTGGTTGCCAGTGGTCCTGGCTCAGTACCAGAGGTGATTGTGGGATTTCATTTGCTCAAGTAGGACATGTATAATCCAGGGATTGCTGTAACACTTGATCATTCTTTTTTTATGAGAGGCATGGAGATCGCACACTGTGTTGAAGGTAGTAATAAAGTAATCCAAGGCCGTATCGATATCCGGGGCTGTGTCGATTTGTGACCAGTCCACCTGTCAAAGCTGTGTCTTTAGAGGTTCTGGGTGCCCTCTGATGAGCACCCTGCTGTTAACGGTCCAAGCTGGAGGTCTGATGTATTTGTTAGACCAGGTACATAGGACAGGTGAGTGATCGCTAATTGAATTTGGTAAGACTTCAGTGTGGGTAATATGATCTGGTCTATTGGTGACTGCCCAGTCCAGCAGAGTACTGGTCCCAGATTCGTAGTTCACCCTAGTGGCTTACTGTACCAGCTGTGTGAAATTAGCAGTTGTTAGAGCATCCTTATAATGGGTTGCACTGTTAGAGAACCAGTTGATGCTGAAATCACCGAGTCGTATGGTTTACGACTTGTGACCTAGGTCTCTGATATAGTCAAAGAGGGGGATTAGGTCCACAGTTGTTAAATTTGTTGGGATATAAATTGATGCCAGTGTTAATATTTTGTTGTGTGCACCAAGCATTATTCTGGTGGCAAGGATCTGTGCATCAACCGTGGACATGGCGAGTGTTAGGACTAGACCCATGAGAGGCTGTTTGATATACTGTATAGGGCACATCCACCTCCCCTTTTGGAGATTCTGTCCTTCCTAAAAACAGTATAACCCTGCATTGCGATGGCAGTGTCAGAGGTATCAGGTTTCAACAAGGTCTCTTGCACTGCTATGACATCGGGGTGATGCTGATTAGCCCAGGTGGTATGGAAAACTTATTTGTGGAGGAGGCTGCATACGTTAATGCTGGCTAGAGATAGAGCACCAGATTTGCCATGGCCCAGGGAGGTTGAGGGGGCTGTGCCTGGATTTGGATGAATGTTGCCTGAGATGAGCAGAAGTAGTAGTAGTATCCAAATGAATGTGCACTGGGACGTGGTGCATAGAAACTACCAAATAGAGATATCCAAAAAAGTTTCCTGCACACACAACCACAAAGCTGGGATGCACAACAATTTCAAACCAATGGATATGAAGTTAAATCCATATTTAATAAGTTAAAAGCTTCCAAGCACCAAGCATAAACTTTGTCTGACATGTTTCAGATTTCACATCCTTTCTCAAAGTCTAGTAAATCACTTCCACCAATGCTCTTAATAAATGTTCTTTAAATCATGTGATCACATCTCAATTAACTAATTGACATTCAAGCAAAATTTGTATCTCTAACAAGTATTGCTACTTTACCCCAGAGACCAATACTAAGTTAATTGGAAACATACAGTACTGGTCAAAAGTTTTAGAACACCCCCATTTTTCCAGTTTTTATTGAAATTTACGCAGGTTAATGTCTCAATGTACTCTGAAATTAAAGCATAGAACAAATAAACAATTGGAGATAAAAAAGAAATCATAGAATCATTTTGTTTAACAAAATTTAATCTAAATTTTTGACTCATCAAAGTAGCCACCTTTTGCAGATATACTGTAACCGTCGAACACACTTGTGGCATTCTTCCTACAATGGACATCAAATATTGTTTGGGAAGTTCTTCCCAACGCTGTTGCAGAAGTTCCCACAAATGTGTTGCACTTGTAGGTTGCTTTGCTTTCACCCTTCTGTCCAGTTCATCCCAAACCAGCTCGATGGGGTTTAAGTCTGGAGACTGTGCTGGCCATTCCATGATTTGAAGCCTACCGTCTTGTTCTTTTCCTCGAAGGTAGTTCTGACATAGCCTGGAGGTATGTTTTGGGTCATTATCTTGCTGTAGGATGAACCCCTGACCAACTAGGCGTAGACCAGAGGGTACTGCATGGTGCTGCAAATGCTGTGGTAGCCCTTTGGTTCAGGGTGCCAGTCACTCTGTGCTGTTGTCCTGTGAGCGCTTATCACGCAAGCTGTTGACCTCAGAAACTTGTCTTCTGATTCTGTTGTGGCTTTGGTCTGCTAGACCTCTTCCTGTCAGAGTTTCCTCCAGTTTCCAAGTGCCTTTTGATGGTGTAGGAAACTGTACTCACTGACACCTTGGCTTTCTTTGCAATTTCTCTACAGCAGTTTTTGCTAACCTAAACTTTTTTTTTAACCTCTAGCAGTTTACCGCTTACCTTTGTACCATTTCAGGTTATTCACTGGACTTGAATTGCTTAACTTTCAATAAAAACTGGAAAAATGGGGGTGTTCTAAAACTTTTGACCGGTAGTGTATTAAAAACAAACATACTAAAATATTCTAAAAGGACACCCATGTGTATAAATACAAACATTTAGATTTTATATGTTTAAATAACAAGAACACTCATACTCACTGTCATATAAGACAGCCATGTAAAACAAAATAGAAGGAAAACAAAAAAAGAAATAATGGGGGAGAAAAGGAATGTGAAAGAGAGGAAAAAACCTTGAGCAATTCAGAATATGTACAAAACAGCAAAAAACAATCACTTTTTATTGTATATATGAAGATTTAAGAGTAGACATATAAGAAATTTTCAGATAGCATATATCAACATTTTTTCAAACTGGGACACAGATCTACATGAGCATTCAACCCTGGAGTTTTATTGGATCTTAAGGTCAGAATCCAAAAGTTTTCCCTAATCAGAACCAAATTATCAAAATCTCCACCTCTTGGGTGCCTGCACACTTTGCACACTTTATCAATAGCCATAAATTGGAAATAATGTGTTTCTCCAGTTGGGGCTCCCATAACATGTAAAGCAGTAGTGTATGTACTGCCATTCCTTTGGATAGCTCTTATGTGCTCACCTACTCTAATCTTAAAGCTCTGTGTAGTTTTGCCAACATAAAAGGCATTACAGTTGCATACTGCTAAATAAATTACTCCTTCACTACTACAAGTGATGCACTGTCTAACTGAATACTTCATGTCTGTGTTGCAGCTTCCAAATTCCTTTCCCTGCATTATATATGGGCCAATACATACATTTCCTACACTTCATACAGCCCTGCGGCTGTTTCAACCAAGTATTTGTTTATTTTCTTTGAAGTGGCTATGCACTAACAAATCTCTCAAAGTCGGTGCCTTCTTATAGCACATATGGGGCAGATGTTCAGCTATTCCTTTTAAACCAGTACCCACTCCCAAAATGTGCCAATGTCTATGCAGTATTATCTCCAATTCTTTTGACTGTGCAGTATAACCTGTGACAAAACTGAATCTAACATCAACTTCTCTTTCTTGTACATTATCACTTAATAGCGAATCTCTTTCTACATGTTATGCCCTGATGTATGCTCTCTCTATATTTTTCATTGCATACCCTTTTTCTGTGAATCTATTCCTTAAGACATTTGCACCATTTTCAAAACTCACAACTGTAGAACAATCACATCTAGTTCTCAGGAACTGACCCACAGGAATATTGGATGCTATGTGTGGTGGATGGCAGCTATTAGCAAGTAAATTTGTGTTCCCATCTATTTCTTTATTAAAAATATCTGTTGCTTTTGAACCATCAGAGTTTCTTATAAGCCTTAAATCCAAATACTCAATAGCCCTGTCATTAGCCTTAAAAGTAAATCTCAAGTTTGGATTTGTCATGTGCAAAAATTCCATAATTCTTTCTAGACTTGTAACGTTGCCTTTCCACAGCAACAATACATTGTCTATACAGCGCTTCCATAGTACAATATTTTCAAAAAAAAAACATTAACTGTCCTAGATAGAACCACTTCCTCCTCCCATTTTCCAACATATAAATTTGCTATAGAGGGTGCACATGTCTCCTCCATCGCTGTCCCCTTTATCTGTTGAAATAATTCATTATTGAAGGTAAAGACATTAAATTTAAGGACACATTCTAGCAACTTAATAATCAATTCTGTCGGTAACGAGGTATCTCTTGACTTATTTAAAATAAAATGCTGCAGCATCCAAAGCCCCTTCATGTGGCACATTGCTGTAGAGAGATTCTGTATCCAAAATAACTAAAAGTTCTCCTTCTTCAAGTCTCACATTTGTTACCACATTCAGCACTTCCTTCATATCTTGAATAAATGATGGTAAAGTTTGGACTAATGGTTTCAAGAAGGAATCACAGTACTGAGACAAAGGTTCCATTAATGAGCCAATGCTGCTAACAATTGGTCTCCCCAGAGGATTGAAAAGAGTCTTGTGAACCTTTGGTAGCACATAGAAAGTGGCTCTGGTGGGATTCAAGACCTTAAGAAATTCCTTTGTTTGTTTGTTAATTTGTTTCCGGATCAAAAGCTGTATCCACAATTTCATCAATACTATATTTAAACTCTCTCAACTTGTCTTCTTTCACTTTATCATAAAAAACTTTGTTATTCAACTGTCTGTATATTTATTTTAAATAGTCAACTTTATCCAATAGAACCCTAGCCTCTCCCCCTCCCCCGTCTGCTTGTTTGATAATCAGGTCAGAATCCTGTTGAAGTGTAATAACTGCCTCTTGCTCAATCCTGCTAAGATTATTGAAAAAAATGGAATGTGTAGTTTTAAAGAAATTCTCTATATCTGTCTCAACCAATTCTTTAAATACATTTACTGCTACTCATGTAGGAGGGCAAAAAGTGGAGGGATTTCTAAATACTTTACCATTTGGTCTGTCATTATTTTGTCCAGTGTCTCTTTTACTGAAAAAAGCTTTTAAATTCAACTTGCGACAACTCAAATTTAAATCAATTAAGGTCTGTACTCTGTCAAGAGTTTTTGTAGGTGAAAAAACTAAGCCCTTTCTCAAGTAGTTTCAGTTCACTTTCTGAAAGTACATGTTTCGATAAACTGATAACTTGTGTAGGGTTTTCATTATTTGGGCTTACTTCCTCTGCCGGCCCCTCATATGGTAGTTCCTCCTGCACTGAATTCTCCCTCTGTTGTATCTTGTGTGGAAGCCATGACTTCCTTCTTCTTCCTTTCCTCGTTCTACATCGAAATCTCGTTCTCTTATCCATAACCTCGGACTCCTGCACGGTAGTTGCGGGCTGTGCTGGGGTATATTGTAGTTGTTGTAATCCATAGGGGGCTGTAGATCCATATTGTGTGTTCCCTTCTGAAAATAATAGTCTTGATTAACTCCCTCTCCATCCGATTCACTATTATCTGTACTGTATTCAAATGAAACATTCTTATTGGTTTTTAAAATGCTTTTCAATTATTTTTGTTTCCAATAAAAAATGTGTCGTTTCTCAAAATCCCTCTTGTCTTGAAGGAATTTAGTACATTTCAATCTCTGTAATTCAAAATCCAATTTAGTAATAGAGTCCTTCAATCTTTTGTTCAGTCTATCAAAATCTGAGTGTTCTCTATATTTTAAAACTTCAACTTCCTGTTTTTCGATTTCCTCTCGAATCTCATTTTCTTTTTCTTTGCTATATTTTATAATCAATGTTATCAATTTAGCACTTGCTTCCAATAAAATGGTCTCCCACTCTTTCATAAAAGCAGCATTTTCAGTACCACAAGTTGGATTTTTTATGAGACGGAGGCCTCTGGGTACCCTTTTCACTTGTTAATATGCCTCCAAATTGCTGGTGTGTTAGTTTCTCCAATTGTCTAAAGACTTCCAGCAAAGATTGTGCTTCAGGGGCCAAGTTCTCACGGTAACATGCTCATTTAAATATAGGTTTACTGTAGCTGCAGTTATTAAGAGAATATCCATAAGCCGGCCCGGTGGCACTGAGGGTTGAGGCACTGGCCGCCACACCTCACTCCACGCCAGCGAGCCGTGTTTGGGAGCGAGCACGGGTGGCCGTAGGTTGGTAGGGAGGAGATGGATTGAGCGTCCAAAGTGCCCAGTGTTCGCCTGACCCCTAGAGGAGGCTGGGACTTGGTGACATGGCGCCACACATCAAGGGAAGCGGGACGCAACAGACACTTGACAGGAGCACACACGGAAGTGTGCAAGCACCTAGTCACTGGCATCATTGCACACTGTGAGCCCACAGGGGAGAAAAGCGAAAATAGGGAATCCAGTCACAGCAGCTTGATGACTGTCTGTGAGCACCTGTGCTGGGTCTGGGGGAGGAGACCACCAAGTAGGTGTGGATCCATTCTAGGTGGGGGAAGTTGGCCACCCCTGCCACCCCGCCATGGGGGGTAAGCTGTGGGGCAACTAGAGGTGGTCTCTACAGGGAGTCCGGTGCGGGTCAGACAGCAGCTGGAGAAAAAGGAAGTGAAGACAGATTGGCCGACTGGAGACCCTAGGAAGAAATAAGCACCATATAAATAAAAGAGAATATCCATATATGCTAGAGGATTCTCCTGTTGCCCGTTATTATTACTGCTGCTAGCACTTGCTCTCTGAAAATTCAAATTGGGAGTATTTTCATATGACATGGTGGTATTAGTGAAATTTTTAAAGCTGCGATGTCTTGGAAAAATGCTAAAAAGTGTATAAACCCACAAGGTTTTAAGCGGGAAGGTATATAACCAAAAACTAATTATACCATTAAATTGCTGGTTTTTATAAAAAGGTTACCTTACCCGCAACCCATGCATGTCACTCACAACCGGTAATTGTATCCAAATAAGTGCGCACTGAGATGTGGTGCATAGAAACTACCAAATAAGGTCCTGAATCCCACCATAGCCACTTTCTATGTGCTACCAAAGCTTCACAAGACTCTTTTCAATCCTCCGGGGAGACCGATTATTAGCGGCATTGGCTCATTAATGGAACCTTTATCTCAGTACTGTGATTCCTTCTTGAAACCATTAGTCCAAATTTTACCATCATTTATTCAAGATATGAAAGAAGTGCTGAATGTGGTAAAAAACCTGAGACTTGAAGAAGGAGTACTTTTAATGACTTTGGATATAGAATCTCTCTACAGCAATGTACCGCATGAAGAGGCTTTGGATGTTGAAGCATTTTTTTTAAATAAGTCAAGAGATACCTCATTACCAACAGAATTGATTATTAAGTTGCTAGAATGTGTCCGTAAATTTAACGTCTTTACCTTCAATAATGAATTATTTCAACAGATGAAGGGGACAGCAATGAGGGAAACATGTGCACACTCTATAGCAAATTTATATGTTGGAAATTGGGAGGAAGAAGTGGTTCTATCTAGGACAGTTAATTTTTTTTTGAAAATATTGTACTATGGAAGCGCTATATAGATGATGTATAGTTGTGTGGAAAAGAGATGTTACAAGTATAGAAAGATTTGTGGAATTCTTGCATATGACAAATCCAAACTTGAGATTTACTTTTAAGGCTAATGACAGGGCTATTGAGTATTTGGACTTAAGACTTATAAGAAACTCTGATGGCTCGATAGCAACAGAGATTTTTAGAAAATAAATAGATGGGAACACAGTTTTACTTGCTAATAGCTGCCTTCCACTACACATAGCATCCAATATTCCTGTGGGTCAGTTCCTGAGAACTAGACGTAATTGTTCTACAGTTGCGAGTTTTGAAAATGGTGCAAATGTCTTAAGGAATAGACTCACAGAAAGAGGGTATGCAATGGAAAATATAGAGAGAGCATACATCAGGGCATAACATGTAGATAGAGATTCGCTATTAAGTGATAATGTACAAGAAAGAGAAGTTGATGTTAGATTCAATTTTGTCACAGGTTATATTGCACAGACAAAATAATTGGAAATAATACTGCATAGACATTGGCACATTTTGGGAGTGGATACTGGTTTAAAAGAAATAGCTGAACATCCGCCCCGTATGTGCTATAAGAGGGCACCGACTTTGAGAGATTTATCAGTGCATAGCCACTTCATAAAAACATAGAAACATAGAAGTTGACAGCAGATAAGGACCTCAAGGCCCATCCAGTCTGCCCATTTCTTTTTCTACCTCATAAATGTGCCATCGGCCTTTGCTCTGTCAATGGCCTATCTATTCATACTCATCTGCATTGCTCCCTTATGCCCATCCCATGCCTGTTAGAAGCCCTGCACTGTACTCATATCCACCACTTCCTGAGGTAGGCTGTTCCATGCATCCACCACCCTTTCTGTGCTGTGAAAAATAACTTCCTCACATTACCCCTTAAACAGCCTTCCTCTAATCTCATGCTGTGTCCTCATGTCCTGCTATTTTTCTTATATTGAAACATGTTAGACTCTTTCACCTTGTTAATGCCCTTAAGGTGCTGGAATGTTTCGATCATATCACCTCTCTCCCTCCTTTGCTCTAGAGTATACATATTGAGCGCCGTTAATCTGTCCTCATATGTTTTCTGATGCAGTCCCTGCACCATTTTGGTTGCCCTTCTCTGGATTGCCTCAATTTGGTTAATGTCCTTGTGAAGGTGTGGCCTCCAGTACTGCATGCAGTACTCCAGATGGGGCCTAACCAGTGTCTTGTAAAGAGGGATTATTACCTCCCTCTTCTGACTTGTGATACTCCTACTAATGCACCCTAACATCCTCCTAGCCTTACCTACTGCTTTAGTGGTCTGCTTGGATGATTTCAGGTCATCGGTGATGATGATGCCCAAGTCTCTTTCTTCCCTTGTGACTGCCAGCAACTCCCCTTCCAGCCAATAGGTGGCTTCAGGGTTTCTCTTCCCTATGTGCATGATCTTGCACTTCTTTGCATTAAACCCCAGTTGCCACTCTTCTGACCATTTTGCTAGTTTTTCCAGATCTCTTCTCATTCTGCCCACACCATCTGGATCATCTACTCAGTTGCAAATCTTGGTGTCATCTGCAAACAGACAAACATTACCCTCCAGTCCATCTGCAATGTCACTGATGAAGATATTGAAGAGGACTGGCCCCAGGACTGATCCCTGAGGTACCCCACATGTGACTTGCATCTCTTCTGACTGTATACCGTTTACCACTACTCTCTGTTTTCTGTCTGTCAACTAGTTTGCCACCCAGTTGACCAACGTCTGACCCACCCCAAGCCTACCCAGCTTATTAATCAATCTTCTATGTGGAACAGTATCGAAAGCTTTGCTGAAGTCAAGGTAGGTGACATCGACTGCTCCCCCTTGGTCCACCACTCTGGTTACCCAGTCAAATCTATGAGATTAGTTTGACAGGACCTTTCTTTTGTAAACCCATGCTGTCTTGGATGCTGTGCTCCTATGGATTCCAGGTGTTGCACTATCCTTTCCTTAAGGAGTGCCTCCATAATTTTGCCCACTGCTGAGGTAAGACTGACTGGTCTGTAGTTCCTTGCCTCCTCCCTGCTACCACTCTTGTGGTGTGGGATCACATGAGTCCTTCTTCAATCTTCTAGGACCTCTCCTGTGCTCAGAGACTCACAAAACAGTTCTGATAATGGCTCTGCTAGTTTCACCCTTGGCTCCTTTAGTACCCTGGGATGTATGCCATCAGGTCCCATTGCCTTGTCCGCCCTGAGCTTATCAAGCTCTTGTAGCACCCTTTCTTTTGTGAAGGGACTAGTGCTCATCCCCTTCCCCCCTGTGTCCATGGTGCTGAGCTGTGGGCCCTGCTCTACCTTCTCTTCAGTATATACTGAGCAGAAGTATCTATTTAGGATAGATGCTTTTACATGGGCCTCCTCCTCACATGCCCCCTTATCTCCTTTGATCTTAGCAATACCCCCTCTGGACTTTTTCCTTTCACTAATGTATCTATAGAAAGTCTTGTCACCTTCTTTTACTGTTTGTGCTAGTGTTTCCTCAGTTTGGGCTTTTCCCTACCTTACTGCCTTCCCTGCTCCCCTTAGGAAGTTTGTATGCCTCCTATCTTCATCCTGCTTCGCTCCTTTATATTTCCTGAAGGCCAGCCTTTTGGCTCTGACCTTTTCTGCTACTGTTTTTGAGAACCAAAGTAGTTTCCTTCTTCTTTTGCACTTCCTTTTCTCTCTAACACAATGGGATGTTGCTTCAAATATTGCATCCTTAATGCTTGCCCACTTTACCTGTACCCCCTCACCTGTATTTCTTTATGCCAGGACTAGCTTAACTCTGTTGGCCATCTTATCAAAGTCAGCTCCTCTGAAGTCCCGTATTTTTAACTTGGAATGGGATGATTTAGGTGTAGTAGCCAAATTGAACCATACCATGTGATGGTCACTGGCTCCCATGTGACCTGCTACCTGGAGATCTGTGATCCTTTCCCTGTTAGTCAATACTAGATCTAGGATAGCCCTGTCTCTTGTGGGTTGTTGTACCAGTTGTTTGAGGGCCTCCCCCTGCAGGGAATCCACCATGTGTCTAGTTCTGGCAGATGTTCCTGCTGGTATTGACCAATCTGTATCTGGCATGTTGAAGTCTCCCATTATCAGAACCTCCCCTTTAGCCGTCATGTTTTGTATATCTTCTAACAGGAATGTGTCTATGTCCTGCCCCTGGTCTGGGGGCCTGCAGACAACCCCAGTTCTTATGGCTGTCCCATTTCCTGCTTCCAGGGTGATCCACAGTTCTTCTGGTTCCTTACGTGTATTCTGAATTTCTGTAGCTTTGATAATTTCATTGACATACAGGCCCACTCCACACACCCCTTTTTTTGCACCTCGGTCTCTTCTGAAAAGTACATAGCCAGGTACTGAAGTTTTCCAAGTGTGGTTACTGGTAAACCACATCTCGCTAACTGCTACTATGTCCAGTTTAGCCTCTGCCATTATTGCCTCTAGGTCTGGGATCTTGTTTCCCAGACTGCGAGCATTTGTGTACATGATTTTCCATTGGCCAGATTTCGGTGTGTTAGTTGTTGGGTGAGGTCTGGTGTTTCCCCTGTGCGTTGTATGGGGAGCCGGACCTTTTTCCTTACCTGGTGATGCAAATGAACTGCAAACATGCTGAACTCCTGTTTGACCACTAGCTGAAGGGGGAGGGGTGTTCGTCCCATTCGACATATGGGGTGCTGCACCCCTCTCCTCATTTGCTAGTTTAAATATTCTGCAAAGACTTCAAACCTCTGCCCCAATGCACTGATTGCTTAGTCGGATGCAGTCCATCAAATTTAAAGAACTTTCGCTCCCAAAACCGTTGCCAGTTCCTTCAAATTTGTGTCCTTTTTCCTGGCACCAGCCTTTGAGCCACATGTTTAGCTCCCCTATCTCCCCTTCTCTGACCTTCCTTCCATCTGCTCCCCTCTCCCAGATTTGCAGAATCTCATAGAAGGAGATGCCAGACAAAATGGATGATAGTTTGTCACCCAGCCTGGTCAGGTGTTCCTTGGTCTCCACAACTGACCAACTGGTGAGATCATTAGTCCCTATGTGTACCAGGACATCAATGTTTTCTCCTGCTTCCTGAACAATTTTATCAATGCAGTCAGTGTCTCTCCATGCTGATATACCTGGGAGACATCTGACCATTATCCCTGGCTGGAGATAAGTATCAACTCCCTGAATCATGGAGTCTCCTATGATCAGAAGTTTTTTGGATTTCCTTTTGGCTTTTTTTGTTTTGGTTCCTGTTTTGGGTGAGTTTTGTTGTGCTAGCTCCTGTGCTGCAGTGTCCTGCTCTGCAGTGACCTCTGCCCCTTTGTTCAATTTTGGAGATAGAAGCAGATACCTGTTTGTAGTTTTTATATGGTTTGTGGAGGTAATATGTTAGAGAGCACTGAGTGATGGTGCACCCGATTTGCCCCTCCTAACCACCTGCCAACCTCACAGACCAACTACCCTCTGCGGTCAAGGTGCTTCTGTTGGATGTTGGGGAAATGGCGGGTGGTTCTTATAATATATTTCCTCTTGAATATGAAATCTGAGGCATGCAATCTCTGCCCATGCTGCCTGGAGCTGAGCCCTAAGATCTCCAATGGACCAGCAAGTAGGACAGTGTCCTAAATCCTATAAAACTGCCCTCCTGAAAAGTGTTCCACAGTACCTGCAGTTAATGATATTCATTCCAGATAAGTTGCTGGGTTTATAACCTGGTCAGAGTAATTAGAAGGAAGAAAATGAAAGCAAAACTTTGATTTTGTGTTTTGTTTGTTTGTTTTTGTATAACTTGTTATAACAAGTTAAACTACTAGTGCCCCTGTAAATGAGGTCACCGTGTGGATACCCCACTGATCTGCCCCTTCCTGCTTTGCCACAGGATATGTCACGACTGTGCTACCCTATAAAAAGAGTGTAGTATGTGGTGGTTGGGGATGGGGTGGATGGCTGGGTCCTTCCCCTGCCAAAAAAGAAGAACCACAGATGAAAGAAACAAGGAGATAAGAGCAGAAACAATCAGTCTGCAACAAATGCAGTAACTCTGAAAGCTTATCCTAATGATAGATAAAACTGTAAAACCTATAAAGCACCACCTGTAATAATTTCACAGAAGATATACCCTGTAAAAAACACTTTGCTACAGAGAAAAATAAAGCAGTAACAGAAGATATACCTTGCAAAAGACAACTTGAATCAGAAGATTATAGCAGTAATCTGTTAGCACACACCTGTAGGCACACCTTGTAATATGCAGCAGAAGGTATACCCAGCAACAACAATTTGAATCAGAAAAAAATAAAGCAATAAAATGTTAGCAACAAACAGTAACAATCCCTGTGAATACAAAATAAAAATAACAACACACAGTAAATCTGCCTTGCCAAAAAAAGTCTTAATCCTTTTCCTTGCTCTGGTAAGGTTCTTTGCTCTGTCATTTCAAGCAAACTAGAGGAGCTCAGGTGAAGAAAAAATGAATACTTGGTTGAAACAGCCACAGGGCTGTATGAAGTATAGGAAATGTATGTATTTCCTGTATACAATGCAGGGAAAGGAATTTGGAAGCTGCAACACAGACAAGAACTATTCCGTTAGACAGTGCATCACTTGTAGTAGTGAAGGAGTAATTTATTTAGCAGTATGCAACTGTAATACCTTTTATGTTGGCAAAACTACACAGAGCTTTAAGATTAGAGTAGGTGAGCACGTAAGAGCTATCCAAAGGAATGGCAGTACATACACTACTGCTTTACATGTTATGGGAGCCCCAATTGGAGAAACACATTATTTCCTATTTATGACTATTGGTAAAGTGTGCAGGCATCCAAGAGGTGGAGATTTTGATAATGTGGTTCTGATTAGGGAAAACTTTTGGATTCTGACCTTAAGATCTAATAAAAATCCAGGGTTGAATGCTCATATAGATCTGTGTCCCTATTTGAAAAAACGTTGATATATGATATCTGAAAATTTCTTATATGTCTACCCTTGAGTCATCATATACACAATAAAAAGTGATTGTTTCTGCTGTTTTGTACATATTCTAAATTGCTCAAGATTTTTTCTTCTCTCCCTTCCCCCATTCTTTCTTTTTTTGTTTTCCTTCTATTTTGTTTTACATGGCTGTCTTATATGACAGTGAGTATGAGTGTTCTTGTTATTTAAACATATAAAATCTAAATGTTTGTATTTATACACATGGGTGGCCTTTTAGAATATTTTAGTATGTTTGTTTTTAATATGTTTTCAGATAACTTAGTATTAGTCTCTGGGATAAAGTAGCAATACTTGTTAGAGATGCAGATTTTGCTTGTACTGTATGTCAATTAGTTAATTGAGATGTGATCACATGATTTAAAGAACATTTATTAAGAGAATTAGCGGAAGTGATTTACTAGTCTTTGAGAAAGGATGTGAAATCTGAAACATGTCAGACAAAGTTTATGCTTGGTGCTTGTTTTTAACATATTAAAAATGGATTTAACTTCATATCCATTGGTTTGAAATTTTTGTGTGTCCCAGCTTTGTGGTTGTGTGTGCAGGAAACTTTTTTGGATAATAGTAGCAGTAGGCATTTCAGGAAGATTTTTAGGTGTCTGCTATAAAGTAGGCTGAGTTTTCTGCTTGTGTGAGTCTGCTGCATCTTACGGTGTGCACAGCAGAGGCTAAAAAAAAAAAGAGGTGGCTGGAGGAGGTGCTCCCAGATTTGTAAGTAGACTGCATGTTTGGGTGGCTGAAATGTGGGAATTTAGAGTTGACACTTGCAGTTGTAGTGCCATGTACACAGAGCTGATTATTGTTTATGAGAAATAGGGGGTGGTGAGTGTTAGCTTCAGTGCCCATACCTGTAGGGTGAGTAATGATAAGTAGGGAGAGTAAGATGAGCACAGTGATAACTGTAGTCATTGCGTCTGAGGGAGGGGCTAATAGTGGAGTTTATTCTAATGGAGAGGTAAAGAAATCCTGGTATTGTGGATCTGTGGTATTGTGAAGCAGTCCAGAGAAGGGCAACCAAAATGGTGCAGGGACTGCATCAGAAAACATATGAGGACAGATTAAAGGAGCTTAATTTGTATACTATAGAGCAAAGGAGGGAGAGAGTTGATATGATCAAAACATTCAAACACCTTAAGGGCACTAACAAGGTGAAAGAGTCTAACATGTTTCAATATAAGAAAAATAGCAGGACAAGAGGACACAGCATGAGATTAGCAGGAGGCTGATTAAGGGGTAATGTGAGGAAGTTCTTTTTCACAGAAAGGGTGGTGGATGTATGGAACAGCCTACCTCAGGAAGTGGTGGATATGAATACAGTGCAGGCTTCAAACAGACATGGGATAGGCATAATTGAGCAATACAGATGAGTATGAATAGATAGGCCACTGACAGAGCAAAGGCCGATGGCACATTTATAAGGTAGAAAAAGAAATGGTCAGACTGGATGGACCTTGCGGTCCTTATCTGCCGTCAACGTCTATGTTTCTATGTTTCTATCTAGGTATTACCCTTTAAGAGCTTTGCTATAGCTCTTAGGTGCTTACCCCTTTAAGAGGGAAATTGAGGTGTAACCAAGTAGGAGGTGGGCAGGTCTCTCAGCTCTGGTAGTGTATTTAATAATGGAAGGAGGTAGAGGGGAGGTGGAGTGGGCCAAAAAATCACTAAGTAGCCAGTTCAGGTCAGGCAAATGCTGAAAACAGTGCAGTGAAGGATTGATCAGTTCAGCAAAAGATACAACTCAGGCTGAGATTCAAGTCAGGCTTGCAGCCCTGAGGTCTGAGCAGCTGACAAGAAAAACAAGCAAGTAGCAGAGTTGCACTGTGCAGCTCAGAGAACTGTGCAACTGAATGAACTGTGAAGCAAGAAGATCAGGGCTTCACTAAGTAGCTGCTAAAAGAAGAATTCACTATAAATGGTGAATACTCTAAATGAGCCCAGGTTACTAGTGGGGTGCCCCAGGAGTCTGTCTTGGGCCCCTGTCTTTTTAATATATATATCTCATCACTCACAATTGATATACCTAATACATGGATACTGAAATTTGCAGATGTTTGTCGTATAGGCACTGTGGTTAACAATACAAAAAACAATATTGCCCTCCAACTAGCCCTTGATAATATGTTAACCTGGACTAACTATAGTAAATTGGTCCTGAACAACGTTAAGTGCAAAGTTATTCACCTGTGTACACACAATAAACATCATCAGTACAAACTAGGGAATGACGACCTACTAGTAACCAATCAAGAAAAAGATTTATGAATAATAGTTTGCCCAGACTTGAAATTCAAATCCCATTAAAAATCCAAGTCAAAAAAACAAATCAAAACTTAAATTGTATCCTCAGACACATATCTAGCTGAAAAAAGGAAATGATTCTTTCATTATATGTTGCCTTGGTTAGGCCCCACCTGGAATACTGCATGCAGGTATGGTCCCCTGATATCAAAGAGGATATTTTAAAGGTTGAGGGAGTACAGCGCATAGCCACCAAAGCTATAGCTGGAATGGGTGACAGGTCATACGAGGATAGGCTAAGGTTGCTCAATATGTATACGCTCCAATATAGGAGACTAACAGGAGACAAGTCTCTACTTTTTAGAGCAATAGGTGATCCAACCCTTGGGGATGATTTGGGGATAGTGCTTAGTGACAATAGAGTCCGCAGTAGAAGACACTCTAACCAATTATTCCTGGCTAAATGGAATGCCCTACGAAGAAAAAACTGGTTTAGTCATAGGGTAGTCTCAACATGGAATCACCTTCCAACTGAAGCAGTAAACAGTTCAAACATGGATTCCTTCAAACTAAGCTTAGATCAGCATTTGGGAACGAGGTTAAATTTTGTTTTAAGTAAAACTAACTGCAAGAACCATGGACGGAACTCCATACTCGCTTGAACTTACCTATGAAACCTATGAAGAAAAGTAAGATCAGTGTTTCTCTGCAGTTTTATACCCTAGTCCAATGATTTCAGCTCTGGCTGCAGCATCAGGCAAGAAACCAATGTCAGCACTCCAGGGCCATCTGGAACCATTCAGGTCCCACAACAGAAACAGAGAAGGCACCAGGTATTCAATTAGAAAAGGGAAGGAAAGCTCCAAAATCCCCTTTCCCTTGTCCTGGGTCAGGGATCAGCTGTTACCTTGCAAGCCAAGAAGGGATGCAGGCAGCGGGTGCCTTCTCGCCCTGTTCTGCGTGGGCTGGTTGCTTGTGGAGGGGACTGCGATGGTACCTGCCCCATGGGCTCCGATCAGCCTTGCAAGCCAAGGAGGAGAGCAGGCAGCAGGCACCTTCTCGCCCTGTCCTGGGCGGGTGGGTTGCTCGTGGAAGGGACCGCGTCCGCAGTACCAGCCCGGTGGGCTCTGATCAGCCCTACGAGCCAAGGAGGAGAGAAGGTAGTAGGTGCCTTCTCACCCTGTCCTAAGCAGCCAGGTTGCTTGTGGAGGGGACCGCCTTCATGGTACCAGCCCAGTGGGCTCTGATCAACCTTGTGAACCAAGGAGGAGAGCAGGCAGCAGGCACCTTCTCACACTGTCCTGGGTGGGCAGGTTGCTTGTGGAGGGGACCGTGTCCATGGTACCAGCCCGGTGGGCTCTGATTAGCCTTCTGAGCCAAGGAGGAGAGCGGGCAGCAGGCACCTTCTCGCCCTGTCCTGGGCAGGTTGCTTGTGGAGGGGACTGTGGCCGCAGTACCAGCCTGGTTGGCTCCGATCAGCCTTGCAATCCAAGGGGGAGAGTGGGCAGCAGGTGCCTTCTTGCCCTGTTCTGGGTGGGTTGCTTGTGGAAGGGACTGTGTCCATGGTACCAACCCGGTGGGTGTCAATCAGCCTTGCGAGCCAAGGAGGACAGCAAGCAGCAGGCACCTTCTCGCCTGTCCTGAGTGGGCGGGTTGCTTGTGGAGGGGAATGCATCCACGGTACCAGCCAGGTGGGCTTTGATAAGCCTTGCAAGCCAAAGTGGAGAGCGGGCAGCAGGTACCTTCTCACTCTGTCCTGGGTGGGCGGGTTCCTTGTGGAGGGGACAGTGTCTGCGGTACCAGCCCTGTGGTCTCTGATCAGCCTTGTAAGCCAAGGAGGAAAGCAGGCAGCAGGTGCATTCTCGTCCTGTTCTGGGTGGGTTGCTTGTGAAAGGGACCGTGTCCGCAGTACCAGCCCAGTGGGCTCCGATCAGCCTTGCTAGCCAAGAAGGAGAGAGGGCAGCAAGTGCCTTCTCTCCCTGTCCTGGGAGGGTGGGTTGCTTGTGGAGGGGAATGCATCCACGGTACCAGCCTGATGGGCTCCGATCAGCCTTGCGAGCCAAAGAAGAGAGCGGGCAGAAGGTTCCTTCTCACCCTGTCCTGGGTGGGTGGGTTGCTTGCGGAGGGGACCACATCCACGGTACCAGCCCAGTGGACTCCGATCAGCCTTGCTAGCCAAGGAGGAGAGAGGGCAGCAGGCACCTTCTCCCCCTGTCCTGGGAGGGTGGGTTGCTTGTGGAGGGGAATGCATCTGCGGTACCAGCCCTGTGGGCTCCGATCAGCCTTGTGAGCCAAAGAAGAGAGCAGGCAGCAGGTGCCTTCTCACCCTGTCCTGGATGGGTGGGTTCCTTGTGGAGGGGACCGCATCTGTGGTACCAGCCCTGTGGACTCCGATCAGCCTTACAAGCCGAGGAGGAAAGCGAGTAGCAGCCGCATTCTCGCCCTGTCCTGGGTGGGTGGGTTGCTTGTGGAAGGGACCACGTCCGTGGTACCAGCCTGGTGGGCTTCAGTCAGCCTTGCGAGCCAAGGAGCAGAGCAGGCAGCAGGCACCTTCCCGCCCTGTCCTGGGTGGGCAGGTTGCTTGTGGAAGAGGTCTTCAATCAGCCTTGCGAGAAAAGGAGGAGAGCTGGCAGCAGGCACCTTCTCACCCTGTCCTGGGCAGGCGGGTTGCTTGTGGAGGGGACCGTGTCTGTGGTACCAGCTCAGTGGGCTCCGATCAGCCTGAGAGAGAGGAACAGAAGAGAGTATCTTGTGTTATAATCTCTGTAGCCATAGTGGCTGACTTTTGGTGCATTGTTTGGATGCAGTGCATGGAAGCTGCACCGAGCTTTCAGACAGTGAATGGGACACAAGTGATAAGGTGCCTCTAAGGAAGTTTGTGTCACAGTGCACTGTTTATTCTGTGCTGATTATCTTCTAAAAACCTGGTGCAACATTTATGTTAACTATAAAGGTAAGTAAAGAAGCTTGAAAAAGAATGAAGCGATCTGTGCTGACTACATCTTCAAGCAACAAGAGATTGTACAAGTGGCAAGCTGTATGGAAAAATGACTTTGGCTGGATCAAGAAGTACAACAACACACTTAAAGCCTTCTGTAGATATTGTAGACAGAAAATTCTGGTGTCACATGGCAGACATTACTTCACAAGGCTTGAGAGTACTGAGCAACATAAGACAGCCATTCAGCAAGTCAAGCACAGCCATATGACACCTACTGTTAGTGGACCAGAACTACTGATCTGTATGGAGCAGAACTAAAGGTTACTGCAACTAAAGCTGCTGCAGTGTTCCATGCAGTGCAGCACAACATTTCATGTAATTCATTAGACTGTGGACTCAGTCTGGCCAACCAGCTATATGGTGATTCGGAGCTTGCCAAAAAACTTGCCTGTGGAAGAACAAAGGCTGAAGCAAATATAGAAACTGTTCATACTAAGGTTCATACTAAGGTATTAAGGGAGCAAGAGAGCCAGAGGCCCATAAAAGCTCCCATACTAATCAGTTATAGTATGTTAGATGAGTATCTGATAATAAATAGGCATCCAGCCTTGCCTTAAATTCTGTTTTATTTTTACAGATAATGACATAAAGTAGAAGTTTGTTCCAGGGGGTTGATAGTCCTTAAAGTGAAGAAAAACTTTCTTCTTAAATAATTATAGGATTTTCCACTTAATTGAAGTGGGTGTCCTCTGGTGTCATATCTATTATCCTTGTTCTTGGACCATATGTTCTTGAATACCTTTTAAAAGACTTACAAAGTCCAGGAGTGTCATTTGCAATTTTGTCAGATGCTTCTGACAAGGGCAATATACAATTACTCCCCATGGGTAGTAAGGTACTTTAAAAAGGATGAAGGTGCTGTGAATGCTCTCCTGGACTTCTGCGAAGACCCAGATGAATCTGCTCAGGGCATAACAGACCAGATTTTCTCTATTTTGCAAAAGCATTCCTTGCCATTGGTCTGTGTTTCTGCTTATTGTGCTGACAATGCCAGTGTGAACTATGGAAAGCAATCCAGAGTCTATACCAGACTGAAAGAGAACTGTCCATCACTTCAAAAAGCAAACTATCCTGCTCACATCCTCCACAATGCTGCAAGGAAGGCAGCAGCAAAACCAACGTATGATGTGGAGATATTTGTCCTAAAATTGTTCAGCCATTTTTCAGGATCTGCTACAAGAACATGAGATCTGAAAGGTTTTTTGAGTTTTGTGGCATGGAATACGTGTCACTTTTGAGGCATGTGCCAACCAGATGGCTGTCTTTACTGCCAGCAATTGAAGGAACAGTCAAAAATCCTCCGGTACTGCAATCTTATTTCCTGTCGCAAGGAGAAGAGGACACATCAAGACAGATCTGGCAATACTTTGCTGAAAATGAACATGGTGAGGGCACACTTCCAACACTGCTACAGTGCTACTTAAATTTTCTAAGTGCAGTTCTTGTGGACTTCAACGACCACATAGCCACTATAGAAAGAACACAACTGACAGCTATGGAAACATTTTCAGTCATGGCCTCACTGAAGCAAACACTTGAAGTCCAAGCTGTGGACAAGTTTTTTTGGGGAAATATTCGAATAGTTTTGAAGACTATGGACATTGGTTTCTGCAAAAAGCTGGAGAAAGATTTTGCATTTTTCCAGCAAACTGCTGTAAAATACAACAGTATTTTGACTTCAGTGAGAATAACTACCTGAAGAAATGTTCTCGGCTGCCTTTAAAGGAACCCTTTGCCTTTGCTTATATGTTAGATGTGATTGCTGCCCTTTCTCTGCAGAAATCCATAGATGAAGACACACTCTTTTAGGCCTATTCAGTCATCAGACCCCTTATGCCAGACTTATGTAGACTGGTGCTCCTATCCCCAGAGGAAAAGTGGCAGAAGATTTGTAGGGATGTACCAGACCTGCCTGCTCTTTATCCTGTGATTGAACATGTGATGACCATCCCACCATCTAATGCTTTTGCAGAAAGTATTTTCCTCTCCTCAAAAAGAAATGAACAGACACAAGAAATGGCTGAAGGGTGGAATTAATAAAAGCCAGACTGATGGTCACAATATAATCCCGCATGAAATGTTCAGACATTGTTTGGAACACATTCCTTCTGTAGGCTATAAAATCAGATGCAAAGTACAGTTTTCAAGTTAAGAAATAAGGTATAGATCTACTTTGGTATGTATAGGGGAGATAATAGCCACATTTAAAAAGAACTACAGAAAGCAGCTGCTCTCCAACCTGGTTTCTAGTGATGGAGCTGGGGTTACTGAATTTGTAAAGAAACTGACCTTAAAGGATGTGGCTATTCTGTGTGGTAAAGCCTGGGACAATGCATCAGTGTCCACAATAAAGCATTGTTGGATTGCAACTTTAGGAGCTGCATTCAGAGAGTTGCTGCAAGATCCAGACAACCCTGAGAACACTGATGACACTGGAGAAATTGCAAGTCTGGCTCTGGAATTAAACTTGATCCTCAGGGATGAGTCCCTGGAAACTACAATCGATGATTGGTTGTGCACAGATGACACCGTAGGAACACACGATCAGGTGACAGACTCCGACATTGTCAACATGCTCAGTCAGCAAACAAAGGAACCTGAGGAACAGGAGGAAAAAGAGGAAGAGGAGGAAGATGATGCGATACCTTTGCCCACCTACCAGTAGGCCATCACCGGGATAGAAGCCAGACTGCTGTGGATGCAGTCACAGGATGCCGACCACATTAAAGTACTGCAGCTAAGAATTGCCCTCTCCTATGTAACAGACTTAGCGGTAAAGCGTGCAGCCACACAAAAATCACTTGTTTTTTTAAATCTCCAGATGTTGCTGATAACTAACTGTCCTGAATCGTACTGAAATGAAAATTTTTTTGACTTTTTTTAACTTACTGTGTTTAAATAAAGCATTTTGAATTAAATAAAGAAAAAAAACACTCTTTTATATTGTGTTGCTTAGTGTAAAAGTTAAGTTTTGCAATGTCCTCACTACAGCGAATTTAACGCTATAACGAACCGGTCTGATGGACCCCATCACATTCGTTATAGCGAGGGGTTACTGTATATCAATGTGCTGCATTTAGCGTTGCTTGAAAATGTACTTAACTGTGGCTTATGTAACTTTGTTTTCTGTAAAATATCTTTCTTGCATTATTGCAAGAAAGGGATTTTACTTAAAACTTATTAAAGTTTACCCATTTTTGATCATAATAGCCACAGATTGCTGTTTTAAGGTTATTCCATAGGTGAATATGCATGGAACAGTCAGTACAGTGCACATCATGGTGGGGGCACAAGACACATCATCCAAAACAGCCTGCTTGGCATCCCGTGTCATGCATCCTACCAAGAAAGCTGTTTCGGATGATGTGTCATGTGCCCTCACCAAGATGTACACGGAACAGAAGTAGTCATTTAGAACAGCTGCATTCTGCTCGCCTTACTCGAGTACCCTGCCATTTTTCCATCAGTCTAACAATTCCCCCTCTCTTCTCCACTTTTTCCCCAGAAGCACCAGAAGAACTGTTTTTCCCCCTCCATTGACCCCCTCTGCAGTATGGAACTCTGTGTCTGCTTTTGAATCCCTGACTGCCTTCCTGTGCTTCTTCATCTTTACTTGGTTATTTGCTCCACTCCTCATCCCCATATTTCTCCTTGTAGCTAATGAAGGCCCTTTTTTTGGTCCTTAATTGCTCATTGACTTTCGTAGAGAACCAGATAGTTCTCTTGTGCCTATTATTATCCTTGGTAACTGTTCTGAAGCATGATTTTGTTGCTTTAAAAATGGCCCCTTTAATTTATTCCTACCTGTACTCGCCCCTTCCCCTACCACACTGATTTTGTCCACTTCAACGAAACTATCCTTGACAGAGTCCCTCATCTGATCAAAGTATGCTTGTCTGAAATCCAGAACCTTAGCCTTTGATGAAGGTATACCGGTACCCATGGCCAGTTCAAACTATATGGTGCTACGGTCATTGGACTCCAGTAGTTCTCCAACCCACACTCTATCTACCATTTCTGAGTTGGTGAGTACCACATAGAGAATGGCAGCCTGTCTTGTGGGTTCCCTGACCAGCTGTCACAGCAGGCAGCCCTGCAAAGTATCGAGCGGGGCCTGACTTCTGATGTTCTCAGATGCTGGAATATTCCCATCTATGTCTGGTGGACTGAGATCCCCCACAACCACTACCTTCACATTTGCAGTCTCGTTCTCAATTTCTGTCCCTAGTTCTCTATCCCCCTGTCTCCCTTTCCAAGCAGTCTGTACACCACCCCCATGAGCAACTTCTTTCCCAATGTTGTTGTGTGCTGCACTCATAGTGATTCTATCTCCCCTGATGGACCTAACCTCTACACCTCTATACCTTCCTTGGCACAAAGGGCTACCCCACCTCCTTTTCCTTTTCCTTTTCCCTTACCCTTATCTTTTTCATACACAGTATACCCTGGTTCTGCCAGGTCCCAGTCGTTATTTCCAGTGGCCCATGTTTCTGTAATGGCTACAAGGGCTAATCCTACATCTGGCATCATCATCTGGAGATCACTGATTTTATTTCCTAGTCTCCTGGCATTTAGGCAGACTGCCTTCCAGCTTGTGCCTATACCAGTCCCACACTTGTCAGCTCCTCTTCCCTTGTCCTTCCCTTCCTCATTAACTACCTGTTTTTCCTACTCCCTGCTGGCTTTGTGAGCCCCCTTTCACTGACACCCTAACTTTATATGGATGCCTGCATTGCTGCTTTCAGCCTCACTGCTTCTAGCCCCCATTTCTGGGGGAATCTTAGCTAGGTTCCCCTTTGGTTTTATCTCCTCTGTGGTTCCCCCAGCATTAACCCCCATGACTCATTTTAAATGTCCACCTAAGTAGACATCAAAATTCTGCCCTAGCACACTGAACCCCTCTTGTTAAGTGAAGTCCATTACCCTTGAAGAGCCTTCTTTCCCAGAAGACCACCCCCCAGTCTCCCACATGATGAACTTGTTCAGATCATGCAGGACCAGAATGGGGCACCAGACTACAGCCATTTCAGTACTAAGAATTAATGAGACATATATCCCTGAGAGGCCAGAGTGTCTGGGTCAGGCTTGATAGGACTGGACTCTAGGAGCTCAGGGATATTATTCAGCAGTGTGGCTAGCATGCTTGTAGGTACCATGGACTCCCTCAGTGCTTGGGGTTGGTATGGAGGGAGAGTTTTGAACTCTCGTGACAGACCCTAACCCACCACTTCTAGTGACCACTTGGACCACTATAGATGAAAGGGAAGGAGCACACTCCCAACTAGGTGCTGCATCAGAGACTGTGTGAAGGGGGAATGGTACCTCATAACTCATCACTCCTTACCCTTTGAGGGAGCTCTGGATGTTTGGCCTCAGGATGCTCCACTATCCCTCCTTTTTCTCACCTTGACTGCCTGGCTTGGGCTTTGGATGGGAGTGCTGGAACTACTGCCTCTGCTGCTGCTGCTGGAGCTGACATCCTGAGCCACAAACGGAACTCTTTTTAGGTGCATGGTGGGAGTCCTGTGTGGCCGCCACTCCTTGGATATCTAGAAGATATACAGAAAGCAGGAGGAGTCTGATAACCAACAAACTCTTAGAATACAACTAATCTGGTGCCAGAGATAAACTCCCTCATTACGGTAGTTTTCAAAAAGGCTTTTTTGTATGTTGCAGTTTTTTATTTCACAGTCTTATAGGCACCAGTACTGCCTGGGTTGGCAAAGTTTTAGATTCAGAACTCCTTCCTCAAGGCAAGCAGTTACTGTCCCTAAGGAAGCTTAAACTCATGCGTAACGTTTATTGTGCTGCATCTGATTCTTCTTGTCAGTAATCTGTTCCAGTATTCACTCTCTGCCTTGCCAGGTTTCTCTCATGTCAACCATCACACAGTCACTTAATACGAAACAGGACACATCCTGTTCACGATCTTGCAGGCCAGGTTCTGTAGAACTCTTTCTAGGCTTGCCAGCCAGTTGGCACAGCAGTAGTGATACCACTTGCGATGCCGGTAACCCGGGATTCAGGAACAAGCCAGAGTCATGGGAGGGCCAGCCGGAGGAGGAGGATTGAGCACCCAGAGGATGCTCTTCTCCTCGGGAAGGGGGGAGGAAGAGAGCTGTGCACACCATCTGGTTGACCAGAGATGGTGGTGCAAGCTGGAGTGGGAGGATGGGAGGACGGACTTTTATTGCCTGGATGCATGTCAGCAAGCACCAATGTGAACGCATGTATTTTATGTAATTCTCAGCTGTATCGGTTGTTTCCAGCTACATGTCATCATTGCTACATGAGAGAAACTGTATGGAGCTGTGGCATTAGCAGTATGACAAGTACATCACAGCAGCAGATCACAATCAGCAGCTTATAGAAACATAAAAACATAGAAGTTATTGGCAAATGAAGACCTCAATGGCCCATCACAGCCCCTACCCTGTCTCCAGACCTGCCCCCCCAAGTGTTCCTTCCTGTGTCCCCTTGTATGTTTGAATCCCATGACTGTTCTGGCACCTACCACCTCCACTAGAAGGTCGATCCAGGCCTCTATCACCCTTTCCTTTAAGACATATTTCCTCATATTCCCTCTGAGTCTCCCTTCCCCCCTCCAGCTTCACAGTGTGACCCCTTGTCTTCGAGTCTATCTTACTGCGGAAAATGCTCCCTTCCTCAACCTTATTAATACCTGTTATGTACTTAAATCTTTCTGTCGTATCCCCCCTCTCCCTTCTTTCCTCCAACGAGTACATATTCAGTTCCCTTAGTCTCTCCTTGTCGGACTTTTTTTTTAAACTTTATGTTTATTGTTTAACATAACAAACATACAGTTGAACGTTCAAGTATAAGATATACAAAATAGTCTTAGCAATGAGGGGGTCACTCTTCTTAACACATCATATTAGTCTATCTGTACTGTAAAGATATGTCTTTGGTGAGAATTTAAGATTACAAAACAGAGTTAATAGATCTGATTGTACTGCATATTAGAGTCCATGAGCAGTATGTGTGTGATCCAATGTATAATCCAGAACAGTTTCCATAAATGTCCCCCACAGTGGAGGGGTAGGAGAATTACATCATGCCATCCCCAAGTTTTGTTACTAGTGTAACTATTCCAAATTGGCAGAGCTACCGAGAAATCATTAAACCCTATAGCGTAATAATTGTAAAAACTGCTAAAGAACAACCCAACCCTGAACTGGCAAATTACAATTATCTTGTACTGTGCAGGAGTCAAGCCCCATATTACAATACTAGCACGGTAGCACCAGTATATTAGGGTTGGCCAGGCAGTTTAATGTTAAACTTCAAACATTGCACTTTAATAACTTTGCAACAGTACAACAGATTTGCACTAAATTTGGCATGCTTTGCAGCTAAAGGAAGGTCTCTTGACGTGCCACATTTTGCGTGAATCCCTTTTGTGGTTGTTGAGATACAGAGGGGTGAAAAACACTAAATTAAAAAAAAAATTTGTCAGTTTCTTTCTCAGAAACAGCTTTTGCTTGTGGTCTGAAATTTTCAGGATTGAAAGCCTTTGCCCCACAGATGTACATTTTGAAGGTTTGGTGACAAATATTAATCTGTTCAAATGTTATTTAATTTTTAATTTCCTATTATTTCCTATGGGAAAAAATAAATGTGCCATGCAAAAACAAGTTTGTTTTCAAAAGCAGGTAGCTTGTTTTCACAGTCAGGGTAGTTAGTGTCACAGGGAGCCTAAGGGGAAATTAGAAATTAAATAACTTTTCAACAGATTAATATTTTTTCACCAAACCTTCAAAAGGCACATCTGTGGAGCAAAGGTTTTCAACCCTGAACATTTCACACCACAAGCAAAAGCCATTTCAGAGAAAAAGCTGTCCAAAAAAGGACTCCCACTGTGTAAAGGCAGCAAAATAAATCTTAAAAAAGAAAATGGTCCTTCATCATGGGACACTGGGGACTCATTTCCAGTGTCCCAATAATTCCCTGACATATTAAAAAAAAAAAAACAGAAAGGGACTTCTCCTTGTGTGGGACACTGAGAGCCCTCCCAGTGTCCCAATCACTCCCTGACATACTTAAAAAACTGAAAAGGATCTCTCCTCATGAGACACTAAGGAGCCCACTCCCAGTGTCCCAATCAGTCCCCACTCCCACGTCTTTTTTTAAAACAAGAAAATGTTCCCTAGTCTGGGACACTGGGGATCCCACTCCCAGTGTCCTTATTAATCAACAGTACCCCCACTGTCCCCAATCAGTGTATACATTTAATATGCATGAAAAAAAGAAAACTGTCCCCCATCTATTTTTTTTCTCCTGGAAAAAAGAAAACAGTCCCTCATTGTCTATCCTGACCCCCTCCCCATACTGACCCTCCCACTGAGCAGCCCTCCACCCCATACACCCCCTCACCCCATACTCACCTCCGGAGGTCAGCGCTGTCATCTTCTTTGGAGTGGGATACATCTGCACTCTTCAAAGTGGAACGGTGAACTGATGAATCAAGGTAAGCGCTGTATAATGGCAGTCAATGGAGTTTTGAACTTATGTTGATATCTCACCCATTTTATGGAATTTATGCACAAAATTTTTTTACATGCACTTTTTGGGAACCTATCTCATGAACACTGTCACTGTCATCTCATTAATCAGATCTGTAAGGTGATTTTGCAGTCACTGCATGGAATCACCTTTCGGGATTGATTAATGAAATGACAGTGCCAGTGTTCATGAGGTGAAGTACCAAAAACCCCATGTTGAAAATTTGGTGAAAAATTTCCAAACAATGGCTGCATTAGGAGCATGTGTTGCGTAGTTTTATGCACTTTTGTAACTTCGCCAATTTTTTATATTTTCACTCCAAATTTTCAACATTGCCATTTTTTCACACCACCTCATGAACAGTACAGCATTTTTTCTTCACATCCTGCCTGGAACATGTTTTTTCATCTGTTGCGCAGAATAGTGCAGTCAGTGTGCAAAATCACTTTTCAGGACCAATGAACAAAATGATAGTAGCAGTGTTCATAAGGTGGAGTTCGAAAACCCCATGTTGAAAATTTGGTGAAAGAAAATTCCCCAAAATGACCGCATTACGAACGCGCATTGTACAGTTTCTACATATACTCGTAACTTTTCCAATTTTTTAAATTTTCACTCCACATTTTCAACATTGCCATTTTTTTAACACCACCTCATGAACAGTACAGCTGTCATTCTTCACATCCTGCCTCAAATATGTTCTCACACCTGTAGTGCACAATGGCATAATCACTGTGTGACATCACCTTTCAGGACCAATGAACAAAATGACGGCTTGAGAACCCTAAGGTCATATTTACCTACTTTTGACAGTTCAACCCTAATGGTACATTAACAAACTAACCATTCTTTAAACAAACAGATGAATTTACCCACGGGCTAAATATGCTGATCTCAGTGACTGTCTGAACATGGTAAGCTGTCTCCCCAGAACTTGCATTTAACAGAATCCAAAAACAGCAAATAGGTCATGCTTACCTAGACTAGAACCAAATACCCACCATGCTGCCAGACACTACATAGAAAGATTTTAAGGCTTCAAGCTTAACCAATACAAAAGTAATCCATTTAAGAGGCCCCTTCTTCTGATTCAGAATCTTCTTGCTCCTCTATGGACCATCTTGCATTCTTCTGCACCCACTTAAGGGTATCTGCCAGATCAGTAAAGATAAAAATCTTCATGTGATGTAGAATCCTTAGCCTGGCAGGAAAGAGGATGTCATGTGGAATCTTGACCTCTCTCATGCCATCAAAGCACCTTTTTTTCTGACAGGTGGCATAACTAAGATTGGTGCAGAGCCGAACTGTCTGCCCATCTTGTAGTAATCTTCCTTTCTAGGGATGTGGATATGATGTTCAATCCACACTTCTGGAATTCTGGAAGTGTCCTTTCCCTTCAAGATGTGCTGGAAAGTCTTCAAGCTGGCTCCTTCCACCCACCTGAGTGGTATATCCCTCAGCTCCACCCCATGATGCCAGATCTTCCTTTCTACTGGAAGAAGCAGGTTCCCTCCTTACCGCTCCCGCGCTGAGTGTGCCCTGGTGCTTAAATCTTCAGATTTACTTCTAAAACTTAAACTCGTTCGAGTTTCATCTTCAGTGCAATCTTCAATTGTGACCGTGATGGAGGATAAATCCTCACCCGGATTTCGCCGGTGCCCATGTGGGCAGAAAATGTTGGATACCGGCCCCCATGCCTCGTGCATTTACTGTCTTGGCCATGATCAAGATACTCAGTCCTGCGACATTTGCCGGTCATTTCATGCGATGGTTCTTGAGGACCACGCCGCCCACCTGAAGATGGGCCACCCAGAGAAACGTCATCCACTGGTCAAATCCAAGGATGCCCATTAAGTGGTCTCCGTGGCCACGAGGTCTGCTGAACAGTTGGAGCAACTCACAGCCTTCGAGGAGGAAGAGGCCCAGGCCACTGCTCAATCCTCTTCTTTTTCGGCTTTTGTTCTGCTCCAGTTGGACTCCACTTATTCAGCCTCCTTCAAGGAGCTGTGCCAGTCGCTCCCAACAAAGGGGCAGGGCCCTGCCAAATCGCACAGTTCCCACTCATGCAAAAAGGAGTCCAAGAAAGATAAAGAGAAAACTCATTGTTGACAGTCCTGGGACTGGGAGTGCTCTTGCTCTCAGGAATCTTTGGTTTTGACTACGGTCGAAACCACGGCCTTGGCTGCTGGCTTCATGGAAACCCCGTTGGGTCAGTTGACTGAGATGCTGGCTGATGATGCAGCTGAGATGTTTCTCGACTCTGTTGACTGATTGTCATCTGAAGAGGCTGACATCTCTCTGTTCAGGACTCCAGTCCTGTCGGTGACCACTGAAGGGTGGCCTAGCCAGCTGAGCTGGATCCTCTGGTCATCAACCCAGACCAGAAGGAGCCGCAGGTCTCCCCGGCTCCCTCTGAGGCTCCCCATTGGCACCACCAATGGCTGAGGACACGGTTGAGGTCTTCTTCATCTTCTGGCTCGAACAGGTCCCGCCAACATCATCGGTCTCACACTCGGCACCATAGGAAGTGATGCCACCACTATTCTTCATCTTTGTCCTCCTCAGGTGAGGAAAAGCTTTGATGTAAGTTGCTTCGACACTACAAAGATCTTATGTGGCAGCAGTTAGTTTTGACTGGGCCGAAGTCAACTCCAGATCCCACCCAGACCATCACCTCACTGTCACCCAACAGGCTGACACCGACGCCCCCGGCGGGGCCGGTCCAGACCGTTTCGGTTTGGCCAAAGTTAGCTTCTCCACTAATAGTGATGGAGCCGCCACCCAAGTAGCCACTGACCAGGGCTCCATCCAAGAAGTCTCGGCCAGCTAAGGGGCTCCCCCATCGGCTGTCAGTCACTCTCACACCTGACCACCCACAGCTGGTCAAGAGTGACTCGGATGGTCGCCCGCTTTATGTGGTCTCCTTGGAGTCTGAGGATTCCTCTTTGCACTCCCCTCCTCTTGACATGGAGTCAATGGGGGATCTTTCAATGGAGGAAGGACCCACTTCGTTCATGGACATTCTCCACCTCATCTCCAAGTCCACAGGGATGAAACTGGAGCCCATTCAAAAGTGGGCTGGCTATCCCCTCACAGAGATTCTGGATAAAGGGGATTCCTCGATGGAGGCTTTCCCAGTGGCTGAAGCCATTTTTGGTCTGCCCTAGAGCTCTGTCAGTGCACTGCCCCTTGCCCTGCACCATCGGCCCAGATGGCCTACAAGTATGTGGTGTCCACTGGTACCCTTTTAGGATTCACAGAGCATCCCTCAGCTGAGGATTTGGTGGCTGACTCTGTGTTTAGGCACTCAGGCAATACCGGGGATGTTGATAAACCACCGGTCAAGGAGTCCAAGAAATTGGACCACTCAGCTAGAAAGGTCTATGCTGCCTTTTTGCTAGGCCTCCACCAGGCAAGCTCGGCCATCTTGATGGCACACTTCTCCCATGCCTTTTTAGTCTCCCTGGACGAGGTGATTCCGCACATCCATAAGGACCTTCAGACTACAGTGAAGCAGGTCTGCAACCATAGTCAAGCTGTGGCAAAACAGCATCTCCAGACAGCTCTGGATATTGAAGACTCCTGTGCCCGTTTGGTGGCAGCCGCAGTTGCCATGCACTGTAAGGCTTGGCTGTGGATCTTGACCTTCATGTCAGACACCTAGCACAAGCTAGCAGAAGTCCCATTCTTAGGCACTGACCTCTTTGGGCCTGGTGAGGAGGGTCACCTCCAGCACATTGAAAAGTCCAATGCCACCCTGGACTCTGTGACATCCACCCAGAAGGACATCAAGGGCTCCAAGCAACAAAAGCACAAGCCCTTTCAGTCCTCTACTCCTGTGGCAAAACCAGCCCAGCACCAGTCTGGCCAGCAGGCTTTCCTGGTGACCTTGGGCCAAGTCCGTGGCCTCGATGGTCTGAAAGTCCGGAGGGAACGGATCCGGTGGCCCCTCTGCCAGGTCCTCCTCCTCCAAGCCTGCTCAGTGATGGGATGATGGATGCCTCACTCATGCCCACTGTACCTCCTCTGGGTCCTCCTGTGGGAGGTCTGCTCTGCCACTTCCTTTCAGCCTGGTCCACTGTTACCATGGACAGGTGGGTTTAAGAAGTGGTTGGCCAGGGTCTGCCTCTGAAGTTCAAGCAGTACCCACCCAGCCAACCCCACACCCATGGGAGAACTTGGTATCTGCAAACACTCGGGGGGAGGGGGTCACAAAACAATCTGAAGGTGCAAAACCTTCCCTAAGACCCCAAAAGTTCTGTAGCTGTGGAAAAAAGGGGGAAATTGCTCTGAGTGCTATACACAAAACTTCCGCAGCTGTGGAAAAAATATACTACAGACTGTGGAAAAAACTGCAGTTGCAGAAGTTCCTCAGGAAAAAAAGGCATTGATAAGTATGGCACATCCCCTTAAAGGTTATTCTCAGCCAGTGTTTTTCCACAGTTGTGGAAAAAATGTTGCACACATGAGAGTGAGGTGTAACACTCCCTGAGCAAAATGCAGTACTCCAACAGTTGAAATACAATTATAGTGGAGGTCAGGCACAAGTAATAACAAACCAGTGGGTGTATATCAGTGGCAGTTGTTACAGCAACACTAGCACAAATTGTCATTGAAAGACAACAAACAACCACCAGCCCCAGTGCAGCTCATGAAGGAGCCCCACAGGTGGTAGAGGCTGAACTGCCTGGAGTGAGTGCTGCTGCAGCAGGCAACAGATAAACTCCAAGGAGAGATACGACCATCAGTTACAGACAGCCACTGCGGTGCATGGTTTTGTTGATACCAGTGGTGCTGCAGTGGTCCCAGTTGAGGGAATGGTTGCTGGTCTCTCTGTGAGTACTTTCAGCTACATCTATGGCAAGACTGTCGCAGTCTGCTGCTCCAGCTAATATGGATCACCTGTTGTTGTGCCTCCTAAGCCTTTTCTGCAGCTGCAGATCTGCAGTTGCAAATTTTCAGCACTTACGTAAGTACTGCAGCTGCTGAATTTCCACAACTGCTGTTTGTTTTTTTTACAGATTTCCACACATGTGCAATTTTTTTTTCAGAATATCCCACACCAGCATTTCTGCAGTACTGCGGGCCTTTTTTCTGCAGCAGCAGGATTTTTGACTGTCTTTGTGAATCCAGCCCCTGGTCAGCTCTTCAAGATGACATAGCCCAGCTCCTCCACAAGCAAGTCATGGTCAGGGTAGCGGATCATCCGGAACACCCAGGGTTTGTCTCCAGGTACTTCCTGGTGCCAAAGTGGACAGGGAGCTGCCACACCATTCTAGATCTGCACAACCTGAACAAATTCCTCAGGTCTCGCACTTTCAGGATGGTATCTCTGTCTCAGATCATAACATCTCTAGAGCAAAATGTGTTTTTTCTCCCTGGATCTTCAGGACATGTTCTTTCATGTCCTGATCCGTCTGTCCCACTGAAGATTCCTCTACTTCCAAGCTGAGGGAATCCTTTACGAGTTCCAGACCATGCCATTCAGCCTCTCCTCAGCCCCCAGGGTCTTCACCAAATGCATTGCAGTGGTGGCAGCTTACCTGTGGTGCTGAGGGGTCCAGGTGTACCCCTACCTGGATGACTGGCTAATAGCAGGTCCCTCCAGGCAGAAGGTGGAGTGGTCCAGGGACCTGGCCCTCCAGACCTGAGTCAACCTTGGCCTCCTGGTCAATGAAGCCAAGTTGGAACCCAAGCCCTTGCTGGTGATCAGCTTCATTGGGGCAGAGCTCAACTGTTGCTGAGCCACAGCCTGGCTCCCGGCAGACAGGGCAGATGTTCTCTCCTCCTTTGCCCGATCATTTCTGGATGGGCACTTGCACTCTGCCCTGGACTTCCTGTGCCTTCTGGGTTATGTGGCAGCCTGCACCAGCATAGTCTGATGGGCCCGTTGGCATATGTGCTCCCTGCAATGGGAGCTGGCCAGCCAGTGGTCTCAGCGCAATGGTCACTTTGACCAGCTGGTCACTGTGACCCAGAAGATGTGGGAGGGGGCTCATCCCAGAGCATCTGCAGGAAGGGATTCTGTTTGTCCGCCCCGCGCTAATGGTCATCTTGAAGACTGATGCCTCTCTCACAGGATTCCCATGCTCCTGCTCTGTCAGCATTTCTCAATGATTTAACTTTGGCCAAGCCTTCCGTCCAGGCCGCTGGCCACGTGGTGTCCCCTGCCAGGCTTGTCAACTGAGACATCGGCTGATCAGCCAGTCAAGATTTTTCTCAACCCGGTTGACCTATTGTCATAGGATATGGGGAAATACTTCCCTCTCCAGGACTCCAGTGATGACCTTGCAGTCCCAGGGCAGGTTGGATCAGCCAACTGATCTGGTTCCTAACCTATGGGACATTGAGTTTGTGGGGGCAGCAGGGGTCCCTTGCTGGTTCTGGCTTCCCCTCAATGGCGGTTGAGGTCAAGGTCTCAAACCCATAGGTCGAGTAGCCCTCCTTGAAGTCAGCATTCATGGTCTTGGCATTCAGGAACGCATAGTTGCGGCTACTCCTCTACTTCCTCCTTTTCAGTGGAGGAACAGCTTCACCATGAGTTGTAATGGTGCTATGAGGAGCTCATGTGGCAGCAGCTCTTTCTGGGTGCTGGGCCTAAGCCAGTGCTGGCTCCCTCCCCGGTGCTTCCTTGGCTGCCGCCGCCTCGGCCCGAACCAATTCCAGCTTGACTGATTCTGGCCTCCCACCCATTCAGGTGGAACCCCCACTGATTCAGCTGAAGGATGGTCCCCCATCCAAGGACACCTGCACTGCCCC
The DNA here is from genome assembly GCA_016271365.2 of Neoceratodus forsteri. Taxonomy (NCBI): domain Eukaryota; kingdom Metazoa; phylum Chordata; order Ceratodontiformes; family Ceratodontidae; genus Neoceratodus; species Neoceratodus forsteri. Next base: position 829,048,615 of record CM057449.1, read on the forward strand.
CAGTCTTCCTTGGCAGTTATTAGTCATGGTCACTAGGGCTGACAAGCCCTGCAAGGTTAGCACCGACTCGGGGGGGGCGGTCTTTGATGCATCCTCAGAACTGGAGGCTTCTTCCATGCATTCAAGGCCAGCTACCTGAAATCAGGAGAGGATTCATCCACGGACCATGGTCCCACCTCCTTCAGGGCCATGCTCTGCTCATTTCCGAGGCCAGGGGGCTCAGTTGGAACCAATCCAGAAACAGGCCAAGTATCCCCTGACTGAGATACTCAACCAGAATAAACCCCCTCAATAGACATCTTCCCAATGGCTGAGGCCATTCTTGGATCCGCACTGGAGCTCTGAAAATGTACGGCCTCCTGCCCTGCTCCGTCGGCCCATATAACTTGCATGTATGCAGTCCCTATGGGCTCTGTCTCAGGATTCACAAACAACTCTTCAGCTGAGTGCCTGGTTGCCGGCTGAGTTTTCCACCAGTTGGGCAATGTTGGGGATGTTGATAAGCCCCCTGACAAAGAATCCAAGAAATTGGATCATTCAGCCAAGAAGGTGTACGTGGCCTCTTCTGTCAGCCTCAGGCAGGCAAGTTCAGCCTTGATGATGTCCCACTTCTCTCATGTCCTATTGGGCACCCTGGATGTGGTGCTTCCTTGGCACCCAGCTGACCTTCATATGATAGTCAAGCAGGTCTGGGACCAAGACTGTGCAGTGGTCAAACAGCAGCTCCAGATGGCCCTGGACATCGGTGATTCTTGCACCAGGTAAGTGGCCGTGGCTGTAGCTATGGGCCAATGGGCTTGGCTTCATATCTCGACCTTTACGGAGGATACCCCGCATAAATTGGTGGATGTCCCCTTTCTGGACACCAATTTGTTCAGGCCTGGGGTGAATGGTCATCCCACTAGGATTGAGAAGCCCAATGCCACCTTGGATTCCATCACCTTGTCCCAAAAGGACAAGGGCTCCAAACCCCAGAAAAATTCCTTTTGGCCCCATCCTGGTCCTGCAGCCAAGCCTCCCCCTGACCCCACCTGGGCACTGGCAGTCCTGTCATCCCAGACATAAGTTGGTTGCTTCCGTGGGTCAGATGCCTGGCAGACATGATCCAGCAGCATCCTCCACTGGCCCGGCCTCTGCCTCCAAGCCTACCCAGTGATGGGATGAGGGATGCCCCTTCCCTGCCCGTCCTGTCTCCCCTGGATCCTCCTGTGGGGGCCCGGCATCACCACTTCCTTTCTGCCTGGTCCAGTGCTACCATGGACAGGTGTTGGCCAGGGGTTTCCTCTGGAGTTCGAGGTTCTCCCGCCCAGCTATGACCATGCCTCTCAGGAGGATATGGTGTCTGCAGACATAGAAACATAGAATTTGATGGCAGATAAGGACTACTAGGCCCATTCAGTCTGCCCGTATACCCTACCTGTATCAGTGTCCACTGATTCTACTTGGTCATTGTTTTTAGCTTCTCCTTCCCACCTCTAAGGTTCCCTTATTCCTATCCCATGCATCTTTGAATCCTGACACTGTACTCACTCCTACCACTTCCTGGGGCAAGCTATTCCATGCATCCAACACCCTTTCAGTGAAAAAGAACTTCCTCACATTACCTTTTTACCCCTTATCCTGCCCCTCCTCCAATCTCATATGGTACTCCCTTGTTCTTGTACCTCTCCTGTACTGAAAGATGCCCCCACTTGCAACTTATTTATACCCTTAAGATACTTGAAGGTTTCTATCATATCTCCCCATTACCTCCTCTCTTCCAGTGGATACATAATGAGGTCTTTTAATCTCTCCTCATAAGTCTTCTGTTGCAAGCTCTGCACCATCTTAGACACCCATCTCTGAACTGCCTCCACCTTGTCTATGTCTTTACGAAGATGCGGCCCCCAGAGCTGCACACAGTACCCCAGATAAGACCTCACCAGTGTTTTGTTTAGTAGTATCACCACCTCCCTCCTTCTGCTGATAATACCCCTTCCTATGCACCTCAACAGGTATCCAGTGAGGATGGCGACTGAATATGAGCGACCGTCAAAACGGCAACTTGTATTCAGTACTTTCCTCAACGGCTGCCCTGCAAGGGTAGCAACCCTACACAAAAGTGAGTGTAGGGAAAGGTGATCAGAAGGAGGGGATAGTAAGGGGAAGGAGAAGGATAGGGGAGAGGGTTTGTAAGGAGGTAGTGCACCTGCTGCAGCCGAGCTATCTGTGTGGTGTGGTGGTGAGGGTGGCTAGCTGCAGTACAGCAGGTACTGGTTTTGAGGCTGGGTGCGGGAAAGAAGTTGACAGCCACTGCATCTGTTTTTTTTGTTGGAGTCCAGAGTGTCACCCCCTTACCGGCATGCACCCCCCCCCAGAGTTGATAAACCTTTAGTAGGAGGTGAGGGGGGTACAACCCCCCACCAAAATAAACACTCTGACTCCTTGCCCGTTGTTTTTTCGCTGGCATGTGTATATCACTGATTTGCTTTTCAGCGATATACACTAGCCATAATAGCGATCGCTGTTTTGCAATCGCTATTATGACATGGAAATATCCCAACATACCACTGGCCCTCGTTACAGCCTTTGTACTCTGCTTGGCCACCTTTAGGTCATCTGAGATGATAATCCCAAATCCCTTTCCTCCCTGGTGACTGTTGGCAACTCCCACCCATCCTTTAGCTCTCCGCAGGGTTTCTGTGCCCCAGGTGCACTTCTTTATGTCGAACTTCAGTTGCCACATTTCGGACCATTTTTCCAGCTTACCTAGATCCCTCTTCTTTTTTTCCACCCAATCTGGAGTGTCTACCCTGTTGCAGATCTTGGTGTCATCTGCAAAATCTGGAGTGTCTACCCTGTTGCAGATCTTGGTGTCATCTGCAAATAGGCAAACCTTCCCTTCCAGCCCTTCCACAATGTCACTCATAAAGACATTAAAAAGAACTGGCCCCTGGACTGATCCTTGAGGTACCCCACTAGTTACCCCTCTTTCCTCAGATTGGATCCCATTTCCCACCACTCTCTGCTTCCTATCCCCCAACCAGTTTCTAACCCAGTTCACCACCTTGTGGCCTATACCCAGGCTTCCCAGTTTATTTAATAGTCTTTTATGTGGAACAGTGTCAAAGACCTTGCTGAAATCGAGGTAGGCGAAATCTACAGCTCCCCCCGATCCACCTCGTGCATCACTTAGTCAAAAAAATCTATGAGATTTGTTTGACATAACCTTCCTGCTGTGACTCCATGCTGCTTTGGATCCTGTGCTCTGTTGGATACCAGGTGTTCCACAATCCTTTCCTTAAGCAGAAACTTGATAATCTTACCCACTACTGAGGTGAGACTGACCAGCCTATAGTTTCCTGCCTCCTCCCTGCTTCCATTTTTGTGAAGGACAACATATGCCTTCCTCCAGCCCTCCGGAACTACTCCTGTATTGCGCGACTCACTGCACGTGGCTGCCAGCGGTTCTGCTAGCTCCATCAGTAGTTCCTTTAGTATCCTGGGATGTATGCCATCTGGTCCCATTGCCTTGTCCACCATCAGTTTTGTGAGATCCTCTAGGTCTCTGTCTTCTGTAAATGGACTGATGTTCACCTCCTCCCCCCTCCCACCCCATGTATCTGATGCCTAGCTGTGGACCTAGTTCCTCCCCTTCTTCAGTGAAAACTGAGCCAAAATATTTATTCAGTATTGACATCTTTTCCAGGTCTCCCTCCATACACTCTCCTTCCTCCCATCTGAGCCTTACAATCCAACCCCTGGCCTTCTTTCTCTCATTGATGTACATATAGAATGTCTTAGAAGACAAAGAACCTCTGTGTGCAAGCACTGAGGCAATGGTTACCCCAAAGGGCATTCGGCTGGGAACCCAAGTTTCAAAGAAATACAAAATCACACATGCCTCCACAATGCAAAGCATCATGGGTGCATATGCAAATCACCACAGAATATTGTGGTGATTTGCATATAGCCTACATGATGCTTTGCATGTGGGCATATTGATTTTATTCTGTGAATGTCTTGTCCCCTTCCTTCACTGTTTAAGCTAATTCTTCTGTTTGTAGCCTCAGTGCGCTTCTAACAGTTTTCCCTGCTTCCCTCAGACAATTTAGGTACCTCACCCTATCCACTTCCTTCTATGTCTCCTTGTATTTTCTGAAATAGTCCTCTTTTTGGCTTTTGCTTTCTCTGCTACAACTTTAGAGAACCATAGTGGTTTATTCCTTCTCTTGCCTTTGTTTCTCAGCCTAATGCACTGGTTTGTTGCCTCCACTATGGCTCCTTGTAAGTGTGCCAACTGCTCTTCAAACCCCTTCCCCCCATTTTCTATCCCTCCTTGCAAGGGCTTCTTTGATACCTAGCCCCATCCTAGCAAAGTCCACACTCTTGAAATACAAGACCATTGCCTTTGTGTGGCTTGACTGTGACCCTGTACCCATGTTAAACCACACTGTGTGGTGGTCACTGGATCCCAGATGCCCTTCCACCTGGACAGCTGTGATTGTCTCTGTTGGTCAGTACTAGGTCCAGAATTGCCCTGTCACTGGTGAGTTTTAGCACCAACTGCCCGAGACCTGCCCCCTGCAGGGAGTCCAAAATGTCTCGGCTCCTGGCTGAGGCTATCAACAGGATGGTCCAATCCACATCTGGCATATTCAAAATCACCTAGCAGCAGTACCTCCCATTTTGTTGCCATCTCTGTATTTCTTCCATTAGCAATCTGTCCACCTCTTCCCTCTGAGCTGAAGGCATGTAGATCACCCCTGTGCAAATTGCTTTGCATTTCCAGGCTCAAGGGTGACCCACAGTGCCTTGGCCTCCTGCTGTTTGCCCTGTATTGCAGTTGTGTTTATACCTTCCCTAACTTACAGTGCCACCCACCCCCCTTTTTTATCCTCACTATCCCTCTTGAGTAGAGCATAACCTGGTACACTCACCTCCCAGTCCTGGTTTAAAGTGTACCATGTCTCAATTATTAAAACTATGTCTAGTTCAGCCTCTGCCATCAAGGACACCAGGTCTGGGATTTTATTTCCCAGGCTGCAGGCATTTGCATACATGGCCTTCCACACTACACTGCCTGTCACCTTCTATTCCTGCTTTTGCCTTCCTGTTTTTTCTCTTCAATCCCGGTTTCCATCTTTTGCTGCCTCCCTTCCTCCTTCGTACCTCTTGTAACTGGTTCAGGTGTACCTGTCAACAGCTTAACTTCCTGATCTTCCTTGCTGGCTGCTCTAATATGTGGGGTTGGGCTGCTTGAGTCTCCCTGCTCCCATCCACCCCCAATCCTGTTCATTGAGGACCGCCATCCCCTTCCTGGATGGATGAAGGCCGACACCCTTATACTGGCCCTCATTGTTCTTGGTGGGTCCCCAGTCCTCAGTGAAGCCAAAATTCTTTTCCCTGCACGAGCCAGTCATCGATTCATGGTCAGGAAGCACAGGAAAGCCAGGAGCAGTTTCAAAATTCGAAATGAGAGTTTTATTATTAGTAATAACAGCAAAATAAAAAATACAAATTTGTTCAGTATAACTATTTACAATGGCAGTACAAACATAGAATGCAGAGTCCTTCTGGTTTTTCTTCTCAACAACCAATCTCAGTCTCTCAGTCTTTGTCTTGCACAAGCATTGCTGCCCTCCTCATAAGTCTGTGCCTGGGAAACCCACCATGAAAACAGCATGCTTCCCACACAGTACTCCCGTCAGTTTCAGCAGGTGCAACAAAAAGAACACCATGACCTAGAACTGACCTCCCGTCTACATCTCTGCAAAAGGCTTAAAAACTGCACTTCAGGTTAACCCCTTGATTTCCAAATAGCTTTCTGCAACCATTTCAACTGTATAACTAGAGTATATACAGTTTTAGCTTTGCAATCATTTCAACAGTATAACTATATACAATTTTAAACAAAGGGATCCCAATATCAGTGACATTTCCACATAAAGATTCACATATATTTGTATACCCACAGATATGCAAGGGGGGAGAAAAGACAGAAATATCAAGGGAAGGCAGAGAGATAGCGAGAGGCGGAGAATTGTGAAACCATCGGAGTGATCAGTTCCCAGGTCTCAAGAAAAACCTGGTTGTGCAACCAGACAGAGAAGAGACAGAAAAGGAGAGGACAGAACAGACCTCTGCCTTTAAACTCTTTCTGCACAACAAATGGGGTGGGGCCTTATTCATCCCTGTCACACAGCCCTTCAGCCAAGTGCAGAATCTTCTAAAGCGGAGATTCCTACCCCCCCCGCCGTGGACTTGCAGCACTTCTGAGAATATCTTAGGGCTCGCTACCTCACCAAGATGCCTTCCTAACCTCCCTGAAGTCCTCCTGTACCTACTCTATGCCTACCTCCTCCCTGGCTAGGTCATTTTTCCCCAGGTGGACAATGACCTCCTGCTCCCCTCTTCTTGCTACTGCTTTAGCGATCCTGTAGAGCTGTTCCCCCTCCTTCTGAGCTGTGCCTCATAGAAGGCACTTAACCTCCCTCTCCACCCCACTACCTATGCCCAAATCCATTCCCTGGACAATAGAGTCCTCCACCAGGAGTAGGTTCCTCTTCCTCTGTGGTCTTTTTCCTTCCACCCCTGGGTCTACCTGCTGGAGGACCCCCTCATCCTCCCTAGTTGCATCTTCTGGTTCCCTTATGGGACTCTCCCACTCCTCCAGGACAGTATAGGAGTGTGTAAGTTGGACCAGAAGGGGGATGTGCTTCTGACCCACCTGTCTCAACCTCCCTGAGCCCACTGTAGTCCATCCAGCCGCTGCCCGGGCAACCTTTGCTGCAGTGGCTGGGGATATGGTGGCCTCTGATTGGGGGTGAAGGCCCCCAGTACTCCTGCCAGCTCAGCTCAGAGTCTCATGGGTGTAGGCAGGCATACTCCAAGCACTCCATGGTGTGCAATTTTATTTAAGGGGGTAGCAAATAGGCTCTGAACTGCTTCCTTTTTCCATGAAAACTAAAAGAAAATACTGAACCTTTCTGCAATTTTATTCATAGGAGTCAAAACTAGAAGGACTGGTCACTAATACTCTCTTTGCATCCCAAAGGCAATACAACTTTACAGGCTCTGGGCTGGTATGTGGATGTGTTAGGGACAATGCATGGCATTTGTATTTACTCATGCCTGGCAACAACCATTATCATGAGATACACAAGTTGTATTTATTGTGCCAAATGAGGCAACAAACATGGTCCTGGTGTACATCTGTATATTGTCTGGGCTACACGGGGGGGGGGGGTAGCAGTGAATCCACTTGGTGTGCAGATCTGAAATCCCTGGCTACACCCCTGCAGAGTCTGGCAACCTCCTCCTCAGCCCAGAGAGGTGACGGCAGATGGGGCAGTGCTGCAGTGTCCAGAATGTCCTCCTGAAAGCTGCCACCCCACATCCACTGCACTGCACCACTTCCATCATCTTCCTGTTCTGGTCTTCCTCTCCCTGAGTAGCTGTGTCTTGTCTTGACCCTACTGGACTCCTATCTGTTTTTCTCTGAGTGGCTGTGCCCTTGTTTACTAACTTGGTTGGCCTAGCTGTTAGTCTCTCTTCCTCTGGAGCTGCTATGTAAATTTGTTCTCCCCTCGCAGTCTTCACTGCAATACCCTTTTTATTTATGTATGTTTTTGTTTTGTTTTTGTTTCTCTCTCTCTCGCTCTTCTCTCCCTTCCTGTCTCTATGCAGGAAATTGCAGAATGCTACCTGGTCCTGTGCCTATAAAAGGAGAATGACACTAGGGTAGTGGGATGAGGGAGAGTGGGTGTGTTTCCCTGCTACAGAAAAAACAATCAGTCACTCCACTCCCATTCTCCTTTTTACCCTTGCTGTGTTCTCTGCTCCTAATGCCCCCTCAGTTCTCTGGAGAGACGCTGCGACCTGTGAGAGAAATCAGCACAAAGCAACAAGAGATTGCAAAATATTCTGCTAACTACAGCAGTCCCCTTTCCTGGCTACTAATTATTACAGAACTTTTATAAAAAACAAAAACACTGGTCCAAAGCACTTCTGCTAATTCACTTACTCAAATCCTTTAAGTTTGAAATGAAATAAAATCAAATAAATCACCTGTGCTGTCAGCCCTTCAGGAAGACATCACACAGCTCCTCCAGAAGGAAGTGGTAATTTGTGTCCTGGACTGACCAGACAATCCAGTGTTTGTTTCCATTCTGGTTTCCAAATGGACGGAGGGCTGGTGCCCCATCTTGGATCTGCATGACCTGAAAAGTTTCTGCGGTCACACACCTTCAGAATGGCCATATCATTCCATCCTTGGAGCAGACCCCCGGACCTGTGAGGCACCTTCTTCTATGACCCCATCTATCCATCCCATGGGTGGTTTCAGTTCCGCATGGAGGGGGACCCTCTACAAATTCCAGACCATGCCCTTCAGCCTCTTCTTGGCTCCCAGGGTCTTCACCAAATGCATAGCAGTGGTGGCAGCCTTCCTGAGGCACCAAGGGGTCCGAGTGTACCCATAGCTGGATGATTGGCTGATTGCAGGCCCCTTCAGTATGCAGTTGGAGCAGTCCAGAGACCTGGTCCTCCAGACCTGCTTTCATCTCAGCCTCCAGGTTAACAAAGCCAAGTCAGAACTAATCCCCTCACAGGTGATTCATTTCTTCGGGGTGGAGCTCGACTCTTACTGAGCCAGAGCCCAGCTCCCAGTGGACAAGGCGGAGGATCTTTCCTCCTTTGCCCGATCATTTTGGGTTGGGCAGTTGCACCCTGCCAAAGACTTCCTGCACCTCCTGGGCTTCATGGCAGCCTGCAGCAATGTGGTCCACTGGGCCCACAGGAGAAAGCATTCCCTTCAGTGGAGACTGGCCTGCCAGAGGTCGCAGCAACAGGGCCACCTCGACCAGCTGGTCATAGTAACCCAGCAGATGTGGAATGCCATCCAGTGGTGGTTAGTCCCAGAACATATACAGGAAGGAGTCTCATTTGTCTGCCTAGAGGCAATGGTCACTCTCACAACTCATGCCCCTCTGATGGGTTGGGGTGCCCACCTGGGAGAACACAAGGTCCCTGGCCTCTGATCCCCTGAGGAGTCCTGATGTCACATCAACCTGCTGGGGCTTTGGGCTGTTCACTGATGACCATGTACTACCTCAACAAGTAAGGCAGGATGCACTCCCTACCTCTGTGCAGCGATACTCTCCACATTTGGACCCTTGTGCTCAGCCTGGAGGCTAACCTGCTGGCCATTCATGTGGCCAGAGTGACCAATCAGATTTCAGATGCCCTCAGCCATGTGGGTGAGACATCTCATGAGTGCTCCCTTCATCAGGAGGTAGTCATCAGTCTGTTCTCCCAGTGGGGCACCCCTCAGATGGACCTGTTTGCCTCCCAGGAGAATGACAAGCTGAGGCTGTTTTGTGCCCACCTCCCTCAGCAGAAAATGCTGCAGGGGGATGCCTTCATGAGGCCCTGGACCCAGGACCTCTTTTATGCCTCCCCTCCCTTTTCTCTGATCAACAAAGTCCTGCTCAAGGCTCAGAGGGACAGCGCATGGTTGATCCTGATAGCTTCAGACTGACCATGCCAGTTCTGGCATCTTGATCTCCTCAGCCTCAGCAGAAGACCTCCGTGGCATATGCCACTTCACCCAGACCTGCTCTCGGGGGAAGGTCCTCCACCTTGACCGTTAGTACTTGCACTTGAGAGCCTGATTTCAGAGCGGCTAAAGTTCCAGGCTCTTTGTCTCTCTGATGAGGTTCCCCATGTAGCTGAGGCCTCTTGTAAGGAGTTGACTCTTTGATGCTATGCCTTCAGATGGAAGAAACTCTCCATTTGGTGCCAGGGCAAGTAGCTGGACCACTTGTTCTGTTCAGTGGCTAGTATGCTCGTCTACCTGTGGTCCCTTTCACAGTTGGGCCTTCGGTCAATGAGCCTCAAGATGAACTTGGCAGCCACCTCTGCATACTGGGCCTGTGCTGGTATGAAGACGGTGGTGCAGGAGAAGGAGGTCAGGTGCTTCTTTAAAGGCCTTGACCACACTTCCCCTTCAATGCATTAACCACTACTACCTTGGGACTTGTTCCTGGTGTTGGAACAAGCCATTCAAACTGATGCACAGGTGTGAGATGTCACACCTGTCATGGAAGACCACCTTCTTGGTGGTCATTTCATGCATCAGAAGGATCAGTGAGTTCCAGGTGCTTTCGGTGGAATCTCCTTACCTTGTCTTCCACAGTGACAAGGTTCTCCTTCACCCCAACCTGAAGTTCCTTCCAAAGGTTATCTTGGAGTTTCACTTTAACCAGATGATCAATATCCCAGTGTACTTTACCAACCACACCATGGAGACCAAGCACAGGCGCCATACTTTGGACCTGTGGCAAGCGCTTGCCTATTATAAGGAACACATGGCTGGAGTTCAGGGAGAGGTTCTCCAGCTATTTGTCAACTACACTGAAGCTGCACCTGATAGACCAGCAGCAAACCAGATGACTTGCAAGTGGGCAGTGTCCTGCATTGACCTCTTCTTTAGGTTGGCTGGTAGGGAACCTCCTGTAGGGCTTAGGGCTTATTCTAGCAGACATACCACTACCTTGGTAGCTGCTTCAAGGGACACCCTGTCCAGGAAATCTGCAGGGCTGCTACCTGGATGTCAGCACACACCATCATCTCCCATTATTACATCAACCTTGAGTCATGCCAGGATGCTGGTTTGGGGGCCTTGGTTCTCCAATCTCTGTTCCCTAAATAGGGGGTGTGCACCTTGCTCTCTCCTCACAGAGAACTGCTAGGAGTCTGCCATAAGTGTGGATAGTAAACCATATCTAATCCCCTAGAAAAACAAGCTACTCACCTTTAACTGTAGTTCTAGGAATGGTACATGGTGTATTGCTGATCTACACAATCCACCCGACTTCCCCTAGCAAGTGGTACACTGCTCTGGCTTCCAGCGGGTCAGATCTGACATCATGGGATGGTACCGAGGAGGATACCACCTGGGTGGGTGGGAGGAGTCACCTTGAAGACCTTCCAGCAAGTCATAAAGGGAAAGGAATTCTGCCAGAACTGTTGATGTACACCATATACCACTCCTAGAACTACAGTTACTGGTGAGTAATTTGTTTTTCCAAGGCTGCATTTTTTTAAATTCTCATATTAGTCCTTGGGTTTCAAACTTGAATTTGGGATATCATTTATAATGGATTGTATTCTGGGTGAGAAGTAAGGATAGCCATAGCAGACAAGTGCCACAGCCTATTCCTGAAGATGCAGGGTCATACGTTCCCTCATTCACCACTTAACAGGGGAGGCAATGACAGATCTATTTCCTACCATTTTGACCAAAAAATATAAGAAATAAAGAAAAAAATATACAAGGTACATTACTATAATCGTTTTCCATTTTTATAATTGCAATATTCGCTGAACCTCCTGCTACTGCACACCCCCAGAATGCGATTAACAATCCATTAACATAACCTTCAGACATACCCTAGTGCTTAAATAAGTCTGAACTGGCTGCATTTGTTTGGGGGCCATACATTTTAATTAATCTAAGGTGTAATTTTTTTATATTTGTACCGAAAAGTAGTGCTTGCCCAGGAACTCGATGTATATCCAAAGGGTATCTATTTTATACTTCTAAAATGAAAAAGGTACACCTACCCCAGAGCATTTGTCATCCCTGAGAGACCAAAAAGAAGGGCTTTCTGGCCAGGCTCAATGTGCCTTTTCAAAATTAGATAGTGTTCTTAGTTTGTTATCTTGTAAAAAACAAATGTCTTGTGCCAAATTGTTTAGGACTGCAAAGGTGGTCAATCATCTAGTGGGGTTTAAATGCTATTAACATTTTGGGCTCGATTTGCTAAGCCCTGGAATTGATGCAAGCAGTCTGTGCTAAACATAAATGGCACAATTGGCATCTTGCATTGGAAACTGCCCCCTGATCTATTCACAAAGGCAGTCTATGTCAACCACTGGCTGCCTGCCCCAAATGGGGCTTGCACCGCCCATGCACACAAAAATGGACTGAGACCTGGCATTAGGGAGTATGTGGCAGACGCAAGCTGCCACATCCCCGACAATAGTATTCACAGAACTCTCCCAGAAGGAGAAATTCTAAGTACCCTTACACCAGCCAGTGCTGGTCTAAGCCTGGGAGCTTAGAACACTCCCCTCTGGGAGAGTTGACCTGTTTGCGACAATGTGCCACTGTCCTCCCATCCCCAATGTTGCCCGTGATACTATAGTTACTATAGTCCCCCTCCCTGATCCTCAATGCTGCCCGGTGTAATAATAAATATTATTATCCCCTGTCCCTGGTGGACTAGTGCCCCCACCCTCCCCAATGTCACCCGGTGTAATACTAAACAATATTATTACCTTTCTATGGTGAACTACTGCCCCCACCCTCCCTGATCCTAATGTCACCTGGTGTAATAATAATCAATATTATCCCTTTTCCTGGTGAACTAGTGGCCCCAGCCACCCAGATCCTGATGTCACCTGGTGTTATTATAATTAATATTATTAACTCCTTTCCCTGGTGGACTAGTGCCCCACCCTCCCTGATCCTGATGTTGCACGGTGTAATAATAATCAATATTAGTACCTTTCCCTGGTGGACTAGTGGCCCCCACCCCTCTGATCCCTGCAGGTATTGCCCACCCCCCATCTCAATACACAGCCAGCACCCAGCAAAACCTACCTCTCACCTCTGTGACCTGGCACCGACTGAACTGTCAAGGAGCACGTACTGTATAGTGTATGCACTCATTGGCAGACTGTCATTCGGTGAGTGTGTACATTATGCAATACGTGCTCCCTGATAGTTCAGTTGGAGCCCAGTCACAGAGGTGAGAGGTGGGCTGTGGTGGGCACTGGCTGTGTATCGGGATGGGAAGTGGGCAATACCTGCAGGGGGTGCGGAGGTGGGAGGACACTAGTCCACCAGGAAAAGGTGCTAATATTGATTATTATTACATTTATTTATTTATTTGGTTTTTGTTTACCGGGTAGGTACACTAGACAAGAGTATTGCCTATATTCAGGCATGACCCGGGAGAGTACAATCAGGAAAGAGCAAGGTACAGAGAAGGTACAAACATCAGTGACAATTGTCCATGGCGCAGCATGAAGTGGGAACAAACAAAAGCAAAGACATATTCCTGTGAAAACTGAGAGAAAACAAATACCCTTACATTAGCTACTTGCACTGGATGATACAACAATAATAATTAAGGATATACGACAAATAACAGTTTTAACTGATGATTTTATGGAGGAAGTGGGAACATGCAGATTTTATACAGTGGAGGGAAACAGTAAGTGCCATGTAGGTAAGGAATGCTACTGGGAGTCTGTCTCAAGTTACAGCACAGGAGCAGCCATCAGAGTCAGTCAGGTGGGCACGGAGACCCAGTTTAAAGGCTAGGTGGGATTTAGAGTGTTTAATGTGAGGGGGAAGGGAGTTCCAGATGCTGGGGTCTGATATAGCGAAGGATAGTTCCCCCTTTTATTTTGAGGTATCTACGAATTTCAAGTTGGGTTTGTATGGATGCCCTAAAGAGATATGCTTGGGAGGGATGAGACAGCAGCCTTGAGAGATACTCAGGTGTCCCCATTCTGATGATATTGTCAATTAAGCATCCAGTAGAACAGAGTCTGTGCGAAGTCGGGGAGAGACAATTTAGTTTGGAGTAGAGTTCACAGTGATGAGTCAGTCTGTGTGCAGAGAGGGCGAATCGGCATATGCTGTTATAACAGGTGCTCCATTTATGGAGGGATCCTTTGTTGGCATTAAGGTATACCTGTGAGCAGTATGTAAGGGAGGGAAGGAGGAAACCTTGTGCAATAGCAAGCCAGGCAGCATCATTCAGGGAGGACCTAATTCTATAGGCAATACCCAGTTTGGAGTTAACCGCCTTGCAAGTAGCCATAAGGTGGAGGTTGAAATCCAGAGACGGATCAAGTGTGACTCCTAGGTACCTAAAGGAGTTAACAGATTCCAATGGGGAGCCATCAAGGCATAGTACTGAAAGATCCGGAGCACAGGATTTGATTCTAGAGGGGGAGCCAAAAAGTATAGCCACAGTTTTCTTAGCATTAAGTATGAGTTTGTTTTGTAGAAGCCAGACTTGTAAACAATCAAAGTCAGCTTGAAGATTCGCCTTTACTGATGTGGGGTCTTTACCACAAGCGAGAAGCACCATGTCATCGGCATAAAGGATCAGTGAGGCGAGACAGGGAAGTGAGGACAGGTTGTTAATAAAGAGAAAAAAAGGAGAGGGCCAAGTATAGATCCCTGGGGTACTCCAACAGAGGTTGGGGAGGGGTCAGAGACAGCAGTTGCAATTTGAACAAATTGCCTCTTCCCAGTAAAGTAGCTATCAAATCAAGAGATGGCAGACTGGGTAAAACCCAGGATGGACAGTTTGTAGAGTAGAAGGGGGTGATTCACAAGATCAAACACCTTAGTGAGGTCAATAAATATAGCCCCCGTGAGCAGGCCCCTATCCATTGCTGTGAGGACTTTGTTTGATACCTGAAGTAGTGCAGTTGTGGTGCTGTGCCCCTTTCAGAATCCATGTTGAGCAGGGGATAGAAGGTTGTGAAGGTGCAGGTATTCTGAGACCCGGGTGGCAACAGCCTTCTCAAGTAGTTTATTTAAGGTAGAGAGAATGGCGATCGGTCTGTAGTTAGCCATGTTTTTGGTGTCCCCTTTTTTGTGTACAGGGACAACTCGAGCAGTTTCCCATAGTGTAGGCACTATCTGGGTTAGTATAGATAGGGTGAAAATTCTTGCAATAGGGGCAGCAAGAGCTGGAGCTGCCACTTTGATGAAACAGAGCAGTAATCCATCTGGACTGTCAGATCCATGAGGGGAGATAGATTTAAGAAGAAGCAGCACCTCGGTAGTGGAGAGTGATTTGAGCAGAAAAGAGGGTCCTGAAGGATGGTGGATTTCGGAAGGGGGGTACAGGGGACTGGTTAAATTTCGCAAGATATTCAGAGAGATCAGAGAATTGTGTATTCGGAGCATTTGCAATCGTAGGTAGATTGTTACAGTTGGCGTCATTTAGCGTCATTTCAGTTATGGCCGTCTTGGGCCTTTGGCCCATGAAATTTTTGATGTGGTTCCAAAAACCCCGGGAGTCACCCACTGAAGATTGGAGAAGCTTAAGGCAATAGTTCCTTTTTGCCCTCTGAATATCTTTTTAGCCGGCATTCCTCATTTTTCTATAATTAGTCCAGTCATCTGTCCGTTGGGATTTCTTGGCCAAGGCCCAGGCCTTATCCCTTCTTCTCATAGTCTAAAGGAGGTCTTTATGTAGCCATCTGTTTGCAGAGCCCCTAAGATGCCTTTTTTTCAATGGGACGTGCATATCCTGTAGGACTAGTAGCTGAGAATTTAGGTAGTCAAGTGCTGTATTTACATCCTCAGTAATATAGATAGGTGACCAGTCGATGTTATTAATATCATCAAGGAATGCCCTTGGATTCAGTTTGGCAAAATCCCGAAACTGAATAATTCTGGGCGGGGGATGGGGGCAGTGACCATTCCAAATGCAGAAGGTAGGTAGGTGATCACTGATAGAATCAGAAAAGGTGCCTGCAGCAATAATTTTATTTGCTCTGTTAGTGGCTATCCAGAATACGAGAGACTGATGCTCACTGTTTGCTGAGATACGAGTGCGGCTAGTAATCAGTTGCGATAGGTGAAGTCGAGCGACAGCCTCCGTGTACAAACCAGAGTGGGTACCTGATAGGTCAAGGTTGAAGTCACCCATTAATATTACTTCAGATTTACCCTTTAGAGTAGAGAGATAGTGCAAGAGCCCATTTAGGCCAGGGAGTGCTCCCTTTGGAGGATTATAAGCACATACCAGGTTTAGCCTTTTTTCTCCACCTAAGAGCAGAACAGTAAGTAGAGTTTCAGAGATACTTGATAACCCTGAGTGTTGGATAGAGATATTGAGATATTCTTTATAATAGAGAGCAACTCCTCCACCCCTCTGTTTAGAGAGGCAATCAAATCTCATAAAGTGGTAGCCATTTATTTTATATACTGTGTCAGGTATGTCTTGCCTAAGCCAAGTTTCAGTCAATCCCAGAATATCCGGGTGATAGTGGGCTACCCGGGCTTCCAGTTCAGGGAAATTAGCAGGTACACTTCTAATATTCATATGAGCTATTTTCATGCCCTTTGTGGAGAACCTGGAAGAGTCATGTGTTGATCTAGCATTGTGGGGGGGGGATTTGATTCAATATCCCCAGATAGGGATAAATGCAGGAGAGTCACCCAAGTTTCTCTGGTGATGCGATGGATGAGTTTGAGGCATTTGGGCATGACGTGGCGTGACGGAGAAGAAAGTTGCCTAGTTTAGCAGGACGTGTTAGATATAGGGCCAGGTTAAGGAAAGGATGTGATTTTGTAAATGAGGCGACATCGGGATCGAGGAGGGGGGCATGGGACATACTACTTTTATTTCTCACTTCCAGTAGTGGCAGACACTGGGGAGGAGGTGCTTCTCTCAGTAGCAATCAGAGCAGAGTTAATAGTAGAGATCACTCACCCTTGTCAGACATTCGAATGAAAAGCGCTTACAACCAAATATTTATGTCCAGCGTTTTATTCTTCCTTCTTATGTTTCACCCATCCAAATGGGCTTCATCAGAGTCTGTGATGAAACCCATTTGGATGGGTGAAACATAAGACCAGCAGCAGTTGCTGCCATCTGTAATTGTTGTGCTGCACTTTATGAAGAAAGAACAAAAGGCTGGATATGAATATTTGGTTGTAAGCACTTCTCATTCGAATGTCTGACAGGGGTGAGTGATCTCTACTATTAACTTTACTTTTTATTTCTATTGGCACCATTGGGGTTTGGGGAGGGGTAACCACTGGACCACCAGAGTCTAGAACAGTGCACAGCTGCCCTGTGGCTTGCAGCACACACTCCCAGTGTGCGGTCTGTTTGGCACACAGCCACTGTTGCCACAAGCTGCGGGAGTTTTCCACCAGGACCCTGCCCGATACAGAATCAGGTGCAGGGTCCCTGGCACACCTAGCTTTGGCACAAGCTGCTGTTTGCTGCAGCTTATGCCAATCCAAGCCCAATTTGAGAATCGAGACCTTACTGTTGCACAGAAAAGACTGTGACCTGCCTCATTATACATCAAGTGAAGGGAAAAAAAGAGAAAACCCAATTCATCTCTCCTATTTTTTCTTTTCTTCATAGATTTTTTCTCTAGTGCTGCCCCACCCCCCTGTCAGATGAATGACCTGGCTGATAGAAGGTATCTGACTTCTCCCCTGTTCCTCACCATTCCTTTGATTCAGCCAAGACTTCATACCTGTTACCCATAAGGGCCATTTACATGGCCGCTTTAGTACTGGAGCAACCCGAGTGCTCGGTTTGCTCCAGTACAAAGGCAGCCATATGGAGACTTATCAAATCACAGTAAGCTGCTCACTGCTCCATTTTGGGAAACGCTGTAAACCTAGGGATGCCAGCTGGAGTGAGCAGTGTAAGGAGTCATGGGGTGAGGCTGTACCACTCGCTCAAACATATTAGGGGCAGTCCTATCATTCTTTAATGTCTCCCAAGATCCTCCTCACAGACTGAAAAGTTTTATAGTTTGAAAACAGCTCCAGCATTGCAGGACCTCCAGCTCTCTCTTCTTAATGGACCTCCATTAAGAAGAGAGAGCTGGACGTCCTGCAATGCTGGAGCTGTTATCAAACTATAAAACTTTTCAAGAGCCACCAGCTTTGCAGTCAAATGAAACTTTATGGTATCTAAACAATTGTGGACTTTAAAGATTCAACATAGCTAAACATGATTTAAGAAGAAATACTTGATGACTTATATTTTGGTCTGTTCTGATACAGTGTTTTTTCACTGAAAAAGGAGTGATCCAAAACATCTCAAGTATAATAGTGTATTTCAGACAAATAAAATATTAAGTCTGAGTACAGTCTACATGTATTCAGTATATATTCTTTAAGTTGGGTGAGTGGGCCCTATTCTCTGCCAATCTGTTATTGCATGATTTTTGCCTGGATTGGTCGCAGGACTACTCCCTTTAATACACATTTATTTTTTACTGAGGTTGTCTGTACTGGAGTACACTATATAATAACATCTCTAACATACTCTTTACCTAATGGTACTGTTATAGTTTCATAGGTATAGTACAGGTCTATCGGCATATAGCCATAATCACTTGCTACATATCAGTGGATGTATGCTGTCTTTTCTGCTCCCATATGCCTGTCTAGTTCATGTTTGAATTGTTCCAATGTTCTACATGTTACCATTGATTCAGGTAGTATATTCCATATTTTGACAACTCTCTGGTTAAACCATTCATTTCTTTTCTTCATTCTTGTAGTCTCTCTTTTAACTGAAGGGCATGAGACCGTGTCTGCCTACTTCTTTCTTTCTTTCTCACATAGTCCAGAACTTATCCATAATAGTTCCTTTTGAAATGACTTATATGTATAACAAGTCACCTCTTAATTTTCTGTATTGGACAGAGTAAAGTCCTAGATTGTCCAATCTCTCACTATAAGCTTTGTTTTTTATTGTTCTTATCCTTTGTGTTTTCCTTTCTTTGAACCTTTTCCATCATTTTCATACTACTTTTGCTTTGTACAGGTATAAAGGGTGCACAGTAATCCGGGTGGGCCCTGACCAGGGCTGTATACAGGGACAATATCACTTCACTTCTCTTACTTTTGATATTTCTTATTATACATCCTACAATTTTGTTACACTTTTTAACTGTTTCCTGGATATGCTAATCAAAAATTACTTTATTAGTAATGTGTACTCCCAAGTCTTTCTCTGTGCCTATTGTTTTAAGTGTATTGTTATTCAAGGTGTATTTAGCCATTAAGTTATTATGCCCCAGATGCATGACTCCACATTTTGCAATGTTGAATTCTAAGCCATGGTCTGCTGCCCATCTTCCCAGTTTATCTAGATCATGTTGTAAGGATTCTGCGGCTTCCTTATTATTTATTATTGCTCCCACCTTGGAGTCATCTGCATACTTACATATCCATGCATTTTTAGATGTAGTCATTATTGCTATAAATATAATGAACAGAATCAGTCCCAAAATGGACCCCTGCGGTACACCGCTCGCCACACTCTCCGAACTGGATTGGTATCCTCTTATGCATACTTGCTGCTGTCTATCATCCAACCATGACTCTATCCATGAGCAGGGACTACACTCGAACCAGTTCCAGAGTCTAAGTAACTCGGCATCACCCTGGACAAATCCATCTCCTTTGCACGACACATCAACAATGTCACAAAGGCCACAAATATAAGGATAGGCTTTCTCCACAGGCACAAACATTGCATGACAGCTGATGCCCTTAGACTGGTGATTAACAGCTCTGTCACTTCTGTCATTGACTATGGACTAGCTATCTATGGCTCAGCTACCCCCACTGCCCTTCACAGGATATCGATGGCACTTAACAAATCTTGCTGACTCCTAACAGGTGCTGCCCATCTAACACACACCTGCGATCTGTACGCCCAGGCTGGGTGACTACCACTCCTCAGCAGGATCCAATACCAGACCTGCCTGGTAACCAACAAGGTTCTCCTTGGGCTCCTGCCACCAGGTGTTGTCAAGCTTCTTAATGTATACAACAGCACCCAATATACCAGAAATGCACAACACCAAATCTATCAGGTCCCCAGATTCCGGACCACTATGGGTCAGAGGTCTTTTGCCTACACAGCCCCTCTATGGTATAACTCGCTCAACAAAGAAACACTTACTGCTGCTACACTTGGTACCTTCAAGAGGCAACTCCGACAACACCTCACTTCAACCAGTCCGTGTGATTGTCTTCACTAAGAGGATCATCTCTCCTCCCTTGCAGGCCCATGCTGTCCCATAACCTCCCTAGGGTTGCAATACTTTGGCTCCTGCTTCCTCCTATTACATCCCTCCCTCCCTGTGCCTCCTCTCCATGTCCACCTCCCTCTTCCTTTGGCACTTCTTGGACATGGATCCCCTCCCACTACTATCAGGCACGCATCCCTTCTAACCCCCCTCCCCTTAGACAGTGGCTCCTCAGCCAGCCTACTATTTTCTGTACCCTGCTTACCCTACCCTCACTAACTCCACTGCTCATGTATTATTTTCGCCTGTTAACCAGCATTTTTCTTGATGTTATTATCTCTCTCTAAGTAGGAAAGTATCCTTAGCCTAGCCTTCACAGTTAAAGTCTGTCAATCCTTGTCAACCTTTGTATGTAAGTTTACCCTCCATCCTCTGACATGGAACCTTTGTAAATGAGCAGTTCCTGCTCAAAGGTATTTGTAATCCTATGGTGCGATATTCAAATGGGCTGTACATGGTGCAACAGATTTGCGCCATGCGGAACCCACTGATGTGCCCCGTCGAGATATTCAATGGGGGAATATGTGCAGCACATATCCTGATGCGCCGGGGTGCATTGGTAATATATCCGGCACAGGTAAGGGGGGCACGTCCATGCATATTCTGCATATCCCAATATTCAGCCCGGGATGTGCAGAGAATATGCAGGTGCAACACCTACATGTGCTGCACACAGTTAAGCCAGATAATAAAGGAGCATCAGCTGGCCACCCACAGGTGAGCTGCCATATTGCAGGGTGCAATACGGCAGCTGCCAGCTGTGGGTGGCCACCCAAGATCTGGCGGCACCGTCTGGTGGTGTAGCGCCCCCCCCATGCCCGATCGTGGGCTGTTTTAAATAATAGAATCCCTGGTGGTCCAGTGGAACTATCACCTTGCCCGATCGTGGGCTGTATTAATTAATAATCTCCCTGGTGGTCCAGTGGACCTATCTCCATGCCTGATCGTGGGTTGTATTAATAAATCATCTCCCTGGTGGTCCAGTGGACCTATCTCCATGCCCGATCGTGGGCTGTAGTAATAAAAAAAACTCTGGTGATCCAGTGGACCTATCTCCATGCCCGATTGCAGGCTGTATTAATAAATAATCTCCCTGGTGGTCCAGTGGACCTATCTCCATGCCTGATCGTGGGCATGCAGTACTCTAACCATCCCTGGTGGTCCAGCAGTACCTGAACCCCCCCTACCAACCTGCCCACTCATTCCCGCCACTCCGCTTCCTCCCCGGTCAGCGGCGGGCGGCAGCACCCCACCCGCAAGCCACCCAGCCGCCCGCCGACTGACAGCGTACAGTACTGCTCTATGCCCATTGGTCCGCAGCATGGGCCAATGGGCATGCAGACTGTACTGTACTACAGAGTCCTGATATGTGAATGGATCCATTCACATATCGGGACTGTGTATGGTATAGTCTGCACGCCCATTGGCCCACGCTATGGACCAATGGGCGTACAGCCGTACTGTATGCTGTCAGTATCTCAATACCCCAAACATCTTCCCTAAACCAGGTCTCTGTTATTGTATAAATTGAGAGGTATGCTTCCTGTACAGTGACACTATTACAGTGAAAACGTCAATGCCAACAACATTGACGTGTTTGTTGTAATAGCCTGCCTGAGACCCCGGCACTCTCTCTCCTGGTCCTGCACCCCCTCACCAATTCAACTCCGACTTGGAGTTAGAATCCTATAGATCGGGGGGGGGGCAGAGCCTCCTGCATGGGAGGTTCAGGGGGGCAAAGCCCCCAATGAAAAAAACAACTGGGGTCTCCAGTCACATTTATGTTGGCCGCAAGTTGCAGTCAACATAAATCCATTGCTGTGATGGCAGGAACCGGCATTGCACAGCTAAATTGAGATACAGTCGAACCTCGATTATCTGGACCTGCCAAGGATAGCAAATTTGTCTGGATAATCAATCGTCCAGATAAACGAATTTACAAATCAATGCTACAGTTAGAAGGGTAACTTTTTCAGGACCAGGTCACTAGTCCGTTCAAGTGAATAATCTGGATAATCGAGGTCCGGATAATCGAGGTTAGACTGTATTCTCTCCTTTTAGTATGAGTGTTAGTTCCTCTTTTTTATCATTAAAGCTTCTAGCATTCAGCAGCAGGAACTTGATACTCCCTATGTCTTTTTGGTCATCCAAGCTTTTTATATTGTCCTATATTTTGCTTATTTGTCTAGCAGTTATTATTCTGTGTCCATACTTCCCGCCCCCCCCATTCAATTTGTTTAAACTGTCATTTATTTTCCTGTTAAATATACTGCCCAACAACGGACTACCACTTATATTTAAATGAAATCCATCCTTGCTAAACTGTTTAGTATTATTCTTAAAAAGTTCCCAAGTTTTTAAACTTACATAGTCATTCTTTGTCATTCATTGCCTGATTTCATTATTTATTCTGACAATCTTTTCCTTAATCCATCCTAACGCACTTGGAACAGGCAAGATTTCTGATAAGACTACCTCACAGTCTACATCTCTAAGACAACCAAATATTTTCTTCATATTATTAAGTATCTCTTTTTCACTTTTTTTATTTAAGTAATTTGTTCCAACATGCACTATCACCAGTGGAGCATCATCAGTCCATTTATTTATTCTAGGCCACAGTTCATAAATATCTTGTGTCCCTGCACCTGGTAGGGATATGATCAGCACCTGTTCTTTCCTGTTAAATGTAGTTATTGAATTAGTACTGTGTGTTTAATCATTGAATCCCCTATAATTTAAATCCTTCTAGGTGTCATTTCATTATTTCTCTCTGTTACTTCTTTATCTGCATTATTATTGCATCCAGTCTTATCTGTTCCTAAAGTGGGATTGTTACAATCAGTAGTGGTTGTCTGTATATTTTCATCTGTATCCATCATTATATCCAAGAGCTCATTTGATTAATTTTCCACACTGCTTGATAAACCTAATAAGGGTTCATATCTATTCATTGTTGGAATATTAATCTCTACATGTATTTCCCCAGTGATCTTGTTTTTACTATCTGTTTTCTTATTTCTTTTGGTTTTATCTGTCTTTTCACCTTGTTGGTCATTTGTAGTTGTCTGCATCGTTACTGGTCTGTCCTCAGTGTCTAATGCTTTTACCTTTTGTGATTGGTCACCCACAGCTCCCTCTTCACATTCATATTGTTGGTCATTTATAGTTGTCTGCATCATTGCTGATGATTTTTTTAGTACCTAATGAGTTATCCTTTTGTGTTTATTCACCCTCGGTTCCCTCTTCACATTCCTATATCGGTGGTAGTGTGTTAAGAACAGACCCATTATAACACATTGCTCTTCTTTTTTATGTTGGCACGCTTGTGAAGCCAACATCTTGTGGTAGTGCAGCTTTGGAGGCACGGTTACTGTTGGGCGAATGCAGGGCACGCACCAGTAGATGCGTCCCTCATTCCCCAATCAGCCTGCATGCTGGCGCCACACCATGCATACATAATGTGGTGAGCACATCTAAGAAAAGGTCCGCTGCAATCTGAGCAAAGCTCAGCAGATGCAGCAGACCTTCCTTGGACATGCTCGCCGACATTATGAGCATGGTGGCACAGTGGCCGCCAAACTGCCAACTACAGGGGTGCCCAATCCCCCTGTCGGTTAACCCTGCCCCTCTGTATGTGCCAACAGGGGAGCCCTCCCTGTCAGCATAAATAACCCCCCATTTTTAAATGCCGAGGGGGGTGCCCAATCCCCTTGGATCAGCCCCTCCGCTTTCTTGGTGCCAATGGGGAGCATACTCCCGTCGCATAAAGAACCCCCCCATTGTTAAATGCCGAGGGGGTGCCCAATCCCCCTTGGCTCAGCCCCTCCGCTTTCTTTGTGTGCCAACGGGGGTGCCCAGTTCCCGTCAGCATAAAATCCTCCCCCGTGTTGTGTGCCGACGAGGGTGCCCACTCCTCCATCGGCTACAGATCCCCCCAAACAGCTAGATGGCATGCTGGAAGCCCACCCCAGCATGCCAAATCCCCTAAAACAAAAAAACTGTCCTGCAATGTTTTTTTTTTTTGTCACTTGTAAAATGAAAACGGTCCCTCGTAGTCTCCCTGCCGCCGCCAGCACCCACCTTCTGTGCACCCTGCCTCCCCTCACCCCCTCACCCCATACTTACCTTCACGGAGTCCAGCGATGATCTTCGGTGGACCGGGAACATGTCTGCACTCTTCAAAGCCGCACTACCTAACTGAGGAAATGCCGTAAGCTGTATAATGGAATAAATAGGGTTTTTTTCAACTTTGATGCATATCTCAGGCATTCTTGGGAATTTGGCTTCAAATTTTCAACATGGGGTTTTTGGGACCTCATGACTCCTTGCACTGTCATGAGATATTCAGTCCCGAAGGTGATTTCGCAGTCACTGCACAGAATCAACTTTCGGGACTGAGTACTGAAATGACAGTGTTGCTGTTCATGAGGGGGGCTCTCAAAAAGCCTATGTTGCAAATTTGGTGGGAAAAATCAAAAAAATGACTGTTTTATGAGTGTGCATTGCGCAGTTGCTATGCATGCTCGTAAGTTAGCAAATTCGCAATATTTCCATGCCAGATTCTCAACATTAGCATTTTACCACACCTTCTTGAGAAGCGTACAGCTGTCATTTTTCACATCCTGGCCGAAATGTGTTTTCGCACTTCCAGTGCAGAATAGCACGGTTGGTGTGCGAAATCAGTGTTTGGGACACATTACGAAAATGACAGTGACACTGTTCATGAGCAGAGCTCCTAAAATGCCTGTGTTGAAAATTTGGTGACAATACTCCATAAAATGGCTGTGTTATGAGCGTGCTTTGCGCAGTTCGCACGCGTGCTCGTAAGTTTGCAAACTTACAATATTTTCACTCCAGATTTTCAACAGTGCCATTGTTCTGCACCTCCTAATGAACAGTACAGCTGTCATTTTTCACATCCTGACCAGCGCGGTCGCTGTGGAAAGTCCATGTTTGAGACACATTATGAAAATGACAGTGACAATGTTCATTAGCAGATGTCCTAAAATGCCTATGTTGAAAATTTGGGGACAAAAGTCAATAAAATGAGTGTTATACAAGCGTGCATTGTGCAGTTTGCATGCACGCTCGTGACTTTGTGAATTTGTAATAGTTTCATTCCAGCTGTTTATCATTGGCATTTTTCCATACCTCCTTATGAACAGTACAGCTGGCTGAAATGTATTTTCGCACCTCCGGCGCAGAATTGCACAGTTGCTGTGCAAAATCAGTTTTCGGGACAGTTTGAGGAAATTATGGTGACACTATCTATGAGCAGAGGTCCTAAAATGCCTATGTTGAACATTTGGTGCCAAAAGTCCATACAATGACTGTGTTGCAAGCGTGCATTGTGCAGTTTCCACGCACCCTTGTAACTTTGTCAATCTGCAATATTTTCATGCCACATTTTCACCACTGGCATTTGTGCAAACCTCCTTATCAACAGTCCAGCAGTCATTTTTCACAGCCTGCCCAAAACGTGTTTCCGCAGCTGTGGCACACAATGGTGTGCTCACTGTGCAAAATCACCTTTTGGGACACTTTAACAAAATCACAGTGCTATGCATCTCTAGCTCTGCCACTGCCACTGCCAATGCCAGTGCGACAACATTCGGCATCGACAAATGCTTGTTTAGTATGCTACATCTTTTTTCTTTATTTACGGTATTTCCCATCCCATCAATTTATCTTGCTCTTTTGCTTAAACCTTCTATAAGTTGCCCTCTCATCTCTTCTTGTGTCTTTAAGTTTATTCCTATATTTGTTTGCATTTATTTTGCAAATCTAGACCCACTATAACCATTTTAAGAGTTTTAATTTCCTGACATTGCTTACAAGTAAATTGTGGTTCTGATGCTGTGTTTTTGTCAGTAGTGATTTTACTGCATGCAGTGCATTTTATTCCTATGACCCCATCAGGTAATGTGATATGTCTGTTATCCATGTTTCAGGCAACTCTTGAAGCTTGTACTTTACCTCACTGATTACACACGTAAATAACCTGGCCCTTCTAGCCTCCTTCTGCCGACTGATGCTGACAGATGCCACTGGTCTCTGCCCACGTCGCCTCCACTCTGTGCTCACCTCAGCTCACTATGGCTCAGAATTTATAGCAAGTGAAGTGAAAGCAGGCAGTCTCAGTCCTTAGGGGTGTTGCCTAGAAACCCCAAACACAGTTTACCTCCCAGCCTGTACTATAGCAGGTATACCACATTTAAAAAGGTGATACAGACTGCTACTAGTCCAGCACAAAAGGGCTACAGCAGCTACAGTCACAGCTGCAGCAGCACACAGTTGGTTACTGTCCTGCATCCCTTAAAGCAGTGGGGAACAGAGGTCACATGATCAAAACCGGTACATTGGGTCCCAAGCTTTCCGAGTGCTGAGGGTTTATGATAATGGGCTTATTCGCTCTTTAAAAACTGCCTGTGAAGTCCCCTGTGTGGTGGCTTCTCCAAATGCTGCTCCAGTCTGTCTCTGTTCACTATGGCTCAGAATATATAGCAAGTGAAGCGGAAGCAGGAAGTCCCAGTCCTTAGGGGTGTTCCCTAGTAACCCCAAACACAGTTTACCTCCCAGCTTGTACTATAGTAGGTATACCACTTTTAAAAAAGAGATATAGACTGCTACTGATTCAGCACAAAAAGGCTACACCAACTACAGTCCCAGCTGCAGCAGCATGCAGTTGGTCACTGTCCTCCATCCCTTGTAGCAGTGGAGAATGGAGCTCACATGATCAAAGCCGGTACACTGGGTACTAAGCTTTCCAAGCTCTGAGGGTTTAAGATAATGGGCTTATTCACTCTTTAAACACTGCCTGTGAGGTTCCCTGTGTGGCAACCTCTCCACAATGCTGCTCCAATCTCTAAGAGGACACTTGCTATGCATTTACTGGTTTTTGTTGTTCCTGTATTTGTTGTTAAAGGAAAAGTTCTAAATTTCTGTTTTCATTTTGGGGGCATTATGCTGAAAATGGTCTTGGTGACTTGGGATCAAGGGAGGGGAATGATATTGGCCTTATTGTGACAGTATTGAATAAGACCCTGTCCCATTTGCTATGTGGAAAGAGTAAAATGCAAGGATCTGTTCTATCCTCTCCTTTTCTGTTTCTTGTCTGTCTTGTTGCGCAATCAAATGTTCTTGTGAGACCTAGAAACTGATCACTCCGATGGTCTCATAATTCTCCACCTTGCGCTGTCTACCTTCACTTGTTTTTTCTGTCTTTGCTTCCCCTTTGCTTATCTGTGGTTATAAAAATATATATGAGAATCTTTATGTGAAATTGGGATCCCTTGGTTTGACAATTTATATAGTTATACTGTTGAAATGATTACAAGAAAGCTATTTGGAATTTAGGGGGTTAACTTGAGATGCAGTTTGAGCTCCTCTCAGGTTTGTTTTCAAACTTTTGCAGTGTTGTCAACAAGAGGCTAGTTCTGGGTCACCATGTTCTGTTTGTTGTACCTGCAAATAAACTGACAAGAACTCTGATACATTTTCTGAGAAACAGAATGTTCTCTTAACAAGTTCCCATGCAAAGACTTAGAAAAAAGTAACAATACTTATGCTAGAGAGAAATTGAGAGACTGAAACTTGAAATTAGAGATATCCTCAGATGAAGGACTTTTGTTTTCTCTGTTTGTACTGCCTTTGTAAATAGTTATATTGAACAATTTTAATTTTTTTAATTTTGCTGTTATTGATAATAATAAAACATTCATTGTGAATTTTATAACTGCTCCTAGTTTTTCTATGCGTCCTGATCTGTGCCTCAATGACAGATTGTGATAGAAGTAGGATTTACGATGTGTATACTCTAAGCCAGAAGCTTTGTGCGTGGGTACTAGACCTGGTACAAGGGAAGCTTAGAAGAAAGGTATGAATTCTGCAGCAGCAACCCCAGGAGTGATTACCAGAAAAATGGCAGCCAAACTACGGAGACAGAAGTCCAGTCTGAGATTGTACAGCCATCACCAATGATGGGGAAAAAAAGAACAGGCAGTGACAGAATCTGAAAGCCTGACTGCCTTTTTTCATATGGTGCACTATAGAACAAAAAGAGATGGAAAACCCGAGAAGAATAGAGATGCAGCAGAGAGAAAAAGAGATTCACAATTTAGAGGCACAGAGAAAAAAAGAAATGCAGTAACTTGAGAAGCAGAGAAAAGGAGAGCTGCATCTATAGGAGCGGCAAATAAGAAAAGAGAAGAGAAGAGATGCAGCAATGGCTGGATGCCTTGCAAGTTATCAAAGCTGGAGGATTTGGTACAGGTCCAGCAGAGCAGCAAGACACAATCAACTTAAAAGACATTAAATTTGCAAAGTCGTGTCCCTTGGATGATATTGAAGCATACTTGACAACTTTTGAAAGGGTTGCCAAAGCCTGCCAATGACCAAAACAACAATGGGCAATCAGGCTGGCACCTTACCTGACAGGTAAAGTCCAACTTGCCTACAACAATATGGATACTGCACAGTCAGAAAACTATGACCTGGTGAAAAGAGAAATCCTGAAAAGATATGACATCTCAGGAGAGACCTACAGGCAAAGATTCAGGTCTCTGAAGTACAATTCATTCGACAATCCTCGAGAAGCCTTCACCGAACTCAGAGAACTCCTTATTAAATGGCTCCAACCCAGTGGCGTAGATTGAAGGGGGGGGCAGCCCCCCCGCCCAAGAAAAATATTATTGTAACCGGGACTTTTAAACACTCCATTTTATTTATTTATTTATTTTCACGAACTTGTGCGGACCGTGGACCAGGACCTGGCTTGCAGGGGGGGTATAAAAAAATGCTCTTGGTGCTGACTGCTCGGTGTGGCCATTTCTGATTGGCTGCACACAATGTTTAGCAGCCTATCATGTACGATTCACCGAGCAATATGCTGATTTGGCGCGAGCCGGCAGAAGAAGCAGAGCGGTCTTAGGCGTCAATTAATCAGTATTCCGAGTGACTGTGAGGAAGGCTGAGGGATTCAGGTAGGTAGAGAAACTGAGATGCAGAATCTGTTAAAAAAAGTTCACTCAGGAGGAACTTAAACACATTTGTGACAGCTAGCAGAAACGCGTCCTCTCCCCTCGTTACCTCTCCCTGCCCCTCATTTTTTTCCGTGTAACTTTCTTAGAATTGTTTTTTTCTGTCATGTTTTAGCCTCTTGGTGTGAGCAGTACCTTTCCCATAGGGGAGAAGCAATTTTTGATGGGTAAAACCAGGGATGTTCCTCACATGGACACTCAAAATGAGAGACACTGACTCTCATAATGAGACCCATCTTCAGATAGTGACACGCAAGCTCAAAACACAGTGGAAACCATTCTTCTGCTCTAAAGTCTGACTTTACAGCACATTCTCTGTGTGTACATCACCATTTCCTCGAGGGATGGAGCAATGTTGAGGGGTAAAATGAGGGAGGTCCATCACATTCAGGGACAGTTGAGCGGTATGGTGCCTCCTGATTCAGGGACACTTGAGCGCTAGAGACATAAATATAACAGTATTATTGGGTTCTCCTCGTCAATTAAATTGGTTTACCCGGGTCACACAGACTGCCATGGGCTACTACGGAAGCAACGTACTCTGCAAACGAAGGTCACTAATAAAATAGAAAACACAACCCGCTAATAAAACAGAAAATCAGTGGGGGAGGGATGCCTACCAACCACAGTGCTGTACTTAAGTGTGTGCGGTTGGGCAAGCTCCGTTCCGAAACTATTGCCAAACAGGGCAATACTGAAGAATCACGGCCACTTGCGCATGCAAACCAAAGTTGATTACGGTAGCTAGCAGTCCTCTACAGAGACGCCTCTCAGTGACGCAAAGGTACACAACCTGCTAGCAATGCTTTTTTGGCAAGATGTTAATTATTTAATTGTGGAGGCTTGATCTCTAACTGGAGCCCCTTGGTTCATTTATCAAATTTATTGATAATATTCATGACGAGGTGGGGTTTATCGGCCTAGCTCTCCCTCAGGCTGTGTGTTTCTTGCAATTGTATAATATTTGTTAATGTCCCCCATTCACTTCAGTGGAGCACCAACTTCAAACCTGCCTTGTGAATGGTAGGGAAGGGTTTCTGTCTGGGAACTAAGCTGTGATTGTCTTTTTCTGTGAGAGTTTCTCCTTGTACACCGACCCACATAACCTGAACCCTGAGGCTGCTTCTGACAGACGTTTATCTAATTCCATACATAGGTACTTGACAGTGTTCTGTAAAGAATTACTGAGTTTAGTAAAAATGGCTAACAAAAATGTATACAAGGATATTTTGTTGTTTGACATGTAAACTCTTTGTTTTCACCATTCTTTTTAATTTTTTTATATAATGTTTTTCCCCAGGCTAGCCGCTTGTCATAGACAGATATATCGAGAATCAGGGATATACCCTGCTTGGGTAGAAATTAAGTAGATAATCTTGTGTGGGGATATTTGAGAGACCTGCATGATAGCCGCCTATGAGTACCTCACAGGGGAAGGGCAGGAGGGGATTCTCTTTATAATGAGAACGAGCACCAGGACCAGAGAATGTGCAATGAAGCTGTTGGGGGGTCAGGAGTGGTGTGAGGAAGTACTATTTCGCTGACAGCGTGGTGGATGCCTGGAACTGACTGCCAGCGGAAGCGGTGGAGGCAAAAACAGTAGGGGGCGTCAAGCATAGAAACCTATAAACATAGAAACTGATGGCAGATAAGGATCACTAGACTCATCCAATCTGCCTATTTTCCCTACCTACTGCAAAGCTGCAAACCCTACTTGATCCAGTTTTACCTTCTTGTTCCTATTGCTAGGGCTTCCCTATGCCTGTCCCATGCATTTTTTAATTCCCCACTGTGTTTGCCCCACCACCTCCACTGGGAGTCTCTTCCATGCATCCACCACCCTTTCCATGAAGAAATATTTCCTCACATTACTCCTTAGTCTACCCACTTCCAACCTCATGTCATGCCCTCATTCCTGAACATCTCCTTTTCTGAAAGATGCTACCCCCGGTACCCTATTTATGCCCTTTAGATATTTGTAGGTTTCTATCATATCCTCTCCTCCAAAACTAGTATGCAAAAAAAACAGAGTGGAATACCATTAATTTCTAGCCCTGCCCTGTATCAGGCTGGACCTGTCATGCAGGCCATGGCTGCGTCTCCCCCTCCAACTTTTCCCATGTCCTTCCTCTGTGTCATGGAATTGGCAGTAGCCATTTCAGCCTACTTGCAAGCACAGTACTCTGCTGGGGGAGCAAGTGCCCTGGCTGTTCCATACATGTGGCTGTGGCACCATAACCTGCTGCCAGCTGTCCCTAGGCAGAGCACTTCACCATACAGCTGCTGCTCTGACCAAGCCAAGGGAAGGCAGTATAGTGCAGTAGTTTAAGGCTCTGAGCTGCAAATTCGGAGCCTGGGTTTGAATCTCACAGTCCCCACTCGCATACTGTGTGACCCTAAGCAAGTCACTTAACTTCCCTGTGCTCCCAGGTCGCACCTGTAAACACAGTCCACAAGCAGCAATCCCTGCAGAGATCTGCAGTGTGCATCCCCCCCAAATCAGACAGTGTTCCTCATGTGGCATGTAGACTTCCGGTAGTCTGGCACCTCTTCATGGTGCCATGAGGGGACAGAGTCACTAAATCAGGGGGCAGAGTAATTGCTCCCATGTGCTGGCAGGGCCCCACCCCCCAAGGTATACACTCATCATAGCAGCAGGGGCTGTTCCCTAATCTGCACCGGGGAGAGAGCCACTGTTGCTGTCCGCCATACAATCCCCCTCACAAGCAGCTCAGCGGTCCTGTGATGGTGTGAGAGAGAGAGGGACAACACAACACTTTATTCAGCATTGCTGCACTGTCCTCTCTCGTCTCTGTTCATCCTCTGCAGAGAGTGCAGTCTCCTTGCTGAAGGGAATGTATATGTCACTGTCTACGGTCCGCAAGGCCACACGATTGTCCCCAGACAGACTATCTTTAGCAGCAGTCAGGTAAAATAGGGGACACAGTCATTGGTGCAGGAAGTAGTGGCCGGGGAATAGGTAGTTACTGGTGTCTGTATGCGAGAAGCGAGAGCAGCCTGCAGCGCAGCTGTAATTATCGGTGTTTTTGAGAGAGAGAGAGAGTAAAGCGACTGGTGCCTGTCCTCCCTTCCCGGTTGTCTGTCCCCCAGGAACCCTCCAGGAAATCAATGGAATGGGCAGGCAGTGGGCTACTGTGGTGGGAGAGCAGGAGCCGCACTGTTGTTTGGCGGTAGTGTCCTTTGTCAGTCCGGGGAGAAACAGATGAGAGTGGCAGGGCATCGCGCTGGACAGACACACCAAGACTGTGAGGTACAAAGACAGAGGCATGTGCACAGAACAGTTCCGTTGAGGTGAAATAGTGACTGTCGTGCATCCCCCAAGCATGTTGCACACCGTTGACTGGCCGCAGCTAGACCTACAGCCGGGACACAGACACTGTGACCCAGCACCCGTACAGCATCGGTGAGTGAGAAATTGACAGGGAGAGAGAACAAGTGACAGCAGTCCCTGTTGAACATCTCTGTGTCTGTCAGAGTTGTGTATGTGTTTGATGTGAAGCCCCCCACCGACAGACAGACCAGGGAAAAACGGTGCTGATAGAGAGAGTGCCACACACTGTGAAAGAGACTGGAGTAGGGTCCCAACTAAGATGAGTGCATGCTGCACTACTTGTTGTGTGAACTGGTGACTGTGCTGTAAGGAGGAATCATGTTAAGGAACTGAAAGCCCCCATTTGCTGAAGCAGACCTAAGAGCACACTACAGAACATGCCTGGTGTCTGTCTTTGGGGTGGGGGGGCACAGTGCAGGGCGTTGTAAGTGTCTGAAACTATACACTTGAAATGCCAGAATTCATGTCAGTGCTGTATTTCTGACATTTGTATGTGCATAACATAACTCAGGTATGCATAGTTTGCTGGGGACTATTTTGCAAGGTGATAGGATACAGTACCTTTTTTCGTCTTGAAACACGATTAAAAACCATTTTTGTGGGTTTTCTGGTGTTTTTGACATAACCCATGTTATAAGTGCAGTAACCCACTCCAGGATGTGGGTTTATAGGCATTTAATGCACATCTGGGGTGCTGTGAGGACACTCAGCCTGTGGCCTTGTGCCTCACAATGCACCCCAGGCATGCATTAAATGCCTATAAACCCACACCCTGTTATGTGTTGTTGTTTAATTATTGCTGTAGGTAAGAAAGCTTTTCAGTTATCCTAATAGGTGTTTCTGATTTACATACTGCTGGTAAGAACCATTTTAGAACTGTATAATGTAGTTTATGTCCCTATTCTGCTCTTCTATTGTTGGCACAATGCATCCATGTTCTACTACAGAACTCTGTGGTTATTTGGGACATAAACTCCATCATAGAGTTTTAAAATGGTACTTAACCATAAGATTATAAAGCAGAAATATCCACTGAGGTTACTAAAATGCCTGTGTAGATGGAACAATAACAGAATTTGAACCAGTACTTACAAAACAGTTTCTACTGAGAAAAATGAGTTACAGATTCAATGCAGTTCTCCTTTAAAATAATTTTAAAGAGCGACTCTCTACTATAAAAAAAAAATAACTTAAACCACAAGATTTATACCAGCAATGTTTTTTTTTTCCCTACATTTCCCTGCTGTTGGTCTACTGAATATTACAGATGCAGTTCTTATTCAGCTGAGTCTTTCAAAATGTATTTTACTTTCTCCTGCTGGCCTTACGATTGCTGTTTGTGACATCACAGTCTGTAGTCATGGTGAGCATTATGATGTAAAGGCACTGTGGGATTAATGGGATCACTATGGAGTTAAACAAAAGAATATGAGATTAATGGGGAGAGGCAAAAGCTTTAAATACAGGTTTTTTAGATAGACTACCAAGATGTGCTGTAAACCTTGGAAGGAAACATTAAAAATGGAAAAGGCCGGCTCCGTGGCACCAGGTGATGGGGATTCGCCAGGCACGCTGGCGACCTGGGTTTGCGCCCTGAGCCTGGGATGGTAGGAGTGGAGACTGGCAGGGAGGGCTCAGAGTGTCCCACGGATGCTGTCCTCCTGGGAGGGGTGGGGGAGGGACCAAGCTGCACTGTCTCTTGTTTTCTTTTCGTTACATAAAGTACTGCGTGAGAACTTATTGGCCTTCTTACCTGTGCTTCTGTTTGAACCTGGGACAAATGTACATCAAAATGTAATAACTAGTGAGGTATTAAATTAGAACTAGCATAAACCAGAATGCATTTTATGCCCTATGATTTCTGGGTGCCCAGAACCCCCACCCTTCTCCATGTCGTGGTACACAAAAATCAGGACTTTTTGGTTAGTTTTCCCCCCCTGAAAAAAAAAAAAACTACGCCACTGCTCCAACCAGAGGGCAAAACAGTCCCACAGATCATCAACACACTTACAATAGCGCAGTTCATCAACATCCTGCGTACAGATGTGCAGCTTTGGGTAAAAGTACACCTACCAGAAAGTGGGGAAAAGGCTGTTACTTTGACTGAAGACTACCAGATGGTCAGACAGACGCCATAGCAGTGAGGTAACAGTCAAGTAAGACTTTATTTTTCTTGATTTAACTGCATGTCTGATAAGAACTCTGATGGGGCAAGAAATCTGTACCCAAGGACTTTATTTGCTATAACTGTAATAAGTCTGGTCATATAGCAAGAAACTGCCATACTAAGAAGAGTGACACTGGAGCAGATTTATCCTTAGCAAATTGTGTCAAGTACTTAACAGATGTCAAGGTGGGAGACAAGACTGTGAAGGGACTTATTGATTCAGGAAGTAGACAGACCCTAGTCCATGTTGAAGTGCTGGGAAAACGCTGTGCAAAAAGACCAGGTACCAGTGTCATTTACATCCATGGGGGCATTTGATAGTACCCCACCAACCAAGTGACTCTGAATATTAATGGGGTGTCACACCAAGTGAAAGTGGGGGTAGTACCTATGTTATCTGTACCTGTGATTATTGGAAATGACTTTCCAGGATTTATTGAGTTAATCACAGATGGAGTAATTAAAGATGTTTCAGCAGCTGTGGTGACAAAAGCTCACTTTTTAAAAACTGTGATGGATTACTGTACAGAGTTTGGGTTAAACTTCAGGCAGAGTAATAGATAGATCAATAGGTTATTCCAATTGGTCATTGGGGTTCAAGGGTGCATGGTCTAGACATAAGGGTACCCTGGAGATGTGCAGAGCAGGAGGGATACAGATCAGATATGATCTGGGGCTGCAGCAGTGAGTAGGGAAATAGACTAACTAGGTGGGTCATATGGTCCTAATCTGCCAACAGATTCTATGTTTCTGTGTTACTACAAAAGTACTGTACAGATCTGAGTTATTACAGATAGCACATGATAGTCTTATCGATGAACATGTGGGGAGGGACTGCACCCTTACCAGATTGCTGCACAGATTTTACTGGCCTGGAATTCATGAAGATGTTGCTACCTATTGCAGTTCATGTGCTGAGCATCAGAAAATAGCCCCAGTAACCAAAAAAGACAAGGTGCCCCTGGTGCTCCTATCCTTGATAGATGTGCCTTCTGAGAGGATTGCAGTTGATGTGGTTGGCCCCTTAGCAAAAGTACTGTAAAAAGGGTAATAGATTCATTTTGGTAGTATGTGACTATGCTACTCAATACCCAGAGGCAGTTCCTATGCGTACTGTCACAGCCCCAAAAGTGGCAGCAGAGCTTGACACAATTTTCAGCAGGGTGGGCATACAAAAAGAGATTATTAATGATTAGGGTAGTAATTTTGTTGTTGCATTACTGAAGGAACTGTACTGACTATTAGGTATCACTGCCATAAGAACCTCCCCTTATCACCCTCAGACAGACGGTCTTCTTGAGCATTTTAATCAAACCCCAAAACACATGCTAAAAAAGTTTGTAAAAGGGGAAGAGAAAGATTGGGACCAATACTGTACTTACCTTACCTGCTTTTTGCTTACACAAAATTGTCACAAGCTTCAACAGGTTTTTCACCATTTGAAATGCTGCATGGTAGACAACCTAGAAGGCCACTAAATGTAATAAAAGAAACATGTAAAGATAACCCCAGTCAGAAAAAATCCATTACATCTTATATGTGTGCCCTGAGAAAGAAGTTAGAAAAATATGTTGAAATTGCCCATAGTAATCGCAAAGAGGTTCAAAACCAGCAGAAGGTGTATTACCACCATGGAGTAAAAGAAAAAGTTTTTGAGCTAGGTGAAAAGGTCTTGCTACTGTTACGCAGTACAGAAAATAAACTGCTAATGAAGTGGCAAGGGCCTTATAAAGTGCTTAGACGTACTGTTACAGTTAATTATGAGATTGAGACCCCTGATAGGAAGAATCCTACTAAGAGACACACTATATCACACTAATCTCCTGAAGAAATGGGTCGCAAAAACATCAAAAGCTGTTTTGCTGGTTTTTCCAGAAACTGATAAAGAAGATATTGATGTAGCTTATGACAGACTGAAACAGACTGTGCTTGCTGATGCTATAAAGCTGAATATTTCCTTAACCTCTGAACAAACTGCAAAAATTTGTAACTTGCTAAAGAAATTAAAAAATAATTTTACCACAGTGCCAGGCCGAGCAAGAGGGGTCGAGCATGCAGTAGTGATATGGAATGTGTCATGGTCATCAACATTGGTGGTTGTAAATAAAAAAATAAGGGGTGTCAGAATCTGTTTTGATTTTAGGAAATGTAATCAAGTGTCCGAATTTGACAGTTATCCTATGCCCAGGATAGATTATTTGGTGAGTAGACTGGGGAATGCCAAGTACACTGCTACCCTTGATCTCATCATGGGTTACTAGCAAATTCCCCTAGCTAAAGAATCCAGGGACAAAACTGCATTTGCCACCCCTATTGGATTCTATCAGTTCACCACCATGCAATTTGGTTTACATGGTGCACCTGCGATATTCCAGCGGTACATGGCTGTACAGTAATTTTATCCCCTCACACTGGTTATTGTGCTGAGTACCTGGATGATGTTGTGGTGTACAATCCAGACTGGAAAAGTCATCTGGAACACCTACGAGCAGTAGTCCAATCTATCAAAAAGGCAGATCTGACAAGTAATCCTACCAAATGTATATTGGGCATGCAGGAAACCAGATATTTGGAATATGTTTTGGGAGATGGAGAAGTAAAGCCAGAGATTTCTAAGATAGAAACTGTAGCTAACAGTCCTATTCCTAAAACAAAGCAATGTGTCAGGTCATTTTTAGGGTGGGCTGGTTACTACCGGAGATTTGTTCCCAAATTTGTCCAGTTAGCTACTCCCCTCAATGAAGAAACAGTGCCCAAATACTGTGAAATCGACCCCAGAGAAGATATAGATCAGGAATTAAGAATTCTGAAGGTTGACAAAACAAAAAGTGTGAGTTTAAACTTCTCTGTTTGCTATACTGCATATGCACTGAACTATAAAGGTTACAAGCTAATGTTAGAAGAGAATTAACAGAAAGTTTTGGAAACTTGTTTTTTAAAACAGGTTCCTTCTTAAAGAGGGAGTATGTGACAGGGTTGAATAAGGCCCTGCCCCATTTGTTATTCAGAAAGAGTAAAATGCAAAGATATGTTCTATCCTCTCCTTTTCTGTCTCTTGTCTGTCTGGTTGCACAACCAAATGTTCTTGTGAGAACTGATCACTCTGACAGTCTCACGATTCTTCACTTCTCACTATCTCCCTAATTTCACTTGTTGTTTCTGTCTTTGCTTCCCCCTGCGGTTATAAAAATCTATGTGACTCTTTATGTGAAACTGGGTGGGATCCCTTGGTTTGAAAATGTATATAGTTATACTGTTGAAATGATTGCAAGAAAGCTATTTGGAATTTATTGGGTTAATATGAAATGCAGTTTGAGCTCCTCTCAAGCTTGTTTGCAAAGTAAGTTTTGTAGAGTTGTCAATAAGAAGTCAGTTCTGAATTGCCAAGCTCAATTTTTTGCACCTGCAAAAAAAACTGACAAGAACTCTGATACATTTTCTGAGAAGCAGAAAATTCTCTTAATGAGTTCCCAGGCAAAAACTTAGAAAAAGAGCAGCGATATTTTTGCCAGAGAGAGACTGTGAGACTAAAACCTGGAATTAGAGATACTCTCAGATGAAGATCTTGTTTTCTCTGTCCTACCTTTGAAAATAGTTATATCGAACATTTTTTTTGCTGTTATTCATAATAATAAAACACTCATTGCAAATTTTATAGTTGGTCCTGGTTTTCCTATGTTTCCTGACCTGTGCCTTGATGACATTTATAACTTGATAATTTTATATGAATAGTCTTAAAGTATGCTCCTTTAATGTCAAGGGTATAAATAGTGTTGTGCAATGAGCTAGGATATTGCAAGAACTGAAGAGGAAGGGGTATGATGTAGGCTTTTTACAAGAAACTAGATGTTCACATTTGAAGCAGTTAAAACTCCTTTGCACCTGGGTGGGGTCAGTATACGCAGAGGTACACTTTTTGGAAAAAAGCAAGGGTGGCCATCTTGATTCAGAAGGGTTACACCCTTTCAAATGACACACTTACAGTTGGATAACTCAGGAAGACTGGCCGTGGTATCAGGTACCCATAGAGGCAGGTTGGTCTGCTACTCTGGCCCAGTTGCCTAAGGGACAGATCATTCGTGCAGGTGATTAGAACTGTGTGAAGAATACTGCCATGGATAGAAATCTGATTCCTTGTGGGGGGGGGGGACAAGGCCTGTTCTAAACTGCTAAAAGAACCTGGTACTGGAGGGAGGGCTTGTGGACCCATGGCGTCTCTACCACCCTACTAGTAAAGAAAAACTGGTTACTTACCAGTAACAGTAGTTCTAGGCGTGGTATATGATGTACATCCACACTTCTGGTAGTGTTCTTTTCCCTTTAATTCCTGCCGGAAAGTCTTCAAGCTGGCTCCTCCCACCCACCCAGGTGGTAACTCCCTCAGCACCACACTGTGATGTCAGATCTTACCCGCTGGAAGCAAGACTGGTGTGCCACTTACCAGGGGAGGTCGGGTGGGTCACTGTGGATCTACATCATATACCACTCCTAGAACTACTGTTACAGGTGAATAACCTGTTTTTCTAGGGCATGAATATGATGTATAAACCCACACTTCTGGCAGACTCCTAGCAGGTTTCCTGGGAGGAGGGGGCAAGGCGCACACCCCCTATTTAGGAAACAGAGATTGGAAAACTGAGGCCCCAAAACCAGCATCCTGGCATAACTCTAGGTCGATGTGGTAATGGGAGATGAAGGTGTGTACTGACTTCCATGTAGCAGCCCTGCAGATTTGATGGATAGAGATATCCCTAGAAGCAGCCAGCAAGGGAGCGGTATGATGGGTGGAATGAGTCTTAAGCCCTATGGGAGGCTCCCTACCCACTAACCTATAGCAGAAGTCGATGCAGGAAACAATCCACCTGCAAATCATCCACTTAGCTGCCGGTCTGCCAGGTGCAGCTTCAGCGTAGGTGACAAGTAGCTGGCAAACCTCTACCTGAACTCCAGCTATGTGGTCCTTATAATAGTAAAGTGCTTGCCGCAGGTCTAAAGTATGGAACCTGAACTCGGCCTCCGAGGTGTGGTTGGTGAAATACACCAGGAGATTGATCACCTGATTAAGGTAAAACTCAGATTACAACCTTCGGGAGGAGTTTCGGGTTGGGGCGAAGGACATCCTTGTCCCTATTGAAGACAAATAAAGAGACTCCTCTGAGAGCACCTGGAGCTCACTGATCCTTTGGGTTGACGTGATAGCCACCAAGAAGGCAGTCTTCCACAACAGTTGAGACATGTCACACCTGTACATTGGTTCGAATGGCTTGCCCATGAGCTTTGTCAACACTAGCAACAAGTCTCAAGGTGGTGGGGGTTCATGCACCAGAGGGGAAATGTGATCAAGGCCTTTGAAAAATTGGCAGACCACCCTCTTCTGTGCCACCAATGGTATACCAGCCCACACCCAGTATGCAGAGCTGGCTGCCAGGTCATAGACTGAAGGCCCAGCTGAGAGAAGGACCAAAGATAGCTGAGCATGCTAGCCACCGGAAAAGATAAAGGGTCAAGCCCCTTGCCCTGGCACCAAATGGAGAACCTCTCTTTGAAGACATAGCATTTTCAGGTTGATTTCTTCCGAGAAGCCTTAGCCACGGTGAGGACATCTTCAGAGAGACACAAAACCTGAAACTCTAGCCACTCAGGAACCAGGCTGTCAGGTGCAGAGATTGAAGGTCAGGATGGAGTACATTCCCCTGACTGCAAGAGAGCAGGTCTGGGCAGAGAGAAAGATGCCATGGGAGCCTGCAGCTGAGGTTGAGGAGATCAGAGTACCAGAATTGGCAGGACCAGTCTGGACCCACCAGGATCATTCGTGTCTTGTCCCTCCTAGCTTTGAGCACCACTTTGTGGATCAGTGGAAAAGGACAGAAGGCATACATGAGGCCCGGGGTCCTAGGCCTTGAGAAGGCATCCTCCTACAGTGTTCCCTGCTGAGGGGGGTGGACACAGTACATCCTCATTTGGCATTCTCCCTGGAGGTGAACAGATCCACCAGAGGGGGTGCCCACCTGGAGAATAAGCTGGGTACTACCTCCAGATGGAGAGACCACTTGTGAGTTGCCTCACCCACAGGGCTGAGGGCGTTCATCAGTTGGTTGGAGATACCGGTTACATGAATGGCCAGGAGATCAGCATCTAGTCTGAGCATGAGAGTCCAAATGTGGAGAGCTTCCCTGCACAGAGGAAGGAAGTGAGTCCTGCCCTGTTTGTTGATATAGTACATGGTCATGTTGTTGTCCATTTGGACCTGATCAACCTGACCCTGAATATGTGGAGCAAAGGCTGACAGTGTCAGCCAAATGGCCTGAAACTCCAGCAGGTTGATATGGCATTGGGACTCTTCAGGGGTCCAGAGTCCATATACTCTGTGTTCTGCCAGGTGAACACCCCAGCTCATCAGGGAGGCATCAGTCATGATGATGACCGTTGGCTCACGGCGGACAAATGTGATTCCTTCTTGCAGATGTTCTGGGACTAACCACTAATGGAGGGCATCACACATCAGCTGGGTCACAATGACCCTGATGTGACATGAGTTTTTCATAGCACCGGCACATCTTGTGTCAGAGTCTCGCCTCATCAGAGGAGGAAGAAGAAGAAGAAGAAGAAGAATAGTGGTGGCACTGCATGCCTGAATGTCAAGAGGATGAACACCAACATCGGCATGGGCTGTTCAACTCCGGACTGCCGGACAGTGACCTTGACCTCGACTGTTGGGGAATAAAAGCTGAGGATCCTCTGAGGTAATAGGGATTCTTAGGGTTAGTGACTGGGTCAGCATGCTGGGTCAACCCACCCTGAGGTGTAACAGGTAGGACCGAGTCCTAGAAAGTGAGGTATCCACCTCATCCTGAGACAGTGTATTGACTGGCTTGAGAAATTTCTCGACAGGTTGGAAGACGTGTGTCTCAACTGACTGGCCTGGTGGTGAGACAGTGGAACCAGCAGCCTGGACTGAAGGATCAACTGTGGTCGAAACCTCCAGAGAAGCATTGGAATCCAAGATCCAAGAGCTCTCATGATCCCTCATTCATCAACGAGACTTCTTCTTAGTCTCCTTTTTTGAACATTTGGAGGATTTTGTGCCCTTAGAGGGGCCCTACCCAAGGGTGGGAAGGACCAGCACAAATCCCTAAATGCCCCCATGAAGGTGGTGCCAAAGGAAAGTGGCACAAAGGCCAAAGCCAAAGAGGCATGCTCCACGTCCTGAGCCGCCATCTCTTCAAAAGATGCAAGTTGTTCTGTGGACCCCGCAGCTGCGGAGACCACCTGACAGGTGTCTTTCATCTAAATGGGAGGGTCCTGTTTATCTGGGTGCCCTAAAGTAGCCGAGTGTGCCAGTCTTCCAAAGTACTGGGGTGCAAGGTGTGACAGGGGCCACACACCTGGGCATCGTGATCATGGCCTAGGCAGTAGATGCACGAAGTGTGCGGGTCCATCTGGGACATCTTCTGCCTGCACTCGCATCTCTTGAAACTGGGCACCGACTGTGAGTTGTCCATGACAAGGAATTCAAACAGGTTCAAATTTCACTTGATGACTAAAATTTTTGGTAAATCTGAAAGCAAAGGGCCTACTCAGCATGAACAGTGGTAAGGGGGGGGAACCTTCTTCTTCCAGCAGAAAGGAAGATCTGATGACACAGGGCAGTGCCAAGAGAGTTACCACCTGTGTGGGTGGGAGGAGCCAACCTGAAGATGTTCTAGCATGAATTAAAGGTAAAGAAACACTGCCAGAAGTGTGGATTTGTACATCATATCCACGTCCCTAGAATTCACTTTTTACTCTTCTGCCTCTGGCTCCTGTTCTAGGTTGGACCAGTTCTATATCCAGAACAAAATGGACTTTGACATTTAAAGATATTTATACTCATGTTATTTCAGTCTCCAATAATGCCATTATTTTCTGTGAAATAGAGTGGGGGCCATCAGTGGTGGTGGGTGTATGGCGATTGAGTGCAGGCTTACTCCATAGCGAGGTCTTTGTCAACTCCACAAAGGAGTTGATCCAGAACTAATTAGCCAAAAACAGAGATGGGGAAACTTACCTTAAGTATATCTGGGATAATCTTAAAGCAGTGTTACAAGGCCACATGATACCCTATGCTACGTTAAAAAAACAGTATTGGGAAAGTCAGTGCAAAGCAGAAGACAAATCAGCACAATTAGAGGCCAGACACAAGGAAACTAGGGACCCGCTTCTTTTACCTCATTTGCAAAAAGCCAGGGAGGAACTCAGCAAATTGGCATAAAGGAAGGTAGAAAATGCCCTGGGGTTTACTAATCAGAAATACTGTGACTGGAGGAATAAAACTGGAAGACTCTTAGCATTAAGGTTAAGGAAACTGGAAGAAGCCCGATAAGTTCCAAAAATCTTTCAGATCAGAATCCCCAAGCTATGCTAATTAACCCAACACAGATAGCCATAGAATTTCAGAATTATTATGCCCACTTTACAAAAAGGAATGGGATAGGGGACACCAAGGTCACACAGATAATTTTTTAACAGACATCCACCATCCTACCCTGAGAGAGGAACAGAGGGAGGGGCTGGAGGCTCCCTTTACAGAAGGGGAAT
Organism: Neoceratodus forsteri; assembly: GCA_016271365.2. Taxonomy (NCBI): domain Eukaryota; kingdom Metazoa; phylum Chordata; order Ceratodontiformes; family Ceratodontidae; genus Neoceratodus; species Neoceratodus forsteri. The sequence goes on from CM057449.1 coordinate 829,091,630, forward strand.
TAATAGCTATTATCAAGTCACTTAATACAGGAAGGGCTTCGGGTTCTGATGGCTTTATTGTTGAGTTTTATAAGACGTTTGCTCAGGAATTGGCTCCACGTTTAGTTGAAGTATGTAACTCTGCTCACCATGATGGAACAATCCTGGACTCATGGGGGGATACTATAATAAAAGTGCTTCCCAGACTGGGAAAGAACCCTACCTAACGTGCAAATTTCCACCCAATATTCTTATTAAACCAAGACCAGTTTTATATCACGATAGTGAAAATAACACAGCGACTTGCAAAACAGTGAGTGCAACCTGACGAAAACCAATTCATCACACCTCAACAAATGCTGAACACCAAATCAACGAAAATGTAAATATTTGTTTTATGCTGGGGGCTGCGCCCCCCGCACCCTCCATACTAAAATAATTACCTCCGAGAGGGGGGCAGACACTGGAGGAAAAAAGAGGGACTGAGGACTTAAATTAACAAGGACACCTGCAAAACAAAAAAAAAAAAAGTACCTCTACACAGTCCTGAAACCAGGACCACCAGCACTGTAGTCCATATCCCTACAAGCTACGCTGGGTGGGTAGCTCAGCGGAGTGATGCTCCACAGACCCATTTAGCCCGTCCTACTGCTCCCTCCCTTCCATCACTATTCCCTCCCCTTGTCATTGTTCCTCTCTTCTCTCGCTATTCCCCCCCCACGCTATCCCTTCCCCATTGCCGATCTAGAATACCACTAAATTGAAGCACTCAGTTGTGAGTCACTCAGTTTGGTTTGCTATTATCATGGGATACCACCAAGACCCAAAATCATTACCTAAGTTGTTGCAGTAAAGTTGCAACGGGTCATCCCATTTCTTATTCATCCTGGCCAGACCGGTTTTATACTGGGGAGACATATCCAAGATAATAGCATTGATTTAAATGTCATAATAGCCTCCAGACACCTTACCAAAGACATCCCATGGGTAGTAGTTGCAATTGATACTGAAAAGCATTCGATCATCTTGATTGAACATTTCTGGATGCCATGTTGAATAAATTTTAATTTGGGGATAGATTCAGTAGCTGGATTCATAATCTCTATGATAAACCATGAGCCAGGACCAGTGTTAATGACACCCTGTCACCAAATCTATCCATAGAGTGAGATACTAGACAGGGATGCCCTCTCTCCCTTCCCCCCATCTTCTTGCTCTCAGTCTCAAGCCAATGGCGGCACTCCTAAGACAATCTGATTCATATTGATGGACAGAAGCTTAAAGTCTCTTTGTATGTAGGCAACACTTTAATGTACATCTCAAAAACCTACTTTAGAACCTACAAGTGGTTCCTGATATGTTCAGAAGATTTGGTCAGGTGTCGGATTTTAAAATCAATGAATCTAAAACCGAAGTTATGCTCATAGGAAATAAGAAGGATCAGCTACTCAGATATTTTTGTAACTTGAAATGGGTTACCTCAAGACTTAGGTGTCTGGATCCCTAAAGATATGAATAGGTTATTTCAAAATAATTATTCCAAACTACTTTCAGAGGTACAGACCGATTGCAATAGATGGAAGGAACAATTGTTGGTGGGAGGGAGGGCTGAAATGGTTCGAATGAATATATTACCTAGGTTTCTTTTTCTATTTTCCTCTTGGCCATTAAAGGCCCCCACTTCTTTTTGGAACACATTACGCCATATGTTGTCTAAGTTTATTGGGGGGGGGAGAAATTGCAGATTAAATGGAGCACAATCACCTCTGCAAAAACTAATGGGGAATAGGGGTCCCGGATATTCGAACCTACTATTGGGCCGCTTGACTACAAAGTTTTGTGACGTACATGACCACCAATGAAACTCCTAGTTGGGTTCCATTAGAAGAGAATATTCTTACTTAGGCAATGATGACAGATGTTGTTTTCATGGATAAGGCTAGTCTCCATGTTCTTGGTGTAGCTAACCCATGTGAAAGCCTGGCAAAACAGGTATGGGAGGAAGCCTGCTCTAAATATAACTCACAAAACGGCTTGAATAAGTTAATGCCCATAGGTTCATGTCTAGATTTCCTACTGTATAAACTGGACATAGGTTTCCAAAGATGGAAGAGAAAGGGTCTTGCAAATGTTGGACAGTTTTTTGACGGGGACACGATCAAATCCTTTCCTCAGCTATGGAGTAAGTTTGACCTAGTCCCCCAAGACTTATTTAGATACTTGCCAAACTGCCATTATTTAAATGATGTGCAAAAAAGAATAGATTCAAATAGAAGAAATCTGCTCAGAATGCTTTAATATGCAATGGCTACCCAAACCCAAACTAACAAAAAGATTTCCACCCTCTACAGCACTTTACATAGAATGGAACCAGATCAATTGACAAACATCAAGAAGAAGTGGGAGACTGAAACAGGACTTACAGTTACAGAGCAGGAATGGGTGTAAGTTTGCCAGGAATTACACAGAACAACTGTGTCTTCGTCATGGCATGAATTCTGCTGGCAGACATTAATATATTTTCGCATGCCAACCATTTCCGAACACCACGGAAAGCATACCTCTGACTTATGTTGGGAAAGGTGTATGGAACTGGGTACTCATGCTCATATTTTTTTTGAGCTGCCCCCTCATTAAGGAATATTGGGATAGGGTGGCCAGTACTACAGGACATACACTAGAGATCCCACCCCCATTGGATTTTCAGCATTCCCCAACCCCACTCTCACCCACAGTATTACAGAAAAAATAAATTGTATTATATATTGGTAGCTGCACCACCAAAGAAATCACACAATTATGGCTGACCCCAGCTCTCCCCTCTGAGCAACTCTGGATGAAAAACTGTCTCATGGAGAGTGTGGTGGACACGTGGAACTGCCTTCCTGAGGAGGCTGTGGGGTCAAAAACAGTGGGGGAATTCAAGAATGCATGGGACAGCCATAAGGCTATTCTAGTGGGGGGTAGGAAGAAGTAGGCTGTTGGTTAACTAGGATCTGCAGCTTATCCAATAGGTAGGGAAATGGGTAGACTGGGTGGACCAAGCGGTCCTTATCTGCCATCAAAGTCTATGTTTCTATGCCTCAGAATACAGGAAATGGAAAAGGTAACAGCACAACTTAGGTTACAAACAGATCAATTCAACAGCCAAAGACTCCCCTTGATTCACTACCAGGCAGAGAAGAAAGGACTGAGTGTTCTTGCAGTACTGGCTGAATTAGAATAATGGGCTGTGATCACCTGTCCAGTATATTGTCAACTATCTATATATATATATATATATATATATATATATATATATATTTATATATGTATATACATAAGTTACAAAATCTTTATTAATGTCGATTAGGTTAAACAACAAAAGTTAGGAAATAGGGAGGAGTTCCCTTATCTACCCTCCCAAACCAGGTAGGAGAGCAGGTATGGTGCATGCAATGGGATTCTGAAGCCTAATGCTCACACCATTCTCATAAAGTCTACATACCTGACCTTATTTAAAGATGGAATGGGGTGAGTGTTAGACTTGAGAAGTCCAAGACACCACACACCTGTTCTCCTACCTGGTTTGGGCGGGTGGGGTGTTAGGGAAACACTAATGCCTCATTTCCCAACTTTTGTCGCTTTGACCCTAACTGGAGCATTAACAAAGTTTTTTACAACTTATTCCCTTATTTTCTGAGATAGTATAATAGTGTGCTTATTTTACTATGGGAGTACAGGGTCCTTTGGGTCCATCATATAGCAGATGCTTCCATGTAAATAAACAGTAAGAGATACCAAAATGAGTTGCACCACTTGTTACCTTTATGTACTAAGTTTAATTCAGTTTTATCATGTTTGAAAAATCCTGAGAAATATAAACAAATGATTCAAAGAGCCACCCTGCTGAGCCACCACTTGGCTCATAAAATGATGCCAATGTGGTATACAATGACATCTTTGGAGCAAGTCTGTTCTGCTTGTTACAGTAAATGTTGTGGGCACTGTTTTAAAATGCTATAAATTAGCACTAGTACAGTCCAGAAAGAACATGGCTCAGGGTGAAAACGGAGGAGCCTTAATACAAGTATCCAAGTCTGTCAGCAAACGAACTCTTGGCTACACTACCAGAGGCCAGATAAAGAAAAACACCATGAGCTAGCGTACTGTTATCACAAATATTTATTAAATAAAAAAGTAGTAGCACCCCCATCAATGACGACTATGTACGTTTCGCGAAAAGAACGTAAACACCATTGATGGAAGGGTGCTACTACTTTTTTATTTAATAAATATTTTTGATAATGGTATGCTAGCTCATGGCGTTTTTCTTTATCTGGCCTCTGGTAGCATAGCCGAGAGTTTGTTTGCTGACATATATTAACACTGTATGTGATCAGTATATGTATCAATATTTAACTTGTGCACCAAACTCTAGTGCTTAAGTTAAGTATCAATAAATATTCCGCTATTCACATACTGTACTAATATACAGTGTTTTAAAACAGTGGCCATAGCTTTTACTATAACAAGCAGAGCAGACTAACTCTAATAATGTTGTTGCGTATCACATCCGCACTATTTTGTGAGCCAAGCGGTGGCTCGGTGGTGCAGCTCTTAAAATCATTTATTTACATTTCAGAGGATTTTTCAAATATGACAAAACTGAATTAAACTTGGAAAATAAAGGTAACAACTGCTGTGACTTAATTCAGCATCTCTTACTCTACATTTACATATAGTAAGAGCATTTGTGATATGATGGACCCACAAAAATAATGGTTTACTTGATCTTTAAAAATGTGGGGGCAGCGATCGAAGGGTAGGGGGTGCCACTAGACATCAGGGAACTTATAATATAAAGTAGGGATAGCAATCAGAGGATGGGGGTGCCACCAAGGCTTCAGTTAACTCGTTTTTGGGAGTATTTGACTTCCAAAAATAAGGCAAAAACTTCCAAAATAAAGAGGGAGGAAGTCAATGACTTCCAAATGTAAAACAAAAAATTAGATGACTTCCAACATTACAGGCATGGAAGTCAACACATTATGGGTTTTCTAAAAGAAATTGTATTTTATCACTTATATCTACACTAACATTCATAAACCGGTCTTTCCCAGAACACTGTCTTCCAAAATATGGGATCCAGGAAGTATTTTGACTTTCAAAAATCTAAAATGGCTTCAGACTTCCAATAAAAATAAATTAACTGAACCCCTGGGTGCCACTAGACACCAGGGAAATTATTTAAAAAGTGGAGACAGCGATCAGAGGGTGGGGGTGCCACTAGACGCCAGGGAAATTACTACAAAACAGGGGGACCACTATCAGAGGGTGTAGGTGCCACTAGACACCAGGGAAACATCGGATCATCTTTGAGTTCATTATCACAATACTGAAATATGAATGCCCTGCAGGAAATAAGTCTATGGTACTTGTTTTAAATAATTAAAATATGTAATCCCAAGGGGTTATTAAAATAAAGCATAAGGGACTTTGATGTGAGGTATGCCAGTTCAAACTGTCTGGGACCGTTACTGTTCAAAGTCTTTACAGTCCGCACTGCAAAGTTCAAACTGTAAAGAACTTCAAACAGTTATTTTCTGATCAATTGATCCTTAGAAAGTGAGTGACAAGCAATATGATTCTTGGCCCCAACACACATACTTCTGAAACTAAAAATGAAATAAAATTGTTAAACATGTGACTAAGACCTAAATAAAGGTTTTGATCATTCCTAACCACGTAGGATTTCTTTAGAAATCCAATTTTAAAAGGGGAAAAAACAAGATAGTGGAAGCAAAAACAGTATTTCTCTGAGATTCAGCCAGTAACTTCTTAACAAGCAGTGTTCTCTAGCAGTGTCAGTGGCTCAGTAGGTAGCACACTCGTCTCTGAGGCCGGGAGATCAGAGGGCTATGGGTTCAGTTCCCACATCTGGCACTTGGGTTAATATCCCAGTACTGACACTGTAGTGCAGTATGAGAGGGGTGCTGCACTTCTGAGGTGCCGTCCTCTCGGATGAGATGTTAAACCGAGGTCCCATCTGCCTGGATTGGTGATAGTTCAGGTGGATGTTAAAGATCCCATGGCACTTATCGAAAAGAGTAGGGGAATTTCCCCGGTGTCCTGGCCAAATTTCCCTCATTTGCTAAAAAAATACCACCAACAGCTTAATCTGGTTCAAGGTCAGTTGGCATTCATCTGTATTCCCCTCCTCTGGGTCGTGCCTGAAAATAGGCAAGATTTGTCTAGTGCACTTACCCGGTCAACAAAAGCTAAAATAAATAAAAAAAAAAAACAATTAACAGTTCAAATGGTTTTCAATAACCTGCCTGTCTGGCAGCTATCACAGAATTCCTTATAATTCAAAAATGGTGAAATTTCTTTTCACCAAACTATCCAAAGGCACATCCTTGACACTGCCCCTCTCATCCCTGAAAATTTCAGATAAAACTTGTATTCCCTGCTGGCCCAGTGGCACTGAAGGTTGAGGCGCAGGACGCCACACCTCGCACCACACCGGTGACCCGGGTTCTGGAATGAGCCTGGGCCGCCAGGGGTCGGCAGGGGTCAGAGAGGACTGAGCATCTGGAGGACTGCTCTCCTCTCTCGGGAAGGGAGGGATAGCTGTCCTGCCCACTGATCGCCCTCTAGCAATGGCTGGACGGGGATACAGGTCGGGAAGCTGAAGCCAACGTACGAGTCAGCGGGGAGGGGGAGAGAGGAAAACCAGGAAAATTGAGCCTGGCAGGCTCAATGATGGCCTGCCACCCCGGGAGCAGCCGTGGAGTCTGGATTGGGTCTTCGGGGGAGGGAGGGAGAAGCTGGCAACCTCCCTCCAGCCCTGCCATGGAGGGCAATCCACGGGGGAAATGTCTGGAGCCACCTAGTCAGGGAGCAGCAGAGCTGTAGAGAGAGTCCCTCCATTTGGAGGCCCAAAGCCACCTGACAGGGCTCAAGATGAGCGAAAAGTGTGTGTGTGTATATATATATATATATATATATATATATATATATATATAAATGAATTATTCCCTCTGATCTGTAGATGACAGCAAAAAATCCCATGTTAACCAAAGGGAAAAAAAGTGTTTTGTTTCTGTTTTTTACCACTTTATATCTCAAAAACCATATAAGCTGCCATCATGAAACTTTCCACATCTTCAGATATTCATAGGGTGACTACACAAGCCAAATGTCAGGCTATTTTATCAAAAAATGCCAAAGTTAATAAGGTACAAAATTTTGAATTTAACATAGAACTGTCTATACAGTTCTAACTATAGGGGCACTACTGCCCCCCTATAATATATTCATTTGCAAAAAATGCTCTTACTGCATCCGTTAGGGTGATTACTAAAGCAACAAAAGCAAGGAAATCGGGTGTTAGCGTTGGCCACCTCCACCCTGCACATACTGACAGGCATCAGGGATGTGCCTTGGATGCTGCCCCAACGCTCACTCCATTCAACCTCCGCCCCCACCTTGCAGACACTGACAGGTGTCAGGGTGTGCACTCGGGTCATCAGCCTAACGCTCACCCCATTGTCCTATACTAGACCCATCTCAACTTATTTACTTATAGAATGGGGTGAGCGTTAAGGCCAGTGACCCTAAGGCACACCCTGACACCTATCAGTGTCTACAGGGGAGCATGGAATGGCATGAGCATTAGGGATGATGACCCCAAGGCACACCCTCGGTGCCTACCAGTGTCTGCAGGGTGGGGGGTGGGGGTGGGGTGTTGTGGTTGGAAACCCTAACACCCCATTTTCCTGCTTTTATCACTTTAATAACCACCCTAACTGATGAATTAATGAAGTTTCTTGCAATGGATTTCCTTACTTTTTCAGATAGCTTACTTGTATTCCGCTTCCACCCTCTATTGCTGACACAGTGGAAGCACATGGCCCTTCAGACCCTGCGCTCCCATGCTCGTGATTTTCCTTATTTTACTATGAGAGTGCAGGGTCCTTTGGACCCTGCGAACCCATCTCTTCATGGATGCATAATCAAATTATCAGCATAGCCATCTTATTACCTGGCACATGTACCTGGTAGAGGAAATTTTCAATTCCCTGCCAAAAGATAATTCTGTGCAACTGCAATGCCATTCCATGGCACAGGTGCGAAAACAAATTTTGACCAAGATTTGAAAAATGACACCTATGATATAAATGAGGTCGGGTAATAAGAAGGCTATGTCGAAAATCTGGGGTCAAAATATTTTAAATTTACAAAGTTACCAGCAGGCTTACCAAAATTGCAACGAATGGTCAAAACTTAGATATTTTTTCATATTTTGACCCCAAATTTTGAACATAGTCTTCTTATGGCCCCACCTCATAAATCCCATAGGTGAACATTTTCAAATCTGTGTCAAAACGCCATTCCACACCACAGGAGCGAAAACATGTTTCGGCCATGATGTGAAAAATTACAGCTGTACTGTTCATGAGGTGGTGTGAAAAAATGGCTGTGTTGAAAATTTTGAGTCAAAATATTAAAAATTACCAAAGTTATGTGTGTGCGTAGAAAAATGTCAATGAATCAACATAACTCAGCCATTTTTAGGTATTTTTTCATCAAATTTTCAACATTAGCGTTTTGAGACCCCACCTCATGAACACTGGCACTGTTGTTTTATTAATGAGTCCCGAAAGGTGATTTCGCACAGCGACCACAAAATCACCTTCTGGGCCCAATTAACGAAACAACAGTGACAGTGTTTATGAGGCGGGGTCTCAAAAAGCCCATGTTGAAAATTTGGTGCAAAATTGCAAGAACATGGCAAAGATATTAACATAAGTTCAAAATGCCATTGAAATACATCATATGGCACTTAACCTGATCCCTCAGTTTGCAGTTTGGCTTTGAAGAGCGTAGACGTGTCCCAGTCCACAGAAGATGACATTGGATGACCTCTGGAGGTAAGTATAGGGTGAGAGGGTGGGGGCTCATTGGGAGGATGGGGATGGGGAGCGAGGACGACCGGAATGACAGGGACCTTTTTTTTACAGGAAAAAAAGATGTCGGGGGACTGTTTTCTTCTTTATAGGGAACTATTAAATAACACTTTGGGAACACTGGGAGTGGGCTCCCCAGTGTCCCACACTGTTAGTTGAGTTTTTCACTGCCAACATGGGGATTGCCCCCCCCCAATGTCAGCAAAGATAACTGAAAGGACGGGGGGGTGGCATCTGACACCGGGAGTGGGCATCCCAGTGTCAGATTATATTAATAAATAAATATTATTTGGGGACACTGGGAGTGGGTTCCCCAGTGTCCAATACTGGTGGGGGGTCTTGCTGTGCCAACATGGGAATTGGGCCCCCAGATGCCAGCAATTAAATAATAAACAGGGAGAACTGCAGGAGGCCATCTGACACCAGGGGTGGGCATCCTGGTGTAAGATTAAAAAAATAAAGAAATAAGGAGGAGGGGTGCCACTAAGCACCAGACAGAGCACAGGTGGACAGTGGACCATGATCGGCGGGTGGGTGGTGCCACCAGACACTAGAGAAACAGCAGGAGACCCAGAAGAGTGTAGCCAGCAGCAAGAGTTGAAGCTGCGGGTGCACACATCAAGAAAATACCACTGCTCTTATACAGAGGATGGGGAAGATGCAGTCCTGTGGCTAACCTTGGCACACGGGATATCAGGTGCCAACAAAATGTCTTAGTGGCCACTATTTTAAAAAAGAAACATCAGAATGTAGCTAAATGGGCCCTTCTCAGCTTGACACTGGATTTCTGCCTGGATGCTGGACTGGGTGGGTGCCAGGGACAGGTGCTATGGGTGGGGGGGGACATGATGTATTATGTTTTTTTAATTAGTACAGACAGAGCACAGAAGTTTACAGATCGACCATGGAAGCAGGCGGGTAGAGCCGCTTGGTCACCCAATATCCGCAATTTGTATTACTATTTTATTGGGGCATTTAACAACAAAAAAAAAAACTGTGGGTGGTGGGGGTGGAGGGAGTATGCTTTTGACAAAGGGTGGGGGCTGGGATTTTTGCTATTTGCGTGGGCTGGCAGAGGAAGAAGGGGGCTAGTTCTTGTCTTTTTTTTTTTAAACAGTGTTTCCCGAATACCAGACGAATAGCAAACTATTTGTTATTCAGAATCCAAGTAATGAATAGTGCATTATTCATGGTATTCAGGAAATAATATTCGGGCTGTGCACAGCCCTACTTCCTGGAAATTTCAGACCAATACCTCGAGCCTTTTCAGAGATACAGGTGGACAAAGAAATGACAAAAAGTTGGTAAATGTAGGGATTTTTGAACTTTTTAACCATTGAATAGAGTCACACAACATTTGGCACATCAGGAGACCAACCCATAGAGATTATGAGTGCCAAATATTATGCAAATGCGTTCAACAGTTCAAACGTTATTACAGTTCAAAATTTGGGTTGAACATTAAACTGTCCACTCACCCCAACTATACTGGCAGATTAGATAGATAGATAGATAGATAGATAGATAGATAGATAGATAGATAGATAGATAGATAGGGACAGACAGACAGATAGATATAAACATTATATTTCATCACTCCCCCCCCCCATCCCAAGGTAAAGTATAGGTTTAGGCAGAGGTTTATGCTTAAAGTGGATAAGGGACCTCCCTCCCTCCAAATCAACTGTTAGTAACAAGGGATTGTAGTTATTCAGAACATTTTTGTTTACAAAGTATTTGGTTAGATAACCCCACTCCTCAGGTATGTTGCCTAAATGTGATTATTTTAAATGTTGTTTTTTCTTATGTTCTGTGTTGGTATGTCTTGTTCATGTGTTACCACGCTTAATAATAATATATACAAGGTTACATCTGATAGTACAGTATGATTAGTTGCTAGTATGGAATAAGGCCTTGATCTATCCTGCAAGCTAAATAAGTAATATTGTGGTTTGTTTGTTTTATGAAACTACAAAATATTCAATAAAGTTCAATTTCGGAAAAAAGAAGTCAGGATTGTCTCCGGAGGTTGAAGCAAGTTGTAGGTGCTGCATAAGTCACAGTGCATGTGCCATGTAAACTGGACTATAGGTTTTCCCTCTTGAACCTGTAGCTTCTGTTTCAGTTGTCCTCGTAGCTTCCCCTGTGGGTTGCCATTTGCAGAGATTCAGTGACTGGGGTTGAAGGAGGAGGCAGTTCAGTGTGTTTCCCCAAGGGGTTTACAGTAGGCTCTCATCCTTCCCTCTGAGTTACCTGTTCCTTTGGTGTCAGAGCTGTAGTGGAGGGTGAATCATCCTCTCTTACTGGCAAAGTGGTAGGCACAGGGACAGGGTCTTGGTGTCCTCATTAGGCTGAGGATCTACCCGGGGGGATTTCTAAAACCAGTCCTCCAGTTTTGCATTTGATATTTCAACCTCATGAGGGTCAGGGAGGGAGCTGTTCTGGTGCCATTCTACTAGACTGAGCTGGGGGGGTTGGGGTTGTTGGGTTCTACTTTAGTCTAATGGGAGACCATTATCTGTGTATGGTTCAAATGAAATTCCTGCTCTGCCTGATCTAGTGATTCATCTTTATTCTGCGAGTCCCATGGACAAGAGTGGTAGGAGTGCTGAGTTATTTACACAGATTGCATTTCTTCATATTTTTTTTTTATTTGTATTTTTTGCTGCTAGGCACCGGGGTATGAGGACTCATCCCTGTATCACTGCCTGCACCCCCGCCTACCATCAACCATCCCCAAGACCCCCCATGGTGGGGTCAGGAAGGGAGCCTACCTCCATCCCTGGAGCACAATCCAAATCTGGGGAGGAAGTAGCGGTGGAACAGTGGGATGGGTAAGGGCTTCATGAAGCTCCCCACCCACCTTTTTCCTTTTTCTGGCTCTCCCCTCCTTCACGTTGTGCAGCCACATGCGTGTGGGGGCACGCGCATGCTGTGATCACCGGCTGCTGTGCCCTCCCTATCTGCGCTAACCCCCAGCCCCCAACAGAGGGCAGCAAGCAGGTGGGATGATAATCCCTCCCTCCCAGAGAGAGGAGAACAGTCCTCCAGATGCTTGATCCTCTCACACCCCTGCCACTCCCAACAGCCCGGGCTCCTTCCTGAACCTGAGTTGCTGGCATGGCACGAGGTGTGGTGTCCAGTGCCTCAACCTCAAGCACCACCGGGCTGGCATGTCATCCTATTTTTGCAATGGACACTTAAATGACCTAGTTCTCTATAGGGACCACAACGAACTGTGCTACAGGCACTGCTCAGTTGTGATTTCAAGCAGCTGTAGCAGCAGACTATTGGTGGCCCGTGATAGTAAATGATTCCCCTATCTTTCCCCAGATAAAAATAGTTGGGGAGGTGCTGCAACCCATATTAAGAAAAATGCAAGTGGACCCTCATTATCCAGCCTCCAGTCCAAATATTTTTGAAGTCCAGGATCCGCTCCAGACTTCCTAACACTTCACGTTTTTGTCCCATCCAATAAAATACTTTAGTGACACCCCTCAGTTTTAAATAAAACATTTATGGGTTTTAATTACTGGCATAGTTAGGAGGATAACAACAAATGGTGACCAGAGCACCTTAGATTTCAGCTCATGGTACCAGGTTCAGAACCTCTCCAGGTCAGCCTGCTTTTTAAAGCTTACATCAAAAGATGTATTATCGAGAGTGTGAATGAGGGCATATACCTCAGTTGCTAGGAAGCCCATACTTTCCTTGAAGAAAGCACAGGCTACAAAGATTCTATCTGAAACATCATCAAGACCTCCCCTATAATGCATGCTGACTGAATTTCTCCTCCTGGCTTGTTCTGCAGTAGGTTTGAAAAAGTCTGTATAACTCCTCTGCAGTTTGTGATTTTGCTGCCATCCTCCCTGTAGTCTGTGTGTTCTGCCGGATGATCCAGAGTGACCTCCATCACTTTCATAGGCCCCTAGGTTATCTCCTCAATGTAACATGTTTGGTTGCCAATTAGCTGTGTTGTCTCTTGACCCCCTCATCTGGGTTCTGAGGGCCTGGAACTGTCTCTCTTGAGGGGACAGTCTGCTCATTTACTGGATGGCTAGAGTCCATAGAGTTTCAGATCATATGGTCCATTCCCTGTCTGTCCTGGAGGTAGCAGGAGGGGAGTTTACCAAATTAGGTACTTTCACTCCCAGTGGTGCAGTAGTCTTTGCTAACATAGGGGTGTGGTCCTCCTGTGGGACTTCAAAAATGGATTTTCACATTCTAGGTTTAAACATGTCAGGGTCTGAATTACAGGCAAAATCAAAAGTGGAAGGTGCATCCAGTGAAAAGACAGGCCTATCTACCTCTACAGTTGTTTCTCTGTTGATCAGCATTGGAACAGACTGAGCAACATGTTGGCTGGTTGTACTCAGGTGCAGTTTTACTTATAGGGCATTCTTTCCGGATAGTCAGGATTACTAACTGGCTTCTGTTTACTGCATATGACTGCAGTACAAAAGTGGAAGACTCCAATGTGCTAATAGACACAACATTGTTATCCTGCTCACTGGCATACCTATCCACTGTCCCCGATTTTCAGGGACATCCCTGATTTTGACTTAAAATGTTTTTCTGTCCCTCATAAAATGTGTGTTTTTGTGATGGAACAGTGGGGACTGTGAGCATGAAATAATGGTAAACACTACAGTTACAGACTTGTTCTTCTTCAAAAAACAAATCTTACACTGGTCCCCTTATTATGTCAGCTTTCTGAGTGAATATTACCAATTTTTAAGATGAGTCCCTGATTTTGGGTCTTTTGCCCTTATTTTTATGGTTGCAGGCGGAGCCTACAACCATCTTGCTATCTGTAGCTGGAAAATGTAGTATCATGGAACACATTTTGGACTTTTCAATGTATCCTTCCATGCCAACTGAAATAAAATATCCCCTTCTTTCTGTTAAGAATGTTGGAGACATAACTTATCAGATGCCATTTGGAAACTGAAACAGCTTGTTAAATATTTGTTAAATATTGGTTGCCTATTAAACAGGAGATTTGTTTACCCCCTTCAGAATGCAACAAACTGCACATTTAAATACTTAGTGTAATCCCCTTTGCAAATGGGGGTTCCAAAAAATGCCAGCCTCTGCTTACATTAGCCCTGCACCTACTGTTCTCCTCCCGCTGTCTCCCAGGCTTCTCCCAATTTGACCACCAATTTGTTTCCAGGTCCCCCAGTTCTGCTTTGCCCCTCTAAAGTCTCAGTCTGCAGCCTGAATGAAAATCCAGTGAGTGCTTATGCTAAAAGTGCTGCCTCCAGGGCAGCGGGACTTGCAATGGCACGATTTTTGCCCTCAACTGAACCACTTGGTTTGCGGTCATCTCGGGGACTGTGCTGTGGGTCCCAGGATCCCTTCCACCTAAATGGGACCCCGTGACCACGGACAGCCTGCTGGGGAGCCGCTTGCTTTTGAATTCAAAGAGTTTGACCAGGGTTCAGGGCAACTATGCCTGAGCAGGGCCCCGGTCATCTGTATAATTAATAACAGAGTGTCTGGCTGCCTCCAGGGTAGCCCTCAATGGTTTCAGCTGAAAAGAAAGAAAATGAATGTTTTAAAAATATGTAAACTGTTGCTGCTTGTTGGGAATATGCTGTACATGTGGAGGAAAGTGTTTTACATTAAAATAAGTGCTTTTGTGCTTTTGTGTCAGCCTGTCAGCTGCTGCTTATCAAGTGCAGTAGCGACAGGAAAACCAAAGGAGCCACACCCTTCATCAGTGTAGCGACTGCAAGTACACCTTCTGAGCTGCAGAACTGTGGGGCATTGGGCCAAAAAATTATTTCTGGCTGCACCAGGACATTGTTCAGGACTGTATCTAATCTGCTATAAGGGACAGTGGGTTAAGCAGCCATTGCAGGCAGCCACAGCTAATTGGGAGCCATGAATAAAATGCCAGGACTTGTGGGGCATTCACTACACCTCATGGGTAACCACTCAAGTGCTCATGGGGACTTACAGGAACATCGTTTTAGGTGCCAATTCTACAGTGCAATTGTGCCTTGAGTGTTCTGATTGACAGGTCCCTTAGCCATTTAGAGACCTGTCACCCCATTTATGCTGCCAATCAGGAGTTGAACTAGGAGCCCTATAAGAGACAGTGTTTGCCAGTTTTTTCTTCAGATTCTGCCAGAGTGAAAGAAGGAGAGCAGGCTATAGCCTGCTGGGAGCCCCCACAGGGCTGGGGGCTCAGGCCCCTGCCATGCCACCAGGCTTGGGCCACTTAGCTAAGCTCCTCCAGTCATCAGGGGGCATTTGTTACTTTTTGTATCCAGTTTAAAAGTTAAAGTACATTTTAGTTCTGCAACTGCTAGTATGGAGGTTGCCAGATATGTCCTCCAGAGGTTAGCCCTCCCTCCCACATCTGGGAAAGATGTGGAGAAAGACCATCTACTCTGCCTCAGTTGTAAGAGAGCTGAAGAATTCAGGAAGCCTTCGATTGCAGATGAGACCTGTGGAGGACCTGAGTGAGTACCCTTGTACCCCCGGTGCGAGGGAGAAGATTTAAGAGTAACCTTGGGGGCCTCAAGCCTCACTACTAGACATTTCTACTGTGCGAAAAGATCTCTGAATTATCAGTCTGGGCTACTAACCCCATCAGAGACTGCTTAGTTCAAGTTAATATGGATGCATTTTGTCTGTGGCCCAAATGGCTAAATTGCAGGTGCAGCAAGATGCCTTGGTGGTAAATCATAAAAATGTGTTGCAAGTTATTGTTGCACTATGGGTTAGTGTCCGGCCCTTGAGGAGCTGATTGCCAAGCCGCGTTAGCCACTTCATGGGACAGGAGGCCCTAGAGCATACAATCTGATTGATTCTGTAGAGAATCTGCAGTGGTCTTACCCGAATGTCGTCGGACAACACTTTTCATAAGTGTAAAAAGGTTCAGACATGCTGGATGAGACTTTGTCTATGAATGTTGCCTTTGGTATAGTAAATGTACTGGATGTGACTTCAAGTAACTGAAATTAGGATGCTTGCAAAAAGTGTCGCTGTCTGCTTAGGCTGGATGGATGCCTATGTTGGTATGCAAATGTACTGGATGTGTCTTCGCATCAAGGAATTCGGATGCTTGGCAAAAGTATTGGTTTCTATCTATATTGGATGGGACTTGCAAATATTGTGCTGAATATTCAGGATATTAAATCAAGTAGCTGGTTCTGAATTGTTTGGTTTTCTGCAAACACAGGGCAATCCCTGTCTTCCTTGATGTGCAGGGCAATCCCTGGCTCTTTGTGTTTGGCAGGGTCAGTTGCTGCTCATCTGCTAATTGCAGGGCAATCCCTGCCTTCATTGTAAATAGCACCTGCAGTCTTTGCAGGAATCTGTCTCCAAGTTGCCCTCTTCCTCAAGTCAATAGCCAGCCACCTTGACCAGCTGCAATGTCCACCAGGCCTGCAACATCTAGGACTGTGGTATCTGGTATTCCAGTATGGTACGAGATTGTGGGGTTTCTACTGTATCCGGGTACTGGTACCAGTGTGGGTAATAATGATATTTATTATTATGTACCATCTGATTTGTCAGCAGCTAGATAGTCAGGGCTCTGGATATCATGAGTCAAATGGTAACATGTGATTGCTTTATGCCTATTAGTATGTAGTAGCCACCCAGCTGGAGGTTCACCAGCAAGAGCCAAACAAGCTGTGTACATATGTAAAAAGTGATCAGATAACCTCTGCTCCACATCCCACCTCCTAACTCCTTATACCTCCTAAATAAATCACTTACTGTTGTTGAAATATTTGTTGTGAGCATATTATTGGAGAGAGCCTTTAAATACAAAATGCTAAAGTGTGGGGAAATGTTTATTGGGGCATGCCTGAGGAAGGTAAATGGTCATCGTGGGTGGTGTAGCAGCTCAGGGGGCTACACCCATTACCAGCTTACCCACATAAAGCACCCTGAGTGGAGGCACTGCGCAAAGGTTTTAAAGTATGGCTATCAGTTAGCGAACCCAAACCTCTTAGCCTAGCTCCCAGGGTAGTAGACAGGGGTATAACACTGGGGATAGCACCACCCAGGGGTTACATTAGCATTTAAACAGCTTTTTGATACAAGTTTTACTTGGGAATGTATTGTCTTTCAAGAAAGATTCATACCTCATAAATGTCACCCTTTCCCCAGCAAATCTATGATTTACACTGTTTTTTTAACCTCTACAGACACTATCTGATGAGCACTGAGTCAGACATATGGCAGGTCTTCAGTAAACTGCCCAGACTAAATAATTTATATAGCAATCAGCAGACATTTTCCACTATGCTATTTGGGAAAAAAGTATATTGAGCTACAACACACACACACACACACACACACACACAAACACACACACTCACACACTCTGTACACACCATCCTCATGGCCACAACATTCAAAATAAATATTGCATTCTAATATATTATAAAGAAACTGTTTATGTCAGTGAACACAGAGAAGTTTAGTTTAGAGTAAATTTCCTTTAAATATTTCTTATCCCATATTTTGTACACACACACACATTTCACACCATCCGCATGGCCACAATACTGCCGGGAGGCCTGGGTTCAAGTCCCAGCTGAGGCACTTATTCTTTCTCACCTCTGTTTGTATGTGTTCCATAAAATATACACACCACACTCCTGTGTAATTGTTACAAGTAAATATTTGCGTTGCCATTGGGTTGTGCATTTGAGAAAGAGTAATGTGCTCGGGGATGGCCCAGGTTCCAGTTGTCTTAGCAACGCAGCTGGTTAGTGCAATCGGAACGGTATTCCAGGTAGCCTGGGTTCAAGTCCCAGCTGAGGTACTTATTCTTTCTCACCTCTGTTTGTATGTGTTCCATAAAATATGCACACCACACTCCTGTGTGATTGTCACAATAAAGAAACTGTTTGTTTATGTCAGTGACCACATATAGGATAGTGTATGGGTAACCATGCACTGCAAGGCTATTCTTTCACTGAGTGGATATAGTGCCGACTGATGAACTCGAGAGCAAAGCTTGAGAGG
This sequence comes from Neoceratodus forsteri, assembly GCA_016271365.2. NCBI lineage: Eukaryota > Metazoa > Chordata > Ceratodontiformes > Ceratodontidae > Neoceratodus > Neoceratodus forsteri. Next base: position 829,109,557 of record CM057449.1, read on the forward strand.
TCTCCAAGTCGGCATTGTATCTACGAGGTGAAAGAATAGCCGATTAGTATATGGGTAACTATACTCTGTTCTATATAGTGTATGGTGACAAAAAAAGAAAAAAAAAACACTCACTTTTCTATATTTTAAACCCGCTCTTCCCACCACCCTCGATTAAACTGCCGCTGCCCAGCACACCGGCACACCATTCTCACACAGCAGGGGAAGAATCACAGTGTCTGCTGAAGTTCCTTGTATTATGATGTCCTCTCTAACACAGAGCAAAAAGTCGCTCTGAGTTAGTGAGGACGTCACTACTGCAGCAGAACAACTTTTTGCAGTGTATGGATTTCCATACACAACCGTATTCCACCATACACTATAGTGAAGTTCAGTTTAGAGTAGATTTCCTTTAAATATTTCTTATCCTATATTTTGTATCATGGATCGCGCAGGGGAGATGCTACATCTCATTGTCATAGGGATCTTCATTTACACATTTTTGCACTGTGTTTACTCAGGCTGTTCCAGATTAAAAGCAATATCTTATTTTCAGTAGGGCCATGATTTTCCCATTTTGATAATGCATTTCTTCAGGGTAGCCTAGTCCAGGGCCCCCATATTCAAAGGAGATATGCAGTGAATCCCAGCGGAAAAGAGAATGTGCCACGCAACTCAAACAATGCACTGCAGCATGATATTCAAATGTGCAGGATGCGCTGGCCGCACGGGAATGGTTCAGGGTGCACACAAATAGTATGCCATGCAAGTCAATGGTGCATCCCCATGCATATACCGCGCTGCGGCATACTCAGTGGGAATGTACCCCTCACAGCTCAGAGCAGTGCAGCCCACAGTTAGGCTATGAATAGCTGGCCTAACCCAGCCAGCCACCCACAGGTGGGCTGAGGAAGTGTACCCAGGTGCACAGCAACCTGGCAGCCCTGATGGGCTAGAGGTACCCCCTCCCATCCCTAATTGATCCAACTCCATCCCCGAAGAGCTCCATAGTGTAGGGCCCACCTGGACCCAGTCACACCAGAGGAAATCATGGTCCATATCCATAGCATAGAGAAACCCCACCCACCGCCTTGGTACATAGACATCCTGCTCCCCCCATACCTGACCTGTTACAGAGACTGGCACTGCCCTCCACACCCTGCCACAGTCAACCACCAACTGCACTGGACCCGGGCCAGAGACCTGCACTCCAGAATGACCCAAGTGGCTAACCATATATTGGGGCACTACACAAGCTGCAGACCTACCAGTGTATGCAGCCATGTGTATGTCCCTGGCAAACCATAAGAGGAAATGGACATACCTCCAATGCATGCCTTGTTGATGCTGTATCTTCCTGCTGTCATACACTCTCCCCATTCCCTTGTGTAACATGCCACCCTCTGGACTGCAGAGGTATCCTGGGTGCCATGGGGTGCAGTATCCTGCAATGCCATTTGTAGTGTACACTCCAGGCTATGGATAGCGTGTTTGCAGTTCCCCAATTGTACAAACAAATGGGAGAATGGCTGTAACATGCCTGTTCCAGGACCTGTGTGAGTGAGTATAGCATCGGCTTTCACCTGCACTGAGCAGTGCAATAGCACTGGGACAATGGATCTGCATGCAAGTGCCTGAGGTGTACGGCCACTGGGCGTTATCGCCCACACACAGCTCGTACCTGTGTATGACACACATTCCAGCATCCTACTGCTAGTGCTCTGCCACCCAAAAATAAGATGCCATTTCTTCTGTGAACTATACAGGCTAAATATATAGCAAACAACAGGCATATTCTAGGAAAATAAATTGTAAAAAAATGTGTAAAAGGAAGACCACATTGAAACTGCCTCTCAGCAGATCTGCACTGTGCAAATTCATTAGAAATAACGGGTAAAAGTATCCCAAAACCTTTCCACAGCCATATCGGCTCTAATCAGAGTTTGTTAAAAGAGCAATTCTGCTCTTGAGTGTGCTTTCACAAATAAGATGTTTCAACTGTTGCAGTTTGCTAGAAAATACATTTATTACATTTTCAATGTTTGTTTTCAAGATTTACAACATATCTTGGCAGTACATCTGAGAGTCTGTACAGAAAACATTTCAAAACATTTGCCTCTTCCCTTTTAGCCTCACAGTGCCTTTGTTTGACATCATAGAGCTCACCATGGCAACAGACTATGAAATCACGAACAGCAATTGTGTGGTTAGCAGGGGAGAGTCAGATATGTTTTGAAAGAGTCTTTGAAATAATTGTTACATTATCTACAATATGTAGTAGACCAACAGCACAGGAAAATAAACACAGAAATTGAAAACATACAAGTTAAAATATAATTGGTGTAAATCTAGAGTTTTTAAGCTTTTTATTATAACAGAGAGTGGCTCTTTAAGCCTTGTCCCTGATTTATAAGGGCAAGAGGCTAAGAGGTATTCCCACTAGTCTTGGACTTTGTGATGAAGACATCTGGGTCCCTGTTATCACTTTTTGAGTTAGTTTGTTGAAAACTGTTAGCACAGCTACTGGTGTCTGCAACTCTGTGCTGAAACTCACGCTCCATAATAAGAACATGTTTACTGTCACTAGCAGAGTTCTGTGTACTGGAGGAAATTGGTTCTTTGCCAGTAACTATAAGTGGGCTTTGCAGAGGAGGAATACATTTATCTAAACCTACCAAGGTTACTGTGGATAGCAGGCAGTTGCTTACCTCCGTTTCGGCTCCAGGCATGCAGATGTGGCCACCTGAGGCTTATGGATTCCATGCTCTGCCCAAAGGAGAACCAACTCCCCCCAATGGTCTCAATACTGAATACAGGGCTAGTCCGGCTTCCAATTCTGAGCCATCTGCTTTCTTTCTCCAGCCTGCTCTAATTAACTTTCCCTCCATGCTAAGCAGGAAGAGTTAAGGGGGTCTCTTTGGTGATGTAGGCAGCATCTTTCACAATTACTCCCCCAGCCTCTGACCTGGATATTTCGACTGGGGAGCATGTTCAAAGCAAATAATGCAGTAGATGTGTTAGAAGATGCAACAGCTTGTTTCTCTTGATGTGTTTGCTGCTTGCCATCTGTGTCAGTGTGTTTGTGTTTGGCAAGTACTCCTTTCATCTTCATGATGTTTTTCTGGGTCTGACAGCTGTATCAGAGTGACAGGCCATCTGTTTCTTCTGCAGGGCAAGCATCTGTGGTTTCATGCATTCCCCCTCCTCTGCTATAAGCAGGCTTGCCAGCATTTGATAAGAATCGATTTATGGAGATAAACGTTGGCGGCAGCAGAAACTGGCAAACTGACAAAAAAAATGGCAATTGCATTCTAATTCCCTGATGCCATAAAGGCATCTTTCAGTATTATTTAACTGTGCTATTACATTTTTTCATTCACACTCACACACACTAACACACACTAACCTGCATCAAGCTGCACTAATTGCAGTGCTTGACAGATGAAAAAGTGTAGCAGCAAGTGTCATTTATAACTGTCTGCTATGTCTTCGGGCAATTCTGATTGCCTGCCATTGTGTTTCTGTTGACATTAATTTAAAATAATTGGTTACTGCTTCATTCCTCAGAAAACAATGCTGTTTCCTAGCAATGTGACAATTAGATTATAACTGTGCTGTTATACCATGCATAAAATGGAGAATAATATATGGGGTGGTGTGTGTAATGAGATTTTACACACACCTGAGTTGTGGGAAATGCATCCCACAACAAGGGTATGTGTAAAACTGAGTTTTACACAACCGCCCCATATTTTATTTTATATAATTGCTGGCAAGTGCTTTTTCACCTCAGCAATTATACAAAATAAAATAAGTAAACAAGTTGGTGTTCGGGCACCTGAGGACCAGTCAGGATTCCGTGCAGTCCGTGATCTGCCAGGTGACAGTTCCCTCAGAAGTGGAGATGCTGTAAAAGAAGTTGTTTAAAAGTTTTATTTTCCTGTTTTTTTTTTTTTTTTTTTTATAGTTTAACTTATCATCCAGCGGCTGTTGTGGAGCTGCAGCATCCATCCACTGTGAAGAAGTGCGGAGACCTGCTAGCTCACGCCTGCTGATAGGGAAAAAAAGGCACATGTTTAAAAAGTTACCCTTTTGTTTTCCTTTTTTGGGTTGGGCCACTGGAGAAAAACATATTTTTTTTAATAAAAGATATCACCCTACACCTTACCCCCAGCTGTGAGGAGCGATGAAGTCTGCAGCCATACGGAGCTGCTACAGGAAACATCACAAGTAAAGGAAGACCAGCGACTGGCACATGCATGGTCTGAGGGAAACCCAGTGTGTTTGCCGTTATAACCAGCTGGTTATAATGACAAATTATAACCAGGTTTCCCTATGGGAAAAAGCGCTGGTCGGTAATTATAAGTGGTTATTGTATTCTGATGGGATTAGCTCTCATTGTCACTGTCAGCAAGGGCTGAAAATGGAACACAGCAGACGAGTATTGCAGTGAGTATCCAGACCTTGAACTTAAAACAGTAAAGAAGATGGGATGGGTGAAAATGTAGAAATACTTTGTTGCAAAGTATGCAAAACTGAAATTACCGGGCAGTCCAATCAAATAACGGATCACTTGAGTGGCAAAACACATATAAAACTGAAGGAAACTCAAGAAAAGATTTGCCAGGCTTCATTGGAGGCCTGCCTGGGAAGAATGAAGCAAAAAGTGAAGATGTGGCAGATTTCCCCCACGACTTGGTGAGAGCACTGTGCTTTGAAGGCATTCTGATGAATGCTGTTCGTGGTAACAAGTTCTTATTTGCACTTTAAAAAAAATACACTCCTGCTGCTTGTACTTGCCCAGAGAGGTACCAGCTTGAAGAAAAATACCTGCCCGAGGTGTTTGCTAATCACAAAACTGCTGTTAAGGAAAGGTGTGGCCAGAAATTTTCCCAAGTGATAGACAAAATGCCCGAGCTAGCCAGACTGCCTACAGTTAATATAATTGCTGTTTTCTACAGTGACAACACAAAAGCAATACACAACCTTTTACTAGCGTAATCTGTCCTGATTCTGTTCAATACAGGTGCAATGTCTAATCTTTTCATGATGTCATGCTTGAATATGGTCAGACTTGGGATAATTGCCTGCCCATAAATAGTGATTCAGCCATATATACAAACATTGGTGAAGGACTTACAAGAACTGTATTCTCATCTTTTGCACGTTCCTTACATCGCACACCTGCTTCATGTTGTGATCGACCACGCTTTAGGAACACCTGAGTTCCATGATGTAAAAGACTTAGTAATTCATTTTCTTGCTATTTTTAAAAATGCAAATCGATAATGCAGAGCATTTTTTAAACTGTACACAAACAACCTAGTAAGCCCATCATGTTTCCATGTACCTCTTCAAGTAGTGCCAACCAGATAGTTCTCTTGGCTTGAGGCTGCAAAATTTATTCATTCTCACTGAGACAGTGTGATGGATTTTCTTGTCAATGAAGATGTTGCCAGCGACTCCAAGAAGGCAAGCAAACTCTGGAGCATGGTCGCTGAGGATGGCACAAAGCAAGAACTGTACTGTAAACTAAGCTTTGTGTGTATATTTTTATGCAAAATACATGCAGCCAGATTTTCAGGGGCCTTAGATTGATGCAAGGTACTTGTGTCAAACAGGTCTGATGCAAGGGCACCTTGCACCAAGGGCTGCGCCAAGTGGGAATTTGAAAGGCAACCTATGTCACCCAGCAGGCTGCCTGCACCAAAGTGTGCTAGCACCATCCTTGCACCATGAAAGTGGCTGTGGCATGGCGCTGAGGGCTTGCGGCAGACCCAGACTACTGCAGCCCTCAGATCCAGAATTTGAAAGAACCCCCCAGGAACCAAGTGCCAAGTACCCTTTCAACTTTCACACAGTGTTACAGACTATCAAAATATTGTGTGGCATTTCAACTGTAAGAGTGATGATTTTAAGGTGGACTTTGAACAGTACATGTTGCTTGAGATACCATCAGATTCAAGCATCACTGCCCTCAACAACTGGAAAAGTCAAAAACAACTGCCTGCACTGTGCTCTGTGGCAATGTGTGCCTTGGCAGCACCTGTCACCCCAGTGTGCACTGAAAGATCATTTAGTCTTTCCTGCAAAGTGCAAGACAAATGCCATATGAGATTGTCTGAGGAAAGACTAGGACAGCTAAATGTCCTTTACCACGACAAGGACATAACAACGTCTTTTGATAGCTTCGGATCTCCTGAAGTATCAGATAACAAATAAATAGTTCTGGACTGTATTTTATGTAGTGCTGCTACATGTATTATTAGTCACTGTTCTTACCCAGTACAAATGTATTTACTGCTGCTGCAATTATTATATTATGATATCACTGCTGCATGTCATAGTTTATGTGATTTATCTAATGTTATGTTATGATCAAACTGCAAAGTTTAATATGAAATAAATTGAAAATATGCAAGCATCATTTTTTGGGGTCTCTAATTAATTTAGTTGGAAAAAGTTGGATTCCAGTTTGCAAAGTAAAGATCAATATTTTTAGTTGAAATTTGCTAAAGAATAAAAATGTAATCCTGGCAATGATAGCTATAAGGGCTAGCAGATAAGCTTTTTTCCTTGCTAATTCTTCATCAAGCCACTTTTCCTCCGAGAAATGTTCATCTGGGTGTCCTGTACTCTGGGCTCTTGGGTACTTTAGGAACAGTTTCAGGTTCAGAAGCTCCCATACCCTTCATGGAGACTGCCACCGGTCTGGAACCATCCAGGACCCCATCTCTTGGCTCTACACCAGGTGGTGAGGGAAACATTCTCCTGTACCTGGGTTGCCATGTCAGCTTCTTTCACTCCAGGCTCCTCCATCCTCCAGGAAGGAAGTGAACAGGGTCCCCTGCAAGAAAATTAGGGAAAGTTCCCCAGTGCCATGGATAACATTCCCCAATCAGGACATCCCCAGGACAGACTTGAAAATGAGCTATCACAGCTTAGTGTATCTTTTCTGATCAAAAAGTATAAATAAACGGTGGATCTTTACTTGATTTAACTTTCTTTCTTTCCAGCATATCCCTCCTCTCCTTCTTCCGTGAAATCTTTTACTTGTCAGTTAACTTTTGCCTTCAGGTTCTGCTGTCTCTGGTCCTCCCTCCCCCATTCCTGTTTGCTCTGCCCTTTCCTCTTTTGCCATGAAAGCTCTCTTCTGAGACCATGTAAACTATATCTGCAATTGCTACTTATCTGTAGCCACGCTTTTTCATTTTCTGAGTTTCATTATCTCTTGCTAATCTTCACTGTCCTGTTGCATTTATTTCTTGCACTGTATATTTTATTTTTCTCCTTATATATCACCACTATTGGTTTCTTTTTCTTCAATACATACTACACATGTAGTATTTTTTTTATTTCATTACTATCCAGTTTTGTACTCCCCTGTATAATTTTATTTTATTGCTGCCATGATATTTGTACTACTGTTACCTGCATACTGTGTGATCCTGAGCAAGTCACTTAACTTCCTTGTGCTTCCAGGTCGCATCTGGAAACAAGCTTCAGCTTAGTGTGCTACTCCTGGTAAAACAATGTTTTCCCTATCTTCTGTAATTTTTGCTATTGTATTATATTATCCACCTCCACTACTTTTCCCAGGATGCATCAGGGAATAAACTGTTACCAGATCATTATGCTCTTTCTAATAAAATATTTAAATCAATACTTACATAAATAAATTAACAAATAACTACTCCTTGGATAGCTTATATTGCCATACTCAAGCATATACTCCCGAATAACAGATAATTTTACTGGATAGTCCCAGTTAATCTGGATTATTTATCAGGAAAATGACCAGGATAACATTTTCTAATCCAGAAAAAAAAATCTGTCTCAAAATTGCTATTATCCAGAGATGCCACACTTCATCAGAGGATCTCTGCATTTAACATTGACATTTTTTTTCTTGTCAATTATTTCAGAATCTCAGAGCTACTGTTTTAAAATTATGTAGCTTCCTTGGAAAGAAACTGAGTGAAGAGACAATTGATGAAATTGTAAAACGTTCCACTTTTAAGAACATGAAATCCAATCCTAATGCAAATTATGAACATCTTCCAGAGGATCGCATAGACAAAAGCAAAGGACATTTTCTTGGAAAAGGTAAAACCCTGCACAGTACACATAGGCACCAGATATGCTGTTTTATCATTTCAGTTGCACAAGTTTATAATTAAGAAAACTTTGTTCTAGTTTCAGCAGAACATTCTGGTTCCAAAAAGAAATTTCTGTCATTAGTATCTAGCAAAACTAGAACAAAATATGTTTATTTTGTTACAGAACAAACATTAGAATTTTCTGATGATTTGCAACAGGATTTTTACAAAAATAAAATCATTTTAATGTTTTATGTCTCAGTATATGGAAGTTGTAGCAACCTGAAATATTTTTCCAAACTTTCACATTGAAAAAATTAATTCCCTAGCCATAACAGTTCAAATGTTAGCCCATTTTAAAGAAATTATCTTTTGACAGGCCTAACTTTTGAACCATTAGGGCCAGAAACATAATTAAAAAAAGCTTGGCATCATATCAGTATGAGTAGGTCAAGTCGATACAGTTTTCATGTATCAGTATATGTCTAATGTCTATATATATCAATATAGCTATAAAAACATGTGGGTTAAAACATATGTTTTGCTTCTCAAAGTTGGCAAGGATATATTTGTTTTTATATCAATTGTTTGAAATTTAGGCTATGTCCATATATGAGTATACTTTATTTTAAGTTATTTTATACAACACCAGTAGAGATAAAAACGGCCAGATAGCAAGTGATGTCATTGTAGCCAACCAGAAGGTATCATGATATATTGTTGTTAGTGTTGTCACAATTGATATCTCAGTTGTAAAATTGACTAAAAGTAGAAACACATACTGAAGTTAGATTTTAATTGTAGCGGGGCTAACCAGCACAAATAAATCATATTACAAAAACCTATACGCATCTCTCTCTCTTTCTTTCTTTCTTTCTTTCTTTCTTTCTTTCTTTCTTTCTTTTCTTTCTTTTCCTTTCCTTTCCTTCCAAAATTTTTACACAGAAAGTTAAATTGAGCTGGTGTCAGCTCATTTCCAAATGCATCCGGGGATTCAGTATTTGAAAATTATCAAGAGACTGTTTTTGGTGTTTTGAAAAAAAGAGATGGAACTCCTCCAACACAGTCTAGAACAAGTCAGCAGAATCATCAATAAAAACTTCAGAAATGCCACCTGGACTAGAAGGGGAAAACAGGCTGACCCAACCCATGTCTGTGAAGTCAAAAAAACAAAGGGATGCAGAGAGATTAAGATAGACAAATGAAGACTGAAGTCACTGTGTATGCCCAGCAAGCCCAAAGGGATGGGACTATGACACAGACCAAGAGAGTGAGAAACTTACAAGAAACCATTTTGAAATGTTGCTGAAAGAAATAAAAACCTTTCATAAAGAAAATCAAAAAGAGTACAGAAAACTAAACAACCAAGTAGATGAAGTTGAGCACCGCATCACAGAAGCTGAATAAAGAATCTCCCTGACTGAAGATGGCACCATACAATTGGGCTCTGCAGTTGAATCACACATACAACATAAGGAGGTCCTTGAAGAAAAATGCACTGATTTAGAAGCAAGATTCAGGCGGGATAACCTTCATATTACCAGGCTGCTGGTAGGCTCAGAGGTTGGACAGATATGTGACTTCTTGGCAGATTTATTATGGGACGTGTTAGTCCTCTCGACGCCTATGGAACGCACGATAGAGAAAGTGCACAGAGCTTTTTACCCCAAACCAAGTGACCATAAGGCATGATCATGACCAATAATAACGAAGCTTGCAAGCTTCAGAACAAAAGTAGAAATATTACAATTTTCCTGGCCAAGATAAAAAACAGAGGTTGCATATAATGGAGCAAAGCTCTTCTTTGATCACGATTGTCCATCAGACATATTAAAATGAAGACAACCGTATACAGATATCATAAGAGCTCTGTAAGCTAAGCAAATCAACCTCCAAACACTACCCTGCATGAATTAGGGTCTTTTGGTAAGACAGGGCACAGTTACACCACACGCTATAAGATGCATGAAAAGCATTACAGGAATGAGGAATCCAAATTGAAAAAAATTGCCCAAAATAATCAGCCACAGTTCAAACCGCAAGACAACTGGATGGCAGTGCAACAACAATAAATCAAAACAACAGGTCAGAAGGTAACTCCTCAGACAATGAGAGAGATTAGAGCCCTCCTGCATCAATTTCAACAGAAAACAGCTTACCAAAGTCATGGAGACCCCCAAACATGAAGTAATAAATATATACAATGTTGGATTGCTACCTACAGAAGCATAAACTCAGAAATGCCCTCTCCCCTTTCCTTTATTTCTTCTTGTGTATACTCCTACAAAGAGACACAATGGCACCAGGGGTTTGTGTCTCTACCCCATTGAATAAAGCTAACTGAATTTCCACTGAGTGCCTCCTGAACAATATAAGTACTAGAATAGGAGGGACCCTTCAATTGATCCCCATAAGGCATTCTCCCTTTGATCTTATGCTTGGATGTCCTACAAAAATGTAAATAAAATCAGAACTCTCTCCATGGAAAATAACAGAGAACAATTTAACTCTACAAATGCAAACTGTTCTTAAATGAACCTTTGAACATGGAATCTTACTCATGGTGTAAATAACTGAAAGCTAATAAGGGAGGAAAGGGAGACCGGGACAGTCACTATGAAAACAAAATTAAAAGTGGAACAACTATTTAAGTCTACAAAAAACAGAGGGAGAATGAAAAATGGAATGGACGTGGCTTTCCTTTTGTCTCCAGCTCACCAGTACCAGTCCTGAAAATAGAAAACCTGTGAAAAAACTCTTACCTTCTAAGCTGGTGTGGTCTGCTTTGGCACCCAGCCATCATGAACTGTGCAATGAGATGAAGGAGGAAGAGCATAAGAGGAAGTGATGGCATGCTCCCAGAGGTCTGAACAACAAGATCATGCGGACCTGAAAACAAGAAAGGCCGGGCCTGACACAACCGGAAAACAGAAGACATTCAGGATGCAAAGAAGCTAAAATAAACAAACATTTTGAGCCCCCGAAGAGGAATTGCAGACCAAGACAATATAGATGGCAGAATCATTGTGTCTGCCAGATTTGATAGGTAAAGACTTTGCGTCGGAGAAAACTGGGTAAAGAATAAGATTACATAAATTAGACAACAGAGCACAAACTAACAGACTTGCACTGCTATAGAGACACACAGGACAAGAGATGAAGCAGTAACAAGAGGCAAGAGAGAAAATGGACAAGTCTGACCCTATTGGAGAAGGGGGGAGCAAACATAAAAAGTCATAGCTGAAAGACAGCAGGGGGGCTAAATAGCGTGTGGGGAGGGGGAAGAAAGGGGAGCGCAAAATAACTTTAACATGAAATGGTGGTTGAAAGCAAAAAAAAGGAAAAGAAGCCTAACATCCTAAGAATTGGATGCTGCAGACTGGTGTTTCTCAAGTCTCCCAACCCCCCACCCCGGCTAAAGGTCTGGACTAAAAATTCAAACATTAACAGTCTGGCCAAGAGAAAGGGGACAGAGGGAGATATGCATAAAATAAAACAAATAAGATAAGGGAAGATGGAATATGCCCTAGAGGTATAAGATATCAATATGGCATTTAAAAAAAGAAAAGAGGGAAAAGCAACAACTAAGCTAGAGGGGAAGACCAGAGGGACACCTATAGAACTGTCTGTATGTGAAAAAGCCCCACTTTTAAAAGTTACACAGGCACTTGTGCTAACAAGGTGCTAAGCAGGAAAAGACATGAATTACTTAAGATAACCCAACAGGATAACTGAAGAGGAGGGGGAGCTTGAAAAGGGAAAAAAATGGTAATGGGGTGAGGACACACTGCACCTCTATGTATGCTAAGTATATTGAGCTTGCTCAGTTTGAAAGGAGCTCAATCCTTAGCTATTAGGGATATCAAACCACTGCTAAGTCCTGCCTAGTGAATAACAGGGATAGGAGGAAACATCCAGGAGGACTACGGGAATATACATATATATTTCCCACAGTTGGAAGAGTAATGCATTGTGTTAATGATCAAAGTTTAATATTGTTTTGTTTGTTTGATGTTAAAAGGAGATATTACTTTAGCAGGAAGCACAAGATTACAATAGGGCTAAGAGTGGAGAGAGGGCCCAGGCATAAATATAACTGGTCCAAGTGTAAATCAAACCATCTGACATGAATAACCAGTTGGTAAAAATAGCAACTTATAATGTAAATGGTCTGACCCACCCTATCACATGAAATAAACTCTGGCCAAAGCTAATAGGGCTACATAGCAGAATTTGGGGGTAAAAATATTGAAAAATACCAAAGTTACGAGCCTGCGTTAGCAAAATGTAACGTACTATAAGCTCATAAATTTGTTGTTTTGTAATATTTGTACACCAACTTTTCAGCATAGCCTTGTTATGACCTTGCTTCATGAAGAAGGGCAGAGCAAATATTCAACTTCTGCCCGAAAGGTGATTTTGCATACGTCTGCAAAATCAACTTTTGGAATGCAATACCACACTTTGGGCCAAAGTTGAAAAATGGTAGCTGTCACATTCATGAGGTGCTGTAAAAAATTGGCTAGGTTGTAAATTTGTGGTAAAATTATTGAAAATTATTAAAGTTATGAGCCTGTATTCACACAATTCAATGTAGGCTCTTAACTTTGTTGTTTTTAATATTTTTATACCAAATTGTCAACATAGCCTTCTTATGACCCCACCTCATGAACAAGGGCAGACAAAATTTTCAACTCCTGCCTGAAAGGTGATTTTGTATAGGGACCACAAAATCACCTTTGAGGACAGATTTACCTCATGTCACTTGCATTGTTCATGACATGGTGTCTCAAAAAAGGTATGTTGAAAATTCAGGGCAAAAATATTGAAAAATGGTCAAATTATGCTATTAAGTTCAAAACCTCATTGAAATACATTTAATGACATACCTGATTTCCTCAGTTTGCAGTCCAGCATTGAAGAATGAAGACGTGTCTGCTCTCCAGAAAGGATTAAGGAGTTGGACCCCTGATGGGTAAGTAAGGGCTTGGGGGGTGCAGGGTGGTGGGTGCGGAGGGTCAGGTGGGTGGAAGTACAATGGCCGCAAAAGACATCGATGGACTTTTTTTTTTTTAGAGGTTTAAAAGAAACAAAAACAAATGAGGATCCCTGAGCTGGGGAATTGGGCGTCCCCCAATGCCACTGTTACGTTTCAGGGGGAGTATGGTGGTGGGTGCTGAAAGAAAGGGGCGGTTGGGGGAAGGAAACACTATATACATACATTATATATACACACACACACACACACACACACACACGCACAGACATACAGTATTATATTTATAAAATGGGTAGGAAAAATTATGTCTGCTGATTTGTTGGAACACATCACATGACCGTGCGTATATCATAGTGTGACTGCACACCTGCACTTTCACCCTCCTCCAAAATAATTTTGACATTTTATAAGATAGATAAACTACTCTGAGGTGTGCGGTCGCTCTCTGATATACACACGCCTTGGGTGGTCGATGCGACCGCCTGCAGCCTGCATGAATAACGCACACCAAGGCTGTGTGCATATCAGAGCGTGACCGCACACCTCACAGTGGTTTATCTATTATATATATATATATATTTTTTTTTTTAAAAAGGCATGAACAGAGAGTTTACATGACAGTCCTGAAATACAGCATATACAATATAAATGTCAGCAGCTCAATGGGTTCCTGTTTTTGGGGGAGGTCAATAATTAATCAAATGAAATACATTAAATAAATCAGAAGGCTGGAGTTGTCTGCTAAAGAGTCAGTGGTGAAAATTGTTAAGGGCTGGATGTAAAGGACTGCTTTTTGCATAATTGTTAAGGACTGGATGTAAAGGAGCACTGCTGTTTGCATAATACCATAATTACCTTGCTCTCCAAAATGGCACCATATGGAAAGAGCATATGAGCAAACAACAGAGGTTCTGCTTCATTACCCTTCCCTCTTGGTCCTATCACTAACAAGAATGCTTGTCAGTACTAGGGGAGAGCTAAAAGCTATCACATTTTAAGTACAGGTAGGAGGCTCATGGACTGAAGCAGATGAAAATGATCACTTGTTGCTAAGCAGACTGCACCATAGCTTCCTGATTTCCTGAGACCCTGTTCTCCTCTCTATCCAAACATCTGTTAATCATTTTTATGTGCCTGCTAAATGAATGGCTGCGGCTGTCCACTCCAGACACACTGCTGTAGCTTGCTCCATCTGTGCTTGCTCTGCAATCCCTCCAAAGCAAGTACAGAACAGCTGTAGAAAACAAACGAGATAGATAACACCCCACCCCACTGCCAAGCAAGTAATACAGGAGCTGCAGAAAACAAATGGCAAACCCAGCCGACTTAGTCCATGGGGCTGCTAGCAATGTAATGCACTGGAGCAGGCAGAAAGAGTACCCACGTTAACAAGAGAAGCTCAGCCAAAAGAAACACTGAGCTGGCTGCGTGGGAAGCACTCTGGCGTGCACTGGTCTCCACTAAAGAAAAACAGCAACAGAGGGGCAGATGAAAACAAAAAGAGAAGCTAACTAGTGAGACTGAATTGAAATTCATATATGTGGAAGCACTCTGAGGTGGCGGGGGCTTACCCAGTAGAAAAGCGACTTACCTCATATACACATCCCTGCATGAAACTACAGCAGGAATCTGAGCAGTGCTGATGGTAAGAATCCATGCAGGGTTGCTGAGGACAGTTTACTATTGACTGGAGATTGTTCAAGGGGGCGGGGAACAATGAGTAATGTAGATGGCAGGGGCTCACAGTAGGAGCAGCTCAAGAAGATGATGGGAATCAGTGAGCTGACTTTGTGGGTTACTTTCCCTTCCCGTGGTCAGCTCAGTGTTATTTACCATCTTCTCGTACTGCTCCAGTTGTGAGATACAGCTGCTGGAAGTCAGTTTTGCTGTGCTAAGGAGGGGAATGTGTAGGCTGTGCTGTGTAGGTTTTGTAGTACTAGGCAGGGAGATAAAAAGAAATGGCAACAGAAACATCAAGCAGATGGCGTGAGGGAAGGTAACATACTGTTGGCTAGGCACCCTCCCCAAACATGCTTGTAGCACTACCGCTAAAATGAAACCTACGGAGTCCTCCCCTCATTGCTAAGTGCTGGTTGTTTGCTACAAGCTTACTGTTTACTGTGTTAGGGAGACTGTTTGAGCCAAGCCTAGGGAAGAAATGGTGATTTTCAGAAGGCATTTAAGAATTTTATATATGAGGCTTAATTTAGGTGAAAGATGCGGTAATGTCGGTGACCGCCAGATTTCACTGGCACTAGACATGACCTTTGATAGAAAGTGAGGATTAGTAGGGAGTGTTACTCTATCCTTGTGAAAAATAAGAAAAGGACTATCTATAACCAGAGCATGCAATTCATAAATGCAACTAGCATGCATGGAAGAGTCCAGGAAATCAAGATGAATAAGTTACCTAGAATCCTCTTTCTTTTTCAGATTCTCCCACTTCCCATTCCAAATTTGTTTTGGAACCAGTTTTTAAAGGTGAAGAACCAATTTTTATGGTTGGGGAAAAAAACAGAGAATAGCACAACATATTCTTAAGTTGCCAAAAGAGAAGGAAGGGTTGAGGTGGCCATGCTTTACAACATATTATCTCACAGCACAAGCAGCTTATTTAGGTGCCTGGGTGAAACAGAGGATATATGCTGGCTGGCTCTTAACAGAGGAGGCAGAGAGCCTGGGAATGCCACTCTGGATTGTCCCTACTAGAGTCCTCAGTAGACAAATGCTACAGACACTGCATAATCCCTGGACCAAGCATACAGTACATACCTTGTTTAAGATAAGGACAAAAACCTCTTCTCCGAATTCGCTGGGACCCTTGACTCTGATTTGGCATCACAAGCCTTTCTTCCCCCCACAGATGGACCAGGGATATGCCTACTGGGAACATAAGGGACTTGCGTGCTTTGTGTATCATATCTCAAAGGGTAGATGTCATAGTTAGTTAATATGAGAATGCTTTGATCTTTGACCATTTTTGATTCCTTCAACTGAGGCATTTTTTGGGAGAGCAGGACCATATAGTCCAAGTAAATCACCCGTAGTCAGATTTGGAAGAATTGTTTTATTGGTTGATTGTATTGAATGTTAAAACATGGGTAATTTCAGATCTTTATAGAATCTTACTAAAAACCTCAGACACACTGCTCAATCAGATCAGATGAAAATGGGAGACAGAAGGGAACACTGTAGCTCCCCCTCAACAGTGGGAAACATGGTACTTAAGGGTCGGGCTGTTACTGCATCTCCTACTTGAAGAGAATTTAATTTGAGAATTCTGACTAGATACTTCCAAGACCCCACAGTGACAAAGCACTTTAAGCAAGCGATAATAGCCGACAGGGTGGGAGGTACTGGGCAATAATGGACAGCCAAGGGGTGTAATGAGGCCCAACACTGCAAGGGGAGGGCCTTATAGCTCCTGGAAAGTCCATTATAGCCCAATACCTCCCACCTGAAGGGTATTATTTTGCTTAGAAAATGGGCCACTAACTAAAAGAAATACACAGGACAAAGGTTGCTCATTTTTTTTGTCTGAAAAAGGCAATTATATTCATATTTTTTTAACTTAGAGAAAAAGTAGTTCCTTTAACTTTTAAACTTAAACTTTTAAACTTTTGGACCTGGGGTGTGAGCAAAATAATAACACTGAGGCCACTATTTCTGGTATGTGATGGCAGGAGGCAGTATAGCACAGTGGGTTAAGCCTCTGAGCTGCAGATCCAGAAACCTGGGTTTGAATCCCACAGCTGCCTAGGTGCAAACTGTGATCATGAGCAAGTCACTTGACTTCCTTGTGCTCCCAGGTCACACCTGGAAACAAGCTTCGGCTTAGTGTGCTACTCCTGGTTAAACAGTGTTCCACGTTCCACGTGATGAGATTAATTGGTGAGTTGAAAGTACAACCTTAAGATGTTTGTGGTTCCTTTTGGTGGCAGTGATGAGCTGCTTGCTTCTGCTGCTTTATTGCTGAACTGCTGTTGTGACTGTGCTGCATCGACTGCTTCTGTCTTCACCTTGTGGTTCTGCTGCATCCATTAGATCTGTCTTCATTCCTCCCAGTATTGCTCTCCATGACCACCTGTCTTTACTGGAGGCTGACTAGTAATTGCTGAGGCTCTGCTTGATTGGTGGCCTTTGATGGCTGTTATCTCCTGTGGAGTCAGTCCAGCATTTGCAAGCAACTGGACAGCCATGGCATGCATGCTGTGGTTGGTGCAGCACTGGAACAACTCAGCTGCTGTACTTACTCAGGCCATCTTTGAACCCAAGTAATTTATTTTTGCCCATGGGGTCTGCAGTATATTAGTAGGCTTCTTTATCTAGGTAGGTCTGTGGCAGTCTTCTTGGGTGGACATAAAGGGATGACAAATTAGGAGGGAGTTTTGAAAGATACTTGATAAATGATTTAACTCATTGCCTCCACAAGAGCTCTCTGAAGTTTTACCACTTGTCTCCTGTATACTGTTAACAGTGAATCCTGGGCCTTTCTAAGCAAAATCAAAGCCATACTCAACATGCCACAAACAAATCTAAATAGCTCAAGAACTGTAGGGGCTAGACACAAATTATGGGTGGCAAAGTTGTTCAGCACAAAATTACCTTTCCAATGGTGGTATGCAAATAATAATATGTCATTTCATTTTCTTTCTATGCTGGTTGAAACAGCATACATTTTTTTTTTCACTAAAAAAGACAACATAAGCCATACACATGATACCATAAACAAATGCGAATAACTCCTAAAGTATACATGATATACACAAAATGTCGGTGGCAAAGTTGTTCAGCACAAAATTACCTTTCCAACAGAGCTATGCAATCAAATATATATTATACTGTACTATACTATATATTAAAATATACAAGTGATGTCTCCAGACATTGCAAGGGCACACAGGAAGCTAGTAGCTGACTTCTGTAGGCGTCCTCAGGACACACCAGTGTATTTTACTGATGACTACAGGCATTTGCTAGGAGACAATAAGTTAACTGGGCATAATGGATTTCCAGGTTCTTCATGTGGTACATATTCATCCTGCTTCCAGTCAACTAATACGTAATTTTGCGTAGAGCAAGAGGTGAATACATATACAGGTATGTATTCAGTAACTGAGGGTAGCAAGATGCACAGGAAACACTCTAGATATATCCCTTTGCCAATGTGAGGTAATGGGTGTTTACTCACCTGGTAAAGGTGATTGTGTTGGTTGACATCCATGGCACTCCAGACATTACATCATGGGATTTAGCCCACCTGATAGGCTAGTGATGCACATGACTCTAGGATCAAATTTCTAGTATACCCAGGTCCCAGAAACCCCTGTTCTCCAGTTCGAATCTTCCATAGCTGAAATCAAGGTTAGTAAAGCGCAAGCACAAGAAACAAAAAAAGCAACACAACCATTGTATACAATGATGCAGATTGAGGTGGTAAGCTCATGTGGCCAATGGCCCTGGTTTTATTTTCCTATTATTGCAATCTAAACTTGACCCTTAATAGGTCGACGGTCAGTATTTTCCCCTTTTGTGGGTGTCCTCAGTGACATATAGCTGAATCCCTCCTTAGTCATACATGTGAATGGTCTGTTCCTGGTCACTCTGAGCACTCTGTCAGAAGGGTCTTGGTGTGCCATGGATGTCAACCAACAAAATCACCTTTACCAGGTGAGTAAACACCCATTGTGATTGGTTGACCATCCATGGCACTCCAGACATTACATCATGGGTAGATAAGTAGCAGTATTGTACCCTAGGGAGGAAGACAGAGTGGTCTATGAGTGAGAGGAAGAGCTGGCTGTTAGGAGAACCTGCATGGCAAAAGTGGGCTGTATCTTGTACAGGTGCTGCAGCCTACAGTGACTGGCAAATGTATGGATGGAAGTCCATGTTACTGCTTTGCAGATGTCTTCTGAAGACATGTTTGCCCTTTCTGCCCAGGAGGTGGCTACTGATCTCATGGAATGGGCCTTGATACCTTCTGAGGGTGTCATATGCTTAGCTATGTAGGCTTCCTGGACGGTTCTTCTGAGCCAGCCAGCAATGGTGGTCTTAGAGGCTGCCCTATCTTGTCTTTGTCCCCTTGTGATGATGAATAATCTCTCTGTTTTATGTAGGGGCAGAGTTCTCGATATGTAAATGGACAGGGTGATCCCGACATCCAGATGGTGTGGGAGAGGCTTAACACCCGGTTGGATGTCTCCAAAAAAGGTAGGCAACTCAATGGGGTGTTCCCTGTGGAATGTTGTGGATACCTTTGGCTGGAAGGCTGGTACCATCCGTAGGCGGACTTCTTGAGGGGTGAACATGGTGTAAGGCTCTTTATATGACAGTGCCCCTAGCTCTACGATCTGTCGAGCAGAGCAGATAGCAACAAGGAAGCAGGCCTTGAGACCGACCCAGAAGAGGTCCACCTCATGTAGAGGTTCAAAGGGAGCTGTACTGAGGGAGTCCAGTACCAGTGGGAGATCCCATGGGGCGATGGATGGTCTGACTCTGAATCGTAGCACTTCCACTGCTCTTAGGAAGTGCAGGGAATCCAGGTGTGCTCCCGGGCAGTATCCCCCAATGGGACCAGTGGCTGCTCCAATGGCCGAGAGCTGTACCCTGAGAGATGAGTGAGCCGATCCCTTGTCTACTCCCTATTGGAGAAACAAGAGAATGGTTGACATGTCCGGTTGCTCTGGGTCCTTTCTGTGTTCTCGACACCACCTCACGAACAGTGACCATTGTCTACCATAGGTGGATGTGGTCGAGAATCATCTAGATTGTAGCATCGTTGATATGACTGATTCGTGGTAGCCTGCTCTCATCAGTCTCTTCCTCTCAGGAGCCAGGCCGTGAGTTTCAGGGTCTGTGGGGCTGGGTGGAGTACTGGGCCCTGTGTCAGCATATCCAGTCGGTAGGGCAACCTGCGACTGTCTAATGTCATGGCCATTACTGTGGCAAACCATGTTCTCCGTGGCCAGTAGGGTGCCACTAAAATGATGGTAAGTCGAGATGATCGGATCTTGGTTAGCACGGCGGGGGGGACACGTATGCATGCCCCCGGGACCACGGTTGTGACAGGGCATCGGTTCCCTGGGACTGGTTTTCCCTGAATCTTGAATAGAATGCCTGAACCTGTGCATTTTTCGTTGTGGCCATGAGGTCCATGGATACTGGTTCCCAAGTTTCCTGGATCATCTGAAAAAGACTGGGATGGAGACGCCACTCCCCTAGGTGGACTTGTTGCCAGCTGAGCCAGTCTGCTCGCACGTTGAGCTTACCTGCGAGATGTACTGCGCCGAGATGTGTGAGGTTGGTCTGTGCCCAACTGAGGACTGATGCCACCTCCTCAGCATAGCTCTGCTCCTGGTGCCCCCTTGTTTTGTGATATATGCCACCGTGACCTGGTTGTCAGAATGTATAAGAACCGACTGACCGGAAATGGAGGATCTGAAAGCCTTGAGAGCATGGGCTACCACTCTCATCTCTAGGACATTGATGGACAACTTGGCTTCTATTGGTGTCCATAGGCCTTGTGCCGTCAAGTCACCCAAGCACGCTCCCCAGCCTGATAGGCTTGCGTCCGTTTCTATCTGTGGCGGTGTAAGACGCCTCTAGTGAGACCCTCTGTGAGGCTGGACTTCACTGTCCACCATGTTAGCGAGTGTCTCACCGATGGTAGGTGAACTGACGGTAAGTTGTACTCGTTCGGTGATCCCCGAGTGTGGACGTGGGTCTGTAGGGGTCGCATGTGCCATCTGGCCCAGGGAATGAGGTCGATACAAGATGGCATGCAACCTAGCAACTGGGCTACGTGTCCCATGGTTGTCTGATGGTGAGACCTCAGGTGATGAGACAATTTTATCAGGTTGAGCACCCTTGTCTGGGATGGTTTCTCCCATCCCTGTGACATGTTGATTAGCACCCCTAGGTGTTCTATCTGTTGTGTGGGCATCAGATGACTCTTGGCTCGGTTCACTACCCAGCCATGCTCCTCGAGTGTTTTTAGGGCAATCACGGTGTCTTGGTGCGAGTGCTCCTTGGAGCGCACTCGAATCAGCCAGTCGTCCAAGTAGGGTATGAATATCCAGACCTTGCTCTCGAAGTCTGGCTACTAAGACTAATGACACCTTGGTAAACACCGTTGGTGCTGAGGTAAGTCCAAAGGGCAAGGCCTGATACTGGTAGTGGTGGCCTAAGATGTGGAACCTGAGGTATTGCCAGTGTTTTGGTCTGACAGGAATGTGAAGGTATGTGTCCTTCAAGTCTATGAACGTGAGGTAATCGCCTACCCGGACACTGTACAGGGTTGACTTCAGGGTTTCCATTTTGAACCTTTGGCACACCACGTGTTGGTTGAGGTGCTTCAGGTCCAAAATGGGGCGAATTTCCCCTGATTTCTTGGGCACGAGGAAGAAAATGGAGTACACCCCTAGTTTCTGTTCATGTGGGGGAATGGGCTGGATAGCTCTGTTTCCTAGCAACTCCAATAGGATATGTTGGACCTGATGAGCTGTTGCCTTCTTCTTGGCAATGGGAGAGCTTAGAAACCTGTGTGTGATGGGGGATTGGGACAGCTCTATGGAGTACCGTCAAGACACCACTTCTTGGACCCACTTGTCCGAGGTTGTGTAGAACCACTGGTGACTGAACAGTGACAATCTTTGTCCCACTGGAGGGTACGTTCCCTGTCCTCACAGTGTTCTGGGTACATAGTCATTGTTGCTTTCCCCCGTGACCTCTACCTCTTCCCCCAAACTTGGACCCACGGGCTCTAAAGGAGGACGGTTGGTAGGAATGGGAGAAGGAACTGCGGTAACCGCTGGATGTTCCTCTGCCTCGAAATGAATTGTTCTCGGAGTGTGTGTCCCTGCGAGGTTGGTATGACTTGTTCCCCCCCCCCGAAACTTCCGCCTCACTGAAGGGAGGTAGGTGTGCCTATTCTTGTTCTTAAGTAGGTCTTTGCCCTCCTCTTTTTGTTTTAGGAATTCCTGTAGGCCCTCCCCAAAAACATGCTTTCCCTTCATAGGTAGATTTTGTAATAGTGTTTTGGATTCATTGTTGACCTCCCATAATTTCAGCCACAACGCTCTTCTGGCACGGTTAGTGATGGCCGTGGCCCTGGTGTGCAGTCTAAGGGTGTCCACGGCCATGTCCGCCAAGTATTTTGCAGCATCGAGAGTGCACTCTAAAAGTTCTGCCTCTCTGGACTTGGGGTTTGCCTGCTCTAGGAGCTCCTCAAGCCAGTGGATTTGGGCACGTGCCATGTAAATGGCCATCGTAGAAGCTTTGGCGGCAGTTCCCTCAATTTCGAAGGCTTTTTTTAACATGTCTTCCACCCTCTTGTCTGTCGGGTCCTTTAAGGCTATGGTCCCGCAAGGTAAGATAGTTTTCTTACTGAGTGCCACCACTTGAGGATCAATGGTTGGGGCTTTGTACCAGTTGCTGGCCTTGTCCTCTTGGACTGGATACATCCAGTCCAAGTTTCTTTTGTTTGACATTCTGCTAGATTCTGTGGATTGCCACTGTCTGTTGAAGATGTCCTCGATCGCTGGGCATACCGGAAAGGTCTCCACGGTAGTCGCCTTTTGTTGGATCGTGGGGTCTAATTTTGACTCTGGTTTTCCTTCTTCGACATTGAACCCCATAGTGGCCTTGACAATTTTTATGAGGCCTGGGACCATGTCGAAGAAACAAAGCTTAGAAGTGAGGGATGGTACGGATTGAGGTTCCATGTCCTCGTCATCGGTCTCCTCCCCATCCTCTTTATCTGGCATATCCTTGTCCTCTCTGGAATCCGGTTTGTGATTGTCTGGTACTGGTTCTGCAGAGTCCGGACGTTCCTCAGTGGGCCCCCCCGCATTTTCTGGCTCCGGAAGTGGTGCTGTTGCTCTATGCTGGGTAAGGGATTCGAGCTTCTCCATTATCTTCAGCATAAAATTCTGTTGGCTCTCCATCATCGCTATCATGGCCTGTTGGTTCTGAATCAGGAGGGTTCCAGGATCCATCCAAGTAGGGCCACTGGGCCCTGGATTGCTGGGACCAGGAGTTTGCTCCAGCGATAAGTCATCGTCGTCATGAAGACAGGTGGAGCATAGGGGGCCCCGAGCATGGGTCAGGAGAGTAGCGTTGCAAGAGAAGCATTTCTTGGCCTTGACCATCTGGGGTGAGAGAGGGAAGAGAGAAGGCAAGCATATTGTTAGGGCTGGTTGAAAGTGGGCTTCCAATCAGATGTTGCTCCATAGTTGTTAGTACATTCTGTATGGTACAGCACCTTGTTGGAGAAAACCATAGGTGCTGTTGAAAAGAACACTGGCTTGGGGGGGTATGTATAGATTTGGAGGCAGGTACAGCATGGGGGGTTGCTATGGGGAGGGACCCCACATGGAGAAAGACAACTTGGAGGTCATTATGGAGAGAGACCTCCAGTCTCCTAGTGAAACAAATATAGGGTCGCTGTTGAGAGGGACCCCATATGAGAAATGGGGAGGTTTTATTCGTGGCCTTGTAAATATGAGGTCGCTATGGGAGGGACCCCATATATATATAAAGGGAGACCTTGGGTTCATAGAGTGGCTGAGATCATGGGATCTCCCTCTTTGTTCCCTTAGTCTGAGCGTCTACTTCCTTCTGATAAGTAGCGTCCCCTTTTATGAGCAATAGTTAGATCTAATATCCTCCTTGCTGTCCAAACAAACGCTTGTAGAGGTCCGCGATGTCACGCTAATAGTCACTGAACCTGTTATAAGTGAAAGGCAATGAGCATTATTGCCCTTAGGAAGCGTGACTGAGCTTAAAGGAGGATGGGTCCACCCCCTTCTCCACCCCCTCACGCTATGCTGGGGTTTGCAACCTTGTGGCTGAGAATAGTATGGAGGCAACAATCAGTCACAGGGCAGAATTATTCCCGCTATGGTATTCTAACCTCCCTTATATGACGTTGCCTCCACTTGAGAGAAACCCGAAGTGGTCGGGTGCAGTGGTGAATGGTGAGACAAGCCCGACTGTGACATTGCCTCCAGGTGTAGTAGGCCGCGGAACCATGCGGCTGAGTGAAGGAACGTTGGGGTGATATGCCTAGCCCTCGAGGCACGAGAAGGGAAGCAGAGTGAGTTTTAGGGCAAGGGATGCTTGCACCATGCCTTACAAGCTTTGCCCTCCTGAGGCCTGTGACCAGAAGCCCTATGGCATGGCGTAGGAGCCAACCATACGGCGTGGGAGAGGGGGCACCAGTTGATACTGCACTGCGAGTAGGCAAGAGGCCTAGTAGTGGCATGCTCCCCTTGTATTGTGAGGGCTCTCCTGGACTTTGGAGACATTTTAACCAGGGAAATTCCCCTGAGCTGTAGATTGCCTCGTGGAACGCCCCTTGACTCGCTCGGGGAGGTAAGCATGAGTGCAGGGCAGGGGGGGTGCCTGCGTGTTGCGCTACAGCGCGAGGCCGTAATGGATGCAGGCAGACGCCAGGACGCGGAGACTAGCGCGGGATGGATAAATTCAACAAAGCGTGATGCAAGAACACTCTGCAACATCCCCTTTGTTTCTGTGAAGGTTATCATACAATTCCAGTCGCATATAGGCAGTACTGCATTTAGAAGCTACTGTAGCGAAACTAGTTAACTAAAAATATTGAAAGCAGGCCAGCACAGCCAAAAAGAAAAGAATCAATAACAGTACCCCATGCACACAAAACCACGACACAACTTGCTGGCTTCCAGTTCTATGGCAGCAACCTGGAAGCATATATCGCTGCAGAGGCACTAAATCATAGTATTTCACAATAAAGGCATAACATCAAAGGAACACAACTGGCTTTATCATGCTTTCAAGTACAACATGCTGCCTTTTACATCTTGGAGACATCCATTGCAGCACCTAGATCTACTGCTCTGCCCTTAACTATAGTCATTATAGAGAAACATAATCAGAGGCCTACCTTTCTGGTGTAGAACAACAGGGATCCTGGTGTGCTAGTAGCCTTATCAGATACACAATTTGAACTGGAGAACAGGGGTTTCTGGGACCTGGATATACTAGAAATTTGATCCTAGAGTCATGTGCATCACTAGCCTATCAGGTGGGCTAAAACCCATGATGTAATGTCTGGAATGCCATGGATGGTCAACCAATTACAATGGCTTAGACCAAGGCAAATATCACATGACCGATTTACTGCTGGGGTGTCAGTGAGGAATAGTTCCCTACACACGCCGTACCAGACAAATAATCTGACACACAGAATAGTTTCACCCATAATAATAGGCTCCAAACTTCATTTGGTGCCTAAAAAAATGTTTCTGCACACATAGTGCAAACTTGGACCAGGGCGTGGGGAGACGGCTTTTAGTGCTGACTGTTCCCCTTTCAAGCAGTCTGTGCAAATCATGACACCTGAGCCACACTACCTAATTCAGTAGTCAAAGTAACCCCACCACCTCTGGGAATAATGGAATATTTAAGCAATAAACCACGGCAGGGCATGGGTTATGCTGGGATTTACTCGTGCCTGGTATGGTTTTGTCACAAGGCTGCAGGCCAAGTGACCAAATCCGCATCAGGCGTGAGTAAATCCCAGCATAACCCATACCCTGGAGTGGTTTATTGCAATTATACAATGGGTAGGAATGAAAGATTTTTTTTTTTAAAAGATTGAAGTGTATTTTTGTTTAAAAGAAACCATTTTTTTTTTTTTACTTTCTGTGTAATATCCTTCCTTTGTCTGTAAAATAGTTCCGTTAGGTAAATACACACACACACACATATACACACACATGCACACCTACCTCTATCCCTACTTCTGCTTGCTACAACACTGTTTTTTTCTTTATTCTTGCTTCATCACAAAGACATTAGCAGGCTTGGTCTCCGGGGTGCCAGCCGAGACGGACTGAGAGACCAACACTGTATGGCGAGGGAGAGCAAGTGAACAGTTGTACGTCAACTGGGACCTGAAGGGACTTTTTTTTTGTACTTTGGGTAACTGGATGGGAATTGAACAGCATGGGACTCCTGTACTCGGACTAGGAGCTTAAGCAGCGCAACGGAGATGGGAGGAAGTTACTTGTACAGGATCCAGCACTGACCAGAGGGAGTGATCATTAGAGGAGCTGCCAGCTAATGGTCTCATTGGAAACAGTGTTGATATTTGGGTGAGGCATGTGGTTTAATAGATGATTGTCAGATTTGATCCTGGCTGTCTTTTTTAAGCTCCATAGAGCACGTCTTGGTAAGAACAGTGAGCACTAAGCAGGAATGAAGTTGGGCAGAAAGAGAGACATACACACAAAAACGCAGCTGACTGGTTTTATTGGGCAGAATTAGCTGCTCAGAAGTGGAGAAGAGCAGAGTTTCAGGGCAGAGTGGAGGTGCAGCTGTACAGTGTGCTGAAAATGGTATTATACAATGGCTTCAAGAAGATTGGCTAACTGGCACCTTTCCGGCGTTGTAAAGTCTAGCATTACCAACACAAAAAAGTGCCAGTCAGCCGCCTTTCTAAAATCAGTCTGACTCTGAATGGTAGTGTCCAGAAAATGCCATGTTGAATACCTGCTAAGCGGGTGCTAATCTGTGGTGTTGGTAATTCTTGGCTGTTCCACACTTAGCCCTCTCACCACTAGCAGCCTTCACCGGGTGAACTGAAATATGCGGCCGTTGCTGCTCAGAACCCTCGGGAACACCGTATACTTTTTTTTTTTTACCCTGGCTCAACTGAAACATTGCCCCAGTCTGTCACTCCACTCCCACTTCATTCCCAGTCTGTTGTGTACCAGCAGTCCCGCTGCCACTGTGGGAATCATTTTAATTTAGATTAACAAACGAAAATGAAAAAAACAAGTGGAAAAGAAATCCCCCTGAGGGACACAGTTACGGTGTCCTTCCTGAAGAGATGAACCCGTAAGCATACAGTCTCCAGTGGCAGCCCGCTACCTCTGGCAGCAGTTTCATTCACTTGCCAGTCTCAGAGTGCCTCCGAAAGTGTAAACATTTTTTTTCAGTCACCAGCACTCACATTGCACTCCACAGACACTGCAATAAGCCCCTATGAAAGACAGAACAATGGACAGTCGCCAGTGATCTCAGTCCATTTTCCCTACTTAAACAAAAAAAATGTTTTCCAAGTGCTCCCCAACCTGTGACCCAGCATCAACTGCCTCTGCCCTGCCGCTCCATTCAGCCTGTTACCATAGCAACACAGAACTATTTTGCTTAGTGCAGGAATAAAACCAAGCAAAACAATTAAAAACACAGAAACAAAAGTTTTTTGTTTTTTTTTTGTCTACCACTCCCACCTCCCCCCTTCTCCCTTGACCATGGACCTAACACTGGTCCGCCGCCCTTGGGTGTGCCTATACCGTGACAATGGACCCCAATGTCCTGCCTTGGCCAACGAAGAACTCCAGGGCATGGCTAGCACCATCATCCTGAAATGTTGTGCTTGTACTTGTAACCTTTTGCACTCTGTACCTTGTTACCAGCTCTCTGTTACCATGTAGTCCCTGCTGCTATTTTGTATTTTCTGCATTCATTTGCAACCATTCTGTAACCATTGTCTTTAATTACTATGTTAGTTGTTACTTTTGTCACGGTTGTCTCTGTCTTATGTATGACGTGGAACCTTTGTAAAGGAGTCTTTGACTCAAAGGTGTTATCCGATATTTATGAATAAACACTAACTGCAGTAATCCACTCCAGGGAGTGGGTGATGTAGGAGTTTACCAACATCAGGCATAGTTTGCTCACTCAGCCAGAGGCCTCGTGACCGAACCACACCAGGTATGGGCAAACCCAGCATCACCCACACCCTGTCGTGATTTATTGCTTAACTATTATTAGCCATATTTCATGAGGAAGGAATCGTGGCTGGGGAGGGAGTAAAGACTTTAAGTAGTTTCATGTTAGGTGGCTTTAGGACTGGCTCGACTCCGAAGTAACTTTTTTTTCTCAGTATATCCAGTAGTCAAGATGGCGGATGAAATGTCCAGTGTTTCTGATGTTCGGAGGTTTTCATTTTGTGAAGTGGCTAACTGGATCTTTCAGCGTGAGTTATGCTGGAATTTATTCATGCTGAAAAGACCCAGTTAGCCAATCAAAAGAGAGGATTGTTAGGTGAAATTGTATAATAAAAAATAAAATGCCTGAGGGGTTGGGGGTATGAAACAGTGTAAAATCTCAGGGTCCACACTCCCTGACCAGTAATAGATAAGATGCTGCAATCCCCAGGCAATCCCTATTAGCCCAACATTGCTAGAGGTGGGGGAAGTTAGAGGAACTGCTGCGTAGCACATGAGTAAATGTATTTTCTAGGGACATGGATATGTTGTTCATCCACACTCATTGGCAGGTATCCTTGCCGCTTTAAATCTTGCCGGAAGGTCTTCAAGCTTGCTCCTCCCACCCACCCGGGTGGTATAACTCTCGGCTCCGCCCCATGACGCCAGATCTTCCTTACCGCTGGAAGCTCAGGTTCCCTCCTTAACGCCTGCGCTTGAGACTGGTTCCTATTTCTCCGCTTATGGATTTAAAATAAATTTTGCAAAAAGACTTCAGTCTTCTATCCCTCGCGGCTGCGATGGATAAATCGACTCCCGGATTTCGGAGATGCCCATGCGGGCAGAAGATGTCTCGGACGGATCCACACTCCACGTGTGTCTACTGCTTAGGCCTTGAGCACGACCCGCAGGCTTGCGACCTGTGCTCATCTTTCTCGGCCTACGTCCTCGAAGACCGTGCTGCCCGATTGCAACTGGGCCGTCCCGAGAAGCGTTTCCCTCCGGTGAAGTCCAAGGAGGCCCGGTTGGCGGTGTCTCATGGCCAGTTTCTGACGGATCAGCTCGAGCGGATGGTCGCCTCGAAGAGGAGGCGGCGCGGGTCAGATCTTCCTCGGCCGCTTATTTATCCCGCCTCTCTGGGTTCTTCCTACACGCTTTTTAAGGAGCTTTGTCTGTCCCTCCACTAAAGGAGAAGGGCCTGCGCCTGCTGGACCTTATTCTCGGTCCAAAAGAGGGACAGAGGTAGTCCTCCGTCGACGCTCTTGGGAGCGGGAAAGGTCCCTCTCCCGGGCCGTCGACCGCCGGCTTCCGTCGATCAACGACTGCCACTGGCCTCACTGTGTCCCCGGCCAGGTCAGTTGACCGAGACTCCCACCGATGAAGTCGAGATTTTCTCGACCCATTGGACGGGCTGTCGCCTTTAGCAGCCGAGATTCCCTCTCCCCGGTTCCCCCGGAGGAGTTGAGGATCCGTGGCTCGCCTGTGCCTCGGTTCAGGCCTCGGATGGACCATCGAGCGAAGGAGTGCCGGTTCCGGCCGACACCTCCCGCCCGACCTCGGAAATTCCGGACTCTGGTCTCGGTCTCGGACCTCTTGGCGGTCCAGCCGATCCCACCGTCATAGGCGGTCGGTCTCGGCTGCGGTAAGCGGCGTCGCCGCTCGTCCTCGTCCCTCCTCGGATGAGGGAGGCTTCAGCAGAATTACGCCGACGGTACGAGGACCTTATGTTGCAACAGCTCCTCCTGGCCGGGAATAAGCCGACCCGTCGCCTTCCCCGGCCATTAAGTGGCTGTCACCGGAACGGCCGACACAATCCCTCGACTTATCCGAGGAGCCTATACCCAGGCCGGTTGTTCGGCCAAAACCAGCTGCTCCACCGATTCCGGTGGAACCTCCGCCTCCACAGCCACCAATTGGGGCTCCGACCAAGGATTCTCGGTCGGCTAAGGGTCTCACCCATCGCTGTCAGTTACCCTCACTCCCGACCGACCTCGCAGGTGAAGGGTGGCTCAGGCCAGAGGCAGTTCTTCGAGGACTCTTCCGAGTCCGAAGATGATTCCTCCTTTTCTCCAAGCGACTGGACTTGGAGTCTTCAGGAGGTCAGTCAATGGACGATAGCCGTCGTCCTTCCTAGGACTGCTTCGGCTCATCTCGGAGTCTACCGGATGGAGCTCGAACCGCTTCAAAGCGGGCAGGTATCCCCTCACGGAGATTCTGGACGGGGGATTCTCCGGCGAGGCCTTTCCGGTGGGCGAGGCCATAGTGGTCCGGCACTGGAGCTTTGGCAGCGCCCTGCTTCCTGCCCTGCGCCTTGCCAGGATGGCCAGGAAGTATGCGGTCCCCGGTTCCTTGTCCGGTTTTGGAACACCCCTCTGCTGAGGGGTTGGTTACCGACAGCGTTTTCGGGCGCCGCAACGCCAGGATGTGGACAAACCTCCTGACAAGGAGTCCAAGAAATTGACTATGTCGAGAAAAGTTCACGCTATGTCTCTCTCGGCCTTCGGCCAGGCCAGTTGCCGCCTCATGGCACATTTTCTCATGCCCTGTTGGGCTCCTGGATGAGGTCATCCTCATCTTCCGCCGATCTGCAGACTACGGTTAAGCAGGGAGGACCAGGCAGGGCAGTGGCCAAACAGCAGCTCCAGACTGCTTTGGATATAGGGACTCATGTGCCAGATCGGGTGGCGGCCGCAGTGGCTATGTGTCATGGCTTGGCTGAGGATATCCACCTTTACTCGGATACCCAGCACAAGTTGGCGGATGTTCCTTTGGGACTGACCTCTTCGGCCCTGGGGTGGAAGGTCACCTGCAGAGGATCGAGAAGTCCAATGCCACCTTGGACTCGGTCCTTCCGCCAGAAGGACAAAGGTCGCAAACCACAGCCTAAGCCCTTTCGTCTTCCCGCCCCTGGCGCCCCGCCCAGTAACGTCAGGGCCAGCAGGCTCGGCCTGGCATCCCAAACCCAAGCCGCCGCTTCCTCTAACAGGAGGCAGGGAGGAAGGGCCCAGGAGGTCCCTCGGCGGTCCCTCCTCCAAGCCTGCCCAGTGGCCGGGCTGAGGGGTGTCGCCCCATTCCCGTCACCTTCCCTGGGTCCCCCGTGGGAGGCGGCTCCAGCACTTCCGTTCCGCCTGGTCCGGGCTGTTACCACGGACAGGTGGGGTCTGGAGGTGGTGGGAAGAGGCCTGCCTCTGGAATTCGAGCAGGCACCACCCTTCAGAGCCGCCTCGGGGCTTCGGATCCCAGCCTCACTCGGCGGCTCGTCGAGCCGACACGCTCTCCTCCTCCTCCAGAAGGAGGTGGTAGAGAGGTGGTGGACCCTCCTTCAGACCCAGGGTTTGTGTCCAGGTACTTCCTGGTTCCGAAACGGACGGGGGGCTGGCGCCCCATTCTCGACCTACACGACCTAAACAAGTTCCTAAGGTCTCGAACCTTCAGGATGGTCACTCTGGCTCAGATAATACCATCCTTGGAACGCGGCATGTGGTTCTGCTCTCTGGACTTGCAGGACGCGTTTTTTCACGTCCCTATCCGTCCGTCTCACCAGAGATTCCTTCGCTTCCGAGCGGAAGGATCCCTCTTCGAGTTCCAAGCCATGCCCTTCGGCTTGTCTCCAGCTCCCAGGGTCTTCACCAAATGCATGGCAGTGGTGACAGCATTCCTGCGGCGCCGAGGGGTCCGGGTGTACCCTTACCTGGACGACTGGCTGATAGCAGCTCCCTCCAGGAAGGAGGCGAGTGGTCCAGAGATCTGGCCTCCAGGTCTGCTCTCAACTGGGCCTCCTTATCAACGAGGCCAAGTCGGAACTCGAGTCAAGCAGGTGATTCTATTCATCGGCGCAGCTCGACTCTCTCGAGCCAGAGCGCTGCCCCGCTGACAGGGCCGAGGTTCTTTCCTCCTTTGCCCGATCATTTCTGGTTGGGCACTGCGCCTGCCGGACTTCCTCGCGCCCTGGGTCTCATGGCGCCTGCACCAGCGTGGTCCGTTGGGCCTGGTGGAACATCGTCCCCTTCAGTGGGACTGGCCAGCCAGTGGTCACAACGCCTGCGATCCCTTGACCAGCTTGTGTCGGTGACATAGGGGATGGAACGCTCCAGTGGTGGACCGCTCCAGATCATTTGCAGGAGGGCATCCTGTCTCTCGCCCCGAGCCGACGGTCTCTCTATGTCGACCGATGCCTCTCTGATGGGTTGGGGTGCCCATCTGGGGGAACACCGGGCTCATGGCCTCTGGTCCCCGCGGGAGTCCCGATGCCACATCAACCTGCTGGAGCTCCGAGCGGTCCGCCTAGCTCTCACCGCCTTTGCTCCGTTCCTCCGGGGTCAAGTGGTCCGAGTCCAGACGGACAATACCACGACCATGTACTATCTAAACCGCCAGGGCGGGACGCGCTCCATGCTTCTATGCAAGGAAGCTCTCCGCATTTGGTCACTCGTGCGCAGCCTGGAGGCGGATCTCCTAGCCATTCACGTGGCAGGAGCCTCCAACACCCTGGCCGATGCCCTGAGCCGGATAGGGGCTGCATCCCACGAGTGGTCTCTCCTCCGCCGGAGGTAGTACAGCATCTGTTCTCCCTTTGGGGCACACCTCAGGTGGACCTGTTTGCCTCCAGGGAGAACGCGGCTTGAGTCTGTTCCATGCCCGCCTCAGCAGGGGCTCGCTGCAGGGGGATGCCTCTCGAGGCAATGGACCCCGGCCTTTTACGCCTTTCCCCATTTCCCTTGATCCACAAGGTGCTTCTCAAGGCGAGGAGGACAAGGCGCAGGTGATTCTGATAGCCCCAGACTGGCCTCGCCAGTTCTGGTACCCAGATCTCCTCAGTCTCAGCTCCAGGACTCCGCGGCAGCTTCCAGCTCGCCCGGACCTGCTCTCAGTCAATCAGGGGAAGGTGTTCCATCTGGACCTTCAATCCCTGCACCTGACGGCCTGGTTCCTGAGCGGCTAGAGTTCCAGGCCTTGGGTCTTTCCGACGAGGTCCTCAATGTAGTTGAGGCGTCCCGTAAGGAGTCGACCAGAAAATGCTATGCCTTCAAATGGAAAAGGTTTTCCATTTGGTGTCAGGGCAAGGGCTTGATCCTTCCTCCTGTTCCTTGGCAAGCATCTTGGACTATTTATGGTCCCTTTCTAGTCAAGGGCTTAGGTCGGCGACCCTAAGGGTGCACCTGGCAGCCATCTCTGCTTACCAGGCGTGGGCGGGAAGCAGTCGATGGCGCAGGAGAAGGTGGTCTGGCGCTTTTTCAAAGGCCTTGATCACATTTCCTCCAGTCGGGAACCCCACCTCCGTGGGATCTACTGCTGGTACTGGCAAAGCTCATGGGCAAGCCATTCGAACCTATGCACAGGTGTGCTCTCTCTCACCTGTCGTGGAAGACCGCTTCTTGGTGGCTATCACGTCAGCCAGAAGGATGGGAGAGCTCCAGGCGCTTCCATCGAGTCTCCTTACCTGGTCTTCCACAGGGACAAGGTTGTCCTGCGCCCCACCCGAAATTCCTTCCGAAGGTGGTGTGGAGTTTCACCTTAACCAGGTGTTGACTCTGCCGTGTTCTACCCCAATCACACCTCGGAGGTCTAATATAGGCTCCATACTTGACCTTAGAAGGGCGCCGCTTATTATAAGGAGCGACGGCTGAAATTGGGAGAGGTTCGCCAGCTGTTTGTCACCTACGCTGAAGCCGCAGATCTGGCAGACCTGCAGCCAAGTGGACGATAAGCAGGTGGGTAACCTCCTGCATAGATCTCTGCTATAAGTTGGCGGGCATGGAGCCTCCCAGAGGGATAAGAGCTCATTCTACCCGCCATACTGCTGCAACGGTGGCTGCTTCCAGGGATGTCCCTATCCAGGAAATCTGCAGGGCTGCTACCTGGAAGTCAGCAAACACCTTCATTACCCACTACCACATCGACCTTGAGTCACGCCGGGATGCTGGTTTTGGGGCCTCGGTTCTCCAGTCTCTCTTTCCCAAGTAAGTATTGGGGGTGTGCGTCTTGCCTCCCTCCTCCCGGAGAACTGCTAGGAGTCTGCCAATGAGTGTGGATGAACAACATATCCATGTCCTAAATACAGGTTACTCACCTGTAACAGGGTTCTAGGAATGGTATATGTTCATCCACACATTACCGACCTCCCCGGCTTCGACGCACAACCTGAGCTTCCAGCGGGCCAGATCTGGCGTCATGGAGCGGAGCCGAGAGTTATACCACCCGGGTGGGTGGGAGGAGCAAGCTTGAAGACCTTCCGGCAAGATTTAAAGCGGCAAGGATACCTGCCAATGAGTGTCGATGAACAACATATACCATTCCTAGAACTCCTGTTACAGGTGAGTAACCTGTATTTCTTCTCTGGCCTGTTGATGATAATGTAGAAAATAATTTTATAAAAAACACACCAATGCAGTTGTTTTCTTATTGCATCATCTAAGTAAGCAATAACCCATGACAGGGTGTGTGTTTATAGGCATTTGTAACAGAGCATTAATAGAATGACAGAAAGCAAAATAATTGGTTAGAAGATATCACATGGTGGTGTTGGAACCGTACATTAATCCCTTAAATATGCATGGCTGTGTAATAATAATAATAGTGACCACAAGGTTGAAAAATATGTAAACAACTGTGTTTCCCAACCTCCTACCCAGTGGACACAGTAGATTGTGCAATGGAGATAGCAATCGGTATAACAAAATAAAAATGGATAATTTCATGAGCATGTTTTAGATTTTTGCAGTTATGGGCATATCTCAATATGAAGATAAATATTTTGATGTGCTGTTACCTGAGAATATCACGTTGAAGTGTGGAGACCGGTCGACAGAGAAATGCGATGAAGAGTGTAGGTGGGAGGTAAGCGGGCCATCAGTGAGCATGTTGCAAAGCACTTCTGTGTCGTAGTGGTAAGATTGAAATGCGTAGTTCACGGTGTGA
Source organism: Neoceratodus forsteri (assembly GCA_016271365.2). Lineage (NCBI taxonomy): Eukaryota > Metazoa > Chordata > Ceratodontiformes > Ceratodontidae > Neoceratodus > Neoceratodus forsteri. The sequence continues at coordinate 829,144,311 of CM057449.1, forward strand.
TAAAAGAAATGTTAAACAAACAAATAAGGTATCAGTTATAACGGAAACTGTTTTAGTGCATTAACATGTTTAAAAAGTTATTTTTGACACCAGGATTTATGAAGAATTGCCATTGTGTTGTATGCAAATAAGCAATAGTTCCAATAATGCATCGTGAGTGAATGCTCAATATTCTTGAATGATTGAACACCTAAGTAATGCACCGTTTATAAAGTTGTTTAAAACAATAAGTAATGTTATAAAGACTGTAATGTATCAAAAGAAAGTTTGTTTAAGAAATCAGCATTGTATTCATATGTATATTAATAAGCATGGTTCCATGAATAAACTTCCTGGTTGTCAAATACAACAATATTCTATAAAAAACATGAATAAGAAAGATATTGTTTGTGTGGTGTTTTTTTGCATAATTAGTATCAATAAATATAACAGAACTACTGGCCATAAAAGCCATGTTACAAGCTCATTAAGCCAAAGGAGGTATTTACAAGGAATTAATGCATGGTTGGAGCACTCGGCCTTCAGCCTTGTGCACCCCAACCATGCATTAATTCCTTGTAAATGCCTCCTTTCTCATGGCTTAATGCTTACATAAACGCACACCATGGAGTGAGTTATTGCACTTATAACATGGGTGCTCTGAAATATGCAAAAACTGCCACAGAAGCATGATTTTAGCATGTCTAAAGAAAGAAAAATGGAGTGCATCCCACCGCATCACAAAGTAGTCCCTTGCAAAAAAAAAACACTGCACGGTTTCTGTGCTGAGACAACTGTAACACACATGCAATAGGAACACTGACACCTGCTCAGACACACAGAGTCCAGGGTCACAAGCACACTGCATCAGCACATAAGTGTGCTTCTCAGTGCCCCATCCTTTCAGGGCACTTGTCAGCTGTATGGAAGCGCCACCACTACTGACCCGCGATGTCTGACAGTGACAGATTGCTACTATTCTCAGATACTGCTCACACTCTTACCCTGCAGGTACTCGCAGTGTAATGTGCAGTTCTGACAAAAGAAAGGAACTCTCTCTGCCCACTTCATGATTGTGCCTGTCGTAGCCAACTGCCGTGTCACTGAGTTTGTCTGTGGGAGTGGCTGACTTCAGCTATGTTCCTTCTTTCTTTCTCTCTCTCTCTCTCTCTCACTCGCAAGCACACTCAGTGATATTTCTCCCCGTTTTTCTTTTTCCCCTGTACTGACATGCTAACCGTACCAACAGCAGTGGTTACAGCACGCAACCCTCCCTCCATACCACCCGTACACCAGCATTCTGCAATATTTATACAGTGCTTGCTGGTGTATCACCAAAGGTGTAGATATCCAAAGAAGAAAGGCACGTGGAGAGAGTGCACAACAGAATGGAAGCAGCACACAGAGTGGGTGACACATAGATAGGCAGAGAGAGAGCGAGCGAGACAGCAGCAGTTAGCATCAGCAAAATGCAGAGGTGAGGTACATACAGTGACAGTCCTTCTGTTATTCAGAGGGAAATCGGTAGGAACTCATGCATGTGGAGTGCAGCGACAGGCAGAACAATACAGTGCCACCTCCCCAGACATACAGTGACAGTGCGATTGGGATAGAGAGTCGGTGTGTCTATGTCTCTCTGTCATTTTCTCTCCCTGTGACTACCCCCCAATCTCTCTGTGTTGCTGTCTCACTCTGGGTCACTGTGTCGTACCTGAAACACAAACCGATGACTCACCTGAAACTGAAGATACTGCTGCAAGTCTGCGCTGCTTGTACTGATGTCGTCTCTGTCTCACCGCCACATTTCCCTGCACGATCTGTCGGGAGGGGGCCCTTGGCTCAGTGACACTCTTGGATCACACACACACACTGCCACACAATGGCCTGGTCACTCTATCAGTGTTGCGTGAATGTGGCTGGGGAAGTGGAGTTCCAAGGCACTTGGGGGGGGCCTTCGGCACATAGCAATTCCTTGTACAGCACCCGCACATCATCAGAAAGATTCAGACACAGACAGCAGAGTTCTCAATGACAAAAGCCACTTCCAGGTGACATAGAAACATTGATTTTGATGGCAGATAAGGACCGCTTGGCCCACCTAGTCTGCCCATTTCCCTACCTAATGGATACGCTGCAGATCCTATTTAACCAACAACCTGCTTCCTCTTACACCCCACTAGAATTAACTCATGGCTGTCCCATGCATTCTTGAATTCCCCCACTGTTTTTGACTCCACTGCCTCCTCAGGAAGGCTGTTCCATGTATCCACAACCATCTTCATGAAAAAATACTTCCTCACATTACCTCTGAGCCATCCCCCCCCCCCCATCTTCAGATTGTGTCCCCTTGTTCTTGCACATCTCTTTTTCTGAAAGATGCTACCCTCTTGGACTTTGTTGATTCCCTTGAGGAACATGAAAGTCTCTATCATGTCCCCACCTCCCTCCTTTCCTCAAGGGTATACATATTAAGCTCCTTTAATCTCTCTTCGTATGTCTTCTTGTGCAGACCCTGTACTATTTTAGTTACCCTCCTCGGGACAGCCTTCATCCTGTCTATATCCTTGCAGAGATGGGGTCTCCAGAACTGCATGCAGTACTCCAGATGGGGTCTCACCAACTGTCTGTACAGAGGGATAACAACTTTCTGTTTTCTACTGGCGATACCTCTCCCTATGCATCCCAGTATCCTGCCAGCCCTCCTTACTGCCTTCTCACATTGCTTGCCAACTGTTAGGTCATCTGATATGGCTACCCTCAGTTCCCTTTCCATTTTTGTTGTTGCTAGTATCTCATCCCCTATTGTGCACTCCTCCCCTGGGTTTTTATTTCCTAGGTGCATTACTTTGCACTTCTTCGCATCGAATCTAAGCTGCCATACATTTGACCATACCTCCAACCTTGTCAAGTCCCTTCTCATCCTTTCCACCCCACCTTCTGTATCAACCCTGTTGCAGATCTTTGTGTCATCTGCAAAGAGACATACTTTTTCTTCCAGTCCCTCCGCAATGTTACTTATAAAGACATTAAAGAGGACCGGTCCCAGTACTGAACCCTGCGGTACTCCACTAGTAACCCCCCCTTTCTTCAGAGTGGACTCCATTTACTATTACCCTTTGTGACCTGTTGTCCAGACAATTTTTTACCCAGGCTACCACCTTGGGACCCATTCTCAGGCTGGCTAACTTGTATATTAATCTTTTGTGTGGGACGGTGTCAAATGCCTTGCTAAAGTCTAGGTAGGCCATGCTCACAGCTCCTCCCTTGTCTACTACTTTGGTCACCTAGTCAAAGAAATCTGTTACATTTGTCTGACACGACCTTCGTACTGTGAATCCATGCTGTCTTGGGTCCTATGCCCCACTGGCCTCCAGGTACTCAACAGTTCTTTCCTTCAGAAGTGATTCCATCATTTTCCCTACCACTGAGGTCAAACTAATAGGTCTGTAGTTTCCTGCCTCTGTCTTACTCCCACTTTTGTAAAGTGGAATCACATCTGCCCTCCTCTAGTCCTCAGGTACCACCCCATCCTCCCATGATTTGTTAAAGAGGGTAGTCAGTGGTGTCACTAGTTCTACCCTTAGTTCTTTTAGAATTCTTCGGTGAATCCCATCAAACCCCATTGCTTTGTCCAACTTCAATTTTAAGAGTTCTTTCAGAACCTTTTCTTCTGTGAATGGACTGGTATCAACCCCCCTATCCAGAGTGTTTCTATTGTTTGGTTTAGGTACCTCCTCTTCCTCTTCTTTCATGAATACTGAGCAGAAGTATTCGTTCCATATCCCTGATTTTTCACTGTCATCCTCTGCCCACATTCCTTCCCCTTTATTAAGCCTCAGTATCCATCCCTTGATGTTTCTTCACTCCCTAATGTACCTGTAAAAGATTTTATCCGCCTTCTTAACAGAGTTGGCTATCTTTTCCTCAGTTTAGGCCTTTGCTATTCTGACTGCCTTCCCTGCCTCCTTCTTTTTTAACTGATATAGTTCTTTGTCCTGCTCCTTCTGTGTTTCCTTATATTTCCTGAATGCTATCCTTTTCTCCTTAACCTTCCCTGCCATCTCTTTGGAGAACTATAGTGGCTTTTTCCTTCATTTTGTTTTGTTGATTTTTCTTTACACAAAGGCTTGTTGCCTCTGTGATGGCAGTTTTGATTTTTCCCCATTGTTCTTCCACCCCTCCTTCTTGCCTGTTTGCTAGTGCTTTTCTGAGGCACTCTCCCATTTTGTCAAATTCAGTCCTCCTAAAGTCCAACACCCTTGCTTTTGTATGGCTTGACTCTACAGCTGTATTAATTGTGAACCACACTGTTTGGTGGTCGTTTGTTCCCAGATGGCTACCCACTTCTAAATCTGGGATCCTCTCTCCATCCCCATTTGAAAATACCAGGTCTAAGATTGCTCCCTCCCAAGTGGGTTCCAACACTACCTGTCCTAGGCATGCCCCCTGTAGGGCATCGAGAATGACACCGCTCTTGGATGTGGCTGCAGTAAAGGTGTTCCAGTTAACATCTGGAATATTCAGGTCCTCCATCAACAGTATCTCTCATTTTCTTTTCTGCCATTCTAAAGATTCCTTCTATCATTTCCTTGTCCATTTCCTCCCCTGGAGACGGGGTATGTAAACAACCCCTGTGCGGATTGTGGTGCCATTTCCTGTCTCCAGAGTGACCCACAGTGCCTCCTCCACTCCCTGTTTAACCTTTAGTTCTGTTGCTTTGATGACAACCCAGTTACTGACAGGAGTAGGAGGTAGTAAGTAAGTCAATGGGATGTAAAAGATATAGGGCTTTGGGGTATGTGCGGAGACTACATAGGCAGACATGTGGCTCACTCAATATAATGACACACACAGACCTGACCGTGCCTTCTATGACAACACTGGCCAACCCTGTGCTTCTAAAGAGTCCTCGCTCGCTTAGCCACTCTTTTAAATAGCTGCCTTTCAGCTTTTCCCTTGCAGCCCACTTAACAAGTCCCATTCTGTTCAGAGATTCTGCTGTGGTACTTTTCACACTAGGTATGCGTATACAGGCATTTAATGCAAGGTCAAGTGCTGCCGTGACCAATAGCAAGTGTTTTTAAGGTTACCCATGTTATAAAAAAAAATATAAAAATAAGACAGCATCTGCACACACAGAATGAGCAATTGCAAAAAATTATCTACACATAAAACTGGTAACTGGCACATTGGTAACTTTTCACAGTTAATTCATCACCAGAGATTATCTGTCTAAAATCTAAAGTCAGGTCATACACCTTTTGTCCGTGAAACGAGGGACACAGATGCTCAAAATGAGGGCCACTAAACTTAAAGGAGAACTGCACTGAACCTTTAATACATTTTTCCCAGTAGGAGCTGTTTTTTTTAAATATGGGTTCCAATTCTATTACTGAACCATTTATATGGGCCCATTAATTACCTCACTGGGTGTTTCGGATTTACATTCTAGTGTTAAGTGCCATTTTAGAACTGTGTGATGTAATTTATGCCCCTCTCAACCACAAAGTTCTATAGCAGAACATGGGTGCATTGTGCCAACAATTGAAAACTTGAGCAGGGGACATAAACTACATCATACAGTTCTAAAATGATACTACATACGTGTAATTCTGTAACACCTTCCTGGATATCTAAACAGCTTGTAGAAATGGAAAAGTAATGGAATTCAAACTAGAATTTTAAAATCAGATTCTACCGGGAACACTACTTACAAGTTCAGTGCAGTTTTCTTTTAACGAGGGACAAATCCTCAAACACAGAGAAACAAGCTCAGAACAATGTGAAAACTCTTGTGTTAACCTGTGTTTGATTTAACTTCTTAGAATATTGTGACTTTCGCTTTAGTGTGAATTTACAGCACATTCTCTGTGTGGGCAGCACCTTTTCTATGAGGAATGGAGGAGGGACACAGCAAGTTTAAGGGGTAAAATGAATAATGTCCCTCTTAATCAGGGACAGTTGAGAGCGATAAGGGCCACATGGCACAGCTGAGGGCCTCGGCATGTATGCTCTTCCCCCTGTAATGCCATCACAGACTAAACTTACTGACTGCGGTGGCCATTTGACTTCTTAGGTAAGGACGGCTGTCCCTGCGATCATGATACTCCTGCCCTTCAATATGACTAAATACAGTGCCACATCCAACTGACAATCAGGTGATCAAATTTATCATGGATGCACCATATCATACCCATCACTGCACTCTTTACGCCATGGTTGGTTGATCGTCACTTAGTTTCAGATGCCCTAGGAATGCAATCTTTTGGACCCATAGGGCTATAATCAACAAAGTTCCACAATACATTTCCAACTGTCTGACCATCTCTCCCATTGGCTGCTACACACTGAGAAGCCTTTCCCTGATTTCCCTGGTTGTGCCTAAGATCAGGACACACTTTGAAGCAGCAGCTATAAGCCATGCCCTTCCAGCGATATGGAACAGCATACAAAAGGTTCTAAAGCTCGCAATACCAGTAAACTGTGCCTTCTTTAAGGCTCTGTTCATTCATAAGTTCAGTGAATCCTGTGACTGCTTTAACTAGCCAAGCCCTGTGTCTTGAACCCTGTATACTACTTGTACATTGTCCTCCCCTTGTACATCTTCAACATGTCGCGCCTTGTTAATCTTCTTCTGTGCACCCCATTGTCAACCCAGTACCCTCCTCTTCTTAAACACCCTATTGTCCTTTACTACCTCCTGATTCTTCATTTGAATCAGTTTTCCCTTCCATGTTTTAATTTACACTGGACCCTCTTACTGTTGTCCAAAACATAATTTCAATAATTTTGTCCTGTACATTTCACTAAGGACATCTCCATGGGGAACCCCACATTTTCAGCCCTCTCACCCGCCCCTCAGTTACATTAATATCCAACGGGTAGTGTGCTCCACATTAGTGCCATTTATGTTAGAGCCTTAGACTTTTTTTTAGAGTCTTTTTCCCTCTGTTCTCAGCTCTTGGGAACTCTCTCAGGCAACCATATCCCTGTGCCTACCCGCCTGAGGTTCTCTGCGGTCTATGCCTTCTCTCCCTCCCCCCGCAGCCAGCATCCCTGGTTTGACCCACCCTTGGAGGGTAGCCTGACTCGTTCCTTGGGCTCTCTTAGCAAGGCAGACTCTGGCATGCAGGTGGGGCCCGGGTGGAGGAGTGATGAGGCTAGCCGAGTTGAACCCGGCACTGGGCATGGAGGATAGGTGCTGTTGCCTATCCCATCGAGCCAGGTTTTTCCTTGTTCTATCCCTCCCCCACTCTGCGTGTGCATCCCCCAATGCTTGGTGCATGGCAACCCAGCCAGCACTGGGCATGCTGTTACGTGCAGCCCATGCTTCTGCGGCCCCCCAATCTCCACCATGGGCCGCCGGAGCGCAGGGCATCCTGATGCCCTCCCCGGGAATATGAGAGCAGCCCTCTGGGCACTCAATACAATCCCTACCCTGCTTACCTCTGGCGCCCAAGCAAACTCCTGAACTCGGGTCACCAGCGTGGCATGAGGTGTGGCGTCCAGCGCCACAACCCTCAGCGCCACTGGGCCAGCTGAGAGCCTTAGACATTAAATATGAAGCTCTTCCATGTGCCTTTCAGGGTGCGGGGGCATCATCATGCACTTAGTTTGCTCCATCTGTACTTCAGTTTGTCAGTTATAACACCTGTGTAATGATACAAGTGCAGTGCTTGTTCATGAAGCAGCATACTGTTAACCCGAGAGAGGGAAAGTGTCTCAGAGAGGGCACAGTCTAGGCTGCACCAATTTTAAACTCACTCTCTCTCTCTCTCTCTCTCTCTGCTACTTGCTCACCTTCCATGAAATCATCAGGAAGAGCACACTGATGAACACAGGGGTGTGTGAGAGGGCATCTGTGTTCAGGATGAGGAACCCTTTTGGGGAATAATTAGTTCCATTGGTCCAGAGTACCAGAAATGAATAGGGATAAATGAAATCTACAGCCCCAAAGAGAAAAGTACTGGCATATACCTCTAGTGCTGATCCTTTCTGGATTCAATACCCTACCCCTTTCCTCAGACCCTCGCAGTCCATACCTTCCCCATCTTTGTAGGGTATCTTGCTTGTCAGCATTGTAATGGCTCACTCTCAGGCCATGGCTCAGTTGTGCTCTCATGCTGCAGCCTATCAGTGTGATTCAAGGACGTCAGCCACATTCTCACTGGATGGTCATAACTGAGGCAGAGATCAAATCAAATCAATTTTATTTATAAAAAAAGGCACCTTTCTGAAACCAAGGTGCCTGTACAATGAATACATAAAACAAAATAAATTATTCTAACAAACATGTAATTCCAACAGGCAGCAATATAATAGCAGCATAGGAAATCAGACTAAACCTCAATCAATAAATGCCTGGCTGAAGAGAAAGGTTTTCAAAGCTATTTTAAAACTCCGGATGGTTAGGCAGTCTCAAACCCGATGAGGTAGAGAGTTCCACAGGGTTGGGGCAGCAAAACTAAATGCCTTGCTCCAGATGTTTGTAGACGTACCCTGGGAACCTCTAGCAACCCCTCATCGGAGGATCGGAGAGGACGGAGGGGACGGTAGGTACAAAGGAGATCTTTCTAGTAACTTGGTCCCTGTTCATGTAGGGCCCTATAGGTTAGCAAAGCAACCTTAAAGGTGATCCACCACTGTATAGGCAGCCAGTGCAGACCGCAGAGCACAGGCGTCATATGACTGGTTCTTGATGCACCAGTCAATAGCCTGGCTGCTGCATTCTGCACCAGCTGCAAGCGGAGGATATCAACCCCTGGCAGCCCAAGGTAAAGGGTGTTGCAGTAGTCAAGATGGGAGGAAACGAAGGTGTGAACCAATGTTGGAAGATAGTCGGGAGTAAGGAAATGTTTCACCCAGGTGATATTTCTTAGATGGTAAAAAGAAGTTTTAACAACTGCTGACACCTGTGATTTCAGGGTCAAGCGGTCATCAAGCATAATGCCCAGGTTCCGCACCCGGTCTGAGGTAGCTAGCTGAACACCTCCGAGCCATAGACCTGAGGGTGAACCTGCCAACATACCCGCCTCACAACGATCTGGGTTCATGACCAACACCTCGGTTTTTTCAGCGTTCAACCTTAGCCAGCTCACATTCATCCAGGCCTGAATTTCAGTCAGACAGCTGTTGAGCACCGAGACAGCATCATCTTGTTCCAGGACAAAAGACATGTATAGCTGAGTGTCATCTGCATAGCAGTGAAAACTCAAGCCATACCATCTAATAATCACTCCTAACAGCAGCATATACACTGCAAACAGCATGGGCACTAAGATGGATCCCTGTGGAACCCCACAGGGCAGGGAGAATGGAGCCATGTTACAAACCCCTGACACCACTCTCTGAGTCCTACCCGTGAGGTAAGATTGAAACCATCTGAGGACAACCCCTGAAAGTCCACAGATAAACCTCAGGTGATCAAACAGCACACCATGGTCCACAGTATCAAATGCTCCAGAGAGATCAAGAAGGATCAAGATGGAACAGGCCCTTCAATCTCTCACTATCAGGAGGTCATTTAGTACCCGAACAAAAGCCATCTTAGTACTATGTCTCTTCCTGAAACTGGACTGGAGAGAATCATAGATATTGTGGCTGGTCAAATGGTCTTCCAGCTGCAATGCCACCACCTTCTCAATAACCTTACCCAAAAAGGGAAGGTTAGAGACTGGCCTGTAGTTTGCTAGACAGTCGGGATTGAAGGAAGGCTTTTTAAGGAGAGGCTGAACTATGGCCTCCTTAAGATGGTTGGAAAAACTCCCCTCTCCAAGGATAACCAGACTATCTCAGCAAGGACCGGGCTGATGACATCAATGCAGCCAACAAGCAAGTGCATGGGGCCCAGATCCAGACTACAGTTGGTAGTACGTAAAGTCTAGATAACCATCATAATATAATTAATTGTAGGCTGAGCAAAGTCACACCACTCAAACTGGGAGTCCGACATCTCCTGCCGACCACTGCTCTTCCCTAGAGAAAGGGTCAGGCGGATATTGGACCTGATCGTGGCAACCTTATCCGCAAAGAATCAAGCAAACTCCTCACACTGCTCTTGTGAAAAAGCATTTCTGGGCTGAAGACAGAGTGGATTGCACAGTCTGTCCACAATCCAGAAAAGCTGTGCTGGTCAATTCCATGTGGCAGCAATTTCCCTGGACAGGAATTCTGCCTTCTTACAGAAAATTGTTGATTGATTCACCAAATAATGGTCCATCAAACTAAGCCTGTCACATACCAGGCCGGACTTCCACCATCGCCTCTTTAGCCTTCATCCCACTCTCCTCAACTCCCTCAGGTCCCCATCAAACCAAGGGGACCTTGGGCTAAGGGAGAGTGGACGAACACGGACAGGAACAATGGAATCCAGGGCCTCTATCACTGCCTTATTATAGGCAAATACAAGATCCCCTGGATCCATGCATTCCCTCAGCAAGCCCAACAGGTCCAGTACCACCATCAGACCATCTGGGGATACATCCCTCAAAGAGGGGCAGGCCTCTTAGGGATGCGTGAGGGGGGAAGGAGCAGGGCAATTTTATCATGCACAGACTACTGTGAGTCTGCTGGCAGCCAGGAGTAGGGGGGATTTAAAGGGACATGAAAGGTTACTCTAAAACACATACACACAGAAAAAAAACATGGGTATATGGGGGGGTCATTCGAACCCAATGAACCCCAGTTGGTAACAGCCCTGACTGTAATCCAAATAATTATATATTTATTTTACAGAAGAAAATAAAGCCATGCACTCAAGAAGATGGAAAACATTCAGCACATCAAGCTTTAAAGAGCCCTGACAGCATTAGCAAATCTTTGAAAAAAGTAAGATTTATATTCAGCTCCATCCCATATTCTTTAGTACTTTCTATATTTTCAGTGATTAATTCCTCAGTTGCATAAAAACAAGATCCCTGTTCCCTAGACTCTATCTGCTCTGGCTGCTTCTCTACACATGGCATTACAATCTCCTGTTTATGACATCATAATTATCTCCACAGCAACATATTTTGACATCATAAACAGAATTATGATGTCAGGTGTAGGCAGGCAGCCAGAGCTCAAAGAGCAGAGATACTTTATTGATGCAAATACCCTAGAATAAGGAAATAAGGGCGAGAATTACAGACTAAAATACAAAATATAAGCTACAGTTATGTCTGAATATTATATTTTTTCAAAGTTATCGCAACTGACTCAGGAGCTCTTTAAGTGCTGTCATTTTTATTCACTGTGCCAGCAGTGGCAGATGGTCACTGCTGGCATAGCGAATAAAAATTACAGCACTTTAGGGTTAGTGTGCAGAATATTTTTTTTCTGGTTTCTTCAGTGCATGGTTTTGTTTCCTTCTGTTCACTACATCTAACTGCCTGCACCATGGGTTCCAAGTTGCAGACTTTTTTTTTGTTCACATGTATTTATTTTACTTATGAAATAAGTCCAAAGATGATTTATTTATTTATTTGAAAGTTGGTGACCAGAAGAGGCAAACTGAGCAGTGACTCATTTCCCAGGAGAAAGGGAAGAGGAATATATATATACAGAAGAAAACTGATTTACAGAACCAGAATAAGCTATTGGTGGTATTTTAGTGAATGGGAAGGGGGTCTGGCCAGGACACCGAGAAAATCCCCCTACTCTCCAGTAGGGAGAACCTCTTGGCTGGTCAATGCTGAGAGTCAGTCTGACAGAGACTTCAAGAGAGATGGAGGTGGGTCAGATTGAGGAAGAAAGTTTAACTCCTGTGGACATTTCACAAGAAGCAATGGAGGTTGCAATGAATGTGGAGATTCATCCGGATTTAATAGTTTGTGAGGAGCCAGAAGCAACAGCAGTAAGTGCTATGCAAAATGATAATGAAGAAGTGAGGCCTAATGTTTATGTGTACCCTATAGAGACTATTTCACCTGAACAATTGCAAACACGGCTTGCCTTTTTACGGAAAGAGAAAAAAAAGCATCTTAAAAGTATGCAAGAGCTTGATGTTGCCCCCGCCACATTAAATCAGGCTCAACCTTCTGTCAAACCACTAGAGACTTCTGTCAAGAGTGGTGATGTTAAACCGCAAGGAATGACTCCCCCGAAGGAATTTCACATGCATTGTCAACTCCACCGAAGGACCCTGTTGGTAAAGCAGAGAAGCTGAGCAAGGTTCTGACAAAGGCTGGCAATGCAAACAGGTCTGTTCCTGTGTGCCCATAGTCTCCTCGCTTGGTTTCCACAGAATCAGCTCAGAAAACACAGTAACAACGTTTAGGGCCTGGTTCAGCTACAAAGACACAGTCCAGGCCCCAGCACTCCTCCAAGACAACTGCTGCACTGCCCCAGATTGGGGAAGAGACTTATTCCTTCTCAGACCAGGAAAAAACAAGAGACTGGGGGGGAGATTATGGATGCAGAACGGAACTCAATGGACTGGTCCCCTAAAACTGCACTAGAAGGGACCGGATGGAGACAGGAATCCTCAGGGAAATGGTTGCCTGATCCCAGGGACCCCTCTTATCAGGACATGATTAAAAAAAATGACTGCACCAGTGGCCACCAGCGATGAACCTGCTATGAGCTCCAATGCACCCCGGAGTAATTTATTTAATAATAATAGTAATAATCCTGTTCATAATGTTGATGTTTCTGATACCCCTGTTATACAACCAGTTGAGAAAACTCCTAATTCTTTCCCTTCTGAAATCCCTAGTATTTCAGAGAACCTTGATAATAGGCAGACAGATAAGACAATTCCAGACCCTCTGTTCAAATTGTCAGACCTCTTTGAGACCAAGGGAGAGCCAGCCCCTAGGTGCAATGCGCTCAGACTCTTGTACAAGGGTGGGCTAGAAGACCCCCCTAGTAGAGTATACATTGCTAGAACACTGTTAAAAAATTCAATGCATTATTTTTCTTCAGAAATCTTCACCTTAATCAGTTTGGGGAATGGTAACTACGATATTAGTTTTAAGAGCATCACTAATTTAGACTGGTTTTGGACTCAGTACCAGGCCCTAAAAAATACCCCAGCCTGGATTCCATTTCACACTGTACCTCTGACCAAACCTCTAATTAAAACCATTACGGTCATGTTTAAGAATGAAGGGGTCCATGTTGAGGACATTTTATTTTGGCTAAGGCAGCATTGTGAGATCTTAGGTAAGCCCACACCAACGCTTCACAGTGAGCAGATTTGGGATGGGTAATGGAGAATGAAAATCAAGCTACACTCCACAGACTCTGGGCTCATGCACCTCCCAAGCTCCTTTTTCTTAGGGAAGGACCAGGGATCCATTTTATATAGTGGGCAACTGAGGTCTTGCTTCAAGTGTGGGTCAAGGGTCCACCTTAGCTCTGCTTGTGATACCCCATGGTGTAGTCACTGCTTAGGACTTGGCCACGCTTGTCCTGCTTGCTTAAACTTTTTCAAGTGCAACTTATGTGAGCACATGGGCACGCTTATGGCTGTTGCCCATGGGCTTCACACAATAGGGAGGACTGTCCCTCACATGAGGGACTTATTGACGTCACCCAACACCAACAAGCCAAGAGAGTAGCAGATCTAGATAGATAGCCCCCTGCTGAGAAAGACCCACAGGACCCCTATCAATCACCAAGACCTGTAACAGAAGAGCAGACGGAAGAAACTGAGAACACTCAGGATCCCTTATCAGTGGAGCCAATCGGTGATATCCCGCCTCCTGGAATGAAGACTCCCCCTAAACTAGTATACTCGGAATAGAAGGATATGCCCCCCTCCAGGAGACAAGGATGTATTCATGGTGATTGCTCCAAAGAAACAACCACGACAAGGGAGGTTAGGGTCCCAGAAATCTAAGCAGGCTGCTCCTAAGTCCAATACCAACACCCCAGCTTGGTAAACAGGGAATAAGTATGCACCCCTCCCAACAGATAGCAGAGACAGAGATTCAGAGGGTGAGAAGTCTGATTCTTCCTCCATCATGTCCAATACAGATACAGAAGGGTCAATTGCCAAATGAACTAGGCAGCACTGGGTTTTTAAGACCCCTGAGTTGGTAGCACTACTAGGTCATTATCACCTTATTCCTGACACCTTCTGATAGACACTTTAACAATTACTACTATTAATATTAATAGCATAAAGGGTGAGAAGAAGCGTTCTGGGGCTATGCTGTATCTGAAGGGACTCCATAGTGACTTAATCTGTGTTTTAGACACACGATTAAAAACACTTAATGAGCTGCAACAGACTTCTAGAACATGGTCTTTAGGCCCATCCTTCTGGTCCACAGGCACAGATGTCTGTGATGGGGTGGGTATCTTATTTTCCAGTTCCCAGCTCCATGTCACAAGATTGGGAGATATTCACCTCAGAAGGGCTCTCCTGTTAGATATCTCCTATCACACTAGCCGACTGTGCATTGTAGCAATATATGCTCCCTAAACCAATGCAAGAAGGTTTCCTTATTTAAAGAAGTGCAGCCCTTTTTGCACACATCTCTGTCCTTTGGTTAAGGGACTTCAACTGTGGGCTAACAAGAGTGGATAGAGGTCTTCAAACAGAGAAATTGTTGAATGATACTATCTCCCTACAGAATATACTAAAAACTGCAGGCCTGATAGACACTTACAGGAAACTGCATCCCAAAGGGGGGCACACGTATCACAGGGGTTCCCTCAAGACACGTATTGATTTTATTTTTTCATCCCCTACACTGACAATTAAGGATGTTCAGATTTGGCCTTGTGAATTTTCGGATCATAAGGCTATAAAATTGGAAATCTGTTGGGGATCAAGCCCGCAGTGTAAGAAAAACCAGTGGAGGTTAAACAAGTCAGTACTTGCTGACTCCCCCTCACACACAGAAGGGTTGAAGGAGGGAGTGGGTGGCCAGGTTTTCAGTGGTAGAATGCTACTCCAATATATTGGAATGGTGGGAAGACACAAAGAAATCTTGGGCCAAGTTTTTTCAACAAAGGGCCCACTCTAGAACCACAGCTGATTATTTAATGTATTTACAGCTGAGACAACAATTGCAGCATCTCATCTCACAAACAGATTTAACAGGGCATGATTTCAGTACACAGATTAAAAACATTAAGGACCAGATGACGGCATTACAGTATGATAGGGCAAAATTACTACAGCAGGAGCTCCAATTTGGTACACAGATCACCAAGGGCTCCTTAGATCCCTATAAAGAAAGTAGACAGCGAACAGAAAATAGGGTTATTTCTGAGTTCTTAACACCATCCGGCAGTATAGTGAGCTCCCTCCAAGAACTTTTGTGGGTGGTTGAATATCAGGTAACACAGACCTTTGGTCCACCCCCCCCCCCGAACTGGAGGTACAGGCAGGGCTGCAGTAATGGGGGGGGGGGGTAAGTGGGGAAGTTGTCCGGGGCCCCGAGCTCAGGAGGGGCCCTCCTGAGGAGCTGGCATTACCTCTGTCATTACCTGGTTTGGGCAACGGGGGCCCATTCCAAGTGACTTGTCCGGGGCCCCAGGATTCATAGCTGCAGCCCTGGGCACAAGAAATACTGAATTCCCTAGGTTTGCCCCAGATATCAGAAGTCGATGCTCAGTTATTGATTTCTGAAGTATCCCTTGAGGAGGTGAAGGGGGCAATCTCTCAACTCTCATGCAATACAGTCCCTGGGTCAGATGGTCTCAGTTCCGGTTTCTACAAAACCTTTACAGAAGATTTATCTCCAGCATTGGTGATTTTGTTTAACCACATATTAAGCACTTCCCACTACTCTGCCTCAATATTGGATGCAGTACTGGTCCTAATTCATAAAAAAAGGGCTCAGCAGGGTATTGGGAACTGGCAACCTTTGAGTCTGTTGAATTCGGATCTTAAAATTCTAAGTAAGATACTTTTAGTGCGCCTATCTAGATTAGCACAGTATTTAATTAGCCCCTTTCAACCTTGTGCACTGACAGGGCATCAGCAGCATGGTAACGTGATCATTTTACATGAGACCTTTTTTAGAGGGGAATTGGAGGGAGAGAGAGAGGTTATGTCCTCGGGCTAGATCAAAAGAAGGCCTTTAATAGGCTTTCCCATCATTTTTTATTCTCCACCTTATTACATTTTGGCCTTTCCAGAAATTGTTGTTAATTGGTTAAAGGCAATGTACGGTGCTTCTTTTCTTTGCCCAAATATTAATGGGTGGTTTGAGAGGAAAGTTAAAATACATAGAGGGGTAAAACAAGGATGCCCATTAAGCCCACTCCTCTATGTGTTTGGGATAGATATTTTATTTATTTAACAAATCGGAAAGACCTTTGTGCCAATGGCTCTTTTACAGAGGTTCCATGTCAAGTCATAAGAATGGCAAATTACAATGGTTTCAGTAAGTAGTACAACAAGAGGAAAGTAATTACATAAACAAAAGAACAATATGGCAAGATAAATATTGTGTAAAGTGCAACCAGTGGCCTTGTCTGAAGAGGGGTGAAAGGGCTTACAAGGAGAGAAGTAGAGGGGGTGAATTCGGGGATGGAAGCAGCAAAATAAGAGCAAGGAGGGAAATGCCACAATGAAGTTTAAGCAGGAAAGACCCACAGGGTGGGGGGGGGTAGAGGAAAGAACAAGGTAAGGAAACAGAGGAGAGAGGAGGGAAGTGGGAGTGGGAGTGGAGGGGTAAGGGAAGGGAGGGATGAGGTAGAATGAAAAGAGGGCAGAAATGAGAAAGGGATAAGGGAGGAAGTGCTGTGAGTGGAATAGCGCAGCAGCAACATAGGGCTATACAGAGGCAAATGGTAAAAGAGGGAGGTCCCAGTGCATTTAGCTGTCAGCAGAGATTAGGTATAGCAGTCACAAGAAGCTCTGGAAACTAGGAATTGATGCAGCTAATTAGGTTAATAAGGTTAATTTTGGCAGACTAACAGCTGATAGACATAGTACTTACAGAAACTATGCAGATAAAGGTACTGGCCTATGCAGACGATCTCGTCCTAACACTTCCCTCAGACTCTTCAGAGATGGCACTAATGGCGGTATTGGCACAATTTTCCTATCTTTCTGGCTTCAAGACCAACATCGGGAAAAGTAAAGGGGTGGTTCTTGGGCATACCCCTACACCCCCAACAGTGCATTGGGCAGGCATCTCAGTATCAGCGGAGCCTATATCAATATTGGGTATAAAGTTTGGGTCTGGAAATATGGCACAACTGAATTGGGAACCTAAGGTAACACAGGCAGGTAGAATGGTTTCCAGTTGGAGGGGACAGCACTATCAGAAAAGAGATGGGTAGTGTTGATTAAATCCCTGCTAGTTACCCAGTTTCTTTACCTTTGCTATATTTTTTCCCCTCCACTTACAATAGTTACAGGGCTACTCAGAGTGTTTTTTCAAGCATTTTGGGGTTCACGCTTGAACCCAATTAAGCGAGAATTTACGTATCTCCCTATTATCAAATGGGGAATGGGCATGATTCATCTTATTACTTTTTTTCAGTATATTTCTTTCTTATAATATTTGCCCATCCCTACGACCTAGTACTAAGCAGTGGGTCCCCTTAGTTCAGGAATGGCTCTCCCCCTGCCTTCCTTCTTGGGAGGAAAAGAAAGTGAGGTCTCTCCCCTCAAAAGTGCCTGTATATGGTAGAGAATGTGTTTGGAATGCCATTAAATGGGCTATAACACCAGATCAACTGCTAACAATGGATAGGAAGTTGATCCATGCTGCAATTGTGGATTCTGAGAGTACTTCCGGTGGTGGAATTTCCCGGGTGTTCAGCGAAGGCACTAACATATGTATTGCAACAATTGAACAACCCTAGAATCCCACCATTCACATGGGACTATACTTGGATAAGTAATTATGGTAGATTAGGAGTCAAAGGAAATAGTAAGGCACAAACAGTTGTTTGAAAGATACTGTCCTCGACCACTCTGTGTTCAAGTACTAGAAATCCAGCAGCATCTTTTTTCCGACTGTCCCTATGCCCGCTCTTTTTTGGGAATACCTGTCTCACTCTTGGTCAGAACCTCACTTGGCAGATCTTCCATATCAAACTCTCAAGTATGGTCCAGATGACACTAGACTTGGTAAATTTCATAAGGAGACTGTGTATATGTGGTCCTTGCCACAATTAGGTATTTTCTGTGGCAATCTCATTGTATGTTGATTCTATAACAAAAATATGTCACACAAAGGGAATTACTGTGTACTATACAGCAATCACTATGACTAATGCAACAGTTGGATATGAAGTGATATACATTTGAGAAAGCCCAACATTTATGAATTAATTTTAATGCTTGGTTAGGCTAATGTATATTTATGATTATGGAACCTCATATTTTTTGCATGACTTGAATGCCTTAATTGTATTATTTTCCTTTTCTTTAGTCAGTATTTACTATTTATATATAACTCGTATTCTCTTGTATTGGTCCTTAATGTTTGATTGTCTTGCTTTTATTTCTTTATTATGATTGTTATGTAATGAAGTCCACTCACAATAAAAATTCCCCTACTCTTATCGAGACGTGCCAAGGGATCTTTAACGTCCACCTGAATAAGCACCAGAACAGGCAGGCAGGACCTTGGTGTAATGTCTAATCTGAAAGACGGCACCTCAGAAGTTCAGCACCCTCCTCATGATGCACTACAGTGTCAGTATTGGGATTTATTCCACATTCCCAGTGTGGGACTAGAACCCACAACCTTCTGATCTTCCGGCCTCAGAGGCAAGTGTGCTACCTGCTGATCGTAACTGATAAACACGGACTCCTCACAATTCCCTGTTTTGTGTCAACATGCAGTACCTGCAGCCCACATTGAAACAAAACAGGAAGCACTGAGGAGCCAGTGCACCATGTTGGTTGTCTTTAAAAAGCAAAATAAAAATATCTTTATTTTGACGATAGTGGGGTGGCAGCTGCGTGGATAGATATCAGCTGGGTGCAGGGCAGACCTTTTAGTGAGAAACAGAAGAGTGTAAACAAGAAACAATATACTATAAAAAATAAAACATGAGCAGCTGTATTACCATCCCGAGGAAGTGATGATATCATAGGGACCTCTCAAGCTTTGTTCTTGAGATCTATGATCTCATCACAACCCCTCAATGTAAACATAGGCTTGTTGTGTATGATTGCCTATACATTATTCTAGATATAGTGTAGTGCCAGTCCTAAATAAGTGGTAGTCAGCTAAGGCGTCTCAAAGGGAACAATGATTATTTTACTTTTAGCTAAAATCATCAGTTGCAGAGGGAAGGGCTGACAGTGTTCCTTTAGATAATGTTTCTGGGACGTACTTTTTTACCTTTATGAAGCAATTTTGGACTCTTAGTGAACCACCTCTATATATTTATAATCTACAGAACTACCTCATACATGTATGTGGAAAATTTGAAACATTAACTGAGAAGACATGGAGTAACTACCATATGTAATAATTTTCATACCATAGCTTTATTTAACATGGTTGGGTTACTGTTTAATTCTTCAGGTACCATTGGAGACTGGAAAAACACACTGACTGTGGCACAGAATGAATACTTTGATGAGATCATCCAGGAAAAAATGAAAGATCTTCCCCTAAAATTCATCTGGGATATTAATGAATATGCTTCCATTCATCACCAGCAATGAAATAAGAGGCAGAATGGACACCTAAGAGAAACAGACTTGGTGTGACTAAGGTTTCTGTGTTCGTATTTGTTGAAGAGAATTAAAGAGGAATAGTCAGCCCCAAGATCCCACATCCCAATGGTCCCAATTTGCACTTAGTGTGCAAAAATATATATTTTGTACTTACTGTTTACAGCAGTTTAATAGCTCTTAACAGACTGATTATTTTGACTTTCAAGCAGCATTTTCTGCAACTACAAATCCCAGAATCCCCTGCTGCTGAGATTAGAGCAGGGCTGCATCAGTGGGAGAGTCCCTTCAGTGCATGTTAGAACTTTTATAAACTCTGATCTTTTGTTTGCTGGCCTTGCTGTCCTCCCTGGGGTAATACAGTCAAGAGGACTGTACTTAGTCCCAAGAGAGCAGTGAGACCAGCAAACATCTGATTGGAACTTATAAATAGTGGTGGGCAAAGTGGCCGAAATTCACTCCGTGGAGTAATTTGCAGAGTAACACTGAATCTGCGGAGTGCCTGCAACGCGAACCGGAGTACTTTGCGTTATAATGAGGTATGTGAAGTCCATTGAAACCAATGACTTTGCATTATTCCGCCTTCCCCAAACCACTTCTCCACATATTTTAAGGTGAAGTACATTGGAATCAATATAATTTACATCACTTCACCTTGTAATTGAACTCCAAGGTGAATTTTGCAGTGCTTCATGGGATTGCAGGTCACATGGGCTCTAGATTGTTCTGCACAGCCTTAGTTCTGTGTAGTGTGTGTGTGGTGGAAGATGGAGCCAGTTTCCTCTCAGAGCTCTGCGATTCAAATCCTATAAAAGCTGTTAAAAAGCCATTTTGATCCATTTTTTTCTCAAAATTTAGTACATCTGTAACCCCCAGGGGGTGCTACCCTTAAGGCTACTACCCCTGCCTGCCTCCACGGAGACAGGGTGAGGGGCCCAGATACATTGACGGGTGCCTCCACCCAGAGGTCGGGGTTGATACTGGCGAGTTTACCTCGGTCACAGCCCTCTGGGTTACTGCAACCCCCTTTCTGTCCACTAGTGGCTCACAAGGTTCCCCAATACCTTTCCCATACACTTACCCCCCCAGATAGTATCTCTCAGCTCACTCCGGGGACCCCTTGTAAAGTAAGGTACAGTTATATCACAGTCACTATGCAGCAGTTCACCAGAGATGCACAAACTAGCCAGGGTGTAGTTGCAACACAACAATCTGATTTATTAAAGGGAGGCAAATAACAAGGGCAGGGGGAAATCAAGGTAATTGGATTATCACTATACCTATCTACCTAGGGCTCTGTGCACAGGCCTGACCCTAATGTTTGCTGTCCCTGGGTACCCAAGCCCTAACAGCTAGTCCATCTTGGCAGCTGGTGGGGGCCCTGACACAAATAGCCTTTGCAGTCCTGAGAAGTTCAGGATGAGAAGAAAGTGCAAACAACACAGTCAACAGGATAACAAGATAACTTGAGGCCTCTGTTCACAACTTAGCAGGGAGCTACCCTGATACAGTACTCACGACTCCAGCAAATAATTTCTTCACCACTGGCAGGGCTGAGCTTGAATTTCACCAGCCTCCTCACACATTTATATGGTAAACAACAGAGGGGTACCATACCAGGCAGCTGCTCCCAGAACCCACACGAACTCACAGCGGACTCGGGTAGTGAAACGGCAGCTTCCACGTCACAGGCGGACCGAACGTGATCCAGTCCTCTCAGGTGAAGCCTGGTAGGTAGCTGGGGCTGGCACCAGCCTCCTCTGACCACACGCTGGTGGATTTAGTCCGCAGACTCGAACAGGAAAAATGGCCATCTCAGGCCTTTCATGTGCTTCCTGCGCGGACACTCCACCAGAGCAGAAGCACAGAGCTCCTTTCTTCTCTTCAGCCACAATGCATCTGCCACTAGCAGCATGGGGCACACCTTACATTTCGGTCGCTACCCGATTCCATAGGCTGGCTGCACATGCCAGTCATGTTCTCCTGCTCTCAGTGGTGCGAAAAAGTGCCATAGCCCATAATGCCTTTCTCAAATGGCAAGCAGTTCTCCCATTGGTCAGCCAGCTCAAAGGAGTCCCGAGATACTGATTGGTCCAATTCGGCAGTTCGGGACCAAAAGGGTGGAACCCAACAGAATAGTCCTTTGCTGCAAAGAAGGCAGGTTAGAACAACCACATTATCATTATTACTCTAAACAATGTCCAGCAAACAATTAAATCTTTCAGCAGGGCTCCCTCTGCACAAGTAGCGATGGCAGCAATGGAGAGAATATCCAGCAGCCCGGGTAGGACTCGGGCATGAAAATACACAGTCCCCCCTTCTGATTAATTACGACTGCAAAACAGGCAGCCCTTAAAGGGATAGTACATGGAGGCCACACAGGCACTCGCAGGCTACCCATTTAAAACGGCTTAAATGCCGAACACCAGCCAGGCATGGAGCATTTAAACGAGCTCCGGAAAAGCTTTTAGGAACCCCCATTTGCAAGGGGGTTACACATCAAATGTAGGAAACGTAAAGGAATGTTAATTTAGAACAGTTAGTCTGTGTACTGTGAAGTGTGCTGTGGAGGAGGGTTATCTGTGGTGTAGGTAGATAAACTGGGAGAAAAAGGCAGTCTTTCTGTTTTAGTTATATTTTTCTTGTATAACTGTGTTAATGTACACACAGTAATATTTTCAGTAATTCTTGAAATTTTTTTGCTGATTATTGTGGTGCAGCAGTGTACAATTTCAGTTTGTTTAAAACATTTGGTTATATTACTAAAGGTTTTCAATTTGCTATGCATTACTTGTAGTGTGTGTGTGTGTGTGTGTGTGTGTGTGTGTGTGTTGCAATGCGTGCCATTAAATCAGACATCTTTTATTATGCCACAGAGTAATTGCAGCAGTGTGAGCCTGCTATCCACTGCACCTACAAGAATTTTTTATACTGCTTTGTGGTATCTTTACTGGTAGTGGACTGTTCCTGCTATGCACTACCCACCCAACCAGTACAAGGTATTCTTTTCCAGATTTGTGACTTGTGAGCACTTGTTAGGTGTTGTTGTGCCTTTGCGTCTGCATCTCTTGAGTGTGCAGCGCAATCTTAATCTGTCTGTGTGTTTGCAGTACACCATTAAATCTGGGAGACTTTTTATTTCTTGTTATGCTCTCATTACACTTCATACGCACTGGGGGAATTTTCTGGACACAAGACAGTAACACTTTAGAGATTCACATTAATTCTGGTGACTGTGTGTGACCACTGCATGCATGACTGAGTGTGCTATTAATTCTGTGAGACTTTACATTTCTTGTTATGCTCTCATTTCACTTTATCAGCACAGGGGGATTTTTTCTGGACACAAGATAGTAACATTTTGGGGATGCACATAAATTCTGGTGACTGTGTTTGGCCACTGCATGTGTGACTGAGTGCACCATTAATTCTGGGAGACTGCATTTCTTGTTGTGCCATCATTTCACTTCATCAGCACTGGGGAGTTTTCTGGACACAAGACAGTAGCATTTTGAGGATGCACATTAATTCTGGTGACTGTGTGTATGAGGGGCTGCCATTATTGTTGCCACTCCACCTTATTTCGCATTAAGGCGGAATGTAAACACAAAGCAATAATTACAAGCTGAAATTAGCCTTTTGCTTTGGCCACTCCGCATAGTGGAGTGACAACACGAAGTGGCCTCTTTGCATACACTTTGCCAGCAGAATTTAATTTTGCTGCATCTCTACTTATAAATGCTCTAACATATACAGCAAGCTATTGAATCTTCAACTGCTACAACCCTCCTCTGATGTCAGCTGCAAGGGATTCTCAGATTTGCAGTTACAGAAAATCTCAGCTTGCAAGGCAGCAGAATCAGTCTGATACTATGTACTAAATTGCAGTAAACAGTAATTAGAAAAAATGTTTTTGCACACAAAATGCAAACTGTGATGAGCACCACACTTGGCTGTGGGGCTCTTAGTGCTGACTGTTCCCCTTTAAAGTATGCCATCATTTAATTGCCTCTTCTATATATAGACAAAAGTACAGTACAACATAATTTAATTAATAGATTTATGTGGTAGCTTGACACTGCTGGTTTTAATTTACTCATTGTTACTCTACTGGTTTCAAATCAAAGTAAATAGTTACAAGGCAAACATGCTATGGTGTATATATAACATATGGCTTAGCAGTTTGTTAATTCTCTTAGTTTACTGACTGTGTAAAAATGGTTTACTATCTCACATGGTACCTCTACAAATAAAATACAAGCATTGATGAATATCAACGATGTTTGCTTGCATGCGTGTACAATGCAAATGTGGTGCGAAAAAAGGTGAGCTAGATGTAATGACAAGTGGTCAGGTGGCACTGAATCTCCATTAAGCAGTTGTATAAATAAGGGATAGACAATGGAAAGCTGTCAGATAAATGATTTATCTAAACAAGTGCTGTTTGACCTCAGGTAAACGTACAAGTGGCGTATGCCACTAGTGAGGTGTCTAAGGTCAAACAGCACAAGTGTAGATAAATCATGTATCTGACAGCTCAGCATTGTATATTTTATTTATGCAATTGGAATGCTTTCTGTCAGTACAGGGACATTTTCTTTTGATTGCTTTTTTTTTGCATATGTTTGTCAAAAAAGTGAACAAAAAATTGCATTTTCTGCTCTTTTTTGCTAATTATAAAAAAAATCTATAAGGTAATTATAAATGAGACACCACTCATTTTGTAGATAATTTGTGCTGAACAACTTTCATGCTCACAGTACCATTTATTTATTTATTTGCTTTTGTTAACCAGGTAAGCACGTTAGACAACCAAGTGCCTATTTTCAGGTGCGACCCGGGAGAGTTACAGAGCATACAGGTAAACAAAATACAACATAGAAACACAGAAACATAAAATTTGATGGCAGATAAGGACCGCTTGGCCCACCTAGTCTGCCCATTTCCCTACCTAATGGATAAGCTGCAGATCCTAGTTAACCAGCAGCCTACTTCTTTCTGCCCCAACCCCCAGAATTGCCTTATGACTGTCCCATGCGTGCTTGAATTCCATCACTGTTTTTGACTCCACAACCTCTTCCAGAAGGCGTTCCATGCATCCACAACCCTCTCTGTGAAAAAATACTTCCTTAAATTACCTCTGAGCCGCCCCCCCAATCTTCAAATTGGGCCCCCATGTCCTTGCACACCTCTTTTTTTGAAAGATGCTACCCTCTTGGACTTTGTTGAGTCCTTTGAGATATTTGAAAGTTTCTATCATGTCCCCCCTCTCCATCCTTTCCTCGAGGCTATACATATTAAGCTCCTTAAGTCAAGGAAAATGGAATACAAAGTGAAGATTATAGTCAGGAGCCACAGGCTCTACATAGGTGAGAGGTACAGGTCAGGCTCAAGCAAGGCTAGGCAAGCAGACAAGTTGTAGTATACAACACATCATAGGGAGTCAAGGTATTCAACTATGTCTATAGACTGAACACAGCTCAACGGCAGTACATGATAATACATAGACTAGAAAAAAGACAATATATAATAAACTAACAACAAGGGGGGGTAGTAAGTACTATACTGGAGGAGGGTACAGATAGTTGTGTAGCAGCCCCTCTCCCCCCCGGGGGCAGAAGGGATAGAGGGCACGCCAGGTCTAGGCGGAGCATAGGCAGGCCACAGTAGTCTTGAGAAAGTGCCAGAGGGATGCTTAAAAGCAGTGGTGGGAGGGCGAGGTACGCACTTGTGTGGGAAGGGAGTTCCACAATTTAGGCGCGTGGACTGAGAAGGCCCGGTCACCAGTAAGGGTGCGTGTCCTTGGGACAAGTCGGGCCTGAGAGGCACGGGATCTAAGATGGTAGGCTGGGGTGGGGATTAGGGAGAGCAAGTACCGAGGGGTAGTAGTCCAGACTATATTGTCAACAAGTTAGCTTTAGGACAAAGGTGGCGGTGTTTTTTCTGGGGACTACCCAGACGCGAGTAGAGCTACATCGGGCGTTAGGTGGGAGGCAGAGAGGGAAGCGACATATGTTGTTGAATGCAGTGTCCCATTTTGTGAGATGAGCTTTGGAAACCGGGGTAAAGGCGACGAGCCCATAGCATAGTGTGGGGAGGAGTATCCCCCTAGCTATGGCTAGCCGGGCGGCAGGGGTGAGGGAGTCCTTGGCTCTGTAGACAAGGCCGAGCTTGCCATTAGAGGCATTACACATGTTCTGTATGTGTGTGGTGAGATCAAGTTGGGGATCAAGGGCGACCCTGAGATATTTGACCAAGTCAGAGACAGGAAGTTTGTCACCATTGGCCCCAAGGATTTCTAGGGGAGTAGGGCAGGAAGAGGTGTGAGTCGCTGACCCGAATAGCATGGCATGGGTCTTCCTTAAGTTGATGATGAGCTTATGGCCTTGAGCCAATTATGAATGAGTTCGAAGTCAGAGTTTAGCCGAGAGTTGATGGTGTTGATTTCGCAGGAACTAGCCAGAACAACGAGGTCATCCGCGTTTAAGATAGGAACACCATGGGTAATTTCGGAGGGCAATCCATTAATGTACAGAGAGAACAGTAGGGGACCCAGGATGGATCCTTGGGGGACCCCACAGTTAACTGGGGAAAAGGCTGAGTTTGTGCGGTTGTAGCAGGTGAATTGCTGTCTACCCGCAAGGTAGCTTGAGAACCATTCGAGGGCATGGTGAGAGAGACCGAGGGAGTGCAACGTAGTGTGGAGGAGGGAGTGATCCACCCGGTCGAAGGCCTTGGAAAGATCGACGAATATGGCCCCCATCAGGAAACCTCGATCAGTTGCGGATCTGATCTCGGAAGTGACCACAGCAAGTGTCGTTGATGTGCTGTGCCCTTTTCTAAAGCCGTGTTGGGCCGGGGAGAGAATGGTGTGTTCCTCAAGGTAGTGGGAAAGTTAGGAAGCAACAGCCCTTTCGAGGAGCTTGCTGGTGGCTGACAGTATAGCAATGGGGCGATAGTTGCTAATGTCTTTGGGGTCACCTTGCTTGTGGACAGGGACCACCTTGGCCATCTTCCATACCTCTGGGATGGATCCTGAGATGAGTGAGGAGTTAAAGATGTGCGCAACCGGTCTAGCAAGGAGGGGAGCTCCGAGGCTAAGGAGCTTGGGTTCAAGGCAGTCATAACCCGCACCCATGTGGTGGGAGAGCTCCGCCAGGAGTGCCTGGGTCTCACCAACTCAGATTCTCTTGAGGTAGAAGGGCAGACGAGGGGGGGCCCCGTGGTGGTACAGGGACAGGGGGACAGGAGGGAGATGGGGCTGGTGAATCAGAGAAGGTGCGATTGAAGGCAGAGGCGATAGTATGGGGGTTGTTGCAGTGAGCCCCTCCAACATACATATCAGGGGGCTGTTCCGTGGCAGTCCCACCAACCAGGTTTCTGACATTTTTCCAGAAACCACGGGGGTTGTTGGCCGAGGCGAGTAGGGCAGACTTGCAGTACTCACTTTTGTGGTACGTATTGCACGCTTGCAGATGTTTCTAAGTCGCTGATACTCAACCAGGCCATGGTCATCATGGGAAATTTTGAATTTTACCCAGCATTTGATTCTTTCCTTCATGAGGGAGTAAAGGCCATCATGGAGCCATTTTGTGACAGTGCCTCGAACCCTCCTTTTGGTGAGGGGTGCGTGCCAGTTTTGCAAGGGAATGAGAGTGGCAAGGAAGCGATCCAGAGCCGAGTCGGGGTCATTTGTGGCCGGGATCCCGGACCAGTCAACCCGTCGCAGATCCTCAAGGTAATCATAGGGGATAAATTTAGAATAGTCCGTCATTTGGATCACTCTGCTGGGGACTTTGGGAGAGTTGAAACCACGGATGCAGTAAGTCGGGGAGTGATCGGTTATTGCGTTGGGGAGGATCCCAGAGTGGATGATAGTATCCAGTCTGTTGCTCATGACCCAGTCAAGGAGCGACCCCACCCCCCGGGAGGAAGGCCTAGCAGGTTGCATGATCAGCTGACTAAGGGCAAGACTACAGAGAAGTGGCTCGAACTGCTTGGCATTAGGTCCCAGCCAATTTAGGTTGAGGTCCCCCAGTATTATTAGTTCATTTGCGTCCACCTTATCTCTGATCTGTTCCAGTAGAGAGGAGAGCCTAGGAACGCCTCTTTTAGGGGGGTTGTAGGCACAGACGAGATGCACCTTCTTTGTGTTCCCCAGCAGTAGGAGGGAATGGAGGAACTCACAAACTGGGGGTGTGGGGAGAGCGTGTGCCATAGCCGTAACTTTGAGGTGAGCCTTAAAGTATATAAGCACACCCCCACCCCGCTTGCTGCCTGCCCTATCCTGCCGGACAAGGCTATAACCCAGGAGGGCACAGGCAAGGTCAGGGGTGCAGGGTTTAAGCCATGTTTCAGTTATGCCCAAAATATCAGGTTTGTAGTAGGCAGACCAGGCCGTAAATTCAGCTAGATTACATAGGATGCTGAGAATGTTTAGGTGGGCAAGTTTTAGGCCCTTGGCATTTTGCCAGGTCAAGGGGGGATTGAAAGCAAGAGGTGATGGCGGGGGCCCTAGGCAGCTGGCTGAGAGGGGAGCCATATCAGGTGCTCTGTTCGAGGTCCATGGGGATACCTCATGGATGAGATGCTCACGTCTGGAAGAGAGGGCGGGAGCCCAATTTGTTGGGAGGAGAGAAGGAAATGATGGGTGGAGGGGAGGAGAGCAAGGAGGCAGGGAGTTGAGAGGGGCAAGGCAAGCGTTGCAGCTTTAAGGTATCACAGCTATGACATTTTAATTTCAGAGTAAGGAGCTGAGAGCCAAGTTGTAGTACCAGCACTGTATGAGGAGGACAGATTCTGCGCGAAAAATTAGGCAGTTACAAGTGACTGATGCCCCTGGTGGTGGGTCATTATAACCTGCTTATGGGAAAGAAGGCTGATAGGAGTTTTGGCCTCACGTGATCAGCATTATATAATGAGAAGCTGACCAAGGGTGGTGGCGGGAGCGGTGGGGCAGCGAGCAAAGCCGGCTGGGACAATCCTCTGCCCAGTAGCTGGAAGCAGTCGCGAACCAGCGAGACGAGCAGCAAGCCAGGACAGATTCAGTCCAAATCGTTCGGGTAAAAGTACTGCTTTCACCGGTAGAATTGCAGCATATGTTCAGCATTGAGTAAATTCAGCTTATTTTTCAGGTCCTGGCGTTATTTAAAAGCGTTGCAATGCAGTGCGATTTACCTTGCAGGCTTCAGGTGCTGGCTTGGGGTGGGGGTGGGGAGGGCCGGTGCCGTTGCCCTCACGACCTCCACTTCTTTCGTTTGCCTGCAGCTGTAAAAGAAATAAGGCAAGGTGAGTGCTTATATATAGAAAGTCATGGGGTGGGGGAGAAATTGCAAATCTGAGAGGGCCGAGAGATTCAGAGCAGTGGGGAGAGAGGGGGGAGGCAGTCGAGAACAGGCAGGTATCAGTTTGATTTTACACAATGCTACCTTAATGCACTCCTGGATCAGGACACATAAATCACATTTCAACCAACATGAGTGGAAATACTGTGTCCCTTATGCTCAGAATATAGCTAGTTAGGAGTCACTAACGTGCCCCAGAAGATGACTAAAAGCTGTAATTCTGTAATTCTACCCTAAAATCCCCTTTAAACTCCCCTTTAAATAATGCCCCAAAACAGTGGAATTTAGTGTCCCTAAGCAAGCACTCCAATAACCTATCTACACATGTGTGCCGACACAATGGACAATCCTCTGCGCAGCAGCTGGAAGCAGTCGCGAACCAGCGAGACGAGCAGCAAGCCAGGACAGATTCAGTCCAAATCGTTCAGGTAAAAGTACTGCTTTCCCTGGTAGAATTGCAGCATATGTTCAGCATTGAGTAAATTTGGCTTATTTTTCAGGTAATGGCATTATTTAAAAGTGTTGCAGTGCGGTGCGATTTACCTTGCAGGCTTCAGGTGCTGGCTTCGGGGGTGGGGGAGGGCCGATGTCGTCACCCTCGTGACCTCCACTTCTTTCGTTTGCCTGCAGCTGTAAAAGAAATAAGGCAAGGTGAGGGCTTATATATAGAAAGGCGGGTGGGGGAAAAATTGCAAATCTGAGAGGGCCGAGAGATATAGAGCAGTGGGGAGAGAGAGAAAGGGGGGGGGGGCAATCGAGAACAGGCAGGTATCAGTTTGATTTTACACAATGCTACCTTAATGCACTCCTGGATCAGGACACATAAATCACATTTCAACCAACTTAAGTGGAAATACTGTGACCCTTATGCTCAGAATATAGCTAGTTAAGACTCACTAACGTGCCCCAGAAGACAACTAAGAGCTGTAATTCTGTAATTCTACCCTAAAATCCCCTTTAAACTCCCCTTTAAAAAATGCCCAAAAAGAGTGGAATTTAGTGTCCCTAAGCAAGCACTCCAATAACCTATCTACACATGTGTGCCGACACAATGGACAATCCTCTGCGCAGCAGCTGGAAGCAGTCGCGAACCAGCGAGACGAGCAGCAAGCCAGGACAGATTCAGTCCAAATTGTTCAGGTAAAAGTACTGCTTTCCCCGGTAGAATTGCAGGATACGTTCAGCTTCTTTTTCAGGTCCTGGCGTTATTTAAAAGCGTTGCAATGCAGTGCGATTTACCTTGCAGGCTTCAGGTGCTGGCTTCGGAGGTGGGGGTAGGGGAGGGTCGGTGCTGTCACCCTCGCAACCTCTGCTTCTTTCATTTGCCTGCGGCTCCAGACTCTGGTGCTGACTGGGGTGGGGAGGGCGTGCCGCCACCTCGCGACCTCCGCTCTCTTCGCTTGCATGCGGCTTGCAGGCTCAGGTGCTGGCTTCGGGGTGGGAGGACCAGTGCCGCCACCCTCATGACCTCCACTTTTCTATTTTGCTCATGCCTTTGCAGGCTTCAGGTGCTGGCTTCTGGGGTGGGGTTGGGGAGGGCCGTGCCGGCCGCCTCGTGACCTCCACTTCTTTCTTGCCTGCAGCTGTAAAAGACATAAGGCAAGATGAGTGCTTATATATAGAAAGGCTTGGGGTGGGGGAGAAATTGCAAATCTGAGAGGGCCCAGAGATTTAGAGCAGTGGGGAGACAGAGAGACAGAGAGAGAGAAAAGGGGGGGCAGTCGAGAACAGGCGGGTATCAGTTTGATTTTACACAATGCTACCTTAATGCACTCCTGGATCAGGACACATAAATCACATTTCAACCAACATGAGTGGAAATACTGTGTCCCTTATGCTCAGAATATAGCTAGTTAGGAGTCACTAACATGCCCCAGAAGACAACTAAAAGCTGTAATTCTGTAATTCTACCCTAAAATCCCCTTTAAACTCCCCTTTAAATAATGCCCAAAAAGAGTGGAATTTAGTGTCTTTAAGCAAGCACTCCAATAACCTATCTACACATGTGTGCCGACACAAAGGACAATCCTCTGTACAGCAGCTGGAAGCAGTCGTGAACCAGCGAGACGAGCAGCAAGCCAGGACAGATTCAGTCCAAATCATTCAGGTAAAAGTACTGCTTTCCCCGGTAGAGTTGCAGCATACGTTCAGCGTTGAGTAAATTCGGCTTATTTTTCAGGTCCTGGCATTATTTAAAAGCGTTGCAATGCAGTGTGATTTACCTTGCAGGCTTCAGTGGCTGGCTTCAGGGGTCAGGGTAGGGGAGGGCCGGTGCCATCACCCTCGCAACCTCTGCTTCTTTTGTTTGCCTGTGGCTTGCAGGCTTCAGGTGCTGGCTTTGGGGGGTGGGGAAGGGCCGGTGCCATCGCCCTCGCGACCTCCGCTTCTTTCGTTTGCCTGTGGCTTTCAGGCTTCAGGTGCTGGCTTCGGGGTGTGTGGGAGGACTGGTGTTGTCACCCTCACGACCTCTGCTTCTTTCATTTGCCTGCGGCTTGCAGGCTTTAGGTGCTGGCTTCGGGGGAGTGGGGAAGGGCCGGTGCAGTCGCCCTTGCGACCTCCACTCTTTCGCTTGCCCGTGGCTTGCAGGCTTCAGGGGTGGGATGGGGAGGGCTGCAGTCACCCTCATGACCTCTGCTTCTTCATTTGCCTGTGGCTTGCAGGCTTTAGGTGCTGGCTTCGGGGAGTGGGGGTAGGGAGGGCCAGTGCTGTCGCCATCGCGACCTCCGCTTCTTTTGTTTGCTTTCGGCTGACATGCTATCTTTATGTTTTAAAGTTATTCACATTTGAACATGAATAGTACTGCTACTTAGGCTGAACATTCTAAATGAGTTCCAGAGTGATTGTGACATAGCTACTATATGGATAAATTTTATTTATTCAACGGCTGTGAAGATAAATGGATTTATTAAATTAATTTTGAGCCCACTCCTATTGCGTAGAGAAATATTTTTTACTGGTATCTGTTCTGAGTTCTTTTCTATATTTCTCTGTGGTGAAGACAACAGAGCTATGACTTTAAAGGATAAAAGAGGGTCTAGTTGAGAAAACTGAAAGTTTTGTGGCTGGAAAGGCAGTAGCTCCAGCCGAGTTCTCTCAAGACAACTCTGATGATCTCAGGTGACTTCACTCATGGATGAACTTCATGTCTGACTAGCTATTGATTTGAGGTCTTACTAATATGAGCAGAAAATCCTACCAGCCTCTTCACTACCGATATTCCCATTGGCTGAAACTCCTGAGTTACTAAACGAGGTGCCTAATCAGTAAAGAGGACCACAAATCGAAAGATTTTTGCTGTTGGAGAGGAGACAAAGCTCAGATGCTATTTACTTCTCTAACTACAATAGGATATCTGTTCCATATAAAACCTAACTGTAAATCTGCCAGCTAACCATTCATAAGGAAATAAAGGTGGGAGGAGAATGGGTGTAGAGTGGGATAAAATGTCCAGATGTGCGCAGGAGTCAGTTATGTGTATGTGTTGGGGGGCAGGGAGGGATTTCTACTGAGCAGTTAATACTAAACTGTGGCAACAGTAGACAGCCCAGTTCATTCAAAACTGCAAGTGCCAGGAAAATGAGGGCTACTCACCTGTAACTATAGTTCTAGGAGTGGAATATGGTGCGCACATTTTCACTTCTGGCAGTTTTTCTTTCCCTTTAAATCTTGCCAGAAGGTCTTCAAGCTAGGTTCCTGGCACCCACCCGGGGAGGGGGGGATATCCTCCTTGGCTTCACCTCATGATGCCAGATCTTGCACGCTGGAAGCAAGGATCCTTGTGTTCTTGCCAGGGGGTTTTGGGTGTGTCGTGTGGATGTGCACCATATATCACTTCTAGGACAACAGATACAGCGAGTAACCATCATTTCTAGGGATGTGGGATATGGTGCACTATCTACACTTCTGGAAGACTCCTAACAGTTCTCCAGGAAGAGGGAGCAAGGTGCACACCCTTACTTATGGAACACGGATTGGAGAACTGATGACCTAAAACCAGCATTCCTGTGTGACTCAGAGTCGATGAGGTAATGGGAAACAAAGGTGTGTGCTGACTTCTAGGTAGTAGCCCTACAGATTTCCTGGATATGGACGTCTCTGGAAGCAACCACCAAAGCAACAGTATGTCAGGTGGAATGATCCCTGAGCCCTAAGTCCTTCAGGAGTCTCCCTACCAACCAGTTTATAGCAGAGGTCACTACAGGAAACAATCCACCTGCCAACTGTCCACTTAACTGCCAGTCTGCCAGGTGTGGTTTAAACGCAAGTGACAAAGAGCTGGCAAACCTCTCCCCGAACTCCTGCTGTGTGACCCATGTGGTAGGTGAGCACTCACCTCAGGTCCAACATGTGGAGCTTGTGCTTGGCTGCCACTGTTGGGTTGGTGAAGTACACTGGGAGGTTTATCACCTGGTTAAGATGAAACTCTACGACAGCCTTAGGGAGGAACTTTGAGTTGCAGCAGAGGAAAACCTTGTCCCTGTGGAAAACCAAGTATGGAGAGTCCACTGAGAATACCTGGAGCTCACTGATCCTTCTGGTGGAGGTGGTAGTCACCAAGAAGGCGGTCTTCCATGACAGGTGGGAGATGTCACACCTGTGCATCAGTTTGAATGGCTTGCCCATAAGCATGGCCAGAACTAACAAGTCTCAAGGCAGTGTAGGTTCATGCACCAGTGAGAATAAGTTGTCCAGACCCTGGAAAAAGTGCCCAACCACCTTCTCCCGCACCACTGTCTGCATACCAACCTGCACCCAGTATGTAGAGATGGCTGCCAGGTGCACCTTGACGGTCATCAACCACAGGTCTGACAGAGAGGAACCACAGATAATCCAGGATGCTAGCCACAGGGCTGGATGGGGGGGCTAGTTCCCTGAACAAGCAAAGCAGTTTGTAGTTGCACTCTTTACTTTAAAGCAGTAAATGCAGGTCTAGTCCTAAATATCATTTCCAAAGAATTTATTAACAAAATCATACACAGACTGGCTCAAAGATCCACAGATGGAGCTCCCTAGCTTGCCTCAGCACTTCAACTCGCAGTGAGTTTCCCTCAGGCGGTGGAGCCACAGGAGACTTACAAACACTTTAGTGCAGTCAATCAAAAAATACATCACATGTGACCTGTCTTTAGGTTAACATAACAAGCATTTGTCAAAGCCAAATGTTCACTTGCAGGTATTTGCATTGGCGTTTGGCATTTATGCAAGCCCCCCAGTTGTATCTATGTCCCTTTAGCATCCATATCCCAGCAGAGTACCTCTTTGCAACTCCTCTTGCATCTGATCAACATTTCACCCTCATACTTCTTAAGTGTCTGTCTTAGGAACCCTAATGCCCTGGGCGTGGTCAAGGGAATGAGCCTGTGTGGAAACTGCACAACCCACGCTTGTAACAGTCATTCAGTGGAATTATTTCACCAAATTTTCAATATAGGCATTTTGTCACCTCTGATCATAAACACTGTCACTATGATTTTCTTACTGTGCACAGAACACCAATTTCCCCACAGCGAATGCGCTATTCTGCATCGGAAGTGTGAAAACACCTTTCAGCCAGGATGAGAAAAATTACAGCTGAACTGTTCATAAGGAGGTGTAGCAAAATGCAAATGTTGGAAATCTGGAATGAAAGTAGGACAAATTTGCGAAGTTACGAGTGCATGTGGAAACTGTGCAACGCACGCTCATAAAACAGTCATTGTTTGGAATTTTTGCACCAGATTTTCAACACAGGCATTTTAGGACATCTGCTCATGAACGGTGTCACTGTGATTTTCTTACTCTGAAACAAACATGATTTCCAATAGCGACTGTGCCATTTTGCACCGGAAGCATGAAAACACATTTCGGGCAGTATGTAAAAAATGACAGCTGCACTGCTCATAAGGAGGTGTGGAAATATGCCTATGTTGAAAATCTGGAATGAAAATATAACAAATTCGCGAACTTATGAGTGTGCGTCAAAACTGTGTAATGCACACTCGTAAAGCTTATTTTTTTGAATTTTTTCACCAATTTGCAACATAGGCTTTTTGAGAGCCCACCTCATGAACAGCAACACTGTTGTTTCGTTAATCGGACCCGAAAGGTGATTCTGTGCAGTGACTGCAAAATCACCTTTTGGGACTGAATAATGCCAGGACAGTGACCGAATTCATGAGGAGGGGTCCCAATAACCCCCTGTTGAAAATTTGGTGCCGTAATTCCAAAAAATGGCCGAGATATGCACCAAAGTTAAAAAAACCCTATTTATGCCATTATACAGCTTACCGGCATTTCTTCAGTTCACGGTCGGCTTTGAAGAGTGTAGACGTGTTCCCAGTCCACCGAAGATCTTCACACCAGGCTCTAGGGGTAAGTATGGGGTGAGGGGGGTGTGGGAAGGTGGGTGCACAGAGGGTGGGCACGGGTTGGCGGGTGGGCAAGGACTCACGTGGGACTGTTTTCTTGTTTTACAGGATAAAAAAAAAAGAAAACTGAGGCCTTTGGCACACTGGGGTGGGCTCCCAGTGTGCCACCTAGGTGAGGGTGTGTGTGTGGGGAGGTGGGAGCAGAGGGTGAGTGCGGGTTGGAGGGCAGGGGACAAAAAAAAACGGACACTGCTGGCATGCTGGGAGCCCTGGGGTGGGCTCCCAGCATACCACCTACATGTTTGCTGTGGGGGACTGGGTACCTCAGCCGGCCATACAATGTGTGTGGGGGGGGAGCATGAGCATGCTGGAAGTGGGCTCCCAGCACGTCAACTGATTCGTTTATTTGGGGGGGGAGCTGCAGCCAATGGGGGATTGGGCACCCCCATTGGCCACACATTGTACTGAGAGGGCACATGAGCCGAGGGGGATAGGACCCCCTCATCTGGCACACAAGGTGGGGGCCAGTGAGAACAGGGAGGGGGAGGACATTAGCAGAGGGAGGAAGTGGGAGGGTTTTGATTCCAAGCTGTGGATGACAGCAGTTTGGCTGACGTGTATGCTAATTGCATACACGCTACCACCGCTGATTGAAGCAGACCGATTCTTTGATGTGAACGTCAACACAGCCAAACTGCTCTCATATACAGCTCAGCATTTATTGGTCCGGTAGGGTTGCACCTGTTACAATGAGCACTGGATTGGGGAGTAGGGTCACACACCTCCAAAAGGCACACTTTTGCAAGATGTTCCTTGTGCATGCATGCAAGCAAACGCAAAAAAGGTGCACTAGAAATAAAACAAGCAAGTCATGCTATCCCCATTTAAAGCACTAGGTGGGGCTGCTGTTTAAGCTCTCCTATACATAACATTACATAGGTTTCATTTCAGAAAAATTCAAACAGTACATTTACTTTAATTATTCAAACAGTGCATGTAGTTTAATTAAAGCTATAAGAATATTTATAAAGAAAGGGGGATAGTAGTTTTAAAGAGCCACTGACACCAAAAGTGCTACATTGTAGAATCCAAATAAGCATACTCCCAGTAAATCTCATATCAAAAACTAGATTTTTACATTACTTGGTTTTAAAGTTATTAGCCATTTTGTAACTTTGATTGCACTACCTGTGCAATAAAAGCAGGTGTCAGTAAAGAGCTGCTGATGATGTCATGTAGGGAGCTTAAAGTCTAGTAATAACTATCAGCAAGCTTATAAGACCCATTTCTTCAAAGTTGTAAAGATCATGTGCAGTGGTTTTCACAAGTAAAACAGAAAGCACCCATCAGTAAACATTGCTATAAATACTATATATGTGCCAGGTTTTATAACAAAGTTGGTAAAATTGTATTATTTAATGCTGTTTTTGTGTGGTCCATTTCACCAGGGTTGCTGGATACTAAGTCAGCATGCCTCCAGACTGCTGAAGCCAGTTAGAATGCTACTAATTTTACTGCTGTTTGTCATTGTCTGCTTTACAACATGTTTTAATAGGGGCCTTATATGTGTTAATTCCTACTAGGGAGTGGAAATGTTAGCTCTGGTAAAATGATCATTGTAATTTAGAGTAAAACATAGACGAGTCTGTCCCCCCCCCCCACACTCATTAAGAAGAAGATGGGATAATTGTTTTAAATTGCCATTCTTAGAAGTTGCCTCAATTGACTGAAAGGTGTGAATGAGCTCAGCCTTTCATCAGAAACTTATTCAGTCTGCAAACCTCACAGTGTGCTATGATCCAGCATTCAGACAAAGGACCTCAATAAAAAAGGCATCCAGACAAAATATTGTCAGTTTTGTTACAAAGCCTGAAACACAAAGTTTTTAAAGCAATGCTTACTAACTCATGCTGCCTGTTTTACCTATGAAAACCATTGCATATGATCTTTACAGCTTTAGAGAAACAAGTTCTATAAGCTTGCTGACATGGAAGAATAAACTGTAAGGTCCCTAGATGACATCAGCAGCAGCTCTTCACTGGAACAGGCTTTCCTTTAACAGATAGTGGAATCAGGGTTACAAAATGGATAATAACTTTAAAATGAAGTAACAGAGAAATCTACTTTTTGGTATGAGATTTACTGTGGATATGCTTATTCTAATTCTGCAATGTAGCACTTTTGGCCAGATGGTGTCAGCAGCTCTTTAAGGATGTGACGCCTGTTCTGCTTGTAGTTCACGTTCAAGAAACAAATGGAGTCTGACTTGCCACATAGGCATACACCTGTAAGTTGGTCACTTGCTTCATATGCTCCACACTCACCGTGTGATAGCATCTTAAGCCCCAGTGACCATAGCCTAGAAGATATTGTTCTATCACAGTTAGACAACTCTTCCCACATTTCTTGCAGGTTTGTCTGCTCATGTTTAGTGATGTGTGATGTTACATACCTGACAAGAGCCATTGAATTATCAGCAACAAACTGTACATCAATGTCTACCTGCCACATCAACGGAAGGGAAGGGCTATAGTCATTGATATAGACTTCTGATTCTGTGCGATGTTCATACACTCACTTTGTTGATTTTGCTTTCAAGTGGTGTCACATGGCTGAAAAGACATCATTCAGACAAGCATCCAGGCAAGCTCATCTTGGGAAACCAAAACGGCATTGAGTGTACCACTGTCCCTTGTTCTTTACTTTCCTACGACAGTACTTGCTGCACAGGTGTCATTGGAATTTCTGAACCAGTTCCCACAGTGTTGCACTGTCATACCTGTCTGGAATCTGACATGTGACATATTACAGTATGAAGCTTAGAATCTCACTTGTCTCATTGTCTCCAATACGTGGGGCATCTTTTATCCACAGCAACATATGTATGTGTGGAGCTCCATGAGCTTGGTACTCAACCCTCCAGAAGTAGTGCTCGACAATGCCAAGAAGAGGATTTGTCTTAGACAGTATGAACTTTAAAACAACGTGGAACCAGTGGCGGAAGTAACATGAAACAGTTACTGGATCAAGTGAACATAGTTCATTCAGAGTCATAGTTTGTATGTTCTCAACGTCAGAGTCTGCCCATCTGAGAAGATCAAGCAGATCATCCCAATAATATTCAGCACAACTCAGCATAACAAACCATGTTGCTGGTCCAAACTCTCTCAGCATGCACATCAGAGTGTCATCTGTACCAGTATTCCTTTGTACCATGCATGCTAGACAAAATGGAAGAAAGACTGACTTGCAGTGTTTCATCTTTGCTCTGCAACTTCTGTAGTAACTGTGCAGCTGTCACATTGTTGAACTCTGTACCAAATCTCAATGTCTGAGCAATACTAGTAGATATGACACTAAGTTCACTTTCCCAAAGAAGGTGGACGAGGTATGCAATGTTTCTTCGAAACTTGCCATCCTTATGTAGAACTCATGAGGCCCTATACTCAGCTCCTGGAACACAAAGTTCTCATTTATCTAATCGACCACCTGAGCCAAGTGGAAACAGATCAGGAAAACAACAAGCTTCTAGAGTAGCCTCCCATATACTTACAGGATTGCCCTCCACTTGCTTCATTTGATATAAATCAATGTTATCCATTATTGGGTCTTTCCCATGCAATGGGAGTATGGTGAATTGCTCATAGACATTTTGTACAGTTGCGATGTCAACTTTCTCTAGTATTGCTTTGTCAGAGTTCTCCACAGCAATACCTGTAGAAAGACCAGCAAATGCATCAATGTCAATGTCAGCATAAAAACAATTATGCTCTTTTAGGTATTGCAAAGCATGTTTCACCTTGTCAACATTGACTATGTCCTGCCATATTGTTTTTGCCTTTGTTGGTACACCATTCACCAAGATTACTACACTATTGTCCTGAGAAATAGTGTTAACATTTTCTTGCAATGGTAAAGGCAAATATACAACAGAGCCTTTCAGAAACCATACCAGGTCTTTGTTTGGCAGGTCTCGTGTCTTTGTATGCAGCCTGATGATAATTTGAAATGGCTTCATGGTCTGAATCAGAATCCTCTCAAACAAGTTCAAGATTGCTGTCTCAGGATGAGTTGGTTCAACTTCCATCTTATTAAGTACAGACTGAGGAGGTTAAATTTCACTCTTAATCTTGTTATAACAGTAAGAACAGAGTGAAATAGTTCCAACTTCTTCAAAGTCAGACTTTAAGAGATGGTATGCATGAAGACGTCCCCACATTACATTCCAGCGTGGAATGTTCTGCAGGTCTATTGTAACACATAAGTGTTTGTAGAACAAGTGCTTGCATGATATGCAGATTACATCAAATTTTTCTGTCTTGCTTATTTCAAATTTAGCAAAATCATGTCTCAACTTTTTCAGAAGTTGAGCTTCTTGCAGCAGTGATGTGTGCATTGTTTGTTTGTTCAGGAACAGTAGCATTAGACCTCAATCTATGGGTTGTTTTCAACTGTTTTGTGAAGTCCATAAGTCCTTCTACATCTCCATTGTCGATCAATGCTTGAAATTGCATATAGTCTCGAACGACAGATCTCACTCAATATAATCTTTGTACAAATTTTCAAAGCCCAGAGTTATGCACTGTCAGCATACCAAAGTGATGAAATGTGCTGTCACAGTTCATGCTCTCTAAGCATGCAAGGGAGTGACCCGTTAGGCCTCTGTGAGGCCGAATCTCACACTTGTCAATGGTGTGAATCAGTGTATGTCGTTCAGATCTCTTTCTGGTTAGAAATGTTGAGAAGAAAGTTTCAATAGACATTATTGATTCTTCTCTAACATTACATGTAGTGTCACATGCCCATTTCTTAGCTGACGACTTTGAGTTACTTGCAATCTGCTCAATTTCATCATCATTATGCAAGTCAACAGTTTCATGAGATACAGCTAAGACATTCTGCACTCTTCCCTGCTCATCAACTGTTACACTGATGTTTCTGTTGTGTGCTTGGTATGTCTCTTCCCAGAAGAATGCTTTTGAGTATGCTGAATGAAACCAGTCCCCTTGAAACACCACAGAGATATTTTGTCTGTTCAAGTGGTCAAAAGACAATATTTTGTTTCCCATCTCCTCAGTCTTTAGACTTAATTTATCAATAGCTGACATCATTTCAACCCATAACTGTGAACGAATAGCTACAGACACATTAAAAAACTGTCTTACTCTCAAGCACAATTTCATCAATGCAGCCTTAGTATGCAGTCTGTTCCCTTTGTGTCTCACTATTTTAGAGATCACATGTCCAATTTTAGCTCTATGGACAAGTTTTTTGAAAAAACTTGCCTTGCTGTGTTGTGCAGTAGCAGAACTGACACGTCCAGCTTTTTTGTTTCTGTCTCACATGTCTTTGCTTTGTTGATGACAGTGGTGGATGCTGTATCTGCACAGTTCCTCTAGAAAGTCTACTCATTGTAGTTTTACTAGAGGAGGTGTTGTCTTTGTTCAAATGTGTACATTTTACTATATGTGTATTTGCAACAGAAGAAATGTTCTTTTTCTTCTGTCATCATGTTTTACCTTTACTGCTTACATGGCATGACGATGAACAAGCAGTACAGCTAGCACTTTTGCTTTGTTCTCTAACTTTATGGCAGATTACCATGATGAAAGAGTAAAGTATATCTTCAATCTCTTGTTTGTTGTAGTCTATTAAAAAAGTAAAAAGAAAACATTAAGTAGTGTAAGAAAAAGGTACTATAGGCTAATAAAAAACACATATGCATAAGCCATTGACAGTACACTTAAAACAAAAACTATTTTGTTATGCTAAGATTTGCAACGCAGTGTGTGACTAGATGCAGCAATTCTGTGCACCACAGTGTCGTCTGAATATTGGGCCAGATTGTCAAACAGTAATAGTTGTCAAAAGATTATGTGCGGCAAGTACAGTGGTGCATGTAGCTGGTTACTACAAAGTTACAAGTTGTGGAATTGTTAAATGCTAGTTGCTACATCTTTCTGCCCACTTATGTCAACCTATAATAATGACGGGATAGCCAGGGTACTATTACTCAATGGAGATGGTGATAGTGGTATGGCTGTGTGTGAAGGTGCTACTGGTGTGATTAATAGTGTTTTGGCGGTATAATATTAGGTATCTTGGCTGATGTGATAACATATTTATATCAATGGGATGTTAATTGTGTGAGAAACTGAAGCTACAGAAAGTTACATGAGTTAAACATTGAAAATTTGAAATTTTTTGTCACGATCAAAGAATTTGTTGTCTCACGAACGATCCTTGTGGTCAAAGACAGTCGCAATGAAAGAATTTGCACCCTCACGAAGAAAGAACATGTAAATGTTATAAAATAATAATAGACACTTATTTAGTATGGTTACTGTGGTATAAGTAATAAAAACACATATGCCCACACAGTCTATTGAAAGTTACTGTTAAAAATGTTAATTTTACTTCTATTTACTTTCAAACTTCAAATCTTACGTTATCTTCACGATCAAAGAATTTGCAGGCTCACGAACGATCCTCACAGTCAAAGCGAGTCACGATCAAAGAATTTGCACACTCACAATCAAAGACTGTAACAACATTGTAAAATATTAAGAAATGTAGTAAACATTATTATTAATGTGATTTTTTATGTCTGCTGACTAGTGTAACAAGTCAGGAGTACTCAGTGTGTTGTTAAAATAATTAATTTTCATGCTTTTTTTTTAACTTGACAGGTCTCAGCAGCAAAGTCTTGTGTTATTCTCGTGGTCAAAGAATTTGCACGCTCGCAATCAAAAATCGGAAAAATATGTTAATATTTCGCAAAACTTACAAAAAATTAATATTAACATTATATTTATTAGTTATAAGTACTAGAAAGGCCCAGGAGTGTTTACTGTGTTGAAAAATAATAGAATCTAGTATTTTTTACAAACACAGACACTCTGACAACGAAGACTCGCGTTATTCTCACGGTCAAAGATTTTGCAGGCTCGCGGTTGATCCAGGCAAACAATGCAAATAGCGATCAAAGATTTTGCTGTCTTGAGAACAAAGAAATGGCAAACTTTGTCATATGACTTTCCTGAGCCAATAGAATCAAAGAATAACAGTTTGGGGGCCATTTTGAAGAGACTGTTCGAGCAGCAGCTACTCCAGGTGGAATTAGTGAGTATTTTTCTAAGTACTATTAAAACTGATTAAAATTTACTATTTAGTTACATGGATTGGATATTTTGGTTTGTAAGAACATATGAAGCACTGTGTCATGTTTTTTGCTTAATTATGGCACTCTGTTGCTATGTTTGCTGTGATTCCTTACATTTTTATATTTATCAATATTCTTTTTTGCTGTTGATGGGAGTTTTTTAATAATGTTACTCTGAGATTTATTATAACTGGCTGATAATAGTGCTCCAGGTTCCCCATTGCCTGTTCCAGTTTATCATTTTCTATTACACTTTTGGTACATTTTAGAGTTGTTGCATGAAGCAGATGTACTGCATTTTAGTGGTTATTCAGTTTGTGATAATTGATTGGTTATGTGAGAACATAAGCACTATTTGTTAAAATATGTGTGTTTTCAACAGATGTGAAATCCTATCTGGGAAAGACATTGTATACTGTCTAGGGTAACATGCTAGTCATTTTTTCACTATTATTACACAGAGACATTCAAACTTATTTTTTCTTTACATATATAATAGCACTAATATTTTATAGATATATACTAAGCACTGAATAATAACAGCTGTAATCATAGTATTGCTAGATAATTAACAGCAGGCTTTTAGACTGATGTAGACTATGTATGTGAGGTACATAGGTATGGTTCCACTCCCCACTCAAGCTGCTGGCTGAGAAAGAGAGGGGAATTAACCTTCACAGAGCATAATGACCACTAAGTTTGTCCAATGAAAATTGGTGTTCTTGGCAAGTCATGAAGTATGCCCAATGACCTGACAGTATTCTCCCACCAAAACAAAAAAGAATGTTTAATAAGCAAAATGCAAATAGAAAGAGGCTTTACATACATAGCTAGATCTTTTAGGTTGTATGAGCCTCTGGGATCAGGATATTATTTGTGATTGTTTTGACTGTATTTATCTTTATGATGCAACTGAATACTGGTCATTCTACTGATTAGACTTGGTAGTGCTTGCTAGTCAGACAGACACAATTGTGATATTTCTTCATCTGAGTTTTTGAGATTTCTCACTCAGCATGGCAGAAAAATCAGCATTGATTGTATGGATAGTGGGATCAAGTTTGGTGAGAAGGGCAGCAGTGGTCAGTAGAGGTAGTCATTTTGGCAATGATTTACACATACCTGGGTGCCTAGTGTCTTGGTTTGGGAAGGGTGGCATGAGGTGGGAGCAGCTCATGCCTACCATGTACCACTTGTTGGAGACACAGCCAGAATCAGACATACTCCTTACACATCTTGGAGGTAATGATTTGGGGAACAAAAGGGCTACTGATTTAATCAAAGCTGCACAGATTGACTTGCAGCATATTATAAGTATGTTACCAGCTTGTAAAATTCTGTATTCAGATATTATGCAGCAAATAGTCTGGAGAGGTGAGGATTATTGTCCTACACTTGAAAGATCATGCAGGAAGATTAACATACAAATATCTGGATTCCTTCGTGCTATGGGAATGCATACCATTCGTCAC
The DNA here is from genome assembly GCA_016271365.2 of Neoceratodus forsteri. Classification (NCBI taxonomy): domain Eukaryota; kingdom Metazoa; phylum Chordata; order Ceratodontiformes; family Ceratodontidae; genus Neoceratodus; species Neoceratodus forsteri. Next base: position 829,188,206 of record CM057449.1, read on the forward strand.
TCCCAAATTACGTATGACAAATATTGGCTGTATCTAAAAGATGGTGTGCACCTCTCTAGTACAGGTAATAACATTTGTGTTGGGGACCTTTGAAATGGCATCCTTAGAGTTCTGTGATTGTGTACCTGTACAACTGTACCTCTTCCCTGTTCTGGAGTCAGTTATTGGAAGTGTTGGCTGTTTGAGTGTGAGAAACTTCTCAGTGTTCTAATTTTTATGAATCTGATATGATAGAGGTCAAGTCAAGTCAACTTTATTTCTATAGCACCTTTCAAAACCAAGGCGCTTTACATAGAACATATACATACTCAGATGAGATTTTAAACTGAGGTCCCATCTGCCTGGATTGGTAGTAGTTCAGGTGGATGTTAAAGATCCCATGGCACTTATCGAAAAAGAGTAGGGGAATTTCCCCAGTGTCCTGGCCAAATTTCCCTCATTCACTAAAAATACCACCAACAGCTTAATCTGGGTCAATGTCAGTTGGCATTCATCTGTATCCCCCTGGGTCGTGCCTGAAAATAGGCAGGATTTGTCTAGTGCACTTACCTGGTCAACAAAAATTAAATAAAATGAAATAAATAAATACTAATAAGAATTTTAAAAACAACATTAAAATATAATAACCATAATTAAAGAAATGCTAAACTAAATAAATATGTTTTCAAACCTGTTTTAAAATTATCGATGGTTGGGCATTCTCTCAACCAATGAGGTAGAGAATTCCACAGGGTTGGTGCTGAAAAAGCAAAAGCATGAGATCTTGATGTCTTCAGTCAAACCCTGGGAATCTCTAGCAATCCCTCGATGGCGGAACGGAGAGGACGGAGGGGGCAGTAGGGAATCAGGAGATCTTTCAGGTAACCGGGTCCCTGGTCATGTAGGGCTTTAAAGGTTAGTAAACCAACCTTAAAGGTGATCCACCACCTAACAGGCTGCCAGTACATTTCACGGAGCACAGGTGTAATATGACTGGTTCTAAAAGTACCAGTCAAGAGCCTGGCCGCTGCGTTCTGCACCAGCTGCAGGTGGAAGATATCAACCCCAGGTAGCCCTTGGTAAAGGGAGTTGCAGTAATCAAGATGGGCAGTGACAAAGGCATGGACCAATGTTGGAAGATCACCCAGAGGAAGCAGGTGTTTCACCCGAGTGATATTTCTCAGATGGGATTTGATGACAGCTGACACCTGAGATTTTAGGGTCAAGTCACCATAAAAAATAACGCCCAGATTTCGCACCTTATCGGAGGTGGGGAGTGACATACCACCAACTAATAAGCCTGATGGTTGTCCAGCTCCCAAACCCACCCCTGGACAACTTGGGTCCACTACCAATACCTCAGTCTTGTCTGGATTCAGTCTCAGCCAGCTGGAACTCTTCCAAAGTCTGATCTCAGCAAGGCAATTATTTAGCACAGAGAGTGCATCATCCTGGCTGGGCAGAATGGACAGATACAGCTGGGTATCATCTGCATAGCAGTGAAATCCCAAACTGTATCGCCTGATGATTTCTCCCAATGGCAGCATATACACTGCAAACAACATGGGAGCTAAAATGGAGCCCTGTGGTACCCCACAAGGCAGGGAGTGAGTGCCAGAGGAATAAATTCCAGTGGCAACTCTCTGAAACCTGTCTGTGAGGTAAGAATGAAACCATTTTAGGATTGTACCAGATAGCCCGCAATAAACCTGCAGGTGATCCAATAGCACACCATGGTCTACTGTGTCAAATGCAGCAGAGAGATCGAGAAGGACCAGAATGGTACATGCCTTTTGATCTCTGGCCATTAGGAGGTCACTCAATACCCAGACAAGGGCAGTCTCCATGCTATGCTTCTTCCTAAAACCAGACTGAAGAGTATCATAGACATTGTGAGTTATAAGATGATCATCCAATTGCAACACAACTGCCTTTTCAATAACCTTACCAACAAACGGTAGGTTAGAGATAGGCCGGTAGTTAACTAGACAATCTGGATCTAAGGAGGATTTTTTTAAGGAGTGGTCGAATGACCACCTCCTTGAGGGAGTCAGGAAAGACCCCCATCTCCAAAGACTTCCAGACAATGTCAGCAAGGATCGGGCAGATAACTTCCATGCATCCTACTAAGAGAGGTGTAGGGCCTGGATCCAAACTACAACTGGTTGGTCGCAGTATTTGGATGATCTTCACAATGTCACTGAACTCCAGCTGGCGAAACTCTGACCAGACAGACCAAGTACATGTCACTTCATGTTGACCATTGCAACCCTCTATAGAAGAGGTTGGACCGATGTTAGACCTGATGCTGGCAACTTTATCTGCAAAGAAACAAACAAACTCCTCACATCTTAACTGAGAAAAAGCTTCTCTGGACTGGAGGCAGATTGGATTGCACAATCTGTCCACAGTCCGGAAAAGTTGAGCCAGTCGGTTCTGTACAGCAGAAATCTCCCTGGACAGGAACTCTGCCTTCTTATAAAGGTATACTATTGATGTATGAGGTTATCTAAGATGTATGTCTATTATAACTAGCTACTATCGGCTGTGGCGGTAGGGACATATTGCATGGGTGACTCTGTGTAATTAGTTCTTGTTGGTAATAATGTACATGTTGTATGACACATTCATAGTACTAATGTGCATTGGGTATGTACTATAGGTTTAGTACATGTTCTTTTTTGAGATGTGGGGTGGTATTGTGTGGCTCATATACTGTGATTTTTGTTTCTATTGACAGTTCTGTAATACTTTATCTGTATTTGTTTCAACAGATAAATATACATCTTGAGACATTTTGCTGTGTGATACACAATTGTAAAATAAGTACTGCTGCTTTTTGTATTAGTTTTATGCTCAGCAGGTCAGTACAGTGATGATACCATGAATAATGATTTAGTACCCTATGATGTATTCTATCAGCCCCATTGTCTTGTCCACCCTCAACTTATTGAACTCCTGTAGGAGCCTCTCTTTTGTGAAGGGACTAGTGCACATGTCCTTTTACCCTGTGTCCATGGTGCAGAGCTGCTTGGCCTGCCCTATGTCAGTATGTAGTCAGTATATTAACAATAGACCTTACATAATTTTCAAGTAGATACCACAGCGTGCCTAAATGCAGCTGTTAATATTTAATTACTATTGTGTGTTGTTGATCGGGGACATTAAATTCTTTGAATAATACAGTCATTGGAACTTCAGAATTTATTAGTTCTTGCAGATGTATCATTTTGAGTGTTAACAAACAGAAACAGGTGTGAGATAGACAGAACACTACATATATTATATTTTAATATTTTTACTGATATGCTTTCTTGTCTTTTTTTTACAGATACAAACATGCCTAAATCCTGGAGTGATAGAGAGGTGCTGGCCCTTGTCCAGGCTGTTAGGGAGCATGCAAATGCTTGCATCATCATGTGTGCAACTAACCTTAGTCTAAGACACACGTGGGGCAAGGTAGGTCTTTGATTTGATTGACAGTTCAGTATTTTTTTCACTGCTATAGATGTGAGCAATAACAACTGTCAGTGTGCCCATTATTGTAAAATGCTGGAACGTCGAGGGGCATTACAAGATCTGATGTAACAGGTGGAGGTCATTATACCTACTGGGATGAACAATATTTGTAATTATGCTGCATCTGTATGGTATTATTGTGCTTACTTAGTGGATGATCACACAATATTACTCTGTGAAGAAGCAGTGGAAGTGTTTAGATGTTTGGTATGGATAAAAAGTTTTAGTTTAAACAGTTATGACAAATTATTGAGACCTATTTTGCTTTGAACAGTGGAGTGTGCTACGTAGAACAATGTAACTAGTACAAGAAGTATCCAGAAATAGTGGGAAAGATTTTTTATCTTGAGAATTACAACACTAATACATTTTTCTGTGATGATGAGATTGCAAGGAGGAATCTTTTACTTTGATTGGCAACTTTGTCACTAGACACATGAGCACTGTGATCAGATGTACATGTTGATATGGAGGATCTCCTGTTAAGAAACAAAAAGATTTTTCATATTAATAAAAACATTTTTTAAATACGTTTTTTTATTTTATATATAACTACAGGGTATTGTGTTGTGGGAAAAATGCACTCAAGGGTGTGTCTCGTCCTGGGATAATGCTACACCTGGGGCAGTGGATGCACTTGGTCTGTGGCCTTGTGCCCAATCCCCCCCTTGTGTGGCATTATGCCACTACAGTATAGGCTGTCATGTATTATTCCTGTAATATGTAATGATTTGTGCATCTGAGTCCAAATTGTTAGACTGTTACTAACTGGTGAAGTTGTGGTTTTTGTAAAGTTATTTATTATTATATTACAAAAAACACTCAATACTTTTCTTTCTGTTTTTTTTTTTGCATAGGTTAGTCGCGCCTTGGGGAGACAGGAGATTACAAGATCTCCTGATGAGTGTCGGAGGAAGTGGAAGATCACCTACCAGACCTTTTTTAAGACCAAGGCAGTGGCGGGTGATATGCGCAGGAGTGTCCGGGAGTGGTATGACATAACATATGCTATGTGGGAGGATGCAGGCAAACCAAAATTTGGGGATAGCCATCATAACTGTAAGTATATCTTTGTAATCGTGCTCATGTTCATATAGAGGCTAATATATTCTATGTGTTACTTGTTGCTCTGTGACTGGTCAGGTCATTTCATTTTTTTTCTATAAAGTATGCAGACAATTTTTCATAGGATTTTGAAGGATATGGTATGTTGTATGATAGTTCTGACAGTACTCATATGGTAATGAAACAGTCTATCATAAGTTCAGTTCAATAACCATCAACTGAAGACAGTCATTGTAGTGTTAGCGTATTTGACCTAAGAGGCAGTCACAAAATTTGTTTAGTTTCTTAAAAGCCACATTATAAGAGTTGGCTAGTAGCATGGGAATGCATGAAATGTAGAAGAGATAACATGTAGCAACATTTCAATGCTCTCAATATATTATATAGAAACATACACACATATGCAATTTCTGTTCAGACTATGTATTAGAGGACTATGGTAAGATAGAGTTTGACCTGCACCCTATGTTTTTCATGGTGTAGCTGCTCAGGCTCCAAGCTGAGGATGTTAGTATTTAGAAATATTGAACTTTCGCTGCATTATTTAAAAATCAGAGATGAGGTATTGTGTGTCATATGAAAGGCAGATGTGTGTCATCATGTCACATGTCTGAATGCTTATTCTAAGTGGCACTATGCAATGAGGGTTGTGAGAGGGGAAGACAGAACAATAGCTTTGCAGTTCTAGAAGACGACTAGACTACCTGATCTGGCCCAATCATTGTATGGTGCTTGTCTTGTGCTGGTGTTGGAAGGTGCTACTCTAGGCATAAATCATGGGTTTGGGGTCTGGGTGTGATCATGAGTGGACCAAATAACTTGCTACTGAGGACAAGAAGAAGAAGTGGTAAACAGAAATTGTGCAAAGCAAAGGAAAAAAAGAATACAGTGATATTGATGTTAATGCTGAAATAGTTAGAAATAATGTTCATTTCTATTTTCTTACTTAGCCACAACACCAACTGAACCTGCATCCTCCCATCGTGTGCAGCTGGCACCACTCCCTGAAGGTGCGGCACGAGGGGCTTCTGTCGAGCAGCTGCTGGTGCTCGACTGTGCTGGTGAGTCTTAATGATGTACTGACAAGTCTCTTTTAAGTAAATGTCTAGTATTACTGTCAAATCCCATGATAATACTGTGTGGAGCTGACTGTAGAGGTGATTTATTTAGCTATCTACGTTGTCTTATGTACTGTAATAAAAAATATTATCCTCAGGTTAAGACTTTCATTTCTACTATTTTTATGAGGTATTTATGTTTTTTCTAGTATCTATATGAGCTATATTGAAAATACAGGATGGGTAACCATGCAGTATGACTGTGTTTTGTATAGAAGGGTCTGATTACTTGTGACCTCGAGAGTGAAGTTTAAGCAGTCCTTGGGAATAAGACCCTGAGGTGGCAGAACACACTGGTTCTGCATTGGGTTGCACATCTTATGTTTTTCATAGTGTGTGCTGCCCATCAGATTATAAGTTAAACATTTTCACACGTAAAACATTCATTTGACTGACATACAAAGAATTTCTGACTATCAGTGCAGGGTATAGGCTTGTGTGGTTGGTATGGACTGGGTGCACTTACGTTAGCAGCGCACACTCTGATTGGTTGCCAGTCTACTGTGGGCATCATTTAGAAAACAACAACAATGGTGGTTGGACGTCTTGCTTAGTGAGGAAAGAAACAGTCGAGAGGGCAAAATGTCTAAGTTTACTGTTTTTAACTGAAATCTGGCTCTTCTGATTTTGTTAGATTTAATGGTCCTATGGCTGAAAACAACTGCGTCCATCCCATGTCTGTTTAGAGTGAATACTGACGTGCGGTGGGCTTCTGTTTCTCTCTTTAAAACAGTTTTGTACTTAATAGTCTAAATGAATGGAATGCTGTTTTGGGCATACAGTACGAACAGCATTGCATCAATTTAACAAAGTGTTAATGAACAGCCTTTCCACGAGGTGCAATTTATATCGAGAACAACGTTCCATGATACAGTTTACATGTTATTCCCAATGTTCACTGTGTAATAGATGGTGCCTACTGAAGGTATACATAGATTTATCTTAATACAGTGTATAGTGGAATGTTGTTATGCATGAAATTCCATACCTGGAATATGGTTGTTCTGCTGCAGTAGTGATATTATTATGTTGTACTGTTATAGTAGTGATGACACTACTACAGCAGAAACACTTGGGATCCTGACACATTGTTGATTCCCTCTATTTCGTTCTGTGGTGACAATGTTATAGAACCTCTAGAGACTTATAAGTCAGTTTCATTGTGAAAAAGAGAGACAGAAACACAAAACACGCACTATAGAAAAAAACAGGATGAGGAACTTTATGCACAACCTGTATGTTCTGTCACCTTATAATTGTGATTCCCATGGACCACTTGAGCTTTGTTCTCGAGGTGAGAGGGAAGCTGAACTCCTGTGTGGCAAAATACACTGGTTGTGCATAGTTGCCCAGCCAATATTCTCTATGTAGCTACCCAGTTATGATACAGTTATTTTTGGATGGGACTGTACCATATTCTGTGGGGCAGAGAATCAATCTCTTTCATACACCGAGTTGTGATGCAGTGGTCTGTGGATGGAGCATATTGTTTAACTTACATACTACAAGTTCCCATTTATTTTGATATGTATTGAATTGTGGAATATTCTTCTGTGTAGAAAGTTTCACTACCTGTCTAAATGGAGAGTTTTGCGGTTCCAAACTAATGAAATTCAGCTATTGCCTATTGTGGTAGGACTGCATTCTACATTCTGTAGACTATGTATGAGTACGTTTTCTGGTGAGAAGAAAATAAATAAAAAATAAATTTTTATACAGTACTATGTAGTTGGAGAAATATTCCATTAGAAACTGTATTCTGAAGTACAGTTGATTTATGTATTTGGCATTATGATTAGTATGGAGCTGTCAAGGTTTGTCTCTGAAGTAAGAGTGTCAGAATGTATATATTGAAGAGCACGTGGTTGTGTATAGCTGCCAACAATTCTAGTTACTCTAGTGATTTGTAGAATAGGTCTATATAATGTAATGAATTCAGTACTACATACTATTGGAGTTGTCAACATAAAGGATTTTGTACAAGTGGTAGCGGTGAAATATATATATAGTCATAATAATATTCACAGATGAGTAATGTTTTGTTTTTTTACCATGTTTTTTCAGAGGACGAACCATCTACGGAGGGTGCTTTTGGAGGGGGAGACTCCACAGAGGGAATTGAAATTTTAGAGATAGAACCCTCTGTGGAGGTTACAGCAGAATCTCCAGCAGCGGGTCATCCTTCAACTGCTGTAGGTCCAGGTGGGCTTCCAGCTGAGGAACGTGAGTACTTTTTATCATGTTTTTGAGTTTCTTTTTAAAAAGAGCAGTACAGACTGGTCACCATACTGATTTGCAGTGATGCATTTCATTATATGTGCTCATTGAACAGATTAAGTTCTGTATAATGAATGTAGAGCTACAAGGTAGCAGAAGGTATGGTCATGATTGGTACATGTTCATAATTGTACTCAGACACAAATTAGGATACTGAACACTAGTATGGCTTTAGGGGGGCAATGTCCACCACTGCCAGGTCCATCTGAGACACATCAGGTGCTACATCATGAATACAGAAGCAGAGGAAGTTAAAGCATGGATATCATTGCTGTACTTCACTGGTTGGCTACTATATCATGCGATAAGGACACAGCTCACATGATGTAGTATTCAATCAGAATGATGGATTTTTTAAGCTGGTTTTATAATACATAATAAGACATGTGGCAGGTGAACAGCTGATGTAGTAACAGATGATGCTGCAAATGCCCACAATGTGTGTACAAACGGTAGTCTATAGAGAGATATAGTGCCTTGTTGTTATACTGAGAGTGTTGCATCAGGTGCTACATGTGCTGTGAGACAGTAAAGTTGCAGGACTAAGATGCTTATGAGAGTTGCAACTACTGTTCTCCACATATTGTGTTGAGAACTATGCTTGTTTGAAGACAACACAGTAGGGTGACTTTTCAGCCCTTTCCATACTATTGTGTACATTGCTGACCTTGACAATGATACATACTGAACTGGCTTTCACCAAGTCCAAAAACATTTGAGGGTGCTGGATATCACACACATGTCAGTAAGTGAGTAATGTCTTGGAAGATGTAATTATTACAGTTATGGTAACAGCATGACTTCCTACATAATAGTGTCATTGAGTAACAGTAAACTGTTTGTTAAAAGTATCTAACACTGTTATCTGTCAATGTTGTTGGCATACAGTCTCAAAACTGAATATGAGAAAGGGTGCAAAAAAAGATGCAATTCAGACTTGTACATATAGTGCCCTGATGGCTATTGTTTGATGGATACTGCTGCGTGAGGTGCTAAATGTGTTCTTCTGACCTATGCTAGTAGGAGTAGGGTGTCTGTTGATATGGTCAGTCATCTTACTAGTCTCTGTCATGTTAAACTCAGCTACAGAGTCAAGTCATACAAAAGTGAGGGTACTGTACTTTAGAAGGGCTGACTTTGGCAAGATGGGAGAGTGCCTCAGAAAAGCACTAGCAAACAGGCTAGAAGCAGGTATGGAGCAACAATGGGGAATCATCAAAACTGCCATCACAGAGGCAACAAGCCTTTGTGTGAAGCAAATAAACAAATCAAAAAGAAAGAAAAAGCCACTATGGTTCTCAAAAGAGGTGGCTGTGAAAGTCAGGAAGAAAAAGATAGCATTCCAGAAGTATAAGGAAACACAGAAGAAGCAGGACAGAGAGCTGTACCAGTTAAGGCAGAAGGAAGCAGGGAGGGAAGTCAGAATAGCAAAGGCCCAAACTGAGGAAAAGATAGCCAACTCGGTTAAGAAGGGGGATAAAACCTTTTATAGGTATATCAGCGAGCGTAGAAAGACAAAGGGAGGGATAGTGAGGCTGAATAGAATGAACGGTGGGTGGGCAGAGGGAACAGTGAAAAAGCAGGGATACTGAATGAATATTTCTGTTCAGTATTCACAAAAGAGGAGGGAGAAGTGCCTAATCCAATTAACAGAAGCACTCTTGATAGGTGGATCGATCCCAGTCCTTTCACAGAAGAAAGGGTTCTGCAAGAACTCCTAAAACTGAAGGTAGACAAAGCAATGGGTCCTGATGGAATTCACCCCAGAATTCTAAAAGAATTAAGGGAGGAACTAGTGAAACCACTGGCTACACTTTTAATAAATCATGGGAGGATGGTGTGGTACCCGAGGACTGGAGGAAGGCGGATGTGATTCCCCTTCACAAAAGTGGGACCAAGACAGAGGCAGGAAACTACAGACCTGTCAGTCTGACCTCTGTGGTAGGGAAAGTGATGGAGTCACTTCTAAAGGAAAGAATAGTTGAGTACCTAGAGGCCAGTGGAGCACAGGACCCAAGGCAGCATGGGTTCACAGTGGGAAGGTCATGTCAGACGAATCTAATTGATTTCTCTGACTGGGTGACCAAAGTTGTAGACCAGGAAGGGGCTGTGGACATGGCCTACCTAGACTTTAGCAAGGCATTTGACACAGTCCCACACAGAAGATTAATAGTCAAATTAACCAGCCTGGGAGTGGGTCCCAGGGTGGTAGCCTGGCTAAAACATTGGCTGCACAACAGGACACAGAAGGTAATTGTAAATGGAGTCCACTCTGAAGAAAGAGGGGTTACTAGTGGGGTACCGAGGGTTCAGTATTGGGTCCAGTCCTTTTAATGTCTTCATCAGTGACATTGCAGAGGGACTGGAAGGAAAAGTATGCCTTTTGCAGATGATACAAAGATTCGCAACAGGGTTGATACACAAGGAGGCGGAAAGGATGAAAAGGGACTTGGCAAGGTTGGAGGAATGGTCAGAAGTATGGCAGCTAGATTCAATGCAAAGAAGTCAAAATAATGCACCTGGGAAACAGGAACCCAGGGAAGAATACACAATGGGTGGGGAGTAGTAACAACAACAAAAAGGAAAGAGACCTGGGGTAATCATATCAGATGACCTTAAGGTTAGCAAGCAATGTGAAAAGGCAGTAGGGAGGGCTGGGGGTACACTGGGATGTATAGGGAGAGGCATCAGCAGCAGAAAACAGGAAGTTGTTATCCCTCTGTACAGACAGTTGGTGTGACCCCATCTGGAGTACTGTGTCCAGTTCTGGAGACCCCATCTCTGCAAGGACATAGAAAGGATAGAGGTAGTTCAGAGGAGGGCAACTAAAATGGTGCAGGGTCCGCAAGAGAAGCCGTATGAGGACAGACTAAAGGAGCTTAATATGTATACCCTTGAGGAAAGAAGGGAGAGGGGGGACATGATAGAAACTTTTAAGTACCTCAGTGGAATCAACAAAGTCCAAGAGGGTAGCATCTTTCAGAAAAAGAGACTTGCAAGAACAAGGGGACACAATTTAAAGATAGAAGGAGGGGCGGTTCAGGGGCAATGTGAGGAAGTATTATTTCACAAAGAGGGTAGTGGATGCATGGAACAGCCTTCCTAAGGAGGTTGTGGGGTCTAAAACTGTGGGAGAATTCAAGAATGCATGGGACAGACATAAGGCAATTCTTGTGGGGGGGTAGGAAGAAATAGGCTGTTGGTTAACTAGGATCTGCGGCCTATCCTGTAGGTAGGGAAATGGGCAGACTAGATGGGCCAAGCGGTCCTTATCTGCCGTCAAAGTCTATGTTTCTATGCTGGTGACCTGTGTGACTTTTATCAATTGCATATTTTTTTTGGTTTATCTGTCTCCAAGAAGATGAAGCACATAGAAAATAGTGGCTGGGCAACTATGCAGAATCAATGTGTTCTACCACATATGTATTCAGATTCCCTCTGACCTTGAGAGTGAAGCTTAAGAGGTCCATGGGAATCAGAATCCCGAGGTGGCAAAACACACTGGTTGTGCCCAGAGTTGCTTATCCTGTACTTGTTATACTGTATAGTACTGTGTGGAAAATGTGTTTTGTTAGTTGTTTTGCTCTCAAAGTTAGACTGACTCATGCAGTCTCTAAAGGTTCAATAATGCTGTTGTATTTAGTAGTGTAGAACAGCATTCCATTACATTGGAACTGTGGTACAACAGCATTTCATGACATTAGGACTGTGGTAAAACAGCTTTTTGAAAAGGATGGGATTATATACAGAACAACGTTCCGCTACACACAATCATATCATTTCTTAATTTACTAGAGTTTAAATGACATATGTTAGATATTTTGCAGTACAGGTGGGTAGGCATCAAGGTGAAAGTTGTGATTGTGAATGGTATTCTTGTTGGATGGATACGAATTCACAGTTGCACTGCTGCATTACATAATGTTACAGTGCAGCACTCCTTTTGGTGGTCTGATGTTAATGATAGTGTCTTATATCTGAGATTTGAGACTTTCAATTTACAGAGATGAAGAGTTGCTGCAGCAAATTGAACAGTCAAACTCCACTTAATAGGAGTTGTCTGGAAGCTTAATATGTCTGAGAATTTTGTGAGAACTGCATTCTCGTGTGCATAAAGATCTACTTTCAGTGAAACAATGTTGGTGTGTGGGAGAAAAGGGAGTATACAATTGTTTTTTTATTCATCTTGCTTGATCTCAAATTCACTGTCGAAGCACAGTTACTGTATGTTCATCTGCGACATGTGTCATGAAATCCTGTTACAATGTTATTTTTTGAACTGTCCTGTGTGAGCTTTAGAAACCTGATGAGGTGGAAAGATATCACACACTACTGCACTAATGGTGGTTTTGCCGCATGGTATGTCTGCACTAGTTTTCCTATTGAGCTACAATGTCTGAGTATCACTATACCCTTAGAGACCCACACACAAATGGTGCTGAGATACAGACAACGGGCTATGAAGTGTAACTGTGCTGTACTGTGTGACTGACATGAAGGATATCTGTGTACCTCTGTCAAGGGGGGGGCAACTGTGGTGGCTTAACTAGTACACTTTCAGACCTGTTGCCTTGTTGGACAGGGTTTCCCTCACAGTCAGCATGAATTAGCATTACTGACTGTATAGTGCTGTGTGTCATTGTACGCTGCCTAGTGATTATAGTTCCACAGTGCAGAGATTTCACTGCAGGAGACATCACTGCATGGTGGGGTGGGAGGAGGGCAACTGGATACAGCTGCTAAGCTTTCATTATTGTACAACTTTTGCACATACTGCATATAGAGGTCCATTATGTGTTTAAAGCAACAGCATTAATAGACACCTATTCTGGGGATAACAGAACCTAATTTTGCTCGAATGAGTACGACATTGTAGTATCTGAAATGGTAAGGGTAAATGTGGGACCAGCAAACATAGATAATAGTATTCTTAAGTTAATACAGCTTTTTTGAGGTGTCATAGATGTTAATACTGCTCAGCTATAATAAATATAAAAATATTCACTTTTGCATAGTCCATTATCAGAAAAGTAGAGAACAGTTTACTTTAATGACATGTGTATTCTTGTTGTTTTTTTTTTGTCTCCACAAGGCAAATAGCTATTCTTAATAAGATCAGTAACACCTTCAGCCAGCTGCTGGAGATCGTGCAGGGTGGTAACAGGGCTGCAGCCGAACACACCTGTGACACTGCTGCAAAGCTCAATTCTTTAACTGGACAGGCGGGAGAGATAATTGCACAAGGTGGAGAGATTATTGACTTGCTGCAGCGTCACGGGTGTGTGGGGCATGTGACCTTGGTACCACCCGTGGGCTCGAGCAGAGCAACAGGGCCTCACCCAAGCTATAAACCCACTAAGGGAGTTGGAAGAGGCCTCTGTTGCTTCGCTTGAGTCCACACACAGTCTCATGGTGCGGCTGGCTGAGAACCAGCTGGAGGCCACAGAAGCAATTCATCAACTTCTGCACCAGGACCTGCAGCACCTACAGGATGACCAGCCCTCCAGAGCTCCTCAGCACAACCCCTCAAAGGTGCCCCTCCAAGAATACCACCAACATCCGCTGCAGAAGAGGGGCACCTGGCCACATCTACTCCTGAGCAGCCTTAAACTTCCTCCTCCCCGTCGTCTCCCCAAGTCCCTACAGCTTGAATGGCTAGCACCTCTCTATCACTCCTGGCCAGTCACTGTAAATAGTTTTTTATTAAAATTCATTTTATTTATTTATATTTATATGTCCCCACCTCCCCTTTGTAGTACAAGTGTGCAGCAACACTTTTATGTCATTTTTGCACAACTTTTATTTTACTTATTTTAATTTATTATGCCCTCCCCTCAGTGTGAATAAAAACATTTATTTATTTTTGTATTTGTGTTTTTTTATTATAATTGTAAATAAAGGTTTTATATTTTGTAAAAAAAAAATATTTTATTAAATATTATAGTTTTTCAATAATGTGTCTTTCTTGTTATTATAGATATGTATGTTATACAGGTATTGGTTAGAGAGGGGTGAGGTAATAGCATGCCTGACAGTACAAAAATTATGACTGTCAGAGCCACTGAATACTTGGTATCAGACAAATATAGTGTTGATGATCATAGCTTCCTTTGACTTATTATTCTTGACTTACAGTAACAGTCACAGACACTGCTACCTATTTCCTGAAATTTCCATAATTTTTCGAGAGTTATCTCCTGCTTTCTGAATTTTCATACTGGGGCAGCTGAGAGAAACTGCAGAAATTTTGAGAAATATCTGAAAATAGATGGCAAGGTCTGTGGCTACAACTGCATGATGCAGTAGTTCCTATGGAGAAATGGTCTCTCAACTTGGG